>OX457093.1:7250905-9979310 GCA_949752805.1 Deilephila elpenor | reverse complement strand
AATTTTTATTTAAATCAATATACATTTCGTGACATTGTCATTTAATCAAATTATTTTACATTAATGTTTTAAAATATCGATATTGCTTGGAATTATATTATAAACATGCGTCAAGCACTAGAAGAACGCGTGATTTCACCAGAAAAAGATGGCTTATTATGGTTATTGCTATGCGAAAAAGAGACGGCTTATTTTCGATTCAAACTCGACTGTTTGACATCGATACAATAACCAGTAAAAATTGAGCTCGCTCGTGAACAAATTAATTTAAAGAATATTAGTTACCGATGAAAAGGTATTCCGTTTTTTTGGATACTTGAATTTTTTGAGTTTTTTCCATACCATTTTATTGAGCAATTCATTTTTAACTGTAATATGATATTTCTAAAACTTAATTTTCGCCAACGCTCAACGATATGTGCGGGTCCACTACTTGGATGACACTGATGACGCGACATTTGGAATCGGTTTATATCAGTCCGATAGCTTATACGTGTGGCGCGCAACCGCTGCCTTGCATTAGGTATCTAGTGGGAGTGATCTGTGCGTGCAACTAACAATTTCAAAGCTACGCGGATGAATTATTTAATATTTCAATTCAATTGCAAGTATACAAAGAACAAGTTCTAAAATTATAATTACTTGTCATCAATCATCGTGTTTATTATCCCTTAATTTTGAGGTTTTCTGAGATCTCATTGCAATGTTGTAATTTTAAATTTTAATTTTGTTTACTTTGTTACATTGTTCGAATATTTAACAACACGTCGCACCGATGGTGTATTGATTTTATAAATATGTCAATATGAATAAATAAATGATCCTCATCATCATCTTCACGAAGCCGAAACGGCCTACTAGCAACGACTTCCTATAATCAATATTAGGACGTGTTACTTATTCCGTACTGGATTTGAATTTTACAGTAGTTTTTTATAACATCCGTTTCCGCACAGCGATATTTTGGCCAAATTCCAAACTTGAGGTTAACGACCGCGCAACAGCTGATTCCATGTACGCGACATGAAGTAACCCGGGGCTTACGAACTATTTTATATAACGTTTCAGCTGGCTGGCCGTGTGTGTGCCGAAACTCAAGTCTTATTCAGTTTTAGGTATTCGTGTTACTTTGTAGTGTTTATGTAGATACGTGTTAATGACCTAAAACGTATACGAGTATATATAATTGACTGTACACTTAAAATAAATAAAATTTAAACGAAATATTATTATCCTAACATTAATTATGAAACGCAATTGCCGTCTTTCATTTATACGAGCTTCACTTTAAGTAGATTAAAAAACGACATAAATTAATCACTAACTATTTTGCTTTACTTATTATATCTATCTATATCAGACCATATACGTCCCACTGCAGGGCACGGGCCTACTCTACAATCGAGAGAATCGATTGAGAGTGGTTAGGCCATATAGTCCACCACGCTGGCCTAGTGCGGGTTGGCGAACTTACGTACCGTAAAAATTCTTTAAAATCGCTACGGTATACAGGTTTCCTTACGTTGTTTTCCTTCACCGTTAAAGTGTACTGTAAAGCTTTACTTATATGTATACGATTAAGAATATAAAATTTTCAGCTTATAGGTATAAGTATTTCACGAGCCCTCTCAATTAAATCTTGTCAGTAATCCTATTAATAAACTAAAGGATATCAGCGTTAAACCCCCGTCAGCAAACAATTGCTCGCTAGCAACGTCCGCTCGCCTTTAAGCGATTAAGTGATAATATTGATGCATGCCCTTCCGACCATGAACGTTATCCGGCCTTTATTCTTCTATCCTGAATCGAACCAATCCATTCATTTTATAATCCCTTGGGATTTGTGCACGATTCAATTATGTTTATGGATAATTATTTTATAATAATATTATGAACAAAAACGAGTTATTGTTCAATATTTATTTATGTTACGGACCTACTTTGCTGACTTATTAATTATTGCACTCGAATTTTATTGACCGGTGAATTCCATACTCTTTTTGTTAAATCTTTTTTTAGATCTTTTGATTAAATTCATATTTATGTAAAATCCGAAAATGTTGTTCAATTTGTGCTGTTACCAGAGGTTATTTCCTTATTTAATAAACAATAATTAACTCACGTTAAAATGAAGAATTATAGCAAAGTAACATAGTTTTTATACGAAAAATCTTATACAAATATGGTATAGCAAATTTTTAAAAATGCGCATTGAAAGGAAAACATTTTGCGTATATTGTTGTCGCGTATTTTGGAACTTTGAAAACCATACGGATTGAGTTGTTAACTTATTCGTTAACCGTTTGCTAAACCGCAGTGAAACGGTTACTTGTTTGCGAATGTTCGGTAACAACGTGATAATGTAGTTGCATTCGTTTTTACCAATTAGAACTTGTGGCTTTTGGCACCTGACACAGGCGTTAGCAAATAAAGCGTTATGAAAACGGGGGAAATTCGTGCACGATTAATTGTAACTGCGGGAAACTCATATTGACTGGCAAATCTTTCTGATTTAGCGGATTAGTTACAGTTGTAACGATTGATTTTAGGTTGTCATGAAACAATAGAGAACCCTTTGGTTTTCGTGGTCTGGTCTTTCCGAAAAATTTTTTTTTCTTGTCTGCCTACATAAGTTTTTATAATGGTTCTTTCTAGTTAATTTATTTTTACCTGAAATTGCATAATAAATCTACTTTAAGTTGATAATTATCGCCGCATTTTTAGGAAATATATAAACTGGTGGCTTTTTTAACACCTAAAAGAATTCCTAACACTTAATTGATAGATGGGCTTACCATTTGTTATCTCTGAGTTTTCTTGTCACAAACATGTGGTTTAAACATCGCTTTCATTTCAAATTAAAGAACACAAAAGTATAAATAATTAAGTAGTTGTAATAAACAAGGGATAACTATCTCTGTGGTGCATCTGAATGCATTGTATTCCCGTTGTGGTGCCAGTACGAAGGAGGTAACATAATATTATAATATGTACATGTATTTTTACCATCTTGCCATAACGTATAAATAAATGTAGAAAATTGATCCTGCGTCAGCTCTACGGTGTCATATTATAGTAGAGATGCATGAAAGAGCCAACAACCCCTAATTAATCTATGTCTGGTTGAAGAAATGAAATGAAAATAATTTATTGAATCCTTTAAAATGTTCGACATTTTGAAATAAAACTAGTGACAGTCCGCCCCGTGACCACGAAAGCTGTAAAGTAATCGAAACGTCAGGAAGTTAAAAAATGTAAAAATTAAACCAAATCGCGATAAAATCCGTATAAAATAGTTTTATTTCAATGTGTAACATTCGCGTAAATCTAAGAAACCATTATGTTCGACATTATTTAGATTCAGTCATTTTTTAAATTACTACCCAGATCAAAGAGCGGTTTTCATTAGAGAAGAACGGGCAAAAAACTCTAGTGTTGCTCTTTTCAAAACCAGTTTACAATGTAGTGATTATTACAAAAATTACAAGTTGGTTTAAATCAGAGCAGTTCCTTAATAATTAATTTGTTATAATTTGCAAGTAAGATATATTTTTAATACGTATATACAATGTAGTGATTATTACAAAAATTACAAGTTGGTTTAAATCAGAGCAGTTCATTAATAATTAATTTGTTATAATTTGCAAGTAAGATATATTTTTAATACGTATATGTTTACTTTACATGTAATATGGCTGAAAGAAACGAAGTAGCCCATAACGAAGAATCAGTATACTCTGTTTCGCCAACGCAAGAAATAATTGTAAAAGCGTTAAGTAATCTATTCATCAATTACAATGTAAGCAAATCGGATAGACCAGTAGTATGATGGTATAGTCACCCGTCAAAATATAACCGTAGAATTTTATTATATCAATACACACAACGTAGATCACCGATTATCGCAATAATATACTGCCACCACATTAGTTTACTGTATGATTATTAGTACGTATTCATATAACCTTTACCGTCAATCTATCGTAGCTTAGCACTACGAAATATGTAAGCCAACCTGTTGCATTTTTTTTCCGCTTTCGTACGTATCGTCAGTTATACATTTTTATATGTTTAGAAAGGTAGTAATAATATTTAATTGAAGTGAAACGTAATGTGAGTCCGCCCCGTGACCGCGAAAGCTATAAAGTAATCGAAACGTCGGGAAGTTAAAAAATGTAATATCTAAACCAAATCGCAATAAAATCCGTAAAAAAATGTTTTATTTCACTCCCCCCCCCCCCCCCCCCCCCCCGTGACCACGAAAGCTTTAAAGCAATCGAAACGCCGGAAAATTAAAATATGTAAAAATTAAACCAAATAGGGATAAAATAAAATTTTATTACAATGTGTAACATTCGCGTAAATCTTAAAAACCGAAATTCTATAATACAAAAATATTAATGTTGGTAAAAATTGTTTAGTTTTTAAAAAAAGTGTAGGCAATAAATTGTGTAGTACAGTGTTTATTATATTCTCAGTTATCTTATGATAGGCTAGTAAACATAGATATGAATGAGCGCGTCAATTTGCGGGTGAATGTTAAAATACGAATATTTACTACCATCTGGCATATCACTGACTGCTCACTCACTGATTGATTTATCACTGATTGACAGTCTGGCATTTCGACGGCCTCCCGAGGCGCAGTTGGTTAGATGCCGTCTGTAACCACTATGCGGTAACGATCCCCGCACCGAGACAAATATTTGTGAGGCCCACAAGTATTTGTTCCCGGTCTGAGTGGTCGTCAGACCGAAAAGTCTACGACTCATAGTTTCTGATCCCTACGACACAATACTTAAGTAATTGATCTTATTGTAGGGTCAGAATTATGTATGTGTTGGGTCTTTTAATTAATTATTTATTTAGTGATTATGTACTAGCAGCGGCGTGCACAGGATTATGACACTGGGTATGCGGCGGAGTACTCGGTCACAAACTCTTTCTTTTATAGATTTTTAGCATAGCCACAGCCACGCGACGGATATCTAAGTCGGAAACTATTCCAAAAGAACAAGTCTTAAGATGTACTAACTACTATTCATGTACATCTTCTACGGTGCAACGCAGACAAAACAGCAATCGATCGTCGCGGCGGAAGAAATTCTAATAAGTAAAATAATAGTTATACTCGTACGTTTCATAACTTTCAACATGAAACTTTCGAGTTACATTCCCTTTTTGCTGGTATAATTGTTGTAACTCGGGTACACACCTACCTTTAGACACAATTTGAATCTTTTCACTGAATGACAATTGTGCGAACTTCTTATTTTTAATAAACACACAGTTTCAACCCAAACCTCACAATCAAATAACATTTTTAAAAAATCAATAAACGCACTAGTAAAAGCAAATCACAATTATTATAGAAACTCAGTAATAAACTGTTAAATGTGTACACTTTCAAATGTTAAGTAGAAAATTCTTTTAAGAAAAATATAAATATACTGGCGCAAACAAATTAATAAACAATGCTTATCACATGAAAAAACCAAAATGGCTCCCGCGAAACACAAAACATTTCTGCTATTTAAACAAATAAAACCTTACCAAACAAAAATGCATAATGTGCATACGTGATTTATTAGATGTCCGTCTATTATTTTTACTCGGATTATACGCAACGAACATTTCCGATTACTCCCGACAACTGCCGAACTTCCGTAGCCTGCCGCAGGAGTCGCGGCTTTCGATGCTTTCGATATTCATGGGTGTGTTCGTTTGCGAACTGTGCACGGACACTAAAATTACTACACACATACGAACAAATCTCCTGCGGGACGCGGCGGCATGACTTGGTTGATTAGGTACAATATTTTGCAGCGCTATTGCTATTCATAAAATATTAGGCGTTTTTAAGTTATTATATTTTGTTTATTCATTTATTTACTATTTATTAAAGTCATCTAAAACGTACGAACGTTTTATTAAAATATCTGTGAATAGCAAGTAAAGCAGTGCATTTCTGCCTACAAGGAGCGTACGCCCCTGTGTACTAGCATAATCATGACCTAAATTTCAATTAAAATTAACAACACTACACATAAGTTATTTAGGTCAAATTGAAATAAAAATATTATGTAGTACTAACTCATCGAACGTGTGATAAATTTCTTGGATACGTTTTAAATAAATGCCACTTGCAGTTATAGTAAGCCGCACTAAACAACAAAGCCGCCGTCCCGGCGACACAGCCCGCTGACACAACCCGGCGCGGCGCGGCGGCCGATAATAACGCCATAAAAAAATTCCTCATGTTGAGCCGCCGACATGTGGCCGACAAAGATTTCCGAATTCAAAAAAGACTTCATAACAGGAAAGTGTGATCGGCTATACATTTCATGGAAGTTTCGCGCTGAAATTGATATGAATGAGCCATAACAAAAGCTTACTGGCAATGGAAAATTAATTCAAGGATTTGGAACAAAAGTGAAACAAAAATCATTTGACACTGATGTGACGAGTACAGTTATTTATTTTATTAATTGCGGAATTATGGATGGGCGGCAAAGACGTGCGAAACGGTAGGCCGCATGCGCGAGTTAGCTCACTGACAGGACTGCCAACCTTGACCTAGTATTAATGCACGCGCGCTTAAACTAGAGGCAACTTCAGTGTATCTCCTTGTTTGTTTACGTCCATATCAAATCATAGCTTCTCAAACAGCGGACGGAGTAACACGTCCCTGAAAAACATCGCGAAGTGCGGGTTTCGGTTTTCGGATATCGGCTCCTAGTTGAAAAACTAAATTAAAACCTTCATTAAATTTAATTTATATTTTTTTTTCAAAGGTTGTGATTGTTCAGTGAGTAGCGAGATAATTAAAAATAAAGACATACCGAGTGACCGAGTTTTCACACACGCTAACGCGTCGTACCAACAGTTTCTAAAAATAGTGGTGTAGTGCGTTAACGTGGTTTTATTTAAAGATCTGGCCAGCTGTACTGTTGATTGTTTACAATCGGAGCGATGCGGTTACCGAGCTTGGACTTTTCCGGTACTTGTGTTCGAATCGCTCACTCAATTAACAATCATTAATCTTCTCTGTGGTTTCTTTAAGTCTTTTTTGTTTTTAAGTTCGCATCGTGTAGATCCAAGATGGATAGACTGAAATATTTATTCAATACTGTGGTCGAGTTCATCAGAGTAAGTTTTATTATTTGATCATAATATATTTTTTGTTTAATCATCTCATCATCATATAACTAATTTTTTAAAATGCAAATATAGTGTACCCGATTGACGTCTTTAAGACGTGGCACAACTAGTTCTGTTAACTATAAAGACTGCTATTATGTAAAATTACAAACTATTAGCATAGTGAGTGATAATGAGTTGACGACATTCAATAACACAAGTGACGGACAAACAATAAACGATAAGTCCAGCGATACCGAAAAAGACGTGGACAGCGAAGACGACGACGACGTTGGCGAGGGCGCTGACGACGGCGCTGACGATGGCGCTGACGACGAAGACGATAGTTACGCAGACGGCGCAGAAGACATAGAAAATGATTTAAGTTATGAGTCATATGACTCGCACGCTCCCCGCAACTATTCCGGCTATGATGACACCGGCGGGTATAGTAGCGATTATGACTACGGAGAGTACGCAGAATATATTGACCAGGACGAATCGGAAGACGGTGTCTTCGCAGATGATGAGACCGATCTCTATAGTGATGGTGGAGGTAAGTATATTTAGAAAGATGTTCATCAGTATCAGTTTAAACAAATATTTATTCGCTGTATAGCGCTGTGTAAAATAAATAAACAAAGGCAGGCAACGAATTGTGCCCTGATATTGTCCGCTTAACCGCGCTGGTTCGTTCGTTCGCGCCAGCAAAAAAACACTGATAGAATACCAACAATAAAATCGATAAGATATAAAAAAATAAGATCAATAAAATAGCAATTTTATTACTCTTAATATGGTTTAAAGATCACATATTTTAAATAACTGTTTTTTAATCGGAAAGTAGCATTGTTGCACAGTGTATAAAATATTGATATATTAAACAGCCTATTAAAAAGTTCTACCATGTCAAAAATAATCTCTAGTATAATTACTGTGATTAAAGGGTTTACTAATTTACTTATTAAATCAAAACATTTGCTAAGTAGGCTTCCTCATATGCTAACACGACAAGAAAAGTATAGCATAATTTATTTAATTTCTTAGTTGTTACATTGAAAATAATAATTATAAAAGCGTTAGTAGGTATTAATCATAAACATGAATCAAAAATATGATTTTAAAGAGACGGCGATCTTGATGTGCGTCCTTTACAAATGCATCTACAATGATTTACTTTGAGTCTAAAGTATTATCAGCTTTGCAGTCGGAATTATCAGAATCAAAAGGATCCAATGACAAATTAAGTAAAACCGCGCAGTAAAATACTTCAATAACCGAGATATGGACAAACATTTCCCTATTTAAACTCCGCGGCGTTTGCAATATAATAAATTATTTAAACCGCACTTGGATAGTTCGTCAAATTAGTATTTTCCATATTTCGCCTTGTATGTTTCGTCCCATGATGTGATAGGGGGCGGGCCTATTGCCATATTGGGCACAAATTCCCGACACCAAGCTGATAATGAATAGAAAAATCCAATATCACCTTGCCCGACCCGGGATTCGAACCCGTGACCTCAGCTTTGTAGTCGTACCTTAGTACAACTACGCTACCGAGGCAGTCAAAAATCCCATCAACAATTTGACTTAAGATACAATGTTAGACATATTTTGTTAAGAGCGTATCGAGTGGAAAGTAAACACTTGAATGGAATAAACATGATAAGTCCTTTTAAATGAAATCAAAGAGGGCTTTTTCGTAAATAGGTCCAAGTAGAATTTTAACGGCCAACAATATTCCTCAAGGCTCAAATAAGGATGTCTGTGATTGTTGAAAGTAGTAATTACTTTGAATTACCCACTCAGAAACTTGGTTGAATCGTTCCTTAGTTGACGCTGTAAGGTTTAGTTTTGTCTTGAAGTAAGGGCTTGTACACAAAAGTGCGAATCGGCGCGATATGAATTGCTGTGACGCGATATCGGGCGGAAGGGCCGGGCGGCTTAAACAAAAAAAAAAACGGCATGCACGATGCAAATCAATTCGCAAGTTCTTACGATGTGTCGTGGGAGCTCGTAGATTTTCACAATACCACGTCGCATCGCAGTTTAGTGAACAAGCCCGCAGTTTGCCTTCGTAAGTAGTTTTTTCTTCTCAAGAAATTTGATCAAGTTTCTATTACACATACTGTTTAATAAAGCATTAAAAATCAAAAGTATGTCATTCAGGTCATATTCATATATTCATACAAGTACTTTCATATTAATATTTTATGAGATCGTTCCTGTTTAATTAGCTGGAAATGTTTCATAATAATTGGTATAAATAGGATTTTTATAAGACAGAAAGAATAGCCAACATTTTTGCTTTTGATGTAATTTAAGCAAGAAAGCGGTAATTGATTATTTTATTGACATTTCAGGGCAATATAATACGCACTCCGATCAATCCTTTTCATAGGATTATGAATTGAAACTTCAGCAAATATGAAAGGTGAATCCTTGCACGAAATATTGAAATCTGAACCGTGTCTGCCGGATATTTGAATTCAAAATTGATCAAACAATGATGTTACAACTACGTATAGAGTTCACAAACGAGCATTTAATACACACTCAAGTTGATGAGCCTAATGGATCCAACCTCGGTGCAATTGTACTAATACTCGCATGTGCGGTTAAATTATACTCATGAAATCTGGATTATATTAACTGTTTATATTTATAATAATGAAGTTTTCCTGAAGAGGAGAGAAATCATGGAACGGCGTAAAAGATATTCATCTCTCGTATTATGTTACTGTGTCCGTAAATACATTTATGTAATAGTATGAAAAAACGACGCTGCGAAATATATAGGGTTCATATAAGGTTTCCCATATATCTATTTGAACCGACGTACATGGGAGAACTGAATTATTTACGGATCGATATTCGTCACCGAAATGCAAGTCCAGTTAAATTATGTTAATAAAGGTTAACTTCGGATTTGTAGAAACAGTATTACGGTGTGAAATGCTGATGTACATTTATTACGTGGGATTTATCCAACTACGTAGAAATTCATTAACGAAATCTTAATGAATTTCGACACTGGCTAATCATTTCAGCGAAGTCGTAATTTTAAGTTTTAACTTACTCTCCAAAAACAGAGGGATTTAATATTTTTGTTATACAATAATGTAGACAATTAATTATTTTTTGTTGGTACGGTAAATATATTTTTATAACGTTATTATAATTGGATGGATTATCAAAAGTAGCTGTCTGTCTACGTCCCACTCGAGTAAAATTTAATTTTAAATCAGGGAAAAAGTCGATAACAGATTACCTTTTCACCCGAACCAATCAACCATGACGGCGCTCTATTCCCTCAATCTTTTATAAAAATTTATTCAATGGTAAGGAAGGCTCTAATGGAGAATTATATGGAAATAAAAGTCAAGTACAATTAATAAGACTGAAGTTTATATTTCGTTCTTCTCTCTCTGTCAATTTACCCATACGAAGCTCTATGCAGAACGTAGGCCTCCTCTTAGGATTATTATAGCGACCTGACCAAATTTGCTCTTCAAAAAACAAACATTCTACCGGTTAGATTAGGGTAACGCTTTAGTTATTGTCCTACCGAATATACTATTGTCCTAGTGGAATTATCTTTTAATACCACCAAGTTCCTTGTTGTATCTTAAGAAAGAGAAAATTATATGTATTCTCTCTTCATATTTTTCTCCTTGTTATTTGATGTTGCTGTATGAAAAAATAACTTAATTTTAATATGTGTTTACATAATCTTTTGCTGATTAATATCAACACTGGAAACCGACGCGGCGGTTTTAATTTTAACCTGTTTCAGAGGCAAGTTGGTTGCTTTAAAAGAAGTAAAGAATGAAAACGTTATAATAACATTATGCTGGATCCCCTGGCAACTGTACAGAGGTCAAATAATATATCATTATCAGTTGTGCCGCAAAGCATCCACGTGAATCACAAAATGTAGACATCTTAAGTAACGCGTAATTAATTCTATTCGAATGGCCACAGTGTTATCCATGACTGGGAATTTTCAGACAGTGTGACACGTATGCTAAAAGGAGTTACCCATGAAATGACACAGGCGTTGCACAATTCTAGTGTTTAATTGATACTACTTCGTTATTGCTTTCATCTGAACTGCCACACGCTGAAATTCAACATAGAGCAATAACTCGATTTCCTGGTCGCAATGTATTGTATGTTGATTTGTTACTGCTAGGGAAAGCATTCGAGTTGGTCGCTGTTTCCTGGTTCGAGTGTGTCCAGATTTTTAATGGCTAGGATCTGAGTTCCAGGGTTGACACAGCTATTCTACACAAGAATCGTGTTTCGGCACAACTATTTCTCTGCCCAGTAAGTTTTATTGTTTTTTTTTTTTCTATTTTATTTGGCTTTATTGTGTTTTTAACCCTCAATTTAATATCTATTACTAACATTCAATTGTTTTTTGTTTGTCTAAATATTTTTTCATCGGCATGTTTATTAAGTTGATTAACAGTTATGGGATGTTTTCTGTAACAGACTGTTTGTTTTCTTGGTTAACATATATAGAATAAAGGAAATAATTTTATTCTACCAATTAAGGGTTCCTGAAATAGCATGAATTTGTATTGATGTAACTGCGTTGCATTTCAATAGATTCACAAGGCCGATAACTAACTCTAGTGGGAATATATTCCTCAGTTTGAGAAACCACGCTATAACTGAAGTCTCTTTGACCGTTATTATTCATAGAGCCGACGAACTAATTGGGGAGGTGACAATTTGTATATTAAATTGTGATGCAATTAATTTGGAACTAAATTTTAATATCAGTACTTATAAACGTTTCTGTGACTAAAGAATATTAAGTAGGTAACAATACCATAGCGTTCGTAATATTTTTGTTTAAGTAAAAAAGTTTAGAACATTGTTTCTCTTCTAGGTATTTTGGGGTTAATTTAACATTATTTTCGTAGGTCGGTTTTAAATGTTTATAACTTTGCTCTAGTATGTATGTATAATGTCGCGTTAACAAATTATAACCTCAAAAACCACAACATATATTGTATGTATAGTGTACTACTATAGGTAATAAATAACTTCACAAATAATTCACTTATCAAGCATTAAAAAAAAATGTTAAGAACATTTTGTGCCAATGTAGCGAGTTGCAGCTACTACAATTTTAGCACGATCAGTGTCAGAACATCAAATACATTAATGCGAATGGCAAATTAATTGCGCTAAAGAACCTTGATGTAAGCCTGAAATCTCAGAGGCCGCCTGATGCGATATGTACTGAATGGTATTAGTCGCTGCTGCGACATAAGTTGCTAATTAGTTTTGATGTAGAGGTTTGAATGTTTGGCTATATAATTAACTTTAAATGAGATGTTGATATTCGACGTGTCGTGAAATTAAATATTAGTAAGGAGTCAAAACATCGACACCTTCCTAATTTGATGGAATAATACACATATATTCAAGGATCAAAACATTGTTTGTCCACTGTTTAAATCAGAAGTTATATCCATATAGCGGTCCAATGTTTCAGTGTTGGCCAGCTCCCCTACGTGTTCAACGTATTAAATATCTTGTTGTTTTTGCTTAGGTGGTCTGTCGGATGGCGAGGCAAGTCGCGGACCCACCCGAGGACGCCCGTCCCGTCGCGACGACCCTCGTCGCCACACGCTTGCAGGAAACCACCTCTACATCCACCCGCATCACCCAGGACACGGCATGGCCATGGAGGTAAGAGCCTCTTTATAAAACACTCCCGCGAACCTGCCTTGCGCTCTGCGAATTAATTAGCATACAGGAACCCGTAAAACTTACCTCAGTAATTATTATTCTCAGAAGTAATCAAAGTTAATATAACCCTTTATCGTACGGTTCTTGATAAACTTTCCAGTATCGTTTATTAATTTTTTTTTCCTTTTTGTTATGTACTTTGTTACCTAATGAATGACACGCCTTTGTTGAGTTTGTAGTTGAAGGCAACCTACACCTCCTTTCATTTTATATTATTTTTCATAAAAAGTAATTAAAGAAAATTGAACCGACTTTTAATAGATATAATAGTAATAAAAAGAGAGAAGTCAAACGTATCTTTTAATAAAAATAAATACGCCATTAAGGCAACTACACATTTTCCTAGAGACTGATACCTGTCTCAGGGGTTCCTAAGGTGCTCTGTGGAGCCCTGATATGCCGTAGAAAGTAGAGAAGTGCGCGGCGAAGTCATTCGCTACCTCTGAATTTTAATATTTGTGTCTTTTTACCTGACTAATAGAAGTCAGGTTATACTTATTTATTTCGACTAGCTAGATAGGTTTGGACGCCGAGGCAAAATAGTGAACATGTATGTATCATGCTCGGACTGAAAAAGGTTGCACACCCCTGCTCTATCTCAAAAACTAATGAACCGATTGTGATGAAACTTACACTGCTGCTAAAAAAGATTTTTCACGAACCGACTTTTTGAGATATGCGTGGACAAATATGCATATACTTATGAATATTAGCAAACATGTTCAGAAGTTAGTATAGACTAACATATTATCCAAAAACTATACAATTCTGAAAACATAACGTACTATATACTATATACAGGTGACATTAATAATCTCCTTTTTTTCAAGTCGATTAATAAAGAAATTCAATATTCATTATAAAAAGATACGACACCGTGTTTTGTACCTACTTCGCATTGTATAAATTAATCATAGGCAGTAGTTATTAGCGAACGACGGGCCACTACAATAAATAATAGCCCGTTTTTATAATAACATCGTACAATTAGTAACTAGATATTTCTTATTAACCTTTAAATTGTAAATAAAAAATGCAAATTTATTTTATCATATTTGGGAATTTGTACGGTATTCTGTGTTTTTTTCTATCTGGACTTATGCCGGGTAGAATCTAGGCACTTTATTAATGACGTTTACTACTCGTAGGATATTGATGATCATTCCTGTCACTTTAAATCTCGCGTATTGTTTTAGTCATGAAAGCGCTTATTCGCGATAAGGGTAAAGTATTTTTAACCTAATTAGATACGAAGTCACAGTTTCGATATGCATTATGAAATCTGCGGTGCGATGTCTACAGGATATTTGATTGAAAAACTTTAGTACCTTATACGTTTATAATCCCTATTTATGCGAAACTGTATATGTATGTTCCGTTTTCACGCCAAAACGGCTGAACCGATTTGATGAATTTTAACATAGATATATTGGACCATGGAGACGGTCAGACTACTTTTTATCCCGAAAAATGGTTGCATAGGGATGAGTTAGGAATTAAATTCAAATATACATATTTGCTACTCTTTTACATTCGAATTAATGGAACGAGATAGGAGAGCACAGGAATCTATGCTTTTCTTCATTGGACGGAATGAGATGAGGCAGGACGGGATATTACGTGACGGGATGAGACAGAAATAGCAATGTAGTCGACGGCGGTCATATTGAGTTCAAATATAAAACAGTACCCGAAATAATAATGTTGTTGATGTGGACTGGACAAAAAATACAATCTGCACCCGGGCGAAGCCGGGCCCGACCGCTAGTCATATATAAATTTGATTGCGTGTATGTAGTAAATAGACTTTCTTTTCCTATACATAATTAACATAATGTAGAAAAATCTCCAGTATCATTCCTTGTACGCTGAGTGAGCATACCTAAAGAAACAACTGACCATAAATCTCCCTCTATTTTCGTAATTCCCGTCCTTATGATTAGATCATTATAATGAGAAAAAATACATTGTAAGTTAGAAGTTGAGGTAAATTATACACAATATAAATATTAACTTATTTTTGTGGATATTGATTATTCCCAATTATGATACTAGTGGCGCTTGAACTGAAGTTTTATTTGAATAAATAATGTATATGTTACAGGTCAAACCTAATTTTAGGATGAACTAGATTCGCCTAGGCCGAACCAGTTCATCCTGTTACCGATACAATAAACCAACGCGCAGATAGACGCTACTAATCTGTCTTAGGTTAAAGTTGCCCAGTATTAAAATATACGAGTAGTAACAATTCCGGTGAAAAGTTCCGGTGCGCTTTTTGGTGAAGTTTCCCTTAACCGTGAGTAGAAAAGTAGGCAGTTCTTTCTGGCTGAACAACCACTTGGGTAGATTGACAGTCACAAAAATATGTGACCAGGCGGTCTGCCACCCTACGCAGAGCAGCGATCGATCTCAGCGGACCAGCCCCGCAGATCACCCAGTGACCCAATATCCTGATAGTAATCCACTTATTATAAAACCTTGATAGCGTCATAGTGTTTTCGAGCAGCATAGCGAAAAGTACTGCATATTCTGCCGACCCGAGCTGTTATGTCGGCTGTTGAAAAAAAAAAATGCAAAGAACGATCCAGTTTGATAATGTTTGGGTCATAGCCATTTTTAACCTTAATGCAAATTGCTCCTGGGTATAGTGATTTTCCTTCTTGAAATATTTATCTCAAGGGTTTCAAAGTATTAACCGCAACCAGACTAAAAAAAATAAAATAACTAAATTGCAACAAAAATAATGTGAGATGACAAATAACACAATTCAATATCTTATTTTACTCATTAAGTAGAAAACAATAGTTAAATGCATTTATATATCTCTTTTTTAATAAGTAAATAAATAGGTATAATATACCCAATATTCATATACTCGATCTTAGAGTGGAGTAAAGACTATCTTTACTCCACTCTAAGATCGAGTGTTGTGTCGTGGGTATCAGAACCTACGAGAGACTTTTCGGTCTCACAAACACTCAGACCCGAAACAAATACTTATGGTTCAAACAAATATTTGCCTCGGTGCGGAGATCGAACCCGCGGCCTTTCGTTTCACAGCCAGCGTCTCACCAAATGCGCCACGGAGGCTGTCAATTATACGATTATATTATTTACAATAATTAATTTTCCAATAAAAAATCTGTCTATGTGAATAAGTGGGTTCAAAACTCCAAGGAAAATGATTGCATTTCCTTTACTCTCATATTTTCTACAACGTTGTTTTCCGCAAATTGATCAATCCCGGTGCCTGAATATTGCTGTAGCGCACGTATAACAGCGGAGGTAAATTATTCGTGTTCCCTTTGTGTGTACGACACAAAATTTCTCTGAGATTACGTTGAGATTACGTTCCTATGCTAAGTCAAAATAAAGTATTTTAGTGCATGGGATGAATTTTAGTGAATGGAATTCGAATTTCTGGGCACACTTAAGACTTGACGAAGTAATATGTGTATTCTTACGGGATTACCACGCACTACCGGTAAACAAAAATATCGTGGGCCGATCTGCATAAAATAGAGATATTTGTACAATATTCTATGATATTTGGAGGCCGTCCATCTTAATTACGCCAGCGCATCCGCGTATATAGCGACTGTCGTAAGCAGTAGTTGGGGAGCCGTTTTAACAACCCATCGAAGTGTGGTGCGCTTCGAAATTAAATATGGATAAAATCAGGCCGGCAGAACTGTTCCGACCAGTGAAATAGTATCCGAACTGCACATACTTTTAAATGCATTGTAGTAACTTTCCCGTGTCAGTTTGAAAGTCCTTTTGCAAAATACGTGCTGAGAACGTTCATACATATACAAAGTGTCACGCCACTGAATTTTCCGTAGCGGCGCGGCGCCCGTCCACAAAGAGTCCCCATTCTAAAGCGTTAGCAGAGTCGTGCGCAATGCAAATTTTTATGTTTGTCCTTAAATGTCGGATATCGCTTAGTTATTTTTGTAATTAACGACCAACCCAAACCCACATAGACCTGGCTCAAGATACCAAGTCTTGTTTTGTGGGTGTCAGAAACTGTAAGAGTTTTTGGTCTCACAACTTCCAGACTCGAAACATTTGGGTCCTACAAACTTTTATATTGGTACGGGTATCAAATCCACGGATTCACATTTTACAGTCGGCGCCTTAATCAAATTAAGACTAGGGCAAAAAAGAAAGATATAAAGGCATACAAACAGAATACATAGACATACATACATATTATAAATTTGAACGGTGAGTTACAGAGTACCTATTATGCCTTGTAGGCGTCCTTTATATATTTTACATTATTTATAGAAATTCTATTACTATTACCCCAGTTTATACTTGAAAACAACATTACAAATGAAGACTTATACAATACCTGCAATTAATTCTATTTTTAACTTCCTCTTAGCAGGGCTTTTATGTTTATTTTTTATTACGGATTAGGGCCTACGCAGACGGTGGCGGAATGGCAGAGGATTTAATTTTATATCAAAAGATTTTTAAGGTTGTCTGGAATACGATATAATTTCTAATATTTTAAATTGATTTCGTGGCATCGAAAGACATTGCTTGATACGTAATTGGAGAGCGAGCGCGCTAAGGAACCCCGTGGCGGGATGCCGCAGCGTATAGCGGTATGCAACAGCACACCGAAGGAGGCCGTGACAAGTCGAGTGATAAGACAGTCCTTGCGGGGGTACATGTAGGTGCTGCTGATGTAATCTTCGGCGTAATGCGGCATGCCGTAGCACATCGCGTCGCGGCATGCCTCGGTAGGCCGCCGGTATGGTACAGTATGTAAGCGGCTGGTCGGTGGTAAAATTCCCTGCCATTCCGTCTCAGTGTGCGTAGGCCTTTAGAGAAATATTTAGTTCGAAGAGATTTGCCTGGCTTCAGCGTTATATTAAGTTGGAGAAATTGTCGACTCTTATATAAACGGTTCACAACGAATGTAGGTACGTACCTACATTATGCGACAGAAAAGTAACAGTTTCCATGTAATTCCTTAGGAAAACAACGCATTCTGGGTATGTTAGAATTGTCGAAGGCGAAGTAATCTATTTATGTTTAGAACCTGTTACAGATACATTAACTGATCTTGGCGCGCCACTCTATGTGTGTGTATATAGGAGTGCACCATTATGCTCTAAACTCTTTTTCGTATAATATTCTCGAAAGAAAAAATATAATAAAGTAACCATGAAATTCATGAAAGTCCAGCGTGGTGGACTATATGGCCTAACCACTCTCAATCGATTCTCTCGATTGTAGAGTAGGCCCGTGCCCTGCAGTGGGACGTATATGGGCTGATATAGATAGATAGATAGAACCATGAAATTTAAATTCTAGCAATTGTAACGGTATTTAGTATTATTTACAAATAAATATTGTTATTACTTAACTGATGTGCCGATTTATTGTACTAGGAAACAAACAATACAAGGTGGGACAATTATTAGCAAGATAGCAAGTATATTGTAAGTTATACAGCTTTTCTCTAAACCTCTTTTAAGTTATAGTACCTATGCATGGGTCGGTAAAAAAAAATGTATTATTAATAATATACGAATATTGGAGAAACTAGGAAAAATTTTCGTGTTTGTCGGAATATACGCCATATCTATTTTTGGAACCAAACTTAGAAGCTCGCATTATATTATAGTATCCTTGTAAAAATTAGCCGATATCGTGTCACTAACACCAAAGTCAAAATTGAATATTTACAAGCTTACGCACACATAGAGCCGCGAGCCAACATAAGTTGAAACATCTATAGCTTTATAGGATCTATCGATAACGTTTTTAGGTCATTTGAATTAATTTTAATATTGTGATTTGTTTCTAATTACTATTAAAATGAGAAAAATGGCCTCTTCTTTTGTAGCACAGATTAATTTCATTATAACCTAATAGACAGGCAACATAAAGGTAATGAATAATTAGGTCCATTTCAATTTTCCAAAACACCAACAATTGATTGCATTCATTCGTAATATTTGTCAGCATTCACTACCGCAACAGCTGCACTCGGGGACTAAATTTTTAATCGAACTGTTACAACCCTACTATTAAAGTATTGATTGAAACCTCAGCATATGTCTTTGTATTGTGTTGCCTTTTGTAATATTCCGTTGCGATAATGCTTTGTTTATTTTTACCAATATACTTCATTTTGGACAGTAAATTCTTGGCATTCGCGACGAGTATTGTTCGTTTCGTTAGCAACCACTACAGGAATCAGGAAATCAGGACTTATGTGTAAATTTGGAACAGCTTAATTTCTATAATTTAACCTGTGGAAATGTGGACATTGTAGTTATTTTAAAACAAAAGGACATTAAAGCTTTGTTTGAATCTGTAAGCGATTTAGTTATTAATGCAATAAATGTCTGATAAGATACATAGTTTATCGAAATGGGTTACAAAATGACTTGAGAAGTTATGATCTACGATTTATTTTCCAAGTTATTTTTTTGAAATTATATTTTAATAATAATTTTCTTGTGATTTTCGTCCTTTCCTTGCATTTTTTTTAGGAAATACATTAGCAATATCATATAAGTATATTATGGCACCTACTTTTTTATTTCCATTTCCACATCTTTTTTTTCGTTTCATTTTATTTATGTTGTTATCTGCAGCCTAATCGCAATGTCGCGATGAACGCGCCGGAATACGCAACTGTCGCCAAACCTCGAGATATGAGGCATACCCGATTATTAGATCCAAGAATGAGGAAGGTACATCAAAGCCTTACATTATTACTGACAAGTACTTACTAAACATACTAACATTGATATTGATTGATTGATTGATTGATTTGATTGATAAAAAAAATATTATTTGACTAAAATTACTAATACCTTGTGGGCTTTTTAAAATGCAAAAATCCTTAATATTATTATTTACCTATATCTCAAGGCGATTAACGCATCTCCGTGTCCTATGGTGGTGCGAAGTTCATGGGCGGCGGTGATCATTTACCATCAGGTGAACCGTATGCTCGTTTCGTTATATAACAAAAAAAACAGACAGACGGCCGAAGAATATAAATAAGTCGAATCTTCTTGCAGCGAACGATTATTAGTCCGATGGAGCTAGGCAAAGAATACATTGCAATATAATAATTTGTACCATTATAAAAACAATACTTATAATTAATTAATCAATGGCTCGCATCGGGAGCAGCCTTTGGCAATTACTTAATGAATATGAATAAATTAGTATTTGGTAGAAATAAATAATACTCCATTTAGTATTATCTAATACATTTCGTGTTTATGAACGAAGTCAATATATATACCAGAAAACATTTTAAACAGTTCTTCCATAGTTATCAACGTCACGATTGTTTCGTAATTCCTTCATGTAAATAAGGTTGTTAACGCCATCTAGTATTGATTACGTGTAACAAGTTGAGGCAAACAGACAAGAAGGGTCGCCTAACTCAATTGCCGGTAAAAGGAAAATAATTTAACAACGTAGAGCGACGCGACAGTGGTGACGCCGCGATTTGCGGACGAAAAAGTAGTTATTATAGACAAAATGTCTTACCTTATAATATAGAAGGCGTTGTGATCGCGTTTTTTCTTATTAAACAACAAGAATTATACAACTGAGATTTTTTGTTTTCAGTTTTTATTGTTATCGCATTAACTACACAAATTGCATAAATACTTTATCTGTAGAAAAACCAAAAAAAACTTGTAAATTTTTTATTTGCGATAAAAAAGTGTTTTATCAGCAAATAGCCTTTGGTCGCAATTTCGCACACATGGGTTACAATAAAATCCTGGGCGCTTTTTTGCATTACTATAATATTCTTCACGTTTTTAAGACTAAAATAAAATATTATGTATTAGTAACTATATACGCTTTATCCGCACAGCAATAACGGAACACATACATACATACATAAACTCACGCCTTTATCCCCGAAGGGGTAGGCAGAGGCGCCACCAGGACACCCACATTTCGCCTTGTATGTTTCGTCCCATGATGTGATAGGGGGCGAGCCTATCGCCATATCGGGCACAAATTATTGACTCCGGGCTGATAATGAATAGAAAATCCAATATCACTTTGCCCGACCCGGGACTCGAACCCGAGACCTCAGCTTTGTAACCGTACCGTAATACAACTACGCCACCGAGGCAGTTTAACGGAACACTGATAAAAATATTAAAACAAACCATTTAAACATTTAAACTAATTTTAACAAACCAAACCACGCGGTAGAACATAGGCCTCCACCATGGACCGCCACACAGATCTGTTGGAAGCGGCCTACATCCAACGACTTCCGGCGACCTTAATAAGGTCGTCCGGTTAGGTTAAATTTATTAAGGTCATGTTAAAGTGAATAATCTTGTACACAGCCGCCGCTCCCCCGCTACCCTCCGCAAGCGAACAACTTGCTGTTTGACGATGACCCTGGCATCATGTCCGAGGTGGAGACCGCGTCCACCGGCTTCAGGCGCGGGGGTAAGCAGAGATCGTCCCTGCCCGTCGTGCGAACTCCGAGCAAGACGCTGGAGCGTCCGCTTGGTAAGTCAATATAATATATATAATTTAAAAAAAAAACTAACCCAGCCGATACATCTACGTCGGTCTACACGGAACGAGTGCGTTAGTACAGCAGCACAAGTACCTATTTTTAACCGACTTCAAGAGGAGGTTATCAATTCGTTGAGTTTTTTTTTTAAATTAATGTTTCAATGTGCTATGAATATGATTATTAGTTTTTGTATAGTATAGATTCTGTTATTACTCGAACTACAGTAGAGGAGGTCCGTGCTGAGCCGTATAGGTATGGGTAATTTTTGTCTCCGGTGGGGCTTTTCCGATAACATCGTAAAAGCGACTTGGGTTTATAATTTTATAAAAGGAAGCGATTAATAATACAGTTTAATAGTTCAGGCATAGGAACAATGACTAGGATGTTTGAAAATATTGTTTGAAATAAACCAGCAGAATTAACACAACTTAAAACTTCATTATAATTTCCCAATACTAGGATTATTTCGGTATTGTTTATTACTAACCCAGATATCACCATAATTAACATCTGGTTAATTGAAGCCTACATATTCTGTGTAAACTCGTGAAACTCAGCGTATAGTCAGTAACCGAAATCGTTAATCAACGACGACAAAGTTCTCTCAATATAATTTGGCTTTGGGTCGCCAAATGTAACGTGACATCGACTGACGTAAGCAAGGTGCGGTAACCAACACATAGTTTCAAATGAAGTCCAACGCAATTTGCCTTGTAACACGTTGGATAGAGTCCCGTTCCATTTGCTCTTTGTTTAATAAACTGGCTCTGAAAGTTCTAGAGTGCTCTAATTACCTTTTGAGTAAAATATATGCGTTAATTGATGTGAAAAATTGCAAAACAGGTTCTCAACTTTTATTTCCCTTTGAAAATGAAACTTTAATGTCGCTGTAGAAACTACTATAACAGCATCTGTCGAGTAAAAACTGAAAAACCTTTGTGTAGTATAATTATTAAAATATTTATTAAAAGGAATGTTTAACACTGCATGTAACACTTTTTGCCGTAATAATTCATCACACCCGCATAATACGTAATATACGGATGAGCCAACTTGAAGTATTATTACAGTTTAGTCATCGCATGGTACACATTTTTTACAAGTAAAACTACATAAATTGCAGAGTAACAGTTCAGGTTTCACAATCGTTACTTCGTGAATGCGAAAATTGGACCTGACGTCGCATTAAACGTGACGGCGGGTCACGTATGCAAATTAACGAAGCGATAGTAATTCAAAAAGAGAACGAATACCACTTCGATTCACTCGTGTAAAAGAATGAAAAATTCCATTCGCTATTTTAAATTCCATTTTACATGATTATCATATTTAGCAAGCGAAATTGGAATAAAAAGGTCTTAAATACATAAACGATGACCCATATAATAGTCTCGAGAGACATAAATATTATCATCTTGACGGTAGCTAAGACGTTCTGTGAAGCGTTAGTTATGAATTCAATCTATAGATTTTATAAATGTGATTCAAACAAGGTTAGACCCTTTCCGGGAAAAGCTAGCAGCATAGGGGCAGGTACTCGTAAAATTGAAAGACACTTTTCTGGAATATTTACAAATAAAAAGTGGGGTAAAGGTTGGAAGTGGTTTATGTTATTTTGTTAAGTTGAAGATTGTAAAGCCTTTCTGTGACGTATGTTTCGTACCTTCTACCGCACTTACGAAAGATGTCGCATGGTTTGTATACACTTAGTTACATAGTTCATATTGTGCGATTGTGAGATGATTCATATGAGCCGCATCACGTTAAACTATCTTAGTAACCAAAACACATCCCGAAAGTTTACATCTTCACCCTAGACTTTGTCTTTGAAATTCATCAAAACACTGTATGATGTAATTGTCGTAATATACCTTTTTCATCTGAGATGTTTTTCATTTTAGTTTTTTTTAACCATATGCGGTGTGACCTTACTCATATCTATGAGTGGGTAAGGAACGATAGAAAGGTTATCAGCGAACAATTGCGACTGCATTTAATATATTTATGAGATATTAAACAAAAGACTCTCAACTTAGTTTTTAGAACCATTTAATCTGATATACCTAAATTGAAATAGCATAGCTTCGATTCCCGAAATATAATTGAACAGTGAGATAATCTTGAATAAATATTAAATCTTATATTCCCCATGTCTTAACTATTCGGAAGAAAATATGTGTCAAATTAATAATATCTAAACTAACTCAAGGACAATCATCAGATCCCACGCTGCACTTTTGTCAAAGTATACAATCACTTCCGTGTACAACTCTTCATTTTCGCTACTCCTGTTTGTTATTCTGTCCAATTATTATAGTATTGATTTGGCCAATTTAGTCAAAGTGCTTATAAATGCTTCCTCATGTGCTACTGATCGCAGTAGCATATGAGCATTCACGTGAGCATTCGAAATGAAAGCTACTGAAAATTTTCATCAAGATTCATTTAGTGGATTTCGCGTGAAAAAATAAAATACATAGAAATATCCTCATGAAACTTCACATTTGTATTTTAATGATTTTTTCAAATCGAACACGACATATCTGCTAATGGAATTTAAACATATGATATGTAGATACTGCTAAGATTTACGATTCTAATATCACGTGTATGAATTAGAAGAAATATAAAATCCTTCTAGATTTTTTCTTGCTAATAATTTAGCTTGGTTTATTTCCTGTGAATAATTTTAAGCTAATGGTTCTCAAATTAGGTAGCGATAAGCGTTCTCTTTTACCTTTTGTATGCAAAAATAAGCGGAATAAATCAGCATTTAGAAGTTGAATTGTGAATTATAAAGTTCAGATTGGCTTCAATTAATAGGTACCTACGATAGTCGAGAAACTCTTGTGGCTTGAAATGTTTGTCGATGCGGAAAATTAAAGCATTAGTTTGTTATGAAATTATAGAAATTAAATTAAATTTAAAAGCGGAGTCCTTTTCAAGTAGGTATTAAAGAAACACAAAGCCATTGTTAACTTAGAGTCGTTAAATTTTTCACTTTAAAGTTAGCAAGTACCCGTAGTATACGTTCTAACTTACAAATCAGACAATTTATACTCAAAAACTCCTATGCTCTCTTTGAAATTGGATTTGACGTGTATTCGAGCGGTATATTTCTAAGTATCACGTTGACGACACTCAACTTTGCTCGCCGTGGGGGCAAACTAATGCACTCTTCATTACGTCCGTGCTTTTCCCTCACGGCACACAAGAAACAGCTCGTATAAAGGACGCGCGTACTCAGCAAACTCGAGAAACTTTGTAAATTCTTTTTACCAAAGCCGGGTCGTTGTAAAACGTTTTTCGTTTGTATTTTAATTCTTTTTTGAATTTTCTGTAATAATTACACCTTGAAAGGGTTTAATAGCTTTTGCGAAACCCCTGGATACGAGGGCGTTTGTTTTATTTATAATATTTATTAACTTAAAATATTAACCCCTTTAAATACGTTTTTTTATTTATTTATTTTTTTTATTTATAATTCTTTATTGTACACAAAACATAAGAATAACATATAAATGGAACTTAAATCTAAATATGAGTACAAACGGCGGTCTTATCGCTCACGGCGATCTCTTCCAGACAACCTTTGGATGGACTGGAATGAACAGGAGAAGGAAACCGAAGGTAGTATAATAAAAAGGAATGAACGAGTACCATGTACAACAAATAAATAAATATAAATAAATGCTATATACATATATAACCATATTACATATACTAAACAAAATACAATATACGTTATAGGATTTGGTTCAATAGAACAAAGTGGCTAAAACAATTACATAACAAAACACCACAATCTTAAAATATAGATACTAATATATTTTATAAAACACATATTATAATTATTACATGGTAAAATAAAATATTAGGTATCTTGTAAATTTAATTTGGATTGAAGGAGATTTTCTCCATATACATCTTGACATACAAAATGTCCCGGAGAAATGATACAGCGTATAATTGCAAGAAATTTAATAATGTGCACGAGTATGAACCTACACATGATATACACGTCAGTGCCCTGGCAAATAAGGTACAGCCATGGAACGGTCCATTCCACTACGTGACTAGAGCATAAGTGCTAAGGACCATAAATATTGACTAACCTTCATCCTTAACACGCCTTCTGCCCTAATGGTCACTATTACCTAAACGAGAATTAAGAAGGATGCAAATTAACTTGAGATGTGGAACAGTTGATCAATCTACGTTATACTATAACCCTGGGCACTATCGCCGTAACATGAAGTAACGTAAGAATCAGTTCATTATCGTCTCTTTATCTAGACAGCACTGTACTTACAATCAGGTGCAGTGCACCTTGCCAACCACCAGATACATTGTGTCAGGTCACAGTAAAAAAACTTCAGGAAATAAATATAAATAAATATATTTTCTTTAACGGCCGCACTGAGAGACATTTAACGTTAATTAAACGTTAGTTAATTGTTCCTTAGTATAGCTTCTCTTCGTAAACTCTCCACTAAGTAATGATTTAATTGACATTAAATGTCTCTGAGTAGGCACGGCAGTTTGAATCCGTTAAGGGACGCGAAAGGAAGCATTTGATTCAAGCCCACATAATTATGTTGATTATCTCTCACCTATCGATATTTAGTCGAGGCAATATTACACGTTCAACCAAGTGCTTAATTTGTGCACATGTTAAGACGAAATGGATTCGGGTTTTGACACCGTCTGAATATAACATTGTTATCAAATCTACAAACTTACTCCAATAACGTACTTGTTTCCCCACGACTCCCGAGATGCCGGTATGTTATTTTATGAGCGGAACTTGAACAAGGAGCGGTTATGCATACATACACAAATAAGTTTTGTTCGGGCTCCTTGGTATAGCTATGAAATGAGGTAGGTTAATTTGAATTATTTAAATATACACAGGCGAATTCATACCCAAGAAGTGCGAATAGTGCCACCAATAGTTCGCCAATGTTATTTGTGTCCCAAATGTGATGGTAGGCAAGTCTATCGCCAGTATTATATAAATATAAGATAAATGAACAATACTAACATATTCATATAATTATGTTGTAGTTTCAGATTCATTATCTTTTATACAATTCACAGAAACAAAAATGTCGTTGGTTTTCCTACGGGTGCTTATTAACCAGGTATGCAATAAAGATATAGTGCGCTGATCTGAAAAATAGATTATGTAATCAACATCTTTTTTTCAAATTATATTACTTTCAATTTTCTCTAAGAGACAGACGGTAAAAAAAAAAGGTAAAAAAAATATCCCTTAATTTTTGTAAGCAGTATACATTGCTAATGGAACTATCGGTGTAGAATGAATATTCATACGTTTGCAAATAACATTCCTACATGGATCTCTAGGTCGGTTTTCGGTATAATACAGAAGCGGTATGTTTTTACGTGTAGTCGGATTTATCATCGCTGCAAAGCTCACGCTTTGTTGGTTATACACATCCGTGAAGTCTGAAAGAATTTCTTTTGATGAATTCCTTGCTTGATTTCAAACGTGTTCTCGAGTGGATACCGCGGCAGATACCTACTCTGTTGAATTTCATAAACATAAGTGATAGATATTTTTGATTGCATTAATACTTAATACTTTAATACCTTTTGTATTATTGTTTTGTCATTAATCTGTGGACTTAACATTTGAGCAACGTTGGAGTGATCAACGAATAGTCGTTAAAATGTTTTTTTTTCCTAGTTCAGTAATGTCAAAACGTTGCACCTGAGGGCAATTATAAAGCTGAACAGCGTATACCCTTTAATATCGACTGAAAACAATAATTCCTAAGAACTCAACAATGGTATGCGGGCCCACTTCATTGTTTTTTTTACACTACGATGAAAGTACCTACGTTCGAAAAAAGGAACAAATATTTAAGGAAGAGATAAAACAGAATATTACAAAACAGACATTTAACAAGTTTATTTTTCTGGTATCATCACTCAATACCTAAAAAAACATTTAAACACTTACTACATGGAAAAATCCTACAACATTGCATATAGTGTAATATAGCTGTTATTTGAAAAAGAATATAACCTTATTATTCTTGTACTTCCTAATTAATATTAAGCGGAATGCCGGACCGATTTTTAGTATATTTCGTGCACGGTTAATGGTTTATGATCGTAGGTTCATCGTAAAGTTAAGAGAAAGGCCTTTAATTAAGGACGAGCGCAATTGACGTCAATAACTGTCTGTCAACGTTCAATATTCAACTAAAATTCGGGTTATATCTCGCAGTGGAGCTACAACGAGTAAGGTAATAATAATACTAAGTGAAATTAATTACATCTATAAGCCTGTACGAAGCCTATAATGTTCTTAATAAATATTTCCGCCTAAGTCGTAATGAAGTAATGAGAGAACGATCAACATTCATAATTATTTATTATATGAGCATTCAGATATTTCAGATAGTTTATTGTGTTGTAATTATTGCAAACCGCGTGGCTTTTAGTTTATTATTAATTATTGTAAATGGGAGAGTGGATAGTTCGTGATTTCGTGTTGATAATATAGTTAATGGACTTATGCTGAAGCATGCAGCTGCATATATAGTAAGAAAGTATATGTATAATCATACATAGTGAAGTGTGTATGATTATACATACGCCTTGGTAAGCGTGTGACATTTAATAATCTGTGCATAATGCTGCCAAGATTGGAAAGCGGTGCGGTATTTAACGACACGTGCGTAGTTAGCCGCTGAAGCGGCAAACAGCTAATCTACATTGAATTGCATTGCTTAGCTAATTTTATAGTGTTAATTAGCGATAATTATCTGCTCTATTCAATTTGAACTAAGCCGACAGCTTCAACTATTTTCCAATACATTCATCTCTATGAGGTTAATCAGTGAAATTCATTACTATCAGTGAAAAGCTTACCGTTATTAAATAACGATCATACATACATACATAAACTCACGCCTTTATCCCCGAAGGGGTAGGCAGAGGCGCCACCAGGACACCCACATTTCGCCTTGTATGTTCCGTCCCATGATGTCATAGGGGGCGAGCCTATCGCCATATCGGGCACAAATTCCTGACTCCGGGCTGATAATGAATAGAAACATCCAATATCACTTTGCCCGCCCCGGGACTCGAACCCGAGACCTCAGCTTTGTAACCGTACCGTAATACAACTACGCCACCGAGGCAGTCAAATATATATATAACGATCAATTATCTGTTAAATAATTTGTATATAAAAATAATGAAATGTACTCAACACAGACTAACCACTTAGTTCTTTTTCAGGACTTGTTTTCCTGCAGTACAGGAACGAGACTAAAAGGGCTCTACTGCCAAATGAAATAACCTCAATTGACACCGTGAAGGCTCTCTTCGTGCGAAGCTTCCCAAAGCAGCTTACAATGCAGTACATGGACAGTCCACTGGTGAAGATTTACATCCACGACTCCTCGAAAGATATGTTCTACGAGCTTGAAGACAATAGGTAAGTAATTGTACCATTAATTCTGTTTTTCATATTGGAGGGGAGTGATGATTAAACAATGACCTTCCGAAACCTCGAATTCACTTGAAACTAAGAATTAGTATCGAAAATTTGTCTATTTTTTACTATAGTCGCCACAATTTCAATTGATCACGGTGGTAATTACTATTTAATTTAACTAAATGAATTAGAAACTTTGAAATTTTGAGTCCGCCCCGTGACCACGAAAGCTGTAAAGTAATCGAAACGTCGGGAAGTTAAAAAATGTATAAATTAAACCAAATCGCGATAAAATCCGTATAAAATAGTTTTATTTCAATGTGTAACATTCGCGTAAATCTAAGAAACCATTATAAATGAATTTGAATGCCAAGTTTACACCAACGGAACTGAATTTATAAGAACTATATTGCACCATCGAAAATAGATATCAATTTCAGGTGATAGATGATCGATTCCTACAAACCGCTATTTAGTTAATTAGGAAATCCTTAATAGTTCAGTAGAAATGGCTCGTCTTCACTACGTTAAGTCTGAGGTTTAATTAATGCCTCTCTCAATCCAGAGATTGGATTATGTTTCTAATCTCCTCATCATCATCCATATTTGTTATTGGAATAGGTAAGTTCGTGTAATTAAAGAGTACCGTAGTATTATTTAAATAAAACATTGTCATATTTAATAATTAAACTTCTTTAAATATTTGATTAATTGACCAACCTCTTTTATTGTAAAATTAGAAATAGCATGTTTTTCAAATCTTGCTATTAAATTGTTATGAACTCGATTTATAATTCAACTTCAATTTATAATAACTTAATTTGGACTAGTATTCATTAATTTTGACATACTTTTTCAAACTTAACACAGATAAAAAGTGATAAAACCGAATGCAAATTTCACTCCAGATACAAATAAAATGCAATGCATATTTGATAACGTCGATGAAGTACTCCTGATCTAAATTGAATTTATGCTTCACACCAACGACTAATCCGCAAACCCGGGTACGATTGCAACCGGTTTGTTAATCTAGAATGTAATCAGATTTTGAGTGCCAGGTAAGGGACGCCGGTTGGCAAAATCCAAGCGAGTTTCTAGCCAAACTGAATTACGCGTGGTGGAATCCTGCCCACCTCCAACGCAAATAACTGGTGGTACACTGCTATGGTTAGCGCCTAGCGGCAATTAAAACCATGCAAAAATGCTTCACTACGTTATGCGAAGCATAAAAACAAATTTGGTGCGAAGCGCAGGTTATAGGAATTTGTGAATAGTTTTTTGCAGGCATTGTTATTTTACTAACTTTATTTTGTATGCTGTCAGCATTCAAAACTATTTTGAATGTCTAAAGGTGGTATGACGTAGTTTACTATAAAGATAATTACGGATACAGATGAAAAACTAACATTAGGACCTATAACATGAAAACCATAAATAGGTTAAAGCTCTTGTTACCTTACAAAAACATACTAGTCTGCTAACTAAATACCCAAAATATGCCAGTATGAAAAGAAAAAAAACTGCTGGTAAAAATATTTTAGCTATTTGTATAAATTATAGTTATTTACGGTTGCAGAATTGAGATACTGTGATGAAACGATGGGAGATATTGTTAGCCCATGTTCCTTCCTTCCCATTATAATTTACGCAAAGAATTAAGAAGTAATTGTGCAAGCGGCATGGCAAGACGATATTGAATGCCGAATGTTAATTGTATGTCGCTAGCTGATACTCTTTCGGTACGGCTTTACTCTATAAGTGCGGCAAAGAAAAATCTTTATAGTATTTATACCGATTATGATGAATAAAAAAAACCCAAGTCAGTCCCAAAAGATTAAAAGAAAAACAGTATATAAAGTATAACAAACTATGAGTAAGTCGTAATTCTAAAATCACAATATAAATAACAATTTGAACTTATTAAAAATGACAGCAATGAAAAATAAGGAGATGCTCTGGACTGACTTCTCAATTCACTTCTTTTATAGGTTATATAAAATTGAACCAAAGCTCATTGAACTGCAAAACGCAATAAGCAGCCGTTAAGACGGACCCACCAGTTTATTTGTTGACGCTTTTGTAAGGATATCGGCAATATGCTCGAAGGGAATAACCGTTATTAAACTATACGTAATTGTACTCCGGCTGAATAGTGCTATATTGTCACGTATTCGTGAAATTAGACAATTTTGAAATAAGTAAATTAATTATAAAATCGACATTTGTACAAAATCTATGCAAATCCAATTATAACTAAAACTAAATAATTTGTTTAAATAATAAACTTTATTGCCTATTTAACCATCTATGGACGTTTTCGGGGGAGTATACCATCATACGATTTTCCTTAAAGAATTTGGATACAACTAGCGAAAAGAAAATAGGTTCGACGTGTGCTCTGTTACTAGGTCGGACCAAGTAAAGGGAAGTGTAATATTGAGCTGGACGGCGGAAATGGAGTCCGGACTCGCTGGCGGGTCATTGAAGGCTTTATAATTCGAATATTACTCGGATCTGGACATTGACTCGGATATGGACGAGCGCAGCTTATATAGCTAATAGCTTGTAGTCTTATGATTTAAGAATTTGTTGTACTTCTAGATTTGAAAGATTTCAGTCTTTTATCGACTAGATTATACATTAGATTGTGTAAATAAAAGTTAAAACTAACATATTTCGTATAAAACAAGTGTAAGAAAATAAAAGCATAAAGTGTTTGCATACATTAAGTTTCGATTGAAAGGAAAGCACCTCTTCGGCTCAAATAGGAAAATTGAAGATCAGTTTGCATCCAGTCACTTAAAATAACGACTGCAGCTTCACTGAACGGCAGGCACTTAAAAAACAATTTTAAAACTGAATATTTAAGTCTCAATTCCAATAACAACAGAAGCAAATAATTTCCTCCGTATTGTTCTCGTTTTTATCTTATCGGTATTTCTAAAAGCATATTAAAAACCTTCAGTCACATAATGTGTACGTTAAGCAATTTCATTAATTAGTAATTAACTAGAAGCTCGGTCCGGGCCGGCTCCGCTCGATGTAATAAATATTTCGTTCGTCCTCCTCCAGATGGTTATTTTAACATTTTGTTAGATAGGTACGTCTTTTAAAATTATGGAATTTATATGCACTTATGCTTTCTCACTTAAATAAATAGTGAAATATAACCAAAGCTTTTTCAAGTCGTCGTCTTTTGTGATAAAAGATGTGTTATAGGAAATATTTATTTCACTATGAATGAAATATTTCACATGTTTTTACATTAAGACATTAATTTCCAAATTTTACATTCAGACATTAAACGGAGTGTAAAAATTCTTGTTGATTTTTTGGATTTATTAAAAAAGTAGGAGTGATAATTATGAGATGTTTAGTCCAGCTAAACGAAAGTCGTACACGCTACGGCCTAACGTTTGTGGAATGTGACCTGTGTAGTTCGAATTTTTTTTTTAATCGGTGGAAATGGTGCCACTAGTAGATTTGACAAAAAAAAAAAAAAATATATTTTTTATCGTACGAGTAACCATTGCAAGTAATTTTTATATTATTACCCGTTAATTTTAAGATACATTTTAAATTTTTCTGGTTCAAATTTCAATTCATGCAATAAGGTTTTTTTTTATTGCAATGAATGGCGAGACGAGCATGCCATTCGCATGATTGTAAGCGATACGACCGCTTATGGACAGTAGCAAAACCAAACAACACCATGAATTACAAGGCAATGCTTGGAATTCTACTGCGCTCGCCATCCTGAGACATAAGATGTTAAGTCTCAATATGTCCAGTAGTTACTCTGGCTACAATGTCCTTCAAACTGGAACACAACAGCGCATTTACACTACTGTTTGGCGGGAGAAATATAGGTAGACATTGCGGTGGTACCTACTCAGGCGGCCTCTCACACATGAGAGACCTACAACCAGTAAAGCTTAAATGTCTATAAGTATTCCTTTCCATAAAGCAATGCTTACACCATTTTTTTACTGTTTTTTTTTTGCTTTTGTTTCATTCAAAATTTAAGCAAGTCCTAACAATGCTCCAATGTTTCATTGTCTTCCATTGATGTCTTCGCGAAAAGAAATGAATATAACTCCGGTACCACAAACACATACACGCTAGCGACGGGCAGTTGATAGGCGCAAGCAAACCTGAAAAGGTAACCTTTCCGGTAGCCCATAACATGTACTTAAATTTGTTTATTTTTGCTATAACAACCCACTTAGTTTCGAAATAACATTTTTAAATTTCTTTTAAAGTTATTTCTAAGTTTCAAATCAATATAATATTTTGTTGATTAAAATACTTGAAAGCACAAAGAGTATATGAAAATATCTTTAATAACAACCATTATATTTTATTATGACGCTTCGCCCTGTAAGTCTTTTTAAACTGTCATACGCAATCATTTAATGCAAAATTAATCATTTGGGCATTATATTGACAAATTATTCAATATTTTAAATTTTTTTTACTAAATTAAATAAGGATAAATCAGGCAAACCAACAAAACCGTACCATATATTTGTTTCTAAATAACAACTGCTTTTAAGACTTCAAAATAGTAATTAAAAAGAGAGAAATAAAATTATCATTTTTTTATAAATCTATTGAGAGTTTGCTAAACATATAACCGTATTTTAAATTAGGTCAAAAAAGGACATATTGATATATCGTCTAATAATAAACGTAGGTGCGCATGGCGTCACATCATAAAAAAACCCTCCGACGGACATAATAAATATGTTGTTGCGAAGAGGGGTGGTTTTGGCGGGAATATCGTTGCAAACGGACTGACCTTGCGCGGCGGCGGTATCCCATCGACGGTCGGGCGTCTCCGAGTACGCACCCCATCAGTTTATCCTCTGCCGTCCTGACAGGCATACTACATTTCTGTGAAATAATATTTGCTACTTAACGATGCGGCCGAGCAGAAGTTTCACGCATGTTCACGACTACAGATGCCCGTGAGTTTGTTTTATGTGTTTATTAGAAAATTGTATGTTATTCTTATAAATTGTTGTGTTTAATTTTACTTAGTGTAGAAGCAACAGGTTGTCTAGCTCTAGCATGTATTATTGGCTTGTTGTTTTGTTTATTTTTGCTTTATGTGATCCGCTTGTTGCTCGTCGATGTCCGCGCTGTGCTATCAACCACGCTACGCCCATTATAACTTGCGTTAGAACGTCGTCTCATATTTAGTGCAATGTCTCCTGTTAAAAGCTTTGATGCGTCTTCCCTAAAACCCTTATTTGTAATATTAAATTCCTGGTGATTCCATTATATTCATTTTGGTTAATTTTATGTATTTTGATACGCTTATATTTTTTATGTATAATTTGCTTTGTGTACGAAGTAGCTCTTTGTTTAGTTCATTGTTATATTTTATCTTTCTTTGGCATGCACGTTTTTGTGCCTTATTTACCGATAACTAAGTATTTATAGTTGTTTGTGTACATAAACTGTCCGATGACTACAAAAAAAAATCTATAAGGACCCTCTTATTGATTTTTTTACATAATAATAGTTAACAAATAAATCTATACTCTAATTAATATAACAACTGAGTATAGAAATTGTTTGATAAACCCAAAAAACTAAAAAATAAGCTACCTTTATGTTACGGTAGTAATTCACGGTAAAGGGAAACCGCAAACACTTAAACATTATTTTTGGCCCAATATTTTAACACGAAATATCACTTTATTGGACCGTGATGGAACGTGAATGTTATTGACATTATTGCTTGTAATATGCTGTACATAAAATAAACGACCACCGGATTCGTTTTATATTTCAATTAAAAAAGCCATTGGTGTGTATCGCAAGTTCCAATAAAATCTTTAAAATATAATTCAATATTCAAAACGTTTTATAGTTTCCTGTAAAAAAATATTGGTATTACGCAAGGGGAATTTATTAATTACTTTGTAGATTTAAATATTTTTGTGCAGCCTCTATAGTACAGTTGGCTAAGAGGCAGGCTGGGAAATGAGTGGCCGGGGTTTCGATTCCCACAGCGAAACAGTTACTTTTGTGATCCACAAGTGATTGTTCCGACTCTGGGTGTGAGACAGAAAGCATTGACTTACAGTAATGCGTAGACAGGGAATACTACATATAACGTTAATGGGGCGTCCGGATTATGTTCGTTTGTACCTACGTATTATTTATTTAACGTTACAGGAATAAAACAGTTTGTTTTCGACATAAAAAAATACTTACCAATCATGTAATTATTTAAAATATTGCACAGTTTCTGATATAATACCTTTTGTACAGAGACGTGTGCTAAAATTAATATCAGAACGAATTAACAGCCATAAGTAAAATATGCATATTTATTGAGTCGTGCTGGCAGTCAGAACAGATAGTATTGAGTATTATAATTAAAATATTATTGAGTAATGATAATAACTATTATGGGATTTATTTATTTACTGGTACTCATTTTGACGCTCCTTGAATCGCCAATTTCAATGTATATAAATTATAAAGTTATTGTATCTTAAAAAAAAATAAGAACCATAATACGTATTGTATACCGTTATATGTATACCGTTGTCTGTACTTAATTACTTAATACATTGAAATACTTAGTGTCGGTTACTTAATTTTTGCACAGCAAAATGAAAGAACTCGCCACAACATAACAATAGGTAACTTCACTTTTTTGTCCATAATAGTCTGTTACTTTAATTTATTTTTATATACTCTTTAAACATCTTTCACAAAGACAAAACAATACCAGGGCGAAATAAGTAGGTACACAGTAGAGTAACCGTGCGGCTTATTGGGAAGTTTTCAATGCTTGTACACCGTATGTATGTACATACGAATTTTCCTGAAAGATGAAAGGACTAATAAAATTAGTAGATAGTTCATATTATGTTTTATTCTTTTTTTTTCTAAAAACGTGTTACTTATAATGTGTATGTTACTGGAAATTTAAGATTATTTTTGCAATATTCACTTTTCATAGGCAATCTATACATTTGCTAAATAGCGATCGGAAATCTATTTAATCGGGATGTCAATGTAACTATAGCAGGTTTTTCGAGCATTCTTCTACACTTTTAGTAACGCTAAAGAATACAGAAGTCTAGACAAAGGATTGGTTAGGTTGTTTGGATCACTGACCACATTCCGGGGGCGCCTTCGCCGAATGTGATCCCGAGACGAACGCCTGAACAATGCCAAAGAGGACGCGCAAGCGCTCCCTCATCCAAAGACGGTTGAGACCATAGGTCTTCGAAATGCACATTTTTTAAATTTTAACCCTATTTGTTCTGGTATAATTGATCTCAATCCTTACCTTACCTGACTATTCCTTTGTCTAGAACCTTCCATTCGTTAGTGTCGTACTCCACTGACATTCAGAATGTAATACATTTCCGTTCGCTCTTGGGAAATGGATAGATTTCCTGACTATTGCATACAATGACGGATTACATGTATACTTAATAGTTAAAATATGTATGCATACGAACACTAGGCGTAACACTTACATTTTAAAAGCATTGCTGTTTTATAAGAAAATGAAATTTATATCTCAAAAGCGATTTATTACAAAATCAAACGCTAAAGGGATTCTTTAAGATCTTACTGAAATCGTGAAGCTGTATAAATGTACATCAAAGTACGAATAAAAAGGCACTTATCGCTCTTTATTTCAATTTTAGTGTCGGAGATGAAGATAATGAAACCTTAAATTTAAATATAATACAATAGATAATAAAATCGGCGTGTCTACATAATTAAATATTTCTGAAACGGCAAGGTGTACCCATATACTGCAAGGTTTAATATCAAATGTTTTAATAGTATAGTGTATTTAGAGGATAGGAAGCAATAATTCTTAAGGAATATAAATATGTAACTGGAGGCGACTGCGGGTAAGTTTCTCTGGCTTGTAATAATGAACCTTTTATGATGTTTGGCTAGCGTAGCGAGTCGCTTGGTTAATTATCGCCTGTTTTGCGGCGTAGGTAGGTACCTACGAACTAAATACAACATTAGGTTGTAATACAACAATCACAATCTACAGAAGCGTAGTTCGTGAGCTGCATAGTGCATAAACTATTAATTAATGCACATTATTGGTGGTAGGGCTCTCACACCACCGCAATGTCTATTTCTCCCGCATAACAGTAGTGCATTTAGCACTATTGTATTCCGGTTTGAAGGACATTGCAGCCAGAGTAACTACTGGACATAATGGCAACAACTTATGTCTCAGGATGGGGAGCGCAGTGGAATCCCAAGCATTGCTATGTTCATGGTGTTGTTTGGTTTTTCTACAGTCTATGAGCGGTCGTATCGTTTACCATCAGGCAAACGTCTTACTCGTCTCGCAATACATCGCAATAAAAAAACAAGATTTCGGACCATTTAAATAATTGTACCTTATTGTTACTTTACTTGACTCTACTTACTTAATTAAAAAATAATCGTCCTCTCTCTGGTTATTCAATATTTTATTAGAAACTCATGCGCAAGAGCACACGCGTGTTTTTTTAAAGTTTGTTTACCATTCGGTTTATTTTAGTGGTTGTAGTTAACAGCTTTCCTGTTCGTCTTTTTTGCGGTTGCGGTCATCTGTCACCTCGTATATACTTAACATAATATGTTAAATCAATGCGTCACACTAAAAATATCCTATAAATACTCCTTTTTTTAGCTCGACAAAATATCAATACATGATATAAACATGCAGTGATATGAGGACAGATTATAAATATACAGCGTGTTATAATATTTTAATTGTATGCAGAGCTCATCTTCGCGACATCCGTGACCGGTCGGTGCTTCGACTCTTCGAGGCTACCGACATCGGCGGAGGTGCGTTTCCGGGTGCTGTAGGCGTGGGCTCGCTCTCCATGCCGGCTTCTGCATCTTGCTCCGGTCCCAACAGCTGGGATCAGGTATGTGGTAGTTTATACAAGTATTTATTTCAGGTTGGGCGACCCAATCAAAGTTGTAAACTTCCAATATAAATTGTTGCGGGAATATGTTTAGTTATGCGCTTCCTGTCGCTGTAAAATAGTAAGTTTTACGGTGTGAGATCGGGAAAGCGGGTCAGCCGTGGCACGGGGCCTCTATCATCACCAAAACGTGTATTTGAGTATGCGTAAAACATTTTCAAGTATCCATTAACACAGCTCTTACTAACTCACGTGGTATTTTCAATACGAATTTTGATACGCGCCGGCGGTAGTAACTTTAGGCATGCGGAAGCTGCAAAGTTTTTGCATAGAAAAACACAGAGAGTTAACAGAGTGCGATGCGCGGGAGTGCTTCTTGTCTGAGAAAAGTTGTGAAAAGAAAGGGGCGGGGATTGCGTTCCGGGTGTTTTTATAGAAAAATCATGTTACATGTTTTGCGCGCACAGTACAATTACCCACTTTATCGTTTTCAACCTGAGTGCCCGAAAATAACTTTCTAATAGAAATTCCCGTGAAAAATGAGGTCGTATATTTAAAATATGAATTATGAGAACCGAACACTGAATAACCTCTTTAAACAGGTTTCTCAACAACCTAACACGCTGTATATACTATAAAAGATAGTATATTCGATTTGTCATTTTAGCATATAGGTGGAAAAATCTAATTAATTTTATATAGATGGTAATTATGACTTCATATGATCCAGCGGAGCATCGGTCGTACCAACACCAGTACTGATAGACCTGTTACTGTGCGGAAATAGCGAATTTGTAGGCGTATTAGGGGAGCACTTCGGGTAGTAGGAGCAATGACACAGAAAAAATATTTATTATGACTATAGATAGACAAACGAATCACGACGACCTCCAGTGCCCATTTATGAACTATCTCGTGTAACGTGTTATATAAATTGTCTAATTGACTCTCATCACAAGTAATGGAAAAAATATAAATTTTTGCTCAAATCGTTATGAATATCTATGATCTAAAACGTTTCGGGAATTGTAACGGTTCGAAGTGGGTCAGTATGGATTTAAATTATTAGCATTGCATCAAAATTATTCTTAGCTTCTTTACTACGAGCAAATGTTGTATGGTAAAATATTGAACGGTGTTTTATTTTCACCCTTTGAGAATTATAATCGAGACTATTACTATGTCTGTATATCAAACACCATAGGCCGAGCCAGGCTTATTCAATCAATTTTTGGCCTTTGTCGCTGTATTTTCCTCCACCAACGCACCGGTACCACAACATGTCGTTTGTAATTTTTTTTCACTTTTTATATGCTGCTATAGAAAACACGACTATCGCTAGCGGCTTTTTATGTGTAGCGCTAAATTCTACGTTGTTGAATAGATCGCTATGAAAATCGCTATACATAGGTATTTGAAAAGGAGGTTTTATGCTATCCATTTTTTAATAACCTTCCATCAAAACACTCTGCAGTGCATTAACTTGAATACCATTCAAACGATCAATATGTAATTTCGTGGTTTCGGTACATGGGGAAACATAATGAGGTGCTATATTTGGTGTCCTTAATAATTGCTATACTCGTATTACTGCCTGACACGTTAAACGTTGCTTGAATCATCATAGTCGTCCGCAGCCATAGCACTGATGAAAATAGGCCTTTCCTGAGGATTTCCATAGCCACTTTTTGAAGGTTGCTGGTCGCCAACATCTTTTGCCCGGTGATGTAAGTAGGTATGTACAAAGTGTTTGACCATGGAATGAAATTTGACATAGTGTTAATGTTCTTTCTCTATTTTCTATGAACTAAGCCGCCATAGAATAAGAGTAATAAAAAAAGGGATATCAAAGTTTTCATGGAAGTGTGTTTAATTTATATAAGTTTTATACCAATTGTAAACAATTGTTAATGATGTGCAAACTCACAAGGACAAACATAGGAACATTTATGTTTTGTCAATCTCATTATTTTATAAGGCTCCGTAATATAGGTCATAGTTAAACGCAAATAGTCGCTCAACCGTCCCTATGTTCATAAAAAAAATACAAAATTTACATAACTTATAGGAGTATGGTAAAAAAAAAATTCAAATTTGCTTTTTTGTGTCTTTTGTGTGTGACACTTGGCTATACTAATGATCCTCAGCAACGAAACACATAAAAGAATGAATAGTGTATACTCGCGCAAATCCTGAGGGTCGAGTTCATTTTTTCCTCTGCAAACCAAACTATAACAAGTGACAAAATGTACTCGTAACTTGGAAAACTATGAATACAATACAGTTACAATGTCTTTTTTGAGTGTTTTAGGATGAGTAGACCGGAGTCTTTTCTGAAACATTTGCATAAAATGTAAGATTCTTGCCAATGGTACGAAGAAAACCTCAGCTTAAATAGAATTGTCAGATAAAGTTAAGTTCCTGTGAATGTTTGGCGTTGCGTTCGACCTAATGTTCACGGCGAATGAGCGTTTACGTGTAACATTTCTTTTCATCCCTCGCCCGCGCACGCCTTATTCCGCCTCGCTTGCGCACGCGTCTCTGTTCAATAAAATGTTTCGCCTATATGTTAATAAAATGAGGATGTAACAAAACGACGATCGTAGTGCTTCAATATTGGTTTGTTCTACTTGATTTATTCATTATTTTAATGTGATACATATTTTATATTATAGAAAATGTTCCCAAATATTAATTTATGCAGCGCTCTAACGCGAAGGACTCATAAGACTTTAATCTACTCCGATTAACTACTTAACGATTTAGTCGACTGTCAATGAAGCTTTTGTAGGCAAATCCAAAAAAATAAATCTAAATAATGTTAGGGTATAAGGACTGTGGGTAACTAAAGTGTTTTCTTCAGGACCAGAGCTACTTCAGCGAGCCGGAGATCGACTCCGAGTACCACCACCAGCACGTGCACAAGTCCAAGGTAAGTGAGGTGTTTCGCAGGTTAGCAGACAAAAGGTAAGTGGTAACTTCATATAATTACATTATCTATACATATAATAAAAATGTAAATGGTCGATGTCTGTACATGGAAGATATTTAAGAAATTTCAACGCGGGGGGTCTTTATAACAGCAACAGAATCCAAAACAATTTTTTTTAGAATTTTTGTCTGTCTGTCTGTCTGTCTGTCTGTATGTTTGCTTGCGCATCACGCAAAAACTACTGCACCAAATGAGATGCGGTTTTCACAGTTGTATTGCTGCAGGTTCAACTTAAAAACTGGTATATGTTGCATTTGCATACAGGGTGTTTCTTTTTGTTTGCTTGCACATTACTTATAAACTACCGCACCAAATGAGATGCGGTTTTCACAGTTGTATTGCTGCAGGTCCAACTTAAAAACTGGTATATGTTGCATTGTTATACAGGGTGTTTCTTTTTGTTTGCTTGCACATTATTCAAAAACTACCATACGAAATGAGATGCAGTTTTCACAGTAATAATAGTGCACGTCCAATTTGAAAACTGGTATATATTTTATTTATAGACAGGGTGTTTCTTTTTATTTACTTGCGCATAACGCAAAAACTACAAGACGAAATGAGATGCGGTTTCACAGTTATATAGGTACAAGTCCAACTTAAAAATTGGTAAATGTCTTATTGACATACAGGGTGTTTCTTTGTATAATGGAAGATAAATGAGAAAAACGAATATTCCCCATATTAACACAGGATTAACACTCAGGCTACATTTTATCCAGATAAATTAAGTGTTCCCGTGGGATGAGGACGGAAATCCGATATATTTGTTACTTTTTATACTCAAAGGGATGCGATGGGCGTGGATTACATACCTTGAGTAAGAATGAGATAGGACGGGCGGGATATAACGGGACGGGACGGGACGGGATGAGAAATACCAAATAATCTATACATGTATATTTTTTTAAACAAAGTTTATCACGCAGACGAAGTTAGCGGGCAGAAGCTAGTGTTTTATAAGGATTGTGGGCTGAGTCAATTTACAGGTGACGTCAACTCTAACTTGTAAAACCGTGTAAATTGAAATTGAAATGTTAAATAATAATACATCAATTGGAAAACTATATAAAAATATATAACACGGGTTTTAGACTAATAGAAAAAAAAACGAAATTTTGTTTATCAAAGATATATTAAAAATGGTAACAATTTTTAAAGATAGTCTTAAAACTAAAGTATAAGGTAATGTAATTAAAAGTACTTATGGCTATAATAAATAAACAATCTCGCGATGGCAAGTTGTAAACATTGATGACTAATTTAACTTCCCGATATTATGAACTTATTAATTTAAAATTTAATTATTTACACGGAGGAGCCTTAATATCACTTTGTTCTCCATTTTTATACCAACATATTGATTATGTGAAAGAAAACTTATCGCAAGAATAAACAAACTATGAATATTTTTCGATATACATTAAATATAAAATTTGGTTAAAAGTTCTCAATTTTGAAATAGCTACAGCATTAGATATGGCGTTTAGTAGATTTGATAATGAAAATTATGACTTACTTTATTAAATTGACGCGCCATTGATCATATTATAACAACATAATATAATTATGTTTTGTACATCATACGTACTAGATTTTATCATGAAAATTGCTGAACCAACAATTGTTTCAGCATTTCAATCCACGTGTGTATCAATTATCATATATGATTGTTGAAGCGAAGATGGCTTGAAATTGTATACGTATATTATATTCATATTCATTTCAGAACACTTACTTGCTTCTTTTGTGTTAGGTTTTCTTTTTAAAACATTACTTTTTCAGTAAATTCGTCGCATAATCCATGACATTATGAGTTTAATTGCGATGTCCATCCATTTTCTTGGTTTTCAGTTCTGTAACCATAGCTTTTAAATTGTAAATAATCTTTCTAAGTCGGCAAATATCAAGCATATCTAATATGATGAACATTATGTGACTTCTCATTATGCCAACATTTTAGATACTCCAAAAATATTGGCAACTTACAATTTACGGAATAATTGTATACTGTTGGTTCGGCAACGGTGCGCTTGGCATATATCTAGAACGCTCGACATATGGGGAGTCCTTTGTAGTAGTGGGCACCGCTATACAGTTTTTTAGACGTCGACCTCCACGAAAGCACGAGGGCCTTTTTGAACGGCTCCGAAGCGCACCCGCTGCATACTTGCATCACCGCCTTCACCTCAGCTTCAGCCGGCTCCCTTTCATCAACCTGAATCATAAAAAAAAAATCAGATATATTTTTCAGATCATAAATTTTACTATTTTAGGATTAAAAATAATATATGAAAGAAATTAATTAATGTTTCAAAGATTAGAAATTAATTAGACTCACGACCAAAGTTTAAAATCTTTTATTATACGAAGATACCTTTCAAGCTGCATTTACTTTGGATAAATGATACTACTATTTCTTATTGAATATGAAATCTGAGCTTGAAGATGACGCACTATAAAATTACTGTAAACACTTCACTTCAAATATTTTCTCTATTAACCTTACAAAGGAGATAGCACGTTCCTTTGTGCTTTTGAACTCTGCAATGTTACAACCACGCCATACTTTGTTTCTTATTATCTCGGCGCTTTCAGTAAACATAACATTGTGTGCAGTAATGTTAAGTTAATGAAAACTAGACAAAGTGACCGTCAGTCCCATTCACCATCTTCAATTTATGTTAGGTCAAAGGGGTATTTAAAATAGATTTGACATGGAATTCCAAATTAAGATAGCTGTATTCTATTAAAAGCAAACAAGGGTCGTAGAGATATACCAAATAATTCATTCATGTCAGCCGGCACCGGTTTTACGGAACTTGACAATTGTATACATAATTTACTGCATGTACCATTTAGCAAAGTAACATGGAAATAACCATAGGTAATTATCAAAATTCTTGAACCAACCAAGTGGAAATATCCTTGTTAAAAGAAGGTACTAAAGATATGACCATTGTTTCATTAAAAGGCGACTCTAAATGCGTTAGAAACTTTTTATTTGCAACACAAACCACCTGAAAGTTAAAGTTGCGACATGGAAAATGAAATGGCGGGTGACAACTCAAACGAGTTCTCATTCCATATTCCTTCTTTTGCCTGACATTTTCTTTGTTGTTGCGAGACAGCGATTCTTAAATATTTTATTAAGTGAGTAAGATGGCCAAATTATGGCGAATTTGTGAATGTATACTCATTTTATATCTATAAAATTGAAGGTGTTTTAACCTTTAGTCTCTATATTGTTACTTTAAACTTAGGTTTTAATACTTTTGGTTACAAAAATACTTCTGAGTGCATATGTAAGTCCTATTCTTTTTTTGAAATAAACATTAACCGTGCGAGTACTTACAGTTTCTTTCTGTAAATTTTGTACAGGTAGATTTCCAACTACACCGGCAAGGCCATTCAGCAATGATTCTTGGAATAAAGCATCGTCCCCTTTGCCTAAGAGGCTTGGGCTAAGTAGGGCCTCATCGATAATAGAACCGTCTGACAGTTCTACCAAACCGCGTTTTTCTTTCTTGCGACCTGAAAAAAATATATACATATGTTATAATATCGATCAAATAAATAAACGTCGGAACATCACAGAAAAACCTACAACATAAGTTGTACGGGTTATTTTCTTAAGTAGCTTGCTAAAACCATTAACGGAACATTAACGTGTATTTTATATAAATTTTATATTAGTTTTATTAATGCAGCAAGCAAAGATTTACTCTCTATAAAAAAGATAAAAAAATGTATTTGATTAGCTAGACCGCCTAAGAGCTTAATTGATTATATCACTCCTTTAGTTGTATTTGATTAGGCTAATGGCTTATGCAATCCCGGCTGATCGCCGTTGCACCATTTCATTTGAATTGAAATAATGAATTAAATGTACATTAATACCGACCAATCATTTAGAAGCACTATGGAAAATTACGTAATATCATAATTGCGACATTAATTTATTTTCTATTCATATTAGCAAATAAAATCCATTGATGAATTCTATAGAGGTTGACAAGCTAAACCACAGGTTTTGCTTTAATATTAAATATGTTAGTTAATATTATGTATCTTGCGTCTTTTGTATGCAAAATGAAATATCGTACAGAGTAAAAATCGTATTCTTATCTTAACTAATGTTCATGTAGTCTTACAACCTCAATATTACGTTATCCCGTGACCTGTAAGTTTGGTTCAATTGTAACCTCAATATCATAGCAACGACTGCTGATTAAATAGTAACTGCATTCTGAGAAACATTTACATAAGTGTTTGGTCGGTACTATATTACTATCCATGTTGCGTGAACGCACTTCATAATTTTACAAACAAATGTAAAAAAATTGGCACCTGATGCGGCCTCTGTCGCCAGTTCCTTCTCAGGGTTATCTCTCTTATCCCTCTTAGAGTCCCGTCTGAACACATTATGATTCGTGTCATCAATGTACTGAACATTAGCTGGATTCAACAAAGAGCCAGAGAGGAGCACTGTGGTGCCTTTAGAAGGTCCAAGTGGATTCGTCTGGGAGAATGACTGGCTCGTAGCCAAGGGTACCAAAGATAATCTCGGTATTGGTGTGCCGCTGATGTGTTCAGGAATTTGGACCGTATTCAGTAGCTGTTCTGATACAATTCTGTTGCCAAGTTGCCCGTTGACGTACTCCTGTTGCAACTGTAGTCCATTAGGCAGCTGTACAGGGATCATCTGCTGAGGCCCAGCCAGATTTAGGTTTGGTGCTCTTTGTAGTTGTCCTCCTATTAAGAAGTTGCCATTTCCGAGTGGCGTTGCTGGAGGGGAAGGCAACTCGGTGGCTGCTTCAGTCGACGACTCCAATGGCGTACCGTCGTGTTTGAAGTGGTGGACGTGATGATGTTTGTGATCTTTGTGTGCTTTACCAGCCGTCAACGCGACGTGGTACAGTTGTAGCATCGTTACTTCTCCGATTAATCCGACTTCTCCTGTTGTAAAATTAAATGTTCAAATTATTTATATAAATCAGTTCCTTTTTTTATACGGTATGTTTATTTCTCAATAAGTTCGTTTACAAGGCAATTTATGAAAAGATGTAGGCTATAACGTAATAGTGAATGGTTGATCACTTGCATATATTTAAAATTCTATCTAAAAATGATCTTGTCTCTATAATATATTTACGTAGAAAAAGGTAGAGTTCCACCTCAGTTCGTTCATCACGCAAAAAATACTGCATGGATTTTGCGAAAGATTTTTTTTGATACGCTCCCTAAGATACTTGAAATTTAAATTAAAATGAATATTACGATGAAATCTTCATTTCATATTAAATAAATCAAAGCAGACCTGTTGTAATATAATATAAGATATCTCGAGCCCCAACTAACATTTACAAAGCTTTTATAATAAGTATGCTGCATTCTAAGGACGGCTTTTGTAAGAAACTAATTTTCTTTCTTGTTGCCTGTTGCAATATCGAGCATGTCAGAACCAGTTTTACAGGGCTCTTTTAAGTTAAAGGCAAAGGTAAAGGTAAAACAAGACGATTTATGTACCAAGAATCAACAACATTATCACAGACTTGTTACATAATTATAATAAGTACTTACTTGAAGGCTCCAATTCATCTTTTTTATACAACAATGATTGTTCTTGGCCGGTAATAGCGACGCCACCGCCCTTAATGATGTGTCCGACGAGCTGAAAACATATTAATCCTTTGATATTGTCGGTTTTATGTTCTTTGACATTTAAATGGTCCCTGCCTTTGTAACTTTACTTATTTAAAAATTGACATAGGTTACGCGACGATTATTGACTGCCATATGGCAACGGCCTTTTGGCCTATATTGACAATGGAAGCGAAAAATAGCATAAATAATATGATAGCTTCGGTCTATATCAATAAAATATTAGTAAATATAAGACTAATTCTTAAATATGGCATAAGACACTTTTATTTTGTAAATAATTTGTTTCATACAACATTTTAACGGAAATGTAGTGAACTGTATTTCTTCAACGGTGTTGCAATTATCATTCAGTTTTGTATTCTAACCCTGTTGTGGAAACCTCTGCCAACGCGCTCGGCGTTAACCCAAATTTGCCACTCGCCAGTTTTTCCGTTCCACGATTTGCACGAATGATACCACCTGTGAATTAACAAGTACGCGCGTTTAATTAATCAAATAAATAATAAAATTATATCTACATGTTCGATACTTCATACTTTAGATATTCAATAATACGAGAGGAATGAATAAAGTTTTTATTATAAAAATAAAACCATGCCGTCAATCATGAAGTCATGACGAAATGGTTTTTTTTAAAGCGATGACAAATTCCAAAATCATTATATAATAATTTAATAATAAGATAATTTATGAAAATTATACATTATATCAGTACAATATACAGGGTATATCAAGACCGCCACCGAAAACGAAGCCAGGTGTTAGTTTTAGCAGTTACAGACACAATGCAACAAAAAATTAAAGCGGCAAGAAGATGCCTAATGTTGTCAAACCATCTCTTTTCGTGTAACTTTTATTCTTAATTTCAAAGGACGGCAATGCATCTGTGAATCGCAACACAATATTAAAGTAGACAGCATTTGCGTCCGTCTCACCGTAGCGTAGGAGTACATTATACAGCCGGAGCGAATGCAATGCGAATCCTGATACACTTATTATGAAAATTTTAAATTGCTTTGTCCTTAGTAATTCTGACGTTCTGCGATGATTTCAGACTTAAGACTATCGTGCAAATCTGACGATGAGGAGTAAAAGTATTAATAAGAAAATATTAAGGATATAGGTAAGGAATGTTAGTAATCCGCCAAAAAGGTAACTACGGCTTCACGCAAACTCAGATATGTTGAGTGTTCAGGCCAAATACAAATTTGCTGCAGAAATTTTGAAGGCGCCCAGTTTCATAAAATATTTTAATTGCCCACGAACAAATTTCAATATTTGCTTATGAAGCGAATATTTATTAATATTCTAACTTTATATTTTCCACGTTCAATAGCTTTTGAAAGAATTGATCCTCTTGATTGATAGTACTCTTGATGTATAAAAATATTACGATCCGCTTTGCATTCTTGAAGCTTCCAATCCGTATCATTTTGTTTTTTGAACTCCGAGAATACGTACTTACATAAAAGAGGAGCTTAATTTTCTTTATATATTTATACACTTTCTTGTTCATAGAAAATTTCTTTTCATATTTAATGTAGGTCTTCCTGTATATCTAATTAGTTAAACTGGCCATTCAGACTAATTAAAATTTCCAAGTTAATTAAAATTTATTGTATTATTATATTATTTTTTTGCATCTCAATTATGGTTAAATAAGTAAGGAGTGTATAAGAATTATCAGCACGTGACGCGGTTTACATTTTTTGTCGTGCTCATCCTTCCGAAGAAGCGAAGTGCAAAAAATTAGCTTATGCAACTACTAGAAAGTATAAATTCGCGTAAATCACTCGGGTTTGCGTTCATATTGAGAATGTAATTAGAGCACATTGTGGTAGTAAATTATTATCCTGTCACTTTGCTGAAATATTTGTATTTGATTTTGCAACGTTATTGCTACTGGTGTCAATGTCTATTTTTGATGCAGCGTATGTGAAAAACGGTGGAAATTTATCTTGCCTACTACGTCGTAGATGTTACGATAACATCTACGATCAAAATGCAAAAATGGCAAAATGCTCTTAAAGTTTCGTAATAGGCGCTAGTGCTGATAACTTTAGTATTACATAATGTTTGGTCGCATTGGTACCATCGCTCGACAGATTTTAATCACATGGTAATTAATGAAATTTGTGTCGTCAGCAAATAATGTAAATTGCTGCACACCCCAATCAATATTCATAGAGATTTATGATAATAATTTCGTTATCAGTTTACAGTTGGCGCCAATAACGTCGACACGTATCGAAAATTATATAATCATGAATCAGGAGCACTCAACTCAACGTCTATTGTTGTGGTCTGTAACGGTTCACTACATCTTAACTAGCTGTACCTTTGAAACATAATCAGTTAACCGGATTCACCACATATAGATAATCTGCAGTAAGTACATGCTTAGTCTAATGCATTTCAACTATATTGGTCAACGTTCCGATCAAAAGTTACAAACAAATGGCTTCATTACAATCAATACATGGAAGGAACCTGATTGAATAATATCTTTCGCAACTGAATTTTATATTTATCTCTCAATAATGAGTGATATTTTTATAGGCATATAATTTATCTTCTAATAGAGACTACTTTTTAAATTCCGCATGGCTCCACTTAGACATTTCTCGAATATAATGTCTCATTTTAGATACTTATTTAAAAAAGTTGCAATATATATTTGTACTGATATCGCAGTGTTCAATGAATACATTGAAACCTCAACTATTCTCATCGTGCCTGTAGTCCAATAAGTCGCTTGATGCCTTGTTTTGCCGACTGATAAATTCCACAAACATATTGGAATACCGGTGCAATAGTGCGACTTGGATATTTGAACCGGTATTTCACGTGTGAACCACCAGTAGTCTCCGTAAGTCCCTTATAGAACTTTACAAGTATACAAGGAGGTTTACGAAGAGTATTGAGTACATTGAGTAAATAAATATAATTTGAGTTTGTCAAGAAATTTATTAAATTACTTTTCCACGGACGAGACACGCTGAAAACTGACCGCTAGAAAATATTTTTCGCCACACTTCAATTTTCATTAATGGTAGTCTAATTTTAAGAATACGACCCGAATTAATGTTCTCGCCTCTCATTGTGTTGACCCCAATTCGCCTCGCAAATGTTTTGTACTATGCGCTAAGGTCATTGACATTTAAGATAAGGCTGGACAATCAGCACACATTATGAAACCTCTAGGAAAAATATTTGTTAGATTTTATTGTTTTTTATGAAATATATTAGTTACATACGTGTACTATTTCGTTTAAAGTAAGTCTCTTTGTTAAATACACGCTTGGTGTATTTATAGGATTCTTAATTTATATTGACAGGTTACAAAGTAGCTTAAGGTATTGTATTTCTTCAATTTAATAAATTCATATCGGTCGGTTCGAAAAAAAGGTAGGATAAGTCGGATAAGCACTAACTGATTCCGGCACGTGGCACACTTTAGTCGAGTCAGTTTGCCAGTCCCAGCGACGAAGTTGCTGGTCGTATCTGTGCGGACAAGAATAACTTAGATATCTTAGATCTAGCTATATTTTTATTGTCAAATTTAAATATAAAATACATGTTTTTATCAACAAATTGTTAACAAAATTGTAACAATTTAAACAAATTACTAATTGTCTCGTATTAAGTTTATTATTTTTTTAAATTAACAAGAGAAAGTGATTGGAACAAAAATGGGGCATTGTGTGAGTCAATCTAGTACAAGTACACCCATTTATGTAATCACAAACACAAAATAAAACTGACCATGCGTAACTGGTTATCTAATTCCCATACGATTTAGCGAAACCTGTTTTGGAACTGGGTCGTTTTTTACCATAGATTCGTTATTGAGTGCTCGTAATATCGCAGGTTATGCATACATACAAAATGTCTTATGAAGTTTTATTTTACTGAAACGGCAGACGATATTTTTAATATTTCAAAAAAATGTGTGTGTGTATTAGTGTACACACGTAAGAAGTGAAACTTCTTTATGACATCATTTTTCGAAAAATGATCTACTATTTACAAATTTACAGAATTGGTAAAATAAAGCTAAATTAAATAAAGTTTAAGTTTAGGAGGGGGGAAATTTTTGAGGGAATTTGGGATTTCTATCGGGGCCAATTTGTAGCCCTCACCGAGACGGTTCCGAGGATACCAAGCTCGGTGGGTCCACGACCTTTATTGGCCGAGATAGGTTTAGGGTGGGTGAGGTAAAAATTTTAGGTGGGGGATAGGGGCGGGGGGGGGGGTTTAGGTTTCATGGGGGGGCTATTGGGCACCTTAAAATATTTTTGGGTGGGGAAAGTTGTGGAGGGGGAATTCGGGAATTCTGTTGGGGCAGGATTGTAGCCCTCACCGAGCCGGTTCCAATGAACCCAAGGTCGGTGGGTCTACGATGGATAATGCCGGAGATATGAGTAGGGGGGGTGAGGTAAAATTTTTAGGGTGGGGGTAAGCGGCGGGGGGGGGGGGGTTCGTGGGGAGGCTATTGGGCACTGTTTTGGATTTAGGGTGAGGGAAGGCCAGAGGGGGGGTAAGGATCAAATTACAAAAAAGTGGGTGGGACTTAAAATTTTGGGTGGGGCTTGGAAACGGTTGGGCGTGTGGCTTACTGAAGTGGGTACTAATTTACTAAATAAAAAAAGATGGCGCGTAACGGAAGAATGTGACGCGTAACGAAAAATTTTTTCCAACCCCGATAAAGAAGTTTCACTTCAATAATTATTTACAAACACTTACTTTGGTTTTATTGTCTCTAACAAATCGTATAATTTTCCAACTCAGTAACCAATAACGCAATTATTTATAGTTTTTTTCAGACCTTGACGCACGAGATTCTTTTCCCTTTGGAATTGTAATAAACCATATTCTGTTTTTTTACTATCATTCTGGTAGGTCTGATCTGTTAATAATTCGCAGAGCTGACACTCGCAACGCTGTAATATTACTTTCGATGCAATTGGCTACTGTAGCTAATTAACCTCCTTAATTACCTTTCATGAAGCAAAGGTAATTTCAATATTGTATCATGAAACAAACCGCAACAATAACATCACGAGCGTATGGATCTATACTAATTACTATGTATTTTATACATCCGTAGGAATCGCAACAAAGAGCGTAGCACTGACAGACATTTAATTTCGATTGTGTATTAAATTGATCAAAGGGATATTACGTGGTTGCGGATATCGAACAATAATATATGTAGTGGATAGATTTCCGAACTGAAAATGGGATGAACGTAATTTCAATACAATTAGTGCTGTCAAGTATCTGTTCATTTCGGAATATTGTATTTAATTGAAACTAGCAAACCAATTGAAATAATATTATAATGAGCAAACCTTATCTAAGTTACGTTAATTAACAGACAAATTATATTATATAGGTGAATCTAATATAATAGTTTGTGAATTTTACAATATTGTGAAACTATGTCTTCACTGCGATGTTGAGACTAAAAATTATAAAACCACTAACGTTCGGACCCGGCTTCGCCCAGGTGCAAATAGTTTTTGAGTCTAGTCCACAACATTATTTAATACATAACAACACAATATTATTTCTCGTATTAACTGTTTTATATTTAAGCTTAATGTAACTGCTGTCGACCATATTGCTTAATAGTGCGATTAGAGTTATTGTTACAATTGACTTAATAAATATATTAACACCAAGAGTGTTTTATTATGTTAAATAATTAATACAATTACCACTAAAAGCTCTACAACAATAAAAAATTACCAATTTGATAACAACGTGAGAGCACTTTTATAGAATATTGTTGGTTTCGATTTTAGTTTAAACACATTGCGAAACAACATTTCTATTGTCATTCACGGATCTACGTAATGACTCATGTCAATTTCTATTGTTCCCTCACATAGTAAACGTACCTAAAATGAACAACTTTCTAAGAGTCAATGAACTTAGTTTCTGCTATTCCATTTGTATGGCATTCTTTCTAGCATTCCAACACGTATCAGGTCAATATATTCGCTGATCCACATCTGCGCTTAGAAATACTACAATCGAACAGAATATTATTAGTAGAATTTCACAGCGTGTTTAAGCTCTTAACCTTAATGCCATTTTTTTTTGTACTCCTACTGGGGTTGTTCAAAGGAGAATAAGGCGATAGATTTAATAAAATAAATATCCAGACAGAAAACTAAACCTCGGACCGATAACATGGCGCTATATCCATCTAGGGATACGCGTATACGAGTATGGATAAAAAAAATCGGTTACCGGCTAAACAAAACATGTTAGGTGTACACTAAACTGAGAAAAATGCTTTAAGAGATTAATAAATTGAAATGAACAAGAAGAACATGCCGGGATTTAGTAGTTAAAGTATTTGTCTATGGCATAAATGCATGATAATACGAGTCTATGCTTTTCAGGATAACTTCAGTAAATAGTTCTAGTCAAACGCTGCATAGGCTTTATAACAAATACCCTTTGTGGCAACCACATGCTTTCTCTGAAGCCGACAACGTTACTAAGTAACGTTTGATATCGAAACTGTTGTACGCATTGACGGACAGTGTTCAGTATAACTTCAACTTCACGACTGTTGTAGGCATGGAAGCGCACCGGTTATCACTTTCCATCATTTCAACTAGAACACTGTTTTGTGCTCGCATACTAAAACATACAGTTGAACTCAAACATTAAAAAATAAATTATTTCATATTATTATAGCACTATATATGTATGTTTAGGTTATCTTCTTTAAAAGAAAATATATCAGAAAATGTGTTGCGCTAAATTTGCCTAAACTATGCTAAAATGTGCATACATCAGCTAACTGGCGCCCCCGCACCAAATCTACAAATACAAAGTAGTTACAAATCACTACGCAATGTTTTACTTTATGCTTCAATGGATGTAACTAAGTTGGCATGGGCGTGCTACTTAATTGCATAACAGTGACACACCTTGCTAAAAGCAAAAAAATTAAGTGCCAATTTATAACGATACGTCATGTTTCGTAATTTTTTTCTTTGTATTTAATTAACTGGTATGTACTCGAATGTAGTCGAAGATATAAACATATCCTCACTTTCGAGTTCCGTGTAACTGTAACAGAAAATATTAAACTGATTTTGCACAGCGCCGTAGGGCAATTTGAATATCGAGTGAGAGTATCAAAATAGATCATATTCTTTTTGTTTATTGAATATATTATGTAGCTGCTTTATGCAAGAGCGAACCAGAATAAATGATTATGTAATACTACAGCGAATAAAATGATTTGTAAAAAAAGAAACTAATTGTGGAGCCTATAATAAAATAGTTTTTTTATTAGGGTAAGGAGAAGTATCTATCATTTCAATGAATATTGTGGACTCATAATCGTTACTTATGCTTTGTATCGGCCAAAACAATACTTATCTTATACTTACGTTTGGGTACTATCTTGCAGTTTTTATTATTCTTCGAAGAATATAAAACCACCGACCCTATTCCAAAAAGACGAACTCGTTAAATATCAATCTTACGAGTATTTTTGTTTTAGTAGTAAAATATTCACGTCAGTAAAAAGTTAAATAGGAAAAAATCTTCAACATGTTTATGTCATTCCAAGTGTCAGACATTATGCGTGACTGTCATCACACAGATGCGTTGATACTTCTTTTTATTGACCGACTTCAAAAGAGGAGGTAATCAATTCGACTGAATTTTTTTTTTTTTTTTGTTGTATGTTTGTTACTCGATTACGCTGGTATTCGGGATCCGATTTTAAAAATTTCTTTTTTGTCGGAAAGCATGATATACTAGGTTGGTACCATAAAAAATTGGTGAAGACCTGATGAATATCTTCGGTCCTGAAGACCAGAACTCCTCAAAATTGAACGGTACAGCAATAATTCTTTTTGCACCTAGTTCAGTAAAAGTGTATCACTACAAAGGGGGGGTTAAAAGGGGAAAGGGGTGTATGGGGGGGGAGAAAATAGATACTAATGTAAATACTCAATATCTGTGGCAGTACTTAAACGATTAAAAAAATAATAATTTTGTCGACAAGTATGATATGTTAGATTGGTGTCATTAAAAAATGGTGATGACCTGATGAATATCTTCGGACCTGAAGAACAGAACTCCTCAAAATTGAACGGTACGGCAATAAATATTTTTGCACCTGGTTCAGTATAAGTGTATTACTACAAAGGGGGGGTTAAAAGGGGAAAGGCATGTAGGGGGGGGGGTAGGTAAAAGATACAATTAATTTCCGTTTTCAATATAAAAGTTTTACTATAAACAGTAGGTGAAGAAGAAGGAGAGTGAGAGAAATAGATACGTAAATTACCGACGTAAACTAAGAGAATCCGACCTGGTCAGTGTCTAACAATAGCGGATATCATGATTATAATGACTTACAATCTTCTCATAATTTCACAGCAATAGTATCATGTTTGGTCTGAAGGATTCGTAAATTTTAAAGACTACGTTTTGATTATATTATGATCACCTTTCTCATCATTACGATGCCTATGAAAACTAAAAAGGGACAAATAAAATAATTTTTAATAAAAAATAAAAACCGACTTCAAAGTGCTACTACAAAGTAACAAATAATATATATTTCATCGTGCTAGTACACAATGATTAATGTTCTTATTGACTTGACTAGCTAACAAATCTTAAATACGTAATATTTTGAAGGCGGGTCGCTAAATAACAAACACGTTTAAATTTAAGCAAATGTTACACCATTTGATATTACATGTAGATCCTGCAATGTTGGCTCAGAAAGGCACGTAAGTAAATTAAACAAAAATGAATATAATGTGCTAATCCAACGTGTAAATTTATTGAAGTTTTGATAGAATTTCTATGTGTCTTATATGTGTGTGGTAGCCTGTTGATAATTATCTAGATATGATCCACAAGACGGTTGACCACCGACTCGGTTATAATTCCAGGGTATACACCTCCGGAATTATCGGAGTCACTTGTGTGTTGATGATATTCAATTACCAAACTCTTTAATAGTGATATATTTAAATCATAGTCAGGAAACCTGCATGACATAAAGGCATTTAAGTACAAGAAAGGGTATGTTGTGTCCCATGCTCAACAGTGGACGATTACGGCCTGATATATTAAGACGAATTAATATTCCGTGTAAATCTTGCGTGTTTTTCGCTAGAATTTCTTAAACAAATTAATGTTAAGCGTAAGGCGTAGGTACATGTTCGGCACTTAGCGACCCGCCTTCAAAATATTACGTATTTAAGATTTGTTAGCTAGTCAAGTCAATAAGAACATTAATCATTGTGTACTAGCACGATGAAATATATATTATTTGTTACTTTGTAGTAGCACTTTGAAGTCGGTTTTTATTTTTTATTAAAAATTATTTTATTTATAACAATCAGAGCGGAACTCTAACGTGTGCGTGAGCTCTATGACGACACGACACGTGCCTTATCAAAACGTAATAACTCCATTGTTTGACTAAATTGCCCACAATTTTCAAATTATGTTAGTAAGACATTTTTTTCTTTGGAAATAGATCCAGAAGTTGACTAAGCCACGCTATCTTGCGTAGTCTAGAATAACGACAAAATGTTCTCGTGTTCCACCTTTGCTGGTTACCTGAATATTAGATAAATTTGAGCATCAAAATATTGGATTATAAGATACCAAATGACAATAAAAAAATAAACAGTTTATTTTAGTACATATTTGTTCCGCTACCATATAATCCAATCCTTATGCCATTGTTTATTTGTTAATTAATAATATTTTATTATTATTTAAAAATAGAACATACAAAAAAGTAGGCCCAATATTACTCAGAAATACAGCCGCTATAGCTACTGTCCGCGCTATACTATATCAACCAATCTTACCTTACTAACAAATTTCACGAACAACGAAAAATCATTTTCTGTAAGATTGAATATCCTATCACAATCTTGGAATCTTCGTAAATCGGATATCGTTTTTATAAGCCATCGCGCCGCGCCGTTGGCGAAAGATGTGCGGCGACGAATGTGCCGCGGGCGTGCTATACTTACCCCAACTCACATGTACGGATAATCATTCGTCACTTGAATATTCCTGCTACCCGTGTAATATTTACAACATATTCAAATTCCATGATGGTTATTATAAAATAAATAACATTGTTATATAATACAATATGAAAAAGCTGCATTCGAAAATTTCGTATATTCTCGTTTCTGTTATTTAGTTTAATTTGTCGATTGCATATTTTAATTTTTGTTAGGTATATCGAAGATGGTAAAGGTATTCTTGACGATATTTCCATTCTCACCCACCTACTCACTTTATATTCAAAGTATAAAATGAAGTCTTGTCAACTCGGAAGTCGTCCTTTCAAAACATCGCAACAATAGCATCACTTAAGCAGCATCGTCGAAACAAAATCTTATTTTAACACTTGATCCTATTATCGATGATAGGTTTAAATATTTAGCAAACTACAACGTGCTGGCAGCCTAATTTAAAACAATATTGTAAAACAAATTTTGAGTACTTACGTGTTCAACTTGAGAGGATAATTGAGTCTGAAAAATGTCTGTCCATGCACCGCCATGCTGAAGTAACTCGCCTCCTTTGTGTTGGAGATCATAACCGATATTTCCTTCGGATTGTTGCCCACTGAAAATAAATTTTCATAAATTCTGTATCGGCATTGCACTTGGAAGCTTTCAATTAAACCTTAATCCAAAACTGAAAACTGATAAACGTTCAAGCGAATCGCAAACTACACTTGATCGGGCACAAACTTCCTTGAATATTGCAGAAACCCTACAACTCGTGATTGATTTCGTACCAGTTATTCACCTCGAACCAAAATTCGCGGTACGAACTCTTCGATATTGGAGTTAATGAAGACGATTTCTGATATTATTTCATCGGTACCTTTGGTGGTCAAGCAGCGAAGTTTACTACTAGCCCGCCTAGCTTTATTGACGTTCCGATGTTGGTCTGTCTTGTTACTAAAGCTGTCAACTGACAGCTTCAGTAATAAGTAAGTAACTACTTAAATTTTAAATTTTGCTGTCAATCTCTTGCTTTCAATGTAATAACTATTAGTTTTGTCATAATCTGTAGTCGATTAGGTTCACGCATGTGTATAATAACTTAACTATTGTTAAAACCAACTCCTTTTTAAGGCCCGTTACAGCAAGTTGAGCAATAACATGCATATTCGAGGCATTATAAAACAGGCTAAGTAGGGCAAATACTCCGGATATTGTCAGTAAAGAATGTGACTTAAAAGAGGTGTACTTAAAATTCCTTGAATGAATAAAATTGCGCATTGTTTTTTTATATTATTGTTCCGTTACGGAATTCATAAACTCTTTTCTTTGAGGCGAATAATGCGAAATTATGTAATTCACGCAATTATGTTAGCATATTATAACCATGCTTAATGTATGCAAGCTATAAGATTGAAAACTGAATAATCTATTCTAAGGCCGATATCGACCGTAAATTTAAGTTATTCCATTATTTGTAGACTTCAGTCGTTCGTTATTATATTCGGCTGGACCTATTTCTTTATTCATTACAGATATAAAGTAAATATGTAATATATTGCATAATTAAATGGAACAGTATCTGAACGTACAAGTCTGCGTTAATCAAGCGTGAATATATTGTGAAGAAGCGGGAAGAGAAAACATTTTACTTGATGTCACCTTGTTATTGAAAGAGCACTCAGGTAGTGAATAGAGATGACGTCAATCAGACGTGTAAAGATAAACACATTATGACTTTATGTCTCGCCGAAATTGTTGTAATCAAATCCAAGAATAGCAAACCGAGATATTGTAATTTCTTCGTTTAAGTGGTTAGTAACATGTTGTACCTACTGCTGGAATTGCCACTTTTGCATGCGGTACTCTCATGGTTTACATTTCTCGAAGTTATTTCTAAGAAATCAATGTCGAAATCCTAAATCTCCGGCTTCATTTCATATCTTAGTATTAACATATATAATCTTTGGAATACTGATTAAATGAGGTTTTGTCTGGTCGTGTGATGAACAAACAGCAGGGTTAAACTCGCTGCCATCGTTAACATGACGCTTATATTTACACGTGAGCTCGTCGACGGCTTATACGTTATTGGAAAAACCCCATATCGCGCCATGCACCGATTTAAAACCTCACAGCGATAGTACGCCCCTGCTTATTCAAGCATTCATCGAGTGAGTGTGAGTGCTCTTTATATCCAAGTATTTTACAATCGTTTTTGTGTTCTTATAAAAGGGACTTATCATTAATTCCTCGCCCCTAAAAAGACTAACAATTTATGTGTTATACTTTGTATAAGGTTTTAATGATTTTATAGGCTTTATTTAATAGAAGCGGACTAAAGTGGTACCGACGTGGAAACTAAAACAAGTAAAATACGACATCGTCTGGATAATACAAGGTGCTGAATATTTTTCTCTCTTAAGTGATTTCTATTGCTATGCATATCACAAGAGAGGAATACATGAAACTAAATTTCTATACCGAAAACCAAATATAATATTTCACGCTCCAATATGTTTTCCTAATATTGCTCAAACGTTTAATGCTCTTTGGAAAACCGCAAATGGAGCAGCGTTTAGATTACTGTCTACAAACAACTTATATCGTTTTCCGCTGGCTTATTACTTTATGTTCACAACTACATTTTTAACTCTTTTCAAGTGAAGCTGCTTGAATATTTCTGGTTTGCAGCCGTTACTAATTAATTGGAACAGAACAAATATCGTAAACCATATTTCTTTGAAAATACAGACTCGAATGCATTCATAATTTACCTTCAATATTTCTCTATTTTTTACACTCAAACGATGGTTAATTGACTACTTAATTTATTTAGCTTATAGTTCTGAAGATACACGTAACCGTGGTACGCTTGTCTGTACAAGTTTACGTGTTAATGCTTGAGTGTTCACTTTAACACTCAAGCAGTCGTTAATGAGTCTATTGGACCTAGAGCTCTCTATTCTGCTTAGTACTATTGGCGTAAACGCTTCCTGACTTTACCGCGCTTAATACCTTTCAAAGATATGTATATTGGCGTAGCGGATCGTTTCCACTAGTGTCGGTTAGTGCGCTCCTCTCGAGTCTTATGGAAGCAACACTTACGTACTACATGGTTACTGGATACGGTAAATAGTATTATAAGAGATAACAGGTTTTCTAAGAAACTAGATTTTGTAAAATGATAAAACACGCGCGGTTTTCTACGGTATATTATGTTTATTTTTCGATCTTCTATTCTTCGGAAAGCATATGAAAATCTCGGTTACTGCTATTTAGCTATGACACTCGGCGTGAAATGGAATTAGAAATCTAAATATTATTATTTTGAAAACATCTAAATTAGACTCTCCGCTTGTCTAATCGTATTTATTCATCCAACAAAGCGCATTGATCTCTCCAATTTTTCTAAGACCGAAGCCTTTGTAGGATTATGATCAAATCCATCAATACAATCTACTGTATTCTAATTCGCTAAATATTCAGACGAAAATGTTAAATCTATTTGCATATTCATTTTTATTTCTTAAGACACTCATTTATTCGACTATAAAAATGATAATTTTATAGATTCTATACAAGACGTCTACACAATTTTTGTATAATATGCAAGACTTACCAGCATAAGAAAACAGTGGATGATCAGCCGAATGGTTGTGGAACTTGCTCCACATACAAAGCGTGAACTCCTTGAGGTCTGGTATTTTCTTTTCGTACTCTACGTACTGGTAGAACAGCTCTTGGTTCATGGACACCTTGTACACGCTGCAAGAATCTGGCATACTGGCTGCTACCGAGTTCAGGAACGACAGCTTGTTGTTGGAGACGTAGTGTCCTTGCAGTGGTCTTCGGTTGAGGATTTTGAGGGTTGGGCTGCCGAGGTATTATATTCATTAGTTTCAGCTGGTATTAAGATATTAATGGTAACCATTTTGATATGACAATATAAAAAGGATGTTTTAAAGACAGTTTTAGTTCAGCATTAGGCATGATGAGGTGTTAACCCGGTCCAGTGGGTCTTTTGTACTAATTAAGCTAGCTATGACCATTCCCTACAAGGATTTATCTCTACTTCACAGTTCATTCATCGTCTGTTGTCGGCCTGGTATCTAAATAATATCAATGTATGCCTTCACACTGTCTCTAACAGTCAAGATCCGATGAAATCTACAAATGACTGCAAACTGAACTAATTTAAATGAAAGAAGGTCAAATCTTACAGTGTATATTAAGCCATTAAAGCCGTGTATTTACATGACGAATAACTTAGTGTAGTAACTTTAATTAGTAACTTTAATGGCATTGAAGGTGTATTCGTCAAATCTTTGCATCTAGCCCTCGTTGCGAACTAGGTAGAGAAAATTACATCGTACTACGTAAATTTAAAGTACTTTTAGCTTTGCATCAAACTTTGTTCAAATTATAAACAGGAATTAAAGGGAAGCGAAGTATGCACGGGCTTATTACTTAGTTATGCTCCGACTAGCTGCACGTATAATTAAGAGAAAGCATTCACATTCACGTTACGTAAGTAATTGTTGATTAACTATAAAATGTAATGATAGGTTTTTTTGTGGCTGCATTAAAAGAACCAGAAGCGTTTTGTTATTTTTTTTTTTTTAATTAATAACATGACCATTTCATAATTATAAAACACATTTTTTGTTTCTAAGACCGTCAACATGTTCTTAGAACCTTGCCATAGCTAATAATAATAATTAAGTCTCCTAAAGTGCCATATTACCAGTATGTTCCCCAACCAGTTCTTGAAAATGGTCATGCTACGCTGTACTGGGATCGGTCTGTTATTACAGACAGGACTATTGTTGCCAATAAGCCTGATATTGTGATAATAGATCGATGTGCGCGCCGGGCTATACTTGTTGACGTTACCGTTCCGCATGACGATAACCTTGTAAAAGCCGAAAAAGACAAATTGTCTAAATATTCAGATTTGGCACACGAGGTTACCGACATGTGGGATGTGGACTCAACAATTATTGTCCCGATTGTCGTTTCTGCTCATGGGTTGATAGCAAAGAGCCTCGACCAACATCTACAGAGGCTCTCAATTGGTCGTTGGGTCAAGAGCCAGATCCAAAAGGCAGTGTTGCTGGACACGGCTCGCATAGAGAGGAGGTTCCTCACTTTGGATCCCTAACCACCGGTGGCTTGGGTCTCGCCACCGAAGGGTTATATGTATTTTTTATATTTTTATATGTATATTGTTTTTTTTAAATATATGTATATAAAAATGTAAAAAATGAAAAGTACAAAATAAAGAGAATAATTAAGTAATAGTTACGTCTGCTTTTCTAGGCATCTGGCCTAGTATAACGCTTCGAATGTATTTCTATGTCTTTACTGTTTTTTTAACCGACTTCAAAAAAAGGAGGAGGTTCTCAATTCGACTGTATGTTGCTTTTTTTCATCACAACTATTGTGTGTTAGTACGATGTATTTAACATTAAATTTATTTTTTAAGTTTTTAATTAGGTTAATTATTGTTATTTATGAGATGACCTGGTGGCTGGTAACAAAATATTGATATAACACTCTTAATAAATACCCAGAGGTTTTCTTTTCCTCTTTATTTTTTCATGTTACGTGTCAACAAAATGATTATGAAACAGCTACTTAATTTATGAAGGTAGTTTAGAAAGCAAAACGCTGCTAGTTCTTTTAAAGAGGCTGCAAACAAACCAGTCATTATATTTTTCTAGATAATTAACAATTACTAATGTAACTTGAATTTCACTGCTTTCTCTTAATTAAACGTGGTTTGGCTGAACATATCAAAGTAGTAAGCTCTTGCATACATCGCTTCATTTCAATAATAGGCAGTTCTTAATTTTTTTTACTAAAAATATATGGTTACCATACATCGCAAACAGCATTTTCCTTTTATCAAGGGGTAATATTATGTGCTAGTCAATTTAATTTTATGTTTATTGAATATATCGCTCATTGTGTGTTTTTGTATGTAATATGCAGTCAACAATAAAATTTTACCTATCTATCTATATATATTATGTCTAGTATTGTTTTCGGCTTACGTACCGCGAAACTCGTTAATTAATAAAATACACAATAGGTCGCTGAAATAACTGTATTGGGAATTAATACAATTTGAATGCGCTTATAAACAATTTGTTTGTATAAAATACAATTGGGACAATTAATATACAATAAAAGCTTTTGATTGGTAAATCATTCATGTTTGCTTGTTTAAACTTATTTATTCACTAAAGTTTTGTATAGATTCCTCTCGAGTATGTTTTGAAGGGACGGTCAATCTAATAAGAGGTCGCGGTAAGTCGCTGGACACGGGCTGCTTGGCCATTCCAACAGGCTACAGTATTTTTTTTGGCAAGGCTTTATGTTGAATAATGGACTGTAAGTGGCTGAAGATGGTGATTATATGTGGTTGATGGTGATCACTCCCTATTAGGTTAACAGAAGCTTATTTTCTTCTACTGATATAAAAATGTTAAAGCTTATTGCTAATCAGATGTTAGCAAACATTACTAAAAACTATTAGATTAAGTTTAAATTAAAGCTTTGAAAATCTTGAAAATGTATTAATCATTTGATCGTAACATTCTTCGAGTAACTAATATGAAATCAAAGAAGATTATATTGATTAACTCCATTGTTTTAAACTAAAGCTTGAACTTATTGCTTTTAAATAGTTTTATATTTGAAAAAGTTATAGACAAACTATGAATTGAAGCCGCCAAAGTACTTTTAAAATGAAATTAACCCTGGATAACATTGGAATTAATTAATACTACTACAAATACATGGAAGTTGTGACACGCAGATTCAACGGTTTGCATTCGCTACTAACCTGGTTTCCAGAGACCTGTCTGAGGGCTTGTAGTTGTCATTGTACGTGACAGATGATTCTGGCAGAATCGGCTGCCACTCGGTCTCTCTGGCCAACGCGGCCCCGAGTAGAGCACACACAATCAACAATCTCATGTTCTGGAACAAAGGAATGATCTTATAAACATAGTTTCCTGTTTAGTAGAAACTCATCACGCTAATAGCAAATTGGTTTAATGTGAACTTATTATTAGATTTTCGAAACAGGAACCATTAGGGGATTTCTCATTCGCTACTGTATAGCAGATTGTAAACATGTGCCATTTGAAATTTTTTACACTGGGTCAAATAATTGCCCGAAAACGGTGCCATATCTGAATTAATTTATATAATTTCTTGATGGACATGAATATATGAAGCATTGTCGTCTGATAGAATCTGTTGTTATAAAAATATAAAAAATAAAAGATATACAATTTGTATTATTGATCGAAGAACTAACGTCATAAAAAATTAGAGCTTCAAGCATTGTGCGCCTTAATTTAAACCGCAAACATTATAAAATTAATTATTGGCCAAAATTACACACATTTTAATATTAATTGAAGAAATTTATTGTGTTGCTAATTAGGTTATACGAGCACTACAAGATTGATGTTTCCTCTACAGAAACTTGTTAAATTATGTGTCCATACATCCGGCAGCCATTAGTTTTGAATTTATCATATATTAATGACGTGTATGTTCGTAAAAAGTTGTCAATAGGAAAAGTTGCAGTACAGTGATCGCTTCCGCTGTCTTGCCTCAGCCTGGAACTTGTTAGGTATCTTCTAACGTGTCAATCCATGTCTCTTAACATTTCATGGCGTATAATATGTTATAAAAATTAATCCTTTAAAATTTCCATCTTCATTGGCCTATTAAAGAATGATATTTACATATTTTTTATACCATTATTACGTTTTATTACGATAGCAATACAAGTAGTAACATGTTATTAATAAAAAAGCTATTCATATTTTTCTACTGTTCTGCTATGCGTGTGAAATTGTAAATGCTCACTGTGTTGGTTATGGGAATTGAAACAATAATTATTCACGCAGATATTGATTTCGTCCACCTGGCCATGTTTGTTTTGTGCGACGTGCTGTATTATTTCTACATATATTTTTAGTATATAAAACAGAAAACAAAAGAATGTGGGAATAACAAGTAGACCATAACATTACATTTGTAAATTGTTGTAAATATGATATGATAATTTTGTACGAAATAAGCTCCAAATAATCTCTAAGGGAAAAATTCAAAGAAATAAACATAATGACAGTAGCATCTGAATTCATATTTACTAATCTTATGTATGTCCATAAAAATATAGAGAAATTTAAAAAGTTAAGCGATGTTCATGACAAAAATACTAGAAATAGAAATAATCTAGTCAGTCATAAGACCAGGCTCCACAAAATCAGCAAATCTTTTAAGGGTTACTGTATACACTTCTATAATAAAGTTCCCACTCACATAAAAGCCTTAAGTATAAACAAATTTAAATTCACTGTTAAGCGACAGTTGTGTAATAAAGCTTACTATAAAATTTCAGAATACCTAGAGGATAAGGCTTGGGAACATAACATAATATAAGTCCCCCAACCGGATGTGCATTGTTTAGTATAGATGTAATAATTCGTTCATTTGATTTCATCGTAGTTGTAAGCAATTTGAGTAAGTCATGCTCGCTAAAACGTCTGTGCTTGCGGCGGCGTCGTGTGCCGGGTCGGTCACTTCCCTGTAACATGGTTGAGGAGGCCGATGGCTGGCACATGCGTCATACTCGTGAACGAGTGCTGCTTGTGTGGACTGGTCTGCTCGATTTGCTTATAATGATAACTTTTAATTACTTTCAAACTTTTATTTCTATTCATTGCTTTGGTGAAACAGTGTACTGATTCCGCGTTCTGGGCGACTTTACTTACCTAACTCAACCGTACAAAATCACTTGACCAATTACCCTATTCTTCATTACTATTCTAAATTATCTATGAACTGCTCTGAATTTAACGCTGCAACCTGTATAAATACTGTATTGTAAACTTGTTTTAAAAGAGCAACGCTAAAGTTTCTTGCCCGTTCTTCTCTGGCGAAAACAGCCTTGTGAACCGGGTGGTAGTGGAAAAAAGTGACTGAATCTAAATAATGTATGACATTTCATGGGTTCAATAAATATTTTCATTTCATTTCATTTCATTTCATAATATTTTCGTACATATTATAAAATCGCGCGTACTCAATTGTGTAGCTAGTAAAATAAATAATATTCTTTTCATATAACTCTTCATTCTTCTAGAAGGATAAGCATAATGGTCACGTTTATTGCTTAATACGTTCTGAAGTTAAAATAAATAAATACACTAAACTGTCACAAACCTAGTCCTAATTCTACACTAAGGGCCAATAGCACAAAGTAACTTTGAAAATGTTTATCCCATACATTATCAATGTCGAATACGTTTCAAATGTGCGGGATTGACATTGTTAAAGTCAAAGTTATAGGCAAAGTTACTTTGTGCAACTGAGCCTAAGATACAAATCTTGGCTAGGTAACAAAAATATGAGAATCCTCGGGCTCACAACCATTCAGACCAGACTCAAATACTTGCGGGCCTCAAACTCAAACATGGGTCTCGGCGCAGGGATCGAAACTGCGGCATTTCGATTTACATCCGGCGCGGCGTCTAACCAACTGCGCCACGGGGACTGCCTTATTTTAGCACCAATGCATATTACGCATCATTCATTATTAATATTCAGTTATAGCATTTTGCAAATCGTCTTTGCTTTTCCAACGTGTCTACAATCACCGGTCATTTGTCACGCTTTCAATTTCGATTTCTCTGTCACGATACAAAACACGCGATGCGATGTTAAAATTAAAATGATCTCTTTATAAGATTATTATCTATAAAAGTCACGCCACCGTGTAAATGTTCCCCATAGGATCGATTTCTCATAATAAGATCTCATTTTGGCGATCTGAAAAATACCTCGGACCTGTGCCTCCAACTAAACAGAAATATAAACTCACAACTTCATACATTAAAACCGAATTGTATTGTTGCAGACCAACGAATATGTAAATTGCTGGATGTATAGGTGTAGATCGAGCCCAGTAAAAACCAACGTATATTATTTTATATATAACTTTCCTTAACGAGAGAAAAAATATCGTAATCCCTATAAAGGGTTCCACAGTACTTTTAATAGTTTACGATTGATTCAAGCAGTAAATCTTATGCCATGTTATCCACTGCAGCGTAATATATCAAAAATAACTTTCAATCATAAATTGTATCTGATTTATTTAATACTAAAAGCCAATTACACGTAAACACGGAGTTACATACATACATACATAAACTCACGCCTTTATCCCCGAAGGGGTAGGCAGAGGCGCCACCAGGACACCCACATTTCGCCTTGTATGTTTCGTCCCATGATGTGATAGGGGGCGAGCCTATCGCCATATCGGGCACAAATTCCTGACTCCGGGCTGATAATGAATAGAAAAATCCAATATCACTTTGCCCGACCCGGGACTCGAACCCGAGACCTCAGCTTTGTAACCGTACCGTAATACAACTACGCCACCGAGGCAGTCAAACACGGAGTTCTTACGGTGAAAGCTGATGAAGAGAGAACATTCTGTTTTGTTACGATTTTCTTGTTATAATTTGCGAAGGAAATTGATCTTAATAACATTATGGACATGTAATAGCCATTCAGCGCCCATGCCTCTTTGAAACGATAATTAAACGAAATACCTTTCAAATTAACTACTGCCACCGCTTAATATTTTTGTGAAAAATAACCGACCAAAAATTGGCTAATAATTTTGAAAAAGTGTTTTGATAAAAAAATCTTTTGGATGATCTAAAGAAATTTCGTATTTTTAATATGTAATACTAAAAGCATTTCTAATCATTTTATAAAATACTTTAGATGAAATGAAATGCCATGTTTTTATTTTATATTCTCGGGGATATAATTACGAGATGTTTAAAAGAGCATTGCGGCAAAATGCCGAGCACATCAGGAGGGAATCTATATAAAGTGGAAAATGCAGAATACTCGCTATTTCATATTTCAAGAGCAGCTAATTCAAATTACATTAATATTCTCAATATAGTCGGGCATAGTTGAAGAGTCGATTTTTTATACCAGCACGATAAAGTATCTGCAGGGCACCTCATGGCCGATATAAATAATAACCGTAAATTATTACAACTTATTCTAAGTAAAATATTTTATATGTATAAGTTTAGATTCTAATTGATTATTACATCATCAGTCCTTGTCATCCACTAAGGATGTGTAAGCTTTCATAATACCTTAATTAGTGCCGAGAGGAAAATGTATACGAGAGTTATTGATATACTGCAGCTCGAGCGAAGGTTGTTTTAATTGCAGCGTTTGTTACCGATTAATGGTGAAAAAATAATAATACTCGGCGAGTGTAATTATAACCGCACCGTGCTACAATTACAGGTGAAATGTAAACCATATTTATTTTGGCAATGTGCATTGCAGCCTCTCACTGGTGCTTATAATTTAGTACTATAATTAATGTATTGTATAATCTAAAAACAACCTTCATAATTTGTAAAAATAATTACATTTAAGCTTCGAAGTAGACAAACTGGGGGCTTTCTTTTTAAATCAGCGTTCAGAATGCCTTAAACCTTGATATTCAAGAAAAACATCGTGAAGAAGTACTGAAAATATCTTACAAGAGAAAGAAGTAGGGACAATCAATCTGTAATAGACCAGGGTGGTGGATTAAAGCCTAAGTCCTAAGAATCCTGTACTCGGCAGTAGGCGAGTAGGGATTGACTCAGTAAACTATCGGGGTAATCGATAATCAAATAAGAAAATACCGGCATCTGAATATTGTTAACAAAAAATCAGAACGCAATATTTAGCAAATTTAACTTGCCCGGATTAAAAATTCCAGTTTATTTTGTGTATATTTATGGCAATAGAAATGAACGAATACTAGGAATTAGATACAATTCCGAGCATGTTTAGGAAATGTGTAAAATAATGATTTGAAACGAAAAACAAAAATATCCTGCGAAATGTATGTATATTTCCTATAATACATAAAAAAATGAATACAAAAAAAAACTTAATGCAAACAGCCATTTCATAATTTTAAACCAAACAATTTGAAGATTGTATTGATGTAGCTTTATATATTTTGGAAGAACATTTCAGTACGGTCTGCTGTTTTTTGGGAGATTGTTTTATAAGTTCAGTATTGAAATATATATTATATTAAAATATTAAATCTATACTATTGCAGATAGTTTTGTATAAATGGAAGTAATCCATCGTAATTTCCGGAGTGTAGATAAGTACACAAATTACTTTCCGCATTATAATGTGGCATGGAAACAAGTGATCAATCGATCTTTAGGGAAATTGTGATTTTCTCTATCCGTCTCTATTATGTCCGTCGTGGGTTCCGGATACGGTCCATCCTGTTACGGAGATATATTTATATAGTCTATTTTTGATTTCGGAATGTGGTATATAATTCTCTTTTTTAGCGATTGAGAGACGGTATGCGCAAGTATGACAGATCGATGAACAATTTGAGCACTCCATACGGGCAGAATCCGAGCGGTTATGAAGTCAGTTTTTTAGCGTTATGTCAGAATAAACGCGTATTATTTCTTTATTTAGTTTTCCATACGATGCTTTTGTTCTTCTTTGGTAATTATTTTTATTGCATTTCATTCAACTACTCAGTATTCACTTAGTAAGTTAGTTATTTCCTTTTATAATTCTACACACGCCGGCAGAATTAGAAGAACACGTACAAAAATGTCTTTTATTTTATTTTGTTGTGCGTTTGTACAATTGTTTTCTAATTGCAAAATTTTAGAAAGTAGAAAATGACAAAACTACGATAATTTATTCGTTTAAACAATAATAAGCCTTTCAAGTGATTGTAGGCATCTTGCTCTTATGATTGTTGTTAACCAAAATTAAGATTAACTCAATCTAAGCGATGTATAACTTTATTGGCAGTCTTTGGAGAATTCATATTCTGTAGGATTTAAAGTGGGGGATAATACTGCCATCTCATATGAGGTGCACAATATAATAGCGCTTTTGTGCTCGATAACCGACCGTTAGATACTTACAATAGAGCAATAGGTATTAATTAATTAATAAAATGACATTGTAGGCCGAGTTGGTTGATAGTGCTTACACGTGTAGACTGAAATCAATAGTTTAGGGCTGAATAGTTTTCAATTATGCGCCCAGCAACGGCTATTGTTGCAAATTGCTTCTCCGCTACTATAATATCAAGAAGGTACAATGATCCGATACAATATTCGCCTAACAATACATTATTACATGAACACGTGAAATTAATTGCGTCCAATGATATTTTGATATATAATGTTCATTGGGTGGATATCCTGTTTCCCCTTCTAACTAGTTCATGGTGATTGATTGCGTCACAGATGCCCACGTAAGTGTTCATACCTTTGAGTATTATATCCAGGCGGGATATTACTACGTCAATACGCTTTTTGAGGTCAATCATTTAGTTAAAAAGTATTACATACTTAAAGTAACTTAGGCAATGTCCGATTCCCGAGAGACGTCAACAAATGTTGTTGAAAGAGAGTTTTGCAAGAGAGGTATTTATATTTTGGGCTCCGTATTTAAAAGGGCAAACGTTGTATTGAAAGTACGTACTTGTATTTGGAAAATGCTCCATAAGAGAAAATTTACAGTGGCTCAAAAGCATTTACTGCTTATGCTTCTATGGTTGTGATTTTAATGTTACTGTACAAAAAGCTGCAATAAGGCTAAAAACGTCAACAGGCTCATATTACAATGATCTCGTTTGCTGTGGTTTAAAAGACAATAAATTTATTTTCTTTTAAACTTTTTCATGTTCGTGTATTTTTTTAAATATATTATCACTTTTATACTGAATATTCTTCAATATGTATACACATATTTTCTGCTATAATCAGCCGGAGCATCTAATTGGTAGCACTCGCATACTATGTGAGTCAAGTAAGGATTAGAATATGCTTTCAATCCAATAATGCTTCTGCGAATCGATCCTATATAACGTGTTATACAGGGTATATCAAGACCGCGACCGAAAACGAAGCCAGGTGGTAGTTTTAGTGGCTACAGACACAATGCAACTAAAATTTTTGCAAAATAAGCGACGGATTTTGTTTTAATTTTTTTTTAAAATCATCGTTTTTGAGGGGTAAATACTTAGTTTTTGCAAAAATAGTAATTTAAACCCTTACGTACCATTGCGTGTTTAAAAATTAAGCGATGTACGTCATTATTTTAGTAAAACTATGTTTAATCACTCAAATACGACGATATGTAAAAAATAACAAAAAAAAATTAACGATTTTTTTTGTAAAATTATTACTTGCATTGTGTTTGATATCACTAATACTACCTCCTGGCTTCGTTTTCGGTCGCGGTCTTGATATACCCTGTAGAATACTATAAGTTTAAATAAAGGTGATATTAGTGGCAAATTACCATGCTTTTACTTTACGAGTATTAAAGTACTTAGAAAGACAAAAGAATGATTAGTAATTTTGCTCCCTATCATTGGGATAAGAGTGCAATTAAAATAAAAGAGTAGTTAGTTAAATAACGGGATGAAAAGCCCATTAGCTAAGGACTCCCTGCTACACAGTGTATTTGGCGAAAAGTTTACTAGTATCTATCTACGAAAACTATGCATGGTATTTGATGAGGAGACAATATAATATGTCATTTATCACACGGAATATCGACGTGGTGTTAGAAATTGTCGCTTCATTTAAATTGTACGTGACTTGTAAAGAGTGCGGAGCGGGCAGTGGCTTTAATGAGCCGCTGTCCATTCACAATAAACCTTATTAATTCTATCTTCTATTCGGCTCGCGGGCGTGAGTTTTCGCTACACGATGTAACAAGAGAAAATCAGCAAGAATATTGTCCTCTATGAATGTTGATGTCGGTACGTCGCCGGCAGAAAAAGGCTTTACGAATGCTATTCGTTTTTCAAATCGTCGGGGACTGATTCATGGCAAAATTTCCAAATGAAGACACGTTTTTTTTTTTTTATTGCAATGAATGACGAGACGAGCAAGCCGTTCGCCTGATGGTAAGCGATACGACCGCTCATAAACAGTAGCAACATTCCACTGCGCTCGCAATCCTGAGACATAAGATGTTAAGTCTCAATATTCCAGTAGTTACTCTGGCTACAATGTCCTTCAATCCGAAACACAACAGTGCATTTACGCAGTGTTGTTTCACGGGAGAAATAGACATTGCGGTGGTACCTACCCAGATGGCCTCTCACATATGAGAGACCTACCACCAGTAAACCACCACACGTGTTCATTTTCAGAATTTCTTTTTGTATGTTGGGCTCCAATTAGAGCTTTTATTGTCAGGAGTAGTAGGAAATATACTTAGAATAACTAATCAGCGAGTGGTTTAATACAATACATGTTTCTGTACAGGGATTTTACTTTAAAATGTTTACTCCATTTATTTACAACAATTATTATTACAACACAATATAATAAACAATAATATAATTATGAACAAAGCTTCGTTTAAAACTATTTTAATTATATTAAAAATAAACATATAAAATATTAATATAAAGATAGTGACCAGGACAAGATTAAAAAATTAAAACATCGTAGCCATATTCAGATCACAGTTATTCAATACTTTAATTCTTGAAAAATTAGAAATAAATAAAGAAAAACATTTATTCCCCTACCTAACTTTTAGTTGCGTCAATGGCGAGTAATGGACTCGAATTCGAAGTCGAACAACCAATTTTTATATTATCTATTTTCAAATATCTCATTTGAGTTGAAGTTCGATACACTCACCTCCTATCACATCTTGGGAGGGAAATTAGCTCTCCAAACTGTGACCGAGGTACCTATATAGTCATGAGCTTATGTATGTATATACGTAACTTTAAAGTAAATGAAAGTTATTTTTCTTTACGATACTTTGTCTGTGGCAGTGCTTTGTTGGTTCTAAGATGTGATACTTAAATATTTCTTTTACAATGACGGGAGAGTTATTTGTATAAACTTGAAAAGTTTGATTGTTCTCCTGAAGCTTTATTTCTTCGGCCCCTGAAAAGCTTGTTCTTAACAATTTCGTAAAAACAGTTAGTAAACAAGTTCTAAGTAAAAATTAAAACTGTGTATATTTTATATGCATGTAAAAAAACTTCCTATCATTTCATACTGTAACTAAATAATTCACGAGAATGGTCCTTCAGTTAACATTATTGTGATATGTAACGTTAAACCTAATGTTGCTATTGAGATGGCTCCCAAATTACTGGTGCAAGCAAACGGACACCAAATACATCAATTGAACTGCATTAATGATATAATATGGTGAAATGCTCTTTAACTAATTATCTTCAATGCCTCGATGTATTTACTCGGCTATGTATGTACTTGTAATAAGAAAACTCAGATCAATCGTTATATAAATAAGTTTGGTATTTATTCTGGCCTTGTGTTGGCATGTCAGATCCTACACTAATAAAAATAAATCTGTAGAATATTTAGTTAAAATTACTTTATTCATGATACCTAATTAAAATGAGGTTATTATGAAGGATAAAGCTCGGCAATATATATTATATTATAATTTCTATATGAAAATACAGACAGCTGCCTTTTACAAGTTCACCACGTAAGCATCTGATACTGACGTGTTTATTAGAATTTGATAACAGCCGCGTCAAAGCAACCTCGGGGATGTAAATGTCTCAAACAAGGCTGCAGTGACACACACTCTCATCAACTTTTTGCTTGGTAATAAAATTGTTAATTATCTCACATAAAATATTCAAAAGAATCAACAGATTTTATATTATAAAGTAGATTGTACACTATCGAGAATCACTTTCAACCTCGCATAGGTCTTCTATAATATGCGACGATCTGAAACCAGCTTTGTTTTGCATATTAATTATTGAATGAAATAATTAAAGCAGGATCCAGCTTCCGCTTTTCTCAATGATGCCTTAACGGATACCAGCGTTCCTATTCCACTTATATTAGTGGTAATCTCGATGATTTTCTTTTAACTGTATTTATGTTTCCAATTTCTGTTTAGACCATATCCTCTTAAGATCTAATTTAAAGTCAGTTGGCGTTGTGAGCGAAATGGACATAACTAACCATAAAATAGTTTTACTAGGCAAGCGGGAAGAATAAAACCACAAACAACGAGAACAGTAATCAATTTAGAAGAAGCCGTGGATGATTTAATGGGGAATGGATTGGAAACCAGTTTTGAAAGAAAATGATGTAGATACATCAGCCCAAAAAAATCTGAACATAATGTCCTCTATAATAGAAAAATATAAATATACTCAGGTAGTAAGGATTAGTTGCTCTAAAGCAGACATCGAATCCTGGATCACTCCATGCTTATAATTTAAACTGTAATCGGTCTACACTGAATAAAAATTGCGTCTTGTTATTTTCATTGCCTATCAGTTATACAGACGAGGTGTCTAGGTCAGTACGAATGCAACACTCATAATGTTGCGTTAGATATGATCTCTTAATGTGCTTCAACCAACAGCAATCTTGTAATTTACCCGAGTTTCAATTGCCTTACTTTACCACGTTACGATATATACGATGTAATCCTCTGTTCTTCTACTTAAATAAATTTCACAGACTACATTTATAAGTTTTAAATTGTAATTTATTTAACTGTCTAGTCTTCTCAATTGTTAATTACAAGATGATATTTTCTTTTGATCTTCGTTAAATTCTACTTAACAGATATTCATTAATATACCAGATCCTTGACCAGCTAGCGTTGCATATAATTCAATTTATTAGATATAAACTATTAACATATAATTCAATTCCAATTTTAGAGCAGATGCTTAGATATCTCTTCAACGGATGTCTCTAATTCATTGTCTTAATAGTACCACTGAGCTATTGTCAGTCACAGACAAACGTATTCTGGTTATACTATTATGATGCCCTTCCTGTTCATCAATTAATAAAACATATGTAGATTGTGGAAGATTTGCCGGTACAAGGATTTTTTAACTTGAGACTTTGGGTTATTGCGTCATAGACTTTTGAGCTCCCTGAATCGATATAGGAAATATACGTACAATAATGACAAGATATACTCATAATACTGTTGAGATTTCCTTTTAATGGCATTGAAATGTTACTCTTTGATTTAAGAACTAATATAATTCTTCGAGACATTTTTAAAGTAACGCGACGTAGTTTTATTTATTGTAGGTATGACCTTTGAATCCACTACGACAATTAATTAATTTCGGATTCGGTTTCGGTTTCACTTAATTTCAGACTTTATTAGATCTAGATTTTAATACATCACTAGACCTTCAAATTGATATATTAATTAAAGATTTTAGCTGAGACAAATTGAAGTAACGTTATATTTTTTTTGCTGTAATATGATATTTTTAAAGCTTTTAGAGTGCATCCAAATGGACTAAAAATAAGTTATCAATTTACAACTGTAAAGAAAATTTTGTTTTGTTTTTGGCGCGTTATTTTTACCAATATGTAATGGGTGAATATCAAGTCGAACTGGTTTTTTTTTTATATTTTCGTTAACGGTTCTGCAACATTGTGGGTACCTACGGTTTACTGGACGATCACTAAGGCCGTTTTCCGATTGACCGATTTTATAATAACAGTGTGATGGATTTACAGGGCGACGTCAAGGGTAATACGTGTCGATAATTATAACAAAGATTTCTGGCTACTTTTTTCTTTTTATGGTTCCGTAGTTTACAAGGACCCCTTATAAAATAGTTTGACTATGAATGTTTGTCTGTTCGCATCTTAATTAAGAAATGCTTGGGATTAAAAAGCTCTAATTTGAAATGGGAATAGAATAAAATAATTACACCGAGAAAATAGTAAAATTATACCCTATCTAAACTAAGAAGTTCCATTTGACATTGGGAAATACGGATGCTGTCAAATAAATCGGTTCTTACAATTTCCGATTATATAGAGATATCGATAATATTTGTTTGTATTTCTTAATCGATTACACTTTATATTTTTAGTTTACATTATTTCGTTTTTCTTTTCATGAACATTTTTATTCTAATGAGTCATCCACAATTGCATAGTCACTTTACTATTTAGGAAAAAAGGAGTGATTTATATATTACTAGCGGCCCGGCCCGGCTTCACCCGGGTGCAGGCAGACACTTTTTGAGTCCAGTCCACATCACGCACATGCTTATGAACACATGATACATACATACAATACAATACATATACTCCAAAGTGAGGAACCTCCTCACTATGTGTGTCGTATCCTACAATACTGCCTTCATTTCCATTGTAATATCCAAATCTATTATTTAATAATTAATTAATTTATATTAATATTATTATTTCATTATTTATTGATGTCTGTTCGTTGACAGCATACCTATTATTAGCTGCAAGTTCAGTATTTTTTTAAATTAAAAAGCAACTGGATTAAAACAGCTCGATTATTTAAATATTTTTACCGATTATGCGTATACAAATGCGTTTGAATAGTCTCGACTCTACCGGTAAAAGATCTAACGAGGTGACTTTGTAATGACGTCTAGAAAAAAAATATGTTGTTTAAATTGGTTATTTTGCTTTATTTAAAGGATTTTAGTTTAAATTTAGTGATTATGGATTGTAAATCTTGTGATACAATAAGAATAGTTTCATAATTCCATGGATTTACGGAAAGTGTCATTGAAATTGTGTCAGTTACGTGTGCACAAAGTCATTTACGTTAAAAGTATGAAACGTCAAATGGAACCTGTTAGTTTAGATAGACTATAAATATGGCAAAATATTTTTGGTGTGTCTTTCCTTCATGTAAACTCCGGATGATATTTTCTCGCCTAATTAATTTTTTCTATAATATCTGAATTTTTCTATACGTCTAGGGTTCATTTTTACGTACAAGGCTTACTTTGCGAAAAATTAAACTTTAAAATGCAATTTTTTAGAATTGAATAGGACGTAGTATCTAGGTACTACTGCACTCCGAAACGCATGGATTGTTTAATATAAACCAATTCTAAGGTTTGTGCAAATTAAACCACATTATTTGAGCACCGTTTGTTTTCTGACGTGCTTTTTGGCTGAAGCTATTGATAAAAGGCGACAAACCGAGTTGGGGTAAAATGCTCTGTGAAGCGCGAAGGGTTATTCGAAAAGTTTCCTCCATCGTCGCGCTGTATTCTATATTAAAAACCACATCACATTGATGCAGCTGTAATACAAAAAGCTATATGATTGCAAAAGACGAGCTGAAGATAAAAAATTGGTTTTGCCAGAGTGACCCACATTTATTTTCTTAGTTGAGAACATATCTTAATTATCCAGCCCACACACCTCCCACTGCAGGACACGGGTCTACAATTAAGAGGTGTTGGCGTTAGACCACACCGCGGGCATAGTCGTGATTGTCGGACTAAACATGCCATAGAAATTCTTGTAAAGTTTCATCATGATGTTTACGTTCACCGTAAAAGTGGAGTACCTAATTAAGTTGAAAACTAATTTGAATGTTTTAGAACAGGAACTAGTTCTGAGTCTGTCTCAACTTCCAACGGTTTCCACAGCAACCTTTTGAAAGTTTTCCGTGTGCGGTGGAAGTTGTCTGTACCCAACGGCTTCCCGCCAGCGTTATCAGGTCGTCGCTCCACCTGTCTGGGTGCACGTCTGACGCTGTACTTCGCAGTCGTATTCAACCGATAATCCATGCCTATCGTGTAGATAACTAAAATAATATTGCGTTAATAACGTTAGGAGTACCAAACTTTTTAAAACTATCATTCGTCTCAGATTAATACTTATGTGCACCCGACGTACAATTTGTAGAAAACGTTTATCATGTTTATATCGACTCGGGTAACAATAACTATAGGTCTCCAACTATCTAGAGAGCCGGGGCATGAAGTGAGGGGAGGTGTGCAGTGACAGCTATCATGCAAAGACCAAGAGAGATAGAGAATTTACGATTAACATGTAATACAACGCTTGGTGTTGCATGACTAAAACTATTTCCCAATTTTAGGAGAGATTTCGAAGTAATATTTTTAATAAAGCGTTTATTGTTTACTAGGTAGATTTTGGTGGCAGTTCCGCCCACGTACCTGAAACTTATAACTTGGTAAAAGTGTCTTCCTAAATATGAGATTTTCGACGAAGATATCTCAACACCTCCCTATTAATATTTAATGATATTGTATTGTATATTAGTAAAAAAAAACAAGGCAATAATATTACTCGATAGTTTATTGTCCAATAAATATAAGATATATATTTTGAATTGAATATTCTGAGTTAATCCTGAGTATAAAATTATGTTTTATTACATTTTTAGTGGAGGTAGAGGCAGAGGTTAGTAGAGAGAGCTACTTTTATAATATTTTTTTAACCAGTTTAGAGCTCTTTTTACTTTAAAAGGATTCTCATCTATTACGAACAGATGTAATTATCAATTTCGTGCAGTGTAAAAATATATAATATAACAATCATGTCTTATTTGTAAGGATTGTTTATACAAAAAACTGCTCAATTCATATTTATTAAGCGCGGCGCATATGGGAAAATTAACTGCTTACTGTTGGCAACAATAATAATACGTAAGGATATGATATTTATTGCAGGATTTTTTTTATATTCAATTTATCACGAATACCACGGGTTGGAATTGAACCGACACAAACAAAAATACTAATAGAATGCTTTCTCTAAGTAAAATGAATCAAAATACTCGTAAATTCGAATGAAAAGGAAGTTCTGTATTATTTTGGCTGATGCTTTTATAATCATTTAATCTTTGATATTGTTGCTTATATAAATACATATCGACATTATACACTTCACTTGATATAAAACATGCGAAAATAAATAAATTAATTTACGACGATGTGTCAAACGTCATGTTTGTTTACAAAATGTTTGCAATGACATCACACTGACATCACACGTACACGAAGGATGGAAATAGCGATATTTATAACATAAAGAGATGCTCTCTATCTTTTTCCATTGCGGTGATTATATACGTCGGCTTGTGGAAACAAAACATTCACCGGGCTATTGACAGTTCCCCTGCACGGTGCAGACCTGGAATGTAAGGCCCTCTAGATAGTTGGAGGGCTATAATTATATTTTATTAGACACGTTGAGCTCCAGATATAAGCATGCGTATTATCAACCCTCGAAGCCGAAATTTAAAGTTTTCGCCTTTAAATAAATCAACGATACTCTCGCAGTTAATGTATATAACCACGACTTAGAGTATAAAGTAAGAAAAAGAAACAGCAAACGATTAATTGAAGCTCATTTGCAATGCGTGTGCGTGTTACAAGCTGGTATTACGTGTCGGTTGCTCCACATTCTAAATACAGTAATATTAAACTGACACGTCGCTCGGTTCTTCATACATAATCCCATTTGGCAATAATGTTTATAAGTAATTATTTGGTTAGCGCTTAGCTCACGCGCCTTTCGGTGTGAATGTTGCCAATCTTTTTGTAACAACTGTGTTTGTAAATATGTGAAACATGAGTAATGTTAGTAGTATTGCTACTAATCTATACTAATTACATTAATAATGTAGATTACAATTTTCCATTTTTTTATTACAAACTTACGCAATACTGCATATTCGTTACTGCCTATAATTAAAATAGTTAAAACTCAAGTTGGTCGGTTTCATATAGGTACACTTAAAATACTTGTAGACACTTCTGTTATACAGGTTCTTCTCGATTTTTTCTTAACCATTAAAATGCACCTTAAAATACTTTGAGTACATACGCATTTTCTGTAAGTTAGTGGATCAACTCTTTGGTTCGAACTTCTGATCTATATGCCACTAACAAAGGTATCGTTAACTGCCTAGAGTTTATAATATTTTGAGACTTTAATATAGAAACTTGTCGCACCTGTTATTTTGACAAAGATGACTTGTGGTAACACTAGAAAGTGGAAATTCTCTTTCTACTCGGGGAACACAAGGTTGGATGCCTACATTTAACAGGGATGTTAAATTATAGGGAACCTTCCTTTTGAATGGGAGTCTGATTTTTTCGCCACGTTTGCCTGCGCACTTCATGTGGTCAATATTCCTGCGTAGCCAAATGCATAAATGGCCATGGGATAAAATTTAATGGACAGTATTAAAATTCTATTACGAAGTATTAACAAAATAGTGTGCACAATTTAATTGAAATGGACCTTGCTTCATTGTTGTACAACAACCGAGCAGTAAAATGAGTACAATATTTTCTAGATAAATATATAATTTATTTCGTCTACAACATTTTAATAATAAATCTAAAATAGAAATTGCTCGGCGAAACAAATTTTATTCAAATCCTTAAAGCGGTTCATAAACATTTAATGTTCTGCGGTCAAAGAGTCTTACGTTTTTAAAGATAAGTTCAAGCTGTAGACTTAATACGCTTCAGAAATCAGAAATTTGTTGTACTGCAAAAGCTTATTTATGAATAAACGGTTCTCTTTGAAGATTAAAGAAACCTTGTAAATTTCATCTTTCCTATTTGCCTTTACGATGCAGCCGTTTTACTTCTTCAGGGTAGTACGTAAACTTAATCTCCAGTTCCTTTATTTAATACATTTAATTTAAGGAACTGCAAGATAATATTCAATTGCATTCTATACGCACGTAGTGCCATCGCGACTTATGAACTTACGGGAAGAAAAAGCAACCATGCTTCTTTTTTTATGTTTTTATCAGATGATAACTTCCAAGTCCAGATACTGTATCCTCATTACATTCAAAACCTCTTTTGAGCTTCCCGTATTTGTATCACAAGTGAAAGCAAAGCACAATTGTACAAAATGAATTTAATTAAGATACGGTAGATCGCCGAAAGAATATGTTATAAATCACTTCTAATGAATACTGAGTGAAATGGGGACTCAACTTTGTACCACAGTACTTATTGAATTACAACTCTTTGCCTCAGAATACTTGTCCGCCTTTGTTTGTTTTTTCTATCAACTTTGACAAAAAAAAAACCGGCCATTGTTAACTTTTGGTGTCTATTTCATACAATACATTTTTCTGCACGTATAATTCATTACCAATATAAAATATTAATTTCAATCAACGCCCGTTTTAGAATCCTATACATGAGTTATTATGTAACTAATTGCCTCATTGTACCGTCGTAATTATCAAAGTTTTTTTGCTCATTTACTTCCTATTGTTGTGTAAATGGATATCTAAATTTCACGGTCCTCTTGGAAATATAACGCACTGATATCATCCATTCATACTATCAATACCGATGGACTCCGTGGATTCGTATGTGTAAACATAGGAACGTTTCGAATAGTTGGAAACCAATCAAAACTTAGATTTAAGGGGATTAGACACTCTGAGAACTGTGCCACGTTATCGGCTATCGTATGCATCGTCACACGCGCCGGAATGTGTTCATCCCTAATTAGCAATCAATGTAACTATTAAAGAGCTTAGAAAATCGCGGTTGAACGCTTATGTTCTGATAATTCGTCTTCCCATTAATACGTACCCTAATGCTTCAACTTATTAAAAGATTTTCTTGTAATTAACTCTTCATTGTATTGCTTGAATATAAGAGTTATGAAAGAGTATTTTGAGGTCATGGAAATATTTTGTATGCATTAGGTTTTACTATTTAAAAAATAATTAATTAATATACATGATGCAGCAACAAAGAATTAAAATTAGAAAACTATTACAACCGATGTGGATACTGATATTTTTAATGTGAATAATTTAACTGTTATTAATTCTAGTATTTTAACATCTAGCAATCATCTATTATATAAATTATGTCTGGTCTACGCTTATTTGCATAAACAATATACATATGTCCTGTTAATTCCATATCTATTTTGGGTCAAAGTCCGACATTGGCTTACATTTTATGACTGCCACTAACATGTATAATTTAATAAATATCATACAAACTCGATCTATGCAAACTCCTTTCAAATACATGCAACTTGGTCAGAATAGAATCTTGGGTTTCTAAATCGCTTGTCATTACTCAAGCTGCAGTATGGTGAAATTTGCAAACTGTTACATAGTGAATACTGAATAAATTATAATCAGTATGAAATAATTGTCCCACTGCAGAGCACTGGCCTCCTCTATAGTTGCGAGTACCATTGAGAGGGGTTAGGCCATACAGTCCACCGCGCTGGCCTAGTGTGGGTTGGCGCCAATGTCGCTATGGTATACAGGTTTCCTCACGGTGTTTTTCTTTACCATTATAATGCGTATATGGGCTGATACAATACAAAAAACTAAATTATTGTGTCATAACTCAGTAATTACATTATATTTTTTATAACAAATAGGGAGGAGAAAACAGTGATATTCAAAAAATTGATACAAAGTGAAAGTATTTAAAAAATATAGTATAGGAGCTAGCAACGTTTTCGAGAAAGAATTTTAGGTCAGCTGATTTTGTGATATGTTGTCTTTCTTGCACTTTCAGTTAGAATCTGGGCTATCTGGCTGGCGGTAGCGGTTGCGTTCTTTAGTGCGCATCCTACCTGTCCAGGTAATAATCCTGGATTTTAAAAACATTTTAGAAGGCGTAATATTTAATTTTTTGTTTTTAAATAAGTCTACCTGACATACTTTTTTTATTGCCAGACATTTTTGACAATGCTAACTATGTGCCATACGCGATTTATTTTTTATTTTTTATGAAAATTTCAAAGTATTTTATAATGTCTGTAATTTTAATATTATGTTATTTAAAGATAAGAAAAACTTAAAATAAATTTGCCAGACATTAATTCGATTGTTAAGTCTTGAATTAAAATGAAAAAGTCATGGAAGTATTAGCATCATCAGTGATTTGATCTTGTTCTATTTGTTGTGTTATTGAGTTTATGCTAGGTAGTGTGGTTGTTTGTGTTGACGCATGAGTGGACCCCTGCGCGGTTAACATATTATTTTTCAGGATTTGGCCTGATCCAATATTTTCCGTATCGGTGTTTATGGGTTCGGTGCTATCAACATTAGAAGATATTAATGACTCAGAAGTACAATTGTTAACTATTAGTGGGGGCTGGTTGTCTCTCATTTCTTCTTTTAGTTTTTCCGAAACTTCCTTTTTTATTCTGTTTATGATTTCGTCAGACAATAGTTTATTACGAATAATGACTCTTCTTTGATCTGCGATTCTTTGAGCGGATACATTTAAATGTGGATATTTTAAAATAAACTGATCGTGTAGTTTCTTGCAGTACATGGTTTTATCTGTTTCTAAGTTGGTAACATAAAAGTATGTGTGCATGATAAAAACATTAATATCATCACTCCATTTCATGCGCACTCTTGGCTTACCAGCCTTGGTGGTCGTAGGTTGAATAGCTTGAGCCTCCTGCGAAACACTCTCGGCTGGTGTAGCTGCACCATCACAGCTACTCCTACTATCTTGTACATCTACAATATCGGCTGTAGTCCTTGAGGACATTCCCCTACCCCCCGCGTCCCCGACTCCCGCCCAGCCGTCCAGCCGGGAGTCACTGGCTAGCATGCTGTCACGCCCGTGGCCAGCTACAGACGTGCCCCGACGATCACCCTCGGGTAGCGACCCTATACGTACATTTCTTTTACGAGTCTCCATATTAATGGGTTACCTTTGCCTTGTTTGCCGTGTAGGTTTAAGTTATACACGTTGCCCGCCCCCCACGTGGTCTGGTGTTCGACACGGACGTAAGGTAGGATTTTGGGGGGCTTATTATTATTATTATTTTTTATTATATGCACAATGAAAAGTCATTTACTGTCGTAATGGTTCTCTGTATCATTCTCGAATTATTCTGCAACTGACTCTCTCGGACTACTAGCAATAAACTGCAATACTTTTCATGACTTTTTCATTTTAATTCAAGACTTAACAATCGAATTAATGTCTGGCAAATTTATTTTAAGTTTTTCTTATCTTTAAATAACATAATATTAAAATTACAGACATTATAAAATACTTTGAAATTTTCATAAAAAATAAAAAATAAATCGCGTATGGCACATAGTTAGCATTGTCAAAAATGTCTGGCAATAAAAAAAGTATGTCAGGTAGACTTATTTAAAAACAAAAAATTAAAAATTACGCCTTCTAAAATGTTTTTAAAATCCAGGATTATTACCTGGACAGGTAGGATGCGCACTAAAGAACGCAACCGCTACCGCCAGCCAGATAGCCCAGACTCTAACCGAAAGTGCAAGAAGGACGACATATCACAAAATCAGCTGACCTAAAATTCTTACTTTCCAAACGTTGCTAGCTCCCGTACCAATATATATATTTTTACCTAGAAATTGTCAAGGTCACTTCCCGATTTGACTCTCACATTACACATAACCCAATTTACATATTTTATTATTCATAATTTGAAAAAAATAATTGAAATAACAGAAATTGGGAGTTGTATCTTATATAACATAGCGTTATGCATGGCACAAACAGCGTTAGGGCAACTATGCCATAACCTCATGTATGTAAACATACTTAAAATCATCTTTAACTTATTTACAAGAGGATGTAATACGAGCTAACATCTAAACAGTAAACACCTATGTACGTAATTTAATTAAAACCCAATAAAGTGGGTAACAACCGTATTTACTATCGGTTATAAAACGTTTTTAAATTGCTCCAGCGGCGCGTATGGTTGATTATAAATCACGGTGGAATAAGGAAGAATGCGCAATTCAATATAATAAGTGCGGAAGGAGTTGGGAGCGTGTGGTAAAAGTTTGCAGTGGCGGCAACACCCGAGGTAGACTTGTAACCACTTTTGTCAACAACTTTTGTTTACTTCATTATGGTTTTTAATAATAAGTGCTCCTTTTACAGACAACTCGTTTACAACTTCGTGACGGTTTTGAAATCAAATAGGCTTGTGTGTATAGGAATTACCATAAAGGACTGTGAAACTCCGTATTTGTGTTCGAAATTATGGATCTCTCTCATCCAAAACCATTTTATGGATTCTATGATGATATAATGAGAACGGAACGCAAATTATAAGTGCTAATGGATGCATAAATTTCGAGTTATTCACGATTATTTAATAAACGTTTCAAAAATCACAATAAAAATATATTAAGCTGACAAGTAAGTCATTAAATTTATTATATTGCTTGAATTAAAACTATCTGATAATAAAATTCCACTTCAACAAAATTATTTTAGTAGACATACTTTTCAGAATGCATTTAACATTTTAATGTATTTCGAAATCTTTAAATTTTGAATCGGCAGCTTCTTGCGATGTGTAAATAAATTACAATCATTATTGGTAAATTGTGTATCAAAATCGTTTTTCTGCCATATTGATGCCCTTTTAGTTATTGTCCTTACAGATTTCTAGGTATAATAATTTTAACTGTGCATTCATATTATATTCAACGAGGAGAAACTTATTCGTATAAGATTCTTTTAAAATTTATAAGTTAATTAAAATCAATTCTGCAAGAAAATGGTTTTATTATAAGCCGTAAATTCGTTACCAATCTCTATTCTATTTCCAAAAACGTCTGTCTGTTATCTTCATATAGTAATTGGAGACTAACGGTTTCCTGCAGAAACCCAGAGTCTATGCCCAGAATGAAGCGAATTTCATGACAAAGAGCGAGAGACGCCTGTCAAATACACGACGTTGTTAGTTCCTAGCATGTAGCACAGAATTATTCGATTCAGAATATTGTTATTATCACACAAGGTTTATACTGATTCCTTTACAACAACTCTGTTGAATAATATTACGTTGTATAAAATTACAAATAATGTACAAGCTAGAGTTTAAGAGTCATTTTTCACGTCACTTTAATCAATTGTTGTGCCTTTTAATTTTGATTCGTATAGTCTTTATCATAGGTACTGGTATACAACTCCCAGAATCACAAACTCCATTCTAACAACAAATAACATACTAAGGCCAAAATTATTTTGTATGATGCCCAATATTTGACTCGTCCACCAATTGCAACAGCGTGTATTGATACTACCCATTCCGTGATTGAAAAATGGAAAAAATACAACTCTCATAAAGTACATACGTACGATTGATATGAAACAAAGCCCATGGCTATCAATCACTTTATTCAAATGGAATAAAAATGTTACTTAATGTTATAAAACCTGTACTTTGTTACTTTCGAAAACATCCCTGCATGGTGTTTACGGAAGAAACAACACGTTATTTGCATTTTCGCTCAACCTATTCATATTGCCTGTTGCAATGCTTTCTAAATTCGATTGTATAAGCTCAAGCGGTAATCGATTGTAATGTCAGATTCAAGACCGCGACGTTATTATTCAATTAGTGATGATGTAAAATGATTTTAATTATGCACTTTTACCATATACGAATTATTTTTATTGATTTTTAGTTTTGGTGCCATTGAGCGAAGTGGAAATAATAAATCGTCAGAGACAGGGATTAATGTTATTCTACATCAAAATGTTATTTCATTTGGGACATTCATCCATGATTTTAGTAGCCAAGTATTTTACTTGTTATCTTAATGTTCTTTGCGATACCACAATAACACGCCTACCGCGGGTATTGGGCAAACGAAAAATAATATTATTTAGTATATTGCAAGCAGTTTTTATGCCGAGATAGTAAATAGTATATACATAGGATCGTCTACCTTTCAATGTTTTTGTATGAAGACTGAATCATATAAAATGAAATATTTTATTCTCTAAGACGATTTGTTTCCACAAGTTTTTTAAATATTTATATGGCGTATAAACATTTCTAAAGTTATGTATGGCGCTTGGTATGCCGCAAATATAAATGTTTTGTATCAGTTATTTGTATCTGTCATTCTTGCATTTCTGATTTTCATAACTACCGATGGTAATACGGTGCAGTCCAAATAGCTGATTATCCAGCGGTTACAATGAATCAGATTGTTAATGACTTGGTTAAGCAATCTATCGCATATAATTAAAGCTGTGTAATTATAAAACAACAGAAGTAGAATTTGTGTGCAATGCAACGAGATTCCTGATTCATGGCCGTAACTCCGAATTATTACAGTGATTCTTTCTTGTACGAATTATACTTGCTTTTGCTCTTTGTACAATAGAATCATCTCATAAGTATTTATTAAGTGTGTTAGTGGCGAGTTGGCAATGAAGATCGTTTAATTATGTACAATGAATACATAAATATCATCCTGAGTGCAATATCTTGCAATTTTAGATAATTTAAACTCTCCTTAAAATTCAATAGACCGGCTTTTTGAATAATATTTAGATACATTTTTCAATTTATATGCAAACGTTGTAAGCAGTGCCTTGTCGGCGACGCGCTGTAATATTTTCAACACGAGATAAATAAAGCGATGGAGTAAACAATACTTTACAGCGTTACCCTCTTTGATACAGACTTCGTGGCTTAGAAAATACATCCAATACAATTACCTTCTATTTTCTTTTACCCTTTGGAGTTGGTTATAACAGAATCTGGTGTTGTCCCGTCAGATTTTGCTCCGTATTTTTCGCAATGAATATCTAGCGGCACTTGGTTTAGGTGAAAGAAAAATAATAACGATTCGGGATCCATGCATAGTTAAAAATTTATTTGGAAAGATATGAATCCTTTCTAAAATTTTGTTGGATTAAAATCTTATAATATTTTCAAAAGTGAAAAAAAAACATCAATCAAAAGGTTTCGGCTAAGTCGGAAGGTTACATTCTTTCGTAAATTGACGCCTTTTTGAAGACACAGTATTTTAAACACAGAATTTGGAATAATTTACGTTACGTTAACAAACAGCAAGAGATAATGGAAAAAGAACTAGGTTCATGACTGCGTTGTTGTTTAGAACTTCCCAAGCTTTAAACATATTTTATAAGCTAGATTAAATTGCCAAAAGCTGAAACTTTATGCGGGGCTTATTATTAATCTAGATGCAAAATTGTGAAGCATTTAATAGAGTGTTAGTGTTGTTGAAGCTAGCCGTGTTTCACATTACTGTTAAACTTTAGCGGGGTTTACATTAATAACCTTTCGATAACGAAGAGTTTGCAAATACGCAAAAGCTCTTCGTGGGGTGATTTCCGTGAATCGTGATTTGTAGCATATGAAAGGGTACGTTATTTGATATACTTGAATATAATTGAACTGTACATGTTTTTACATATCAGCCTGTTAATTACGCTCGGTTGGTTGACATTTAACTAGGCTTCCGAAATCAGTGTCCTTAACTCGCACTGACTTCACCGACTGTCTACGTAGTAATGCATTTAAGTATACGGCTTATGTAACGCTAAATTACTTCAATATAAAAACCATTAAAATAATCACATGAATATTATCGAACAAAAAAATCAGTTGAAAGAAATAGCGGAGGATATTGAAGTGGGCGTTACCAAACTAGGCTAAAATTGCTATAAATTTTAAATAAATGTCAATTTTATTTCGTTATCTTCTCGTATATTCAAAAGTGTTGTGAAGTTATACAACGGGATGTGCTGATATAACTCTACATTTCATAATCGCACACCGGATAATACATGCAGCGACTGCGCTTTGCGTAATGTAAAATTATGTTACACACATATTGCTATTTTATACGTAAAATGAAGTGATATTAACATGTTTATTTATTTAGCTTATTAGACTTTAAAGTATATTTTTTTAAATAGGTACATTTTTTTCCACTTAGCAATGATGTATGTAGGTAAGCATTTATCAACTCATATTTGCCGGCCCGCAGGACACGGGCCTCTTCTACTAGAGTACAACAAGATATAAAGATGAGCAAAGTAAAAATGCACTTCATTTCTATAATGAACCAATAATAAATTATTGTATTTATGTAATAAAATGAATGTTATATTGCGTATAATATATGCATATTTCGTTTATTCGGATATGTAACGCAAAAACCTTTCTAAATCCTTATGTTTCAGATAAAGAATATTGTAAAATCTGAAAGCTTCCCACTATTCTATTACGATTTCAAACTTGACACGCCACCTCAAGCCCCACTTCCGCGCAAATAAAAGGCTATTCAGTACAAAGGCTCAATAAGGAGAAGATTCAATAAATTCCTTGAAACGGAACTGAGTTCATGCGGAAATGTGAAATTTTCAAATAAATTTTAGCTCATATGAACGGAAATGATATTCTTCGATACAATTTTAAATCTATATTTCTTACTGAATGTAAATATGTATGGTAAACATTTTCTTGAAATATATAATCATTGTAAGCATTATAATATGAGAATTAATAATACTCTACATACTTAATGTTTCAGTGTTGCATTATACTTTTTTTTTTACTAAAATGAGAGATCCATACGTTTAATTATGTGTTCTTGAGTTATCAAAAAGATAACATTATACATCATAAACAATGATGATTAGTTAAATACAGAACACTTGCTGATAAATGTAACCCTTTCTATATTGATTAAATTTTCATTATAGTAACCTTGCACTTTATCGATGTTACGTATTCTTGTACCGGTGGTTTACAAATTGCCACGTACGTGATATTTAGCTGAATAAATGATCACCCCGGCTTCTATTCACGTCACCACCTTGGGTCGATATCGGAAACATGGAATATTGAATCAGAAACGATTACATCAATTCGACGTTTTACTACAGGCCTTTAAATGTTTACTTTAACACGACATTGAATTTGTTACCTCAGAATTAAATCTGTGGCTCTTGTGATGAGTGATACAAGTCGAAAATCATCATTTTACAGGAGAGCAAAAACAAGATTTAAAAAATTCTCGGTCGTAAACTAAATGTGCTAGATTAAACTTGAATACCTTATTTTGTGGGGAAAAATGTTTTCTTTCATTGTGCGTTTTAGGTTTTTTGATAAATATTATGTTTAAAAAGTAATTCACGAGAAACCTGTGAGATATACCTCGGCTTATGAGTAACATGTGCAAAAATGTTGTGATAAATAATATAAGTGTAATTATATTACGTCGCACCTAAATACTGTGTTTAAAGTGCTTTCGTGTAAACTGATATACAAAAGTTTACAAAATGTAATAACTAATTTGTATGAGTTCCTACGATAATGTTGCTCAAACAAAAGATAAAGGTATAATCCGTAAGATTATGTTTTTTTAATCCGCAACCCTCTACTTTCATAAATTACTTGAATAGTATCTGTTTGCTAATATTCAAGTCTATTGAAAATAAGTGTTAAATGATACAAGTCAAGTTATATCTCTCGTTAAAATGATATTATGTAATGTGTAAATAGATACAAGTTTCATATTATTAAATAATCAACTTTGTTGCGATGTTTTTAACAATAAATAAAAGGTACGATGGGTCTCTCATGCATTACCGGATAGTATAAAAATCCCTTAACAGAATAATAATAAATCAACTTTAGTCAAAAATAACTGCTTGATTTAGCAACTCAATCAATATGGAGTTTGGTGTAGATAAAGGTGCGGTTATCCATGTCAAGCGAGGCGAGGTTGCAGTCTCTGATGACATAAATGTCTCAGAGACTGTAAGACTCAGATCTCTTTCGCAGACGAAAACCTACAAGTATCTGGGTATGTCTGAGGGTCTAGATATTATACGTGCAGAGGTAAAACAATCAATGAAGGAGCGTTTCTTTAGCCGCCTGACAAAAGTTCTTAACTGTTTTTTATCAGGTGGAAACAATATTCGTGCGTTTAACGGTTGGGTTATGCCTGTACTAATGTACTCTTTTGGCAAACTCAGATGGACTCAGACGGACGCCGCCGAAACTTTTCTCGTTGACGCGTTGATTACGCAAGTTATGGTCAGATTGTTTATAAAATTTTAATAATAAAAAGTTTAGCTTTTGCAGGGCTTTAGAGTTTTTAATTACATCGTCAAATACATTTTCAATTATGTTAACACGGCGCTGATGTAACATGAAAACTGATTACAACGTGCAAACAATGTTGTTGTTGGATTAATCTTTAGCGAAAAATCGTTTAATGTTTAGAAATTACATAGCGTTGCATGTGAGTTCCACTCACATCTTAATAGATTTATCGAGAAAACATCTAATAACAATCGCTCTCGATACATTTGATGCAGCGTTTCGATTGGTCGCGTGCGCGTCGGCTATCGTATGAAGATTGAAGACGCGCCGAGTGATTAAGTGAAATTATTCAAAAGTCGGCGAGTTATGCAAGGTTCACTCTTCCGGATAGCGGTTTACGTTACTACGTCTCGCTGTCGACGCGAATTCGAAGTCACGTGGTCACATGCTTTCGTTTTGTCACCGTAGAGCCTTTCTTAGTGTTTGTATTTTAATTGTATCAAACTGGATTTTAATAAATTGGCTTTCACAGGAAAGCAATAAGCATAACCAGTGCAATGGGTGTGACATGAGCAAATAAGACATAACGGTAACACGAACTGTTAACCAATGTCCTTTAGAGCAGAACAAAAGCTGATATATCTCTAATAACCAGTATCATTTAAGCACACAATTCAAAAGGAAAAGGAAAGTTTATACAATATAATTTAATTTTCGTTCACGGAACTTACACGCTCAAACCTAATTTTATTACACCTACTAAGTTTAAAATTCTATTCATAAATTTACCATTTCATTTTCAAATCACGTCAAACAAGAAGGTAAATTGCAAGCATTGCTCTGTTCGGATTTTTTTCGAGTTTGGACGCCCTGGATCGTAAGGTCCGGACTCTACCAAATGCACATCGTATGCATCATACAAGTTCGTCAGTGATGAGGTTGTGCATCCCGCAGAGATGTGAGGGCCGAGGCATTCTTAATGCTAAGGATCTGCATAATCGTGAGGTGTGCAATCTAAGGGAGTATTTCCATCACAGCTACGTAGATACGCATAGGGTTGTAGTTATAGTGTGTAAAGTATTTACCCGGCTCTCTTTGGCGAATGAGAACTGGCGGAAGCCTTTGGTGATGAGCGTTTAAGATCGCGAGGAAGTATGACAGAGCAAAGAGCTGCATGGTCCGTTCTATCGGGCCCTACACGGGCCTGAAGTGGACGGGCCTTCATCTGTAACTTGACTACGTTTTGGTAACCTCTAGGGAAACTGAGTGTTTTGCTTTTGCAATCGTGGACGAAGTTATTATGACTATAGAAAATACATCCTGAAGGACGGTACGGTCGACATATTTTGTAGGGCATGCCAACGTCCCGTCGAGCCAATGAGACATGTAACTTCCGGTTATTCGTATCTTGCTAACGGCGAGGACTTGCATAGACACAACCAAGAAGCCAAGATCATACATCGATGTTACCATACCGCATGACGATAACCTCTTTAAAGCTGAAAAAAAAAACAAATTGTCTAAATATTTAGATTTGGAACACGAGGTTACTGACATTTGGGATGTAGATTGGGATTTGGATTTGGGATGTACCAAAGAGCCAAGACCAACATCTCCAAAAGCCGTTGTTGGTCGTTGGGTCAAGAATCAGATCCAAAAGGCAGTATTGCTGGACATAGTGAGGATGTTCCTTACTTTGTATCCCTAACCACTGCACCGGTGGCTTGGGACTTGAGCCTCGCCACCAAAGGGTTAACTATTTGTTTTATACTTTTTTAAGTAATTTTTTTAAATGTAATATGAATGTACAAAAATGTAAAAAAATCTTACAAAATAAACACAATTACAATAAATTAACTTTAATAAAATTTAGATTCAAAACTAATTTAATTAAATTACAAATTCTTAAGGCACAGTTTTAGCACAATTATTAAAATATTAGACTGCCGCGATGGCATAGTTGTATTACGGTACGGTTACAAAGCTGAGGTCTCTGGTTCGAGTCCCGGGTCGGGCAAAGTGATATTGGATTTTTCTATTCATTATCAGCCCGGAATCAGGAAATTGTGCCCGATATGGCGATAGGCTCGCCCCCTATCACATCGTGGGACCGAACATACAAGACGAAATGTGGGTGTCCTGGTGGCGCCTCTGCCTCTCCCTTCAGGGATAAAGGCGCGAGTTTATGTATGTATGTATGTATTAAAATTTTATAACGTACTTTTATAATATGAATGGTAAAGGTCTCTAATCTTAATAGTATAGTGTCATATACTCAAAAGTTCGAAAACGATGCAAATAATTTTTAAACTAAGAAATAACACAGATGAGTATTATACAAATACTATAATAAGAAAACATGTAAAAATCATTCCAGAACAGTTGGAAGAATAAGGAGTTTCTTTCCATTTGTAAATCAAAGATAACTTGAGTAAAGCAGCAGTAATATTGATAAATAAGATTTTTATTTTACATTTTTTGGTATGTGGTATTCAATAAAGAATTTATTAATAAATAAATAAATTATGTACCAATACCGTTTTGACAACTGCCATTTTTCAATAAAATATAGAATAATAATATAATGTTTCTGACAGCTACGTAAAAATTTTAGTTTTCATATATTTACCTTCGATATTGTATCTGATGATGGAATATAATATTATAATAAATCATATTTATAGTACAAAAGTATTATAATGTATTTGGACATTTGAATTATTGGTTCTGTTGTATTTAAATCAATATACTCTTAATAATGTATTGCCGCGCATAATTGTCTCACTTAGCACATCTTATTCGATATAAAATATTTTTGTAATTTGTTTGAGTTTTAGATACAACTTGATTTGTATTCGTTTGCACATAAAATAAAAAAAATCTGTAGAATGATATATGTCGAGATGTATCACTTAGCACATCCAAAGCAAAAATTCACATTTGAATTGGTAGGTACATGTCGAGTTGTACCCTAGTCCATACTGGAAAAAAATGGTTCAAAGTGATATAACCCTCGATATATCAATATTCACGTTAAATGCACTGAAAAAAATATATGTGAAATTAGTTATAATTGTACTTATACCAGTATCCACAAAAACTGCGTATTAATCGATTACAAAAACGAGTTACAAGTCGAAATATATCAATATTCACGCAATTTTCGCCAAAATAGCAGCACTTGTATCACTTTACACAAAATTATCTCCGTAACTATAGCAGATAGAAAATCGTGAGTTAGACAAAAAAAAAGCTTATTTTTTTCTCATCATTTCTATATAAAAAACTCAAAAAGGGTACAACTCGAGTTGTATCACTTGTAACAAGAGCCACAGAAATAGTATGAGTACCTATCTCATTTTTTTGATATTTTCTGACAATAAAGTAATTGCATAAAATAAGACATAGGACAAAAAATTCGATCGAAGGGTGGAGTATAATTGTAGTGTGTGGAGTAACTAAATAAATATACATATTGGTATACAAATATTTTAGCATAAAATTGCTTTGTTACGCGACTATTCACACCCATTCATGTTAATAAGCAACGTTAGAGATCACCGAGACGGCCGAAACGCTCCGAACTAAGATACAATCACCTTGACCTACTACCACGTGAACTCGAAAAAAATCCGAACAGAGCAATGCTTGCAATTTACCTTCTTGTTTGACGTGATTTGAAAATGAAATGGTAAATTTATGAATAGAATTTTAAACTTAGTAGGTGTAATAAAATTAGGTTTGAGCGTGTAAGTTCCGTGAACGAAAATTAAATTATATTGTATAAACTTTCCTTTTCCTTTTGAATTGTGTGCTTAAATGATACTGGTTATTAGAGATATATCAGCTTTTGTTCTGCTCTAAAGGACATTGGTTAACAGTTCGTGTTACCGTTATGTCTTATTTGCTCATGTCACACCCATTGCACTGGTTATGCTTATTGCTTTCCTGTGAAAGCCAATTTATTAAAATCCAGTTTGATACAATTAAAATACAAACACTAAGAAAGGCTCTACGGTGACAAAACGAAAGCATGTGACCACGTGACTTCGAATTCGCGTCGACAGCGAGACGTAGTAACGTAAACCGCTATCCGGAAGAGTGAACCTTGCATAACTCGCCGACTTTTGAATAATTTCACTTAATCACTCGGCGCGTCTTCAATCTTCATACGATAGCCGACGCGCACGCGACCAATCGAAACGCTGCATCAAATGTATCGAGAGCGATTGTTATTAGATGTTTTCTCGATAAATCTATTAAGATGTGAGTGGAACTCACATGCAACGCTATGTAATTTCTAAACATTAAACGATTTTTCGCTAAAGATTAATCCAACAACAACATTGTTTGCACGTTGTAATCAGTTTTCATGTTACATCAGCGCCGTGTTAACATAATTGAAAATGTATTTGACGATGTAATTAAAAACTCTAAAGCCCTGCAAAAGCTAAACTTTTTATTATTAAAATTTTATAAACAATCTGACCATAACTTGCGTAATCAACGCGTCAACGAGAAAAGTTTTCATAACGTAGGAGCGCGTGACTCACCAAGTTTAAATTTTGGTCGTTTGAATAGCATTTTTATAGTGATTGAATAGCTTGTTCCTTGTAATTAATACTGCCGCGAGCCGTATTACCAAACTATGGCTTCCGAAAGCCCTGAGTACATCGTGGCCTACACTGATTTTTTTTATTTGTATGATCAATTTTACCTTTATGGGGTTCTGTAATCTGAAACCTTTTTTCTACCTATTTGTTTTTTGAAGCCAATTATGTTATAGCATTGTTTATTCCTTTTGTTTATTTTTACTTGTGATTTATCGTTCTGTTGTGATGGTATGTTGCTTTCATAAATTTAGTTACTTTATTCGAAATATAAGGTTTAACCATGACTTTAAGAAAATTTGAAAATCAATATGAATATGAAAGAAAACACTAAAAAATATCGAATATAAATGAGTGAGATAACAATTGCAATATTACTTAAACCCTCCATTTATAGACTCTAGCTGAAACTGCTTATGGAACAAAACCTAATAACAGTGTTCACTGCATAGTTATTTACGCGTTATTGCTTCGCCGTGCTGTCAAAGTAAACATTTTAATATTCTAAGTAAAAAGCGACGCAATGGATCGTAATGGCTTTTTTCTTGCAATTTACCCTTGTTTATATTCTAGACTCTAGAATAATGCTTTAAGATTTAATTATAGCTGGGACTGAAAAATAAACAAATAGTTAAAAGGTCTTCTAGCAAATGTAATGGTATTTAATGGGTTTTCTTTGAAGTACTGCAAACAACAGAATAGAGTAGACAATTTATTTACCCTTTGACATATTTCCGAAGTAATTGTGTTCAAAACGTTTCTAAGGCGTATTAGAAAGCATTTTAGCGTAATGTGACCTTTGTCTCAGCAATTCGCTATTCTAAGTGCCCTGTGACGACTTAGGAATATAGTGCATTATTAAATTAGTTTTTGTAATATGTTTTGTCTTTGATAAAGCAAGTACAAAGTCGCAATCCTGCTACGTGTATATGAATATACAATTTATGGTAACACGTAAAATAAATCATTATATTTTGCATTACAGTTGGGTAGGAAATACAGCTTATGAAGTAACTCGGCGATTGCTCAAAGCACGTAAATAGGTTTTAGTGAGTATTCAATCAGAACTGGTTTAGAATGCAGCCGTGCCTTTATTTATTTATATAACTTTAAACTGGAATTTAATAGCCAAAGCCGTGTTCAAATTTTCTAATACTCCCAAATACACTCAAATGTTCCGAAAAATACGCTTCAACCGTAATGTGTTGTTTTTAAACTTCATCGGTTTTCATTATAAGAAATTCTGGTATGTTTTATTGTAGCTTTTAATATTAGAGATTGCAATTGAAGAGAGAAGAAAAAACGATAAGTTTTCATTCGCAATGAAGGAAAGATTCTTAGAAGTTTCTAAGAAATATAGTACTTAAATAAATAAGTGGGAGTTATTATCGTGGCTTGTAAAATAAATATATGATATTATCTGAGTTTCAATTAAATTTCACCTCAAAACAATTACCGTCTAAGAAATTGTTTTGGTTTAATATTTATTTTTATTTGTATTTAAATATAGAAAATCTAGTTTTGCGTATACTTTTGGGTCGTCGAACTATAAATTGACAAAATAAATCAACTCATTTACATAAGCTCATGATTTAAAGTTCCATTGTATTATCTAACCAAGCCAGTTGAAACACTAATAGTAATATCATGATTAGTCATGATATTACTATCAGAAGCTATCAGCGGTGGGATTGAAAGCGTCAAAGGAATCTCTCAAGGCAACAAATCCGCGAAAAGTCGTTTACACTGCGACCTTCATATGACAGCTGCAAGGGCAATCCACAGTAAGTCAAGTCGAGTCGATGATCGACATTCTTAATGCCTTTCGTCCAGGATGTGGTTCGAATTATTTTTGATCCAGTTTATTCCTTTTACAGATAAATGTCGATTAGTTTCAGCAGTTTTTGCAATGCTTTGTTATGCATTGTTGTCTGAAAATAAATGTGTGAATCACGGTTTCGAAAGGCAAAATGCAGAGGACGTCTAGTATTATGAATCTATGATCACTGTAATTAACACGTTAATGGCGTGATTGACTATTAATTACTAGTATTATGATCTGTGAGTAATGGTCCGTATATGGAGCGTTTTAATAACCGTATAAAGATCGGCTATCTTCGGAACGAATAATTTTTTGATCACGAAATCTTAAAGAACTATTTCCAAAGTTTAAAACATTAACGCCCGAATACTGGAACGACATTCAAATAATAAGTTGCTCTTAACAGCGCACGGCTCACTTAGCCAGTACATTTAATCGGGATTAACGTAGTTAAGCGCAAGTTATATTTAAGTTGCGTTCCAGTATTTGGGCGTATAACAATTAAAATTGCAAGAATTTAATCAACTATTTTTTTTATAATTATCTTTTTTAAATCTGGACATGTAAAAAGAATAAATGCGATGATTCACACATGTTTAAATAATCATAAATAATTTGTCAATTATACATTAAAAAATACGCTGGTAATCTCTATTATGAAGCTGAAAAACAATAAGAACGTAATGTAACGAAAATTTGTACATATGTTTTATTTATAATAATATAATGGGATATATTTACACTCTTACTATCACTTCCGCAAATCTGATGCATCAAACATGCAATTAGCGGATATATCCATCGTAGTGTTTATACTGCTGCCGCTATATACACTTGTATGCGATTTCATTTATTATTTACTTACTTTTAATTAATTACAAAATTCAATATAAAATACCAGTTGGTCGGTTTATTTTTGATACGATGACAGGGGTAGTATTTTCATACACATAATTAGTTTTAAAATAAATTACAACCTTGCGGCAAAATAATATAAAGTAATTCCAAGTTTAAAAAATTAAAACACAAATATCTGCAATAAAAAAACGAACCAATACAAAAACGCCACAGAAGACACCTAGTACATTCGCGCACGCAAACAAAAACTCGCTGTGCTGAGTAGTAAGAACCCAACGAAAGTATTTCACGTACTCACATGGGACGGGGCGCGTGCGCACGGGCTCACTAACAACTTCCACACTGACCACACCAACGGCGCGCGTGCTGCGAGCCTGCGACCGACCAGCCCCACCTTGTAGGCTTTCTTCCAAACCAGTACACCACTTTTAGAGATCACAAATCACACACAAATTGCGTAAGTAATATTCAGGCTGTTAACCAATTTTGACACCTACTGGCCTTTGGTCAATGAAAATAATTGGCATTTAAAAATTAATTCAATATTCCCACGACTGTAAATGACGATTTGCATTTTCCCATATACCCAATTTTGGTAAGTCGATATTTTATCGTTCATTTTATATGTTTAATTGAGTAAAAGTACTCCTAGGAAGCCATAAGTTGCTGATATTATTTTTTTAGTGTCAGAATTGAATGTAACTAAAACTATAATTAAGATGATTCATCATTTTGAACTATTCATTTTTTTAGGATAGCTGGCTATTGAATAGTAAGTAATCCGAGACATGTAAATAAAAGACGAACCGACATAATAATTAATATATCATTGTTGCAATCATTCATAATACTTTATAATATATAAGGCTGTACTTACGTAAATATTACACACTTATTATAATATAACTGCATGATATCATGTGTATTTTATTTTATACGCCGCATTCGAAAATGAATAAAAAATATAGAAATATGCATACAACTTTCTTTTCCGGCTTAAAATAATGCGTTCGATAGTTTCTTGATAACCCTTATTTAATCTTAAATGCGTGCCTTAATGATAACAATCGGTGTCGTTATGACTCCGAGATACACATAATAGCTGTATAATATAATATAAAATGATCTTGCAAGGTGCATTACAGGCATCATAAATCATTTATAATTGAAGTGTAAATGACGAGTATGTTCAACAGTGGACTTCTTGTGGCTGAAATTAATAACAATGACAAGGACGAAAGCTTACCAGACTGAAGTCGATTTTTATATTAATCTAATGAATAAAATTGTTTAATAAAATATATTAAAAAATAAGTTCCCGCAACGGTAAGTGGCTTTGTGTCTCCGCTTAATGTTTAACTATTCAAAGACTTTGATACGGGTTTGACTTTGATTCGGGTTTGATATTGTGATTAGGTAATCTAGGTGTGATAGAGAAAAATCATTGCTTCGTTATAAGTTGTTAAAATTGATTTGCCGGGGGTTGGCCGACCTTGCATAACCTTAAGGTAAACTGACAGGATTAATATAAATGTATTAATCCTGTCTGTATTTGTTCTTTAAAGAAACTTGTAGTAACTCTACAAGTAACCGGTGGTAGGTCTTTCTTAATATGCAAGAGTAATTTCTATATCTCCTGCCAAACAGCAGTGAAAATGCACTATTTTGTTCCGGTTTGAACGAAATTGTGGCCAGAGTAATTATGTCCAGTAGCATAATGAGACTTAACATCTCATGTCTCAGGATGGCGAGCGCAGTGGAATGCCAAGCATTCCTTTATAATTCATGGTGTTGTTCGTATCGCTTACCTTCAGGCAAATGGCATGCTCGTCGCAATGCGCGTGGCGCCATTCATTGAAAAAAAAAGGAATAACATAAATATCTATCGTGTAATGATGTCATGCAATAAACCTACCTATAATATGTCTACTTGGTGTGTAACATTGGCTGTCCTCGATATTGTCGTCAGAAATATATCATTTTTTCCTTTTTAGCAAAACACTTATGTTATATCATTGTCAAATTGTGAAACTCGACACGTAAAAGTATATAATTTAATAGTTTTTGTTTCGGTACGTGTCTCGAGAAACACAATATTATTGAAGTCAATAATTTTGCAGTTGTAAATTATAACAGGATTCTTAAAATATAATAATGGCCTTCTGGAAATAAGTCATGAATTGGCATAAAATGTAACGTAATAGTATGATCGAAGACATAAAGCTAATGACAATTGATTGACGCCATTATAATCTTAATAAATCAAATGGAAGTTAAGGAGGACATGTCTTTGTTAACTCATTATTGGTTCATCCGGCGAATTTGTGAAGACATGTAGTCAGGATGACTTAACACGAAAAACAGTCCGTAAAAGTGAGAAATAATATGTACACGGTTGAACAATTCTTCAAACAATATAGATTATTCAACCGTTATAGATCTTAATCGCCTTTATTGTAATAAATTTATGAATTATTGACGATGGTGAATATATTATGAGCATGACTGACTGCATTTTGACATTGGCATCGCATATTCATACATTTATTATAAAAACATTTATATACAGCATGATTTTGTTGTAGAATTGATTGTTTTAGCTTATTTTTAAAGCAACCATAGCAGTAGCAACGTGAAAAACTAATTTGTCACCCAACGTTAAGACTAGTATGTTATTAAAAGGTGAGGTGCTGTAGGACTTCTTAACTCGGTTTATTAAATTAAATCAAAAAGTATATCTTTTTACAAATTGACTCTTTATTAGCTTATATAAATGTTTTCTTAGCTTTGCAACTTCCTTTTCGATCTCTTTATGTTTCTTCAGGTTATTTCCTTACGGAAAGAAAGGTTGTTACGTCAGTATGTTTTAGGTCTCTTCGGTGTGGTGTGCAATTTAAATTCCAAAGGATTAAAATATATCCTATACTCCATTATCCGTGTCATAGTTTAAATAAAACTTCGGATTTCAAAGTCACTACCGAATAAATAATAATGAGACATCGAAACGGAGTTATTTACTTTTATCCGAAACTTATAAATAGAGATATCATGTGTGTAGCCAATTTATATGACATTTTCTTTTCGAAACTCTAGACACAATAGAACTGGTTTTGACTAACGAATTAATTTATTATTCATATTCTAATCAAATGAGCCCATAAATTGGTTTCAAAATAGAAATTCCAAGTAATAATGGACAGCGATAAAAATATTTTTAGAAGCAAAGCGCTACAACATTTCTCTTACATATACGAGGCTCTGTTGGTCTGAGCAGCCATAGTTCGAACTCAAATCATTGTTGCGTCATCTACCTAGTAAAATTTACAACTCATTAAATAAATAGGGAAAGAATTATCATCTGTGCGTATAGCCGATGGAGTTTTAAAGTTCTTGAATGGAGACCACGTACCGACAACGCAAGATCGATCCACCATCCAGGAGATGGATAGCCAGAATTATAAAGATTGCAGATCTTAAAAGTTGTAGCCGCTTTCAATGGAGCGAAATTACTTTGAGGCAGCTTATGCATACCGTCGATTTTTTATGGCTGGAGGTAATAAACATTTTATACTTATACCGGCAGCATATTCGCCATAATGTATTACAGGTAAAATATAAACACCCTTTATTAAAATATGACTTATCACCCTGGAATCCAGTAATTAAAGTACGTGACCGGTCTCGTCGACGTTCCCGTTTGCCTACGGAAAACTAGCATCCAATATCCACTCTACATTTTAAGCTGCAGCAAATGTGGTAATTTTGACTCGAAACTATTTCAATATATTAGTCTGCTACAGAGTAATGAAATCTCTCGGAATAGTAATAAATAGCATGTTATACAACTTTGTTCAACATTTTAATAAAATCCAAAATAAGTTTGGCGCAGTTTGCCATTTATATTATACTGAATGAATCGAGGACTGACTTTTCCTCCTAAAAGCATCGGATGACATGTAATATTGCTAATATCTAAATTCAAAGTTTACCATCACTGTGATGAAATTTTCATGATATAATCAATTAGAGTATAACGAGATTAGGATATTTAATACTAATCTCGTTATACTCTAATTGATTATAAAATGACCATATGTATTAATCTTCAATTGTTTTGTCTACACTCATCTTCAGGACTAAACATGTTATCACGCTATGCACATGGTGATTGCATTACTGTCTGAAAATGCAGTGTAATGTTCCCATTAAACCTGATTAAACTAGCAGATTTAGCCACAATCCTAATGTCATAATCTTAATAGGGGGTCTGGACATGACGAATTTCGACTCGACAGATATTGAGGCACGCGGTTTCTCATATATTTTAAAACAAGATACGTATCTCGAACATATTCCAACACGTATTTTGAAATACATTTGAACAGGATATTCGATGTCTGTTCTAACTAGATCACGATCACAATTAAATGGCTGGCATTACAGCTGATGCCTCGAAAGTGTTCTAAGTAATTTAGTCGAGTTTGAGATTGCTACAGACACCGATCACGAGAAGAGCGAAACTGGTAGATTTCCGATTCGTCTCCGCATCTTCTACGACATACACATTTATTATTTCGATACGTTTAAAATGTTTTTACCGACCTAATGTCAATGCGTTGGTTCATATGTAATTGACTATTATTTGCATACCACATAAGGCTCGGTACTGCATCGCCCCATTTAAACAGGATGGTGGAAATATTTGAGGGTAAAGTTAAGCGTTCTATATTTATTTCAATTTATTTCTAAAAATACATTGTTTTAATTTTCATAACTTAATTTAACGTTAAACAATTTTAATAGATTCATAGCGACCGCATTGAGGTTTAATAATATGGAGTTATTTTTCCTCATGATATGGTAATGTATAATCTCATTGAAGTTTAGTTGGAATGAATGATTTTTGTAACATCATATGTTGTAATAATATATTTGATAACTTTAGATTGACGGTTATAAAATATGTAGAAAACCGGTGCACGATGTGTATGTTGTTAGTCTAGTAGGCCCCGCAACTGTTTCTATATGTCTATATCTATATCAGCCCATATACGTCCCACTGCAGGGCACGGGCCTACTCTACAATCGAGGGAATCGACTGAGAGTGGTTAGGCCATATAGTCCACCACGCTGGCCTAGTGCGGGTTGGCGCACTAGGCCAGCGTGTTCGGCCAACTGTTTCTAGCACAAGGAAATATGTTTTGACAAACGCAATTTTTTATATTACATTTCATAATTAAAACAAGCACCGCTCGGGGTACACTTTATTTAGTGATTACTCATTAAAATTTGGTATACTTTTACCCAGGGTGACGTAAGCAACGCAATACCAAAAAAATCCGCATAATAACTTTCGGAATACTTTAACACAATTTGCGATATTTGATTCCGTTCTAAAAGATAAAGGAAGTTGAAATCGCCAATCACAACAATGGTCCTAACAGGTCACAAAAAGGGTTCTGTACGGTGTTACTTATATCCATAGGATTTATAAAATATTTCCTTGCTAGTATATTATCAAGAGCATAATAGTACAAGTAACATAATAAATCACACGGCGTGTGAACGGACCTTTAAATTGAGATAATTCAACCCTGGTTTGTAAACACTCCGTTCCTATAATGCAACAGTAATGTTCGAGTTTCAGATGCATTGCGAAATTGTAGTTACTTTAAATCCTAATATTATAAATGCGAATGTTTGTTACGCTGTCATGCCGTAACTCAACCAATTATCATAAAATTATGCAAACAAGTCGTCTGGGACACAGTTGTATTTTTTCCGAAGTATACTTACTTATAAATGCGAAATGAGATCTTTCTGTCATCTTTTCTTGGTTAAACCACTAAAGCGCTTTTAATGCAATTTGGTATAAGGACAGCCTCAGATTTGGACTTTGTAGTTACGCGTACACTGCTTTTTATTTTTATATTGAAGTCCTAAAATACATAAGGGGGTTGATAAAATAATATGAGCAATAATTCCTAAGAGTATTTTTGTGGTTTCAATTACAAATCGATGTTTACATTCCAAATTATATGTGCAAATGACAACCTTGGATTAAATATTGCATGAAACAAATAATTTCATTAATTACTTACACATACTTTATTAGGACGTTTCGAAATGAGACATAAATGTGCGACAATTATTTCATAATACAAAAATTACTTAAAGTTTTACTTTCCGAACACCGTGACCTTAAATAATTTAACCTTTAAATAATTTAAATTCTTAATCAAAATCTTGTTAAATCACATACGTATATGGCTTACAAGATAAGAGTATTCGGTTTTTTAAGAATATACCACTCAAGTGATCCTATAATGAGACATTCGTAAAAACATATTATACAATTTGCACCGATTTAACGTTTTTTTAAGATTCAAGCCATATGCAGCATATCTTATGTATGAAATCGAGGACGATTGACAAACTTATAAACTAGTTCTGCTAGATTCGGCAAGTGACAAAAATTTACTCAACCGTAGTGTTTATAATGTATGAGCCTTGACTTCATTTTACATTTATCTATAATTATGGATTATGTAGCCTCCGGAAGGTAATTTAAGTTAGGTAATAATATGGTAATGGCATTTATGTGTTATTAAGTACTTACTATTAATTTAATGGAGAATTCACAGCAATGTCTTACTTTGATATAAAAGATGTCGATATTGAATAAACCAAACAGCTGCAAAATTATTAATAATATTATTTCAGTTTCAAATTCAAAGTCACTATCATTGCCTGATAAGTTGTCATCTTCTGCGTCACATATTTCTATGGATAGACACGCATATAAAATATTATTGATGTTATTTTTTTGCTTGCTGTACGTCCATCACCCTGCCGTAGATATCTCGTTGCAGCCACAGAAATACTAACGTCATCCTTGAAATAATCGTAATTGTGGTTTATTGCTGTTAGAAAGTTACATTGCATTTAAACTTTAATGTTTTGCTATGTGTATTTTTAATAAATTTGTAGTTGAGCTTCTGTAATGGTAGCTCTTACATTGCGTTACGTACCAATTGGTATAATTATCTTCGCTCGCTATAACGTTATTAGCTTCAATCAAAATTAGATGCAAATTTTACAGGCCATTTAAAATTATTACGCCAAATATTGAACTAGTTATTCGCATATAGTATATTTCACAAACTGACCTTTGAAATGCAATCTAGATCTTCCCAGTCTCATTATGCATTCAAATTGCATTTTAAAAACTTACATAACACGCGTCCGGGGCGGCGAAGCGTTACTGCACCGTTGACACTCTCCAAACCAGAACAACCGGTTTGCGCAAAATGCTGACGATGTTACACAGACTCGATATTTGGTGAAAGATTTGCTCAAGACCGCGGTTAACGAGACACGCCGGCTGAAGTTTCAAACACTGTGGTCGATGGCATTGAAATTGTAATGAGTGCAATGTGTCAATCCGTCTTGATTTATGATTATCTCGGTTGGGAGTTGACATAATGGCTTGGCGGATTCTAATACCTGGAATTTCTATAAGCAATTTATTTAAAAATCTATTTTATTTGCTTGTGTGGAATTAGTCATTAAATTAATCCAATTAGATTGCATATTAGACCACCATCACATCAATTAACAATCACCTAATTACTAACATGTGGATAGCACCTTATTTTATAGGCCTTTGTAGATATTTAGCTCGATTAGATTCTGATCAGATAAGACAATGACAGTGTGACTGTTTAATTAGAGATATTATCATTTTACAAGTCATGTCTGAGATACTGTTTTTCCATATTATGATTACCCATGTTATAACGCATAATAAAAAAGAAATGATTACCTATTTAATATGACTTCATAAAGAGGCAAGAACTATACCAAGTAAATGGTTTCAACTAATCGATGGAATGGTAAAGAAATATTATCATACCGACGATTTATGTTACGTTTAAATTACTTTTAATATTATGTTAATGAATTAAAGTAAAAAGTTCTACTCTTTTTTTTCTCTCTCCCTCTCTCTCTTCGGCCACAAGAAGTCCACTGCTGAACATAGGCCTCTTCCATGGATCGCCACATTGACCTGTTGGAAACGCCTTGCGCTTGGGTTCTAGTTTATTTAAAGTATTAGGACATATTTCCCATTATCTGATATTAACATAATATGATTAAATAGTAGATATGTGTAAATGTATGGTGTAAGTAAATCAAATTTGATTTTTAGAAGCAATTTATTGCATTAAAAATACACACATTAAAAGAAACCACACAGATCAGTCGTTGTACGCGGTAAAGCTCCTCCAAACAATCGCACCGGAGTCTTACTCCAATCAATGAGAAGCATATCGCTCTTCTCGACAGAAGAATCTGCTAATGAACATTTTTTGTAGTTTTGCATTATAAATTCTATTCCCAAATTTTTTACTCTAACTGGGGATAAAATGTGAGTCATATCTATACTTTCATCAGGCTGTACGTATAAAACACGATCATACAACTCTACGTTCTTGCAAACTCTTGGGCCTAACGAGGAAGGTATATTACCATTTATATTATCTAAATCTGATCTATAACTATTTATATCAGGCACAAGCTCGTATCCACCGACAAAACTTTGTTTCTTCTGTTCGTTATTAATACCAATTATATTATTTTCGTTTAACGCATTCCCTATTTTAACACGTTGATCGAAACTGTTTTTATTATTTAATCTCGCTTTTATGTTGCCTGATACAACCCTATTAAGTTTATCTGAAATTTTAACTTTCTTGTCATGAGCCGGCAGAAATCCATGGTTGAATTTAACTAATGATATGGAATCTTTGTTATGATCGGATTGATTTGATACTTCTGTGGCGAGTGCTCTACCCTTCAGAATTGAATTGTCAGGACTTTTTTCCACTTTGTTAGTTTCATGCTTATAATTTAACCTCACTGATGGATGTTTTTTATTGTACTCGGCAATTTTGGTGTCTAGTTCGCCTTGTCCATTACTTTCCATGCTTATTTGACGGGGTGTGTAGTCATTACTATAAGATTTTGAATTGTGCCATTTGTTAGCATTCGATAGGCTTTTTCCATATATTATGTCACTATTTTCTAATATTGTCGTTTCAGTCTTCGCAGAGTCTTCTAATAAATATTCTAAGGATCTCAAAAATGGCAATATCGACAGTAAATTATTATTTTGCAAGGTCTTTTCCGATGAGTACTTATTATTTTTCTTAACAGTTTTTAAAGTAAAAGGCCTTGGCTTAACGTGATCTTCTATACTGTTAAAACTTTCAATAGAATCTTGATTGTCTATATTTCTGTAATATCTATTACTGATTTTCTTTGAGCGACCTCTGTTAGTTATTTGTACTTCCTTAGGTTGGATTAGAGCATGTGACTTAATAATATTAGATCGTAAATCATCTTTCATAATTTCAACATTTATTTGCGGTGTTTTTTTATTAATTTCAAAAAGGTTTTCTACCAAATTTCTTCTTTGAAATTGTAGAGATGATGGCATTTTATTTATTTTGAAGTCGGACGCATAGGGAAAAGCGTCTGAGACTTTGATAAGAGGTATAGTTTGCGGCAACTTTTTTTGTTCTCTATTGTGAAAATTTATGCTTTTCAAGTAATTTAGGACACTGCCAGCAAATTTTGAACTCGTCCATTGACCGTAAACTTTTGTATTTTGAACGGGGGGTGGAGGCGTCTCGACTTCGGAAATTTCATTTGAATACTTTTTATTGTTAAAACTTTTCTTAGCATCGATAGTATCACTGTTTATTTTGTAAATAGATAACGGCGCAGGGGGCTTTTCCGGCTGGAAGTTTTGCGTAAAATACTTCTGGTTGGCCGGTGAGGGGGACGGTGGGGTTTCATACTCTGATATTATAGGAGATCTAACGATGTCTCGTGCCCTAGTTTCAGGCAAAACTCTTTTGGATGTAGTTTTTTGCGGCGTTCTAAATCCTTCCCCTGCGTAATTTACAATGTTCCAAATATTCATTTCGTCATTATTATTACCTGTATGCGGTGTTTTTTCTGAGACTGGAAAATTAAAATAGTCTTGGGAGTTACTGCCCGCTTTGGATGTGGTGGGATTTAAATCTGCGCCAACATTATGTTCTATATAACTGTATGGCGTTTTAAATTTAATGTAGCTTCCTGTATTGTTAATTGAACCTGGCAGTGGAATTTTATCGAAGTTATTGTGTATCTCGTCCGTTTGTAAATCCCTTAACACAACGTAGCAATTTTTATTTTTACTTTTTATTTTATTCTTCGTAAAAAGTTTCTGCTCATGTCCCGGATCGTTTTTATTCGTGTAATTTTTTTCTATTGTTGATGACAAAATCATATTTGCACCGAATATCTCGCCTTCAAAACCGTTCGGTTCACCTGTGTTATGATAAAACAAGTCAGTTATTACTATAATTATGTTACCAAGCAAGTACAAGTACGTTTCGTTACCATTGTCAGCGGTGCTGTAGCCTACAATCACGCTGCCGCCGGGTGGCAGGACAAAGCCGTAAAGCTGCAACAAATTTAAACGTCACCGCGCTACGTCTGTCATGCTCATAGGAGTAATTCCGCTTTGGCGATGGAGTAATAAACTGTCGCATTACAAGTTGCTAATCAAATTAAGTGCAAGGATTAAAAAAAGCTATTGCCTAACGATATTTGTCAAGGCACCGATCAGCCGCAGGTGATTGTGATACTTGGATACTATCACTTTGTGAATATGCATACGACAGCCTTGTCAGTGACACAGTTTTGCAATGGCTGTCTATGGTAATTTATCACATGATAATCTCCGCTTCGTAGTCGTGGCCGCGGCAACCTCACTCGGCCGAAAGTTATGCGGTCATTAGTCTTCACGAATATTTCTGCTCGAATTATCTAATAACGCAATAGTACGTAACTTGAGCTGACATTCAATGAATTTTGTATAAAAGAGTTGTAAATAATTGTGAATGATTGCTTACACTCTGTGCAGCCTCGCAGTAGAGAAGGCGAGCGTCGATGTATAGAGCCCAAGCCCCAAAATCCGACTGGTATGAGAGGCACACGTGGCGCCACACGTCCTTCACGATGTCCACTTGTGAAGTGGACGTCACTCGTCCATTAATTGATAACTTCATGTGATTCCCTCCGGAGCTCAGCCACAGTCTCATTACTCTGTTGTTTCCGTTTACTGCGAATAAAACGAGTAACATCAGGTTATCTGCCAAAATAATACAGTCAACCGTTTAAAATATATTAATAATGTTTAATCATAATCACTTAAATAGTATTTTAAGATTACTTATTAATAATCAATAATAGTTTGGAATGTTCAAGAGACATGACCAACTCCGGGGCAAAACACGGCAGTTTAAATTTTTGATTAATGTACGCGTCCCGATCACATAACCGATACACTTCATCACGCAAGTGAAACCGTTAGCATCTAATAATTCACAGGTTCGCGTTGCTGCAGCGTTCCAAAAATATCTAATTTATATAATCACTAATTCATATACAAGTTGTTAATAAATTATTGCTAATGCAAACCAATATGCCAATAAATTAATTTAATCCCATTTATATTTTAAAGCACTGCATTCACCGGAAAAGTAAATAATCGTAAAACTATCTAAAAAATAATTTACTGTGTATAATGTTCATAAATTATTTATTTGTCTCCTTATCAGTATTAATAAGTCTCTTCTTTTTCCTATTCTTGATTATGCTGATGCTAGCTACCTTGATCTCACCGAAGCCCAATTTGAAAAGCTTGAGCGACTTCAAAATTTCTGCATTCGATTCATATTTGGACTTAGAAAATATGACCACGTCTCTGAATATCGAACTAAACTCAAGTGGCTATCAATACGTCTTCGTCGGAATACTCGTATCCTTTCACTCCTCTATTGTATATTATTTCATCCCACGGCTCCATCTTATCTTAAGCACCGTTTCCATTTCTTGCGTGATACCCATGCACGATCTCTTAGGTCTTCAGAGAGTTTGATTTTGGAGATTCCGAAGCATAGCACAACATTCGTAGACAAATCTTTTACTGTCTATGCTGCTCGCCTATGGAATGAACTGCCTATGTCTATAAGACTTGCAAAATCACTGCCTATTTTTAAGAGACTAGTCAGAACGCATTATTTATCACAACAGTAACTTAATAATATATTATAGAATATATATATTTTTTTTCTGTATTATTATTTTGTACTCATTTTATTTCTGCTTTTTTCCCCTTTACATATTTGGTTATTTATATATTTGTATAATTTATATTGTATTTGTAGTGTATAATATTGTATTTTGTTTAGTATATGTAATATGGTTATATATGTATATAGCATTTATTTATATTTATTTATTTGTTGTACATGGTACTCGTTCATTCCTTTTTATTATACTACCTTCGGTTTCCTTCTCCTGTTCATTCCAGTCCATCCAAAGGTTGTCTGGAAGAGATCGCCGTGAGCGATAAGACCGCCGTTTGTACTCATATTTAGATTTAAGTTCCATTTATATGTTATCCTTATGTTTTGTGTACAATAAAGAATTATAAAAAAAAAAAAAAAAAAATAAGCGCAAATAGTGAGGTTCTATCAGTTTCTAAACTATTACCAGTTTTTAAGTTGGCTAAGCATTCAGAATAAGTAAACCTATGTCAACACGCCGCTGTTCGGGTAGGTCACTCACGCATTTTAATGCGAATAAATTATATTCAACATCTGTTTTAAATATTTAACTGTTTCTATATATAACTCTGCATATTGGGACGAGTTACACTAAAACACAGACAACATTATCATAACTTTGAAATCGCTCTTAATATATTTTTTCTCTTGATGCAACTTTGAACAAATTATTGTACAATACAATATCAAAACAGTCAGAAAGTCAAAATACGAATGAAGCAGACTATGAAATATGTGGAAGTAGTCTTATTGTTGCTTAAAAAGATGCAAGGATTAAAACCGCATAAATAAGTACTTGAATATTGTGCTTAACATTAACATTTTTTAAACATGCGAAAAAGCTTTTACATTTTTATTTTTGCTAGCGGTCTAGTAACAACCATTACATGTCCTAATCCATATTTTTCTCATAATTGTGACAATTATTTTGGTGAAGTCATTGGTGTTTCGAAGCACATTAAAGACAGCGTTCCCACCTGATGTGTGGACATGTTACATATTTTATACAAGTATTATCTGTGAGATATCCCTTTTCGGTACACTTCATGAAACACTTCACAATTATCATAACGTTCATAGGGAGCGTTTTGGGAATTTTTGTCTATTTTGAAAATTGGGTCAGTGCGCGACCCTCATCCCACATGCATGGCTATTCTTCCCCCTGGACGATTAAAACCTCGCCTTATCTGTCCAATCCTACAAAGACTGTGAGGGCTTACCAGATAAAATGTGTCGGCTTCTTTAATGACTGACTATTCTAAATGTTGCCTTCATAGATATTTTCTTACAGTGTGATAACTTAAAATAAAATGTAGGCGTCATTTATTTAATTCTTTCGCTTTAAAATAATCACAACGTTTTTTGTAACATTAAAAAGCACACATAATCATTTTTTGGCGTTACGAGATGAAATTTAATATCTACACGCTAAGACAAATAAAATAATAAAAATTTACAAGGCTACAAAAACTGCAGGAAAACTTGAAATTATTGGCAATAACTGTTATGGAATACATTAGCCTATATGTCATTTTTAAAACTGGTAGTATAACTGAATCGCGTGGTGGCGTGTTGGTAAACGGGCTAGAAGCTGCTGCCAACATGTTCACGGTGGACGCGAGTTCAAATCCCAAGGCACACCTATGAATTTTTGGAGTCATGTGTGGATTGATAATCTATCTTCACGCACTATAACGGCGAATTAAAAAATCGTGAGGAAACTTGCGTACCAGAGCGATTTGTAAGAATTTCTATCGTATGTAAAGTCCGCAAACCCGCATTAGGCCAGCGCGGTTGACTGAATGGCCTAACCCCTTTTAATCGTATTCTCGATCGTAGAGGAGGCTCTTGTCCTGTAGTGGGACGTATATGGACTGATAGTGTACATTACAGGAGAATTCATAATCAATCTTGATCAAAACCGCACTGTTATTGGCTTAAATAACAATTAAGTTATGCATGGGCAATTTGATTTAGTGAGGTACACGCATGAAATTCTTATCGGTTCAGGCGTGACAATGCGTGCGTAATACGCAGACACTGTCCATACATAGCTAATAAATAGCGCAACCTAATGTTTGTCCATGCTACAGAATGATTTGCCATATAATACATAACCTATTCGAGATTAGTTTTAGAATACTAAATTTGTCGAAAATCGTTATCTAAGTTAAATAATTACAGTTGAATATGTTAGTAACTTTTCAAAACTAGCTGCTTCGCGCTATTTAATCCTTCAATAACTGGTCACGCGGAAGATATGCGCTTTGACCTGTAGGAAAATACGAAGAAGTAATTGAAATAAAACTATTTTTTTTTTTTTTTTACGGATTTTATCGCGATTTAAATACGCCGGTTGGAGAATTTGAAAACTAAGCGCGCAAGAAATATATCATCCTTGAATTTCTTGAAGAGATGCCGTGATCATAATCTCATCCCCACGTGTGTGAAGATATCACCGAAGAAAACCATACGAGGGAGCGCTAAAATTCTAAGCCAGGCGAGTAAAAAACTGTTACAAGCTACCATACATGAAACACGATCTGACCTACATTACTTAAATAATTGTATCGAAAAATCATCCAATGAGTTAAAGACAGTATTAACATCATTTGATTTTAAAAATTGCATGGACACATTAAATAAAAGAGAAACATCTAAATATAACGAATGCAAAAATAAACACATAAATAAATATGATAAACTTTCATCAAAATCAAATGTCAAAAATTCTAACAACTCCGAGTGCAGGCACGGAACGCACCCTAACACAGATAACACGCACTCCGGCGCAGACAAACAACGCGCGGTCATTAATCTGTCAAAACATACATTGGATGAAAACACAGTTCAGGTTTTGTCAAGAGGTCTAAATTTTGCCGTAACTCCACGTAGGATACCGTATGAAGATATTATTTGTAACGTTGAGAACAGTCTCTTCATTAACAATTTGAAAAAGGAAGATTCGGAGGCTATACGTCAAGATATATCATCTTTATTACGACGAAACAAAGTGCCGAAACCAAATCTTCCAAAACATCTATTTATCGCTTTAAAGAACCTGCGATCTATGAAGGATTTAACTGTTCTCCGTGCAGATAAAGGGAATGCGACAGTAGTGATGGACACTTCAGATTACAACAACAAAATAGAACAACTCTTATCGGATGACACTACATACAAAATGGTCAAATCAGACCCGACCACCAGGATTTTAAAGGCCACTAGCTCTTTAATAATCAAGTACTCCGAGAAGTTAGATCTGAACGCTAAGTCACTCATCCCATCGTGTGCAAAACCTCCTAAATTGTATGGATTACCAAAAATACACAAGGAAAATGCTCCACTACGTCCCATTGTGAGCCAGATCGACACACCAACCTACAGATTGGCTCAGCACGTAGCACAAGTGCTTTCACCACTCAGAGGAAACACTAGAGCATCTGTGAAGGATTCATACCAATTTGTCAGGGATATTAAACACCTACAATTAGCTGACAATGAAACAATGGTTAGTTTTGATGTCCAGTCACTTTTTACAAGCTTACCAGTACAAGACTGCATCAAAATTGTCACTAAGAAGTTAACAGAGAATGACATGCCACTAGAATATGCAGAATTACTCAAACATTGCCTCACATCTGGCTACATGTTGTGGAATAATCAATACTATGTACAAATGGATGGTGTTGCTATGGGCTCACCTGTATCTCCAGTAGTCGCCGATATTTTCATGGAGGACTTTGAGGAGACAGCCCTTAGTACAGCCCCGGTCTCGCCAAGATTTTACAAGCGGTACGTAGATGATACTTTCACAATTTTACCAACTGACCAAGTAACTGCATTTTTAAATCACCTCAACTCCATTAACAATAAAATTCAATTTACTATGGAGTTGGAACAAAACAAATCTCTTGCTTTCTTAGATGTTTTAGTAATCCGTAATCCTGATCAGTCCTTAGGTCATACTGTGTATAGGAAAAAGACCCATACAGATAAATATCTGAACGGTGATTCTCACCACCATCCAAAACAGTTAGCTACCGTGGGTAAATCTTTGTTTCAGAGAGCACAAGGAATCTGTGACGAGAAACACCTGGCAACTGAGCTGCAACACGTCAAGCAAGTACTGCGAGACAACAAGCTCCAAATTCCACGCCGCCGTCACAGAAACCGAGTGAAACCAGCCACAGTTGAACGGGTCCCGGTTATATTGCCATACATAAAAGGAGTCACGGACAAGATTGGCTACATCCTGAAGCGTGCTTCTATTAAAACATACTACAAGCCGCCTAAGAAGATTAGTCAATTCTTACCACCTGTCAAGTGTCATATACCTTTGCAAGAACCGGGAGTATATAAAATAGATTGCGACTGTGGCCTCTCTTACATCGGCCAAACCAAACGAAGCATAGGGACCCGCGTAAAAGAACACATAGCTGACGTCAAACACCGACGCTCAACGAAGTCTGCAGTTGCTGAACACATAGAGGAAGGCTCCAAGCATTACCTTCGCTTTGACCAGCCCCAAATCCTTGCCAAAGAACACCGTTTCCTCCCCAGGATGTTTCGCGAGGCTATTGAAATTAAAAAACATCCAAATTTCAATAGAGAAGATGGCTTGAAGCTTGCACCATCATGGGATCCAATTCTACATTTAATTAAATCGGAACCCAAAAGACCAGCTGCCAGACCTCAAGACACAGTGAGCTCCTTCTGCGTAGATCGGATCGCAAATACTAGCTAACTTTTTAAATTAACTTTTTTTAATTTAATAATTATAAATTAAGGGTAGTTTAATTGTAACAGTCACTGAGCGGATGACTAATACCTCAGTCCGCCCCGTGACCACGAAAGCTGTAAAGTAATCGAAACGTCGGGAAGTTAAAAAATGTAAAAATTAAACCAAATCGCGATAAAATCCGTAAAAAATAGTTTTATTTCAATGTGTAACATTCGCGTAAATCTAAGAAACCATTACGAAGAAGTAACTTGAAGAAAATCTAATACATCATAGTCGTATTTTTTTTAATATATACACGCAACAGTCACATACAAAGTCCGACCCCACACTAAGATCTAGTTTTGTGTCGTTGTTAAACAATTGACTTGAATAAACAACAAAATTCGGAATTATTATAGATAGTCTATACATAAAATATAACACAACATATAGCCTAACATATACCTTACAGTAAATGAACCCGCAACTTTATTAACACAGAAAACCAACTTCTTAGCCACAGCGCCAATCTATAGATAATAGCTAATATACCTAAGTCCATAAACAATACATTTATTAAACAGAATGAAGTAACCAAATCAACCAGTATTGATTATATTAACATGTTCAATATGCAAGTAAAGTGATTTTGAATTGCAGAACTTTGCAAGGAAACCCGTAAAAAATACTCTACAAGCGAAAGTCATATGTAACACTCTAAAGAACTCAAACTCCATTTCAGCGCCTCTCACCCGATTACGAAACGTGCCAGCAGCGCCAATTAATGACGTTTTTCGGCAAAATTAGGCCACGTTGCGCTTTTTAAAACTGTGTAGTTTGGGTATACCTAGCATATCGTGCTATTTAACAAACAATTCTGGAAAGGCTAAATACTTTTTTTTTAAACATTTTGTTAAGTATAACATTGTTAATTTATCACACTTAGAAAATATACTTATAGACATTTTAAAATAAATTGTTTATGGTAACAAAGCCCATTTTGCAATACTTCCGTGGATGATTAAATTATGAATGGTTTTAAAAATAAATAACAATGATTTTAATTAGCTTATGACAATATTCTTGATAAAAAGGGCATTGTGACAAAATTTTATTTTGTGCAATTACTTTAATATATTTCTGGTATAATTGACATAAGAAGATACTTTATATGTATATCTTATCTTATTGGTATAAATGTTTTGATTCGGCTAGAAGGAACAGGTCGGTGCCTCCAATGAGTATGTTAGGACTATAATATATGTTTTGGACACTACGTGTGGCGTCTATCAAAGAGTCGCAATCGGTAAGAATGCACCGCTTCCGAAATGTGTCCAGTGACCCCGTAGACTATTTTAATAAGTTTACGATTTAAAATGTTGTTATATCATCAGTATACAATCACTTTATATGGTATAGTATATGATAGTGAGTAAGTAAGTATACATTGCCGTCATATTCTAACTACACCGAGTCCATGTCGAGGTCCAATGAATGTAATACGTATCCACGACATGATACTGGATTAAACTATTCACATCGCAGACCAGTATTACCCGGAGGAAATGATGTTCCCGACATGTAATTCAACAAACTTTCTTTAAAGAAAACTGACCGAAAGGAAGCCTGCAGAATTCTATGCCAACTTTGTAACGAACTTAAGAAGCGATTTCTTGCGGATATTCCCTATTCCTGTTGAAGATTGCAGGAAGTTATTGAATGCAGATCGCTGTGTAAATTCTAGAGGCTTATGTTTTAAAGACGGGTTCTTATTGGTAAAGATATTGAGCAAATTAAGGTCACTTTCCGATAGTTACTAGTAAAGTGATTATGTGCAAATTTTGAAAGGATTTCAACCGTGAATGTCGTATATACGAAGAAAATTAACGATGTATGTGTGAAGTACATTCTTCTCGTGATTCGGCTGTAAATAAACTGCCAAAAGGTTAATGAAAATTGTCAGATTCAATTACCGTGCGACACGACGCGACGCGACGAGACAGGACAGCCAAATTAACCTTGAATCGAGAAACAATTTACGACGAAATCTTTTTGTTTTATAATATAAGGCGCGATATGCGTTGTCGGCCTTTAAGGTGGGAATACGCTCTTTTTTTTTAAGTCACCAGGTGGTATTTATTCGGAAATGCTGCTGTTGGCATTTTGTTCCAGAGCTTTTTAGTAGGTAAGAGAAAAACGTACTGTGGCGGGTTCCAACCTCCTGGGTGATGTGGAGGTGGTGATGGTATTTGGAGGTTTGCCGCATTGTACGGTGGCGGAACTCAGCAGCAGGGTTAGGTCTGAACAATTCTTCAGAGCACTTCCCGTGGCAAATGCGATAGAGAATGATGAAAGATAAGAAGAGCGATGCCAAGCCAAATGATCAAGTCGATCAGAAAGAACGCAGTCGTTAATGATTCGTGCTGCCGACGTTGGATACAGTCGAAACGGAGAAGCTGGTACTGGAGTGCCCCTGCCCAAAGATGGGAGCAATATTCCACTTGGGGTCGAACCTGCGCCTTATAAAGTTGCAGACGATGATCCGACGTGAAATGTCACTTCGATCTGTTGAGTACACCAGCTTCTTTAAGGCCAACTTGGCCTTACGTTTTAGGTGACTGTGGATTTGAACGTCACTCGATATGTCGACACAAAGTTGTTTTGGTGTTAAATTGGACCTAGTTGTGCGGGCCCTAATCCGAGACTGAAGACCAGACTCTTGGATTGGGAAGTTGGTAAGAGACCTTTTAGTTTCAGCACTCAACGATGTTTTCCCGAGAGACATTAGCTCGGCCGGTATATAAAGGGTCACCCGTGCTGTCGCTAATTTGTAGCAAATCATTGTGAGAAGAAACAGATCAGATCAGAAGAAACGGATTTGAGATCCGAGCATACACCGTCAACAGCGACATTGATGCTCCAATCCGCTAGAAAGCTGGCGGCTACCTATTTGCACAATTTCTTGGGAAGCCCATAGGAAGGAAGCTTCGACCGGAGCGCTTTGTGCTAAACTCTATCAAAGGCATTTACTACATCCAAACTAATGGCCATCTATGATTTTCAACGTTTATACACATTACCGATAGAAAGTCAATCAAAATACTACGACGTCAATCAAGTAAACTCTAAATTAAATCTTTTGTAAAAAATACTAACGTGTAATTTTAATCATTACTGCTCCCTGTGTTGTTTTAGTTTTGTTGCGATGTGATAAATATAATAAATGATTGTAAGTATAATTATTTTTCAACAATATCTAAGCATTTTGGATATTATTTACAAAAACAATTTAATGTTCTCTGCCCTAATTTAGCCAAAACAATCGGCCTCCCATTTCACAGCTGCCGAATTAGTAATTGGAGGGGTTTCGGATCGCGAATGATTGAGAGTGAATTATGAACGTCGGATTTCAGCGTGATTACAGTGATCCATTCAATACCAGAACAATGCAATCTGGCATTTCTGCTAACGTATAATAAGCAGGACAAAACAGGAAATCCACGGTACGATTTATTCGTGTATGATATATAGACATGCAAAACAATGCAATTTTAAAATGTCATACAGATAAATATGTATTTTATACTAGACCAAATGTGGTCTATCTTGACAAATCAAGTTGTTCACACGCACACAATAACACCTTTGAATAAGCTGTGGGAAGACGTTTAATAGTGGTTGTTGTGTTAATGCTAACCGGCAATTAAACCAGTTTTAAGATTATAATATCACTTTCTTTGTTGCGATGACAGTTTGACATCTATGAAAATTAGCATAGCTTATGACTTGTTATCCGAGCGGTGAAAATCTTTCAAGGTTTTGAATAAAAATATCAATTTCTAAGATACTGGCAAAGTGACTTGTAATTTATTATTTAAAGTACAGTAAAAGCGCCTTATTCACGCCTCCTTTTGTCGCGTTTCCACGATTCGCAGATCAAATAATTGAGATCTGATTCCTATATTCGCAGATTTAATCAGTATATATATAATATTATGTTAATAAAAATGATTCGATGCTCTTTGTAAACGCTTCAAAAATCTTTGCTAATTCAAAATTTAACTGCAAACCTTGCCGTAATTGCGATTGCAATAGGACAAGATCAAAATCAAGTGACATACAGGAGTTGGTTAAATCGTAAAATAAATATTTCTCTTAAACCGCCATGGAGCAAATGTTAAATCCGCAATCCATTAAAGAAGAGGCTTCAACAAGCGCTAAAGATGTGAAAATTAATTTGAAAGATCGAATTGAAGGTTTAAGTCTGACAAATATACTTTGCGAAATTTTATGAGAATTGATTCATTTATGGAACGAAGACTTATTTTTAAGAGGAAAATTTCTTATGCCCCTACTGAATATCAGCCTGAATTGAGGGAGCTTTTTAAAACTGCCAAACGAGAAAAAAATAGTAAGTTCTTCAAACCTTTGCGTAAGCCTGACAATAATTAATTAATAATAATCAGTATTGAATTACATTATTTTAAAAAAAATTTGGTTTTCACCTAGGAACGTATCCGGGCCACATTTTTTGTATTTGTGGCATATTTACTAAACATATACCAGGCGATTAAAGAGATTATATTATATATAACTTTATGAGATTCGTTGGTTCCATTTATTGTAAACATTTAAAATAAATTTTATATTTTATATATCTCCACGATGCCCACGTTTGGGACAACCATAATTTCTTTTTCAGAGATCAATATCGTTCTCACACGATTTATGTTATTTCTCGTCGCCTTTAATAATCTTGACGTCATTGAAAAAGTAGTTATCAATAAAGGGTTCGAGGAATAAGGTCTAATGAGACACAATTCAGATGATTACTCGAGACTTTTTCGTTTTTATTGCGTAAGTAAAGTCAAAAGTGATATTGTGCAACTGTCGTAACAAGTTCATATTCTTAAAGTGGGTCAAATTCATTACGTACGGATTATTATACATATATTTGCTTACAATTTAGTCACATTGGCTTTAAAGAATTTTTGATTTTATGTAATTAATTATCGATGAACTATTTACTTAACTTATTTAAAATGAATATGGACGCTGGAATGGTTTGTGTTTTTATATTTAAATAAGGGCTGTTTTCGTGGTTTAGAAGAGGTTAAATCTGAATTCAAGCAACATTCGAAGCTTACGTAAAATTGTACCACTTATTGCGCGGACAAAAATTCTTCGCGTTTTATAACAACTCATTTGAAAGATTAACTACATACATTTGTCAACAATAATGCAAAGATATATTATACTTTTATATTAACGTATAAAACATTTTTATTTTGATGTTTTGTTACATACTTTTAACATCTCATTGTTCACAATCGAAAAAAATATAACGTTGCGATATGTCGCGACATAAAAGTATTGTACTTATATAAGAGGTATTCAAATGTAACAAAAATATCTTCCGCTCCTTTTACCGCGTATTATGATTCTTTAAGGACGGCGTGGTATCTTCTTCCCAGGCTGTAATTAAGGGAATATAACAATGTAAAATGAAAGCTGGTTGAACTTCTCGACACCGTTAAATACCAACATCCACAATGGTTATAAAAGAACAAATCTTAACATGTTCGATAAATTGACGCTTTGAAGAATGTTTTCTTTGAGTTTCCGATCGCCTTCGTCTCTTTTCTTGATTTTTTTTTCGTTTGTAAAAACATGACAGTGAGGTTTTTAGTAATGTGAGCTGAGCATATAACTTTTTATAGGGAAAAGGCAGATTGACTTCATTTGAGTTTCAAATTGAGCTGGGTTGGGCCATAATCCACTACGCTGGCCTAGTGCGTAATTCAAGTTGTATAGATAATCTTGTTATACTCTTCATAGTATGAGTTTCCTCTCGATGCTATTTTTTTAAGTTTAGAAATAAACACAGCAATGACTCACCGATGTAAGTGAAGATGCTTTGATCCCACGCAAAGTCGTACATTCTAATCCAAGTGCAGAAAGTGAATTCTCTTAAGGGAGGTGTCTCCACGTCATATTGGAGGAACTGCAATATCGTCAAATTATTTCTCCCTCACAGTGCTGACTACAGTGCGTTTCATGGCATATGCCGAGTGTGTAATAGTTCTAGAGTAGCTCAACTACTTTTATTCTTTAATATATATTTTTTCAAATTATTCTGTGAGGCAAACACGAATTTTATTTATGTTATAGAAGAATATTAAGATTATTTGTTTACCTTCAATTGTAACTAGACTATGTGAATATAAACTACATACTTGTTTATGATATGACTGCCTCGGTGGCGTAGTTGTATTACGGTACGGTTACAAAGCTGAGGTCTCGGGTTCGAGTCCCGGGTCGGGCAAAGTGATATTGGATTTTTCTATTCATTATCAGTCCGGAGTCAGGAATTTGTGCCCGATATGGCGATAGGCTCGCCACCTATCACATCATGGGACGGAACATACCAAGGCGAAATGTGGGTGTCCTGGTGGCGCCTCTGCCTACCCCTTCGGGGATAAAGGCGTGAGTTTATGTATGTATGTATTGTTTATGATGTTAACATATTCTTCTATAATATGCAATAAGTATTTTTACGACACTATTTATTGGATTTGGAATCATAAATAAACAATTAAAGATTCTAATAATTTTACATTGCACCCGTAAATTATAAAATCTAATAAATACGGTTTAAAAGTCAGATTACAGACCGTTTTACCAAGGCAGCCGTAATTAAACTAAGGTACAAAGTTAAAACTAAAACCCGTCTCAAAATTGTACGACTTAAAAAAGCCCTAATAAAATAAAACTCTGTCGTAAAAATCAATCGGGACATGAAATTTGATTTCCATGTAAAAATGGGCCATTTCTATCAGGCTTTTACGGTCCCACTAATCAATTTCTCTACCAAGAAAAAAGTTTTTTTTTTCTTCCCAGGGCACTTTTCTAAATGGCATTTAAGTTAAACAAAATAATAACAAAAGGACGTCCACTGTATTTTATCAGTTTTTTAGATAAGTGTGGCAATCTAGGTCGTACAAATCATATAGTAATTCTAAAATTTAACTGAATATCTGGTATGTGGTCTGTTTAACTACGCATGGTGAAAGGTGCCCAGCGTTTATGAGAAATTGCATTGAAACTTGAATTAATATTGCGGCATTCTCCACTTAAGCCCAGGTCCATGGAGTAACTTTGAATTTAACTTCAATCGTGCCAACGCTATACGTATACATTTGGGATGCCAATTACTATACGTGTTTCGCAAATTCAGTCCATATTTGTCGAGACCCATATATCGTGTTTATAGATTTTAGTGCAGCCTATATTGATTGATTGACTACAGTGATTTACTGTTCTGTGTTATTCTCTTTTATTGTGGTGTACAATAAAGTGTGTAAATAAATAAATAAATGAATAAATATATTAACTATGTAAACATTACATAACATACATAAATTCACGCCTTGATCCCAGAAGGGGTAGGCAGAGTTACATGCATTGTCAAAGGGAATTAAATTCTTACCTGGGCGAATCCTTTTTGCGTCAGAACAATTTTGTACACCGGCCTGTTAATACTGTGAACTGCTGCCGACAGATTCAAAATTATCATTAATCTGCACCACATAGTTTTCAAAGCCTTAAAAAGTAGTAAATACTTAAACGAAGAGGTACAACAAATATAATCAAGTAAATATAATATGTAAGTCTGGTAAAGAAATAAAATAACAGGATACGAATTTCAATCGGAAATTACTGATGGAGAGACACACGAAACAAATCGGAAACATTATAAACTTGTCCCTTAAGTGAATAACCACGCAATTTTAAAATCAAATACTCAGAACCAAATATAAGTACCTACATAACGGCCTTTCAACATATTTTATTTATAAATGAGTACTTCAATTATACGAAAATATTAATTAAATTTAAAACGGAATGATATAATTTACAGGAATAGTTTTAACAATTCAAATCCTTTAACCAGGTGAAATTCACTCGTCCGACACGCTGTTGCTCTGTGTGGAATGCAATATTTGTCAATTTATTTCGGAACTTACTATGAATTTTCGAAAAATTATTATTCTATTTAATGCAACAGATTTCCACTTGTTTCCTATGTAAAAACAACATGCCAACTGAGAAGTCGCCATTGTTGAACGGTATGATTGTTGTTGCTTTGATTACATGTTTGTAAACCGCGACACAAATACATTGTTTACATCTGACTGCGCTTTGTAAAATTCTTTAACTATTAGACATTCTCTTTTCGGAACACTGTGGTAATGTTCTTGTTGAAGCAAATCATTTAATACTTTCTTTTTATTATCCTCTTATACATGCCAGTAACGCAAGCGGCACGTATTTCACGTTCACATAGCGCTGAGGTTCAACGAGTCTCTGAAAAACTTCGAAGTCTTTGCCCTTAACCCGCATCGAAAATAATCTAGATAATCAAAATTAATAGGTCTTGGATATATCATGATATCATTGTATGCTAATGAAAATATACATTGACAGCCTCCGTGGCGCAGTTGGTTAGACGCCGGCCTGTGAAACGAGAGGCCGCGGGTTCGGTCCCCGCACCGAAACAAATATTTGTGTGATCCACAGGTATTTGTTTCGGGTCTGGGTGTTTGTGAGACCGAAAAGTCTCTCGTAGTTACTGATACCCACGACACAAGACTCGATCTTAGTGTGGGGTCAGGACTATGTATGTGACTGTTGGGTGTATTTATTATTTATTTATTTAATACAAACATATCCCAAGGTTCTGTTGCCGGACCGTTAGTCGTACGTATTATGGCTACTTCCCTCTGTTACCTGCATTGCCTTTTCGTAATATTATATCATCCGGGGCAGTCTTTGTAATTACGTTACATACGTGAAATAAGTAAACTTCACGATATTTTCTTATCATTATTACTTGCGATGAAAGACGCATTCTTGTATGATTTATATACAATATCTAAAAATTGACAACAGTCAGAAAAAGATACACTAAATATTGCAGACTACAATTCCTGTAGACTTTAATTATTCTATTATACAGCGAAAAATTGGGTGAAAGAGAACTGAAAGAGTTTCGCCTCCGGAGAGAAACTGTCGAGGACATCGGTCATGACGGTCAACTGCAAAAAGTGCTCACTCCTGAAACTGTTTTTATAATGATATAGCGACGTCTATTTAAAGATGTCAGATTAGTTAGTATAAGTGGTACACACATTAAAATATAAAATTGGTTTTATGACAATATATTTATTATTTCAAAGGTAGACCAAATTCATTATGGGACAGCCTGTGTAATTAGTCTTATAGAAAACTCATCAAACGATTCTTGTTTCGAAAAGAACTTTCCCTTTGCGGAATTGTACTTTCATTATAATAATGTGAAATCTTTGACATCATATTAAACGAATACCATTTACATTTATTATGTACCCGGAAAAATATTTGCGCTTTAGAAGCTCGTATTTATCCACTAGAATTGCATAAACCTACGTTATTGTCACAGGTTTTGATAAAGATCTACATATATAACCTATATAACCATACTTAAAACTTTTCATGTTCAAAAAAGTTTCAAAATTTATTTTTGTTTGTGATAGGTGAAGGCCCCGGCGTACTACATGGGCGCGCAGGCTCCCAGCACCCTGCCTCGCGGAGGCACTATGCTGCGTGCCTTCTCCCCGGCTGCCCCGCCCGTGCCCGCCGACCGAGTGAAAACCCTCCCGGGAGCAGGTAACGTCACACATTACACCAATTTTATTACTCAACTTGTCACATGTTCAAAAAGCAAAAAAATTCTCATTTCCTGGTACATTATATTGTCAGCCACTTCCCATTTCCAAATGTTTGTACATACGACGAAGGTGTTTGAGCCGTGGTACAGATATGTAGATGTGTGCGTAGGTGTCCCTCCGGTCAAGCCTTTACGCGCGTACATCCCCGGAACAGGCTCTGAGCGATGTTTCCCCTTCGCCGCGCCCGATTGCCCGCGGGGCCCCGAACAACTATACACGATCCCCGGTAACCGGACCCACAAAAAATAGCTTCAGAACATTCATTTGCTATCGCTTTGTCTGTTATAACGCAGCTCTTATATAAGCACGTTTTTTTACAAAATAGGCTTGATGTATTTCGTAATCAGTAATTGTGATTAATAAGGATATCAATTTTGTCTCTTCTTAACGTCTATTCTAACTACGCCAGTCCAATCTTTGGAATCAATTAAAATTTGTTCAACGTTACCTAATCCACTTCGCTAAGGTATTGTATCCGTTTCATCCTTAAGTATATTTCGATAACACGAGTATTTATAGCAAAATTTTCCCGCATCGCATGCTTTGTATAATAAAACTAATGTAGGTAGTTTTTCTCATAATTTATTGGATTATCAATAAAAAAATGACATTTTACATATCTTAATGTTGTGACGATTGAACACTAACAGCATAACTACTTATAAATCTCGAGCGGCGAGCAACGTGAATAATATAAAACAAATAAACTGAAAAAAAACGTACTACTTTGAGATTTCCACTTGATAGTTTGCTTTCCTAATTTTTGACATATATTTTCCTACATTGCTTTGGTATGTACTGAGGCGTTGCTAGCCACAGCTTCCAATTAGTACCAGATAAAACAATATAATTTGATAATGCTTTAATGAGACGTAAAGCGTTGTTGAGAGATTTGCTCCTGAGTTGACGTGTGATGCCGCTATTCAGCGTGGTGTTGTACCGCAGGGCACGCAGGGGAGGGCTACATGTCGTCGCCGGAGCGCAGCGCGGCCCGGGCTCCCTATGAAGACCCTTACTACACGCAGTTCATGGGCGCCGGCGCCGGCCGCCCTACGATCACTCCAGTCATCGATGAGGAGTCTGGGTAAGTTTATTCGCATAATTGCTAATTATCCAGTATACTATATATACCAACATGATGTATTGTTTATTGTGTCACTGTGTTTGTACTGACTTAACAAAAGCGCTATAGCCTACATCGAATCACTACCAAAAGCAAATGTAATTTCATTGTGTAGCTCGAAGAGCTCCGATGACTAGTGTTAAAGTTTATTCGTTTTAGGTTTATAGCGGTTCTTGGCCTGGCGATAATTAACTTAATTCAAACTTTAACCAACAAGTATATGTTAATTCAAATGTATCATGAATGGCTAGCTTATCCAGAAATTTAGAGTGAAATTTGTAACTTACAGCGACGCAATGATTATCGACGACGCCTACCAAATGTATGGGGTGAACCCGATCACCACTGCGCCCCGACCGATGCCCCGTCCATCGTACGATGCCAGGTACAACGCGTCGGATAAGCCACAGGGGACTTATGTCCCATTTATAAACACAGCGCATTACTTCCTAATGGATTCCCTAGTCTACTCAGGAAAATCCGTACAACAGTAATCTTTCAGTATGATTGTAATTCAAATTTCGTTTTCGGAATAATAATCACCACACCTATTTTGTTCTTTTTTCATGTTTAATTTTTTATCACTTTGTTTGAAACGGTCAATTTATTCCAAATATCAAAAATCTTAGGAAAATACCGTCATCGTAATATACCTTTATTGGTAATATCTCGCTAATAAAGAAAGCAAACGATAGTAATAGTGAAGTCCCTTAAATTTTACAATGTATTCCTATTTTAACCACCTAATTTAACTAGTAATCGTTTGCTGAATAATTCATGAAAATTTAAAATAAACATGTGTACATTGTACAACACGATTTACGTTTCCGCTTTAAAAGGTTACGGTAGAAATATAAAATAATAATTAAAAAATTAATACGATTACGAAGTTTAGTAAGCTGCTTTTGACACAACTGTCAATATAGCATAAGGACGCAGGCGATATTCCGGTAGGTATTTTATAAAAACGGAATATTGTTTCCTCTTATTATTCTAATAAACTCTACGGGTTTTTTACTCGTATAACCTTTAAAAGTATTAAAATTATGTGAAAGTGAAATTTAAAAATTAGGTCAAGACACGTGGTCCTACATATTAATAAAACAATCTTAAAACAGGTACACTTAAAACTATTGATTGCAAAATTAAACTCCACGGTCGTCTTTTTTTTTAACAGTAACCAGAATGTATGGAAAATGTACATACATACATACATAAACTCACGCCTTTATCCCCGAAGGGGTAGGTAGAGTCGCCACCAGGACACCCACATTTCGCCTTGTATGTTCAGTCCCACGATGTGATAGGGGGCGAGCCTATCGCCATATCGGGCACAAATTCCTGACTCCGGGCTGATAATGAATAGAAAAATCCAATATCAAATGTATGGAAAATATAATAATATTATCACGTCTACATACAATAATATGAATATTTCTTTTGAAACTATTTAAGCAACATGTATATTAACATTGTAGGCTTTTAACTCTATACATTTCGCTTCACAAAAAACAACATTTTAATGATCATAATCATGCCTAAACTTCACAGCAATACGTTATAAATATATGTAGGTATAGTAAATATTCATTAAAACCGTAAACTTGTTTCACGACAAAATACATTTAACAATTCCAAAACTGCGTAGGTTTCATCACAAATCGTACTTTTAAATTACATATTATTATTCCTGTATTTTTAACCTACTGTAAATAACATTGTAACGCACTGCGATTTTGTGGCCACAATAAAAGATGTAAGGCTCAGCGATACTGCTAGCAAACGGCGAAATAATGATGAAATTCTCGTGTATATTGTTATGTTTAATTCCATAGAACGTGATTAACGACAGTCATAACTCCATCATCAAAATAAACACCTTTTTAATTTGACCCTAGATGTTATTTTTGATAGATTTTAAAGATTTTTTTTAAATATCCAAATAAGACACTTTTTACGCTGTGCTTACTCTTGATTTGAACTGGTATACTTCCTTGCTATAAAGATTGTTGTTGGATAGTTTTGTCTATGGCCCTTCCAGGCTGCCCGCCCCGGTGGACGAGATGCAACGTCTTCGCGTGGAGAAGATGGAGAGGCAGCTAGCTAACTTGACGGGCCTTGTGCAAAAGGCACTGCAGGTTCCCAACACTTCGGCTGGACCATCCGCGTCTCCCCGCCAGGACACATACCAGGCTTTTCAGACGAAATCGGCTACTCAAGGTAATAGAAAACTAACAGCAAGTATACACCTCTGAAGAAGATCTGAATCGATTGATAGCAACACTGAAAATATATTGAAATATTGGCTACTAAATATATTTATATTCTAAATTGAGTAGAAGTCGACTGCGTGGTTATACACCTATCAATCAGAATCAACAGCCTCTACCCGGTATGGTCGATGTTAAATATGTGTGGCTTATCATTAATGTGCAAAGATCGCCAATATGTGTGTTAAATATTTGTTACATTTGTATACAAAACCGCTTATTGAATGCACTCAGCTTTAATAGTGGGAAATTGCTATTCTACTACTTGTCTTAGTTTCAATGTTTAAATGTTTTTATTACTTGTTTTTTTTTTATCAATGGCTTCCGTGGCTCCGTTCCATAATATACCGGCTACGCCACTAGGCCGTGGGTTCGATTCCCGCACCGTGACAAATGTTTGATTAAGCGACAAGTATTTGTCACGGGTCTGGGTGTTATGAGGCCGAGAAGTGTCTCTTAGTTTCTCATGGCACTAGACCTGCATCTTACGATGGCGTTATTACATTGTGACTATATTTTATTTATTTTCAATTTAGAATCTTGTTTTTAATTTAATAAGTGTACTTTGTATTTGTTTAATATATATTTATGCTAATGTGAAATTATTTTATAAGTACTAGGTGTCAACTCACAAACAAATCCAAATGATTTTAAATGATACACATAAGCTGGTTGGCTCTATCTTGCCGGGTCCCCTACATCTACGACAGCTTCTCACTAAATGGAAAGCTTGGTTGGTTAATGTAGCTTGCGTTTTCCTGCACTCAGATGCTGCAAGATTTGCCAGCAACGAGAGACCCCCCAAATTAGGGCGGGATAAATTTCGTAAGTGTGATTGGACACGGCCCGAATCACTGCTAATGCATTGCTAATGACTGAAATATTAAATATCGCTGTAATGTATATGTAGCAGAATTAAAAAACATCTACAACTTAAAATCGAATACAACAAACACCAAAGATTTCTCTGGCATTTAATGGTACAACGGGATTGTTTGACGACACAAATGCCAGAGAATAAAACCGCAAATTATGGGTTCCACCACATTCTATTTTCAAGTAAAGTCATTTGAGCTGCTTCCGCGCATTTAAGTGTGTAAGCCAGGGAAAGTGCGGCTTTCACTATAAAGACATTATTTTTAATATCTTAGGTGGGAATACAAGATCATTTTCAGTATCCTTGTGTATTGACATTACTTATGATCATTCGCAATGCATTAGTCTCTTTTGATATCACGCAAACGCTTGCTTGCTGATCCGCGTGACTTTTTTCTTTTGTGCTTCATGAACAATTGAATCAGGTTCAATTTTCCATCGTATTTTACTATATTTTCCATCACCACCACATCCGATGAAGTATTTGCATCGATTTCCATCACATGTACATTGATTGAGAAAATGTTAATGGATGCCAAAGGAACAGACCACTGCATATTCTGTCAATTTACAAAGTATAAATATCAAATGTTTTTTATTAAGTATCCCTACCTTCTGCCAAGTCGTGAAACCGTTTACAACACCTTTCCATCCTTACTACACTATTCTTTTTTTAACTCGTCATCGTTGATCTTCAACTTGTATTTACTTTATCAATCATAAAGAATTTCAGGGATTAAATAAGCCTAGTCTAAATGTAAAAGGTAATTTATATTAAAATGGTATATGTACTTACTTTCCTATTAAATTTATCATTTAAAACATCGTATGAATACACATTTATCTTTTATGACTAAATTCTAACAACTATTGTTTTTAAATCGTCATTGGCAGACTTTAAGTCATTTCATTAAACAAAAGCGAACGTATGTAGTGAATATCATTCACATAGTATACAAATTATGGCTAGCTTAAAACTCGCTTTTAATATTATATTTTCAAACGAAGTATTTACCATGTACATAATTTGATCTAAACACAAAGAATGCTATTTTACAAAAATAAAGTAATACCATATTTTGTAATTATTATGAGTCACATCGTCATAACCCAGTAGTTTGCTACATATAAATTAAAAAAAAGCGTAGAATTGTATGTTATGAAAAAAGAAAACGATTTGTGATTTCAGAGAAGTCAGTTTCATTTGAGAAGTCTGTCTCGTTTAGTGACGATCCGCCAGATATGAATTCACCAAAACAACATTCACCGCAACATACAGGTATGAATTTAAACCATTCATTAGATAAGTTGAAGCCGGGTGCAACAACAAATTCTTGTAGACTTGTAAAACCCCAAACCTTAGCTTTCCAGGTGACGGTTTTATTAGAACTTATATACTTGTGCAAATTTAAATCGACTGAGTTTTTAAATAAACAATACTAGTTACCGTAAACGAAGTTAAAACTTACACCTTACTCGAACACATAACATTCATTCGTTTGATTACATATGATGTCTTTGATTATGCTAAGTTTCCCTATTCATTGATTTGTTAAAATACCCACAACAGTATCAATATACATTTCCTACATTGTTATTTTAGAAAAAAAATCGACATACGATCTGTGCTATGTCCCTACTATAATTTTTCATACATTTTTATTTGGATTAGACATCATCATTGTCATATATAATGTTGTGTAAACCAATAGTATTTTTGTTTGTTAATTGGAATTCCGTACCTAATTTCGTGTCCATGAATCAATATATCTTTCTCTATCACTATCGTAGTTAATACCATAACCATGTCATAATTGTATTTGATTTCTTTCCGCTTCCTTCTTTGCCATAACAAGCTGATAAACCAGCCAAACCAGCCATCAAATCTTCAACTTTGCCGAGGACATCCTCTCAAGGTAATAATGAGTTTGAAATGAATTTGAAAAATTTGTCTTCTCCACGGCAAATGCTATATAATATATAATATAATATGTGTATATCAATGTACAGTTAGTAATCTAACATTAACCAGCTTTTAGATGTATCAAATACCACTGCATATTTTTATTTATTTTTATATCAGTGCAAATTGTGTAGTAGTTCAAATATGTGAATAAGAGCTTTAGATATTAAGTAGATGACCCATATTGCTATCGATGTTACTTGATTGTCGTAAATGAATACTCTCTCGAATGCTTATATAGTTAGCTTGACTATGCTGTATAATTGTGTCAAGTGTTTTATAAGATATAAAGTAAGCAAATGGTTTCCACAGAACGCGACCGCTTGAAGCCAGCTCCACCACCGAAGCCTGCCGGTCTGGTCGGCCAGCAGCTGGCACTTGTTCCGCAGAGGAGCTACACAGTCAATGTCACACCAGACTTCTTTAATCAGATGAAGATCTTACAGAAGCAAAGTCGGGACCTGCGGATTGAGGTAATAAATTTGTTTCAAAACTGTTCGGCTTTGCTGCGAATTTATTTTCATTATTAATGCGAAATCATAAAGGCAGATAGCGAATGTTCTGCTTTTTAACTAAGTTATTAAAAGCAGATTTGTGCTAGAGAGTTGACCACACACGTACCCAGCACTGCAATCCTTATTAACCAAGTCGGCATGCATTGACGAACCTCTATGACCACTAATTTTCATTAACCCGCATTAAAACAACAGAAATAAATGAAGTAATAGTAAATCATGTACATATATTAATAATTTGATCTGCAGACGCGAAACCTTCGCCGATCCACTTTGGCCCACGCTATACAAATGAGGCAAATGATGGCCGAGACCATTGTCAAGATAGGTGCACTAGCGGCGACAATCGGAGATGAAGATCCCAATTCGGTTTGTTTAACAATCTTCTAAGTTTTTTATAACCACGCCAGTATTTTTTTAAATTCAATTTGAGCACTATAATTATGACAATAGAATTTTACATTTTGTTACTAACTTTTCCAGCAACTGACTCGCGAGGAGGAGATATACCGCCAGGACATGCTTTTGCTGGAAAATGATTTGTATGAGCTTGAGGCGACAGTGGAGCGCCTCCGCGGCCAAGCTGCTAACAGGTTTGCATCGTATTTCTCATGTTCATCTCTACCAACTTATATACGTTCAGATTATGGAAAGTCAATAATTTGTATGAAATAATTGTCTCTCCGCAATTATTGTGGCCGAATGGAAAGATAATATAATAAGATAATTAATATCTTTCCATAGCTTTGACTTAATAACTTGCGTTTTTACAAATTGGCGAAAAAACCACAATCATTTACAGGGAAACTCGAGTAAATATGGCAGATATCGAGCGTATTGCCATGGTGCTGTCCAAAAGCAGCAAAACTGTTGCTGATTGGAAACTCAAGCTCCCGATCCTTCAGGACACCATGAAGGTTAAGTTGGCCTCTGAAATGGAAAAGGTAAACTTAAAATTTAATAACTTGCTGATTCACGTTTCTTATACAAAGATTTCCAGTTACTAAGAAAACATATTTTTGGGTTTATTTAGATATAAGCTGCAATGTATTTAACATTGTAATTTTACAAGTGTATTTACACTAGCCTGGTTTTATCAGGGAAGATAACTTTAGTAACTTATATAATTATTCATAGTATAAAACTAACAATGTCAAAGATTACAATTGCAGAAATACAGCATTTAGTCACACCTTAGCAAGAGCATTGCATAGTTGAATACTATTACAAATATAAATAATAATTTATATTATGATCCCATAAAGACAACTTTGTAATTGCAGGTGGTTCGCAAAGAGAAGATGCTGGAAGACGAACCGGAACGCCTGGAGCTCGCTTTGCGCCGTTGCAAGAAGCTGACCGGCACTCTCGTCACTCTTAAGAGGTACGTGTCGCATAGTCCCTTTTTCAGGATTAATTGATTGTACAGCCTGAACCAAAAAATTCTAAACCACGATCTTCGTAGGCTTTTTACTACTACTACATGGTACATAATAATAACCTGTAATTACGCAACGTTCCTTTAGGCTAATGCTAGAGTTTACGTTTCCAAATCCAACAATTCACACTGTCTAAATTTTTTAAATCAGTTGTTCTGATCCAAAAGAATTCTTCGGATTTATAATATCAGGTACTACTGCATTGTCTATTTCTACCGCTAAACAGGGTAAATGCACCGTTGTGTTCTGGTTTGAAGGACATTGTAGCCAGAGTAACTACTGGACATAACCTCTTACGTCTCATCTTACGTATGGTGTTGTTTAGTTTTGCTACTGCCCATAAGCGGTCGAATCGCTTACCATCAGGCGAATGGCATGTTCGTTACACCATTAATTGCAATAAAGAAAATAAAAAATGGTAGGCGGGTATTTATCAAATCACTTGGATATCTACAAATCGGACGAGTATAGGATAGATATTTGAATGATTACGCCACCAGGGAATTGATAAGCAGGTATTTTACAATCATTTTGATAGCATTTGCTTATTGGTAAATTTTTCTCGCGGCGTAGGCTTGCCTGCGTGCAGGAACAACGCTTGCCTCTGAGTGACGGGCGCATCTCGCCGGGCTCTTCCCAGAGCTCCACATTCACTGCGTGCCCCTCATCGGAGGACCTCACCTCCGAAAGCACTTGCCCCGCAATGGCGTCGAACCACAACAAGGTATCATCGCGCCTCTAATACACTTATCTAAGCCTGTTTAATTTTTAAGTTTTTGGCTATGTTGTGTCCCGAATATATTAATAAGTTCATTTAAAATATGCAATTTTATCAAGGTTACGGAAAAAATGTAAAACAGGATTTATAAAGATTAAGCAATTGTTTTAAAGAGATGGTGTTAGTTTGTCAGATATTTATATTATCAAAAATAATATAATAGGAACAAAAATCTATTCACTTTATTATAATTATATTGTAAAAAAAATTAGAAAAATCTGCGCAATGCCTTTTCTCAAGTCAATGAAAAACTAAAACATGTAATTTCTTATAATTTTATTTAATTATAAATATTCTTCGATATGTGTTTCAAAATAATACTAAATCGTGATTAAAATACAGAATGAATTAGAGTTCAGTAACGAATTCAAATTCACAAAACATAGTGCTTTTGAAACTTGACAACATGGTGGGAAGTAATATTCGGGACGTAACATAATACTATATTTAAGTACCCTATATCGATTACTTACGTTAATGTAAAAAGTGAATTTTTATGTATTCCAATATTGGCCCAAAACTGTCATTATTCAAAATTTATGACGAATCAAAATTAAATTTCTGTTAAAGTCCCCGTACAGTATAATTACAGTATTATATTATGAAATTATTTATTACAGATTTATAAGGCTGATTCCTTCATTGTAGGATAATATTTCGAATGTTATTATCTCGTATATATATAAAACATGCGCTTAACAATTGCAGGTTTGCCAAGAGTTATAAAATTTGCATTTTTTTCCGACACTTGGAATAGTTTGCGAGGTGTTCGCAATTTTTATTTGCACCCCACGTCATCAACTCGACGTCATACCCTTTTGCTAAATTTCTCGCTTCCCATGCACACGCCAGTGATTTCATATATTAAACTGAGAGATCATCGTATTTTACGCATATCAATAGACTAAACACAACATTGAAAGCATTCGGTTTTATACTGCCACAGTAGTTGACAAGTTCAACACAATTAAGTTTCTAAAATAAATGTTTAGAATGATTAGCAATTGAAATATATGTTTCAAACAAGAATTCGAAATATTGAAAAATTATACATTTAATGTTTAATATATGAAATTACGAAGATGTGCTGACAGCATGCGCCCCTTATTCTGTTACCCTCTGCATGCGACTGCATTATATAATCACATCCATCAATAGTTACCATCATGTGAACTCATATATTATTTTGGCTTTTTAATTTTATTTATATAATCTACATGTCCCATTTAGTTTTGTTTTCCATCTCTATGCATCATGGAGTAAACCAATGTGTGATTTATTATATCAATGTATTCTGGGTGATATGATTGGCCACAAAATTTTCGGCGGATTAAAATCACGCGCATGAGCATTATATAATAATATAGAATATAAAAACTTTCGAAATGAAATTGGCATACAAAAATATTTATATTATTATAATTAATGTTACATCACGCTCTGTCAACGTGTTGTATAGATACATAATAATATATGATTGCAATAATCATAAAATATCCTTTTAGTAAAACAAATAAAAGATAATGTATATTTAAAATTATTCAAGAAACTATAACAATATCAACAAGATTCCTTAACTAAAACGTGTTCAGAGCTTAACTCATGTTGTTGAGAATAGTACAATTTCTAGACGCTACAATTTACTCTAATTTAATAGTAGGTAGTTAGTTTAAGCAATTGTGGAACAAATTCAAACAAAATTAATAACGTGGATCGATAAAGAAACGCGAAGTAGCAAACCATATGATGCATTTTTATTACGAGTAAAATAACGATTGCAATAACGTTAAAAAAGTAAATATACCTTTGGGTCGAGCGCGTTATTTATGCTAATAAAAACAATAGCAAAGACTTGAGCTGTGACAGAGCGTGATGGAAAATTCCAACAGAATACAAATAAAATTTGAATTGTTTTGCACACCCCTGCAACCAATGCACCTTCCGTTAACGTTGCATTTTATGATCCTCGCTTAAGGAAAACAATGCCAATTTTAACATTTACACAAATCTAATATGGCGGCGATCAATGCGATATGAAACCGGCGCCGGGCCGTTTGCAATATCGTCATTGTGTGCAGCCTTAGTGAAAGTAGGTATTGTAGGATGAAAGCATTGTTACTTCATTAGTAGCATCTCACGCATTCGCATAGTTGTGAAGTGGTCACGTCACACACCAGTGCCACTGAGCTGAGCCGTGGCGGCCTCATGGCGACCACTTTCTCCAATCTCATGGCCCAATATGATTTTCTTTGTGCATTAATAGTCACATTTTAACGATTTCATGGTGTTTTTTCCGCGGTGGTACCCGTCAGTTGGCATGGAGAAAGAGTCAATACTTCAGAGAGGCAGTAGTTATTAACGAGTAATAAATCTATTCGTAATATATCCATTATTTTACTATTCATTCAACTACGTTTTATGGATTTTATTCATTTATTATTATTATTATTCACGACCATACATATTTTTTTATACATTTACGATTATAATGTTTTTTTTATTGGCATTTCGATATGTTCCTTAAAATATTTTTCATTTTTGATACTGACTGCTATAATTATATTTTATATGTAGGCATGTTAGTGATGCTTAGTAATTATAATATGCTTGTACGATAAATAACATCCTTGACACTCATAAACTCATCTTTTACATATTTTTTTCAGTACAATCGATATTGAAAGAATCGGTACGCATGCTTACATTCAAATTATTAAAAAGTTTATATGTTTATGATTATATGAAAAATCTTTGAAAATGGCTGGTAAAGTGTAGTCACCGTGAGATCACATCGAGGCAGTTGATTTGAGCCGTTTTCATCGATTTGTAATAAAAGAACACGTACACCTGTCTGAGCACAACTTTCGACTGAATAAAAACAATAGATACTTAAAGAGATAAAAAACTTTAGACGTAGAACTTATGCGAAATACTCATTGTTATTAGTTGAAAGTTGTTCATATTATATGACAATATTGAAATGTCGTGATAAAATTTTAATTGTCGTTATTATTTACGTGACTCAATTGGCTTTATTACGTACGGATTTTTCTTAACTGTCGTATTATTTCTATGAGACAGGTATTTTGCACGGCGCATGTACAGTAAAGTTTTCTACAAGTCTTTATTAACAGGGCAACCGTGAACAACTCAAAAGGCTATTTGACTGGTAATCTGGCTTATTTTTTAAACTGGTATCAAACCGAGCACTTGAAAAGGAATTACTTTTGTTTTTTGAAGTTGTTAGCTGTCAAAATACATCTAAATAAGCCAAGAATTTTGCCTTCACTTTAATAATGGCCCATTGTGTACGTTACAGATGTGCTTTGAGTATAAATATCTAAAGTAAAAATAATCAGTAATTAGCGACATATTTACTGAAATGTGACGTCATAAACTCTTCGTCTTTTGTAAGGGTGACCTACACAGATTTTTATAATTATAATACATTTGTCAGTCAAATAGCCTATTCTTTAATATCTATACAATCCGTTCATAACGCGTGTCCCGCCAACCGAGTGGCTAATATATTCGCATCTTTCTATTTCAACTGTATTGGTGTGTTAACATGTGTTTGAAAACTGAACGCACTTCTTTATAGAAAGCACTAATTTAGAATAATGTGTAACTTTCAAGTGATGGAGTAAATTGTATTACCTATATAGTATACAAATTGCGCAAAAGTGTTTGTATATAAAGACGTAATAAGAATTGAATGATGCGAAGCACATGAGCACAGTTGAATGAGTTGTGTTGATACGCATGTGGTAATATAGAAGCTTTATCAGATAGTTTGTGCATCTTGCTGTTTTTTGTTTTTGTTGCAGCGCGTTGTCAGTAGCAGGAGCAGCTCAGAGCCCGCCACTGGGAACTAACGAATTGCCTTAACGCCCTCATCATAACCTATCTTCTCTGCATCTTAGCCTATCTACCTCCAGAGAAACTGTCACTTTCCCATCATTAGATTTCTGTCCTTTGTTTATTTCTTAATCTAGTTTGATTTCTCCCACAAGCACACCCACCTGGCTACAGGTGTACCGTTCACGATCAATATGGAACTCTTTCACCGATACGGTGCTTCTTGTTACTTTTAGTTCTTGTTAGCTAAATAATAACTAACCCGAGCATCCGGAGCACAGGTAATTTTATTTTCAAATTTAACATAACGCTTTTAAATAATTATTATAATTGGAATTAATACAGAAACTTTTTCTTACACCAGCACTACCAATAAGTAATATACATATAAAAGTAGATAAATGCAAGATTCACAAGAGCTTTGATTAGACTAGTTTTTGATCACAAAATCACGTATGACATTAGCTTCGTTTGAGTAGAGGATTGTTCAAAAGTAATATTTATATACACACCACCCCATACACGAGTTGTAAAACAATTTTTGACTAATGGCAAAATCATCACAATTGTTAAGTCAAATACTTAATATTTATATTTCTCTATTTTACAATATTTTATAAATCACCGTATATAATAGCGATTGTTTTATATTTTATTACATCTCACAGCGCCCTATCCGACTCGTGTTTACTTCTATACATGTAATAAATCATAGTAATCGTAATCGCCTCTGTCCACCTGTACGCCACGCCCCCGTCCACGTCACGCTCACGTCACGTCCAGGCCCAGTCCAGTCCACGTCCACTACTGACACACTTCTCTTTGGTTTCCCTCAGTAAACAGGCCGCTACAGCGTACACTTTCTTATTTATTTTATCGTAGTATAAATGTTCTGTCACGTGTTTCAATGTTGATCATCCAGAGCCACCTTCAACAATACTATTTCCATCATCTGCTACTTGGCGATAAAAAGAGGCAATCGCCTTTTTTTTATATTTTATTCTTTTTGAATGATTGTGGTCGCATTAAGACATTTAGATCTATAAACTGTGAATACTCAGTGTTCTTAATGGATTTCACTACTTGAATGTATGTTAAATGTTTTTCTTTATTCTGTGTCGTACAATAATTAAGAGTGCGGTTGCAATGTTTATTGCGTTTCTTAGTCCGTGACGTCATAGAGCCTCGTTTGCAACCGCACTTTTATAATGTGTTTTGGAGATCGGCGGACTCGGCTAGAAGTGGTGGAATGGTGCACAGGGCGCCGCTGGCGGGTACGTCGGGCGAGGCGCTGCGGCCCGCGGAGCAGCGGACGTGCGCCCCGAGAACGCCCTCGACGCTCTTTTAGATGAGTTGCAGACGTTCGCTAAGCCCAGCGAGCGCGAGCGCGAGCGCGGCGGCCGCGGCGACGGCCCGCTGCGCCGCCTACACTCCTACCCCAGCGGCAGCGACACCGACGCCTCGCCGCCCGTGCGCGCGCGCGGACAGCACCCGCCCAAGCCGCCCGTGCCCGAGCGCCACCCCGAGCTGCTGGCGCTGGCCGCGCGCCGCGCGCCGCCGCCGCCGCCGCCGCGCACCACCTCGCGCTCCCCGCTCGCCTCGCCCACCTCCCCCTCATCGCCCCCCCGCGCCGACCCAGACTCGTGCCCCTCCGACTCCAACGCAGACGATGACAAGGCAGCGTCGCGACAGGCGATCCTCGAACAGCGACACCAGGAGTTGTTGAAGAAACAGAAGGCGCTGCAGGAGCAGTACGCGCGCCTGCAGATGATCCAGCGCAGCGGACCCACGCTGCCGCCCAACGCGCAGCCCGACCTCAAGAAAACTGGAAGCGAGTCCAATCTGCTAACTAAAATGAATTTGAATCTGGCTCCTGCGGCGCTGTCCGGTAGCATGACCCACCTGGCTGGAGACTGTAAAAAGAATGGCACAGAGAGTCCCACGATGGAGAAGCAGGGCTCACAGGGTGGCAACAACGAGTCGCTGGCCACCACCAACAGAGTGTACCAGACTGACATCCTGTGACCCCGCGGTCGCTGCAACACCATATCCGTCTAAGTTGTTTTCCTAATTGTTTTTTATTTTTTTTATATGTATTATAAGGCACTAAATCGAAGCGATTTATTTCCGTTATTAGCGATAAGTATTACTGGCGTCTACGACCGACTAAGATAGTCAAGTAACAGTACACTGTTTAATTTTAAGTATATTGTTTGCATTGTTATCAAGGAAGGATCACGTGCTTGTTACGTTATAAGTTTATCGTTTATTGTTAAATGTTTGACATGAATCCTCACATTACCAACGAAAAAAGCTATTCATACCGGCTCAACCGAAAAACGTAAATTTATAAGCAGCAATCGCAAAAACAAAAAAAAATCAATATATGTCCGTAAAATAATTTAGATACGAATATACTATCTGCTTGTACACTTCGCACAGGCCTTCAATTCTGTACTGGTTAGTAATGTTCACTATAATAGCAGTGAGAATATATTTATGAATGTTGGAGAGAATCCCTGCGTACCCACTGTGTACATGTACATATATAATACACTAATATAGATTTAACTCTAACCTTACCTTATCCTAGTTAGTTCCTAATGTTTCTCATATTATCTCCTTTAAGAGGTTGCACAATAACACGTGCCAAATCATTTTATAACCATCCCATTCATCACTCTTCAAAAGGAAACTTAGCAACGATATTCCAATGTATATGAATGAAAGTAATTTATCATAAAATCATTAAATTCCTGTGTAACCATATACAACGAAGGAAAGTTGTACGCCGAACAGTTACTATCTAACTATTATTTCCATAAATATGCCAAACTATTTAATATTTATGACGGCGCAGTTTAAATAAAAACAACAAGTTTGGTAATTGAATGAAATAAATCGTCTGTGATAAGAAAATGTTACCTAGTAAAAGCATAAGAATTGAATTTGCTAATTTAACGCGGATCTACACGCCAAGAACGCCATGAATATCTTCGGAGACACACGACCAACTCGCAGCTCGCTTCTGACAACTGCCATCGCGACGTCATCACAAAATGGCCGCCTGCACCCATCCGTCACGCATAATCCGCGCGTTTTTTTAACATATACTTTTCTAAATTTATATTTGTGTACAGAAACACAATATACACGATTTATTTTACTAAAACACGTACCCGTCGCCATATGTCATGAACACTAGTTAAATAGTCGCCACATCACCAAAATACTCGCTCACAAAACCGTCATCAATATTAGCATAGTTAAATATTCACTAAAAATAACATTATAGTATAAATGTGGTCAAATTGAATTAAAAATATTAAACAAGTGATATTGTATAAATATTATCCATTAAAATATCCTTATTTTTAGACTCAAAATATATCTGCATTAGAAAATGTATAGAGTCTAGTACTTTAGTGTTACGACGGCAGTTTAATTTTGAAAGCGTTAACTCAACCGTTTGGAAAATCAGTACATCGAAAATTGACTGAAGTAACACCACATGATAAACATTAGATCGTTCCGAAGCTTTACAACCAAAATTTTAAAATATACCCCTCATTAGCGCGTTCAAAATTAAAACCGATTACTATTATATGTCAACATAATATATAGTTGGCGCTTCTCGATGTCTGTTGCAATTCACATATGAAAAACATAATATTATGCACAAAAAAAAAACAAAGCACTTAGATGTTATTTTTGTGAGATGCAATGTAATCTTGTTGTTTCTCTACATTACGGGACAGGTTAAATGGTTCATGATTTCAGCTTTATTGAACTTCCGCTTTATGTGACTTAATGCACCCGAATATACGATAACTATGAACTTGTGCTAGGTTTATTTCGGTTCTACTATACTCGACTATAGTGAATACCTACATTTATCCGAATAATCTTGTCTATGCGTAACAATAAGGAATTGTACATATTATTTTTGTCACTGGTTGCTTTTCCAGTTTCAATTGTGTTCGTTTTTTACGCACGGTTCGAAATCAATTGCTAACCGATGGGATCTAAATTTCATCAATTTACGCAAGTGTAGAATCATGTTCGTATTTAGATATGCTTTACAATTAATAATATTGAGGAAACTTTTACGATCTAATGAAATTGGGTACTGTTGTATTATTTGTAACTTTAATTACTGGTTACATTTTTTTAATGATGTTACTGGGAGTTTAAATAAATGATTGTATTATTATGTTTAGTTGTAACTGCAATCAATTTTAGCTTCAAGCTTGCCGCATATATTTGTTGTTAATGTAATTTATGTGCTATTTTAATTGTTTAGTTGTGAAAGTATGTTAACTGTATAGGTAAATCCAAAATAGCTTTGAAATGTTTTAATGTGAAATTAAATATATACATAAACGTGAAGTTACGATTGTTGTTTTATTTCTCTTGTGACCTTTCAAACTCCTTTCCCAACACACATTCCTATATCTTTACACTAAATCAACACATCTATTTAGTATTCATTGTTACTGCCTTAGTAGGTAAGTCAAATAGTGTTTGAGCATTGAAGTCATAATTAAACGCAATTACTCTTTGATATTTTATATTGAACATTGCTTATGATCTAACAATATGACTATAAGTATAACATTATACACACAGACATTTACATTACAACCTTTGTGACTCAAGAATTGAAAACTTCAAAAAATTGGGTGGTAATATAATATTTTTAGATGACAATATTTCCAATCATGGATTACTAAATCGTAAGTTATAGGAAAAGAAACATTTAAAACTAACTAGTATCCACACGATTAAACGATTTTAACAACAAAGCGTTAATAATAATTGGAAAACTCCAGTCATGCCAACATGCACAAGGCTTTACAACATCCATCACATTATATTATATTCTTTGTTATTTAAGTCTTTATACTTTGGTACACTGGCGGCCGCACTACGCTTCCGATTTGTAAACCTGCAAAAAAAACTATATTAAAATATACAATTAAATAATTAACCTATTTCAACATAGATTTAGTGAACTTGATAGATATCATGGATAAATCCAATCTACTATCTAGATATTCTCAGCATCGTCGAATTAAAATTTTAATATAATTGGTATAGTTTTAATAACTGAACAAATAAAATAGGTATTTTAAAACAAAATACTATTACAAAATTTTTCTCAAAAAATGATATTTTATAAGGTCGTTATCATAGAGACTTCCTTCTTCACTTAATTTTTCTAATACTTGACATTAGCGGAGTTATCGCATTTTCGATAGAGCCATAAATTTTGAAATTGAAGTTATTATAGCCTTCCAATATTTTATCTAGGTAGTTAAAGTATTTGCAGTCTTCGTCTGGTAGTTTTACACGGATATGCCAATGTCCAAAGTATTATAATTTATTGTGTTATTCAATCCTTGCGGAAAGTTCGTACAGTGATAGAAACTTTTGGCAGGTACCTGCTTCTTTAATTTTGAGTTTGTGCTTTCAATGTAGTCTTGTAGTGCCAAATATATGAATCTGTACTGAGATTTGTTCTGGACCATTCCACTTCGTTGGGCCCTTACTAACTTCACCGTCGCGTGAACGTCGATGTCACAACTAAAACCTGGATCAAGGAAAACAAACATAAACAACAAGATACTAATTACAATATATAGCATAACACAATAAAACAATAACTAGTTTAAGTATTGTACATTCGCAAAGCAGCAATTCGCACAATAGCATAATATAATGACAATAGCAGCATACACATTCAAATTCGCATTGAAGATAACATAATATAACAATCGCCACAGATACGTTAGCATACAGCAAGAGACTTCTAAGATATCAATAAATTCTAGCAAGCCAGATAAGTAACGCCAACACATAGAACAATGAAACTTGTGAAGAGATCTCACCGGACGATTTGATTTTATCGATGAGCATGTCCAGTACCACGAAGGTGCCTGTCCTGCCCACACCTGCTGAACAGTGGACGCAGAGGATGTTCTGTTACAAAAAATTCAATCATCACATAATTTGTAAACGAATTCAGTATGAATGAAGGCGAGGCTAATAATAAAACCAAGAATTAAGACTTTTCGTTATTAGCTTTTAAAGTGCAAGATTTTGTTTTTCTGAACATAATTTTGTTGACTTTGAATTACTAAGTAGTCTTACCTGTTCTGGCGCATTCTTCTCTTTTGCAATCTGGCTCATTTTTCTATTTATTTCGTCAATTAATGTTAATATCCCGTCAGGGTCAGGAGGCGTCCCGTGATCTGGCCAAGCCTGAAATTAGTGAATTCTTCATTAGCCTTCATTATTTATTTTTATATTCATTATATAATTATTGTTTTCAATTGCGATTTCAGTTTAATTATGTCATTTAGTAATCGTCACCGGCACTTTAAATGGTTGAATATTATGGTTGCAAGAACGAAGAATGAAAAAAAGAGAAGATATGACAGAACCTTTGGCCTTCTGAAACGAATTAGGTAACTGACGAATCACAATGAGGTGATATTATAAAACGTAATTTTATTGAACCGCGATATAACGGGATAACCAATTAGTAAGCTCATTTAAATCGTCTAAATCTTACCGTGTACTGGTATTGGTAGATAGTCCTGCAGCAGTGTTTATCGTCGTGAACATCCAGTTCTCTGACCAGGTATTCTTCGTAGTACGTCTCTGATACCGACTTGACTACAAGATTGTCGTATTTCTCCTCGTGACCCGATAGAGGCCAGTAGCGCTCACATTTTTTCTATTAAATAAAATATACGATAAAAATATTATACATCTCGTAGGTGACAAAGCTTATGAGCCCTAAGAAAAAAGAGCGAAATTTTACCTTTCCATTTTCTACTTCGTTAGTGATCATTGCTATTATTCGAACATCTTCTTGCCAAATCATGCGCCAGAAATCATCTTTTGTGTTAGACAAACATCCTTGACACGCGATGTACGTTTTGTCTTTTACTGTAATCAAAAATACATCATTTATGTAATGATAATTTTCAAATTTGCATGTTTGGTTAATTCTGTATGATTAATATTTACTATGAAATAATGTATATTTCTCAACTCAATAATCATAATATAAATTTGAAAGCTATTGATTAAAGTCTATTTTGCTTTTCAAATTGCGTGTTTGATGGCTCACGGATGACCTAAAGATATTTCCTTTGGCTCTACATGAAAGCGCATGTATTATTGGTGTGTCTTGTGGGAATTCCAAAGAATATTTTAAAGAAATGTCTACCTGAGTTACAATAAATGTTTCCATTGATTTTGTCCAGTTTGAGGCTCTTTTTAACCTCCCGAAGAGCGTCGTCTGACAGGGATTTTGTGACGAGTGGTGTAATCCTTTTCAATTCGTTGTTCAGAATCAAAGCTGTAAATAAAACAAATAATTAGAAAACAAATAAAATAAAATAACAGTGTTATAATAGGTATAGTTTATTGTTTGATGCCCCCGCATCAAACCAAAACGGTTATAGGAATATGAAGTGTTTCTAAAATTCCAATGTAAATAGTCTTTGTAACAATACTGCGCAGATAAGTAACAAGGAGTTTCATATAATGACGCGTTTGTTTTACCATTTGCATAACTGACATAATCACTTATTGTACGCGGGACGTGATGGAGTCAATCTCAATCGATTTTGTTCACGAAACACGCAAAACGCATTAAAATTGCGCCAACGTCCAAATGACGCATTTAACTCAATATTTTCCTTGTCTGGTGGCACCAAAATCAGGAGTGTACGCGACCCTACATGTCTTCAACTCTAGCGTATACATATGCATTTGTATGCTACCATATGTATTGGGGAAGAACCGATATCTAAAGTGAATACTTGTGGAGTGAAGTGACAGCGACTTGTTTTAAATTAATATTTCCTCTTTAGATTGAAATATTAGTACCTAATTGACGTCTGTAACGTAAATTTTAGTCGTGATAGAAACGGATAAAGATAGTCCTTGAAGCCTTAATTTTACAAATTGAGCATTTGTTTTCATATGTTGGACCCTTATATACAATAGCTTTATTTAAAAGCGAAAAGCGAGAGAATCTAGTACAGACTTCCTCAAGTACAGTAGAGTGGCGGAATTGGTTTCGTGGAACTGCATCCGATGCAATGCAGGTTAACAAATTTATTTTCTATTTCCTCTGAAAACCATGCTTAGATTAGGGTGGCTAATTCTAAAACCTCTTCATTACGGGTTGTCGTATCAAATAGCGAGACCCTAACTCTATGTCAGCTAATCTACTCCAAATGCACACTCAAAACATCTAGTATCGATACAAAATAACCATTACGTGAGGGAACACAGGAGAATAAAAACCCTTCTCAAAGACATATCCGTCTAACTCCTATCGTGAAACGTGTGGGCAAATACTAATAATTATGTATGTACTATGTACCTCCCGCCACTCAAGACACATCTAAGTAATAATCTATTGCCAGGGTCCTAACAAATTGATCGCGCACGATCTCTCTTATACAATTGATGTAACAATAAAAACCATAATTTACATGAAATTACGTATGCAATAAACGCTATTATGACACATTATAAAACAGCAAATTGCTGTATTTATGTTCTCAATTGTGGACTATGTTACTGATCTATTAACGTAAGTACGCCATAATCGTTTTCTATTTTATATACATTTCCGCAGAAAGGATCTCAAGTCATGAATCAAATTCAATAACTAAAAAAAACACTTCATAAGAAAATATATTTGATTTGGCTTACACAGGAAAAACTATCTAAAGAGCTAAAATCGTCCAATAAATTTGCTATATAATTCACTGCAATTTTTGTCTTTTCCAAATGATACCATAGAGTTCAAGAATTAATCCCTATCCTTCCACAGATATTGTTAAAACTGTATGAAATCTAAAATTTTGTTTGAATGTCCGATAGCTTTACTTTTAATGTTTTTTAATGCGAGGAATGACGAGACTAGCCTGCCATTCGCCTGATGGTTAGCGATACGACCGCTCATGAACAGTAGCAAAATCAAACAACACTATGAATTACAAAGAAATCGCTCGCCAGCCTGAGACATAAGATGTTAAGTCTCAATATGTCAAGTACTTACAATGTTCTTCAAACCGGACCTTCCTTTAATGCTATATAAACTAGATAAAATGTGTTTATTCTGCCCAATACAATGTTAGAACCATCTGATATCAATAACCTCAATTTGCCCGTATAAGCAATTGGTTTATGCACCTAGACAATCGACCCATTGCACTCTGCCATCGGACAACATTTTAAGCTATTATCGACATTGTTTACGAAACGCAACGTAATTATACATAGGTACAATATTTTGTAAATTTATAATGTAATGTTGTTTATTATGTAAATATTTTGTAAATGTTGTACTCACGTGATCTGGTGTGAGGAATAAATGTGTCAAGTTCAGTTACGGAAACAGATACGTTGCACTCTTTATTAAAATTTATAAGTGTTATACAATTCATTGCAGATTATCTCGCTTTTAGTGCAACTGTCTCCTGGCATTATGTTACGTTAAATGATGACTAGTTTCATCATTTAACGTGACACGAAATTGTATCTCAGCACGGAATGTACAGCCCAATTAGTAATTAGACCAATATTTCACGAATAGCATTAATTATACATTCAACGACTCGCGATAGGACTGCGTGGTGGACTGCGCCCGAAACCTTCCCAATCGAACTTTTGGGCCTGGCAAAGGACGTACAGAGATTGACATATTCCTTAAGTATATTAATTTATTTATTGAATTAAGGATCTCCCACAGTATATACATTGTCACAATTAACACAATTCTTAGCTAGTAAAGTTCTTGTTCTGATGCATATACCATTTATGTACTCACATTGCACACTATTCAGGCTCTCGTTGGACGATTGCACGGAACTGGACGAGTCTGACAACCTCGCGGGCCGAACATAACTGGCGTTTATGTAGTCTGTGTCCTTGTTGTCCCGTCTCCTTAGAACCACGCGGGTTTGGTCATCTGATGGAAACCACAACATTATGTTCAATAATAATTTAAAAAAACCAATGGAAACTAAATCTATCAAATATACAGTGTCTCAATGTAAAAGAGTCACCTTCAAACAAAACCAGTTATTTGATAAGTGCGTGGATCATGGATTGGTTAATGAGTGTCCACCAATACAACTTCCAGTAAAATTGCTTCAGTGATACTCATAGAGATGAGATTGAGAATTTAAAACTCGTGACTGCGTTATTCGTATATAAGGCCTAGCTGGTTATGTGGTTATATAATATCTAAATATATATGTATGATCAAGATAGATAGGTATTTATTTATATTGCAAGCAATATTTAGGTGATATCAACATTTTTCCATTATCAATTAAGCACAAACTCAATCATTTGCGACATGGATGCCACAAATGTAATTTACTAAATATGCGACTTCTCCAGACACGCAGACACGAAACCAATGACGACATAAGATAATATATCGTGTGTCAGCTTCACTGCAAGAACTGCACTTCTTGTAAAGACATTGAGATAGCACGCAACCTACGTCAGCAGGACGATCATTGTCGTATCAATCGAGATAATACAGAATGTATATTACAAGTACTACAACTTACACGGCAGAATGTTTCGATATCTGTTCTTACAAGCGTTTTCGGGCTTGATTCCTTCATTAGTACTGAACATCTCACGATCCTCGAAGAGTTTTAAAGACTGAAATTCGCCGTCGAACCCTGCGGTGTGATCTATCTTGTGCAAATCCTCTATCTCCTGCGGACAATATATTTGATTAATTCAACACCCGGAACATGTCACGACAAAACAGTAAGAACAGAGTTGCATAATAGCACTGCAATCACCGTAATTAGACAGTTAACTAGCTATTAATGACGAGATTCACGCTTTTGCAAGTAAAACGTGTGGGGACGACATTATAGGTATCGATTAAAGGCAAAATAATATGTTCTTTTCAAGGTATAGCAAGAATTAAATGCTGATAGTCATATATTAGGGAAGATTTTATCATAAAAATAAATAAAAGTATACAATACACATATTATTTATTTGTAATCTAATGTTAAATAGCAATCAAATACACATTATTATATATTAATATTATTAATATTATGAGACATCAGTAAGGGAGTTACTTCGAGACAACATCACAGCTTTATATTCGTGATAGACACGCACCTGCCGCTTGCTCCGGCGGAGCGCGAAGCCCATAATTATGTTTTATTCAATTCCTCGTAACAAGCACAATGACAACAAGCCGCTCTTTTGTCATTTTTATAAGCGAGTGATTATGTTTTGTTTATTTATGGAATATAAACACAGATCGTGGGTATTGACGAATGCGATACAATTGCCTTATCAAATATGATGATATACTCTTATTAAAAACAAATCTTACGCTGACATTAAGCATTTTCTCGTCTTACATTATGGCTAATGCAAAAATATTGTTAAATAATTTTCGATAAACTTATATTAAAACACTTTAAAATCGTCAAGGAAGAAATGAAAATTGTTACCATGTGCCTTGATGTTACAGTTAAGAAATTAAGAATAACTATATTATCATTAAATGATATACAGAAATAATTAATCTTCACCCAAAGACATAAGGAGAGGGCAATCTTAATAATTTCTGTATCATCACGGATCAAGGATCCACAAGAGAAGTCCATCTCAAACATTTCTGTATCATTAAGGATTCAGTATATTTCAATAATATGTACCTGCATCTCCTGAACCTTCTGGTCGATGTGATGTGCTCTCACTCGCGTGCCGCTGACCGGCTGCAGGAGTCGGAGCACGTCGCCAGAGTTCTCGATCATGGGATAAGACCTGAAGTGCTCGATCAGCCCCACCAGGTCGTCGAACTGCTCGCCACTACCCACGTTGTATTTGTTATGCTGAAACAACAGGAACATTTCGTCAGTTAAACAATATGTATGTTGCTAAATACTAAAGATTTTATTTTTTTAAGAAGAAATCCGATAAATAATCAGCTTAATCGAATAAAAAACAATTCATAATCGGACGATTAAAATTCAAAACCATTCTGAACATATAAACAAAGAATCGAATCGAAGATTCATATTCACGTGACATAGTAATTTAAATGTAAAATTATTACAAAGACGCGTACCAGTTCTAGAAGCAAACCGTGCAACCGCACAAGTTTGTCCATTTTGGTTTAATAACTACCCCAATGAGGCTGCCGCTTATATACCGCTCTTATCGCAAAAAGCTATCGGGATCGCCTATTTCTCGAGCAATAAATCGCTTGTAACACACTTATCGATTTACGACCATAGGTTATCGATACAGACATAATTACTATCAATACTATTTATATACGTAATTAAGCACTACCTAGGTATGCGCTTGTACATACGTAATTGAAACATAATGACAATTAAAGTGTCCACTTACATACTTATGTACATGTTTTCGCATAAAGTAGTACAACTGTTGAATGATAAATCAAGATCAGTCGATATCACGACGTGTGCTTGTGCTACACGCAACCATTACATTATGGCCAATGGAAAATAATCTTTAACATAAAAAAAATTATATGCCATACAAATGTGAAAGATACTTTTGGGGGGCAGGGGCGAAAAAGGTATGGAAACGGAAGTCTGATTTTGATGTTCCGTATATATATACTTGTGGTGGACTATATGGCCTAACCACTCTTAATCGATTCTCTCGATTGTACAGTAGGCCCGTGCACTGCAGTGGGACGTATATGGGCTGATATAGATAGATATATGTACTTTATACGTAACATCAAAGTATCAACAGCAAATGACGAGATGAATGAAACAAAGCCAAAGTTAATTATTTACTTTATAACTATCTGATACAAACTGCGAAGAGTGACAAAAATATGTTTTTAAATAAAGAAATTTAAAAAAATTATATACTTATGCAAATCTAGAAAGATATGAAAAGAAAAGAAAAGCATTTATTAGGCTATATAGGTTATTGTGGCTACGAATGTATTTTTAAATAGTAGGTACAGTAGATCATCATTCCAATGCTTACAGAAGTCGCTTTCGGCAAACCTTCAAGTTATAATGTTGAAGAAGACATACATGACGACTGGTCATTATCGACAGACCACGACAATAGCTATATTTACTTCCAATCACGTTTGCAATGTAATACCTAGTGAAACAAAGTATATAATCATATGAAAGTTGAAACGAAGTACTGTCTCATTGTTGCTATTTGTTACATCAGAAAATTTGAAATAAGATGAATTAAGCTAAATCGCTGAAGAGCGACAGATGATCGTGAATTTGATTCTGTATTCGGACAGAGCAATGCTCGACGTTTGCCTTACACAGGTTCAAAAAGCAATATAAAGATCGCATTGATCATACGTATTAAACGCAAAATAATTTAATATTATATTATACTGACCTATTTATGATTCAGCAAGGACATATTATGTCCGAGACTAATAAAACTTGATAAAGTACTTCACCCTAGAGGGTGAAGTAGACTTCACTCCACTCGTGCACTTGTGAAACAGTTATATAAATAAATGTGTCATTGAAGTGTTCTATTTTATTTGCGGAAGAAAAGATTAAGTTTGTCCGTCCAAACGCAAAAAACTCATAACGTGACTTTTATGTATCATATTATTTTTACATTTAGATATATCGATAACAAGTCCTCATAAATGTAATTAATTTAATAACATTTTCGAACTCTTGATAATAATGAAACACAAGTTAAATTTCCCATGATATGTAACAAATTTAAAGACATCACCGACATCTTTTGCAATATTTAAATAAAACCGTCAATATCGACACAAGACTAAGTGATTTTGAATAACAAAACGACCATTACAAAAATTGACAATAACATGTCTTTCACAAATGTCATTGGCCATTGCTCTCAAGGCGTTACAAAAATATTAAGTAAATGTTCTTTGATGACTTCTCGAATATCTACTCAATCCAATGCCTAACATAATGAGATGTTCTTAAATTGGTAAAATTTTCGAAGCGTGTCGTCAAGGTTGCCGTATGACCGTGACTGCCCCATGGTAGTTCCCTGTGCGACAAGGCCGGGCAGACGTGACAAAAAGCACGTACCTTTATTAGGAAAATAATAAAACAGCCGTATCTGGGGCATCCTTATATAAAACAAAAACCACGTACCAAATTGAAGGTTGCCAAGGGTTTGACCTTTTAACTAACGAAAACCCAAAGAGGATCAAAAAGTTCCAAAGTCAATTAAAAAAAACCTAAATATCTACACCGAGCAGTTAACAAACACAATCCCTAATCCACAGTAAGACACGGGCATTGTTTTACGATTATCAGAAGCTACAAGAAACTTCAACTCACTACACTCCGACAAATATTTGAGCATATATCACACAATTTAAATCCAGGTGCAAGGGTTTCATCTCACCGCGCTTTTTTTTAGAAAATCGAGTTTTATGTCGTGTAAATCAAGTACGAAAGACTTTACGGTCTCACAAACACCCAAACCCGACACAAATGTTAGTTCATACAAATATTCATCTCGGTGCGGGGATCGAAACCGCGGCCTCTCATTCCACAGCCGGTGTCTTACCAATTGCGCCACTGAGGCTGTCTAAAAGGAGGTCAAACATTAACAAATTGCAAGCATTAAACAATAAATAATCAAACCGTTGGTACCTAAGAGTAATTATTTAAATTATAAGCACCTGTTTAGATTTGCTGATTTCCGTGGCGGTACTTAAAGTGAACAGTTCCTGCGTCATAAAAACGGGAATACGTGATGTCACACATGTATCTCTTGGGACTTTGTTTACAGAAGAACTGTTGTGTAAGAACTAATAATAGCCAGGGGAATGGTAAATGACAAACAATACTAAATGAAAATTTATTATTTTGCTTTATAAAACAATCCGGCGTTTTTTTTAACTCTGTATGAACTCCATCTTACTTTAAGTGCAATAATGTAAAGACATTGTATAGACTAGCAATTAAGGACCATCTCTAAAATTTCTGCTACCAACTATTTTCCAGTAGTTTGTATTATAAGATTATGTACTGTTTTCTTTTAGGACTATTTGTTCAAGTTACATATTTTACTTGAACAAAAAGCTTCGTTATGGCAACCACTGCAACCCTAAAACCAAGTAGAATGATAATATCAATCACTAAGTAGTTGAACAGCTCGACAAGATTACAGAAGTCATCAGAGATCAATAGATATAAATGGTTTTAAAGTTGTTTCCTTGTATTTACTATTCACAAGGCGTGGTTAATACATAGCACTTTAAATTCACATCACAATTGTATTTACTACGTACTATGGGAAAATACAGATCACCTGGCGACGTGACGCGGCTGTGGACGAGACCAAGTGCACGCGTCGCCAATGGATCCTTCTAGAAGGACTGAATCAATTTGTATAAATCAATCAAAAGGAGACGCAATCTATAAAGTAATAGAGCTGATAGTAATGGAGCTACTAAGCTCCTTATCCGGTATCTCTGGGTAGAACCAAAGGTTATGCTAGTGTCACATTGCTGTACAACCCGGAACGCTTGTGGATATTTCAGAATTTGATATAGCCTTGCTATAGCTGGTTATAACTTGTATGCACCATTTCGCGACACAACTGGGATTGTTTCGCACACAATCCCAGTTGTGTCGCGAAATGGTTGGGCGCGTTGTGAAATATTGAGGTAAAATGTTAAACTATGGTATTGCGTTTCATTCAGTGATCGAAATTATGGGAGACCCTATATTTTATTTTAACATGTTTTCATTCGTTAATATTACTACTGTAGTTTAACATAATACCTGATCCGAGCTATTTAATTTATACAACATGTACACAGAACAAGAGCTTATAACAAACGAGAAGGAGAAGTCATACTTCAACCTAATCTATTTCCAACTAGCATTTTTTGTTTCCAACAGCTCTGTACAACGCCATCTATCTTACGATATACACAACTCCAACCGGTTCTGTGCGAAATACTTGGAATACTCAATAAACCCCAGAAGCACAGGCAGACACGCACTGCGCTGCACTGTAATTAAAAGATTCCCACAGACGTCGCCATTGTGTATTATTAACTAGGTGGTCGGACGTTTAATCCTTAATTAATACACATGTCCCATATAAGACATTACAACGAATAATATCTTGTTGATAAGGACTTTGCTTCTCTTGTATCTAAGGCTTGATATGGAATTTTAAGCAATAGACGTGAGAACCGAATATTTTCAAAAAAGCTCGCGCTTGCATGGCGTGATATATTTTTTATAAACACCTCAAATCGTTTTTGTATACTAAAACTATTTTTGAAATTTGTAGCTTAAAACTACATAAGTGCCAAAAGACTACGTGAAACAATGAATAGCTGAGTTAACAAAATCATAATAATAATTGCATACATACATACATAAACTCACGCCTTTATCCCCGAAGGGGTAGGCAGAGGCGCCACCAGGACACCCACATTTCGCCTTGTATGTTTCGTCCCATGATGTGATAGGGGCCGAGCCTATCGCCATATCGGGCACAAATTCCTGACTCTGGGCTGATAATGAATAGAAAAATCCAATATCACTTTGCCCGACCCGGGACTCGAACCCGAGACCTCAGCTTTGAAACCGTTCCGTAATACAACTACGCCACCGACGCAGTCAGTAATAATATTGCGATTGTTTTAAATTTTTACAAAGCACTTGGCAAATGAGTATATTTTTGGAACTGTTATATACCTGTTTATTAAATTTTCAAAAGTAATAAAAAATAAAATCAAATATTTATTTCTCTTTGTTCCGAAATAATCAAAATTTTGGGGGGGCTACTCTATTCTCCAACACGAAGTTCCAATGTTCGAACGTTGGACGTCCACTATATGATAAAAGTTTTCCACTTCTAAAAATCAATACTCTGTGAAACATAACATTCACTTCAAACTCAGACTATATTCGATTGAGATTTTGCACACTTTGTGGAGTATTTAGATACATTCACATTTTCACAGGCAGGCAATACTTATTTCACTTTTCACCGCTAGTATGGGATATTTTTTATAAAACCTCAAATCCATCTCAGCGCTTGGTTTTGCCTTATCTATTTTTTGTTTATTTTTGGCAACTGTTGTCATTTATGAAACATGCGTGATAAATTCTGAACTACTCCTTATAATAGCAATATACAGTGTTCTTATATCCTCAGGGTTAATACTCCAACCGCAACCATTAAAAATTCTAGGTATGTTTAAATAACTTGATGTCTTACACAACAATTCTTCAATGTTCATACCGTTTTAGTGAACCTTCGTGGAGAAATTCATTATGTCACAAAGTAGATACTTGTCGAGTGTTAAACAAGTTATTAAGGAACTGATTTAAACCAACTTGTAATTTTTGTAATAACCACTACATTGTAAACTGGTTTTGATATGAGCAACACTAGAGTTTCTTGCCCGTTCTTCTCTAGTGAAAACCGCTTTCCGAACCGGGTGGTAGTTCAAAAAATGACTTAATCTAAACAATGTTGAACATTTTAATGGATTCAATAAATTATTTTCATTTCATTTCATTTCAGTGATTTAGACGTAGTCAAAAATTAGTAAGTTTACTGTATTCAGTCTATAATTGCTTACTAAGTACGCCAATAATCTACCTTCAAAAATACAATAGCGAGGGCTTCAGCGATACCCTAAAATTTCTTATTTAGATCTCTATACTTTGCAGGTTTTCGCATATTTTATTACCGGTACTAAGTTACGATGTAAATAAGTATGGAAAGATTAGAATAGTATAGACCACCCCGCAAATTTTAAAGACATGTGAAGGTCACCAGTTCGAGCTAAACGGATCGAGCGGAATGTTAATTAAATAGGTATATAGGATGTACATAGACATAATTATCAAACAACTGATTATAGTAATTCTGAATTGAGGATTCTGCAGTCGATCCGCACTGGTTAATTAAGAGCATACATATAAAGCGCGATGGTTTGCATTATTCAACAGGCGTACAGTTAGCAAAGTCCTCAACTGGTTTCTCATCTTGGAAGTATTTCTTGTATATTAACAATTTTGTATCATCCAGCTACTTACACAAACTAATAACAATAGTTTTTCTCTCTTAACATTTTATTACATTGGACATGTTATTACTAGATTACGAGTATGAATTCTCCTAGTTAATAATATGAAAGCAAACAAACGTACATTATTGACTTATATTTATAGTTCCTAAATTTGCCAAATCAAGTTATGGTAGATGCGCTGTAGAGATAACCAACAGTTCTTGACAATAATTACTAAGTAAAATGTTTAACGAATTTTTTGTGGAATCATATACAATTTATAGGTATTCATAATCCAGTAACTTAGTAAGTTCGCATTAGAACAAAGATTAATAATAATTATTGTCTCACAGTACTTTTGTAATATATTCATGCAAATCTAATGAATATGTTATATACGCAACAATTTATAGTTTTACAAATATTTAATGTTGTTATTCTTCCTAGTGGTTATTTCTACTAACATATCCACTACGTATCGAACCTACTTACTATATTAAGGCATAATTCCGGGCATTCATGATGTCTAATGTACATTATTATCATTCAATCCGTAACGACATGAGGTAAAGATTGACTCACTTATTTCTAAGAAAATCTTATGTCACCCTTTTGATTGTAACAATGTTACTCATTGAACAGAGACGAAAACAAATATAAAACAAATATATAAAAACGTTATAATTGCAGTGCCTAAGACAACACAAGCTCCATATCATATTATATTATGTAACTTAAATGAGACAATCGTCGCTCAGTTATGTTAAGGGATCAACAAACAACTAAGAAATTAAAATTATATTATTTCAATGTCTTATTTTTAATTATATTTATTTTAATTTTATCTTACTAGATTTTGCACTATAATAATAATATATTTTATTTTTTTGCACATTTTAATTGAGAAACTCGTTCTCCATAGTACTATGTACGAATGCATATTAATGTGTCCTATTTAAGAGCGATTATTTCCCACGCTCATAAAACTAAGTAAATAATATCTCGTTCTTTTACGTATCCGTTTAATTGGCATATAAACATACTCATGTTGAAATCTGTTTACATTAAAATTGTTAGAATTATTTAATACACAATATACACAATTGCAAACGGGGAAAGAATGCGTGTTTTATTTACAAGTCCTTTGGTTGTTTTTATTTGAATAACAGTCTACATTTTTTTTTTATTTTTATAAGTACGTAATAAAATAATAAAAAAAAATTGATTAACTTGAAACTAACTGTAATATTGTAAGCTACAACAAAGCCTTAAGTACTTAATTATTTAATACGAGTAAAAACTACAATAGTTAAGATATCATGAAATATAAAACAATAAAAAATATATTTATGTACTTATAAGTATTCAAAATGCTAAACCGCCAGTTTTAATATCTTGCTAATATATTTATCACGTGTTGTGTTTAAGCATGGTATTCATAGAGGTCATAATATTCTAAATTCAGAACAAATTATGTTATAAGAATAAACAACAATGTTTCTGTCTAGTTGAAAATCGAGCGCCCATACCACGGAAGAGAGACTGTTTTTCTATTCCGTGGCCCAGACTCACGATTCAAAATTCACATTCCTCGAGTTGTTCAGGGCTAAAGCGATTCCTTTAAAAAGTGATAAAACTACGATATGGCAAAGTTATTAAATCAAATAAAACAAAAATGTTTAAGGTTATGAAAGACTCAAAAATTCTCATCCTTCGCTTAACTTTCCCGTAAATTATTGGAAGTCGACTGTGAAACAACGATCTTCAAATTATGATGTTACGTTTGAGTCTGATCGCTGATCAGGTTCGTTGCTATTTTATTTGACGAACCTACAGAGTAAATCCGGTACATTTGGACATAGTTTTTTCATCCCGGCTCTGTAATACCTGCAAGTATCTGATGGTAAATGCGTTGCCGTCAAAGATAATTTTGATTGGCGAAAGATGAATATGGTGTCTTGGTACCGACACAATTGTACCGCTCTGCTTTGGAGTCTATAGCGGAAGGGCCAGCGGTAACAGGAGGGAAAAACACGTATACCGGGCAAATTATTCCACAGCTTGATGGTAACACAGCAGAAACACAAAGGCAGAATAAGAATAACATTTTTAAGTTGTTAAAATTAAATCACTTCGAACAAATGGATTTGAAACATAAAGATTGAATATAAACATTCTGTGTTCATTTGTACCATTTAACATGCGAATCAAACAAGTCTCTGTAAATATTTCGAACCGCGATGCCAGTCACGTCAAGCGCTCTGTCTGACGCATCAGGTGTTTATTCAGTCTCTGTGGCGACAAGCCACATACACACACACATACCTACATACACACACGCATTCACACCACTTTATTTTATAATAAAAATATAATAATAAATATATACAAATAAAAATTGTGCAACGGCAAACCAGCTGACCGCCGCACAGCGACTCAGGTAGCTGTGACGTCACACGCGCCTGAGCCGACGCGCCGCTGCCGGCCGCGCCGGCAGTTCGGCTCCGAATCACGCACGGTGCGCACGGTCAGCGAGGCTTGAGTGTTTCTGTAGTTGCTATCGGCTTGAATTCCTATACGCTTTCTGGACGTTCTTTTTCACGCCTTCTTAGTTTATAGTGGACAATTTAGTGTGTAGTAATAGTGTACTGATTGACTGTTCCTAGTTGTAGTGTAGTGTGTAAGATATATATTATATTAGTAGTCCCTACATCAGACTATAGTTTTATATTTTGGGCTTTGTGTGCGAGCCAAATAAACTGTCTCCAAGCTATTGCTTTGAAATTTTATTTCGTCTGCATCCTGGACACCTCTCACACGTGACACGACGGTGACCTCCACAGCGGTCATCCGCCACGCGCTATCCGCGCGCCTGAGTACACGGCTACACGTGGTCACAAATCACCACCGCTAACCACATTGGTGACCCCGACTGAAGACGCCGAAGAATATCACAAGTAAGACATGTCCGACAGCAGTGATTCTGTGAAATCGTGCAGATCGCAAACCGACGACAAGGTGACGAAGCGCAAACCGCGTAAAATGAAACGCGTTACCAGCGACTTATCCCCCGAGACTTCTATGGTCAACCTCCGACTTCCAGCATTCTGGCCCGACGACCCAGAGCTGTGGTTCGTGCAAATAGAGGCACTTTTTGAGAACGCCGGGGTTACTAACGACCAAGCGAAATTTAACTTTGTTATCGGACACCTGGAGCACACCTATTCACGGGAGGTTAAAGACGTGCTACTCGCACCCCCGGCTTCAAATAAATATAACAAATTAAAGACGGAGCTTATCAAAAGATTGTCGGCATCTCAGGAAAGAAAAGTCAAACAACTTTTAACGCATGAGGAGCTCGGTGACCGCAAGCCCTCCCAGTTCCTGCGACACCTCCAGAACCTCGCCAGTCAGAACGTGCCTGAGGACTTCCTGCGAACCATATGGTGCAGCCGACTGCCAAGCAACATCCAGACCATCTTGGCATCACAACCACAGAGTTCACTAGAAGCGCTGGCTGATTTAGCGGACCGTGTGCAGGACATCGCAACACCATCACAGTACGTCGCCTCTACCTCTGTCTCCGGGCCCAACATGCAAACTATGTCCGATGAAATAGCCGAGTTACGGAGAATGGTTAAGGACCTAACCACGCAATTAAACAGGCGTCCTCGTTCCCGACATCGCGAACAATCCCGAACATCACTATCCCAAAAACGAAGTCCATCGTCGAGACGTTCCATGTCCAGCTATCGCAGGTACCCAGTGTGTTGGTACCACCAGAGATTCGGGGACAGTGCAACTAAATGCCTCAAACCGTGCGATTTTCCTAAGGCGGGAAACTCTCAGGGCAATCGGTGAACGCGACTAACGATTGCCCCAGTCCCATATCAAGTCGCCTTTTTGTCACGGATCACAAGACCAACACGGAGTTCCTTATCGACACCGGCAGCGACCTCTGCGTGTTCCCCCGGTCAGCGCTGCGTGAGCAACGGCAGAAGACAGGCTATCAACTTTCAGCAGCAAATGGGAGCATAATAAATACCTACGGTTATATTAACCTTAATTTAAACTTAGGTTTGCGCCGGGATTTGCCTTGGCGTTTCACTGTAGCAGATGTAACCAAAGCAATTATAGGTGTAGATTTTTTATGTTATTATAACCTGACAGTCGACATCCGCAATAAAAGGCTTATTGATAACCTCACCTCATTGTTTACCATAGCTACTGTGTGTAATAATAATTTAAGTAATTGTTTGTCTGTCAAGGTTTTTAATGGCGAATCACGGTACCACGCAATACTTGCTGAGTACCCTGACATCACCCGACCATCTGGCACATCACACACTCCTACACATGGTACGGTACACCACATACGCACGACTCCCGGACCCCCGATTTCTTGTTCCCCACGCAGGCTAGCTCCGGACAAGCTTGCAATAGCAAAACGCGAGTTCGAGCTTATGCTTGCAATTGGAACGGCGCGACCCTCTGAAAGCCCTTGGTCATCGCCTCTTCATCTAGCAGCGAAGAAGGACAACGGCTGGCGTCCCTGCGGTGACTACCGTAAGTTGAATGCCCGAACTATTCCAGATGTATATCCTATCCGACACATCCACGATTTCGCTCATAACATCTCCGGTTGTCAGGTCTTTTCCACAATAGACTTGGTCAAAGCCTACAACCAAGTGCCCGTTTATAAGGAGGACATCCCGAAAACGGCTATCACCACCCCGTTCGGCTTATTCGAGTTCCCATTTATGACTTTTGGTCTCAGGAACGCAGGCCAAACGTTTCAAAGGTTAGTGGATGACATGACGCGCGGACTAGACTTCGTGTATCCATACCTCGACGACTTCCTCGTTTTCTCCAGAACTGAGGCTGAGCACGAAGTTCACCTCCGCCAACTTTTTAACAAGATGAAGGAGTACGGCATGCTGATAAACCCGTCAAAGTGCAATTTCGGTGCCAAGGAAGTGACATTCCTTGGGTACCGTATATCCGAGGCTGGGACTAAGCCATTGGACGCAAAGGTCCAAGCTATAAAAGAGTTTCCCATACCCAAAACCGTCAAACAATTAAGGCGTTTTCTGGGTATGATTAACTTTTACCGGCGTTTCATACCACACGCCGCTAAAATCCAAGCGCCCCTTAACGATTTACTCGTTGGCTCAGTAAAAGGCTCACATCCTGTCGACCTCGCTGGCGATACTCTCAACGCATTTACCCAGTGCAAAGAGAGCCTTTGTAATGCTGCATTACTTGCACACCCAGATGTCCAGTCTAGGTTAGCTATTGTCACAGATGCATCTGACTTGGCTATGGGTGCAGTCTTGCAGCAGCAAAAACATAACGTTTGGCAACCCCTCGCTTTTTTCTCCCGGAAGCTGAGTCCGGCTCAGCAGAAATATTCACCCTACGACCGCGAATTACTTGCGATATACGAGGGAATAAAACACTTCCGACACATGTTGGAAGCACGACATTTTACAGTATATACTGACCACAAACCATTGCTTTACGCCTTTCACGAAAGGAAAAGCAATGCCTCACCCCGTCAGTACCGACATTTGGACTACATTTCACAGTTCACCACGGACATACGCCACATAGCTGGCAAGGACAACGTTGTCGCTGACACCTTGTCACGCGTGGATGCACTGCAAAATCCAGTCCCTCACCAAGCCCTCGCTAAATCCCAAGCGTGTGACTCCGAGCTGCTGTCTATACTCAGTGGGCAATCTTCACTCCGACTTGAAAGGATATCATACAATGGCAGCCCGCTACCATTGTATTGTGACACGAGCACCTCGTCACCGAGACCCTTTGTGACCAAACCATTCCGACGGCAGATTTTCGACAGCTTGCACAGCCTTAGTCACCCTGGCGCTAATGCTACTGCAAAATTGGTCTCGCAGCGTTACGTGTGGCCTGGCGTACGCAAAGACTGCCGCCAATGGTCACGATCATGCTTAGCCTGTCAACGTGCTAAGATAACTCGACACATGTCAGCACCAGTGGGCACATTTGAGCTTCCGCGGGCCAGGTTTACTCACGTGCACATTGACTTGGTAGGGCCATTACCTATATCACAGGGATTTAGGTACTGCCTGACGGCTGTGGATCGTTTCACGAGATGGCCGGAAGCGATCCCCATAGCCGACATCACGGCTGAGACGGTTGGCAAAGCCCTGCTTTCTGGATGGATATCCCGATTTGGCTGTCCAACAGATATTGTCACAGACCGCGGACGTCAGTTCGAGTCTGTGCTGTTTCGGTATCTGTCTAAGATAGCCGGGTTCCATCACCATCGAACCACCGCCTACCATCCAGCAAGCAATGGTCTAGTGGAACGATTCCACCGCCAACTGAAAACCGCCATCATGTGTCACGCCGATGACCATTGGACCGAGTCACTACCATTGGTCCTACTTGGCATCCGAAGCGCCGTGAAGGAAGATCTCCAAACTTCCTCAGCGGAGCTGGTGTACGGCGAGCCATTAAGGCTCCCAGGCGAATTTCTCGACCATAGGGTAGAGGACGCCATTACGGACGTGCCTGCGTTTACAGCCCGGCTACGCTATTTCGCCGAAAAATTACGCCCTACCCCTGCTTCACGCCATACGACAAATAAAATATTCGTCCATAAAGACCTCGCTTCCTCCACTCACGTATTCCTTAGGGAAGACTCAGTGCGAGGATCACTCCAACCACCGTACAACGGACCGTACTTGGTTGTTCAAAGGGGGAATAAAGTATATAAAATACTGGTGAAGGGTAAAGAAGTCTCAGTGTCCATAGATCGCCTCAAACCAGCGTATGTGGTCCCAGTCGAATTCGTGCCCCATGAGGTCCCGCTGCAGGAACACCAACCTGCTGAGTCTCCAGTTCGAACAACTCGATCTGGCCGCAGAGTCCACTTTCCAGATTATTATCGCCCGTAGGGACGGTCTCTGGGGGGGAGTCATGTGGCGACAAGCCACATACACACACACATACCTACATACACACACGCATTCACACCACTTTATTTTATAATAAAAATATAATAATAAATATATACAAATAAAAATTGTGCAACGGCAAACCAGCTGACCGCCGCACAGCGACTCAGGTAGCTGTGACGTCACACGCGCCTGAGCCGACGCGCCGCTGCCGGCCGCGCCGGCAGTTCGGCTCCGAATCACGCACGGTGCGCACGGTCAGCGAGGCTTGAGTGTTTCTGTAGTTGCTATCGGCTTGAATTCCTATACGCTTTCTGGACGTTCTTTTTCACGCCTTCTTAGTTTATAGTGGACAATTTAGTGTGTAGTAATAGTGTACTGATTGACTGTTCCTAGTTGTAGTGTAGTGTGTAAGATATATATTATATTAGTAGTCCCTACATCAGACTATAGTTTTATATTTTGGGCTTTGTGTGCGAGCCAAATAAACTGTCTCCAAGCTATTGCTTTGAAATTTTATTTCGTCTGCATCCTGGACACCTCTCACACGTGACACGACGGTGACCTCCACAGCGGTCATCCGCCACGCGCTATCCGCGCGCCTGAGTACACGGCTACACGTGGTCACAAATCACCACCGCTAACCACATCTCCTTAAGAACTAGCGAATTATATGTAGTAGAATTAATTTTTGGTGCCTACTTCATGACACCTAATAAAGCCACCAGTTGTCTTGCAATGTATGAAGAAACCTTTACTACAATAATTGGTATACAGTTCTTTTCATATTAAAAATCATATGTAAATTAATTAAGTTTGATAAATAAATAACTATATAAATACACATAACAGTCACGCATACCAGTTAATAAGATGGAGTCTTGTGTCGTGAGTTTTGGAAACTACAAAAGACTTTACGGTCTCACAAACACCCAAACCAGATACTATAGATAGATCACACAAATATTTGTCTCAACTCTAGTTGCAGGATCGAACCCGCGGCCGAAACAAATCGTTTTATTTCAATGGCAAATACTATACAAAGAATATTCACAAGAACTAATAGTGCTCGGGAGAGCTTTTTATTGTACTCTACATTATTGCCGATAAATTACGTCTCTGATGTTTTGCTTTAACTATCTAATGTGTAAACAGGCGTAGTTGTATTAAATTAATTTAGTAAATCTACCACTGCCTCCCGTCAGGAAAGGTAATAGTGTGAAGTGAAGGCCGAAAGTGCACGTTTGTACCTACTCTCCCCTCTATTACATGCGATAGTTGTGGTAAAGTCAAGCAAACGTTAAGTCAAGTATGACCTCTCCTCAAGCAGTCTCGACCTCTACAGGCAAAATGAATGGTGTTTGATCGTAACTTATTCGGGGCAAACGTGTTTCTACCAGCCGTGTTTGTTGTTTAACTACGAACTTATAAGGGTGATATTCAGAAAATGTCGTACAAATAATATTATTTTGAGTGACTAAGTCTAAAACCATATAAAAACGTTTAATAATACAAGTATTGCCATAAAATATAATCACTGTGAAACTTAACGATTTGAAAAATACATAAAATTGCATAAATTATATAATATTGGATATTACATAAAGCTGTATAATCTTGTCCTTATGACTTATGCCGTATTATAGTTACTATCATACGCCTTAAACTACTAACGTCGCAAAAATCGTTAGAAATTATATAAAAAATATACGGTATTCGAAATATTAAAAAAAGACTTACTTGGACTAGAATTAGAATAATGTAATGTTGAATAACTGGCGTTACTGGCGAGTGGTGGTCGCATAATGCGCAGTAGTAGCGCAGACTGGCAACATTAGCATATGTAAACAACATCTACACAGAGCCGTCTTGTCCGATTGTATGGGTTTTTACTCACGGATGAGGCGGTTAGGTGACAACACGGGACGGTCACGACTCACTTTTATGACTAGTTTCGCTTGTGGTGCACGTACAAGTGGTTTAGTTTGCATGGTTACTACTTGGTTACTACCTTGTAATAAAACTTGGTACTACGCACTGGCTACTGCTGGTTATTCTTGGCTACTTATGCGGCGACGCTTGGATCCTTTCGGCTACATAGCTCGCGACGGATGCTCATAATAGCCCTCGGAGTTAACAACATCTGGCTAGTTTTGTTAACGCAGTTATGGGCTCTTAACTACCCTTGAATACTCACAGCCTAAATGGAATGTATTTTCAAATAGGTAGATTTTACTTTGAACTGTCTTAAGTTCTTGTTAATATATGCTCATCAATAATATCTTAGTTTTGATTACCTCTAATTCCTTCAATATAATTACTCAATTTATTTAAACCAATAATAGCCTTTGTCTTTAAAACATTCACAATACTTTAGCAAGTTGAATGCACTCCACCCACGCTCAGGCCTGGATCAAAATTCAAGTGGTAAGCTAATTGCTCGATCGCCAACAACCCACGCAACATGTCTGTCAACCTTCCAGACCGTGTGTCACTTTGATGTGTTCTTGAGCCGAGTCATTGATACCTCCCACGCCTTCAAATACGTCTGATATTTCGACTACGAATAAAAACACTGCCTTGGTGTAGCCTGTGGGTTGTGATGGATGATCGAATTTTAGTTCAATAAAATGGAATACATAGTGAATGAATTATTTTACTATAGAAACGAGTAAACAATTTTTCCAAATATAGCTCAACTATTTCGATCTCAATATAAATCGACAAATATTATGTATAATTCCACGGAGTATGTATACCCAAAAATATGGTTTGACGTTTAATATTCTCGGAATATTTGGAATTAAGGAAATATAGTGATCAGCTGAGTTGTAGAAATGGTTACTAAAATAAGCGAAATAAAAGCATATTAAATTAAAACAATATGTCTCAAAATAAGGCATAATGTTAGTTGATTAAAAAAAAAAACGTTTTTTTTTTATTTGAGTCCTGAAGTCACCGTGAAGAATTTATAGTTGGGTGTCAATATATCTGAAGACAGGTCGGTCATCAAAAAGGAAATACCGCCCTGCGGAGAGTATGAGTCATGCCCAACGGTTATCTAATTTGCGAATGCATTATAAATCTATATGTAATCTGATAATCTCTCTACCTGAATATGACTAACACTCGGTAAAATTCCAAGCTTATAGGAAATTTTAGAAATGATGCAACTTTTTCTTGAAAGCAGAACATTTCGTTCATCACCATCAGCATACAATGACTTGTTAGAGGCGATTCGCATCTAAGGAAAAAATTAGTTTCAATTAAATTTACCTAACGTATATGTTGACCTGTCTATACTCGTAATATGTCGCATTACAGAGAAATGACGGCGTATACCACGTGTTGCGTAGATCAGACATTACCTATAAATTCATAAGTTGCATTTTATTTAATAACTAATCTGGCATTCCTATTACGCGATTATGACGTCACATTGGAACATATTTTTTTCTTATAATTGGATTATGTTGAATTTCATTTTAGCACGAGGTAAATTAAAGTTAATTGACTCCTTTGCTGCATGTTTATTTAACTCTGTTTACATCACTTATTACTTGTGATATTTTTTGTATATTTTTCTAAATAAATATTTTACTTGCCATACTGAGAATCATAGGTTGGCATGATTCTTACGGCACAACAAATTAATCTCTAATGATCAAACTCACAAAAATGCCACCACAAGTTATACCTGCAACACTAAATTTCTGCACCGGGCATAAACTGGCTCCAAAGCGATTTTAATATTGCACAACCAGTGAATTCGTATTGCATAATTTTCAATGCATTTTCCTTATGATTTTGATTAAGATGTTTACTACACACAAGTCTATAAAATCGGGCATTGAGTTTACGATGTTTATCTGATGTATTAATTATAATTATGCAATAAGCTGTGTTATAGACACGTTCCTCCTAAATCAAATCAAATAGATTATATAGGTATTTATAATCTGCTTGTACCCTAATGTTTGTTATAAATTATCTCTACTTTGTTTAAATTATTAATTTACATTACCTAATTTTATATCATCTACTTACATAGTTATGAAAGATACAGATAAAGTAGATGGTGACCAATGTATTGGAATTAATGAATAAACTTATAGTGACTAACAACTGCATCACCACCACACCACATGCCTTGGATAGAATACTTAGTGCTCGCTTTAGATTTTATTATCATAGTAAAACGGGATTACTCACTCAATTACGTCATCTTCACAAAAAGAAGGAGAAAGCGTGACTTTGATCCAAAATCCTCGTAGGGAACTACGCCTTCCCTTATAATAATAATAATAATAACCCCCCCGTGGGACCACCTTGTCGTGGTGGGGGGGCTTACGGGATGCAGGAACTATTCCAAAACACTCAAAACCACCAGAGTGCATTTACCTTTCCCAAACTAACGGTCCCAAACCCAATCCTTATGAAAATGAATAATAATAGGTACGATTTACGGTCGCTACCCGGGGGTCGCCGGGGTGCATCTGGAGCCGGTGCTGGATGTAGCAGCATGCGGACCATCGGCGACGAGGGGTTGAACAGGCGGACCCCCGTCGAAGAATATACTACAGCCGACGACAATAATTCATCATTATCATCATCACCTAAGTCTCTTTTCCCATCCACCCCATCTTCCCCAGTTTCATTTCTTCCTAGTTCACCAACATCATCCTGTTCCTCTGCCAAAGATGTTGTACGGGAGGCAAATTACGCTGCACAACCTGTACCCGCTGAGGCACGTCGTAGACGCAAGAAATGGACAGACGAAATGAATACATTTATCTTGCGGTCATACTTTATACTCACCTCAATAGAAACAGACACTTCATCATATCTAGGGCAATTACATGACATGTTTTCTAAGCAGTATCCGAATATGCAAGTGAGCAGACAAAGAATAGGAGATCAAAGGAGAGCCATAATCAGAAGTAAATTATTGTCCGAAGAAAAGATAAAAGAAATCAAAGAAGAAGCTATAAACTACCTCAATAGTAATACTCACACTCAACATAATCAAATAAATAATACAAAAGAATCCGACCCAACAACTACCCAAACAAACACAAAAAACAAACAAAGAATGAGATGGAGCCAAAACTATAACATGAGTATATTATATAACTATTACAAAATCACTAACCTAGAAACTAATAGAACTGGATACAGACCGTTACTACACAGAGCATTTATCACAGATTACCCAGAATTATCACACTTATCTGAACAAAGAATATCCGACCAATTACGAGTAATTAAAAACAATAAACTACTTTCCGAAAACCTCATAGAAACGATAAAAAATAGAGTAACTATTGAACTTTCTTCGCATAATATTAATCAAATTGATACCGATATAAATAATATTTGTCCCCAGTCGCAGAATGTAGAGACCATAGGCGAAGTGGAAAACATTAACATACATATTACAGAAGATACCCAAAATACCATTTATAGCCCTCGAGACAATAGGCGTCCTGAATTAATTAATAACCCGCCTCAAAAACTTCTAACTGAACAGAAAAGTAGCATTGAAGAATTTTTCACTCAAACATTTAAAGAATTTGAAAATACATGTCCCACATCGAGACCATATATACCGAAACAAAAACCTACGAAAAAACTAGCATCCATAGTGCAACTTCTCAACCAGTCCATTTTACCAAATTATATAAAACCTGATTCCAATTTTCAAACCCTCCATACTGTCTTATATTGTGCTGCTTTTACTGCAGCTAAATACAACGGGTCGAAAATTCGAACCCACCAAGAACAGACCTCTTATGAAAAGGTGACCCCACCATGGCAACGCAGGTTGCAAAACCGCATTGACATTCTAAGGTCACAAATAGGGAAGCTTACAGAATACATAAATGGAAACAGAAGTAAAAAACTTAAAAGAACAATAGATGATATATTAATACGATATAAAATACACTCTAAACACGAAACAGAGAATACAGAATTAACACACTTTCTTGATACACTTAAACAAAAATTGAACGCATTAGCTAGCAGACTTCGTAGATACAAAACCACAACACTAAGAAAAACGCAAAATAAAATTTTCACAAATAACGAAAAATCCTTTTATAGATCTCTTATGAGCGATCAGACTGATGGTACACAAAATTTAGCGTCAGAATGCCCAGAACCTGAGGAGCTCCATAAATATTGGTCCGACATTTGGTCAGCGCCAATAGAACACAACGCAGATGCGGATTGGATACATCTAGACAGAGAAACACTTGCAGAATTACCAACTATGGATTTTGATAAAATAGACTTAGATTTGCTACAATTCGTGATAGGAAAAACTCATAACTGGAAAGCTACTGGCTCAGACAGCATTCACAATTATTGGTTCAAGAAGTTTACGTACATCCATCCAATATTACTAACACATATTAACACATTCATAAAGTCACCTGAAACCTTACCGAACTACATAACCCGAGGAACAACGTATATGTTACCAAAAGATAAGCTAGATCTCAAAAATCCAGCCAAATACCGGCCGATTACATGCCTTCAAAATTTATATAAAATCATTACCTCATGCATTAGTGAATTGATATACAGACACGCAGAACACAATAAAATATTAGCAGAAGAACAGAAAGGTTGTCGCAGAAAAAGTCAGGGGTGTAAAGAACAGCTCGTTATCGATTCAGTAGTTTCCAATCAGGCGGTACGCAATAAGAGAAATATATACACAATGTATATTGACTATCAAAAAGCTTTTGATTCTGTTCCACATTCTTGGTTATTGTATATTCTAGAACATTATAAAATACACCCTATACTAGTCCAATTTTTAAAAACAGCAATGTCCAACTGGTCTACGGTTCTTAAAACCAAAAAAGGTAACCAAACTCTAGCTACCGAAGCTATTCAAATCCGAAGGGGCATATTTCAGGGCGATAGCTTAAGTCCTCTCTGGTTTTGTCTAGGGCTTAACCCACTATCAAATCTTTTGAATAAAAGTAATGCTGGATACGATACACAATACGATAATTTGCAACATACCATCAGCCATTTAATGTATATGGATGACATAAAGTTATACAGTAATACCCTCAACGGACTGCATAAACTAGCTGATATTACACAAGAATTTTCACGTAGCATATGCATGCGTTTTGGCATAGATAAGTGTAAAATTCAATGTGTGCGCGCAGGAAAAACCGAAAATAATATTTATAAAGTCAATGATTTAGAACAGATAGATCCCGTAGATAATGTTAATGGTTATAAATATTTAGGATACCCACAGACACAACGGATTCATCAAAAAGAGACAAAAGCCACACTTACAGATAAATTTAAATCCAGACTACATAAGATCTTAAAACTACATTTGAATGCCCGAAATACCATTAAAGCCATAAACACATTTGCAGTACCAATACTAACATATTCGTTCGGTATAATTCATTGGTCACAGACAGATCTGAAAAAACATCAGCGCGCCATAAATACCCACATGACAAAATACAGAAAACATCACCCTAAGGCATGCATAGAGAGGATGACACTACCCAAGAACGAAGGAGGAAGAGCCCTAATTGACATCACAAATCTACATAATAAACAAATAACCAGTCTAAGATCATTCTTTCATAAGTACTCAGAACAATCACAACTACACTTATCAATAGTAAAGGCTGATCAAAAATTAACCCCACTTAACTTAAAAGATTTGTGCCCCCAAAAGAATGAGTCTCTTTTTAGTTTACAACAAAAAACAGATAGATGGAAACAGAAATCCCTTCACGGACGGCATTACCTCGACTTGAACAACAGTAACGTCGACAAGATTGCGTCGAACGCATGGCTCAAGCGAGGTGAATTGTTCCCGGAAACTGAGGGGTTTATGTTAGCAATACAGGACCAGGTAATCGATACTAAAAACTATCGAAAATATATCATCAAAGATACCAGATTTACTTCAGACTTGTGCCGTCACTGCCATCACTCACCAGAAACCATACAGCATATAACAGGAGCTTGCCATTCTATTACTCAAACTGACTATAAACATCGACACGACCAAGTTGCTGCCATCATTCATCAAAAACTCGCTTTAAAATACGGTTTAATCAAAGAGAAAACGGCTTACTATAAATACAAACCACAAGTTATATTAGACAATACTGAATTTAAACTTTACTGGGATAGAACCATTATTACAGATAAAACAATTCACTTCAATAGACCGGATATCACATTTCACGACAAGAAAAACAAAGTAGTATACTTGGTAGATATTGCCGTGCCAAATACCCATAACCTTACCTCCACATTTACAGATAAATTAACTAAATATACAGACTTAGCCATAGAAATTAAAACCCAGTGGCAAGTTCAAACAGTTAAAACAGTACCCATCATAATTTCCTCCACAGGAATCATCCCACACACCATTCACAATAGTTTAAAAATTCTTGACATGCATCCCCTTACATACATACAATTACAAAAAGCTGCTATTTTGAATACTTGTAGAATTGTCCGAAAATTCTTATCGATAGACTGATACTGACTAATATTAAATTCATCTTGTGCTATCCGTTTGGCCAAAAGCTCGCGGATAAGCAAATAAAACCTCTGAAGAAGAGAGATATTTCAATATACGTAAAAAATAATAATAATAATAATATTTATTTATTTAAGACCAAATGGACATAAGTACATGACAAACTTAAAAATAGAAAGAGTTTACACCAAACGTATGTTAAAATTACAAATAATCTTTTGTCGGTGATCTCCACGCTAGGTTCGAGACCTGAATTGTGAAGATCGATATCAATTGAGAATAATGGAAATATAGTACTAACGGTGGGATGAGTGACTACACGTTATTTCATTGGGATGTGTATAGAAGATAAAAAAATGTGTGTATCCATTTGAGTGTATGTGTGTTTGTGTAAGTAAAATAGAACTTATATGTGTTAAGAAACAACTTTTAGCAGGTTTTCAATTTGTTGGTAGTCCAATGGTTGTAACCAGGCTTGTATCTTCAATTTAACTTCACGGATAGTAAGGTATTTATTTAATTTGCATGATTTTATGGCAGTATTGTATATATGGGGGTGGAGAAAATTTCCAAAACGCTTCGCAAACGAAGTTAATGTTCGAGGTTTATGAAGGTAATTCATTCTTGAGCTTGTTTCCTTGTTTTCGTAAAAAGTGTAGTTTCGGTGTACGTGTAATATTGCGGTGAATATAAAAAGTTTCCGGACACTGAGCAATTCAGACTCTTTATACAATTGGTGTGTGTTAAACCTGTAGGGCTTTTTGAACATAACCTTTATGATGGATCTTTGTGCACGTTCTAAGTGGATGATTCTAGTAGTGTTTGAGCCACCCCATATAGAGATACAGTAAGTTAGGACAGATTGGCAAATGGCTGTGTATACTCTTTTTAACATAATTTTGCTAGCCACGTCTCTGAGCTGAGTGAATATGTATATCAGTTTACGAACTCTCTCCGTGGTTTTTGAAATGTGGTAACCAAAATTTAGTTTTTCGTCGAGAATAATACCTAAGTATTTTACATAATCTGTTCTATCAATATAATTACAGTGGCAGTTATGAGGATTTTCACAGTTATGAATTCTGATAACAGGTGGACATCTAGGCTTGGTTCTGTGTGTTTTATGAAAGCATATGAATTTTGTCTTTGTAATATTAAGAGTTAAGAGATTATTGTCTAGCCAGTTAGCAATCTTGGCAAGACCTTCTTCGGTATTCTTGTACGCTTCTTCCCAGTTTCTGCCTTTGAAGATAACCGCTGTATCGTCTGCGTAACATATTGTTTTAGCGTTTGAAAGAGCTTGTATGGAAATATCATTGATGTACAATAGGAATAGTGTAGGGCCCAGAATGCTGCCTTGAGGAACGCCAAAATTAATAGATTGACAAGAGCTTTTTTCTTCATTAATATTGACGTATTGGGATCTTCCTGATAGATAGCTAGTGAACCATTTTAGTGCTAAGCCTCTGACACCTACCAATTCTAGCTTTTTAAGTAGAATTGGAATTGAGACTGTGTCAAAGGCCTTTGCTAGGTCTAAAAACACACCTATACATGGTTGCCCGCTGTCCAACTGAGCCACAATATTTTCAACCACCGTCTTTATAGCTTGTTCTGTTGATTTTCCTTTTCTAAACCCGAATTGATGATCTGTCAGAACTTTATTTCTAGATAACCGTTTTGGGTATAATATTTTCTATACTTTACAGTCGATTCTCCAATTAAGAATATCTAATTTTACAATATTCTGATAATAATATTTTTCATTTTATTCTGTTCTGTTCTCCAATAGCAATATTCATTTAGATGCTTCTCTCCTTTATTTCATAACCCTGTCATTAGCCAGGCCATTAAAACTATGGACAGTCAAGTAGATAATAAGAAAGAATATCATTTATGCCGTGTATACGAAGTGCGAAAAAAAGCGGAATGCTATATATCGGACAATTTATGATAACTTTTTATATAATATCACAGGCCATTCTTAATGACTTTTATGTTACTTCACAGTCGTTTAATATATACATAGTTTTTTAAATAGTAAATGCATTATGCAGTATATTAAATAAATTAGAAACTAGAGACTATCAATTGCTTATGTAAGATGACTTTATGCTTCCTTGCTAGTGAAGTCGGAAGCGCAGCGGCTTTTACAAATCGTACGCTGCTGCTAAATTCATAAATAAATAAGTTCGACAACCTTGCAGCCCACGCTAATGTCAATAATAATTATATTTTTTTCATATTTCTTAACGTTTCAGTGACTAATCCAATGCTTGTTAAATTGAAGTCCAGAATTGAAACAACAAACATGATGTCCGTTTTGTGAGTAAATATCGAAAAGCGATGATCGATTGTTTTTAGTTTCTGTTAAAAACAATGACGGTGCTAATTAGGTTTGTTAATATTTTGGAGGTTCGACAATGCTCACTACTCATCCCTTTTCTTTTTGTTCCCTCATACATATTCATACGGCCAATGGTCACATCTCTCTCTCACTCTTCAGCCATAGACAGTCCTTTACTATAGCTCTCCACATCGACCTGTTATCATCAGTCAACAGCCCTAACCCTATGGTAAAATAGGTAGCCTCTATTTTTAATTAGGTATATAAACATGAATTGCTTTGCGCTCAATCGAGAAACAAATATTTGTAGATCGCATGGAATTTTCTCTCAGGAAAGAAACCGCAGTGTTTCGTTTATACTAGTGGTTTTGCGCCCACAACGATTACTATAGATAGAGCTTAGTAATACAGTGATGTCGATTTCTAACAATTTTGTTACGCGTGCACTCCTGCCTGCGCATATATGGCAATGAAACGTAAATGATTCATTGTACTTCAAACGTGGAACTTTTTTGGAATGTCGTATCCGTCACAGATATCATTCTTTAACTTGAAGACTTCTCGGTAAACAATTAGTGAATTTAAGGTATCATCATCATTGACATACGATTATTATTGGAAATAAAGAAATATGTCGTCGGCAGTTATATAAAAAAGTTCTAAACCCCTAATCGGTACATTTGGGATTCCCTAGGCTGTAGTTCTTGCTACTTTATTCGCAGCAAGCACGCAACAGATCAAAATGATTCCTTTTTTTGTTGATGTTTTGAATAATCGACGACATATTGTATGGTGAAGATTAACAAGATCCTTGTCATCAAACCGCGAACAAAAACTAGTATGTTCTAAATAAGTATTATAACTGTATTAGTCGAGTACAATTTTGCCGGCTACGCGTGGGAGGGACCCTGTATTTATTATTGCGTGTCAGTAACGAGCAAAAAATAATACAATCTGCCAGCCACAAATTGAGGAACAATTTTGTGTCTCCTTATGATGAAATGTTAGCAGAAGTGTGATATGTTTCGTAGAATTGTACTGTAATCGTTTACAGCTTAAATAATGTTCGCGTAGAAAAATTCCAAATTTGAAAAATGGTAACATGGACTGCCAACTTGACCTTATCTGTTTTTCTATTACTTAAGCTTGGTAATGTTTTAAGTGACAATGCTCACTTGTTAAAGCCTATCTATAAAAAGTACCTATTACTTTTACAAACCTCCGCCTAACCTTAGTACCCCTGCCTACCCCTTTTGGGAAAAAGGCTTGATGTGTGTTTTGTTCTGTGTTTTACTTTTAACAAAGACTTTATTTTAAAAAAACAACCAATGTTTTGAATCAGTTCATTGCCCGAACTTGATGACACAATAATGATGAATCTCAAGATGTAGCATTTAAAAAATAAAAGAAAAACAATTAATATGTCGTTACGGGCCCGAGGGAATCCCGAGAGGTAAACACGCGAGAAAGCCAAGTGGAATTGGACCAATGCAACGTGTTATTTGTGTGAGACGTTGATTTGATCATTCTCCTGATTTTTAGGAAGTGGATGTAACGATAAATCGTGGGTTTTTTCAAAATGTATAAATGTTTGATGGATTTTTATAACGGTACATTCTACCTTACGTTGAATATGCGAATGTGATTGGGACGTAAAAATTAACAGCTTTATTCATAGACATTCAAACCTATTTTAGTAATGGTATTATCTTCGGCCATAATAAGTCCACTGCTGATCATAGCTTCAATACGAATCTTTACGGCGATCTGAACCAATGCAAAATGCGTGTATTCTTTTGTATATGTATGTATATTCATAATATTAAAAATCTTGTGTAATTTAACCTTTTGAAATCATATTGCTAAAATATTAGTTTTGTATCTTAGTTAATAATTATGCTCTGCTGGGCTATTTAGCGTTGTAGTCGAATGATTTATAAAATTTCGGTGATGACTAAAAACAGTCTGGCTGTACTTTCCATGCCTTTTGATAGTTGCTGAAGTTTCTGTAGTGCCGCGCCAATATTTGTCTTATCAAATGAATTTAGAGATATGAATGTCAATTTTATGTCATTGCTAAGTAGGGCGCAGTAACGTCAGGCAGGTCAGCTAGAAAGTTTACATCAAGTTAGTTTACCGTCAACCGCTCTCTATTGAGCATTGATATCTAGAATGTACTACAGAATGTACTACATTTCCGACAGTTATTTGGGAAATGTATAAATTTCCTAGAAATTGTATAGGTACATGTCCGTTAACATAATACACATTAATGAGATAAGTTGTACGAAGATGACGTCACGTCTGTAGCAATGCCGTTGGTAATGGATGTACTGCCCATGGCAACAACCTTGGCTCGACATGATGGTGAGAGGAATTTCGTGTCAATGTAATTTAACAAGTATTTGTTAAACTGGAAAGTTTTACTATATGTTGCTGTATCTCAGTATCAACACAATGTAGTTCAAGGCATTCCATACATGTGGTGGTCGCAAGATGCATGACTCTAGTCCATCGTACACATTATACTTACAAGTAACTAGGAGGTAACTAAGTAGAGCTCATTCTATAGTAACATATTTATCTTGGCCAATGTATCATTAAAATTATTATAAGAAAAAATATACCATCATGACATACATGATGACTGCATGATATAACAACAACCTTACGACCCTGAAATCGGTCCTCATTGTCCTTTTTGACAAAGCTTTGACTATGGTAGCTTTGTCAAATGATATTGTTTTATGTAAGGAAGTGTAGTACAAGATTAGGAAATAGATATTTTGAATGTCTAACATGTTCGATTTATATGTTATTGTTTAAATGCGATGTCGGATGTGATCGCAGCGCATATCGTGATGGTTTGCGTGTGTTAAAAACTTTCGACTATTAGACAGCTTTAAAACCTATTTTAATTTTCGAATGTTTTGTCCCTTTTGAACGACTTGTGAATCCAGTTTGAGCGAAGAAAATAAAACACGATTACTAAAATAGGTTTGAATGTCTATGAATAAAAATGTTAATTTAAAAGCTTTATTGCAAAAGTACACTTAAGACTGCCCTATGTTTTTCCTTCTCTTATGTCCATCCCATGTCGGTAAGAAATTGCCTCGAGCGATACGCCATTTATACTTTAATATTAAATATTCGTTTAGTTATTATGATTTATTTAGTGTACAAAAAAGAATAAAATAAATAAAACTACACTTACAAATTGCACAGATATCGTTAGTTTCACTGAGTGAGGGCAGTTTTAAATAAGTGACTTTGGAAATATTCCGCGGAAACCATTCATCAGCAGTAGACATTGTCATAGTCAACGATATTGATCTTGAAACCCGTATAGAGGATGTTCACTGGCCTAGACGATGACTAAGAGACATCGCATCCAAATAGCTCCAAGCTGGAATCACTATTACCTCGGAAAATTCCAAAAACTTAATCATGCGGACATCATTTTTCCACACAATATCGATATTGTTACTACTCATACAAATTGTTTGCGAGTTACGTGTAAAGTCTTGAGTCACGACCTGCGTCGAGTTCAAGGTCCTCGATAGGAGACTCATCATCTCCAACCGACTTTTGAAGGTCAAGATAATAAATAAACACTTATTACCAGATGAGGAGATCAATTTGAATAATAGAATGAATTAATTGAGTATTACGTTGAGATATAATATTAGATAATTACTAACGATGACAAATCTTTTGGTTGTGGTACAGAAACTTGTAGATTTTTCATGTGATTGTGACATCCTTATGACGGGATATGGTAGGATATTACCAGATAGCGATTATAGACCCGTCATAGTGATCCCCGTGGAGGGAGAGATCGCTGTCTCTCCTGTAGGTAGTCTATTGCAATCACTTTGTTGTGCCAATTTCAAAAAAATAGTAATCAATGTCTCCTGATTCATCCTCGTGAATCTTTAATTTATTCGTTTTTGAACTATTTGTAAAATTAACGGGTAGGTAAAGCATAAGGCATACCTATATACAAAATGAGAGAACAAGATGCGCAAGGAGCAGGCATTGAAAAAAAAAACATTTTCCAGTGATATTATTATGATTAAGGCGAATTATTCACACATCGATATTGTCCATTGCAGGCTCTTTATGATGCAAATTAAGCACTATACATATAGATGAAGAAATAACAATTAAATTAATATTGGCCTCGCATTATTTTATGTACTTACAAAACGTCACAAACACATGTTTCATTACAAATGCTAATGCAAATGTGAACTGAATAAATATTAATTAAAATTATTGTATTTATCCGCCTTTAAATACTGCTTACTACGCAGATACTGCACCTTTATCGAACACTGGCCCGCGGCCCGGCTTCGCACTAACTTACAATTCGAACCAGAAGTTCCCGAGATGAGCGCGTTCAAACAAACAAGTAAACAAAAAGACGAACTTTTCAATTTTGTATATAAGTATATGTAGATAAATGAAATTACAATGAGAAACAGCCTGGTTGAAACAGATTGTGACAAAACAAGCTCTTGTTTCCCACGTTTTTTAAAATGTCCAATAGTTTATATCGCTCTCTTTAAACTATCTTGGTTCTTGCTAATATATCGGGGCGACTGTCCATCTAGTTGGGTCTACAACAGGAGATTAGGAATGGTTAAATATTGCTTTATAGTATTATTATCGCCATATATAGTAACGCTCATACCTATATTTTTATTTTAAGAATTTAAGCCATTGTCTACTTTTAACACCAATCGAAGGGCGTAATATTTTATGTTTATCTTGTTTATCCTCCCTGTATATTACAATATTTTACTACAATTTACTTCGTTTAGCTGTCAAATTTGCAAATGATAAGGCATGAAGACATTCGTCAGCTCACTGTGATTTTCCAAAAAACTATACATAAAATAATTTTCCACTTAAGTATGAATAACAAATACACTATAGTTCGCAAAGCATTAAGACACTAAGAGCGCTAGTTAAAACTAGTGGATTAGTTACCAACTAATACGTTTAAGAGGAAAATTACGCCCTGTGATGAGTAGCAGCTGCAGCTACATGCGAATATAATTAATTACAAACGTGATACTAATACGTGTACTGCACAAACAAAATAGTTATCGGAAAGTACGCTAATTGGCCTGAGGGTTACCATCTAGTAATTATAGGTGCTTCTAGAGTCCTGTGGTTACTTACTCAAGAGTACATCAATATAACTAATGAGTATCATCCATTTATCAATACTAAGTTAGTTTAGTATGCAAAGTCAAATAACGTAAGGCAAGGAAAACCTGACACGTAACGCCAAGGGAGCCCCCTGCGAAGCAATGAATTGTTTGCGAAGTAGTATTTGATACACAGAAAAGTTTTCTGAGAAAACCAATGTAGGTAATTAAATCTTTATTAATAATATACATACATACATAAACTCACGCCTTTATCCCCGAGGGGGTAGGCAGAGGCGCCACTAGGACACCCACATTTCGCCTTGCATGTTCTGTCCCACGATGTGATAGGGGCGAAGCCTATCGCCATATCGGGCACAAATTCCTGACTCCGGGCTGATAATGAATAGAAAAATCCAATATCACTTTACCCGACCTGGGTTTCGAACCCGAGACCTCAGCTTTGTAACCGTACCGTAATACGACTACGCCACCGAGGCAGGCATGTATAATATTAATCTATATTAATAATAAAGATTAATAATATACATGTCCCCCATCGTTCGCTCATGTATTTATCTTTCCTGAGAGATTTCGTATAAATATTATGATTATAGAAAACCTCGTAAATAGGGTAGCAAGGATCAGCTAGTCGCATGTACAAATCTAGGTTCCGATCTTGACTAGATTTGCATACACCGGTGTATGTGATATGTACCGTTCCACTCGACCTGCCGAAATACGGTATATCAGATAACCGCCTGCTTCTGCGAAAATTACACTTGCAAGCACGCACGACAATTACTATGGGATTGGACCACGCGCGACGCTGAATACTTAAATTGATGGCGATATCATTTCAATTCCGTTATAAATAAATCACCCTTCATACATGTTCACTATGTGTTTAATTAAAATGTTTAATGCACAATATTTAGAAACAATTATTTATAAAAATCCTATATCTAATGGATCATCAATGGATTTAGTTCTAGTTACTCATAAAAAATATCATCGGGCCACCTGCCCGCCATCCTTAATTGTCAAATACGATACTATGTTTAATATCCAAGTTATCTCTTACCTGTCGTCTGATCATGACGTGGCTGACGCGTCCCCTCACTCGCACGGAGAGGACGTACTCTCCAGGATGGGCGAAGGACTCCCGCACCAGGAAAGAGCCGTTCTTGCCCTTCTCCATGATGAGGCTCTCTGCCTCCTTAGCAGACATCACTCCATGAAACCATCTGCAAAAATAAAAAATGGATTAACAAAATTGATCACGTTATTGGCAGCAAGTGAATGCATACTTGTATATGAGGAGTCTCCGTTTTCTCTCGCTACATCGCGATAGGATTTACGAATCGTTGTGGTCTGTTTTAAATTACTGGGCACTGAGAGTTCAAAAGTCTGATTTCTGAGCGGGAAGAGCATAGCCCAGTAAACTTATTTATGAGTTCTCAATGAATTCCTGCCTGAGCCCGTGTGATGTTTATCATCATCAAGGAACCTCTCCAACTCGTCATACTCGCTTATAAATAAGCGTAGAACTAGTTCAAAGAGACGATTTAGTTTAGCCAAGGTTATGAATCCGCCCATTGTACTCGTCTTTGTGTATAGTCTTTGTCTGGCTATGAACAAAGATTTGCCACCAACATTAAAACCGGAAATATTTTTACTTGTCATAAAAAAAACAACAATGCTTTAAAACAGTAGGAAATGTAACCAGAACAACAATGTCCTATAAAATTACTAAAAGAAAACAATGAGTAGGTAACATAAGTTCGCAAGCGAATCGCTGATTATTGTAGCAATATGACAATAATTTATTAGGAACTAGGAGATAAGGAAATCTAAATATGATGCAATATCAATGAAAAATACTACCTACAATATAGTATTGGTCACAAAATACTTTTTTTTATTTTACATGTATCTACAATATGTATAATCCATCAACACTTTCTATGTCATGATTACTCCTACACACCTGCGGCTCATCTTCGGGGTATACGAAGTTTTTACTAGGACTCATCAGATCCGAAAAAAAATTATATAATGCGGTATCATTTCCTAATTGGATGGCAGTGGGTATTGCAATTAGTTTACAATATTTTTCCATTTCACGACAATGCGTTATTACTGGTTCTTTTTGAAATTATTGTTCTCTGGTCTTCTTTCTCTTACAAGATATAAATGGCCACTAATATATTAAGCGCCAAAACATTAAATGCATCCAATAAAACGTAACAGACATAATACTCGACCAATTAAAATAAGGATATAGTAGCAATTAAAATAATTGAATAATCTATTACACTATATGGGAGGAAGCTATAAATTTTCCACCAGATTACTACATGCACATAATGTATTAGACATATCGTTTATATTTCACAATATATTTTTATTTGGATGTCACGTCGCGATAATAGTAGATATTCAAATTTAGAGATACATAATATGTAAAATTTTTAAATCATTGTGACAATTCCAGTATTCATGATGTTTTATTTACGAAATAATGAAGACACGGGTTTTGTATCCAAGCGAATCTCCATATGAATAAATGATCCTGTAAACCTGATATCCATTGTCATAATGTTTACATGACACTCGCAAAAATAGTACTAAAACAAGCGAAGATCTTTAATCCTAATATTACTTGTAAAAACCTTTTCACAAGAATGAAATTACGTCTAAGCAACTTTAAAGAAATCGTTTAAAAATGTTTTTTCAAGTAGCGTAGAAACATTGCAGCAAATGCGAACACTGCAATTATCCCAACAGAATAAGTATAAGTACGAGAGAATTCCTGCGCGGCGGGCAACAGGCGCCGAGATCCGGCAGGACCGGTTGCTCTTGAATCACTCACTTTACAATCGTACTAACACTGCGAATTCCAAATCACCATCGCGAAACCCTACCAGCGAGCGACAAGTTGATTTATAAGAAAACGCCGTTGTTCCCTTCAACTTCGTGTCTGACGATAACTTTGATTTATCTCACATGGTGGAATTCGAAGCGATAGGATGTGTAAATGATTAGATAGTTAGTATTTTTAATAAAGGTAAAAATGCCAAGTCTGCCGCATATACACAAAGTGCATTAAAAATTTTTAAAAAATACCACAGAAGTTCAGATGCCAGAAGATGTATGGTGACTTACGACATCAGAACTAAGTATATCGAGACGAGAATTGTGTGAATCGATTAATGTGAGGTACATGAGGGCTTCTATCCTTAACCTAGTATAAGTAAACTATCTACTTATGAACTCTTGAAAACGTAATAAAAACGTAATGAGGCAAACTATAACTAACTCTTTATGTTAGATCATTTATTTTGAGATACAAGCTTCAGCTTATGTATTTACACGAAAATCGTGAGTTTTCCTTATCTCCAACAGAAGCACTATACCTACTGATAAAGAATCTTATATTCACATCATGAATAAGTACGTATTGATAATATTCTTGATAAAACCACAGATTTATGATTATCTCACATTTATTCTACAACACACGAGTACATGTGTCTTACCAAAGCATATGTACCTGAAATTTTATCACTAGGTGATAATCTTTGATCTGTATCTATATTACCAAATTATTTTTTTGCCCGATAAATAGTATGTTATACATATTTCGTTATGATTGGAACATGAACAGGCACGGTGTGATTCTACTATTAGGCAAAATAGAGTTTTGACTTGTGAACGAACTATGCCGTTTCTTTCTGAAAGTAAGTGCTATTACAAAATCGAGAATCTTTGTTGGTTTTGGTTGAGTACAGCAGTCGGAAGTGAGTGAGGTAGGTAGTCTAAAACCCATATAGGTACCTACTGTTCCTCTCTCACATCTTCCACTCTCTACACCAAAAGACTAGCATACGCTTATGTATCCTTAGTAATAACCTAACATTACATGAGTTAATGCCTTTTCGCGTTCCTGTACCATAAAAAATAACGTTGCTTACTAGTTGTTACCAATATAACAGTTAATAACGCAATTTTGTTTCTTTTTAGTTAATCCACATTGGAATTGCCTCAAAATCCTGTCAAACGAGTTCACGAACAGCGTGCGAGGAAGCGACAATCGCGAGGCCTTCGGAAGTGACTGATAAGCTTAAACCTAACGACATTGTTCAAAAGGAAACCAGTACAGTTTTACTCACTTGCAACACATAATACAAAGAAGTGGAGTAAATAGTGACGTTTACAGATTACACATATATTACGACCGGAGTAAATAGAAATCAAAGATACGATTACAAACCTGAGGTCTCGAGTTCAAATCCCGGGTCGGACAAAAGTAATATTGGATATTTAATTTCATTACCAGCCCGGAGTCAGGAATTTGTGCCCGGTATGGCTATAGGCTCGCCCCAATCACATGGTGGGACGGAACAAACAAGGAGAAATGTGGATGTCCTGGTAACGCCTCTGTCTACCCCTACTGGGAAAAAAGGTGTAAGTTTATGTTTGTCATGTATGTAAATAGACACCTGTGTATATTTCTTCGAGGTTTCTTTACTGGTCAGAATGACTGTAACCAATAAATACAAATTTCTGAAAAATATACATTGAATGGTAAAAAATAGACTCTGATCCATAAATACTTTATCTGGGCAGTAATGTATGTGGCATCGAGTGCATCATAATCGCCTTGCAATACCACGATAAATATTAATCGTAATCTTATGAAACTTGTAATACTGTTGAAGTGCATAATCCTTCTTAACTGGTGAATAATGACCAAATAATACTGTCATGGCTGTAAAGTCTTATCTTATGACATAAACCAAGAACGAAAAACCCAATCGTAAAGGATGTGGGATATGTATGCACCTAAATAGGTACTTCTAAACTAGTATTACATCTTTGTTGATGCGAGGTGTACGGCTAGGTCACAGGTTCGAAGCTCATACAACATTGCATTCCCGACTTAGCGGACCTATGTACCCAAGAGTTCATTACAAAGGAAACCGCAATTAATTCGATAAACCCGCAATAGGTACACACACACTAGGACAATGTGATAAATCAAGAAACCCTTCCCGTTTGTAAAGAGGCCCCTACTCAGCACTGATATATGAGCTGATCTAAAATGTACATATTATTATTTTTTACACTCCATGAAACCTGCTCCAATCAAAACATTCAAGCGGAAAAACAACAACATGAAATAAATACTAAGTACTAATAATTCAATAAATATCCCGAGTTTTCCACAAACACAGGCAAGGAGGAAGTACATCGTTTTCAATAATTTAGAACATATAATAAAACTATGTCAACATACTGGCAATAAATATATAAATATGAAAGACAATGTGTAGTAAATTATATACCAATTAAACTTAAGCCAAGTCATGTGTTTATATTGAGCGGATTTCACGTGACTTCCCTTGGAGTGCGAAATAAATTGCCTTCACCATAATGAATACTTATTATCACATACATTACATTTCCCATATTCCTCACGCCTTTATATTCCCGAGGGTATAGTAGAAGTTTCATATGTGCCGCAGACCGGTAGCCAAATTTATACAAATATATTTAGCATCAAAGATTTAATAGAAGAAATAAAAAGTATGAATTTCAAAGAGTGAAAAATATGCAATAAAGCTTACATTCCGCTGTATGGACCATGTTCCAACCACGGGTACATCCACGTTGCGCGACTGTATCTCGTCCATCATTACGGTGACCATTTTTCATAACCATACAACCTATTACTAATAATTTATCTATGATCGCCTTGGCAATGTTTATTAAGGACAGTGATACTCTTACTCGCTTGTCGTATTAATACTATAAAAACTAAAAAGCAATGTATGATGATGCCGTCTTTTCATTCATATTGTCACGTCTGTATTAAAACACACGTAAAGAAAATACTTCTAGCAAGCTATAAACCGCTTACGAAGTTCCAAGTAGTATTCTGTTACATACATACATAAACTCACGCTTTTATCCCAGAAGAAGTAGGCAGAGGCGCCACTAGAACACCCACATTTCGCCTTGCATATTCCGTTCCACGATGTGATAGGGGGCGAGCCTCTCGTCATATCGGGTCATTTCATATAGTTTTCCATTATGTTATACATACATACATAAACTCACGCCTTTATCCCCGAAGGGGTAGGCAGAGGCGCCACTAGAACACCCACATTTCGCCTTGCATGTTCCGTCCCACGATGTGATAGGGGGCGAGCCTATCGCCATACCAGGCACAAATTCCTGACTCCGGGCTGATAATGAATAGAAAAATCCAATATCCCTTTGCTCGACCCGGGACTCGAACCCGAGACCTCAGCTTTGTAACCGTACCATAATACAACTACGCCACTGAGCCAGTCCATTATGTTATGCTTAATAATATTTCAAAAATATATTCGGTATGATTAATTCATAAATTATCTATTGGAAATTTCCAAATCACATTTATTTTTACCAATATGTGTCAATAAACGGCGTGTGATTTTATTTGAAGGTCAACACTATTTTGAACGACACGCTTAAATCAACGTCATAATTTGAACATAAATAAAAAACCGGAAAGCAATACCAATTTGTCGTTCGATCCTTTGAGCACCGATATGTGCAAAATAGTCTAGTCATGTGATTATCAACTGTTTATTGTTAAATACGCGTTAGTACCACATTAGATCTGTTGTTAGGACTTATAATCAAAGTTATTCGTAATAAAAGTATTTTCAGTAACACACATTAATCGCAAAATCGTAGTAACAATGTAATTCTCTAGTACTCGATAATAACAGATCAGAGTCTGTCATATGTAGCAAATGAAGTCTGGTGTATCTTACTCCCAATATTTTTAGATATAAAACTTCTAAAACACAGTGACCAAGATGATGATAATGATGATAATATTCATTTAGGTCGAATTAGTTAATTGTGCCTGTAGCTTAGGGCCTTATTTAAAAACAGATACAAAATGAATTTTAGTTATGGAATGTTTTGTCTTTTTCACTGAAACTGAATTCTGAAGTCGTTCGAAGGGGTCAAAACATTCAATTACTAAAATATGTTTTAAATCTGTGTATGAACATGGCCGATACGATACAAGACGTCACTCAGGTGCGTTATTCCTACAAGTGTGGATTACTAATTACCCGCATTTATGGTGTTGATATGAAATCCTCGGTAATGTGCGTAACAGCGAGGTCGCGTGGGTTACATCAAGTAATCATACAGCAGTTCATGTTATTATTTGTTGTGATGTTATAAAACAAAAACATACAACACTATTAACCACAATTCGTCTGGAGATAACCGCCCTCTAATGCATTTTTGGTTCAGACCTTGTATTCTGGTTTAAAACAAGCCGCCATAATTGGCAGCGACTAGTGAGATGCGAGCTACGACCATCTCACACGTTTGTTAGTTGCCTACTGACTATTCTATTTTCGACTACTATGCATTTTACCTAATGATATAAATCAAGGGGCTTACTCTATGATCCGAAACGAAGCCCGAATGTCAGAAGGTCGCACGTAAAACTGTACTAATGTGCTTAGGTGCTCCACAAAATGTTCGAATTCTCAATCGTACGTCATTACCATAGACTTAGTTCCGAGTAAATGATAAGGGTCACAGAGAATAGTGTTGAGTTTAAGAAGAAAAAACTTATAACTTACTTCGGACATTGAACGTCCGTACATTCGAACTTCGTTTCGAATCATAGCACCCCTAGTGTTGCATCTAAAACAAAGTACAAAGTAATGTAACATGAAGATTACCATGTTATGCTGTTAATAGAAACCTCACAAACGGATCTAATCTCTAGCGCCCTTTATTTATGCCACGACCATAAACAATAAACCTCTTTGACAATAATGTCTCGTATAACGCGCATATTAACATGTTTAAAGACATAGTATTTACAAGAATCTTAAACAAAAATAAACACATATTTTATGTGTATTTACGAGAATGTAACACAGTCCAATTGTTTGCGATGTGTCGTGAAAATTAATGAATCGTCGAGCTATACGAAACGCTTCCTCGGCTAAACAATGAGTGATATAACTGCAAATTAGACAAACCACATTGAATAATGAATACATTGGTTTATTTTTTGCGTCACGACAATAAATGTTTTTATTTGGTCGTACATTTCCATATGGTGGTAGCTACGCATTTATTTGGGTGCCTTTGTAATTTATTATTTTATTGCGCTGCGGCTGTGACTTGCATCGCGATGGCCTGGGGGTTTACATCCTTTATCAGTACGTAGTGAGACAAACACTGTTGTTACAAATGACCACGAAACACGTGTTCATTCTTCAATCAAGAAAGTACTAACGAAACGTGAACAAAGCTTTGAATAAAAATATTAAACATCGGTAAATATTGAGCAAAAACGTAAACAATAATCATAGTAAGTCAACATTTACATACACTTAATATTTGATGTGTGTGCCCTAGCCTACCAAAGACAACAATAGTTTAACATGTGAATTTGATACACAAAAAGTACAGGAAGCACATAATTATTTGTAAATAATTGCAGAAGTAATGGTCAGTATGTATTTTGGCTCGGCCTCCGCGAAGCGACCGTCGCGCCGACCTCGAGCTCAATGTTTGAGATTATTTCGTCCACTGCCCACTACCGCTTCAAAACTTGATCCGGAACACTGTGATAACTTTAGAGATCCCTCAACATTTATAATTCTTAGGAATTATATATCACAACCCTTAATGTTCTTATCATTGCGGATAAACTTCAAGAAAAAGAGAAGAAGGAAAGCTCGGTCAGATAACACGAAAACAAAAAAGTAAATTACCTGTGGACCTCAAAATAGCTCGACCACCAGGGCCCTGACTTGAGTTCGCTAAGCAAGATATGAGAGTAAAAGTTATTACATTCGACGGTGCCACGTTGTCGAATATTGCGTAAAAAAGCCGACTTGGGCACTACGCCGGCAGTAGGCTTGCCAGACGGCCGGGATTTCCGGGATTGTCCCGGAAATTTGCCTCTTGTCCCGTGTCCAGTAATTAGAGCATATTGTCCCGGATTCTAAAAAAATACTATATTTTTAAACGGTTTTATTTAGCTCGACCCGTACGGTATTTATTAACAAAATAAAATAGGAACGAATGACACAGCAACGGCTTACGGCTAAGCTAACCCGCCGGCTAGGCTGCCGGTGAGCGAGTGCGGGTCGCGGGAGGATTGGATTTTTCTATTCATTATCAGCCCGGAGTCAGGAATTTGTGCCCGATATGGCAATAGGCTCGCCACCTATTGTGGGACGGAATATATACGGCAAAATATGGGTGTCCTGGTTACTTACTAAGACACCTCTGCCTACCCCTTATGGGAAACAGGCGTGAGTTTATGTTTGTATGTATATTTTCTACTATGGCCACGACCCGACATTGTTGTCCTAGAATTGTCCCGGATTTGATAAGTTACCATCTGGCAACCCTAGCCGGCAGGGATAATCTATACATATAATAAAAATGTAATGCAATATAATAACGGACATTGTAGCCAGAGTAACTACTGGACATAATGAGATTAAACATCTTATGTCTCAGGAATATGTAATTCGGGGTGCTATGTCGGGAACCTCCACGTGGTGCACCCTGGGCAACGTGGGTCATCGAAGTTGCGATTTTGCAACTTCAATGGCCGACGGCAAATATCCGACGGGGAGGGCAGGGGGTTTGGCGGTCGTTGTCTTTTGTGGCGGCCGCCTCCATCTGTCGTTATTTTAGGTGGGGCCCATCTCTGGGCCACCCTCCGGTTCTATCCCGGAGGTCTCGGCGGGCTCGGTGTGCGCTTACCCCGCCACCGGGCGGGCTGTGGGAGTGTCCCTCCCACAGTCGCCGTCGCATATCGTAATCCGGTTGTGAAGTTTGTGGTCATGTCTCGCATTCTCACCGGATCGAGGGTCCTGGCTTAAACGCCCGGACCGCGAGGGAGGATGCCTCTATAAAAAGTACCCCGAATCCCAAGCGGCGGCGCACCGCGAGGGGATGCATGGCTGATGGGAAGTTCAGTCTCTAGTGCGACCCCCGTCAGAGTACCAGCCGACCCTCTGACGGGTTACGCTAGGCTTACCCAGGTACAGGGGGCACTGCCTGGGTGGACCTTCTTTTCCCCCATACTCGTGGGTTTCAATATGGAAAATCTTTTAAAACAAACACAAACCAAAGACGTAGTGGGTGAGACAGTACCTAGGGTACTCGGTGAGCGATTGGGCGTGTTGTCGGATTCGGACAGTGCGACCAGTGTTATGAGTGTGGCGAGCGGTAGCAGCGTGAACTCAAAACGTTTACGCAAACGCCCGAGGGAGGTCGCAGACTCAGGGTCAGACTCCGCCCTTAGCGACACAGCGGTGCCGGCCCCCAAGGTTGGTGCCAAAAAAGGAGGCAGAGGTAGGCCCGCTACCACCGGCAAATATGCCGGTATCGGCCTATCCAGGCGCGAGGCTGCGGCTGCAATGAAGGCCGCAGCGGCCGCCGCAAAACTAGAGGAGGACGAGCGGCAGATTGCGGCTCTGACGAAAAGGGTGACGGAAGGGAGAGTCACCCGCCTGTTGGAGTCGTCGTCTGCCGTTTCGGATATGGAAGTCGAGGCAGAGGAGCTACCTGCCTCCGACTTAAACCAAAGAGTGGCTGACGCGGTTGCAGCCATAAAAAGGGTGAGCAAGGTCTCAAAGGGCCTTAGCGGCTGCAGCCAAAAGGCATTGAAAGAGGCCACGACCTCCATTCTGGAGAGTGCGCAGGTGCTTCTGACCCGCACCACTACCGAAGAGACGGCGCTGCTGCGGGCCCAGAATACAAAGCTCGCAGCGCAAATGGCGGAGCTCCGCAAGGAGCACGAGGAGCTAAAGGCGGAGATGGCCAACTTCCGCCGCGAGCACCTCAGGCGGGAGGTGGGCCTTCCGCAGCCAACGCCGCAACCACAACCACAGCTGCCGTCGCAGGAGACGGAGTTGACTCGCCTGATCCGTAAGGAGATGGCGAGTTTTAACGCGCGCTTCTCTGTGCTTGAGGGGAGGATCTTACGTCCCCCCCTAGCTGCAGACCAACGCAGCACACCGGCGCCGACGTATGCAGCTCAAACCGCAGTGCCCCGTGCCGCCCAACCGGCACAAGTGGCTTCTGCCACAAATAAGAGGACTGTGCACACTGCCGCCCCGCAAAAGGAAACTGCGGGGCCTAAATCAAACAGGCAGTCGAAAAAAGAGGCAAAACTGGCCAAAAAGACAGGTGCTACGGCTGGTCTGCCTGCGCAAACTGCAAGGCCAGTAACGCGGGAACCCGCCCCTAGACCTGAGGCGGAGTGGACGGTTGCGGGCGCCGCTAAAACATCCAAAAAGGCGCGCCAGCAAGCTAAAAAGCAGGCCCAGAAGCAACAAGCGGCAGCCAAGCGCCAGACCGCGAGGCTCAGCACCCCCCGCTCTACAGCAGTTGTTCTTACACTGCAGCCGGGGGCGGAGGAGCGGGGCCTTACATATGCCAAGATCCTGGCAAAGGCGAAAGCCGAGATTTCGCTGAGTGATCTTGGCATTACGGGTATCCGGTGCAAGAATACTGCTACCGGCGGTCGACTTCTGGAGGTATCGGGAACAACCAGTGGTCCTAAAGCAGACGCCCTCGCTGATAAGCTCAGGGCGTCTCTTGGGTCGGATGACGTTAGAGTGTCCAGGCCAACCAAGTGCGCAGATCTGCGCATTTCGGGCCTGGACGACTCCGTCACGCAAGAAGAGGTCGCCGCTGCCATCTCGACGGCCGGAGGATGCCCGCTGGACCAAGTCAAGGCGGGCACGATACGCCGGGGTGTCTCCGGTCTCGGGACAATTTTTGTTAGCTGTCCCGTAGCGGCGGCCAAAAAGCTTAAGGACAAACGGCTGCTGGTTGGATGGGTCTCGGCGCAGGTCACGCTCTTGGCGCCCAAGCCCTATCGGTGCTACCGCTGTCTTGAAGAGGGACATGCGGGGGCACGGTGCACCGCTGGGGTAGACCGCAGCCAATTGTGTTTCCGCTGCGGTCAGCCCGGTCACAAGGCTGGCACTTGCACTGCCACGCCGCAATGCGTCATCTGTGCGGCATCTGGCAAGCCAGCCGACCACAGAACCGGGTCAAAGGCCTGCGCCAGGACCAAGAAGACGAAAAAGGCAAGGAGACAGCCGGCTCATCCACCGGCTAGTGTCACAGAAATGACAAGGATGGCAACCAGCTCCTCGCAGCCGGTTCACCCGCCGGTTGCGGCAGAACATCCGCAGAGGGCTGGGGAGGAGACAACGGCCATGGAAATTCAATAATGGCCCTACGTCGTCTCCTCCAAGCCAACATAAACCACTGCGCCAGGGCTCAGGATCTCTTGCTCCAGAGCATGGCGCAGTGGTCGATCGATGTGGCAGTTGTCGCCGAGCCGTATTTCGTGCCACCCAGGGATGACTGGGTGTGCGACACGAACCGCTCGGTGGCACTGCTCATGAGGTCTGCCGCCGACACCCTTCCCTTCGAGGCCGTCACCCGAGGGCGGGGCTATGTCACGGCAGTTTGGGGTAATGTTATGGTCGCGGGGGTGTATTTCGCCCCCAGCCTTTCTCTCGCCGACATGGAGGTTATCATTTTGGAGTTGGGCACGGTCGTCAGTCGTAGCCGTCCTCGTCCCGTGATCGTCCTGGGGGACTTCAACGCCAAATCTACGGCTTGGGGTTCCCCGGCTACGGACGGGCGGGGCGAGTTAGTGGAGGAGTGGGCGGTCGAGCAGGGCCTGCTTCTCCTGAACCGGGGTTCCGTGCAGACGTGCGTGCGGATGCGGGGCGGGTCGATAGTGGACCTGTCTTTCGCTAGCCCCGCTCTCGCGCGCACCGTCCAGGACTGGCACGTCCTGGAGGGGGTGGAGACGCTGTCTGATCATCGATATATTCGATTTAGCGTCTCCGCCCAGACCTCGGTTGGGCCGGTCCAAGCAGCCCCGGTGGGCGTTGGAGACGGCCCGCGTTGGGCACTGAAGCGGCTGGACAGGGAGGCTCTCCTGGATGCCTCCATCGTCAAGGCCTGGCTGGACTCTCCAGACAGGCCATCTAACATCGACGAGGAGGCGGAGTGGTTCCGGGAGAGCATGTCGCACATCTGCGACGCTGGCATGCCCCGAGTCCGGCCGTTACCATCTAGGCGCCAAGTGTACTGGTGGTCGCAGTCGATCGCGCAGCTGCGCATCGCTTGTGTGCAGGTGCGACGCCAGTACACAAGGTGCCGAAGAAGAAGACGCCGCCGCCCCTTTACAGCGGCGGCCGAACAGGAAGAGGCGGAACTGTACAATCGCTACAGAGAAGCGAAGAGCGCCCTCCAGCTGGCCATTGTCCGGGCAAAGGCCCAGGCCAACGAAGAGCTGCTGGAGACTCTGGACCGAGAGCCGTGGGGACGCCCCTACCTTATGGTGCGGGGCAAGCTGCGCCAACGGGCTCCCCCACTGTCCCGGAGTCTCCAGCCACAGCTGCTGGAGGAGGTGGTGTGTGCGTTGTTTCCGTCGAGACCGGAGCACACACCACCGGCTATGGTTCCGCCTCGCAATGTGCCCGACGCGGAAGACGACATTGACGACGACGTGCCCGAAGTGACCCGGGTAGATCTGAGAGTGGCGGTGGCTCGCATCAGGAACACCGCCCCAGGGCCCGACGGCATTCCAGGCCGTGCATGGGTCCTGGCCATGGAGGCTCTCTGGCCCCGACTAGCGGGGCTCTTGAGCGCATGTTTGGAGCGGGGCCAGTTTCCAAGCCGGTGGAAGACCGGAAAGCTGGTCCTGCTCAAGAAGGAGGGGCGCCCCGCAGACTCACCATCTGCGTACAGGCCCATCGTGTTGCTGGACGAGGTGTGCAAGATTTTCGAGCGAATCATCGCTAGCCGCCTCGTCCAGCACATGACCAGGGTGGGCCCGGATTTGGCGGACAACCAATTTGGTTTCCGCCAGGGGCGCTCCACGGTGGATGCCATCATGCGCGTGAGGGTCCTCGCGGAGGAGGCAGTCGCCCGGGGTGAGGTGGTTTTGGCGGTGTCGCTCGACATCGCCAACGCTTTTAACACCTTGCCCTGGAGTATCATCCGAGAGGCACTCCGGTACCACGGGGTGCCGCGCTACCTCCAACGCATTGTCGGGGCCTATTTGTCGGAAAGATCGGTGGTGTACCCGGGTCGAGAAGAGTGGTGTCGGCGAGAGACGTCGTGCGGCGTTCCACAGGGATCGGTGTTGGGGCCGCTCCTGTGGAACGTGGGGTACGACTGGGCTCTGCGCGGTGCGCTTATCCACGGCGTCGGCGTCATTTGTTACGCCGACGATACGCTAGTTACAGCGCGTGGAAAGTCGTACCGGCAGGCGGCCATACGCGCGACTGCTGGTGTCGCGCACGTCGTGGGTAGGATCCGGCGGCTGGGCTTAGAGGTGGCGTTGCACAAATCTGAGGCCCTGTGTTTTCACGGGCCGAGGACGAAGCCGCCTCCGGGGTCCAGCATAATCGTGGGAGGAGTCTCCATCGCTGTCGAGTCGACGATGAAGTACCTTGGACTCGTCCTCGACAGTCGATGGAACTTCGGGCCGCATTTTACACGGCTCGCCCCCCGGTTGATGGGCACCGCTTCTGCGCTCTCGCGCTTGCTGCCCAACCTGGGGGGGCCCAACTCCTCCTGCCGGAGGCTCTACATGGGGGTCGTACGGTCGATGGCGTTATACGCCGCGCCAGTGTGGGCGGACTCCCTGACGGCCCGCAACGTCGCCGCGCTGCGAAGGCCGCAGCGAGCGATGGCCGTCAGGATCATAAGGGGATACCGTACGATCTCCTTTGAGGCAGCGAGCCTCCTAGCCGGATCCTCGCCCTGGGACCTCGACGCAAAGCTCCTCACGTCGCTCTATTGGTGGCGTGTGGAGGCGGTCGAGAGGGGCGAGCGCCTGGTGCCTCGAGAGGTAGAGGCACGCAGGGCACAGCTCCGCCAGGTCCTAGTGGCGGAGTGGAAGACGCGCTTAGCGCTACCCACGGCGGGGCACGCCGCTGTAGCGGCGGTAAGGCCCGTTCTAGAGGAGTGGCTCAACAGGAGCCACGGCGCCCTAAGCTTCCGGCTGACGCAGGTGCTTACCGGACATGGGTGTTTCGGGAAGTACCTGTGTCGACTAGGCCGGGAGCCGACGTCCCAGTGCCACCATTGTGATGATCGCCGCGACGATACGGCGTTGCATACGTTGGCGGAGTGCCCAGCTTGGGCCGAGCAGCGCCGTGACTTGGTCGCGGCCGTTGGTGCTGCGGGAAACCTCTCGCTTCCGGCCATTGTATCATCCATGGTCGGGAGCAAGTCAGGGTGGAGAGCTGTCGCCACCTTCTGCGAGGCCGTCATGCTCGCAAAGGAGGTGGCGGAAAGGGAGAGAGAGGCTGCCTCCTCTCTCCCCTCCCGCAGCAGACGCACTGGGCGTCGTAGGGTGGCAGATTTCCGGCCACCGTAGGGCGCGGCCTGTGGACGGCAGACTCGGGGCGTCTTGCCGTCCGACCAGCAGCAGGCCTTGAGGCGGCGGCGTCGTGTTCCGCGCGCGCCTCGTAGTGGAGTCCTGCGGCCGGGGTGACGGCCGCAGTGGGTGACGGGGCCCGCCTGACTATGGCGGGCCAATACCCGTCGGGGGGTTGCGACGAATGCTTCGGCGATACCCGACCCTCCGACACACGGGTACATGAGGAACACGGGTTGGTTTTTAGTCAGTAAGAGTCTGACAGTCCCCTCCGCGCCTCCCCCGGGCGGAGGATGTCCATGAGGATTTTCCAACCCGATACCAAAAAAAAAAAAAAAAAAAAAAAAAAAAAAAAAAAAAAAAAAAAAAAAAAAAGGAATATGTAATTCATGATGTTCTTTGGATTTGTCCATGAGAGGTCATATAGCTTAACATTAGGCGAATGGCCTGGTCGTCTCGCTTTTCGTCGCAATAAAAAAAATAAGATGAAAACCTTATATTACTTTAATAGTCAAGGAAATGGTACGTGAAAAACTTCGTAACCTACTTAAGAGCTTTGTTGAGAGTTCCGTGCGCACGTGAAATGAAACAAATAGTTCCACGTGACTAATATTTTTGATATACAAAATAATAACGACAACCGAAGAAACGTTGCTGGATTTTGCTGGATACGAGCCTCTTTCAACACGTCGCGTCGCTATTGCTCAGAAAATGCTTACCTTCATCATCAGAGGTCCTGGGGCTAATGGTGATGATATAATCAAGTCATGGTGCAAGTCTCACTCCTTATCCAAGTAAGTCATAATATAGCCCAGAGTTAAATGGGAGCATTGTAGCTCAGAATCGCCCGGAATCTTACTTGCTTACCGGTGCTACCCCCAAGGGAATTTGTGTAGAGGCCAATGGCTGCTTGTGACTCGGATGTTGGTAGCGTTTTATTTTCTAGTATTGTATGTATATTAACTAGAAACTGAATTGAGAGTTTGTATTTGAAAATAGTAAACATAAAACAAAATAATAATACGAGTATAATTAAGTGTTTCTACTTTGAGATATGCCACAGCGATGTAAACCAACCCACGTTGTAATTATTTTTGTGTACATATTCGCATACTTTTGCAAGTCACCCGTATTTACTTAGGAATTTCGTCAAACCAAATTAAATCACATGGTCAAAGACGTCACAATGTCTTGGTCGTAAATAGACAGTTCTGTTTACATTTTGGCCACCAAATACAAGAGCATATTATTGAGACAAAACAGTCATATTGTATCACTTTATTATTAATGCTTCTATAATTATTTCTAGCAAACAGGGAAAATAAGGACGAAAGCGATAACAACGTGATAGCCAAGGAAAGCAAGAGTATAAGAATACCATCTGCCGTCTGCGCAATGGGAAGATGACCTCGACAAAGCAACGACAAGAAAGCTGTACTTAGTAGATTCGATGGCTGTCGCATCGCACGGAACAAAACATCGAATACGAGGTACACCCAACAAACAGTTAAAATGGCATTATTTGGATACGTTCCGACAATATATTTGTATTAAGTGGTGATAAACATAGATGCACCAACAACGTTATCAATCACAATTTTGCACAATAAAAATTGACATGCTATCTTATAATACAGCGTTAATTGCCTGCTTGCGTTTATTCCCCGTATAGTGTTTATTTCTAATAATTACTCGTCGATTGACAAAGATGTACTGCCAACATGGCTTGAGTAATCTTAAATGCACAAGAAACTTATAACCGGCTGTTTGATCATATACGGAAAGTGAAGAATTTGCAAACAATAGCGGTAAGTAACATCTAGTGGCGAAGGCTCCATGGAAGCCAATTCCCGCCGGCTTCCCTTTTGTAATTTATCATTACACTATAAACAAGCAAATTATTCAAACTTATGTATTTAATATCAAACTCAATTATTATTTTTTACATTCAACGACATCTGTCGGCCAGATACGTAAATATTACTAGGAAGCGGCACAGTAAGCCCTTTTTACATTGCGACGCCCTGCGACCTCTGGCGGATTCCTGTAAAATTGTTCGGCTTATTCAATAACACTAGCGCGGCCCGTGCGCCGCCGCCCGCCGCCGCCCCGCCGCCACCGCGCCGCCGCCGCGCCGCCCGTTACGCATTGTATAGTATGCAACAAACCATGCAAAATTGTACCTTAAATTGATTATGATTTAAGGTTCAAATTACGTTAAAAAAGCAAGAGGCATGCCGGAGCTTCTCCGGCATTTCGTGTGTTTAGGTATAGATAATACTTATTACAATAGCGAAATGCGGAGTCTAATGTATTAATAAGTGTTGTATTTACATTTTTACAATATATTCATGATTCATGCAATTAGTTTTAAATGTTTTTAATTACAAAATGTGTAATTTTAATATTATGGTTTTAATGGAAATTACTAATCGTTAGGAGCGTACTAATAATATGTTTAGATTGTCGATTTTACAAATAAAGTTAGTGTTTAGATTTTAGGACGTGCTCGACCCTCGCCTGTGGAATACATTGTCTTACTATTGTTACAACTGATTAATGCGGGGCTATCGTACTTGTTAACATTGAGTCTAGGTTTTTATTTCTTTAATATTAATCTTATATTCACGTGCGGTTTAGAAATATACTTTTTTATTTTTCTCATTATGTAAGCATGGTTTAGTTTTTATTTCATGGTCATTGTAAATATTATATAAGTACCTACATAGGTAACGATAATATTAAAAATTAATTGACGGCCGCAATAGACAGATGCCACAATATCACTTACCAAATGAAACCCAATAATTTGGTTTGGTGAGTAAGATTCTCGGAGCAATAATTTGCTGGTGGGAGAATATTCGCAAAGGTCCGAATATAAGGACACACGTGCATAAATGTGTCGCGTTTTGCGTTCATTCTGTGAAACATCACACAGTAAATTTGATCTCTATTCGGACTGCACTACGCTTACTATAAGTCGCATTGTAGTCATTTCGTAATCCCTTAACCCTACTAATATTATAAATGTGAATGTAAGTTTGTTTGTTACGCTTTCACGCAAAAACTACTCAACCGATCATCATGAAACTTTGTAGACATATTCTTGGAAGTATAAGAAGTACCATAGGCTACTTTTTATCCAGAAAAGTTTAGTGTTCCCGTGGGATGAAGAAGGAATTCCGATATATTTGTTACTTTTTCATACTCAAAAAGATGGGATGGGACTGGATTACATTCCATTAATGAGAATGAGACGGGGCGGGCGGGATATAACGGGATGGGACGGGACGGGATGGTATATTTCAAATAAAATTAACCACGCAGACGAAGTTTGCGGGCAGAAGCTAGTAACAGGATAAAGAAAATAAACATATTTTGTGATTTGAGCTTCGGCTTCCCTTTTAAAAAATGTCACCCTTCGCCACTGGTAACATCCAATCTGTTTGATTGCAAACTTACTAATAATTTAGAATCATAGTTTAACTATTGCAAAGTGGCTGGTTCTTGGCAAATACAAAATTTGCTTGATCGTAAGATATTTGTCCGGCACTAGACATTTGTGCCTGACTTGATCTTAGCTACTTACAATCGTAGTGAGGGATAACGTTAAAAAGATCTTTATTTAATGCTTTTAAGTTGATCCAACTTAGCAAAAAGCTAGGCTTGTTCCGCGCCTAGGTATGCGTGTTTAATGGGATTTGAGAGTAGCAACAGATCAAAAGTGAGTAAACATTATGAACAATCCAAGCTGTAGATATGATGATAGCAAGAGTTTTAGAGAGATTTGGCTCATCTTTATAATCACCAATTTATCCAACCTCAAAACGTCTTTATGACCTAGATAAAAATAATAGTTTCAATTAAAATTTACAGTTGACATCCGTATCGAGATCGCTATTAAACTATCAGGTATAATAAAGCCAAGATATTAATATGCAATATTTTTTGCATAATTAAGTTAAATGTCAAAAAACATTTACAAGTTGTATCAGAAAGTGATATTATCTTTGTAATTTTGTTTAATCTAAAATTAACATCATTAACAAATTATAACCGATTTGTATCTGTATATTATAATTAACATTACACATTTTGTGAATGCTACTGAATAATTTTGTCCAGAATTAGTAACGCATCTTAATTCTGAAAAAAACATACCTATTGTTTTTTAATTTTAAAAGGAGAGACAAATAATTGGAAAATAAAACTGGTGCTTTACTTAATTAATTAAGATATACATTTAACGTGGTACTTCGTACAGTGTCATTGCATATAAATACGACTGGTTCTTTTCATTTTCCAAATAGTATTTTATACATCGATATCAATGTTAAAGACAATGTTTTTACTCGACCCTTTAGTGTCCAGCAAAACGACCATCGGTTCGCAATGTATTGTAGTTAGTCGCCGGGAACAAACTGCTCTTAACAAATTTGCCAACGAACATGGAGGTCCTGTTGATAGGAGTACAAAAATATATATTATATATATAATTGTCCAATCTACTGTATATGGCTTTAACACTGTAGCAATAAAGCTGACTTTGCAATGATAATACGAGCACTAATGAGGTATATTGGTGCATGATTGGGAGCATTCCTTTTCGGCAAGTCAATTCAAGTTTATTAGACAGAATTATTTTATCTCTATTACTCAGAAGTCTGATATCACATTTTTATCATATCACATGTAATAATATGTATTATCAGAAATTCTTATGTTCCAATACGTGTGGGTTTCCTCAAGATTATTTTAGCGGAAAATTGTGGCATACTGAACAAGCGAACTTTTCTTAGGATTCCTTTATTTCATCATCTTCATCTTCAGCTAGAGGAAAAGAATATTTTAATGCAATCCTTCTCTAATTCGTTTTTTTTAAATCCCTACTATTTAGTAGTATAATATTTTATATATTATTTGCCAACAATAACGAACCGATTGAAGACGGACAACTCATTCGCACGACTTACTTTTATGATAATTCTTAGTAATAATGAAAATTCTATACGATTATAGTTGAGAAATAGAACAATAGGAACAATACATAATTTTAAGTGACAAAAAATCATTATATTTCAAATGTTAAATATATTATGCTGTATTTTCAATGCTCTGTAAAATCAATCGTGATACTATCGTATGTGATATTTCACGAGTTAAATACTTTAAGGTTGTGTTCAACGCAATGTGTCATTCCAGATTTTTGCTCTCTCCTTGAGAACCTGTTTCGTCCAGTTAAAAATTTCGAAGGAACAAGTGCATGACTAAGAAAGATGTTTCCGTGATTCATCGTCAAGTTATACAATATTATTACATTAAAGCCGATAATTTGACAGCGGTGATAATCAGAATGTAAAATTACGTTCATAATTGCAGTTACACGGCAAAAAGTTATTTTCATCAAGTGGTTTTAAACCAACTATGAAACAACCAATTTTATTTTATTTAATATATCTTGGAATAAACAGCAATTATACATAAAAAAATGCAAATAAATGAGTCATTTACACAGTTTTGGCACACAAAATACTCAGTCCACTAATCTTATGTTTTTTTAAAATATGTACATTACCTATTGAAACAGTGAATATTATCAGCTAAACAGGCTCTAAATTTCTCTTTCTAAATCTTATTTACTGCTGAACCTAGGCCTCCCCAAAAGGATTATGGAGCTTAATGACATCTAAACGTTTAATAAAATATTGATCTTATGTAAACAAAACATATCGTTTACATTCCGACATACCTTTATACTTTGTAGCCTGTGAAATTATTTCCAGTATCTAAGTTACATTTAAAGGAAAAAATAACAAATACATGTAATTGTTTCTCGATAAATTATTTTTGTTGTATAACTCTTTTTTTATTGTGTATGTTACTAAAATGGAAGTCATTGACTTATATAAATGGGTATTGCAAAAAACATGTATTTTTGTCTAATTTAATTTCTTAGTCACCGCAGCAAAGTAATTTAGTTAATAAGTAAATACACGTAACAGTCACACACATGATGCCAAGTATGATGCCAAGTTATGTTCATGGGTATTAGAAACTACGAGAGATTAATTGTCAGACCTCACAGTCCCGAAACAAATTATTGCGGGTCACACAAAAAATGTATCGGTCTTTCATTTACCCGTAAGTTTCTTAACCAAATCCACATCGGATGTTTAAGTGACCAGTTTAAATAAGCAACTTCACTAACCCATATTACTTATAAAAAATATGGGTATCTTTCTGTATTTAATTTACAGATGAATTAAGTAGATAGTTTTCCCTAATTCTAACCAGGGAAAAAACTTATTTCCACTCGAACAAACAATAAAAACTGTTGAAACAAAATGAAAAAGTATGCGCATTTTTTCCTACATACTTAGGTATAGTAACACATACAACTTCAGATATGAGTAGCAATAAAAAAATCGTAAACTTCAAGTGTAAACAGTAAAGTAAAGGTTATTAAAATGTAGTGCAATTATTTTAGGTCAACAAACTTCAATGAAGAACACAGTAAAAACTCCTTACTCGCGCTTCCTTTATTCGCGTTGCATATTCGCGGATCAAAAAATTGCGACCCAATTCCTATGTTCGCAAATGTTTATACAATAAAAGTTCCCAAAATATTAAGAGTAAAGTTTTTGAATTAACAAATCGTAAAAAAACTCGCATTAATTTAAAGTAGGTACCTAAAATAAGATTAACTCTTGATGGCGCACTGTGTAAAACTTTTCTCCGATAACAAGCTAAGATGTATTAGTGATAAGATTATTTCTATTGAGTCATTGACGTAACTAACATTATAAATATTATGATATCGGGATAAGTTGATTCTGAGCGAAAGAGTTCCTGTTATAATTTAAGATAAAATGCTCGCAACTTCACGGTACATATTTTGTTGGTATGAACAGTAATATTAGTGGTGATATTTTTTATACTGTCACGACAGAATTATTACGATGCAACTGATAATGAGTGCAGTGCAAAAACCCATTGACTTTATATGGTTAGCTTAAACCAATCGACACGATTATACCGATATGACCGGTGCAGTTCCGGCCTGATACAGTATCGTGATATGATTAGCACTCGCATATACTAGCCTGGTCGTATCCAGATATGCACAGGTAAACCCGCAATGTGATACACTTAGGCTCACTATGCCGGGTTCTGAAACACTGTGTATTGTATGTAATACCCGATAATACTACTTATGATTATAAAAACTTACTTCTTCAGCATGAAAGCTTTGCTCAGCTCCTTAAGCACAGTAGATACGATGGCACCGGCAGCGGGCACTGCCAGGACCGACGCATCCATGCACGCGGACAGCGCGGCCGGGGCAAGCACGCCGAGCCGGCTCAACCGAGGACTGTCTCTCGACATCACTGACACTGAAGCACGCACGACCGGCAACCGCAAAGCGATCCGCTTCGCACGCGACACTGAACGTAAATGCGCCGGCGCACTGACGCGGCTCCCTTGCCATCGGTAATCTATCGCTCCGCTTCAATGCTATCAAGGAGACAAGGACGAGTAAACAATGCTTTCTTCGGCACCGCCTTTGTTGCATCTGCGGGTTTACTAAGAATCTGTGATATCGAAGCAAGAACCACACTATTAAAATTAAAATGTGCCGTTACAAGAATTTGTGTAGTATACAAACAAGAAATTAATTATAACTAGTGAATGTAAAAACGACTCGGATGAACCAAAACATTAAATCATCATCATCATCATCATCATTAGCCCGTTGCAGTCCACTGCTGGACATAGGCCTCTCCCAAGGTACGCCACAGAGCCCGATCTGCTATTTTACTCGTATTTAAAACATTGTAGAGCCAAACCAAGAGGGCGTTTTCGGTTTATCATAATACTTTTGTTATTAACAGAAAACATAAATGATCAATAACAGATTGTGGTTAAAATAGCTCTGAATCAATCTAAATTGCGAGCTAATATAATCTCTCGATTGTAAACTGATTTTAAAAAGAGCTACTCTGACATACCTAACATTATATTGTTATTGTATAACATTTTTACGGATTGAATTAATTCATTTCATTTCCGGATAATAAATTACATTTTCTATAATTAAATATGACCTGGTTAAGCTCTCAGGAAGTCACTGGATACAGGCTGCTTCCAACTGGTTCGTTAGGCGATCTATGGGGGAGGCCTACGTTCAGCAGTGAACTACCAGTGGGTGTAAAGAAGAAAAAGAAGAAACACTGCTTTTTTTTGTAAATACTTTCTGTAATAAACATGTAAAACAATAAATAATAGCAAAAGCGAAAAAAAAAAATTATATTTAGACCGGCACTGCTTGTGCTCTACTAATACGCAATTTATAACCGCGAAAGCCATTTTTAGATAAAATGAAGTCAGCACATTAATAACCGGTTGCGAAAATGTATCCAAAATTATTTTATGACGAAACCAATTCTATTCATAAACGATAACAAGTTTGGTTATTAACATGTCGTATATAATATAAAATACCGTAACGGAAATTTTTTGAACATCTTAACTATAGGGCAAAGCTTACTTAAAATCGCGCGTACAAAAAATCTACATGTAGCCTTTACACATAGTTCAAGTATTACTTTTATTTCGGTGTCCTCTCGCAATACATAAAAATCTGATCTGACTTTGATTTTGGGGTCTTAGAGCATAGGGACCAGGTTTTTGTTTATGAACTTATGAATCAATAACTCGTGGTGTTGATAATTTTACTGGTGGTAAGTCTCTCATATGTGAGAGGCCGCCTGGGTAGGTATGTACCATCACATTATTTCTCCCGCCAAACAGCAATGTAAATGCACTGGTGTGTTCTGGTTTGAAGGACATTGTAGCTAGAGTAACTCTACTGGACATCATGAGACTGTCTCAGGGTGACGAGCGCAGTGTCAGGCAAAATTAATTATATACAATTATATAGTATTAGATTAATGAATACTCAAAGTAGTATAAACAATTTTTTCAGTGGCATTTTATGCAACGTGTATTTCGGTACATAAGCGGTAATCCACATCTTACAATTATAATATACTAGTAGACGAAGAGAATATGATCGCATATTATTTGTACCTCTCAAGACTAATGTAATGTCTTTGATCCGCTAGCTCGTTTGAGGAGATCACAGGGCGTGTGAAATTGATACGATTGTTCTTTACACGCATAAAGGATTTAATAACAGAAACTGTTACAACTAATTACTTAAACAAAACAAACAGTTTACAAAATAAGTGCGTACGATTTGCGGTCATCCGATGGTCTGTGTCAGCGCAAGACGGCACTAAGCGCGCCACTTTGATACCGCGAGGGAGGGGGCGCAGCATTGAGTTATATTCTACCGATAGACGAGAGACGTTAAATGAAATAAAGTGCCCCCGTATTTTAAAAGCACACTGCAATATTACATCACTTACCTAGCATTTTATTAAAATATTGTAACTTCAGACGATTTGCTTTCGGTTTGATGGCGAGAAATTCATTTATTACTTTTAAACGTATGCGACAAGGCGTACTGCACTGTCACTGTCACGACGCAAACTGATTCATGTGTAGTGCATGCACCGCAAGTAGGTGGGACACATTTTTTGTACTGAATGTCTTATCTAGTGTAACATTGATATCGATGGGGCGCACCGCGCAGGGATACATTCGGGACCGTGCTGGAACTATAGAACTCGTTACACTAGTCATATTGTTAAAATAGCTTTCAAAGTAAATACATTTTGAGAGTTATTAACATAACAAAAAGGAAAATTACAGCTGTATGGACCGTCATAATAATATCTGAATTAATTTTAATACTGCCAAATCAATAAAAATAACAACTTCCATTGTACTTACTAACTTCTCGTATAAATAATTTCCAGTGATGATTTTGTACATAGTTAATTGGTGCTATTTCCTTCGAAATTAACATTGTCTCATTTAAGTGACTCATAACGTTTATGGATGTATTAAGCGAAGTTTGTGGTAAGATATCCGTTAGCGATCTGATAGCTTCCACCGTACGTGATAGTGGAAAACCCGTAATCAGTGACTCACGCAAATATTTCGCGTTTCGGGTTCAGTGCATGTATATCCGGTTTTGACAATATCCATCTTTCATATTCATCAATAGTTGTATTGAATTCACTGTCGTACATTTCATCGTTTCTTTGTGTTCAATCCACCCACATATACGACAGCCTCCGTGGCGCAGTTGGTTAGTCGCCGGTTTCGATCCCCGCACCGAGACAAATGTTTGTGTGAACCAAAAGTATTTGTTTCGGGTCTGGGTTTTTGTGAGACCGAAAAGTCTCTCGTAGTTTCTGATACCCACGGCACAAGAATCGATCTTAGTGTGGGGTCAGGTCTATGTATGTGACTGTTGGGTGCATTTATTTATTTATTTATATTATATCTATAAGGTTTGTTCTGCCTTCTGCTAACATCATTAAGTTATGAAAGTCGAATTTCGACTATTACGACCACCAGTTTAATTTTCACCCTAACCGGTATGACTTTTAATAACCTAAATTAAATCCTATATTGAAGTGCGTGGTAACGGACCAGACGCGGCTGCCTACATGTTCACGGTGGTCGCGGGTTCAAATCCCAGGGCACACCTCTGACTTTTCGGAGTTATGTGTGTATTGATAGTCAATCACCACGCACTTTAACGGTGAAGGAAAACATCGTGAGGAAACCTGCATACCGTAGCGATTTTAAAGAATTTCTACGGTATGTAAGTCCGCCAACCTGCACTAGGCCAGCGTGGTGGACTATATGGCCTAACCACTCTCAATCGATTCTCTCGATTGTAGAGTAGGCCCGTGCCCTGCAGTGGGACGTATATGGGCTGATATAGATATAGAAATCCTATATTGAGGGTTGGAATAAGGGGATAGTGACTCCCTAGTCATCAAGCGAGAAAACTGGGACCTTGAATACATAGCCTTAGGACATCAATAACAAATTATTGTAACTTAATTGAAATATCTATACATATAATAAATTTGTAACCGATCGATGTCTTTATATGGAAGATAAATGAGAAAAACTAGTATGGGGGTCTGTATTAACGTAATAGAACCCAATTATGATTTTTAGAATTTTTGTATGTTTGTCGGTTTTTCTGTTCGTCTGTGCGATTGTGCGCGATGAACTCAGAAATGGCTTAACGGATTTCGATGAAGTTTGGTATGTAGGTAGCCGACATCCAGGATTAATTTATTCCGAAAAGTTTGGTGTTCCCATGGGATGAGGAAGGAATTCCGATATAAAAAAAATACTTTTTTATATTCAAAGGGATGGCATGGGACTGGATTACATGCCATGAGTGAGAGTGAGGCGGGATACAAAGGGACGGGATGAGACATTTCAAAAAAGTTAATCACGCAGACGAAGTTTGTGGGCAGAAGCTAGTAATTTAATAAAAATCTAATAATTTAAAATGATGATGAATTTGTATATTTTATGGAATATTTCCACAAAGAGCGATTACACAATTCTAATCTAATAATACGATTGACCTAACACCAGTAACACGAATACCTACCATTAATGAATTTTCAAAAGTTTCCGACGCTGCATGCTGGCGGATTATTTCAACAAATTCCAACCCACATGTCCTTTCATTCCACTCCTGAAGATTATGTAGGTACATGTTTTCATTCTATTGTTCCATGGTTTCTGCGTCAATCACTAGTTAATTGAGCAATTTGCAACACAGAGACACCTGTGTTACGAGTACAATGCGTTCCATTTGGCTCGCGATCAATGAATCAATAGCTCCAACGGCGGATGCACGACCACTTAATTATATTGTTGTAACCAAAATTTGAATTGCTTAGTTGAGCCGCGTGTCGTGATGAGAAAACAATATTCTATTGATTTATTACTTTATTGTATACAGTACAAGTAAATAACAAGGAAACAATAGGTATTATTGGCAGTGTTAAACCAATAGTCGACCTCTTTCACATTACCTTTAGATGGACGACTGTTGACTACTTGTAAACATAAAGAGCTAGGTCAAAATAAAAATAAAAACCAAAAAAATAATTTAAAGAAACATAATAAATAAAAAAAAAGTGCTACATAAACAAAAAACAATTAAAAATATTAAAATAACAAAAAAAATTAAAATTGTGTAAAAATAATAATAATTAAGAAATTATTAACATACTAAAACAAACAATATAAATTAACAACACAAAAAATAATTAAATTATGTTAACTAAGTATATAAAATACGGTTAAAATACCAACCCACAGCTGACAATAGAGAAAAGTACGTAGCTATAAGGAATCACTGCAATAAGATGTGTAGGAATGCACAACGCCAAAATATCCATCAGTCCATTGAAAACGGAGATCCATCAAAGGTATGGAAATTTCTTCGCTCCATAGGGGTTGGGAAGACACGTAAGAATTCTTGTCCTAATGATTTAGACATCGAGTCGCTCGTCCAGTATTTCTCCAATTCGCCCTATTGTGATGGGGCAGCTAAAGAAATGACTTTGAATAATCTCTCCTCTCTTCCAACTCCTACATATCCGCCTTTTGTCTTCAGCAAATTTTCCGATTGTGATGTTAAGAAGTGCATACTGTCCATATCGTCTAGTGCGGTCGGGAGTGACGGTCTTAGCCGTAAAATGATCATTCCTATCCTTGATGAAATCCTACCCATTATTTGTCACATCCTCAACTTTTCTGTATCCTGTGGGGAGTTTCCACATTCGTGGAAATTAGCCCAAGTGATCCCTTTACCTAAAAAGATTAATCCCGGGTCCTTTTCCGATTATCGCCCCATATCAATACTTCCCTTCCTATCCAAAGTCCTCGAACGACTTACCTATAATCAAATAAATTCTTTCCTTTGCAAAAACAATCTCCTTAACCCAATGCAATCCGGTTTCCGTCCTGGTCATAGTACCGTCACTGCCCTAATCAATGTTACAGACGATATTAGGGCTGCGATGGAGAGTGGAAATCTTACAGTACTTACACTATTAGACTTTAGCAACGCTTTCAATACTGTGGATTTTGACATTCTCCTTGGTATTATGCGCTCTCTTAACATATCTCCAACGGTAATTGATTTGTTTCAAACTTACCTGTTTGGTCGCCGACAACGTGTTTGTATTGATAACACCTTTTCATCTTGGTGCGATACTACAGTCGGTGTTCCGCAGGGTGGCGTTTTGTCTCCTTTACTCTTCGCTATTTTTATAAACTCAATTTCTCAAAAACTTACTTCATCCTACCATCTTTATGCAGATGATCTCCAAATCTACTCGCAGGGACCTTTAGCAAGGTTGTCAGAAACTATAGCGAGAATCAATGCTGACCTATCGGAAATATGCAAATGGAGTAAATCTTATGGTGTTAAAGTAAATCCCGGAAAAACCCAGGTCATTATTATTGGTAGCCCCAGAATGATTTCGAGATTGGACTGGACTCGAGTTCCTCAAGTGTCTCTCGATGGAACAATCGTCCCTTTTAGAGAGACGTACGTTAAAAACCTAGGGATATTAATGGATCCTAAAATGTCGTGGAACTCCCAAATACAGGCCGTGAGTCGCAAGATTTTCGCTGCAGCGGGATCTTTGCGACGACTCCGGAACTTCTTGCCGTTTACCACTAAAATTGCGCTTGCACAGTCTCTTCTCCTACCAATTATTGACTATGCCGATACCAGCTATCTTGACCTCAGAGAAGACCAACTAGACAAACTTGAGCGGCTTCAAAATTTCTGTATAAGATTTATATTTGGACTTCGTAAATATGATCACGTTTCAATATTTCGCAGTAAGCTCAAGTGGTTACCAATTCGCTTTCGTCGGAATGCTCATATACTTTCTTTGCTTTATAAAGTATTATTCTGTCCCTCCTCTCCTTCATATCTTAAAGATCGATTTCAGTTCCTCAGTGAAAGACATGCGAGATGCGAGATCCCTCAGATCATCAGAAAATCTTAAGTTGTATATACCAAACCACACCACAGTATTCTTAGACAAATCTTTCTCTGTTCAAGCAGCCAGGTTGTGGAATGCCTTACCTCAAAATATTAGACTTGCTAATTCACTTAAAATTTTTAAAGCACGAGTCAAAGATCACTACTTATCCCTTCTTAATTAAAAGAACATGTTTTATTTATATTATATTATCTTGTATTTCTTAGTATATATGTAGGTGGTGTATGTATATTATGTAACTTATGCTTAAATTGTCTGTTATATTGTATATTAGTATATGTATGTATGTATGTATATGTATGTGTGTATGTATGTATATGTATATATATATAAATGTATTATTTTTGTTAATGTACTCTTGTTGCACGTCAAGCCCAATTTTTCAATCCAACAATTCCAGTTCATCCAAAGGTTGCCAGGAAGAAATCGCTCAATGCGATATGGTCACCGATTGTACTATTTAATTTTTTATTTGTATCACATTCCTTTGTAACTTGTTATGTACAATAAAGAGTATAAATAAATAAATAAATAAATAAATAAATATATTTTTATTTGTTACTAGCTTCTGCCCGCTAACTTCGTCTGCGTGATTAACTTTGTTTATAAAAATATACATGTATAGATTATTTGGTATTTCTCATCCCGTCCCGTCCCGTTATATCCCGCCCGTCCTATCTCATTCTTACTCAAGGTATGTAATCCACAACCATCGCATCCCTTTGAGTATAAAAAGTAACAAATATATCGGATTTCCGTCCTCATCCCACGGAAACACTTAATTTATCTGGATAAAATGTAGCCTAAGTGTTAATCCAGTGTTAATATGGGGAATATTCGTTTTTCTCATTTATCTTCCATAATACAAAGAAACACCCTGTATGTAAATAAGACATTTACCAGTTTTTAAGTTGGACTTGTACCTATATAACTGTGAAACCGCATCTCATTTCGTCTTGTAGTTTTTGCGTTATGCGCAAGTAAATAAAAAGAATCACCCTGTCTATAAATGAAAAATATACCAGTTTTCAAGTTGAACCTGCAGCAATACAACTGTGAAAACCGCATCTCATTTGGTGCAGTAGTTTTCGCGTGATGCGCAAGCAAACATACAGACAGACAGACAGACAATAAATCTAAAAAAAGTTGTTTTGGATTCTGTTGCTGTTATAAAGATCCCCCGCGTTGAAATTTCTTAAATATCTTCCATGTACAGACATCGACCATTTACATTTTTATTATATGTATAGATTTTATATGAGCCGCATCTAGTAATGCTTTATCTATAACATTACTTAAGTTGTCGAGTTATGATCGCTGGCCGATGAATCAACGCTAACTACCTACATTTCAAATTGTATTAAATATAGTGTATGAAAAAAAAACCTTTAGTCTGTGCGAATTCGCCCAATGTAATATAGATAAGTACAATAAGTTAATATAATATTCTCATGTAAGTGAATGTAAATTCTTATGGGAAAATAAAGTTCTTAAACCACAAGGTAAGTACGCAAATACCAAATTTTGAACCCAGGCTACGGCTGTCATACAATACTTACGTGAAAAATGAAACGTAAACACATAAAACCAAGAAACATTAAAAATTACTTTAGAAGGAACACATGTTTTGTGACTATATACGTTTGTTATTATAACCTAACAAAGAGAATGTAAGTACTGACGGAGTTGCGTGACATCGTCAGCTGCAAACGCATTGCGTTCGGGTGACGTGATTCCATGATCCGGAAGGGAAGTAATTTTGGTAAAATAAGTCGAGCGTCATTAAATACGGCACGTCGCATGTCCCGCATGGTGTCGAATGAACTAATACTGCACAGATAAATATTATAAACATTATATTGCAAAGATTAAGTGTATACCTAATTGCTGTATATATTTTTATATATTTATCATAAAGAACAACTACAAAATTACAGGGAGGTATATAAGTGTCAAATTGTTTTTGTAATCGTAGTCCAGCAATTAAAATTTATTGTACTTGAAACTAGGAACTTATCACACAAACGAATTATAAGTAAAATTTAAAATCACATGAATTTTTGTCGTTGCAGATTTTCTACATCCGAGCACCTGGAGCATCAGGCAACGAAAAATAGGCCTAAAGGGGGTAAAATCTCATGATTGTTAGATCTTTTTAATAAGGAGTGAGGGGCACCACGGCGAGCCGGCAGACAGTCCGTGACGGCGGACTGACGCAGATCACCGTTACAACCGTCACAGCAGACGTTGACAAACTGACCTAGCGTCAGTCGAGGAGACAAGGCGCGGATTTAAATTCCAGGAAAATAAATATTACCTTATTCGACTGATAAATAATTGTGGCTTATTAAAGAACATATTCTTTAAAAGCATTGGTTAACATTTGCATTACTATTGGTATTATAGTAACTTACTTGAGTCGATAATCATATATCTTAAGATAAAATGTCTAGCTGGTACTCATGAGCCACCTATTTCTTTGGAGACGGAAGCGAATGTTGCCAAAACCCGTGAATTGATAAGCGCGGAAATTTCGGGCAGATGACCCTGTTATGTATCGTATCCCTCTCTAAAAATTATCACGAGTATTGCAATTAAGTGTAACCCAAATATAAATTATAATATGGCAATTCCAAAAAAAAATATTGGCAAATTCTAGGCGAAGTTTCAGTTCCAAGCACACGCTCAACCAAATGATAAGCGCCCTGAATGCGGACCTGCACAGATCAATCATCCTCAAAGCCATCGGTTTAACTGTATCCACTCTTGAACGGTATTTGCTCGGAATTAGTGCCAAATGAACCAACAGTTAGTTCAGTAACGAAAACCTAAGTACCTACTATTTGCACGCGATTCTTTACTAGGTTAATATGTTTAACATAACATACAATTATAACGTAACACATCTTTGAATTTTTTTGTCGAATGTTTTCTCTCTTGATGGGGCTCTGTTATAGAATACTTTGTTTGCGCACGTAAAATAAACAAATACACATAGTACTGACCACAAATTGGGACACCAGGCTTATGTCGTCGTTTATCAGTCTAAAATGTATGGTTTTACAACAGCTTTGTATGAGGTGGAGGCTACTAGCTAATTAAGCCTTCCGACCTGCAAACCCTTGTGGAAGAAGCGGGAAGAGTATGTCTGGGTCATCAGCATTCTATCCCCGCGCGAAAGCCTACACCAATATAACGACCAAAACTTCTTGGTAAAAATCTTCTGACTGTATTTTTGTATGAGGAAAAGAACATTTGAAAGACACCTATCCCCACCTATTACTAAATTATAGAATACTGTAGAAGATCTTGTGGCGTGTTACAAACGAATAAATATTGTTTCTTCAAGTTAACTTTTAAATTATGGTAACATAAATAAAATGTGTCCGCATGTTTATAGTGACAATAATACTTAAGATAATTAGGGAAGTCACTGTAATACAATGAGACCTTCATTTAGATGTTATGTTGTACGACATAAGAACATTATTACAGCAACATTAACGCATTATTTTTCCATTATTTAATATTAAAATGTCCGCCGATATAATAGAATATACGTATGCGTTTGGATGGCAATCACTCAAAACAATGGTGGGCAAGTCGTTTTAAGCAAGGCGCATGTGTATGTATATTCAGTTTTGATCAAGTTCGAATCCACATAACTGTATCGATCGAGAAATGTCATTAAAACGTCAGTTAATTGACTTACTGGACCTAATACTACATACCGTAGAGATTACATACATACATTAAAACCTAGATCGGAAATAACGTGGTATTAGCATTTAACCTCATCCGATAATAAATATAACCGCACTCTAGCAATTAGTATTATTTACAGTGATCATTTCAATATTCTAAACTCCTATAAAAGTTATAGATGTAGTTTGACGAGGCTGCGGTTGCGGCTGGCCTGTCAGAATCAATGACAATATAATTTAGTAGGAAAGACAAGAAGCGTCTCTTAGGCGCCTTGTACATTAACAAGCATGTATTTTCGGATGAAGCTCATTGAAAATAATGAAGGTCTCATGAGGCCTATTACATTCGCTCTTATCACACGTCTTCACAATCTCACAAACGTTTTATATGTGTGCTTGAAGCTCTTTGAAGCTTTGAATCGTATATTTATCGATAGTAAAGGTCTTCATCGTCAAATTCCAGTAATTAAGCAGTGAAGTTGTATTTATGGACCATTGCTATTTAACAACCAGCACTGACTATACATAAGGAGTACCCTACATATTATATTACAAGATATTCAAACACAAAGCATACCAATTTAAATAAACTTAAACCAAAAATAATGATACAATTTCTATCTAATCAATACAGATTATAACTGTAAATTTTACAAAATAAACTGCACTAGTTGAATAAAAAACGACCAAATCAGTGTCGATTCGAAAGACAGGATATATGACGCCGGCTATCAGACGTCCAGTCATAAAAAATTCTAGCAGCATGCACATATATTATAATATTGCATAGTCTTACGATACTTTGTGGATTGAGACCGGCTACAAGAATCAGAAGAAATAACTAGTCGTAGTGTAAACAATCCCTAAAACAACAACCGGACATTAAACAAACTTAATGGACGAGTCATCACTGGTTTTCAGTGTGCCATTGCCGCGTGATGGGAATATGTAATGGCCCTATCTCGGCCAACAATGGTCCAGGCCATATACGGCGCAAGAGTCATCTTCCTAAAGGAAGGTCAACGGTAACAACAAGTCACGTAGGCTGAGTCGACCGTATTTCCGTATGTTTTTACGTCAGTTGGACTGTTTTTGTGGTTTGTTTTCTTAGGTACATCCTAAATCACCAGGAAAAACGATGTCAATGTCATGGCTGTAGTACTATTCGACGTTGGATTTACTTTTATTGGCAAAAAATATCTTCGATTCGGAACACTGTCTCGGTTATGAAATGATTTGCCAACCGGAGTTATGCTCATTACCTTGATAAATTACCCCCTTGACAGTAGAACTACTTCATTTTCATTGTTAGCATGTTTCAGATGATAATATAAAATTAGTTCTCATGTCTTGTTAACTATTCATTATGTCATCAGCCTCAAATACGCTATTATTTCACATCTTACATCCATAAATGTATTTCTATAGTTATGAAATAAATACAGCCCATAAACTAAATTATTACATTTATTTCGAATATTATTTATACATTATCACTTACATATTTTTCTATAACATTATTATTTTTTTCTTTAAAATCTAGTGATTCCTTTCTAATACTGATAAGGCTTGATTTTCTGCCGAAGACGTTGCTCAGCGCCCAGTCTAGAGACTTGGACCTTTTCTTCTCATTCGCATAATCGTCTAGTACTTTTGATAAATATTTCTTTCTGTACACTGTGTACAGCCAATCGTCAGAGTTAGATCTTCTCGTGAAGTCTGTAACTGGGATGGTTGGCATTGCGTTAGGCACGTGAAGGATACTGGGTCTTGTCGATAGCTGTCCAAGCTGCCGCCTGTTGTACCTATTTCTCGGTACGTTGCCTCTGTCTGCCTCTTCACGTGTCGCCAACCAGTAGTAATGGGTGATCGGATCCCGTGGACCCCAGTGCCGAGACGGCTCGAAAGAAGATTTCAATTTCTGTGGACAAAAAATAATGTTAATACCAAATCTTTTTAGACTATAGGGACATTTGAAGAGAATTTATTTTTGCCACACTGGAAGCTTTGAATTTTCGAAAAAGTAAACAAAAGTAAACCATTGTGCAAAGTTAATCCGTTTTTTATTATTTATGATCAGCGTGGTAATAACAGGTTACATAATTATGTAAGTTAAATTATGCAAAACTGATAAACAATGACAACAAGGTTATTTGAAAAATATTTTTAGTATCTTATAAATAATGATATATTATTTAGTTTAACATGGGTAATACAGGAACCACCCGCATCATTGCAAGCGGCTGTAGTGTCAAACGATTATAAAGCATTCATAAACAGGTAGGATACAAATTCGTTTCGAGGAAATATTCATCTTCATATTCCAAACACGCATATGCTTCAGTTATTAGAATACAAGGTCAGGGTTTTATTAAAATTAAAGAAGTAGGAAATGTAGATAATGTTCGCTAAGGATGTCACTCGGGTCAACTACGGAATACTTAATCAAATTCGCTTAGCACCTTTGAAACAGTCACGCACCCATGTTACCTCCAGTATGGTATGTACATGTTGATACATGAGTAATGTCTAATTCGTCGAAATCTTTTGGAGGATAATAATAATACCACTACATAGTACTATCCTACTATAGCGGAAAAAATGCAAGGAAAATCCTCTGAAAATGGTGGAAGGAAGGAATATTTCAAGGTCGCAGGTTACTCGTGTGTAGTTACGTAATAAGTAAACTAGTATATCTGGGAAACGTCCATTATTTACGGTGGAAAATTCGCCATATTGACCAACGTATCTGTATCGCGTCCCGGAAATGGTCAATGTGATTCTGGTTTTATCACAATGCAATGTAATTGCCCACGCATGCGGTCTGACACATGTCTTGTAACAATTATAGATGGTTCTCTTATTGTTACAGGAAGCTGTATCGTAGGCCCACCAGGATCCCAGATGTGGCAATGATAGGACTTTGTTATTGAACCTCATGTTGGAGAAGCATCCAGTCCGGCACTAACTGAATGTGCTCCTTTTGGCTTACCATCATTACCTAGTTGAGACGTTAGTGTCACGTATTCTCTTCCATGTCCCGTGGAGGCTAAGCGTAAAGTATGACAATTCTTATACAATACATTGCATCCATTCCTAGCCACAACCAACGCTTTTCATTTGCAGATTAACAATTCCGGATATTTGTTGCAGCCATTAAATAAGACAAAAGATATGGTATTTGAAAGGGTAATCATGGTTCATTACCTATCATAATATCACTTTGCTATATCACATACAAATTGATTATCTTGTTCTACTTGTGTAGTGCAAGATAATCAATTTGTATAATTGGGCTGTGTATTTACAAGTGATGAAAAGCATGACAGTGATATTGAAAGACGAGTGAATGCAGGAAATCAAGTAAATGGTGCGCTACACTCCTTTATGGGAAGCCAAAATGGATGTCCATTGAAGAGTGTTAGCACCAACGCGCATGCATGGTAGTGAATGTTGGGTATGGCAGAAAACGCATAAGAGAAAGCTTAAGACATTGGAAATGAGATCTTTAAGAGGAATGTGTGGTGTGAGTTTGTGTGGTAGAGTGCGTAATAGCGCGGTGATGGAACGTTGTGGAGTGAAAGAGTGACAAGAATTGAGAAAGCAATGTTAAGACGATTTGGGAATGTAGAGAGGATGGATAAAATGCGTTTAACAAGAAGTTACATGTCGTTTGAATGGAAGAGTCCGTAAGGTTCGACCTAATCGAACCTACCCCAAAAAGTACCCTGAACCAATGAGAATGCATGAAGAGATTAATAATAGTGGAAGCGAAAGTATCGAGGATATCAGGTGCAAGGATAGTGGATATCCATCGTCTCTGTCTACCCTTATGGGATACAAACGTGACGTTTATGTATGTATTTTTTATATGATTATGTTCGCAAAGCAATACTTAATATGTAGTGACAATCTCTTACCCCAATGAAATCATATTGTACTTGTTTCCAAACAGATATAGAAGCGAAGAGCAAGCATACTATGATGGCTAATGCAGCAGTAGCCGCTACAGTGCTTGCCGTCCAAGGAGGTTCCGTCCATTCAGTGTCCCTGATGAAGATTATGACGGTCCACCAGATGAAGAATGGAGCGATGATTGCTGGAGCGGCGCACCAACCCCACACCCAGAATTTACACAGTTCAGCGCCAGTCAAAAATTCTACGTCTTCTACCAAAACTTTCCAACCTGAAATATAATAATCACAGATGAGTATTAACGAAGACTCATAATGTAAATGATCACACACTCTTTAAAGATTAAAGTTAAAGATTTTGTTTGGGTGAAAAAAGTGTGCGAACATAGCACCTGTTAGAAAATACAGTAAACTGCAACAAATATCAGTTTCTAGTGATTTGTAACGATGCCGGTTCGTTCCTTCGGGGAGCCTGCCGCTTAGAGGAGCCAGGATTTTTGGAGGGTGGAAACACGTAGTTAAGCTGAATAACTATTTCACAGCCTGATACCCTGATGCCGGAACCTCTTGGTTTCGGCAGATAGGCAGTGTAGTAGGGGCCACCAAGTTGTGGCTTCGTAATACTAAAAGGAAATAATTCAAAATGCGTTATCAAGATGGTGCGCATGATAATGTCGGTGTATTTAATTACGAATTAATTAAGATCTAGGAAAGTTAAGTATTAACAAGGTACCAAATTATATTTTACTTGATAATGCAAAAGATTATCACTAATCTGCAATATGTTTTAAGTTTTTCCTTAAAAAAACCTAAAACTATAACTAAATTAATATCAATAATATTGAAGCCGTTTAACTTCACTATCGCAAGTGCTTAAATGTTGAAGAAGGTTTCAAATACATACTTATTTTTCTTTGGTAGTGTAAGGATGTACAATTACTTATATTAAACCATTGGAAATCTTTGAGAAAAGCCCATGTTCTAACTTAAAACATTATCAATACTAACACCACACACAATGAATTCACTGCAGATCTCATGATCTCGATCGGAAAAGCCCATGCTTTTCCCAACGATTTCTAAAGTTTTAATATAATTTTAAAGCGGTATGCCAAATCCAAACTTTTTAGGTCGTCTGTTCACTTCGTGGGTGGACGCCTGAGAAATTTTAAGACCTTACCATAAATAAAGACGAACGCCAAGATTTCGACAACAGTGGCGATGCTGGTTAAGAAGGGTACCGCTGTGTCTTCCATGAGGGTAAGCGCTGGGATCCTGCCAGCCAGGGTCGCAAGTGTCACGACAGCACCCACTATTGAGCCGGCAAACGACGCGAGCCTCCATTTAACCCCGCCAACGCGTCTCAACCTGTCGAAAATCGGGAGCAGCAGAGCGAGCTGGAAGGAATATTAATATTATTAGTTTATGTGTAACCTTCCAATGCAATACCATAGAAGCTAGCAGATAGCAGATATTGTAATGTCAGAAAGTTCACTCGGTAAATCGCAGAGTCCTATTTTATATTGGCACGATGAAGAGACTACTATGCTATCTAACAGTTTGCGCGTGGTAATGCAAATACAATCGGCGTATCTATAGGCGAGAAAGAATTTATATCTTTCGCTGGTCAACCTAATATGTCAACCTACTTGAAACCGAATGTACACGGGCTAACTAAAACGTGACACATTTGCCATTATCATGTATTTTGGATCTAAATAAAGTCTCAGGCTTTATATTACAGGGTAGAAAATCATAAGTGGCATATAAGGGCACATAGAAACAGAAAATATTATAGAGCTAGAGCCCGTGGCCGCCTAACATTCATAATTTTTCAGCAAATCAGTAAACAGTATTTATAATTTTAAACAAGTTATTACTGATTTTCAGTGACCATAGATTAAAATTTCAAAGAATTTTGTTTCATCTCTATTTTATCCATACATCAATAACGTATTTGATGACGTATTTCCTTCACTTAATCTCCCTCGAGCATACAGAAAGTATATTTTTAACAACGCATACCATTTTCGAGGATTCCTTGAATTCATTTTAAAGGTCACCCTGACAGATAATGTTGAGGAAGATTTGAGGAAACGTTTTAGAATACGGGTGTTAATCTAATACACACAGACATCTCACCATTGTAATTACTCCTGAAAGAAACAGCATAGCAAAGATCAGTAACGGCCACACTATGGCCAACCCGTTCTCTTGGGCCGTGTGATAAGTCTGCACGAGTACGGCCATCATCCCATCATCACGGTACAGTGGTCCTGGTACGGTCACTCCGAACCAGAACAACGACGCCGCCCAACTCGACAGAATGTTCACTCCCACAAATGTTAGGGCTGTCCTGAAATTGGTAAACATAAATTATGTCGTCGTTGCCCTCATCAGAAAGAGAATGTTGTTATACTGTCCCGCCAAATAATAACAATGCACCTACAATGCAATATATTCGATATAGAATATTCACCGAAGAAGATTACCTCTCGCCGGTCAACACATATGTGCCGAACTGGTTGACACAGAATACGCATGGGCTAAATCCGAAATACTCTGTCGCTATGATGGTGTTTTCTAACATCGTGATTGTAGTCCAGACGGATATCGTTATATAGGATTATATTTCACTGGTCGTAGAACTCTCTTTGTCTATTTCTCCCGTAAAACAGCAGTGTAAATGCACAGTTATGTTCCGGAATGAAGGACATTGTAGTGTATAAAACAATACTTACCATTGTACATTTGTATTGCTGTAGAAAGTATCTCCAGCAGATATGAGGTATCCGCCGGCTATCTGCGTCGACAGCAGCGCTTGCACCAGTGCCGCGTGCCACACATCAGCGTGGAACAAGTTACTCCAATCGTCTCTCTCCACGAACGAAGAGATGTTCGCGATAGTCCCTATCACAGACAATATTGTGATGCACAGCACCAACACTAATGGCCCGAACACGTAAAATATCCTTTTTATCACCTTTACTGAGCTGTAAAACCTGGAATTTACCAAAACTTTAATCAAATCAATTGTTAAGGAAGATTTATCGATTAAACGGTTAATCGAGGTTGCTAAGCAATTAGCGGGATGTCATCCCGAAAGCATCACCGGTTCGGGCGATAGATATACTTATAGATATACTTGGTAGATAGAGATACTTGGCCTTAGGCCTGGTATAATTTGTTCAATCGAAATGAGGGTCGACCACCCTTTACAGAGTAGATCCTTTAGACCTACGTTGGCTAGTTGATAAGTTTTATTTGCGACAGGTACACAGACAGAATACATACAACGGTTAGTCATAGGTTACGGCTTCCGTTACCGTTACAATGCACTATAATGAACCAAATTGCTTAATTATTATGAACAAATAAACTTACATAAAAGGAAATGTAATCCAGAGCACTATAACTATCATAGCCACTGCTAAGTAATATTCGGGATTTGCATTAACTGGTGACATGAAAGTAGCACTGAAATATAAAGGTGAAAAGTTTAAGAATGGTAAGGTATTTTGTTTCATCAGTAGGTATTCCTTTTATAGAAATTATGGTCGGAAATTTATTTTAAGACCAACATAGGATAAAACATCTTGATAGTTCAACACATTGTAACCACATTAACTAATCAATTTCAATACAATTACAATACTTACTCCAGACAATCGGAGGCATTAAACGATCTTCCAATTTCTTCCTGAAAAGAAAGCTCTGTCTGTTATTGCAATCCTGAATATTTCCTACATGTTACTACAAATGAATACGACCCATTTTTGACCGACTTCAAAAGAGGAGGTAATCAATTCGACTGAATTTTTTTTTTTTTTTTTGTATGTTTGTTACTCGATTACGCTGGTATTTGGGATCCGATTTTAAAAATTTCTTTTTTGTCCGAAAGCATGATGTACTAGGTTGGTACCATAAAAAATTGGTGAAGACCTGATGAATATCTTTGGTCCTGAAGACCAGAACTCCTCAAAATTGAACGGTACAGCAATAATTCTTTTTGCACCTGGTTCAGTATAAGTGTATTACTACAAAGGGGGGGTTAAAAGGGGAAAGGGGTGTATGGGGGGGGGAGAGAATAGATACTAATGTAAATACTCAATATCTGTGGCAGTAATTAAACGATTAAAAAAATAATAATTTTGTCGACACTCGACAAGTATGATATGTTAGATTGGTGTCATTAAAAAATGGTGATGACCTGATGAATATCTTCGGACCTGAAGAACAGAACTCCTCAAAATTGAACGGTACGGCAATAATTCTTTTTGCACCTGGTTCAGTATAAGTGTATTACTACAAAGGAGGGGTTAAAAGGGGAAAGGCGTGTAGGGGAGGGGGGTAGGTAAAAGATACAATTATTTTCCGTTTTCAATATAAAAGTAGGTGAAGAAGAGGGAGAGTGAGAGAAATAGATACGTAAATTACCGACGTAAACTAAGAGAATCCGACCTGGTCAGTGTCTAACAATAGCGGATATCATGATTATAATGACTTACAATCTTCTCATAATTTCACAGCAATAATATCATGTTTGGTCTGAAGGATTCGAAAATTTTAAAGACTACGTTTTGATTATATTATGATCACCTTTCTCATCGTTACGATGCCTATGAAAACTAAAAAGGGACAAATAAAATAATTTTTAATAAAAAATAAAAACCGACTTCAAAGTGCTACTACAAAGTAACAAATAATATATATTTCATCGTGCTAGTACACAATGATTAATGTTCTTATTGACTTGACTAGCTAACAAATCTTAAATACGTAATATTTTGAAGGCGGGTCGCTAAATAACAAACACGTATAAATTTAAGCAAATGTTACACCATTTGATATTACATGTAGATCCTGCAATGTTGGCTCAGAAAGGCACGTAAGTAAATTAAACAAAAATGAATATAATGTGCTAATCCAACGTGTAAATTTATTGAAGTTTTGATAGAATTTCTATGTGTCTTATATGTGTGTGGTAGCCTGTTGATAATTATCTAGATATGATCCACGAGACGGTTGACCACCGTCTCGGTTATAATTCCAGGGTATACACCTCCGGAATTATCGGAGTCACTTGTGTGTTGATGATATTCAATTACTAAACTCTTTAATAGTGATATATTTAAATCATAGTCAGGAAACCTGCATGACATAAAGGCATTTAAGTACAAGAAAGGGTATGTTGTGTCCCATGCTCAACAGTGGACGATTACGGCCTGATATATTAAGACAAATTAATATTCCGTGTAAATCTTGCGTGTTTTTCGCTAGAATTTCTTTAACAAATTAATGTTAAGCGTAAGCGACCCGCCTTCAAAATATTACGTATTTAAGATTTGTTAGCTAGTCAAGTCAATAAGAACATTAATCATTGTGTACTAGCACGATGAAATATATATTATTTGTTACTTTGTAGTAGCACTTTGAAGTCGGTTTTTATTTTTTATTAAAAATTATTGAACGTACAACTACTCTGATATTTGGCGAAGTGCTCGGCATATTGTTCAAGGTTTCTAAAGTGGCCTAAAATAGCTGTTATTGCTAAATTGTAAAGATTATCATCATAGATCATGACTTAAGCTCCTGGTTGTTACTGTAATTCGCTGATGATCATCATCGTCATTATCCAGCAGATGATGACAACCAATATTTCATAGATGTTTTTAAAAACCGAGATGTGAAAACACTTTGGATGATAAATGATTTAACGGAAAACATAAGAATGAAAAAACCGGGAAAGCTTGGTCTTTATATTTATAAGGTAAGACGATTTTTTTTTTTAAATTACTCTTATATACCGAATCAGGAATGAATCGTCGTAACACAATCCACCTTAAGACTTCGACATATAATTTTAAATGAACATAATATAACTGCTTTTCAGCTATTTTTTCCGATTTACATAACTTATCGTGACACGTCAAGTTTGCGAGACCATGCATTACGACATACCGTATACACCAATCGAATCATAACACTAGAATACTGTGTAGTTGGTAGTACGTTTCTCTTTCCTTCCGTAATAACCCTTAGTACCTACAATATAGAGTGCAAATATGTAACATGTCTGATACTATGCAAATTATGCTTTTTTCTAGGAATTATTCACGCACTGTTGATTCAACAGTATTGCGCGATCAAAAATTGGACTACAAATTATTCTGAATGTTCTGAATTATTCAGAACTTGCCATTTCGTGTTTATCAACAGCATCAGCTACGGCTTTATAAAGGCACTGTGCGAATAATGATAGCGAGATTCAATTCGACTATGGCGTCATCTCGGGGGGTTGTCTTAAGGGCAGACAAAGCCGTAAAACTGAGTTGTTATTTTGTAATGTAATCGTTTTAAAAGGGTATTTTTACGAGATTCTCTGTATAGATTAAATACCATTATTTTATAAATAATTTTCTACGTACATAGTAAAGCAATATGAAAGTATTTTAAATATAACCACCTTGTCTAAGCTATACAAATATTGAATACTAAATATTCACATATTAAACGTGGTAGTTTATGAATTCATAGTCGTTGGTGGTTATCAGTCATGACAGCCAAATAAATGTATTTTTGCCGGACAAACAAGCTCTACTGAACTGCTTAAATATACGGCAAATCTGTGTCAAGTACCGAGATATAATTATCGCGTATCGGTATTCAGTGTTCTCTCTATGGCACTGGGCCTATACTCTGAGATGCAATTTGGACATATTTCCACTAAATTTAATAAACAATATTAAAAATTTGGGTAAAAATAAAACAATTTAAGTAAAAAGTTTGATGACTTACCCATCCTATACGCAAACGGAATGCAACGTCTATTATGAAGCGTAATTTTTTTCGGCTAATTTTGAATTTATTTCTTACCTCTTCGGTCGTCATATCGATGCAGTCCCAAAATGGAATAGAATTACTTAATGTGTACAAAAAGTATGTAACACTCAGAGCTAAGTAGATGCTGGTGTACACAGAGCCCAGGAAAGAAACTAGCATCCTCAAATAACCAATTCCTGTAACAATTATATGTAATTTGTAATTAGTCCACACAGCAATGTTATAAAGATAAATTCGGATCGTCGATGCACCCAATCACACGCATTCATAATCTCATGATCCATAATAACAATTTTAGCATGTCTTTCTTTTTCTTCAGCTACAGGAAATGCGCTGCTGAACATAGGCCTCGGCCAAAGATTTCCTTAGCAACCCGATGGAACCGCCTGCGTGCAGCAACTTTCTGCAACCTTAACTAGGTGGTATGTCTGAAACAAGTACACAGCTCATAAATACCTGTAAAGAACGGCACTGCCTTCCAAACTCCGACCGCATCTTGCTGGCTTAGCTGACCTATTGCGAGTTGTAACAGTACCACAGGCAAAGCGACGATGGTCATAGCAGCAGAGAGCACCAGGGTGTAGGTCAGGCCTCCATATCGGAACGCATCGCGAGGTACCCGCCATGTACTGTTGAAACTAAGCGCCACTGCCAAGGTGCACAGATGCGCCCGCATAAGCGGCAAACTTAGCCATTCCTGGGAGGCAATATTACATTAATTGCTATTAACATACATTACATAAGATGATTTAAAAAATATTCATAATAGTTCATTTGCTTTGGGCTTACAACAACTAATAACTTGGATAGAAATGAAGGAAAATTAAAATGCGGTTGGTATTCATCCTATAATGTATGGGAATTGACACGAAATCATAGAAACTATACATTTCCCGCAAAGTAACGCATCCGCAAATGTAAACGGTTTCCGCACTCGGATTATTTGACATGTGGAAACAAAAATCTGCTGAACTCCGAATGCAAGCAAGCTCAAACGACCAATGTAAATGAGCCATAATTGTAGAAACTTGTAACAGTAAAACAAGCATTAGTGGTTGTTTTACAATTTACTAAGGCATGGTTATGAACAAAAGACAAACTAACATTTGAAATGAATGCATTTGTTACTTCATAAAGTATGCATGGCTAATTTGCCTGAATTCAATAATATGAAGGTGGAGGTCATAAAAAGTACACGTTATTATATTAAAAGGAAAATGGACTGAATGTCACATATGTCACAGAACGGATAACCACTGGAGTAAGCGTGTTCTTGAATGGAGACCGCGTCTTGGCAAACGTAGCGTGGGACGTCCTTTGGCCAGATGGCGGGATGACTTGCACAAGAGGGCTGGCAGCGACTGGATGCGTAAAACAGCAGACCGGGCTCTGTGGCGTACCTTGGGAGAAGCCTATGTCCAACAGTGGGATGCAACGAGCTGATGATGATGGACAGCGTGGTTAATAAATGATAGGATTACCCTCACAGACTACTAAGAATGAAGGTAGGTATACACTTTTTCATGTTAATCGCATATGTAATCCAGTGAGCCCGATTTTTTTCTTTATTACGTACAATAAAGTAAATTCTTATTAGGTAAAGTAGATCTTAAGTAGAAGGAGGACACCCACACTAGCCACGTGACCGCATCCGCGTATACCCATTAGTATTAACAGATATTGCAAATAGGTAGGTAATAGAAAATGTTACAGGTATTCATAATTTGGCGATGACTGACCCTATCCAGTTGATGAATGAAAACTGTTAAATGAAATCCGCATTGGCAAAGATATTAAGATAGAACCTTGGAGATAAGTTAAACACACCTTAAACGGTTAGCCAGGCCCTAACTTTGATTTCGATTGGGGCAATCCGTGAATATTATGTTTGCAAAAGTAACAAACATTCAAATATTATAAATGTTGTGCTTATTTTTAAATAAATATATTAAAAATAAAAACGCTTAGCGTTTCATAGTTATAAAAACCTGAAACAGTTCAATGGGTTTCATTTGAAATAAACTTGTGACATAATCAGTAATTTAACTGGAACAATTATTTATTACTACCTCGCACAGCATGTCAACTATTTGTTAAATAAAATATAAGATATTCACAATTCAGAAGCAAACCAGAATTAGATAATAATTTGGCTAATTGATTCATAAATCATAAAAAGGAGATATAATTCAACTTACCCTTAATCTGTACGATTCAAACATTTCACGCGCGTATTCACCAAACGTTGTTCACATATCTGCAACACCAAAGAATTCTTACTGTTGACATAATATAGCTAAAAGTTACGTTAAGATTTACCAATGTTCCAGATAAATGAGATAAAAACGATAGTGGTACGAAATCGATTCTAAAAGTTATCAATCTTTGGAGTGTTCAGTGTGGACGGCCGCTTATCTATCGCGAGTGATACTGCAGAGTGCACCATGGAGGGCATCGAGCGAGATACTCTGACTTATGATGTTTGCAAAATTATATACGCATACCTGTGCCAATAAACAATATAACAAAGGTACTAAGGTGTTGTTTACACTTCTCGTTGGCATACTCATTTGTTTACAAGCACCCTAGTTCTTTTGAGGTGAGCGTGATTTTGCGAAAGATTAAGATTTAAGAGTATACTGTAATGGTTTCTTCAAATTTCCTTTTTTAATTACTGTCCTGATGTGCAATTAATTACAATTTATGAAAGTAAAAGATCCTACCACCAAACTACAAGCTGTAAGGGCAGGAGTAAAATGTTAAAAATGTAATATTGTACCTAATTTAGAAGTCATGTGTTTTTTAAATAGTATCGGTAATTCATATTACATAAAACAATCGTTTTATTTTATTAATTTAACTCGTCATTTTATTTCTATCTAGTTGATGCGACCAATCCATTTCCATCATACAATTAAGACCCAAACAACAAATAGAAAATAATTTTTCTGAAATTGTCAAACTCATGCAAGAAAGCCTTCTTGGATGGATGGATGTATCTGAGAATCGAACCCAGGACCACCGTTTCACTTGTTTCCACACAGCTGCTTTATCAATAAGGCAACAGGCATTTATATGCCTGAAATATTTCACAAAATGTGACATTACTCAATACTGTAACACTTTAATAAGTAGCATTAAATCGCCACTAATAACGATTAATATACTTAGGTACATTTATTACTCACAAATCATAAATAAAATCCACTTTACAGAACACTACAATATTGATACATTGGCAAAAAAACGTTAGAGACAACAATAAATTTAATCAGCGATTTTTATCTAGTGTTTTTCGTTCTAAATGCATTGGTTCTAGTACCCTACTCAGTAGATAACTATAGTATAGGTATATATAGGTACATCGAAATAAAAAAAAATATAACACTAAAAACAATTATATCGCGAGGCTACGGTCACATGGAATCCCGGTAAATAACTGATACCCTCAATAGTTTTTATTGATTGTTCAAATAAAAACAAGTGACGTCACGTTTCCAGAGAAACGGTAAATGACGATATGAAACATTCTCGCAATATTTATAATTGCTTAGTTCCGTGCAATCAGATTACGCATTGTAATATGAATGTAGGTAGTATTTTATTTATTTTTCAGCGAGAAACAAGAGGTCAGGTCGCTTCTTAGCTTTACGCCTGTGAGTAAGCAGGAGCAACACCACACAGACTTTATAATTACTCAGCACTGAATGGCGCTAATCACCCTGAGACATTAGACGTTAAGTTTTTCAATGCAATAGTTTCTTTGGTTACAATGTCCTCCAAACTGGAACAAAATTTCTTCCATACGGCCGCGTTTCCACTGACGCGGAGCTGGGCGGAGAGGAGCTTAGCGGTGCACAAATTGACCAATGACTATGCTTGAAATATCCGCTACGCTTCAATGGAAACAGCACGAGCGGGGTGGAGCAGAGCTGAGCGGATATTCATACATCGAGGCGGTGCAGTGCGGAGGACAGCGAGCATTGGGGTACAGAGCGGAGGACAGCGGGGCGGTACGGAGCGGTGCGGAGCGGGACGGTTCTATGTTTTCTCTTCGAATCCAAAAAAGTCGCAACAGTCAATGCTACTTCATCTGATTCGTTATCTTCGTCTTCAAGTAGAGAAAGATATAAAATGATTGCTTTTTTATTTTTAAGCGACAACATGATGTATGCTCTTTCCGAGAGATTGAGTGTAACTAAGTGCAAAAATGCGCGATTCCAAAAGTATGCTCCACTCCGCTCTGCTCCGCTCACTGACCACTCACCGCTCTTCATCGCTCCTCTCCGCCCAGCTCCGCTTCAGTGGAAACACTGACCACTTTTCACCGCTCTTCTCCGCTCCTCTCCGCCCAGCTCCGCGTCAGTGGAAACGCGGCCTACTGCTACTTGGTGGCAGAGATAGAAAATGCCTCTCCGGCTTGTCATACGAGAGGCCTACCACCTACAAAAAAAAGAACCTACTTGACCTATTAAAAAATGTGTTGGATTCCTTTCATGTTCTAACACCAGGGGCTAACTTACACAGTTCATCTAGAATAGTTAAATTAAGAATATAGCCTGGAAAATATCTTTCAAACCTTTTGATAAATCTGACTTTGAAAGATTTTGTTTTGGAAGTGGAAGAGCCACACTGTTGTCAGCTATGACTCAGCATGAATGGGCATACTCATCCTGGGCAGTACCTTCCTACCACTGTCTAATAGGAAATCGACGTGAAGCAACAGTTTTGCTGCGTTTCGTTCGTTTAGTGAAATTGCCGGATACGTAATAGAGGAAAAGGATAGGCCCTTTCCTCTTCCCATCTTTTTTCCTTCCCGTTTCCCGCCCGATTTGATGAGACGGCAACACATCCATGATCGAAGCGTGAAGCGTCGTGAATGTTCATGGGCGGCAGTGAACACTTACCATCAGATGAGCTGTTTGCTTCTTTGCCGGACTACATTTTAGTGTTCTTAATACATTATTAGGCTCGTTCAATTACTTAGAGACCCCGAGGCGAAACCTGCATAGTGCTTAGCAAGAAGTTTTCCCAAAGCCATTCGAATTCAAGCAAACGGCACACGTCAAATTCAATGGGCCTAGGTCTAACTGCTGTTTTAGTATTTCCGTGGGATGAGGAAGGAAATCAGATATATTTGTTAGCATTTTACAGTAAAACAGATGGGATAGGACTGGATTACATGCCTTGAGTGAGAATGAGACGGGACGGGATGGGAAATTCCAAATAAAGTTAATCACGCAGACGATGTTTGCGTGCAGAAGATAGTGGTGAAATAATTATTAAAATCCGTCCAGTAATTTTTGAGTTTATACGATTAAAAATAATTCCACTATTTAATATTAATATAGATTTATAAATGGCAGCCGGGAACTTTAGTCGTGCGCACAGGATCTGACCCATACAAAATTGGTACAAACTGGCGACAATATATCCACTAAGCACATTGATCAATATGTATTGCCGCTTTGTAGTAGAGCAAACCCAGCTGAGATTGAGGCAAAAGATGTCGATGGAGTTATTTCCATGCATCAGATATTTTTCTTTTTCTGATGCTTATTCAGAAATGCTTGTATGATTAGGTATTATATTCATCAGATCAATTCTACACCTGGAACAATAAGAGTTATGTATAAATACATGTACTTATATATTTATGCTCTTGTTAAAAGCAAATAATAGTATGTGGATAAATTGGTTATTCTTTTTAAAAAAATAATTTGAACATATACCTAAATCAAATGATATTCTTTTCGAACTTATTACTTAAAATAAAGTTGGTAAACAAGTTAAAACACAATACTAGGTCACAGCTATTATTATACAAAATGCAAGTGACAAATATACTTATCAAGAAAAAGATAGCATCAGAAAATTAAACAAAACACTGTAGAGGGTAATTAGGGCTATATTTTTATTGCACTTTTGGTACATCTAACATTCCTTTACTATACTTTGTGTCGTGTGCCACAAAAAATATTCTGAAACTGTAGGCAGTTATTAAAATTAGCATGAAAATATATAAAATCAATTAGTGTAATTGAGAGACTCTTTTAAAGTTATATTTGTCCCACCCCACTAATATCATGCTAAAACTTTTTCTTCCAGATTATGCTAGAATTTAAAATGTGTGTATGCAAAAAATGTCACATACAAGGACACAATACAGGTGCACTTATTTTATTTTCTTTTTCAGCCACAGGGAGTCCACTGCTAGTGCTAGTGCTGAACCTATATTCCTGCTTGCCTCCCTCAAGGATTTCTGCAGCAGTCTGTTGGAAGCAACCTGCTCCAACAACTTTGTGCACCTTTTCTCTCATCATGGTGACTTAACTTTCAATTTTGATAATTTGTATATTAGATTATACTAATCTATCAATAATAACAATCCTCTCAACTCTGAAATAAGCATTTCCAATATTTATTAAATAGAATAATTTAACATGCAATGCTGAAACCGAACTCACGATTTCCATTGCCCTGATCGATGGGTATAACTATAAGAGTGCCGGTATCTTTTTATTTATTGCGACATATGGCGAGACGAGCATGCCACCTGTTGTTAAGCGATACGGCCGCTCATGGACAATAGCAAAACCAAACAACACCATGAATTACAAAGGCATTTTACGGCGCTCGCCATGCTGAGATATAAGATGTTTTGTCCAATAGTTACTCTGACTAATGTAAACGCTATCGTGTCTATTTCTAAAACAGATTGGTGTATGGCGGGAGAAATAGAAATTGCGGTGGTACCTATCCTATAGGCGGGCTCTCACATATTGTGAGATCACACGAAACACGGCGTCTAGCGTTTTCTTACATTTACGTTCTGAAGTTTAAAAAGCTATGTATGAATACATTTTTATGGGACTTCTTACTTAAATAAACATTATTTTTTTAACCAGTTTGTGGTTACCTTAGGAACAACTTAAGATACTTTTCAAAAAAGAGTGGAATACTCAATTTTAAATAAATATTCATCTTGAAGAATCATGACAAGTCGCCCACTATTTAATTTCCTTTTTCTTGTTTGTCATTCAACATGTGATCTGCCCACACTGGTTAATTCTGGTCAGTATAGTTACTTTAGACTTAACTTAACATGGAATGTTCAAAATATTATCACTAGTTTTACTATTAAATGGCCACATTATGAGTTTATTTCTTATTAACATATATTTAAGACAAAGTAGCAAACATTTTAGTTATATTTGAGTTACCTTAATACTACAAAGTATGTTATTGACTGAAGATTGTGGTGTAGATTATATTCATGAAAAGCATGGTGACTGCTATTTCATACCAATCCATTGAAGGTCACTTTTCTCTGAAAATCAGATTAAAACAATATTATACGAAAATGGCTATTAGATATATTATGTATATTATCTCTAATAGATTACTAAACAACATTTCTTTTAATTTAATTTTGTTGGAATGTACAACTACTGTATTGACATTTGTTAGCAATATATAATTGATTATTAGAGACTGGATATTGAATTGCATGTTTATTCTATTTTCAGCGATCATTGCATATTTTGCGTAAAAACTAGTAATCATGCATATTTATGCTTCATTAACTACATTTTTTGGCATATTAATGCTATATTTAATACATTTTCTGGTAGGTTACTCTCATGATAAGAGTCAAATTAGGTGTTAGAATATTTGTTTCATATACAATATACATACACTAAAATTAAATTACTTTATTACCAGTCCAATGTAAACCTAAGTAACCTGACCGTTAGGTCAGCACTCACCACTCAGTCTCACTCGCCAGCTCATTATTAAAGATTATAATTTATGGGTTATAAGCTAATTAACAAATTTTGAATGAATGTATGATTTTCTGATTTCATGCTGGTTTCATAATAACATAATTGAATATACCACTCTTTTTTTTTTACTTTCCTAAAACCTTACATTTATGTTGCATATTTCATCACTTTTTCATTGGTTTTCATGCATATTTTGAGCTTTTATGTTGCATATAATCCAGTTCCTATTAATATCTAATCATCTATAATCAGGTAGAGCAAAAATGTGAGAGTTAACTTTAATATTATTTAATCAATGCTTGAATCTTAAAGTACAAACAGTTTTTTTTTTAATAATTGAACAATAATCTTGTTTGATTATTGTATAATAGATTTTATTATAAAGTCTATGCTTAGTATTTAGATACAAATCCAAATAAAAGGTTTTTTACCTTTTTTCTGAGTTAGGCAATGGTCCATCTTACTCATAAATTTTCTCCACTTCACCCAATCTTTAGTGCCCTTGTAGTAAAGCCATTGATTCTTATATATTCTTTGACAACCTCAAACCCGGGGTTATTAATTGACAGTCAGAGATACCTGTCTTAGTGGGTAGCCATTTATCCTTGCATAATACATATCCGTTTCCACAAATGTTTTCCCATTATGAATGCTGTATCATTTAAGCCTGAAATAAATATTCAACAGTATGAATGTTGGGAAAAAAGGTGCTTAGTACTTAGATCCAAATCAGGAGTATTTTTACCTGTTTTCTGGGTTAGGCAATGGTCCATCTTACTAAGAAGTTTTCTCCACTTCACCCAATATTCACTGCCCTTTTAGTAAAGCCATTGATTCTCATATCTTCCTTGACAACATCAAACCTGCGCTTATTAATTGACAGCCCAGAGATACCTTGTCTTAGCAGGTAGCCATTTGCCCTTGCCCTGAATAATACATCTCCGTTTCCACAAATGTTTTCTCATTATGAAAGATGTATTGTTTACGCCTGAAAAAAACCATTCAATAATATGAAAGTTTGGAGAAAAGGAACAACACTGTTTGTTTGAATTAATCAAATTGGCTATTTGACTAATTTCTGAAAAGTGTTTTAAAGTCTAGATATAATCACTTTATACCTCTTCAAACTATTAATTTACTTTTAAAGAGTTGTTTATAACGAATAAACATATTTTTCAGTTTTATCATCTTAAATGTCACCAAAACGGTAGGTCACGTGACTTTGAAAAAGTTATGTCACGCTTTATAAATGGTGAATGATCTTAGTGGCAGAGATGAATGAAAATTGTAAATCGTGATATCACACGCTGCACAATGACAGCTTGTCGTGTTTTGTTACATTTAATCAACAGATAAAAAATGGCAAACTTATTTTAGACAATTTAAATATTTATAATTTAGATAAATGTAAATAAAAATACCCATAATTATTGTTTACCAAAAAGCTATCATATGCAACACATTTTATAATTTATTGCCACAACAGTCAAATACCCAATTAACAGATAAATGTGCCTTGTTCTTATTCAGGCTAAGGTAAGGTCTGCTTATAAAAGAAAAATCATATTTACCAACACATTTTAAGTGTGTTTAAAATTGCCTTCAAAGGCTGTGCCACTAATTAAATCTGCTGGGTTGGTTAACTTCACTAAATATGTAATTACCTGCCACAAATTTTAAGGCACGTATCGTACTTTTCAAAATAGTTTTTGAATAACAAGACTTATTTTTATTGACCTACATACCTTCTTTATGGTTGCATCCAGAGACGATGCATTACTTCATGTGTTTCGTAAACGCTGGAATCAAAATGTGTTATCCAGTTTTAAACTGATTTCATTTGTTTTTTATTAACAAGTATGTAATCCAATCAGATTTCTGAGCCGACCACAGTTATGTCGAGAAAGTGGTATGGTAATTATTATAGTAATAAAAACACCTGTGTTATCTGAAGGTTGCAAATCATTTTAATGATATAAAATTCATTGGTAATACTTAATAGATATTCGATCGACTAAGTTTAAAAATTGTTTATGCTGAATTTAAATGAATTATTTGTCAGTGTTGCCACTATATTAAAAGAGAAGATGATTTTTATTTAACTCGAGGTTTAAAATTGATTTTATAAAATTTGTATTAATGCAATGAACAATTTTATGTGAACTCAAAATATATATTTATTAATAATAAATAATATTGCTGGTGGTATATTGTACTTTTAGATATGTTTAATCGCCATCTAGTAGCATTAAATCGACACTTGCTCAAAATAAAAAAATATACTTAGTACCTTCGTATAAGAACTAACTCTGTAAAGACAGATGGCGCTCTCTTCTTTTACAAAAATATCTCACAATTGGGTATTTTACTATAAGAAAGAAAAAATCTAAAAACTATAAATGTATATAGTAGAGCATTAAGCAATAAGTATATGTTAATTTCAGTTTTTAGTTCCAAGGAATAAATTTTATAATTCGTTTTGAAAATTTAAATTTTTTTATCTGTCCTAAAAATATGTGAAACGGCTGCCGCCATGATGGATAACGATTCTACGTCATTCCGTAAGTAGAATACCCCCTCCGGTGTCCAAGAGCTCATACAAACACAGGTTGTTTACTGGTTGAGTGACGTATCATTTTAAAGGAACATGGCGCCTAGCGTTTTCACATATTTGCGCGCACAAATTTAAAATTTAAATTTTAAATGGTTTTTTATTGGACTTGCCGAGCGAATAAAAATTTGATATTTTTTTAAATAGTTTGTCTTAATCTTAGGAACAACTTAAAAGACTTTTTGAAAATGGGTAGAATACCCAATTGCCGTGGCCCGTGCCTGATCTGGGTTTTGGAAGCAGTCTTTCACAATATGCATTGCCTCAAAGCTAACGAAATGATCTTTGCAATACTGAGTTGTGAAATTATTGCATATTATAATAAATTGCATTGCTCTACATGCCGGATTTATTATGACTGCAACCGAAAACGAAGCCAGGTGGTAGTTTTAGTAGTTACAAACTTAATGCAACTAAAAATATTGCAAAAAAGCGACAGAATTTTTTGAAGTGAAACTTCTTTATCGGGGTTGGAAAAAATTTTTCGTTACGCGTCACATTCTTCCGTTACGCGCCATCTTTTTTTATTTAGTAAATTAGTACCCACTTCAGTAAGCCACACCCCCAACCGTTTCCAAGCCCCACCCAAAATTTTAAGTCCCACCCACTTTTTTGTAATTTGATCCTTACCCCCCTCTGGCCTTCCCCCACCCTAAATCCAAAACAGTGCCCAATAGCCTCCCCACGAAAGCTCCCCCCCCGCTTACCTCCACCCTAAAAATTTTACCTCACCCCTCCTACTCATATCTCCGGCATTATCCATCGTAGACCCACCGACCTTAGGTTCATTGGAACCGGCTCGGTGAGGGCTACAATCCTGCCCCAACAGAATTCCCGAATTCCCCCTCCACAACTTTCCCCACCCAAAAATATTTTAAGGTGCCCAATAGCCCCCCCACGAAACCTATCCCCCCCCCGCCCCTACCCCCACCTAAAATTTTTACCTCACCCCCCCTAAACCTATCTCGGCCAATAAAGGTCGTGGACCCACCGAGCTTGGTATCCTCGGAACCGTCTCGGTGAGGGCTACAAATTGGCCCCGATAGAAATCCCAAATTCCCTCAAAAATTTCCCCCCTCCTAAACTTAAACTTTATTTAATTTAGCTTTATTTTACCAATTCTGTAAATTTGTAAATAGTAAATCATTTTTCGAAAAATGATGTCGTAAAGAAGTTTCACTTCTTACGTGTGTACACTAATACACACACACATTTTTTTTGCATTTTTTTTTTAAATCGTCGCGTTTGTGTGGTAAATGTTTAGTTTTTCGAAAAGTTTAATTTAAACCCTTATGTAGGTACCATTGCGTGTTTAAAAATAATAAGGTGTACTTCATTATTTTAGGAAATGTATGTATTTGTTACCCAAATACGACGATAAAATAATATAAAATAAAATAAAAATAAGTTAAAATTTACAAAAATAAAAAGACGATTTTTATGAGCGACATTTTTAGTGTCAATGTGTCTGAAGTTACTTTACACAACCTGGCTTTGTTTTTGGTCGCAGTCTTAATATACCCTGTAGAATTAAGCCAATATTATAATTTTTAAATTCATGATTTTATCTAAAAGATACATTATGTTCTTGTTAAAGGTTATTCTAAACTTTTAAAATAAATATATTATATTAGATTATAAATATTCCCACATTCTAAATAACACTTTTATAAATGATGAGAATAAAACACTTAGGTATAAGGTATACGTTTTTACTTTTAGTGTCTTAGTACTTTTATATAATCAAAGGTGGCGATATCTATTTGAAAGCTTCCGTGGCGCTGTTGGTTATACGCCGGTTGTGAAACGAGAGGCCGGGGGTTCGATCCGGGGATCGAACCCATTTGTCTTGGTGTGGGCACCAAGACAAAATATGTTTTTGAGGCCCAAATATCACGATCTCGTAGAACGAGAGCATGCCTGCCACGAACTCCAACTCTCGACCATGGAGAGAATCACAGCCGAGAGCGAGAGGTTTACTCCGACGGCTGCACGGAGTACGCTGCGCTCGTCACCCCAAATTTCGTATTCCCTTATTTAGTCACTAAAGAGTTCAGTCAGTACATTGCTTTGTATTAAATTTGTACGTACTATATTATTATTTACAATTGTAATTGAAATTGAGTTGCACCTTACTGTGTATTCTAATGTAATGAAGACGCATTATATTTTCATTTGGTGATTGGTCATTATTTAAGTATTGGTGTGTTAAAATTGATATTTCTTTTAATATGAATGTGATCAGTATTAATTTACAGACGCTGCCACGCATTCGAAATTTCTGTGAAAGGCAAACAATACGTTTTGTCGTAATTTCATTATGACAATTATTTTTGCCATGCGATGGATCTTGTGTTAATTAATATGTGTTCCACACAGCTGGACTACCATTAAAGATACAAAAATGATTTTATTAGCCAATGAAGGTAATGTGTTGATGCATCGAACCCAAATCGAACCAATGTGTATACATTTTTCAGTCATAAAATAAATACCTATGTCATAAACATATTATGATAATGTATAGGATAAATCTGGAATCAGGGTTTTGAAATAAAACTATATTTTTACACTATTTGTATATTAATATATTTCATTCCGACAATGTGACAATAACAAACTTAAATAGGTAGGTAATATTTACTTGAGACAGTAAGGTACTACACGCAATAATTTATTTAGACAACGAACATTTAATGTTACATGATTACTGCAGACTATGATAGAATAACATTTAATTTAATGGGTCAGATTACACCAATTGTACTTAAAATAACACTGGCTTATTTTTGCTATACCACTAGAAGCATTTGCTGAAGGACGCGGTGCTATTGTTAAAAAAACACAGTTTTTTAAACAGCATAAAGGTTTTATAATGAGTGATCGCGTTTCTTCAACTAACTTTCATAATATAGTAAAACGGAAACAAGAAAATCAAACGCAACACAAATATCGTGTAACAAAAATGATCGTGAGGAACGCAAAGCAATGGTCAAGAAAAATCTTTACAACAATAAATCAATAAAGAGACAATATCGCGCTCACTGCCTCACCGCGCTCCTCTCCATCTTTGAGACATTGCGCGCGCGAGTATTCTAAAACAATAATTGTAACTTTATCGTGAACTAACATTTATATAATACAAATACGATAAAATTAAAAAAGTAGGCATTACTTTTGTATATAACTTAATGTTTAATTGTCTTGATTTGGTTGCGCGACCCCTTGATGTGACCAAACAATTCTGAAATTGCGCTACTTCTTTCATACTGAAATAAAGAAATAAATAAAAAATGTATCGAATGTAGTACAATTTAATGTTATATATAGTTATTCAGTATATATTTTTATTTATAACTTTACTCCAGTATCTGCAGTTTATGTTACTTAATCCAAATCTTTATTGAATTTTCAATTTTATCGCCAGTAAAAATTAAAAAGGGGTCGTACATACAATAAAACAATGAATAATTGATGCTAGTGATATGCTATAGTTTTCAGAGCCAAAAGCAATGGTAATACTTAACTATCGAATTGATACCTACCGAGTTTACTACTTAACTAAACAGTCATTAGTTTCACATGAATTTATTTTAATATATATAGTAAAATAATTTTTTTGGTAATAGCGGTCAGGCCTTGCGGGTAGGTATCGTTTTATTTGAGCCCAACACGGCGTACACATTAGAATTAAACGATACAATTACACATATTAGAAAGTATATTATCGCATTACAAACATTTAAAATATATTATATTAAAATATTACATTATCACATCCGTTAAGGAGAGAAAAGTAATTACGAGAACAATTTGTCATGCGGGATAACACATCGTGCGAACATTATACGATCGCCGGGAACATTATAAGATTATAAAAAAATATAGTCATAGTCAAAATATAGCATAAATTAAATTTAATCATAACATAAATTACAAACCAAAACCGCCTCTGAAAGTGATAGTAATACTACCGTTATATAATATTTTTCCTTTACTTAATTATCACGAAAATAACATACATGTTAGATTTAGGTACTTATTTATGTAGTCCAAAATTTTCCAGTACAATAAATTAATGTTTAATCTTTACAACTACAGATTCCACGTTGTGATACAACAAAAATAATACACATATATAAACGAACCGTAATTTATTCAGTTCAAACGAATGGCACTTCTATGTCTGCATTGTTTCACTAAACGGATTTTAGTCGTATCAAGAAATATAGAATCAATTTTGACGCCGAATAGTCAGCTAACGCTTGCCTGTCAGGGTATTACCACATCGGCCGAATATATAATATTATGTATATTTTCATCTATATAATAGTCATATGTATTTAATTTTTTATATAATAATTTTGAATTTTTATTATTCTAACTTTTAATAGTTAAGCACGTTCAGCGCGTCCCAACGGCAGCGGGCGCGGCGCGTGCGGCCGGCGCGGACGCAGGCTGAGCCGCTGCCCGGTGCCGGCCGCGCCGCGCTCCGCCGGATTTCCCGCTGCCGTTGGCCGCATCCAGCCGATCATCGCCGCACCCATCCCAACACTTACTGTGGTCAAAAATTTGGAAGGCACTTTCTACTTTTTCAAAAATTTTAAATTTTTTATTTTACTTTTGAACACATTAGCCTAGACTTATACAATAGAAAATCTGCGTAGTAACATTTACCAAAATTTACGCAATTCATCCGAAACGTATAGGCCATTATATAACTTTTTCATATTTTTTTGTCATCTAATTTTAAAATTTAATTTTCCAAAAGAGATAGCCAAATAGTTTCAACGCTAGATCTGAATTGCAAATGTATTAAATTTTGATTTATAATTTGGTCTTTTTTTATATACTAATTCCAAACTTTAACCGAATCAGATAATCCAAATACCAAACAATAGTGAAGTATCAAGGCCACTTGGAGACTTATTATAAAACATGCTTGGACATGTTTTTGCGACGAGACTTGCCCGGGCGTGCGCGGGCGCGAGGCGCGCCGGGCGGCGCCGCGAGTGTACTCGGACTGAGTGTGAGTGCGCGGCCCGAGGCGCCTCGCTCTGCCCTGACCCACGCCCTCCCCTACAACGCGACATTTCCATAATATAAGAACGCCAACGAATTTTTGCCAACAATATCTAAATGGTATACCCTTGCGGCAAGAAGGTAACAGTTTAAATTTACCACCGAAACTATGAAACGAAACAACTATGCGTCCGGGGGAGTCATCAATAAAACAAATTTGTACATATATATCTTAATAAAAGATTTGAATGACACACTGCGGTGAAGATTTCCGTGTCGCACAGGGCCACACAGGAAAGCCTTACCATCGTGTGTTCGCTACAAATAGTTGTATAGCTAATCTAAGTAAATTGAAATGTAAACACTAACTATGCATAGGTAGTATAGCAGACGCCTGAATGAAGAACATTCAGTTTTTGGCGATTTTAGTGTTTCTAATACTAGAGCGCAGCGGACGCAACTCCGGACATTAACGCGTGGACGCCGAGTTTTCCAAATGGTTTCTTTTTGTGCACTTAAACGTTAAACAATAACGTTATTAAGCCAGTCCGGTTTTCATTGAGTTACCGTGATATGTATCAGATGTTTCCGACAGCTGTTGAATGTTCAAAAAGCTTTGTGTCTAACAATACTTCATCAAAACCGGGCTGCACAACGTTACATAGCAAAAAATATAATTGCGCTAATTCCATAACATTTGCCAAAAACACTTTTTTTAATAAGTCAATGTATTGGAGTTCGCCCGCTCCGCTGTTATCTAATTTAGCCTAACATTTGGAACAATCGCTACTGGCTAATGATACATCTATATTACATTTGGCGATCACTAAGCCTACTTCCATGTGAATCGCTGCACGAACAGTGAACTATATGAGCTGGTGACTGAGGGCTGCGGGGTGACAATGAAAAGTCGCCGAGTCATATCAATTCTATTTGGCCTCAGAACGTCACTTGGGTGTATGAAACTTAAAAACCATTAATACTGACGCGGTGTTAAGATGTGAATGCTGTGCGTCTAAGGATAGTAATTACGTATTATGCATACCAACCATCGAGCTTATTGGTGCAATAGCATGTATAATAACCGATTGACCACAAAAATACTATATAAAAAGTATTTAAAAAACTCTTTGGCGTATATGCCTCGGTTTTCAATGTTCGCGTTGACTAGAAATTTTGAAATCAGTATGGTACGGTACTTAGGTTTGAATTTATCAAGTACATATACGGTAAAAGTTTTAGAAAGTCGAGCTCATGTTTATTTAGAATTTTACCTAGATACGAATTCTTACTGGAATTGTGGATAGCAGAACGCGTTAAGGACATGGGAACATTTTCATTTTCGCCCCTCAGCGCAAGCAACATTCATCATAACAGCTATTAGACAAAATTGACATCGATCTGACAAAGGAAACGACAGTTACATTTTAAGGTATACACATCTAAGGCTAATTTATATTTTTCACTTAACACACAATATACTTTTGCTGAATTTAATGAATATAGGTATACGGGACAGTCTTTTGAATAGGGCCGAATAACTTTTTTTTTTTTCAAAATTTTGATATATACTTTCACAGATGAGTCTAAATTGTGAATAGTTAACTATATAAGCTTACACATTAATCGATATATTACCTTTAAGAATAGACAATGATAAGAGCGCGACTCGATTATACGCGCGCATAGCAACATCGAAACACGCATACCTACTAACTATATACGGGGTGAATAGTGTCATGTGAATTTATATCGTAGCTAAATAAAAATTCATTGCACACATACGTATAATTTCAATAGATTCATTAGTGTCAGTGCTGGGTTAAAAAGCTTCTTTCAAAAATTACTTATGTGCTTTTTATTACCCAGCGTAACATTTTTTTAACGTTTAACTCTAACAAAACTCTGATAATCAAATCACCTGGAATGTTGAAAATTAATTTGGTCAACATTATTACAATTCGCAGGAATTCGAAATTCTCGCCTTTACTGTTAGTCCGAGAGGTGGCGTTGATATCAAGGCGTAGTAGATTGGTGAGCTCATAAAACCATTTAGTGTTAAAACAGTCACTTGTTGGAATAACTAAAGTAGCAGTAGCTGTTAGGGCCTGCGATAATTGTGAAAAAGGTATATAATTCCGTTTGGAGTATTTTCTATAAATTGTTGAGATCTCATTGTTTTGAAGAAGACGTCTGGTGGCCGCGCGAAATTATTTTACTATCAGTGTAACTTTATGGCATCTAAGTAACTCGTGTGCATTTCGCCAAAGATTAAATAGGAATTATCGGAGCCTGCCCGAAAACCTCGACGAAATAAAATATCAAATATGTTGTATTTACTACTTCAGTTACCGGTCTTTCTACAACTACACTTACAGCTGATCGTATATATCTAGTTTTATCGATGTGAACCATATCTTAATAGATGCCATCTTAAATACTATCACTTTGTTTAGATTATCTTATTAGCTCAAGCGAGCAGCAGACGTACAATCTCCCCTTTTTGGAGCAACTGACGGTTTATTCCAAAATGAAGAAGTCAACCATTTATAAAAAATATCTGGTGTAATCTACGATTTTTTACCACTTTTGCACATCACTCGCACCGTGGCCGATATGAATCACTGTTTTAATGTAACGATACCTGTCGGATTGCATATCTTACTAGTTTAAGACGTAAATAATGTTTGGAATACATATTATCTAACTTCTTCAACTATTCACCCGGTATAACAACAAAAGAATTACACATATATATGTTTATGTGTATATTCGATACGCACTCAATTACGGCATATTAAAAAAAAATTAAACAAAAAAAAAAATTAAAATAACAAGCATCATATTGCACAGAGCGTCCACATTTAATAATCAAATAATTCCGATTGATATTCATACCGCAAATAATATTAAAGATGTCGTGACGGGATCACGTCGTGTAGGTCCCGTGTTTGTCCCACTTTGTAACAGCACCGTCAAATATTCGAAGGTTGGTTCTAACGTTACATCGTAGTGTATCTGTTTGCCGGGCTGTCGTTTTCATACATTGCAAGTTAGTAACAATAATGATAATTGATCGCAACTGAATCAAATCAAAGAAGCAATTCAATGTGCTATTGTAATGTGAGGCTTTTGTGACTAGTGTGCATTAATCTTTTTAGGGCGTTCACTTTACGTGAGCAGAGAAATTTATTATAAAATTTGTCCATAAATACAACAATTTTGAAAATAAGTAAATGCATTTCTCATACGCCCAAAAAGATTTTTATATTTAATCGACCGCAATAAACAATTTTGTAAACTCCTAATTTTTGTCACATTAAAATCGTGTCACATTACAGCAGCAACTAATAATGAAAACAAAGTTCCTGATGGTGTAAACTTTGCTTTCTATTGTTACTAAAATATAAACGACAACCAGCGATAATCGTTTCCGGGGTCGTGTATTCGTATATATGATGTAGGCCGCATAAAACCCAGTTCCTAAACAAAGAAAATCGCTTAAAAGGAAGTTCCACTTAAATCCGAAATATGGTGTTTTGGAAAGCATGTTTACTATGTAATTTTGAAACAAAATAGTATTTTTTTTTGTTTTTTTTATTTTTTGGTATAACTAACACAGTTTTTATTAAGCCACTCATATTACATGAATCATGCTGTAGGTTATTAAATAGTGAACTGTTACGTTTTATGCGTTTACATCGTTATTTTGATCCGGTTCGAAAAGTACCCGATGTCGTTGCAACTTTAAAAAAGTAACTAAATATCGTACTGTTCAAACAAAACCTTATACAAGATAAAATGTATCGAAAAAGGTGTTAAAAGTGTAATCTTGTAAAAAGTGTAAAACAGCTACTTTATTTCACGAAGTCCGTCGGTTATGACAATCTGATGGCCGCCATACACGTTCAAGTGCGTTTGCGCAATAACGAGCTTGCACCAGTCTCGGATCGAAAATTGGTATGAAGTTTGCGCAGTTATTTTCCCACGCGCTTTCCAGTATACTGGTGCAAACTCAGATTTGCACAGTTATATCGTTACGTGTATGGTAGCCATTAGAGAACGTACATGCACTGTCTTTTAGTTTGCGTAGTGTCAGGACCGCTCAGTTATCGGTCACGACCGCGGTGCAGTTATAGGGCTGATGTATTTTTTAAGTCAGTTGGCGACGATTAGTATGCACAGCACAATGATGGTCTGCTAGTATAATTTCTTGTAAGAAGATTTTGGACAACGTGCCTATGAGTGTACTTATCTATTAATCCGTCCAGCGGTAAACAAAATATTTTTTGTAATTGCCCACTTCATTAAATTATAAATTATATAATATTTATGAAAAAAATATGTCAATCTGATGAAAATATGTCAAAAATGTTAAAATAAGTAATACCCTTCAAACTGTGTCAAAATTACAATTATAATTTGATTTGTTTTTTATCAAGTATAGGTAAACGACAGCGTGCTAAAATTTAATTCACTGGAGTTTGTGTGTACCTTCTAAAACCATAAACAGCGGACTTCATGAGATGGAATAACTAAAACTAAAAACCTCAATATTATCAGGAATATGTCGAACCCATAAAGTAGGTAGTTAGAGGGTTTCCCAAGCTATATTGACCGGATGTAGAATGGAAGAAGAAAAAATATCGAAAAGTGATGATAGAAAAGAAAATAAAGAAAAGAGATTTATTTAAAGTTGCACGACATCACCGCATAGACACTATAGTTTCCCGCGGGTAGGTATCCTTTAAAAATACCGTATGGTGCTGTGGCTGTTGGGGACGAAGAAGCGATAAGCGGGCAGCGGCGGAGGCGGCAGCCCTGCAATGGTGGGCAGCGCCGCACCCGCTGCCTCCCTTCAAATATCCGCCCGCTCATCCACTGGCGCCTCCAGCTCTATGGCTGGAGCAGGCTGACCGTTGCGGGCTGGCAAGGGGGTCTTCGGCGGGCCCATCTCCATTGGCTCCACCACTGTCTCACGCTCACCAAAGCGGCTCTCCGGGCGCGGCGATACGAAGGGGCGGAACGGATCCACCGGCTTAGCGGGCTCGAGCGCTTGACCAGGCGGCAGAGGCGAGCATAACGGAGACTCCAGGCCGGAAGAGAGCGGTGACGGCAGCCGCGGCGACTGGAGCGGCAGAGAGGGCAGGCCAAGGTGAGGGGGCTGGTCGGGGGGACGTTGAGCGGCAACCACCATGTTGCACATTTGCCGGCGCAGACCGTGCGCGACGGCAGCCACAGCGGCGGCGGCGGCGGCGTTGGGCGACACACGCTCCTCGCGCCCGTTGCCACATCCCACGGCGGCGTAGGTATTGGGCGCCGGGGAGCCATCCTGCAACACGCACGTGTGCTCGTGTAGTTGTCAATGTAACAACGTTAGCCACGCACTGCCACTCACAACGAATCTAGACGCGGAATTTCCTTGAGAATTCAGTTCAATTTATTACTGTCCGCAAATAACAGTCACGATTCGTTGTGAGATTACTACGTGCAATGAAAAATATGTCATAACTAAAGTCATACAATCGGAACAATAACATGGAGTTTTTACAAATTAACTCGGCATAGCTGATAGATGCAATAATGGTTCGTTCGCAAAGGCACATTCGCGTCAGCATGAAGGGGAGGTGGTCGAGGGGCGCGATGAATCACCGAGGCATTAAAAAACACAATTCAGTTCCTTCTAAACGCGTTTCCAATGAAACTCACATCAAACGTAACACAAAGAAACACTACATTAAAACGAAGCCATTTCTCTACGGAGATCGCAATCTTGAATCGACGCCGAGGCACTCAATGTCGCTTGCTTTTTTCAAACAATAGTTGTGTTGTAAACAAAAGCGATTCAGTGTTATATAGGACCAGCCAAAGTGTTAAACGCGTCGACATCGACGTCGGTTGCGATGTCCTTTGGGTAGAGAGGGGTTCACAATGCGCGAGATGGTCGCGCAGAGTGTCCGCGGCGCGAGCCTTGCGAGGCGCTGCTCAGGTGAATACTGACCGTGATGGCTGGATAGGTCGGGAGATCGATCTCGCGCATGTGGTGTGGGTTGGCGTGCGGAGCGTGAGTGTCCCGGAACACGACGGCGCGGATTACCCCGCGGATGTGCTCGTCCGGCCACACACCCAGCAGAATCCTCTGCGGGCGACCGCGTCCCTTGGGTCTCAAATCTGCAATATCGCATAATAGTAAAACGTGAACACGTAGAGACTTATGGTTTTCATGTGAGCCACATACACGAGAAAAGGGAAACTGCTGTCCGTCTCCATAAGAAAATGCGGTATTAATTTAATTTCTAATTTAAATATTAGCTCATGGCTAACCGTTATTTGCTTTCTCATAAATGTCCAGGATGTAAAATGAGGGCGTTATAGATTAGAGGCTCCGGTTTATTGTGCTGATACCATGCTCAATGAAGCTGATATAAAATGCAAAAATAGTTCCTTAGCCGCTCGCGCGCCGCGTCTCGTCTCGTATCGTGTATGGTCTCCTTAAAAAGCGCTCAGGAATATCGAAATTGCATCTTATAGACATTTAATACATATACATATTCATAACGCTGTAACAGTCACAAGTAAGATGAAATTATAGTTGTACTTGTATCTGGAAATCGCATGGCCGATATGTTCGCAGTGCTAAAATATATTTTTTATTACTATTGGCGCATAGTTTATAATTAAACATTTTACGTTAATCGATAGCTATATTGTATTAACATTTGATACCTTCTTACACTGCGCTGTCTCACTGGATAGGTACTATTGAAATTATTATTTTAATAATATTGTAATGGGTATTGCACTAAAACTAGAGACGGTCTATTGCAGTATAAAAATGGGCACAAAACGGATATTATTAACCAGTGAGGCAACTCACTAAAGAACCATCAAATGGCACTCCAATGGTATCCTCTTGTCAAGTATCAGAAGAGGTGGGAAAAGTAGCCGTGTCTTCGGAGAATTGACAAGCCATGAAAGCGGGCGCCCACTACAACTTTACGATGCGGTATTTCGACGACCAATTCAGCTTTTGTTTAATAGTGTACTCGAGGCACTTGAGTACTCACGAACTATTGCAAGTGTTGCACCGGTCCGCAATTAAAGATTGTGTTGGGCGCCAGAAGTATTATATAGGGGTATACATACCGGCGCCACCGTCCGCGCTGGGTCCAAGCATGTTGTGCACTCGGTTGGCGTACAGAACGAACGTCGGATAGGGGATGTCGTACTTCCTCGCTGCTTGTGACAGAGACAGTCCCTCTTTCAAAACGGAGAAGATAGCCTCGGCCATGGTCTCGGGCCGCCAGGACTTCAGTGGGCCACGCTCGCGGAATCTCAAATTGTGGACCAGGTTTTGATTCGTGTTCCAGCACTTTTGCCACATCGATTGGAGCTGGTATTGGTAGCTGTCTGTGGAAATTAAAAGTTACGTGTCAGTATGGGAGAGAAAGGTTTTTTTTTATATAGTCTGCACAATATAATATGGTATGACTGTCTTAGAAATATATTATTTTTAAATTTAATTTCTTAGTCACTATAATTTTAGGAAACCTTAATATTAATGGTCCAATGTAAGTTTTATTACGAAAATAAATTATATCATATTTTGCCAAGAAACTGTTTCATTAGTTGTTCATGAATAACTATGTATTTGGGCCTAATTGCTATTGTGTTAAAAGATATACCTCTAATTATTTGGTATTTTGATTGATATCGTTAAAATATGACAGAAAGCAATAGTAATTCAGTTTTATTTGGCAATTTTGTTACTTAAGCTAATATTTTTTGCCATGTCAAAAAAGTTTTTTTTTTTGTTTTCTTTACATACATTATAGTACACCATAATAAAAGAAAGAAACATACTAACAGATCTATCACTTAAAATTAAAAGCTTAGTAACAATTGGCGGCCTTATCGTTACCTGCGATCTTCTCTAGGCAACATTTGGATGGATTGAATTGTTATGAAATAGAATTATGTTGTTTAGTAGAGAATGTAGTGGTATGGAAGACTTACGTGGAGATAAAACAAAAAAAGTTTCCATTAAAAACAAAAACAAGTAGTTCGATGTCGACCAGATTGTGAGCTTGTATAAAAATAGTTGTGACACGAACTTAGCAAGATTAATTAGACTTCGTTGTGGACAAAGTGCGACATTTTAGAATGTATAGATGTTACCAAGTTGTCGAAGTGGACGGATAACTCTTAATGTTTTCTTTATGTTTCAGTATCGCCCCTTACTCTACCTTCCTTACTATTGAGAAAACAAAATCTTTTGTATATTTTGATGTGAAATCAGTGAATAATTATGAAACTCTTATAAAACATTTTTTAAACTTTTATAATACTTAAATGCCTTACTTGATATTATGGCACGGTGGAACATGACATTAAAAAACACCTGACGAACACAATATATACAACATCCATAATAATATTATATATATATATATAAATACAATAACATTTTCGCGTTGCATTAAAAACAAAAAAACTAAAGACATGCAGAAAAAACACCACATACTGACCTGTACAGAACCTGTATGTATAAAAGAGAGATTATTAAGGAAGAAAAATAAAATATAGCCTATTAAAGTAACTTTATTCAAAATGCAGTCTTAAATATAATTTACAAACTAATGGGGCGGATGTCGTTACACTTACAATAATGTTATTTTAAGTTAAAAATGAGAAATATTAATAAAACATCATATTATTTATCACAGATTATTATCAGAATAATCTGCACGCTAGTAATTGGGAAACAGTATTAAAGAAAAAATTACTGACCACATTGCACTATTATTTTTAATTTCGTACCACAGCAAAATAGTCTTACGTTATAAATGATACCGTTTCTATCGCAATAAACAATATAAAAACAGCTAACAAAAACTAACCTTAATAATTCAAGCTAGTTCATTATTTTCATAACGTCTCCAGAATTGGCGTAATGAATCAAATTTACATTAAACACAACAAATAACCATATCTGTATGTAAAGTGAAGCGAAAATATACAATTTAATGTCCAACATTGAACACTAATGAAAATTAACGATTACAATTTCTAAATCAATATATCCTAAGGCAATATTAACGTCGGCTATAAAATACCAGGATTATTCATCATACCACCACAGACTGTTTTTATACTTAGATATATGGCGAGGCAGGTGAGACACTTATTACGACAATGATGGAAAAACTAAAGAATGTTCTTATGATTTATATATTTATCTATGAATAAAACGTGAATAATTGTTACATTCGTAAGTTTGTTATGTTTGATGATGTGTATTTTATGTGTGTATATTTATGCCAATACCAACATAATGTGACAGTACACAGCCACCTGATGTGTGTTTTAGTATAAAATATATTTCACGACTTAATGTTATTAAGTTATTCAGTTCAATTTATATTTAAATATTTATACTGCCCAACCATTAATGTTTTCGCTTTTGTATTCATTAAAGGGAAACTATTAAAAAGATATTGCGATTTAAGAAAAGATAATATGTATCGAACGTATTTTCATATTTTTGCAGACTCCAAGTATGAGATAAAAGTAAGAATCCATTTATAAATATTGCATAATACGATGAGCAACTTGATACCTTATCGCATAAATATTTAATTTTAAAGATCGAAATGGATAAATGTATCAGATAATATTATATGCAATACTCAAAATGCATATTATAGCACTTATTACAATCGATCTACTGCTTATGAGTATTTTGTTATCTTTGATAAAATTACCATTGACAATTTAATTCCAGTCATGCACTTTACGTTTAACCTATATCAAAAATTCCTGCTTTTAGTCTAGTGATAAGGGTTAATGCGTAATTATACTTTTTAATACTTCCAAGGAACTTGATACGTGAGCTTTGAGAGATTTTGTGATAACAGGTAGAAAAAGGGTTATTTGTTATAAATAGAAAAAAAAATTCGATTAATGCAGCACGTATCTTAATTTTTTTATGTGGCATTATTATCACGAAGACATGCATTTGAATTCAAAGCGAGAATTCTTTAGAGCCCATGCGAATTACGCCTGTATCATTTTTCCGTATGTAATTGTGTTATGGACTGTCCAACAAAAGTTGAATTCGTAACTGAATTACGAGGTACAATTACCGTCATTATATTTTTATGGGGAACAGAGGCGTAAAGGTGTAAACAGTAGGATCAACTTTCTTCTGTGCGCTTTCATGGCGCGGGGTTTATTATATAGCATGTAGTTTGTCGTGTTACCCCACCGTAAACTAATTGCAAAAGTCAAAATGTCTTTCGCATTAGCGTTTTTCCGCGAGAATCGTTGCGAATGTATGGTGGCGGCACCTGCACCCTTGTACCGCCCTTGTGCAGCTCGCGCGTTTTTATGCTAAAACCTACATTGCGTTTTTAATGTTTATTACTCGTTCATTTGTGACATTTTTCTTCCTTTTTGTACGAATGACAGTTGCGATGTGGTTTTTTGCTTAACGCTACCAATGCATGGTGTTATGATGTAGACTATTAAGCATAACGGTTATTTGGTATTTGTGGTGTCAAATTAGTAGATAGTAATTAAATGATGGTATTACCATAATTCGTTAATAAGGCCTCGGAATAATAAGCATTCTTCGTCGCACAGGACATTAATTATTGTAGGATACTGAATATACATTAAGTATGTTCACTAATATTTAAATATCATCAACTTGGTTGAACTTGACACACGGTTATATAGGCTATTGTAGTATGACCCCAATATTATAACAGTACTTAAAACATTTCATCTCAACTTTAGAACTATTACATGTATACTTTTGCCCAAGGCGTTCTGATCACATTAAACTAATTCTTTAGCGCTTGTAAGGGTGACGGTTTAAATATTTCATAAGGGCAAAGAGGCATATATAATTCAACAATAACTAAATATTATCATATTTAAAATCAATTGAGCGTAAATAATATAGAGAGCTTTTATAAATAATTTAATTAATGAATCACAAATTATTTACAAGAGCATGATATGTTAGCCGATGCTTGCATGATATGATAGCATGATATGTTTTCACATTTTTAATTAAAACAACTTCTTTTTTTGGTCTCTGACATCTGCTTTGATATCTAAGCTTAAGATAATCACATTAAGGGGAAATGCTGGAGTAAATTTTCAAGAATAGTGAAGCTCTACGCCCAATGTAATTTGAAATATGTAGGTACGTTGTTTATGTACACTTTTAGGATCTGGTTCAATTTATCTATTTCCAGATTATTACTAGAATTTGGACTCCACTGTCACACTTTTGCCTACCCTAGGCATCCATTACACAGATGTAGGTACATAAATACCGGCTAATACTTTACCTAGCTTTTACACTAATATTGAGAACACTATAAGTATATTATTTTTTCTTTCTACTTTTTCCTTTTATGGCTTACGATAAGAAAATATAATGTCGATGTGAACAATTATAATAATACAATTATTCAAGATAACCCATCAGAGAATCAAACCTAAGGCTTATCGTTCCAGTACAATATTATCCATACTACCTTAATGCATAGTTTTATGTACATTAACCTAAGCTTCTAAAGAAACATACATTTTAAAAGTACTTATCACAATTTGTATACAATCAGTCCTTGTGAACTACAAACTATCATATTATTATCAAAATAATTAAGTACAAAATATAAGTAGGTGGGCCAATAGGACGCGTTACTTTAACAAATAAAATATTATGTAGATTTATTACACTTATATCTAAAAAGGCACTTTATCCGAAGCTTGGATATATTATTTGAAATTATATCTATATTGTTTTATACGATAAAAGACTTTTAGTATTATCGAAAAAAATATCTTAAAAGGTGGTGTTAGACATTTTTGCGAAACTACTTCGCTATCCTTTGTTTTGTGATTGTATTTTGTTTATAAATCTAAAACTGAACAACCATTTTCTGTCATCAAAATACCTCTAAGGTATAATGAATGTATGTATGTATAAAACTTTATATATTTTTAACTATAGTAGATGTAGGTGTAGCAGTCGTCTTTATTCTCTACATGCGTAGAGACAGAAATCGCATAGTTTTTATAACTAAAATACATCACAAACATTAGGCAGCTTAATTTATCATGTTACAATATTATTGCCAAAATAATTCCGTGATCCGTGGCAAAACGAAATCTGTCACGAATCTGGTTACAAGAAGACCGGTATAAAAGATTCATATGTTAAACGAATCCTCTCTAGTTGACTTGTGAATATTGAAATATTGCCAATGAAAGATTAATCCGATGCAATTTACCTTTTATGCTTTTCATTTCTTTTTCAAGTGGAATAACAGCTTAAATGACAATCCAATATATATTTCACTGTTTCATGAATTTTATATGAAGTCCGAGCGAAGTGGACACCTGGTGCGTATTATGTCCATCGGCGTTAATAAAAATTGACTTATAATCAGTGTAAATTACGCATTATTTTTGTTTTAATGATACGCCCGAGTGTATACTTTAGTAAAATGACTTTATTTGGAAATATTCGACATTTTTATTACTTCAAAATGTCGTTTCGGTGAATAGGTAAAGCTTCGGTCACATTAATTTTATTTATTATTTTTTAAATAACAGCCATATTATATACTTTGTTAGACAATATATTCTATGGCCATATTATTCACGTTACCTAATAACAGGATTTCCAAGGACCACAAAATACTGATAGAGCTAACTATACATACATACGTGAGAATAAGATTAAGCTAAGATTCGTCGTCAACGTGCACCTCTGATTTCACTTTAGAATTACGACTTTTAACAGTCCCTTCGTAATACAGAGACACAATCGAATGTTTCTTACAGAAGGCCCACCACCATCTAAAACCAGTTAGACCTACAAACGCGAAATTGGGCTCTCTCGTCCTCCTCAATTTTTCCACAAAAGCTTGGACTTCTGTTAATGATTTTTTTGTTCTTCTATTATAAGGGGATACACTGGTTTCGCAGCAGAAGTCTAACACCGCCCTTTCTTCGCTGGCTAAGAGGCCGGCCTCGTCCAGAACTGCCATGCGTTTAGATTTTCCAAGAATGTTGTCGTATAAAGTGCCTTTGGGTATGCCGTAATGTGTAGCTGCCTGCGTGAACCTCATCCGCTGAGTGACGACAGCTTGGATCGCTTCTTGCAGTTGGCCCTGGGTCCAAGTAGGCGCCTTCAACTTGAGTGTATGACCGTGGAATTCTGACACACCAATGAACAACACAAACATAAAATATTACCTCTCGTTATCTGTACAAATTGATACTATGTTTGAAGATTTTTAATTGGTTCTATCTCATCTGCATTATATATATGCTTATTACTTATGATAATAACTGAACTTTAAATATTTTCTCTAAGAAAAATGTTACCTTCAAAACAAGTTTGCCATTTTTGCGGATTATGTGCATTAGTGATAAAACTTCTTACGTTTTGTACCTTTCTCTATTTTTTGTAACTTCATGGTTTGCTTATGCATTATGCTTGTTTGTATAAAATGTTTTATCAATGGTATTCACATTAAAGCATTATCATCAGATGCCTCGGGATTTTTGAATTTTAGTGAATAGTGGTGATAATTATTTAAGCAATTATGTTATACAGGACGCAATATATTTTTATTTCAACTATTTGGCAAAACACATTTTTGTTTAAAACCTGGTTTTCTATGCTTGCTTTAACCCTTACTGTAAAGGGTTATAGAGAAGTTCGATAACATTTTTGGATATAGATAACTCAATTTCGGTTCATTGTATCAAAATTCGTACAGATCCCGCAGGCAACAAAACAAAGCAAGGGGTCTTGTGCATTAGACCTCTTCAGTGTGTTTACTCCAAATGAAAAGTGCAATTTAAAATAAAATGGACATCACAGCATGCGGTAAAAACAGAAAAAACGAAACTTGTTAAAGTTAGTAAATATAATGTCATATCTACTAGACATCAAGAATGTAATGTAAAAAGCGAAAAAGTTTATTTCAATGAATCCACATACATATAACAATCAATAAAAAGGAAATCGTGTGAATTATAATAATATTATCTACGTATAATGATAGACAAACATACGAACCTGCAATGGCCGACGTGGACGGGCCCAGCCAAGCATGAGAGTTTTCTATTAATCGTGCCTGTGAACAAACACACATTACGTTAATATTTATATCTATATCAGCCGACACTGCATGTATAGTACATCACTTTATTTTACACATACATATTATATGTAAATGTCAGTTTAATTGTTCTTAAATTATTAGGCACTACTGAAATGGAAGCAGGAAAACAAGCGGAAACATTTATTTAAAATGAGTGAATATTGTGATTTGATTGATTTCATATACCTACAGTAGAATTAATAGTGGTATTAACTTTTATCAATATCGTTATAATATGTGTATTTTAATTTACGAGCACAAAACGATCAATATTTTAGAACAATCGAAAAAATGAAACTAAAATAAATTCTGATATTTTTGTGAAGTGATTGCAAGCTAACCGCAACGGAATATTTTTTATTATAAATATTTTCGTTTATCATTTCGGGGTGTCAGCGCGGTGAGTATCAAGCGTCGCGCGCATCGCAACATTTTGCGGCGACAGTGACGCCGACGCGTCACGATATTGCAGCAAAAACAAACCTTTACACCTTTCAGGGTATATTTTAAATTGAAATTTAAACATCTTACACTCTGCAATGGGTTTTTAAGTCGCAGATGTTATTTTTTTTCCGCATTATATTAAAATCATATAATGCGTCATGTGATGTCAACCAAACGATGGCACTCGTCAGTACTTGTAGCCAATTTTTCAAATTAAAGTACTTCGTATAGATACTATAAGAACGTTAGAAAATGATCCCCGTATCTAAAAGTATTCTGCCGGCGCCTTGTTTGTTGGGCATCGACGTCCGCGCCGCAAATAAAATCACACAACCTTATGACCGAGCAACAATAATAACGGTCAGATGAAAAAGAACGATCCATCAGTTAATTTACAATTTCCCCATCACGAGCAGGAAGTTTACGATTGCACATTTTATCGATCGGCAGTGTATTTGACGCTTGGCCAGCTCACTGCGCCGCGCGTCGCGTCGCGCTGCCGCGCCCGCCGCGCCCGCCGCGCCTAGTGCGTACGCGCCGCGTTTATTTACGTTGCTCAAGTAATTGTTAGAGCAAAGAGCGGCATTTCTTTGTGCCCAGCGTTACAACTAAACATTATCGAAGTTTTAATTGTGAACGCAGACAAAAGCCGGACCATTTTACGGCTGTAATAACGGAACGCAGTCCAATCTACAAATAAAATCTTTTATTAAGTTAGCCGAGCGACGCCGGGCCCGCCGCTACTAGTGTTTACAGAACGCGCACGTGCTCTAAGTACCGCTCCGAACGGCCGATGTATTGTTTGTTTACCCGAATAAAACACTAAAATCCAATTCAATAACAAAGAATTAAAGTTCCCGAAATAAAATTTATTGCTTTTAGTACGATAAAATAGATTTATGTACGAGCGGGAAGGTGCGGGCCGCGGGGCCGCGCGACCCGGAGAGCACGCCGCGAGTCCGCTGCCGCCGCCGCCGCCGACACCCTCAGCTAAATTACATTCTATTAACATTTTTATAGGCAGTTATTGCATTTAATTAAGAACGAGTCGGAAATATTCGATATGTAGGTCAACGGTGACTGGTGATGATCTATCTATACGCAGACAATGGCCGCGCGTCGGCGACGCGACGTTACAACAATGGCTCGCACACGGAACGTCAACTTGTTGCGCGTGTTGCAATTATGCGTGCGTCTTAATAAACCTGTTTACATATGCATGTATGTTGGAAACAAGCTGCGCGGCCCTGTGTCGCTCACTCGACGCCCTGTTCAGGTCTTCGACGCAGCTCTATGTGCCCCGTGGCAGACATAAAATGGCAGAAAATAAATCACAAAAAGTCTGTGGAAAATATTATTCGGGAACTTAGTATTGCATATTGTAAAATAAAATAGTAAAAACATTCTAGTACAAACTGTTACTTAAAATACAACTGTTATTTCTAAAAAGCGAGTAAAAACAATGAAATGCCCGGCATAAAAAATAGGCACATGCAGAAAATAATGTTGTCATGATGTTATCTTTTCTGTAAATTCAAGTGTGACATTTACTATGCAGATCTATTAATATAAATTCACAAACGCAAGACTAAACGCTTCTGAAAATATGATTTATACGGCGAGAGTCAGGGCTATCGCATGACTGTACAGAATAACTTTAGTCTATTTTTTTCTTAATGCATTCTGTAGTTGTTTTTCTATGTTTATTTATTATAATTTTTCGATTTTGTCTAAAGTGGATGTACACAATATGTCGGGTATAAGTGTTTGTTTTGGGGCAGCCCTGCACGAACACCGCGATGTCCAGCGGCGATATCTACTATTAAAAATAGCGTAACTGTGTATTTGTCTAATCACCCATTTGTATATCATGAACTTATCGGTACATTTAACGGTGCATTGTTTATTTCAGCACAACCTGTAACCTGTGATTACGGAATTGTTGCGACTTGCCAATGAACTAAACATATAATTTATACAATGACATGTAATTTTGCTCTAAGGGACTGATATTTCGTGCCGCGAGTTTATTAAATATTAATAGCAAATATTTAAGTTTAGCAAGAGTGTCGTAGGTATCTTGTAATTATATATCAAAATATTTTACTAGTATAAGTATTTTAATTAATATTATTGGCATGATAGAATACATTTCAGGCCAATTTATTCGTATACTAACCGCTCACTGGTAGATAAACGATTCTCGTTTACTTTCTTTTTCAATTTTGCAAAAAGGTCTTTTTAAACACAGTTTCACTTTATTTTTTCTGAACTTATTATTAATTTATAAGATTTTTACAAAAAAAAAGTAATGAAAAGTACGAACATTTTAAACATGGTAATTAGGGTCATCGTCTAACTGACATGTTTATAACCATATAGTTCATACAACGGTTAACTCTATTCCGATTGTCCATTATTACAGAAACATTTTCCCCAGTGAAGTCTCTTTGATTGACGAATATAAAGGCAAGTTAAAAAAGTTTTTTAGAACTAAGTATCGTTTAAGACAATTTCGAAGTATGGCCATGGCAATAGTTATTATAATTATGCAAAATGAGGTATTGAATCCCATGAAAAAAAATTAGGTAAAAATCCCTTTATTATTATGAATTGGCAACTAAATACATCAAGAGAAAAATGAAAAAATCTGTGCGAAATAAAGAAGGCTGTTCTCAATGAAAATAATCATTAGAAAACTACTACCGAAGCGATGGGCACAATGAGCATACATTTATACCGGGTATATCAAGACTGCTACCGAAAACGAAGCCGGGTGGTAGTTTTAGTGGTTACAGATACAATGCAAATAAAAATTTCGCAAAATAAGCGACAGATTTTTTTTGCAATTTTTTAAAAATCTTTGTGTTTGAGTAGTAAATACCTAGTTATTGCGAAAATAGTAATTTAAACCCTATTTTCCCATTGCGTCTTAAAAAATAAAAAGGTGTACATCATTATTTTAGGAAAACTATGTATTTATCATCCAAATATGACGATAAGTAAAAAATTACCAAAAAAAAGTTGACGATTTCTTTTGCGAAATTTTTCGTTGCATTGTGTCTGAAGTCACTAATACTACCACCTGACTTCGTTTTCGGTCGCGGTCTTGTTATACCCTGTATTATTTTATTATACATTATTTTAAGAATAAAAACAAGAAAAACATAATTGATACTTTGGAACTGAACTGAGGAAGCGCTGACTGATCATTTAATATAAACTGATAATAACAAATATATTATCAATGCCTACTCTGTAAAAACACGATATTTTCAATACATAAGAAACATAGAGGACGGCTTTTTGCTGCAAAGCCTAGTTGTAATGTGTACGCTGTACATACATCTATAATTTGGCGACAACTACACTTTTCGGTTCAAAGGTTTTCAGGGCGTAACTAGGTTATCGCCTATGTCGCATGCAGAAACTGCCGGGAATTTTTAAAGCCTTCGTTCTTGCTTTTGTTTTACTTGAAAAATATAAGTTTTCGCATTTGTAATACATGCCAGTCTTTTCTATACGATATGTATGCTGTATGTCATAAGATAAATTCTAACATTCTTTATTAACGTATGAAATAGTTTAAAAACATCGCGATATGTTGCTATGATACAAGATTTCCCGTAAACTATGGAGAGTCATAACATTTTGTATTTCTTTATCACAATTCCATTGAATCAACTAGACATTCGGAACAATTATTTATTATTATTAGATACTATTTAAAGAATTTACAAGCGTAACCGGCCCTTAAGTTTAAAATTCATTAAGATATCGAGAATAAAGAAGAAGAGAAGGTAAGAAATTAAGGATTTTCTGAAAGTATTCATCTAAAAACGTCATACCTAACTTTTCACGTCGGGTATCTATGATGGAGAGATTTTTTCGGTTTAGCTGTTCTTTAGATAATAATATATCATATATATCATAAATAAAATAAAAGAAATAATTATTCACTTCTAAATTGATAGATTCATAAAAAACCTTTCATTGTAAGAAAGGTATTCATTATAATTAATTATTTACATTTCAGAGCTGATCCTATCATGTACACATCGCTTCACAAAGGACCCGCCGCCGGTTTGGTCATTACGACATGCGTGATTGTGGCGCTATTTGATAATTAATATGTCCTTATGCCGCCCGATACCGCTGGCATGTATGCCTCAGAGAACCTGAGACATTACACATCGGTTACCAACACACAAATGCCACGTTTACATCTGTCTGCGTCTATTGATCACTTGCTCTTATATGCTTCGATTATGTACAAGCATCCAGGTATTCTCAGTTATTGTATTGTATTGTATCAGCCGATATAAGTCCCACTGCGGGGCACGGACCTACTCTACAATCGAGGGTACCATTGTGATTGGTTAGGCTATATAGTCAACCACGCTGGCCTAGTGCGGGTTTGCGGACTTTACATACCATACAAATTCTTACAAATCGCTATGAAATTCGGGTTTCTTCACGATGTTTATCTTCGCCATTGTAGTGAAGGAAAACATCGTGATATTTCCAGTTATACATGTTATAAAATTATTTTATAACAATATAAGTTAACAATGTAAGTTAACGGCCTCAGTAATGCGGCACAGACGCCGGTTGTGAAATTAGAGGCTACGAGATCGATTCCCGCTTCGAAATAAGTGTTTGAGGGAACTATGTTATTATATTATAGTTATTTGAAGTGAGGGTATTGTAAGGCCAAAAAGTCTGTCTAGTTTTAATGTCAGACAAGACTGGTATCATAATTTAGGCTTACGGCTTTGTAATAGTTTACGAATCGCATAACATTGACCACCCTTTTCCTGAGCTATAATATTTAAATTATTTAAATGTGAACTCAATGCATCGCAATTACAACAGCTTGTTATTGGTTTAACACTTTAATATATTGTTTTAAGTAATATCTATTTGTTTCTTAACTACAATACATGGACTTATTATATTTTGCCGACCCAAACCAAGTGTCAGGACAGGTAGAAGAAGACGAATGTGAATACTTCCATCTTTAAACGGAAGCCCCACGCACATTTCCTTAAGCGGAAATCAACATAATTAGCGAGAAAAATATAATTAACGCAATCATGTAAACGCGGTTGAATTACTTGGGGGTATGCGAATGAGCGGCCGAGTGCAATCCGACGCATTCGTTCATTCATTATTTATCTTATTGTGCAGTCGTCGGCCGGCGCCCTCTAATCGAAACTTTCCACCACGTATGAAACGCAATAATAAACTTCCGCCTTCGTACGCAATTACGCGGCGTATGTTGCCAGGAATCCACCTTAGGTGCCGGGGCCCGTACCCCCCAGTCCACATTTCGGCGCGATAAACATAAAACATGTGTTTTGTTGACACGCACAACTTAATTATATAAAATATTGAATATAATCGTAATTTAAGCTTTTTCTAATAATGAAAAACAATTCGAACATATTTAAGTTACGCCGAAATATTTTTTGAAAATGGAATATTATTCCCAATCCGATTTTGTTACAATTCAATGGAATAAAACACAGTTAAAATTCACTGCATATTTATTTCCCGAAATTTTGTGTTGCTAACAAATAAACTGGCATAAAACGATTATGAATTCAGTACCAGATATAAATATTTTATTAACAACCTAAAACTGTTGAAAAATTAAATCCGTGTCCCGTTCTGTGTAACTGAATTCGTTCCACTATTTAAGCATAGCGTAGCCCAGTGGTTATACATTTAGTTTCAGCTCAGACTTATTTAGAATCTCATTCCAACATCTTAAAACGAAGATTTATCTTACATTAGACTTGGATGCAGGTAGCTGACGAATTACCAATTATGTGCAAACTTAGCTATATTACGACTATTACAGCTCCGTTCTGTGTTCAAAGTAATTATTAATATGTTTGTTTTAATTTATTTTGTAACCACCACTGTCTACTTTTATGTATCATTTTGTATCTCATTATAGACACTTGGAATATTACCCCATAATACTTTTTCGCTATAAATCCGAGCTCTACTAAAATTTGGACAGAATTGTTGATTCAAGTACCTAAAAGGGCGTTTTACCACAGAAATGTTTGAATTTTACGATGCTTTGAGTATTCATGCTGTGCTTTCCAAATGTAAAATACCATCAACGAGCGAGTTTCGGGATTACCTACGCTCCGTGACCTTCAATATGCTTTAGAAAGAACCTTTTATCTTGGTAAATTTGCAAACGGTTTTGGTAAATTTGATGACACGATTTCGTATGTCCGGTAATAGCAGTGTGGGCGCTATAGTTTGCAGAAAACCCAGTGCACTTACTAATACTAAAATGGTTAAGCAATTTATGCTACGTAGCATCTCTACGTACAAATCCTGCGCGTGTGCAACCCATGAATGTATATTTCATTACAAAAATAAATTCAAATCTAAATATTGTGTCTAGACTATTTTAATTTTTATAACTGTAAAAAGAAAATAAAATATCCCAAAATTATTTTAGTATTCTGGGTAATTCGAGGAAACTATATTAATTTCAGACAGGCGGCACAGCCCAAACACATTCTTCCGACGTCTAAATATTACCAACACAAACGCAGAAAACGACTGATTTTCCACAAAGTAACTGCACATTCCCCATAAATACTTTCGCACAATCCATCTACACTTGCGCAGAACAATACAATCTTCTACAACGGAGTATGAATGAATTTTTATATCAATTTCAATTTGTGAGCGAGCCTCTTGTGCTGTTTCCGCGTTTAATACAGGGTGATTCATTTGTTACGAGATAAAGTTGGCGAAGAATGGCTAGGGCGTAGGGCGTTGTGGCGGGGTGGGCGAAGGGGGGCTATGCTGCGAGGGGCGAAGGATAAAACTAATCACACATCCTTTTCACGGAGGCTCGGGTAGGAACTAGATGACGGACGTCAGCGGACGCGATTATTATTCAGTTACAATGTCGCTTGTGGCACTGCTAGCGGGTGCGGGTGCACTTTGTCTCCTCATTTGTTGCGTCTACTTATTTTTAACTACCGATATAACCTTTACTAGACCCTGCACATTTGTATTTTAGGGATATCATTGCTGTGTTTAAATAGACATTTATAAATGAAACCAAAGTAGTGTGGTTGATTAATTATTATTTAGAACTTTGTTAAGATGTGTCAATGTTCAATTAAAAAATTGTAATATCAAACTCAAAATAATTATAATATTATCAAAAATCTTGAACCTAAATCGGAAATGTCTTGTTCATGATATTGCTTTCTAATTTATAACTATGTTCCACAAGGAGCCTTATAACTCACAATTTTTTTTTATACACAACTGCTCTAAGTTACCATGGAGATATTGATATTTCAAACGCTCGGCGTGTTGTTAGTAACTATATTAAATTTTGCACATTTATTAATCAGAGCTGACAGAACTATGTATGAAAATAATATTATTGAATTTGAGTAGGGTGGCGCGGCGTGGTAGTGTTTAGCGAGGCGATAGCGGGAGCGGGTGCGCTCGCCCCGCTCCCAGCGCGGATGCACCCCGTCACGGCATCCATTTCCACATTACTGTCTTTTTGTTCCACGTTTGATTGTTTAAACGTACGTCGATGCGGTATCCACTGGTTATTATTGCTGTCGTTCTCACTCGAAATGGTCCCAGTCGCTTGTGAAAAAAAATCTCTCCTCATATTGTTTGCAAAGAACAATAACGGCCTTCATTTTATATGTTACAGCTTCAGGAGGCTTGATGGGCACTTTGCCTCTCTATTTCACATATTCGCCCATTGTGTCGGCGTGTTCTCATTTCTCTTTTTTCACTGCAACTGTATTTACATATCGGTGAGCGTTCGTACCGTTTGTTTCATTGTTGCCGCCTGTTACAGTTCGTATCGTGACGGTGTTGTGGTAAATTCTGCTTTGGCTCCGTCGACACGTGTAATTTGGCAACTCTTTGACTATTAGCATTTAAATACACGGCCAATTTACACAATATTTAAATGCCGTTTTGTATAAACACACAACAATTAAAGACAAAACAGGAAGTTCAAACAGCTACGACATACAAAAAGTTTTAAATTCTTAGCATTAATTACGGTGAACAAACTGCGCCTCGGCTGTTTGAGTTGAGCGTAACAACGCGAACACTTACTCTAAATCGAGGAAATTTATTTGACTTGGTAGTTTCGACGTGTGTGACGATGTAACAAGACAAACATGTTAATTTTCGCCCCCGATACGTAAGCCGCGCCCCCACGACCGCCGCCCCTGATGACTCGCGAGTTGCCACTGCCAAAATACTCCCGTAGATGAAGGAAATTTCCTAAACAATATCAACAACTTCACCCAAACCATGCGCTAAATATTATTATAAAAATCTGAATTTTATATGCGAAAAATATTTGAATACACATTCATAGGTACTCCATACGCGTTATTATGATTAGCGCGTAAATACAGTAGATAAATATGCTTAGTTACATTTGAGATGAAACATCACCAAATTAAGTAATATTTTTTTTTTATTTATTTAAACAATAATCAGAACGTGGTGGCTTGGCATTATCGCGCGGCCACTGACATAAGTGCCCCGCGTGTTTACTACTAACTTTATCCAACTTGTATTTTTAGTTTAAAAACGAGTTACAGAAGTAATGACGGACAAATTACGTTGCGTATTATATTATTCATACGGCAAACTACTTAGTGTCCTTACTGTACAGCTCTATCATTCTACACTGCCGTAAAATAATATAGCGAGAACCGAGGTGCTTTTCAATTTATTTTATTACTTTATAAATATGAAAAAATATGCTTCATATAAATTCATAAATTAATCCACTAATGTTATTTGCCTAATACTTTCATAATATAATAGGATTAAATTCACTCCACCCGACTTTCCATAAAAGAATTAAAAGAAATTAGTTACATACTTGTGCCGACAGATGGCGTTCGCAGGCTGACAAAAAGTGTAAACATTCGCGAAACTCTACGGTCCATACTACCGGAACGCTCTTTCAGTGTGTTGCTTGTTTGTTATTGTATATAATAAATATATTATTTAAATGATGGTCATAGCATAAAACAAATATATTTAGCAAACGACGATAGAATTAAATTTTTTGAATCCGTTTATTCCCCAGTGTTAAAATATCGAGCCTAAAAGAAGGAACTGTCCAACTCACTTGAATTAGAGCGACGCTCTTGCAATTAGCAAATCACTTTAGCCAAACAATAGATGAGTTGAGTGAGCGAGCGTGAAATACGGCTTGCCCACAGAACTCGCCTTTTTACTTTCGCGTCAAAAGTTGCACACTGGAATTAACACGTCGACGCGCCACTTACTCGTCACGATGAACGAATGATGTTTCGGCAATGGCAGTGCGCCACGGTCCCCGACTTCCGTATCTTCCAGTTTACCAGCGCGTCTGCTTGAGAGTTCCAAAAAAGAACCCAGCGGACATTCATAACACACGATGCTTCTTAACCCTAATTAACTGAACGAAAGCGAAAAGTTCCACCGTGTGGTGGAGCGCACGCTTTTTAGTTTTTGTTTTTTAATTAGTTGCCGCTTAAACTTTGGCGAGTTTATGCTGTTCGCTTTTTAAATTTAAATTTTCATTTTTTTTGCACATTAACCGCTTTTGCTACTGCGTTTTGAAGGACATTTTACGTTAAAGTGAAAGAGTGTTTAAAACAATTACGCTTACCAACTTATTGTGATGACATTAATTTGTTATTTAATGTCGTCAGAGCGATAAAGCGAAAGTTTCTATGTAAACTTTTTGAGTGAGTTAGGCTTTTATTGTACTTTTGCTGTAATATAATACGCCTTACGCTTTAACGGAACAGGTTTTTCTTCGCAAATATTTATCGTTATAGTCAATGCAAATAAGTAGGTTTTAATAAACAGAGAAAAAACAAGTTGCGTCGTAACTAAATAAAACAAAGGGAACATACTTATTTTGACAAAAACGTTTTGTTATAAAATAAGGATGCATGTAATTAAAAAAAAAGAATAAGTAAAAAGGTATACAATGCAAATGTGGGCGGAAGAGGCCGCGGCAGATCGAGACTCAATTGTGGAGGTCGGAATAAAGGAATAATTTCTGATTGCGAAATTAAATGCATACGGAATTGACGGGAATTAATGAGGGGATTTGTAAATGTGTAGGAAGCCAAGGAATCGTATAAATGTGCCTTGAGTTTTATTATATTATTCTCAATTAACAAAGGACTTTGACGTATCAAATATGGTATTAGTAATTAGATTTGGGTTCCCATACATAGTTTTAAATTGAAAACGTAAAGTAGGATTATTATGAATTGTTAATCTTTGGCTTTCAGTGTGGAACGGAAATAGAATATCATAATTAGTAGTTGTGGTTTTATAGATAAATTTATGTTTGTTTGAGATGGTATGGAATATAAAGAAAAATATTTTTAAATAACAGTAACAGCGAGTTTTGGCTATAAACGGCGAGGACCTAGGTTTCGTAATTTATAGGCCGAGTAGTTTGTGAGAGTTTTTCGGCTTCATATTGATACGACGATAAGCTCGGTCAATGGCGTCTTGGGACGAAATTAACTTTGGTGGACTGTCGGTAGCAATGTTAGCACTTCATTACCTACTGTCCAATGATAGAATAATGAGTTTATTATAAGTGGATTACGTCACAGTCATCTATATTTATTTTTAAATACTCAAAGCCAATTAATTGCGATTACTATGCGAATTAGGCATAGTAAACTAATTATTAACATAGCGAGCAGAATGGGGCGGCCATTTCCTTGAGCGATTAGTAATTGTATTATCGGGACATTTGAGCCATTTAGATGGTGGGAACTCAGTAATTCGCGTGCGCCTTAATACATTTATATCGCCTTTTACAACTTAATGAGAAAAAAGCGCCGTTTACGTTAGTTTAATTTTTGGACATTTATTGAAGTGTCAAATAAAGAGATCGATTGGAGTTGAGAGTACCAAAAATTAGCGCAGTAAAAAGGCAGCCCACTTTGGTGTATTAATAGAAAAAACCCTCTAGATCATTCCCAGTATTCGTAGAAGTAGCTAAATAAATATACACGGTGATACTTTTATTCGAAAGAATAGAATGCATAATTTGCCTGATACGATGTTAAGAGTGCATCACCGCAAAGTGGTGGTAGAGCGGCGACGCGGTGCGGCGGAGTGTCGCGGTGGTGTCTGAGAGACCGCGCGCGGCTGGCGACGGGCGCGGAGTCGTCGCCCCAACAATAAGTCGCTGTTTACATTCCCGCCGCGTTTCCTTTGAACTCGCATGTGGGCCCGAGGAAACGTAAAATAAACACAACTTTCTCGTAATGTTTAATTAAATTAATCAGTTGGTTGATTAGTCGATGGTTCGCCGGTGCTGGCGTAAACAAAGCGCGGCGGCGGCGTCGCTGGCTTTGATCTACGGACTCGCTCTCATCTCCACTATTGTTATGTATTTGTGAGTTCCCTCGCGCCGCTGCCGCCACCGCCACCGCCCGCCGGCGGCGCCTCGCGCCTTCGCGCCTCGTGCCGCCATTAGGGCTGCTGCATGCATGCAGTTGCTTTGTCACTCGCAAATTTTCACTTGTCTACATAATGTGTGGAAGATATTTTATTTGTCCCGGATAGCGAAGTTAACGTTTATTGTATTGGTTAGTTGTTTACATAATCGAGGTGGACTTTATTTTTGCGAAATAATTAGCGTAGATATTATTTGTTTATTAATAATTTAAATAACATGTTTTACGCAGACTGACCGATATAAAATTATCCAATCCATTAATTATTAACAGAACTGAATAAGCCCTTACTTTTCCTATAATAAATGAATCTACCTTTAGACCAAGATTCGGGTTTATTTAAAAACGATTACCACGTATAGAGTAGTATATTTTTTCAATAAGAAAAGAATTTGTCAGTACTAATTCGGCTTTCACAGCCCTATGTTTCTGTCTACCACCATTACATTTTTATTTTCTACTAAATAGTACAATGCGAGATGACGTCACAGATCGCTGTTTTCGCATCGGGCCGACCTTTTTGAAAGTCACTGCGACGGGAAACACTGAAATTGTAAACTGCAACAGACCTTTGTACAAAGTACAAACGCTCGAGATTTTACACCCTTTCACTATAGCGAGTGGACATGCTTTAGAAAGAATTTATACTACATTTCGCCTAGGTAATTGAAACAACAATGATAAATGAAAAGTACGTTTCATCCGAATTTAGTTTTGAATAATTTTTATTTACCTTATTTATTGTCGCTGAATATTGTGCTCTCAAAAGGGAATAATGTCTGCTACTTTATTTAATAAAATGTATAGAAACCTTACTCACATCTTTAGTTATTTACTTAAAACATATTTCTTTAAATTTTTATGGCTCTATTAAATTTTCGTAGTAAATTTTCCTTGAAACTCAAGCATGATAGTAGCATACAAACGAGAAGTGAGAAGTGATTGGTAGCGTATCGCGTTCCATGCCGGCAGCGTCTATCAAACGGCGTATCACATTTACACCATCTAATTGATTTACTATTTAACTTAAGGTATGACTCAAACCATATGACTATGAAGACAATATTAAAGATTTTTTTACAAGCAATATATATTATTATTTTATTTACTTGTGATAATTAGAAAACCGAGTATTGAGTATTGTAAATACGTTGTACTCCAAGTATGGACGTAGAAAGAATTGGTGAAATTAGGATCCAAGGGACTTTAGTAATCTCACTCATCACAATTGCATTTTTTACAATAATTATAACAAAACCCACTAAAGTTCTTCTTATATCCAGAAGGAACTGTCAAAGTATTTTGTAACGAGCACCGAAACATAATTAGATAGGTAAGTAAAGAGCGTCACAATCATGAGGGCAGTGTATGGCAACGAATTACACAATAGCCGGGACGGCGTGCAGTTTCAGTGTTATAACGTTAAACAAAATGTATATTATTAGCTGACATAAAAGTGTGCGGCTACGGCGCCGGCGCCGAAACACCGACGCTCCGGCGCTCATGCTTCTAACTCAATCACATTTAAAACAACATTGCTATTCTGTTTTATTCGTTTGTGAATTAAAAATAACTCTTAATGTAATCATGGGATTGAGGGATGTAAGCTACAACGTATTATAATTTAGTGAACTGTGATAAACATTTATTATTACGAGTTCAATTAATGTTGCTTTGTTTGATATTGGCCACGATGCGTTCTGTTGTATTTGTGTTTGTTAATCTTATTTGACAAATCTGAGAACTTTGTGTAATGTGCCAAGATTATTATAGTTTTGAAATATAATTAAGAATACAACTGCCTATAATTAAATAAGGAGTTACTATTATTTTACAGAATCTAAGTTATAAGGTTCGCCGCCGCGCCGTGAATCAGACCAAGTATTAGAATACAATCAGATTTTATTACCTAAAATGTCGAAATTACGCCCACTCCCATATATAATAAAGTGTTAAGGTATAAATACATATATCGAAGAGTTTTTAATAATATCCGTCACAGCGGCACAGTTCATTGTTACGGCGATTATTAAATGTATTAATAGCTAGTTAAATTACTCTTTCCGTCCTTTCAGGGACCGCCGGCCCTCGTCTAAATGTGTGACGTTAACAGTTTAAATCCATCCAAACGTTAAATTATACTAAATCACGATTGTGGTGCTGCAAGGCACGAGGCACAAGGCAAGATGTGGACGAGAAAAAATTCCTAAACTCAGTATTTTAAGTTTTTTAAAAGATTGTTTAATCTATAATATGTAATGGGCAACAGGTACAGTTGTTATTAAGATTCTGACTAAAAATATTTGATGAGTTAGATAAAAATTCTTACGCCTTCGGGACGCTAGAAACCCCTGTCCTGCTAGCTGTGGGGATCGCCAACATCTTAAGATTTACCTTTGGCCTTGGCCTTGCTTTACCAAAAAAAAAACGCAAAGTAACTGTTTTGCTATAGCGTTTTGTTTGTTCCGTAAGATTAAGATTTTCTTTAATGTTCTGCGATTGATAATCTATATGGCTATGACGCCCACTGCACCAGAATGGTCAATTCGAAATGCGAACAAACCCCAAAACCAACACTGCCGTGCCTTCTATAATAAACTAAAATCGCCTTCTTTTGTCTTTTATATAAAACTTTAATGTATTATCCTTTTTCTTTAGCGCCACAATTAGCTGGCCACTTTATTTGCAGATGAAGTTACATTTAAAAAAATAATAAATTCATTTATGTAACGGATTGCCGTCGGCCGCGTTAAACAGTCTCGGATGTGGAAGGAGCTTCTGTTGATTTTTGTAATGGAGAAGATTGTATATTTCATTTTTTAAAGGAATCTGTTTATATCTTTGAAATGTTTACTACATCTATGTTAAAAATCGCGTCGATTTGTAGCGTTATTGCGACATGATCGTATTTCTGTTTGTTTGCCTGATTTTTAGGATAAAAGTTTATAATTTCTTCAAACTAATATTATTACGGTTATTTTTAACTGTCAGAACTATACGATTCTTAGGGTAGAAAGATTTCCGACGACCGATAGTACCGGAAGAGCGCGAAGACGGCCCTACAGAGATGATTAAACTGACCTTTGAACTGGATGCAAGATCGCAACCAGATGTTTGTAGAAGAATCTAAGTTAAATTATAAGTTTTATGAGGACTATTAATGTATTAAATTATAAGGCGTAATTTTACATGATGTTTGTCAACAGACAATTGTCTACGGTTACAATTATGCAGGTAGGCATAATTATCATTTTAATTTATAATAGCAATGCAATAACAAATACCTTAATAATTATAATTATTAAGGTATTTATTAATAAGGAAGGTTTCCTTTCTTATAATTACTAATAAATATAGAGAGACTAGGAAAGTTAAATGCAATAAAATTCACAATCCATTTTGTTTACTTGTGGAACAAAGCATTAATCAATTAACGTGGTGAATAATTATAATTGAATAAGTTATAAGGAATGGCTGTCAATAAGGCCTATGTTTTAAATTGGCTATTAATCTAATATTTATACCAATACTATGAAAGAAAAAATGTATTTATAAATATAATTATTTATGAACCGACAAATGACGTCGTTTTATTCGCGACAAACTAAAGAGTTCCCGGGACATACCGGGATATACTTTTAGTTAATTTTGTGCAGTACCAACTTTTATTTTATTCAAAAATTTGTTTTGTTAGCATACTAATGGCTCATTAATAAGTTAATATCGATACAAATAATTTCAATAAAGTTCAACCGCGTGCTGAACACACAAACTACATATGAAGTGAAAAGAAAACGTAAGAAGCATCGATGTCGTCGCCGGCAACAGTAAATATTAATCATAATATCATTAAAGTTGTGTAGGAGAGTGCATTGGCGCAGTATAACGGCCGCGCGGGCCCCATGACCCCCGGTGCAATGACACCGCCGCTCTGAAGGTTTCTGTCAACGATAATCGTTTTCGTGTTGAATATTTTACACCGGTGCCGATGCAAGGAAAACAACGCTTTCACGCGATCCTTCCAGCCAGATTTATCGGTGTTTTCAGATTTATACGATATTTTTATTATTATTAACCCGTGATTGCGTCACTTAATTGCAAGGTTGCCGATCAAATGCAATGACTTATCGCTCTATATTAATTAAAAATGGTAATTTTTAGTCCAGTTATGTCCACAATTGATGTGGAAACTGTGAAGAAATATTTTTAAATAAAAATCAATTTATTGGAATGCTACAGTAATGAAAGTATATTTTCACTCTGATTGATTTGATTTGAATTGAAGGTGAAATGTCGTCGGTTTTCTTCATTTCAGACGCAATAAACGTATAAATGACTCCGCCGCTGGTTATAACAATGCGTTTGCGTTTATTGAATAACTGCTAAGTTGTTATTTAGCGTTTTCCTTGCGGCAACGATTCCCAACTAGCGTCAACCACGCGGAAAATTGGCGGAAGAATGAATGAAAAATGGCGAAAATAAAACGAAACAATGGTATCTTAAGTACGCGGGTGAAATCAAACCTGAGACTTGTTTATCCATATCTCATGTTGCGATCGATTTTACTATAATTTCGCGGTATGTTGCTAATCAAAAATACAACAGTTTTCAGATATGTGGCATGAAGTAATTGCAAGAGAAAAGAGACAGATGCAGATGCAGAGAAATTGTAACAGCTCACTGTGGGCGTCTTAATTTGATGACATTTGTGACCTGATGACTTATATACTTATATGACCTACCTTCAACAATGGAATTGTGTGTTTGAGAATGCTGATGATGATAGAAGTTATAAAGATGGCTATCTCCAGGTTTCCGTAGAAATAAAGTTTCTTTAACCTCAAATCTTCGGTTAACACCTACACTTAGCAAAGGACTTCATTTGGCTGAGAAGTATGTCAATCTTGATGATGATCATTCATACGCACAGACCTCCTGCCGACCTCCAAAAGTCGCTGGATGCAAATACCTACACATAGGTTTCGGAGAGGCCTATATTCAAAAGTAGACTGCCGGTCGCTAATGTCAGTGATGATAATGTGGAAATAGAATGAAAATTATACCTACTTTTAAAACGACATACATAAGAATAATTAATAATATTTTTAAGCAAAGCGAATACAGCCGTTTTGTCGGCTGCACAATGTAAATAATATGAAAGTTTCATGCATTCTAATGAAAACGTAATTTACGGTGTGGGTAGTTGTAAAAAAAGCGGAGGCCGTCCGCGCGGAGTACACGGGAGCAAACGAGATATTTGAAGTGTTTTGCATAACTGCATTAAGTGCATTGCGAGAGGGCCGCTCAAGGCACGTACACTCGCCGACTAAAGCGCAATAAAAGCCTTGTAGGAACGGTAATGGTCGCTAATATAAACCTTTTTTGTCGTTCCAACACTTCACCGCTGCGTTTTCTTCTGTTATTTTTAACTTAACGATCATTATGAAATATATTTATGTCGCTTTAAGCGTTTTGATAGTGTTTATTTTAATATATGCCGTTTGTGTCGCGTTTGATGATTTTTATTCGCTTTTTGAATAATGGACACGCGGCGAGTTTCCTTAATTACGGTAGGAAGTTGCAGTAAAAAGTGTTTATATATCGTTGGAAATTCGTAGAACACACAGTTTAATTTCTAAGTTACAATAGCGATACAAGTACTATGCTTTAATTTAAAATCTTAGGATAGTTGTGTTTTTATTGTTAACCATTTATGAAGAGCGAACATCATGAAACAAGGGCTCAGTGCGTAATGACAGGCACCCGCCTTTCCAAGAGTTAATATCTAATTTAGGTAGTCACAAGCACTTTTCCTCGCGCGTATACCCACCTGAAGATATTAACATTGTATTGGATTGTGAAATACAAATTGTTTCTATTGTGTGCCGTTTTCCATAACGCCATTGGAGGCCGTTTTGCGATCGGAGTTTTCTTACAGCCGCTTCCGTTGCCTTCGACAAGCATGTGGAAAATTCTCCAGCAATCGTTAGTTGCAACAAAAACTTTTTATTAAGCGAGGCTTTATGAAGTTTTTGCAAAGCGTTGCTATTATTGTGTTATCGTCTGGTCAGAATTTTAATTGAATGCAACATCGATTCAATGTTATGTTAAATAATAACATGATATGTGTAACTATACGTTTTAAAAAGTTATTCCGATGTTAGAAAATCGTTCAAGTGCGATCTACACGGGGTATGTATGAAGTAAAAAAATAAAATAATCAAGTATTGCTATACGATCGGCTCACGTATAACATAGTATAGAGAACAACATTACTTAAACGTCAGAAAGTACGTGAGCAAAATTCATAGCAGGGCCACCGCGCGCCCCTTGTAAACAATTCCAAACCAATCGCAATAAATGCTACCGAACAATGAATCGTTCGATCACGAAAAAATCATCTTACAAGACGGTCGTGCGCCGTCGAGCGGTAGTCGTGTTGGCGGCCGCCGGCGCCCGGCAGCGCCCAGGGTGGCTCCGATCATTTTTAACCCGAGCCGTGACCGACCGGCTCACCGCCGCACTCCCTGCCATGTCTCCATTTCCCTCAACTCGACAAATCACATCATGCGATATATACAACTCCATCCGCCGACCTAATCACACGACACACATTTTTGTTAGGGCCGCGATTGCCGCACGAAATGTACGCACGTATTTTGGTTCGTACAATACACAAGGGCTATATTTTATAAAATATACAACGGTTTAAATGATAATTTATATTCCATTGTTATTCATTGATGTTATTATATGTATATTTTGCCATTGTTTCAAATCAGAGCATATTTCATGCATTTAATGTTTAATATATTTACACAGTGCCAGATGCGTGCTATGGTAATTGTTTCGCTTTGTGCCCTCTATACGGACTTACCGATGCGATTTGTATTTGTTTCTCGTTTATAAGGAACTGAATTGGTAATCAACTAAGCATCGCCAGTATTGGGATCTTTTGAAATGATTCATAGAGAAGGTCTCCGTTCAGCAGTAGACTTCCTGCGGCTGAAGACGAAATGATGATTATGGGTATAAATCTATAGCACATTAAACATCCTGTCCAAGATAATATGCTAGGACATTTGTTCACAAGCAAATTTATTGACAGACAACAAATGGTTTTAATCAATAATGCAATACCGCATCACAAACACACGATAACAAATCAATCATGTTGTATTTATAAACTGTATCGAATATTTCATTGGTCGATATTATTGAAATTGATTGTGTTAATTTGAAATTGTAATGGAATGCATCTCGCATGCAACGGATGCAATGACGTTCATCCCAGGGTCCCGCTTTACATTTCAAATGTATCAAAACAACTCAGAGCCAAGGTACGAAGCGTGCTGTATGCATGTTTACGAAAGGTTGGCAAAATTATTTAAATAAGCAAATTTCATACATTATGTTGGGTTATTGAATTTGTTTAAATTATTTAACATGATTTGTCTTGTTCATTGTTTGTGCAGTAACATTTATTGTTTATACCTAAATATGAATCTGCCAACAGTTTAAGCATCTTTTTGGAACGTGACTCTAGATTAGTCACCTAACTACCTACTACCAGTAGTGAGACTGGTAAACTTTTCTCAGGCTGCACCGGTTTTTATATACGTATAGATTATACAGAATAAAATAAACGGATTCGATCTGTTCCACCACAACGTGATACTTTGGAGTATCATAAGCGGATTGCTGATCATTTAAAATATGTGAAGAAGTGACAAATTCCATACATTAATTGCACCACAATTTCCAAAGTATCGCGAAGCATAGCGCGTCCCGCAGTGAGTAGAGGTCCTAAGCAGTCCGTATTGTTTCGCTTGTGCTTGTGAAATGTAATTCATGCACATGCACACATGCGCCGCACACACACACGTGGTTATTTATATTCGTGTTCTAAGGTAGCATGTAATGTCTCAGACAAATCGCTAAATGATATGCTATTTGTTACCATTTAAAATGATTACAAGCTTTTGATTGAAATACAAAACCTAAACGTTAAGCAATTTGAAGAGTTGCAAGTTGTTCGAAATAATGCAATCCTCCGATGTCTGTAAAGAAGAAAAACTGAACACGACCCGTTGAAAGGAAGCGAGCTAATAAATGTTTCCTAATTGAGTACTCATCTTTTTCTACCTTTAAATTTAATCGATGAAATAATTATGGTACTTGTACGTGCTTCGTGATTTTTACGGTTGGGTAATGTGAAATTAAGTTCTCTAAGTGATTTAGCCTCATTCGCCAATTTGCGAGAAGTGGAACAAAACACATTAACAAAGACGTAAAATGTAGAACAACAGGTATTATTACGAATTAGTTTCGCTTGTCTGTTTATGCTTCTAAATCATCCCAACTATGCAAATTTTATAAGTGGTAAAAGCGCACTAGAAGATTAAGAAACTTTCGTGAATAGTCAGAAAATGTTCGAAAAGCCAAACAAAGCCGTTTAAGCTGGAGAGTTGGAGCAGATCACCTCATATTAAGGAACAGACTTGTGGAGTAGAAAGAAGCCTTCTTAATATTTAATATGTCTTTATAACTTCTTTGAATGTCTTTATAACCCGAACGCAGCCGCGCGTGATACGTAGTGTTTTACAAATATAAAATTGGCGACCCAGATCCGTCATCAGATAACGAATAGTGTGAATGTAACAAAATTGTAACGTTTTGTTAATGTGGGAATGTACTAAAGTTAGTTTCACATTAACTACAAAATATAAATGTAAAAGTTTAAACATGTTATTTTTTATATGATTAGTATTTATTAAAAAAATGGTTTCTTTGTTTACACACATCGGTGTATTGGTAAAGTTTTATACACGTTTGGATTAATTTCGGCAGCAAAGCGACTAGTAACGTTGATATCCGATGTTTCGTTTCAAACGCCAAGCTTTCTATCGGTACCAAAATATTGTGCAATGCGGCTAAAAATCGGACGTATACACGTTTCAAAAGCCGCAAAAATTGGACCTGCAGCTCCTTTATGATATGAGAAAAAGAGAAACTGCCCGAAACGTTACATATTCTATGGCTTTGAAGAAACGTGACCTATATAAGTTGATTATACTTAAAAATATTCAATAAATTGCCCGCCGCCAATATACGCGCATATATTGGATATTTGTCTCGAGCAGAAAATTGGTTATTAAAATTTTTCATTTTGTTTACGTTTTTGATACGACATTGCATGGTTGTCAAATGCGCAGTTTGTACGTCTGGTTGCGGCATGATAAATAAAGTTGAAAAAACCGTTTTGGTATAATAACATTTTATAACTGATGTCAACGTTATTGGCACTGTGGATTTGGTAACGGTTTTTTTATAATATCTTAGTATACTAATTTATTTGTTTTATGATATTGCCTACAAATAAAATTTGACTATAATCAAACAGCTTTCCAATAAAATAATCGCAAACGCTTTTATACCCTAATATATCTTTAAATTTGTATGCACACGGTTTTACTTTTAGTGATTTCATTAAATAACGTTTAAGATAAAATAAAACAAAAACCCTCATTGTTTTCGGTGTGCAACATTCCCAAAAAGTGTAACAATACACCGGTGCCAACGTTAACTTACGTCATCGCTTATATATTTTTTACTATTTAGCAATGGCACAAGAGTTTATTTAATATTCAATATAATGTAGACTTATATATTAATACCTATAAGAGCAGCGTAAAATGTCCACGTACAAGATGCTGGGTGTCCAGTTGGAGAAACCTACTAAGGGTAGTTTGCTTCTAACAAATTTCTATGGACATCGTAATGGGAGGTCTATATCCAGCAATAGATTTCCTTTGGCTGGGCATGATGCTTTTGTACAAACTAGTAAGAAAAATATTATAAATTCGCGCAACAGTCACACAAATAGTCCCGACTCTGAAATACTCGTGTTGATGTATTAGGATTCATGAGGAACTTTTCGATTGTACACGTGTACTATTATTGGGAGAAATCGAATCCCCCTCTTTAATCGAGAGGAAAGCTATTAAGGTCTCCTTCCGGTAGAGGGAGCCTGAAAGGAGTATACCGGCTTCACACGCATTCCAGCTCGGTACGCTTGCGGATATTGCGGCCGAGCTGGGTAGATACCGAACCCCAGGACCTTATCTTGCATTTTATAACTAACTCCTTACCATGCCGCTTTGGGGAATTTGAAATACATGCGGTTGAGTGATGGATTGTCGTAATTCGAAAACAATTGACGCATTAATGATATGTCCCAGAAGGGATTACCTCTAATTTGCACCCACCAAGTGTTAACATATCAGAAACGACTGGAGACTTATAGCCCACAACTCAGACCCGAAACTAATACCTATCGATCACACAAACTTTTTGTCACGATGAGGAGATGGGTCCTAAGACCTCTCTCTCACAGCCGGCTCCTGAGCCAATTGTGCCACAAAATATATCTACAGCTTTTTTATTGAAAGCTATAAACCTAACGAAATCAGAGTTTGTGACATTAAACAGTCGTTATAATTAGTCGACATCATAACAACCACGGTATTTGTATTTCTGGATTCTAAATATAGTCCAGTGAGTATTAGGCAGTACTTACATAGTGCATTGTTCTTCAGACAACACTCGTACATCTGACACACATTCAATTGTTTTAGAAATGTACTTGTAAATTAACCATTTATTTCAGACTTTCATAAGTTTCAACCTTAATCTTTCACTTATTACATGAATGCGTGCTACTAAATAATATTTTTTTTAGTTTTTCTACAAAATGAAAATGATAGGTTTATTTTTTATTCACGGCCCTTACAAATAATTATAACTTCCAGTAAATGTAATAGACTGTAATAATCCATGTTAGTTAATAATAAAATAAAGTAAATTACTCTATAACGAGACGACACAATTGACTTTCTCTTTTTTGTAACGATAACAAATTAATACCGAATATAATTAGACACTGTGTAGCGGAACAACAGCTGGCAAGATAAGTAAAAGTGTAATTATTGGGACAAGCAACAAAACTGCTTCCAATGTAATTAAATAAATGTACAAGAACATTTTATTGCTCGTCTGGAAAAAGAAAATTTATTCCATCTCACTTCTATCTATTGGGAAATGAGGAAATAGACAGTACCTATTTATGGCTTTTGACATCAATAAAATAAAAATATATTATAATTTAATTAGTAATATGCCGATAAGATCACCTAATCCAAAATACTACTCAGGTTCAAAGTCAGTACCTATGAGACCAATAAATCAGGAATACTCACATGTCATGTTAAAAGAAAATTATTGCAACCCTTCAATTCCCTACTAATAAGTAAATACGCCATAATTTAATAACTAGTTATGTCCCAAGATGTGAATTGTAACGTGTATTTAACTTTAGATATGTAATTACTACTTACAATAAGTATATGAAAATCATACAACCAAACCGCAAAGGAAACAGTGGCGAATAAAACAGAACATAAAAACCGCAAAATAAAAACTAAAACAATAAAAACAAAGTGGCTTTATAAATTAATACGCAAGTAGCGGCGGCCAAACCGGCCGATGCACTTCGTATTGTGTTACACGGTATGAAGTAAAATAAAGCCTTTGGAAAAATAATGTTTATATGTAAATATGGAGTATTGTTAGAGTAACAAGTTCTGCTAAATCACAATATGAAGTTGATTTATATCTTTACGGTCGGTTTACCTTCATGGGAGGCCTATAAACCTTCGAAAACGTTCCGGGCCGCGCGCCGCGTGCACGCAGCTGCGTTCTCCGCTCTGCCTTCTCTTGCTCAAAACGCGTTTTTGCAGACGCCATGGCGGCGAAATTCAAACACTCACTAATGTGATTTTATTAATTGAATCAGCTACTAACAATTTTATGCTAAAACTTTTAAATGAGAGGTTTTAAATATCTAAACGACAATTGGCATTTGCATGTAATGGTTTTATCTTGAGTGGAAATACTGTTCTGCCACGTTGACTTAAATAACTCATATTTCTGAGACCGCGTAATGAGCCAATTACCTCGCCGTTGACATACACAATACGTTTATTTTATTAATCTACGTGCTCGTATCATCAGAAACAAAAAGAACATCTGTCACTTCCCCACAAATTCAATTACCAATGAACCACAAAGGTTCTTACTTAAACTAAAGGTTATTATTCCGATGTCGTAAACTAAAACAATGAGCTGTTATGTATTTTGAATTATTAATTGTAATGAAAACAAATACAGATATATTATACGCCGCTTAATTTAAAAAAAAAATACAGTAAACATATTACTAGAAAATTTTACAAATAGCGGTCTTATCGCTATTAGCGATCTCCTCCAGACAACCATACGTACAAACAATTGATAAAATAGATTGTATCCGCGATAGTAGAATTATTATCAATGACATAAATGAACAGTATTTACTGAATTAAATCACCTGCTCAGAAGCAAAACATAAACTGAAACATATTCCAAGATATAAACGGTCACATTATGTTCTCGTAAAAGCCGGTCCAATATGCACATTTCGTTTGTCCAAAAGGCTGCAACTTAATTGGTCGCATTATAGGAAATCCGAGGCTTGATGCTTAAAGTTTAATGACGACTCACTTTACTCGATTTAAATAAAACAAAGGTCCTTTTACTCGGCATGTGAGGGGAACGCTCCCGAAAACGAAAGCAGGCTGCCACCTGCTTTGGTGTAGACTACAGACGTTGTATTTAAAAAAATCGCAATAACGTAGGTATATATTCGATGAAAATTATTAAGTTTTGAAATTATATATAAAAGAAAATTAAGGAATTAATAATATTTCATTCTTCAATTTAAATAAATACAAATATATATTTTGAGAATGAAGTAAAGCAAATAAAAAGTGTGTTCACTTTTATAGTGGTCAACGACAGGCACGTTGGCATAGTTTTGTACTTATTACATTGCCGGCTTGCGAAATATCATATTACTACAATAATAAGTACAGATCATAATACGAATATGCCATTCCATTTATGGTAGAGGGGTATATAAATATTCAATGCCCTTTCAATGTTCCCTTACCAATTTAGAATTTTATACCGTTAAGTATGGAAAGCTCTTCACATTAATTCATCGGTTAAAATTGTATAACTTATGAGAAATATGGCGATTCATTTATTTCAGTTATAGCATTGTGCCTAAATGTCTCATGACTCAATCAGTATAAGTACATTATGACGAGAGGGTTTGTATGCGCCAGACACGAAATTATATTACCGAGGTCTGAGTATCATTTCCATCCAAATGTTCGACAGGAGTGAACAGACCGTGTACCCGTAATCATGAATGACAACACCAATAAAAATCACCGCGGTTTCGGGTTTTTTATTTAGTGGACACCGATTGCACCCCTATCATCCCTGCACTTCCTGCAGAATTGGATTCTGCGTGGCCGAGGGGTGAGGATTAATACATCTACTAAAACACCGATAACAAAAATTGAGGCTGTCGCGATTTACCCCCCCTTATCTTGTTAACTGTCCACGAGTATTCGGACGTATTGAAAAAAGACGCGTGGCTTCACTATTCATTGGAAGCACTTTATATAGATATGTCCTGTTTATATCCGATTTCGATTCCGATATGTGACTGCCTTGGTGGTGTAGTTGTATTACGGTACGGTTACAAAGCTGAGGTCTCGGGTTCGAGTCCCGGGTCGGGCAAAGTGATATTGGATTTTTCTATTCATTATCAGCCCGGAGTCAGGAATTTGTGCCCGATATGGCGATAGGCTCGCCCCCTATCACATCGTGGGACGGAACATGCAAGGCGAAATGTGGGTGTCCTGGTGGCGCCTCTGCCAACCCTTTCGAGGATAAAGGCGTGAGTTTATGTATGTATGTATGTATATATATCCGATTTTGTAAAGGCATAATTGTATGGCCTGTTAAGATAGTCGTCAATGGTCAGCCGTTACTCTACTTAGCCCGCTCTGCAAATACCGTCAGGTGTCAGTACAATGAAAGCATAAAAAATATAAATAGCCCTTACAACCCCTCTACTACCGACCTTACAACCCCTCTACAATTACACATTTCAGCGTTATGTCACAAATGGACGCAAAACAATAATAGATTAATAGACAGGTTATTACCTAAAACTGCACACACCAAACAAGAACAGCAATGTAAAGCAACCCTTTCATTTCCCAAGAAACTATTAACAAGTAAGCTAACCTTCCATTACTATTTAATCATAGGCATGTTGGGACAGTGAGTACGCGCGCTCAATTAACTACACGCATCTATAACTTAGCGGGGCGCGCAGGGCTAATTTTTCGCATTGTTAAATCAGGTAAATAGTGAATGTGCGGTTGATTTCGATGCTTGTGCCTCAGTTCCGGGCCGCATACGTACAATGTTTCATACTTGGGTGGGTTTCGTTTCCACTATGCATAAGTCGTTGAAGTTTTGTAGTTAATGGTTCGTTTACAAACTTTAGTATCCAAATGATTAATTACCCATTATTGGGATGTGTGAAAGATGGCAGAGATTGGCCAGAGATGACAAAGCCCTTCTTCGGAATCCATTTACGAGTATATATATTTATAATTATACAATGAATAATGTGATATATTTATCCAACCAAGCATTTTAGTTATTTGTAGGCTGTAGCTCTTGAAACGTCTATGTTTATAAGCGGATATAAATCCGTACACTGAATACAGTAACCGCAACATTATCAAAGTCTTGGATATCGATGTAACAGGGTAAATCCGTGCGGCGGTGTCAAAACGAGGTGTCATGTCGGCGGCGCGCGTCGTTAGACAATAGCGTCCAGCTCGGCCCAGAAGTGAACTAATCGCATTATCGAACTAATCACACGCTGCTCCAACGAGGAAATTCATTAATATCCTGCCCCAGCTAGCGACCAAATGAAAAAGTCACGCATATGTATACCACTTGAGCTGAATATAGCGCTTCTTTCGCCCGCATTCAACAAAAATAATATCTATGAAAAAGCTGTGCTGTCTTACCATCCGCCGCTCACTCTATCCTTAACCCAACGAGCCACCGATTCTATTCCCAAAAATGCCTTCAGTTGTACGATTGCAATTCCATATTTACATACTGATAACCTTAACAAAGTGAACTCAAAACATAAACGAATTTAAAAACGAAAAACATCCCGTCGATGTTCCTTTTTATTTTCCATAAAATCTGCGGAAGATATTTTCGAGCATCCCTGACGGTGGCTAACGTAGGGCGTAGGCCGCGTACTGTACTTTTATTTTTTATTCCAAATTCCTAAGCGCAAAGCTATGGAATATTTTGAGGTGTGTGTTTTTTTATGAGGGGAAAAATGGCCGATGGCATGTTGATTGAAACGTCTGTGTATCTTTTTTTTATTTGAAATTAATTACGATTGTATTGACACAATAAGAACTAATCGACTTATTGGTGTTTATGATGCTCTTAATTAAATTTTATTGTTTTATATTTTCAGCAACGTTGTTATTTCAGCTGAGCTTTTAAAAACATAGCCTTGGTATGTAATTGACTTTTAGAAACAACCATAGTTTTTAAATACTAACAATATATAAGAATTTTCTTTTACTCTTCTCCGTCTTTTAAGTAAGAAAGGACTATATAATAGTAATAATGCATATATAAATATTTAAGATAATAGTAATCCGACTAAGCGCCCGCATAACATCCTCAGGAGCCGTGACAAAGTTTAAGAACACATTAAAACGTAACATATTAACTAATAATTAATTCCCAATTTAATGAACACTTGTCAATCCTCAAATTGTCAATATGGCATTTAATAGGAAATCCGTCAGAACAACAGACTAGTCAAAGGACCAGATTAAGAATAGGCGAGGGCGGGAACACAGTCTCGTCGCGTCCGGCCGGTTCAAATCTGCCGGATTATACGCCCACTGGCTTTTGGTGCGTGCGACCGTCACTCGCCGTCAAAGACAAAGCTCCAGTACATCATTGCGAGTCCGAGTGTACTACGATTTAAATGGTTATAATTTATGTGAACGATTGTGGGTTAATTATATTTATTGATATACATTTTTAGACGCGACTGGAATTAAATTATTTTTAAGAGACTTTAGTACTTAATTAGGCTATAATGAATATTATTAATAAAGTTAACAAAGCAATATTGTTTTATAGTGAAGTAATTAATATAAAATTTTATTTTGATAATAATTACTGGAATTCTTACTGGTTACACATATTTTCAAAGAACCTGTTTTATAAACGGTTTAAACGATATTAATTAGGAAGTCTGTAACTGATTATTCCAACGTAAAATAAATCAGGATCGGAAAGAAAACTAAAGTGAATCGTAAAATATTTAGACGTCGGAGTCGGCAAATCGACAGGTAAGTTCGCCTGTGCATAAGTAATGGACTTGCAATTGATTTTAAGTGTTTTTGACTTATTCGATTTAAACTATTTGTGGCCTATTCTTATATTTCAAAAGCTACCCTTTCTTTAATATTTATTGTTTAAGTTAGATTAAACTTTTTTATTACAAGCTCTATTATGATTTGATTTATTTATTCGTAAACTATTTATAATACAAAACTATTATTACAATTCTAACAATTTTTATTTAGGGCATTGCCTAATGTAATTACTCATCGATACGTGAACTACAAAGAACTCCAGCTATGAAGGCTTAAAAAAAATATAATGGATAAAGAAATGTCTTTTTCCATTGTTTTATAATCTTCACAGCTGGAATTCTACGTAGTACACGTATCGATAAGTAATTACATTTTTCGGCATCAAAGGCCTGCAGTGTACGTAGCAGAGATACGGATTACAAAGTGCTACAAAGGCAGTTTTAAGTAATATGTGTCCCCTTTTAGTGTTAGTATAGATGTAAAGGGGTGTAGATTAATTATGAGTAGATATATAGTGTATGTAGCCGTCCGGTGAGTGAATCACTTAGAACTCGGCGCACTGTATCTCTTTTAAAATCTGCACGTACGGCGCTTATTAACAAAATACGACAAAATCGAGTTTGCCAGCCGACATCGAGTCGGTAAATCGGTCGGGAAATAATCGAGAGTCGAGTATCGAATCCGGGCGGAAATTGCGCGATTTGCTGCCGTTTTAAAAGGTGTCCCGACTGTAGTTTTGATGTTGCTGAATTTGTAAACAAATAAAGTTTCGATCATCATCGATAGCGGAACCTATCTACGTTGGAAGTATTGCTATGCTCGTAAATTGAACTGCTATGTTCTTACCTGGAAAAGTTGATATTTTCAGAATGATGTTATTGTAAAAACGAAAGCCGACAAGCGCATAAGGTGCTTTGGTGAATGGGAAGCCAAAAGTTAATTTTCTTGAACGAGGGCTTACAGCTTTGCCGAAAAAGCCATAGACGATTTCTATAAGTAATTTTTAGATACGGACATTGGGTATGCTGTTGTGAGGTTTTATTTTGCTAGTTACATGACGGCGTGTTTGTAGCACATATTATTTTGTTGTTTCGATTATTTTGTTAAGTAGTTACTTTATGCTCTTATTGTTGATATACTTTAATTCATCCCCTGTTTTGCCTAGAGACAGTGGACATGAGCGATTTCCGTAAAGGTTCTAGTTTTTAATTCCTCTTCGTGCAAATTACTTACTGCAAATAAAGTTACACAATTTTTTGCACCATGCTGTGTTGCCAGAATTGGGCTGGATCATTTATATAAATCTCTTTTTAACTGATTACAATATTGCGAAATTTGAAAATTCAAACGTACTTATTTTTTTATTTCAAAAACACGCTACTTTCTCGTAGAAAAATAACTTGTATGGATATTATCATTATGATGTACCACCTTTATTTTCAGGAATCTCACTGCCTATAAAAGGCCTCACTTTGTATACCATCAATATAACTACGATTAATCCTTACAAATAGACACAAATCAAAACCACAGTCCAAAGAATCTACACCAAACGTAGACATAGCCGACTTGCCATAATCCGGCCACGCGTTAGTGGTGGGTCAACATCTTGGCCGGAGGATCTAGTTATCACACCTAACTGGCTGAAAACGAATAGCTAAACAATACGGCCGACCATTGAGGTTGTCTGTGACGGACCGGTCACTGCGTCTGCACAATAAAGGATCCCGATGTATACCGTTAGCTTGTTGCGTTTACCAGTTAGTGCGGCTGTGGAGAATACACTCCGCTTTTGTACTCAGCTCTAGATATTTGAATGTTCCGGAATAATTGATGGAGTTATCTCTTGTTTCTTGAACGGTGGAATGTTAGAAGTTCTTTGCTTGGGCGAGTGTAGTGATTTAATCGGTGATAGGATGTATTAGAAGTCCTGATTTTTGGTGCTTATGCAAGTTTTTGTTATGTTGCAAGGATTTTCTTGGCTTTTGCTGTCGATTTTATGTTTATGATTCAATATTTTTTTACTTTTACGGCGCACTGTTTTATTTCTTGTATTAATTTATGTGGCTGATAAGGGCACAATAATGTCTTTTATATGAAAATTAACTACTCAAGCAATTAATACCGTGTCGAAGATTGGCATGCATGAGACATACATAAACGGGGGAACGTAATCCGCAAGATCTACACGTGTATTAGACGATTCCACGTAACGTGGCCATCGTGGTAAACTGTAGTAATTTCAATAGTAACTGCACAAAACGTTACCTTGTTCGTTTGCTAGCGGCCCCGGGCGCGCACCCCGCCGACTCAGGGTTGACTCGTACAACTAAACCTTTATTATCGACATTATTGACAACGCAGTGGGCATTAACGATATGAGAAGCCGTGCTCCATACTCATTAAGTCGTCATAGAGGAGCCTGTATGCGGCTCATTCATACCATATGATACGGTTACACAATAATCAAAGGCTACAACCCCTCTATGCTACGAGTATAATCAATGCAACATCAAACATGTACAGCCAAATTACCTTTCCAAATGATCCACCTCCTGTGTGAATATTCTAGTCGAAAATTGTGCGATGTCTCCGTAATTTTCAGATGCTTTATCATAAACGTAGTGTCCATTTCGAAAAGCAGATGATGTGGAATGTGATGTAACTGTGATGGCAAGGGTCTAAATGGCAGGAAAGGGTATCAGCATGACGTTTGACACATACCATGCGTTTTCCAAACTAATCATCATGGGGTAGCTAACATGCTTTCATAATTGATAGTGTGCATCCGACACAGGAACACTACTAGAGAAAAATCTGTGCCTGATGCATCGCGTCCCTGCCCAACCTCTGGTATAAATTTTGGTCTCCTTTGCAATGCTTTCAGGATCAACATAAAATACACGGGAGTATGTAACACAACATCAAATAAATAACACTGAATATTAAATAAAGGGAACTTCTCCTTTCGAACTAACCTCGTTCCACCCTCTTCCGGGATAGGGACAATAGACCTGAATAAAGAGAACATATAAATAAATACAATAGAAATGAATATCGAATATCTTACTCTATATTTTAAACTTATTCTTCGCAGGCGTAAAAGAGGAAAAAGAAAAAGGGAAGACAAACTTCGTAATAACTCTCTGCTAAGGTGACTGATAAAGGTCTGTTTGCACAACAGAACTAACTTTCGCTGTCTATTTTCCAGTTAATTTTGAGACTCAACCCAAGTGACGTCATTACTCGGCACCTATAGTGTATGTAGTATGGCTAACATTGTGGCGGTGGCGACAGCAGGCAGGTGTGACGTAGGACGGGAGGAGTCACATTCTCCGCAAGTCTCAAGTTAATATGCACACGTGATATGGGGTAAGCCTAGGCGATAATATTTGCCACAATTGCTCCAAGCAGCTGCGACCCGACGTAACTATGTTGTCGGTATATATTATACGGGCTGTTATTTGTTATATCAATGAGACTACTAGTGGACAATATCTGATGCTAAATTGTAATTTATATCTACTAATGTACTTTAATTCAAATTTAATACTCCTGAAACTTTCAGATGAAATCGTTGGAAATGTACTGAAGCTACCCAAAGCCCTAATGCCAATTATATCAGTTTGGTATAACGTACCCCACAAAAAGGAACAGTAATCGAAAAATATAGTATAAAAGAGTATTGTCTATGGCAACCCTCGGCGGGGTGAGTAAAGACCCCGGCTATCGTACACTTGATGCTATCATAATGATTATTAACATGTGAGGCCGGTGCCAGGCGGCGCCGCTCACCCCGCCCTAGATATGCTGACATAAGTCAGTTATTTTAATACAGGCAATTAGAGTTTCCCGCTGGAACTTAGCGCCGATGCGAACTTTTCGATTAAACCGGCTGCGGTCGTCTTTAAGTGGAATTTTAAATTGGCGATCTATTGTTGACTACATGTAGCGTGTATTGGAACGTACCTCACTGTACCTAACTCTTTGCTGCTGTATGTGTGTGTGTGTGTGTGAACGCAAAATCTTTGCACAATTTTGTTTCCACGTAAAAGTGGACGCTTTTAAAGCCTGCGCTTTTAATTCCGTCACTGAACGAAATGGCCCTGTATTGACAATTTTTCCTGGACTTGACTCACAGTTTAAAGGAGGGCAGAAAATGTGAAATATCGATATATACTTTTGGAATTGTTCAAAATTTGTAACGTGGATTTAAAAACGGATATTTGAACCACATTTTAAATTGACAATGGAGTTACTGACTTGGAATTGTGTTCATACGTAATATATCAACTAAGAGTGAATATTATTTAAAAACGAATTTAGTGACGACCTATTATAATCGGTTGTGTCGTTGTAACTTTCAAGCTGTATCCCTGCTGGTGGTAAAATAAAATAAACAATAGTAGGACAATAGAAGAAATAATAAGTAGGATAATCGCAACGTATTTATTAGTTACCAAGAGGATGGATTGCGACGGATTGCTGGGGATCAAAGCGGCTTTCCTGCAACCTGCGAGTTTGGAGTTTCTGCAATCTTACCGATTACTAACGAATCGTTAATCTTATGTAGTCAGCGAGCGTAATTGTTACTTTGTGAACTAATTAAAAATGTCCGATTATAAAATCTAGTGCACTAAAATATTTGCCTAGGCATATTGAACTTAATAAAAGCATGGAATAGACGTCATGGACATGTATAAGTAGTTTTTTGATAAATTTTATTTAAAGTTAACATATTTTATTTAAGGCAGGCATGTGACTGTATAGCGAAATAAACTTTAACTTCATAAACTTTAAATTAACTTTAAATTTTACTTAAGCACAGTATTATCCCATTTGTTCTCTGGTCAATGTCTATCTGTCACGAGTAAACATCCCACTAAAAACAATCCACCTTACGTCGGTCAGTTTAACGTTTAAATTGGTTCCTTCGCTCGCCCCTCGCACGGCCTCCTTAACTCACTTCTAATGAAAACTACATTTATCTAATTATACCCAAAGTTACACAATTTAAATTGATCGAGTACTGCCCTCAATAGAAAGTTAACATAACTAATTCAATTCATGCGGACCCATGGCTACGTCCAATGTCGGCTGTATTGAAAACAATTACTCAGTCTGAAAGCTTTGACTTATTTTAATAAATTATTACATGTAATTTAGTTTTATGTACCTTTTATGTCGTAAGCCAATTTAAATTTAGTTTTTTTAACCAATGTAACTAACACCTCAACTCGCCGTTAAATATTGATATCTACGATAGATTGGAATGACTGCGCATTAAAGTTCGCGTTGTCATTGGAGCAGGGAAACTATTTCACAAGTTTAGCATAAGCAGGTGTGTGTGAAATATTTTCTCTGCAATTGGAATTGGCAATTGGCGAAATATAATGCGTAGGTGTAATAACGTTGTATAAATAAAACAATAAATAAGTTTTCGTCTTTTATATAGGTGGTTGGACGAAATCGGCGCACCGCGCGTCGGTGTTTCGCTGTGCCGTTAATATTCATATAGAAAATATTAGGCCGGGGGTAGACTCCCGGCGGGAGGCGATCGTCCCCCTCTCGCGCCGGCGACCACTCCAACACGCCCAGCGCGCCTTTAATGAACTTTGTGTCACCATTCCCCGATACAAGTACACTTTTCTTTGCACCACGGTGTGTTAGTTCGCACAAAGTTCCTGTGTGAAGCCGCACGGAAGGGGTAAACGGGACTGGGCACTTTCCCGTTCCTATTGTTCGTTAGGCCCGCAACTCTTTTTGCAAAGTCAAATCGCTCGGTGGGAAAACGTTTGGCGCGCGCCGCCCACCCTAAAATATTGCTATAAAACTAAATGTTTCACATGTCTTTGCCAGACCGTGCGCTTGACTCCTTCTACACATTTTTATGAATGAATGAATTAGAATGCATTTTTCCATTTAAAATATAAATGACACTCATCTAGCGGCGCAATTAACGATAAATAAAGTGTATCTATTAATTCATGATACTTTTATTATAAAGTAAACACAAAGAGAAAAGAAAATTGCTGTCGCCTTAATCATACTCAATTATGTTTATTATAGAATAAAATTATATTGAATGTTTGCATCTACCAACGATTCTCCTTGTTTATTATTTAAATAACGTGTACTTGCTTGTTGTTTTTGCAAACCTTTGTGGACTTTTCTTGGTTCTACTGTATCACAAAATTAATGTACAATTAAATTGTAGAATCATTTCAAACAACAAAAATTCATTTACTAATGTGTCACCGTAACAAAGTTTGCCTCTTTGAGAATGTGCGATTGGTTCACTTTGAAAATAATTGTGTTTCAAAACTGTGGCGGGCAAAAATGACTCGAACTTCATTTTTGTGTAGTGTGAAAAATTCGTCGATTGTTCCTTGTTGTACTGTTTTGACGTAAAAGGCCCTGATTAATGCACGAAAAAATCCGTTGCTATGAGGCACTAACACATTTGCACTTTTCGTTTTCTAGTCACATGGGATAGTGCAGCGGGGGCCAAATTTTTTGCTCAAGTTCGTTTAATTATATCCATCTTGTGGTTATGTGTGCTGGTTTTCCCATTTTGGGAATGAAAGATCATTTTTGGGGCCTAGTGGTGTGTATAACGGACGATATTATTGCGCCTGATGAGTCTGGGTGACAAATAATTTACGAAGGATGCGAGTCGGGTGATTATGTTAGCTTGTGAGCGCGAGCTCGTGTGCGGTTTTGTTTTGCTCGTGGCATGGTCAGGTGATTTTCGCCGGTCAATGCTGTGTGGTAGATTCCACAGGTATTTGTTTCGGGTCTGGGTGTTTGTGAGACCGAAAAGTCTCTCGTAGCTTCTGATACCCACGACACAAGACTCGATCTTAGTGTGGGGTCAGGACTATGTATGTGACTGTTGGGTGTATTTATTTATTTATTTATAGATAATTATATGGTTATAAAAAATTTCTTGCCCTGGTGTTTTATACAAATAAATATAACAAATTTAATAATATCGAACAGTGCTAAGATATCTACGGTAAGAGCAATCATTGTTATTTAATCTATTACAACATTATTAATATTAAATATTCGCAAACTGTTTTAAGTGAAGATTATAAAGTTATCATATAAGACGTGGTTTTTCTACACCGTGGAAAGTACTGATATCTACATAATTCATGTATTCTGTAGTTTTCTTGCGTTGCAAAGTAATTCTCCGAATGTATCTAAAAAAGAGAGACTATTAAATAAACATAATATTATTTTCTAAAATATTACTTTTATGATTCGTCAATCTTACTAATGCCTTTACTTAGTAAAGTATGTCATACATATTAAATCATATTTACTTATTATGTAGTACATTTTCATACACTACTAATACTTAGTAATAAAAAAAATCATTTTTTTTCTAGACTGCCCTCTCCATTTCCTTTTCCATCCAAAGAAGAACAAATAAAGAGTATGTTGTCTATACTCTTTATTTGTATTTATTATATCTTTTATGTTTTATGTTCTTCTTGTGTGCAGTAAAGATAATAAATAATAACATCTGATGTATTATCTGAACAACTTTAAGCACAGCTTTCTTTAAAATGAGGTTGACGTTTAGTTCCCGGCACCGATATTAATTTATTTATAAGATTAAGAACTACTTTTACTACCATATGCTATGGAAAACCGACTACCGTGTGAGGCCGACGAAAAACGTGTCACTAAAATCTGGCAGTCGCACGCCCTACGCGGTAACAGTTAACTTAACTATGGTATCCCTTCGCGGTAAAGAAAGGGGACTAACTTTTAATCAGACATACATAATACCATACTACACGCATTAGTCACTATTGGTATTATTTAATATTTTTTATGGTGAGATAGAATAATTTTATGTCAGAACATAACTCTATGTGTGTTTAATAATTCAAACAGCGCTAGCCTACTATAATAACGTTACGGAACCGTAAAGGTTCCACAATTACGTGTACAATTTGCCAATGAAACCTGATTTATTCAGCATACATACACCCTACGTGCATCAAAAATTATATTAATATATTGTAAAACTATTAGGTTCGTGTAAAAATAATTCATCTTATAAATGCGTTGAATATTTAGGCAAAAGACGCGTGGGTAGAAAAGCGGCGACTGCACACAACGGGATGAATCTGTAAAGTCGTTTAACATAAAACAAATAGCTGGCATAGAATCGATGACGATGACTTCTATACGGTGTATACCCCGGTTGGGCATGCAGCCACCCCCGAGAGGGGGCTGGGGTGGCGGTCGACGTTAGATCGATTCCTACCGTGGATATTATTCTGTGGTAATTAGAATTCGCGCTTCGAGGTACAACTTGTTATAGTACGATTGTACGTTATCTAACGTGCGTGTGACGCGCGCTGCGAACATTAAATTATTGCCGTCCAGCGGCGTTCTTGCGGTTTTATCGCTTATTTTGAGAATTAATGATCTCTTTATACACTGCCGTGCTCTGAAACTATCGTTTAGAATAGATAATGCATACATAATAAGATATATTATATTCTTATAAATCATTGGTGTAAATTTCTTTTATTTTCACATGTTCTAACTGTAATGATTAACCTTTTAGGAACAATTAAAAAACTTAATAAAAAATAATTTACTTAACCAGCTATTTTGTTATTTGGTATAAATAATTAAGATTATAATTATATAATAAACAAAATTGGCAGTAGTCGTATAGACAGATAGAATTAAAATGACCACCGCAGGTTTTGGGGACTCGTAGCCTTTTTCCAAATTCTTGAATTCAATCATAAGTACTAACTATTATATGCCATAAAAATCTCCACTTAAAAATACGTTCCCAATTAAATAGTATTAGTAAACACTATCCACGAAAGCTTGACTAAATATGAAGTCAATAAATGTTCGATATACGTGTGCGTAACCGCTAACGAGAAGGCACAAAGTCGAGCATGCTGGCGGAGCGAGAATAGTCGCTCGATGTCGGCCACCTTGATCCCTCCACATAAAGGCATTAAGTTTTGACAATTCCCCCCAGTACCCCTGCCCGGGTGACGTCCACAGTGTATGTATGGAGGACCATCTTTGTCACTGAAATATTGGGATAATCTTTGACTACGCGATAAGGACCGTTCTACAATGGAGGCTTTACTAACTCTATCATCTGACTTTGTTGTTCAGGTATCTTAGAAAAGTGAAGATTGTTTAAATTGTGTAATTAAAACATTTCAGAGCTAAACGATACGCTTTTAAGAATTATATTTTCTACTCGTATTAAAAATAAGATATTGAATGGTTTCCTATTTAGACATAACTTTAACAGGAACGCTTAATTTAATTATTTTTAATAGTACGTTAACCTAATTGAGAATTCGTATGCCAGCTATCAAGAGGCCGAGATTTCAATGCCCCTTTCAATTAAGGTACTTTTGTCATTACCACAGCTTTTAATTCCACGATAAAAACTCTAATTTGCTCACACAAACGCACCACAGAAATTCAAACTATCAATTACCATACAAACTGTATGTTATTAAAACTGTCGTCGGTTGCTTGTTGGATGTCACCAATCGTTTCGTTGTCACAATTGTCCTTTTTCTGTGACGTAGGCTTACCATCAATCGAATAGTAATTGGAGTATTTATTTACTTTTCAAATTTATAGTCAACGGTAAGTAGATTTTGCTTTAGGTTCGGATGTTGCAGGAACGATTGTTAAAATAGATGCATTTGGTTACGTTGACTATAATTTTCAAATGCAGCATAATTTTCATCACTTACTGTACTGTATCACCCCATATACGTCCGAGTGCCTGGCACGGGCCTCCTCTACCATAGACAGTACTATTAGGAGGGTTTAGGCCATTTGACCATCACTTAATATTTTGAATTATTTATTATTGTCATCTTCATCATTTTTAGCCACAGGAACGCCAAGGCTGATCATAGGCGCCCCGAAACACTTCCTTAGGGACCGGCCTGTATCCAGCCATATCTTGTACTACAAAAAATTTACTATATAACCTTACGAAGAGGCAATTTTATGAGTTTGTGTGTGTGTGGAGGGCAAACTAAGTAACCACTGCACTTACTTGAAAAACTTTTTCACAATTTCTAAAGTATATTATCCTTAATGAAAATAGGGTAAATATAATGTATTGATTGTTAACATGAAAAGTGCCGGTGATATTTGACCACTAGTTAAAAAAAATGTTCGTTCTTATTGTGTCCACTAGGCTCCGTGGCGTGCTTTGCGTCGCGTCGGTAGATAAATTTTGATAAGAAAAATGTTGCGAAACGTTCATTTTGAGAAGTTGACAAAAGTTCAAAGACAGCGCATTATCTCTAGCTTCAAGGACAATTTAAATTATTGAACTATTATTCAAATAATTCAAAAATATTTAATGCGTTTTTGAATTATTTTATCCCATATTTATATTATATATTTAATAGACGTTTCGTATTGAATACTTAAATTAATAACCTTTTTACATTTAAATTTAAATAGTTATGACGGTTATCGGAGTTGGAGGGGTTAGGAATGCGGTGGGAGAGTGGGGTGAGTGAGAATGGCTTGAAGTAAGATGGAAAAGAGTCAGATGGTAAAATTAAGGTAAAAGTAAGTTGTTACATCAAATATTAAAAAATGCGAAATTCGTTTGCTATGCGTCGAGTTCAATTCTATTTTCGTGTGCACAGTATTGGGCGAAACTTTTATGTTTCTTTCTGTCCTTTGTAGCCTATATAAAGAGAATTTGATTTAATTCCCAAAAAGCCATTTTGGTCCGAATGAACGTTTGTACGAATATTTGAGAAAATTAACTCTGTTGGAGTATTTTGTCTGATCTAGACCTAACAGTATTCAGTAATACGATTTTCTATTCCTTTTAAAAAATGCTATTTAGCTTTTTATTATACGCGTACAAAATATAGAGGATTTGGCTTTTTAATGTGGCAATACATTACCGAATTTGTAAAAAAAATTTTTTAACAAATTCTTATAAGAAATATATTATAGACGCGTTTTGACGATTCTCAAAACGCGTACAATCATTTCCTTTTATTTTTATATTAAGCGTCAGCGAGTTATCGTGTATGAAATCCATGAAAGTACAATAGTGCCGTGAAGTGGCGATTAATGGGTGGGAGGGACGCATAGTATATTCAGAAACCGGGCTGGTTATACCCTGTGGTAGTGAAGTGTACACTAGACATCGCACAACGCATGACTTTTGTCCAGCGCGGGCCACAAAGCACCGCCTCCCATCGCATGACGCTCCAAATCCGAACAAGACATTTTCCGTTAGCAGCTCTTGCTCTTTGTGTACGCAATCAGTGTCCGGTTGAACACTCCCCGCTCTCGCAGCACTCGCCGGCAATTATTCAAAATACATCGGGCAATATTAGATAGGTGGGCGCACGATGCATTTTGCATTTCGAATCAGTGGGACTTTGTGCAGCAGCCCTAGGGAGTCGTTCTGTTTATGCGTCCATGTCACCGGCAGATTGTGGATTCCGCCTTTTGGTGAACGGATCGCTCAGGCGCTGCGACAGGGAGCGGCGAGCGAGGGGTGAGAAGCGATGCCGCGACTGACTGCTGCGCGCCGCTCGTGAAACGTTGTTATCGAGACCACCGACACGGAGCGCCACAAGCGCTGTGAGCGACGTCACAGCATCGGTACTCAACGACGCCTTTGTGGGCCCACGGGCCATTTTATTCCCTTTGTATCAACTCCTGGCTCCTATGCTGACATCATGTAACTTGCAAGTTTTTTTCTGGGAAGACGTTGAAAACTACGTGTTCTCGTGAATTGGTTCATTCCTATTATGGTTTTATAAGAAAATGGTTTAAGATGGCTCTATGTTTAAGTTTAAGCTAATGAAAAATTTGCAATTTAAAGTTTCCAGTAGCTGCAATTTTTGTTGCGGCAACATATAAAGAGAAGAGGTGTGTTAGAACATTCAAATTAATGAATTGCTCTAATATAATATCGTAGGGAATTATTGGAGCGTGTCGCACTGCGTCCAGTTTGAACGATCATCGGCGAAATGTTTGATTTCAGTCGGGGCCGTTAGCTGCTTACATTAGTATTCCCTTTGCGCAGTTTGTTGCGCCACCGCACATAATTTGTACACACTAAGCATGAAATGTGGCTAAGCAAACGTGCATGTAGTATTTGCGTGTAGGTTTAGGAAAGGAGGCGCGCGAACGGCGCTGGGGGCGGCATCCCCCATCGGTCCCCACCCCGTGTGCGTGTGCCGATGAGGCATGCCCACATCGCCCACTCTGGAGTTTCAATATTCCATACCGAATTGCATTCAATTGCAACATTTTTGGACAAAAAGGAGCACGTCGAAGCGCTCGCCCCCCTTGACACAAACTATCTTAAACGTTTGCAATTTTGTTGTTCATATTTGCTCTTTTGTGTGGCTGAATTTTCTGCACAAAGTGCTTGTGGGCTTCGATTTATGTTTGTGAATCTCTTGTTGGCCGGGATGTGTAAAAAAATCAGCGGGTCTGTCGGGCGGCGGGCGCCGGCTCCGAGGCCGAGGCACTCACTTGTGTTGCGACGACGACGCTCCGTTTTACCGCCGCCGATGTAGGTTCAAAAGTTGACTTAGAAAATTGACTGACCCCAATTTTGTATTCTGATCGAATCGAAACTTTATATTTGTTTTACCTACAAATTGTGTTTTACTAGAGAGACCGGCTTTATTTGTTTGTCATAAGTAAATATATTCACTTTACATACATTTTCAACCTGCCTACGTATAGCTTATCTCATGATATGTTAGGGGTTTTTGGTTCTGCTAAGACAATTTCGTACATGGATTTATAGGATTGCTAGCCAAAATTTTCAAATTATCGGTTTGAATATTAACGCAGCTTCATTACTGCTGCATTGGATCTTTGATGTCTTGCCATATATGTACATCAGAGCACTCAAGATACGGGTATTAACTAACAACATATTTGGCCGGCCCTTTTCCTGAATTCGTAGTCACGTATTTTGTTCACTACAGTATCCCGTAATAGCACTTTACTAGCTTAGTTACGAAACCTTTACGTTCGACAAATAGAAAAAGTCCATTTTTTTTTTAGTTGGGGTCTCCACTTTCCTACACGACAATTAGCCATCGTTATAACGATTGAAAAAGTAACTTTAAACAAAACAGAACTCCTGTTTATGCCTTTATGAATTCTCAAAACATTTTGATGGCTGGATTAAAACATATTCCACGGCTAAACTAATTGCTCATCTAATGATGATACAAATTATTATTCCTCGATTCCAATGGCGGTCCTCTTCTATTAATACAACAGACAGTTCGAATTCTGTCAAAATATTAATACGCACTGTAGTGGTCAGCTAGTTACAATTGGACGCGACGTCCGGTCTGATCCGTTATCTAATAAGGGATTTAATTAGATATGAATTTAGCAGCGAGCTTGGCTTGGCTCAATGGCTTGTTGACATATCGAGCTCTATTTGGGCCAAGCTCTCGGTCGTGGCGAGGGCATAATGCGCCAACACTCAGTTGCATTGGGATATAAATGGCAAAATAAGGACATAGGCTTCATAGTACTTATACATTACAATTAAGACCGCCAATTAATGTTACATGTGATAAATTACAATTATGACCGCCAATTAATGTTACATGTGATAATTAAGTAGTGTTTGCAAGTGGTCTCAAGTTTGATGCCTATTATTATTGTCTATATTGATGACTGGATTTCACGCAATATATCTACATAATATTATAATTTTTGTTTAAGTAATTCCGTTCATTAACAATTACATTTGGATCGCTGGTGTGCTCCCAGTCTCTCAAAAAAGGAAGCAGATGTGAAAGGAAAAAAGTCAAGAAAAGAAAACGGGTGTTAGATCTCTAGCGAAAGAGAAATAAAATGATAAAATAATTGCTATTGTGTTAAATTATTATAAGGAATCTTGTGGGTCGTTCACCCCATGTTTAAATATTAAAGTATTGTTAGCGCAGTCCCCGCAGATGATCGTCTCGTTGCAGCTAGGCGGCGCATCGATCGGAACGTTTTGATATCAGATTCCGTCAGATTTTGAGTAGGTTTGCGGATTGTGTTACGTTCTGTGAAATACCTATCAATTGATTGGCGAGATGAGCTGAATATTAATTCTGCTGAATTCTGCTAATGAAATCCACATGCTGTGTTCTATAGGTGAAATGACAGACGCACATTAGAGGCGCACATTCAAGTTTAACCATTAAACTGGTTCTATTTCATAACCTCAGAATGTCTGATTTGGTATAATCTTACACAGACCAATATTGACACATAATGTATTTTTCGACAAGTGTAGACATTTAAATATTTATATCGTTTCAAAATAACAGTGGTACGTAACAAAAATATAATAATCACAAACAAGTTTTCACTCGCGAAACGAAACAAACGTGTCCAAGCGTGACACATAAAAAAAACAACATGTTTTTATCACGGTACATATTAAAGTAATACCGCTGCCGTAAGCGAATTAATATTGAATATTTAACAAGCGAAACGGTCCCGGATAAGCGTGGAGCGGGCAAAACACGAATTGCTCGGAGCTGGACATTGTTGTAATCATCTGGACGATTTACATTGTGACTACTTCACTCTAGACTTCACTGTTAGAAATCATAGCTCATCACATTTTATAATCTAATTTCAGAGACAAAAAGAAATATTTTATTTTGTTTAAGATTATTTATTATTTCAAGGGTTTCGAGTAGAGTAGATACTATGATCTTCTTTGACCGTCAGTATCATCAATTATTGATTTCATAGATTTTCCATTTAAGATGTGGGTTCGTTATAATTAATTTCCTAAGCGCCTATAAAGTCACAATTGGCGTCGAAACGGAAACATTTTGAGCGTATACATAAAAACACGTAGCTATTTTGAGCAACGGCCGGTCAGCGTGTGAAGTATTCACATATTCGCGCATTGGCCGCAATGTTTGCATCAAAATTATTGTATTATTAACGTCCGTATTTAAATAGCGATAGGACGCGTACCTCGCCGGACGCCGGAAACCGGCGCATAAAGTATTAAGTGCTGTTAAACGATTCACAACGTTAAATGTATGAAACAATTTATTAGTCACTTAACATAGCGCCGCGCGCGGCACCGACCCACATACATCCACGAACATGTTTCATATTATTTTCTTTCTTTCATTTCGTTCAAGGCGATTATTTTATTCATTAAATATGAATATTATTCGAACGTTATTCACTTCCCAATGTTTGCAGATGAATTTTTTGAGCGGATTATTTCATTTTTCAGTACATATAGGAAATATGCTTTTGAATTTTAGATGATAGGCAATGTTTTAATATTTAAACTAACCTGATGGATACTAGGTATCTTCAATATTTTATATTATTTGGCTTACACTATTTTATTTTCACCGCTTTTAAGTCGATAAAGAAAGCGAATTGTATTTTTTGTTTCCAATTTCGCGATGAAAGTCACTAAAAGAGTTTTTTTTATCTATGAAATTTCAGTATGGCGGTGAGCGGGTCACATAGCGTGGTACGGGTTGTCTATGGGGTCGAAAAGTTCCCAAGTAGCAGCTACGTAGATAGGCGTATTTTCTGATGTCAACCCACGAGTTGGATAGATAACGTAATAAATGAGTTGAAGAAAGTCACTGGACTTAGGCTGTTTCCAACAGCTCTGAAGTTATCCTTTAGGCAGGCCTTAATTCAGCATTCGACTTACTAACAGATCACGATCATGTTGATGGTTAAATGACTGTGTTGTTTAAACTAAATAACATAACGGAAATTATTTACACATACCTACATAACTTTATTGCAATATATACAACTAAAATCTATTAAACTATTTAAGTGCTATTACAAGCAGTTTCAGCAAATTTATTACAGTAAATATTAAACACAATATGCATATAGGAATCATATTTCACCATCCCGCACCCATCCCGACGTTGCGTAGGAGGCGAGTTGTCACGAAATCCCGCGAAATTTGCATATTTATAAATATTTATTTTATTCCCTGTCTAAAAACAAAACAAAAACTTCTTAATATGCACAACATTTTAGATCGAGGCTATAAGCTCTTTACATTGACGGAATGGTTCATGCCGCGGTTGATGGTTCAGTCAATAGGTGAATCATCTAAAAGTCAGTTTGTTGGCGTAGGCACAAAGCCTTCACGTGAGGCAATGCTGTTTGCTTTTTAAATTAACAATACAAAAATTGTATCTAAAAGGTTGCGTTCAATAAATAAGTCTAAACAGTAAACACAGTACGTAATTACGGGAGGGGACATTGAGCTTTGCGCCGTGCGGCATGGATTGCTATTTGTTGTAGCTTTAGTCGTTTCTTAAAGGTCGAAGTTTTCTTCTATGAATAATTCTAAACTGTTCCTACTACATGCAATAAATAGTGTAAGGACTCAGAAAGGTAGAAGTGGTGGGCCCGGAGAAATGGTCGCACGCCCAGGATGTCTTGGTGCTCGGAGTTCGACCGTTTTATAATGTACGCGCTAACGTAGTGAGGAATTGTTAGTCCGCAAGAACAGGCAACGTGGACGTCTAATTTTCATAACAAAACAAAAGGAGGCAACAATACAAGCTGGCGAGATGTGGGGAGAGGCCGCGACGAAGCCGCGACGACGCTTTAGCTTTGATTGAACGCGTAAGAATGCGGGGGAGCCGCGACTCGGCGTGCGAGAGACCCGCGCGCATGAGCGAGAGCGCGCGCGCCGACAGGGACGGCTACATCGCAATTACCTCGTGAGATTGTTGAATAAATTTACATTCAGTTGATTGAAATAATAATGAAATTGCCCCGGCACACTCCGTGCGAGCGTACGTTATATTTAAATTAATAATAAAATCATAATATTACACAAATCGTGAACGTTATTCTCGCTGTATCTTAATAGATAATATTTTAAAATGATTTCAATGTAGAATACGGCACGCGGTTTGCAAGGAGGGAATTTATGTGACACTAAATTTTGCCCGCGATGGTGTCGAAGGATTTTCAGTTAGGTATACCTTAATATTTATCATTCTGTGGGACTCCCTACTGCAGACTATTCTAAAATCAAATTGACTAATATACAGGGAAAATATTATATTCATTTGCAATTCTAAGAATAATAAATAAATACGTTCATAAAGATCGATTTCTGTTCTCTTTTCACCTTGCAACTATTTTAAAATTTGTTAATATCACAACATTAATTATTTTAATCGAAACACTAGTGCGAAGATTACCGCTCCTTAAAAGTATAATTGGTCATTCTGTCTGAAACTGTACACAGCAGAGGTTCAATATTAAAAATAAATAATTATGTTCCTCTTCCGTACGAAAGCACAACACATTTGTTTCAATAACAGTGGGAGGCGGATGTGCAGTGCTCGTAGAATGAAACATATAATTTTCCCCTTTCTCTACTGCGGGTGCTATTTTACGCCAAAATATGTCTAAATATTGCGCTGTGCGTGATGCGAGTACGTGCAATTACAACATGACATCCCCGCGAAATAATAACTTACCTTCAGTGATATCGGAACCATAAACAAAAGGGTACAAGAAAATTATTATTGTTGCGGGCTGAAAATAGAAAACAAAGGCGGAGGAGCAATTATATAACACTCATTTGCTTGAGAACTACCAATACACAATAAATATTTTCCGGGAAAATGTGCCGATATCGGAAAACATTGCCCATATTCCTTTGTTAATTTATATGCGGAATACGCGGCGCGCTATGTCCAAACGTGCTATTTAGGCGCACGATGGTTAGCTGTAATGGCGTGGCAATTATTTTTTCTTTATAACGCTATGTCTGAAGTATTCACATAGAATATTGCGAAACGTGCCATTAATGTAAAAGCATGGGAACACTGGTCTGCGAATCAAAGAGTTTGCAGTCTTCAATTTAATTCTTAAACATTCCTTTCATACGATACCGTTAATGACGCGTTGTGTAGTTTGTGTCAACCTCACTACAATTACTTTGTATCTCCATCTCCTATTATTATTATTTTATTCCAACACTGTCATGTATTTAATCGTATAAGGTATATGAGGTGGCTGAATACCTATACACTAATATTCAATTAAAAAAGTACAAAATCTACACAGTATTTGACCCTTTATTTAACCTTCTCAGGGAATGCATAAATTAATTATCCGAGCTACGGCTGCAGGCAGCCTAAAACAGACGGGTGGTTAGACCGGGATATACGTCCATCTCATATCAGCCCATATACGTCCCACTGCAGGGCACGGGCCTACTCTACAATCGAGAGAATCCATTGAGAGTGGTTAGGCCATATAGTCCACCGCGCTGGCCTAGTGCGGGTTGGCGGACTTACATACCGTAGAAATTCTTTAAAGTCGCTACGGTATGCAGGTTTCCTCACGATGTTTTCCTTCACCGTTAAAGTGCGTGGTGATTGACTATCAATACACACATAACTCCGAAAAGTCAGAGGTGTGCCCTGGGATTTGAACCCGCGACCACCGTGAACATGTAGGCAGCCGCGTCTGGTCCGTTACCAACAGGCCACCACGCACTTATAGCAAGGGGCCTATGATAATTCGTACACATGGTGTATATTATGGACCGACATCACACTTAACGACACAAGTTTAAAGAAACAGAACATCTTTCGTAGTTCGGATGCGATTCATATAGACCAGTATCCAATGGGCCCGATAATAAATGATCCATCACGATATAAGCGCGAAAGACTCCCTCAGCTACATCATTAATTTGCAAGTAGGTTTATGGACGTAAACGACAGAACTTTTAACGTTAAATTTGAGGCATATCCCGATATCGGTAATCCTTTAGGGTGACCAGCAATAACAGGGTTCATTGAAGCAGTCGTCAAAACTATAAGGTATTTTCAACAATTAAATGTTATAATGGAGTAAATAGTCCCTTACGAGTTACGCTGCACTACAATTATTAGTAAGCCTTAATTGGTATTCGGTAGGGTTTATTATTAGAGTGATGAAGGCCTAAGTTTTTTAATATCGAATATAACATAGCGGAATACGCACCCAACAATGTGGTTTAACTGAACCTTTACTTCTTTGCGTATGCACAATCTGTATAAAGCCATATACGTCCCACTTCAGGGCACGGGTCTCCTCTACAATTATATAGTTTAGGCCATATAGTCCACCACTCTGGCCTTTTACGGGTTGGCAGACTTTATATACGTATATTTGGGCATAACGTCTCCTTCAAAATAGAAAATCATGCGAGTGTAATCCCAATGCTAGGTAAGTTTATTTAGCGACTAACAAATACAAAGTAGGAAAAAAATCGTGGTAGTGGCCCACACTTTCCATAAGGAGCATTCTAGTCACGCCAATATACCGGTTATATAAGAGTTATACAATTTTGAAGATTTAAAATCTCAACTCCTTCACACACTAAATCTAACGATATTGGCATATAATTTATAGCAGATCATTGTTAACCTAAAGGTAGGAATAATATTGATAAAGTATTTTATGCATGTTGATACGAAATGTTAATACGGTGACGGCAGCAATTATTGAATTTCCATCATTGTTACGCTAATACTCTTAATGCGAAATTATTTAGTTTCATAACGGACTAATCAATTAATTCGATCGTCCCGATACCTTCGTACATATACAAATAATTGTATGCAGTATGATTAGTACACATTGGGCTGATCATATTAATCCGCGTAGATTTAGTATTAACAGCTAGCGGTGTGTTTTCACATTTCTAACAAACGATATACCTTAAGCGACGCTTCCATAAGTAACCACTTACATATTATATCTTTAAAATATTTGCGTGGTTGAATACTGAAAATTTAAATAATTCTAGATTAGCTCAGGGATTACGAATGTAATGTGAAATTACACCTGCACGCCACAGGTGTGCGTACATAGGCTCATACAGATAGATATAAAATCTGACACATTGATCTATTTAAATTATTATTGTATGTCAATTTAGTTTAAGCGATGAATAAACAAAATAGTTGGTAAACACAAATATCTGAGTCACATACGCACGATGCCGTCCTTGACCTAGGCCAAGAGGTCATAAGATGTGGCCCATCAGAAACTATTCGTACGGAAAAATCAAGCCGGCTCGCTGAGACGAAATCCGTCCATTCCCAGTTGGACTGCGACGGGGATGATAGCGTACTCGGCGAGAGGTCAGCGTCTGTCGGAGATGTCTCGAGGCGACCCTGACCTAGCCAAGTGTTGGGCGGGTCACGTGGTCGGGCGGGCGGTAAGTAACTCGGGTCGTTCACCTTGAGACGGGCTGTGCCGCGGGAGGCGGCGGGAGCGATTTCAGTACACATTCGGGCGGCGTGTTTAACTACGGGGGGTGAGCCGAAAAGCGAAAGGGGTAACGATGTTAACGTGAAGACTCGCGTACTGAGAAACCGACGGCGCGCCAAAAAGTGCTACTTTTTTATTTCCCGCTGGTCCGCCGCATAAACAAGGGGCAGTGGAAGGTTAATTAGAACATAAACATGTTGCTCATTGAAGGGATTGTTTTTTATTTCTTGTCTGTTATTTTGGGGTATGGTCAGTTACGAGGTTTATTCTAGCGGATCTCTCGTTGATCTTTACTGTCTGTCTATCCGCTAGTTATGGAATCGCATCGATTATTCAGCAATTATATATTTAATTATCTAAAAGTGTAGAATATTAAGTAGAGCGTAGAAATTTATTGCAATTATAGATCATTTGTCTTGCGACTGAAACTATTTTCCGCGCGAGTGGACCCTACGTGTAGATAACTATGTATAAGCTTTTTAATTTACAACTGTAACATTTAAACCATGCAGAAAGTTCACATGAATAAGCGTTCGAAATAAATAAAGTAGTATTTTTATAAGCAACATTCAGCTGACCTTTGCATCTTCAGTTCAATAAAATTATATTGAATTCCGTTCAAATAGCGTCGATAAGTGAAGTTTATACGCCGGTGCAAATGAGTTATTTAATTTTGCGTTATTAACATTGGTAATCAAACATTTACATTGCTGCACCGTATTTATGGCGATCTGTGGTATATAAACAATCAATCAATGTTGTTATGTGGCTATAGTGGTGGGTAATGAGTTTTGTCAAAGAACCGTTTGAACCAAACAGACCACAAGACTAATTAAGTCTGTCCCGTCAAGCGCCTTTGGAATAGAGCAGCAGTCTAAGGCCTTAGTCCACTCGCAGAATGTGGTCACTGGTCCCAGATGTTGACATATATAAGACATAGATAAACCGGCCTAAAGTAGTGAGATTTCCGGAGAGCCAAATGCTAATTACCAGATTTGCATAACGCGATGGCAAGTGCTACACGATGATGAAACGCCCGTCACAGTGACCCATGGAACTGTGCTGTTTCAATTAAGCGAGCCTAACTGATTATATTCCCTTTTTTGCATCTGACCTTACCAGCCGGGGCATAAAAAATAAATTCAGAGATAAATACTTTCATTCTAATTTCTTATAAACAATAATAGCGCATCAGCTTTTCATGAAATAATATCATTCACTCTAAGTTGTAGCGCCGCCTTCTACAATTGAAAAACAAAAGAATAATTCAAATGATGTGTGGAAAAAATCAGGCGAAACTGAAGACATTATTAACCCTCGTGAGCACATTGAATAGAAAAGTGGTCAGAGAGGCACTTGGTTACAAACACGTTCGTCGGCGAGCACCTGACAGTGGCGGCATAAATAATGCATTTCCTCGCCAATACCACATTGTGTACTCTGTGACATTTTATTTTGTAAAATTGATATTGTATTTTGTAGTAAATGTCGACATTTTAACTTGTTATTAATTTTTACGCACCATTTAAGGCGCTAGACCGGCGTCAACGGTTAAAATATGAAAATGAAAATGATATGTTATGTATGGCTAAATACGAAATATCGAACGTTGTCACTATGTGGTGTTTACATTAAATTATAAACTTTTTGTTTATTTGATTATATACCAGTATTTTATTATATTAAATTGAGAATATAACCAAAAATAAAAAATAGCAATAAAAATAAAAATATTAAACTATGATTGTACAGATTAAGAAATATTTTTGACAACTGTTTACTAATCTCGCGACCAGTGGCAAAACAACGAAACATAACCTATAGTGTTTCACGCATTGTTAGTGTAATAACAGGATATATTTTTTATACCCTGCCCGACCGAGTAACAATTGTACGCGCTGATAAAACTCAATTATATATCAATTACAACTCATTTGAGCCAATTTTTTGTTGCACTTTAATGTCATGTGTTCGTGCGTACTCTGTTTACTATAATTGGCAGCTGTGTGTTTATCGAGCTCGATAGAAGTGTATCACCTAAATGGTCGCTGACAAGCACAGTAATGGATATGTTATTGTCGTGAATGTTAACTTCTATTGAAAGCTTTTTTGTAATGGACGGAACTGATAAAAATGTCGGCGATTCATCGCAATAGGCACGCTGGTAATCAATGTCCGACGAAGGAAAGGAAGTATACCGGGTATATCCAGACTTCGACCGAAAACGAAGCCAGGTAGTGTGTGGTAGTTCGTGACTTTAGGCACAATGCAACTAAAAAATAATCAAAAAAAGAACGACAATTTTTTTTTGCCATTTTTTACTTGTCTTCATATTTTGGTGGTAAATACAAAGTTTTCCTAAAATAGTATCATACACCTTTTTCTTTTAAAGGCGCTATGCTACGCAAGAGGTGAAATTATTATTTTAGCAATAATATTATTTAGCTATTTACCACCTTAACACGATGTTATTTTTTAAACACATTTGAGTCGAAACCGACAAATTTTGCAGTCTCAACTGTGTTACAGGTATGGAAGTTTTCATCAAATGCTTTTTGCAAATCGACTATTACCGTGGACAATAAACCTCTGGATTGGCAATATTTTTTTCTCTTTTGTTTTATAGGATTAAACAGAGAGGTCGTATGGCTTCATTTGACTTATTTTAAGTAGAGCGAGATGGGAAAATAATACGGATCCAGGCTAGACCGATTAGAAGTCGGCTATGAAACGAGTGGCCTCGGGTTCGATCTTCGATCCCGCACCGAGAAAAAAAAAATCATCGATACCTAAATATTTCTTTCGCGTCTGGTTGTTTGTGATACCGAAAAGTCACTTGAAGTTCTTTTTATACTCTAGACACAAGAATTGTCTCAGTGTAGGGTCATGATAATATACGTGACTATTGGGTGTATTTATCATTATGATAATACACATACATTTAGCCACAAACAAATATAAAAGCAAAAGCCATAGGCTATCATTACACACAGGACATTATTCATAATTTGCCGCCCAATTACATCTATTAAGTATACAAACGATCGCAAAGCGAAGGGTTTGCATAAAACGCGCACCAGAAGTGCACTTCCTGAGATCGCCAGTGTAAGTGTCCGACTGATGTTTAATGAGCACCGGTGTGGTGTCGGCCGGCAATAGGGGACATCCGTTTGCAAGAACCTCGCCCGCTTAGGAGGCCAGCACACAGATTATAAAAATAAACTAACTTTTGCAGATATTATTTGAGTAAAAACTGAATTTAGAATTAACATTTTATTTAACAGTCATGTGTGTATTGATAGTCAATCACCACGCACTTTAAAGGTGAAGGAAAACATCGTGAGGAAACCTGCATACCGTAGATATTTTAAATAGTTTCTACGGTATGTAAGTCCGCCAACTCGCACTAGGCCAGCGTGGCGGACTATATGGCCTAACCACTCTCAATCGATTCCCTCGATTGTAGTATAGGCCCGTACCTAGCAGTGGGACGTATATGGGCTGATACAATTTATGATACACAGAATTAACATTTCAATGACAGTGTCTGTAGACGGAAGTATAGTGTTTTGATATGTCGTAGTGGCAAGGGAAGATATTTATGTATTTGTTGGGAGACGGGAAAGCACCACTTCTGTGGAGCATAGTACGAACGACGCCGGTGTGAAATATTTTGATATTTTTATCACTTTTTGTCCGACGAGTTTGTTCCAAACAATTACTTACTTGCTATTATCGAGCATAGCAATTTTATAGGGCTAAGTTCATTCAAAGTCTTATAATTTTCTAAAGCTACATGGAAAACACAAAAAGAAAACAGTACATAACCCGTACTCAATGCAAAATATTGTAACACTACACTACCTCATTACCTATTTAACAGAGGTTTCGAAATATGCAAAAACTTTAAGCTAGTACAAAAATAACAAATTGTACTTACTCAAGCTAATAAACTGATACAAGATTCCATTACGTGTTACTATATCGACGTCATAGTACATTGCAAGTACGTAAATGTCAATTGTGTTAACTGAGTGGTGTAGCTACATTGAAACCAGTCTTGCTTGTAGTATGAATGGATCAGTTGAATCGGGGCGGAACTACATTCGCACAGAAAATCGACATGGAGTAAGATCTTTGTTTCGCGCTTTGTTCGGTCAGTGAAATTGTTGACCTGACAGACCTTGCTCTACCCCATTTCTTCCATCCTGTATCAAAATAGATGCGCCTACAATTTTTCTAGTCTTTATGGATAGCGATATTCACGTGATCTCTTAAAAAGATTCACTAAATGGATTCCTATTTCTTTATTTTTTACTACAAAAATAAATGCCGACTTGCGTTTATATATTTCAATATATGTTCTTATGTACTGCAGTTAATATTTACGAGTCGTAAGTACACGCCCGGTAACACATTTACTATATAAGCTAGTTTTCAAGCGGAAAAATATTACTCCATATCGATAATTTAATAAACTAGCGACTTTCAAAATTGCACGACAAAATGATTTTGAAATTATACTTCGTGTCGTTGTAGGTACCTACAACGCTTTGCTGGTATAATCCCTAGTAGATAATTAGGCCAGTCTGCTTATTATTTGATGGATTTTAGGTACCTATTGAGGTCTATCTGAAGGACTACTATTGACGATAACTATTTATGCAACTTAGAGAATGTTGGTGTTTAGCCTTTGAAAACGCCGAGTGTGAGACTGTTAGGCAGGAAGGTAAGTTAAAATAATTTAAATTACTGATCACATGATGCGTAACACCAAAGCTTTCACTTCACGTCAGCTTGTCCCATCCCTACGGGGTGATTTAATCATGTTGTACTAAATATTAGCTATAAAACATCACATTATAGATTTATTGCAATATAACAACAGCAGATGTATCATGAGCCTTGGCAGCGACAGATACATTCTCAAGGCAACAATGTGAGAATATTAAGCGAGTAACTGTCAATTGATGCTAATAACACCATTTGATACATTCAGTTGTGATTGCAAGCGCGACGCACTCGACGCACTCAAGCAATTTGTTCAGGAGACGTCAATGATCAAGTTGTTGTTTCCTTAGACTCATACAATCACCAGTACATTTGAAGGGCACATAAATTATAGTCGTTTCATTATTGACTAAGTAGCTACTTGATCGAATGACCGTAGAGGACAGGTTTAAGAATCAGACCACATCCGGCTTTTAGAACTCCACAAAGAGTTGGAGTAATTGGCTGATAGCACTGCATTGAATGTTATCTTTGAGGAAATAATATTATTGTCATCTGTGAAGTCAAAAGAGTATTTTAAGAGTCCAAAAGAGTCTGGAAGAGATCGCTTATAGCGCTAAGACCGCCAATTGTACATAATTTTTTTAAAGTTTTCTATGTTTAATCGTCTCTGAACTTTGTGGTGTTCAATAAAGTGTTGTGTATGTGTATGTAAAGAGTATACATAATCAGAAGAACGTACATAAGTCCATGGACTTATCTCCGAAGGAGAAGGCAGACGTTAAATTAGTGTCGGCTGAATAGTGAACATAGGACTTATCTACGGAACGCCGATCTCCCCTGTTAGAAGCCGTCTGGATGCACCGACTTCCAACAACCTTTATTAATGTTTACTTAAAACTTTATAAACAGCCATAACAGTCCAAGTGAGCGCACTTGAAAATAATTAGGTGCATTTCCTTGTATAAAAAGTCATTCAGAATATAGCGAATGGGAGTCTTTGCCATGTACCCGGAATCGTGTGTAATTTGTCACAGCAATCGAAACAAAGTAGCGGAAGTTAATTAAGATTAACTAGCTCTCGCTTTGTCATGGTACGCGTGATCTAGTTTATGAGTTATCCTTGCTAAGTGTGTATTTAGGTTGTATGTAAAGTGTTCTGTACATGTTTATGGATTTAGAATCACATTGACTTTTCATTTCTTCGATTTGTCACAGTATCCTGGTTTAGAAACCTCTGGGGCTGTATTTATGTATGAATTATCTAAGACTTTGATAACCCTATTTATGCATTTATCGCTACGAATCTCAATGTGCTATAAAAGATTATTGTGGAAAAACAATTTATTAGCTAGATTTATCGATCACCTCTTCTTTCTATGATTTATTTCCAGCGAACTTCCTTACATTTATTTATTAGTTGGTCTAAAAGGGTCCGTGCTACAGGTATTAAATATAATTAGGAAAACTCGTTTATATTAACCGGCACAGTTTCTTTGTTTTCTCTCAGATATGGCACATAAAGGTACAGGGACAACCTATCTCCACTTTTTGCACGAGGCATTAATAAGCACATCATGCTCTCATTATAATTGGTATCCATTGTGCATTCAGTGTTTAATTTAATTGGACGTAAACATTTTTTTAACGCCCACTTTCTCACCTGTCCGAGATGTCATATAAATTATTTATAAAGTATGCAAACAAAAAGTATCGCGTCATTAAAATTGTTAGAGTGATTGAGGTGGTGCACGAACGGTACTGGACTAGTACAGCTGTTGTCACAAAGTTACCTTATTCATACGGGAAGTTCAATCTAATACGATACAAAATGAAACATGGTCGAAATTTTCTTATACGTTTACTTCTATCCCATTATGCAATTAAAAATATAGGTCACTACTGTAAAAACTACACTAAAAGAACATAACAAATCTGCCCTCAAAATAAATAAATCTAATCCGGTGTCAAAAATAAAGAATTGTTTATTATATAACTTATGTCTAATTCCAAAGCTTAATTTTATTTAGCCGTTTACATTTTTTTTGTGGTAAGCGGCCAGTTGCCTGAGGACAGGATTTTGAATGTCCCTTTTGAATTTTAAGCTTCCCGTTACCGCCGCTCGTGTTAGTTTTTGTGCATTCTGTACCGCTGCGGCCGTGAAAATAGTACGTTTCGATATGAATTCATCTATAGACTAGTTTCCGTCTGCTATACTTAAAAAACAATCTGCACTTACATAATGAAAACTATACATTTAACTCATTTTAACGGTAGCCTGGGGTGAATTTGTATTAAAAGTATTATATTTTTTGTTTCGCATAAGAAAATTGTATTTTTAGAAATATGGACTTTAATTAATGATATTGGCATTTATCTACACTAATTAACAGAAGTTTTTTTATCTATTCGTGAATGTATTTAACGCGTGAACGGAGCGTCGATTAAATTCATTAATAACAATTAGAATGCAGTTGGACCGGTCAATCATATCCCTTATATGTACGATTTAGGTTAATAATAATTATAGATATCTACACAGTTCCACGTTTGTATACAGAGATTTTTTGTCGCGATTTCATGTGCTTCGGAGCGGACAAATTGTATTTAATAAAGTCCGACGTTATATGTTACTTTTCTGAACTAACAGCTAAATTATTTTAAATGATAAGAATAAAAACACCTAACAGTCACATACATAGTCTTGACCCCACACTAAGATCGAGTCTTGTGTCGTGGGTATCAGAAACTACGAGACTTTTCGGTCTCACAAACACCCAGACCCGAAACAAATACCTGTGGATCACACAAATATTTGTTTCGGTGCGGGGATCGAACCCGCGGCCTCTCATTGAACAGGCGGCGTCTAACCAACTGCGCCACGGGGTCTGTCTATTACACGATAAAAAGAAATAATATATATTACACGTTAATGTAAATATCAATTGTGATATTTTAATTGGATGTGAAATACTAGGATAATTATTTTGTCACAATTTTTGTTTGGTGACATGCGATGGTTGGGTAGATAGCTGACTGTGGCGCTCCACTTCTTTGGAGATAAGTAATAATATAAACTACGTGTTTAGCTGTTACAGATTCGACTTCTTCCCTTGTACTAAAGCAATAATATTTCACCAATATAGTATTATAAAGTTAATACTGAAACGAAATCGTGAAGTAGTATTGTCTTCCAAAATTACACCCATGTAGCACCAAAATGTATGCAACATTCAACTTGCCCGGGGCGCAGGTATTACAAAATTTTTACATTCGAATAATAAAAAGAGACACACAAAATACTAAAATAAAGACAAAACGTTACACTGAAAACTTCAGTGCTCAGTCATGCCCGGCCAATTTAGCGTGATTGGAAAATCAAAACGGAATCGTTTTAAAATGTTGTGAGGGAAGAAAAAATGTACCAACTACTAAATATTGGTGTGTTCGGTTTGCGTTCGGTAATCACGTCTATATGTGCAAAAACTTTTTAAGGGATCATGGCGGTATATTCCAGCCTCTGCGGAGATCAGCAGAACACAATCGAGATTTAAGATATAATTGTACTGCGGCCTTTTCTTTAAACTTGAATGCTAATACGACGAAAAAAGGTAGGTAAGATATTAAGGTCTAAAATAGATCTGATTTTTATATAGCCGTTTAAATTTACAAAAATTCTAAAAACATTAACGATGGTCTATTGCTTCAACATATTTTATTTCGAAATCAAAAAATATTTGGCTTTACTATCAAATGGCTAAATATGACATCCATTAAAATAACACAAAAACACGGCATTATAACAACACAATGACCGCTCTATGGCACCCACTCGTCGCGTGGAGAGCTCCTCTCAAAGCTAATTCCTAGGATACTGCGAGCGACGCTGACGCCTCCATCACCCGGCCTCCCGAAAAGCACTTTCGATGCGCGTTAAGCACTCGTGGGGAAGGGCTGGGAGTGAACGGCCCCGCTCCCCCCCTCCCACTGAGTTCCTCCCCCCTCCGTCACCGCTTGCCCCGTGCGCGCCCCTGCCGCCCGAGTTCGAAAAAAGGCGATGCACTTCGAATTGTTCTTTTTGTGTCCACGATCGATCGTTTCGGTGAAGGAATGAGTTTTTATCTGTGCTGCTACGTTCGGTGGGTACACACGTGTCCAGCTAATTGGAGAATGAGATTCGAATCTGAGATTACCTCCGGAGGTCCCGAGGCGTTACTCCCGAGGTGTACTAGCGAGATACAACGAGCAACAGATTTGATGACAAGACGCTTAAGAAACGGCATAATATCTAAAGGTCGGCAAACATTTCAGAAATATTAAAAGCTGTGCTACTAACTACTGTCAGACGTTCATTTTCACCTCGATTCAAGTCACGTCCATCAACATCATATTCTAACTCATGTGACGTTACTAATAAAAAAATAATTTCCTAACATACCCGTATTCACTCGCTCGATGAAAACTCGCAGGTTACAAAGCCATCTGGTACTAGTACTTACTAATATTAAATTATGACGCTTACCTGAAACAAAAACATTAAGCCATTAGGATACTGTAATAAAATAAATAAATACACCCAACAGTCACATTTGCACATAGTCCTGACCCCACACTAAGATCGAGTCTTGTGTCGTGAGTATCAGAAACTACGAGAAACATTTCGGTCTCACAAACACCCAGACCCGAAACAAACACCTGTGGTTCACACCAACATTTGTCTCGGTGCGGGAATCGAACCCGCAGCCACACATACCAAAGCCAGCGTCTAACCGACTGCGCCACGGAGGCTGTGTAATATAATACAATATAACAAAAAAACAGTTAACCAACGTTGAGACAGGTAAAAGAAATAAACGCTACAGATCAAATAATAGCACCATTACTCCGTTTTACAATTAGAACAGTAATAACACAGTATTTCCAATAAAAAGCACAACATCTACATGTAATTTCATTCTTATCGCATTTCCTTTTTATTAAACTTGAAAAGTATAGGATACAATAATTGCTACAGGATCATTATCCAGTGTTTTTTAATTCTGTATTAGGTTTTGTATTTTAGATTTCCAGGATTAATTGCAACAAGATGATTGAGTGACTAGTGGATACTAATATTCGCCGAGTTTCTGTAGTACGGGACTTCAGGATCGTAATGCTATAAAAATCCGTAGAGAATTTCTACCTGGACGTGAAGTGAAATATTTCACACAAATAATTGACATACCGATGCGACGAGTACGAGTCTGCTGGAGATAGAATACTTTTATTTAGTTTATTTATAGCTCTCTTTCATCGTAAAGATATATCATAACAAAAACAAGGAAAACATAAGCAGCGGATTTATCGCTGGAGGTACTCCCTTACTAACAATTACGAGAAGGGGAAAAACAAATAGGATAGTAAGGGCAGAATATAATAAGATAACTTGCGTTGTTTTATACAACAGAGATTATCACTATAAGCCTCTACGGAAAACTACTCTAAGGAAAACAGAGCTCAACTTTTATACTGATTCTTTAAAGTCAAACTGATTAAAATGCACTTAATTGTAAGGGCAGTGAAATTCAGCCAGAGGCGGTCGACACAATTTTGCCGATAAGTTCGAGACCGGCTAGTGTAGGGCTGAGTCTGAAACACGACACCCCTATTACGAGTATTATTTCGTTGTAACCTTGCATAAACATTGTCTGTTAAACTTATATGTTCTTTGGTCACACTGACCATCCACTGAAAATCAAGTGCTGCAATACAGCCTACGTTATTTCGCGGCATATAGCACAATGACCGGTCATTGACCGGTCATTGTTGTATGCCCAAAATATTAGAAATATCATACAAACACCTCTGAAGATTCAATTGGATTCCGATGATCAAAAATGCTGGCAATACAAACTCTGCATAACAATTGAGGAGAGGAATTTTCTAATATCCACCCGTATTGTTTACCTACTGCGTATTACAAACTCAACTGGGGCTCAGAATTCTGTAGTACCAAAGTTATACCATTTAATCAAGTTATTTGTAATCTTTACTGTACTGTATCAGCACATAGCCGTCCCTTGCTGACCACCAACATCATATACAACCGACAGTTATTTTTAGATAGAGGGGTATTTTAAATTTATTTTATGGCATAATAAAATATATTTTTTGTTTCATCATATTAGCGATGGTAAATTGCCTACTTTAAGAATTTCTATTAGACTTGTTTTGGCTCACACCTTACCAGTTCAACGCGGTGGATTTTTTTTTACAATTTTGCATACATTGATCTTTTAAATAATACGTAAATTTTACATTGTTAAAGCGCCTTAAGCGACGTTCATATGTCCGGACATTCTTATTATGGGTGCGGTAATAGCTACTATCAATACATAAAAGTGAGCTTGCAGGGCGAGAGTAATTCTGTGGCTCTTGTGATGAGTGATACAAGTCGAAAATCATCATTTTACAGGAGAGCAAAAACAAGATTTAAAAAATTCTCGGTCGTAAACTAAATGTGCTAGATTAAAATTGAATACCTTATTTTGTGGGGAAAAATGTTTTCTTTCATTGTGCGTTTTAGTTTTTTTGATAAATATTATGTTTAATAAGTAATTCACGAAAAACCTGTGAGATATACCTCGGCTTATGAGTAACATGTGCAAAAATGTTGTGATAAATGATATAAGTGTAATTATATTACGTCGCACCTAAATACTGTGTTTAAAGTGCTTTCGTGTAAACTGATATACAAAAGTTTACAAAATGTAATAAATAATTTGTATGAGTTCCTACGATAATGTTGCTCAAACAAAAGATAAAGGTATAATCCGTAAGATTATGTTTTTTTAATCAGCAACCCCCTATTTTCATAAATTACTTGAATAGTATCTGTTTGCTAATATTCAAGTCTATTGAAAATATGTGTTAAATGATACAAGTCAAGTTATATCTCTCGTTAAAATTATATGTATTTGTGAAAATAGGTACAAGTTTAATATTATTAAATAATCAACTTTGTTGTTGCGATGTTTATAATAATAAATAAAAGGTACGATGGGTCTGCCATGTATTATTGGATAGTATAAAAATCCCTTAACTGTTAATGAATAAAATAATAATAAATCAAATTTTGTCAAAAATAACTGAATGATTTAGCAACCCAATCAATATGGAGTTTGATGTAGATGAAGGTGCGGTTATCCATGTCAAGCGAGGCGAGGTTGCGGTCTCTGATGACATAAATGTCTCAGAGACTGTAAGACTCCGATCCCTTTCGCAGACGGAAACCTACAAGTATCTGGGTATGCCTGAGGGTCTAGATATTATGAGTGCAGACGTAAAACAATCGATGGAGGAGCGTTTCTTTAACCGCCTGACAAAAGTTCTTAACTGTTTTTTATCAGGTGGAAACAAGATTCGCGCGTTTAAAGGTTGGGTTATGCCTGTACTTATGTACTCTTTTGACAAACTCAGATAGACTCAGGCGGAATTGGACGCCCTGGATCGTAAGGTCCGGACTCTACCAAATGCACATCGTATGCATCATCCAAGTTCGTCAGTGATGAGTTTGTGCATCCCGCGGAGATGGGAGGGCCGAGGCATTCTTAATGCTAATGATCTGCATAATCGCGAGGTATTTCCATCCGTATTTTCCAAGGAAGTATTTCCATCACAGTGACGTAGATATGCATAGGATTGTAGTTATAGTGTGTAAAGGATTTACCCAGCTCTCATTGGCGAATGAGAACTGGCGGAAGCCTTTGGTGATGAGCGTTTAAGATCGGGAGGAAGTATGGAAGAGCAAAGAGCTGCATGGTCCGTTCTATCGGGCCCTACACGGGCCTGAAGTGGACCGGCCTGCATCTGTAACTTGACAACGTTTTGGTAACCTCTGGGGAAACTGAGTGTTTTTGCCTTTGCAATTGTAGACGAAGTTATTAAGACGAACGACTATAGAAAATACATCCTGAAGGACGGTACGGTCGACATTTGTAGGGTATGCCAACGTCCTGGCGAGTCGATTAGGCATGTAACTTCCGGTTATTCGTATCTTGCTAACGGCGAGTACTTGCATAGATACAATCTTGTAGCCAAGATCATACATCATCAAATTGCTCTTTGATATGAACTATTGTGACTCTTGAAGTGCCATATTACCGGTATGTTTCCCAACCAGTTCTTGAAAATGGTCATTCAACGCTGTATTGGGATCGGTCTGTTATCACAGATAGGACTATTGCTGCCAATAAGCCTGATGTTGTGATAATAGATCGATTGACGCGCTGAGCAATACTTGTTGATGTTACCATACCGCATGACGATAACCTCTTTAAAGCTGAAAAAAAAAAACAAATTGTCTAAATATTTCGATTTGGACTACGAGGTTACTGACATTTGGGATGTAGACTCAACGATTGTTGTTTCTGCACATAGACTGATACCAAAGAGCCTAGACCAACATCTCCAAAAGCTCTCAATTGGTTGCAGGGTCAACAATCAGATCCAAAAGGCAGTATCGCTGGACATGGCAAGCATAGTTAGGATGTTCCTCACTTTGTATCCCTAACCACCGGTGGCTTGGGTCTTCGTCACCGAAGGGTTAACTATTTGTTTTATACTTTTGTATGTAATTTTTTAAAATGTAATATAAATGTACAAAAATGTAAAAAATCTTACATAATAAACACAATTACAATAAATCAACTTCAATGAAATTTAGATTCAAAACTAATTTAATTAAATTACAAATTCTTAAGGCACAGTTTTAACACAATTATTAAAATCTTAGACTGCCTCGGTGGCATAGTTGTATTACGGTACGGTTACAAAGCTGAGGTCTCGGGTTCGAGTCCGGGTCGGGCAAAGTGATATTGAATTTTTCTATTCATTATCAGTCCGGAATCAGGAAATTGTGCCCGATATGGCGATAGGCTCGCCCCCTATCACATCGTGGGACCGAACATACAAGGCGAAATGTGGGTGTCCTGGTGGCGCCTCTGCCTCTCCCTTCGGGGATAAAGGCGCGAGTTTGTGTTTGTGTAAAAAATGAACCACTAACATGGCTTGTTCTAAGTTGATCAGAGTTTCTATTCACAAAAAAGTCACGTAAAGTAGTGGCTGTATGTATTAAAATCTTACAACGTACTTTTAAAATATGAATGGTAAAGGTCTCTAATCTCAATAGTATAGTGTCATATACTCAAAAGTTCGAAAACGATGCAAATAATTTTTAAACTAAGAAATAACACAGATGAGTATTATACAAATACTACAATAAGAAAACATGTAACAATCATTCCAGAACAGTTAGAAAAGAATAAGGAGTTTCTTTCCATATGTAAATCAAAGATAATTTGAGTAAAGTAGCAGTAATATTGATAAATAAGATTTTTTTTTTGTATGTGGTGTTCAATAAAGAATTTATAAATAAATAAATAAATTATGTACCGATACGGTTTTGACAACTGCCATTTTTCAATAAAATATAGAATAATAATATTATAATGTTTCTGACAGCTACGTAAAAATTTTAGTTTTCATATATTACCTTGGATACTGTATCTGATGATGGAACATAATATTATAATAAATCATATGTATAGTACAAAAGTATTATATATTTGGACATTTGAATTATTGGTTCTGTTGTATTTAAATCAATATACTCCTAATAATGTATTGCCGCGCACAATTGTCTCACTTAGCACATCTTATTCGATATAAAATATTTTTGTAATTTGTTTGAGTTTTAGATACAACTTGATTTGTATTCGTATGCACATAAAATAAAAATATCTGTAGAATGATATATGTCGAGATGTATCACTTAGCACATCAAAATCAAAAATTCACATTTGAATTGGTAGGTACATGTCGAGTTGTACCCTAGTCAATGTTGGAAAAAAATGGTTCATAGTGATATAACTCTCGATATATCAATATTCACGTTGAATGCACCGAAAAAAATATATGTGAAAATAGTTATAATTGTACTTATACCAGTAGCCACAAAAACTGCGTATTAATCGATTACAAAAACGAGTTATAACTCGAAATATATCAATATTCACGCAATTTTCGCCAAAATAGCAGCACTTGTATCACTTTACACAAAATTATCTCCGTAACTATAGCAGATAGAAAGTCGTGAGTTAGACCAAAAAAAAGGCAATTTTTTTCTTATCATTTCTATATAAAAAACTCAAAAAGGGTACAACTCGAGTTATATCACTTGTAACAAGAGCCACAGAATTATTCCGAACAATAATTTAACTTTTATAATTATTATTTAAAACCGCTCCGCTATTGAATAATGATATCTTTTAAAAACGGAGTGTAACAATGCATCCTCATAATAAATCATACAGTTGTTACAATGTAAGTGCAAAGCTAATTAGCAACATTGTTGTACTATTCCGGTCGCAGTGAAGTGAGTGCGCAGTGTGGTAACTGGCTGTCAACGTCGCCGCAAGTTCTTCACGCACGACAATTAAAACAATTGCCAAATTTTATTTCATTATTCAACATTATTGGTCAGATGTTCTAGCTCAAGGTAAACAAGTCTGGGTATTCGAAATCATTTGCGTATTAGAAAGCAATTATCGCTAACTGTAATGGCGAAGGTAAATATCGTAAAGAAACCTGCATTCCTGGGAGATTTCCCAAGAATTTCCACGATACCTGATATGTACTAAATTGTATAAGATAATGTTACACATTTAACTTATGTGGTCGTAGTGAAATCAACCACCATGGGCGGCAATGATCAATTACCATCAGGCGACCTCTTTGCTCGTTTGCCGGACCTATGCAATAAAAAACCCTATACAAAGAGGAAATTCTGTCACAGTAACCCACGCAGGTGTACCGTGTTTCAGGTTGGTATGTATGTATATCCAGTTTCCATCATGTTGGCATAATTAAAGTTATAGTATCAGAACTACAGTAAACGTATCATCTGAGGTTATGTAGTCATTTAGTAGTGCCAGAAAAAAAATGTTGACACACCGCGACAAAGTCAACCTACTGTGAACGTTCTGTACATAAAATACGCACCAACAATATAATTAATGTAGGTTGGCATTAACTTGCCATATAATAAATGTAGTTACAACTGACAGAAAAAACAATTCATTGTCTCAAGACGTTACAATAGGTGTAATGAACTGTTTGTGCAAGTATTTGTTTTAAATACAACTAAAGATATTTTGCCATAATGTTGGATTAATAAAAAGTTAATGTGTTATTAACATAAAATGCTAATGTGTGGAATAGAGCGAGGAAAAACGAGGCTATGTTGCCGCGATCGTATCGAATAAATTACACCTAATGATAATAAAGACACACTAATAGGAATGAGGGATTCTAATATATTATCTGAAGACATATTATTCGATTTAGGGCCTATATTTCGATAAAAGTTATCCTTCGAATAAGTTGTACTCTGACTGAATAAGAAAAACGCTCAATTGGATAATTTTATCACTCATTTTTAATTTAATCGTGTATTTTATTATGTCTAGATGGGCCGATTATTAATATTTCAGTTTCATTTTGAGGATAGCTTAATTCAAATTATCTGAAGACTATATTTATATTATATTTCCATTGTTAAATGCAAACGAAAATAATCCTTCTTGCGTTGGAATACAGACAACGGATAAATATAGGAATTGCGACGAAACTAAGATTAGGATTTAAAATGAGTTAGACAGTTCTCAACGTTTCTGACTAATTTGTCCAATTATTCCACACTGTGACTGATTAAATAGTCTAAGATTAACCCAAAATCGATCTTTTATTCACTATTTGAGAAGACACCACATTGATGTCAATTTTAAATGAGCTTCGTCACATTTTTGCGCACCATTAAAACCTACATAATATATGTATCTAGTTTGAGCTGAAGCTAAAAACGTAGACTAAGGTTATATTATGTATAGATGAGGTCAGATAAGTCTAAGATGACGAATACACTGGAAATGTAAACCCAGCCTCAGTATGTATGTATCTACAGCATAAAATAATAGTTTTCATAGTCATCCACTTTGTTATCATATTCCGCTATAGAAAGCTTCTACTGGAAATAGTCTATTTCTAAAGATTTCCACGGTGACTTGAAAATAGCCTGCGGGCAGAGATTGTCTGCAACATTTATAAAAGTGTCTGTCCACCTTACGGGATGGACGTCCGATGCTACACTAAGCGCTTGCCGGTTCACGGCCGAGCCGAAAAGTTATTGAGTAGAGGCCAACTACTAATAGATCAATTACCACTTTTAAACACTAAACGATGAAATCACGGATTAACTCATTCGGCGAAGTTTTCATCGTGACCAGGCTACTTTGCTGTAATAACAAAATCGATTATGCAAAATCAGTTATATTTTTTAAGTAACGATACAAAACTTGAAATTATTCTACACATTATCTATTGAAAAATAATAATAACTTATTCATACAGCTCTGGCCCACTTTACATGCATATTTTAAACGTAATATCGGCAGATAGCTTATATCTACATATACTAGTTCTAAAACATTGAAAAACAACGTAAGTATGCATAATTTTATGTGTGTTGCGAAATATTCACCTGTTGTTTGTACGCTGCAGATCGTGAGCGAACGCGGACTGTCCTTAATAAGACCGCTTGTTTTAAACTGCTACTGTATTATCGTAAGCATTCAGTTTATTTCCAGATTTAAATGTACAATTCTGAAGATTGTACGAGAAGAGACTCGGAGATGTAATTGAGGAGTCTAGTCTACTTGGTTCTTCGATAATTGTGTTGTAGTTAAGAAACAGGAAAGTTTTGTTACTGTTATTTGTATTGAATTATGCTTTAGTAATAAATCTTATTTATAACTCTACAATGCAATGAATTGTTATTGAAATACAGGGTTTAACAATTCGATTAGATAAAGTAGTATGGTGGGAAAATAAATAAATGTATGAGACTTATATACGACAATTATGTGATAAAGGATATTATTAATCGTCGTAGTCTTCTTCGTGCCTTTTGAGACTTTCAATCTCTTTGGTCTTAGAACATCTAGTTACGTTTTTGATCGCCTTCTGATCTCATCTAGCGCGTACACCGAGGAAGTTGTTAATCGTGATAAAGATACTGATGACTACATCAATAAGTTATTCAATTCCCTTTTAGAATTGATAATATGTGGAAACCTTAGGTTTTAATGTATTATTTCCCGATTTTAAAAATTCGACGACTAACATCAATTCTTTCATTTCCTTACTAATGCAAAACTGAAATACAAACAAGAAAACTAGCAGCGAAGATACACAATATCAGCATTGCACACATCATATTCCAATTGTATGCATCTAATATGAGGTGGAAAGGCATCTTTCGCATTCTACTTTCATATTAAACCGCGATTATATTCAAGCGCAGGGGAAGATTTATTCGCTCTAAGAAAGCAATAAAAGAAATTGAGATATATTATTTTCTACCTGCATTTCGATGTACGGGGTTCTTTGGGAAGTACTTTTTTCAATTACTGTGAATAATTTAGTTAATGTACAGTGATATACAGAGTGCTTGTATAAATTTACAGCGTGTTATAGAATAAGTTTGGTTAAACGAGTTTCAAACAAAACAAAACTGACTGCATTATATTTTGTTTTTCTCAACCCTCGACATGTTTTAATATTACCCCATTCACAATAATAATACAAAAAAATAGATGTGGTTATTCACAATACGTATTATAATGTCGCGAATGACTTCGCAAAGTCTCGCGGGGCCCGACACGATGTTACGACATTTTCATAAAAAATTTCAACTGAATGGTTTCAAAGATATGACATGATTAAACACGCACACGTGCCGTGTATCCGTTTTATCAATATTCTATACGGATCAGTTGTTAACTTTATTAATGAGATGTCGGTGAATGTAAACTTCTCGCCGAACGAATATTTATAATAGTATTGTAAAAAATCACATCCGTATGTTTGTGTTTATCAAGTATGAAATTGTGTTTTTCTTTGACGTCCCATTGGATTATACATCCATTTATAAAAAGCATATTACAGAATATAAATATTACTTGATCATCGATTTATTCGATCATTTATTATTAAACCGAGAATGGCTATATCAATTATTTGCTTCATCGCTTACTCCCAACGAAGTTTTGCTTTAACACGTTTTAGTTTTCCATACGTAACAATGGAGAATGCTAAATAAATCCAAGAATACCCAAGTATAAAAAATAGCAGTTAAACACATCAGAATAAAACTTCAGTGCCTTCTACGCGGTGCTTTGACGTAAAAGTTTGACGGCACGTTCTTAGAGATATATTCATTTTTCTAGGATGAAAGTATTCTATATGGTAATTCAGAACATACATTATCTATACAATATAGAAATCCGCTCAACAGTAGCGTGGGAATGACGAAACAACTTTGCTTTATTAGAAGTGGAGTTTATAGAGAGATTTACAGGAGATAATTTGATGGAGTATTGACATATACATTAACATGGATGTTGATGTCAATACCCGTAACACTTGCTACACGTTATTTGCTGCATAAAATATTACGCGGCTTGTGACATGTTGCTAGGAAGTTCGGCCGGGTCTCCCTAGAGTGTTTCATTTACCCGAGTAACGAACTATCGCAGGTATTTTCTACCATGCGTTATCGTGGTCAGTGCCAAGGTCCGCTTTTTTATTAATAACTTCCATATCGCCAATGTTTTATGTTAAGTTTATAATATCAAGTCTAGTATTTACCATGAAGTATTCAAGCTAGGCGAAACCAAAAAAAAATACTGTTCCTAGGTTAAGTACTAGATAAATCAAAACTGTCGAATATAGTTTAGGCTTAGAATAAAAGTGCAAGAATTTATCAAAAGAGAAGCTGGTTGTTCGGTTATTAAAATTCTATCCGTGCGCTTCGTTTACTTCGACGAAGTTCAAAATTGCACAAAAAGCTTTTTAGCCTACCGCACGGTATGAAAAAGTATACAGTCCAAAACCTATGCCTACTTACCTATACCTATACCACATATTATACTGGTTGCCAGTAATAACCAATCACCCGATAAATAGCAAAGCCTAAATCCTCCAGCCTGTTTGTAAATAAACCATCCCTCCCATAAACACACCTCTACTAAACCTGCTAATCAGAGGCTTACTAAGAATTGATACTTAGCATTGAAGCTCGGCGGATCTCTGAGCGATCATTTTCTTTAGCCCGCATAGAAAAGTATAAGAGAGAAATAAATTGGTTTATATTATTATATTATCTATGTATCCAATAAAATTAGGTTACTGTCGATTATTCTACATAGTCAAAAGATGTAACACACTAAAATATATAAAAATGTAGAAATTCTCCTATACACTGACGGCCAATATTCAGTCTACGTTCTTAGTACTACTGCCTTAAATAAGTATGTATTTTTACAAAACACAAAGTAGTGAAGGTCACTCGTCTGTTATTCGATGACATAGGCCTTACGACATTGATTAGGATATATAATATTTACAAATCGATAAGATTGTAGCCGGTAATAGACGTGTGCTGTAGACTTAGAGCTCAAAATGATACTAAAGGCGATATAACTTAGGTAATACACAAAATGTAAGCCTTTAGCCGTTCGATAGCAGTTTATAAGTCGCGTTATAAACCTTGTCGCTGGCTGGATATTTAACTAGTTATACCTTTAGTCAATTAATATCCATAAGAAAAAAATAATTTTAGAGTAGGTATTGCCGTTTAGACTAAGACTGAAAGTAAGTCTGACTAGAATTAGAGACTAAAGTTAGATCATGTAATAACACAGGACAGACCTAATAAAAGTATATTCGGACATAAACATTATGTTAGGGCTTCTCAGTACATGTCTATGTAATGGCCGATACGTGATGTGATCAATCTTTAGAGTATAATTTTTCGAATGTCACGGAAATCAAAGGCAATATATATCATCATTAAAGCACTATCTTCGAGTCTCTTTCCTTGGAAGTTTTATATAAAAGTTTAGAACTCACATTTAGTAGTTGGTAGATGAAGACAAATTGCCATTATAAAGTTTCAGTTTCCGTAATACTTCCTTGATGTTTCCGACATCGCCTAATAACCAATACAGTTTTAATACCCTGTTGAAAATAATGGTCGTAATTTCACCATAACCCCGATGTACATAATTACTAGATAATAAAAAAATGAAACAAGCCCATTAGAATGAACATCCATATTTTGAACGTTAGAAACAAACAAGGATAGCGGATGACGCGAGGTTGTGAGCTCTGTGCCTAAGGGCGTCGACCCGTTTTTCCAGCGAAGGAATAACAACACAAACATTATCATTTCCCCATGTGTTATTCATTACAAAATAGATTGTACAGAATATATTATGTGTGCGTTATATGTTGATATTAGCATATTCATGCGCGGCAGGGCGAGGAGAGGAGCCAAGAGCCCGAGGAGCGCTCTTTAGATCAAATTAATTGTACACTCGCTTAGAAAGCAACTGGCGAGGCTGGGCGCTTTGTTTTTACCACATACAAGAAACGTCTATTTGTGAAATTCCTTTCTCTATATAAATATATTATACAAGTAGGTCTTCTGAATTTTACGATGCATTTTGCAAGAAGATTAGGTGCAAATCAAAATAATTATCATGTTTAAATTGTTACATTAAACAGTTCGTTATTTTCTTTTTCAGATTAAAATCAAATCTTTCATCTAGTTTCCCTGGTTTAGCGGTCACTACGTACTTGTAAAACGTCGTAAAGAACTCTACGTCAAACGACAGAAACACACCGCAGGAAATGTTGAGGCAGGCGCGACATACTATAAACGTCCCGATTTTCAGTGCAGTCGTGAAGACTCGGTAAACATTAACAAGTATGCAGACGGCGCCGGCAAAAGATTAAGTTGTATGACAAATGTGTGCAAAGTGCAAATTACTGCTTTAAGCCAACTAGCGCAACCACCCCACCCGCCAGTCGCACTGGGACAGCGCCCCTTCGCCTCCTCCGCGCCCCCGGCAGTGGTTAATTGCCAAAACAATTAAACCATTTATCAACAATACGAATTTTAAGTGTCCGATTACATTGGACGCGCGGCGAGCGGCGGCAGTCCGCACTCGCTCTCGCGACCGCGGCCGCGTCCGCGCAACTCAGCGCTCCCGCCGCCGCCGCGCGCCGCCGCCGCCGCCGACACCCGCCTCTGTTGCGCCGCGCCGTGCAGCCCGACTACACTACCTCATTATTTTATTTGTTTGCCATAATATACGTTTTAAATACAGGAAAAAGAAAAGTATTTTTATCGAATACAACTTTCTATTCATAACTAAACATATTAAAATGATACATGAAGGCTTCAGGGAATGGTTGGATACACCTTCTAACAAGCCACTGTGGAAATTCTTGCAAGAGGCCTATCTTAAGCAGCAGGCTTATCATTCGACTTAAACTAAGCTCTAATTAAGCCTTAAAAATTGAGATTAATGATTTACCAAACTAGAAAGGACTGGAAGTTTCTACCATTACTTTCGCGCCGTACTAGATATAATTTATTAAATTTATACATATTTTTAATGTTGTTTTATTTCGTCACCCGTGAATGAGAGATAAATCATTTACGTTGGTTGGATCTGCAAGCTTAAACGTCTTTTAGGTCTCCTGTCGACCAAATAAAAAACATCCTATATAGTTGGACGCTTCACACTTAAACGATTAAAAAATATTTTCCATTTTTTATAGTTATTCTGCTATTCAGGTCAGGGAGAAATAAAACAAATCAAAATCCATGAAATTCGGTCCAGCCGTTCTCGAGTTATAAGTGTTCGAACAAACCCGCCATTGTTTTATACATGTTTTATATATTCAGATAGCTTGTTGGCCATTAATTAGATAAGTGATGATTCACCATCGTTAATCTCTTTATCGTAGTACGACATCTATTAATTTTAGTTGTTAGTATGATGATACACGTATTCATTATAATTAACTACAGGTGTAGCTCTATGACGTATTAGCAGACGTAGCTATTTCATATTTAAAAGATGGACGTATTAACGAGGCTGAATTATTCATAACAATAAATAAACGCTAAGAGTTCTATATCTGCTTAATTATGTTTTATTCGTATGATAAATAAGTGTATTTTTTATTAGTTTCGCCCATATCTCGCTTGACATGCGACAGTTCTATGTATTATAACCTCGCGGTTGTCTGAGTATGAGTCGGCTCTTTGGGAGAACACTATCTTGCAAGATTCACTAGCCTTACTAGTTAGTATTATTATTATGTTTTGTGTGGGAGAAAACTGATATCTGATTCTTTTCAGTATCCCGGAAAATTCGAAAGCGGTGTGCTGATGTCCTCGCCCTTGCAACCGATAATTCGATATTGCAGGCAGCATACAGAATTAGATACATATAACTCAGAAACATGATCAATCTTTAAGTCCGTATGTATTAGTATTCCAAGTTCATAACCTTGTCAGCCCAATGAGATGTATGAACCGTAGTTATATTTTTCGAGCTGTTATGCAGAAAAAATCTTGGTAAGAAAAATCATCGCAAGATAAATTTTGGGCACGTGCATCATATGCTAGTGGGCCATCACAAATTTTCTACGAAATTCAACGTGCTTTCTGAGCTACGCGGAAATTTCGCCACGTTAATGTGTTTAGGGTTCGGGATACCGTGTTGCTTGATGTAGTCATGCGATATGAAAGTAATTTCGTTATCGTCACTGCCTGTCTAGTTATGATCAGAGCTGGTCACAAGCCTACGTCGCTATGTTTTTAGACATCGCGCCGACGGCCCATATTCGATACATTTTGCATAGGACTAATAATGCGCCAAAGTAGCAATTATGTCCAACGTTACTCTTGATAATTAATCGTACAGTGTGCGAGCCTTACGCGGCCACTATTAACATAATATATCAACTAAACAATGTTCACGTAACTTCAAAATTAATTAAAATATGAACATGCATTACATAAAGCGGTGAAGTGACGGGTGAGCGGCAGTTGACGCATTCGACGTCAACTATCATCGGCGATGTACGTCGAGGCATACATGCTATGAATTTGATCACCTGGGAAATGGAACGTTCCTATTATCCCCGACTCGATATCACTGCCGTAGTGCCTGTTGTTTGTGAACGTTACCTGAGAGATGTTATAATCTGGTACCATATCAAGTGATCAAATGATGAGTTTTAGCAGAATTTATACGTTACATTTTATAAGCTTTTCGTTCAAGGAAGGCCGTCAGCTCGTGATTTACAGTTTCTGTATAACATTTTAATTACATTAAAACTATACAGCAGATTACAATTGTTTTTAATGTCTTCATATCTTAAAAAAGTCGCGTTATAATTTAATGGAATTCGATATGTTTAAGTTCCACAATGAATTGATGATTTTGAACGGCCAATATCGGTTAGAGGTGTACAGATCTATATTACAAATGTAACATTTCAAATGATACTTGACAAATTACCTGTAAATTAGAGAACTACATTGTCTGCACATAGACACACAATTCATTGATTTAATAAAGCCTGGACTGGCGTAGTGTATAATCAATCCAAGCCACTTATTATCGATATTAGTGGCATTTGTGTAACGCTCGAGTAAAATGAAATTACCGGGTGATGTTTCATAAAGACAACATGTGGTGGGCGAATACAAAGGAGTACAGTAATAATGCCTAACCAATGAATTCCTTGGTTTGGTGTTTTGATTGTAGCTTCATAATTTGATAATCAGTACTTTTAACAGTTCCTACAATACAGTATATGCTACAGACCATACAATCATTGTTGGTGATTATAATTGGCCCTTTTAAGGAGTTCACTACTGTACAATTTGATTTGCGGCGACTTAAAGAGCGTGAAATGCTAGTAGTATTGGTTTACATCTTTGATACAAAAGACATGTATTCTGTTAAAACGAGACCACATATTGTAAATTACGTTAAATTGCATTATACATCTAAACATTGCGTACGAAATATTATATCAACAACAATTGGAAGTTCGCACCAAAATTGAGCGAAAGAACCAATGCAAACACGCAAACATTACAAATATGAACGCAACACTTGTAAAGTTTACCGAAATAGTCGCTACTGACCTACGCAAACCGACAGCCGGGGATTTCGTTTTAATAACTGGATGGACAGATTCAAGCAAACATCCAACGGATTTTTAGTGACCGGAGTAAAAGGGCGCACGCACGGACATGAACTAACATTTGTGCGGTAATAATTGGTGGCGGCGATTAACACCGTCGGCTACGCGGGCCGGCCGGCCAATGGTTTAATTCGATCCGAGTTTTTAACTGCTATCGAGCATCGACACATATCCCGCTGTGCGCACGATTGACAATCAGAACGGGAGCTGTTTGACGGTCAGCATGAAATTTAAAATCTCTCCCTTGGGGTCGCAAACGCCACTTTTACACTAGATGTTTTTTGTGTTTATTTCAAAATTCGTCACGACTCATTTAAATATTGATCGATAGGGTCTGTGCGATGTTGGAAATATTATGCGTCTGTGAAGTTGTATTGGTTGCTTCCTGAGTACTAAATATTGAGTTATCAGCCAATGTAAACAAGCTTTTAATAATAGGGCCGATTACATGTCAATGCATTTTTTAAATAAATGCTAGTTTTTAGTATTAAAAAAGTGTATGTAAGGTCTTAGATAATATTATACCACTACGAAATAAAAGCAATCAATTTCGTATGCTTGTGACAATCCGAAAGGCTGTTTGACTTTTTATAAAATTCAATCTGTATTTATCATTCCGTTAAAGCAGAGCAGTCGCCGTTGTTGATTTTATTATGACGCTTAACTGCTGCTTACTTTATCACTTACATTACGAATAAAAATGGTTCTTTGGGCTTTTCGTATTACGTTAAGGCAATGATTTTCAAACATTTTATGGAAAAATGTGTAATGTATATAAAAAAGATTGTGATTTATTTGTTCATAGAGATTAGCTGTCAAATGTGGATTGTCCACTAGCGCGGGGCACTTGTATTCACTACGCTGAATATTTAAAGTGTTGTAAACCGATAATTCAGCTGTCCAAGCGGCCGTGCGCCCGACGTTGTATAACTACCGTCGTTTCGACGTTTTAAATGATATAATAAATTCGTATTATCACCGTTGTACCGACAAAATTGTTTTCGCCCTCACTCTGCTTAATTCATTAACTGGATATTGTATATGGACGATAAAATATCGCCTCTAGACCGCTCGAAAACATTGCCCATGTGACTTTTCTACGCTGATTTTAATAGTTAAATTTAGTAAAATCTATATTCTTGTTTTACATCTTGCGTATTGTCTTTACCATAGGAAAATAATAATGTTCACTATTCAGCACAACTCATATTAATTGGAAAATCAATCACTAGAAATTCTGTGACGTAAAACATTTAATGTTAAATGCAAATAAAATGTATCTTTTTAATTTTTATTCCTTATAAGAATATGTAAAATAATATATTTGCTTTAAAAATAATATTTAAAGCAGTAGAAGCGGACAATAAATACTCGCTTCAGCGATAGTTTCCGAGAACAATGAAACGCGCTCATTACCTATCAATGATTAAAGGTTTTTAATGGCGCATGGCGCGTCTATTCCTAGATGAAAATGCCTAGTGAGTTGTGTGCTGCATGGCGGCCGGCAAAATATTATTATGCTATAACTTGCATACGAAAAAAAATTGCTTCCATATGGAACGCTATTAATAACTCTGCAATAGAGCATTGTACGCTGCGACGATAAAGTCCCGTGTGGTTATTGAAAGCGAGTCAGTTCCGTTTGTTTGGCCGTGTTTCTCACGTTGCCTTTGACTTAGATCAGTGTAAGTTACTTCTGTATGAATGTTTATGCTGTACCCTAGTAAAACTTTAAGTTGAAAGACAATAAAAGAAAATAAAAAATAACAGAATTTCGTAGTTCGTTTTTTAAACGTAACGTTTTATGTAGTATTTCAACCGCTCACTTTTCTTTATATATTGACTCGCTGAATAATTTGTCCACCAATAAATATTATTCTCAGGTCTTCTTACGCGAGCAAAAATGTGGTGTACATACAATACATCCATAAACGTACATTCCCCATAAGAAAGGCGCGTGAAACATTTTTATCTCATTTAAATAATGGCCACCAAAAATGACCGAGACTTCTGGCGTCGGATCAAATATTGACCACCGATCAACACGTGACAATTTTCGAAAACGAAAAACATTTTCATGGCAAACAAAATAATTATCGTCTGGCGCGCAGAAACGTCCGGTATAGTTGTCAAATTTGTTTGGCACCCTGTAAAAATTGAATCGAATATACGACTTTGGGCCGCACGAGCTGGCGGCGGCCTGATGTATTATCATTTATTGGTTTACAAATTAAAGATAACAGTGGGTCTCCACCCCGCACCGCTCCGCAGTATTGCTTTTTATGGGTTTGTGTTTTAATAGCAGCGGCGTAAGTATCGACAACATTCATACTCCGAAATGTGGGACAATATATTATGAGTATTTATTTTTTTTAATCATCGGACTTGTCTAGCATGTAAAGAATATTATTCTAATTTGACGCTATATGCAATATAATAAAGTGTCAGACAGCCGCTATTTAGTAAGAATAATTATAATATACAGGATATCTCGAGACCGCGATCGAAAACGAAGCCAGGTGGTAGTTTGAGTGGTTGCAGACACGATGCAAATAAAAATTTCACCAAAACAGCGACAGATATTTTTTTAGAATTTTTAAAAAATCGTCTTGTTTGGGTGGAAAAAACCTAGTTTTTGAGAAAATAATAATTTAAACTCTTACGTACCATTGAGTGTTGAAAAATAAAGAGGTCTGCATCATTATTCTAGGAAAACTACGTATTTATCACCTAAATACGACGATAAGTAAAAAAAATACAAAAAAAAGTTGTCGACGTTTTTTTGCGACATTTTTACTTGCATTGTGTCTGAAGTAGAAGAAGTCATACTACCACCTGGCTTCGTTTTCGGTCGCAGTCTTGATATACCCTGTATAGCAAGACCTCGTGGCCAGCAGACATTTGTAATTTTATAAAAGCTGTAAGTTTGTCTGCGCATGCCTCTGACATAGGCATCACACAATTAGCTATTATGAAGTTCCGATCGTGGTGGCTTTTTATCGACGTCAATGTTTTTGGCAAGATGACAGAACCATCAAAAGTGTCTGACTACCAAGGAAACACCTTTTGATAGTTGCCTTAACAACATGTATAAAATTCGGATTTTATACTATAACGCTGGCAAAATAACATTTAATTAAAGTTTGAAGATGTCTTAGTACAGGTATAACTTTGCTAGCTTTTATAAACACTTTCAACTTTTGTAACATGACAAAAATCTGGCGGCCGCGGGCTCTTGGTATAATATTTATTGTTTATTTACTTATTTGCGTATATTTATGTGCTTATTCAGTGTTTCATTTAACAAACAAAAACAACTAGGTTCAAACTGGCAGAGGCCACTGCATACATAGATTATTCTATTAACTTTCATTTCAAATGAACGTTGATTAAATCAACCAGTTTCTCATTTTTAAACATATAAAAAACACGTGAATATTACTATTTATGACGATTTAGTTTTATCCAGACGAGTGAAATGTAGTTTTTTTTTATCCTCTAATTGATTGTGACCATAACGCGAGATCTGTATATACAGCTAAGTATAAGAGATCTGTATATACAGCGGTATACAGTTTAATTAGCTACATATAGTTTTGAGCGGTAGGAAATTATTAAATGTGGCCGGTTCATGCTAACCGATTCGAGGCGGAGCCTACGTGGCCAATAGAAAGTTTGCATTTAAAATAAGATGCCGTAGGACACTTAGCGACAGTGTAATAATATACACGATGTCTATTTCCATCAAGACTGGTTTTAAATTACATCTTCAAGTAGAAACTTTGGAATGTTCATTTCGACGAATATCCTTGTTTGAGTGCAGTAATTACATATTTCTTTAGAATTTTCTACTACTGTAATGTGAGGAATAAATTAATAAGTCTTAAATCAACCAACGCTATTTAATTGAAGACGTGATAGAAATCGATGAATTTCACACATACATACTTAAAGTCACGCCTTTATCCCAGAAGGGGTAAGCAGAGGCGCCACCAGGACACCCACATTTTGCCTTGTATGTTCCGTCTCAAGATGTGATAGGGCGCGAGCCTATCGCCATATTGGGTACAAATTCTGGACTCCGCGCTGATAATTAATAGAAAAATTCAACGTCTCTTTGTCCGACGTACAGTACAACTACGCCACCGAGGCATACAAGTCTAGGCAAAAAATATCTAAAAATCTTTTTGGTAATACATACATATTTTAGTGAATCTACAGGTGTAAATTTAATTATTTTTTACGTGAGGCGGTAACTACAAACTTATAAAGCAATATTTAGTCTAAGAAATCCAAAAGTTAACCAAAAATAACCTCAATAAAACATTAATATTTATATTATAATGGAATTCATTGAGTTAAGCCGTTGGTCATAACACGGTTAAACCTCTTACGCATTAGCTGTTCAAAACGCAACAATGAGATTAATAGATAAAACATTCATTATACAAACAGCAATAACACACCGAACCTGTGCAGGTCGCACAATGCACGGAGCAATGAATTTGTATTAAAACGTCTTTAATAAATAATTCAGCTTTCATTTCAATATATTGATCTCGACGCGACCGTTTATTTGCCGGCTATAATAAAAAATCTCAATGTATTTAAAGATTAAATGCCATTTATTATACTGCGTCGGTTGTCTGTTGGCGCGGGGAAAAATTGTTCATTGATAAAACGAGAATTTTTAAATTAATGAAGCCAGACAAAAGCTAATTGAACGCACTCTGTACTTTAGATGGTGCTTGAGGGTAGCGGAGTGCCATCGGTACATAATGTGGATCTAAATTTGTTATTTCTGGCAGCATCGGCATGGGATGTGCTCTTCCCGTTAAGTTTATTAATTTATGGCAGCGGGTTGTTATTAGTCTTTGCAACGCTGGCGAAGGCAAAATTAATCACAATTTACCATCGTATAAGAGTAATGTTTTCGTCAAAATAGGAATTCACTATGTGTGAGTAGTTCGTTGGGGTTCTATATTAGGATTAAGATTTTAGATTTAATTTAGTCTAATTAATATTAATACATTATATCGATCATACCTTCCTATGTCCTTGTCTGGGAAACGTTCCCTATCAAAAGTAGGTACAGTCCAAAAATCTAAGAGACCCAGCAACGTATATGAGATAACTAAATAACTACGATAAAAATAATATTGTTCGTTTAAAACAACATCGCAATCGCAATGTGCAAATGCCGACAAAAATTAACACGAATTTCCCTCAACACTTGGCACAAAAAACCCATCGTCCCGCGTCACGCGCGGGACATGAGCTAACTGAGTTAGCTGTACCGTCTTATAAATCAATATTCATCAAAATAATTAACAGCTCCACGTAACTTGGGTATGGATAATTCATAATGTGTTGAGGGTCGGTCCCTTTCTCCGCAAAAAATTCACATCACAGGACGCCACTTTGTTAAAGTTGTTAACTACCCTTTGATTCAACTTATGCATAGCACACGAACAGAGCAAATACGTTGTAGCGCGCAACGGAAGTACTAATACCTCCTTCATAATATTAATGAAGGGAACAAGATTATCACCATTGCTAAAGGCTTATGTTCGGCAATGGACTTCCTGTGGCTGAATAGATAGATAGAACAAGGTGATTGGATCCACTACGTTCAAAGGAAGGCGACACCGAAAATTAATTACACTCACAGCGGTACCTCAAATATGAATTTACGCTGAAAAATACATGAACATTCGTGCAAGCAAAAACATAACAAAATAGAACAGCAGGCCACATTACCGCAGCTCAATAATGAAAAATCGACGCTTCCCGTTCTTATTAATCTGCGGCGTGTTGAAACCGACCGATATGTCCAACACCATGTAAAACAAAACGTAGAAAGTTATCTGTGTTGCTGAAAGTGTGTATTGGTTGCAGTTTTCGGCACGTCACGGGTCGATCACGAGCAGGTGGACTCCAATTAAAATTGACACGTAAACATTGGCATTGGAATGGAGTTACGCGCAGTAAATGTCTTCGGCACGTCACGACTACCGCAAATTACGTCTCAATCGTGTTATGTCGACCGCAATAGCAACCGCCGTGTGCAAACTCTGAATACAATAGTTTTTTGGCGTAGAACGTAGGACTATCAAGCAACTCTATTATGGTTCTCTTTCGTCGCATTAGATGTTAAACGCCGGTTAATCCAAAACAAAGAAAATACTCGGCCTCAATAGTTTATTTTTGTTTAGAAAATATTCTAAAAAGTATGCGTACAAGCTTATTTGTGCGCTTCTTTTAAAGTACGTAGAAAAATCAACCTTACTCGTGTCAATAATATAGTCTAAAATATATAAACAAACGTACACTACCACGGCCGGCTCAATAAAACTCATAACTACTAGTGTTTATTTTTTCGACATAGCATTCGATCGTGCATCCACTCATCTCTCGGAATCACGATAGGTGACGAATCCAATCGCAACAGAGGCAGCTCACACACCAATAAGAGAAACTAAAGAGTCGTAACAGTTCAGGAGTCAATAACAAGTTCCCAAGTAATTCCGCGATTGACATCCGCTGTGGGCACCGACTGTTGGCGCTGAGAGCAGCCGAGCTCCCCGCGGCTACTGCGACTTTGCGATTATACGACTAAACCAACGCGCTCTGACCAACTAGCTGACGCTCTGAAAACTGGTTTAATTAAAATAGGTATAAAACACACCACCACAGTACCGCGGGGGCAATGATGACAGTCAACTCAAAACGCAATACCAAAGGCACCAATATAGTTGGGATTGTGTCCACGACGGGAAAAATCTCGCGGTTCCAAAGTGAAAAAGGCACTTGCAATAACGAATTCCAAATCCAATATAGCCGATACAGTTGCGGCATTCTTTTGTGCTACGCTGAAAAATGAAGTGGGTGAAAATCGTTTGCGAACATGCCTGTTGGTACAGCGACATAACTTTGTTACCGTGGTGAGCGGTGTCGTAGGCCGAGCTTAGACCGCAATCTAATATTTTAAACTGCGTCCACATATTAAGCAGAAGGCCCCGTCTCTAGAATCAGGCACGTTTTTAAATAATCTAATTCTATGCTCTCCGTGAACATTGGGGTACGTATAAATTAACTTCTTTAAGCATTAGCATCTAGCAATTCTAGCATGGAAAGGCAATGCCAGATTTATAAACTAACTCTGATTTATCAACTAGTGGATGAATTAACTGATTATAATTAATGATGACAATGACGAGAAATTTAACAACATTTATTTATTTATTTATTTATTAAGTCTTTATTGTACACAACAATGAAACACAATATACAGAAATTACAAAAATAATAAAAGTACAAGTGGCGGTCTTATCGCTTTAGGCAATGTCTTACAGACAACCATAGGATGGATTTAAGAGTAGGAAAAAGAGAAACATATTCAAACATATTCTCGTGTACAATTTCATTTGTTAACATGTTGACAAATCGTGACAATGGCGAAGTTATAAGGTTCATAAATCCTGAAAGCCGCATAAAATATCGGAATCAAAATGAAAAAGCACGTTAGAATATAAATAAGTAAGAATTCATTTAAAACACTTTTATTAACATAAATTTGGATCTAAATTTAAAATTTTAGCGAGTCAACGCACATTATAGAGAGGGGAAAAGGCAAATCAAGACATCACACTAATCAACAGCTCAACAAATTCCATTTGAGTAAAAAGAGCCTTCCACATTAAAATTTGAAAAGCAAAGAGATTTTCTGTGTTCGTGTGTGAAACATTAATAAATTATTTCCGCTATATTGTTCGCAAGTGGACAGTATGCGGCTTAGGTTAATCAGCATCCGATATTAAAAATAGGCGCGGCGTGGAACAGAGACGGAATAACCCCGCTGCGGTGCGAACAGCGGCCCCGGGAAAATACCTCTTTGTTTAGAAGGCTTTTATTAACGTCGCTCGCATAGATGAAAAAGGAGATTCCAACGAAAAAAGATTATGTAGCAGGAGACAAATTCATAACGGGATGTGCTCGCATGCGCGAAAAGTTCTACCTTTATAGGAGGAAATTTCGAAATTTTGTGTTTTTTTTCTACATTTCATACTGCAAGCGATTCAGCGAAATAAATAAGCACATCAACGAATGATGGACGTACCTTTGTATTTAGCGATATTTCCGTTGAATTTTAACCACCATACTTGTCAATTAAAAGCCTCAATTTTGTTTCATTTCAATGTGTAATTTTTAAGCCATAAGTGAAAGCTTCATTTGAATAAATAAAGTAAATATTTTTTATAACTATAATGCAATGTGATGCTTTTTATGTATTTTTATTAACGAGTGAGAGTAGTTAAAAACATTTAATAATATATTTTTAAAAGTACCTGCAAAAGTGATTTTACCTTTAAAAGCCGATTGATTCGACTCGTCAAATATAGATCAAGACAGATCTAGATGTCTTCGCTTGTTGTTTATATCCCATGTTTGTTTCAAATAAGTCAAATGCCAATGTAATTCTTTATTTGCGATTGCTAAGCGTAACAAAAGACATGACTAGGAAGTTTTTATGAAAAATGATTTGTCTATCGTGCCTCCAATGACTCCAATTAGATGTATTTGGCTTCGATGTATTTTAAATAAATTTAAGATAAATTCACTTTCATGTTTTTATAATAAGGAACGAATGACGAATGAAGAACCTTAAAAAAACTAAGATAAGTTTTTTATTGGTTAAAGCATATTTATTTCTTGTAGTAAATTTTCAGACACAAAGAAATTCCTAAAAAGCTTTTCAATCTTAATTATTCTACCCCAAGCTCATCAACTAAGTAACTAAAATATAAAATTAAACGAACACACAATGAGAACTAATAAATTATACAGATTAAAAAATCACAACAAAAATTAATTAAAATCCAGAAAAATGATGGAATATCAGCAAAACACCATGTCGGGAACAAAATTATTATGCACATATCCAAATCCGCGCCTGTGCCGCGTGTTCCTATTTAAATTGTGGACGAATGCGGGCTCTGTTTAAGGACAGCTCTTGACGTGATCACCGATACATCTGTTGACATCGCCGGACACCGAACACCGCACATCGACACGCGACAGCCAGACGTAAACTCTACCTACCTGCGTTTGATAAACCACTTATGGAGACGCCTCTGTGGCAACTTTTCGTTTGGGAAACGTATTTTTAAAGAACCGCAGTTCCGTTTTGCTTTGACATGGAGGTAATTAAATCGCGTAACCCTGTGCATTGATTCAATATCTGTTTTAAAATATTTAATTTTTTGCTATTTCACTTTATATCTTTGGCGTATGAGCGTACCACTGTCTCGAAGAAAAAGTTGCGTATCGTCGTAGGCCTAATACAATTTACACTCCCTCTTTTCCTTCTCTTTCCCACCAATTTCCAATAGTAGGCAACGCGTCTCCGATATAAATACTATATTTATTGGCGATGGTGACCTTACCATCAAATAAAGAATGCATCGAGACGTTCCTTGGCCATCGTCTCAATAGATGTTTTATTAAAGCTAATAAATCACAAATGGCTCGATAAATTTTAAATTAAATACCTAGCATCGTAACTCTTGCGTCTGTTATTTACTATTCAATTCCTTAACATGATTCATTCATGACATCGTCTCGTGTCTAAATGACCTTACGATCTTGTCGATAGACCGTCAATAGACAAGTGCACCTACACAATCGGATACTCGGCACTCGCGGAACGAATAGAAAACGACCAAGATCAATTAAAATGGCCCCGACGTACGTACAATCGGCAACACAATACACCGAGGTAAATTGTCCGTCAAACTGTTATTATAATAAATGATATTAATTTAGCATGTTATTCTTAAACTAATAAATCGATTCATTTTTTAAATGTATTTTTAAATAAGTTCCGAATTAAAATCTATTTGAATTTGGTGTTTGAGTAGGTACGTCCGATACGAGGCCAGGCAATATATTGATTCTTAGAGTGTCTATTCGGTGATGACACGGGGACGTCCGCGCCCGACTGTACACACGAGCCATGGAATTAAAAGCTAAACTTCGTTACCAACGAGTTTTGTCGTTTGCAATTGGAAGAAACTTGTTATGTAGCCTCTATCATTTCAATTTCAAAAGCGGATCCGACGCCTTGATTGGTTACCCGGAGTTATGAGGAACGAATCACTCTGTACGTGTTTTATCCATGCCTATTAGTTGTCGCCGCTACACTTCGATCTGCAGTATACGAAAAGTTCATTTTTGATCCGGCACATTCCAGGCTCAATTACAACTACGCTTCCATCGATCGCGATGCTGCAGTTTTCAATTTGATGTTTCATGAAATTAAGAATAGGTGTATCTAAGTTTTAATTAAACCCTGCTAATGTTACTGTAAAGACAAAAGTTGTCTTCTTGAATTTAACGCGGTAAATGCCACGGAACACTAGTACTACCTAAACAATAGAGACTACTACCTGAACTATAAAAATAAATAAATTGAAAGTATTTCCAACGAAATAGAGGCTAAATGAACACAATTATTTTTAATATATATATATTTTTTTTTAATTCGTCGCAGATTTTTATAATTTATTTGGGAAAAAAATCGAGAATGTGGTAAAGCTTCTATTTCCCATAAAAGGCCCTACCGCAAATATTAGTTTCACGTGTAAATAAAAATCGGAATACTTTATTTTCAAAAAAAAATTTAACCATATACACGCAATTCGTACCAGTGGTATAATATTCTCCTCACTTGAAATAATCCTGTAGTATGGTTGTTGGTTACGAGGAAGTCATATCATTGGTAGACCTACAATCGGATTGCGCAAAGTATTTGAGTTAGTTGGTAACTCGGTAAGTCGGTGGCATGGTGGGTGATGGTGGTAAATGACAGCACATTGCCGGAAAGCCGTGCCCGTACATAGCATGCACACACAGTCAATACAGCGCGCCGACACCGGGGAATATTGACTTGAATAAATCATCAAGTACGGAGCGTTTCACTAAAATATGCAGTAGTTTTGTATAAGTTCAACGCCTTGGGCGGGGGCGCCGCTATAAGTACTCGCCTATATATTATTTAATATAGTTACCCCGTACTGCCGTGTTACTCAACAAACTTTACCTACCCGCTTATTTGTGCGTGCCGCTGCCAGGAGCTAGGAATGTTTTTATTCACATGATAAATAAAAACATATACAGGGTATATCAAGACCGCGACCGAAAACGAAGCCAGGAGGTAGTATTAGTGATATCAAACACAATGCAAGTAAAAATTTTACAAAAAAAATCGTCAATTTTTTTTTTGTTATTTTTTACATATCGTCGTATTTGAGTGATTAAACTTAGTATTTCTAAAATAATGACGAACATCGCTTAATTTTTAAACACGCAATGGTACGTAAGGGTTTAAATTACTATTTTTGCAAAAACTAGGTATTTACCCCTCAAAAACGATGATTTTTAAAAAATTGTAAAAAAAAAACCGTCGCTTATTTTGCAAAATTTTTAGTTGCATTGTGTCTGTAGCCGCTAAATCTACCACCTGGCTTCGTTTTCGGTCGCGGTCTTGATATACCCTGTATATTTTTAAATCTTTATACAACTCAATATGATGAATAAATCTTTTTGTATTTAGAAGGCAATACAGAGAAAAAATTGGTAAGAGGTACATTTATGGACTGAAAAACGCTGGAAAACATCGCAAAAATGGATGGAGCGGCACGGCCGAGGCGGCACTACACTCACGGAAAAAAGATTATATAACCATGCTGGCGTTTCATTAACTCACTGGATTGCCGAAAGCTGGACTAAATTTCTTCAAATCTGTAAATTACTCTTGTCACCTCATGTAAGAAAAAGATATATTTAATTTTTATTAGTTATTTTTATATAAACATTTTTATCCGTATATATAGTAATCCGCGTAGTTGATATATAAATAATTAAAAACCTTTTACTTTTATTCCAGTGCTTCTTAAAACAAATCCGTCATGATAAAGCAGTGAATATTTGCGAATGTTGTCAAGGGTTAACCATGGATTCAAAAAATTAAATTAATTAGATGTCGCCAGTGACACCGTGTGTCGCTCCGAGTAAAAACATTCAAGTAGTATGCCGGATAAATGTTAATGAGCGAGACAAACGCGTGGTCCAGTGTACAGTGTATTTAACTTCGTTTGCTTTGTACAGATGCATTTTTAATGTGTGGAATCGAGGTTATTTTGTTACTCGGACTCATTCAGGCTACTAAACTTTTTGTTTACTTTATGAGACTTTCGTCGAGGACGACATAACCAGTTTGAAAGTTTAATTTACTATATTTCAACTGAAGGTTTTATAGGGGTGAATTTATCAATATTTTACAATATTTTCTAATTGTGTATTGTAATTACGTTTTGTAATTACAATACACAGTTTGAGTGATATAAGTTTCGAATTAATAGACGCTTGCTTTAATGATTTATAAGGAACACAATATGGTGATGAAATATGCATTCAAAATAATTAACCATAATTACTTAAAGGTATGTGATACACTTAATACTACCGAAAATTGTGATGTCAAACTGTTCTGTAACTTGGCTGAAAATTAAAGAAAGAGAGCATACGAAATAAAACTCTTTAATTACTCATCCGTGGACTCGGTTCGATTTTGATTGTAGAATACACCGTGCCTAATTGGCGACACTGGACATAAATCTCACAGTTACTTTTACAATGTCATACATATCAGGGAGTGCTTTCTACAGGCCGAGTATTAAAACCAATCGCTTAACTATTTTCGAGTTGTAACTTAATACTAACTTGTGGTGACGTTCCTTGTAACACCAGATTTTTTTAAATTCCTGTTTTAATTTCCTAACAAAATTATTCTTTAGTTTTAATAATCTAAGATGTAATAATTATGCACATGTTAAAGCGAAAACTAAAAGAGGCAATCATTCCCCTAGTCTTTACAATTCTCATACACATGAAAATCAAAAAAATTGGTTAACCATCGTATAATATGTCATTTAAAAGGAGTTGTCCATTTAGACCACTCACGGAGAGAAAAACTCCTCGCTAAAATAGGAATAACAAGTATATTCCGTTATAAATTAAAATTCCCCGCAGGCGTGTCTTCTAGAGCGCGAACTACATCGAACTATTTTCCGGCAATCCGAAAAAGGATTAAACAACTGTGCCAGCTAAAAGGAAATAAAAAGAACATATTTGATAGGTTTGCGAACTGCAGAGACTTTGCGCGCCTTTGGCCTCCTCTAATCCGATTACTCGACGACACCGGCTGTCAGTCATGACGTACAATTATTTCGGCAGTACGATTATGGATAGTGGATAAGGCGCGGCGAGGAGGTCCCGGCATCGGAGCGGGGGCCAGCAACAGCATTATCTTGGGAGGGAAGCAGGGTAGCAGGGAAGCGAGCCACGTTAGCCGCTGTTCGTACATTTTGCATGAACGCGGCGTCGTGTGCGCTGCGCGAAAGAGAACGTCGCGCGGCCCGACAGGGACACCCTCTGGATCTACATTTAAAGCGCATTGTAAGCAATCGCATTATTAATGTAAAAGTTTTAGTTGTCGGAGAGCGATGGCTCTCCGGCCGCCGCGCGCCCGTTCCTCATGTAACATGTACACGGAATTCATATTCGATGTCTTTTAATTCCGGACGTCTTTCCACTGCTGCTACAGGATTTTGCACTGGGTAAATATTTAGGAGTTATTTTTTGTTTAGGTTGAACTTTTGATATCATTTTAAACATTTATGGTTAAAACTTATTGCTACAAGAGTGAGGCGTTTGATAGAATGTCCAAAATAAATCCGGTGCTACTAGCTCTTTGATAAAATTCAGTTGTTAGATACTTTTGCGCTGAGGTGTCGTAGTTCGTTCATTAAAGTGGAATAAGACCACATCAAACGAAATGAGACTGATACCCGGAATGTATCCTACCTCGGCGAATACGCAGAAGGCATTTGCTCTGGGTGATTTAATTAAACAACTGCAGCGGATAGAATCGTTACGGGCTCCATGAAAACTCGAGTTGACAAATGAAATCTAAATCGTAGGACATCACGCATAAATGACCCCGACGAGAATTAACTATAGGGCGTAATGGATTCAGGTGCTGTCGGTTTGATCATTACACCACCTTATCTGTTGATCACTGAAATATTTCATTTCTGGTATGTTTGTTAAAAGACAGACCCTCATACTTTCAGATACGTGCCAATATAGCTTCGTGATTGGCTGAATAAAAACCACTATATACACATGTATATAATGGTTTTTATTTTCATAATAAAATATTTTTATAATAAGTATCTATAAGTAACTTAATTTGTAGTAAACGATATATTCAAGCCCCCATATATTTATTTCAAGACTAAAAATCCGCCAAAGAGAAAAAAAAAACTTGGACGAAACTTGAAAATTCTTTCAAACAAAGAGCAGACAATTTTCGTAATGTGTACTAAGATGTTTTCGATTGTGCGGCGCGGTAGGCGCATGCGCGACGTGCTCTAATGAAATATTCACGACAGAGGCAACGACTCGAAGATTCTGAGGAACTCCACTTTACTGACACACACAGATCTACACAACTAGCCATGATTTTTATGCATACTCATATAAAATTCATCATAAAACATTATCTTGACGTCGCGCAATTTCAATCTAAAGAAGTTTGTTGAGACGCTAAATTAAATGTAATTTTTTATAAACAAAATTGACACACGCCGTGTATTCAAATACTCTAAAATACGAGTTCCGTATCCCGAAAGGAAAAAGCAGCTTTACTTTGTTTATATTCAGTCTCGTTTTAATCTATTTTTAAATGGCTATAATATTATGGTAAATTGATTAAGATGACTTCATCTTCATTTGAAATATAAACAAGAATTTTAAAAAACTACGAAGCCACTAACGGTGATGATTATGAAGCAAATACACAAAGTCTTGTCAAAAGGGAGTCAAACGAAATAATTATCTTCATCTGTAGCGCTGGCCGAGTAATTTTCCCGAATCGGTCAAACGCACTGTAACATGACATTTGAAACAAAGGTTGCTAATAGCCTCCGCTTGATAGAACGACCATAACTAGATCCCTTTGAACTCATCTCTTGGACTTCATTATGGGCAATGCTGACATTCAATATCATTCATGAAACAGACGCAAAACGACACTGTCTGTCAGAATGACTATGATTCGCTTATTTGAAATATCTAATACACATATTCACTAATGCACTAGCCTACTAACTATAATACCCGCACGTCCGTTCATTTGTCAATTCCAAATCACGACGTCGTAGCAGTTTGAGTATTAATATTAAAAAATACGCGGCGTATTGAAAGAGACGCAGTGAAAAGGGTACAGAAAGCTTGAAGGATAAAGGGAAATGAAAAGCATTGCGCGAGGAGGCCTTGTGCAAAGAATGTTGACTAACAGGCAAACATATACGCGCCTCGCTGTCAAACGCGGAGTGCATCAATGTTTTTTTAATCTGTGCCTATTAAAAAAGTTTCTGTGACATTACAAATGCCTGGGGATTTCGCGTTTGTTTTTAATCGATTACGTGTTGATACTTTATTTTACACGTTGTTCTGCGAATACTCAATTGGTTTGTTTAATTGAATTGTTAAAAAATACGTTAAATAAAATCTATAAGATAATATTGTATAAACAATATAGTAACAGACATTTCATACATAATACAATACAAATGATTAAGGAAAACGGAATTTCAGATCAAATCTTGTTACGCAAGATTACCAATTATCCTTACGTTATTTAACGATTGTTCAAACATAGAACACCCATGTATATCTTACAAGAATTGTATACCGCATCCGAGGCGCAGATATTTTAAAAGGAATTTTTGAAACGAGACTCAAGGCGGTAAACCATTGGCACAAAGGGTAGCACGTCACAATTTTCTGGAATAAAAAAACCGCCGCCGCGACCTAACCCCGGGTGCAATTCAAATGACTCGTCGACCCGCACCTACGTACATAAGTTATTAAAAAAAAGTATGGCTCAGTGTGGAGGTTGTATTAAAATAGTGGCGGTGCGCGGTCTTTGTCGCGACATCACAGAGCTCGCGTCACGCGTGTGTTGGCGCGTCGCCGCCTGGCTAAGACGGCCAGGGACGAACTAGGGACACTGCCGAATAAACAACGGAAATGATCATCGTGAGCAAAGAATGCCCTATTTCCAACTATGTTTCTCTGTCCTTCCTATAAAGGAGAAAGCAGGTCATCCATCGATGCCCAACTCGATGACTGCTAAAGAAATGTCTTTAATGATAGCGAAATATCTAAGAAGATATTTCGGTTTTGAGAAAGTTTTGGGGTCTACGTTCACCAGTGGATAACTTGTATCTGATAATTATGGCAACTTAGACAATGTAATGTGTTATTTAATTACCAACTGTAGGTATATATTGCTCATATACCACTAATATAATTTCAGTTTTTTTTAAAACAGCTATAATTATTATGCTATGAAAATATGCTATAATTATTTACTTCCCAATTAAGTTTAGAATCAGTAACAGTTTTATATAACTACATTTTTAATTTATCTAACGTATTTACAGTAATTTAACATGTTAAAACAAAAATATTGTGTATACAAATAAAATTAAATTACCACTTAAATTGAATTTGGATCCGAAAGGAACAAGTGTAATCAACTTTTTTCGTGCATAACAACAATTCCTTTGTAATAAAAATAAGTGTTAATAAAGGGAAGTTGGAGTGGGTGCCTGTTTTATAGTTATGAGGCAAGGCACCCGATTCTTTCATATGCCCCCCACCACAATTTGAATGAATGGGGGTACAGACTTGAGGTCCTTTTATAAAAATACTTTCTAAAGTTTACTCATGGTGTTAGAAATACGACACTAGTTAACATTTGGTCTATTAATTGGCATATATGCACATATTTAAAGCTGTGGAAGCAAAATTAAATTAAGGTTTGATAAAATGTGCTGTATTCGAACCCCTCGCAGGGTGTTTTGAGTAAGTGACGTTTATAACACACCTGCTGATTAAAGCGTTCTCACACGACAAGGACAATAAACAAATTGAAGTCAAACACGAGAGCAAGGGGAGACGTGACATCACTCAAAATTTACATACTAAAAGATGGCCCGACGGATGTGCCCATAATGATAATGTTTTTTCATGCAGGTCATACAATTTGCAGCATTTTTTCATCCCGACATAATCTTAACGCGTGCTTTGTATAAATGGAGACACGCGCGCCCATCTGGCGACAACAGACCGTAAAGTCGAAACCTTAAGATAGGAAACCGCGCATGAGCCGCTTCCACACATCACTTAAGATATTAATGAGTGCATCCGTAATAGGCGAAACATACATATGAAATTCAAATTTGTAGCGGGCCGGGAGCGGGCTCTTCTACATATTTTAGTAGGCACCAGAGTGTGAATTTGAATCTTTTGTTAGCGTTTAGTACGTCAGTTTGTACAGGAAAACAATGTTTTATTAGTGGTGCGACGTGGCGGCAGCGGCGGCGACGGCGACGATGGCGGGAAACGAACACGAGAGAGGTCGGCGTTCGGCGTGGCATCACAGTGGCACCACGCAGACGAGTGTGCGCCCAGCCTGACCTCGCCCCCGCACCCCGCGCCCGCGCCCGCACCCCGCACCACCCGACGCGATGATTTATAGTTTCTATAGAAAAAGTAATTAGTGAAAGCGAAAGAAACGAGGGAAGTCATCGGACATAATTCATAACAAACAGAAATAACGGAAAGCCAGTTCGGCGCGGGTGGGCAATGAATAATTCTCTAACTGCGAGCACCCTCCACCCCGTCGGGCCGGCCGGGACACCGCGAAAAAAGCACACGACCCCGGCCGAGTTTTATAGCCGCGAAAAAATAGGAGGTGGCCAAAATATCTATATATACGGCGCATGCAAAAAGTTTCAACAAAAAACTACAAACTCGCTCGCATGAATAAGTGAGTGGACCTTCATATTGAAAAAAAAGAAAGGTAACAGAAACAAAAGTGTGGGGTCGAAGCCGGGTGGCGGAGACAGTTGGGCGGGAGCACTCCTCGCAGCTTCGCGCCTCTGACGCTGGCGCTGGCCTGCAGCAGCGGACGCGGACTCAACTCGCCTGATTGCACGCGCTGGCTCTTCGCGGATCGAGCTAATTCAGTCCCGGCAGTCAGTGACCTCACATAAAGCTCGCGACCGAAAAGGGAGCGAGTACAAGTTTTCGAAATTAGCTCTGGTTGTACCGGCCCCTGGCGTTACGCCATGGTATTTAATCACTTTATTAAAGCAATAAACTGCGTGCAGCGAGGACCGGCGATCGAACAATGGCTAACATCTGATCGCAATAAAAATGTATCGAATCATAATCGAACGTGCAACACCAGCGCCTTATACTATGTTATAATTAATGTAAATGGACCTTCAACGTAAAAAAACGAACACTCTTTGAAGGGGCAATATTGTGCACTAATTGAATAGATTGCCAATAAAAACGCTTTTGTGTTATATTTCATTTCCATAACAAAAAACTTTACGCGCCACTGATACAATATAAGGCAGATGTCTCAACACGGTTTACTTGGCTTGTTAGTTCATTTTACACACTGACCGTTGTTACAAATAGGTATTTACATAACGATCCACCTTATACTTTTTGTCTAAATAGTAATATGTTTTTTTGGAAATCCTTGAAGGTACAGAAAGTAATTCATGCATATAATTTCCTCAGAATGTTTGGTCGACTCGAGGAAATCTCGGGTTATTTCATGAAACGACTAGAGTCCTGGTACGCCGGTAACGTGCACTGGAACGCTGAAGATTGTAAGTTTGAAAAATAAAAGTATTTCTCTCACAATGGTTAATTAAAAGCGGCCGCTACTTTAGCCCATTAATGATTTATTATTACACTGCCTTGACAGTGTCGAGGGCGATACTTATATATTAAAACACAATTTTTATAGCCAATTTATTTCTTCATTCTAACATATTAATTTTACTCTTGGCGATTGATGATATTTAATCTTTCAGGTGACTGTCGAATTAAATGTTACATTGAAAAGGAAATTTGTATCTAAAGTATTAACTAGAAAAACAATGAAGTTTCCCTTGTTCATACTTAGAATGCAGGCAACAAAGCTTTTAATAGTTGTCCATTTTGTTTTGCAGCGCATCGGCATTATTGGAAGAACGTTAGAAAAATACGAAAGGTGGAAAAAAGGTATATAACGACGCGTGTCCGCGGATCACGATAGCAAATTAATTTCAAAAAAATATTCCACCGAAAACTATGAATTCATGTTCAATTATCATGCAATTTAAATGTGAAGGATTTTCTTTCTTGATAAAATCTGGAATACACGTGATGTCTGTAAAAGCGCAATAGGCCAGCGTGTCAAGTAAGAGACTATTGGCTGTACTCTCGTAACTATAGTGGAGGCCCGTATTTTACAACGAGAATATAAGCCGATTTAATACTTATACCCATTATAAATGAGCAGTATAAAACTTTCTAGCTGAGCTAAATATTATGTACTCACGTAACACGGTAAGGGATAGTTTATACAGAACTAAAGTCTAATTGGTAAACTTAGTACCGTCAAAAGGACGCGCTACATATGATGTTCTTTGTATGTCCACGCGGTGGCGTGCAGCGGCCAACGCAGTTAAAACAAATAGTCATAAAATCAGACCTCGGCGGTATTAATTATTAGTTCAGAAACAACTTCGTGTAACATTGGTGTTACGACAAATTAATTAACAAGTTGTTAAGGAATGTAGCCACTAGCCAGATATCGGCGTTAGAATACCTCACGCCACAAAGCCACTAGGAAAACAACAGCAAATTTACCTCGGACAAAAACTGAAAAATATTATTATGAAACTTTTGTTCCGATTGTTTTATATGAACTCCCATTCATACCTTTACATGAATAGAAAGTTTGAGCGTAGAGAAATAAACGCGTGCGAGTTAAATTTAAATGGGCTCTGAAATGCGTTGAGGATTTTTAGTTTTTATGGCAATATTAGTATGGTACAATACCACAATAGATGTGGGCCTTCAGCTACGTCTCATTAGCCTAAACTTGATAAATTTTCAACTCAAAAAAACAAAAAAATACAATGGGATTTTTTTCATTGTGCTCACCTATATCGTAAGGAAGTTTTCATCGTTCTAAGTCTATGCAGCACCTTGCGCATTGTTTGTTGCCCATGTGTACTAGTGTCATTGATTGCATTGCAAATAAATTACTTACAAAACCTTTTCTATACCGTGTCGAAGATTCTTACACACAAGTTCCGGTGATATGCAAAAAAACGCGAAGTATCCGTCACGTTTTTGCATATCCGCGCTGTATGTGCAACCTGAAGTGAGTTACCAGTCGCACCACGCGCGAACACGCGATCCCTGTATTATAAGACATACACGTCCACTGACCAACGCTCCTAATATTATCAAACTATTATTTTAACAATGAGTATTTATAACTTGATTTTTAATTAAAATAATATAATAACTCGATCTTATTATCACAAAATTAATCAACTAGATGTCACATCAAGGTTAACAATATAATTTAGAACTAAATGTAATAAAACATTTCGTGGCTATACCGTTGGATACGATCAAATTATTTTTGGCGTGCAAACTGTTAACACAATACCCTGAATGTGGTTTCAATTAATGTCATCCTATCGCGATTATTTTGTAGTTATATTTTATATTGTGCTCGCTAATCTCTATCTATATCGTATATATATTTAAGCAATATTATGCCATGAATTAGACAGCAATTGATTAGCGCAATCAGCGAACATTAAAGCAAAACAGAATCGTAAACCGTGCTACCAAACAATCCGATAAGAGCAGATAAACTATTTGTGACCACCGTGCGATAACAAAAAGAAGCAAGCTGTCGCATAAAAAGCAAAATCTCAAATAAACAGTGGTTTATTGAGCCTCATCTCGACAAAGCGAATACCACGAGGAAACACACGGTGCTATTAAAATCACCGCTAAACTGCATTCGCCATAATTTTTCCGTTTCATTTCTTACGAGCCCCTTTGAAAAACTTAATGGTGCAATTCGATTGTTATTATTCAACGGTTTAGGGTACCGTCGAATGATTTATTTGCTATCCGCTGATTTGGGTCCATGGAATGTGAACGTGTTTTAGCGGCTTGTGTTGTCTTTGCGATTATCTTTCTGAATGTGCACGTGATCTGTATTTTGAATTCTTGAAGTATTGCCTTGTCTACTGACACATTCGCTTCTGCATCGTATTAACATTGGCAAAATTCGTCATTCATAAGCTTGACAATAAAAAAAGAAAAGTAATTTCCTGTGTAGTGTGGTGTTGGTTACAATGATAAATATATATATCATCATCCAATAAATAGTTTTGTCTTCAAACATTTTTATATCGTTACGAGCTAATGCTCGTAAATCTAGTAATCTAGATCATCGTGTATCACTTCAAAGTTCAAATAATGTATTAACAGTGGTTGGCCGGTGCAAAAGTTACATCAAAAGCAAGTTTAATCTCAGTTTTTTACTCTTAATCTCCTTGGCGATGTATTAGGAAGATAACGGGTTACTTGTACAAAGCCTTTCTAAATATAATAAATATGAAACCTGTACATCATGAGAGCATCAACAATATTGAGGTCTAGTTGGTGTAATATGGGTACTTCTATATTAAATATAATACTGATATGTTTTTTGTCGACAGACAAACAATGAAAGAGCGGTGTCAGTCACGCGGTGAGACAGCGTTCCTTGTGTTTGAATGTGGGCCACATTCGAAGGTGAGGAATCGAAAAGCATCTCGCAAGCCACGTCATTAAACCCACAGCGACAGGCAGACACCTCTGAAGAATACACTCTTAATAAGTCATCAGCTAAGTAGCGCGGCCGTGAGGTGTGGAGGCGGGCGCGGCTGGCTGGCGCGGCGCCCCACACCCGCCGGCCCGCCGCCAACGCGACGCTCGCACAAAAATGACACAAAGTATAAAATCTGCATACTGTAATAGGAGTAGTAGCCTCTGAGAGGCTCGTAGTGTGCAAAGATCAAAGGTGCAGTGGCTTTTCTGCACGCTTTCGTTGAGATTTTTTTTTCACTATAAATACTAAGTGTATACGTTTTGCGTGCGTGCGTATTTTGTGATTTGCTTTAACATTTCTCCTTTATCATATTGAAATGCTCGCGGCGGATACTTTTAATATTTACAATTAATACTTAAATGTGAGCGAAATTTTCATTCGGTAGCCGTAGTTTATCTAAGTATATCTATAGTTATCACAGTGTAACAAGAATATATTTATGGATTCGTTTTAAACACATTAATAATTTTGTGAAAATATTATGTAGAAATTATTTACAGGAGTTATATTAAAATGTAACAGCAATTAAAATAATGCTATTTTCTTTAACAAATTCAATTACACATATATAAAATTGTGCAATAGCCGTCTCGTAAACCCACACCAGTGTGCTCTATTTTCAGACCGGAATAATTTTGTCGACTGGAGAGAGATAACCACCACTCGAAGGTGCATATCCTATATAGCTTGCACTGTATTTACTATGCATTGTACTCACTTTGTCGTACCAGTATAAAAATGCAAGAAGATTTTTAACGCGTCCGGATTTATCGTATAAGATCTCGTCGGATTAGCGTGTTCCGCTTCCTTAGAAATCGGATACAGAATAAAAGGAACATCTCCTTCGGTAAAAGAGTTTAGTTCAGTTATATTTTAAACATTTCCTTTCCTATTGGACTTTATAGAGACAGGCGGAGCACCTGCGACCCATTGCATATACCAGATACCTCGTAATTCCATTTTCATGAGTGGATATATTTAAATAGATGCCACCTAAATTAATCTTGAAACAAAGGATTGAATCTTAACCGACATTTTTTGTGCTGATATTAACTTTTGTAGGTACTAGAAATATCTGTATTTATACATATATATAATTCTCTATTACGCACATCGAGGAATCTTATAACATGTAATTGCATCCTCCATTGTGTAGAATATATACGCCGGTAAAAGAATTTAAAGAAAATTGATTGTAGACTTACAATCGCTTTGTAGACGGATAATAGATCGCGTTCAATTGGTTCCGTTGGATTCACTAAGATAGTAAAGAACGGGAGTAGCTTTGAGCTTTATTACATTAAATATTACGAGTGGATTGTTACTATTAATCATAGTAAACAGTTAATTTATGATATTTTGGAGGTCTATGGCGTAGTATGTCTAAATACATATATTATAAGCTCAGGCTTATAGCTCCCAAGTGATAGGCAGAGATGGCACTAGTGCCGCCCACAGTGCCCTAGCTTACAAATATGGTAAGGGGTGATAATAACATAATGCCATGCTGGGCACCAATTCCAATTATGAAAACCTATTTTTTTACATACATACATAAACTCACGCCTCTCTCCCCGAAGGGGTAGGCAGAGGCGCCACCAGGACACCCACATTTCGCCTTGTATGTTTCGTCCCATGATGTGATAGGGGGCGAGCCTATCGCCACATCGGGCACAAATTCCTGACTCCGGGCTGATAATGAATAGAAAAATCCAATATCACTTTGCCCGACCCGGGACTCGAACCCGAGACCTCAGCTTTGTAACCGTACCGTAATACAACTACGCCACCGAGGCAGTCCTATTTTTTTATAATCGATAAATCTACACAAAGTGGATAGTTAGTACATTCTGGAATTCGAACCCAGGATATTACGCCTCACAGGCCATACATAGTGCCATTAGATTAATAAGGCGACAATATTTAATTATCCTTAAATTTAATTACACATGCCCGTGGTACGAAACAATTAGCCCTGTAACTTGATAAAGGCCATCAGAAAGTCACCATTAATAAAAATATGAATTGAATTGTATTGTCTGCGGACCCGGCGCGGGAACATTTCGGTAAAAACATGGTAACTTGAAAATTGGGAAGCGTTTCGACGTGCAACGTAAATAGGAAATTAAATTATTTAATGCGGAGTCGCGAGATTGTGACTTTTACTAGGACGCAATCGCTGGAGACCAATATTATTCACATCGTGACGAAAAATTTTTTTTTTTATTATTCACCATTTATTTACCTATACCAGATTATGGACTACACCTATATAGGCATAAATATACATGTGTATGTCTTAGCACAGCTTACTGGCCTATAGGAGGCTACGAATGGACCAATAAAAAAACAAAAGAATATCTGTAAAATAGTTTGTCATTTGAAATGTCGATCAATCAATGGGACGTCCTTAACATACCACTCGATTCCTTTAATTGGCTATTCATGATTACTTAGCCCTTATGTCCGTCACAGCCACGTATAGGTCGTTAGCTTTGGTCTATATATATTTTTTTATATATGGTCCACTCCTTTATGGCCTCTAAGAATTCAAAAGTAATCATACCATTAACTAATAATGATAAATAATTACAGAAGAATCGACAGCTATTCCGCTATTATCTACACAAGTAGATTTTATAATACTACTTAAGAATACGTTCTTTCAAACGGTCTACAAAACTCAATTTTAATTATCCACTTGATTAAATTCAGAATGTTCAATAATAGGTTTTAAAAATGATAACACATGTATAACTAATTTAATATCCCACATTTAACATTAAAATATTCACCAAATTCACGCATTTAAAAAATGACGTTACAAAATGGTGTGTCTCAGACGCGAATGGAGTCGGGTGTAGTGACGGCGACCGTCTCGTCACACGTAAGCGTAAGCTCCACTTTGCCTTCTAACGTATTGTTCCCCTTCACTTGGAATTACTTGTCTAGGTAGGCATTATTTATAACAAGTGTTGCACCCTTCCACTTCAAAAAAGAGAATGGAACGCGCGCTGCGATCTAGCTACTGAATACACGCTCGTCGCCACCGAGCGGGAATACAACTAAATACTGTGTGATGTACATTTTATAATTAATAGCCTAGAATTATTCGGTAATAATATAATTCATGAATTTAAATAATGCTCATATATTGCTGTTGGTACAAATTTCATAGCCGCGTGAATAATGGGCGCTGTATACAGCGGAGGAAACCTCGAGAAAGAGTTCCACCCGAGTACATCGTGCTTCGGGTTTGGCCTGTACATATATGGTTTCAACCAGACCGTTTATTTGAATGTCACTACACATCCATCAGCTGATGCATTGTAGTAAATTTGTCGTTTCAATTTAAAAAAAAATATGTATGAATATATCGTCTTAATGCATGATTCGAACCCGCTACCCTGACACAGAGAATATATATATTAGTCCACAACTCTGTGTCGTTATTGTTATAAATTGTATCGAAAAAAATATTATATTGTATTTGTTATGGCTTCGAGTTCGCATTGTGTAATTGAATTTGACAGGAAAATGCTCAGTTAGCCGACTATACGGTATTAACTTCGTTTGACGCGTGGTTGAAACCGCGAATAATTGTTTGTAATAGTTATGTCACCGTGTTTTAAAACAAAAAAGTAACACTGGTTGATATAATTTAAAAGGAAAACATGGTTAAGTCAATCACTTATGGCCTAGAATAGGTTGGTGGACGTTGCATATGTTTCAAACTTTAGTGGCGAATTCCCAGGTATGCCGGTTTGATTATGATATTTCCTTAACCGTAAATTTGAGCGACTAATATTATAAAGGAAATTTGGTATGTAATAAAATTTACTTAAATTAACCAGTCTCAATCGTACCCTCGATTGTAGAGTAAGCCCGTGCCCTACAGTTCCCATGTAAATGGGCTGATACAATACAAATAAAATTTACAAAGCATAATTTCCAATATGAATTGAATGTACAGGCTCACGCGTCTATATGATTATTTCCTCAACATTGTTTACGGTCAGAGAGGCGTAAATATATTGTCCAATATTGAAATTTCACGAAAACATTAAAGCGAAAGCATTACACACCGAAATTAATAAATTGTTGATTACTCAAATTCCGCGAAAACTCCGCAGCTTCGTATAGATTTAAGCGGATCCAATTCAATAGGAGACATAATAAAACCATAACGTTCGTTTTGTGGAATATTCGTTCCTCCATAAATTACTATATATATTATTATTGAAAATAAAAATTCTTGCAAATAATATTTGCTGATATTCCATACTGTAAGCAGATTAAAACAAGTGAAAAACGTTTTTCACTATGTTGATATGATTTTACAATATGATGAACTGAGTAAGATGTAACTAGTAAAATGTAAATTCATCTAATCAATCGACTATCGAATCATCTAGTTAGACATAGGAACTTAAAAAAATCGCTAAACCAACTGAAAATAACTACTATTTGTAAGTCACACTTGCTGAAAGTCGCACCGCAAGTAAAAATTTAAAACAAACGTCAGCTTTCCGAAGTTTCATAATCTCCATTGAGTGTGAATTAATTTTCCTCTCACTGTAATAACTTAATGAGAAAACTTAATGAGTGTCTCTGAGGTACGTTCGCACCCCTTTTATGATGAACTAAATTAATTGGTACCCCGACAGATCAATAATCGATTGAAATGTAAGGTGGAATCTACATTCTTTGATACAAAACCATTACCAATTCAAACAGGATGCCCTATCCTGCTTTAATTTATGCTTTAATTAGAAGACTACGTCGCGGATGGGGCTCACTCGTCAAGTGCGTGGTTAAAAAGAAATATATTAATTAGTGACGGTTCGATGTGGCTTGTTTGTCAATAGATCTCCCTCGAGACGGCTAATGGGAGTTGTAAATATTGTGGAAAAACACGATTCAGAGAGCGGCGTCAAGTACCGGGGGCATCTGTCCTTTTATACCAGGGTGTAATCTCTAACAGCGAATCATCCAACAAATTTTAAATTAAGAATTCTGCTTCCGATTCAAGTGATAGACTTATTGGTGTTTGCAAAGTATGACGGAATTATTACGAGATTACTACGCCAGCCGTCTCAGTAGTTAAATACTCGATAAGTTTTTACACGAATTGCAGTTAACAGTTCGTTTGAATACTTTGTATTTTTCAGCGGTTTCAATGTGTTTTCCTGTGCCACGAATATGTAATTTCCATGAAGCTATCAAAATGTTAATCTCTAAACGTCTACGATCTTATTTATGATCTAGTCATACATAATATTTACTGATTCAATCAATCCTCGTACTGTGCAAATGACTCAAGTGAAAGCAGAGTGGGCTCAAAACAAAAGTCTTAGGTTGGATCTTTTTATCTTTTTGATCCATAGAGGTTTGCATTCACAATTCATTTTGGTTACATTGAAATATAAACATCCAGAATATCGCTGTCATAATTATAAAAGTAGGCCTCTCGAGGCCAGGGTGATGGACTGACGCCTAATCATGGACGTTAAAGAAGGCCATCGGTAGCCCACAGACGAGCTTACCAATTACGTGGTAACCAAGTCTTTATGCTCTCGAAATCGATTTAAGATGTACTTATTGATACTTATTGTATGGTACGAACAATACAATAAGTATCAAAAAGGATAATAATTTTGTCTATTATCTTCTAAAATTAGGTAATTACATTGTTATTGTATCTACAGTTCTAACTGGATTTCGTATAATTTTGCACACACTGTTGTTTATGCGCAAACAATAGTTGGAAAATGGCCTTTTAATTAATACCAGAAAATTAATTATATTAGCAGTCATTACGACGCCAATACATTCAGTCTAAGGTTTGTGTAGTGAATAATTTGTAAGAGTAATTAAGCATGCAGTGATAATTGGGTTGGGAAAAGCCGCTGTGCTGAACTACAGGGGCGGTATCGATGATTCATTAACTTAATTATTATAAGCAGCTTTATTTTATTATTGTATGAGAAAGGTATTGTACTGTAGGTGACTGTCGACGAAATTATGCCAACCTGCTCGAAACCCGATTGCTTTGTCTTATCTCGGAATAGGATGCGTAGTAGTATATTATGTATATTCTACCACTGGCTTTTTCGGATGATTGTTGGTATAACAGTACTAAATAAATCATATTTTTGTGATTTTTCGTTTAACATGCTTTTACTTTACTATGTCGAAAAGCTTTACTTATATGTACATCCTGAAAACAATTTGTGTGGTTTGCAAAATGGCTGTCCGATTTTATATTGACCATGAAAAGTTTCCGAGAATCAGCAGTATTTCAGTTTAATGTGTGGTTTATTTGGAATTTCTATATTGAATAATTAAGTATTAAACTATGAGCGCAATAATTAGCAGTAAGTGTTAGATGTTACAATAGAATAGCGAACCGCGCCGGCACAGCAGGTGTATGTACTGCAGTTAAATCTCTTTTGGGTCCAAATAAAGCGTAGATTGATGTAGCGCGCGTGGTAAAACATTTATCAGCGTGCCGTATGCATAAATATTCAGTACATGTTCCAATGAAGAAATGCAAGGAAATCCCCCCAACCATGCCTGTTTGTATTATTTTTTGAATAATACATTACCAATTCAAAAATATCAAATATTAATCTCCAATGCAATACTTTTTTAATTGGTTTGACAAGCTACCTCGTCGTTCGCACCCCCGTGCGGCTGTAAAAATAAATAGTGATAAATTTTGGACATTCAGGAGCGGCGTTCGTACCTCCCTCTCGCTTCAATTTCTTCGTCCTTTTCTTTTTAATTCCGCGTATTTTTATTTGCTATGATAAATTGTAACTGCGGCGGGAGGTTGGGGTGGGACGGACCCCGCTACGCTTTTGTTTCGGTAATTTTTTATGTCTGGTGTAGAGCTTAATTGCGTGGCGCTAGGCGGAAGCGCATTGTCCCAATATGGGTCACAGAGCCGGGATACCGTTGGACCCCGTGACCTCTTTACCTTGCAACGTCACTATTGAACACTGACGCGTCATCGTATCTTTTAAATTAATTTAATTCTAGCAATTATTAAAGAAAACAATGCTCGGGATTGGAACGAAACGCCGTGGCGCGTACGACTCTAGGGTGTAGCCTGTATTATGTATTGTACCCGCCTTTTAGAGTGACTTACTTTAACTTACTTGAAGAAAAAAGCGTATATGTTTCAACAACTGATATGACCTTGATCCGATGAAAGAGTAGAAATACGTCAGAGAGAGAGAGAAGCTCATGTTATTGAAAACATCCAATGCGGGCAGTTATATCGATAGCTAATATTTAATTCCAGATTTAATATATATTAAGTCACGGCGCGCATCGCAAAAACGATCGTCTTATAGGCTGCGGTGAAAAAACCCATAGTATTTAAATATTGAGCAACTACTTGAGGAAATGGTATGTATGTTAATGAGGCATAATAACTAAACCTATATGTGCTCTTATATTTATTAATATTATTGTGTATCGATGATTTTACTTCGCCAATAACGTTGCTCTCATACATCACACTCCCGATAATGTCATCCTCTATGTATGCAATGTTAGACCTTGGACCATCGCACTAGTTTGGTGGGAGTTGATGGCATTTAGGAGAATGTATAACAATTTTCTTTAAGTAGAACTAACACGAATTATGTATCAAATATGGTCATGCACATTTCTTATTGACAATTGACAATACTAGATATAAAAACATATTAATTAAGCCTATAAGTTTTTATAAATTACAAATATCAGGTTCGTAGAAGCAAATTTATCGGATAGAAAATTGACGTAAGTAAAAACAACAATTATCTGGTACTAAGAAGTACGGAGTTAAGTTAAGCAGTTTCCTGCTTAAGTATGACGAAGAACGACGAAGACGAAGGACTTTCACTAGAGGCAATTACTTCTATTTCCAGGAGTCGCAGGTGCTCTAAACGTTGGAATATATCATCAAAACCATCTGCTCGCATTCATGGAAATATAAAGGAAGGTATCAAAACAATAACTGTGTGTCAGTTCCGCGTGCCAATATATGGTTTCCAGTAAAAAGTAAACAATATAATAGAGGCAGGATATTTATGCTCAAATTACAATAGTTGTATAGAAAGAGCGACGCGACACTGGCATCGACACCGAACGGATACCGTTTATAATGTAATTGACACTAAACTTTGCTATTGTGAACCGAGCGTTATTTGCGCGATCAACGTGCGCGAAATACGAGTGCGAATATTTTTAATTTTAAAAGGTTTTTGTAATTCTTTTCCGGCTTCCGTGGCGCTGTGGGGTAGCCTTGATAGGATGTGCTAGATTCGACCTCATCAGATAATTATTTGTGTGGTCGACCTATATCTGCCTCAGTTCAAGGAATTTTCCTCATGGTTTCTGATTTCAATTACACAAGATGCGTATTGTACTACTTTATAAGTGTTACTGCTAATATTATACTAAAAGTAAGTTTTGAAACTATATTTTCTGTCGCATCATAATTGACAAATATTTTCGAAATTATGTTTTACTTATTAAGTTTCCTTTTGGCCTGGACATTATTTAAAATAGCGTAATGTAATGAATACTTTTCATTCATAATATAATCCTCGTGCAAAAAATGTGAGATGCCATGATGGTATCAGTAAAACATGACTATTAGACATAAAGAATAAATTATTTATAAAAGTTATTATATATCTATAAATAATGTACTCTAGGAACTATAAATAGTCAACGTTGATAAACTTACCGTCAACTTTGGTGAATTTTGGCACAAAATAATGATGGGCGGCGTAGAAGCGAAAAGAAAAAGTAAGAAAAAATACTTAGCAGTAAAATACAAATTGTAAACAAAGACGCTGGATAACAAAGATAATGCAAACAAAAGTGTTTAAGCCCTTTCTTTCCTTTTTATTCAGCAGTAACACTATTCAAAGTAATATCGGGGAATCTGTTGAGCAGTTTGCCTTTCTACGTAGAGGCGATTCCTTAATTTCCTTGCATTGTGGGCTCGAAGATTGTAACATGTAAACAATAAAAAATTAGTATTTTACTAAGTAACAATGTGAAATTTGTTAAAGTAGAAATTAATTGAGAATTACATCCTCGAAGTATATGGATTTGAGGAAGAACCGATTCCGTATCCTATTTTGAAATGATGGTCGCTGTCAATATGCACTTTTGCTTTTTAAAGAATAGTTTTGGGTTTTCGTTCTGATAAAAATATAGTTTCGACGAGATTTTAACGTTTAGCCCCAAACTTAGGAATTCTTTTTGCAATCCACTTAGCTTCATATAATTTACAATGCCAGATATTTATGTAATGTTATTGGAAAGAGTATACAGTTTTTTTATTTATAATGTCGTGCAAAACGCCATTGACACGAGTTGACATTTGTTTTTAATTCCAGTCGCTGTAATTGAGAATTCTCTGTATATTATGTAATTTTATAATGAACTGGAGGCTCGGCTGGACGTATTACAATACAAGGTACAGTTATATCGAAGTCTGTTCATGTCCCTGCATTATTATCAGTGGACATATTTAATAAAGTACTTCAATCAAAGTTAGTATTTTGTTAATTAATTTTGAGTAAATTAATTGCTTAATTCAATTTTGTGGACTCAATTTATTCTTTGGCTTTTTTAAACAGTTACGTCTCGTTATTTTATTCCCAAAGGGGTAGGCAGAGATGTGACTATTAGCGCCCACATTTGGTCGATGTTGTTTATCAAAATATGTACCAATTGCATCGCTAAAGCTAATCACACGACATTTCCCAACACGAAAAATTTACACAGAATGCCTGACCCGGGAATAGAACTCATCAAAGTGGTTATTCCATGGTTATTCCACAGGTACTCAAATGTTTTCTCTCGGCGAAACGCGATGTGTGAACTCGCGATAACTCCAATTATATGTAACAAAAACGTATGACACTTTTCGTTTGTTTCTCACACGCCGAACTATTAGCCCGGTGTATATGAATTAGCAGCGACTTGCCATGTACACTAGATGAAGGGTCATTGACTGCATGAGGCAACGACTAAATAGTAGCATACATCTAATGGATTTTAGTAAGAAGCTTTAAGAATAGAATCTAACACCTTCTAACTAAATAAATAAAATGTATGCATGTAGTGGACGCTGGTGACAGGTGATAACTTGTTACCCATATAATTTAGTTTCATATTGGTTTTTGCGAGTTATAACCAACTTGATCATGCTGCTCAATAGATGTGTCAGTTGTTAGCATGGGAACTAATATTTTCGGTTCCTCTGCACACGCGTGCGTATGGAACAACCGCCAGCGCGGCTGCGGCGCGCCACCGAACGACACGCTCACCGTAACCCCATTAAAACTGCTTCGGGCTTACTCCCGTCCCTCTTCATGAAATATTAAAAATTCAATTGCGCTTCTCTTTATTTTAACTCCCCCGCCCCGCGTTCCGCCGCCATCCCCTCTGGCCCGCGACGGCCGAGGCGCTTCTACTTACGAACAAAATGAAATATGTATTCAGAAAAATAATATTCACCTATTATTTATAATTTGCGATACACACCGCCCCCGCCTCCCCCGCCCACCGCACGCACCCGCCGACCTGGTTCCTAAGCGCTGTTTGTTTTAGGGGTAACTTCGGCGTGTGACTCGCTGCTTTTTTTAAGCAACACCCCGTATAGTTCATATCAGTAAATCGATAGTTTTTAATGCTCTTAATAGCGGCGTTGTGAGAAATATAATATCGATATGTTTTGATGGTAAGAGTCGTGCGGTAACATTTCATATATTTTTGGCAGCAACGGAAGAAGTACAAAAGAGGATTATGCGCGCAGTGGGTTCTTGTGGACTGATAAAAGTAGACAAAAAGTCTTGGAATGGATTTTTTGGAATCATATACCAACTTGTCAGTGCACACGGTTTATCAAGTCAGTAGCAAATGACAAATATTGCACAAAACTTAACTTCAGGCAGACGGCAGGCATAAAATCAATGCGAAGTTCTCCTACATAATCAGCTATACAAAAATATTCACAAACAAGTCTTATACACATTTTGATCCGTCCTTAAATAGAAAGTCGTTAAAAATCCATCACAAACTTCAACACGTCAAGTAGAAAACTGAACGAATAAAAAAAAAAAAATTCTGTGAAAGCGAACTTTCACGTTAACACCGATTAATTCATAGTTCGAAAATTTTTAAACAACTTTAATGTAGCGCACGAAACTAGAAAAAATAAATAAAAGATATTTCCCCGTTAAAAGTACGTGCGGGTATTTAAAACATTTGCGGGCGCGAGAAAACAAAGTTTCTAGGAGACTGTTTACGGGTGAGCGAGTGTGCTGCCGCGATAATGTATGGATGTGTGGGTTCGAGTACCCGATGTACTATACTACCTTAGAATTAAACTGTAGTAAGGCGACACAACGTGGAAGAAGTGTGTGGTACAAGCGAAGGATGGAACTGTATTAAAATGATATGTCCCGCAATTCTTGACATTCGACAGCCTCCGTGGCGCAGTTGGTTAGACGCCGGCCTGTGAAACGAGAGGCCGCGGGTTCGATCCCCGCACCGAAACAAATATTTGTGTGATCCACAGGTATTTGTTTCGGGTCTGGGTGTTTGTGAGACCGAAAAGTCTCTCGTAGTTTCTGATACCCACGACACAAGACTCGATCTTAGTGTGGGGTCAGGACTATGTATGTGACTGTTGGGTGTATTTATTTATTTATTTATTAGTAGAACCTATATTGGAACCTATATTACCCAGAACCTATAGTATAACCTATCGACATATACAATAAATAGGCTAGAGTGCTGGATCATTCCCGATGGTGATAGTGTAAACTAACATGGTGACAGTTTTATGGTCATGTTTTGATACGTGATTAAGATTGAGAGAGGACATTTGTAATAATTATTTATTTATTTATTAAAAAGCGGTATAAAGTAGTGGATTGCATTTTGTTGGATAAATAAGATATTTAAATTGCACATTGTGGTCGTGGCTACCAAATAAACAATACATAATCACAATATAAAAAAATGTTTCGTTCCTTTAAGCTTTTAATAATACTTGTATGATAATACACAAAACTCTATACTTCTGTTTTTTTAAACTTTAAAGCATGCTTTTCTGGCTCCTGAGCTATTAAATACAGGCATTTCTTCATAAATAGGCTAGTCTGAAAGAATAAGAAGCAGGATTTTCCACAGTCATCATCATTTTAGTGGATATATTATTTTGTTTGAATACAAGTAACACACCATCTCCCGCAAATATTTCCAGTAATGTCATGATAATGAATTGATATTATTTATATTTATAATAAAAAAAAGATGGTGTGATAATTTAAAAAAGGAACAAAGATTTAAAAGTAGTTGTTAATTTAAAAAAACGCTCGAGAAACTTAATGTGTAACTACAGTCAGTGGCCCCTCGAGGCAGCGCGACAAAGGTGAGGCCTGCTCTATCTTGCGCTTCCCTCGCAACCACTCTGCCACGGGGCACTTTTGTGCGCGAATGTCCATTAAAGGCAGTGTTACCAATTTATCAACAATTATACCCGAATAACAATAAAATTGTAGTATTACGAGTATTGATGAAAATTATTAGCTAAAAGGAAACTCAAGGAACCCAAGAAATAAGATCAAGAAAATGTGATGAAATATAAAGTAAATTAAATGCAATTTATTTTAATTTTAATTAATGATTTTACATAATTTGATAACATATCTAGCTATCGCTTATTGATCAAGTTCGAAATAAAATAACAAAACGAGTTTTATAGCAAATCGATATATACACAAATATTGCGTATAAAACTGTTACGAGTCACGAGGAAATTTTTAATCTATTTTTTGATGAAAATTTTTAAATTGGCAACACCGATCTCTGACGCCGACGCGAGGGCGGCCAACTTTGGTGCCAAACTTCGTCCTGCTCGAATTCTGCGTGCTCTTTTTTAAACTTTCATTCCCGGACGCGAAACGGCGTTGTGTTTTGTCCGTTTGTCATTGTCATTTGTAGAGTAATGTGTTAATAGGCACCCGCTTTTTGCCGCTTTTAAACGTTCTCTAGATTCGACGCTAACTCTAGCGCGCCCATACAAAATGGCGCACGAACGAGTCAAACACTTAATTCGATTTTTGACAAGTTAAATTCGAATATCTTTGATTTTGCATGAATCATGTTCTCTATTGAAGAAGTAGTAATATAAATCGGAGAATTATTTTTTAATATAATGGTCCTATCGCAACATTTAAAAAAATGCTCAATTAACGTAGAAAAATACTCCTTGAAAAAATTGTAAGCTGTGGCTGTTCATTATATGTATTAATAATTACAATTAATGTTTCTTTGTTCCAATTAGAACAAAGGGACAATTCAATGTAAATGATTATAGTCAATACACGATACTGAAAAAATTCTACATCTGACATTAATTTTCCTCTGTTTGCCCACCGTCAATAACTGGCAACATAAACTTAAAAAGTACTTACCTGTATTCCGCGGCGAATATCGGCTCGAAATTCTAAACACATTTTATTGTGCACTTACCTGAAAAAAAAATTAAAGTCATTAATAAAAAGTCTATAAAACAATCGGCCAGCCATTGTGGAACGGCTATTTTGAAAACAATACTTAAACGAAACGAAGAATTTTAACGTGTTGGTTGTTTTTTACGCAATCACTGAAATATATGACCGCGCAAATTGGTTATTAATTTTTTTTGTCAGGAAAGCAAACAAATCATTTTAACTTTTTACCAAGTTTTATTTAGGATTTAACTGGTGAATAATGTACATATAATTAAAGATATTAACAGCATGGCGAAAGTTACAGAGAAGTAATTTTTTTCTCCCGTATTTGCAAGGGAGCTGGCGAAAGAAAATTTACAATGGACACAAATTGTACAATCGTAATCAACATGAAGAAATATGTTCAAATTTTATCATTTTACAGCGGAGTTGGTGTTAAGAGAGTGTGGTAAAAAGACATTTATTTACAAATTGATAGCTTGTAGCGCATCAAAAGTGGTATTAAATTATTTTTCTCTTATTCGTTGCCTTCGTTTATTTAGCTTAAAGGCAAACGGGCAATGGTAGCCGGTAGAAAAACGTTTTAAAAAAATGCTATCTGTACCAGTTCAGTGGTTCCAGAGTTATGGCCACGTACACGCGTAGTGAGTGCTATACGTTTAGATGCGCACTCAAAAGATCTTCTGATTACTTTTTTGATACTCTTGTCATTGTTAGTTATTCCTTATATATAAATTATATCTGACCTATTCTGGAATACTGCCGTTTAAATTTAAGTTAGTACTCGTAATTATTGTGTCGCTTTGTTTATTTTTTTACGCATATTTTTCCATGGCAATCTTAAATTCAATTAAATTTATTTTTTATTTTCAACATATATCTGTCCGCGTTGCTAATTTATTCAACAGAAGAGAAATTTAGCCGTTTTTTTACGAACTAGTCATTTTAATATGCATGCGAACACGGCGCGGAGCAAAGCGAACGGTGGGCGAATAATCAGTCCGTCTTGTAGATGTACTCGACGAAAAGAACAGGCGCGAGGGTTCCTTCCAAAAACATACCACAAGGAATGTGGCAGCGCCGAGTGCACGGATACCGCGCACTGTCCGATCAACATTTTGCTAAATGCCTTACATATTCCGATTCTCGTGCGATTTGCGGCGGGATTTTCGAGATTTTCCGTCTCCCGTATTGCCGTAGGCCTTGTTAAGAATCCATTGGACGTCGAAATTTGAATTTGCGCCGGTTACGATTGCACGAGAGGCACGCCGGTGCGGTGGCCACGGGTAATTTTGTGATCACGGCATGCGTTGCGTTTAATTTTCCATTTGCTTTGCAGTACAGATTTCATGCGTGTTGCGACGCTGACGAAATGTGTTGATGAATTCCGTTGATTGGCTGAGGCTATGTGCTACGTTACATTATTACGAGCTGCTGTGGACAGTTATCTCGGCGGCTGGGTGCTGCCGGCATACTTGCGTCGCGCTGATCACCGCACACACACTCTCTATCAATTTCAACAGTTCTGTTTGATTTTGATTATGAGCTAAACGCCTCTTTGATATGCATATTTGCAGACACTACGTCTGTTTTATGCAACTTGTGTAACTGGACTACCGATACGAGTGTCACGTGTCTGATCGAAAAACCTACAAATTAAAAGATAGGAAAACCATTATTCAAGTATTATCTAATAAATAAATATTTTCTTGTATTACAGCCAACTAAATGAAACAAATTTATAATTTGCTTACTGGGTCTGGCGCAATCTCTGTTTGTGCCAACTAATAAAAATCTATTGCATGAGTAGCGAAGAAAAAACAATTTATAGAATCGTAAATAATGTATGTATTAGAGCGGTTACATATGGTACATATTTTAACTAGACTGACTGGTAGCGTCACGCGAGGTGACGCTCTGGTTGTCTCGTTATAATTATTATGATAGGGAAGTGAATAAAACGTTAAGTAATTAATGGAACCGCGAAAATATAAAACGTTATTTCGACAGTTACGCTTCAATAGGTGTATGTATAACTAACTATGCTGATCATGCCGCTCTCCGCCTAATTTATTCTATACACCATGACAAAAGTTATCCTATATCACTTTGCAGTTCATCATGTATCTCGAGGCAAAAATTATTTATTTAGTTTTTATTTATTTATATATAAATTACTACCCATCGATACCCTGAAGTTGTATCTCTAAAGCAAATAAAATAGCTCACCTTAGAATTTATAATATAAAGTAGATATATAAAGAAAACCTTTCCAACATATTAAAGATTCTAGAGATAATGGAGAAGATTTGATAAAACACAAAACAATGAAGCGCAGAAATTATCGAGTTCTAAAAGAAGAAACGTATTTTGCTAAAGCTGAAATGGAATACAATCAGGTCTGGTCGATAAATAATAATCTATCTGGATAACAAGCTGGCGTGTAATATTAGAGGACAATTTCGGCATCAAATTATAATAAGCCGATAATAATGATTTGTAAAATTGATATTTTGTACTATCATTTATCGTTATGAATGCGTAATTATATTGATGAATAATGAATTCTTTTATTGAATGTTCAAACAGTAGTGGGCGAATAATTAAGGATAATTTATTATTGAATGTTAATTATATATCAAGGTGCTGTAAAGTAATGTAATCAACGAGTCGTTGTGGCCTGTTGAAACCAAGTCTACTACATTTACGCGAGCAGAGATCTAAGATAAGAACAAATGATGATTGAGAAGACTAGGAAAGGTTTATCCCCGAATTCCTAGCGCAAATGTGTGAGTGAAGGCTGTGTACAGGCAAGCGAAGTGTCGGACGCCCACCTTGTCTTTACAACCTCCGTCATTTATATTACCTGGCAGATTTGACAAGATAATATTCAAAATAATATTATTCTTTATGTCATTCACAAATTTATATAAAATGTGTTTTCTTTTATAAGTGAAGTAGGGTCTTTTTCATCTTTATCAGCCTACGGCAAATCAATTGAACGCTATTAGACGCGATCATCGGTTTACTATCCAACCCAATCCCGAATCTGAAAAACCCGCCATATTGACCCACAGAAGGGTGTCGAGTTTTGAGAACATTCTCATATTATCCGTATTGAGCAGGCGGGCGTCATCGTGTCGACAACCTCTTGCCAATATCCGAACGATCAAAATTATGGCTTGCCATTTCACATATTCACACGATTTTCTTCTACGATTTCTATTTAGCACTACATTTTGCCCGCAAAATCGTGTGCGTGATTTACTTTGTTTGTTATATGTTTTATATACTTAATAAATATATACATACGAGCCCCTACACTTTATATTACCCCCATTTCTTCCATCCAATGAAAAAAACTACGACACACGTCACTATTTATTTGTGATTATCCCGTTATGGCCTACTCCTAACTTTATCAACAACAATTCCCCCACTAACCCCCACTTAAAACAAAAAAAATCTTAAGTTATCAATATTCGTTATTATTAATCTACATTATGTAGATTTCATTTATTAAATTCCGACTCTTAATAAGTCTGCACTCCCGTAAAAAAAATTACCACTTCCCTCCTCCACCAAAATGTATCTATTGCAAAACCCTGAACCATTTACAATATTTATTCAAGTGTGAGTATTTTTTTGGGCGGACCCCTATGTTTATTTTAAAAAGAAGTTGCATGTGCCTGTGACTTTGTATAAAATTAGCTATTAAATTAGATATCCAAAATTACCATGAGTCTCCTCAATATATATTTGTGATAAGATAAAAAGATAAAATTAAAATTTTGAAGTTCATACTTTAAAAAATTAAGTCCCACACAAAGTTTCACCCAAAATGTTTCACTTTAGAAACAGACAATTCTATTCTATTTATATTATGTATAGAAAAGAAAAAAAATTAAGCTCATCAATTGTTATTGTCGTAAATACCTTATTATCACATATTTCTTAACAGCGGATTCATTTTGGCGATTTTTTACTTTTACGTACGGTATTTATTATTATTGGATATTCAAGATAAATAGTTAAGTGAGATAAACTTTAGATTTCTTATATTCGGGTATGTCATACTCCTATTATAGTCGGCTCCCGGAAAACTCTCGGACTGGAGTAGTCGTTATTAAATTGAGACTAATTCAATTTCTAAAGTAATCATGTAGAGCAGGCAGGGATATCCAATGCTTGGGGAGGCCCCGATCCATTAATGGACGCCTTACGGCTAAATAATACTTGTAACCAATAACTTTACACATGACCGGGTTTAAGTCACTTTGTCCCGGGTAGGGTAATATTTTGTCCAATTAACGAAATGGCTCGATAATTAACAGTTGCCGATTCTGACTTCGGTTATGCATTACCAAGTTCTTTACGTAAAAAAAAATCACAGAAAGGCAGCATTTAAAACACGCAATCTTCCGTAGACCATAGTGGGGAACAAAAGGCGCCACCGAGCTATTATATTTGGACAATAGCCCCTTGATGTCCTTGCAGTGTAACTGACGCTGGGCCGGCGCCACAGCAGCGACGGGAAATGATGCGTCTGTCATCTTTACACCGCCGCTCATATAAAACTCACGTATCACTTCTTCACTCTCCATACCCTCCAATATTTTCGGGGAGGGGGAGCAAGTGAGGGAGGAAATCAATTGAGTGTTTGACGATCGAAAATATCAAGGATCCGATTTATGAAAAGCATATATACACTGATAAAAGGAGTTGTGACAATTATGTATATTAATTGTGAAATGGTTTGAATTTCCAACCAAATATTAAGGTACCTCTTGTTATATTTGTATGTGTATTTTAATCCTATACACAAAAGGAAAAAAAATGTAGTGTGATCCATATCATACATGAAACTGTAACAATAATTTTTCATTTTACGAATGCCGCCACTGCCCCAAAAAGATGATACCTTTTTATATTAGTACCGGGAACAAAAATCAACGTACAAGAGTACTCGTTAGTTTAGTCTGTAATCTTCGGAAATCCCTTACCGGCGTGAACTTTGTGACGAATGCACCGACTTCCAATAATGCTTTGATAGCGGACGGTGAACGTTGCACGGCGAAAAAGATAGACAATTAATGGAATAATGGAATGAATTTTTGACTATCAGATCGTTTAGAGGCTGAGAAGAGTTTCTGTGAATAATGATGTGGGTTTGATCCGTGTAAGTGTCATTGATGTCAGTAAAATCACATTAAAGGAGGAAGTGTTAAGTCTGCCTCGGTGGCGTAGTTGTATTACGGTACGGTTACAAAGCTGAGGTCTCGGGTTCGAGTCCCGGGTCGGGCAAAGTGATATTGGATTTTTCTATTAATTATCAGCCCGGAGTCAGGAATTTGTGCCTGATATGGCGATAGGCTCGTCCCCTATCACATCGTGGGACGGAACATACAAGGCGAAATGTGGGTGTCCTGGTGGCGCCTCTGCCTACCCCTTCGGGGATAAAGGCGTGAGTTTATGAGCTTATGTGTTAAGGGAAAAGTATTACTCATTTTAGATACTACGCGGCAAATAGCATAAAAGTAGAATTTTAATTTTAGTTGTCTAAGTTTATTTTTTGTATTTAGGTATATTCTTTGAAATGCCCGAACTACTAATATAATTTTGACAATTAATATTTAGGGTTCGCGGAAGGTTTAATGTCCACAAAATTTATGACTATAGGGTATATTTATTATTATTAAACATTATACTTTTGTTTTATCTAATAGTAATTTCATCTATATTCACCGCAAAACAAAATCATATAAACTTTATTAAAATTATAAGGTATATTGGATTAAAAAGCGTATACAAATTCGGACCGAACAACGAATGGCTCCTATGAATGTCCGTAATCAACCTGTATTAGCAAGCGACACTTCGAGTTTAAAAATCATATCCCACGGAGGCAGTGATTTAAAAAATAAAATAGCCTTACAATAGCATCTGCTGGCCGACAAATAAGAGAAAATCTTCTAAGCGGACGTGAAAATTTCAAACTGCGAATAAATAGCATTAAGAAAACAATCGCAGGTGGTATCTAGTATTAATTCAAAATAAAGACACCCAACAGTCACATACATAATCCTAACCCCAAACTAATATCGAGTCTTGTATGATGGGTATCAGGAAGTACGAGAGATTTTTCGGTCTCACAAACACCTAGACCCGAAACAAATACCTGTGGTTCACACAAGTATTTGTTTCGGTTTGGGGATCAAATCTGCGGCCTCATTTTTTACGACCGGCATTCAACCAACTGCGCCACGGAGGTTGTTGATTATTATATATTAAAATGTGATATATGCTTAGATAGTAAAGTAAGTAACTTTAATATAGTAAGAATCGAGAAACAGTAGAGTTCCTGGCACGAAGAGCACATGCTCCGATCATATATCCTCCGTGGCGCAGTTGGTTAGACGCCGGCTGTGAAACGAGGGGCCGCGGGTTCGATCCCCGCACCGAAACAAATGTATGTGTGATCCACAGGTATTTGTTTCGGGTCTGGGTGTTTGTGAGACCGAAAAGCTTCTCGTAGTTTCTGATACCCACGACACAAGACTCGATCTTAGTGTGGGGTCAGGACTATGTATGTGACTGTTGGGTGTATTTATTTATTATTTATTATAAAAGGTTTACCGTTAATTAGTATTTTTTTAAAATAACTGTACTTTATACAGCCAAAGCTAGACCACAGTGCTGGTATTCGATAATTTTATAAAAAAATATACCCTAATGACTATTAATATTCATGATTATTAAATATTTGAAGATGCACTAAATCTTTAAAATAGCTCCGCCTGTTAGTTATACAAAGCTATGTTGCACCAACAGTTTGACAAAAACCTAAATCATGGCTCCGAAACTCATGGGAATACGTAAATTGAATCACCCTTAGCACTAAAACCGAGCTTAGTTGTGTAACTTATATCGAAACGTCCTAAATTCAACCCTATCATTCCGAAACGCAACGAAAAACCCAATCGAACGTACAAACCGGCTAATTGCACGCCACAAATGTCGATTAAAACTTTCACAATATAACATCGGACACGTCACAAAGATAACATCAACAAAATGAGTTTCTGCATTTAAAAAGGCGCGTAACAAAAAAGACGTTTTGTAAAGGTGCCTCGCTAACCATAAACAACGCGTGTGTATGACAGCAGGTCTATGCATACGATATCACCAGCATGCATTATTTCGCGACACGTAATACTAAAATTGTCTAAGCACACCCCTGCCGCCTAAACCTGTACGCACACAGCCGCAGGGCGCTCACACACCGCTAACTTGCACCCCTATCGCCGCGATACAGGCTGATCTCATTCCGTTTAAGCGGAGTGCGATTTTAATGGTGACGAAATGAAGTGTATTTTATTTGGATATATACATCGGTGAACGTGACTTCCGATGACCTAATGTGGCATGTTCTCAAAGAGGGCGCCGATCTCCTCAAAATAATTGATTTGAGGTGAACGAGAAGAGTTTAAGTATTTATTGATAAAAATAAAATGTATTGTTTTAATGACTGTGCGCATGGAAAGCAACCTCACCCAATATCATGCCCAAATATTAAAAGTTCAATCACGTCGAAACTAATATGTTCACCCGGCAAATATAAATTTGTTCTCAAGTAGCGCAGCGTGGGATTAGAGCTCGCTCAATTGGCTCCCCGTTGAGTACAACAATCTTTTAATCTTTCACCACCTTTAATCTACGCCCTAACAGATATCTCTATCGCGTATAGATATGTGACGTCATCTGTAGACATAAATTATACCACCATGTTGGTATATGAAAATATTATTAAAACCGAGATACAATAGCACAAACTTTTCAGTTTAGTAAAATTCAATTCACAGAAATATAACTTTTATATAATCACTACCACTGACCTAATTATATTGAAACATACATTTTTGCTAGTCTGAATATTTAGCGTATATCAAACATGTGTACAGGATAATTTATTAATATACGTGAATATGGTAGCAACATTTTGAATATTTGATGCCCCATGGTATTGGGCGGATCGTCGGCACAAAATCGCCCTGTATACCGGGGAGGCGCGGAGAGCGTCTATTTGTTTTGCCATAGCTTTGTCGGGGCTTGGGACACACAGGTCATTAATTGTTGTGAACGCTGGCTCCTAATCGATAGTGCAGCGCGTTCGATTCTCGTTTATATTAATGTTATTTGTACTGCGCCTACCTTGTCCGAATGTGCGCTAAATATCTAATGCATTACTGGCGAATTAAACACGGTGCCCGACCTCTGTATAATTTTGCTTTGGATTGATTTAATTCGCAAAGACCCTGAGTGTTTGACGTTCGTTAATGTGGAATAACTTCACTGCTCTAATAATAATGACACAGCGTTCTAAGCGACACCTAATTAACTTGAAATTGTGTTTGATATATTGCCTTGGAAAAACATCAGATAAGTAGATTTATTTATCCTCCTACTAGCTTTAAGTTTATACCATGTCAATTTTATCGCGTTTATAGAAAAAACTTGTAATACAATTCGTGTGGCATATTTTGTTGTACAGAATTTTACATTTAATTAGAAATAAGTGTTCAGCCTTTTTCATTTGTGAATAAATTATATTTAAATATAGGTTAAAATAGGCAGAATTCACCGCAAGGCCTCTAATTAATTGATTTCGCATTGGAGAGAAAATAGTCTTGAGATTTCGTGATAATTCTATTACATTTCTTTATTTATTAACTACTTAAATAGTTTTTGCCACTGCTATTTATTACTTGACTGCTTTTTTTATTATTAAGATTGTATCCTTGTGTAGGAACCTTGTTTAGAACAATGGATTCTTTAATACCATTATAATATGATCGAAGATGTTTTTATTCTCAAAACAATACAAGTATCTTAACCTAGTAATATTTAACCTTATTCGTTTTTAAATAGTTTTACATTTAATTCGTTAATTGCGTTATTTTTAGTCTCGAAGTTATGGTGTACGATGAAATTCATCAAAAATCAAAAGATTGTTTATTCTTCGTTTTTATCGGGTAAAATATTCGTATGACAAAAGTAGAGTTAATAAATCCTAGAGGGAAGCGCGAGTTACGAGGTGTCCAATAGTACCTGTTACTCCTGTTAGCGCCAATCTCATGAAGAGATTTGAAGAGGTCCAATTAAAATACGTTCTCTGTCGCCGACATCTGATGTTTACTGTTTTTATATTTATCAATTGGTTTCCACCGGCGTTAGTCAAAATTTCAAGTTAAATTTGTAAAATGTTTCGTCTGTTCTATGGCTGTTACTTTAAAAAGGCTCACGTAACGTCATTAAATATCAAGGTAGATGAATGTAGACTTTGAGCTTTTAATTCGAGACAAAATATCTAAAAATAACTTTTCGTACGAATTGAATCGTACAATAAATTCAGGAGCTATTTTAGTTGTAAGTAATTCATTGGTAATGCGTTAAAATATCCCCTTGTACCTCAAATCGTCGACCTTAACGATTTGAAACTAAAATAACCTTTCAAAACATTAAGCCGCGAGTACAGTATGCAGAGATTTATAAAATATTTTTATTCTAACAAAATTGCCCCAGCTGATTAAAAACTGCAATGGAATGAAAAGTATATTAACTTGATACATAAACAAAACAGTTGGTATTGTCCACAAGATACTTGTATTTAGAAAACTGTCTGGTTTCAGCGTAACACGCATTATTGTTGCATTTGTATCTTGCGATACCATAACATAATGTCATTTTGTGCTTCAATGTAAACTGCATTGTTACACACGTTTGTGTTAACGTTATCCATTTTGTTTACAAAGATTTTTACACATAATATACGTGTCTTAGGAATTAATGCGATGCTATGAAACACAACATTGTTTCGGATTCTTTTCTGACGGCATTTTACTAACAATAACGTGAGATTCTGTGTGGTATATTTATTTTTCTTTGTTAATTATAAGGTCTAAGTGATGTTGCTTTTTATGATGAGCCGGCGTGACGCTTACCATTACGTAAGCTATCCGCTTTAATCTTGTCATCTTTATTATTACAGTTTGTACAATTGTTTTGTTTCTTATTCTTCACAAGTAAACAAGTGTTATCAAACTTAGTGCATCAAGAAATTTTATAAATAAGGATACTTTTTTAATACAATAACATACGCTGCGTGGCCAATAAAAACTTCACACACAGCGTCGGATTAAACTTAAGTTCCCATACTCAACAGAAAACAGCCCAGTCGACCTATGATACCCTCTTTATACCCCGCTTGTCAATATCCCAGTCCGACACACAAACTCAACGAAACATTGGCAAAAAAACTCTTTTAGCAGAGCGCTCTCATCAGGCTCGTCCATTGCGAGCGCGCAGACAGAGACCACAATGACGCTTTCATAACAAAATTGAATATGTGTTAGCAGCGATCACGGGGCGCGACTCTAAAGGTTTTCGACAATTTCCGCTGCGACGCTGGCCGCTTCCAAAATTGAATCGCGACAGCCCTGCTGTGAAAGCACAAGCTGACGCATGCCGTGATCATTATTTATATTTCTGTACAATTTATGTATCCATTAAGGATATATTAATGTTTATAAAGTTAACTTTTTTATTGACGATCGATCGTGGGCTCTTGGCGACTGTGGAAAACTTTGAAGAAGGTCTATAATTGGTAGAGGAGTTCCTGTGACTGAAGATGACGGAGATGAAAATAGATCGTGGTGGGGTAGCACGTCACAATATGGATTTTGACAGATTGAGATTAATCAGGATAAATGTCTGAGCTACACTATTTGTTCGTTCGTCTTTATGACTCTGGTTTTTTATTTAAGTTAAACATTATACTGATGTAAAAAAATATACAAATGGGCATTAGCTCACCCAAAACCTATTGACTATTCTTCGGTACTATCTACCTAATAATTATACGTTAAGTCATTTATATTAAAGTATTCTGTCTGGCTGCCAGGTAACTTCTATATTATTTTTTTTAACAATAGCTTACATTTTACTCAGTATTATTTTCATTTTATTGTACAAATGAAGTTAATCCTTAAAATCAGTAAAGTTATCTCTGAATTGACCAAACGAACATGCTCCGACTTCCAATGTGTCCAATGGAACCTTCAAGTGTTTTTTGTATTTAAATTAAAAAATTCGGCAAGAAAATATTTAGGGCACGGATGATTCCTAAAGCCGAAACATTTTATATAATTTTCTCCTTAGATATTATCTGCAGGGATTTTTCTATTAAAAACGCTCTGAACCAACCACTTCCCGCAACCTTCATAACATAAAAAAAATGGTGGCAATTATGCTTGCAATGCATAATGTTTTGTAAACATCTGGCGGACAGCGTTTCACTCAACACCTCAGCCTCCACCTTGACATCAAAGATATAGAAGAGCTTTTTTAAATGATAGCTACCAAATCAACCCAGAACAGTAAACTGAATAAAGATGATTGACACAAGTGTTTAAAAGCGCATTATGAAATTTAAGTGAAAAGCGACATCCCTCGTGGCAGGGGCAGCGGGCGGTTGTTGGGATGGGGTTATCCGAATCTAAATTCATGAGGAACGGCGTGATTAGAACGTGGACGGTGCGTTTTACGCGTGTACGTAGTTGCGGTACATAAAACGCTCATCTATAATCCGGTTAATTGTTTATTGCCAGGGAAGTGATAAAAGTCGGTTGCAAGCTTTGAAATATCAATAAAACAATTGATTTCTTTAAAAACGAATTCGAATAGGAATTTATTTCGCGTAAGTTTGTAAGTTTTATTTTAATATAAAATACTTATCTTTTTAGTCATTTGGTAATAATGGCCCTGTGTAGATACATTTTTAATTGCTTAAGACAAAATTGGGGTATAAGCAAATTAATAATATATATTTGTAAACACTAACACAGAATGTTTTATGTGAGAACTCTAAGGTTACCAATAATTTGTATTTTTTTATTAAAATGAAAAGATTGCTATTAATCATGCAGCTATTTTCAGCAGGCAGAGGAATTGTTTCCTGGTCGTAAATGATCAACGCTGTTCATAGAATTCGCAACAAGGGGTATAGTCACGCCCTCACCTACAGTGAAGTGAACAATAATTTTAAGCCAGGCCAGATTGATCACAGACGAACAGAGAACTAGAACGCCAGGCCAATATAACTTAGAAATCACCGGAACGGAGAAATAATTACACATCTTGCACATAGAAGTACTCACAAATAAGCATGGATCCCTTCTTGGTGATAGTCAAGAATAGAGTTACGAACCCACAAAATTAGGTGATATCGACTAACATTTTCTATGGCCATAAAAATTTCCCCATGCTCAGGACATAAAGAGGTCAATGAAATTTAACAAAGCAAATCAGGTATAACGGTGAGCTATAAATACAAATCGATCGACTTGCTTGTTTCTAGGAATACAAATGTAACTTTAGAACTTATATCTGGTCCATATCACAAGTTGTATGGTCAAATTGCACTCGATTTTCTTCATGAATGAAAAATTACTGTATCAGTCAACGAAAAGAAAACAAAGCTGTTTGAATCAAAGCCTTGTGTTAAGAACGAGTAGAGTGTAAAAGATATCTTAACGGTTGAGATTAACATTCATGAAGTACTAAACTCTTGACGGAATTGCAATTATCATTTAATGTAAAAATCTGCTGTTTAAATTATTTAAATTATAGCGAAGTATAAGAGTTGACATGCAATCGTTTAGAGTCATTAAGTTTTCTATCAACATTAAATTCTGCGTATGTGATCCATAAAACGACTTTACTATGATCAGGCCAATACAACAATTAAACGGACAAATTAGGTATATATTACTCCCTAAGGCACGGAGACAAATGAACAACGGGTTTATCTAATAGAAAGATCTTTCCCGCCCATGAACACAAATCCACACTGACCGCGTGACACACTGACTGCGCTGCATATAGTGAAGAAACGAGTTAATCTTTATTATTTAACCATCTTTTCGAATGTGTGCCAGCCAGCTCGCTGGACCCGCGAGCGGCAGATCGATCGCATCCGCCGCACAATTGGGCCACATCCGCACCGTGCTCGACAATTGCTTAGTAGCAATAATTGGAAACCAATTGCTTGCACGATCGTTTCTTCAATTTAGATATTGATGCTAAAATAGGAAATACATAACAAGGAAAAATTTCACAAATTCATGCCTTTATTGGAGTAAATTGCCCAGGCTTTGAGCTGTGGACTCGTGAAGATCAATAACAATGATGAATGATAATTTCGACAGATTACTGAGACGAGCTAAAGTGGAATAGTTTTGTTTAAAAATCAAATAAGGAAATGGTGGCAGTTTCAATATGCCTCGATAAGCATGTAGATGATGATAATGAATACTAAAAGAGAATGTAAGATTATTAAGAATACATATGGGTTTTAATATGATCTGAATCTATTATTCCTACCCTTTATTTTTTGTTTGTATTAATTTGTGTGGTGGACGATAAAGTATTTATAAATAAATAAACAACATTAAAATAATCGTTTGGAAATATTTACAATCTTGTAGTTGTACTGTTCCTAATAACTCGGCGAAATAAATCAAAATTTAATTAACTAACATTGAGGGCAAAAGTCAAATAACACGATATTCGATCACAGAGCCTGTTTGGTGTGATTGGAACAGGCTACGAGCTACGTTACTACAGTGCTACACGTGTCGTAGCGCGTAGCTGTACTACGACACTACGCAACCACTAGTGCAGTCTATATTAATATTATCCGAAAGTTGGTGTTTGACATCGTACTCATTTTGGTAGTTGATATAAAGTTTCAACCTTTTTACTTTAGGATATATAGTTGCTAGTCACAAAATTCTGAAAACTTTTATTGAAAGACAATTTCTTAAAATTCCAAAACACTACAAAAATAACATTTTTTTTATCTTGTAGAAATTCAATTATTTATTAATAATTAAAGTATAGAATAATATTTGTGAGAGGAAACTACGTGGAATGCTATGTGAACGCGGCTACCATTATTGACATTGCCAGCGCGTAAATGGAAACTAACATATAACGAGGGCCGACTACTCACGACAGTTTGAATTTAGTTTGATCGTTTGACACGATTATTTAGGAAATTTGGACGCTCCGGTAAATTAGACACACCGGTGACGAAATGTACCAATAATTTGTTTGACACATTTGTAGTGCGCGTGTGAGATATTCGACTACTACAATACAATTTCCTCACTTGACATTTGCATCATGTTTCTCCACTGGTAAATTCGTATTCAGATGCTTTGCAGGCCGACGTTAAATATAGTTAGCGGAATACCATCGGCTCACATTAGTCTTTGAAATGCAGTATGTCACTACAAAGCTAATAGTTTTCTCAATACTTTAAAATGCGCCGTCGTGCATGCATATAAATGATTTTCACATGAGCCATTTGAAATGTTATTGTCGGGCTAATAGAACTATAGGAAATACTTGTAGCAACTCACGCCGCCAACATTTCCGTATCTATGAATATTTCAAATCGCATCCAATCGTTCAACCAATCAAGCATCACCGTCCAATTTGAAAGTGCACCGAGCGGATCCTTTAATTTGAGAATACGGAATCAGGCTGTGAACAAGCGCAGATAGAGATGTACCATTGTTATCGACATCGGGATATCCCGCATCTGCGATCGCTAACGCATTGTGCCGCTTCGAGCCATCGTACGGACTAAAAGTGAATTAGGGGCAAGTCAGGTGTGTCGGTGCACCTGTGCGCCTAAACAATGGACGCCGGAGCGCGCCTTTATCGGAGCCGTACTACAATTATTATTTATTGGCATCGATTATAAGTGATGAATCTTGGTGGCGCGCAATGCTATCATTATTAAATTTATACTATCTCGCGGATGTTGCGTTCATTTAAATTGAAAAGCTGAAAATACCATTGGCCGGTAATAAAATATCGGTTTCCTCCTTGTTTCATGTAATTTCATTATGGTGAGTGATGGCATCGAATATCATCCCTCAGCGTTGTGCAAAAAACACTGATATTTTTGTTTAATATACAGGGTTGTAGCAATTATGATAAACCTGTGTTGTGTTGAGTATTTTTATTACATGAAAGTACTTGAATACAAAAGCAATCTTAAATCACAACAGAGTTGGAGGACGATAGCGAGTGGCATATGACAAAGCGGGGCTAATCAGGCGCATTTGTTCGACAAACCCGGCGGGCCAAATGTCCACGCGTCCCTACCTCTGCGCCTATTACCCCCTCCACCCCCCACTCCCAACCCCAGCGTAGTCTCTGTCCTCTGTCCTCCGTTCTCTGACGCGACACTCTCGATACACAAGGTAATTAACATCACTTCTGTTAAGTTATCCGCTCAAGCCAACGTGTTTCTTTCTGATTAAGGCTTTGGTTTCGTATAAATTAAATATTCACCTCGTTAATAGGAATTAATAAGTTGTTAAAATATATATTGCAACTATATTCTAAGGTGATTTTATATTAGCATATAATTAATCAAAACAAAATAGCAATTGCGCACACATAAGTACTTGTTTTAAATTGAAATAAAATAGTTATTCTCTAACAATAGCAAATAACAAGAACAGCATCGGCACAACCAATATCGAGGGTGAAGTACGGGCGGGATCTCGAGGCGAAACATAAAATTTCTAATAAATAATTCAATGTGACCATTACACCCGGGTCCGAGGAAAACTACGAAAGTTAATATTTAACAAGTTCCATTATATGTATTGCAATTTTTATTAATGATAAACGAGCTGTGACGTACGGAGCTGATACATTGAGATTATGTTCTCCTAGACTTTGAAAGGGCTGTGCATATATTTATGAGATGTATGTATTGAATTGACATGAGGGATTTTAAGTGCCAAAAAAAATATTACATTATATAGAATAATCAAACATTATAAAGATTGATATTTGTCGGCTTTATAATGTTTCAATTTGCACTAATAAACCCAGTCCAGAAATATCTCAGTAAAACTTCGGATTTACTGATTCCTATAAAGATATTTCTATATAATGTCTTTTAATCACTTCAAAAAGCAATTATAATATGTATTTATAGAACAATTTAAGCTAAGGCAGGTTACATAACACTGTTTACAATAGCCGTTTAAGAACACACTTGTTTATGTTTCTTAAAAGCCACAAGTGAACGGACGTATTCGTAAACACGCCATTGCTAGAATATGTTCAATAATACGTGAACATTGCAGTTGTTTCTTATTTTATTTTTAATATCAAATAAAACTTCGCACAATTTGCAAAGCGAAGATAATTCGCTCATCGGCAGTTAATTAAAATTCCATAACGATATATCCAGGAAGCAATTGAGAGTATTTTGAAAGAATTTTATCATACGCCTAAGAGCTGATTTTTCAATCGGTAAATAAAAGATAAAATAAAAATGAAATTTAAAATTACAGTTTGTAATAATAAAATCGTGAATTTGCATCGGTTTTATATTCAGTGAGGTTGTGAATTGTTCCATAGTTAACTTTTATTGACGAATAATATAATACTTCTACATTTGAAGAATCGTAATATTTGTGAAGCAAAGCTTTGATATTAGTATAAAATAAATAACTACAATGATCATTATTTTTCAGACAAATGATAGAGCAGACATACCCCAACCAAAAACTACTCTAAGTTAGATAAGTGCGTGCCCTTTCAAAAGCACTACTTAGTACTCGTAGCCTGTCTAGAGAAAATGAAATTTTCAACCTTTAATTATCATTGTATACAACTATAACTTTTCCGATTTAAAGTCTAGTATCTAGTTATTTTACTATTATTTGTAATACCAACTAATTTGTAATACTCAATATACAAATAAGCCATAGAACAAAGCCGTTACTCGAAATAATCGTCAACAAGTTTAACTTATACAATTAACTATCTATGCACAAAACTATAATAGTAATTTGTGGCAAAATATTAAATAGGGAGTAATTTACATTCAAAATGTGTATAGTGTTTGATAGTAATTAGGAATATTTGCACAATGTATATTAGAAACACAGGCCGCGCTCACATTACGGTGAAAAGTTATTTTAATATGGGAATTAGTTAATATAGCTTTATTTTTACACGATTAAGTAGTTCAATACAGTGGGATGGTAGTGGTGTATCCATCGGTGAACGATTTTCTTTCATCGGTCGACGCAGTCATGGCGGCCTGCCCGAAACCAAACACGCAGGCTGAACTCTAAAAGGGACATACTTGCTTCAAATGTTTAGGAAACCCTTAAGATTGGTCAAGAAATATTACAACAAAACCGCGATGAAAATCAACTCACCCAGGATGTTGTTTAATAAACGTACTATTTATTAAAATATGTCTCTCACAACAACAAAAAAATATAATGCCGTGCAAAGCCCCGTCGCGGTTCTGGTATTATAATATGAACGATTAGATGATTATAAAATAGTTTTAATGTTTTGTTCACGTAAAAATAGTTTATAAGTATTTTGAAATTTTTAATATGAAACATTGTAAGGTTATGCAATTATTTCTATTAGTTTTCATTATATTTTCGAACTTATCATTTATTATTTGAGACGTTTGGAAAAATCTTATAGGAGTTGCCCAGGTAGGAATTAATGCAGTAGGGCGATAGTTTCGGCGCCTCTGCCGATCTGAGAGAGAAAAAGTGCGGCGAACTGTGAGTGGCATTAATTAGTGCCACTCCTCGAAAATATACCTCAGTGTATAGAAATTTTCAGTATACTCATGTGCAGAGGTAAAATTCAATTAGGAGCAGGTAACCTCATGGATCTATGATCACTGTGAGTTTTGGGTGTAAATATTTACTGTAATGAAATCTATATAATAAGGCATACATTGCTATTCTAAGAAGTTATCATAACATCAACAGCGGCGAGTATTATAAAGGCCCTTTGCAGTAAGGAGAGAAGTTGGCGCATTAATCACCGTACGAGCTATTACAGGCAGGCACTCTGAGCTAATATTAATGATTGCTTTGCGCTGTTTATAACACAGGAGCAAATCAGCGTACGTCACAGAGGTCCCTTTGAACAAACGAGGCTGTCACTCGCTATCGGCCCGATAGCTAGCTCAAACTTTACACAGTGACAATAGGAACTTGGCATGGACGCCGCGGCGGACACAATGAGCCACCATCGATGTTCGTGTCCGATGACATGCTCAATGTAAAACGGGATCTATTCCCATAACGAGTGAGTTTAAAGGTTTTTACCGAAATAGACTGCGATGCTTTTGTAAAGACGGCGTTAGGTGGCGCGCGCGGCAGCGATGACCGGAAGTGCGTCGGCACGTGGCGTCGCGTCGCCTCTTTGGTGTCGCGCGGTTTGTTTCGATGAACATCTGACAACCGAGCGACACTCACCTTTGTGGGCACTTTTTTATTTCGTAACGCTCCGCTTTAACTATCCCGTGTGGTGGCTGATTCATGCGGAATAATACAAACAATGCAACTTCGCGTAACAATGTTACGTCTTTATTTCAAAATCAACGCCAATTTATTTACAAAGGCTTGAAGCCTTAGCCTTGGTTTGGATCCTATAATAAACTTATGTTTATGAGCAGGGGAGGTGGAAGAGGACTTTGCTTAATTACTTTAGCATCCTAGCCAAAGTAGTAAATATCATAGTAAAATATTTAAACCATTACTGACACTTTCATTAATATTCAAGTTGCATGTAAATTGTGAATGAAGGCGTGCAAGCCCCTATGCTAAATTAGATCCGATAAGAAACGTACTATCGTACAAATCCGCAGCTATGCATGAGAACACAACGGCTAACCACATGGCGCAGACAAAATCGAATGCATCCTCTCTATGAGTACATACAGACAGACAGAGCATGAGAATCTATTCGGTGTTGATTAGATACGCGGGCATTGGCTGTACCTGCAAACATTTCGCTCCACGTGCTGTTTGAGTTCAATCTGTACTGTTATTGGAATATTAAATTATATTTGTCGCGGGGGTTTTGGTAAATTAGGAACGGCGGTACTTCGAGCAGACGGTACCTTCGTCAAAGACGGCGGCCTTTGACAGACTGTGTTTTAATAACATGGTTATTAGTGAATGCGCGTTAGTCTAACTGAGCCTTCACATAGCACGGCGTCCCAAATCACCATTGATATGAAACGATTCGAAATTTGCCTAATTGCACGGTTAATGTGTGTCGTGTATCACAATCTTCCGACGTTTAAATGTTCCCGTTCGCTCAGAGATACAATTAATATTGCGGAATCAAAACTTCAGTTTTTAACTGGAATTGAGATAGTTTAGTATCGAGTAATCACATTAAACATTCTAATTAACTCTACAGTTATTAATATTTCATTAATTTAATGGAACGTCTAAAAGCTAGCACAAAATAATTAAATTATGCAATTACACAAACTATATATACTACGCACAAAAATTAAAGGATTTTTTTTTTATCAATTTTTTTTGGTGTTTTTTGAGAGCCTGTATCTTGGAGAAAATTGATTGTTAAGAAATTCGAAAACTAAAACTTGGAAGCTTGAAATGTCTATTTTGCAGATCTGTGCTCTATTTCTTGATTCCTCGCTAAGTTGATAAGCAATCGTAAGAAAACTAACGAGAAAAAAAAAAACAATTTTTTTCTGGATTTCAAAACCGTGCATTTACATGGGTAGTATTTTTTTGGTGACATCATTATAAAATTCCCGTAGATAATTTAATTGCCTTTAATTTGATATACCAGAAACCTCCGTGACATGATTTGGAGCTGACTTATGGTAAATCAAAGTAAAAATGACCTATCACACTTTGACATTGGATTACTCCATGAATATCAATCATGGGGAAAACAAAATCAGAATTTTCGTAACTTCAAAACATGTTCTATAAGTTGGTATTAAAATCTTATGATAATGAATAGTATTTCTAAGTAAAATTGTTGACTGAAAAAAGGTAAAAAAACGGTTATTTATGGATATTCGGAAAACACTGCATAACTTTGGATAAAAGAAACAAACCAAGGATATCGTCGGTAACTTTTCAACCTTAAAGTATTCTAAAGACACTCTGAAAATTTCAAACTGCTCCGATTTGATTATCTTAGTGTTCGGAAGGTTTGAACTTACTGTATTCGTCAAAATTGTCGAGTAGTGTATTTATAAGCAACTGTTCTGCTGGCTTTTGTTATCGGATAATTAAACTAAACCAGAATAGTTATAATATAGTTATATAAGATAAGGAGCTTTAATTCGGAATAGTAAAGTGGCGGCGTGCAATGTGCAGCGTGTAGGTTTAGCACATGATCCGCACACACGGCACGGCGCGCACCGCGCACGGCGCACGGCCCTGCATTGTGCGCTCCCGTCCAGGAGTATTACCCAGTGTTTAGCAAGCAGAGCTCCATTCCGGCATATTAATTAATAGTTAACTTGTCTGCGTTGGATATTTGGGAATCGGATATCCAAATTAAAATACCTTGTGCGGTCTCTCTATAATAATGCCTATCGCGATAAATGTATCCGTGAATTATAATAGCTAACTTGTTCCGACAATCACACTGTGAATGTTTGAATTTGAAATTGAAAATTTGAATTTGTACCCCTGTTAGTAATTCATACGTTTAGTAAATAAATTTTTCATTTAATTAATATCTCATTAATTTGCCGGATTGGATGTCTGCATCGATATCATTTTTGAAATGAAAAACGTATTTCTGCGTAATTATTTAATGAATTATTTATTAATAATTTCCTTTATTATTTATAACATCGGACACATAAGTGTTTATAACTAATATGCAAATCATGATAAAATCAATTGCAATGTATTATCGTAATTATTAGAGCCTACATTTCCATGTTTTGGAAAGTAACACGCCTTACTAATTAAGCTCAAAGCAACTCAATTAAAACAAATCGACGAATCAAAACGCGATCAGGGAAAATATTATCACGACCTTGCATTTAATATGAGGAATGAACGCGTGAATAACAAATAAGTGATCTTCGGGAAAAATATACGATCATTTCCTCGGAGCGGCCGCAGCGTCGGTCCAGGGCGGCTCTAATGAAAGGCTGGTTAGTCAAACATCGGTGTTTGAAATCAGAAACATAGTGCGTCCTGCTCCCGCATCGGGACTCATTGCACTAACAACGTTATGCGTGTTGCTACTCATTCTAAATTAAGGCTACTCTATGCCTACCTACTCACATTGATTGAGAGTATAGGCCGCGTTTACACGGATGTCCGGCCGCCGTAGACACAGCCTTCCGGCAGCAAACAAACTCACCACGTGTGTTTCAGCTAACTAAACCATCAATAGAGAAAATGAGTGTTGTTTTTGATTTTTAAGTATTTAGCAAATGTTATATACAGGGAATACGCAAGTATAGAACAAAGCGGTCAGTGTATTGCGAACAGTGAGCGCTAACAACATCCACATGGTGATTTTTACAACGTAAAACGATTACGTACCAGTTAGATGTTTTGGCGGAACAATTCCGTGCACGCAGAGTGTAACCGTGGCTTTAGTTAGCACACACATACGGTGGCCGAGCACGCACACTACCGTCTGGCATTGGGTACGAATGCACGCAAACATTAAGAGGGAATGGAGAGCATTTTGCAATTCAGATTGGTGTACATACGCGATGGCTTTGCTACGTACGTATTTTGGACATAGAAATTTTCCTTGGTCTAATATTTGACACCACTGCTAGGCCAAGGTGACATATAAAGGACAACAGAAAGAAAAATTATGAGTAAAATAGCTATAATTCATTTAAATATATACTCAATTAGCGTGAGGCGGGAACTACAATTAATATTTTAAAAATATATTTAAAGCATTGTTTGAGATATGTTTTTATAATATAAACAACAAGCATTTATTCGTTATCTTAGCATTAATAATAGCGTCAACATGCCCAATATAATAAAATGTGTAGAAAGAAAAACTGTTCCTAATATTTTAACAACAGCATGACGACAACGCGTTCGGGCGCCAAATTTATAAGTAGCGACTGAAAAAGATATGAAATAGATTAAAGAATAAAAAATATATTATAGGACAGCCTGGTATTATTGTTATTTTGACGTAATATCGACTTAAATATTTCAATTATGACTTATTAGTAGAATAAATTAAACTTCATTATAGCATTTTTTTATGGATTGTCCTTAAACGTTTTCCTGTTCTATCCCGAGCGACAGATTTTTATAGAATAAAGTAATAATCATCACATTTCACGACACGTCAGCCGTTACTACAAATGGAGCTACCAGAGTAATTGGACTTCAAGTTCATTTCTCCAAGAACTCCGGGCCTGGGTCGCAATTTTGTATTTTTATTGAATTCTTTTTTTCCTACACAAACAAGTAAGTTTCACTGAGCGAAAAAAATCATGGCACCGATACCAAGTTTCATAGTAAAACGGGCATTTTCCTTTAAATAAAAACAAATGAATAGTGAATACAACCTTGACGACGCAAAGACAACCAACCCACAACATTTTCACGAACCTCAACTTCAGCCCTGTTCAAAAGACTTTCCCTCTGACGCACCACAGCCGCCACAAAGATCATGGGATTTACAAGCGGCGACCTGATTAACAAGATCATGATCGGTGAGATGACAATTTGTGCAAATGGAGACGCGTTTTATACGTGGTCGGTCTCAGTACAGGCCACTGGCGCAGAGTAAGTGGTGGGCCGACATCGGCGTAATAGGCAGGACGGCGGCGGGATAGCGGGAGCTAATACTATAGCGCCCGATCTACCGGAAGAGAGGATGTGCCGGCGAGCTACTAAGTGCAGTCGGAGTGGGCTTATGAATCAATCTTTGCCACCATTGTTTTGAGTTTGGTTTTATTGACTGCGGTAGGAGGATGTCCTGCGACTGAGTAATAGTATACTTGTCGTCTGTCGATGTTGTATTTCATGTGATGCACAGTGACTAGTGACTCTTCAAGCACAGTCTTCAACACAAATCTCCTGCACCTTGAATTGCACTTGAGGGGTTAAAATTTCTACTCAAGATAGGAATACAATAGTCAAGTATTTTAACACAACCCAAAGCAAATTATTTTAACTGTGGTAAACATTGCATTGTTTTTTTTTATAAAATGTAATGTGTTGTCTAACATTCAGCAGTCACTAGTCAGTACCTACGGACCAGTGTAATGATCAATTTGTACGTCGAGACATTTGACACGTGTTACTCTAACTAAGCTTGGACAGTTGCAATTAATTAGTAGGTCACAATCAACCGCGGTATAACACATTGTGATTGGTTCGCTCTCCCGTCGCGAGGAGACCAGAAATATCGAAAAATAAATATTACTACTGAAAATTATTTGAAATGAGGTACTTTATCGTATACTCAAAAGAATTTTGAAGTTAATAAAAAAAAATACTGAATTAGCAACTGAAAATTACCTTTTTTATTTAATTACATTGCTTTTTTGGCCAAATGCTAAAGCGTTTCTTCCCTGATTCTCACTCTCAAATTAACAAAAGCACCAAATAAGTTGATAATAGGTGATCATTAGGCACATTATCACATGTCCACGATGAGAGAACGTCATTTCGCAGCTCTCAGTGGCCGCTTGGCGTACGCCTGCGTTACCAAATCAAGTTTGGTGCTCCATATCCCTTGGTAATTTGTTCTAATTGAAATTCAAGTCAATGACATGGCCAACGGTATCGAACATAATCAAATTTCTGCAAGCACGCTCTGGTGACTTCTCGTTTGACGTACGTTGATTTCAGATGACTCGTGACTGGTGCCGTGTTGCCTCTAATGTTATATGAGGCCCACTTCTACTTTACATAATGTGCGTCCTCTATGTGAGTGACATTCGGTTTAGTGCTAACTCCAAAGAATGTGTGGAATTTGTCGTTGATATTTCTATGAATTCCTCTTAAATAAAATATCGTTTACAGATAAGTGCTTTAAAAGAAATATTTTGAATGTATAATTAAATAATACTGTAACGGATTCAAACAATTTTACGAAAAATGTTGCGCGAAAATGAAACGTGAGACTTGCAAAAATGGATTCATTTATTTCGAAATATTGTACGCTATCACAAATGTAATCCATATTAGTATTTTTGCCGTGAGCGCCCAAAGCACTTTTTGTTTAATTTATAAAAAAATATTTCAATTAATTCTACCAGATTAAATCAACGGCGTTTCAATTTTCGATTGTTGAAAGCAGCTTTACATGCTGCAAAATTTTATTTGATGCAAATGTATCGGAAGTATTTTTTTAATAATTATGAATTAAGTATTTTTTTCTCTTTACATTGAAATAAGATATTAAATATTTTTTAAATACAACATTTTTTTATTCCTATCTGAGGTCACTGTATTTATATTACTACTTATTTAATATTTTTGTAAAACCAACCAATTTATATAGACTATTCGTTAATAAATTCTGCAAATAATTAATTATAATTCTAAGCGGTCTACACCTAAAGCTCATAGCATAACAGGGGCGCAGCCGAACATTGACTCAAGCTTCCGTGTCGACATCGAATTCCTCAGACGCTTCCCAGACTAATGCACCACTAGCACCTGTGTTTGCACGACAATTTAGTCAGAATAAAAGCCAGAATGGTCTTTTTGTAAGTGATAATAAACAGTGTTAATTTGGTACTGATTTCTGTACTATCATGCGATTGTTTAGTATTTTACTCGAAAACTCGTGGGCGAGGTACCGCCGGTGCTAATGGACGCCCGTGGAAAATTTGCGATTAGTAATGTTTATTCTCATTTTACAACCTAATGTGTACCATTCTTTTGTCTTTTTAAGGTAACCATTGAACTAGAAATGGAAGTGTGTATCTAATGACTAGAACGCGTCGACAATCGACTACACCTCAGTGGCACTTGATATTTCCGGTAGTGAAATCAGACTAAATGCTGAGTAGAAAGATAAGGGGTAATTTCTTCGTTAGCAGTTACTTAGAAAATTGCCTTAGTTCGTAATGTTAGCGGAAGGCGGACCCTGCCCCGAGGGCGGGTCCGCCGCGCTCACTCACGCACTCATAAGTGTCATTATATCGTGGTGGAAATGATTGAAACATTCAACTGAACCTTTACATTTAGTTCCTCGGAACAGGAAATCTCATAGTAGGTACGTCTTACAAAGAAAGAGAAAGAAATAACAAATATCTTAACAATCGGCCGTCTTATGGCTAGCTGCGATACCTCACAGACAACTTTTGGGTAGACTGAAACCGCTAGGATAATAATATTATGGAAGCCACAAGTTAAATGGCACACATATCTTGCGACACATTAACCAACTGTCCGTTATCATTCAAAACATACGACACATTCTTACGCAGAACAAACCTCGCAAAAAAAGTGTATGAAACCATCAAAAAGTTGCGTGGCTGTGGAAATCGAACTAGTTTTAACAATAACGTTTATCCGCGAGGCGCGGGTCCCGGCCGCGGCGCCCGCGGTATCGGCCCGAGCCCACCGCGACCGCACCGCGCTGTCATCGGCCCAGCTAACAGGTTGCCAGATTTGGCACTATTTTTACGTGCACCGTGTGACTTTAGTGATGCGACCAGACACACCTGTTGTACCGCGCACTATCTGATCGATAGCCATGAAAAAATCAAACGTTCTAAAACGCCGATGATTACGATACAAACTGATGTGCGATGCAGATCGACAGTTTTGGTTTTGATTTGATTGGTTTGTCTGGTGTGCAAACAAGTTTTTGTTGGGATTTCAGTAAGCGCTCATTCATAACATCTGCTGAGATTAACAAATTACCTTCTTTAGTTAGCTAATGAGACGTTATCGCTGTCGATGTATGTACTTGTAAGCAACCCAAAAAAGAAACATTACAAAGCAGCAGCTTAACATGCTGATCACCAAACAGGATAAACAGGCATTAATCCATGTACCTTTTGTTTATTGGGCCAGCAAAAATTACATAATAAATGGTCTAAATTCGTAATTGGAATCTTATATGTTACCATTAATTGGCACTTATCGCACCGGAAATCAGGGAAAATTAAGTGGCGCTGTCGTGGAATTTCGGCGCGATTAACACTCAGTCATTTGGTAATGAAGAAGTGAAATGAAGCTCCTCATTTGCGCAGACATCACAAGTGGACAGCAAAATTCATCGACTGTCAACTATCGACACGAGCCCTCACTGTGACGCGTGTAGTTCCTGCGTTGTGATTGCGAATGATCCACATTGGCCGAACACAGCAGCCAATTAAACGGTTTTTACGCGGTCGCACATTTGTGCAGAATAATGCCGGCAGTGTTAACGCGGCCGACAGTGTACACTGTCCGGCATTTTCGCACACCGCGTCGCGCCACCGTATGCACCCATTTAGGTTTTTGTGTATGCATAATAGTTTTTGCACCTAACTGTAAATCTGACCAAATTTGTCCGATATCGAATGTTACTCATGTTACTCGATGTAGAAATTTATTGGCATTTAATTTTGCAATTGAGTGTTTAAACATGATTGTAGCGGAAAGGTATAAATGCGGATTATGCAACATCCAGATATTTGATTTGCGATTTGCACATATCTTTGTGTTAATTGTTAAATGATCGACAATTATTGTTCACGCCATACGTAGATATAGATATGATATTTGTAGTCAAATAAATGGTTGCACATTGCTTCTACATAATATATTCATACATTAAAAACCCGATATTGTTGCAATTATTGTCATACGACAACAGAAAAGGCGACGCACAATGTAATGAATAATTCATTAGAATCAGGCCTGAGATTAAAGTACATAGAAAGTTTATCGCTAAAAATGCTTGGAACCCACCTTTACCCTTCCACTTCCCAATAACTTCTTGGAAATTTGAGCTATTTTTCTAACCAGTTAAATAAATAAAAGGTATTATGTTAAGCATATAAAAATTGTGTTTCAAAGCGCATATACGTAGATAGGCAATATATATATAACTTATAAACTCTTTTATGTTCTCTTAAGTATTGGACATGTATTTTTCTAGTATATAACTACTAACAGAAAAGCTCTCCAAGCCATACTAATAATACCCCAACATAAATGAACAACAATTTTCTACTGTCTAATTAGTAATTTGATACTGAGTAAACACACGATATAACGTAGACCTTGTGTACGACCTTCTAGCTCCCAAATCGTTGTTGTCAAAAAAATAAAAAAAGTTTATCTCCCGTCATGTTTCATTATATCGATCATGTTATTACTATTAGATTACGACTATAAATACTTGTTGTTGTTATAATAAAAACATATCTCAAACAACAAGTTATATAAATATTTTGACAGCCTCCGTGCCGCAGTTGGTTTGACGCCGCCTGTGAAACGAGAGGCCGCGGGTGCGATCCCCGCACCGAAACAAATATTTGTGTGATCCACATGTATTTGTTTCGGGTCTGGGTGTTTGTGAGACCGAAAAGTCTCTCGTAGATTCTGATACCCATGAAACAAGACTCGACCTTAGTGTGGGGTCAGGACTATGTATGTGACTGTTGGGTGTATTTATTTATTATTTATTATTTTTATTTGTAGCCGTTATTATTTTCGCCACATGCCAATAGAATTAAGATTTGTGCAAAGCTTTGTCTGTTAGTGTCAGATGGATTTTATTCACTTTTCATAATATAGAACAGAGATTAAAGGATTAAAATGTGTAATTATCGGTTTATTTTTTAACCAAATACAATTATTATATTTTATATATCAGCCCGTAAACGCTTACTTCTGATCACTGGACTACACTGGACCTATTATAGAATATTTGATTTAGAAGGCTTAGGTCAGTTAACTAAACTGGTAATTATCTCAGGAGTTAGAAACTCTTAAGGATCCACACGATGATTTCTTCACTGCTAAAGGATTAAATACACATACCTTCGAAGAGTTAAAGGTATGTTCTGGGATTTGAACATACAACCACCAGGGCGCAAAATTAGCTTGTGTGTCACAGGTGTCTGTCACTTTTTAGTCTCAAGAGAGGATGCCTAACTTGATGTAATCAGGTCACATCAATATAGCCCGATATTGTTTCTTTAACATGGTTACGTGAGCCGTCAGCCGAGCAGTTTTGACGTTGTGCAAAGCGAATTTCTCCGCGTCATATATCCAATCAACACCACTTGATATTTTAATTAAATTTTCACCACTGTTTTACGTCCATCAAAGTAGATTTCCATGAGAATTTAATTCGTCATTTCCGCAGTTCGGCCTGACATATTGATGAGCATTCGATAGCACACGTTCAATTAAACGTGTAACGCGCTATTGCTTTTATTATTAACTTTTTTTATTCGCGAGCGTTAATACAAGCTGTCAGTCCATTCATACAAATATTCGGGAATGTGAGCACAATTGTTTTAGGAACGATGGGTGATGTTAAAATGTTACCGATAGCTGACCGCGTAGGTTCTGCCAAAATCAAATCATGGTTTAATACATCTATTCGCTATAAGGGTGCTTAGGTACTGTAACTTATTTAAAATAAAGAAACTTGTAAAGATGTTCCAAGAAATAAAAAAAAAACTACAAAAATATCCAATTTCTTGATGGCACTAGACTAGATGTTTAATTTGCATGTCATAAGATTCAGCATGTTTTTATAGTTATACGTATACATGAAACCCCTCACAAACATGGCCATTATCATTAACTAGCGTAACATCATTAGCATCATAGCTTTTTTGTGTAAAGGGAGTCGGTGTTAACTGAATTTTCAGGGCCGTCGGCCGCCCCTGCCGTCGCCTTAAACAAAAGGATAAAAATCTATGTTACCAACAAACATACGCACAAATAAATTCTATACATTGCATTTTAAACAGTGTTCAATCTATAAATATTGTGGGCCGATAAGCTCATTGTTATATACTTTTAAAGATTAACATACTTACTTCTTTAATTTTTGAGTTTAAATACAAAAATTATTTAAATTGTTTATTCCAACATGTGTTAAAATGCAAATCTCTCTTTTAAACTTAGATAGTACTATGATAGGTAAAACCTAAAACAAAACTATAACCAAGTAAATCTTCTTATATGTTTTATGTATTTTTTCCATTAAATATAGTTGTGCTTTGCTCTTAGTATGTATGAAACTTCGTTAAAAGTAAATTCAAGAGAATTTTACACTAAAAATCTTGTAAGCAAATTTGCTTGCTACGTTGAGCTACGGCGATACGCTAAAACTGATTTTCACTCTTTTCCAACATGGCGGCCAAATGGGATAACCACTGACCCTTAAAACTTGGTTTTACCACGCCGCCCATCCCTTACAAAACGTCACAAAAATATTTTTGTCAATATTCGATGTAAAATTTTCGAACACGTAACACACACGTTGATCAGATCACAACCGTATAGATGCAAGACATATTATGCGTACAAACTCACTTTTATATCGCTAAAAGGATTAACAGAGGTATTACTAGTGCTAGCTAAGTTTTTTCCTTTGGAAGACTTAGTAGCTTTAACCCTCAACTCATTTTTTTTGTTTAAATATTATTTACTCTGATAATGTTAGTTTTCAAATCATATAAAGTTATTGCTAATTAATTTCATTAAATGCTATTCATTTCTTTTGTATTACGTGATTGTTTGTTAATTATAAAGAAAAATAATCCAGTTCTAGTCCATATAGACACATCCTTGTGTCCAATACCTACACACCAACTATATTTTGGCTAATATACTAAGATGGTATAATATTAATTAAAATAATGCGCATACCCGACGTGTTTTGTTATTTTCCGCCTGCGTATGTTTAATTTCTTGCACCTATTATTTGATCCTTATAACATCAAATTAGGCTGTCTCATAAACGCATTCATATAATTACACACTGATAATATTACACACCACACCCATACATCCAATATGTATAATAATATCTATACAATCTTTACCGTTGATACTGTTTTGGGCGTTCTAGATAACAAATGTCCAAATATTTGTTTATTTGATAAAAAAAAGAGATTCCGGCGTGACAAATTGTTGTTAATATGAAACGGTGGGAGGGCGAAACTTTTTTTTCCATCGGTCCCTACACAAAATTCATGAAAATGCGCAATGTGTTTTTGTAGGATGTATGGAAAAATCTAAATATTTGGTATATAAGGATGGCTTTGTTTCCCGCGGCACGGGACTCAGGAAAGTTATGGTTCAATTTATACATTTTGATGGCGTTTGCGAATATGTTGAATTATTGGTTCGATAATGAAAGCTCACTTTGAATTTTATTACGGATACCTAAAACAGTAAAAAGTGAAAATATAAATTTAAACTATTTAATAATAAACAGTCATAATTCACGAAATCCGAGATATTATGTCATTCTTCATTTTCGATGACAAAACTATGCACTAAAGTAGAATTCTTTATTCTCGTGACCATTGCTAACGATTAATTTGGCGATCGAAAATGTCATGCGAGACGTCGAGGTGGTATTTATACCAATCTAAAAGAGTCTCAAATATTTCCACTTAATTTAGTAGTTATTCACAATATGTCACCTTCTACGTCATAATTAGAATTGAATATAAAAAATGATAGCAAAAAACTGTTAATTTGACATACTATAAGAAAAAGAATTGTCATTATAGCCACATCCTACAAAAACAGAAAATACTAAATTCACCCTACAATCACTTATAAGTCCGACTTACCAATCAAATATGTATCCCACGTCATGAGCAGTAAACTATATTGTGCTGTATCAGTCCATAATCACCAGTTGCAGAGCACGGCACTCCTCTTCAAGCGAGTTCGATTAACAGAGTTTACGCCATAATCCAACATGTTCGTCTAGTGCGAGGTGGTTACAAAAAGCTTTTAAAAATTCTTTTCTAAATCTTCAATTGAATTCTCAAAAAATATTCGTATTAAAGTTGCTATACGCAACCGCACTTGACCAATGTGGATTGCTTTTATTGAATGCCTGCAATATTCAATCACAATATTAAAAATCTATCTCATATTTCATGTCGGCGAACAGTGTGGCTCACTGGATCTTAGATTCGGATCGATACCTTTAATCCGCTGTTGATCCGGTAATATTTGACTCGTCTGGGTGTTAAGTAGAATATTAGTTTCAGAAAACTATCCAGGAGGTCTTAAGGTTGGATAATGGATTGGTGTTATTTCTTAAAGGAATTTTTGTGAGATATATTATTTTTCAGGGTGATGAATGAAATCTTTGATACGTCATTTAAAATATAAGTAAGCGGTACATTCATCAAGAACGTAAGAGACGCTCTAAATAAAGGAAAATATCGTGGCTGCGAAACATCCAGGAGTGGACCGGTATTAACACCGTTGAACAACTATTCCACCTGGCTAAAGACACGGAAAAATACAAGGAGCTGACGGCCAACCTTCAACACTGAAGAGGCACTCAAAGAAGAAGAAGAAAGACCTAGTTAAATCCTTGTAGAGTATCAAGCTTAAAGAACTGATAAACATTGTGGTAATCATCATTATCAATTGTAGTTGACGAACTAATATTTCAAACGAAACACCGAATGACTTAAAGACCGATTCGATTCCCTTTGTGATAGTTATTCCAATAACACACGTCCTGCTAGTTCGGCTGTTTGTCACATGAGCCCGCATCAGTTCAGTTACCAATATAGTACGGGGCTGAGTGAAGTCTGAACAATCGCCTCTAAAACCTGACAAGTTGTGTCACCGATCAATGCCAAACGAAACGATTACGGAGGCGGGCCACCCGTGAAATTGACAAAACTGTCGACCACCCCGAGCCTAGCCATGTAAGTGGATCCCGATGTTTGAGCACGTATAATTATATGACGCCTAAGCCTAAATACTCGGCACAACAATGGAGCATCATGGAAATTATATCATCGTGTCACCATCGTAGGCTATCATTGATTTCAAGTTACTGCCGTGACTCAGTTATTGGTAGTAGTATTATATTAAAACACTTGCATGTTAACTAGAACAAGTAAAAGTACATTAACAGGAAAGCGCAGACTCTAAGTTAATTCCGGGTTATTTACCTAGTTACGTCTTCGCATAATTGAGTATCGCGTTTAAGGAAAATGTGAGAAACATAAACAGAAAAGAACTCAATTTTTATGTTACTCGACTATTCAATTGTCTTTCGATATTCAAAATACAAAAAAATCCAGTTGCAATACCATTTTAAGGCAGTACGTTATTCTTTTTTTTTGTTGCCAATCACTTTCTAAATGTCAAATGGTCAGGATTTTTCTTTATTTAAATAGGAAAACTATCGAACAAAACCAATCATCGCTTTTTACCGCTTTTATGAACACGATCAAGACGGCGGACGGCAGGAAAATGCCATTTCCTTTGGTAGCTAAATAAATTTACATCTGCAGCCACCGCATCGCCTATGAAATACATTGTGCTGAAGGAAACATTAAGATGGAAAATATATAAAACATAGCTCTATTAAAGTTTTTTTTTATAAAAGATAATGCCCAGTCATGTAAAAAATATCGTTGACCCCGATACTGCTTAAAATTAATTATTATAATCATTTGTTTTATGGTTTGTCCTTAAATGGTTTCCTGTTTTATCCCGGGCGACAGATTTTATAAAATAAAATAATTATCATCACATTTTACGATACGTCAGCCATTAGGTACTACAAATGGGGCTATCAGAGTGACTGGACTTCAAGTTCATTTCTCCAAGAACTCCGGGCCCGGGTCGCGATAATTTTTATTTTTATTGAAAATACATATATTTCCCAACACATAAAAGTAGGTTTCATCGAGGCAATCTTCGCACCGATACCAAGTTTCATAGTCAATTGGGCATTCTCCTTTATTTCGTTTAGTCAATTGGCAACGATTGCCACAGTAAAGCCAAACTTAAATAAACTAAAAATTGATTGAATTCGGAGCACTGTATATAATATGAATTGGTCGTAGTAAAAGTTTTAGACAACGTGTATGGTATTTGGTATGAAAACGGCTACGGTTGCCCACCATCAGTTTGTTGTCGTGGCCATTAAAGCTCATATGGATACAGATGAAGATTCTTAGCTCTCCTATACAACGTATACAATGTTATAACTCATTCATAAAAATACATTACAAAGTATTATATATAAATCTACTTATTTCCAAACGGCAAAACTTAATCACAACATTATAATATGTGTACCGGTTTTATATCCCTTAATCAATCAAATTATTGAATTTCCACGGATGGATTATTCTCGAATGTATATTTGATTTTGATAACAACTAAACAAACCGACGCGATGTTCGAATATCTGAAATTGATAATCGCGTACATACGTTACGAGCATCGACAACACGTTCTTGTGGCGGTGCACGCGTATAAGCCCACACATAGCCCAACCTGCTTGTTAAGTGAAATAGGTATCACAGGCTTTTAGATTGACAAACTAATACTCTATAATTGGCATTTAAATCCCACTATTAAGAACGTTTCATCATCAACGCATTTTCACTATAAAGGATTACCATAGTAGCTGGTTGTTAATATCAGAATTGCTCGCACTAGCGAAAATAAATACTTCAAAATTATATTGAACATTTTATATACTAGAAATATTGCGCTCCACCAAAATATTAAAAATGAGAAATGAAACGGACGAGAAACTGTTGGCAAAAGAAAAGGTCACGGATTGGATTGCCCCATGGGGACAAATATTTGTAATATTATTATTATTTGTTTCCAAACCGAACTGGAGTTGAAAAGTTCGAGTAATTTCTGATAACCACTGCAATAAAAAACTTAAGATCTATTGTTTTAATAATAATGTAGAAGAAACAGTCATTGTGTTTAATCCATTTATACTGAAGACTACTAGATTTGGGATCTAGTATCCTAATCTGTAATTTTCGTTGGTTTAACTGGGTACCTGTAAACTGTGAGTTGCAATGACTGATAATATCAAAAATTACCAATTCGTATTGTAGCCGTTTCGCGCCATCTTTATCAACTTAAAAATTACTAAACCTTCAAACTTTAATATATTGCAATTTCGTACAAATATATACGTACACAAACTCACACCTTCTTCCTAGATGGGGTAGGTGCAACCAGGACACCCACATTTCGCCTTGTATTTTCCGTCCGACCATGTGATAGGGGGCGAGCTTATTGCCATTTCAGGCACAAGTTCCTGACTCCTGAATAGTAAAATCCAACATCAGTTAACCCGACCTGGAACTCGAACCCGAGACCTCAGTTTTACAACCATACCTTAGCACAACTGCGCTATCGAGGCCATGTAATTTTATCATCATTTTAATTATACAATCTGTATATTATACATGTTTCTTAGACAACTATCGAAAGGTGTTTCCTTGGCAACTTTCGATAATTCTTTCAATTTGTCAGACACGTGATAGCGTCCAAAGCCACCACTGCCCAGACCTCATAATAGCTGATGGAGTGATGCCTAATGTTAGATGCATGTGCAGACAAACTTTCAGCTTTTATAAAACGACGAAGGCCCGGCGGCCATGGGCTCTAGGTCTATTAAGCCAATCAATATTAGCCTCTATTGACTCATGACTTTCCCGAACAGTTTGTTATATACCCAAGTAAAAAGTTTCTTCGTCGCAACAGACCAAAACTTACTACAAAACATACATTTCACAAAACATATGTAAAAACATCATAAAGTAAGGCAATTTATTTGGATTAACCCACGTGAACTGACTACTGAAGCATACATTTAAGTAAATCTGATAGTGCGAGCAGCGCCTTAATAACATGTTGCGTGTAAAATATACCGATAACAAAAAAAATACACATAGAAAAATGAAACGATCAAAGAGATTTTATTGTTCGTCGAAAAAAATTATAACGCGGTTTTATATGAATTATTAACTATCTTTTAATTAATAATTCATACACGTTAATAACGCGCCGGCTGGAAAGTTATTTTAATAGTTTTTCTTTTGTTTTCGTGCGCCGGCATTCCGCGGCACTGATGTTTATGTATGCATGCGCGGATAACTCAGATGTGTCGCTTAACTAATTGTCCCCTAGCCAACTTATTCGTGCCACCTTTTTGAATGTAGATTTAAAATTGGAACAATATTTATTTTGCAATCAGGGACACATTCATGTCAGTTCTAGGCTGCGTTATGAATCCGTATCGCCTCTATAACATTAAAGTGATCTTACTCGTAATTACTTTTCAGTGTGAAAAATGAATTTCAGTGTGAATGAATCGATGTGAAAAAAAAAAACTGCACTGTAGTATTATTAGTTATTATACTAGCTGTAAATAAGAAAAATATCAAATCTGACATTGATCGTAGATGTTTGCTAAACAATGTCATAGATATAAAATATTTTCGAGTATATTAATATTCGATATCTTTCATGTCTCAAGATCAAAGGGTCTGCACTGGCAGCTTCGATAGCGACCAAAGGCGTCGCGCATTCCGCAAATATTTGTCATCATGCTGAATATTCAACTACGTCTAGGTCCGCACAGCCCATGAAGAAATAAAACCAGTTTGCATCATAAAAATTCGGATATTCATACGTACTAGTGACTGCAAAGGGATATTGATATTGGTAGTAAATTTTTATTTTGTTTTACGAACTGAGTAATCAAAGTGTATATTCGAATAAGCTTAGAGGCTAAAGCTGGTGGCAGAATATCCGCCCGGACAGCAAATTGGTAATTAAGATGAAGGGTAGGCATCAGCACTACTGAGTTTATATGCAAGCCTGGCGATAATTTGTTGTATTTTTTATTTTACTGGTTTCCTAATTTCAATTTTATCGACAGAAATTTTTAATTTTAAAGGATAAAATGAATTTAGTTTTGAAAAATAATCGTAACGGTAATATCGCAACTAAAAATACAATATCATTTAAATCTCGCTGTAACCCCATAAATACTAAAGTGTAATTAAGTATGTACAAATTTTCATTAAAAGTGTGGGATATTTTTATTTGTAATTTGACAAAAAAGTTAAGTACTTTCATGTATTCAACATAACTTTGAAAAGCATTTATTTACAAAAAGCGCCCCCCATTTTCAAGCTCAAATAAGGTGCTTAATTCTAAAGATGACATACCGGATAGACATTAAAAACAGGTTCAATAATAGTTTTGCTGTTTAGTAGAAGAATTTTTCGAATACTTATTTAGTGTTAGAATGACATTTTCTTATTTCTACTTCGAGGCATCTCATTCCTTATAAGAAAAATAACTATCAGTAACGCAACCCTCCCCTCTTAGAATGCGATAATATAAATAACATAAATAGTTAAAATCTATCTATATCTATATCAGCCCATATACGTCCCACTGCAGGGCACGGGCCTACTCTACAATCGAGAGAATCGATTGAGAGTGGTTAGGCCCTATAGTCCACCACGCTGGCCTAGTGCGGGTTGGCGGACTTACATACCGTAGAAATTCTTTAAAATCGCTACAGTATGCAGGTTTCCTAGCGATGTTTTCCTTCACCGTTAAAGTGCGTGGTGATTGACTATCAACACACACATAACTCCGAAAAGTCAGAGGTGTGCCCTGGGATTTGAACCCGCGACCACCGTGAACATGTAGGCAGCCGTGTCTGGTCCGTTACCAACAGGCCACCACGCACTCAACACACAATAGTTAAAATGCCAAAGTATAAAACACATTTATTTTTTGATTATCTTTATTTTGCAATAGTCGACATTTACAAAGGGTAAATGTTATAACGTTAGCGGTGTACTGTTAAAGACGCCTATGTGGAATATACCGAGATGTATTTGATTGACTCAATGACACAGTGAATCAGGGCTCGATCAATGAGTATGAGCGTTGCAGCGGGTGTGGTGTAGCAGCGTGTCAGCGTGGCAGTAACAAAGTGCGCTAGGATCGCGGCTCCGCGGCTCAGGGCGCGTTCCGCCGAGTAATTTTCTAAAATAATCACTCACCACCCCCCGCATTACAGTCTGGACGTCCCGCGCTCGAGTCTCTGCTAGGGGGCCATCGTTATCGACCAAAAATTTTTATTATGCATATTTTTTAATTTTATTTTTTGTTTCGCTGGCACCCCAGCTCTGTGACTCTGGCTTTAAATCAATACCAGCTGCATGTTGGTTGTGCTTTATTTTAGTGTCGTACGTTTTTGGCGGCTGTTTCACCTTGTGCCAGCGCCTGGCCTGCGATCGTCGTCTAATGGATGCCTCTTTTGCAATCCTTTTGTTTACGGGCCTAATGCACTGTTGTTTTTAGCTTTATACGGATACCGACGGTTCGGGCGTATTTCAAGTTTTTGATAGAGCTTGAGATCTTGTTTTTACGCGTTGCTTTTATGTGTTCTGGCGACTATGTTTGCTCTTGCTTTACTACGGCAATATCCGTGTAATCTAAGCGCACCAGAATATTTACATGAACATTTTGTCAATATATTTGGTGTTTAAGTATTATGTTTTAAACGAGTATTGGATTAGGTGTGCCAATTGTGTTTTCGGAATTAAGTTTGGATACGATAAAATAAACGATATGAACAATTTAATAAATATTTTCCGATTCAATAATAAAATTCATCGCTATTGAAAAACGCATGGCTTTCCACAACAAGGCACATGGAATTGGTATTTAACAAAAGCCACATCTCCGCGTGAGGATAGGCAGCGAGAATATAAAATCACTTTTCTATTCGTGGCTTACTTTTTCGCTTCGTGCGCACTCATCAATCCCTTCGTCCGATGGCGGCGATTCCCAAATACTTTTTATTCTTAGCATAGCACACACTTTTGATATCATCTTCGTAAGGGAAAATCCATATGCAATTTTAGCATTGGAGCGCACTATTTTTTCCGTATTTAAGTTTGATCTTTGGCTTAGTTTGTAAAATTCTGTGTGTAGTAAAAGGGAGTAAGTTTTGTAAAAAGCTACTATGATCTTTTGGTAGATAAAACAAACAATGTTATAGATAAACCAAACGAGATGAGGTTGTTAATTACAGTGGCAGCGCAGTGCTCTAACATCTCAATAAAGAGGACAAGCGCACTCCTCATCAGTTAACAAATTACACAAAACAACGTCAAAGCAAGAGGAAACGGCAAAAACCGCCGCTGTTACGTGAATGCGTAAACGCCGCGTGGGCATTTTCCGCCACCTTTATTTTCAAGTATTAAGCAGTTAATGGGAACGTCCGTGCCTGGTTCCCGTCACGGAACGCCAGCGAATTGAAGCTTCATGCGGCGGAATTGAACCGAATGATGTGGCCGGTGACACGGACGCCACAAGCATGCTCCAGCGCTTTCCTTGCGATTAGCCGGTGGTGCTACTTATTAGCTTTGTTTACTTTTTGAGGCGGAAACATTGACTTGCTTCTATAATGTCTACTAGTCTCAGTACAAATACATAAAACTTTATTTGATACGAATTACACGTGCCTAAAGATGAATTGAGTATAAAGTGAGTTCGACAAAATTTGCTGTATTAAACTGTAAGTCAATTTCTTGTCTTATGTTTTTCCTCCTAAATTTCTTCCACCCTAGCGTAACAAAGCAGTTAAGTTGCAATAATTCTGTCGAATGGCAAAAAAAAATATTTGTCTAATGCCTGCCTATACTCTTTCTATTTGGAGGCTATTGTCCTTACAATTAAAGGCCGTACCACATAATATCAAAACAAAAAACTTACTACAGAAAACACTGTTAAATAAATGTCGCTCAAAACTAATACCTAAAATCATTCAATCATAATTCGTGACGCCATGTCAAAGGGATCTGGGTGGAATATATGTAATATAATAAGTTAGGAACAAGTACGGGTTGTGTTTAAAGCGTTCATTTCAACATCCTGCTCTTAAAGCCATGCCATGGAGCGGAAACCTGTACTTATAAAATATGAAAAACTGTGACGCCGACATTACGCACGCGGACCGTGACCGCGATCCGGTCGAAATCTGCAAGATATGAATACGTTGGTGTTTTTATTCAACTGTTTTATTGCCATCATTTGTCGGGATATTAACTATCGACATTTGTGTGTATAAACCGTATCTAGTTTATGAAAATCAAATTGAAAACTGACTTATTACGAAGTTATTAGCCATTATAGAGTTCATGTTTTACTTAAGGTACTTAGGGACAAATTGGACAATAACTAAAATTAGACAATACTGCAAGTCTTAATCTTAATAATTGTAGTATTATTAATATACGATTTATTTTCGATTAATTATTTAAAATAAATTGCAACACAAAATGAATACCAAATTGGCGAGCTGATACTAACTACCGTCATAGTTATAGCGTAAAAAATGGTATCTCAAACGGTCTGATCGATAGTTTATTTTCGAGAAAGAAGTGATCCCGAGAGTTATCCTTCAGCGCACTCCAGGGCTGTTATAGTATTGTTGCGTCCACAAAGAGCCGCAAGCTCTTTGATAGCGTTTGTAAAGAAACTCAACTATTTAAAAGCGTATTGTGTGGGGGATTAAATCTTGATCTATATACAAAGAAGGGGTTTATAGATTGCTTGGTTAGCGGCTTGTTCATTTACAATGTTCTTATTTTATTGTTTAGCGCAATAGATTGTCCATGAAGACTTCAATGATAGAGGCTGGAGGAATATTATTCTAAAGATTACACAGTATTTTTATAACTTTTACAAATACTTGACAGCCTCAGCGGTGCATTTGTTAAGACGCCGCCTGTGAAACGAGAGGCCGCGGGTTCGATGCCCGCACCGAAATAAATGTTTGTGTGATCCACAGGTATTTGTTCCAGGTCTGGGAGTTTGTGAGACCGAAAAGTCTCTCGTAGTTTCTGATACTCACGACACAAGACTCGCTCTTAGTGTGAGGTCAGGTCTCTCATACTTGTCCTGTTGGAGGGAGTATTTACTGGACATAATGAGACTTAACATCGTGTATCTCAGGATGGCGAGCGTCCTGGAATGCCAAGCATTGTTTTGTAGTTCCTGGTGTTGTTCAGTTTTGCTACTATCTATGAGCGGTCATATCGCTTACGATGAGGCGAATGGCATCCTAGTCTTACCATAAATCGCAACAAAAAAGTCATCAGGTCTTTTGAGTCTCTTTTTGTCACGCCGAATTAAAAATAATGACAAAATCCAATGGTAAACTCAATAACAAAGTTGTAATCCTTTTTCTTGTACTACAAAATAGATCGTTATACACGACGCATGCAAATGACACATGACATGACAAGTAAGGGCAATTTAGAAATGTACCAACTAGCAATTATAGTTGAAAAGTGTCTAGGAAGTTACGTGGACAAATAAAGAATTCAAACGGCAATCGCAATCGAAGATTATTTTCTTTAAAATTTAATGTGCAGGGCTCAATCGGGTTCTATTACGTGTAATTTTGCAATAATAGCGCAATCAACATTTTCCGCCTTTGATTTTACGCCTATTGAAAAATACTGATATTGTTTAACCGTAATGTCCGTGGAACACGAATTACCAAGTTAAATGTCAGTAATTTCTTCATGCTTGACAATCGTCGATATACCACTGTGGAAATCCTTTTGAATTCACATATTTCCTTGCATGCTCATAATGTGACGTTTGTAACTTTATTTAGAATTAAACTGAAGATTATAAGGCCCTTTGTCCGTAAGCATAGAATAATGTACTCGGTTGCAATGTGTGACATAATTGATTTAAGCTGTAATTTTTTCAAATGGGCTTATTTTTAAGTCTTCGAACAAGGCAAGTTTAGCCGACATGTGTTAAACTGCATTGAATTTCAGAGTATGTGTTACACGCGAGTAATTGGAAGGACAATTTTTATCATGGCATGGTTGAGTGATGTTATGCATGGTGGTTAGCGCAATGCCGTAGAGCGTCATTATCTGAACACGATAATTATGGCAGCTTACTCAATTGTTTCTAAACACTTTACATAAAAAATCTAAGATGTTTTTTATTTAACAAGACAATTGATATATTTATCACGAATGCATTTCGATGATATGTCAAACTTTGGCTTTAATAAACAATTCAGTTTCACTGTATTAGGTTTAATATCGCTGGAGGGTTGGGGTACGTGTAGCACATTTTGCCTCATTGGGAATTTTTACTCTATCCTAAATACTTTTATAGTTCAAATTGCCGAGTCCGAAATGAGGTATACACCCTTTTTCCCCTAGATATATACAATACAATAATTGTCTTGTTTAATTAAACTGTACACATTTTTCTGGTATTATAACATTGTACAGGAACTTGTTTTTATATTAATTGAAATTGCATTAAAATAATTGGTTTTTGGTGAAATGTCACAGGCGTACAGGTGACGACTAAGCCGTTCAGTTGAATAAAAGTTGGTCAAGATAATCCTAAGTGGATTACAATGTACATGGATATTATGTAGATATTCGTTACAACTTGACCTTTTAGATTATTGATAATGCGCTGTACCTACTTCATAAAAAGGTGAGTTGCGAGTTCTTTCTTTTTAATATTATAATAAAAAAAATATAAGGGTTTTGTATTAAAAGCACACTATTGTGCTACTCTTTAGAAGTTGTCAGGTATGTGAAGACGATCGACCCGCACTAAGCCAGTGTGATGGACGTAAGCCTGAATTCCCTCTCACTAACAGAGAAGTCCCGTGCTAAACATTGGGCCGTGTATGATAGTATTATTATATTTTCAAACTAACAAATCGCCTAAGCTTATTACTAAAACAATATGAAATTTTAATATACCGGTTTTGTACTGTCGCGTCGAAAATTAAATTAATGTTTAGTTTGGATGGCCATGCTCTCTCGAAAAGTTTGTATAAATATGCAACTTTGTACAATTGGTGCTGGTTTGTGGGTGTGGAGAATGACGTGTGTGTATATTTAAGTCAGTTTAAGGACTTGAGTATTTGAATACGATTGTGAGTCATTATTAAACACATTTCACATTACTCTGGTTTATATTATGATGAATATAAATTGCATCAAATAATAATTGTAACAACAATGATTTGTTATCTTTACGCGATCACTCCTAGTTAAATTGAAAAAACAACTCTTATTTATGAGCTTATATTCTACATACATACATACATAAACTCACGCCTTTATCCCCGAAGGGGTAGCCAGAGGCGCCACCAGGACACCCACATTTCGCCTTGTATGTTCCGTCCCATGATGTGATATGGGGCGAGCCTATCGCCATATCGGGCACAAAACCTGACTCCGGGCTGATAAAGAATAGAAAAATCCAATATCACTTTTGCCCGACCCGGGACTCGAACCCGAGACCTCAGCTTTGTAACCGTACCGTAATACAACTACGCCACCGAGTCTTATATTCTATATTTTTATAATTTAATCTAACCCAACTTTTAAATCGCTTTTCAAAACAAAGTGATGACGACAGCAAACACAAGTTCGCAAAACCGTACCCCTAATATCGGTGACCTAAATAAGCGACCCCTTTCGCATTTTTTATGCAAAGAAAATCAATAATGTCAACTTAATGCAATGCGAGTCAGCTGTTGATGGCGTTGTGAGCTCGTCGCCTGCGCAGACCCGCTGGATACCGTCTGCGCGAACCAAAATGGCCGACCCACGCGCGCGGCCCATTGTGCACATTACAATTGCACCGACCCTCCCTGCTATAAAATCACGTGTACATCCCCTGTGTATTTAGATTAGCTTATTGATAATTCCTTTGTTAGTTGTGGATTTTTAAATTATAAGACACACCGTCCGGACAGCGGGGGTTAGTGTCCCAAATGAGCTGCCTGCGCTTAACACGTTCGTATTCATTACAATCAAATTCTTTGGGTGCAATTTTTAAATTGTAATTTTTTGTGAAATCAATTTCTGGTGTTATGGCTTTTTGCCGGCGCCTGAGAAGTATGGACAAGGTGCATATGACGTGGGTTTTTTTTTTCATTTATGCTGTGCGCTGCCACGCGAGACGGGTTTTTTCAGGCAGCGCTAGTTGATTGATATTTGCAATCAATAGGGTTTGGTGTTTTGATAAAAACGTCGTTCATTAACGAGCGCCAACCGGGGACATTCTACAAGTACTTGTGTGTCATTCATTAATCAACAAAGGGCAAAAAATCTAATGCACTTAGTCAGTGGCCACGGAGATGTTTATTTTGTTAATTAAATAAACAAGCTGACAAGAGTAGCATCCGCTAGTTTTTATTGGTAATAATATCAGTTTAAAGATTAATAGAGCATCCACTCATAGATATTATCCCGGATTGAACTTGAAATGTGAAGCATATTCCTGGATTACTATTATATGGGTTTACAGGTGTTTCACCAACATTAACCGTAGTCGCTATCTGTGCGTAGATACGAATATCTTACTATCAGCATAAAATGTTTTAAAAATATCCAATTCGTAAAAAATAATTAAGAATACGGGTCGATACCACAAACCTACAGTATGAAATGTTAAAAAATTGCCACAGCTTGCGGTTAATATTTCATTTAAATTTTTCGGGGTGCATATATCAAAGGGGACTCGTAACTCAGTTGCTACACCACAGTTTCGTGATACCTCTGGGCTCGAGTGGCGTGAGTTCAAATCCAGGGGGGTTTAAGAACATGTGTGATAAAGAAAACCTCGAATAAGTATTTAAAGGGTTGTCAAATGGCTAGAACTTCTATACTACTGCACATCTCACTCTTTAAATAACTTTAAAGTATTCGCCAACAACGCAAAGAAAATATAATTGTCAGAAAGCTCTTGAGAATAATAAAGCTATCGGAATTTCATAAACCCACATTTGGGCAACGTGGTCGACTAACGTTTAAAATATAAACCCCTTATTTGCAGAGAATGACTATGCCCAGCAGTGGGACTTAACAGCTTAGCTGATTTTATTATGCTATCGTATTTAATTATCTAATTATCACCAGTAATTTAGTTAATACGCATAAAGGTTATTTTTTTTACTTATTTCTAGCCGATTTCCACTTTTAATCTATGTACTAACAAATTTTTTCCATATTATCATCGAAATATTTAATATAAAATGCGATACCGTTAATTGGTACGAAACTTCATACTCCAGCCTAATTATTTATATTTACAGTAATTAGCCATTATATCATAAGGCAAAAACGAAAGTTTCAAATTTTCTAACGTTTCATCATATATAATTATTTAAGTCCATGTGAACGATACTATAAATAATTAACATATAATTAGTCTAATATAGTAATAAAATATTGATGCTAGTTGGATAATTACACCTGTTAGTTGGTCTTTCTTGCGGTAGGGCAGTAAATTTAGATTATTGTAAATAGGACACCAATTAAAGAAAGGTATTACTTTACAGTAATTTATTAGTCATAAACAAGGGGTGGATTTGCTTTAATGCGCACACGGTTTTAATTTAGGTAAGTTCTCAATAAGAAACAAACAGACAATAAACTAAGTTTAAATCATGACTGAGAATTTTTATGACTAAAACTGATGGTGTTCTGAACTGCTCTGTAATATTGCATTTTCCATGACGTAATACGACAAAATATAGTAGGGAACAACATGGAACAGAACAAGTCGCAATCAGTTAAAACATAAAGGAAAATATTTTAGCATCACTCGAGGACGGGGAGCTAACTAGCTTTATTTAAACGCGCACCGCGGGGTACATGAAAACACCACATGAAAAACTCAGCACTCGTATGAAACGACACCTCACAAAGAATGCGGCGTGAAGATATACCAGTTGTAGTGCCTTAATTACGTCATTTCTATGTTAATCACATTTAAATGCGAGGTTATAACACGCCGCCGGCGCGGCCCGGTTGAAAAGGCCCTCTCATTAAATTAGTCCAGTGGTTGGAGCACTATGGCTTCACTTAACTTACGCCCCGATTGACGCAAGTGTGAAACTCGCTCTCTCGAGCCGCGCCGTATGAATTGCCGAACACTGCCTGAATACGTTCTATAGAGGTAATAAACGCGGCGAGGGTTACGCTGGTACTTTTTGCACCCGCCACCGAGCCACGGTTGGTGACGCGTCGGACAGTTGATTCCGTGTTCAATTCGTTAATTTTTTTCTCGTGTATTGCTCGTATTTCATCGTGTACCAATAATGCGTCTTTAATCGTAACTGTATTTGCATAATAACTGCATCCAGATTATAACAGGATAACTGCTTTTCAATGTTTTAAAAGAAAAGTATAAAAGTCGATTTTAAAGACGTCCAAATCTATTTGTATGTTCTAGAACTTAAAAAAGCTTCGAAGATGAGATTCCAAAGCTTTATTTATATTGGGAAATGTTACATATTTTTAGGACGTTGTCTCGCATTGGCGTAGTCCTTAGAAAAAATGTATATTGCCAATTGGGAAAGTAGTTAAAAAATGCTAGTAGCGAAACAAGGTGCGAACTCTGGTGCGGATTGCCACCCATTAGTAACAATTACTGTCATTTGGTTCAATCTAAAATAACCTACTTGGGAGAATTCTCATACCTTAATTATTTCGATATTGATACCTACGCCACGATTAATTATTTATTATACCAACCAAGTCAGACAGTTCACAAACGGATATAAATTTTACACAATAAACTATGTTCGGTCGAACTTTCCGAAGTCCGTGACTAAAGTTACAATACTGACCAAGACGCTAGTGCAAGGAGATTCATACTTGTCCGAATACCATTTATATAGGATAAAAGTCAAAACCCGCCAAATGGCGGCCTCTGCGGCGAAGTTGGTTATGACGACTGCAGCAGTCGATCTCTCCGCCGCGAGGTGGTTTTCCGTACCGAGACAAATAATAATTATGACCAAAACCCAGATAAGAGCGAAACGCATAGCGTTGTTTATGATATACAACACACATGATTTGCATATTAGGACTAATGGAATCTAATAGGATCTTATATCAGGACTAATATACGTTATTGCTGTATTATATTCACTCGGTTCCAACCAGGAAGGTTTAATTCCTTCGACACTGCATTTTACGCTATACCTAGAATTACTCGCGCCTGCCATCAGATTTAGTGAAGTCACTTTTCCGTGCCAATATAAATAACGATAAGAGGGCTTTCTTGCGATTTTTGTGATTTTTCTGAGGGGTAAATAAAGTGACCCGTTCCACGTCACGCTCGGACCGATGATGGTTTTCGGGAACACTCGAAACCGAATTGTGTATAGGTACTCGGCTTTAGTTATTAACTACGTTTACTGTCATCAAGGAGTTACTACAATTACGTTTTTGTCATGAATTATTGTAATTTATATTACTGATGAGTGTTATTAATAGTAAAAATTCCTATCAGGTAATTTCTTTATATCTGTAGCAATTTGTAAGATGTAGATACAATGATTACATTTTAAAAATCTCGCAGATATAAATTATGTACCGACATAGAATACTTTACTTCTTATAAATACATTATTAATTGTTTTCAAGAGAAAATTCCTTTAGAAGCACCACGCACTGTTTTTACGTCGATGTTTATATATTGATAAATCTGTATGAAAAATTAATGTGCGTTCATTTATGTTTTTACTTTTATCGTGTATAAAGCATACGCAGATTTTATACACGTATGACTAAGTAGCTATAAAAATATTGATAAAAAAACCTTATAGTTCTTAGGAAATGTGTTTCATTTATTTATTACATATTAAGTACATAGCTCTTATAACAAGTCAATAGAAATCATAGAACATAAATCAACTACTTATATGTGTATATTACCGTACCTCCACTATATAATCAATAGAACGGATATTATATATTTTGTATAATGAATATTTTACAATGTATAAAATTTTTCTTAATTGCACACGTCACCCCACCTGATGATAAAAGGGACAGAAAGAGCGCCGAAAACCGATTATCATCTCATGCCACTCGACGCTATAATGCGGGCCTACAATATTCAAATGCTATACCAAACTGATTGATTCGCCGAAGTTAATTTTTTGTATATTTTGTGTATAGTTTTGATATGGCAGTAAATTCTCGTGATTACTAAGATGTTATACCTGGGTCTGACATGGAGTGTGAAAGTATCGGAAAGCTTAGAGCTTAATGCACGGCGGCACTTAGCGGGCGACAGGATGCCGATACCCTACAAAACTTCACATTTTAATGTTCCGTTACAAATCGTAATGTAGTAATTATATTTTATGTCACCGATACATTAATGCACAAGGTTAGTGTGACAGCGATATAACACTGATAAGAGACTGCACTAATGGATAGTTTTAACTTGCCAATTATAGTATTTTTTTATGTACGCTTACGAATGTGCCCGAAGAGACTGACGGGTGAAAATCGCCAAGCATATTTCCGTCCCCAGATTGATACGTGGCAAGAAAAAAAAACACATTTAGTTACTTTTCTTTCATCTCAATTTAAAGACTAGAAAAACATACAACACGAGCAGACTAAAATACCGCCAAAAATCCTAATGGGATGTATGTATAAACAGGCGTGGAGTGTAAAAGGGTGCAAGGCGCGCAAAGCGGCACATATAATTGAGGTACTGGGGGACAACGCGTTATTCGCGTGTGACGCCTGAGCATCACAAATTATCACAAGAGAAGCCGACAAAGGGCGTGGCGGCTTTGCCACACTGAAAACATTCACAACGCACCATTAAAGGGAGTAAATCTAGTACTTTTATAGCACTAACCTAAAGCTTTGCGTCTCACTGTGAACCGAGCGCGTCAGGCGCGCTTTACTTCAAATCGAGCGACAATCCTAACTTACGCGAGGTGTTGTGCCATGGTTTAGGGTTCCGTCGGCGTTCGCTCACACAGCGGTGATATTAGATACGCACATGTCGAAATGCAGGGGACAACTTCTTGAATTGAGAATAGATTTATATTATAACAAAGCAAAAAAAATAATAGGACTTCCTGGGTGGGATGAAGGCAACAAAAACGATATTCTATATTATTTAAAAAAATCAATTGCTTTAAAGTTTAGTTTGGCTTAGCAAACACGTTTAATATTTACATATCGGCAAGGCTAAGCTTGATGACAAGAGTAGTGCGGTTCAGACAAATTAATTTCTGGTTCATAAAATTCTACCTGCCTTCGTGAAATTGTTTGCATTACGTGCTGGATTAATAAATTTGTACACTGTACCAATATTGCATCATGTTTTTTTCAGTCTCCATACAAATGTTTTCCATTACATTCCACATATTTTAATGCAGCTCAATTTTAAACGCCTCGTACGCGATAAACAAAGTCCCTATACGAGATAATTAATTTCCGGCAACAATAGTTGAAATAACGCAAGTTCGCAGCACTATAAGCGACGTGTTCGAGCGCGGTATGTCGGGAACCCGGCGTTGTGCGCGCGGGTCTACCTTACCCGCGGGTTTTGTCTGGCTCGCGACTCAGCCGCCGGTCGTCGTGAAAGGGTTGTTACACACGCCGCTTGTGTCTGCCGTTATTAAAAGTATGCGACGGTGCAGGCTCCTATATAAATAAAGTAGTGATGAGACGCGACGCGCCAACGCCGGTCGACCTTACAATGCGTCTTTTACGCGTGTACTCTGTCTTCGACGCGTCTACTGTTCATGGATATTGATTGGAGATATGAAGTATTTTTTTAATTTTTGTTAGTTTTTTTAAATTTATTGACGTCATAATATTCGAATTCTAATGACTCTTTTTTGACACTTGGGCGAAGTATAATGATAATAACGAGCATTCATAGTCGATCATGCACGACAATGCTGTGATTCGTGGCACAGGCGGGTGTCGAGTGCCCAAAATGAATAGACTCTTTTAATTACGTAAGGGTATCTTCCAAGGTGCTGCGTCTTCTCATTAGCAGAAACTCAGCTGTTTCTTACATAACTCTATGCATCTCGGCAATTGCTTTAATTTCATACGGAATTAATGGGGCATTTAATGAAGAGTAACAATCTTTCGGTAAATATGCCTAATGTTTCTAGACTAGAAGCATTTTTAAAGGTCCAACTAATAAGAAAGCGTCTCGGCTGATATAAGGGCAATCATAAACACCTAATTGAAAATGACTAGTAAGTTCAAAGCATTAAAAAAATGCCGCAAAAAATATTCCGGCCAGTCATCAGGCAGCTGAATCATGTGTATAATAGGGACATCACTAAAATAAACATACATGAACCGCGGCATAAAATAAAAGCATTCGCAGAGTGGGAGCGCGAAAGGGGTAATCGCGGTTGGCTCACAAAACGTTCACCGTTTGTGCAACCTTAAAAGAAGCTGTTACAGCCATGAAATGCTATGTTAACTCATCATGTAGGTAATTATATTTTTTACACCAAAGGAAAACTATATTTAATGATATTGTTGTATGACTTTTTTCAAAAGAATTACCTACTCTATTAATGCTAGAAACTCCGGTAACTGGGAACATTTATAACTATGTCGACCACAAATTTAATGTAAAGTGAATTTATAGTTTAGCTGTTAGTGACGTCGCTCCGTGTTAGTGTTTGGTTTGTAAATAAATGTTAGAGGATTGTGATTGTAGCATTTTACTTCTAAATGGTTTGAAAACAAGAATCTACTGCATTGAAGGTTGTTACAACAACAGTTGAGGAGACTTGTATTTTTCATCAAATGCATATTTTGAGTCATGAAAATAGAGAAGAAGTCAACAAAGACATAAATGTTGCCCATAAGAATCAGGCTAATATAATTAGAACGGTGCCATGATCTTTGATACAAGCAGTTCAAATGCCATTTTGAATTCTCAGATTGCAATAAAATAAAATTTAATGAAACTGTTAAGACTGAAAAGGACAACAAAACGGGAGAGAATGCACCAGATATTTCAACACATTTTCTCAAACCATTCAACAGTAAAACGTCGAATCTGTTAAAATAACTAAGTACTCACCGCGCCGCTTCAGACATAACAGACGTTTGCGAACACTTACCTGTAAATGAAAAATAAAAACACATTAAAACAATATAAAACTACAATGCGAACAACAAGACGTTACAAAAGTTTAAACTAAAAATTATTTAAATAATGTTATAGTAATATAAACATTTTCTTGTGTTACAACTTCGTTGGCACTCAAAGGATGGCCCGCCCGTCCGCTGAAGATGGGCTGGGCTCTATGTAATTAGACCAATTTAAATCTTAATTAATATTAATTGTCCGACGTCGGAACGAATCTGTCGCATAAGGACGGCCGGGGAAAAAAGTCTTTAAGAAAACATTACTTTTTATTTAATTAAAAACGTTAAATTTAAAAAGAACCAAATTTGGAACGTCCCGGCGTGGCGCTTGGCGCGTCGCCTTTGTAAGTTTGAAGCGTACTCGAGGGCACGCGTCGAGATGCAGTGAAACATAGTGAAACATAGCTCCGTTAAGACTTTTCGCCGCGAGTGTACAGTAAAATAATACGGACTTTTATCGTCGCCGAGTACAATGTTGTCGCTTCAATACAATACGACGCCCTGTTAGTACTCTTAATACGGATGTAACATTTATTATTCTATTAAATTATAAGGTCATTTTATACCACCGTGTGCTATAAGTGTTTTATGAACGATTTCCTTTTGTGGAGCACAAATGAACTTCGTTCTTTTAAAAGCGTTCGCGATGTTAATGTCGCTCTTTAAATTGATCATATCTGTCTTTTTCGATACATCCGACTCGTTTTCAATTACTTTTATGATGTTTTTTACTCATTTAGTGCGGGAGCAGAGAAATGAAGCAATATTCCTGTTCTTTGGGTACTCTTTAGCCCTAGAACGCGTGGATTAAAAAAACCTGCACCAATAATCAAATGAGTGTCATTGTGGAAGACGTCGTTACTGACAAGACACATAACAGTCGGTGTATTCAAAGCAATTCTGTTAAAGGATAAAGCGTTTCCATTAAAAAATATATAACATTGAATATTTATGCAAATGTTATAAAAACTTATACATTGGTCAATACCGTAGTTATGAATAACAATTGCCGAGCAATGAATAATGTAAAGAGCAATTGAAAAAATCTCTCAGAGTATCGTAACAAACACCCTTGACCTCTGACCCCTCCCATTCCAATTCCTCCCTCACCTTATTCAACTACGTTATTATTTTTAATTTACACCCGCTCATTTTATTTGTTTTTTAATATTCTTATTGCAGTTTCAGCTGTTCTTTTAGGGTTGTCGGCTATAATAATTATGGCCAGTATTTATTTCTGTACACCAAATTGGGTGTTTTAACTGCTTTACATTGCAACTGTTTTGTGTCGTAGTTTTAAAATAATGAGATACTTCATTGGTCCAATGGTGTTGGGTTGCGTGTGGAGGCGAACCGTGAGGACATGGGTTCGGTTCCCAGTTAATTCTCATTGGGTAACAGGGATGCGGGCCAGTCTGTAAATATTTTTCTATACCTTTAATTTAAGCCAGCAACAATAATTTTCTAGTACATACAACTTCAAGAGAGGACTTGCACATCCGAACTTCCATTTGTCAAGCGAGGTCGCTGCCAGTAAGGCTACAATCGCAGAATATCGCTTAATACACAAAAGTTTGAAAAAATCCGAGACAGACTTGTGAATAAATATTATTTATTTGAATTCTTGATTGGATTGAAGACTTGCAATAAGATTATAAAGTAGACCCGCTCGTGTTTCGTTACACAAAAACGAGGAATTATCCATCTGATGCTAGACTGAAATGGCAGATTTTATTTCAAAAAGCCATTCGAATTTAAGAAGTATTTTTTTGTTATGGCTTACTATAACAGTGAATGACAACGTAGAGCCATTAAACCTCAAAATTAGTCACGAAAATTATTAAATTACGTAAAGTTGACTTCCAATAGACAAACCAGTACTCTAATATAGATTTACTATCAATGAAAGAAATCGTTGTCCATCTATCTAAATATAAATATTTACCCATGGATTCGAACCTGCAACACACTCCCAAAGCCATTGCCAAAACGGCTACACGCAGCCCTAAAAACAACGTTGTACATACAGGGTCGGAAACTGCAGTGACAAGCGAGCACCCAACCAGATGTCATCTTTTTCCCCGTCCAGTAACGGAACCGCACGGTTATGGTAAGACAATGCGGTCGGCACAGAAACCGCCGCGGCCGCGAGCCAGACTAAATCACCGGCGGGTGTGGGTTCAGTCCCAGTGCAAGATGTATGCTACTCCCCACCAAGCTTTTTTGAGGCTACTTTTAACATCGCCGCGCATTTGCCACATCCTAATAAGCGAAACGTAAAATGCTATGCAATATTAATAGTATTTTTTTACGCGTTTTCCCTTTCTAGCCAAAGTGGACGCCTAAATGAAAAAAAGGTAGGCGGTAGTTGCTTTGTGCTATAAATAACTACATACAATAATAACACACGAATTGGTACCACATAAGATACAAGTCTTGAGCTGCGAGTATCGGAATCTGCAAGAAAATTTTCGGTCTCATAGAAACAAATACTTGTGGATCATACAAACATTTCCTTTTTTTGCGAGAACCGTGTCCGAAGTCTCTTGTTTCTAAACCGCGATCTTTACCAACTGTGCCGCGTGCGCAACAAGAGAACAGCGTTCGTCTTTTCCATAGTATATCGGTCGGAGACTGACATAACCTGTCTTTGAAAAATATTGTAGCGCTCTTAGTATTACAGATAAAGAACAATTTATAAAAATAAATAAGGTAGTACGTAAAATATTGCTGCGATTTAAATGCAATGCTAATAAGAATTGAAACGTAAATGATGTCACATAAAGACGTTTATTTGCGATTAATTTTATCCGGCGTGGAGGCCACGGCACGGGCACGTTGTGGCGGTTTGGCGTTGCACTCGCACCGGACGGCCGGCTCGGCGAATCTCGCGTAGCGTGCAGTGCGCGCTTGCCCGCACGAGCACACATCGATAACATTAATTATAATAATAATTTTAAAACTCGTCATGTACAATATGTTGCATTTAAAATGTGTTGAGTAAAAGTGGCACGCGTTCGACACGCAGTAATGAGCTGTGTGGAAAATGGACCGCGACGCCTATGGACATAATGGAAAAACAAACAATACGTACCGAGAAAATTCACTCATAAACACTGTTCTAAGAGCAACTAAGTGCGGGCGTTAATTATTAGTTTAAGTATTCATAAAAACGTACGTTTACGCCAAGCCCAGACTGTGGCGGAAGCCGGCAAAAAGTGTTATTTCGACTTTATGGTATCGGGCCGCAGCTGGCGTGTAGGCCCGCCTCACACACGTCGGTCGAGCCCGCCGCGCGGCCGCCGAGCGCTCACCGCAAATCACACACTTTATCAACGAAATAAGAAGAAAACATTTGTAACATATTCACTCTTTCCGGGAGACATTAGGTCACTCATTATAATCAGAGGGTATTCATTCGCTGGACGGCAGTGAACTGGACATGGCGAGCTCTTCATAAAGTAGCTTTAAATCAAGTATCTTTTATAAACGTACATGGTAATGAAAAATATGTTTCAAATCTAAGAATATAGAGCCTTGAATACTACCAAACTCATAAAAGTTTAGACCTTGTTTGAAATATTATTAACCACACAATAGTATAAAAATCTGTACCTAACATAACTCCAATTACAATAATAACCGTCTGCAAAACTCTTCAAGAACTAAAATCTGAAAAAATGCAAGCACAATAGTTTCATCGCTTGAAAACGACGTTAAATAGAAAAATAATCCAGCATTTATTCATCTACGCCACACTTAATTTATTAGACTTTAACCAACTTGCCGACTTAACGTCCAAGCGTTGACAATGCTTATCTGAGCTTGGAAATGCAAAGTCAAGTAGACGGATAACTGTAGTATTATCGGGTAATTCTCTTAAATTTTATCGTGTCTTCAGAAAATCTGCGACTTATGAGCAGCTCCAGGTTTTATATTGAAACTCGCGCTTGATTTGAGCAAGGAGGGGACGTAACTAAAGTCCTTGTGCTACTTGAGTAGCTAGTAACGTCCTTAGACTTCTGTTCAATTTATTGACCAATACATGTTCGTATTTTAACATTGAAAGGATTTTTCTCGTAGATTTAATGAACAATGGAGATTATTGAAAAATATGTTTCTTTACAGACCTTTTATATTGCTATGTCTTATAAACATGGTATAATCATCTCGATTTTAAGGTCTTGTTTATCAGTGTTTCTTAAGTCCGAAGACACAAGAATTTTATTATTAATCTTATGAATCTCAGTAAAATAAACTTTAATACCAAATTAAATAACGCGCATAATATATTTATTAAGATAAAATAAAATAAAAACGCAGTGATATTGTATTAGGCGCAAGTTAAAAATACTTTATCTCTCATTTATATAAGAAACCGCATATTGTGATCTAAATGATTATACCACAGCGATGTTAATCCGGGTGTTGTTAAACGCTCGTGTGCCGACCGCCTTAGAGTCGCGCCAACTATTTATTTTGTATTACACACAGCCGGTCGTCGTCTTGTCTGTCTGTCCGTCACAAGCGGCGGTCGCCGGTCGCCGGCCGCGTCACAACCATATTGGAAACGTTTTATATTTAATTTATATTAAATTATACAGAATACATAGCGATACGCTAGTACGAGTTTTAGAATATCAATAATTTATAATTTGCAGTGGCCTCTAAAGTAATTTATATGCCAGACAAATTACACTTATCATAGATTGTAATGTTGTTGTAATAATATAGTGGGGTCCCGAACGACCAAATAAATCTCCAACAGACGTACCCATTTTGACGAATAATAATGTACATTTTATAACTCAATGGCAACGTATCCCAAATCAAATAAATAACTTTCTTGAGGCGTTTCATGATGAATATAAAAACACGAAAACAAGGAAAACGTGTTTTATGAAGTAATTAAATGGTGTATTTTTATATTGATGTGTAATTTCTTGGACTATTTTAAATGCTGCATTGGCAGTGATACTCTTGTTTTTTGTAACAATATGCATTTATTTCAAACATAAATGGTCACATAGTGACATTAATAATTTGAAGTGTATTACTCAAAAATCAATAACCTGAAAAAGTCAGAACGAGCTCCGCGAGTAATGGTTAGTATCTACACATGTTATTCACTCATTAAATGTACGTGTTAAAAATATAATATAAAGACTTACAACAAAGCAACTGTAAATCAAGTTCCGAGAAAATGCGTTGCGCATTCGCATTTCTTCTCTCTTACAAATTATAAAACCGTCGGGCGTTTATTAAAAGCTATATATTTTAATTCTCACCCGCGCACCGAGTTGACAGGCCAGATTATAAATAAAAAAACTCTATATAAATATATATACAATGTCTTTGTCTCGGGTGTTTTATGAGTGAGTCGCTTTTGAGTGCGGGTTTGCTTGTCCTTGCATTTGTGAGTGTTAAAATGATATCAATGCATTCATGCAATGATTTTTGTTAACACAAATAACGTTGAGATATTTGTTTTAATTATACAACGTCTTATATCGACCTTTATGGTGCAAGTAATACATTAGGTTTAAAGTTTTTTTGGGAAACCATATTTTTGATTTATAGTATAAACAAAAAACGTGTCGGCATCCTACACTGAAACGCAGGGAATATGATCCTGCACTCCGCTAGATCTTGACCTACCAATTTCACTTCATTTGCTTTTATCAATCAATTTTCATACCCATGAATATAAAATTAAATGGTGCTTCTTTAATATGTCACCAATTAGGCCGTAAAGTCGCCATTTTTCCATCAAGAGTGAAATAAATTCTTATGAACAGACGGCAACGCACTTGATTCCTACGTGTCATGTTTAGTTTTGGTTTATTATTATAAGATAAAACGATTTACAAAATAAGTGAATGATTTGTAGGTGGACGCGGCGACTATTGTGTTAATATTTCTGAAATAATATATCATAGTACAGAACAGGTGTACGTTTCGTCTATTTAATTTATGTTCAGAGTTTATGTTATGTCTGATAAACGAGTTATAGTAGAAACATGTAATTAGTTTTTTTTAATTCAACAATATTTAAGAGACTACACACCAGTCCCAGTTTAGTTTAATATGTGCTATTTGATATTTGACAAAGATGTGACAGGGCCGTAGACCGTCACTGAGAGTACAGATCTCTATTATTTTATTACTGGCATAGATTATCTTTCGAGACTCGTTTCATACATTCTCGACAGGTTCAGGATACTTCCACCTTGTCAATAACAATATACCTATAATATAACAACACAGTTGCCAACTGTCTTCCACAAATCATTTGCACACCCTTCTCTGCGCTGTTTTTATGTCTTCAGTGTAATTCCGACCACGTTTCAAAAGTTATTTGAAAAATTCTATATTTGCATATTCCATAAAAGTCTACAACGCGAAAGGTGAGAATCGCCCAGCGGATGCAATCGGTGGCCGGGCCGGCAAAAAGTTGTTGCACATACGCTGGCATAATTTTGAAAGTAACTTCCATTCTGTCCAGACGAATAAAAGTGCATCCAGGATACACGAAATGTAATTTATAATGTTTTGAATTTGCAAGTCAAACTATCCAAGTTTAAATAAATAGAACTAAACATAATAATTATAATATGTTTCATTATGCATATACATGTATCAAACAAAGTACGTTTTGATCACCTAGACCCAAAGCAAAAATCTGTCTCTGTGCTGATTTAACTCACTTGACCTCATGTAATAGCCGTTTTCTCGCACACAATGTCAAAGAATTCGAAGTAGTAATATCATTCTCACGGATCCGAGCCGGAAATAACTGTCTATACACAAAACCGCGAATTTATGAGGATTACAAATGTTGCCACACAATACAGTTATAAGAACAATATTAATTACTTAAATTAATGTAAAGTATATTCTAATATAATAGAACAGTGTATCGGGTATTAGGTTAATTAGCCCATTGTTCGATGTTTTGTTCGTATGGTGTGTTGTGAAACAGATCGCCAGAAATATTACAAAGTGTATGAATAAATTGTTATTGTAGTCGCGTATTTTATGGCCCAATGTTTGAACCACTGTTAGGATATGAAGCCAACAAATTGACTCATGTTAAATGACATTAATTTTAATGTGAACGGAAAAGGTTAGTTAGCTTCCAAGGAATTGTTTAGCTACTACTTTTGAACATAAAAAAATGTCTAAACTGAATGAAATGGTTTATGAATGGGGATTTCTTTCTTGAACATAGTAAATTATAATCATCAATATTGTGTAAAATATCCATTCATATGTCTGTATAACTAATATTATACGCCTTTTTTTAATATGTGTAAAAGAAACTATTCTCCGCAGAGATTCAAAACGTTGTCAGAGCACAGTGAAGTAGGAACACACAAATATATAAGATAATAATAAAAAGTAATTATAATAATTATTGTATGCCCGCATTCGTGCGGTGCCGTCATGTTGCTATTGATAATAATAGTTGGGGGAACAATAAAATATACTTTAATTAGCGACGTCGACGTTCGGTAGGGCGTCGACCCTACTCGAGCGCTTACAAGAGCCGAGACGACGCCTTCACGACCACGACAAATTGCAGCACCGGAAAATCGGCAAACTATTCTTATGTCCAAGTTTTTAGTCATCAATAAAGAAATAATGGAACAAAATATAAAATATATAAAATGAAAACGGTAATTGTATAAAAGTAATAATCAAATTCTCAAATTAGTTACATTATAAGTTATTTGATGCATAACTTTTTCTGACGACAAAAAACGGACTCGAAGTGAATCACTGCTAACTCGTCGATTGATGCTTATGTATGCAATATTATGCGTTTCGTTAATTCAGGGTATCAAAGTTGGTGCTTTACAGCCGCATGAAGAGCCCAATTTCCAAAGATAACAATGAATAAATGATGTGCCACATCTTGACTTACCGCACCGGGCGTATTTAAATATTGCTTTATGCGGCGCTTACGTAACGCGGCCGCGCTGTATGAATGGTTTATGGTATTCTTACTATTGATGTATGCGCGGAGCTTCCAGATTTTTTGGAAAATATTTTATTGTTCTTATTTATTCATAATTATTGTCTTAAGATTAATACGAAGGTTTGTCAAGATCTCCAAATCCTTGTACGAACTGTGGTACAATGTGGTTTGTTCATATGAATTATAATATGTATACTTTTCAATAATTCCATTATGATAGGAAATGCACAAAAATACACCGAGAAATATACTTTTGGTTACAATTGAATTTTAATTGAATAAGAATTTCTGTAGTTTCTAAAACCATTCCCCAAGAAATATGATATTTTATAAATGACACAACAATGTTCACGTGAATAATATTCAAACGAGTAAAATAATTTGAGCAGCACAATCGTCAGGTGTAAAACAATTTAATTTCTGCACTAGTATGCTTTGCAACATTGTGGTCTCTCGAAAAAAACCTGCCGCGACAGTCGCTCCTTCACTCGTTTTTTTATTAATTATTATATGAATTTAAAGTTTGCGGACGAACAAACATCTGACCGTTCATTCTTGAAACAGGAGTAATTGAACATCGCAAATACCTTTTAATAACAAAATTGTGTAAAGGGTAACGATACTAGTGCTGGCTGGACGCAGTACAGTTCCCACTACTCACTACTTTATAATGTCAATAGACGCGTTCGCACTACTCTCTTAATTTATGTGTATCGAGTTTTAGTTCACTGAATTGCCGGTGGGAAAAACGTTATCGAAACTTACACCGACCTAATAAAATAATGTTATTCATAAGTAACTATCAATATTGTTTTTTTGCTGAATGATAATTGTGATCAATTACTGTAATTTAACAGTCATCATCATCATCATCAGCCCTTCTGCGTCCACTGCTGGACATAGGCCTCTCCCATAGCACGCCACTGGGCTCGATCTTCAGCCCATCGTCACCAACCGCTACCAGCCACCCCACGAATATCGTCGCTCCACCTGGCTGGAGGGCGTCCTACACTACGTTTACGTAATTTAAATACTACCTATTAATATAAAAAGCCATCGTTATACAATGTCACAAGAACCACAATACCACTTAACATGTGCCTTGGTCTTAACATAGCTGCCAGCTGGGCTAAAGGCCGCAAGGTCGCCCAGAAATTTGTTGATTTAATATCGTCAAGAAAGAGAGTCAATGGTTTTGTACGGCCCAGCGGCCTCAGCAGGGAAGCGGCCAAAGTAACGCTTAATAGAAAAAGTGAGTTGCAGTAGAAGTACCAGATTAAATATTAAGAGACTTCAAACTAGAACCTCATTCATGCAGACGGAAATAAACAAATGAAGCTATGGACCTTACTCAGTGTCATGTATTTGAAGAGTCAAATACAAACAGCAATGGACTGCTGAAGACTGATGATAATAAATAATAATATACCAACCTGTGGTGATAAAAGACCTCCTGTCTCTATAATTCATGGAAATAAGATAATAAAAACGTAACGCGAACATCAGAATTCACGTCACACGTATGTATTTTATATTTATTTACAACATTACAATGTAATCCTCAATAGAATTACGTCCAATTTGCATGCAATTATAAAATGTAATTTCCTGTAATACGAAAATGATACTAATCGCGTATAATCATTATATGAATGATCTTGATAGTAAATTGTGCGCGCGGTGCGGCGTGTCTCTGTGCGACAGATGGGTTCAATCATAACTCCGTTTAGCATTTTAAGACGTTTAATATTTATTTAAAATATATTATTTATTTATGATTAATAACTCATAACGATGGGTCATAAAAAAATTGCATGCTAAATATAAACGCATCACGAAATTATATTTTTATCGAAGTCCTAATGAAGGATCTTGATCCCGATTCGGAATAGTCCAAACTAAAAAGACAACGTGATATCCAAATAACGTACCAATTATGCGAAGTAATTTCTAAGAAAGTCTTTGAATAGCAACATACGCTCATAAAATGTTAAATTATCCTTATAACTTACTCGACGTACTGACGTGCTCGTGAAACGACATTTTTACATTAAATTTCACTGCAATATATTACGTTCATACAAACGCAATAAATGTTCATAACACCGATGCTCCAAGACAACAATCTATTTTAAATTGTTACTTATTGTATTACAATAAGAAACTTTACCGAGAGACGACAACAATATTGCAATCTTGGGCCAGTGATGCGCCGTCGAGTCGATTCCACTGTCGATGGTCAAGTGTTCAGTCTCGACAAGCGAGACAATTTATATGAATTCAAATAAAACATTATTAGACTGTAAGATATGAGATAGCAATCAAATGAAACACTACGAATGATTTTTATAAATAAAAATGAATCCAATTCAGATACGTTCAAACGATTTCTTTTCAAGAGCAAATTTCTTGTGAATCTGTATTGACTATTGAATGTTATTGGAAAAAAAATGTGTTAACTTCGCGCTTATAAGTCTTTCCATCTTATAATATTTAATTTAAAACTTTGCGATGCCAATTACGTATCAATGGCTGCTTTAATAAAAAACATCAAAAGATTGAAATATGAACAAGTCTAAAGATTTTTTTAAGTAAGTATAATTTTCGGAAATGATTACATTTTAATAAACTTTGATAACGTTTTCTTAAAAAAAAATATATAGCCCTACGACGAGTATTATGCTAAATATATTTCAGATGATAAAGACTTCTTCCCAACGATTCTTTATATTATAATTGTGTTTATCTGGCGATTGGGATATAAAAATAGTTTTATCGACTATTAAATAATACTCCGTGCCATCATTACTCAATGGCACAGGCAATCGCACGTATACGTGTTTACAGTCATGTGGCAAAAGATTATCCACTTTATTATTATCGAGGTAGAGTAAAAAAATGATTGTGTAAAATTACATGTGTCGTATGTGTGTACTAATTGCGATATTAGAGGGTTGTCTACAACAGGCTCGGATCGCATTACAATGTATGATTTAAATTCACATGTGATATTATTGAGAAAATTAAGCATTGGCAGAAACTACAAAAATATTTATGGACGTATCAGCTACCTGAAGGAAGGCTAATCGAAAAAATAGCCTGGCTACGAAGATACGTAATCCTTTTATAAGTATATAGAAAGTTAGTACCCAAAGATATTGATTCTTGGTAGGTTTCACTGTTATGGTGTGTTTAGTCGATTTCCTATAGACGTTTGAGAGCTAAAGAACATTGTAAGTTTGAGACTTCTTTCGACCGAAGACATTACTTAGTAATCATAGGTTTACTGTGACATGAAGAAACTTTTACCTCTAAAATACATTCGATCCCATCGCAATATTAAAGGCCAACGAGAAGTACCGCATTTTTATATTGACAATCATATTAAACTTATTTGCCCGACCGCGTATAAATTTAATTACTTGTGAATTGAAGCTCAGAGCCTGTTTCAAGTAGCTAGCAAACTAGAGGCTAATTTGACGCAATCGAACGGAGATCTTTACAAGCTTGTGAGGTTTCTTGAGGTGTTTTAATATATTTAGTTATGAAATGAATGCTAGGTATGTCTCGAATGTAAAGTTCTGGGTATCAAAGATTTGCATTTAAGCACTGCGGTGTTCGGATTTTTGTATTGTAGACAGTTTCTAAGCAACTAATGTGTATAAGTGACAAGTGCAGTACAGTGTCATGCAGTGCTTACCAAAAGTAAGTTCTGAATTGTGCAGACGAGGAATCTGCTCATTATAATTGTATAAAACATAAAGATATTCACAATGCCATCTATAAACGGTCCATCTATAAATGGAAAAGTCATCCAAATTAAAGGGACAGTCATATATGCGGTCACCGTGCATTCATCTAATTTTAAGTACAGTTCACACACGGCGAAAACCACGTGTTTACGATCGCGCGGTTTGAACCTCGTGCAAATCGATAATTGTTCAGACGAGGCGGTGACCGTGCGGATGTTAGAGAGAGGAAACCTCATTCCGAAGATGGACGTTGAAGAGGAATTTTGGAATTTTGGGTTGTGTAAATAAAGTATATTTCTATAACCACAGCACTGAACATATCACAGGATATTCCCTTAGTTATATATGTATTTTTGTATATTCAACGCAATATTTTTATTTTATTTTGCATGTCTAATTCTATATCGTGCCAACAAACTCGAACGCCAGTACCGATAGCAAACTCAAAAGCAAAAAAAAATTAGGGACGAAGCGGTTGCTCTACGTCAGCTTTCTGCAAAACAGTAGCAATACTTTGGTGGAGCCGATCCATTGGTGCTAAAAGTTTAATAAGCTCACAACATGACTCTATTCCTTTAATTTCCATACTGGGAGTAAGAAGATAATATCCAACAATTATAGGTAATTGTCCAATTGTATTTTATTTATTCTGATCATTTATCTGCAATTGGCTGGCCAGAATACCACAATCTGCTTAAAAAATAAAATTGTTTCAAGTATATCTTGCTAATATTGTGCCAGTGTGAAATTGAAACGTATTTATTATTGCTTCTGCTTTTACCTTTCTATAATTTGTTATAGGCCTTTCCAGATCCAATATTTAACATTTGATTGAGAAACATCATAAGAAATATAAACAATCATCCTGTTATTTTTTTGGGACAGACATTGCGAATCAGGCAGCATCTAATGCGATAAGGTTATCCAAAAAAACGACAAATTTACAAATATTTGAAATGACAAAGGCGACTCAATTCCTACAATCGTGGTTTCTCTTCACACAGCATATAAAGAGCAAATGTGACAAAATGACATGAATGTGGACGGAGCGGTAGTTCAGCAGCGTGTAACGAGCTCAGTGGCATACAACTAATTTGTTATTAGCCGCATAATAATCACACATTGTGCCGGTTAATAAATAGAAAAAGCGACAATAGAAATAACAACTCACAAACTCATTTAATAATGAAATTGTATTCCATATAAATATATGCTTGTTACACGTTTCTCGGTCGGGCGGGTCGGTTAATGTGTGCGTTTGTTTATTGAAGCCACTTCCGTATGTTCCGCACGCGGAGCTGTCCCCGTTACTTGTCCTCGCGTACCAGTACACCATTTGACCATCTCAGGGACTTTTGTGCATATGATACATTTTCCTATTTTTATCAATGGTGTTACGCAGTCAAGAATATTAAGTGAGATAAAGAGAGAGCTACAATTTTACAGGGGTTGAGACAGAAACACTACATACATGCATTTGTGTCTACGTCGAGTTTCCACCAAACTGTCATACAATTAAATTGACGTGATTATACCAACGTAATAACTGAACAAGTGTCTCATCACCTGCTGTGAAAAATTAAAATAATAAAACGAACAAATAGACTGCCACTCATTAAGAAATTCTTTTGAATATTAAAAATTACGAAAAACTTGCCACTTGTGTGTCATCACATTTGCACGCCATATACAGCTCGACCGGGCTGTGTTCACGCTTATAGTGTGCAAAAATTATGTTTTATATTATACACTTTGATAATTGGTCAGATCACCATAAATGGAGTATTGTAGCGAGGAGTTCTCTGTCGCTTTTAATATTCCTTTTTAACATTGTGTCTTTTAAAATTGCAAATGTTTGTCGCGGATCGATTCGACCCTCTGAATATTAGAATGATAGTGATGTAGATTATGCACAAACTGCTACTAATGTGAATGTTAATGGTATACGCAACGGCCCTAAGAGGCACTTCGATACTTCGAGGGTTGAAACTATTTAAAATATTTATTCTAAGTACCCTTTTTCGCAGAAGAGCATAGTAAGCAGACAATCCATTCAAGACACAATTGTAATACACCAAAAAATTCAAACATCGGTTCTATTGTTACAAACCATTTTATCTGCCATTCGAAAATTGGTTCTAGACGAGCTTTTATCCATCAAAAGACGTCATAAATATTTCTTTACTTATATCCAATTTAATTCGCACATAATAAGTTTATCCTTGTAATCACTTTCAATAAAAGGTACCGTCAAACTGTGCCAGTTGCTGGCATATAATATAATATACACGATAACATATTATTCAAAGCGGACGGAGATAATTCGCAAGCCAAAGCCGCGTGTGAAGGTTAGCAAAGTAATAATGAATTCATTAGATCGTTACTTCGTATATAAACACATATTTAAGACAATTGCAGTGTATTATGGCGTACTGAACACTACTTATTCGTGCCATGTCTTCGGTCATAATGTCTGTTTGACTGCATGACAGGCATTTATTACAATATCGTTGGTTCTACCTGTCCGTGCGTACGGCCCACTTATTATACTTTGTAATATTATTTTAAATAAAAGAACGTTTTTACTTTTTATATTGCTGTTTGCATTGCTGTCTAGATACAGTAACAACTAATAATATAAGTCTAACTCCTACGGACCTATGTAATTAATTCGTCATGCTAGAAACACTACGATAATGAAGAGATTATGCCGGAGTTTACAGGTTATATTTTCAGTACTTGTTATTCTAAATGAATTGATATTTGTAAATACCTCTCTAAGATAAATATAAGCTGACATTTTCTTCATAAAAGTCTAGGTAAAAGATAGAATAATCATACTCTCACGGAAATTAATACATTCAATGTCTAATTGGCCCGCCATGTGACCTGTCGAAGGAACGAAAACCGCACGAATACATGAATTCTAATATGGACATATTGCTACAGCAACCGTGGCGGCGCTTGTCGTATTACGAGTACTACACGAAAAGCTTTTTTAAATGTTTCAACGTCAAAATAAAGTCATGTAGTCGAACACTTGCTTTGTGTGTAAACTAGGTTATGTTATATGCTCCTATGTATATAATCATAAATATGGTCTTGCTTGTATCCTGAATGGGTAGACAGAGGTGCCAGTAATAGCAACCCCAATTTCCCAAGTTTATTTCCTTTCAAATTATATTATTGGTATAGGGAGAACCTATCGCGACGCAATTTTCGAAATAAATACAGAACACGTATGATCTTTATGAAATTTAAATTATTTACCCGAAGTAAATTACCTGGACTAGAGATCGAAACTAAGATACCAAAACAATAAAAAAGAAAGCTTTTTAATATACGATGTCTTAAATAAGACAAACATCTTTACCTGGAACAATAGGGTTCGATGCTATTTTACCGCATATTGGTTACTTTCAGTCTCCTGTCGTCGAACGTCGTCGGCATGACTAACTTAATTGCTTCTACACAAAGAATAAATGCGATGCACTTGCAGGCAATGTCGTGCTCATTAGGTATAGTATGCTTTATAAACGCATTAACGGAAAATAGAACAAAATTCTCTTAGTTTTATATCAAATTATTTCATCATAAGTTTATAAAATTGTTAGTTATAACCATATTTGCGTCTCTTGAGCAGCCCGCTTTTGAAATTTATTTGCTTTGTGACAAATATTATAAAAATAGAGTTACTTTGTTCAAGTATTAAAAGCAAGATGGGAAATGAGAATCTATTTGGTATACGTCTGCGTTATGGAACTTTCTATTAAATGGAATGAGTATTGTCAAGACTAGCATACTTAGTTATAATGTTTAAAGTAGAAATAATTCGCTTTTCGGCTCTCTCGACAGTCAGTTCTTCGCGCTGTGTATCCTGCCCACTGCCACTTTAACTTGCAAATCAAAGATAAAAATTGTAAACCTACGGACATACGGATCCCCTATATTTAATTCGTGTCTCATCGTATAAGTCTTTTTAGTTTATTCTACCGAAAAAAATATATATTTCAAATGAAAGTGCCCAACACTCACTAGAAAACACAATACAAGTATCCAACGAGTACGAGTATCTATTTCTTCTATTTCTTCCCTCTTAGTCAAGACTTTTATAACAGCGTAAATAATATACTTATTGAATTTTTTTCCTCGAAGCATTAATCTTAGTGAAATGTTCTTAGATTGTTATTGTAAGAACATTCTTAGTATTGCAGAAAAGAAATAAGAAATGTGAACTTCAAACACTGGATTTTATCTTGACGTTGGAGAAAATGTTAGAAATGCTGCGTAATAAATGGTACATATTTTTTCTTACTTATTAGTCTTAATATAGAACTGCGACTTAGACTACCTACCTTACCATTGTTGGTGTAGAAATGTTGATATTATTACCAAGACTTTCGCGATTTAGTAACGCCCACTACCTACTAACTTCTTTAAATGCAGGTATAATAGTGAGTTGCAAAATTAGTATAGTTACTTTAAAACTACTCATTTGAGGTGTAGTTAATTGATAAAGAGGGGCGTCGAAACGCTTTTATCTGACGCGCATACGTAATAGTATTCACACAAGTTCAGCCCTTCGTATTAGAGCTGTAAGCTGCTTGCTAATGCTCCGAAGTATACTGTATGTATAAATATGAGCCATTGCAGGCTTCTATTACGCAAGACAATTTGAGTACTACATATGATGACCAAAAAATTTACTAACGTAGTAATGTCATAGGTTTGGCACTCCAAGAATAGGTAGTAAAGGGCACAAATAAACATAAAATGGGCAAAAAACGTCACCGAGATGCTCTGCGTGTATTTACTTTCTTTTGATCCTAAATGTTGGTTTGTGAACGGTTGTTGATCGAATGACTTTTAACGGCCAATGTTGCATTGTATAATATTTTACAAAGTAAGTGTAAATAATACAGTACACAGATAAATTTTACTACATAATTATGGCACTCAGAGTGCTAATAATTTGAGTACGTTATTATACACCGAGTAAAATATATTACCTCTCCACAATGACATTTATTAATAAATTTAAAACGTTTATTTTTTAATATGTTTTATAGTTTGTATAGCAGCAATTACGCAGCCGATGCCGATGTACGGACGGCGAACAGTGTCGGCGCGTCTCGCAGTGCAGCGCCCGACAGTATGCCAACCTCGCCGTCGCCGATAATCTAAGCTCGTTTAAGATGGCAACAAACTTAAATCGGATCAATAGTTTTAATACAAACAAAGTTGGTAACCATGCAGACGGTGCCGGGCAAAAAGTACTTTCGCCTGTCTCTTGTATTTTTAATATCCCCGCTGCCCCCCGTACGCCTCTCCACCGATTTCCCTCGCTCGCTCCGTCACCCCCGCTTTAACATAATATAAAATTATAAACGATATGAATCACGATAATGTTCCGCGGAGCTGTGTGCGCGGCCAATTCACAACTTCACCGGGGCCGGGGCCTGTGGCCCCCGCCCGCGCGCCCGCCGCCGCGCCGCCCGCGCCTCCCGCGAGGCCCTCCGCGCTGCACCCCGCCGCAGTGTACGGCCGCACAGTACGCTAATGTGCAATGCCCGGCCAAGTTCAACGGCCAAAACTCAAAACAAATCACTATTGATATATCAAGTTAGTTATTACAAGTATTACACGAAAATCATATATTTATTTTTATCCAATTATGTTACCTCATTCGTGATTCTCGTATAATGAATGCTATTGTCACCATATAATCAAATTTATTGTTTTTAACATGGTATTTTTCTAAATTCCCGTAAGCCATTGATCATTCGATTTACTTTGATATACATACTTTGATATATATAAATCCAAACGAATAGCACCATTATTAATTAAATTACTACTAATAAAACGCATTAAAGAAAAATGTGACATAATATTTCCGATTTAAAATTGGGCGAGCAGGTTATCGTACTGTAGCGACGCGTACACGTCGGCGGCCGCCCCGCGCCGGCAAAAAGAAAAGTTTTATTTTTATAAGACAAGAAATTTATTATTGTCGATGCTTGTGTCGGTTTCACGTTACTTCGGAAATACGTTCGTGCACAACTTCGTACAAATTTCCCTTCCCCAACCACCCTACAGCCTCGCTATGGACACCTAGCTAGTAGCTATGGAGGGCAATGCGTTGGCCGAGTTAAAATATTTGAATAACTCGCTAGCGTGACGAACGGCTCGTTGCGGGAAGGGTCCGGTGATTCGATTCCTGCGTCAGAACAGAAGGGCATTGTTTGGCACGTTGGCCGATGTCTGTATGAATGTCTGGACAATTTGAGTAAGGAGACATTGTGAATTTTAAGTATGCAGTCTGGTAGCAGTGTTGGGCTGCATGCGAGGAGCAATAATGCCTCGGCTCCGCTGCGCAGCTCCAACAATGAAAGCTACAATCGGCACAAAGGGTTAGGCAGGAAACGTTTATTGCTGACGTTAAGCAGTTTAACTTTAATCACTTCGAATATGTTGCAAGGGGCTTCGATGAATTAATCTAAAAGGTCACGACCAAAGTCCGATCTTTCGTGATTTGACGAATAATAATAGCTCACGGCGAAGGTTGCTTGTTCGATTCCTGAGCGGATCAATTCGTAATGTTTAATATGGTTTTCTGACTTTGAGCATGTTTTTGTGCCACATGTTAAAATCGCTGCCATAACACAGAGGATATCGTAATATGTCATAATATTCCTAAAAATCTCAACTTTATCTGGTAAAGCTTCAAGAAAATCTTAAATAATTTCCGTCTTCACTAGTGTAGGTCTCAACGATAAGATAGTACGACAGTAGGAAAGTCTTCAATAGATTTATCTACATCCGAGAATAAAAACTAGAAATTGAGATCATATTTCAATTTACAAATCAAACCACACAGACATTAGTGCCAATAATTAATCAAATCAATCAAATTCTCCGCATTAGATATTCATGAGCTAGAGCTTCGTACAATAACCGAAGTATATTTATACCGAATATGAATAACGATCGAAAAATATAAAATATAAATGCATTTCGTCTGTCGGGTTAAATGATTTATTTTCAACTAGTAGAAATAAAATATGAACATGGTAAGACGCCACGCTTCTCGCGAACAAATCTCGTCGCAAATTGAATATGCATCACAATACAACACATCTGCTCTAATATTACTACAAGTATTGTCATTGCATATTTACAACAGAATTCTCTTGCAGGAACTTTATAGCACAATTTTATACCTTCAATTATTTTCGGTTTATTTTTCTTAAATAATTTATTTGAAGTTGATCTCGTTTATATATATTATATTTATTGAGTGAGATTGAGTGCACAACATTTACTAGAAAAATACACGACGGTTTCCATAACATACTGGTATAATATTTCTGACGTCATAATAATTAAATTAAATAACGACATTTTGTAGACTAAACGGGTTAAAGTATTTATATAGCAACAAGAAGTAATAAATTATTGTTTACAACAAAACTAGTGAGATAGTGTGGCACGCGCCTTATCGACCTACTACATGTTTGCGGTAATATATCTTATTTAATACAAATATATTGAACTACTGCCAAATGCAAAAGTTATTCTGCGAGTGCTCTTTTATCTTCGTTTTACATCGTAATGTGCTCGGCTTTACGTAATGTACCATCAATGTGGTGAATTAATTGTAACTTCGCACTTTAATACAGAAACATTAAAGTATCTAACTAATTTAGGCACATTCGAGTGGGAACTGTGCCTTTGTTGTTTACTTCATATTAATATTAAACATTAGCGTACGAATTAATGGAGGCCTCGTCCTAAATTCAAATATAATTTACAGTTCCAAATGCACTCGTAATAAACGCATTCGGTAGACATCGCTAAATGGCAGCGAGCACTGGCGAGCGTGCCCGAACACACACGAGCGCGCGCGAACCTCACCGAGCCTCGCCGAGCGCCGACGTAATGCCGGTGCAAGCCGCAGACATTGTCGGTAATTACCGGTGCCGCTATAATCGCACTTAATTACAACTATACAACTCACAATCGCGCCAGTTTCAAGTATTCATTATTAATATTAATTCGCGATAAAACAGGTTTGTTCTCGAACCCCGGTACCGAGCTGCATGCGCCCCGCGTGCGTAACTCTACACCCTCCACTCGCTTCATATTTAATTATAGAATAACATTCGTATAAATATTGTGAACAAAACGAACGCGCCGATTTCATATGTCATCTTAAAAGTTCACGTGACCTTTTACATATATTTAAAATTGCGATGAGAAATCAGCCAAGTCTCGATTCGTAACATTTTTAACCCGAGTTGATTTATGTTGTGAAATATGAATCAACATTGTTTACATTAAGTATACATTTCACGGTTTTTTTTTGTAATGACACAAAATAATACTGCTATAGAACTGTAACACTAAATGATACAGACAGACAAAGAAATTACACGTACTAAATAAAAAATCCATACAACATTTTATTTTATCATCTAAATTGGCGTTTACGATGGAGAACAATGCCGGGCTACGAACCAAACAAAAGTGGGACGCAAATAAAGAAAACAATAAAATTAGAATATATAAACACATAAAAACTGGCGTCCAGAATGTTCACGCTGCGGCGGCGGGCGCATGCGCCCGGCGTCACCACACATTACATCAAATAAATTAATATAACATCGGAGTGCACACACCGAACCGCCCGGCATCGCTTGCCGTCGCTCGCCATCGCTCCCCGCAGCTCTACATCGCTCACAGTAACTCGCTACGTCATAGTATCATCGTCTCTCAATCACTAGATGGGACAAGCAAGCTACGTGCGGTCGCCACCGCAGCATGTTTATTTGACATTACTTTTTTGGTGTGATGTTTGTTTGTACGTTTCCGAAAGTTTCCCGACCTCTCGTATGAGTCCTAAACGTTTCGAGCATCTGTGTAGACATTAAACTTTTAAATAATCTTAAGCGATACAAGATTTTTTAAATATAACATTTTTTGTATTTATATTTAAAAAAAAGACTGTAAAAATTATTATCTTATTATAAAAAAGTTATGATTGTTATTTTCATAGTAACAATTTACAAGTTCCATTGTATTTGTAATGGAATAAATCTAATAAAATAAACCGGCAGGTTCCAAGGCCTGTATTATCATAATCATCCGCACAGTTCAGTTTATACGAGAGTCGTTCATAACAACGCAATCTATAGTCGATCCGTTGCGTGGCCCTAAAAGTCACTTTGCTTATCTCAAACAGGCATAAGTGAAAGTTAACGTGAATTTACATTTCCTACCCTAAAGTAATGAACATTAGAGCTATATTTCAATCGTGCTGAAATACTTACATCGTTCCATGTAAAGTTAGGAAAAGAAGTGTTTCGCGAATACCAACAGCGATATTTAGATTTAAAAATGTTATCAAAACTAGGGATTATTTCATTAGGTACTATTTTATATAGTATATTGTCTATAAAGATATACATATAAAAAGTTTATGATTGATGTTGCAAAAATATTTTACTTTGTTATATATGGCTTTTATTTGTTTAAATAAACGACAACGAGGACTCCCGTAACTTTTGAAAAGAAAAAGAAGAAAGAGCAGGACAGTGAACCAGTAGGGTAATTGGGACTCTTCACTCTTGGGCTATATCATTGACACGAAACACTACAGCGAAGTTTAACCGCCGCGCCGCTGTTGAATTTTCTTTAGGGGGTTATTTTACCTCAATTAAATTGGTTTTTAATGTAAAATCATTATTGTAGGTATTATAAATATGTATCCATATCAGACGCATGTGCCTTATCTGGTCTGTATCTAAATCTGAGAGAATGGAAACGCGCAAACGCAACGTCCATTCATATACTGTAATCTTTTCAATTATTGCGTCATAATTTATTGTTTTTGTTTAGACATGTTTCTCATTGCATCAGCCATTGCGAAATCGTAAACATAATATTTGACAATACTAAAAAGGTGGAGGAGCACAAATTGATTGATATTATTTATAATAATTAATAATGAGACAAACATAAAGCATTGAAATTACTTATACTACTAGCTTCTGCCCGCTAACTTCGTCTGCGTGATTAACTTTGTTAAAAAAAATATGCAAGTATAGATTATTTGGTATTTCTCATCCCGTCCCGTCCCGTTCCATTATATCCCGCCTGTTCTATCTCATTCTCACTCAAGGTATGTAATCCACGCCCATCGCATCCCTTTGAGTATAAAAAGCAACAAATATATCGGATTTCTGTCCTCATCCCACGGGAACACTTAATTTATCTGGATAAAATGTAGCCTAAATGTTAATCCAGTGTTAATATGGGGAATATTCGTTTTTCTCATTTATCTTCCATAATACAAAAAAACACCCTGTATGTAAATAACACATTTACCAGTTTTTAAGTTGGACTTGTACCTATATAACTGTGAAACCGCATCTCATTTCGTCTTGTAGTTTTTGCGTTATGCGAAAGTAAATAAAAAGAAACACCCTGTCTATAAATAAAATATATACCAGTTTTCAAATTGGACGTGCACCAATATTACTGTGAAAACTGCATCTCATTTCGTATGGTAGTTTTTGAGTAATGTGCAAGCAAACAAAAAGAAACATCCTGTATGTAAATGAAATATATACCAGTTTTTGAGTTGGACCTGCACCAATGTAATTGTGAAAACTGCATTTCATTTGGTGCGGTAGTTAATGAGTAATGTGCAAGCAAACAAAAAGAAACACCCTGTATGTCAATGCAACATATACCAGTTTTTAAGTTAAACCTGCAGCAATATAACTGTGAAAACCGCATCTCATTTGGTGTGGTAGTTTATGAGTAATGTGCAAGCAAACAAAAAGAAACACCCTGTATGTAAATGCAACATATGCCAGTTATTAAGTTGAACCTACAGCAATACAACTGTGAAAACCGCATCTCATTTGGTGCAGTAGTTTTTGCGTGATGCGCAAGCAAACATACAGACAGACAGACAGACAGACAGACAAAAATTCTAAAAAAAATTGTTTTGGATTCTGTTGCTGTTATAAAGACCCCCCGCGTTGAAATTTCTTAAATATCTTCCATGTACAGACATCGACCATTTACATTTTTATTATATGTATAGATTATGTATGCGACAGTAAGCTAGTAATTAATAAAGATATTTTATGTCTTACTACAATTAAAAGTCATAACATAACAATTTAGTCCTAAAAATAATCTATATAATATAATCCTGATAAACAATAACACACAGCTTAAAAAATATATTATGGTAAAACTTAATTTTTTTTTGTACAGCTAATGTAATATTAAATTATTATTTACTACCTACTTCATGTTTTAATGCAACAGCCAACTGATCAACTTCTGTGGGCAGGGAAATGCAGGTAATTTTAGCATCAAGGGGGAGGGTAAAACTTGAATGGATAAACAAGGAAAAATATACAACGTATCCTGCTTCAGTCAAAATATCATACTTAATGGCTCCTATTTCCTAATGTGGGATTCGATGACAAGATTAAGTAGTCTTTAACTCAACCATATTCAGATCCACTCAGTTGTGTTTCTTTGTTTATATCTGCCAAAATATATATATACGTATAATAATATTACAAATCTATTGAATCATTTTTAAGCAGTACCTACATTAAAATTATTTACTGCCACTTTATTAAAAACACATATTAACACATCTTTAAATACTTAACATAGCATTACATTAAATAATTTGTAATTGAAGTTATTCCCACACGATAATATAACAAGAAAATGTATAAATATGTGAGAATTGTGTACTTATCTGTACACGAACGTCAGCGAAACCGAGCGCTGCGTAGGTATACTTGTATCCGATAAAATTATTCAAATGATAACATCTATTGTTTTACGGCAACAATAATAAATAATTATCATTACGTATCATATACATATTTATGACATATTTACACAAAATATCCGGAATATAGACTGAATATGTCGTGATCGTGATTTACAGTATAACATCAGGCATTTCGTAACTAGTAATGGAAATTATTGCTATTTCAAATTAACATAATCACCATGTAATTTTTGAACTAGCATTATCTGTATTTCTATTGCTAATGCTATTGCTAACTACCCCCACCCCCACAGGATTTATTAAACAAAAAGAACATATAATTGTGAAGTGAATTTTTGAAGTGAGTGAATTTTTCAAGTAGGCGATGGCCAAACCCGAAACTATGAAGAATAGCGAAAAAATGCTGGAAGGGGTCACAAACCTGATTTTCATGAAAATTAAACTGCAGAAGTATTTGGATTTAAGACAAATCTATATTTCCGAAGAAAAAAATAACACATGCTGTATTATTATACCATTCGATATTGTTGCTAATAAAGATCAAATTCTAGGAAGTAATGAGCTACAGCAAACTAAAGGAATGAGGTTATTTTAGTGCAGACATAAAAAAATAACGTTATGTAATAGTGCTTACTGGTATAAAAAAGGTAAATATTAAATATATCGAATCTCGATTGTAGAGTAGGCCCGTGATCGAACCCGCGGCCTCTCGTTTTACAGCCGGCGTCTAACCAACTGCTATGACACTAAAACCTGAAATTTACGGCCACGCGTGCCGCACAAAAGACAAAAATAATTCATCGATTGTAATTCTATTACACGTCCATTACTTTAAAACCAGTCAGTTTCCTCGTAATGCAACAGCGCAAAAATAATTGTAATTTTGTAATGTAAATACAAACCACAAAAAATATTTGAACTATGTGTTATTATAATAATTACCATGCACAACAAAATATTACATACAGTACAAAAGGAAATACGCTAGTCGAGACAATGGCTGGCATTAAAAAACAAGAGTAACACGTATTATCAAAACTTCGATATGTATGTCGCTGTTATACATCTTGTCGAGTATTTATGTCGCACACATTTGCATGATACAAATTGGCGTGTTACTTGTATATTTGTTTACAAGAGAATGGGTGTAGGTATATCTATCATACTGCATTACAAACGTTCCATGAAAATAACCATCGATGCGTAAGCTATGCTTCACTAACTTCGCTTCTAAATGGCAGTAATATATAACGGCACGGACGTTTTCATTGCTACTATAATTGGTGTAATATCTGAGCAATATTAAAGAACGTTAGTACACATGTAAAGTTATTATTTATAAGTTGACGTGAGGATGTTAAATTAAAACGATACACGCTGATTTTGCAACAAATAAGTTTCTAATTAATGGGTTTTTTTATATAACGTCTCACTAAACGACACAATTATGCCAACTCGTTTAATAACTTTTTCGCTTCTTAGTAAATTATTTATTTTAATGAAATCTCCAAACAAAAAAAAACAGCCAACCATACAATAACCTATACATCATGTACATATTATATAATACAAAGTATCTAGAACAGCTACACTCAAACCGTTGTCGACAGTGACGCGAGTGGCGAGAATCGTTCTCCTGATTACCATTATAGTTTTTCCACACAATTGTATAAAGTTCGCATATTATAATAAAGGTGCTCCCACAGCGGCGCATGATAGCGTACTTTGTTTTTGTCTGCACTGCTTGTGGTAGAGATTGATGGATGCACAAACAGTACGTATACCGACTTCTGTTTGTTAGTTGTGTGAACACTATTACAAAATTTCTACTCGCATGTATGTCGGTGGAGTGAGTTGCTTAAGACCACTGTGTAACTAAACATCTCCAAATGCTTGTAAGATGTACAAGTATCTACATCGAAACGGATATTGTGAGACCGAAAAGTCTTTGACACTGTATCTACAGCTCAGAACGTGTATCAGTGTTGATTCAGACTTGTAATGCAATATTGTTAGGTGTATTTATTTATTTATTCAACTCAACATTTTTTTTTTACTTTTGACATAGTATTACACCGTTTAGATTCACCCTATCAATTCTCACCATAATGTTAATACAAAACAGTAAGAGCCTAGTATTTATATTTGTATTAAACCGATGGATGCAAAATCGAATACGTTAATAGCGGCGTAAATTGATTGTAGATTGCAATGTTCTAGGTCATTTCCTCAACTTTTGCTTTTCATTCGTCGTGAAATTTTCTTCTTTAAAAATACAAAGCGGGAATGAATCTCTAACAAATATTTACGATGTCTTCTCTATTGTTTCCAGAATCGACTAATTAAATCATCCTACGGCATAAAACCATCTACGCTGTAGATCGTAATATATTTAAGCGACAGCTAGACACACAATTACATCTGCAAACTAAAAACTGGCCGTAAAGTACAGAGTACAGCAAACGCAATTCCTCAAGTGCCAGGCCGTTGCGAAATCTCATATCAATCTATCAAATGATACAATTTGAATAAATTATAAATTACAATGAACAGTGTCGTCGACCTCTGTGTACGAAACTAATAACACACACTCACACACGCAACGCACACTCCCGGCCAAGACGTTATAAGTCGGCCAATTGTTGTCACAGTGGAATAACGATCAGTAAGCTATTTGCGTAATGCAATAAGTACGGATTTTTGATTGTTGCAAGATTTTGAAAAATATATCAATTATTATCGATCACTTTTAATTTGTTGCCATCAAAATTATCGAGTATGACTGCGTCGATGTAGAACTACTTGCGCTGCATTTGCAGAATCATAATTCTTTTCCATCGACTTCACTAATGCTAATAAAATTCCCTCACAGGTAAGCTTTACAAAGAATTAAGCTATACTTTACATTCCTATGTCAGGAATATATCTGCGCATTTTCTTAGAAAAGTCATAAAAATACATAAGGCCTTTAATTTCTAAAATGAAATATTCAAAAAAATTGGTAAATGTTTCCAATCGAAAATTTCATCGGTTTGAGCCTATTATAAAACTTATAATACTTCTTGCAACAAGAATAAAAAGCAATTATTAAGCTGCCGCGAAATAAACAGCTATTGGAATAGACTGTCGCTACTGGCGTGGATCAACTGCGCGGCACACGCTTTAATATAAAGCAATAACATGTTCAAATGCAGGGTTCACAAATGAAATCGACCTTCGCCACGTGATGGTCTCCATTTATATTTTATCGTTTAATCGATCAGGATCACACAGGATTAAATATTCGAACACGAGTGTAATATTGTGGATCTTCCTACTGAATAATATTTATTAAGCTATTGATGTAAATAATAAATCAACTATAATTTTGCCTTTACAGATGCTTAGAGTACTGTATCAATACTCAATTTTTCGGGTATTATGGAACTATTATTGTTGTTATATAAACGCTTTGTGCCTTTTTACCTTGAACTGATTATTTTGGTAGTTTTGTAGCTAAGTATAATATCATAATTATTATTAAATAACAACGATTGGTTTACAATATGTGTGTGTGCTCACTAGCCCACAACACATTGCGTGAATTGTATTCCTCCAACTATCTATGCCCCAAATTGACATTTGAAATACTATTTTCCCAGAATTAAAATGTCTCATTAGACATTAAACCCCAAGACGCCAAAAATATGTAATAATAAACAAAACATATACACAATAATAAATCCAAAATGGTGTGCGGGCAAACAATTAAGTTTGAACTTACTTTAACACGTTCTAAACTAAGTGTAACAACAATTGAGATGTGTCAACATTCACCATTTACGAGTTAGTAGGTCTCGGAAATACACCAATCCCTATGTCTAGCTACTATGCGTGTCTATGATTTCTTTTTACTGATACCATTGGCCACATATTGAGCGAGTGGAAACCACATGGATACTGAAGAGACGAGACGCGTATCTTAGGTTTTATATAAATAAACAAATACACGCAACAGATCTTTTAAATTTTAAGATCAAAAGTCTTAAAATTTAGGAAGACCGAATATGAGCAGAATGGAAGCAAACTATGCAGAAAGGCGAACTCTAGCAGCACCGAGGACTATCTCAAGAGGAACGAACTAATAGATGTTATTAAAAAACTACGCTAACTTTACTTATATTACCACTCAAAACAAGGGAGTATCATCTTTAAAACAATTGTAGTAGGGATTTAAATAAATAAAATGTTAAGCTGTGAGACTAATCGCAGAATTCCGACTGCCTGCGTAACTTAATAGGAAAGAAAGTAAAGAAAAACAAAAAAGAAAGAACACTGTAATTAAATTGTTATCTAGTAACCGTTTTATAAGCTGATTAAGTCTTGTTAATAAGTACAATGAGTTTGATAAGTAAGTACGTTTGTATAATCATATTAAAAAGGGAGATGTTTATGCGGTATACGAGACATTAACAAAACATCCCCTACTTACGTAATAATATGTGTACAAGTGGCATTTAAAAGTAAAATACTTCCTCTTATTTTGTCCCATTACCAAGTAATTCTGTATAATTTATGTCCACTGCTCTTTTTGAGTGTACGATAAAACTTTTGTCACGAGCCACATGTTGTAGCACAAAGTTTAATATACTTTTATTACTTTCGACTTAGGATATTTTTAGTAAAATGATTTTAAACCTCGCGTTAAAGTTCGCGAAATGTTAAAAATGATCTATTTTTTATAAAAAAGCCAATTAATATAAGTTGTTATTGATAAGGTCACGCCAGTTTAAGCTGTCTATCTTTAAAGACAACCATAAAAAGCCAATAAGATTAAATGTTGCAAATAGACATTCAATTAGGATTATCTGCCTTATGAAAATTACTGGCAATTAACAAGCTCGTTAATATATTTTTACAACGACTGAAGGGTGTTATTTAAAATCATTGTAAAAATAAAAAGAGGAGATTTGGCATGGAAGCGCACGCACCGTAGATAGAAGTGCCAATGTCGCACCACTTCTTTATAATTTAATAACGGTATTAAAAGGCATGCGGTTGGTAGTTTTTAGCAACGTAGCCGCTGGTGCGTGCCTTGTAACATTATTAATTATCCATTGTTGGCTCCACTCTATTCACAACATAGAATAAAAAGCAACAAGGCTGTTCGTACCCAGTGGAAGCCACCCTCGCATGTGGCGACATTGCAACAATGGTACAATAGACTTGTGGTGGAATGGAGAAGCATTCAGCTTTCTGTTCGACTCGTGCGTGTCGAAGAATTTTCAAAATTATTCACTTGTGTCTCAACCCTTGTTTGTGGCTTGGCGTCATTATGTTGTGTTGTTTTAATGCATCCCATGTCACATGTTTTGTAATCTATACACGCGATTATATCTATACTAGTCTTTCAATTAAAAGCATGAATTTTTCTTGTCTCTTGATTTTACCTGGCCATGCGAGTATTCTATGAAACCTGAAAATTAATAAAGTCCTTAATAAAGGAACACCATTGTAGTTTTAATTGGAGAATTTTACAATAGGGTAGAACCAATAGAAGAGTCAATAAAAAATGAGAAAACAGAGTACAAAGAGCGGGTCTGTGTTATTAAGAACATTAATAAGAGAGGTGCGACTCACTGCGTCAGTATAGCAAAAGCGGAATGTCGGATCCTGCTGGCAAGGTTGGAGGACAAAGTAAAGTTGGAGGACTACAACAACTTAGCATCCGACAAGTGTGGGCAAATGTACTCGCCTGCAACACACCGCGCTCCTACAATGCAGTATCACATCACTCATAGCGACTAGCGTATATTTTGAAATTATAATTTTTATCGCATGTAATTTTTAATTGCAGTTTTGTTTCCGCGTCTTAATTGCCCATTTTAGAATATTATATTTTGCAAAAACATTAATGTATAAACTACAGTTATGTTAGTAGTCTGATGGAAAAAATACAAGATTACACACCTTTGAAATGAAGATAAATGGGCGATTTATTTAAAATTATACGCAAATGAGATTTTTAGAAAATTATTGAGATTTTAATAATATGGTATATGTAATATTTAAGATTAAAAATATATTTTCATTACTGCGCGAGTATCGAATGTGTATCTTGCTTGAAAAGCGTATAAAACAAGGTTGTCATAAAAATGTCGCGCAAAAATGACATTTTCACGAGAATAAATATCATTTGTACTATAAATCCTGTTGAAAAAAAAAAGAGTACAACAATTATGTTTATTGAAGCGACGACAGGCGGACATACAATAATTGATTTATATGATTATTTTGCGTTAGTAACACGCGTACAGACGGACGTTCTCAACACATTAGCATAATTAGATGATATTAGATTAATTAAATTTATGTAAAAACTTGCGCTCACGCCAGCGACGTCTGAACAATGTATGCTGGCTCGCATGCATGCATGCATTGACAAAAAATAAGCATCGTAATAAAATATGATGCCTCACGCCGCTTGCGCACCGCTCTATGTTGAAAAAACCTATCGCCTGCCACATTTAAAACTAACAACGTGAGATATTTACTCTTAAAAAAGTTTAACGTATCGCAAAGTAAGAAATGTTAGTTTACTTGTTAGCGTTTTCTACGTATTCGTATTTGCGCGCCAAGACGTACGCTCGTAATAAAACATAAGATATGAACACACTACACACTCGCCTTATCATACAAGCATAATTATTTCCCAGATATATGTGACTAACTTCGGAAATAGGGAAATTATTTCACCCTCATTGTCACACGAATGAGATTAAGTATATTCGTTTTAACAGGAATGCAAAACAAACTATTACTTTAATATTGAATATCCGCAAGTAAATTTGGAAGTGTAGTTGCAAGCAATAATATATTCCCATTTCATTGTGCGGTTAATAGACGTCTGTGTCACAATTCCTCTTAGTCTCATTCCCTCCAGGTGCTTTTATAAGCGTAAACGAATGTGACTCTGAAATAGTACAAAACTTGAGTCATTTCTATTGCAATATCGAGTCATAATATAAAATGAGTAATAAAAAATTACTGAATTGATATCGTTTACATTTTTCGTATTCTAAAAGCTAATAGAGATGAACTAGTTGCGAATAAAAACGCGCGCATTGTTATTTTTATTATAAAACGGGAAAAGTTATGCCGATGCATTGAATAACCTGATTAGAATGTAGATAGACGAAATAAAATGTATTTTATTGTGGAGCGTGTGACTAGCCGATATTCACGCTATACAACGCTCTTATAAATTAATACTTTTTGCCCATGAGCAAGTATATAAATTAAGATTCCTTTGTGCAATCGTATTATACTGTATGGGGGAAGAAATAGATTTAATTACCACATAAATGGATTAAATTATTGCACGCCTTTTTTGTTTGCCGTTTTCATTGTAACTTTCTGACATTGAATGTTGAAGATATGTTTATGTGCGTCTATCTGCCAAGAAGAGTGGGTACAATGCGCCACTGATTCTCACCGGGATGCGCAATTTTTGTTTTATTTTAAATGCAGTCTAGGTATTCATACAAACCGACGCAATAAGTTACACAACGAGGAAATACTATCTTTAAAAGATACAAGTAGCTATTGTAATGCAGTAAGTAAAAAGCCGACTGTGAAACAACACTCGAATCCCATAATAAACCTAAAGGTTGTGAGAAGATTTGTTTAGGTCTAGATGACCGAGGACAACAAGAAACAAATCATCAAATTAACAGGGACCCTAGGTATGTATTAATTGACTTATGCAATTTGTTACTTATGATCCTACGGAAAAAGTTAACACTTCATAAAAAAAGCGTGTGACTGAAACTGCAAAGTCTAAAGTCGTTAATATTTGCGGTAACATATGCAACATACACTTACATTTCAAAACGTAATTCCCCGCAGGCCGCAGCATTAGAAACGTCATATCATTAAAAGTCGAATGGTTCCATTCATTACTTTCGCCCTTTCATACTAAGAGGTTTTTTATGTTGACTCGCAAGGAAGAATAACCGTCGATTGCGTTTAGCACGTAAAAATGTCAACAGAAGCCAAGTGCCGGTTCAATAATACCATTCATATCGTTACTACAGCGCTGAGTGCGTTTAAATTGACACAATTATGCATATTTTAAAGGTTTATATTTGGCGCAATAATATGAACGGTTCCATCTCGGCGTACCACGATTGTTGCTGGTCCGTATTAAGGTGGCGACTCTAGTACACTTCGTAACTAATTTAAAGTTTAAAGTTTAATTATTATTTTGTTCTATTCATGCGTATAATTTCACTAAAGTCCGCTGTGTTATTGTAATTTATTACCCGCTCGTGTGAACTGACCTTTAAATTTTAACTCCCTAAATTAGAATCACGAAATCCGCATGTGAATAAGGATCAATTGTTTGTAAGTCCGGAACTTTGAGAGGACGTGTTGTAAATAATATTGCGAAACAACTCTACAATTGGGCGTCACTCTTCATTAGTCCAAGTTTAAACATGCAACAACGGTTACTTTTAAAAACGGCGAGCCCAACTTGCGGTTTGATGTCTGCGGTTTCGTATTAATTGTCATCGTCTGTTAAGTGGAATTATATTAATATTAGAAAGGCGAAAGTTTTATGGTTTCTCTTTCTTTGACGAGGCAACGAGGCAACAAATTAACATATTTAATTTATGGGTCAGAGTACATTATACGCCACTTTTAATCGAGCAAAAGTTCATGATTGTTAAAGGATAGTTCTGGAGCATAGTTTTACGCATATTTTTTCAAGATGGCTGGTAATAAATATCTCCTGTTTCTTATTATAAATGTGATAATATGCGTAAGTAAAATTTTTTTTCCCTGTCTTTCGTGATATTAAAACGTTGAGAATAAAACTAGCGCTTATATTCCCTATATTATTTATCCAAATCCACCCCTGATTGGTGCCGAGTAAAAACACTGGCTACATTGTAAATGCAAGCAGTCCCATAAGTATACATATCGGGTTAATAAAATGTATATTATTTTAATTAGCCGCCAACGAATGCAGCGGAGTGGCTAAAATAGATTTCAATATTTATAAACACAATGACGTTTTACATACGCGTTGCAGAGGGTTCGAATCGAGGCTGCTATTTATGAATACTCATTATGCGCCTGAGCTAATTGCACAGAATTGAGCCGGTAAATAAAACTGTCTGTATAAAAATTAAAAATATTTTTATCATTTTGTAAAGATAAACGTAAGACAACGACAATAACTATATCAGACCTCTAAAATACGCTGATATTACGGGTTACAAAATTTTATCATGTGGTGTTTGTAGTACATGCAGTGGCTCTTATGGCAGCCACAGGAAGCCTACAGCAAAACATAGTCTTACCTTCAGAATTATTTTGTGGGAGTAGTAAGATTTCTCCTCACGCTTGTACGGCGCGTTACCGAGAGCAGGACATGGTTCCTCGCGCCGATGACGCTGCTCCCCATCAACGGCGTGTCATTTAACTACATCATCTTAGCGATCATATTCCCTCATCGGTCTGCTACTAGTAAATCTTTCGTTTGCCTGTATGACCACGAGGTGAAGTTGGCTTGGGCACTAAAAAATTTGGCTTTTAATTCTTACACCTCATCCAATCTCCGAGGCTCTTTATATTCATGTCGTATTCCAATTGTGCGTCTTAATATTTATAAACAATTTCGGCAAAGCCGAGATGCTCACTATTGCCCAGTTTGATCCACATAATATAATTGTTTCCTAATATTTTATTAGACCTCAACACAGTAACATCTCCTTAAACCATACGATCTCCCCGAATAAACATGATTCTGCCCAAGAATTGCCATTTCATGCAGCGACATAAATGTGTTTGATTCCGCTATCATTTGGCGTAAATCCGATTTCGAGCAGACGGGCACGATGGTGTCGGTAATCGATGCTCTATTTGGGCAATACTGCGCCATCAAATCAAATACGTCGACAATCTATTCACTAAATATTTGTGTAACCAAACTTCTGAAGTACGAATGCGTATCGGAAACGACGATGCAGTCTAAAAGCTCTGGCTAGGTGCAGGGTATTAGTGCATTCCGCGTTCAATCTGAACCAGTATTTGTAATTAGTTCACAATTCCCAGCGGTATAATCCTCTTGCACATATTTGTAAAGGACTGACGGAAATGCAAAATGTATTACGTTTCAGAGATATCGTGACGGTAATATTGGCATTGGTTCGATTGGATGCGCGTCTTTTCTGCTTATATGTTGGTGAGAAGGAATCGATTTACATACAACTGAAAATCTTGAAGTTTATAGATCCTTGTATTCAAATAGTAATACTTTACAAGCGATGTCTTTAAAAAGTCAGGAATTATGTTTTAATTTTAAGATTTGTTCATAGAACATTCAGATAATTCATCCAGCGTATCGAAAAAAAATAACACCATTTTTCTTAAAGAATTGCTGTTGCTCTTCTTTTGGCCAGTTTGGGTCTCCCAAACACCCAATATATTATATATTATCTTAAGCATTCCATTCTGAAATAAAACTATTTATTACGGATTTTATCGCGATTTGGTTTAATTTTTACATGAACGGACTGACTGACTGACTGTGTCCGCCCCGTGACCACGAAAGTTGTAAAGTAATCGAAACGTCGGGAAGTTAAAAAATGTAAAAATTAAACCAAACCGCGATAAAATCCGTAATAAATAGTTTTATTTCAATGTGTAACATTCGCGTAAATCTAAGAAACCATTATTCCACATTCTTACTGCATTTCCTCATATGGCAGGTTTCCTTTAAATGAATTTTAATCCAGAAATTATAAATAACTGTGTATTTATTTGAAAGCCTTTATATGTGCATTATTAAATTTTAAATTATTAAATCTCATCATCTTAGTAACAGAGAATCTCAAATTTAATTTGTCTTAAACATCAAATGTACAACAGTTAAATCTCCAACGATTAAGTATAAAACAAGATTTTCCCGTAAACATTGTCATTAAACAATGTTATTACCAAAAAAATGTTCCAAAGTAATTGCCTGCGTGTACAAAAACTTAATTTAAATATATTAAATGAGATGTAAGACATTAAAAACACCAACAGACATTACAAGTAATAAAACATATCCGTCTATAATAACGCGTATACATCATTTTAACGCCTCTGATTTTATTTAAGTACCCGAGCAACGGAATTATTTATAAAGATTGTAATGTAAAATGTAACAACACACAAGCTAACATTCCCTGCCTTACATCCAGTTATAAATAATACAGAGGTGCTCTTCACTGCAACTTGAATATAAATTGAGTAATTAATGTTAAACTGTACGGAATATTAAGGTAGATACAAACTAGAGGTTGCGTCGCGACACGTGCGTGCATGCTGCCCGCCACGCCGCGCCGCCACGCCGCCACCCCGCAACTTGGCTAAAAAATTCATAAGAAACATCTCGTTCATTAATACATTATCTTCTCATTGTTTCACCATTTAATGCGCCGATGTTGTAATAAGCCTCGTTATTTAGGGATTAGTTGGCATACGCCGTGCACGGTATTGTCTTCTCTCCTAAGCCATAGAGCTGGGTATTGTTAATTATCTAGATCATCTTCCTCAGCTTGCATTCTACTCTTTGACATAATATTATGTATCTTCAAATGCAACATGCATCGACCGCTATCATAACACTAATGAAAGCACATGTACTTTAGAGGAGGATCATGATCCTCTTCTCATAATCGATGAGATTGGCAGATGTTTGCAGTGAAATTGCGCTAATAAAAACGTAAATCAAATTAGTTTTACAAACAGAAGTAATGATAAGGCACTTGAGTCCGATACGTTTATTTATCTTGTTTACCTGATGAAGTGCGTGAAACTCGTGAAACTCCGGGCCCACGGTAATGACGTCTAATGACACGTAGCCGAGTGTGGAGTGTGCGTTGTGACTACCGCGACACACCGACCAACATTGTAGCGAATGCGTTATATTTATTTACAATGAACTAGATATCTTATTATTATGTATATTAATCGAGAACGTTGGTTGAAACTAAAATGTATGTAAAACGAACTGGATGCAGAACCGGTATGTGTAATCGGGGTAGAAAACTGCGTTGTTCATACTTAATTCATATATACATATATATTCATACGTTAATAATATGGCCTAATGAATATCTTACTCTTTACTTAAGACTTAGACCATTACCTAACTTGTTGGTTGCAGCAATTTCTCAAATTACTAATACAGCACTGCGATTCCATACTGTATTATACATTTTTGAGTAATAAAAAAGGATTAATGTAGCATGCATACATACATGACACACCAAACTGCATACTATCGCTTTTTGTAAGAATTTCTATGGTACGGAAAGTCCGCCAATTAGGCCAGCGTGATGGACTTTATGACCTAACCTCATTCAATTGTACTGCAATTGTAGAGGAGGCTCGTACCCTGCAGTGGGACCTATTGAGTTGATAATGTCCTGTACTGTACATACAACTAGCCCACGCCTTTTTCCTAGAAGGGGTAGGCAGAGGTGCTACCAGAACACCCACGTTTTGCCATTGTCCATCAGGCACAAATTCCTGACTCCGTGCTATTAATGAATAGAAAAATCCAATATAACTTTGCCCTTCCCGGAATTAATATATCGTTATGAACATATGGAATAATTCCGATAAGTGATCAACATTTATTACCGCGTGCGAACTTTAAGCTCGAAACACAGAAGTATCCCGTGTAATTTATTTAAAAGCGTAGATGTTGCAAGTCGGGCTATTTTCTATATGCACCCAGTACATTGTAACTCTTGCAGCGGACTCGATACAACCGCAAGCTAATTTGCATTAATTTAATTTTAAATTAATATATATGGATAACGTAGCTGACTTGTGTTCGCGGTATTACTTTGTGCATTTCAAGGGCATTGCTATAAAATATTCTATAATCTTTATGTATATTTTTTACCTATTTTTAGACAGCTGAAGTAGATACTCCTTCAATATCAGTAAATATTTGATATATTTCGTTCTGCCTCTAATGAAGACAGCTTGCTTGAATTTTTATGATCGATGCAACTTTATTGAAAATATTTGTAATACTTAAATATTACAACTATGTTTTATGAGACTACTGCAGTTGAATTTACTATGTTTGTTTAAATGCGTCTCTTTAGTTAATTATATCTCTTTTGTGCCTTTACAAAGTGTGTTTATGATGACGTTATATTATTAAAGTATATTATTGTTGATTATGGGTTTTGTACTTCTAACACGCTGCAATTCCGAGACTCAAACAAAATCGCATCGAAAACAAAAATGGTTATTCGATCAATTATTTTCACGTGGTTTCAAACAAATGTGTTCGAGCCGAAGCGACATTTCCGACAATCGCACAACAAAAAACGCGATGATTGTACAATGTAGGGGCCGAGCACGGCGCGACGCGCCGCGGGCAGCGGGCGGCTGGACGCGGCCATATGAGACGCGTGACACAATGTTCCCAATGACTCACAATAGCGAATTAAGTATTATTTTAAATTGACGTAATTGGAAAATATGCAGCCGCTCGCGCGCACCGCTCGAATAAATTGATTCATGTATAATATAAACAATGATCAAGGAACAGACGGCGCGAGACGCTCGCGAACACGTCTCTGCCTACTAACTCACGTCTTCCGATACGCGCCACGCCGCCGCGCGGCCGCACCACCCGGGTTCTGTTTAAAATGCATTAATTATTGCAATATCATTAGAAAAACCAATATTTCACCGTAGCACTAGTAATTTACTTAAATTAACAATGCAGCCATAAAACAATTACGGCGCTAAAATCAATAGCTTCTCTTTAAAAATTAACAGACAACGTGTATGTCTAGGTTTATATTTAAACTAGATCCTATTACTAGATTTTATATGTATATTAATATTATATGTATATTATAAAATATAGGTGCGGCAATACTACAAAGTAAATTATAAAAATCTTGATGGGAATTAATTCTTCAAATCACAACATAATTCGATAAAAAGATGTACTTATATTAAAACTTATTTTACCAAGTTGCGTTCTAAAGGTAATTAACTTCGGTGTAAATTGCAATGTTGTATAATTACTTGCGTAAAAAGCAACTTTAAATAAGATAACTATTATTATAGTACAGAAGCGGAAAATAAGCAATCAGTAGCCTGGTAAAAGAGATTACGATCGTTTAATATCTACAACACCTGAAGTATCCAGGGCACTTTTCCAGGCTTTAAGGAAGGCAAACTAAAGAAATATGGAGACTTACGATAAGGGTCTCCGGACATTTATAATATCATAAGTCAGATTTTCCTTAAACTTTATCGAAAGATATTTATGAAATTACAGATTAAAGCAAGAGAAAAGTTTCTAACATTTATTGAAATCAGAGAATATCTTAATTATTCATGTAAGTTCCCTGCACTTGACTAGAAGTATTCGGATTAATAACGGATAAAACATAATGCATATTTTATGACTAAACAACTCGACTGTTTTAATCTCCTGCGATATAACTAAATAAGTTAAAGTTAAGAAGTCTTTCCAGTCGCGGTACGTATAATCTTTGACTGTACGCAGAGGGCCAATGTACGGTCCCGGGACGGTCACGAAAACGAACAAAATGATCTTTATTAACATCACAACGTTAGAAACACAATGCGTGCCGTCTTTATGGCAAGAAAGCACCTTTCGCCTCCCGAGAAGTCGTTTTGGAAACCGATTTATTTTTGCAAAATATTAAAATTATTAGGAAAGACGCACTATAATATAGGATCATACAGGCTGTCCCAGAGTGTTGCCACATGCAGGGGAAGTATCTTAAATATTTTAGATTAGCAATTTTACTGACGGAAGACATTATTTTGAATTTAAAACAATTTAAACTGAAGCAGGAATCGAACCCGTCATATGGTAAAAAGAAAAAGATCAAATAAGTTATTTGTTAATTTTATACTTTTGCTATAGCGGCGTTTTCATTTTTATTGTTTGTGGCCGGTTACAATTTTGTATAACAGCTGACAGGTGCACAGAATTCCAAATTTTCATTTAGTCTGTGTTTTTTGTTAGTAACAAATATATTTAGGAAAAAAATTAAATTGTTTTAAACTTTTAATACATTAATTAAGATGTGACATGTTACGTTGTAAAGACTGTATTAATGTGTATTAATAAGTAACTGGTTATTTTATATGCATTATATGATAAGTTAAAAGTCACTTGCAGCGTGCGAGCTGCGCGTTGGTGAACATAAAAAGATAAAACTAGTATATATACATGCTACTAGATGTACATAGTACATTGAGTGGCAAATGTTATATAAGCATGGTATAGAGCTTAGGAATATATTTGATGTCTATTTATATAAAACCAATGATCGATTGAATTGGAAATTAAAATGATGTCACTTATTAAGAAAGATAAAAATACAAATTCAGTCAAATTTATTACCACCTGTTTTGAAGTCGGCCAAAAATTAGTTGCAATTTAATCAAGTCAGAAATTATGTTGGTATATTGCAAATTTGTACGTCTGTATATTGAATTTGAATCCTTAATATACGTATACAAAAAATTAAGTAAATAATTAAACAAATTTAATGTCAAATTCTGTATCACCGAAAAATAATATAAGTAACACTTAATGTTATCGTATGACAGCCTCCGTGGCGCAGTTGATTAGACGCCGCCTGTGAAACGAGAGGCCGTGGGATCGATCCCCGCACCGGAACAAATATTTGTGTGAACCACACGTATTTGTTTCGAGTCTGGGTGTTTGTGAGACCGAAAAGTCTCTCGTAGTTCCTGATACCCACGACACTAGACTCGATCTTAGAGTGGGGTCAGGATTATGTATGTGACTGTTAGGTGTATTTATTTATTTATTTTATAAACGGTATTTTTCTATAAAACTTTACCAACGTAATAAACACTACCGCTTAATTAAAACCTAACATTCTTTAACACACGTTGTTCAACTGCTTACTACAAACCATTATACGTCAATATACCAGAGAAACCCGTACTACTGGTACATATTTAACATTAAAATGTTAAAATGGTGCTATAGCTGGTATAGCTTATGTAACAGCAATGGTTAAGTAGGTGTACTTACCGTACTAGAAATAAGTATTAATGCAACAAAAATATTTACTTAAGCAAAGATACAAAATATCTTAATTATTGGCGTTTAACTTTCACTACTTGCGTCTGATATTCAGTCACTAAAATAGAAGAACTAATAACAATGGCAGGAAGTCACTGGAGGCTTCAAATAGGACAATGTAGATATTTTGTGGTCGACTGATGTGTGAACAATCCTCAGACAATGTATCTTTTGCTTCGCTAGCCTAAATTATTCTACGAACCAATCCCATCTGTAATATAACTACATACGGGACGTGACACGTGAACGATTGATACTGAGTACCAAAACTTGTCGACTCTCAGAATATCAGAAAAAAGAACGAGTTAATAAAGCTGTAGTTATTTTTACTGAGTACCTAGGTACTCCATATCTAAAACATGAATAACCTAGAAAATGGTAAACATAACATCATTAAAACAAATTATGAGTAATGTTATAGTCTGAGTGAACTACAGTCGTAATCGATATATTTACAAACAAATGGTAGAGGTTCAAAACGAAACAATATCGTGACAAATGTGCATAAACAGACATATAACATTTTTGATGTCATTAAAATAATTATTTTATTTTCTATAATGGTATAGAGTTAATAGTTATCCGTGGTGCTTATGGTGGATATAATTACAGTGCAGTGGCCACGGTCGGGCGAGCCCCGGTTCGATCCCGGCTTAAAATCAAGGGTTCGTTAATTTGGGCCAGAATTTGATACAGTTGAAATCGAAGAGTACATTAAGTTGACCATTAGTGATACGAATTTAAAATAGGGCAGAGAATTTGGCTGATGAGGAATGTTAATTTAGGTGTATATCTCTGCCTTTTCTAAAGCTAGAGTTCTTTCTGTATCGGGAGTTAAGACGAATACAGCACAAACAACTTAACACAATCATGGATCGAACCCACAACGTGTCGCTCAGAAAACTATCTATCGTTTTTCATATTATTTAAATCAAGAATTTTTCATAAATCGCGACACCGAAATCCTTTCTAGATTTAGAATCTTATAGAACTCATAATTTCGTGTAATCAAAATTATAGGACAACCTAATATTTTTGAGTCGGGAGTATCGACAAGAAATGAAACATAATTCGGCTTTATCAAAAAGTCTGCAACGTAATTAAATATAACTATGCTAATATGCAAAAGGGCATTCGAGGAACCAAGCCGCGATATAATTACATATAATCTCAAAATGCTGACCCAATTCAAAGACGCTTTGAATTTCTTTAACTTTATTATTATATGCAAAAAATATATAAAAATAAAACACAATATTATAAGATCCTAACACACAAATTAGATTCGTAATGTATGTCCGTACGCTATCATTTGGCCATGGATATAATTGCACACGCTCTACACATATATCTTTGTAATATAAATAACAAGTTCCGTTGGTTATTATGTTATTAAAGTTATAAATAACGTTGGTGGCCTATCATTTCTCGGGATATTTTGCGGTTTGAAGTCGTCTTTGCCCTTTACGACCCGGTGTTGGTTGATAATTTAAGGGGTTTCTTACAAGTTGAACTTAGAGATCCTTTATTTATGTTCCTAAGTCTGAAGTCTGAATGTTCTATTTTTGGGACTGGTGTTGGTTCGAATAGACATATTTTATATTTTGGTATAGACAAAGTGACTACACCTGATAGTAATCCTAATGAAGACTTTATTGTCGATGGATACGTCACTCAACGCGTATGTGGCTAGTTATCCGTGAATCGGCTTATGCTACCGTCTACATCTGAATCAGAGGATGTGGTCATTAAGGTGTAATTAATTACTAAACATAAATTATTATTGCTAAACTTCAATCCTAGTCCGTCAAAAAAATAATCCAGTATCTATATTTTTTTATTAAATTAAATATTTTTCAAAGCACTAGATTGTTATGTTATACTGAGCTATTTAAGCTTGAGAATAATTTATCGCATTATAAATACCTATATGAATTAATGACACAACTATAAAAACTAAGAAGTTGTAGACCTACTAAAATAAGGCTCGTTAAATTCTGTACGAAGCGTGTAAGGCGTTTTTACAAAGGCCTTAATTTATGTAAAAAAGAGCATCTTAATTCATGTACACTAGAGCCAATCTGTCTCTTGTTGCTCAGTAAAGAGTGGACACTCTAGTTTAACGCTACATCGGACCTCGTTAATATTCATAGATTCTTGTAATACGATTTTGAGCCAAAAATTGCATTTTCTGTGCTCGGGGCGAAGTGGCTACCCTAATGCTGATGTTAGTTGACTTGGCCATAGTCCATATGCTCGTCAGCAGTCTATTGGCCTACGCATGATGAACCAAATAAGAGTATTTTCCATTAGGGCTGCGGGTTTTATTAATTAACGCATTATTTGAGCTTTAGGCGATAAAGTAGTAAATTAAAGTGCATACACGGGCACTAAAACGATTATAAGCATCCTGAACCTCAAGTACTAATTAACAAATCAGGAAAAAAGATATATATTTTCCTTAATGGTTTCTTGGATGTTTTTGTATATTACCTATGCCCTACATAAATACCGGATATACGTGGGACGTCTGTATTGTCATTGTTTCGTATACAACAGAACACAAATATTACATTCATTGTATTATAAAAAGAATGTCTATGGACAAGAAACAAATAAGACCTTAATCGTGTCCAAGCTATGTGTTTTGACATCGGACTAAAGTAAATAGCGAGAAATCATGTGTTTACTATAATAATAAAGAGAAAGCGGAACGTACAAACAAAAAAGGGCCCCGCTGGCGCGAGGTGGCATTCTATTCTCAATGCTTTGTTAAATCAAGGAACACGAATTATTTTTTAATGAAATTAGAAGGTAAATGTGCTGGATGCGACGGTGATATTGTGCCAGATATTAATAAATTATGTTTTACTTTGCAATATTTGGTCTAGGTGGATGACATTTTGGATGAAGAATATTTGTAACAGGTCGCTGTGGGGTTCCGAGAGAGATCTATGTTTAGCAGTGGACTTTCTGGTGAATTAACATGGATTGGTTGTTATTTGGGAACGATGGTGGAAATGCATGTTAGCAGAAACAAATCAAATGTTAATCGACTGAATAAACAATCAACGCATTTTAGTTAGAAGTAACTTTTCTGTAGTAAGGAAAACTGATTTCAATTGCAATTTGGGTACTTTTACTCATGAAATATTAGAGGCCATGGTCACACAACTACTCAGGCGCAGGCTAGAAGGCCACGTAGAGTGGGAACCATTAGTCAGAAAGTCAACCCTGAAACCATTTTCGAAACAATATTTTGTTGGCCACTGAAATAGAATAAACATCTTAGAAGTTTCCTTGCGTAACCTTACTTTCCAATTTTGTTACTAAAGAGGTTATTTAATAAACATTTGCTCTACCGACCTACGATATTGATTCTTCACGTCTGCAGTTAAAACTAGTTATATTCGTATTTGGGAAATAAAGAATTCTGACCAACAATGGTGTAGGTCAACCCAGCGACATAATACAGCTGCGTGTACACACACATACATACACAAAAACGTTTTATATGTTTAGGAAGGTTCAAAAATTATATGTGTAAATACACCGAGACATTCTGTTGATTTTTTTTTCTAGTATCATCCAACTAAATAAACTTGGCGTATAAATAATACAGACTCGCCGATTTTCTATTTTGAACTCTGCAACGTTGTTATTACAGTTTAGATAAGTTTGGCAGGATCCTGCACCACGCGAAGAGACGTCAAAAACGCAAATTTTGATATGGTACGGGAGCTAGCAACGTTTGGAAAGTAAGTATTTTAGGTCAGCTGATTTTGTGATATGTCGTCCTTCTTGCACTTTCGGTTAGAGTCTGGGCTATCTGGCTGGCGGTAGCGGTTGCGTTCTTTAGTGCGCATCCTACCTGTCCAGGTAATAATCCTGGATTTTAAAAACATTTTAGAAGGCGTAATTTTTAATTTTTTGTTTTTAAATAAGTCTACCTGACATACTTTTTTTATTGCCAGACATTTTTGACAATGCTAACTATGTGCCATACGCGATTTATTTTTTATTTTTTATGAAAATTTCAAAGTATTTTATAATGTCTGTAATTTTAATATTATGTTATTTAAAGATAAGAAAAACTTAAAATAAATTTGCCAGACATTAATTCGATTGTTAAGTCTTGAATTAAAATGAAAAAGTCATGAAAAGTATTGCAGTTTATTGCTAGTAGTCCGAGAGAGTCAGTTGCAGAATAATTCGAGAATGATACAGAGAACCATTACGACAGTAAATGACTTTTCATTGTGCATATAATAAAAAATAATAATAATAATAAGCCCCCCAAAATCCTACCTTACGTCCGTGTCGAACACCAGACCACGTGGGGGGCGGGCAACGTGTATAACTTAAACCTACACGGCAAACAAGGCAAAGGTAACCCATTAATATGGAGACTCGTAAAAGAAATGTACGTATAGGGTCGCTACCCGAGGGTGATCGTCGGGGCACGTCTGTAGCTGGCCACGGGCGTGACAGCATGCTAGCCAGTGACTCCCGGCTGGACGGCTGGGCGGGAGTCGGGGACGCGGGGGGTAGGGGAATGTCCTCAAGGACTACAGCCGATATTGTAGATGTACAAGATAGTAGGAGTAGCTGTGATGGTGCAGCTACACCAGCCGAGAGTGTTTCGCAGGAGGCTCAAGCTATTCAACCTACGACCACCAAGGCTGGTAAGCCAAGAGTGCGCATGAAATGGAGTGATGATATTAATGTTTTTATCATGCACACATACTTTTATGTTACCAACTTAGAAACAGATAAAACCATGTACTGCAAGAAACTACACGATCAGTTTATTTTAAAATATCCACATTTAAATGTATCCGCTCAAAGAATCGCAGATCAAAGAAGAGTCATTATTCGTAATAAACTATTGTCTGACGAAATCATAAACAGAATAAAAAAGGAAGTTTCGGAAAAACTAAAAGAAGAAATGAGAGACAACCAGCCCCCACTAATAGTTAACAATTGTACTTCTGAGTCATTAATATCTTCTAATGTTGATAGCACCGAACCCATAAACACCGATACGGAAAATATTGGATCAGGCCAAATCCTGAAAAATAATATGTTAACCGCGCAGGGGTCCACTCATGCGTCAACACAAACAACCACACTACCTAGCATAAACTCAATAACACAACAAATAGAACAAGATCAAATCACTGATGATGCTAATACTTCCATGACTTTTTCATTTTAATTCAAGACTTAACAATCGAATTAATGTCTGGCAAATTTATTTTAAGTTTTTCTTATCTTTAAATAACATAATATTAAAATTACAGACATTATAAAATACTTTGAAATTTTCATAAAAAATAAAAAATAAATCGCGTATGGCACATAGTTAGCATTGTCAAAAATGTCTGGCAATAAAAAAAGTATGTCAGGTAGACTTATTTAAAAACAAAAAATTAAATATTACGCCTTCTAAAATGTTTTTAAAATCCAGGATTATTACCTGGACAGGTAGGATGCGCACTAAAGAACGCAACCGCTACCGCCAGCCAGATAGCCCAGATTCTAACTGAAAGTGCAAGAAAGACAACATATCACAAAATCAGCTGACCTAAAATTCTTTCTCGAAAACGTTGCTAGCTCCTATACTAATAGGAGTGTCTGAAATTTAAATTATACGAATCACACGTTTGTGTAAAATGTAAATAAGACGAAGGCGTTTTATTACACGGCAAATTAAAACTCTATAGGTTAATAGATTATTATGGCATAAAACATGAATACACCTTTGAACACATTTTCATTACATAAACGAAAACAAAAATATTCGTAGTTAAAATATAATAACTATTAAACGAACTCAAGCGGAATATTTTATCAACTTGTTCGTTCAACTAAGTCGGAGATATAAAAAGTTGACTCAAAATATCATCGTACTTATTCCCAAAATGACATTTACGTAAACACCAAAGTTTCCGTTCGCAGGTGTAAGGAATACGCAGGTATGGAAGGGTCGGTTCAGCCCGACGCAATTTCGATTCGATATCATTAAATACATATTATTATTTGCTCAACTATAGAATTCAAAACACTGTTACAGTGTATCAAGAACAATAGATTATTAATAATAACATATATTATGACGCGTGTGCCCGACACAAAAACAGATGTTACTCTAGCAAAAAGAAACGTTTCGATGAGTTTTTATTGTTTTCGCATTTTATGGGACTGGAAATTAATTTAATTCACTGGATTATTCACTTATTATTTGCCTTTGTTTCGTATTGAAATTTATATTCAAGTGAAATTATCAAAATATATAATTCAGAAAAATAATCTTAACATTGACAAATATTCTTTGATCCCACATGATCATAAAATTGTTATGTCAAAGGTTTCAGAAACGATGTGAAATATTTTAAATCTCAGACTCGGTTCGAAAACAAATCGTGCGGGGATTGAAACCACGTGTTCCCGTAACACAGCCGGTATTTTAACCAAACACGCTACGGAGGCTGCCTTACTGCAAAACATATTTTTACTGTGTCAACTACCACCGCGTTGAAATGTTTTATAACTGTAGACAGACATCATAAGGAACTAACTCCCTCCACATAACAAAATATTTTATGCCGCAATGCATACTATATATTTTATATACATATGTGTTGTCACAACTTAATCCTTGTGTTTGATGAACGGATGACTTTGTAACTAGAAGGCCAACTGTTCCTACAAGTTTCATCAATTAAGGTGCCATACGTTGTAAAGTTCTACGACTAGAAACTTACAGAGTTCCAGATTTCAATTAAACAGACATACTGTAAAGTCTTGTAAGGGCATGCACCGGGACACTGAAACGGATTTAAGCCAGAAGTAATATCGGAACTTGAACTAACCCCGCGCCAATCCCTCTGGCACTACTACGCGATCGAAATTGTTCACAAGGTTTATTTTGCTAGATATGCATACAACACTAATTATTTGCACATCATCGTGGAGTCGGCAGAAGCTATGGATATCCATATTGCACATTTTAGATTCTTCCATTTTCTCAAATTCTTCATACATATTCGTCGGCCTAGGAAACATACAGATATGATATTTCCTAGGCATTTGTTAATCTAAATAAATAGACCAAAGAAAATATGGAACATGCAACATGAACTTAGACGGCAAAAGTCCAATTGCGTGAGTAATGTAACTTCGACATAATATCGTCCCGTCTCGTTATTTGTATAAGTTGCATATAGTATTCTTAGAGGCCATAAAACGAAGTAATAACTGTTATCAAAATATAAATGATACAAGGCAATGACACAGGGTCAGCCGGGTACTACGCTCCTCTCGCCCCCACCGCGTATAGTGCGCGCAACGCAACACGCTGCGACTATTCTACTTTTTTAAGCTTTAGAAGCGTGATAACAAGGCTTGAGATTTTTGTGCTAACTAAAGGATTACTGACTCGCGGAATGTTCTAGTTATTATTAAATAATAATAATTTGATCGGTATTAAAAAAAAAACGTTTCTTCCTTTTTTTAAATGTAGTAATTGCTATTTGTGTCTAAACATGTAATAATATTTTAAACTAACTACCTGATTAGAAGATGAGAATAAACAAAGGACTGTTGATTCACTTCATGAATATGAATCAACACCCCGAAAAACAAGTATCATAAAGAAAGGTCAAAGTCTTTAAACCATTTTCAGATTTCATTAATAACCATAGAAGAATGGATAAAAAGGGAATTCCAAGACCCAATCGAATAAAAAATAATACAGCATGGTAGCGGTATAAATTCCTCAGGCGTGTAATGCAATTAGTAAGGGCATCTTCTAAAACCGACAAAACGTATCGTGCGATAACAATGAAGGTCAGTTGACACAGAATAAGCGCAAATAAAAGGCTGCACAGGAGGCAGTGGCACGGCGTGCACCGCGCTTCCCGCACCCCATTATAATAATCTGCGCGCGAGCAGGACGGCAACAACATTAGAAAGGAACAATCGTCGCCATTACGCCGAATAAAAAGAAAAGTTATTATATTTTTTATTGGAGAGGGCCTCCACCCTCGCGCGGCCGCCAAGAGGGGTTATTTTTATTTTATTTGAAAAGTTTATTTTCCATTTGTTTTAACTTTTTTTGCGATATGAGGGGTGAAACTCGTTCAGCACGCACTCGCTCAATGAGTCACTAATGCGCACCATAACATTATACATGGATATTTAAACTTTCATCCGAACAACATTAAAATGAGAAAAGTTTTTGGTTTATTATTGTTTGCGTGTTTGCCTCGCGACTTTGCGCTGTATTGCGCCATTCATGCTTCATCATTTCGTTCATGTAAATAGGGTATTAGTAAAATATAATACTATGTTATTATTATGTAATAAACAAGCCTTTTCATAAAACACTGTACAATTTACATACGTTTTTATCATATTAATGTCCCTTAAAATGCCTACAAGTCTCGAATAGAAAAGAATCATCAAAGATAACAACTGTCTTCGCTGTTGAACCCAACAATTTCCCAAACCCGAAACCCAAAGACCTAGTAGCAATAAATGACAGACAGTGACAACTGACAGGTAAGCGAAGTAATAGTGACTGTAATTAGGAGCAAGGTGTGTAGTTGTAGTAGCATACCAAAAAAATACCTAGCCCAATTTAAACGTATTTAAGATAAAAACATGCGCAAGCTGATATGAGAATAAAAACATGAAAGGACAGATCAACTCTAAATTAATGTTATTAAAAATCCCAACATAACCCTTAATCATTTTCACCGGTCAACAAAAAATCCAAGAACAGAAACCTATAATCAAACATTCAAATGTCACTGAACATTAAAAAAGAGTGAATAAAATGCAGGACCTAAATAACAAGCGTCGACATTGAGCGAATTGAAAATCTCACACAATAATTACATGATTACATTTCCGATGAACAAATGTGAGCAACTTTGCTAATCAGACTGACATTTTCATGCACTTTTATTGGATATGAGCGATGTTGCGACGGAAACGATTTTTTTAGAACGATTCGATATTTCACATTCGTCCGTGTATTTCAAAATAGGTTGCTGGAGTAAGTAAAACAATGATAATGTGATTTTAGCTAATACACTCCACCGATTTTTACGTCTCGTGGTTTTTGCTTAAACAGATAGAAAGACTTAAATTGTTGCAATAATTAATGATCACATGCTATTGTTCAGTAGTCAAAAGATTCTGTCCAAACCAGACTGCTACATCATAATTATCCACCCCTATACAAACGAACCCCACTTTACGAAGCAATGTGCAACAAAATATAAGTCAAGCACGTGGCAACAAATAATAAAGTAAAATTAATGTAGATAAAACACTGTGCGAAGCTAACTTGTAGTGTTAAAATAAATAATTGAATAAGCGGCAAAATTAAGTGAGCGCACTTAATAAGCGGTATTTTACAGGCGAGGTGCGCGGGAAAATTGACCGGGATAACGGAGGGTCCACTTTACTTCGATAAAATCCGGACTCTAATAAATAGAGGGAATCACTTTCTTTATCAAATAGTTAAATCCGGATTCCGTGTTATTTTAGTATGCATTTCTGCGCATTTATTAAAGGTACAAACTACTTGATGTTTTAATTAATCGCAACAATAATAATGATAAGGAACGTTATTGCAGAGATTATTTAGCAGTAATATATTTTCATCTAGTCTAAATTCATGTGTCAACACAGAATATTATCAAATCGCAAAAAAAATTAAATGTATTCTAAATATTCATGTTAGAACAGTGAATTCGCAAGTAAGGACTAGTCCACACACACAACTCCACTAGTGGCGGTACTTCCATACAAGCCCAAAAGCCCGGCTTGCCCTACATAATACGTATATACTCCATACTGAATACAAACTATTACATTCAATACAACAGTCATTTATTAGAAAACATCTAACATTTAAATTTTTTGAATTTACCGCGCCTCGATTCACTGAGACGCCAGCGCCGAAGCGCCGCGTAATATTCATTCATTAAAACTATATTGAACTTGAAAAGACGGAGCACACAGCACATATATCTATCCTTTTCTCTCTCGTGTGCTTTTACGGGGCTTCTAGCAACGCGTGAACTGTATGGGGAAATGATGTTACTCGATCGCTACGAATGTATAGCTATAGATATGTTATATAGCAGTTTACTCTAGACGATATGCCCGGCTTCGGCCTTGGTGATGTAAAAACATCGTGCGTTGCATGGTCGTCACGTGATTATTTGTTAAATCAATTATATCAATTGTTATTAAATTAAGTTGGTTCCTTTTAGAAATTATATCTAATATTTTTTTTAGAACAAATAATGAAGTTTTAATATTTCTTTTAATAAATTGTATCTTTTGTATTGTTTATTTCACGTTTACTGGCAATACAGCACATATTTCTACTAACTTCATTTGTATTATGATATTTTATGAGTTGTGAATGTGTTTTGTTTAAGGTTAATGTTTAGTTTTTTATGTTATTTAAACTTTTAGATACTATTTTAAGTTGTATTGTTTTCTGTGATGGTTTGAGTGCGATGGTGAAAGCGTTCATTGCCGGTAAAAAGGTAAATTCATTCAATTATATTGAAAAATAAACCGGCGCGAAACCTATGCCTATGGTTTGTACATTTAGTAAGTCGTGATAAATCACAATAGAAATTTCTTCAGTTCAGTTTAATAAACTACGTACTTTTATTACTACATACTCCCTTTAAAGCTTTTAAACAATCGTGATTCATATGTTTTTAAACGACACGTCTTGTGTGTTAGATTGTTTGGATTATAATGCTTTAAATTTTCATTAAATTAGGTGGTCCTTTCAAAAGGCAATCTATTATTTTAAATTCAGCAAAACATTTAAACATGAATGCGTTAATAATAATTTCTGCTTGCAATTTCGGTAAACCTCGAAGTCGACCACGGCACCACAGAATAGTGACGGCAATAGAAATGCAATGAATAGTTACGGATATCTACAGTTCACAAGTAATCTATATTAATTGTTTTAATCTTAATATTGATTGTGTGGTAGGTTTGCCGACGTATTATAAACTAATTTTCTTCGTTCTTAGTAACTTTGTGTTTCTAAAACAATATTAATTAAACGTAAAAAAATATTCGGCTTGCCCTACTCCAAAACCCTAGGCACGCCACTGAACTCCACCAGTTGTACGAGGCGAGTAATACTAGTCGGAACAGGCATCTACATCCTCTAGTGCTTATCGTATAAGGATATAAGGAACGGCACCACTAAGTGATAGTGAAAGCTCTTAATCCAAGCCGATGGCCGATACGCGTTGAGCAAACATATTGTAACGATGTGTGGCCCGCAGCCGTAGGAGACCACCGTCCACTGTTAGCATTAGTTTTTAGCTCCCGGCTCGTGGTAGCCTGTTTACCCCCCAAAAATATGGTAGTCTACATTTTTAACAAGCAAACCAGACAAAAAGGTTCGGAGCCACACATCGTGGTGGGCTCTGTTGACGGACCATCAACACTACGTTACATAACAATGAGCCAGGGTAAAACCCGTCTAATTGTTATAAAAACACTGGGCCCTCGAATACAGTATGATTTAAAAGTGATATTCTCAAACCATAAAGAAGTTTCACATGTCCATGTGAAATATTTATCTTAATATTATAAGTAAACTTAAAGGTTCGGCGGGCTTTCGATACCGCGCTCAGCCGGTTTTGATACGTTTTAGGGCTTATCTATTTTTTAACATAACTGAATTATTTGTTAAAAAAAGGAATTGATTTCAATTGTTTAGATTTTATAAATAAAACAAAAGAAAAATATTTATAATAGATTATATTATGAAAAATTGAAATGTAATAATTACTCGTAGTTAAGATGACAAATATGGAGCATTAACAAGTGAAAGTAATTAAAAAATCTTACTTTTAAAAACGAAACCTAAATTACAGAAATTACAAATCGACCACGACATAGAAATGCTAGTAATAAATTTCTAATTAATTTCTTGCAATACGACTTGGACAATAAAATTTTTATGTACTTCGATCGCGATACTGCATTTGTGTGTTGGATTTGTTTTTAATAAACAACCAGTCTATATAACAAAAACAATAAATACCGTCGCAAACAATCGAACGACACGGGGATTTCAAAGACTGATAAAATGCTTCTGATGTTAAAATATATTTTGTAATCAAAAGACGGTATACTATTTCTTCATGAATAAGAAATAATCTTATGAAAAAAACGACAATCAAAAAGTAACCAAAAATGAAATGAATAATTGTCTACTTTTTGTGTTTTACGAGCAAGTATCAATAATAGTCAGTCGCGTCGAATGGAGTTTCAATTAGGCACAATACATAGCAGTGGATGCGCCGGGGCGCGTTTCACACCGCCGCTCCACGGCCTTTGTTTGTGAACACATTTAAATACTAGAGGTAGATACCGGCTACACCGAAAAAGATCAATATATACACATGGATATTTGGAAGCCGCTCATCATTTATGAGTTAGGATTACATTTAGGCGTCAGCGATAGGAATTAATCAAAACGTTTCTTTGCTTATGATCATTGATTATGTGATGAGAGAAATGTGTCTGTAAACAAGAATCAACATAGTGGTTTAATTAAGCACGGTATCCCGAAATATTAAACAACGGATGTATTTTTATACATGTATGACCGATACAATGTTAAGTAAGAAATTTATTGTGGCAAGTGAAATTATCTGTCCAAAAAGGGTAGAAGATTATCTGTTGCTCTACCAAGAAAAAAATGTGAAAAACTGATCCCATATGGTATGGTAATTTTGTAATATATTGTATAATGTAAATTGTAAACCATTGAATAACAACAGCAAACAAAACAGTGGAACAGGCCTTGCGACAGCATCTATTGTGGCAAAGTCGTACAATGTATCTAGTATATCTATCTGACGTTTGATATTTCTATTAAAACATGTATCCTACCTTTAAACGGTATACAATTGAAGTTGTATTGCAAATGGTTTAAACTATTACACTTATTCCTCAATAAAACAACAGAAATGAAAATTATCGAACGCAAAACCTAAAGGAAAATGAAAGCTACCGTCAAAATCCATGACCTTTTATAGCACTACGTACAAAGATGTGAACTCACAAAATGTCAACTATTTTCTATCAAAAACGCAAACAAATACAATATTTGGAATTCCATCGGCCCTACATATAGAAATTGTAATGGGACCTGTTCCACACCTGTGACTTTTATTAAATTAGAACCTTGTACTACTGTTGGTTTACCATTACATTTGTTGGTGGCCACTTTAGCACAATATAAATAACAGTTTAAGTACAATAAAGGTGGTAGAAACGTCCTGAGTGTCATCTGGCCCGGTAGAGAGCGCGGCCATGACCAATTAGGACGTCGAGGACTCAATTTTGTAAGAGACAACAAAACGGATCGGCAGGCGGCGTGCGCTAAACCTTTGCGGGAAGGGACGGGTTCCTGTGTCAGCGGGACAGGATCTTGTATATTTGGCGGCTTCTTTTATAGTCAGCTGGTTTGAATTTGGACACATGAGCGTGCGAGTAGCTTTATACAAATGCTCCGATTAAAAGTACACAATGTACTGAGAAAGTTTAAGACTTGGTATTGTATGAGAATCAACAACAAGTCGATTGGCACCACCTTAAAAATCTATTTCCATTACAACTAACAGATATCTACAATCTATATATGTATTTTTATCATGATAGTAAAGAAAAACCGTAAACAACACTACACGAAGAGCAACACCGAATAGAATTAAACATATAGTAAAAGCTCACATCAATTACGTGAACAATAAAATAACTAGGAGGCTATATTTTGCATAACGTTGATAAATTAGCTAGGAAATAATATTGTCATTGAATAAGGCAGTATGAAATTATCTATACAGTGGTCACGTATTCACTAGTTACGCAAATAGCGATTATAGCACGCGGACAGCGTGACCACACCCCAACACGTGTGTTCAACTCGATACAAATTGTGCAAACAAAAGCCTACACATTATATACGAGCGTCGGACAACACAGTCTGTTTTTACAATTCATAGAAACATGTTAGTTTCAAGTACAGGGACAAATTCTAACCAGCTGACATAATGATCTAAGAAATTGTAACCAAACTTCTTCTCGATACAGGAAGTCATATTGTTAACTGGTAACGTCACGGAATTAACAAAACAAAAAAAAAATGTTTAGTTATCAAACGAGGATTACGCGTTTATCAGGTAGCAATACTACTTGAGGTTCAAAGCTCTATCGCACTGTTTACTGTCTCCGTTGCGATTATGCTTCCATATCAACAAGTTGCAGCTTTTGACTAATGATAGAATAAATTTAAAGTCCACCCGCGTTTATCCCAATCTCAACGCGGTTGACACGAGGTCTCTACATCGAAATTATTAATTATCTTCCTTATTTACAACTGCTCTTCAGTCTATAAACAAACCTTTTGGGAAAAATACTAACAATCTTTGGACAATCCAAATATTGCCAAAATATTTTTTATAAAGCAACTTTTTTAAACCTGAATTCCTTTTGCGAATTTGTAGTCAATTAAAAAAAGCTGTGTACGCATGAACAATCCGCCGAATCCGTCAAAGCCTTGTTTACTCGTAGTTTCACGATGTTACCAGATAACAAAGTGGAGAACGACCCCTAACGTGGAATTCGGACAAATGAAGAATTCCTCTACACAAAGCGCTCGACACGATATGCGTTCTGCAATAAATTAAATGCACTACTGTCTCAAATGACACCGGATTTATTTGTGGTGACTCTACCAGCTAACGTGCGGCTAACTGAAATCTTTTTAAATAAAAAAACTCATAACTATTTCAATCAATAGTAAAACTATTCGCTATGTTTTGTGTGAGGTTGGAGGACAAAATAGATCGAAGATAGTATATATCATACTGAAATAAAACTATTATTTACCGATTAGGCGCACGCATACGAATTTATAATGTATTAAAGTATAAAATTATAGTGTACCTATAAATACTTTGAGTTACTTAAAATCAGGAATAAAATGTCAATAATCGCCAACTTAATATCGTCACATAAAATAAAAAAGTCTTAGATTTGAGAACGTTAAAATCAGAACGAGAGTACAAGCAGAAAGGCGAAACCTGGTACCGTCCGCTATAAAAACAAAGAAAGAATACAGTAGACAAATTCGAGTCACATTGAATCGAAAATCCGTACCTACGATATCTGCATTCTATACAATGTGTATTTAAAAATAGTGTTTTTTACAATTGTCGAATTATTTTAATGGTATATCAAGGTCGACCGCGTATTTCTTGCCAACATTTTGTCGCATGATTTATTTGTCCATGCGGTAGCGCTTTTCAAACAATGCTAATGTCTTTAATATTCTAAAAACTCTGTGCAAAAACTTTCGTGAATTGTGTTGATATAGACAGTTGTTGAGTTTTAATAGTTTTATTCTCTTTTCATTTGACGGTACATGTTTTATAGTCAAATGAAATACCCTTGCTACTATCTGCGTTTACTTATTAACAGCCTCAACAATTTTCTTTGAATAGTGAATGTTATACTTATACATTGTCTTCGTAGATTTGTTTCGATAAAATTATTTTAAGGAGTTATTCATTGATTTCTTTTGTGTGATTGTATATTTACTTTCTTCATTTTATACCGTTAATAGGATGCATAAATAAAAATTGACAAGGCGCGTCGGTACCAATGTTCCTTATGTTGATTGACCCCTTTCTGTCCACCTACGGTGAAGTCGTGATGACGTTGACGAATACATTACTTCCTATAAACATTAGTAGCACACGCCGGTCGTGGCGGCGCTCACGGCGAATCGTCAAAGTGTTATTAAAGCCAATAATTGAGGACAAACACACGGACAAAATAAAGAGGAAGCGGATAGTTACTGGACGTCTTCTCACTAAACCTCGTCATGTCCTGTACTGACCTATATGGGCGGAAGTTCACATGTGCCACAGGATTTGGTGGTGCGAAACTAACTATGCTGATTTTTATTTTTTAGTAAACAGTATATATTTATTGACATAAAACAAATTTTTACGGTTTTTATCGCGATTTGGTTTAATTTTTACATTTTTTAACTTCCCGACGTTCTTTTTATTATAAGGTGGTGGTTTTCTTACTAAAAAAAAAACCACCACACAATCGTCACACCTGTATCCCATAGGGGTAGGCAAAGCCTATGGATCGCCACTTTGCTCGATCCTGTCATATTACTTACGCTGCATTCACTTCCATCATTCTCTTCGTGCATTCTCGTCGGTTCAGGGTACTTTTGACCTGACGCTTCTAGTGGTATCTGTCTGAATTAGTCTTTATGGGATATATACTTTTATGGGCATTAACCCTAGTGATACATATATTTTAAAATATACATATGTATTGTGTCGTCATTTGTCCATTTTTTCAATGCCTCTTAATGAAAAAGTTCTAGCCAGTACGTACTTAACAATATTTTTTTTTAAATGGCACTATAATATCAAGTAGAGCATATTGTGTATTATCCGAGCTAAAGTCTAGGATTAGGGTTGGTGGGCAAAGTTCACCCTTTAATTTATTTGTATATTCCATACAAGGAACTATCTATTGTTTTTATTATACAACTGGTGCTTGCGTCTTTGCGTAATTTATTTTATCTACAAATGTGTTTAGAGATTATCCTAGCAAAATACACAATACTCGACGCGCAGTGTTTACGAAAAAACTGGTTCGGAATATGACTTTATGTGAAATTGCAACATCGTCAATGAACTGCCAAATGTCGCATGAATCAAACAAAAAATATTTTATGTAATGCGCGCATCAATGGCGGTGGGCCTCATCATTTTGTCATAATAGATTTGACCTGACGATAAATACATTAAGACCTAGCGACTGTAATAATTACATTGATTTTACGCGTAAAAAAAATGTCCTTTCTAGTTAAATACAATGTCCTATTCATTATTACGTATTAAGACTTCAACTAAAGAGATGAGCCATTAATTCGTATACTAATAAGACAGCGTTGAAAACATCTTTATCCAGAGCAGCCCGACAGTACACTACATCTATCATTATCTTAAAATCCGAATCATAAATTCATACTAAAATAAATTACGTCCGATCATAAAATAATTAACGTTGTTACACGCAGCGTTATAATGTACGAAATAATGGTATTCCCATAGCCGACAACCCTGAGCGCGGCGCGTACTGTAGCGGCATCTATAAAAAAATTGGGCACCTATTATTATAAAAATAAAAAAAGCGGCTCGTTCCACATTTTTATTACAGTACGCTCATTTAACTGTTATAATTAATGTGCGCGATGTGTAGTAAACATGATGAAATTAATACCTACAATGTGGGCACTGCTGGAACGCTGAGTTTAATTCTTTAACTATACAGGAAGATGCGCGTTTCTCGCTATTATTCCCAAACAAGGACACACGTAGGTGCGCTAAACATCCCGAATCTTTAGTAGGGATAATGCCATTCTTTTTAAACATTGCCCTCAACAACACTGACACCTGCCGCAACATCCAAAATAGGACAAATAAAAAAAAAGTTCTAACCACCTCAACCGCAAAAACTTTAATCGACAAACACTAGTACGATGTGGTACTTTTTTCTTTAATTTTTTCCTCACTGGCACCTAACGGTAAACATAATGCCGTCCAGATACTGTATCCAGTAACTAGGGATGGTTATCTCTGAGTTCTGACCCGTTGACACAATAATGCATAATAATGTAATGTGCGAATGAAGAATGGTTGATCTCCAAATGCGTTTATTACGATGGGTTCTCCACTAAAATAAAAAGTGGTAGTTATTCATATCCGAATATCCTACCACCATGCAAACCGATATTTGCAATTTTTGTGACTCTCGGAATAACGGTGAAGGAAAACATTTATACGGTATGTAAAGTCCATGACCAACCCTTCTCAATCGTACGTACTCTTGATTGCAGAGGAGGGCCGTGTCCTGCGGTGCGACGTATATGGGATGTTACGACAGATACAGAACCCGCGGACTCCTGTACTTCAGTACCAGCTTCTTTAATGCACTACCTACCAATAATAACGTTTAAGAGAGAGTATAACATAATATTTGTTAGAAAAAAAATACTTTATCATACAACGTATCTTAAATAAATCAAGCGAAGGCCTACGACTGTCGACCAAACAATGATATTTATAATTCGTACAAAATATCATGCAGACCGACTCATTACTGTAAACGTTACGTACAAATTTAAATGTTCATACAACTTTGGAATTAATTAACATCAATCTAACATTCGTGTATGAATAAATTACATTTACGAAATAAAACAAAACATATTTTTCTTTCACACACTTTATATTAGGTTTTTAAACTACAATATCTATTTGAGTTCTTCTCTGATTTAAAAGTTTTTATATTTAATTGTTCCTGTCTTGTTATTCCATTTCAATGATCAACGATAACTAATAAATTGCCGTAGATATTTCAACCTTCTTTTTTATTTGAACAATTGATCTTTATTAAGAATTTGAACTGGCCATAAAACTAATAATTGTTACGGCGTCTGAAAGGTTAGAATTCCTTTACTTTTACTTATCTTTGCAATTATGGAATTAAATTGTTTTGTATTTTTTTCAATCCGTCTACTAGTATCATATCTTAAATAATATTAATACGTGAAGAAAAATCATTGTACGCATTTTTTACGTAAATTGCGCGGACGGAGGAGCATAATATTTGGTACAGTTGATAATTATATGGAGAAGACATGAAGTTCCTAATATTTAATCAAGATATGTGCCACAAATTTATTAAATTAAATTAATTAAATAGTTCAAGCATGGGTCTAACCAACATAGAATGGTCTGTGTGGTTGACAGACCCTTTGGTTAAAAGAAGTTCAAGATTGATGGTCCAACCAATGCATCATGATCTGTCTTTCATTATCCATCCATCCATCAGCCAAAGGACGTCCACTGCTGAACATAGGCCTCTCCCAATGATTTCCACAGTGACCTGTTGGAGGCAGCCTGCATCCAGCGACGTCCCGCCACCTTTACCAGGTCGTCTGACCATTAACGGGTGACATAATAGTACAAAATTCAAAAATGTTTACATTGATTATACGAGTCTGGGTGTTGTGAAACTCAAAAATATCTTGTAGTTACTGATGCCTTCGAAACATTAAGGACTGATAACCAGGCTTGAACTACAAAGTGTATTAAATACTTAATGCCTTATATAAAAAAAAGTTAAGTATGTTAAAATACAATAAAAAATTGTGCTTTATTATATATTGCTGCGCGATTAATTTAAACTACAAGCCTTATCAGTACTTATAGAGCAAACCTTAAAGTAATTTACCGAAATTATATGACCCGGAAACGTCGTATTACTTTGTTGACGTTCAGACACAGATCACCCTCGTGTTCTGTCAGTTACACTATTAAACCGTTTGCTGTCACGTCTCTATTTAGTTTTGATACTTATCATTGTAGTAGAATAACATATCTACATCTTTAAGGAATAGTAAAATAATCTTCACATTAAATAAGAATAATATTGAGACCCTTCTATGGCAAGCTACATCGAGACTTATTTTTCATTACAAAAATGTACCTACTATTACTATTTTTTAAGATTTTTGAAAATAGCCGTGTCTTTATGTTTATAAAATGACAGTGCCAGACGAAATGTTGTAACACATTCAATTTTACTGAAATAAAAACTACAGGTAATATTTGCCAAAAAAACATTTAAAAAAATAAAAAATGCCTACTTACCTTCTTTTTGTGAGTGATAGTCACAGAGTAATTGAAGACAGGCTCGAACAGGAGAGAAATTATACTACAAGCTATAATCCTGACATGCCTCTTCCACGTTCATTCATATTTTCCCTTTCGTTATTTAATTGTTATAGATACTCCATGGGCGTCCCCTTTCAACCCTTCTATCTATTTTCACTTAATAAGTACCTTTCGCAAGACGTCTTTAATTTACTACATGCACGAGATTAAACCACTCGAGCGTAGTTACTTCATTTAATATTAATCACATTATGCTTAACCTAACGTTCTCTTATCACACTATGTGCCATCTGATCCTTAATGGTGACTCCACCAGTAATATGATACTATTTTTGGACACATAACTGCAATCAGGATTTGGTCGGTTCAGATTGCGATGTACCTGATTTAAGTACCATCGTTAATAAATATTTGATACGTTTACCTTTTATCGCTGACCATTGAAGACAAAGTATTTGCTGCATTGACAAGACGTCGATCAAGCTGAGCATTAGACAACACCCACCTGTACATTTCCGAGCTTTTGGCCTTGCGGTGCTACAAAATTTCCGGACGCTTTCACTTACCTGAAACAATAACATTTGGGTTAATATTTGTATTGCTTTTATCACATTGTTTGGAATATTATGAATGTGATATAGAAACAAGCACATATGTGTTATATTGGAATACATCTGCAATTCCTTTTACAATGGAAATTATTTTTTAGGCAATGAATTCGGTATAAAAAAGCCATACTGAATAAATAAGCTATAAAGCAATATTTGAGATTATTCTCAAGATAAGGTTAAAGAACTATTTTATCTCAGTGCAGTATCAATTTTTGCGCCAAGTAACTGTTGTTCCCGTTATGAATTTAAAGCAATTCTTTATATATATCGTCATCAAAATACAACAAGTTCAAACAAAGTAGAACGTTTCTAAGTTAGTGCATTAAAACCGCCTTAACTTCTCGACAAGAAAGGTCCTCAAATTGGGCCGTTCAGGGTGTTCGCAAATAACATTTCACCACCGATGTAATACAAAATAATCGATGATAATTGTACAAAAAGACTTAATGGGTTACGTAAAACCGAATGCGATTGGCTTTGTATAATCTTATCAATTGATACGAGTCATTGTATAGGGGCAGACAGTAAGAGCGGCTGTCATTTGTAAACTAGTAACTGGTATTTTGCGTGACCGACCCCACCTGCGAGGTGATGTGGGAATTAAATTTCCAACTGTTTGCGGTGCCAACTACGTAGAAACTTGATATGATTTACAGTTAGTCTCAAAGGTATAATTGATATACGTAGAACATTTTCACGTACCACATTCAAACGTCAACGAAACGCGTCTACTCATTCACAAAGTTCTATACATCATAATATATTCTGCGTGTTGTAATAACACCATTATGCAATTACCAACGGTGCAGAAATAAGTTTTGTACACAGTAATCGATCCTATGACCCCTTTATGAGTGCTAAATATAAACGCGCGCAAGCAAAGGATTGTATCTGCGTATTAATATTAGCCTTTATTTTTCGGGAAAGACAATGATAGCTCCAGATTTAAATTAAAAAAAATGCATTAAAACAGCTTATTGTAACGTTCTGCTACCCGAGGTCAAGGGATCCACAGTTCATTAAACAAAAGAAAACAGCCGTGCCAAATTGCTGACGCGTTTGAAATTCATATTATTAAAGTTGTATGCCTTCTTTGAAATGTCGCAGTGAGAATAGTAAAGAGACTAGCTTTTAATGTGAAATAGTAAATTGTGCCTCAATCAAACGAGACAGAGTGAATATTACCCATTTCAGGCCCATATTGTAAAATTGTGTCAATTTTACAATAATTTAACAAGGTCGTAAGATCTGATTAAAAATCCGATTATTCACTAATGACTTCTTCATGTGACAGAAATATTAAATTGGTGACAACATTCTGGCCGACATTGTACCTCCATTAGTATAAACAATAACACGGAATATATAATCAATTTTATTGAATACAATAATGTGCCGTTCACGACATAATAAAATGCGTACCGATATTTTTATAGCATGAAAGCTACCCAGGCCCACGTCACACTGTTCGCCGCTTGCGATATTGCTGCAAAGTTGATATAGCGACCGATTCGCCTTGGTTAATATTTTTGACATCAAATAAAAATATATAATATATATTGTGATTAGGTGGATAGACAGTATAAGAGAAATGGCGGAAATCACGAAAAAGGAGGTAACATTGATTAAAAAATATTATTTGAAAGAACTTAAGGTTCAGCATTGGAGATCTAGTGGGTGACGACGATACAGCTAAACGACAAGTGAACTTTAAATGTAGACAAATAAAGTAGTATTCAGTATATTCAAATCTCCCGAAACATTGAAGTAGGCTGGAGTACCTATATTAAGTAAGTGCCGTATTATTTGAAAGAACTTCATGGATTAAACTTAAAATGTTATTTACTCTTTAAGCATGTGCGACTGGCAATCATCAAACACGAATATGTTTAATGAAATGTCTCAATTAACAAGCGATACATAAAAAGTTTAACGACGGAATCGTGTAGTCTGTTCACAGCTATCTTTATGCATCTCCTGATCGAAATTAACCGCTTGGTATTGTTGTAGAAATGTCACCTTTATTGGGGTGTAGCACGGCAGATAAAATATTTGTGATCTATTTTTAATGCATTTATGTTTCAACTTTTGGCCTCAATGTAAGGGACCAGACATGGTTCGGAGCCAGGCTATCACAGGGAAGGAATCGGGGCGCTTCTCGACGGCCACCGAGAGGTTTTAGTTGGTATGCTGGGAGCAGATTTGTTAGGGGCTCGGCTCGGCCGCATTATCCGCATCGTGGCGGGCACAAAGACCAGTGACATTAACATACCCCTTTCTGCTTCCTAAGGGGTACCGAAAGAGAAGCTTGACAGCTTTCCTTGAGACACAAAAAAAATTGCTTTCATATATTTCAGTTTTTATACTAGCTGTCAAGACTATTGTAAAAAAATGAGCTCGCAGCACATGCCGTTTTCTCGTATATTTTATTTTCCATTATAATATTGCGCGTTTACATGAATGTACAATAAAACACATTTCGACAATAAACCAACAACATTACACCATAACAGACGTAAATATAACAATAAAAAGCGAAACAGAGAAACTACTGTATCACAAATATATAAAACGCAGGCGGATTTCGTAAAAATCTAACAAACAAAGAATAGGTGTTATTTTTAGATGAAATTAACGCACATTATGAGCGTACGCGCTGGTTCAAATCGTGAATCATTTGCGGATGTGGTCACTAAAACAGCGGTAAAACGACTTAATAATTATACGCTTAATTAGCCACGAATAAAGGCCAAAGAAAAGATATTTGAAAGTGTAACAGTGATCATTGCAATAAATCTGCTCAACAGATCTGTTAATGCATGGCAACAAAGCTGAATTCAAAATTCTCATTAAGGGCTGAACGTTCGCTTCCCTAGAAAACTGTGATAATATTTAACGTCTATTACTGTAACATTTAGTTAGCAGGTGGCAACAATATTGCCAGCAAACACTATGAGAGAATATAGTTGATTTAACAATTTTGTACAAACTAATGAACCAATCACAGGAGTTCGCTTACCGCCTATACTCCCGCTCCCGCTCGCAGCGAGCCCGCATCCTCTGGCCAGCACCACGTCATCGCAATAACAAATATTTTCCATTGATTCTATTGTATATTGTTGGTTTTTCTTATTAATACATGAGTTTTTTTAACCTACATCGGGAGAGAGTTATTAAACTCTTAATGTTTTGTAAGCGAGTGTGCATCTAATGTGCTTCGTGTTAGTTATTGGTCATCTATCATTATGTGACGTAAAAATAGCCTAATTTGGCGATTTGCCAAACGCGTTAACGTCATAATGGAGCTCAGATCATTATCAAACATGGAGTATACGCGTAGCATTTAAAGCAGCGACATCTCAGCTACGACCACCTATTGTTTGTTAAATTGTTGAGATACTTTTATTATTATTTATAATTCATATTTAATCATTCAAATGGTTCGATGATAAAGCCTAGGAAATTAAAGTCCCTTATACAAATTAATTGTATCAAATGTAAATAAAACTGTAGTGAACCTTAGTGTATAAGTAAGCTAGCATCACAGTATTCCTATCTGATAATATAATAATATAGAATACCTCAGCGGTTAACAATCCTATTGTCCAGCAAATTAAATTCTTCAAATAAATTAGTCATCACGTCAGTCGCTGTAATTATATCATTTAGATTGGACGTCCACATAAATGGAGTCCAGAATCACACTCTTTACATGTTTGTTTTTTTTGTTGTTATAAATGGTGAAATGATCATACCATTCGACTGCTCATGGACAGTAGTAAAACCATACAACACCTTGAATTACAAAGCAATGCTTGGCATTCCACTGCGCTCGCCATCCTGAGACATAAGATTTTAAGTCTCATTATGTCCAGTAGTTGCTCTGACTACAATGTCCTTCAAACCGGAACACAACAGTGCATTTACACTGCCATGCTGTTGGGAAAATAGACATTTCGGTGGTCTACCCAGCGGTCTACAACCTATCCAGGCGGCGCCATGCGGCGTCTCACATATCGATGGCTCCAATGAACACTCCTCTAACTCAAAACTCATAGGTTTACAGGAGGAGCATTTGAAAGAAAAAAGTTGATAAAACCTTTACTATTGCAGATTTAATTATGAGTTTTTTTGTGTGAATAGCTGATTTACTGTTGCTTTAAACCCCATTAATAATATTTTATACATCTTTCTGGTTTTAATGTTAGCTCTACTTAGCGGAATGTAACAGAAAAAACTCTTATTCAAAATTAGGATACACTCCGCTAACTCAAAGTTAGTGGAGTATATGAGGGAACACTAAATAATACATAACTTTAAATTAAATCCGCGTCAGAACAAAAACACATATTACTTACGTTAAAAATCAATTTTGTAAGTATTTTACAGTATCATAACCATTATTTTCTGATAATAAGACCCATTCTATCAACTTATAAAAGTTGGCGTTGTATAGTTATAATAATAAGAAAATCTTCGGCCGTGATACAAACCGCTATCAATAATATAGCGTAATGTTACTCAAAATGTGTATGGACTTGGCGGTTTGTATTAGTACATATTAAAGAAAATCGTAGGATTGCACCCTAGTTGGTTTTAGCTTTTTAAATAATAAGGTGTATCTATTGAAATAAAACTATTTTATACGGATTTTATCGCGATTTGGTTTAATTTTTACATTTTTTAATTTCCCGACGTTTCGATTACTTTACAGCTTTCGTGGTCACGGGGCGGACTCAAAAAAATATAAAATATAAAGTATAAATAGTTTTATTTCAATGTGTAACATTCGCGTAAATCTAACAAACCATTAAGGAGTATCCAATTGGTATAATATAGTCAAAAACGTTGTTAAAATTTTATTTTATGTAGTAGGGAAGTATAATTCGGAACAAAGTTTAGGTTTAAACAGAATATTTATTTATTTTTATTATAAATCTTTAAAATCTTCAAAATGTCTTAATAACACAGCAATCTTGTGGTACGAATAAAACTATAATTTTAACTTAAAAACTTTTAGGAAATAATATTCTTACATAATAAATCACAGTAATATGTTCGTAGGAATTTTAAAGAGATGATGAGATCAAGTAATGGCATGTATTGACAATATTTTGTAATATTAATGTTTATAATATTTTTTCAAAAATTATAATCTTAAACAAAAGATAATAAATGTAATATTATCAAAATTTAAGAAAACAAAAAATGTTATGAATTTTGCTAATCAATTTTCTTCATAATTATTATTCGTTTCGGGTTCTCTTGTCACTGACAAATTCTTATATAAAATGTGATATTTTTGAAGGACTATGCTATTAATACAAAAATAAACTAAGTCCTTGTACTTAGCTTTGCTAATTGCCAAAACGTTTTCATATGCCTTTTGTGGTAAAGCCTCCACACGAGGCTGTCTATTACCCAATTTTTTGAAGCATTGAATTTGTTGCCGTTCTTCATCACCTAAGCTGTATTAATTGTAACTCAAAACTCCATAATTCTCTGGAGAAGCTTCAATTTCTTTAATTTTTTTCCATAATACTTTCTCATTACATACATGTTTGGTACAATTTTTTATAACAATGGCGTTTTTGAAGTCGAGAATTATATTTTGTTTCATCTCTATAACAGTGCAAGGCTTTCCGTGTACATTTATATATATAATATACATATATTTATTATCGTAAAGTTTTCATCTGTTTCACATTAATTCACATTGCTTATAGGTTTATTTATGTAGGTTAATCTTTAGCGTAGGAATTTCTTTACAGTAACTAAGCTGTTTATAATATTAAGTTTTATTTTGTTTAGGACTTGGTATCAATAGGTAGCACATACAAATAATTGTATTTTATTGATATGAAAGCTATAGGTTTGCATAAGAGGTGTATTAAATTAAACCTTTATTAAGTTGTTTTATACTTTTCAGTACTTGAAGTCGTTTTTTTTATACGTATTTTTGTTTTTACTTTTTAGTGTCTTTAAGCTAAACTTAATTTCCGTTAACAACGCTCATAAGAGCAAAACGTTTACAATAACTTAAAACCGTACACAAACTAAAATTATATCGTCCACGTTAACAAATGTGTACATTAAAAATAATGTTCTTACCGATGAAAAAGAAATCACTGAAATCGGTTCAATGCTACGGAAGATATTAAGTATTTACATGTATATTAATTTTCTCACCCCCCTCCCAACCCCTACTCCCTTCTCTACCTCACTAAAACTTGATTTTAATACTGAACCTATTGCAAAAAGAACCATTTTTATGGGACCAAATGACAGCTATTTTGCATCCAACTAAAGAAGAATTACGTAAATCGGATCATAAATCTCAGCGTAATCGCTGTACATACATAAAAAAACACAACGAATTGATAACCTCTTCTTGAAGTCGGTTAAAAAGTGATCGCAAACGGGCAATATACCGCCAACTGTCAAAAAGAGTAAATATTAACAAATGACTCTCCGCCAATTCTAGATGGCGACATGTTCCACGCGGGCTGCCCGCCGCGCGCGCCGTGTAAACTCCGCTATATTAACATGGCGGTATGTCTATCGCACGATTGCCAAAAGTACATATAGTTAGCGTTATGTTAACCTGAAAACTTCTTTATTTTTCACAATATTTTTCTAAATTTTGGTGGGCGTAATACTTATAAATAGTAAAGCAATTTACGTGAAAAACGAAAATTTCAAAATTTTGAGTTAGAGGAGTGTTCATTGGAGCCATCGATATGAGGTCTACCACCAGTATTATTGTTGACATCCTGATAGTAAATAGCCGGATACGATAAAAATATAAACATAAATAAACTCCAGGATATAGAATAACCAACTTCCAAATTACAGGTGTGAGAAAGCATTTTGGGTTTATTTACATTTTCGAAAATGGGCCTTGGTTTAATTCCGCAGGAAGCTCGTTTGTAGTGTCCTGTTAAGAGGCAAAGTGTCGGCGGAAACTAGATGATCTCATTATGAATCATCGTTTGCTAGATATTTTGTGAAGGCGGAAGGTATACGTCCCGCTAATATAATTAAATGGGAAAGTTTGCTCTTTTGTTTGTGCCGCTCTATTTAACGTGTGTTAGTTACTGGTGAATCGAGAGCGGTTCAACTTTTGATTAACTTCACACTTTTGGATGATGATCCTGTCGAATGATCGGAATTCAACATGCGATGCAGTGGTTGCCGCGAAAAAACATTGGTTCTATTAAATATTAGTGACGAAGTGTGTATGTAAGATTGTGCTTTCTCCGACTGATAATTTTCTTCTCCTTCTACATGGTCTGAAGAATAAAAGTCCCAGATTTTGCTTTTAGAAGTAAAGCGTAATTATACACGGAGCCTGTTTTATGAAGATCTAGTTCAAAAGTGGTGTTTATTTTTTAGTGATGTGATGTAATATATGTATGTAGACATTTCATGTCTCTGAATCGTGAGGTCCTTTCTGTTTCCAGATCCAGCAATCAGGTTTGTTTCAGTTTTACGATTTGTAATACTGGTGGTAGGTCTCTCAGAGGCCGCCTGGGTAGGTACCACCGCAATGTCTATTATTCACGCAAAACAGCAGTGTAAATGCACTGTTTGTTCCAAAAGAAGGAAATTGTAGCCAGAGTAAGTATTAGACATATTGAGACTTAACATTTTGTATCTCAGGATGGCGAGCGCAGTGGAATGCCAAGCAATGCTTTGTAAATCATGGTGTTGTTTGGTTTTCTACTATCCATGAGGGGTTCAATCGCTTACCATAAAGCGAGCGGCGAGCTCGTCTCGCCATTCATCGCAATAAAAAATAGGCTCATGTGAGTTACCTAGTATTGGAATTTGTTCGAAATTGGGATAGGCTCGCTTCCTATCAAATCTTGGGGCGGAAATAAGCCCGGCAAAATGTAATTGGCACTCTGCCTGCCCCTTCGGTGATACACGCGTGATCTTATATGCATATTAAGCGGTTTTTTTTGTCCGTGTATGGAGTTGTTTTTTCTGTTAAGCTAATTTGTCAACACTCCTAATTGTTATGTTTACCAGCAAAAATACATATATACTATATATATATATATAGTACAATATTTATGTTATGTATAATTATAAGCATAATGTTAGTGTTGCTTAATAATAAAATAAATAAGTAAAATTAAGAATAAAAATCCATAGCCGTAGTTACTTTATGCACAAGGTGTATACATATAGCACAAGGAAGAGCATTTCCTCACTAATAGGATGTAATTAATCAGGTTGGTATCCATCATGTGAACAATTAGTATAGATATAAATTACTCGTTATTTCCTTCACTTAGGGCTTTTAATACGGACCAGCACGCGAACAACACCCGCTTTAAATTTAATTTTATGTCAGTCATTACATGTGTATGCGATTTTATCGGGCACCGCTGGAGATAGCTAACAAAATTTTCTAACTTTCAAAATATAAGCGGTGAATAATTTACAACAACACCCTAACAGGTATAGTTGTAATTATGTACGATATGTCAGATAAGACCATCACGGTGTTTAGACACATATACGCGAACAAATTGCTGTATGAATATTTTTTTTTACTTTAAGTGAAACATTGCCTATTTAGTACGAGGATTATCCGTGGATGGGTAAGTTATATAGGTACCCACGCTGTGTGAGAGTGAGTACACTGACCATCATCATAAGGCTTGTAGAGAAATCCAGTGTTCAGTTGTTGGCGATTATGGACTGATACAATAAATATAATACTGAGTGCCTCGGTGGCGCAGTTGTACTCCCGGATGATTACAAAACTGAGATGTCGAGTTCGAATTCCGGGTCGGGCAAAGTGATATTGAATTTTTCTATTCAATATAAGCCCGGAGTCAGAAATTTGTGCCCGATAAGGCGATAGGGGGCGACCCGATCACATTGTGTGACGAAACACACAAGGCGAAACGTGGGTGTCCTCGTTGCACCTCAGCCTACCCCTTCTGGGAATAGGCGTGAGTTTATTAATGTATGAACAATAAGTACAATAAGTTTTATAAACACATATACCGTGTCCACAAGTTTGAGAAGTTAAATAGGCCATTTCTTTCATCAATCATTTTTTATTTCCAATTTTTCCATGCATTCGAAAATCTATTAAATTTAGATGCTGCCTAAAATTATAATTATTATTATACTTGAATCTTTTTGTTTCAAAGCAAAAATAAAAATGAAAATATATTATTAATCATCAACTGTCAAAAAAATTGTTATTTAATGCAAATTGATTAAAACCTGATTAAAATGAGAACTATTAACTGTCTAATCGCAACTAATGCTTTGTGAAAAGACAAAGGTCATAAAGTTCAAAATACAATGAACTTTTATCTACGCTAAGGTTGCTTACATTGAACAGCTGATCTCAAAGGCAAGGCAGGTAGATAAGTAACCAAATATAATTTTACTGTGAATTATTATAAACATTTTTGTAAATTAGATTAAATTAAATAGTGAAATACTTTGACCTCATTTGGACAAAGTATGTACCTACTCCTTTAGTAAGCCTTCTTATTTTTTTGATTGATTTTTAGCGTTAATATTTAATACCACTATCATCCCAATCATAAAATATGCTGAAATTCGGAACATGTAGTGCACATTTCCACGAATAAAGATTACAAAATATTTCGGAAAAGTCAAATACCTACATATTTAAAGTTTAGGTAGAGTCTTTTCGATATTGGTTAAATTTCATCTAAATTAAAGTATTTTGTTGGGTATGTTTCACAGTACACTGCACACGACTTCTTTACAACCGACACTTACATTAATAAGTATTATATTGACTGGCACGGGCTATAATCTACGACGCTGTGCGATTGCGAATTGGCGGAATACATACTAAGTATGGATTTTTCAAAAGATCTCAATGACATGTGAGTTTCCTCACAATGTCTCCTTCACCGTTACTGACTAAATGTACTAAGAAAAATTCTGAAGACAATAACGGCCTATTCATAGACAGTTTAAAAACCGATTTCAGATATCTATACTCTTCGCTAAAACTGAATTCAAAAGTCGTTCGAAAGTGACAAAACCTTAAGTAACTAAAATAGGTTTTAAAAGTATCAATGAATAAGGACATAAAAGTAAATCATATGGTGAGCTAATACATTATTTAGCATACTGTTTAATTAATCTTAATTTATAAAACATCATATGTATCTTCTAGAAACTGCAGTAAGAAGTGTGATGCGTGCCGACCGGCAATATTAAGCCAACGTAGAATACTTATGGCCTTGTTTAAATATCTTAATAATAAAAATCGCAATCGCAACGTTGAAGACCGTGGCTAATTCATTATGGTCTACTGAACAAAAATATCAATGCACTGTTACAAAGTTTTTCGCTTGCACTAACGCTAGGGTTGTCAATGCGCCAATATTTTGATTTTACGTGATTTTTCGGATTATAAGGGTGGATGAGGAGAGCTTTAAGGACAATTTCCTATTCCTAGTTTTTTGGAAAACTTCATTAATAGATTTAAATCAAATTAATTATTTTATGGTTAAACTGTGTAATTCAGATTTACATTAAAACTAATTATAAGAATTAATTATTGGCAATGATAAGATAAACAAGGCAAAAAAAAAAATTTACTCCACAACTTCATCGGCATAATCCATGAGTATAAAGTGCGGACACTTTGTTTTATTTGAGAAGTATCGACGCTCATCAAAAGTCATCCGTGCAAGGATTCTAAAGCAAATCGTCCGTGCCGTTGAGCAAGGAGGAAAAATTACCGACATTTTCACATTCTTTCCGAGCGAGGGCTGGCCGCTCCCGGCGGGACGCTGCAAGGTGCCAACCCTGCCGCGGCTTAATGTGTCATATTTAAACCACTCGCATTACAATTTATAAGAAGCTATTATGTGAAAATGCGATTGTGCTCGATCAGTTGTGAATAGATGTGCCGTGTGGAGTGATTTGTGTGAATTGTTTTCTACTATTTAATCTTTATATATAAATGTCGTGGTGTGTGTAACTTTTAAACGATTTCACCGTTTACTTTATACTAGCTTCTGCCCGCTAACTTCGTCTGCGTGATTAACTTTGTTTAAAAAAATATACATGTATAGATTATTTGGTATTTCTCATCCCGTCCCGTCCCGTCCCGTTATATCCCGCCCGTCCTATCTCATTCTCACTCAAGGTATATAATCCACGCCCATCGCATCCCTTTGAGTATAAAAAGTAACAAATATATCGGATTTCCGTCCTCATCCCACGGGAACACCCTGTATGTAAATGCAACATATACCAGTTTTTAAGTTGAACCTGCACCAATACACCTGTGAAAACCGCATCTAATTTGGTGCAGTAGTTTTCGCGTGATGCGCAAGCAAACATACATACAGACAGACAGACAGACAGACAGACAAAAATTCAAAAAAAAATTGTTTTGGATACTGTTGCTGTTATAAAGACCCCCCGCGTTGAAATTTCTTAAATATCTTCCATGTACAGACATCGACCATTTACATTTTTATTATATGTATAGAAGATAAGAATATACGCGCATTGGTGTCCGTACTATTTAAGCAAGGGCTCTTAATTTTATTCAAGTTCAATACGTGGTGTAATATTAAATTATACACAAAATTAAGGACTTTGTGTTTTAATATAATTAAATATATTAAAATTATTTTTGTTTCTTTGCATAGGACAGGAAAATTCAGGGTCACATCAGACAGACCAAAAAAACAAAACAGGTATTTTTAATCACCAGGGCTTTTTATACAAAGTTGAGTTTTTTTCAAATATAAAATAGATTTACGGGCTTATGAGCTGTTACCAGTGAGTAATTCTATCGTGCCCAATAATAGTTTAAACAACCAAAAATTCACACCATGGCAATAACAGCGAATAAAATTACCGGGTGAATTTCAAAATAGTTTTGGGCTACCGTAAGAGGTCAACGGACTTTAATATAGAGAAAATCAATAGATGAAACAAAGGCATGATTAAATAATCTAGACGAATTAAGAATGCAATTAGAATTCTAAAACTGGCAGCAATTGTCAACCTTAATTGATTTAATTAGTTTCATCGTCGTATCAATTTGCAAGATAACCATGCTGTGTTGTTATTTCCTACGATCTTATTTTTTTACTTGAAGCCGAGTTAATATTTTTATTTTACCGATATTCATACTACTACAATAGTTGGACAAGACTGATAAGTTAGTGCCTTTTTGTATATCCACCACGCTAGACCAAAAAACATATTGAACACTGAAAGGGACATTCTCAGAAGAATATCAGGAATTATAAAGCACGCCCTCATCATCATCATCAGCCTTTTACTGTCCGCTGCTGGACATATGCCTTCTGAAAATTGCGCCATTTCACCCTTCTTCAAAGCACGCCCTGCACGGTCATAATTCTTATACGTACTAAAACAAGTGATTAATAAAGTATCACGTCATAATCGTCATGAAGTTTCAACTTACAAAAACTTACAACCGTAACAAAATAGTGTCGTATATGTGAAAAATTAAGAAACAAGCATACACTGCCACTTACTGCAATTAAAAACTTAACTCCATGAAACTCAGAATCGTTTGAAAAACTCATGGGATTATTATTACTGTTTTACTTTTTGTTTGCCTGTTCTCGTCTTAACAATACATAATATCTTGCGTATCGGAGAAATGTGTTTTTATTCCTGTTATTTATTAGACATCTTATCCATGATTACAGTTCTGCTTATATTTATTACAATAAACCTATTGTCTAAGAAAAGTTGCGGATACAATTATTCATAATTCAATCTGATTAAGTTTCGCTGGCTATAACTAAATTACGTAAAAACAACACACATGCGTGTACACGTGTCGTGTAATTGGCGTATCTTCGGAAATGGCGGCATGCACCACCAAAGTGTGGGCGTAACGACCATCCGGCCCATCCAACATAGCCATTACCGCAAAACTACCAAACTAAGTGCATAATGCATATGTGCAAATTATTACATCCACCCGGTTAAGACATAGCGCCTGTGCTACAATAGAACACGACTAAAAAGAATAACTAACGCGACGATTTACTAATAAAATGCGAGGTCGGATCCATCAATCTTGTTAGTTTTGTCACATTATGTCAAACTGAATTGAGTGTTGACATGGGGCCGGGTTAGGCTCGATGTACACCGACGTTTTTACTATATCAATCGATGTGTAGACTTCGCCAGCCCTGCCTCGTGGTCTAAAACTTTGTCTACCGGTTTCACCTCCAACAATGTATTTTTTTTATACTATTGTTGTAAAAAAAAAGCCGCTAGTATTGACTCCAACGAACGTCCACAACTACAGGCGAATGGCATTTGTTTAGCAGAATCGAGAGGAAAAGTGTCACATGTAGGTACTTGACGATGCTTTTATAGATTTCTTTATTGTCTCGACACTATTGAGTTACAGTACGAGTAGAGTATACAGAGAACTTCTATGTGCCTCGAAATTACAAGGAATATATTTTTTAAGGCACGACAAAATGACTGTAATATTCTATTTTATTGAACGGAAGGAATTTAAGCTTCTTTTATTAAAATCCTTTACCAATGCTCATGAGGAAGGGGGAAAGGTAGCCAGTGTCACCGACCTTCGTTCTAGCCTCGCACGCTTGCAAATATTGCTTTTGAGCTGGGCCCCTAGCGATATGAACCGGCATACTAGCGAAAAATCCCTCGGTGGCCGTCACGTGCACTTTGGATGATACTGAATTATTCAGTGCCTTTTAGTTTTACTTAAGTATTCATACGTAGTAAATAATCAATTACTTTAAAAGGGAAGGAAAACATTGAGAAGAAGTTAGCATTAGAAGTTCTTCAAAATCTATTGACGGCATGTTTAGCCAAGCAGGCTGATAAAATATGGAGTAATTATTGTTGGAGGAATATTTGTACTATACTGACCTACGCAAGTATAGATACTGCTAGCAGCTAGACCAACCCTACTGGTTGGTAAACGACGAAAAAAACCGCTTCAAGACACGCGAGTTCTAATCGCCTTATTGTTCAAACGCATTTATCACTAATATATTGAAAGCATGCCCAGCTGTCCGCAGCTAGCGAATTTCTCAATTTGTACAATTAGCCGATTCACAAAACAAAATCCGCCAAACAAAATCGCTCGTGTTCGCGTCCCCTTACGTAGCGCCTTCGTCGTAGGGCTAACAAGTGTTACAAGTCGACGGCAGATAACGATCTACAGCGGCACACGGTAGCTTGCATTACACAACGTTATTTGTAATATACTAAAACCCCCACAGGATTTTAATTTGAATCAATCGCAGAATCGATTATAATTTTTAAACTATTGTTCTTTCCAGATTTTTGAAATTTTAATACTGTTAATTAGGAAATAAGTTGTTGGCAAGTTAGTTATTAGTCAGTCTGGGTTTCAAATATAACATTTTCCAGCATTCAATAGACTACAACAACGTCGTATCAAAACAATACTATTAAAATCTGCAGGGGATGGTACTTACTATAAACATAGGGTGATACACAATCCTAGAAAAGTAAAAGATCGTTCAACCCTGCAAGGAAAGGCGCGAGCAAACCGGTATTAACACATGTTAAACGTTAGCGAGAGATAACAATCTGGACGTGAATCACTTTAACCCGTAACATGGGTGGCAGAAGGATCCAACGACCCATGTGGGTCTTTATATCAGGTAGGTCTAAAAAACGCTTCACGGAACCGCACGTGCCATCGCTATTGGATAGGTAGTCGCAGGGTTAACACGTGTTACAAGTCGGTAGATAACGATCTACAACACACTGTGGCACCTCCGTTCGTAATAGAGAGGTTAGGGGCATTCAGTGCCCTTGTTACTGTCTTCCAACATTTTCCCTCCGTACTAGACAGTGTACAATTAATAATTGTTTGAAAAACCAAGTATAATAAGTTTTTAAATAGACTACAAATCCGGCATACAAAACAAGCAAAAAATAAACACGTGAAACCGCGAGAGAGCCCGTTAGAAGATTTTAAATATTACAGGTGCCTCAGTAGATATGTATCTATGTAAAATTCGTGCGGTGTCTTATTGATTCAGTCGGAATCCTATTTAAATGGAAACTTGCATTTGTATTTACGTCAGTCCCGCACTGTATGTATAAAAAATTAGATTTTCCTCCTTAGAGATCATCTTTCAGTTCTCCAGACGACATAAATATGGAATGTCAATACACTTACATGTCAATGCGACAGCTTGCTAAATATTCAGCCAATTTATATAGATAGAAACAGCGTCTGAGTTGATAGATGTTGGGAATTATATTGGACATATTTTATTTTATGTTCAAGGACTAAAATGTTAACAATTTTGAATGGCAAAATCAGCGCTTCAGGTGGTTGATTTAAAAGTTATTTTCTTGTCATTAAATTTAATGTTTTTAAAGTTTTGAATGAATAATAAAAGGATGATAATGCTGTGACGCTAGGATCCTCATGTATTTTTGATTATTTACGTACTCACAGTGCTACATCAAACGAACTTTAAACCGCTTGCGAGCCTAAAGATCGAACCCGGTATACCTATATTTGTGCCATTTTGGAGCTAACTGGGTCAAATACTCTACAAACTTTCCGTTCTTCTCCAGGTACGTATGAGCGAAAATACAGTGATCCAAGTTAATGGAGCATACAATTTCTAGTGCAAAGATACTACATGGCTGTATAAATGTTTGGTCCAAACGGCGCTAGTTGGGCGCAATATTTGCGGTAGCACATTATTAAAGCCCCGTATCACAAGCCACAGCACGGAATATTCTCAAAAGTCATCGTTTACATTTCGCACGCAACCGTCAAGTTTCGAAACATAGAACTTAGGCAAAAGTTTTTAAAAGGCGTTAAGTGGAATGATGCCTTGTGGCTCCCGACACTGCCAGCCCTCCCGCTCGTGTAATTTATTCATTTTTACACGGAAAAAGTTAGGCAGATTGATGAGTGTGTCGGAATTCAACTTGTATAGGGAGCTTTACGTATTTCTTAAAATGTTATACATAGGTAATGTTACTATTTTATACACATATAAAAAATGCTTCATTCCCACTTTAGAGGAAAGTTTGGCATAACTCTATGGTCTGCGTTAATTAATTGATGATATTCAATAGCTTTAATAGCACAGGATCTCGAAAAGGAATTTTGTAAGTAAAATATTTTCCCGGATCACATAACTCTCCTCTTCCTAATTAGTTTGGAGCCGGTTTGGATACTATAAAACCAATCAAGCAATATTAAATTCTATATTAACATATTTTCATTTACATTTACAACAAACAAAATGCCAATATTGCCACGACCTCTTACTCAATAATCATTATTTACTCACAAAAATATATACACGTAAAAACTGTCCCAATAAGCGTTAATTTGGAGGAGGTCAGCAGCCCTCTATCACGGCAAGTTATCCTTAAGATCTCATCACACCAATGGAATGAATATGTTTTAATATAAAATATTATTTATTCGTATGTCGGCCGGCTCCGGCGGCCACTGATCCCATCGTATGTGGATTAAATAACTCGTAAGATGCGAAATCATAATTGAAACATATCCTTATGAATATATATTACATTACGCACGTCGGTTTAAACATTTTAAGTTTTTTAAAGACGAAATTTACATTTAAAATGTTAAGGATCGTGTATCGACATATCGTGTGACTGCTGATTAAAAATATCCAGTGTTACGTCATAACACATGCCAATAAGAACGCGGCTGCTTCCTCGCTACCTTAATAATGAACTAAAGAAAAATATTTTAAAACAAAAGTATAATTGTTTTCAGCGAGAAGATTAACGTATTTATAAATTGGTAAAGATATTGTTTGGAGTTGGATTTATTTTATAAGAAGATCTAAAAATAAACACATAATTAATCACTCTTTTATAAAACCGTAAATGATAATATTTTTTTACAAAAGCCTACTCGTATATAACAATCCGCAGATATGAAAAAAAATTGTAGTCCGGTTATATTCACTGTAGTGTGTGCATTGAGAGGCAGACAAAACTCAGGTAGTCCCTGGTAGCTACGACGTAAAACATTTAGGTTAGTATCAGATCATGCTGATATTCTAACGGCCGTATTAGTTAAAAAATATAATATTTGAATTTGAAGTTTTCTGGTGTTAAGAAACATTTCAATAAATTATTGTTTTACACTCTGAGGAGCTTAACTTTATTTAAACTAAAAAAGTTGTTGGAAGAGGAAACAATATTAGAAATTACTTACCTATGGATTTTATATATTATTCCAGTCAATATGAACCTGTGGAATAGTATATTAAAAAAATGTATAAATAATATTACTAACCGCCGACAAACAGGAAATTAACAGAGGTCAGAGAATGCAATTTAAAATGAAATAGTCGCACATTCAGCTTTCAGTTTAGAAACAAAATAATAACTCGATTGACAACTGATGACCGTTAGTATTAATAACAGATTGTAATGAACGATATTACTGATGCTCAATTTATGTATTAAATTTAATGTATAATACCGATTTATTTACACATCTACGTTACAGTTGAGATGAGTAGTAACCAGTATAGTAGTTTAAAACCGTGTTTTTTTTTTTCAACAATACATAAAGCTACTTATGAACAAGTAAACTGATGGATAGAGTAGTACAATTTGAATACCTCAATATTAACTAGATTTACACCATTATCAAATATTTATTATTGATGTTATTAAATTGATTTCTAATGAAGGTCGGTACAAGTTTGAAGAGATACACGCATGAGCATCATAATACCAAAAATAAAATAAGTATAGCAAGCAATACCGTACCCAAAATGGAACAGTAGTTTTTTAAAGAATCCCGGAAATACAAACGAGTTTATACGAGTCGAATAAACCCTACCTTTTAAAAACTTGAAGGTGTTTGAAAAATTTTTTTTAAATAATATCAGCCAGCGACATAATGCATCGATTTCTACATCGCAATCGATGCGAGGGCGTATAATCGAGTTCGATCAATTACAGGTAGGTAACGGTGGCACAAACATTGCGGTAGAAAGCGCGGTGGTATCATACGCAATTAATACAAATAGCTGTGCTATACGATGATTTGTCGCGGTAATTGAGAAGAACGTCTGCCACGCGCCGACAGAGCTTTCGATGAACTCACTGCGTGGAAAACAAGGAAATACTTTTTTTTAATGCTAGTCTTTCCCTGCGAGTTTTGTTGCAAGCGCGAATGTGTTGGACGCATTCCGATTTTAATTGATATATGAAAGATATCTACCGAGTGGTCTTTTGACCAGCGCAATGGTAACGACAGCATCTCGACAAATTTTATAGGGTTTGGTTAGAATAGAGGATTTTCTCAATTGAGGGACGCTAATGACGGATAATAATATTACAAGAAATATCAAATATCGGCGGAAATGTCATTCTTTTATAAATAATTAAGTATGAGTGGCCTACTTTAGTATAATTAAAAGATCTACACGTATTAGACGATCATCATCGCCCAAATTAATAAATATTATGTTAGGGGTGGCCCGGTTAATATTTAAGCTTTTAGAGTTACGAGAAAGCAATATTAACTCTACATATTTATTGTCGAAATACAAAGACAAATCAACTTGCATAAAGTATCGCGGGTGGCAGCAATACGTCCATTAAGGCTGGCCGCACGCTACGAATACGCATGATCTTTTTAAATGTGAACAAAGTGCTGAAGTAGACTCAACAATTAACTTATAAAAATTGGGAAAAGTCCATTATCGCAACACGAAACAGGGGACAACATTGTGACAAAATAAAAATTAAAAACAAGATGAAGCGAAAAGGATTAGTGCTTGTAACATATGTACGCTTGTTATTATTAAACGAATGATTTGTAACGCATCACGCAACACCTGAGGCCAAGTCCCGACGCCCATTCAAGTCGTGGAGTACAATAGGTCATCGTGGAGCGGCGGGTAGCGGGGTGCGCTGGTGTTGTCGGGGTGCGGGGTTAGGGTGACGCGCAAAGGTCACCGGGTCACTGACACCTGGAGACATTTTTGCCTTACATGCGCTTCAATTCCACTGTTTGATGGATAGCAAGTTAACGATATTATTTATAAGTCATTGAATCGCGAAAGTGGAAAAGTAAAGTAAGCTGATTGACAAATATACCGTAAATAGACGATATTTTTAATAAAATTTCATTGTACGTATAAGCAGATATTATTTAAAGAATAATGTTTCCTCATGTTTACATCTAACACGCTGAGATTGTAACAAGTTAACAACGCCCTGATCTAATAGTACCAAAAGTGGGAACAAGCTTAATATTTGGGTCGCAAATATGTTAAATATAAAGCGTGGAAAGGCTATCGATTTCACTGCAAATCTAATAAATACTGGAGAAAATTTAAAACGCCGCGGAGGGAACTCGACTGCATAGAAAATATAACATTTCCGCTCTGAAGGCCAATCACATTTCATACGACTACCTGTTTGATCCAGCTCTTGACATATCAACGCCTTTGAATATCTTAAGACATTTTATTTTTATCCGTTATAAGTGTGGTGCTGTAAAGGTGACAAACAGTGACTGAACCCACACCGATTGCATTTATTATTCCAAATTTAAAACCACAAATTTAACAAATATCTCTGCGAGTATTCAAACCGACTATTAAGCTCATACATACATACGTAAACTCACGCCTTTATCCCGGAAGGGGTAGGCAGAGGCGCCACCATGACACCCACATTTCGCCTTGTATGCTGATCACATACGCCATCCCATGATGTAATAGGGGGCGAGTCTATCGCCATTTCGGGCAAAAATTCCTGACTCCGGGCTGATAATGAATAGAAAAACCCAATATCACTTTGCTCGACCCGGGATTCGAACCCGAGACCTTAGCTTTGTAGTCGTACCGTAGTACAACTACGCCACCGAGGCAGTCCAGTGACTATTAAGCTCAGTATTAATTAATAGTCCTCGGATCATATTCCATCAAATAGTGAACATCAAACAAAGATTTAAATACGATAATTGTTTCAAATTAACAAATAAAAATAATACGAAGAATACTTTTTAGAAAATTTAGCGGCGGGATATTTTTTTTTGGGTTTTCACGGTACACCTTTTCCCGTGTCGTATCTTTGATAAAGTATATCTCTAATATTCATTTTCTTCTCAAAGAATTTTATATTTAACATGAGCAGGTTGACAAACTTGAGTCCAACACGGAACACCAACTGAGACAAATTTAAGTTTGGATTCAGAATAGTTTCGAGAACCAACAATCCCATTGGGTGATTCCATTCAACATCAATTCGTTTCCAAGTATAATGTTGTGTAGGGATGATAGTTGGAATTAAAGCTGTAGGTACTATTTCCGGAAAGTTTTGAAATGAGAATGCAATATACAACAATGTAAATTATAAATTCAGACTTTAAGTGTCCGCTTATTTAATCCTACTGCTGGCGTAATAATCGTAAGCCATAGCATTATAGTATTCCTAGGTCAAAGCACTGTTATCCTTACTCACAAGACCGCTTAGTCAATGTAAGGCGAAAGGCGTGTCTTCCTTAAACTTATGTACAGCCGTATTAAATTCAAATTAATGTTGTGCAAACACGAATATTATAGCAAATATTCTTTTTAGTACAGCAACAGTAAAACGTTTGGGGTTCTTTTGAAAAGCCGCGCACGTCCGAAATACGTGCGGCGGCCAGATAAGATTATGTTAACACATTATCTTATGTTTAAACTGAGATACAAACCATGTTTATTGGCGTTAGTATTGGCCTAGTGTTTCAGGTTTAGCAATAATTACTTTGTGCGTTATATTTGGGGCGGGCTGGTGTGTGAAGTGATAAACTACGGAAGTCTGACAAGATCGTGCTCAGTGGCACGCTCTATCAGGAGCTTATGTCTTTATTGAAATAGGAATAACGGCGTGAAGCAAATTTAACCCGCTATTTAGGGTACTATTTATAGATGTCAAACACAAATTTTAGGGGTCCGATAAATTTAAGGTAACGCGATAACGCCTGAAATTGATAATCCTGAGGAGTAATCCACTGTCGATTTTAATAAAAGTTGTCTCATAATATGTGGCTCAGTCATCATTTTATAGATGAGATACACAACGTTATAATGTATTTTAGCATTTACCAAATTGATTAGCGCTATAAGATCAATCAGCTTGTAATAAGCTAGAATTACATCAGCATGCGCGTAAGACATTGCTAGTAGCGTGCTTAGATGATTTAGCTGAAGACAACTAAAAAAAATGCCAACCTCCTCTTAATTTAATTATTGGTTTCATAATCAATATTATTCATCTCATTCTTATTATGTTCTCGTGGGAAAAAAAAAGATACAAAACAAAATCAATAGATATTCCGAGTAGTGGGCGCAGTGTGCACGCGTATTATAAGGCTGTTGACACACGAGCGGTCACAAGAAACGGCGTGTAAACACAAACTCTGGCTTAATTCACAAGAACTGGCACTTTTTATGAACAATATGTTGTTTTAAATTGAAAGAAAAAATTGAGATAGCCGTTGTGTGCCGAGGCTTAATGAGCGTTTATAACTCCTCCGACGTTTGCTTTGAACAAATTTCTTGAGATAACACGAATCTAGTGTCTATTGTGTAACATAGCTGAGTGCCGAATTTTCTTACAACACCCCCCCCCCCCCCCCCGCTCCGCCGCCCGCCTCGCCGGCCCGCTCACATCGCATTTAATATGCATGTGTGCGACGCGGCTACGTTTGATAATTTAATGATAGCATAAAAATTATGTTAATCGTGGATAAAGATCTTTATATATTTTATTATTATAATTATAATTTATAATAAGTTTCGCTACGTCATTAATTTTACTGACTATCGCGTCACTTGTATCTGCGTATTTAACGTTGTATTACATCTGTATTAGCCGCTCTGATATTTTGAGTGCAAAAGAAACACCGTATGTTTGTCAACTCCTCGTGATAAGGGCTCTACGCCGATCGTATTGAAATTTGCCACAAGTGTAGAGTAGGGCTTGCTAAAGAAAACAGGCACTTCTACGTTTTGCCAACCAATTTGAATACAACCCTTCTACATGATATATTTGAGAATTAAAAGCCTTTTGATTTGTTCACTTCCTCATTATTCATATACATAAGAAAAAATTACTTCGATGTCTTGTTTATAATGTGTGGGTGTTTTCATTACCCGCAGTGTTAAAACCATATCATATCGCATATGTCAAATAAAATTGTTTACGTCAACCGGCGCTCACCAAAACAACATTATAGAAACAGTCAATCAACGCGTGCCTTAACCTTAAGAATTGTTAAATTTTCAATATGAATAGATTATGTTAAGGCCCCGGCCCATGCACGCACAAACAACGCATGTATAAAATATATCGCCAGTGACTAGTCAATGATTTCAAGACGGTTCGTCGACCCAGTGTTAAACTCCGTCGAATTTAAAGGAGACGACATACCCGGGTTGCTGACAGCTGACGTACGAAACTGTTGCAGACAACACACAATTTAAAAATTGCAAAACAATTAAGTAGAGTGCCCAAAAAAAACAACCGCACAACAAACGTTTTGGTCTTTTGAATTTACACATAACAATTACTTCTGTTTTTATAGAATAAAAATAGAATTGTTTGAATTATTTTGTAGCCAGTATTTTTTTAACAAAAAATCCCTCGTTCAGAATTTCAGGTCAAACTCTGCAAAAAGGTGTCTCTTGTTTTGACCAATGCGGGACCTCGGTTCCTTTATTTATTAATCTGTGCTAAATCATCTCGCAGATTCAGCAAGCCCTGAGATTTTAAATTATAATGCGGCGCCGCCACATCGACGCGTCGCTCCGTTGCAATGTGCATCTCATAACTAGATTAAGATCTGTATCGAATTTTTATTCATTATTTTGAGTGTAGACTTATTTTTTGTCTAAAAATATACCGCCATTCTTGTAATGAAATTTAGCCAAAAATAAACAGCTGTCTAGAGATTCATAGTAATAAATATATGTAACAGTCATATTACTCGTGAGGAGACATGTAAGTAATGGATATTGCTACTAAGTGGCATAAACATTAGATGGGGAAAAAATAATTATAATTTTTGCTGATGTTGTAATAATCGTAAAATGTTCTGGTTTCAATCTATCTATGTAGCTACTTATATAAATAATTGTATTTGAAAGATAATCTCTCAGAACTAAACTGCACTTTCCTCCAGGTGCATGGGAAAATTATTTAATACTTTTTTAATTGAATATAAGACCACACTCATTTTCTTCATAGAAAGTAATAAGGTGGATATTTTGAAGTAAATTTAATTGAATTTAAAAATAAACATAATGAAACGTTAGAACAAAAACGAATTAAGTTTTGCACGTTCCGTGAATATCAATAACGATACTATATTTTTAATTTCACGCCTTTATAAATATTAATTGGAACTTTATTAATATTTCAATTAATCTTTTATTACTTTATGATATGATGAAATATAAAAAACTCATTCCAATTGTTCAATTTTTAATATGAATACTAAAACTACATAAACGAAACTACTTTTTTTTGAAAACAACATATTTTTTAATATATAGCTTCACGAAACAAGAATCTATACGTAAAAATCAAAACATTTCAAATTTAATTGAAATAATAATCAAAGTTCCTGCACGAAAAGTTGTTTTTCTATCAAACACATTTCCACACATGTCCGTAAGTGGTTCTCTGTGAAAGAGGGCGCTGTGGTTAATCACACGAGGCGCGAGTAAAAGACTCCACGCACAAATCGGCCGGCGGTGATTCACAACCGTTACAAAAGTAATTACCGTTTTATCTTTATTAGCGGTGAGCAATCGCACAGGCCACGTTTCTTTGTGATGCTGGACGCGGCCCGCGCCCGACTTGCCATTTAAACGTCTAAAATGTACGACCAATTTTTATAATCCACGCGACAAGCTATGATATACGTGATGAAACGGTGATTAATGTATTAACTAAATAAATGTCGACATAGTAATATCAGCTTACAGAGTTTATAGGTTAAAGCCCGAACGCGACACACAACGCGTCACTATCACGAATTTTCCAGCTTTGTATACAGAATTCACTAGCTATTAGGGTCTCAGGTAATCTCACAAATGAGGTATGCTCTAGTTTTAACTAGGTGCAATAAAGCTCCAGCATGAAATACCCCTCAATTGCAGATTATCAAGATGGGCCTAGTAAGAATATATATCAAGCCAGTGGCAATTTCAAGCTCCGCGTAACCAATCAAGGATTAGTGCTACCGCAGACAGCAGAACTCGTGGGTACGTACTAGCGTCTCTGGCTGCTTGGCTGTATTGTATTTCAGATTGTAACTGATGAGGCCTTTTAGCTTAGCTCAAAACTTCTACACCTTTATGGTAATTTACAACTAAGACAGGTGAACGTTCAAAGTTACAATTATGCAACCTAGGATTAAACCTGCGCTCTCCGCCTCAAATATTTTTAAATCCTACAAATTCTCGGTTCTCTACGAGACAATGGTACTAACCCGTCTGATCCTAAACCTACCATTCACTTCTCTGAATCTATCTATCACTCTAGTTTCGCTCGATTATATTATTAATCCTTATAATTCCCTGATTTTGACAGATTTATAATTAGACTCATTGAATCCCATTTGTAAACATTAGTTCCAACTTAAATGCTATTCAACAATACGTATCAAGTAAATTCTGTGCTAACTTCTTGATTCCCTTGTAAAATAAGCGACGTGCGTGTTCGTGTAGAGTCGGCCGCCGACTAAATCGAACGCAGGCCAACGCAAGGATTTCGGTAACTACATGCGACAGTCCGATGAAAATCCAAGTATTTTTTCGTATCGTCGCCGAGTTCCGACACAACGAATTTAAACGCTTATAAATAATGAATTTATTTCATTTTAGAGGCTTTTAATTTATGTAGTACAAGTGTTTTTAATGGTGAACACACACTTGAACACTTTTTCATTTATTTTTTGTCTTCAAAAGTTTCTTTCTCAGTTTTTATTCCAAAATTTCCTTTTTATCCTTTTTTGTATACTGTTGTACCTAAAGATTTCATTCTCAATTATCATCACTAAAATGTAACAGATTTGATCCTCCACGGACAAATATTTGTATGGCCTACAGATATTCAATTCGCATGTCACATCTGGTATTTGTTTTAGTAAACGTCCAAGGATACAAAAGTTATCCTATTGTTTTCTGTTTTTATAAAAGGAACGCCTTAACTTAACTTTCGGAAAGTTTGATTTAGAGAACGTAATGCAATATTTTCAGACAACGCGGTATCAAATAATATTTAAATAAAAGGGACTGCTGTATGTGGAAATTAAAAATATGTTTTTTTCTCTTCCACCGGGCATTCACATTGAAACAATGATGATTTATGATAAATCGTGTTCGTCTGTCTTTTATTGTGTTACGTATAAACAGGCAGGTAGATTCTACAATTGTAAATGCTACGCCGAGACGAGTTCAGTAATACATTATTCATATTACATCTTAGACAAATCTAATTTTGTCACTCTGTATATCATACATAAGTTAAGGATGCTCTTGTAACCGTAGACCGCTATATTTCGATAATATTTCAGCTCAAATTGTTTACTTGCGTTATTGTATTTAATGGTATTTATGAATTTATGTATAATTATAAAATACAGCATGCAATAATATGCTGAGAGTACCACCGGTCCTATTAATGTGGCGGTTCTTTTTGACTGAAGTTCAATTAGTGCTTGCATGATACGCGGTTTAGACTTCGCATAGAATTTTATATTTTAAAAATCGTTAAGTGTATTTTTTTATGATAATATAAACGAGATGTTACGACCACGAAAATTAGTATATGTATCAAAATATTTAAATCCGTAACGACTTCAAAAGCCAACATCTTGAAACTTAGAATAGTAATTGTCAAGCCATTTGAAAGTAAAACATAAGCCATTAAAAGCGCTTATCGGCGCCCCCTCTCCCGCAAAGCGATTTAACTGAACAAACTACAATAAATCCTTTATCGTGTTAGCATAAATTAATCTCGCACATATATAACTATATATTTTTGTATTATTCGTTTATTATTTCCAAGTGTTATTTCGTTGTGAATTTTTAATTATGGCAAGTTGATTGTTAAGCGTTCGGACGCGGTCATTTGTTGCGTTTGATAATTTGCTTTGTTTGACGTCGCACGTGCTTCTGAAGAATGAGGGGAACTCGACTAATATTAGAACGATAAAATTGTATCGACTAAATTATTTACCATTTAAATAAGTTTGTGGGTTTCTGTCTGTGTATTAAAATTGTACATTGTAATTTATAATTGGTAGCTAACAAAGACAATATGTACTCACAGTCTATTTGATTTGAATGGGCATGTCCTACACGAATCGTTAGAGAAGTAAAAGTTATGCACTACATGTTTAGTAGGTACTATACATTGTGAGATCTTATAAGGATCCGTAACTCCTACCGCTTCCGCCCTTTCATTATTCTTCTCCGACTCACTAAGAGTTACAATTCTTCTGATTATTTGATCTTGATTATAAAAAGAAAATATTATATAGAGACATGTTGAATATTATAACAAAATATTGACGAAATAAATCTTCATCATCATCCTCAACCGTTGTAAGTCGTCTGCTGAACATAAACAGGTACCCGCGAATTCATGTATTCCACTTGGGTCACAAAGTTTCATTGCAAATGTGGCAACGGTTCTTTGCATCACTCAGAAAGAAAAAACATACAACATCTTTGAAGGTGAAAAAGTTCATGTCCTCCATGAATGAACCAACAGGCGAATCGAATTCGAAAAAAAAATAATCCGGGTTAGAAGTGTGATGCGGTTGTTGTATGCTTCTAGGTAGGTACTTATACTTGTGTTTAAGTTAGTAGGACGGCGCAAAACGCGAACGTTCGCGTTATCTATGTTGATTTGTTACCTAATTGTAAGCGCACAATGTGCTTTTGTTAAACGAGCAAGACCCAGTTTTTGTGGCAAAACACTAAATTATACAATGCATTGTTAAAAGAGTCCGCTATCGGTGTATTTTTCAACGCAACAACGCTAAATACTATATTATTGGCAATGTATGCACTTCCATGTTGGTTTTGTGGTTAATCAGTTTTAGTTTTAAATTATATAACGCCGATTGTAATTCGAATGTTACGTGTCAGCAGATTTTTTGTATCCATTTCCTTAATTTAATTATTAATTGTGGAATATTAATTTCATTGTTTTATGGTTCGAACGACGTGGTTGCTTCTGTGTGGACTAAAGGATTCTCACAAGCTATGTACAATTGAAGCGCCAGTTTACGGAGCGGGTGTATATTGAGCATTGTATGATGTCCATTGTAAGCTGAGCTGAGACAGTTCCTTTTGCATACCCCTTACTATGTCAATATCTTTTGCGAAGTGAAGACAGTTTGTTTTTTTCTTGAACTACAAATGGGTAAACCGCATGTATGCTTTTTCTATTCTCAAGATTTTTCAAAAGGCAGTTTTAGTACGCATTGTGACTATTTCAGTGTTTAAAGAACATTGGTTGATTTAAATGCTAAAGGTGAAAATTGATTTAATTTACATGAATATTCTGTGACATATAGGGTCATTTCAGGGCGGAGTATCGCGAATTAAAAGCGATCGATTTTTTGATTGTGGAATATTTTAAATCAAAGACTTTTTTGTTTAGACGCCTCAAAAATATAAAAGCTATCTATACGGCGTGAAAATGGTGAAATGGCGCTTCTAATGGTGGTGCGAAGTTCGCTGGTGCGGTTCGGGACTTGTTGACCGGCTGCCCTGCGCGCAGCGCCATACGCATGCATTTATTTGCGTATACGCACGAAATGTAAATTACGAAATAAAAAATAGACGACGAAGGGCTGGAAGGCCTTATGCTCTTCATAACCTAAATGCTTTCCAGTATATTTGGGTTATGGGAATAACCAATACTTCATTCCATATTGAAAATAAGATTTCACATTGTGAATATCAATGTTGCCTTGCGGTGCATTATTTAACTTTGTTCTTTAGGAAAAGACTCTTTAGTGGTACCTGTTTCTTATATAATTACCTATTATATATTTAGTTATATTATTAATATAAGTTTCTTATTAGTATTTCCTAAGTTTATATCTTTGATTACAATATTTTACATATGCCTCCAACCCGCGGAGAATATGAAGTTGGAACACGAGTTTTAAATTGGCGACGCAATGTTTTTTTATGAAAGACATTGCGAAGTGAAAGAAAATCAAGAAAGTGGTCCTTGATAAAAAAATATATAGTATTATTTTGACAAATAAGTGATTAAAAATCTTGAAACAAATCTGGGATTCAGCTGAAAATCAGTGCCGTAGGTTGCCGCATTAAGCTGAGCTTGATCCTTTTTGTTTTAGGGATTATTTAATTTTATTGGTCTTTTTTCCGCCATGTATACAATATTATTAGTAAGTAAATTTGTTTAGTTGCTTCTTTTGTTATATTTTTTAAATACAAAAATGGAAGTGTTATCTCTAAACCAAATAAAAGTTTTTATTATTATTAATACTGAAAGTTTGTCATGGCGGTGCTTAAAACTTAAAAAATATATATTAATGTCCGAAACCTGAATAGCAATATCTTCAAAGCTCTATAACATATTTGCCTACCATTCAAAGCAAAAAGGAAAACTTTTGTAACTTTCTCAGGCGTATTAATTATATTTAAAATAATTGAAACCTAAAAATATTTGTATAACAATTATAGACGTTAAATATTTCGAAGTTCAAATAAAAGTTAATTTAAGAGTTATTTAAATTTTCCATTAATATAAATAACTCAAGGTAATTGTTAATTTTAACATTTAATTATTTAAAAAATATAATATGTATTATTATTTTGTAATTTTATTGTAACTAAATAAATAAAACTTTGAAAATTTATCTCAAAAAATAAGTACCTATATTACTATTTAACATAATCGCACTATCAACGCCTATGAAGTTTTTCTACTTTCTACCGACATCGAACTTGTTTGCTGGGAAAATAAACTGATCAAAATAAAATCGTCACATGTAATGTTTTTCAACGTATTTTCATATTATTCAAATATGTTAATTATTATTATTATATCTCAATTATCTTGCAATTAAAAATTATTGAAAGTACGTATAAGCAATAACAAACAAAGTAAGAAACAAGTTCATAAAATACTGCGATCGTCGGTTAACGCGCTCTACATCTGCGCCGTACATTAAATATTAACTATTCAACTTGCTGAAACGACTCAAACGCGGGGCGTAACTATTTTTTTACTGTTCCATGCGAGTTCTGTGTCAAGTTTTCATGTATTTTGAGTAAAAACGACGATAGAATAATAATAAGCTACACCATATCTATTGCTAACGGCTACTTGAACATAGATACGTGACGTATCGGAGCCGGCGACGTCCTGGAAGAGACATGCTACTTCAATGAGTTCCACGCGACCAACTCGACTACTGCGAGTCGCAAGCGTCTGAATTACCCCGGACACGACCATAGCTGGCGCTGATGCAACTCACATAACCGGGAACTAAGTATTAGCAAGCAAATAAATGATATGTACGAAATGTGATAGCATATGGAAAGTTAGTTCGGCGTAGGGGCGGTGCGGGGCGGTGCGGCCGGTGCGGGGGTGAGAGCGCGTGCGGGGTGGCTCCGCACCACCGCACCACCGCGACACCGGCGGGAAAAGTTTGAAGAGCGGCGCGCGCCATGTGCAAACTTACCCTCTCCTCCTCGCGGATCATCTCGGCGATGCCGGGGCGGATGTCAGCGTCGTCGGTAGGCAGCGGCGGCATCGGCGGCGGCGGCGGAGCACCCCCGGGAGAACCTCCGCGAGAACCGGACAGGTCGGCGGGAGCGGTCGGTGGCGAGCCCGGCGACCCGCGGCGCGTCTCGTGCGAGCTCGGACCCTCTCGCCCTTCCGACAGGCGGCGGCGCGCGCGCCCCTGCTGCGGAGACTTCTCGCGGCTCATGGGCCGCTTGTGGGGCCGGCCCTCCTCGTGCAGCATGGATGTTGAGGCACTCACGTCCGTCAACCCGCGGATTTTAAGCGCCTCGGCCACCTTCAGCAGTGCCGGTATCTGGTCTTCCGAGACGTTGATTTCGCCACGATACATGTAGTATACCACGGCTTTTAGGTCACAATACTTGATATCGTTGTTCATTATTATGATTGGATGTTGGCAAGGATTATCAGTGAGCAGTTCCTGGAAATATGGGCTGCATGCGGACAGAACTAATTTATGCGCCTTCAACTTCTGGCCCTCGCAGGCGAGGGTCACGTCCACAAACAGTTCCGTCTGCAGCAGCTGGTCGAAACACGATGTTAGGTTGCTCTGATAGTTGTTCCATCTCAGGCAAAATTGCTGGGGGGTTTCGCGTCCCTCCATAGCGATGGGGTCTTCTTCTGCCGGCATACTAGCTGCGGGTGCGGCCACTGGCAGGCGCTCGAACAGCTGATGTTGACCCCTAAAGGCGGCTTCGGCCGCGGGTCCGGCGACGACGGTGATGCCGGCCCGGTCGGTGGTGTTAATGAGTAAAGTTTTCGTATCAAGCGGGGCGACCGCGGCGCCGGTCGCGGCAAGTTTCGCGGATCGGACCGCCTTAGCGCGCGTACCGCCGGTCGCACATCCGTGCCTGTAACGTGACGAGTATGTTCTGTGAGCTCGCAGCACGTGCGACGCGGACGAGGACTCGCGAAGCACTGAGCGGGAGCGGCGAGCGCGAGCGGCGCGGGGCGGTCGGGGCAGAGGCGGGCCGCGCTCGACTCTCGTCAACGAATGGGAATGGCGCGCCGCCTTCGAGGACACGCCCTGCGAGCCGCTCGCCGCGAGCCGCACGCCGCGCGCCCGTCGCCGCTCGCGCTCGCCGCTGCTCGGCTCGGCAAGTGGCGGACGCAACGCATCGATCGCGCTCGGCGAAGCTCGCGCTCGCGTTCGCGGCGCCCGCGCACGCCTGACGCCGCGTACACCGCGCGCGCCGACCACTTGCACTCGCACATTATCGCATATTTAAATGATAAATTATGATTAAATTGCGACGCGCACAATAAATCGTGCATTAAAAGTACATTTTACAAAAGTATATTTGTAACGCAGTGGCGATAAAAAAGGTAATACTGAATTATTGCATTTCAACTAACAGACGTTCGAGTTAATTGCACATACAGAGCAATTTAATCGCAGCCAAAGGAAATAATAAACTGAATCTCATATGAAATCATTAAAATAACTATGTAATCAATTACATTGCCTGAACTAAACTGGCTTTACCGGTCCAGCAATCATCATAATATTAATAAATGAAGCCGATACATATTGCTTTGCCTACTGCGTTACACAAAAAAATCCTCCAAACATGAATACACAGACCAAAAATACTTATCACCGCATGCAAACTGCTCTTAAGCATAGTTAAGTTCAACCAAAAAGCACGTTAACTACTAATAACTACAAATACTAGCTATCTATGTTACAACATGCATATCGCTAACCACTATACAAATAATTAAATAATATATGGGACGAGCAGGTCGTAAGCCAATCACAAGCGTCACGTCTGCTCATAAACAGGAGCACCAACTCAGCACTTATAACTAAACACTACATGGCACTACACATCGCTCGTCACCCCGAGACTTTAGGTGTCAAGTGCCTAATGAATAGCAATAACTGGCTACAATGTCTTAAACCGGCACACAACAATGTTTCCACACAGGTGGCAGACACACTCGTAGACAAAGCATGGTCTGCGTGGCACAGTGACTTAATTTAAATTGGTGATTATGTCTATTGACTGTAGGTCGAATATTCATTGACAATGACACGTGGCCTAATAAAGTTTTAGCGCCTTAAATATCCTTGAGGAACGTCTATGCCCAGCAGGATCGTACTAAGTGAAGTGCAATACCCTGAGTATGTTATTGACGACAAGTAATTATTAATTTTGAACAATATTTTTTATAAATTTTGCTTTGATGTACTTAAATTTACATAGGGGCGACTCAAGGCGGATCTTTTGTATAGTGAGGCCCACGTCCCAGTTAAAACATTAAACGGCAATAGGCTACCTATATTGATATACAATATAACACAATATTGTAATACATAACTATTAATATTGTAATTTAAACAGCAAGGTGAGAAAAAACGTCACATAGAGGCGTTTTGCGTACAAGTGAATTCTTAATCTGCGCTAGATTGATCAACCGACGATCGCCGCCGATGACGGAGCAGGCTTTACTCAATTATCAAAACTGATATTTCTGCGGCGCAGCCTGGAAATACATGGTAATAATCGAAACAATGCTTTTTCGGCGTATAGGTTAATGTAAATATATGTAAAAGTACAAGAAAGTGTAGTATTTTAATTATACAATGTGTAATAACGGGAAGGGAAGTACGCAAGTACTTTGGTGATCTTCATAAGAATTTCTATGGTTGAAGTTTATCCGCTTATGACGCCGTGATGGACCAATGCCTGGTGGTGTAGGGCCATTATTAAATATGTGAGTTATACTGTGTATATTTGGATACGATCAAACCGGCGTATTTGTGTCGATCGGCAAGAGAGAGTCAATGCGTGTGCATTCCGTGGATTTACTATTTGGACTACACGCATCGATACGACATATTGACTACAATGGATGTAGTCAATGCGTCGTACCAGTAAAAAAAATGTTTAAAATTCGCGATGTTAATTGTTGAATGTGAGTCGCAACGTAATTGTTTATGCCCTTTAAAACGCAGCTCGTTCGTGGTAAGCAAGAGCCCATATGAAAATGCAAATAGTATAACATGAAAATATTTTACTACTGTTTAAATATATTTATATTTTTTTATGTGCGTGGTGGCCTGTTGGTAATGGACCAGACGCGGCTGCCTACATGTTCACGGTGGTCGCGGGTTCAAATCCCAGGGCACACCTCTGACTTTTCGGAGTTATGTGTGTATTGATAGTCAATCACCACGCACTTTAACGGTGAAGGAAAACATCGTGAGGAAACCTGCATACCGTAGCGATTTTAAAGAATTTCTACGGTATGTAAGTCCGCCAACCCGCACTAGGCCAGCGTGGTGGACTATATGGCCTAACCACTCTCAATCGATTCTCTCGATTGTAGAGTAGGCCCGTGCCCTGCAGTGGGACGTATATGGGCTGATATAGATAGATATTTTTTTATACGTGGTGTGTCTTATAATTTCTTACATACCATTCATGCATTTATTAACTTGTTATTAATAAATTATACTCTATAAACAATGGCAAAACTGGATAACATTAGCTTAATATCGGTTTTAAAAGTATTGTAACGTTACTATAAACATAAGCTCAATTTTAGTTGGTGGCATAATGTAATATGTAGATTATAGGTACATAGGTACGCGACTGCGATCACTGCAATTTAAAAATGAAATCGCAGCTGAGGCCTTGGATGCTTATTTCCGCTGATGATTGGAAGATTGACGTGCGACAGATATCCCCTATATCACTGAGCAGCGAGCACTGTAATATCCCATCTATATTGACAACTCATGCAGATAAACCAGGAATTTGGTTTTGCAGGACTAATTATAAACATTCTGTATACTTTTTAAAATATAATAATAAATTAGAAATCTACCAAGCGAGCTTGCTCCGTCCACCCGGCTGAAGTCTATTTTAGTATTTACAAATGGTTAATGATGTATTTTAAAAGAAATACTAATTTGTTACTTCTCTAGTAGGAATTAAATTGATAAGTCTGTCCTCAACTGAGTCTGTCCTCGTATAAGATCGTTTTTTACAAAAGTTTTGCAAAAGAATAAATAATAAAACATTTATAATTAAGTGGTATGGTAGAGATGCATCTTATATCTCCTGAAAGTTAGTAGTATGACTTTTCAAAGTCACATTAGTATGCCTTGACTAGGCATACAATACCACCACCATAACGATAAGGAAAACTTTGTTAGAAAACCTCTATGCTTTGGGAGTTCAATCAAAAAAAGAGATATGATATATTAAATTCTCCTACACGCACTATACCTACTTGCGATATGGTCTAAATCATTCTTAACCATCGAAGAGAGGTATACGTACTGTTACATTATCAATCCAAGAAAAATAATGGAATTAAGTTGCCAAAAATTGATTTTTGGTCACAATATATGGCTTTATTTGGTTCAATTTAGGAATAAATGAAAATAATGTATCTTGCGATAGCATAATGTCCATATTTTCAGAATAACGTAAACCTATTTTGCCACTTGCGAAGTTATTTTCTTCTATAGTACTATTACTTATTCGTAAAAATTCCTGTGTTATCTTGGATATTAAATAAAGTTTCTCGTCATATTATACTTTAAATAAAATCTTTTAAAGATATCGTATTCTCCAAATTATAGGTAACAAAGTTAAACGCTAGACAGGATCCCCGCTTCGCCGTTTAACCACAATTTGTCAAACAAATCTATGTATGAACCTATATTGGTGCACTTCAATTAATTGTTATCAAGAGTCATTCTGTATACGATGTTATTAACCGACTTCAAGAAAAGGAGGCGGTTCTAATTTCGTCGGAATGTTTGTTTATTTTTATGTTTTATAAAATAAAATAAACTTATGCATGATTTGATTCATAAAGTGGGTGACTACTAACCAAAACTAAGGTAGATTTTAGAATACAATAGTTTGTATGGGAAATGTTTCTATACAAAAAAATGACCCACGCGAGGCCAGACTGAACCATGGCTGTATTTTTAAAATTTTAACTACAAAACACTTGATTGTTAATGAAATGAAGTTAAGATAAAACGTTTACAATTGAGAATGAATGGTCCCTCACCACTCGACATAATTGAACCTCGCAACCGAATACACAGGGTTAACCTGAAACAATGCACTTGCTCGCAACCGGACACACGCGAACCCGAAATAACGCACTTGCTCGCAACCGGACACACGCGAACCCGAAATAACGCACTTGCTCGCAACTGGACACACGCGAACCCGAAATAACGCACTTGCTCGCAACCGGACACACGCGAACCCGAAATAACGCACTTGCTCGCAACCGGACACACGCGAACCCGAAATAACGCACTTGCTCGAAACCGGAACCCCGCGAACCCGAAATAATGAACTTGCTCGAAACCGGATACGTGTGTGGGTCACTATGATGGTTCTATCCCCGCACCGACACAAATGTTTGTGAGAACCACAAGTATTTGTTTCAGGTCTGGGTTTTAATGAGCTCAGGACTCTGTATATGACTTTTGGGTGTATTTATTTATATGCAGTGGTCGATATCCACTACAATACAAAAACCCCAGCAATAAAAGTATAACTTAAGAAAGACTTGTTAAAAAGTCCTGTTTAATCAATACAAGTGTTCTGATTCAGTTGTGTAAAAATAGCTCGCAAGACGCCTACAGTCTCCGTGCACTGAACAATATGAATAATATAAGAAGAACCAAGTCTGTCTTCCACTTCAATATAAATTATTCCTAATGGATATTTTAATACAGCCGACTTGCAGATTTATTCCGCCGAAATCGTATGAATGAGTGATGAACAATAGCATATTTGAGTTACAAGTTGAGTGTAGCGTCTTAAGACTTCGGTTTGAATCTAGACTCGACGGTACTTGGTTTACCAGTTACTTAGGTTGGATTTATACATACGTACATTAAATTCACGCCTTTTTAAAGAAGGGGTAGGCAGAGGTGCAACCAGGACACCCACGTTTCGCCTTGTATTTTCCGTCCCACGATGTGTTAGGGGGCAAGCCTGTCGCCACATCAAAAGCAATAGTAAAAGCCAATATCACTTTGCCCGACCCGGGATTCGAACCCAAGTTCTTAAGCTTTGCAATAATACTGCAGTTCAACTGCGCCACCGAGACAGGGTTGGGTTTATGTAGTGAAAGTAAGTGACGTTTGAGTAAAGAGAACATTATCCAAACGCAAAGGTCACGGGTCTCACAAGTTAGAGTTATTTAAAGTCTTAATAAAAAATATTCCTAAGTGAATGTTCTAATAAAGTACTACACCGCTTCCTTAAACTATTCCCGGACCAACCATGTTATTCTTATGTAAAATTTTACGCATTGAATTTGGAAGTAAAACCAACACTAATTCATTGTGGACTCTGAATACAACGAAGATAAACAAATATTGTGACATTTTGTATTATTTTATGCATACATTATATTATAAATACAGGAAATCTCTCCCATATCTTGGAAAGGTTGGCAAAGGTGCGATTTATGCCATTTACAGTTCGATCAAGCTATTTCCATCCAGATATATTTTATGGGGCTTGCTTATTAAAACGCCATTTATAAAATCCAGTCCCGAGCAATTTACCTAACATTTTTCCAAAAACGCGTGAGCAGAGAATCGAACCCGGACATTATGTCATACAAATGTCATTGAGTGAACATTTGACGCCCTTCAATAAGGTAACCTTCAATAAGATAAGTCACCGTAATACCAAATCAAACGGATCATTGATACAAGCGCATGCCACTGAGCGGCACCGCCGAGCATGCGCCGCCAGTCGCCACGCGCTCCACGTAATTGTTCCATAAATATAACACCACATACATAAGTATTTATAAAATAAACACACCAAAACTTAAACATATCACGAGCTTTATAAGAAGACAAAAGGCATTCTAAATTACGATGGTAACATAAAGTTGTTCTCCGAAACCAGTTGTGTGTGTTTGTCCAGGGGCATTATAAAATATACAAAAGGGCCCTTGGCGCACGGCAAACAAATATTGGGCAACGAGGGGACGAAGCAGCCTCGTAGACACGGGCCGCGTCACGACGTCGATGCGGGGCAGGTCTATTTTCAAACGCACTCGTAGCTCTGTTGCTATCATCAACTATTGAGCTATCTATTCAAATCCTAGGTGACAGAGCGAATTTTAATGTGGTAATTTATTTACCACCTTTAATGTTATGTGCATTATATGCATTTGTAGCGCATGAGCAAAATAGTTTGGCAGATTGTTTAAACTAATATAGATATAGTGGCTACAACACAGCTATTGTTAAGAACAAGAAACGGTGTTCTCGCTTGACACAAATATGCTAGCTTAGTCGAAATCGGATATCGGTCTGAACCGGAAGCCTAGCACACTTTCGTGAGTCACTTTGACGGACTTTCCACCTTCGATGGTCGCCATCCGCGCGGGTAGTTATATCCTACCACCAACAAATCTTAATTTCATTACCAACCAAAAGTAAAAGAGCTTATCTCTGACTATATTATGTAAATTTCATTAAGCCTACAGTATAAAGAGGTAACCTAGACGATATGTTTATAATTGGTCCTTATGTTCGGGTGGCAGAAATGTTTCCACTATAACTTCGTTTAGATCCTTTAAAGGTAATATGGGCCGCCGCGCCTTGACAAATGTAGGGCCATGCTCTCTGCCGTCTTTCTCGGGGTCGCTCATCACTCGATAGTGATCGTGGGTAGATAGGTGATAGACTGTCATGTGACCGGCGACCCCGATGACCCCTTTACGTCCTTACAGTCCTGACCATCACAAGGTCACATCTTGTGATGGTCAATAAATATCGTGGTGAGATATTTGGAGCCTCTTACTATAGACTGGAGAAACAATTACATACTGCATTTTCTATTCTTCACTGTTATTTATAATGGAAAATACAACGAATAACTTAAAATGACCTGATGAGTCCTGAACCATTCCGTAGCACATTATTAGATTTAGGTATTCTATTAGATAAAGTCTATTGTGCATTCGATTTATTTATTGGTAACTAATATGAAATGAAAAAAGAAAACATTTCTTCAATGCGTCACATGGTAATTTTCACCGATCATTTATTACGCCGCAAGCGTCAGCAACGCCATCAATTACTACTTACATCACAACTATGTAGTTTGTTAAAATTTACATGTCAGTGATCAGTTATTCACCGTACTCCTATTTCAATGGCGTGTGAACTTGATTATTACAAAAACAAACTAGAAAACATTAAACATGTTAGTCAATGTGGCAATTTTATAAGTAACACTGTTTTCGAACGGAAGTAGTGTCGGCGAGGTGAAAAGTGTCAGTTAAATCAAATGTAATAGTCATATTCTATTTTTAAATACGCATTATTTTTTCAGAATTTTTAAGTAAAGAATAATATTGGTAAGTCCTTATTGTGGTCCTTATAAACTTCCGATTGTTACACCCGTCATTTTATGTGACTTTTATGGCTCAAGAGCCAGTGAATGACGGACTTACGTCATAGTATAAATGCGGATTTTTTTACGCATGTACAATAGGTTTTAATGGTTGTCGAACCTACTATGAGTACCAAACAAGAGTAAACCTTGAAGCATGATGTACCTTGAACCTATACCAAAAATATTACCCAATATTTTTATTTGATACGAAATACGAATTATCAATAAATCATATTAACATAACTGCCTCTTACTAAATTCCGAGGGTTGATTGCACGCTACCATAAACTAATTTTTATTTAGCGTATAGATCAATCGTGAAAATAAGTGAACAGAATATAAAAGAACAAAATGTCCAAAAACACAAAAAAACAAAATCTTAATTGCAACGTACTAATTAATTAATATACCTTATAAATAGAGCAATTATAAGTGTAAGCGCTGAGTCTGAATGCCGAATTTACGAGGACAGTCATATCAGATTTATTTTTTTACTCAACTATCATAATTAATATAGTAATAAAATTTATATTTTCTTTTCATACATATTAAAATATTTTAACACTATTCATAGAGTGTGATGAAGGCTGACACACCCCTTATCGAACAAATAAATCAATTCATTAACCAAATTAAAACATTAATTTGTATGACTTATAACACTTTTGTATCATTAAAAGCGCATGACGCGCTACAAATTATATACGATAACACAAAGACACCACTACAAAAACAAGCGTAAACAACGCAACATTAAATCAAACATCAGAACATAAAAAAATACAACGTTACATGGTATTTTTTCATTATTTTACATCACTCATAAAAGTATGTGACGAGTGACGACAAAAGAGCGCTCCGCCGCGGTCACGCGACGCAGCCGGCCATCAATTAAATACTACCACATAAAATGTTCTAAATCATAATCTCGGCCGGTATAGTACTGGTTATTAATTAAGTTATAAAAGAGTCGTAGCCAAATTAGCATATTTATAGATCTATAAAGCGTAGGTGGTGACCGGGGCGGGACAGTCGCCCCGCGTTAGCGTCATCTGTGCACGGCCGTGTGAGGCAGCCGATGACGCATCTTTACCGATAGATGGCATTGCCGACAAATGTAGGGAACGCAGAAAGCATCCCCATATTTCGATGCTTGGAAATGTTATAAGTAGAGCAAAGTGATAAGCGTAGGCAAGGAAACCGAAAAGACGCGAGGTACGCTCAACTATTCGTATCAAATATCATATTTTATGGCACGGTACGTTCAACGATTTACTAAATTTATATTATTACTTATTTAAAGAAATACAAAACCTCAATTAGTAAATACATACGTACCTACTCGTATTTATAAATAAGTAGGTAATGACTTACAGGGTATTCATCATCATCATCAGCCTGTTGAAGTCCACTGCTGGATATTGCGGGCATTGCCGTTTTTAAATTTAAGTTCACATAAATTTCGCACCAAACAGTTATTACAATAATTAATTACAACAATTTAGAAATTAATAAAGAAAAATTGCCATAGACGCAAAAGTTAACACAAAAACCATATTTCATTTTCAACATAGTTACAAACGTTTCCTTACAAGTAAGAATGTTCTTCAACGAAGCACAAAGTTCCCTTTATGGCACTCAAATATTTGTGGTGGGTATTTAAAAAGACTTTAATTACATTGTTTATACTTAGTTTCCGGGAACATAACTTGCAAGGCACACAATGGCGGCGCGAGAAATTGAGTCTTCATGCCATATATAGATGTATGTAGGCACTATGTATGTAATAAAATTAATTCGTATCCCCATACAAATCCCAATATAAAAACGATTGATAAGCGCAGTGGTTACAGTGTTGTCTTTTCGAAACAGAAGTCACGAGCCCGATCCCGGCACGAATAAACTTTGTCAGAGCCTTGGTGTTTTTTAAATTGAAATAAATAGCGAAACGAGCAAGCCATTCGCCTGATGGCAAGCAATACGACCGCTCAAGAACAGTAGCAAACCAAAAAACATCATGAATTACAAGGCAATGCTTGGCATAACACTGAGCTCGCCATTCTGAGACATAAGATATTAGGTCACACTATTTCCAGTAGTTACTCTGGCTACAATGACCTTCAATCCGGAATATAACAGTGCATTTACACTCTTGTTTAGCGGGAGAAATAAATGTATGGTCCCTATAAAGGCGGATATGAACATCCTATCTACCGCTGAGGTTATTTAGAAGATAATATATATCTAAACTCACTACATCGTTTCGGAGTGGTAATTGTAAGCTACATTAGTAATTACACAAAGATCTGCGCACTATAAAGCTATAATAATTGATGCATGACATCATATATTAAAGCTTTATAGCACCTATGACAGCCTCCGTGCCGCAGTTGGTTAGCCGCCGGCTGTGAAACGAGAGGCCGCGGATTCGATCCCCGCACCAAGAGAAATGTTTGTACGGCCCACAAATATTTCTTTCGGGTCTGGGTGTTTGTGAAATCGAAAAATCTCTCGTAGTTCTGATACCTGCGACACAAGACTTAATTGATCTTAATGTGGGGTCAGGACTATGTATGAGACTGTTGGGTGTATTTATTATTATTATTTTGCATAACATACATTATTAACATAAGGCTTGTATTACACTACTATGTGGGTGCATGTACCTATATTTTATCTCTATGTGTGTATTTTAAGTTATCAGAGACTTTTCAATCTCAAGCCACAAAGACCTCATCAAAATATTTACTCGCGACTTCTCCAACTGAGTGGAGTCTGTCACAATTCCTAACTTTATAAATATGTGGTAGTTGTTTAAATAATTTCAATCTTCCAGCAGTTTTAGCACTTCATAGTTTGTCCTTTCTTGGAATATAAATAATAGAACACGTCTGAAGAGAAGCTGTGTAACACTTCTCAAATGCGCTCTGCTTTTCTGGATGTTAACTTTCTTTTGCATTTCATTCATTTTATAGGATCTGTCACGAAAATTTAAAGGAAAACAAAATTATGATTTATACATTTTTGTTTTAATTTACTAGACACTATGTAAAAGTTGACAAGTTCGTTTATGTTCATTAAATTAGTTAAAGTATTTTATTTAATAATTACTCCCAATAGTCACTAAACTCTGATCCCATTAAAATCAAATCTAGAGTCGTGATCAGAAACTAAGAGATTATTTTCAGGAACTATGAGATCATTTTCAGTCTCATAAGGAAACAAATACTTTCCTTATGAGAAGTAAGACGGGCACGAACACTGCTGTCCTTTAAAAAAATGGTTAAAGAGCACTACTTGTCCCTTTAACAGCCCAATTCATCGAGTGAGTGATTGTTCATATTTTTATTATATAATATGCTATAATTGTGTGCACTTATGTGTATATATAAACGTATGTATTTATTTATGTATATATTATGTAATATATAATATGTTTATTTATTTATTATATTAGTATGTTGCATATTTTATATGTCTGATACTGTGTCACTTGTTTATTCGTATATATATATGTGTATACGGAGCATCTATTAAATATTATTTTTATTTTATAGTTATTATTAATATGTTTTTAATAAGCTATTGGTGCACTATTGACTGCCCTCTCTTTTATCCTTCTCTTATTTCCATCCCAAGGTAGTCGGTAAGAGATTGCCTCGAGCGATACGACCGCCTTTTGTACTATTATCGAATGTAATGTTTTATTTGTTAAGCTTAAATATAGTGTACAATAAAGGATATAAATAAATAAATAATAAATACTGTTAAAACGAACACCTATTATTTCACCGACAGTGGTTTAACCACTATGAACGCTGTTAACTTTTTAACATTTTGTTTTGTATAAATATTTTTTACCATACGATATAAAAAGAACAAGATTGTTTGTAAACAAATAAGTTCACACAAGTTACGTTAGTCGCTTTCGGAAAGTTTTTAAAAGACACAAATATCGTGGGAACTTTTTGGGAGTTTCCTTAGTGACGTAACTCACAAAACCAAGGAATTATAGGTCCGTTGGTGACACAACAATCATAACCTCTTTTTTACCAGTCATATAGGCAATTAAATAGCTCTTATGTCATGTCAAAATATTGTCTTCAAATGCAATTCTCTAAGGGCCAATTGCACAAACTAACTGCTCATAACTTTGACTTTGAAAATGTTAATCCCATAAATTACCAATGTCAAATACGTCACAAATATATGGCAATGACATTGTCAAAATGAAATCGTCAAAGTTAGTTGATACAACTAGGCCTAAATCTGTGCTTATGCATTGAGAGGCGACTGTCCAAGGGCATTTTTCATTGGACACGAAATTGAGCTACACGAATCGTGTTGTATTTTTTATCTACACTCGCATGTTTGCGGCGTGTTGTTTTGACAACCGCTGAATTGGAGTTGGCCGACAGACGCGCAGTGACGGTTGCGTGCACGAAAGGTGTGAAACGGACTTTAATTGGTAATAGTTTTTGGCGTCGTAAATATAAACGTCGATCCATGTGTAACAATGACATGGACTGTTTGTTGTATACGTTAGCTATTTGCAGTATATTAATTTATTTATTTTTGACATGGAAATTTGTAAGGAAACGATAGCTCTTGCCTTAGTTTTTAAGTGTATATTTAGGTTTTATGTTGACACATAATATATTCACTAGGCATGGCTGTATAATTAGGACAAGTCTGTAAGTGTCTAACATAAATCAAGATATTTTAAAACATAAATTCTCCTCCATACAATAAAGAAAGTGCCCTTGAAGTGAGCTACAACTCAGTAAACATAACGTCAACTGTACAGTCAAAAGCAAGCGCAATAAAATGAGACGAGTTATAAAGGCGCGGAACACCCTACCCTGACCAGTTTCTTACTCGAATAGCAAAATGACGCCCCTCCCTTTACATTTCATTCCATAAACCATTTTAATGGAAAATCGATGGTGTAATTCAATTATTGGAAGCGCGGCCACGCCATCGCTCTTTTACTTTTTAAAAACAAAACAATGTCTTTGTTGAGAAAAAAAAATACGAGAAAACTTGGTAATTAAGTTCAGTCGAGACAACTCTTGAGATGGTTAAACGAGAAGCAATCAGCAATATGTATAAGAGCTACATTTATTATCACTTCATTTTGTATCACGTTCGAGGTGTTTTGATTAATTAAATCTTGTTTACGGAGAAAACTGTTCCATGTATTCTCGTTCTATATATTTCCAGTTTTAATGTGAGCGTTGGTCGTACTGATACTTATAACTTAGAGCTTTAAAGTCTCGGTTAAATGGTCTGGTAGTTTACTGCCTTAGGGCGTGAAAATGAAACCATGGGATTATTTTTGCCTTTTTATAACCTTTGCTCTTAGGTAAAATACACACAACCATTTATTTCAAGCTTTAATCAGCGATCGCGATTGAAGATCAATAACCATATTCGTACTTATCAATTAACCTCCATTTCATTTTATTTCGTTATTTATCCTCTTTTATAACATCATTAAATGTATAATTAATTAAATGTTTAATTCATTTGTGGCAAATTAAAATAATAATTATGTGTAAAATTAACTCGATAACAACCTTTGGACCGTAATTGAATTATGTAAAGGCATGTAACATCTTCATGGGTAAGAACATTTAGATTTCATTTCAATACTTGCGTTATAAAAGCGATTTTATCTCCAATAAGGATTTTGTCAAGCGATCGAGATCTAAGGTTCATATGAGCTAGTAGGTAGAGTTATATTTTCAAACATTAATGGAATAAATAGACGAAGTGATATAACTCAGTACTACTGAGGATATCGAAGCCCTGACATTGAGTACATGAAGATACAAGGAAAGGTCAATCTCATCAGCTTACAGTGTTGTTTATAAAGTGGTTGATATCTAACCCATGTTCGTGGAAGCGCAACGGAAACGAGTAACTATGTTTTATGCAACCAGCGTGACCCTCTTCAAATATGATTGACAGGCGCATGTGCGATGATTGAAAAATTACCACGACCAGCCAAGCAACGTGATCTGTTAATTTTTTATCCAGAAGCGAACGTGCGGTTGGTGATACGATAAAGACCTGACGATACATGTTCAGCATCGAAGTACGCAAGATAAGATAAATGCTTAGTAACTTAATCGTAATGCTGTATTCTTCAAAATCCTCTAGTACCAATTTAGAAATCCAATAGAGAAGCTGAGGCTACAAAATCGTGTGGGAAGAAAAACGCATCGAAATTACTGTAGTCTTTTGCCATATATCTAGGACCTAAGATTACCTAACCTTTAGGTAGGGCATAGGATACCTAACCTAATACACAATTTTAAGATGATAGTGCAGGTGATGTAGCCAAATAGCTGACAAATACGAGACGGACAGACGTTTGAGAGATCGCAAGTAATGGAAAAAGTGCAGCGGGATGAAAACGTACGAATGTTACGGGATGAAAACGTGCGACCGCGGAACGGGCCACTGGCACTTTGAATAGAGCGACGGCGCAGAGCCAAGAGCGCTGCGCAATTTCGGATGCGGTTGTTCGTAATTGGACATCGATTGTCTAAGGTTATAATAAGTAAACACTGAGTATTTATATTTATTTTCATGTCTTCAACCAAGAATATGTATACACTAAATACATTTAATTTAATATGTCACTTAAAATATGGATCATAAAGTATAGGTAAGATTAATTAATTACTTCTAGTTTTTGCTATACTATTCGTATTTAAATTAGTTCAAAGATGTAGGGATTTCTTTTACGAATTACTATAAAACTCTTTTCGATTTATTTATACTTAATTGTACACCACACAAATAAAAAATGGTTAAATAGGAATAAAACATAGTACAATAAGTGTAACAGTCTTATAGCAAAACGGTGTTGTCTTTCAGACAACCTTTAGATGGATTAGAGTGATTATATACAAGGTATATCAAGACTGCGACCGAAAACAAAGCCAGATGGTAGTTTTAGTAATTACAGAGACAATGCAAGTAAAAAATTCGCGGAAAAGCGACAGTAATTTTTTTGCAATTTTTTAAATATTGAAATAATACTATTTTTACGGATTTTATCGCGATTTGGTTTAATTTTTATATTTTTTAACTTCCCGACGTTTCGATTACTTTACAGCTTTCGTGGTCACGGGGCGGACTGAGGTATTAGTCATCCGCTCTGTGACTGTCACAATTAAACTACCCTTAATTTTCAATTATTAAATTAAAAAGTTAATTTAAAAGTTAACTAGTTGTTGCGATCCGATCTACGCAGTAGGAGCTCACTGTGTCTTGAGGTCTGGCAGCTGGTCTTTTGGGTTCCGATTTAATCAAATGTAGAATTGGATCCCATGATGGTGCAAGCTTCAAGCCATCTTCTCTATTGAAATTTGGATGTTTTTTAATTTCAATAGCCTCGCGAAACATCCTGGGTAGGAAGCGGTGTTCTTTGGCGAGGATTTGGGGCTTATCAAAACGAAGGTAATGCTTGGAGCCTTCCTCGATGTGTTCAGCAACTGCAGACTTCGTTGAGCGTCGGTGTTTGACGTAATAAAATGTAAAAATTAAACCAAATCGCGATAAAAATCCGTAAAAATAGTTTTATTTCAATGTGTAACATTCGCGTAAATCTAAGAAACCATTTTTTAAATATTTTGTTTTTTTTTTCAATGGTTTTATAGTAAATACCTAGTTTTTGCTAAAATCATAATTTAAACCCTTTAGTACCACTGTGTCTTTAACTTTTGGAAAAAAAATGGTTACATTGTGTTTGAAGTCACTAATAGTACCTACCAACTGGCTTCACATACGCTTTTTGTGCAATAAAATGTATTTTTATTTATACATTATTTTTAATTCAAAATTGAAATTTATTTTCAATTTTTAGTTGGATTTTCTATATACGAGTATAGCGTGTTTTTTTAGTTTTTTAAACTGTTATTTATTCTGCATAGAACATATTGCCTTATCCAAAGAGCAGATTCAAACTCACAGATGAAAGAGAGTCCGCGCGGCGCACCATCGACTTTTATTCCGTTTGTTACCCGTTCACGTTATTATTAAAAACAATAAATCGCGGAGGGCGCCACGTACCACTATTGCTTCGCTTTCACTTCGCAACACACCCTACCATACACCCCCTCCCATCCCGCCCCGCCGCCCCCACCCTGCAGACCCGTGCAGTAATTACTGGAGTGAAACACGTGGTTCTTATTTGAAAATAGCACATCAATTGTTGATTAGTTCGGAATTTTTAATGTCGTTAGTAATATGACGGCAAATCGCAGGCCGTCCATAAATCAAGCACGCCGCGCCCGCGTTCATACTTTTACGTGGCGGACACTTCCACTGGACATAAAAATACTTTCATATCGAAATTAATGTACGAGTGTAAGAATCTCGGTGGAATTTACCCAAAAGTCTAGTAGGTTTTACGTTATAATTGAATGAAGTTATCAAAAGCCAGTTATTTACATATCTCTTATTTTAATTATTTAAACATGTTATTTGTCAATTTGTCATATTATTATAATGATGACGAAAAATATGGCATTGAACCCTGCATAAAAACTCGCGCAAGTATTTGGATGGTATATAACTTCTAACAACCCCGTTATATCAGCTTCATAGACTCAAGGATTTACCCTAGAAACGGACCTCAGTTAGGCGTGTTTTCGTAGCTAAATATTATCATTGACTTCGTTGGCGACAAAAACTATGACGAGGAAACTTGCATTTTTTCAAATTCTTTATAAACCCTTATAAATTCAACTATCATGTTTATGCCGAAATAGCTTAGTGATTAGTCGGTGGAGCTCGAGGTCTGCAACCTCGTTGCCCTGGTTCGAATCCACGTTTCGGCGCGGATGTCAAAATTGTGTTTCTTTTGACATTTTGCGGCGGTTTTTTTATATATATTTTTTCTTATAGATATATGATTAAAACAAGAAAAAATAAAATATTTAAAAAAATATTCGAGCAGTCTTTATTTTAGCGATAGAAGCCAAAACGTGTTTAAATTTTTATTAAATTGGTAAGTCCATTGAAGATCGATTTTCAATTAGCATTTTAAACTTCCGTGCGTAAATGTAAGGAAACGCTAGACGCCATGTTTCGTGTGATTACGTCACTTCCGTCGGCTTCCGTTTCACATATTTTTATGACAGATTAAAAAGTTGAATTATGCAGTTAAAACGAATAATAAAAAGAAATACATATATACATACATAAACTCACGCCTTTATCCCAATAGAGTAGGCAGAGGCGCCACCAGGACAACCACATTTCGCCTTGTATGTTCCATCCCATGATGTGATAGGGGGCAAGCCTATCGCCATACCGGGCACTAGTTCCTGACTTGGGGCTGATAATGAATAGAAAAACCCAATAACACTTTGCCCAACTCGGGATTCGAACCCCAGACCTCAGCCTTTTAGTCATATCGTAATACAACTATTATTGTATGCAGTATTAAAATAATATTCTTTGAAATTGTAAATTGTTATTAACATATCAATCATGGTGCAGTTAGCCGCATGTTAGCGAGAGGTCGCAGGTTCGGTCCCCGCACCGAAACAAATGTTTGTGTGATCCACATGTATTTGTTTCGAGTCAGGGTGTTTGTGAGACCGAAAAGTCTCTCGTAGTTTATCCAATACACAAAACTCAATCTTAGTGTCGGGTCAGAACTATCAATGTGACTGTTGAGTGTATTTATTATTTCAATTCATGTAACGCTGTATTTTATATATTTATTGTTTCTAAGTTTTAAGTTATAGTAAAATACCCTATCGTATCGTTGCAGATCTAACTTAAAAACTGGTATATGTTTCATCCTAATAGGATACCTGGTGCTTATTTATCGTTAAGCTTAGCATACAGAGTAGGTATTTGCGACGGACAGAATGACAGTGGCATTACCTATAGCTCTACCTTTTAGCTGATTGAAAAATGGCTAAGGTAGGTTTTCTTTTATTTATATTGAGATATTTATTCGACAATTTTAAGTGAGTTTTCTATATTACACGCAGGGATGTTTTAATAATGTACAAGAAAATATACGGAAACAGACTTACAAACTTGTTGGCTTTAATCTGATCGAAGGTTAAATGTTGTCTCATCAAACAGTAAGTACACATTACACATGAATACTTTAAGAAAGAGGCACTTTTTGTTGACGACATGGGCCGGCGGCAGCTTCACTCATTTGAAGTCGGAAATCTTTGTCGACGACATGACAACGGCTCGACATGAGGAACATTTTTATGACGCTATTAAGTGTCGCCTGGCAACTAAGCAGAGCGCTTGCGTCGCCAACATGTCGACGGGTAACACGTGAAATAATTATTTTCTTAAGCTGCGCCCACGATGGCATCGGGGCGGCAGCACGGACCTCGCACGGCTGCCCGCGCTGCCGCTGCCGCCCTGCTGCTATCGTGGGCGCAGTCTTATAGGCCGCCGGATTGTGTCGGCGGGCTATATCGCCGCAACTTTGGTATGTACTGTGCGCTTGACCGCGGCGAAGCGACGCTAGCTCGACTCTGGCGGTTCGTTTGGAGTTGTAATGTATCGGTTAGTATCTTCGAATGGAACATGTCACACAGCACCGTCGCATCGCCGTCGTCGTGCTCGGCATGTCGGCATATTCCACAGTTTTACTATTAGTAATATACTGTTTTTTAGTTGCGTTACCTTTGTCCAATAGCTACCGTATAGTTTATTTATTTTAGAGATGACTCTACGATGAAACTAAGCCGCGGTATTGTGTCATACATATTCAGAATATTATAATATAGTAATATTGTAAATTCGTAATATTATTTCTATTGATATTGCCTCTTTCTTTCACAAGTCTCTCTTCAGCCATAAAAAGTCTGCTGATGGACGTAGGACTAATGCAAATATTTCTTCAGCCATCTGCTTGATATACCACACACCTGACTTTAACCCAGTCAAAAAGTGTTTCAATCCTAAATATAGAGAGGTTATTGTTAGGACAAAATACTAAAAAAAATTGATTTTAGTTCTAGTAACCGAAGCCACCATCTCATGGACCATTATACGGAATTTACGCTACCACAAAACTACTGAAAAATCTTGTAAATTCGATTATGGATTTTTTCCAATTAATCCAATGGTTCCAACAATTGCAATATTCTATGTGACACGTACAACTAATACTAACAACTACAACTAATCCATGTTTAATTAAAGACTTGTATTTTTTTGTTGCCACTGTACAGACAGTATAGACATAAACTATAGAGTTTATTTAGTTAATTAGCATATAGGTAAATCCTATAATGATAAAAAGGATTTGAAATATTTTTAATATTTACTGAGAAGAGTGTATTTCGCCGCCACAGCTCACAAAGTATTTCATGTGCTTCCTCTATGAGAAATACCGTCTATTTTACGAAAGAATTTCCTATAGGACGCGATGCTTTGTGATCCCGGTATTTAATAACGTAAGTCGGTTCGGCGAATTAACCAAGCTGGAATATTTTAAAACTATAAAAAATGAAATTCACTGACCAGTACGCGAAATGTACGGATTGAAAAACTTTGATGGAAAATGCGATACATACCGTATCTAACGTAGAAAGCGTAATTGCTCTCTAATTTATGTGCTAAAATACAATACTGTGCCTAAAGGTGTGCCGTATTCAATATAGTTAATTATTTTTTATTTATAGTTTTCTTTTTTTTCTCACAAAATAAGACAAATCTGACGACACCGGCGACAGAAGAACGCGACACAAGAACCAAGTTGATTCTGTCACCGGTGCATGCCAAAGAAACAAAACATGTATATACATAAACTCACGCCTTTTCCTCAGAAGGGATAGGCAGAGGTGCAACCAGAACACCCATGTTTCACTTTGTATTTTCCATCCCATAATGTCACAGGTGGCGAGTCTATCGCCATATCGGGCACTTTCTGACTCCGGGCTGATAATGAATAGAAAAATCCAATATCACTTTGCCCGACCCGGGATTTGAACCCAAGACCCCTCAGCTTTGCAATCATACTGTAGTAAAAATGCCCCACCGACGCAGTCTCAAGAAAAAAAACATACAAACGATGCAATTTTCACGGGTCGTGCAACGAAATTTCAATTTATTTATTAAAAATTATTTGAATCGTAGTAAAAATATCCAAAATCTACCGTTTTTATTGTTACGACCAGTTCGAGCGTGCAGGCGAGATATGGCTAAATTAAATTTTTAATTACAACTTGCATTCTTTTATTATCCGCACAGAGAGTCGGTTGCATCGCGGCTATGGCCGATTGGTTGTAGGCAGAATTATTTAATTAAGCAGAAAAAACGCGCTACAGGGGATTAATTTGCCTTTGTGCCCGATGATGAATGCGTCTATCGTTTACCGGCTTCACCTGTGTCACACGTCCATGTAATATTACAGCATTAATTAAGTTTCAATCGAACTGATTACACTTCATAATATTCGAAAGTTACGCTGTAAATAAATATATCATAAATAAACTAGTGTCATTATTAAAATGTCACTTCTGTACTAAATAAAATAATTAGTTTTAAATTAAGCATTAATTATTAAAATCTGTTAAATAATTCAACATTGATTAACAAGTGACTATGATATGATGAGCTTTTAATTGTGACTCGTAATGACCAACCGAGCAAAGGTAGTGCTCTCGTGTCTCCGATTGAAGCATTAATTTATTATCGTTAAAACTGAGTTCACACTCAGATACCCCGTAACAACAAGTCATGAGCGACGCGTGTAATGAGCAATTACCAATATTAACGCCCAGGGAACACCTCCCAGGTGTCTGCATACCATTAATTTGCTTAATTATGCAAATAACTAATTTATGTGATTAAATCATTGAAATACAAATTTGCGACTGTTACGTTAAGAGTTTTTTTTCTCCCTGGAAAATTCAACGCGTTTTTTAATTACCTCGCTGCGGATTAATTGATAACTTAGCATAACCTCAGGTGGCTGTACACTTTTGTTTTGTGGAAATTATATTTGCTGGCATTATTATTAATTAAATGAGGAAGTGTTTATGTGTTGAAATCTTTTATTTTGTGTAATACTGCCATTTGACATCAGTGTATTTTTTACAATTTCTGATAGTAAAATAACTTTTCTTGTAACGAGAGCGAGCAGGCTCGATTCCGAAACTATAAATATTTGGGAGTTGCTCAAACATTTGCCCCGGGTCTGGGTGGATTCCGGATTTGTATTCTAGTATGGGTTCATGACTCTTTTTTGTTAGTTGTAAGTCAAAAAAATTAATTTTGTTCTTTAATTTGACTCTTTATATAGACGTATGTTATTAATTAGTGTAATTGGTATAACCGTACTAATAAATAAATAAATATAATAATGTAATCATTTTTACTCATTTTTTTCGACTGCCTCGGTGGCGTAATTGTATTACGGTATGGTTACAAAGCTGAGGTCTCGGGTTCGAATCCCGGGTCGGGCAAAGTAATATTGGATTTTTCTATTCATTATCAGCCCGGAGTCAGGAAATTGTGCCCGATATGGCGATAGGCTCGCCCCCTATCACATCGTGGTACGGAACATGCAAGGCGAAATGTAGGTGTCCTAGTGGCGCCTCTGCCTACCCCTTCGGGGATAAAGGCGTGAGTTTATGTATGTATGTATGTAATCATTTTTATCCGCCCGGATATCGTCCACCGTGCAGTGGTGGAATAAACTGAAATTTAACATAATTGTGAGCATCGGCGAGATCATCCTTAGCCGATGGACATTCTAACTGGATAACACGCCTCTAACCAACGGTGCATTGTAGTGTCTTTGCCATGTCATTACAAAAAACAAAGCCACTCAGCATAAAAAGACCAAAGAGCCCTACACTATTAGAAACTGCTAACCAAGCCAGTGGTCTGTTATGATAAAAATGTAACATTAACAAAGTTGTTAATTAGTGCACAATCATCGTCGCATGGTTCATAATTAATATGAAATTGAAAAGAACTAATAATTCAGTGGAGTATAATTTTATAGCGCGTACCTTCATGCCTAACAATTGTGCATTTGTGTATGTACGTGCAATTATACGTGTGCCACCTGTACCATCGCGAACGCAAGTGGTACAAGCTTGATGGAACAATCACGTTACATCGTTTCTGTATTGTAGAAAATGGCCTCGAGTAATGAAAAGATTTGTTATACATTTTTTTGTGAACAAAAAAATATTAAATAATGACACGATTAGTTAATTTCTTTTACCACCCATTACTTTATTATTAAGTAGAGCAGAAAAAGTAGAAAATATAATTAAGAGTTTCGATTGTCCTCTCTTTTTGAGAAAAAATTACTAAGAATTTAAATTTATCTCGCAGAAATTAAAGTATGCATGTTTGAATTTCCTTAAAATGCAAAAGTTTATCAGAACTACATCAGCTATATACCTATTGATATTTTTTTGTCTAGATAAAATAATTATAATGTATATGTACAGTATCTTACATTCAGATTTAATCCATTGAAGATATAGATATCTAAACTGTACTATTTATTTTCTAACTGAATTGCAATTATTATCGAGTCCTCCGCCCCGAGTTCACATCGGATTCACTCCGTTAACCTAGTTGTTTACACAGCGATGACTTTGTAAACCCATTCCAGGTACAGATTTCGATTTAGTTTAACTCAGTTTAACCACTATACCGACTTTACACTTCGATACGCTCTGCGAACCTCAACTCCTTGAGTTCAAAGACCAAAAAGAAGGATGAAAGGAAATATTTATATTGCAAGAAGTTCTCATATTATAAAAGATAAATATAGGTAATTATTATATTATATAAAACCGCCACTTGTAATACCATTTTTGTATTTTCTTTCTTTTTGTAATTTTACTTCTTTGTACGGGTTTACAATAAAGAATATTTTATTGTATTGTAATTTAACAACAGCAAAGAATACAACTTAAGCCCAATTTTCTAACCTGCACTAGGCCTGTGTGGTGGACTTTGGCTTATGTCCTATCAATGGAACTTTTTGTGTTCTACCATAGTCTCGAACTCAGATGGGGAAAGTATATGATGATACAGTATAATACTCTTCTTTTTCTTAATCGGGCACTCTTGGGTAGTCGTAATTGCCGCAATGGTCGTAGATGGAGAGATTTGTAGTACTCGACAAAACTTTAAAAGTAAGTTGCTTGTGAAAAACGAACCGCACACTACACGTGTGTACCAGCGGTGGTCTTACATGTGTTTGGAAGTATCAAGGGCGCAATAAACAATGTGAACAATCTATGTAATAACCTTTTAATAGAGAATTAAATGATATTCTGACCAACAATTATTGGTTTAAGCAATCGCGTTCAACCGTCTGAGAACTTTTTTTATTCTTTGAAAGGCTTCTTATGTTTGTTAATTTACAAGGCAAACCCTCTTTATAACAAGTTTTTGTTTTAAACCTTGATAGACTTTCATATTAAATATAACATTCTATGAAGTTTTCTGCGTCACGTTGTGAGATTATTGTTAGAAACTTTTATTTAAATTAGCTTAACGTGTGGCTTCGATTCAATTAATTACATAATATTATACAGTGTTTTTCGATCGCACCTAGCTATCTTCTTTTATGTAAGTCTCTTTAATTTATTAGCAAGCAAACAGTTTGAAATCTCTATGTTTTCGTCGACGATATATAGTTTTTCCATATTCAACACAAATTCGAAAACACATTTATGGAAAATTTTGCAGATATTTTTCTATTTAAAAAGAAAATATGTCCTAATATGACCAGCATTCGATATATTCTCCATCTACAGCTAAGTATAGATTCGCATACCAAACTATTCTATTCAATTTACGTGCTTAAACGATATTTAAACACTTTAGCGCGCGTTTTCCCCCCTTCCTGCCCCCAACTCTAGAGCCGCGTTATTAATAATGGTGTCCGCTAATTAAAGTTAACCCGTAGTTATGTGACATCCGATTATAATTTCTCTTTAGCTCATCCCCGTTTGTGTTTAGCGTGATGGCATGGCACAGTAACTCAGTGTTCGCGAGCTGCTTTATGGTGACATAAGCGACATCATGATATGTTTAGCTTACTGAGAGCCGGTATCAGAAGGTGTCGCTTAATTATATATTACTACATTAGGACTTCCATGGGATAAATGGACATTCGTATTAAGAATGTGAATTTGGATGGTTTATTTCATAGTTCTGTAAACCACTAAATACACTTAACAGTCACATACACAAGCCTAACCCCACATTAACATCAATCAAGGTAACGGAAACTACAAGAGACTTTTCGGTCTCAAAAACACCCAGACCTGAGACAAATATTTGTGGGGCTCACAAAAAATTTTTTGTTGCGGGGATTGAACTCGCAGCCTCTCGTTTCACAGCCGGCGTCTAACCAACTGCGCCAATAATATTTCATAGTTTTGTTTTTAGTATTGAGAAAGATGTAGTACATTGTTAAAAAAAATAAACTTGTAAAAACTTCGTAGAGTTGGGATTTTCGTATTCATCCTCACAGCAACTTTCATAAACAAGTACAGGAATACATACACATATAAAGGTATAAAATCTTTAAATAAAAATAAACGACGTTTCTATCAACTTTCATTAAATAACTTCCAGGAAAATTCTTATTTCACTTGCAAAAATAGCTCGCTATATTCTGTATTACTGCTCTTCTAGGAAATTTAATAAATGTAATAGGATAATAGACCAATTTTCTAATCGCAGTTTGTTGCAGCAGATAATTTAATCGATAGTGCTTTTAGAATATAATGTAAGTCTTTTTTATCGTATTTACCATTAGTTTAGAAGTCATGTCTGAGCAAACATCGCAAATATGAGCATCCAAATTCATTCTCACACTTTTTATGTAGTTTCGTTTTTAAATTGTGTTTTTTCAGGATATGCTTACTCTTTAAAATCAGAACAAGCCATTTCACCATTGGCACGAACACGATACATTCTGCTAATTGGTATAAATACTGCCACCAAATACGCGTAATCAATGTGTTATTTCGTGACAAAGGACATCACTGAACGTGAATGAATCAATTGATCCCAATAACTTGTTCAATCCGATACACACGAACATCTAAATTTCATTGGCCGACCAAACAGTAACGGCCTAAACCTAATTTTACAAGCGGTTAATCGATCACATTAGAATAGGACGAACAAAAGCTGTAATTAATACGATCAATTATGATCGGCCACGAATGATGGACCATCTGAAATCTCTCATTCATATGCGGGGAGCGACGGGAGGGCCTAGCTAGAATTAATAATCACCAACAGCCGCAACGCCACCACCACGAATCTCATGGACAAGACCTAATATTTACACATGGAAGGCGATTTGTAAGACTTCCTCATGTGCATAGTAACGTATGGTGTCCGAGTCTGCTTATATTACTGATTGATGCAATAAGATCACTCATAAAAGTACCCTAGGTGAAGGGCATACATGTGGCACAAACCTAAAAGTAATGATTTCAGAAAAAATTAACCATGGTAATTAAATATGGTATTTTTTGAATGGTGATTCATAAACACATGGACACAGCGCAACATAGTACAAAATGAAAATTACAGATGAAAAATATACACTTAGCAATGGAAGTACAATTTACCCGTTATTCAATTATAAAAGCAATGTACACTAAACATGTTTGCCTTAAATTTTCTTATCAAAGTTAGTGTCTTGAAAGAGCGAAGTGTAGTGATAATATTTAATTAATTGAAAACATTAAAGAGGGTACTATACAGGGTTTATGCGACCGAAGCCAGGTGGTAGTTTTAGTGACTTTTGACACAATGCCAATAAAATCGTCAATTCAATATTTGGGTGATGAATACATCGATTTTCTAAAATAATAATGTACACCTTTTTATTTTTAAAGATGCAATGGTGCGGAAGGGTTTAAATTACTATTATCGCAAAAAGGTATTTACCACCCAAACAAGATTATATAAAAAAAAATGCAAATAATAAACTGACGTTTTTTTTCGAACATTTTAAATGCATTGTATCTGTAACCACTAAAACTACCGCCTGGCTTCGTTTTTGGTCGCAGTTTTGATATACCCGGTATAAATAACGATGTCGCTTCTAACATCGTTGATGTATGTGCATGTGTAATATTTGCAATGTGGCACGGGCGCAGAGCAATCACCAATTATCGAGAGCAGAGCACAGAGCGCGTGTGCCGGCTGCTAGTTACAAGAATATCGCACCCACCTGCCCGCGCTAAACGCTTGTCTCGTCCATTCATTATATTACTTGGTATAAGTCGTCGTCTATTGGCATGAAGCGACATTAGAAATTACAATTACAATTTAAAATATATATATTTAAAACATTATGAGAAATATGTTTTATTAATATAAACGACAAGCATAATTCGGGGTTTTATGTTTGAACGTGTGTATTTTTAAACGGTTTCAAAAGTGGTTACCAATTCGAATGATAATTTCGCGTGTTGTTTTTTCGTATATTCACCGATTTCTCAGTATTTTATAGGATTTCGTTGATTCTTTTTACGTTTGTCATTCGTTAGTACATGTGGTACTGTCTGAAGGTTATAAACGCGATTCGGGATGCCGCGTGTTGATGCAAATTTATGCGAATAAAAAGAAACTGTTGATTGTTTGTATAATTATAAACAGCGTACAGGTGATGGCATTCTTTGGTATATCAGTCAAGTATCAGATGTCGATGTTCTATTATAAATTACCAAATTAAATTCTATCCCATCAGTTCGAAATGGTTAATGTTATTAAAGTTACTAAAATTAGTCGTGTTAATTCCAAATTTCCAAGGAATTAGGTTATTCCTAGAATATTTGTACGCAATATTTCTGTAATATGGACGTTATGTTACAATAAGACAAGAACAAGATATAATAAGCATGTAGCACAAACATCCTTCTATGAAATGAGAGGTAATGGTCATGTATCATGATTATAAGTATATATTATTTTTTCAGACCTAGGTCAGTCATATGCGTACTCGAAGCTAGTTACGAGTGGCTACTAGCGCAAGAGTTCCCACATTACGCAGCAGGCTTTGTCTTGACTCTACCAGTCCCTAATGCCTCAATAATGGTTTAATTTATACACTACACAAAACTGTAAATTGTCTGTAATCAATATAATCATATAATGGCCTCTGATTCCGTCAATTATAGCAACAACTACAGTATTTTGATAAAAGAATAGAATTATGTCAATTTTAATAGTATTTTTAATACTGATACGACGTAATGGGTTTAGTTTAATTCATCTAAATTCTATTGGCGTGTGGTAAAAATGGCTGAAGATCGAGCCCAGTGGCGTGCTATAGGAGAAGCCTATGTCCAGCAGTGGACGCGGAAGGGCTGATGATGATGATGACGATGTGGCGTAATTGGGAACAACAATTATTATTATACAACAAGCATTTATACTCGTAATCTAATACTAGTAATAGCATTAACATGTCCAATATAATAAAATGTGAAGAGAGAAAAACTATTCCTAATATTTCGACAACACGTGATAACAACGCGTTCGGACGCCAAAAGATCGTAGACTATCTACTTACGAGTATATAAATGTTTGTAACAATATAACATTCCAGATAAAGTACAGTTTGTACATATAAGAACTATTCAAAAATGTCGACAAAATAAATATGAAAACTGCTTAATACTTACAAGCAACCAAATATACTAAATACAATTATTTCGTGTAAAGGAAGTACCAGCCATTTGACGGTGACAACTGGTTAAAGACAACAGTTAACTCTATTCGTATACTAGCACGGTAAAGTGACTACACTAAAACCTCATGGTGAATGCAGGCAGTATCATTGAAGTTGATGCTGGCGAGAAATAAATTTAATCAGCTCTCACTAATCGACACAATTATGCCGGCCGAGCCGTAACCGAATATACACAGGGTAACCAACGTGACCCACATTTATGGTTTACTATAGCAACTTTGCACCTGTTTTACGATGGTTGAAATTCGAAAATATCCTACCAGCACCAAATTGGGCCTAATCCAGCTCCCGTAACGAAACGCTACATAATATAATATTCATGTCGGTTTTCCGTTTAACAGTGGACCAATGTGGCCAACATACAACTCAGCCATTTATACAGCATAAGATATCCTCGAGGCAAGCGTGGCGGACGCCCTCCAGCTAGGTGGAGCCACTATTTGCGAAAGGTTGCTGGCAGATGTTGGATGCGACATGCCAAAGACAGGGTGAAATGGCGCATTTTTGAGGAGGCCTGTGTCCAGCAGAGGACTAGTATAGGCTGATGATAAAGATATCCTCAGTGTGGCTTAACCAATTTATCGTATTGCGTAGGCAGACGAGCTGGTGGCTTCCTGATGGAACGCTGCCTATGATGTGGACTAGTGATATACAGAACTAAATAACTGATTGCTTGTAGACACCCGTTTGAGCGATGACCGTAACTATAGTTAAGTAGAAGATGAGAGAGATAATGAAGATAATCATTATACATTACTAATGTGTAGACATAAGTCCTTATCACTCCTGAGTATATAATAGCTTGCTTAGTCCAAAGCTTAATTTATTTACTATATGAAGATAGTGTACTAGTAATGCACAGCGCTGAGGTATACGGCTGATAATTCCTGAAGGATTTAGACACAGTTTAATAATATATTGAGGATGTTTCGTGCTGCGATGTGATGCATTAGTTATAATTCGGAACGAACTACGAATATAAGGCCGTGTTCCTACGGATACAATATATTTTGTTCGGTACTTTGAACGTTTATTTATTTTTAAATTGTATTTTATTATGGGTATCGAAATAATAATTAATTAAAGAATAATAAGACCCTTAATCGTATTTCAATTTATCGCTTAAGTTATGCACAATTAATATTGCTGTCATCAGCACTAACCTATAGCAGTCTACTGCTGGACATAAGGATCCTCAAGTTCACGCCACTGAATTCCATCTCCCATCCATCAACACCTTGTTGTCCTACGAAGATCATCACTCCACGAAAGAACCATTTTCTACTAAACTTCTTATATAGGTATTTATAAAAATACTTCGTTGAATCAACGCAGTAATAGCAGTGTTGTTTCCAAAAGCATGGTGTTTTTATTTATTCATTAATTGAAGGTGTGTTTATAACTTAAATTCATTTATGAGAATGTGACCTAGCCCTCGCCTTATTCCCAGCACATGACGCTTCCCACAGGCACATTCGCATGTCTCTAAATGTACCTGGGATGCTAGCTTTACCATGAATAATCCGGGATGTTCCTCTACCGTTCCACCTTGGACCTTAAGGAGTGCTCACAGCACTTTAGCAAATATCATACAAATCAATAATTGATGTGTCAATATAGCTCCGTACAAAATTACACGTAAATTTAATATTTATAAAGACTGGACTTCCTGTACTGGAAGAGAGAAAGAGAGAGGTAATGCATGCCGAGTAAATATGAAATAAAATTGAAACGAGTTCGTGGTAGGCCCAGACAGCTAGAGCCTTACTATAGAGTATAGGCAATGGCCGGATAAAATACCTTTTCTGTAAACAAAAAGCATTAGCACAACGGGCATTTACCTATTAATTATAAAATCAGTTCATATACGACCTCCTGCTAGGGTCGAGTTTGATTTAGACTTTAGTACACCACGATTGTTTTATGGGTTTTAGGGGACTATACTTTAAAATAAATCATATATAAATAAACACCCAATTTACTCTGCTGATAGTTTTTTATTTCACCATGCAGCTGCACCGTCTTTTATAATTAAGAGCCATTTGGTTAGTCATGCTGCTGCCCAATAGTCCGCTGTCAATGCTCTTTGGGAATACTTGATGGGTTCCGGTTATACGATCGATAGAGGCATGGTTTAATACGCTATATCTGTTCTCACATATTATAACAGTTGCATATACTATTTACTTAAATTAATTATTGAACAAGGGCTTATATGTTTTACTGCCTGCCTAAGTGTCGTAGGTGTACTACAAACTTGTCAATGTTTTTTGTAATGTTTTGCTTATCGTCGTATGTGGATGATAAATACATTGCTTTTCTATAATAATAATGTACACCATTTTATTTTTAAAGACGCAATGGCACGTAAAAGTTTAAATAATATTTTCGCAAGAAGCCGGTATTTACCACCCAAATACGATGACTTTTAAATAATTGTAAAAAAAATCCGTCGCTTATTTTGCGATTTTTTTCTTTGAATTGTGCCTATAACCATTACAAGTAAAACCTGGCTTCGTTTTCGGTCGCAGTCTTGATATACCCGCTATATATCCGTATTCCATTCTGTAAAGGGACGTAAGAATTTCGTACTATATCTTGTATCTGTATTAAGCGATGGCAGGACGATCTTCGAATAATATAAAATGGACTGGATGCAAATTGCTCCAAACGGAGAGATGAAAAAACTTAGGGAAAGGCTTTGCCCTGGCTTTGCAGTGGGATCGTTTAGGCTAAATATAATGACAATAATTTGATGTCAACCATATTGCGTTTTATAAGAGCAGACCGCAAACGAAACAACTAGCCAGCAATATTTGTAAGTAGCCGAGCTATAAGACAAATTATACGAGTACATCTCTTTTAGCCCGTGGTAATGGAACGAGAGCGTCTCAGCCTTCCTTGTTTTCTGGAATACTCGTATCTGTCCAGAAAGCAACCACCGTTCGCAGCGATAGAAAGCGCAAGTGTGTCGCGTTTTATGTTCAGCCACCGTAAATCCTGTTTTGAGCGTTCATATAATTATCTGAATGGCACTCTAATTGAATTGCATTGACGTTTCGTATCTGATGCAAAGAATTTAATTGATCGCATCAGTATAAAAATATTGATGGAAACAGCAAAGAAATAAATCACTCACCATTGTGAAATACAATTAAAACTAGATTTTTCAATCCCATTACACTAAGACAAAACAAAAATTTGTAAATATTTTGACAAATCTGAATTCAGAGGTTTGCGCTCCAACAACACTCAAGTACCTCTATTTTTTTTTTAAATCACCGCAATTTTTTTAAATGTACTTGTGTGATGTCTTGAAAGTAGTAACGAGCTTATAAACTGAAACCTTAATCCGTCCCAATAATAGAGAGAACCAATGCATCGTTTATCAGATTATAAATAAATAAATACACCCAACAGTCACATATATAGTCCTGACGCCACACTAAGATCGAGTATCGTGTAGTGGAAATCAGAAACTACGAGAGACTTTTCGGTCTCACAACCTTTGTTTCGATGCGGGGATCGAACCCGCGGCCTCTCGTTTCACAGGCAGGGGCTAACCAACTGCGCCATGATTGATATGTTCATTGAAATATACAATTTCAAAGATTGTTTTTAATTATCCGTTTCGACTACAAAATTCAACTCTTAAATCTGTCATACAAATATGTTAAATGGAAGCCGAAGGAAGTGACCCGACTTGACGTAATCACACGAAACATGGCATCTAGCGTTCCCTTACATTTACGCACAGAAGCTTAAAATGATATTAAAATAATATGTTACTAAAAAACTAGTAATCAATTTATTTATTTATTTAAAATCTTTATTGTACACCAGAAACACAACAGAAAAGAAGACAATAAACAGAAAAAAAGTACAATTGGCGGTCTTATCGCTCAAGGCAATTTCTGACAGACAACCATATGATGGATATTAGAAAAGCGAAGGAAAGTTGGGGCAGCGTCAGGTGTACGAATGATATAAATATTCATATTAATTACATTGACAAGTTCCTTGAAGATTTACCTTAGGAACAAATTAAGATACTTTTCAAAAAAGAGTGGAGTGCCCTAGTGTGGTAACCAAATCTCATTCCCTTCGGTATTTTTGCGTGATGCCAGATCAAATACATAGACTAACAAGAATTCTAAAAACACGTTTAGGCTTCTATCGCCAATATAAAGACTGCTCGAATTTATTTTTTTAATATATTGTATCTTGTTAAAATAATATATCTATAAGAAAAATTTAAAAAAACCGCCGCAAAGAAAAAAGAAGAGTTTGATAAGCCCGCCGAAACCTGGATTCGAACCAGGGCCGCGAGGTTTGCAGACCTCGAGCTCTACCGACTGAGCTATTTCGGCATGTACATAGTTGTCGAATTTATCTTCTAATTCTGTCATAGCTTGATGATTCAATACATTTCGGGGCGAACCAAATTTTCTCTAATTTTTTTCGGCCGCACAGCCACGCTCTCGAACGGTTTGCCGGCACACGCGTTCCCTCCTTCCTATAATCCAAGGTCCTTCCGCCGTAGCGTGAAGAGGCATCTCAGCGAGCCGGCACGATTGTATTGAATGAGGTATGAGACTGCCGTCTGATGCGACGAATACACCAGAGCCGAAACAAATACCTGTGGGTACCGAAACAATTATTTGTCTCGGTGCGGGGATCGAACCCGCGGCCTCTCGTTTCACAGCCGGCGTCTAACCAACTGCGCCTCGAAAGCTGTGAATATTATATGCGTAATATTTATATTAAGTGAAATTTTAACGGTACAAGACATATCTACTAGATAACAACAACTGCGTAAGTTATAACCTGAGTACACAAGTAATTCTATAAGCAGACTTATTAATGCAAATTCAGCAATCACTAATCTTATTATATTAGAACCGGCAGGCTGGGGCTATAATGGGATCCTGTACCTGGGACATTTTCAAGCCGATGTAGTTGAGATGCGCGACGGATTCTCCCGACTAGTTATTCATATAAAAATAACACTTTATTGCAAAACATATATTGATAAGCTGACTACATCAGGTGAAGGCCCGGAAATACTTGGATGATATTAGCCCAAGATAGAAAGATGCTACACAATCATCCTAAATATATAAACCGGCTTAATCGTATGGACCAACGAGAGATGAACCTCTAATGTCCCAGTAGTGGATAGATACAGGCCAGACGTTATGATAAATAAGATGTTTTTTATATTTAAGTTTGCCTGTCAGTTGGAGTGGCAGCCCATACTTAAGGTCGCTAGCTCAATTCTGATTCGATTCCTGTCGATCTGATAAAACTCATCCCAGTTGCCTGGAATGGGACTATGTGCATGACTCCAATATTTATTGCGACGGAAATAGGTTGCGCTCGTGTCACCGGCACCACGTCTGTCGAAGGCGTGGGCACACACACAATGTATATTATAAGAAATTTCACAATGGTTTTGAAAATCAAACAGAAAAGAATTTACTAGAAAATGGCATAGGTAGATATCGTTAAGAGACAAAATGCGAGTCTGTGAGAAAACGTTAGTTTTAAATTACAGCTTATTATGTCTGCTCATCAATAAAAACATCGCGAGTTCACTATAACAGGATTCATTCAATAATATTTTAGCTATACATGCATATTATATTTTATGTATTTAATAGGATATGCAAATAGCCAATAGTGGTGTAGCGGACTTGTTAACGATTACCTAGATTGACGGTTAAGTGTAATTACTTATAAGTAGTAAGAATAAACAGTTAACTTAATTACGTCTGCGAGGAAAATTTCAGTAGATGTAGGCGCGGTCACAGCAAGAGACTTCGAAGGGATCAAATCAAACTAAAATATGTTTTATTGACATAGTCTTTGACAAGATCTTTTGAACCATTCAATAACGGCATTAAAGTAGGGACACAAGAAACCTTAACACTACTTAAATTTACTTGTATGTCTCTCGTATGTGAGAGGCCGCCAGGGTAGGCACCACCGCAATTACTGTTTCTCCCGCCAAACAGCAGTGTAAATGCACTGTTGTGCCAGAGCATTACATGTACATTGTAGCCAGAGTAACTACTGAACATAATAAGACTTAATATGTCCAGCAGTCAGGCTGGCGAGAGCAGTGGAATGCCAGGCATTGCTTTGTAATGCATGGTGTTGTTTGGTTTTGCTACTGTCCATGAGCGGTCGTATCGCTTACGTTTTACAGTCTCATGAATTATCGTGTATTGCACAGCTTAAAAAGTTACTTTAAATACTAATAAACCTATTTTATCAAACCGTACTTAAGACATGTTAAATATAAACAATTTTTAGAGGTCTTGACATGACCGATATATGACGATAAAAATAAAAATATAACATGGTTTCATGTTTAGGCTTTAAATAACAGTCATTGGTCATCTATAAGTATCCAGATAAAAAAAATAACCCATTTATTTAAAAATTAAATATTAGTTAGTGCCCGCTAACACGCAAGAGGGCAACATGGTGGGGCATGGTCTAAGGCTCTAAGCCCTCTCCATCGAACTCTCCACTGCAGAGGAGTCCTGTGTTCTGCAGTGGGCTGTTACAGTACTGTACAGTGTACTGTTACAGTTAAGTTTTTTTTTATTTATTTATTTAGACACTTTTATCCAACTAGGGCACATCAAGCCTGTTATGTATATTGAAGTGTCATTTACCACGACAACTGAAGAAGCAGTTAAGTTCAGTATCTAAAAGATTGTACGGAAAATAAAATGTCTCAAGTTGTGGAGTGGAGAAAAAATATATGTCCTCTCGCGATGATCGGACCGCTAGTTTGTTATATCTCTCCCACCTACATTCAAAATCTTCTACATCATATATTTAAGCCCACTTTATCCATTAAAAACTAACCTAATACAAAAGCATCAGTTCTACTAAACTATATTTAAGCTATAGAGAAAAGCTACATGCCAAAATACTACAGACATAGCACTTACGTGACCGTGGGGTTTTTGCGGGATTTTCTGTTTTCCTGTGAGGACGCCGTGGTGACGGTTGCAAGATACTGTTCAATCGCAAAACTCCGAGTGTGCGAAGCGTGTTGCGTAGCTCGGCACGATGCTCGCTGCGTAGCTCGTCGCGTAGTTCCTCGCGTAGCTCGCTGCGTAGCTCGTCGTGTAGGCTGCTGCGTGACTCGAAGTCTGCTACGTCACCCGAAGAGAAGCACGCTGCGTACCTCGGAGTCTAGCGAAATCGTCCAACCAGTCACCAGGGCCACCTCAACTCTGAAAAGATACCAAAGAAGACACTGCAATTTTGGCCATTGCCTGATTTACAAAATTGTAATTGGCCACATGCAGTTGAGAAATCTTTTAATTTACATTTGAAATTGACAACTGAATAATTAAAATATGAGATCACATCTTAACTAAACGCCAATAACATTTCATATACGTCATGCCAATAAACCTTGTGCTTCTTAGATTACTTGCCATAACCTTTTTTTTTACTCAGATCCTATCCTATCCGAATTGCATTGTATCAGCCCATATACGTCCCACTGCTGGGCACGGGCCTACTCTTCAATCGAGAGAATCGATTGAGAGTGGTAAGGCCATATAGTCCACCACGCTGGCCAAGTGCGGGTTGGCGGACTTACATACCGTAGAAATTCTTTAAAATCGCTACGGTATGCAGGTATCCTACCCGAATGGGCCGACCTAATTGTACTGCGGAAGACTACTAGACTAAAAGGACATAACATCAACAAAATATTCTGAATATACAATGTTTACAATTTAGCAGTGTCATAAACCGTTTCAGGCAGGCCCAATGATGTTAAAGAACCCGAATACGCTTGGGTAATGACAACCATCCCTAAGATCGAAAATGGATCCCTTTAAGCGAGTTACGTTCCTGAATCAACCACCAGCCATCCGGATAAAAGTAGACAGAGCGGTGTCTACAGGCCAGTTTGTGTGGCTATTCCTGTAGTATTGAAGTACCATCATCCCTTTTAGGTAGATATTCTTTTGGTATTAACCATAATCCAGATTATTCTAAATTATACCTAATATACCTACCAGCAAAATGAGCATTTTCCATGCAAGTATAAAATTAAAAAACATGAACCTAACATTCCACTTCATATCATTTTACAACGTCCCTACTTCAAAAAAACACGCAGCTCATAAATAAAGTGATTTTTGTGAAACGTTCATTGGCAATGAATATCCAATCGGAGGTGCCCTACATCGGGTAAATTTCCGCCATTCAGATTGTATGTCTAGGATTCATCGGCACCGCTTCACCAGACCTCATCTGCCCGTAATCTCCTGCCAAGAACTATATTATTTTGGTAGATGAGCCCAAGTATTGCACTCTTCAATGTAACCAATATCGCGCGGGCCGGAACATTTCAATTTACCACGTAATAGGTCCATACAGGGTTGGCCGGGCCACGTTTAGATCGGACAGCGGCGATCACGCGGGTTAGTCCAATTATCCCTACCCTAATCGATTTCCCGTGTTGGATCTATCAAGATGTGCGCCAGACGATAAGTGACAAGTGGTTGCCAATCTAGACAGACCCGAATAAATAAATAAATAAATAAATAAATAAATACACCCAACAGTCACACACATAGTCCCGACCCCACATTAAGATCAATTAAGTCTTGTGTCGCAGGTATCAGAACTACGAGAGACTTTTCGGTCTCACAAACACCCAGACCCGAAAGAAATATTTGTGGGCCTCACAAACATTTCTCTCGGTACGGGGATCGAACCCGCGGCCTCTCGTTTCACAGCCGGCGTCTAACCAACTGCGCCACGGAGGCTGTCAAATCCAATTATAGTGTTAGGGCGTATTTCATAATCAATTTATAAGTCTCACACAATGCCCTTAATTACGCGTAATTATATAATTATAATTAATTATTTGTAGGTATATTTGCAAATACCTAGTCCCCAAATGTTATCGATCCCCAAAACAGCGATTGGTTACACTCTAACAATTATGTCCCAACCGCTGCCGCTTGGCTTAGTATCAATTGCTATAGAGTGTATAACTAAACCTTATGAAGTCCGCTAGCTAGAGGGTCAGTTGATCAAATAATGTTGGTGGATAAATACTGGTGATCAATATCGATCAATGTGTGATCTTCTAGCGTTCGTTCTGTATCGCTGGGAAAGGCGATTGAAATGTGCAATGAGGATAAAGCTGTAAGGCCCCATAGTAGACAGGGTTTACCCTACAACATGGGCACGAGGAATTCCAACTTTCCACATGAATGCAAGTTCTCGCTGATAAACACTTCGCAAACATAAAGTAATGCCTAAATCTCAGGCATTATGTAATTAATCAATTAAAGTATAAATAATAAACACTGAATATATAAATACAGAAAAGTCAAGACTTTAAAACTTGTGTAAAAATCTTCAATTCAATCTGTAGCCGAACTTTTATTCAAAAAGTAAAGTAAGTTTTTTATCCAATGAATTGTAAGATATTCAAACGGGCTCCAAAGTTTTTGAACGACATTCAATAATCAACCGAAGAGTTAAGAGTTACGTAAGAATGAAACAATTCATGGCGTATTGTTTTTATATTTCATTATCTGCTCTACCAGCAACTGAAGAGTAACTTTTAATTAGCTGTTTTAGTTGGTAACTAACCGGGTTTATTTCGTTGTTACAATGTAGTTCATTAAAAAAATGCGAAGTAATGCGTTGGTTGGTTATATTACAATTATGTGGATATTCTTGTGCTTAGGGACTTGCTTGACCTATCTTATGTAAAATCGTTATACGTGTGACGAACCTTGAAGTGATTCATGTCTTAATATCTTGGAACGGGTAATACCTATGTACGCGCTAATACGTTCTTGTACTAGTATTATGATGTTAACATAATATATTGCATCGGTGGTCCAGACTCCAGTGGCAGCATCTATGGGTTGTTTACTGTGAGAAAGGTACTGGGTTTAACCCTCTGGTAGGGTAATGAGTTTGGAGTCAGTTTTCCAAAAGCGTGGTCTTGTGATTTGCCGCGTTTTCACTTTTTGTTTACAAGCTCAGGTTTTTGCACTCCTAGAGACCAAACATAATGCATTTAAGGCATAATTTCTTCATATATCAAAGTAAAGAATAAATAAATAATTATAGTTTATTAGGTTGGAATATTTAATTCCCCTCTATAATCATCATGCCTCCATTAAACGTATACATTACAAACTTAAAATTCATAAGTTCACCGACGTGTCAACCCTAAAAGTTACCAGGCGCTGAAAAATAAACAACCAACGTTCGGTTTTTGAATTACAATACAATAACTTAAGCATCTCGAACTTTTACACGTTACCTGTATGCAGAGGCAGGTCATAGGTCGCCTTTATTTAGCAGAGAAAGCGCAGAAGTATTAGTTGAGTGTTATCAAGATAAAAGGGCGGGATTTATTGATAATATATTTATTGCGTTGATCGATGCATGTAGGATAACCAGTGGCCTACTCAAGCCCCTCTAAGGGCTGTGGGTAGGGGTGGCCGCATGCCCACAAGGGCCCTATACGCGCAGCAGGGGCGCTCGTCACAGCCGATCTGATTAAACGGTTATTGTGTTAAGTGTCCGTTGCGATTGTACAGGTAAGTTTGCAGATCGATATTCCGAATATTGTGCACTAAGCTATATGGGAGTGTAGAAAATTTTGGCTAGGTTTTGGGTTATTTTATTGTCATTGTAGGAGATATAGGTGCCGTTTCATGTAGTTGCACACGATACAATTTTATTTTAGATATATCTACTAGATACCAGGTACTCTAGAGTCTAGATATCTTAGGCCCAGTTGCACAAAGTAACTTTGCCCAAAGCTTGATATTGACAATTTCAATCCCATACATTTGCTATCTCAAATGTACGGTGACGACATTGTCTAAAATGTAGTTATCGTTAGTTTGTGGAATTGGGTCTTATTGCATGGTTCAGAGTGTATGGATTACGTAAATTTGTCTCAAACACGGTAGAGGTATTATCAAAATCATCCGTGTTTGAATGATAGTTACGGGGTTTTTTCTTCGTATTTTTATTTAAAAAAAAATATTCTAACGTCACATAACATGTCATTACACCGAATTTTATGAAATATCTGAATTAATATGAAAGTAAATAATTCACTTAAAAATATAAAATCAAATTAAAAAAAAAAGAATAACTAACCAAAAAAATTCGATATTATAGAAATCTACCGCTAAGTATTCTCATTTCTTTAACACTCTGGGAAAAAAATGTTCTTTTGCGTAATTAGCTTATTTGCAAGTTTGACGACAGCATGCAACACCCCATCTAGAGTTTATTACGAGATACCTTTTGCTAAGTTAAATATTGACTGGCCACCTTTTGCGGATATGGTGTTTTACTTAAATGGGATTTTAATGGAGCATAAATGAATCGGGTATTTTGCCTGCTAAGAAATATATAATAAACATTGCAATTCCTACAGGATTTTTTGTGACTGTAGACAATATTACAGAACACGCCACACAACAACGTAAAATATAATTCGCAACGACAAGTTCAATCGATGTTATTATTTTGATTGATTATACTATAAAATACAAAACTAATTAATATAATAATTTCATCACAATATTTTAGAACAATTATAATTCTACAAAATGCCTATAAATTAAAAACAATATTCTATTATACCCCAATAGCATTCACAATTTTTTAACAAATCACGAACGTGAAATCCTAATGCATAATTTAACGGTACCGCACACAGACGCAGGGAACTCACACTGGGGGACAAATGTTACCAATAAACGATCAAATGAAATCGTGCCAAAGTGTGGTCAACGTGTTGTAATTCTCGACACGTGACAGTCGTGCTTTGCGGGACTCGTGAGGCCCAGACGTGCGCCTAAACTGCGCTCAGGGTTAACCCCTTGCAAATGTTTAACGCGATGTTATATTATAACTGTTTTAGTGCTTTATAATTATATTTTTGTTTGTTAGTATTTAATGAAAAACGGTCAGTGGAGTTCTTGCGGCTAAAATTGATGTAATGAATGAGACTGAAAGTGTGCAAATATTGAAAAAATATGTATGTCCAATTATGCTAGTCAACTTATGTTATTATAATGAAGATTTTTAATTTTTTTATTAACATGTGCTGTAATTTAAATTAATTAGAAATGACAAACGTAATATAAATATTTATTACTGACTAATGCCCACAGTTCTATTTTATAGGTTCGAACTTTAACATCCAGCTGAAGTAATCTTAAAAAGAAAGGGGGAGGTTTAGCGCCCGTCCTTTGATAACAGTTTAATGTCAAATACTTTTATACAAAATAATTTAACAAAACAATCCAAATATTAACACTGCACAATGCATTTCGCATAAGTGTGCTATTTGTCAACCCTATTCAGTCTTAACCTACCTGTCTTTCTGTCAAAAATACCACAATACAAGTGCACTCTGTTGCACCCTTATTACGTAAGCTTTAAGGCCTATTATACCCCACAACACGAATGCATTGGTATATTTCGGCGCGGCACACTCGCCCAGCCAGACAATAGTCCAGAGTATCAAAGACAGGTTTACTCACTAGCTATGTAGCCCATACAATTGACTGATATTAAGGAATTTTGTTGAACCGGCAGACAGTAGGTGGCCTGGCAGCCTTTTCGTTGCGTCTGAAATGAGACACGATGCGCTTTTCAGCGTCAAGATGGTCTCAACTTGTTGAAAGGGTGTCTGAACCGGATTGTTGGACTTCATCGGGATTTGTCTTAAGATAATTAAATTGATTCCTGTTTCATTTAACAATAAACGTAATAGATAGAGTGAAATGGGTGAGAAGCGGAGGATAAAATTGAATGGTGGGCAGTTCGACAGGCCTTGCGCAGCAGTGGGCTGTTATGCGCAGTTGATGATAATAATAATAATATATTAAATCAATTGCTTTAATTGATTCGTCAACATCAGAAAAATAAATAAGTATAAAAAATAATAAAAAATCGTAAGAAATATTTTTTCTTGCTGTCTCCAACACCGAGTGGTGAGAGCACTGGACAAGTGCTATCATAAGACGATCTTAATCATTCACATTATTGCTAATGAGCGAAGTAGAGGGCAAGTGGCAGTGTACCGCTGTAAACTATGCCAAATGCTCACGTTTCGATTCACTATTCGAGTAATAATTAAATAGCTACTTGCAGTGTACCAGTTAACTAGTAAATACGCCATTATTTTTATTTGATATCATCAGCTCTTCCTTATTACAGTACAGACCGTTTTCCGCCATTGTTCATAGTATTCACAAATCGAGCGAATAAGAATTTCCTAAAAATCTGCTGTTGGACATAACCCTTCTTCAAAGCACGGTAACCAACCTGCGACCTTAACCAAGTCGTCCGTCCACTTTGTGGGTGGGCGCTCGACACTTCGCTTGCTTCTACATGGCCTCCACTCCAGAACCTTTCAGCCCCAGCGGCCATTAGTTATACATCCTATGTTCCCGGTCCACTGCCATTTCAACTTACTAATACTAAAGGCTATGTCGGTGACCTTTCTTTTCCTACGGACCTGTGTAACCGGACTGATCGTCCCAAATAGACATATTAGTCAACAACTTCGAGAGTGGAGTTTCTCACCGCAATCGAGGTGGGCACGATTGGAACATTCGACATGATCTTCGGCTTATCCATGTTCATTTTGAGGCTCACCTGTAGAGAAACTCTACTGAACTTGTCGAGCATAAGGCGTAGATCGTCCACCGATTTGGCAAAGACTACTATGTCGTCAGTAATTCGAAGGTGAGAGATATACTCGCCATTGATGTTGATGCCCAGTTCTTTCTAATTCAAGAGCTTGAAGGCATCTCCCAACGCAGCAGTGAACAGTTTGGGAGATATTATATCTCCCTATCCCACGCTTCACGTCCCACTACAGGAATAGCCTTCGTGCTCTGATTTTGTACATAATGGCGTTACTGTATAAGCACTTCAACACTTTGATGTACCGGCAGCGCTGGTGAGACTATTGCACAGCCCAAGTCTCTTTAGAATCCGAAGGCTTCCTCATAGTCCACAAACGCTAAGCGAAATGCCAAGTTATATTCCATACCTTTGGCGTTGTGCCTTCGAGCAGAACAGAACTAAAAAGCCTCCTCTATTTTGTCGTGGCGCCTTAACATACGGCTATCTATCTGGTCGAAATTAAAATAGAAAGAATTGCTTCACGGCATCATCCTTCACTTTCTATGATGCACCAGGGCAACGCGGAATTCACTTTGGGAACCCCTGAACTAGTACGCTAAAAGAGCTCATTATTCAATAAGTTAGTCAGAATTTGTAAACAGAATCAATAATTCTGTGGTTTACATGAAATTATAAATTAGTGCCTGCAAAGTTTGTAAGCTATCAAAATAATTCTATTGCCAAAAATATATTATGTTACATCCAAAGGACTTCTAGTATCGGCGTTTCGCCCGCTTTCAGAAGCTCTGATTTAATTTCCATCTCGCCCGGCGCCTTGTTGTTTTTAAGTTATTTAAGGGCCATCCGAATCTCATACAGACTGATGTCGGAGATGTCTTCGTTGTAGTGTCGAATCAACACAGGATCTCGACGTGAGCTAATGACGTGCTTGGCAACACCAAGTATATAATACATAATTATAATTTTGGTAACTAGGTGCTTGAGCGTGGAATTCTTAAAATGTCTAATGGTACGAAGGTAATATTTGCTGGCTTATATGTATCTTTGTTGGTTATAAAAACAAATATATGGATATTTTATAAAATCTACATCCTCTTGATTCTAACGAAATTTTGCAAATTGGATAACAAATATAATTTCGACGATCATGGCAGCAAAACATGAATGCGTCTTAAACATGACCCATTATCGCTAGCGGCCAAATATAAACTGAAATAAAGCGGATTGCTGTTTAACTGCCAATCTGTCACGTGTTTTCAGCCGGCACCTAAGCAGTATTATGTGGGCACATTTATTTCTAGTGATTTAGCAGTCTACTTTCATTAAAAATGGAGGCCCTCTCAGCCCGAGAAGGGGTCCCGATTAATGTTGCAAGCTGCCTGATGCGGATCACTAGGTGCCGTGCTAAGTAATTGCACTCACTGGAGTACGTATCAACAGTGGAGCTTCGATTTTAAAACTATCCACACTTGCTATCAAGGCGTTTACAATCGCCTTAATATCAAAGATGTAATAATTTCATTTGAAATATAAAGAAATTGTGAGCCATGCAATGAAATTAAATGAAATGAAAATAATTTATTGAATCCATTAAAATGTTCAACATTGTTTAGATTTCAGTCGTTTTTTGAACTACCACCCTTCGGAAAGCGGTTTTCACTAGAGAAGAACGGGCAAGAAACTCTAGTGTTGCTCTTTTCAAAACCAGTTCACAATGTAGTGATTATTACAAAAATTACAAGTTGGTTTGAATCAGAGCAGTTCATTAATAACTTGTTATGATTTGCAAGTAGGATATATTTTAATACGAATAAGTTTACTTCATATTTAATATGGCTGAGAGAAACGAAACGAAGTAACCCATAACGAAGAATCAGTAAACTCTGTTTTGCCAACGCAATAAATAAATATTGCACAGTATTCTCCGTTAACGTAGTATTTTAATTATTATATATTATATTATAATAAATATGCAAAAAAGAATACAAATTAACATAAAATACACTTTGAATTATTAATACTTGGTAAAAGTGTACCGGTAATAAAATTAAAGTAACAACATATTAAGCTCAATTAACAAAAAAATACCAATAAAAAAAATTAAAATATTATATGGCTTTGAAAATTATATGTCCTATACAAGTACCAAAACATTAGCTTAAAAACAAACTTATGCACATTTCAAACCAATAGCATGCCATGCCATGCCTCCTACCTTGTGTCGCGTTTAATTAACAGACTACCCCCAGATCTACGTAATAGGTTAATGCCAAAGAACATCAAACATAAACTTAAGACAGACTTCCTAAATAATTTAAATTTGATTGCATTAACCTCAAACTCCTAATAATCACTGAAATGTTTAATTATGACCTCATTGTCAACTCTGATAACATAAATACAAACCATAGTGGTTTCTTGATGTTATCTTCTAACAACCATATTTCTAACTTTCTTAAACATGTTAAATAAACTAAAAAAGAAGTATGAATGTAACAAACAGATACAGATACTCTTAACAAGGTTCAGCTCGACGTAACCGGTATCTACGAACATACATGAAGAGCCTGATGAAACAAAAGATAATGATACAATATCTTCGTCCTATTTAAATTTAAAATTAATCAATAAATTTTATTATAATATACACGTATTTAGTACCAATTGTTTCTTCAAATTAATTAATAATTCAAATTGATTCATATCAATCACAAATCCGCTTATAACATCATATTATGTTAAAACAGCATTTTATAGATAATTCCCGCTACAGATTTTAGTTATTGCACCCGATATTTTTGATTTTAGAATTGCCGAGCTGGATGGTAGACACAGGAAACGAAAAAATTAAAGCAGCGTCGCGTCGAGCCGTTTTCAATTATGACGTCATATGCGTATATAATACAATCCCGTGTAAACTCATTTAGTGATATTTCAACGGCATGCAGGTTTTTGCTTTTTACTTATCTATATTTAGACTACCAATCGAGAAGGGTGGTAATCAATTACGAATGCTCGTGAACTAGTGCAGCATCTTTGTTGACATTTTTCTCCTTTTAATTTCCTAATCGACGAATGGCAATAAAAAATGCTAAATGGAATAACGGTTAACCTGCTATGTAAAAAATAGTAATTTACTGTTTGACCATGAACTTTATTTTAAAAAATCTGAAATTATCTGATAAAGATATTTCATTATGTATACACGATTGGTACATAGATTTCTTTTTAAATCTGGTTCTATTATGTCACATCTTTTACCTTACTATTTCACATGTCGTTAGTACATACCAGAAACCACGAGAAACTTTTTAGTGGCTCGGCATTAATTTTTTTTGAGCGAAATCAAAACGCGTGGTCCTATTACAGCCGATATTATCGACTTTTAATTTACAGTACGGAAGCTGTAAACGTTTTGCACCCACTCTCTCTCACACATTCTACCACTCGGTATAATAAAGTGGGAGTGGCTAGCTACAGTAAATCAAGTACGTGTTTTACTAAAACAAATATTTATAATCGTCGCAATATATTCAACTACAAGAATTTTACTGGTGAACATAACATAAAGTAGTGATGTAACGAATGTTCGCATTCGCATTCGCGAATCGCGAATATTCGCATATTTTTTGGCATTCGCATTCGCATTCGTATTCGCAAGAAACGAAGCGAATGTTAAGCGAATGTTTTTGACAAATAAAAAGGAAATTTATACAAATTTTGAGTCAGCCAGTCTTGTGTGCTCTTCGCTGTATGAGCTGGCGCCGAATCTTGTTAGAATACCCAGTGCCTGTTATTGAACATGGTATGAGAAACAGGTTCCACAAGGTTCATCAGGACTGTATTTTGATACACAACTGCATTCGTTTTTACACCTTTCTCCCAAAAATGGACCTCTGTTAAGCCCCAATAAGAAACTCCCAACCATACCATGAGCGAGGATGGAAAATGACCTCGTTGGACACGCGGAATACGGTTGCTCGCTTCTTCACTACTGTGTGCTTACACCTTATAATTTTGTTTGTTGTAGCTCTCTTCTACGGTAAAAAAATTTCTCCCGATATTTTTTTCCCGCGTACCGCTTCAACAAAGCGCGGCATCTCTTCAGTCTCAGGTCCATTAGACGAGCATTCAAACGATGTCCTGTTTTTCTTCGATATGCCCGAAGCCCTAAGTCTTCATTTAAGACCCTTTTCACCGTGGTTCTGCTTAACCCCATCTGAAGGGCCAACAGTTTCTGCTTACGTTTGGGATTTCTTTGAATTCGCGCCTTCACAGCTTTTATCACTGCTGGAGTCCTAACAGACCGAGGGCGACCACTTCTTGACATGTCATCTACACTAGAGTCTTCATTGTATCGTTTGATGGTACGATAAACGAATCTTTTGGTTATATTTAAATTATTCAGTATGTCAAAAATTTGAATTGGCGCGTAACCGCAACGATGCAACGCAATAACTGCAACACGGTCTTCTTTAAGCGTCCACTCCATATTTTAAAATGAGTAAAATTCTAAATTTTAAATTCATTTTTATTTTTATTTTCATGAACAATTCGAAATTCGAATTCAATAGACTTTTTAGTGGCCAGCATTCTAAAAGAAAAGTTTTTACTATGTGACAATAGGTACTTATGACCTGACTGTGTTATTAGCGTATTTTTTAATTATTTATAATATTGATAATATCTACGTCTCGTAAGTCTTTTGACTGTACTTATTAAGTTATAGCTTCTATTTTTTTTAACAAAACCAAATGCTATTTACAGTTATAAAAAATAATCAACCAAAATTAAACATTTAATATCCAAAATGTTATATTTTAAACCTTCATTTTCAATTATTTTTCAATGCAATTAATAAACATACTCAAGAAAACAAAATAATAAATACCTACTTGTAAATAAAATTACAATTTCTTCCTCACAATTTAGAAAACAATATTTATTAATAACTACTAAATTTGTTCATTCAACCTGTCAAAGCACGGGCCGGCTCGACATGCTCGACTATGTTCGTTTTAAACATGGCTGGCCCGAAATGTTGCGCGCCAAATTTGAAAAACAACATTCGCATTCGCATTCGTATTCGCGAATGTTAGATATGAATATTCGCATCCGCATTCGCATTCGCGAATGTGAGAAAACTAACATTCGTTACATCACTAACATAAAGTATAAGCGACTTTCAGAAATAAGCCAGTACGTTTCCCCCGACCTTAGTAAGTTCGCCCGTCTACCTCATGAATAGGCGAATGACACTACGTTTGCTAGTAATAAAATACGAGAAAATTCAGTCCTGTCGACCATCATACTCAGTGCTGTGTACCCTACTTAGTTCCACTACACCTTGCTAATCCATGTCTCTTATTAGGATTTCTATGGTATTTCACATACACCAAAAAGTTTGTATGTATGTGTATGTGATTCGATCCGCCGTCCACCGTCTCGGTAGACGCGTCCCATCCATTACGAACTGAACTTCATTACCCGAACATTAATTACAGACCGACTATTAATTAAGGTACATCTTGTCATAGACAGGACCAATAATAATGTCTTTGTCAATGCTAATAGGCAAATACCAATGAACCATAATAATATTATAACATGGATGTGAAAACTAAATTACAGGTACTAGTAGTTGGTTCAATAGGGAATATATGAGTTATGTTTGGTCCCAACAACTCTTCTACGTAAGTACGATAAATTGTCGCAGAAATTAAGGGCCTCGCACTCGGGAGCATTGAGCGCATTGAGCGCAATGGCGCAGGGAACGCCGCCAATGTAAATACCCGTAAAGCGGGTACGTCCGAGCCAATGTTTAACATTGCCTAATGATTGTTAAGGGCGGTGCCACAATAATGTAATAGTTTACTGGAGCCCTGTTTGACCGTGCGTGCGTCACAGGCGCACCCGTTTTCACTTCAACCTTATTTCTCGTTTTTGCTAATCTAAATAGACGAAGTGGACGAGTTTCATATTACTAATTGACTGTATTTTTTGGCGTTACGATGGCCTTTAATAAACAAATTGATTAGAATGCCATAACAACAGTAGTAGTAGTTCATTCAGTTAATAATTAACAAATGCAAATCTACATCAATATTCAATTAGCTAAATATTGCATTTAAATGTTATTAAGCAAATAAAATGTACTTATTTACACAATACTTTGTTATATTTAAATCATGTTGAATTCTGAACGCCTCTTTCTTCCCCATACACAAAAGGAGGAACATGGGATAAATAGATAACCTGGCTACATAGGCTCATGATACTGAAATTTTACTCCGTCCCTTTCCCACACAGTGAAGTGTGACAAAGACAGACGACCATCCGACGGGGAAACTCCTCAAGGAAGCGAGACCGGTAACTCAATACTATAAAAGAGGTGGGAAAGGAAATCGAAAACTCTCTGGCGGTCGAACGGGCATTTGTCAGTGCAAAGACTTCGTCTTTTTGCGAGCCTAACCAATTGGAGAGCTGAACCTTATTCTCTACCTATGTGTACTGACTACTGAGTGGGTACACTTACGACATACTTTGTAATGAGCATTGTACGCTTAGAAACCTTTTGTATTAGTGGTAATGTAGTTTACGATCATTTAGTAATTTCTTAAGCGTTATAATTACGTGAAGTATCTATAGTGAAGTTTATGGAAGGAATATCCAGAATGAATTTGAAATGTAATTTAGCTAGTTAGTTAGCAACACCATGTCAATCGGTGAACCCATGCTTATTACAAAGACTTTTATAGCGACCTCCTTTTACCTCCGAGACAATACATAATATATGGTATACTAGCAAATAGATGTTCTGACATTTGGCTTTTAATATAATTTAGGCGCAATTGTAACCTCCACTTTAATTAATAACTTGAAATAACAAGGTTTCTAGTCCAACAATACATTTTAAAAACATACCATAACTACATTCGAGGTATATCTGCTATTCCTTGTTTTTTTCCTACGTTATTTGTCCAAGTCGAAACTACAACTGTTTTCTTCATAATGGCACCTTCTCGCCTCACAGCGGAAATATGCAGATATAATTACACAGGCGTGTCGAAAATGAATATAAACAGACCGAAACTTAATTTATACTTCTCAAATCTAATTATTTTATTCTGACTGCCTCGGTGGCGTGGTTGTATTGCGGTACGACTACAAGGCTGAGGTCTCGGGTTCGAATCCCAGGTCGGGCAAAGTGATATTGGATTTTCTGTTCATTATCAGCCCGGAGTCAGGAATTTGTGCCCGATATGGCGATAGGCTCGCCCGGGATCACATCATGGGACGGAACATGCAAGGCGAAATGTGGGTGTCCTAGTGGCGCCTCTGCCTACCCCTTCGGGGATAAAGGCGTGAGTTTATGTATGTTTATTCTGACCATCAGGTGGTTGGGGTCAACTATGTACTGAATCGTGACTCATACTTTATCACGCTCTAATACAAACATAACAAGTATCTGGTGGTAGGTATCTTATATGCGAGGGACCGCCTGGGTAGGTACCAACGCAATGTCTCCGGCCAAACAGCAGTTAAAATGCCCTGTAGTGTTAGCTTGAAGGACATTGCAGTCAGAGTAACTACTGGATATATTGAGACTTAACATCTTATGTCTCAGGATGGGAAGTGCAGTGGAATGCCAGGCAATGCTTTGTAATTTAAGGTGTTGTTAGGTTTTGCTACTGTACATGAGCGGTGTTGCTTACCATCAGGCGAATGGCATGCTCGTTTCGCCATTCATCGCATTAAAAAAAGTATAAGTCAATAAAATTACCTTGCAAAAGCTCCTATTATTTTCACCTACAGCCTTCGCTCGTTAAACCACCGACCTTTCCAAACGTGACCTAAAAAAATTACAGTAAACTATAAATAAATACATCCAGCAGCCACACAGAGTCCTGAACTCATATTCAAACCAATCAAGTGTTATCATAATAGACTACGATAGGCATTTTAGTTTCACAAGCAACCAGACCTGAAACAAATACCTATAGATTCCACCAATATTGGTCACAGTGCGGGGATCGAACCTGCGGTTTATCCTTACCAACCGACGTCTAACCAACAGTACTATGACCTCCAACAGTAATACTAAAGTGAGGTTTTGAATTTTACTAAATATAACAATATAAAAATTATTTATTTACAAAAACATCTTACATCTAATAATAACGTGCAACATTAAACCTCAAAATATGTTTTGGCTTATCTTTAAAAAGAAAGTGAGGGTAATTATAAAAATATGTCTTTACCTTATTCTTTAACAACCATTAATTGTCGTCACAGCTAGCTGCCTCGACCCCACCGCTATTTAAAATAATTTTCTGAAAAAAAGGAACAACTTACAGTAAACAATAAAATTAAAGCGGTAATTTTTTTTACGTACATTAGACTGTATTATTCTACTGGACATAAATACAATGCAAAAGTGAGAATTATTATTAAATTATATTTATTAACCTTATTTATTCCAAATCAATAATTTAGCCTCATGTCCACCGCAATTTTAGATAATGTCATAATCATATTCCAACCTGTAAATAAAAGTCAAATTATAACAACTTATATAAATGCAGTTATGTTTTTTTTTATATATTAGCCCATAAAATATAAATTTATTTATTTTAAGATAATAAACAGCAACGATATTCCAAATTATTTTTATGAAAATTACAAATAAGTATAAACATTTACCTTATTCATACATTTAATAGTCAATAGTCATAGTCACATCCGCTCGTCATCCGAAGTTTAAAAGTATGTCCTGAAAATAAAAGACAAATTACAAAAAAGTCATATAAATGAAGTTATTTTGTTTTCTAATATTACAGCAAATAAAAGATAGCAATTTATATTCGAGATCTTAATGTACAACATTAGGCTTTATAATTTGATCCAGCATATACATCAAGGTTATTGGGAAAATTACAAATATGTATAAACATTTACCTTATTCCAACATCCGCTCGTCATAGAAGATTTAAAATTCTGTCCTGAAAATAAAAGTCAAATTATAACATGTATATGAATGAAGTTACGTTGTATTTTTAATATGTATTAAAGCACATGAAATAGAAAAGTATTTCAAATTAAAATTACAATTTATATTCAAGATCTTAGTGTGCAACATTAGTCTATATATTTTGATTTATTTAGCTTATATAAATATTTTATTGAAAATTATAAATAAGGATAAACATTAACCTTATACTCGTACATTCAAACATTACATAATATAGTCCACATCCGCTCGTCGTCCGATATTCAAAATTCTGTCCTGAAAATAAAAGTCAAATTATAACATTTATATGAATGAAGTTACGTTGTATTTTTAATATGTATTAAAGCACATAAAATTGAAAATTATTTGAAATAAAAATAACAGTTTATATTCAAGATCTTAATGTGCAATATTAGACTATATATTTTGATTTATTTAGCTTATATAAATATTTTATGAAAATTACAAATAAGGATAAACATTAACCTTATACATTAAAACATTACATAATATAGTCCACATCCGCTCGTCGTCCGATATTCAAAATTCTGTCCTGGAAATAAAAAGCAATTTATATTTTTGAATATCACACATGATTTCATAAAAATAGCCGTTTTGGTAACGTATTGACCCTAGGCTAAAATATATAGCTCGATAATTTAGCGTCCGTTTTACGTAGAAAATAATGTTGCACATTGCTTAATATCCTGATAAAAAAACATGTCGGTAAATAAAATGTATGAACCTGACAAAAAATAACGCGGAATTATATCGTTTTGTATTTAGAAATCGACTGCCTGTCTCACGCGATTCTGAACTTATATCACTGTTACCAGCCTAATCACCTGACTAAAAGCATATTTACTGTATCAAAGGTAACTAGCAGGTTCAAATAATACATTTTTTTTTTTAAGAAAACAATTTGTAACAATTAATAATATTGCGTTCGCGCATTTTCTGAACGTAATTCTATAAGTACCATAGCCGCCCTAGCATGCACGCATGGTAGCACAGAAAAAAAAATCTCTTTTGCACCCCATATTCAAGGTTCTCAAACAGGATGCGCTTTGGCCCATATTTCAGAATGGGGTGAGGGAAATTAATGGGAAAAATTTCGCACACCTCATATAGGACACCCAGAAAATACGACTGTGTTACTATGTATGTGTTAACGTTTTCCCTTAGGCTACTCGATACGAACAATTATCGCAAGAAATACGTTCTTTCGAGCGTAAGAATTCGAAATTCAAATAACGTCACACTATTGGCCACCTTCACAACACTCTCACGCGTTCCGTCATCCTATTGGCTGTTGAAAAACTGATATAATTTAAAATATTGTCACTTGACGGCGACGGTTTTCGCCTTATTGCAATTTATTTCCGTGGGGAAGGTTATTTAATTTTCTCCCGACCTCTTCACACATTTATACACTGTTATTGGATGAAGCAACGGAGGCATTTAGTTGACAGATTACGATGTGTAATTTGAAAATAAATTGAGTGTTATTGTTGAATTATCGGCAGATATGTGGTTGGTAGCTGGCGCGTAGGTACATGAAAAATATTTTCATTGGTAAATGACATTAATATAGGTATTTTCTGATAAAATTGTACCTGTAATGGAAACGTCCGAATTGGTTATTGATGCATGTTAACGCCATATTTTTTAAAAGGTTCAATCTAGGCGCGCTGTCTAAATAATCTTACCATACGAAAATCATAGACTACTTTATTTTAGACATGTTTTGGTCGCAGCATCGCTTGCTACTGTCGACTAAATTATACATATACCAACTACTTATCAACAATTATATTTGATGTTATCAACCGGTAGGTCGATAAAATCAAATAAATAAATAATTGGTAAATTACGTATGTAGATATTTTACATATATACATAAACTCAGGCCTTTATTAACCAAACTACGCGTGCTACTTTACGACGACAGAGTTTGATGGTCAATCTCAATCCGAGCCAAAAGGTTCGCCACTCATATCTTTACCCCACTGTAATAGTTTGCCCTCTCCCTCCCTCTTTCGTATAATCCTTGGTCCTTCCTCTGCAGCATGAAGAAGAATCAAGCCCAAATGGCAAGATATAGTGGTCTGTTTTGAATCACTCTTTCAAAACATCATCGCATTCATGAGCAGGTTCGGTGCAATCACTAGTGAAATGGTCCTGAGGCACGTTTTTAAATAAAATTCATTAATTCGCTTTGTTGATCTAATAAATATTATTATGTGAATGTTAGTACTCGTTTGTGTATGTACATGCGTTTTCAGGCATCTCGTTGGTAGACGAGGATCATTCCATCAGCGAGTGGCTGTAAACTAGAAAAAGTCTGAACTCTGAAACGGTAGTTTCGTGGCGCGGCATTGCGAACGAGGCTTTCATAAAAGAATTGAATAAATCTATGTATAAATCTATGTAAGTGTATAAATCTATGTATAAATGTTTCTAACAATTAAATTCGCTAAATGCCAGTTTTCAGTACACTTTATTTATTTTATTGTTTATTTTATTTATTTGAGGACCTCCAACGAATGATTCACGACGTATAGTGATGGCAATGGTTTAGCGTTATGACAGTTTAGAATTACCATTTTTTATTAATCTATTATAATGATTTAAATAGGGGTCTAGGGTGTCCCTAAACAAAACCGCTCCCACGCTTTCTAACTACGAGTAGTATTAAATATTCCGCACGAGGAGACATGGTTTCCTACACGCATCGCAATACTTAATCTTTTTACCAATATGCACGCTAATATATTTATCAGGGCTCTAAGTTCTATTAGTCTATACAAAATGTTCAAGCTAAAAACATGTTTTACTACATTGATATAACTTACAAAACAACACTATCGATTCTATCACTATTCCTAGGTTACACGTAATTTCTGCCCTCTGTATATTTTGTCTGTGATTCTAGTGTGTGAATGCGAAATATAACATTTGTTGAACCGTTCTCACATACGCTTCTTGGCCAGCGGTATTTGTTAAAAATAAACTAATTTGGCTGCGTTTTGTATTTTGTCATATCATTTAATATACGTATATATCATGGCATAATAATTAAAAGACATGAATTACGACACAATATCATTAACTCGTACAAAACTATATCTGCGCACAATATTAATTTAAGATTAATAAATAGCGCAACCGCTTTAATTAAAACCTGATAAAGCTAACAAAGGTTGGCATTAACAGACTAGATATAAATTAGCGTTTATAGACTTAAAACTAATTATGACTGCAGGTCTACCGCTGTTCCGCTCGGATATTGCCACACTTACCACCTTATCGAACGCAGCGCCGCGCCGCCTGGCGTCGCGTCGCGGACTCATCAGCCGCCATATTATATTCATTTAGTCTTCGCATCAATTTTAACGCAGTTCTGCCGTACTGTACTAATTTTATTTTGTGGGAAATTAAGATTGTGCTTGTGGTATTGGTTACTACATCTTAGAAATAAGGAAGAAATCGTTTAGCGTTATATTTACTTTAGTTTTTCGAGTAATTAATACTACAACGCCTGCATACGACAACGACGGATCTAATTTAATTATTTTTTTGTTATATAATATTATACTATTATATATAATTTTATACTGTGTAGTGTGCAAAAATTTTTAAATATTTGTAAATTTGTTAACTAATAATTAATTTATTATTTTGAATAAATTAAATATCATAATATAGTTTCACAATAAATGAAAAATAATACTTAGAATTAATATTCCGAAGGTTTCTGTTTCATGTACTTGTTATAATATAATCCAGCCAACTTAGTAAGTTCATCTGGAAATTGGAGATATCCAGTTCGTATAAACTTGTATTTGGACATTCTCGGGATATTTTGATATTCTCGAGTTTGAATCCCGGGTCGATCAATGTGAAAGGTAATTAAAAATTTATTTATGATGTACATACATAGACTCACGCCTCTATCCCCGAAGGGGTAGGCAGAGGCGCCACCAGGACACCCACACTTCGCCTTGTATGTTCCGTCCCATGATGTGATATGCGAGCCTATCGCTATATGGGGCACAAATTCCTGACTCCGGGCTGATACTGAATAGAAAAACCGAATATCACTTTGCACGACCCGGGATACGAACCAGAGACCTCAGCTTGGTAGACGTACCGTAGTACAACTACGCCACCGAGGCAGTCACACACACAGTCAGGCACAGAGTTGATGTATGTATTCAAACTGATGGTATAAAATAAACCTTCTTTAAAAGTTTTTTTTTTATTTACAGCACTTTACGAAAAGATTTAGGTACGCTAATAAGATTTTTTTTTTACTATATCAGTACGGTTCTTTGGACCAAAACGAAGTTTCTTTTGATATTGTCATGGAAGCTTTTCAGATTGTACCTCATAGTGACTAAATTATTAAGCAACAGAGGAACTATTATTTAATAGCTACTTTGACGTCAGCTTCTCCTTCTGTTTTTTATGTAGGTACTATATCTATAGACTTTACAGTAATAATCTTAATAAAGTTCATACAGAATCACTGCACATCACGTTATCTAAAATCGTGCCTACATTTTCACGTTGTACGCAAAACTGATTTGGGACCGACGTGTTCGCCACTATGGGGAGAGGGTGTTGTCTAAATTTATTTAGCCGTTCGCCGACAATACATGCTAAAATATTCCGACATTACTAAGGAATCCTGTGTAACGCAAATACACAAGCTAACGCTTGTATCCTGAAAGCGGAGCTCCTGGCACCGAGGTCCGCCAAGCCCATTTTCATTCAAAGATTTCATATGAGCCCATACACCGTTTGCTCATTTTAATAAACGTAATATGAACAAGCATGAAGCATCTATCCTATATCGCAATTATCGTATATCCTTTATAACGGAACAATAAGTCTAGTACTATCCAACAATCCACATAGAGAGATCTCGATAGAATTGATAGGCGAAAATCGATCTCTAACTAGCCAATGTAATGTCAGCCCACTCGATTACGCCGTAATTGGAATTAGAAATAATTGCGTACTTTTGAAAATTCTTTTATAAAATCGAGCTTTAACTGTATTATTTATTTACGCTATCGTAAATATTATATAATTTATCCCGACAGCTGTACTTTCCCAAGCGCTGACAGAATTGCTCATTGCGAAGTTGCTGTATTTGAACAATAATAGAGCTGAGAATTTCACACCCTGGAATGGGAGTACCCATTCCAGTCTCATCAATAAAATGAGAAAAATGGATATAGAATGTGGCAGGTTAAAAAAATCGGGTACAACATTTATATATTCAACCCAACTCAAAACAAAGCAAGTTATTTTGTACTAGCACGAACAAGTGACAACAACGCACGTGATGCTAAGTGCAGTGCTACAAACAAAGTATCTACTCGAAATAAGTACATACATGATAATGCCAGCTTGCTCAAAACAGACTATACGTAGACTAGCCCGACATACAACACAACTTACACAACGCTTATGAGTCCATATTACAATCTTTCCGTCATATTATATTCCGCTATACATACCCTATGTACTTTTCATGAAACGTATACCCTAAATCCACTGGCGTTTTAAATAAAATCTTGTAATGACGATTTCTAAAATGTATGTCACAACTCATATTCTAAAGAGATATCCCAGAGCGACACGATCTCATTCGTTGATCTAAATCATCGAATAAAGGGGAAAACGCAATGCATTATGCAAAGAGAATGAAACATTCACTAAAAATAATTAATGCAGCTCTCTCCAAATATATCCTATTTTAAATCTATCATTAAAATACAACGTGCTTTGACGAGGCTTGCAAAGTGATATTTCGCATTAAACAAATAATTAAGCAGAGGGGATAATAGTTAGAGAATATGATTATTAATAAATATAAATAAATACACTCAATAGTCACTTAATGACTCCAATTATTAAAATACTGTATGATGTCGTGGACATCAGAAACTACTAGATATTTCTCGGCCTAAAAACACACAAACATTAATTGTCTCTAGAAACTGAACCACTCAACCGCAATACACACAAAAAGTAAGCAGTATAAATAGATAAAATTAATAGTCAAAATTAGACCCATGCATAAATCTTAGAAAGTATCATTAACCATCAGCTCAATGGTAGACTTCGTCGCGACGTATTAAAAAATATTTATGCAAACACAAATTATTTTGATTGAAATTTCAATATGAAAGTACACTACAAGGGTACTTTTAACAACATATAAATTAAATGTAGCCGTAATATTCACACTAAACTTACTCCAAAGAGCTGATTAACGACGGCTGGGAATAATATATCAAATACGTTTCGTGCATTTTTATTATTTTGGATCTGTAATAAATAGGTCTAGGCTCTAGCCGTAACGAGGTGTTCGGCAATTAATTAATTAACATCACGCCTTAGTTACATTAGTCTACGAATAGCCATGGATGAAAATTAACAATAAGTTTCCACTGAAAGTAGTTGCATAACTCAGGTGATTCTTTAAATTAATAAGTATGCCCTAGTTCTTCAATGTAATTGAAACCGTCGAATTGGTAGATATTAAATTACACGGTAGTAACAGGAAAATGGAGTGAATAGAAAAAAGAGAGAGGCCTTTGCATGCCGTGGAACACAATCTGAAGAAAACAAATGCAATGAAGTCTTAAAACTAAGCGCTTATTATTAACTAGCTTCTGCCCGCAAACTTCGTCTGCGTGATTAACTTTATTTGGAATTTTCTATCCCGTTCTATACCGTCCCGTTATGTCCTGCCCGTCTCGTCTCATTCTGACTCAAGGTAATCTAGTCCCATTCCATCCCTTTTAAGTATAAAAAAGTAACAAATATATCGGAATTCCTTCCTTATCCCACGGGATCTCTAATTATTTCGCTGTTAAAAAGTTGTCTAAGTGTTAATCCAGGGTGTCAGCTACCTCTATACCAAATTTTATCAAAATCCGTTGAGCCGTTTATGCATTCAACGCGCACAACCGCACAGACAAACAAACAAAAATTCTAAAAATCATTGTTTCAGGTTCTATTACGTTAATACAGTTTTTCTCATTTATCGATCGGTTACAAATTTATTATATGTATAGATAGATAGGTTTCTCTATTAAAAGTATGGAAAAATTAAAATATGTGTAAAAAATATGAATTTTAAAAGCTAATATCTGCAACACAGTTTTTATCCAAGTTACAAGTTCATGTTGATATTCACAAATTGTCAACAGTAACGTAATACATTCAGTATAACGACTGACTTCTGTTGTGTTAATAAGTGTAAAGAAACAAGTTAACACTGCTATCACATTCCACACGTCACAAGGCACGTCTTCACTTCAGTTGATTGAGACATGATGGGGAAAAAGTTAAAACGTACTATCTTAACTGCAACATAATAAAATGGACACTAGAGGTTCAGCGAAATCTGCTAGATATGAAGCTTCTGCATATAATAGTTAGAAATGGATTTGACAAAATTAGTGAAGCTCATAAACCTACATGTCCAGCGCCGTGCCCCACACTCAATTTCGGTCTATTCTACCCACCGTCAGCTAGAACTAACCTAAAACAGTACTCAGCTATGTATGCCCAGAATGTGCCGTGGCTATAATTTGCTTGGTGAATCATTAGACGTGTTTGGTGATTCACCTAATAAATTTATAAGAAATGTTGTGAGGCTATTGAGGAACCAATATGCATAACAACAATATTATTAGATCCACTTTTCCTACTTTGTAATCGTTATTTTGTCTTTTCTTTGGTTGTTATCTAGAATTAGTCGTGTGTTTTGATTTTTTTATTTTATTAAGCTTTAATTTAATAGGTGCCAGCAGTTAGCTCCACCACCACCACACAAACAGTAACCACCAGTAGTTGTCCTGAATAAATAAATAAATACTATCACATATCAAGGCACTAACCACCTATCCAGCCACTCGTAGTAAACACTAATGCAAGAACAGTTGTCGACATTTCTATTAGCGACGCTACAAGTCGCCGCGCCGGTCGCCGGTCGCACTTCTCTAAGCAATAATTGCGAGGGTGGAATAATAACGTCGCCGTAGCACTGCCGGTATCCGTTGGCAATAAAAATGTAAAACGCCGCCGATAAGGGCGGACTCGAAATGCTCGAATGTGTAGCGGTAGGGACGGACTGGCTTATCGATAATCGAGTTTGCTTTTGTGCCTGGGATTTGATATCGATATCAAGACTCGAAAATGAATTCTAAATTCAAAAACCAATTGCTGTACTTTTTAACTGAACGTTGTAATGAATTGGCGAAACATTTTATTCTTGCTCCTATAAACTTTTCGGAAAAAATGAAAATATGCTTCTAGAGGCACTTTTTTTAAGTCTGCGCGTTGTCTGTTAGTGCGTGAAAGACTATCATTCAAAGATGTCAAATTTAATAAAGATAAGCGCAATCGCCCATAAGTTTACTCTATGGTACTATGCACGGTATCACTTACAGATTATAGTTTTATAGCACTACATTTTTGTATTTAACTATAAAGGATATTCCACAAAACCATCGATATAATATAATGGCGACATGTGTCCACCACAACACTACAAAGGCGGGCTGTTTGAGTTTTTACGTCCGGATCAAAGCCGCTAGGTATTTTGTCACACAAAATATAAATGTAGCTAACTTCCTTCCTTCATCGGTACGGGGCTATCTGAATGATTAATTGTGGCACGCCGTAGCGGGCCGCTTTCAACAACCTATTAACTTAACAGTTTACGTGTTCATTTATGGGGTTTTTCAGCGTTTACGTCGGATTAAACGCGACGCCCGAGATTTTTTTGTTAACGGGTTATGTTAATTTTGTTGTCTAATCTTTTATCGTAGTTTTATTGGCCGGTGAGTAATTTGAATGGTGTTTGACGTCACTTTTGGCGTGTTTAAGTTGATTAATACGAACAAGGCTAATGCTGTCGTGTCGAAATTCATTTTAGGCTTAGGTGTGATATTTTCACTAAATGTCACATGTTTAGAATGTTAATGTGGAAAAAATTTACTTGTTGCTTTTTGTGGCGCTTTATGTTTCTCATTAACACCAATTTATAGAAAAAGTACTATATTTTTCTCAGTTCAAAATTTAAAAACGAAAAAATATATTTAGACGTTCATTTTCGAAGTTACAAACTATGGTATCACAATAACTGAGAATGGTAAGCAAGGCTTTTGCACCGCTATGTTGCCGAGCTGTCGCTTAATCAATTTAAAAACATGACACCTACGATACATTAGTAGTCCACTAATTACTCCACGTAGTTCATACCACCACGAAAAATGTGACCTTCAGGGCCTAAAATATGTTCATATCGAATAATTCAATATCTCTCCACAGTACAGATGTCTGCTAATGGTATAAGTATGATACTGTCAAAGGCAAATCTCAACATATCAAAGCACCGATGATAAGTATAATAAAATGAAGCGCGGAACGTGACCGGCGCAGGCTCGGAGGAGGCTCGCCGACCGATCACCGTAATTCATGCAAATGTTCTACATATAAAACGTCTAATTCACGACGATACAAACAAAAATCCGCGTAATAATATAACAACGCGAGCCCGCTACCGAGTTGCACTCGCTTATTATACACCACAATCAAATTGTAAGTAATTTCAATAAATATAGTGAAGGTGGTAGCGGTCGGCTATAGTTCCGAGCCTTTTTGCATCGCAACTAATAAACAGTTGAGCATCACGAGAAAGCGATCCGCCAATTGATGTGTTTTATAGTTACTTTCTCACGATCCTTTGATAGCTTCAATATTTTCGCTATGCGCGTCTTCGACGATCAGACATTTTTGCATGAATAGGCTATGATTTCTGCAAGGAGTTGATGGGATTCTATAAGCTTCCTGGTTTCTCATGTAGTATACGATAACAATAATAAAAAAAAATCTTATTATTTTCTCCCCATGCGTCTCATCGCTAATTTGCATAAATCTGCTACTGAATAGCAAATGACACTACCATGATATATTAGTATCAATTGTATGATTGTCTGGAAGAGGTCGCTCACAGCGATCAGACCGCCAATTGTCCGCTTATTTATAAAGTTTCTCTGAATTATTTTGTTTTATTTCATTATGAATTGTTCAATAAAGTGTTGTGATCTGTGTCTGTAATAAATTCTTAAGTAAAATCTTTTCTTTTTTCTAACTTAAAGGTTTATTGAAGATCATTAAGCTCAACAGTTCAACGGTATGATAACAACGCTGAGGTCTCGGGTTCAAATCCCGGGTCGTGCAAAGTTATATTGGTGTTTTCTATTCATTATCAGCCCGGCTAGCCCTGGCTATAGGCTCGCCTCTATCACATCGTGGGACAGAATAAACAAGGCGAAACCTGGGTGTCCTGGTACCACCTCTGCCTTACCCTTCACTAAATGTTCTAAACCTACTGGAAGAGTGTAATGTTGGCTACAGCTTAAAAACGTATTACTTTTTTATAAAATCGTCACTCAATCGTCAAATCAATTGTCACTATCTTTACAACAAATTATTTACAAAATATGTTTCGTTTTCGCTCCATATTAAACCGTTCTATGAGATTAGGGCTTTAATAATAAAAAAATACTATTTACCGTCCAGTCTTAACTTAATTTCAATATAATTGGAAGGAAATTATGACATATAAAATATATATTATAGGCCTATGATCAGCAGTGGACTTTCTGTGGCTGAATAGATGGGTAAGAAATTTTACCGATTATGTAAATCAAAGATTAATATTCAATCATTTACAATAAGCAAAACCTGATGCATTCCATAGACCTTATAAGAAGTGGTAGCATTAAAATGATATTTAAATCGCGCCCTAGCTACCTACAATTTAAATACCAATCCGGTTGCGGTGGCTCTTATTAAAAAGTTACTGCTAATTACTGCCAATTCAAATAAATTGTAATACAATTAGACCAGCTTGGCTGGACCTCCTTCCTCGATGCGACTGAACCCTAAATTAAATACTTACCTACAATCTTAAATATGTGACTTTACCACAATCATAAAAAAAATAAGTGTGTATAAGTAAAATAATAAGTACACGTATAAAATACATACATATATATTACATAAACTTCACGCCCATTTCCCAGAAGCGGTAGGCATAGGTGCAACCAGGACAGCCACGTTTCGACTTGTGTTTCGTACCACAATATGATAGGGGCGAGCCTATCACCAAATTGGGCGCAAAAATAACTGTCTCCGGGCTAATAATGAATAGAAAAATCCAATATCACTATCCTGGGACTCGAATCCGGACCTCAACTTTGTAATCGTATCGAAATACAACTATACCCAACAATCAAATATATAGTTTTGACCCCACACTACGCTCGAGTCTTGTGTCGTGAATGTCAGAAACTACCAAAGACTTTTCGGTCTCAAAAACACCTAGACCCGAAACAAATACCTGTGGACCACACAAATATTGGTTCCGATGCGGGGATCAAATCCGCGGTGTCACGTTTCACAGCCGGCGTCTAACCAACTGCGCCACGGAGACCATGTCTGCACTTATTCTTTCTACATATAAATCACCTTAATAAATTACTAGCATGTTTACTGCGTGTTAAAACAGTAAACCAAATGCAAATATTTTTAATAAAATGACACCACCAAAAACTAACGCCGCATTACAAAGCCATAATTGAATTCGCACAACCGCCACCGCATCCTCAAACACAAATTCGGCCGCGCCAACCCTAATAAAGTACATGTGATCGGTTACCGCATTACAGACTTAAACAGTCACTGGTCATCGCGGCTCATTACGGCATGTTTACCGGCCATTATTATATTGTGACCGACTCGTAATTGTAGTAATATTGCAAACAATCCATCCACGGATACGGACACGTGACCAATTTTCTATATGAATATTAGTATTAAAGGCACACGCAACAGCGCCTGCGCTAGCCGACCGTGCAGCCCTAGGTAGGCCTAAGTCTGATTATAGTCTTCACTGTCGCTTTTCTTTGTGAATTTCAAAACACACGCAAAACTACTACAATGACTGTAGTTTAAAATGATGAAATTGAATCTATATACACAGGTTTGGTAGCCATACAGAAAGATCCTGGGTAATATCAGGTGACTGTCTTTTAAAGAAAAATAAATAAAGTCAAAACCCTATATTGCATGACAAGGCATGCGTTGTATATATGTCTTCTACATATTCAAAGACCATAAGGCCATTTTTTATACTGGTACGAGGGAGTGACGACCAAACACTTTTTGCCAAGTGCAGTGCAATAAAAATAGAAAGTCCTCATTAAAACGGATATACACAGGTTGAAGACTCTGGCTGAGATAAGGTCACATACTTTTTAAATTAATGTATTGTCATTGGTCCTTGAAAAGTTTTCAAAATTGTAAGTCAATCCGAAGTGCGTGGAGTGCTAGAAAATGGACTTCAAACATTCTGTTACACACATACATACGAAGCTAATAAAAGTGTGTAAGAAAATCTATATTAGTGGTGGTATTACAAAACCCTCAGAAACTTCTTTCGCTTTTTTCAACTATACGGTAATTGCCTTTGCCAATATTATAAACCTATATAACAAATATGAAACATAAAGATATTTAAAACAATTAATTAACTACAATAATTGCTAGCAGTAATAATATTTTGCATGAGTAAACCAGACACGAAAAATGCAAGCAAAGAATACGTACAAATGCAAAGAATATTAACAAAGTAAGGATCAAGTTACATATTATAATAAGAATTTCTTGTTAACGATTAAATATAATTAAATAAGAGCCAATAAAATAATGAAAAACGAAGAATCGACTTAAAGATGCGGACTTGCAATGAGCGGCGCGGTCATACTCGCGGGCTGAAAAATAAAATGGACCTGGAAATTAATAATTATGGCTTTAATAGCAGTTGAGTATATCTTTGGCGAATTCCATTGGTTTAACGAATAAGAAATTAAACTAAATTAAATAATCAGATTCGATTTAGGTAAAGGCATTATACAGATTTATACAGATACATTATTATAACTGTTTGCTAAAATCGGTAATGATGTATTTTGCCGAATAGAATGTAGTTAGTTAGAACTATGAACGCATAATAATGATGAAATTACTTTCAGTAATTCAGTGAAGCATCAGCATATAACAACTAGACGTTATATCACAGTTCATTATTGTTCATGTCAGCCTGTTACGTCCGTAATTAAAATGATTTTAGAAGACAATATAGACTGATTTTGAGCATGTTCAACGCTGCATTCAACATGTATAATACTTAGTATAAGCCTCGTATAATTAATTTACATCCTAGGCATACAGTAGTAATGGAAATTATTTAGGACTAATGATCTAATGGATTTTAAATTTTAATGTTGTTGCTATACTGTTAAGTTATATTTATTTTGTTTTATTGTGATCTCAGAGTGACTAATTATAATGAATAAAGTTTGCGATTATTTTTGATAGCTAATTTATCCGCTCCCGCTTCGCCCGCGTTCCGCTCACGTCCTGACCGTAGCCTTTTAATACACAACAATTTAAACGGTAGCCGTACATCGGCCGCCGATCGTATGAAATAAAACGTTGCGAGAGCTATATTTATTATATTTTTATAATTCCTAATGAGAGTGTGCGCGTTCCCGCACCATCGCGGCACCGCACAAATGAACGGGTGTGTAACAATGTACCGGCCGAAACTTACTCCACACGTATTATAATACTCATCCCACCGAGTGAGTTATTTTCTTGCCGTTGCATACAATTATGATACATACATTTTTATATTTAGTAAATTAATTTACATTAAACATTAATTAGTAATGACGTTGTTTGACTTGATGCGACGATGCATCGACCTGTTTTTGCACTGGGTACTATTGTGGATCATGATTTACATTTGTTTAGCGGCAGCATTTATGGCTAGAAATCCAATTTATCTAAGTTTTCGCTGTGTAAAATATAATATAATACGAGGGTATGGAATTTGTACCTTGTTTGACAGGTTTGCCCTCGATCACAACATGAGACGAAAATAAAATCAGTGAAGTGTGAGCTCTGGACACCTTGCCTACCACCTCGGCCATACAAGTGTGAGTTTACAAAAAATACCAATTAATTGTTTTCTTCCCCTGCACCTCGTCGTTGATTGAATTTGGACCACCATTACCACGGCAAGAATATAGGTAGGGAGCCCGGGGAAAATGGGAGTTAATAATGGCTTAGCATGCAACACAACATTTGACGTTTATTGAAATTATTTACTTGCAATAATTCTGCTAGATTTTTGATGCTGAACCCGCGTGATGACTTTTACGTACCACTAAGGAAAGAGCTTAAATATTAGGTTAGGTTAGGTACTTAAATCTTTCTTACTTGGAATATTATAAAATAAACGTTTTTACAACAATTTCACGCTGTCGTTGAAACAAAATACCGAATTGATCTTGATGGATTATGAAGCACTAGAATTAGATTATTCTATTAAGTTACAGCGTCGTTTTGAGTAGTCTTTCTTCATAATGAGACAATAGAGCTACCAGCTCGATTTACAACAGTAATTTTAAAGAATCTAAGAATCTCAGAGAATTTAACCCTTCGAGCTTTAATTTTACAAATAAAGATGAAAATATTACTTGTTGTTGGAATGTGATTTACATATGTATCTACAGGATAGACTTAAATGTTTAGTGTGGTCAACACCGAATTAAATGGAAAAGTCTGAGTTCAGAGATATTTGGTACATGGATAGTCAACAAACACCATTAAAAAAATATCTCGAGCAATAAAAAATATCACTCAAATATATTGCAAGAACAGGTGTTTGTAAATTAGTTAATCTATCACTTAAATAAAACTCATATGCAATTCTAGTTATAGAAATTGAAGCACAATTTGATTTTTTAATTCGCGGCTCTGCGGGCGCTATTGAAATTGTTATGCTACATTTAAAGTTTGAATAACATATTAGAGGGCCCGCAGAGGACGCCCTGCGGTCACCGAGGGCTGCACTGGGTGACAACTGTTCAATATTACCCGCTTCTCGACAGGGGATCCTTACTGGCGACACCGGCCATCAACATTTTTATTGATTCGCAATAAAACCTCATTCGTAATGACGCATTCCAATTTTAAAATATGCGAATTTCGAGTTAAGGAAAGGATAGGCTGCGTGTTGTGTTGACATGATTAATGATTATGTGTATGGATGTTGATTGTATTTATTTTATAAACTTTATGGACTACAATATTATGTGTTTAAAAGAGAAGTCAGTATAGAAGAGGAAGCTTTTAATGCAGTTTGTTAGTAGAACAACACCATTTTACAACAAAATTATAAACAAAAAATATCGTACTTTCCATCTTCCCAAGAAAGTACAAAAGAGCAGCAATAACTATGGCACTTTACCATACTGCAATAGTGACAATACAATGCTACAGCAAATATCTCAACATAAAATTGCGCTTTAACTTACTAAGAAATAAAGAAATTAAAATAAACGTGTGTAGGTACTTGTTAGCTAGTTGCCGCTAACACCACCGAGTACACTGCACAAAACATGCGCTTTTATACTCGTTTTAGCATACATCTTGACTCATTACACCGCATGCAAAACTCAATTTACACTCTAAAATAATAGTAGAAAAAAAAACATTTTTCTCGACTACTGTAAATTTTAGCGCGCGGGGAACTTTGAGAGCCGCTGCCGCAAATAACACAAAATGTGGGTACTCGAAAGTTTACCGGCGGTTTTCGGGCGTGGTAGGCATTCGTTCACCCCTCAATGGTCGCGGGGACATAGTAAATCTAATTTGGCAATTTGCGTTACGATTTTTTACCATCGCGCTATTTGGATGTACTTCTCGAAATGAAAATTATATTTGACAAACTAGAGTTTGCAGAAATACAATCTCTCTAGATCAATCGTCATCATGATATAAACAGAAACCTAATGTATTCTGTCGCCCGAAAGCGCTGTTGCGCAAAGTAATAAAATTGTTTTTCTGTCTTCACATTTTTTACATTACTTGTTAATGCTATTAAAGTAAGAGTATTTGTTTAGCTCGCTGGTTATATTATGCAATCATAATATCAAACAATGTTAAACTTATATTTTTTTACTTTTATTTGTAGTTCCCAATTTCACCACAAGGCAAATTATGGTAAATGAGCTGTAGACTTGTGCACAGACAGAATTCTATAGGCTTGAAGAGTTAACTTCAAGATTCATAGAAATCGCACTTATTATCGTTGAATTAGCTACAACTTTTCACGAAAAAGAAATCAGTTATTTTATTATTTAGTTCTCGCATTAAAACTTAATTGTCAAATATTTAAAGACTTGCCCCGAATCAATGCGGTCAATGTTCAAAGGAAATTAGAATTTTATTTTTAAATCTTGAAAATCAGTTCTCAAATTAAAGTTTACGGCTAAAGGCATTATCGGAGACCTGACCATACTAAAGGGCAGGCAGGCTTCATCATTTATTAATGCCACTAGAATAGATCTAGCTGAATGCCTATTTAATTTATTCATACATGAAATGTAGTTTAGGATTCAATTAATTTCCTTGTGTTCCAAACACAAGGAAATTACATAAACCATGAGAAACAAATAAACTCAACGGCCACATATGTAATATATCATATGTACATGTGCCATCCCGACGTTGTATCCCACCTTATGTAGGTGGCATTCAAATTGAGAAACACATCCAGTAGAATAATAATTAAAAAAAGAACTTTATGGCATAACTGTCAATCACATAAACAATTCTTAAGTAACTGATATTGAATCTGCGGCCCCTAATTTAGCATGCGTTCGCCCACTGCGCCACGAAAATGTCAAATTCATTAAATCTGTACAGAATTACAGAAGATCGTTAACATTATAAAAATAGTTTATGCCTGGCAGAGCTTTTCAATTTTATAGCATCGTATATTGAACGCAGTTCATGGTATCAGTTCAAAATACTTTATTTATCATGTTCGTGAGTTAGCGGCGCTGCGCCGGGCCTATTCCGCTCCATACATATATACTAAGTAATATTAAACGTTGCTTGAGCACGGCTTTAATTCATAACAGATTACACGTTACGTCCGCGAACTCTCTGCTCTTTTTACAATAAATAAATTGTTCTCTCCTGACGCAAAAATTATATTTTACCTTTTATAAATACAAAAATTTAACGATCGGCCAGCCGAAATTATAGATGTGAGGGTAACATTTAAAATATTGCTGGATATTTGAGTGGTTCTGAAAAATGCGATATCCAGACTATTTAATTGTCGGCGGTGATTTAGCTACGTTGATAAGCATTTTGATATATTCATCTTAAATTACAACAAATTGTTACTTCCACGATTAAATTCTAAATAAAATTACGTGGTAACTAATCGAGGTTTGCCGACATTTAACCGATATGCGAATAGTGGATATCGAATTGATAAACTAGCGTTTAAATGCGAGTGATTTGGCTTTTAATTCTGAATTAAACGCGGCAGTTGGCAGTGATGTGAATTTCCGAGCCTCCGGGCAAGCGGTATACCTGTCATCATAGTTGCCATAATGCGCCGTTAGGAGGAATTATTTGATTAAAATAATTACAAACCAATCATTAGCACTCCTAAATAACAGTTTATGTAAACGGACGTAATATGGAATCGTGTAAAAAGAGATGAGATTACAATTGACGAATGTAAGAACCTAATCTGTAACTAATTTATCAAACTGAAAGTATTTCCTGTTTGATCGAAAGTAAATGCCTAGCTATGTTCACATATAATGAATTTTTAAGCTCACGCCTTTATCCCAGAAGGGGTAGGCAGAGGTGTTACCAGGACACCCACATTTGGCCTTAAGTGTTCCGTCCCACTATGTGATAAGGGGGCGAGCCTATCGCCATATCGGATACAAATTCCTGACTTCGGGCTGATAATGGACTTACATCACTTTACCCAACCCGGGATTCGAACCCGTAATCGTACCAGTACGACTGCACCACCGAGGCAGACAACCAACTTATAACATTCGTACATAAGAAATTAAACATTATTTTTACTGATAATATTATGGAACTACTATATTATAATTATATTATGAGGTAGGAAAAAAATGTATACATCCACTAACGTTAAAATTATATCTAATATATTCGGTTTACAGATTAAATAGAAATATATGTGAAATGAAGGTGTTCTTCGTTAACAATTTTTATTTTACTAATTTGTAGGGGCAATTTTTGTATTAGTAAATCAATTACAAGAAACAGAAAACAGTCAACACTGTTATTGACAGCTGTAAGGAGACATGCACCACGTTTAGTTAGCCTATTACCAACTACCCGCAACGTTCCAATCATTAGCTTATAGTATAATATGTATTTTGGTCCATTAATTGAATGTCACGACCACGCCGGTCGCGAATGATTTGCACAATAATGTAATTGAATTGGTAGACAGTTGCAACGTCATTGAAGAGTACTCGCTAAATCATTTTGATTTTGTAATAACATATTGATTGACCAATCTACTTTTAACGAAGCATTTTCGAATACTGATCGAGTCAGGAAACTATATTTTTACAAAAGGTCTCCGGTTATTCGCCGCGCAAAACAATGCTCAATTTACGTAAACGTATTTTAGGTCTTAAATTTGATATATAGTAGTGTTGGTCGTGTAAGCCGAAACTGAGCGCGTTTCCCATAGCGGTCGTGTCAAATCGTTGTGAACGCGTATTTATAGGTGATTTTACATCAATCAAATTGTTTTCCACTTCAATATTGTATTATTTGCGGCCGATATTTATGACATAGAAATTACACGGTCTGGCGTCGAACCCCACACGCCGCGCCGCTCGAAGCGCAAACATTACGTGCGTCGGAGTGTGCTCGCCGGGTAATGCTTTATTATTATAATATCGGACGCTTTGCCTGCTCGTTGACAAATTGGAGATTTATCTTGCACGTAAACTTGTTACATCTACAACTATTTGTGGCTAACATACATCACTTTAGTGATATTTTGAAAACTTGTTTATTAGTGCTGCGATCCGCTTTAAGATTGGTACAGAAAAAGTTTTGATTTCGTGTGGAGGTAATTCCACAGATACGGGATACCTACCATAATAGATAAGTATGTATGTATACACTATATGTATGTATACAGGGTATATCAATACCGCGACCGAAAACGAAGCCAGGTGGTAGTTTTAGCGGCTACAGAAACAATGCAACTAAAAATTTTGCAAAATAAGCGACGGTTTTTTTTTACAATTTTTTAAAAATCATCGTTTTTGAGGGCTAAATACCTAGATTTTGCAAAAATAGTAATTTAAACCCTTACGTACCATTGCATGTTTAAAAATTAAGCGATGTACGTCATTATTTTAGAAAAAACTATGTTTAATCACTCAAATACGACGATATGTAAAAAATAACAAAAAAAATTGACGATTATTTTACTACCTCCTGGCTTCGTTTTCGGTCGCGGTCTTGATATACCCTGTATAACACAAATCTTAATAGGGATGAAACTATTTAGTAAAAATAACATTATTGTCTAATTAGCAAAAATAAATATAAATAAATACACCCATCAGTCACTTATATAGACTTGACCGCAAATTAAGATTGAGTCTGGTGTTGTGGGTATCAGAAACTAAGGGAGTCTTTTCGGTCTCACGAACACTCAGACCTGAAACAAATACTTGTGAATCACTCACACATTTCGGTGCAGGGATCGAACCCGCGGCGTCTTGTTTAACAGCCGGCGTCTAACCGACTAAGCCACGGAGGCTACTAAAATCACTACTATTCGTTGACAAAACCAAGTAGATCCATCAAAGAATCATAATCAAGCATGATTTATATTTATAGAGAAATATATATTTAAAAAATGTGATTTAGGTACTACATAAAATGAAAGCTAAATCATACTATCAACTATCAAGAACAACGAAGTCCCAGAATAGACGACGACGAACTAAAAAAAATGATTTTATAAATTAGTATCAGTATAATTTATAATATGACCTATCGGCGTCGTTATATTTGAATTACACAACGACTAGAAATATTTTTCCGTATAATTCGAAGTCGTTCCGGTCCAGAAATATACATAGGTATACTAAACTGGTATAATGCAGTGCATCCCGCATTTTAATTAATTAATGCAATAAAACCCAACTGAAACACATAGTCTTATAGTAATTGAGAAGGCGGGTAAGGAAAAGGGTAAGCAAATGCCGAATACCGTTATTTGAATAGAAGAGATTTTTATTTTATCATCGGTGTTTTAATCGCTTACAATGAACTAAGAACCACAATAACATATTATGGGTATTATGTAAAATTAAATAAATATTACAATAGAAAAAAGTAGTATTCAAATATAATATTTTATAGAGTATACTAGAAATACCTACTTTAGTACAATACTTTACGTAATTAAATTTAAACAATACTAATTCAGTACCTATACCATTTTAGTATAATTGTATGATTGCATCTGTACTGACTTCTCATAAGCGTGATGGGTTATTGTTCGTTAATATTTAATTAACGAACAATAACCCATCTAATTTCATAAAGCAGGGTGCAAATATGCAGAAACAAACAAAAAAGATAAGTCAAAGTACAATTCATATTATGAAAATTCATAACGGGATTTGTCTTTCTCGGTAGATTTAAAAAGTACGTGTTTAATAAATTTAGAACAAATTGGATTTAATTCCTACATTATATAATTTGAAATTTAATTAATATAAATAACTACTTACATTAATATGTCCAAATTGATCTCCCTAAAATATATTGTACTAATTAAAAAATTTGGGACTCGTGAGCACTATCCACTATCTCACCGTTACAACAACCGTATTTTCGAATTTGCTACAATGTTACCAATTATTTTTAAGCATTTTAAATTCTTATGATTTTAACTATCGGCAAAAAGAATATGTTCGCATTTAATTGGCAATATCTGGACAATCCCTAAAAGTAGTCAAATTATACCCTCACTGTTGAATATTACAATGCGGAGTACAATAGGTACCAACACATGAGCCCATGTAACTAATCATATCTAGATTATCTTTTTTAAAGTTATATTAAAAGATATAAAATAATAATTTTCTTTGAAAACCATAATTTACTTTCATAATATATTCGAAGTAAACCATCGTTTAATGTTTTGATGTAACTAACGCCATCTGTTATGAAAATGGTAAACAATTTAGTAAGCCTACCTTACCTAATACGAAGTGAATCTCGTTCCAGCTTTGAACCATAGACCACCCACGATGAAATAATTTATACGTTGAAGGTAAAGAAGAATTAATTTGTTTTTGCTTATGAATACAAAAAGAAATAATAAGTATTGTAAGTGTTAATTAATCCTTGTAAATAACAAAAGTGCTTTACGCATGATACGAACCAACCAGAGTGATTTGAAGCAACCAGAATGATAGACATTCTGGTTGCTTCAAAAATATTCAAAAATGATTCTAAGTGGTTTCACTTCCTTTCTTATTGATGTGTGTGTGTGTATTGTTTACGATTGTTGGGGCTGTATGTAATAAATCTTACAATTACTTTATGTGAAATGTTTTTCAAATATTTCAATATTCAAACAATCAGCGCAAAATTGTAAGGAAAAAGTTAATTGTAAGATTTGAGTAAATACATAAATTAATTATTTGTTATAAATTATAGCTTGGGTAACATAAGTGCCAAATGGAAGAAAATTATTAGTAACAATTACATAAGCAACAGTTATTTAGTCGAACTAATGTGAGTGTTTTAACTATTATGTTTATAAGTATATAATATTATTCATGAAGGTTTTTTCGTAGATATTTGAATAAAGTGCGTTCTGGTTGCATTTATGTGCACTGCTTCTGGGAATAGGACATGATGTTTATGCATGTAAGCTTAGGAATTATTAATAATAGTTATATAAAAAAATTAATAGTATTTGTAAGCTTAGTAATGATTATCCGATTTTTTAAACTCGTCTGGTTTAGAATTTTAGCGCTCCCTCGTATGGTTACCTTCGGTAATATATTCACAAGCATAGGGATGAGACCATGGCACCACCACATGACCACGGCAAGAATATCATCATTCTTTAGGGTTAAAAGACATGATACAGTTAGTAATAAACTACAAAATAAAAACCTTGGTTTCTTTATTGTTTGACGACAAATCATTGTTTTTGCATGCGAACCTGTGGTTTGCATAAGAGGGTCTCAAATTGAATTGGTAATTCCCAAGTCGTTTGAATAACCGGGATTGTGAGGGTCACATCATATGTTTGAAATATTAGTACGTCACCTTATGAGTTACTAGTTATATCTTTATAAATAAATAAATAATAAACTTTATTCATAAACCAAATTTGTTTAACAACAATACAAGGTTGGAGCCTTCTATTAAGTATTAAGATACTTTTTCCAAGGCCCCGCTCTTCCATATCCATAATACATAGTATATTTTATAGTTAAATTGCAGATAATATAACATAAAATCAAATAAAATTTTGCCTTCTACCTATAGTTGTCCAGTATAAGTAAATATCTATACGAGTAGTATCTAAACACATACATAATACATAAAATTGTCTCCTAGGGAAACGAGGAAAACTAGTGGAGTGTTTGGGACTTTAACAGAACTTTCACATTTTGTAAAAATTAAAAGGGGACAGGGAGTGATTTGTGTAGGACAGTCGGTTTTTTTTTTTTTGTAACGAAATTTATGTTGTCAGCTTTGTAGTAACTCTGATGTTCCAGTATCAGTGTATATTGTGTCTGTATCACTGTACATATTTTTAGAATATAAACTTGTAACTCAGGTAGCAGGCACCTTTTATGATTTACATTTATAAAAACATTTATGCTGTTTTAGGTATTCTCGCAGTATAAAATGATTTCCTTTGGAATAACACCTACAACCTTATTCGAATAATGTAGCTAAATATTCATAATTATTGAAAGCATTAAGAATAAAATTTAACCCAACTAATATACCTTATTTCAATACTTTTGTTTTGATCTATCAATTACACTAAATGCAACACAGATAATTTAAATGTGGCCAAATATTTGCTTACATTTATGTGTTATCATAGTTATGGTACGTATCCTCCGAAAATGTTACAATAGCGAATATATTTGTAGCAGCCCTTATAAGTCCCACTGCAGGCCATTTGCGTTCTCTATAGTTGAGAGAACGATTGAGAGGGGTTAGGCCATATAATCCGCCACGCTAGTCTGGTGCGGGTTTCCGAAAATTGAAAATATTTACAATACTGAAATGGGTACAATAATATACTCGTAAGAAGCACATTTATTCCAGACTATCTGTATAACGTGTAATATACCTAGGTATAACCACAATAGATCAAAATCTTTTTTTTAAATGGCAAAACCGCACAACGAATGGTGAGTGCATTTTACATCTCTCATTACGCTGTCGGTATTAAATTCTCTTCGTAAACAATGAATGTAGAAAGAAAAAGTTAAAAACACATTAAATACCATTGTGGACATAAAGTTTCACAATGGTTAATTAAATCTTGAAGTTAATTGAATCATACTCAGTATAGTTGCCCCGGTATCGCCTACTTCTCGTTTAGTGAAGTGGCCATAGATACATTAGTCAGAATAAAGAAGGGACAAAGAATTGACTTGCCGTTTCCCAACAATGTTAGGTTTAAACTGTAAAAATACTGCCAAGTTCGAGTCGGACTCGTGCTCTGAGGGTTTTGTACCGTACAATGATCTACACTATTACGAGACTATGTATGTAGTACGTGGCCTAAAGATTGTGTAGCCAACACCTTCACTGTTACTCTTGTAACCAGGGTCCAATTTTAAATAAAGAAAACAGACAAAATAACAAAAAATCTGATTAAATAACAAACTTAACTATGTAATTGAAAAATTAATGAGACATAAATATACGTGGTAACGAATTTGGTATCGCGAATGGAATTTGTAATTGCTAAAATAAATTGTACTATTTATACAACATTGTGGAATTTTCTGAGTCTTTCCTGCACCTACTTGTGTTATGAAACCTTGCTTCTTGCTAAATTTCATAATTAAATACATTACAATATAAGGAATTTCTTATTAAGCAAGTCCCTTCTAAGTTCTAAAATACTTATGGATAGTCTATCTATCCTTGAATATGACGCTTAAATGACCGTATTATATTATTGCTATAATTGAGACTCTTGATGTTTTTCAGCGTCGAAAGTGATCCTTTCCGTTCCTGAGAGAGATGATCTTGACATATAGACAAATGGAGAACGAAACGATCCTGCAAAACTTTCATCTTACCTTTAAGGTAAGGAAATCTATCATAGTAGAATTGATATCAAATGACAAACGCATTGTCAGTAAAAAAAAAATGCTGTCTCTCCAAGCTCCCATAATTTATGTTAAAAATTGAATACAACTGTGAATTAGGTTTTTAGTCAATTGTATTTATGTTTAAATAATAAGATAAACTTTAAAATAGTGCAACTAACCGTCTAATATGTATACAAGGAACAAGACACTTGCATGGTATAAATCAGTACAAAGCACACTTTCAAATTTGATCGGTCTTTTAAGCCTAATGTATGACATAATATTATACTTTCTAAACTTCCTAGCCTTTAACTTCACTTAATACTATCATGTTTTATTAAAAAATATTCGACATGATTTTTCTTTCCCTTTAAACATATAATAGGTTTTTGGTTAAAATTCATAGCTACGTTTCCTTTCTTAAACTTGAACAATGTAATCGTGCCACATATTGCCATCCTTATCTTGACGAAGAGAAAGTATCTTACGCTTTACAATTTTAAAATTCCGAGCTTACGTAGCTATTTCGTCAGTTTAGAACCACAGGTAAAATTAAAAAACAACCTGCCCGCGTATTTACTTTTTATGATCGAAAAGCCATGGACAACTTTAATAAAGAGCAAGTGAAAACATGTGTCCTGAGTTCATTGTCCTCTAAACCAATATGTTAGCAATATAAATCAAGTGTCCGCTCTCAATTACTTGATCTATAGCGCGACGATGCAAACCTACCTGGGTAGGAGGCGGCGCGGCGGCGCGCGGCGTCCGCGTCCCTTTCTCTCAAGGCTACTTCGCAACGCACGCCAAAACAGACTTTACTGACCAGTTACAGAGTCATATGTCTGTTGCACCGCGGTAAACTTTTTTTGACTCATGCATACCGGACAATCAAGCCTTGGCAAACATAAAGAATAGTGAACGAGACTTAAGATATTATAAAGACAAATGTGTTGCGCGTGTCGATATCTACGCTTTTAAAAACACAGCTGTCCCGTACTCTACAATTGATACGAAAACAAATACAAGTCTTGTATGTGCATATGGAACATAAACAAAAACACCGGTTATCTGTCACTGTCAAAGCCTCGTGCGCGAGCGCGAGTGCGCCGCGCGGTGAAATGTCAAATTTGTATAATAACATGAATGAATTACTTACCCCGTCATATTCCAAACATTAGATTATATAGCACATTGCACTGTAGCACAAGTTTCACTGGTGTTGTGTGTTATTTTTGCAGTTGCGCGGGATTGTTTGTAGAGGCGTCGCGTCGGCGCAAGTCCCTGTGTCATAACGGAATCAGGCGCCGTCGCAGGTGATTGCCGCGACGGTGGCGCCGCGGCGCTCGGCGGCGACCCTACGGAAACGTCTGGACGCCGCCCCCGCCACATGCTGCACGGCACCCCGCGCCTTAGCACACATTAGTATTATTATCTTACCGCTAAAGGACCGCGTCTGGACCTCAACAGCGTGTTTTTATTTTTATAATTGTCTGGAATATTTCAATACTCCCCATATTATAGTCGTAACATTATTAGAAGTACCTAATGTAAAGAGAATACTCATGGCTTAATAAGAGCCTGTATATATGTACTAAGTAACCATATTTTTATTAGGAAAGACAATCTTATAAATTTTCTACGCGCTCTGCTGAAATGCGTGAATTTGTAACTCTACGTAAGTAGTAGATAAGTATGTACTAAACATCATAGTTGCTCATGCATCGATAACACGCAAGCCTAAACAAACTCTCAATTAATTACCCTATTACTATTATCATTGTATTTTTTCGTATAATTTACCTACACATCAATTTTTCGCATATTCAGCTCTACCGTTTAAGTAGATACGCATTTTATAATAAATATAAATTAAATCCAATTAGATATTGCCATGAACCTGAATTTTAATATATTGTCTTCGCGGTCTTATTCATAGACAGATTTAAAAACCTTTTTTAGTTATAAATTTTTTTGTTTTAGAATTCAGTTTGAGTGAAAAAAACAAAACATTCAATAATTAAAATGGGTTTTAAATCTCTGTATAAATAAAGCCGTCAATATAATATAAACTCTATCATTTTGTGTGGTCAAGAAAAATATCCATCTCTACAATATTTTCTTTCCAAAATCAAAATATTCTTTATTCAAGTAGTCTTTTACAAGATCTTTTGAATCGTGAATTTCTGCTACTACCGCTTCGGAACGTGTTGTAGCTGTGAAGAAGAAACGGCGCAAGAAACTCCCTCAGCAACACGAACTGTCTTACTGTCCATAATACTTACGACGCATACGGATGTGTTTGTAACAGCTTTTGTTTAAGTAATATCAAATACAGTTACATACTTAATATATGTCGCAACTAGTCTCTACCTGCACTTCTCTTAGTCTAACTCAGTTTGGAATCCTATTTATTTTCGATGTGTTTGCTGCCCATGCATTTTGTTTCAGGAATCCGAATTGTCTTCATTATTGTCATAATTTTATATTTTTAGGATAATACCGATGTGCTGATATAAAATTGAACGTTGGTTCCATCGTAACAGCACTTGTTTTTTAGTAATTTCGAAAATCCGCACCTAGACTCTACCAATTTTCTCAATCTAACCTCGACTATAAATATTTATTACTAAAATTTAAGGCTTGTTTTGGTGTTTCAAAGTACAGATGCCCGGTATAAATCGAGTTTTTAGAAGATCGCTTTTTTATAATATGATATTCGATTTTTGCTAATACATTTGTCACCTGCATCGGATTGTAAGCTCGTGATATCGTATGAAAGAGACTGGCAACTCTCAGTAGTTCATTTGTGGTTTATAAATGCTAAAATACCTACTGAATTTATTATACTTCATTTTTGTAACCATGATAAATAAATTAAAAAAAAATTTTTAAAGGAACTAGTGAATCTACACTGCTTCCTTTCTTATTAGTGTTAATTAATTATTTTTATCGACACACATGACACACGCTGACGTTATCTTCACTTAAGGGGTAGGTAGAGAATCATTTCTAGCTACCCCTTAAGTGAAGACGACGTTAAGCGACGTTCGCCTAACTTGTATTTCGGCCACAAACCTGTGATAGAGGGTGAACCTATCGGCATATCGGGAACAAATTATATTCGCAGGCAATGCATATCAGATTTTTCAAAACGAAAAACTCATATAAAGTATTACTGCGATCTGATAAGCTTTATCCTCGCAGCCTTTACACGCTGCCGTTAATATAATGAAGAATTGTATCTTTTCGCTTTCACTCCTCTCTCTCTTCGGCACAAGAAGCCCATTGTGGTACGTAAACCTCCTCCAAGAACTTCCATAGCCGTAGGAAACAGCCTGGTCCAGCAATTTTCTTTGAAATTGAGTACCTAGGTCGTACTATCAACCAGATATTTTAAACCTATTTCAAAAACAGGAAGTTCTTAAACCGATCTCCCTTCTTTTCGTCTTTTAGTGACGCTTTATGCGATTTTAAATAACATCTTAATTCACGTACCGGAACTATGTCATATTGAATTTAAAATCTGTATTTTCAACAAACATAGGTACTATTAAATTAGAATTTCTTAAGCGGGCGTGGATGGCCGAATTTATCCGAAACTATGATGAAAAAAAAAACACATGCTCTATTCTTATAACAAATCCGAAACGATAAGGAAAAGCGAAAAGAAATGCCTTTTTCCTTTAGTGTGCCGTGTGTCATTATTTTCCAGAATTAAATTCTAATTAACGACATTATTAAATGTTATATTTTCTTTTACACACAACTATATTTCACCACATTACTTGTATATTTATAATAGTTCCAAATTCCTAGGTAATAAGACATATCCCGGGTACTAGAACATTTCTTAGATATCCAGCAAACAATATTATTGATACGTTCAAGTTTCAATCTCGCTAGTTGAGGCAAAATGCAATATTGAAGCGTACTACCCACTCGAGTATTATTGAATAAGTTTACTCTGTCGTCGAACAACAAATGTCGACAGACAATATAAACGTTCCTACATGAATATTGTTGTTTTTGAGTACTCATACAATTGTAGAGCGAATATTATATTTATATTTTTAAATGCGTATCCAATTGTCATAGTTTGTGTCTGTTATTTCTACGTTACATAGTAGGAAATAGTTTTAAAATGTTCACTTCTTAAATATCTACAATATATCTTTAAAGGAGACAAGTCCTCTGCTTTTTCGGCGGACGTCCAACACTGCGCTTACTGGTGCGTCACCCTCCCTCGAAAACTTATCGGCATCTAAAGCCTTAGTCGAAATTTTTGAAAGAAAGAAAGAAAACATATAAATACATTTAAATACAGAAAGAAGAATAAACAACTAATTAGCCTAGCAGTTTGCGCGTCGCATCGTGTGGCACTTGGTGACCACTCATTTATTGGGCATCCGTATATTTTCTTATTGCGGCCTCTCACATATAAGAGACCTACCACCAGCGACTATAAAACGCGTGTTATTTGATTAAATAATAATCTATCTGCCTCGGTGGCGCAGTTGTACTACATACGGTATGGTTATAAAGCTGAGGTCTCGGGTTCGAGTCCCGGTCGGGCAAAGTGATATTGGATTTTTCTGTTCGTCATTAGCCCGGAGTCAGGAATTTGTACCCGATATGGCGATAGGCTCGCCCCTATACATCGTGGGACGGAACATACAAGACGAAACGTGGATGTGTCATGGTAGCACCTCTGCCTACCCCTTCTGGGAAAAAGGCTTGAGTTTATGTATGTATATAAATAATAATCTATTTTATAAAAGTTCGAGAGGGAAATGTTAAACCTCAATTTAATTTAACAAATACATAGAATAGATTAAGGTCCCACGAATCACCTGGGCACAAAATGTAGGGCATAAGATCTATTTTCTTACCAATATTTCTTATTCTTCTTATGACTTCCCCAGAGTAAAGAAGCTGCTGAAAAACAGACACATTTTATCATACAAAATTTTGAAGCAAAGTAAGCTTAACATAGATATAAACTGATTAAATACAGATGGTTACGGAAGAAAATAAAATTCAGGTAGATACTGCGAAATTATAAAAATATCTACGATACACAATGCAATCTGCGATAGTAACTCAGATCGTAATATTAATAAAATTAATAAATAGTCATAAAAATGCGCGAGCACTTTAAAAAATTGCAACAAATCTACTGAGTTTGCGGCAGATTCGTTCGGGTAAGATAAGAAGATGTTTTACTGATGCGGGCACAAAAAGTTTCAAATCCGGAGAAAAGCGTCATAACAGAAAAAAAAAATGTAAGTATCCTATCGCCTATCGCCCTCCACTGCTACACGTAATATGCCTCCCTAAGTAAACTCAAACCAGCCTGGTCAAAGGCTACGAGTTACATAGTAGTTTACAATACGTTTCAGTAATCGTATGTTCCACATAATGGTTTCTTAGTCCGCCCCGTGACCACGAAAGCTGTAAAGTAATCGAAACGTCGCGTCGGGAAGTTAAAAAATGTAAAAATAAAACCAAATCGCGATAAAATCCGTCTAAAATAGTTTTATTTCAACGTATGTTCCACGTTTTGTCAGCCAGGAATTAAACCATCTCAAAATTATCAATATGTTATATAGACATTTATTCAATTAAATGGTACCGAACAGATGAATTAATTAATGTATTGTTATTATTTAATGAATATCAAGTGTTTTAAGCGTGTAATACTTTAGAACAAGGCCAATAAAATAGTAACTGACCTATGTTGCAAATATTTAAGAAACTATTTAATATGATGGTGTCTATATCAGCAAAATAACTAAAAAAATTGTCATTAAAAATATGCTAATTCATTATTTAAATCTCTTCTCTATAATAATACTATAATTTAAAAAAAACTACATTAATTCTTTTGCAAATACACATATTCGATGTTTGAATATTACAATACAACAAAAGATAAAATGAAAGTTTTGATCGAGATTAGTTTACATTATTTGACCTGGCGATAAAACAGATCGATATTTTTGACACCTATAACATCGCCGAAGTAGCTCAGCGGAAGAGCATAGGATCCTCGTGATCCTGCGGTCCCTGGTTCAAATCCAGGCTTCGGCACTCAGATTGAACCAGCCTATCAGGAATTTTTGTTTTTGTTATTTTTATTAAACTTTAAGTATATTTAAATGGACATTTACTATATTATGTCCATTTGTATTCGCTTTTTCAGCCAGTTCTGAGATTCCAGTCGAGTAGAATTTTAACGATGTTTATTTTCTATGACAGTGATTAGAAAAAAACACAAATTACTACAACTCACGGTGATTCGATACAGTACAAGCTAGCTAGACAAAATTATTTGTTGGGGTATTTTGCTTCGTGCGACTTCCTTATGGTGTTTTAATACAGATTTAGCAAAAAAAAAACAAGAAATGTGATAATAGGGACACGTGTACCAATAAAACCAAAAAAATACAATAAATACTTTGTATATTGACAGACAGGTAAAAAACAACAATAAATAAAATTAACAACAGTCATAAAATACTCAACTACTAATAACCTAACCACTAATTACAAAAGGGGCTTTATTACGACTCAATAACATTATTTTTTTTACATTGATAACATGTAGATCAAAAAACAATATGTTTTTAACCATTAATAAAGTTGAATAAGACAACACAGCAATAGAAAAGAAAAATATGATACACAGCTTAGAAACCCATGAGTACAATATTATTTACAACCCTAATTTATTCTACAACTCTAAATTCTTCTTCTGAAGAATCTTCTACATCATAGTCTGATATATTCAAATTTCGAAAAAAACTACTATGACTAACGCTAGAACTTGTATTAATAGAAGGGGGTATTATTAAATCTACAACCTCCGAAGGAAGTTTGCTTGTCGGTTTTTTTGGAATTTCTCTAAGACTATTTATTTATTACAGGATTAGATGTAATTAATAACATATTTAGTAAATCCCTGTTCGTGGCAATACGTGAATTTTTTCGAGTATTGTGCTCCCGAAATCTTCTATAATCCTTATTGCGTGTTTCCTGAGCTTCCTCAGAAAGCTGCCCAATAGATAGAAGAGCCGATTTCACAATATCTAGACAGTGCACAAGATTTTTTGTACAGTAACGGGGATGTAATACTACAAATAAAGACTAGTATACAATTTTTTGTGTCTTGTGTAAAAGAATTAAATTTAACGACATCAGTATCGTAACCTGAAGTTAAAGTTCTAAGGATAGTGCCAAATTTCGTAATTAGTGTCATAATTAATTTCCGGATCATGACTTGCTTGTTTAATTACAGAAGCCAAGTTCCGATGTCCGGACAATCGCGCCGATAGTTCAGCAGCCACTACCAATTGGTTTAAGTCCCGTGTTTGTAGAAGGTCGTCAACGCGCCTCTTTTTCGTTTTATTACTTGCTTCAACGAAATCCACTGATGGACGCTCAGGAGTCGGAACTTTACTTGATGACGATGGTGCTGAGTTGTGTATGGATACTTTAAATGTAAAATCCCCAGACAAACACACAGTTTTTAGACAAGAAGCGATCGCAGCGCTTCCCAAAACATTCCCATTTTTCTGCGCACTTTGTTGATAATCTTCCAATTGACATTTTGATTTCGCTCGCAGATACTTCCGTTATATTTGCAAGATCATGTTTCATCGATAGAAAATCATATAGTCTATTATTATGGTTCTCCTTGGGATGTTTCTGCCATTCATCGAACAACTAAATTTTTGCGACTGAGAATTCGTATTCTGAAAAATAGACGAAATGACAAAGTTGCACTCAAGTGCGCAGGCTAAAACTACTAAAGTTTAAAAGCTAACAGATATGGCTATGATATATATAATTTCTTGCCCGGGTACACGAGAGTACAAGTACTTCCTAGTCCAATGAATGCAGAAAAAAGTAAAAAAAAACTTTTTTTTAAAATCGAGTTTTTAAAAAGAAGTTCGGTTAATGTAGGTATATCCATTTTTAATACGCTTTTATTAGCTTCAGACGTATGTATGTTAGTATATAACGGAATCTTTGAACATGATTTTGACCCCCTTCAAGACGTCGGATTAACAGGAAATTTGGCCTGGTTTAAGGACCGATGATAATTCAATATTTTAAACAGTTTGACCCGTTATCCTTACTAGGATAATCAGGATTAGCGATTTATGTTTTCCTGGGACCCGGAGTGTCTGCGTCAAGACCAATTAAGGAATCTACCAGGCGCATTTGAATAAAAAATGAAAACTAACTTTTTCTTACACTATTTTTAATTCAAGTTTATTAACATTTATTTTCTATTTTTTAAAGCGTATATTTTTAGTTTTTTTAACTATTATTTATAGTAGGTTCTTATACAGGGTATCTCAAGACTGCGACCGAAAACGAAGCCAGGTGGTAGTTTTAGTGGCCCCAAACACAATGCAAATAAAAATTTCGCCAAAACGGTCACAGATATATTTTTTTTATTTTTTAAAAATCGTCGTGTTTGGGTGATAAATACCTAGTTTTTGCGAAAATACTAATTTAAACCCTTAGGTACCATTGCGTGTTTAAAAATAAAGAGGTGTACATCATTATTTTAGGAAAACTATGTATATATCACCCAAATACGGTGATAAGTAAAAAATTACAAAAAAAAAGTGGTTGATTTTTTTTTGCGAAATTTTTACTTGCATTGTGTCTGAAGTCACTAATACTACCACCTGGCTTCGTTTTCGGTCGCGGTCTTGATATACCCTGTATGTTATGCAATTATGACAATTATTTATCAACCAATGTATTATGATAGGTAAGGGAGTATGCAGTAACGTAGTGTTTTATATTCTCTTTGGTATGCAGGTTATTTCTTGCATATTTAATTCCAAAGCAGTTTTCTAAGGTGTGAATTAGTTAACAAATGATATATTTATGTAAAAATGAAATTAAGTTTAAGACAAAGATACAAAATAAAAAAACAAATTAGAATACGGAAGTCTGACATGGAAGGTGCGCGAAAATCTAGATTTCCAATAAATAAGACCTAAGTTCTTTCTTAAAAGTGTTTTTGATTCAATGTCTTTCAGTGCCTTTGGAAGTTTATTGTATAATTTAACTCCATTAAATAAGACATTCAGTACACAAAATGTGTCCCACCTACTTGCGGTGCATGCACCGCACATGAATCAGTTTGCTTCGTGACAGAGACAGTGCAGTGCGTCTTATCGCATTAGTTTAAAAGTAATAAATGAATGTTTCGCCGTCAAACCGAAAGCAAATCGTCTGAAGTTTCAATATTTTAATAAAATACCAGGTAGGTGATGTAATATTGCAGTGTGCTTTTAAAATACGGGGGCACTTTATTTCTATGACGTGGTTCGTCTATCGGTAGAATATAAGTCAATGTCTTTCATACATTAAGTTTTTCGTTCCATATTGGGTTCTTGAATAAGGTAAATTTATATGTTCAGCGTTTCTTAACCTTTTGCTTTTGGCAATTTTTTATAAAATTTATTTCGGAATGTTCTTCACCATTTATAATTTTACGTATCGCATGTTTTAAATTTATACAGGGTATATCAAGACTGCGACCGAAAACGAAGCCGGGTGGTAGTTTTAGTGGTTACAGACACAATGCAAATAAAAATTTCGCAAAATAAGCGACAGATTTTTTTTGTATATTTTTGAAAATCATTGTTTTTGGGTAGTAAATACCTAGTTATTGCGAAAATAGTAATTTAAACCCTATCGTACCATTGCGTCTTAAAAAATAAAAAGGTGTACATCATTATTTTAGGAAAACGATGTATTTATCACCCAAATACGATGATAAGTAAAAAATTACCAACGAAATTTTTCATTGCATTGTGTCTGAAGTCACTAATACTACCACCTGGCTTCGTTTTCGGTCGCGGTCTTGATATACCCTGTATAAATTCATTAGTTTCGTGTCTGCAAGTATAACTTTTTAGTTTGTGTGCGAAGGTCATAATGAAATAAGACTTTAATAATTTTATTTGTATAACTTGGAGACCTTTGAGAGGTGACGATGCTGCAGTACCCCATACTTCAATTAAATATTCGAAGTGTGGTTTAACTAGAGTTGTAGATATTAAGCTGAATTTTCTTGGGGAGACAGCCAACTACATACGTTCCGCATAGCTCACGTTATGGATGTAATTTTTGCCTTTATAATTTAAATATAATACCTTTACACTACCTTTCTCTGTAAACTGATTTTTTATTTTTATTATTTCCTACATCTGAATTCTCTTTACATTTTGTATATAAATTTATATATGTATGGATGTACGTATGTATGTATGTATATCTATTTATTATGTATTTATTTTATTTGTTATGTAAGTATGTAATGTCTGTATATTTATATTTATTTGCTTATTTAGTTTTATTTGTCGTCCATTCTTTATTTATTTAATTTTCCTTTTTTTTACACTGCCCCTCTTTCTCCTTCTCTTAAATCCATCCCATGGTTGTCTGTAAGACATTGCTTTATGTGATAAGACCGCCATTTGTACTTTTTTTTCTTTTCTATTTCTGTATGTTATTTTACTGTGTACAATAAAGATTTAAATAAATAAATAATATGTGCCTTCCATGTCAGCTTGCTATCAAGGATCAATCTAAGATGTTTCTCATGATCTTTCCATGATCCCTAGGATTTTACCATTGAACACGAAATTAAAATAATTTATTGAATCCATTCAAATGTTCAACTGTTTTCATTCTGTATTTTTAACCGACTTCAGAGGTTATCAATTCGTACATTTTTTTTCTTATGTATGTTCACCGATTACTCTGAGATTTCTGAGTCGATTTATGTAATTCTTCTTTAGTTGGATGCAAAATAGCTGCCATTTGGTCCCATTAAAATTTGATGAAGACCTGATGAATATCTTCGGACTTGAAGAGTAGAACTCCTCGAAATTGAGCAGGTTTCCGGTGGTTCTTTTTGCAATAGGTTCAGAATAAAATTCATATTTTAGTGAGATAGAGAAAAAGGGGTGGGGGTGAGGAGGGGGTGAAAAAATTAACATGCATGTAAATCTTTAATATCTTCGGTAGCTTTGGACCGATTTTAGTGATTCTTGTTTAGTTTGATGCAGGATAGTTGCCATTTGGTTTCATAAGTGGTGAAGATCTGATGAATATCTTTGGACCTAGACAGTAGAATTGCTCAAAATTGAGTAAGTTTCCATCATTTTGCAAGCAAATACTTAATGTCTTCGGGAACTTTGAACCGATTTTAGTCGTTCTTCTTTAGTTTGATGCGGAATAGTTGCCATTTGGTTCTAAAAAGTGTTGAAGATATGATGGTAGAAAAACGGCCCTGTTTGCAGTTTGACAATAAAAAATATAATACATACATAAACTCACGCCTTTTTCCCGGAGGGGGTAGGTAGAGGTTCTCCTGGTAGCAACCAGGGCACCCACATTTCGCCTTGTATGTTCCGTCCCACGATGTAATAGTTGGCAGGCGTATCGTCATATCAAGCACGAATGCCTGACTTCGGGCTGATCGGTTACCAACAGGCCAAACCCAGTGACCATTTTAAATATTATATGCGCCCCAAATCAATTTACACATAGTATTGCGATCTACACACAATGTACAAATATACCAATTAAAATAGACTTCATAGGAGAGAACACAAACGGAGAGCTCCGTAGTCCGTGGCCACTGTACAGCAGAACGTAGCAAAAGCCATGGAGTGATTCAACTTATTTTGTCGAAATTGAGAAATTGTTTTTGAGTCCCTTCCACAACAAGTAATTATTTTGGCGTACTGTTGCATGTGTTTGGGGCCCCATGATCGAGTATTCTCCCAAAGGATTTCTGTTAATTTCTAAACAACTGCTATTTAGATATCATTTTATTTCTGCTGTAATATTTACATTAACACCTATAAACTACAAATATTTTAGATTTTTCGCGAAATTTACAATCACTTAATAATCATAAAATCACATATTAATTGAGGACATCGGCCACTCTTATACCAAACATATTTAAACTTTCTAATACATTTTTCATCTCAATGCTTTATATTCCAAATATTAATGAGTGCCTTTCATACGTAACAATATTTGAATAAATAAAACAATCGATGAAAAAATAATTTTATTACAACACAATCATTTAAAAAAAGTGGGATTACGTTACAATACAGTGCTTATTGACGAATCAGTAGCATAAAAATTAAAACTAGACCATCCTAAATTACATCTGAATAAGAACTAGAAAACTTTACATTAGCATAATCCATTTTTAGGTTCAAAAACTTAAAATTACATATCTATATTAAAATTATCCACTAATTATTAAAAGTTTAAAAATTGGGATGCGGCGTTCGTGGCAAATAATGAATACGGTACGAGCAGTCCAGAACGAACGCTGGTCATTACTCGATAATAGGGGTAAACACTTAATGTTATACGCTGGGTTCAGTACGGGAGCGAGGTATGTGGCGCCGGTCACGCAGCACCTCATGCAGCTAGGTGGGCGAACCAGCTCACACGCCGCACTCCTTGAACACCTTGAACACCGCATAATACATCATCGCGCCGCGCCTCTACACCATCAGCTACAACCTCACTAACCGCAAACTACTTCACCTAACAAACCTATCTAACTTTACAAATGTTATTGTTATTAATTCGCATATCATTATTTAATCACATTAAAATACTTTAAGACAATCAAACGTCAACACGAAATTCATCAACACGTTAACAATAGGAAACACAACTATGACAATTTCATAAATACTATTAATTCGCAAAATACAAATTTGCGCACGCTGTGCGACCACGTAGCTTGTACTACAATTGTTTAATACAAAAACACACATTAAATTTACACACATCAATATAATTTTTTTCATGACACAATATTGATTAAAGGCCATGCTGCTCGGTAAACTACAATCTTTCTACTAAATCTATATACTAGTGGCTTGTAAACATCAACATCATTAATTGTAATCTAAAGTGTTATAATGAAATCTTGAAAATTGCGAATATAGTGTAGCAGAGGCCAACGGATAAATAAATACTAATCAGATGAAACATAAATAAGTTCATATCACTTAACATCCATTTTCATCCGTCACACTAGACACTGAAAGACACCGACTGTTAAAAGGTTCCACCACCACAGTTTAGTACCATTCTAAAATCCATCTTCTTCAAAATACGAGTTTGAGAGAAGTAATTTCATTCTTTCATCACATATTTATGGCTATCATCAATTAAATCTGTTATACGGAGAGAACACTCGTCAAACGTTTGAACTATCATTACACCAGTTTTTTGTCTTCTTGCATCTCGATAAAGGGATGCAAGTATACACCGATAATTTTTCCACGATATTTGTTTTGTACGTGTCACAGCGCGCGCTCGGAGTGAGCAGTGTTTTCGCACGAATTTAACGTTTGAAAAGTTGGTTCCACAGGAAAGCGGAGGTGCCGCTCGTTGTGCCGGGCCGTGGAATGGGCTGCGGTCTAGGTGGAGGCTGAGGCTGTGGCGGCGGCTGCAGCTGAGGTTGAGGCGCTGACCTTTGAGGCGCCTCTTGGAAGTCTGCACCAACAGACACACAAATTACAACAAACACAACTAGGTAACAGCACATAAACCATTTTATTTATATGCTGTTACCTATACCAACAATGTTAATAACCAAGAATCATTATATCACTATGTTAATAGTATTGTGACATATGCTCGCAAGCGATGGTCAACGTGTGTTTACCTGCCAATGTCGGGCCCAAGAACACTGTCTGGAACGTGACAGACTCCCAAATGGCGCGCCGCTACTCGGCTATCTCCCGTTCAAGCCCTCCCCCACCGGCCTTGTCCGAGATGCAAGAGCGAGCGACAGACGCGAATAATCTGCATACACGTCATAGTGATAAATGTTGGCGTCACATTATCTATCGATGTGGGTGCTTGATGAGGCCCTATTCATGTGCGCGATGGATGATCAAGTTACTCTAAATCTGCTCAGCGATGAGCGCGAAATATTTATGGTGGAATGAGGGGTATTTTTAACGAGATCTGTTAATGATTTTTTTTTGTCTGTCTAATGTCAAGGTGAGTTCTATTTTTACGAGAATAAAATAATACGTGTGCCCTTTCGCTTACACACAATTGATTGATGTCACAATTACCACACAGTATGTTGTAACAAAACTTACTTTTCAATCTCCGGAGCGCAGTGGACAAACTCGTGAGTCCAGAACTTGTAGACGGGGTTCTTGATGAGCTCAATGAAGGTAATGAGCAGGCCCCAGGGGTGTGGTCTGTTCACAATCAGCCGTTCGAGAAGCATGCGCGTGATCTGCTCTTGCACCGCCTCCGAATTGGCCTCAGCGAACAAGTACAACAGGCAGCACGAGAAGTAGTGCGTGTGGCTGTTCGGGTATCGCAACTGATTCGCGATCGCGTTCAGAAACAGGTACCTGGCGGTTAATATTGTACTATGTAGAAAAACTAAACAAATAACAACTAAGTCTTTCATGTAAATCAATTAAGAAACTTTTAAACAATATTTTTTGTAAGAGTGAGGTATCTTACATGATGGAATGTAAAAGTGGTGGTATTTAGTATTTACCTGCCCTCGTAGTCAAAGTCAACAGTGAAGTTCTGGAAGATGTCCATATGGGCCGAGTGGGCGATAGTGGACATATTGGGCGTCTGTCCCTTGGCACGAATGTGCGCGATCGCCTGCGTGCCCACATAAAGCACCACCGCGTTCAAAAGCTGGCTATTGTACCGCCTGCCCGGCTCAGTCGCTGCCGGGTCGTCGCTGATCTGTTTCATAAACATTAATAACTTAAAATTGTCACTATTATATGACAAAAAATATAGTATCTCTTTTATATTTATTAATTTACTGCTTAAATTGAAATATATTAACCAACCAACTTTTCCAACAACCATTTAGAGTCAAATACATTTTTATAATATAATATATTGTTCAGATTACTAATGATACAAACCTGCATGTTGCTCCTCAGCTCAGACAGGAAGGTAACTGGTGCACGAGCCTTGAGATAAGCATCAAGATCCTTCTTGAACTGAGAGGCGGGAATCATCGTGGCATAATTGACGACAGCCCGTGGAGACAGCGAAATTTCAGCCAGTAAATCCACCTTCAGATTGGGAGTGAACGGGTCGGGCAGGCGCATGTTGCGAGGGAAAGCTGACAGAATCAGATTTCTCATTTGTATGCAGTTTGGTGGTATTTCGTCACAGAATCCGTAGTGGTAGTCGCACAGGAACTCGGGGAAGTCGTGAAGCAAAACCAACAGCACTTTGAGCGTGCCCTTGTAGAGCATCATGACTGGCGCCGCGAGTTCAGTGTTGCGTAGGAATGGGTCCAGGAATTTGAAGAGATCGATCAGCAGGGTTGAATACATGCCCCAGCCCTGCCAAATTAAACATTCTCAATTGTAGCCTGAGTCTGATAATGTATACATATTGAATGAGATCATTATAACATTTTATTAATAAGAATGGTGCAAACCTTCTGTTGTGGTGTAACGGCAAGAACACGGTTGACAAAGGCGCGGTGGGCAACCACCTCCAACCAAGCATAGCAGAAACCAGGGGCAACACCTGGCCTGATGATGCGCAGGGTATGGCAGAACGCGGTGAGAACCTAACGCAGAACATTATAAATTATTACCCTAAATTATGCGAATTAATTTTCTAAGTAATTTGTATGCAGTGGATATACTATATTAGAATTTGGTTTGTGGACTGAGATTAAAGTATTTGCTTTATGAAAGAGTTTATATACCTAGTATACCTTATGTAAATAAAAATTAATAATAACCTGATAGTTCATAGATTCTAGAACGGGCTCAGCCATATTCATATCCAAGAAGAGGATGAGAAGAAGGCGATGGTACGGGAGCTGCTGGAAGTTGATGCCATGCTCCTCGTGATCCTGCAGCAGGCAACCCGCGATGATGCCCAAGATCTAAAACAAAAAGGAGAGTGAATTACATTACTGTAATCATAGTTATTAATCACTCACTTTAATAAAGCCAGCATGGTAGAACAAAAAGCGAACTGCCAAAAGATTTGAGGCCAAACCAGTGTTGTTGTTTGGACCAACCCTATGTAAAAGTGGGATAAGAAAGAAATGACTAACCTTGTTCAACAGATTCAATTTGGGGGTAGGATTGCCGCTGTCCGCAGTGTTCTTGATCAACAGAGAGACAAGCTTGATGAACGAGTCGCACATCGTGTAATACTTGTCCCTCTTGGGCGCGACTGGAGGAGGATTCAACCGATCCTCATTTAGCTGCTGGTATACATTCTCGATGCACATTTGCGTCGCAATTCTGAAGAAGCGAGTGATCATGTCGTCGGACTTGAGAATGCCGTTCATGTTCATTCGGTGCACATACAGGTTGAAGTTCTGTGCCAGTTCGATTTCCGTTAGGGGACTGAGCAGAACGTTCCTCCACTCACGGAGGAGATTCTCAGTTTTCTCCTGAAGTCCAGGTGGGTCATCGTAATTTTGAGACTGTTGGCAAAATGATATGAATTAGTTTAAACTCATTGACAATGTTAATCTTATTTATAAAGAAACAATATCAGGTGCCTTTGTGCGCACAAAATAATGTATAAGGTACAACTTTTCTATGTATGTAATTCGTTATCTATTGATTTTATTATTATTGAATAGAAACTTACCCGAACTTGCAAAATCCCAGAGTGGATGTGTGCAGTGGGTCCCAAAGGAGACCTTTCTCCCAAATACGCGCTGGGGTCCTGGTTGACTCTCAATATCTCAATGAGAGAGCCGAGACCCTCAGGAGGGGGTTGACGCGACATCGACACTACTCTCACCAGGGTCTCGGTCGTGTGGTATAAGTCAGATTCGTTCACATACATGTTGTTCCTATCATCAACGAGATACAACTGCACGAGTTGCATCGCAAACGCTACAGCCATGTAGTTGTTGCCACTGTCCATCATGTGAGCAATCGCAATGTCATACTGCAAGCAAAAACCACGATATTTAATAATTCATATTGTTAACATAATAAAACATTAAAACAACATCCCGGATGTGAGCTATCTAAGAATAAATTCATATCTACACATTTAAGAACTGACCTGAGGCATGTTGACAAGATGGTTCCTTATCAGACAGTCAACGGCCTCGATGTTGTATCGCAGTTCCTCACGGCACTCGGTGATGCAGCAAGTGATCTGCTTGGTGGTCCACACGTGACCGTACACTCGCGCGTCCTCCAACAACTTCAATACGCGCAGATGGATGTCACGGTAGCGCCCCATCATCTCAATGTGTTCGTTGCTCACAGCGGACTGGACTATGTGTCCATCCAAAATACCTTCCACAGCCTGTGTAATAATTCATATTTTATCAATTTTATAAAAACATTAGATTACATATTTCAATGTTTAGCCTGGACAAATAATATGCGAAAATGTAATACTTCTATTAACAGTATTGTACTTAGCAGGAGTATTCAGTAGACACCAAAATAAACTTTGTAGAATACCAATAATTTGCAAAATATGTTAAAACGGGTATAGCCCAATACTCACCTTTTGCAACAGAGTGCATCCAGAAACTATATCACGATTCCTCCTGGCTATGAACATGCATTCCAGCAAAGCGTGCATGTTAGCAGACTGCATAGTTAATGAGGCCACTCCTATTGAGTTAGCCAAGAACATCTCAGCAGACGAGATCAGTGCACTCATCTCATCTGTACCATAGAGCTGAGCTGGGTTGATAACTTGGCTGAACGTCAGCTGGGGCATCTGTTCCTGAGCTGACGGCTTCGGTATGAATATGCCAGCATCTCTCACAGGTACGAAACCGGGGATGTTGCAAGCGAACTCATCGTACACAGATATCTGCATGTCGGCAGGTCCACCGACACGCAGTCGGACTCTTTCGGGAAGCCTCTCGGTCTGGTAGGTCACCACCATCGGGTCGTAATAACGCCTGCCTTCTTGGCGGGCAATTTTTCTCATTTCGTAGTCATTCATTAGACGTTTGTCGAGTTCGGGCAAGGCTTTCTCAACGGCAGTTTTTTGAATAAAAGCGCAGGCCAGCTCCATATTTTCCGTAGCAAGCACTGCAGCCGCGCTTTCTATTATTTCCTTCTGCAAGAAATAAATTTATTAGAATACCTGATACTCATAGAGGTAATTTGTAACTTATACACATTTTACATATACCTGTTGTTGGGTAGAAGGCATCAGAGCGGTGATGAAAGCAGTCTTCAAGTTGGCACTGATTGTGCTAATGATTTGTTCGCGGCAGGTGATCATCGCCATGCCTGCTGTCAAATTCCTCATCATGTGATGGGCGCACGTTCGCATACGCACCTCATCGGGATCAAGTGCGAAATCTTTTCTTATGATTTGTTCGCAAGTAGTCAAAGCGTATTTAATTGACCTGTCTACGACAGGATGTATCCATTCTTGGATCGAGCGTTCGATCGCGGGCTTAACAAACTGTTTCAAGTGGGGATAGTTCTGGAACAGTATGATGTGGGGGTTGAAAGATATCTTCTGGCCGAAAGCAGACGTCGACGACACATTAACATCCAGGTAATTGAACCGCGGCTCGGGCAGACCGAGTACACCCATGAGATTGGGATCATTGGGTACGAGACTACCGGCTGACATGGGTGCGGCGACCGCCATTTCTTCAGCTGGTATCATAGGTGGCGGCATCATTTGCATCTGCGGCGGCGGTACCATAGTCTGATTTACGGGCATCACATTTGTCACTTCTTTATTCGGTTTTGGTTGTGACAGTTGAAACTCTATGAGCCGCAGTTTCTCTGGATCTTTTAGATATATTGCCGGTTTCAAATTAGCAATGTCCAAGTTAAGATTCTTACAAAGCACTTCAATTTCAAACTTCAAATTCAATTTTAAGTCGGGCTCCTGATGAAGCTCTGCTAGAACGTTCATCAGAGCCATAGTCCAAGGGTTTGGAGGTTTAAATACAACGCTTTTCGCGCAAGATTCTAAAACTTTAGCGACGAAGGGGACAACGTACAGCAACTCCTGTTGTCCTTTGTGATATGCTTCCAGTAGAAGAGCTTTCAAATCAAGATCTAAATGAAGTATCGGTTGGTTACGCGCAAGAGTCAGCATACCAAGCCAGTGACCGAGATTTTTTAGCAACGATCGATCCGAGAAGTTTGCTATTCCTTTGTCGGAGCGCAGTAATACTCTGATATTACGGTACGTCTCTTTAGTTACCATCTTGTTTATTTCGCGTATTTTGAGAACATCAAGGAAATTTGAGTACAATGCGTGGAAATTGAGCTCAATAGAAGCTCTCTTCATGACTAAGTATTGGGAGAGCCATGGGAAGTATTCATCAGTAAGAATTTCCTTGAGTTCTTCACATTTCGTCTGTAAATTCAATTGACTGAGGTTATTGAAAATGAATGCTGTCTTGTCCTGAATCGGTTCTGGGGGTGCGTTGATCTTTTCTTCGCGATCTGTTGCAGTGAGAAGAGTGTCAATATTAGTGGCGTTGGCGATGGATGGTCTGCTACCCATACCTCCACCGGGGCACACGGCCACCTTCGATATTACGGATATCGCTGACGGCGCGCAAACCACGGCCCTAAAAATAATAATTTGAATTAGGTCTTGTCATATTATGTAGATAATAATGAGGCATGCTAACATACTCGATATTAACATTAAATTGGTCTTTATTTATTTACTGTGTGTAGATACAGTCAGGCAGACATATGGTCCAACGAGACAAAACCATTAGGTACATTGTGACTTTATAATGCCAGTATTAAGAAACTACTAATGATCCTTTTTATAGGCTATTGAATTTATTCTGTTTTATGGTAAGTTCCAACTTTATGCAGTCACTCAAAATATGTATACTGATCAGAGTTTAAAAAAAACAAATAACCAACCTGTATGGAGCTGTAACGTTGACAACTGCTGTCTGATTCAACATGGCTGCCAAGCTTGCTGGAAGAACAGGCCCGTGGGGCTTGTTCGGTGGTTCCTGGCTTTGTAATCCATATTCGACATATTCAATTAAATGCGGAGGAAATTCGTTGAAATGCGGTATAGCTCGAACATGCTCGCAGTATTTGTGGTAATCTTTGAGACGAGATTTGAACCTGTCAAGCGCCGCTATTCCGAAATAGTACATTTTAGAACCTTCTGCCTTTCTTAGTGCGTCGAGTACGAATCGCAAGGCAAGTCCAAGCGAAACGTAACTAGGTACCAGTCCTTTTTCGATAATGCCACCAAATAATTGCGCTGTTATGTGCAGCTCTTTGTCTGGATATTGTGGGAAAAATTTATATTCCTCGAAGAGATTTCTAAGCATGCAAGAGAACACTTCGCGTTCTCTTTTATTTGGGGAATCTTGAAACTTCTTAAGCATATCAAGGACCTCGTCAATGGACAATGTCGGATGTGGGGGATGATTGTATATTCTCTGGAAGTATCCATTAGCCTCGTCTTCTATTTCCTTTGCCACATTGTGCATCATTTCTGGGAAATGTATAGGATCCGGTAAACGCGGCTTATCCATCAAAGGCGCCGGCGCCATTCTTGCCAGCGCACCCATATTGGCAACATTAGGATTGTGTTGAATGGGCATCATTGCAAAGGGACTGTTTGGTCCAGCACCCATTAGCCTCACTGGCGATCCCGGCGTAGTCACTAAAGGTCCAAGCGTGCCAGGCATTGCGAACGCCGTGTTAGCGGGTGCTCCTAGGCTCATATTTGCTACATTCGGTGTCAAATTGGCAATGGGATCAACGTGCTGCGTAAATAATTGACCGCCCAGACCTGCCGGGTTGAAAGGCGTCTCCAACATTCTGGTGTGTGGCCGTGCTATGCCCGGGACGTTCGGCCTCGTCTTACTCAATATTACATTTTGGCAGGTGGCCAAGACGTTGTATATCGCCTCCTGTAGTTCTGGTTGTACATTAGGGGTGCATAGCTGAAGACAAGCCATCATGGTTGTGATTGTCTCTGGAGGCAACTGCGCAGCTTTGGGCAACGGCTCTTCTGTAACCTTGCCGAGAACTTGCGGGCAACGTCGCTGCAAAAATTTCACCATGGCCGAAACGAAAGCTTCGCCGTGATCTCGTATTTTGTCAGTAAGCCATTTGTCCAGTTTGAGATACTCGCGCCTGGAGGCTAAACAAGCCAGGTCAATCACAAAAGGAAAAGAGTGAAAGTTTAGAAGCAGGGAGAGAGCTTTCAAATCTTGTGCCACATCCAAAATCCTCGAAAGTTTTGACTGATCACTCTCGCCTCGAAGGTACCAATCGGCCATGGCATGCATGATGATCGGCTTTATATTGGGATTCTGTGTATGCCAAGCATGATGAAGAATTATGCCTGAGTTCGGATGGTTTCCCAAGAAAATTGGAATGAGCGTGGTTAATAACTCTTGTCTAAATACAGTGACAGGTGGACTAATTTGCAACAATGTCAATAGCAAGATATCGGGACAATGCTGAAGCGGCATCTTGAATAGTTCGTGAACTTGCAAGTAGTAACCACGTTCAGCGGCATACATCAGAAATTCGACCAAGTACATACAACGCCACGTGCCCAACTCTTTATTATCTGCCTCAGGTGGAGATTTTAATATGTCAATTGATACCGTGTGAAGCGGGTGATCGGCAAAACTGAAGATGTCTGGATGTTTGAGTATGTTGCTGATAAGGCTCATCTGCCCATCCAGGTTTGTCCATCTGCGACAAATGTACTCAACGGGGAATATGTTGGTTGGATATCCAGCACTCTGTAATCCCAGACGAAGTATATTAAAGAGCACACTCAATCCAGTCCTGTCTGGGACGAAGAAGTCTGGGTGGTCAAGCTGTAATATAACTTCTTTCCAATTCAGATTTGTTGCGAGCTCTTTCAGCGTTTGTACAAAAACTTCAGCATTCCACTCGCCATGGGGATGAGTTGGATCCTTCTTGTGATCCAGGCTCATCCAGAAATTTCCAGGTGTTTGTATATGGGGACCCTCTTGTCCGGGGTTGTGATATCTTATCATCATCGACATAATTCTGGCCACGTCTATAGCCGTAGGCTCCCGCGCGCCAAAATTCAACATGTTGTTTTTGCATTCTTCCAGCGAGGCCGTGAATGCGTAGCCGATTTCTCGAATGATATCTGCCAAGGACGTTTCCATCATGGCTGCGGCCATATCGTCAGCTGTGGTCATCTCCTCCAGAGGAGTCTGTGTGTCGTCAGGATACAACAGAGGTGCGAGTACAATTGGCACAACTTCTCTGGGAAAATCAACTCTCAATCGTTTTAAAAATAAATCCTTAGTGACTGCTGCCAATCTAAAGTTTTCGTGTGCGAGACTGGTTAGAAGAGTTTGCAAAACTTCAGGGCTGCATTCCTGAAGTCCTGCACGCTCCACTTGATGACCTCGTTCTGAAAATAGAGGCATTGTTACAATTCGGAATATGTAAATAGCACGTTTGCTTGATATACTCACAGAAGAGTAAGAGACCTACCTGCGTCAAGGTAACACTGAACTAGGTCTAAAAATCTTTTCTTCAAATGTTGCTTTGCAAGAGATACGATTTCAGTTTTTGTTGAATTACGCCTCAACGCCAACGAAAAGGCTACATCCTCCGCTGTAGTTAGTTTTAGTAGCCTTGACAAGCGATTGAGCAGCGCATTCGACGGTTTTAATACCTGAAATGCAAAAGGTAATGACATCTAGGGAATTCAAGCTTTTACCAATTACTCCAACAAATATTAATCAATTGTTATTTAAACATTTCTTATTTCATAAAACAGAAAGCAAACAGTTGCCTTTTTGCATTTTACGAATTGTGATTTTTGTTTTGATCTTATAACATTCCATGTTGTAACTTGTAACATGACATTACTTCACTACTAATTTACTATAGCAAATAAAATTATGCATCAATATTTAATTTTTTTATTTTAAATGTACACTATTGATTTTTATTACAATCAGTGCAATTAATAAAAAGTTTAAATTAGCGTCAACATTTTTCTGTTCCACTTACTAAGTTATGTTAGTGTATTTTCATACCATTAAAAAAAGCTGGAAATTTTTATTACACTGATCTTGACATACACTGTCACACAGACTTTCAATCTCTAATGGGAGAAAGACTGTAAAAATTTTAAGTTAGCTTGTTGGTTCTATAAAAAATTAAGCGGGTTTGAGTAATTGTATCTAGGTGAAATTGCAATGAGTCACTAATGTTTGATATAAATAATTATGAGCCATACCTTCTGGAGAGCACGAGCCGGCTGATCAACTGCCCTGCAAACAACTGTGGATTTAGCCGGGTGGTTGAGTAGTGATGTCAAGTGTTGGCCAAGAAGTGATGCGTGGATACTGTTGTTACACGCTGAGCTTGGTCGGTCACTATCCCACAATGTTTTTGCTGCCTCAGAAAGAAGGCACCTCAAGACTTGATTTTCTGCCTCCAGTCCATAAATACTGACAAGCTGTAGGAAAATTATTTTAGCGTCAGTATCTAATGATTAAATCACAACATAAGTGAGTAGTATTACTAAAATAAAAATATATAAATAGCGAAGCGCAGTAACAGCTGTATCATTTTGCTTTCTAATTTAAAAGATTTACTACTTGATGAAGTTAAGACTAGCAACATCTGAGTGATAAACTTGATTTTAAAAGTCATAACAGACTACATACATACATACATACATAAACTCACGCCTTTATCCCAGAAGGGGTAGGCAGAGGCGGTACCAGGACACCCACATTTCGCCTTGTATGTTCCGGGCCATGATGTGATAGGGGGCCTATCGCCATTTCAGGCACTAATTCCTGACTCCGGGCTGATAATGAATAGAAAACCCATATCACTTTGCCCGACCCGGGATTCGAACCCGAGACCTCAGCTTTATAATCGTACCGTAGTACAACTACGCCACCGAGGCAGTCGAACAAACAAATATGATTGTTAGTCATAACAGACTAACAATCATATTTCGCATAGCAAGTAATTATATTTGCATTTCTTTATTATTTAATATGAGTAAATAGGAGTGATTAAAATAGTTAACAGTATATGCAGATTGATCGCTAGCAGCAGACAAAACAAGGAAAACATTGTAAAATGTTGAAACAATTGATATAACTTACACTTACAAAGTAAGAAGTTATGTTTATAGTGATTTATCTTGAGGGAACATTACCTCTCATTCTATATTTTATCTATTGTAGCTAAGTTTCAACCCACAATATTTTTTTATAAAGTTTCTGTAAAATAATCACGTTACAGACACGCATCAATTTCGCCAACTTCATTGTACGTGACGCAACGCATGAATCATCGTGCGTCATTGTCCGTCAATATTAAATACTGTTTCATTTTGAAAAGGAAGTTAAATCAAGAAAAGGAACAGTCAAACAGTATCTTATTACACTTACGGCATTGAAATCCTCAAAACAACCAAATTGACTCTATTGGCAATACTTGACAGACATGTATTTGCTCACAACAACATCTCGAAAACTTAGTTCTCCAGCGATCCAACATGGAAAATCCAATGTTTTTGTTAGCATCCCTGTAGTCATGGCACCTTTATGTTTGACGGCCACCCTAACATGAAACTTACATCAACCGAATAGGGAGAATTTTAGCCCAACTGTTCTGAAGAGGCCAAACAACATGAGTAATCCCGTTTGTTGTGATAAGTTACGTTAAGTTCTTCTCTAGTGAAAACCGCTTTCCGAACCGGGTGGTAGTTCAAAAAATGACTGAATCTAAACAATGTTGAACATTTTAATGGATTCAATAAATTATTTTCATTTCATTTCATTTCATTACGAGACTTTTTTTAAATAATATTTGGTTAAAGATCAGTGCTAAAAATAAGTACACAAACATTTAAACAATATATGTAAAATAACACCATTACACATTTTCTATGCATCCGACAAAAACACGTATAGTAAAAGTTTAAAGCTGGTCACACCCTTCGTGTCCATCACTATTGAATAGTTAATGAGCAATAACCGCACCTCGGCTGATCGATATTTAATTTCAACCTGACCGGACACTACTGTCGCCATGACGGTCACGAGTACTATCGTTTATACGTGAATTGAAATTCTATCAAAATGAAAGATGTGATTTATTGAAAAATGTTACTCATTATCGAATTTCGACGCAAAAGTGAATAAGTAATGACTTATACCGATTGTTATTAAAAATTATACCTAACTTTTAGGAAATATTACAAAAAAAGTTGTGCTTTAAGCATTTCTCATGTAATAAAAACTGGTGGGAGTTGCTGGACCTCGTAAGAGGCACTGGAAGCCTGGCAAGTCGTCACTCGTCAGGATAAGCACCGAATAAGCAGCGTTAAGCGCTTTCTTTCCGATAAATAGGGTTTGCTTTGGTTGTAGCTGAAACTGATGAGGCATCGCTACTGCGCCCCGTGCAAGTTCCAGCAACTTTAATAGTTATTGCACGAAAAAGACGCCCGGTGACCCGCCCGACACGATATTTATGAAAATTATTTACGTTCACCAAAAGTTATTGTAAACAACCGGTACAAGTGATGAATACTAAAGTTTTAATTAAATTTTACATAATATGCTTATATGTAAAAAGGAATAATCAGGACTCAATTTTTTTTGTTATAATTTATGTTGCTACTGTAACTACTATCTCATATTTGACAAATAACATATATTAAAAACGTATTTTATAGAATCAAATTTATTATATTAACTTTCAGGATACCTGAAAAATATAAGTAAAATTTTCTAAAGTCGGACAGATGTAGCCCTAGTTGGGACCACGCGATTGCCAGTCAGAATACAATCAGGAAGTTTAGTACATTTGCAGTGTGAAAATAGGTCGCTTGGAAATAAACTGATTTAAAATACAGAAGTATTGAAACTTTAAAATATCGCACAGTTAGCAATAAATATTGAGATCAAAGGCAAGATGAGTTGACATGTTGGGTCTGGTCATATCAGTTTCCGGAATCTTGAAATATTGTATGTTTATTGAAATGAAAAAAATTGATAGTGATCAAGTGATCCAATTCAGTGCAAAACGCACTTATATTGACGTTAATCTTGGCTCAATACTGTATGAACTGGGTGGTGTTAAGAATAATTTAATGGACTTGATGCCATTGGTCAGTGTAATGTTAGATTTTTGAAACCACCCTCAAACCTAATTACCAAAACTAAAACACTAGATTCGTTTTCAAACTACATTAGCATATAGAGGTCTAGTGTAATATTACGATAATGAATTTTGTCAACTTAATTATGAGCTACTTGCAATCATATTTCATTTGTTCACATAATCGGCAACGACTTCCTATTCATTATTACCGCAAAAATATATTACTTAAAACAAAGACAATAAATATTGGGCTAAAGACAGGCGGTAGTATTAAACCCTTTGAAAATGGGTCAGAAAAAATCGATTGCGTAGAAAAGTAATTTTAGAACATTGCATTTGCATTATTCATGCGTCATTCAGTTTGTACAGCTAAATGAATTGATATTTTTATAAAATTTATTTGATTTTGAACCTAAATACGTTGGGAAATTGGATACTACTAATAGATTATACTATTTTGAGTATACAGTGCTGGGTTATAATAAGTGTCCTATGAATGAAATGATTCGGAAGAATTACTATGGTATGTCCGCCAGCCCGCCCTACGCCAGCAAGGTGGACTATACGGCCTAGCTCCTGTCATTAGTTCTCTCGATTGTAGAGGAGACCTGTGCTTTTGCAGTGGGACGTATAGGGGCTGATACAGATGAATGAAAACCTCTGCAATTAAATATGGCATCCAAAAGAGCATGGTAACAATGACTTAATTTTAACTGAATAATAAAATGACATGATCCAAGATTGTGAAATTAAATACAGTTACGATTTTATACCCCAGTATAACAACTTTTATTGAGTAACATGATCTACCATATGCTAATTATTAACATAATATACTCCTCTATTGTCAACAGAGACCACTACAGAGGCTGATTTAACTATGAGTTACGTAAAAGCGCAACAACGAATCCTGGAGGGCATTTAATTTTAAATGTCCAGACTCCAGACAAGGATGCACTGTTCGCCAACAGGACGCGCGTTTTACTACATTGCTATAATAAATTCTGTCTTTGGTCAATGTACTCGCTATGTTACGATAAACTCAATTCAAAGAGTTTATTATTTCAATCTATGTTTATATAACCTCCAAAGAAAATGCATACTGGGCATTATATTTTCAATACCAGATGCATCATGCAAAAAGTATAATTATATTGCTATAATTTTTATAATATGCATTGCTAGCCTCCTAGCTATGCATTGCTTAGGAATTACTTTATTACCTTGATATTATGTTTCCCTTTCTTGTTACCCTCATGTGCTCTACTAAGTGTGCAAATAACCGCTTCAATAGATAATGTCAATTCCTATTGTTACCAAGTTCTAACAGTAATCAACATTCACTTCCTGGCATTAAATAAAACCATCAATAACATGTGCTAATACCAAAAAATAAAACAGACTAACGAACTAATACAAATACAACCAGTGTCTCGAATAAGCTTGCAAAGCTTGCAAAGAGGAAAATAAACATTGTGTTTTAAAATATGTGATGGGAAGAAAATAATTATGTAAAGTGGATTGTCTGACTTAGATATCACACACCCTCGTATTCACAGATCCTAATGTACATATATCTTTCCACTAAATAAATGAGAATGTAGAAAACATGTTATTTGTTTTACTTCAATCAATTTATTATAAAATATTTTTAATTTAAATTTGATTGGTTAAATTTGTCTATTGTTTTATTTTTACACTACTTACTTTATTACTAGTAAGTACATATTGTACTACTACATACTTTTTTTTGAACATGATTTTATTAGCTTCGCCTGTATGTATGTATGTTAATCATCTTTAAAGTCGATTTTCGAGCACTTCAAAACGGCGGATTCACTTGCAATTTTGCATACTTGTCAAGGACAATACATAAATTTTCAAATTATGTGATATCTTACCGGAACCTTCAGATTTTTTTTTATTTAATAGTGGGTAAGTTGCTGTTGCTGTTGCCTTCCTTTGATAAGATATAAGATAGCCGTAGATAAACATTTTTAGTGAAAAACAAACTTTAGCATAAGACACAATTAAAAAAATAAAATTGATTATGAACTTGGAATTAGGAAATGCACTGAAATACATTCATTTTATGATTAAAAAGCTGTTTTTCATACATTAAATTAGGTGTTAAGTGATTGTTGCATTTACTTTTTGATTATTTTACATGTACAATATCACTTTAGCTTTAAATCAATGTAAACAATTATTGGTAAACCTACTTAAATAAATAAAAATAATAAATCAACATGGTTACATACCAATTTCAGTAAAAAGAAAAAAAGTATGATACATATGTAAGTAATGTGAAGGCTAGATATAAAGAGCATATGCAACCAGGCGGAGCAGGGCCAGACAACTAGTTTATTAAAATCATAGTCATAGTCAAAAAAACCATAATGAGGAAACTTGCATACCATAGGGATTTGCAATAATTGCTACAGTATGTCAAGTTAGCCAACCCATGTGGTGGACTATATGGCCTAACCACTCTAAAGCGTACTCTCGATTGTAAAGGAAGCTTGTACCTTGCAGTCAGATGTATATGGGCTGATCAGATAAAAAGAAGTTTAAATAAAGTAGTGCCCTTATAATTTTTTATAGAAATTCATAATTTATTTTAAAAATCTTGGAATAGGTTTAATAATTTACCTATAAGTGAATCATAAAAAAGTAACTGATTTCTGGCTGTACATACAATATATTGTAAAAAAAAGCTATTATTGGGGGACTTTAATTTTAACATAATAGAACTCTAAAATATAAAATAATAAAATCATGATTTCTATGAACACTCTTATCATGTCCTATATGATTTCTTGCTAATGCCCATAATTTTCCACAATTTTTTCCTTCTTCATTATTATTGCAATGTTATAAGGCATGCACCATGTGTAACAATGTTATTTATGATTATATTTGTCTCATTAAAACCAGTATTTTAGGCCATTTAAGATGTTTAGTTGATTAAAAATAGTCTACTGGTTGTAGAAACTGTACTTTTCATACATTTTTCTTAATTGACAAATGCCTGCCCTAGAATTGCAATATTTTATTATATTTACATCTTTTATTCAACTATGTTATTAAAACTAAACCAAAATAAATTGTATTACAACAAATATATTGCTCTTGTTAAGAATCATACTTCTATTAACACAAAAATAAAACCTAAAACAGCATTTTGCTTTTATGTACAGAAAACATGCGAGGTAAATGTCCCATAGATAAAAAATATGAAGGATTGTGTATAGTATTTAACCTGTTAATGCAGTATCCTATGCATCAGCACAGCCTATGGTAAATATAAATCACATATAATGTATCACATAATTCGCTTTGCAATAGAAACTTCAAATGCTTTTGCAGACATTACAAAACAATTCAGTTTTAGAATAACATGCAATAAACAAACTTGAGACAAACTAAAAACAGCCTACAAGGGCTAATCAACATTCAATCAGTTTCATGGACATATCCAACAAATAATTTTCTGCTAATATTTATGAAACAATCATTACAATAATTTTAACTGACACTTTAGGAAAAGTAATATATGAAGCTATTTCATTTTTACAATTGTTTAGGATACTTTTTTAAATTCTTCTCAGCAATTTATTTTTCTATACATAAAACACCTTCCATAAAAATTCTAGATACAGAAAGAAAAAACACACTATTTTTATAATTATTGCAAATTTTTAATAAAAAAATGGTTACTATTTTTTTATTAAATGTTGACAAACAATGAGATGGATTAATGTATGTAATGAATTATATTGGATATCACAGACACCAAAATTGTATTCTTTTCTTGAATTTTGACTTTTAATGAAAACAAAACAATGATTCAGTAGATAATGTCACGTTGTAAAATTTACTGATAAAAAAATTAAAATGTACTAAATGTAAATATTGTCTTTGTAAACAGTTATTGCATTTAACTATTAAATGTATGAAATCACCACATACTTCATCATAAATAAATTTAGATGTAAGTTTTGCATTGTGGTAAAAAAAAAATATGAGCATTTTTTCTTGGTTTAAGGATCATACTATCTCTTATTATAGAAAACACAATCAACTATGTGATATTGAATAAAAATTAAACTATATGTGAGGGTACACTACCTCAGTAACTATTAATTATTAAAACTAAATTAATTCAGTATGCATAAAATATTGTATACTTTAATCAACTTGTTGTGAATATATTTATAGTGAAAAACATTAATATACTGTGAAAATATGTACAAAGCCTAAAAAGCATTATGAGAAATAAGCAAAAATTCTAAAATAAAAATATACTATCTATTCTTTATAAATATGAATTCTAAACCACAGATTACCTGACAGACCTTATAACAAAAATGTGATCATTGCCTAGTATATTGAATATTCGTAATGAACATGCTAATGATATCCCTACAGGCACACTTAAGTCTACTGGAAAGAAACTGGATTCTTAAAGAATTGAATGCATGATAGAATTGTAGGCAAATCTAGTATACACTGTACAGTAAATGTTGATATTCATATAATTTTGTTACTTTATCAATCAAAAAATATAATTTACTGAGATATAGCATATCTCATAAGAATAGTGATTCACAGAAATTATGGTTAATGTTTGCCTTAAACTTACCAAATTATTCATGAACAAACACATACACAGCACTTAAAAAATTACAATTTATCTTGACAAATATTTTAACCTAATTGAAAAAATTGTAGGTATACTGAAAAAAAAGGGATATAAAAGTATGCCTAAATGTGGTTTGGGCAGATGAATAACAATCTAATCTTATTACAGTCAACTTATCTATGATGTGAGCAAGTAAAAAAAACAACTATGTGATACGCGTTAAAATGGGTATTGAAAATTGACGATTTTGTTTTTTCGTCATAACATACGGTAACCGCAAAACCGTATTGTTGAACATTCTGGTATAGTATTATCTAATACTTTAGATAAATATACGAGACATACGACAAAAATCACCTTCAGATTGATGTATTGAGGCTAAGGTGCACTGATTGAAGCTCACAACTACTGATGCGACAAACGTCGGCACGCAGGCAAAGTGGTGACGATCACAGACCCGCGGCCATTAGCTGACGACACGCTTCGCCACACCATCGTAACGCAACAAATCACACGCAAAGCAACATCTTACTACAAGAATAGACACAACAAATGACAATTACAGCTACAGCCAGATAATAGTAACCGTTTGTGGCTCGCTCGCTACTCACAATATGGCGACAACAGAAAACAAAGAATGATATTGCGGCCTCAAAACCGTCGTATCTCACCTGACTCAACTCTTGACTCGTCTGCTTGAAATTCTTCTTGCTTAAATTTACAACGAGATAATTGATTTGAGATAAGCTAAACGTTAGAGAGTCCAGGTTCATAGTTCCATTAATACAAAAACGAAAGCTTCAAACACGTTTGAAGCTTTCTCGATTTTTGACGGATTACTACGGTAAACGTATGTTGTTTTACAGTTTTTTCGCGAAATAACAATAAGCCTAAGCCCAACATCACCAAATCTATTGTTCACTTCGATAGAATTAACATAATTTTAGCACCCCACTCTAGAATTTATACAGTGAAAATCTGCACGCGATGACGAAGGCACCCGCTGAACGCTCTCTACATGATCGGAACAAAATATTCGCAAATGGTGTTGCCAATTGAAATAAATCAAAATCTAGAATAAGGGCACCTTTGAACATTGTACATGTTATAGCCACAGTTATAGCTATTTTAAAATATTGTTTTAATACTGTATTTATAATTGTAAGTATGTAAACCAGACAATGTATAAAACCCAAATGATTTTGTTCAGTAAAGGCATAAACACAACAATTTTAAACATACTATCTAAATGATTTTTTCTGTGATAAAAGTTATCACATGTTGAACTAGCATATTTATTGAACTTTAATTTAAGTACACATTCGATTGCATTTCGAAAAGAAAATACTACTTCTGTTTTATTATACACTGCTGGCCGACCAATAACTATAAATTAAAATTATATTTTGTTAAAATGAAAGTTATGAAACACATATTTTTGCAATATTAGACCCATATAATTGGCTATTTGACTAATTTCTGAAAAGTGGTTTAAAGTCTAGATATAATCACTCTATACCTCTTCAAACTATTAATTTATTTTTAAAGAGTTGTTTATAACGAATAAACATATTTTTCAGTTTTATCATCATATATGTCACCAAAACGGTAGGTCACGTGACTTTGAAAAAGTTACGTCACGCTATATAAATGGTGAATGATCTTAGTGGCAGAGATGAATGAAAATTGAAAATCGTGACATCACACGCTGCACAATGACAGCTTGTCGTGTTTTGTTACATTTAATCAACAGATGAAAAATGGCAAACTTATTTTAGACAATTTAAATATTTATAATTTAGATAAATGTAAATAAAAATACCTATAATTATTGTTTACCAAAAAGCTATCATATGCAATACATTTTATAATTTATTGCCACAACAGTCAAATACCCAATTTTAAAACTAAAATATACATATAATATATGGGTGATTGTTGCATCGAAAAGTCTCTCGTAATTTTCGATATCTACGTAACAAGAATTGGTTTTGGACTGTTGGGGGTATTTATTCATTTATATAGGTACATAAAGTGCAAACCGTGGGATTTTATAAACAATTTATGAAAAATAATTGTGTTAAAACTTGGTTAAAACCATAGTTAAAACGAAGCAATGCAATGTTGCAACGCAAGTTTTTAATATCATAACTATGTTATGGCCACACCAAATGGAAAAACTTCATGATTGTAGCAAAATAAATTTAATCGATTCTGATATCGATTATATAAATAAAGAAAGATGACATCCTCATCTGTTTAAAGACGAGCAAAAACACACATAGTGTGATATGTTAATATTAAAAAAGTAATATAGAGATGTCACATAGCCAAAATCGATCTTAAGATCAATAGTGGTATTCATAGTTTTTTGATTGAACATATTATGTTTTTACGTTAAAATAATATTATGTTAGAAATTGTAACTTTCGTGAAATGCTTAAATTAGAAAAGAAGCCGGACACAACGGGGCGCGGTCTGAAATCTATTGAACTCCATTATAACCGTGACAATTTAAATGTATATTTTTGACAATTATATCTTGTCTATTTTTAATCACACCTTTTGTAAAAGAAGCGTGGGAGAATCTAGTTTAAGTCAATATCAAGTATATATTTTTGTAATTCACGACGCGGTGGAAGAACAGCGGTTTTATTTCCAAACTCACGATACCGCAGTTCTGTGCGATTATGTAGCCGCCGCGGTTGCGATTATCGCCCGCAAACTTGGCGGGCGTTTCCCGCAAGAGGCGCGGTTGCAGGACGGGCTGTTATTTACGATCAGATTGTTTAGTTGAGTTCCAGACCGCCATGGACACACACCAAAAACGAGCCGTTGCGTTATATTTACTTCACAGAAGATTCCTCGACCACCGTGGTCGCCCGCTTACAAAACGCAGAGCGCGCGGGCGCAACCCACCGCGACTTCGGCTGACCGCGGCCCGCGCGATTCTACTCGTTGCCCGCCGGTGCAACGGGAGCCGCAAACAACAACGCACGGTGCGGGCAGAAAACGCCTCGTGAAATTTGCTTTTATTGTTTAACTTATATCTGCATTCTACAGAAGCTGCGGGCTCGGCCGCGGCGGGCGCGGGTAAAAACCGCTTCGTGAGTTCGTAGCCTTAGAGTTATGACAAAGGCCATTGCCAAAGATACTAGTCTAAGTCAACCTCATTGCCAAAGATGGCCTTTCTTACTCTGACGCTATTAAGTACTACGTAGATCAAAATTATAAATATATTTTTTATCTCCACTGTTATTAATTTTTAATTCAGTCTCAATTTAGATTATCGTACCTAAAAGTCCCTCGGATATCGATTTTGAGAACAATCGGACCAATAACTAAAAAACATTTTGGCCACCTCACATCACTCCACATAAATGGGAATTGTGGTATCTGTTGTGATAAATAAATTACTATTCAGTAAGTAATATATAAACTGTTTAATTATAATTTGGTTTACAATATAATTTGATCAACTGAGAACAGCACACACGGAAGAGAAGAGTGACACCGGATACAGCGCCATCTAGGTGTGTCTAGTCGAGGTGGCGCCACTGTTTGCGTTCACTCAACAGTACCTATAACAATTGGAGTAACTCTTTTATCACTAAGTCGGCAGTCGGTGATATAATATTAATGCTCAGAATTATATTGCCTTAATATAGAATTGATAAAATATGTTACAATTATAAGGGGTGTACCCAATTTTAACTACATTTCAATCGGATTATATTAGTGCATAGTCCCGGAATTGTATAAGATATCAATATGTCAAAGTTATTTTCCCAACAAGAGTGGATTTAAAAGTTAGTCTAATGGTAAATCTATTAAGTTAGTAACATTGTATGACGTCAGCATCCATTACAAAAACAATTTTTAAAAAATCAGTACCAGTTATTTTCTTGTTAGTCTATCATTACTTCCAATTTTTCCCGGGCACCGAATCACGGGGTGAGCGATATTAATTCAGATAACAGAATCTATTCTCCATATTATCTATGTTACCGACCAAATCCGATTATAGGATAACCTAGTTTCACCAAGGCCAAACTAGTTATTCCTACACATGAAAGGCTAAACCAGTGTTACATGTATATTTCCTACGAATTCTATGTAATTCCGAAACGATGCTTCATACATACATTCCAAACATAAAAAATGTCACATTCAACAAGAACTCTACAGAATTTGGTTAAGTTTCATTCAAAAAATCGAGTCAAAACACGATTGGCCCGATTTTATTCACTGGATGTATTTACATAATACCTAAGTTTGAATATATTTACCTTTGTTTCCTCTTTTTATTTTTATGTTACGTTATTGTATAGTTACTAAAAATAGATAACTGTATTTTGTAATTTGTATTTAAAATTAAAGTACTTAAAATACGGTATTTTGCGATTTTTTTTTTGTTATTTGTATTTTAATTACAGCAAAAATATATATTGCCCAGCCCTGCTTAACGTAACCTAACCATCGCTTTGTCTAGACCTCTGTATTCGTACTCATTGACATCCAAACTGCCCGATTTTAGGATAAATAACTGGTTTATCATATCGGTAACAGGATGAATTGCGAAATTAGTTCATTCTGAAATCGTGTTTGGCCGGAAACATATACAATGTACCCTGTGGAATCTATTGTTGGATTGATTTCTTTCGGAGATTACGATCGATTTTAATCGTAAAATAATCGATTCAAGTGAAGCAACAAAATTCATCAAGCAACTCTAATATGTCGAACGTCAAAAAGGATTTGTTTTAAATTCTTCAGTTTTTCGAAGGTTAGTATTTTATTACTAATTTTAATATGAATAATGCAATAACATTTGTGTATAATTAGATTGCGATAGTAAATATTGTAATCTATTTGTTACACGAATGTTGCTCATTAGTTGTATGTAGTATTTATGTGTTCTTGTAGCAAAGTTTTTCGTTCAGGTTCTTTAGTAACTTGCAGATGTATTGTTAAATTTCTTATTTAGAAGATTACAAATATTCATCCTCTTAGTAAGTTTTTATAGTTATTTCTTTGATGTACGTTAAATATTTATAATGTTATGTAACTATAACCACAAACATGCTTACACAAATTGGTAGGTGCTGGATAGAATAATGACGTAGTATTGGTTGAGTATTTATAATGATTTCAAATGTTTTCCGAAGAGATTAGGATGATGTTTAGAGTATGAGATCAAAGATTTTTTAAGTAATCAAACTAATGCTAATTACCAATAAAACCAAAAATACTGAGAAATAGTAGCCTTAATATGTGTTCACCTTCTAGTTAAACAAGTGTGAATAGCACTGTGGTCCTAATAGCCCATTTACATGCAGAGTTTCTCGCCTGCAATAATATACCATTATGCCATGCAATAACCACTATAAGATTATTGTTTTCCGGTAAATGTTTACAAGATTCAACTTTTTTATATCCTTATGATGACAATCATATCTTTGAGGAGAGCAACTCTCCCATATAAATGGTGCTTGAGATCTGACATTAGAATATATTATAATAATTTTAAATTAACTGAGATAATGCATTGCTTGTGACATAAGTTCAGGGTTATCATTGCAAATCTTATTTCATTCTTTTACATAATACTTCTGTTAATACACAAATGTTACAAGAATACCACCAGGTCCATCATTAAACAATGAAAGATCATCACAAATATTTCTACTGATTCACAATAATCGATGTTTTTATTATGTACAGGAACATACTGTACAAAAATACCCTACAAAGCCTGTGTGAATAAGCAGAGATGAACTGATTGAGCAACAATAACTCTACAAACAGGAATACATTTTGGATAAAATTGGAACATATTGAATAAATTACTGAAGGCTTACTTTGTTACATTAAACTATTTTCTCTGTGGACAGTTTATGGCGTTTGGAACTTTCTTACGCCGGAACCTGGTGAGCATATCATTCCCGACATTGGCTGCCACACTCATCTTCTTCGATTGGAGTCACACCAGGAAGTGGAAGCAGACCTCCAAGCAAAACTAAAATGGCTATCTTCGGAATCACCACTCGCTATGTGTGGTTTGCACTACCCTTTACAGGATTCTTCTTAGGAAAATATCTGGACGACCAGGAAACATTGAGGATGACAAACTTCAGGGACAAATCTTATTTATATGGCGGTAATGTTAAGGAGGGAGACCCACCATCTTGGCCTTGAATATTATAATAGCAATAAAGGTTTGTCAATTGACAGCTAATAATTAGTTATTTCATTGGTTTATCTTTCTTTATTAAAATTGTTACCTGTTCTCTGAAAATAAAGATGTACAAAACTTAATGCTATATAAATAAACCTGTCTATGTAGATGCCTACATTTTATTTTGATTATACAGATATACCCCACGAACAGATGGAACCTTAGTATGTAATACCTTTAGAGATCTATGTTACTACATACTATACTAACTACCAATTTAATAGTATCTTAGAGCTAAAGGATATCCATAGCAACTTGTTCAATTAAAGTGGCATGCATCCATACTACAAGCAATAATAATAGGTGGCCTGTGCAGGGTGCCCCTTGTTTTTGTTAATGTTATTGCGAAGAAAGAAGCAGTAGAGACGGAGGCAGAGACGAAAGTGTCAATTGAATGGTGCAGTTACATCATACATATGGGGTGCAAACATTCAATGTTATGTGTATGACTAGGGAGGGGAGAGATCAGAAGCTTGAATTGTTTAATCTTTATGCTTGATAAAATGGACCTGCGTGATGAACTATATTTTCTGCGCTACTTATGTCATGCATTAAAGGAGCTTTGGTGTATTCTGGCTCTGGACATCCCGGGAGTCTTCCATTTATTCCAAAGATGATTACAATGGCGTTATAAGCCGGCAGAAAAACGGAAAGCCCTATTTGTCATCCCTTGGGTAAACAGGGAACTAAGGTTTTCTCCATGTGGAAAAAAAAAGACCCACAGCAGCAGAAAAGGACTTCACAGTGACAAAGTATCGCTGTTTCACAAGTAGGTACTAAAATCTTTGTAAGTTAAAAAACCAGGTAGGTGGGAAGTTAAGAACAAAGAAAATTCAAATTTAAAATATATAATACAACTTTATTCTAATTTATTACAAAGTTCTTTTGGCCATGGAGTACCAAAGTATTAAATATGGAGCCCATAGTCCAATCCCGAAGAATATAGAGAAGAATACGGTTGCGAAATACCTGGAAAAGAAATTTCCTAAATTATTCTATAAAATTGCCATGGATAGAATAAAAGCGATATCTAATGCGAGTTCCAAATTTGATGATCTCCTGTGGAAACTAAAACGTGAAATCTCAAATACGTCCTAATTTATCATTAGTCTGAAATATTTTATAGCGTTAATGAGCCGTGAATCGCAAACTCTGGGTTCGATCCCCAGGACGGGAGTTTCCACTAAGATAAGTTGCTCAGGTATACAATTTGATCTTTTCTAGTCTTCTATGTCCCTCGTATCACGTATGACATGGGACGAAGATTTACTAGGCGAAATATGGGTGGCATTTGGCAACTGAGCGTGTGCAAGTACCTACGTAGTTGAGACATTAAAGGAAATGGAATGAAACACAATTGGAAACACTAACCGGTTAGGCGGATTAAACGGCATGTTATCGAAAGGTTGTGGTGGCCCATCGTAGTGGTTTCTATATTTTTGAGCATGTACAGGCGTTTTTATCCGGTGTAGGATGGCGCTAGTGCGCGAAATCCCTGAAATTAAAGATCTTAGCCCGAACATTCCGAAATCCAGCCAAGTCTTAATATTATTAAATGACAGTGGTGTTTGTAAAGTATTGTTGTTATAATTTGTATCCAGCCAGTAAATGTCATTTTTGCCAGTTACAATTATCCAGAAAGAAGAGTTTACAAAAAAATATATATCATAATTATTTTACTTCAGTTAGCCATTATGAATAAATAATGGAAACAGTAAGGATACTGCAGATTATAATTTTTTTTTGTTTGTTGTGGTATCTACGTAGATATTAGGTATATTTTTAAAATATCAATCACGTTGATTGTAATTTTGTGCATCAACCATTTTGTTGAGTCAGTTGTGTCATCTTGCGGTCTTATCTGATACTATGAAATTTATTAGGTTATCACTTTATGAAGGTCTCAACACGACATCTGTGCTCAATTTTAGTAAGCGGTTGTACTCGTTTTCATGGATAGATGGTGCTAGCTACTTCTTTGCTGTATTAATTATTTTTTATGCTCCTGCAAGCAGCCGGTATCGCCCGGGTGCACTCAATAATTTTTCGCCACATTCCACTCCCATTTCATATAATTAGTTTTGATTACATAATTATTTTCATTTTTGTTATTTCAGTTTTGTCGTTACCACCATTCCCGTGTTCCAAATCAATACTTTCGCAATTTGTCTTATTTCACCATCCCAATTCTTTCCTTCAATTATTCTGAATAATTGCTTTTAGCTTTTGTAGCTACTCATGCTATGCATTTACCAGAGCGTGCAGTTGTAGTCACTTTGCAATGTCAGCATAAAATTATTGATCTGATGCACATTATTTACTATACAAATTTTAAAATCGGTTTCTGTCAGAATGGTTTCTATGAATATGGTACATGATGATGTATTAGAGAGCGTTATAATCCAGTGTCCAGTGTCTAGGTGTTATGATCTATAACTTCATAATTGTTTAAGCCTTCTCCGACCTAAGAAAGTGTAATAGGAAAGTAATCCAACTCAGTTATTATGAGGACTAGTTTAAGGTTTTGGTGAAGGATGGCGTTAGGTTAAATAAAATAAATAATAATAAAAACTAAAACTAAAACTGCTTATTTAGAATTTTGATAAATCAATATGCCTAGCGAGGATTTGAACGTAATGATTTCGATAAAAAAAGCATATGCTGTATTATTACATCATTCGGAAATTTTGCTAATACGAATCAAACTAAAGAAAATAGGCCAATTATAGTTTACTTATTGTCAAAGTTAATACTTTTTTGATTAGTGTCCCATATCGAGTGCTTACTTAGTCTCGTCTTAAAAGTTTAACTTATTGCCAGTGTTAATTAATTTTTAAAGTATGTGATATAGCTGTTGTTATATCACATCATTTAATTTTAGGAGATGACAACTTTATTAGTAGACCTCCTATAAATTAAAGAATCCTCGTCCACATCATAATATTGATTTTGATTAGAAAATGATTATAATATACGTCAATAATTGTGACAACCTTCATTCAAGTAATTTTAGATTTTATTACGAGTTGTTATAATAGAATATCTTTTTTCAAGTGTTTTCTTTGATTTTGTTTATGGTTGACCAATCAGGGCGATTCTTTAACTTTATTGTAGAAGGCTCCTGTTGAGCCGATCATTCTGTAATTCGACTTCGAGTAAGAAAGTTGTTTAGGAAATAACAAGTGTTTTATAAAAAAAATAAGGTGATAAAGTAAAGTGAAAACATATTAGACATAACAAATAACAGTGATGCCGATCTCTCGTCGATAGAGGGCGGTGTTGCTGCAGTACAAAAAATACTCCGGGAGCGGGGAGCCGCTACTTCCTTAGGTATACTTAGTTGTTCCGACCGTCGCGTCGCGTCGGGATTTTCATTTTACGTTTTAATAATAAACACACAGTAACGCTGATAAACTTGACTACTATGCATAGATTTAGTTGAAATTGAATACTCATAATATAAATTTTATCATCGATTATCATCGAAGATTCCAAATCAGATATTTTATTGCATTTTTCTATTCGCGGTGGTCAATATACGCCTTTAGGCTTTATGTATTTAGAAAGAACAGAAGAATCGCTTTTGTTTTTAAAGAAACTGAAAACAACAGTGTGTGATTTCCTAGAACTGAGGAAAATCACTGATTGTTTCCTTTGTACTGTATACTGTATCAGCCCATATACGTCCCACTGCAGGACACGGGCCTCTCCTATAATCGATAGTCCGATCGAGAGGCCATAATATAGATAGATTGTTTACTTTATTTATTGTTATGTTTCCTTTTTATAAAGAAATAAACAAAGAAACTGAATTCCTTGAAAATGTATTTTTAAAACATAGTCTTAAGGGGCAAGTTGCATGCTCCGGAGCTTTAAATATTCTAATGCTGGTACAAATTACCACATTATAAGAACATTCCTGTGCCAGTTGTATTGGCTTCTATTAGTTTACAAGCCACGCTAGTTGAAGAACTACAGGAAGGCGGTTTCTGAAAAGAGGACTTCTTTTCAGATTTCCACCGACTTACTATAATCTTTATGAAGTCATTTATCCGCTTTGTGGTTGGGCGTCTGGATGAGGAGATCGAAGAAAAAATAAAATTATTATCGTAACCCTAAGGATTAGTAAGCAAATGTGGCAGTGGGTAGGGCATGAAACACGGAGAACCGATAGCTGAAAAATATACGTTGTATAAAGTTATTGAATGATTGCCACGTACCGACAGCCACAACGGGAAAAAATCTGAGTTCTGAGTACATACAGGGGTTTCGTCAAAAGATTTATATAATATTATGATTTTAAGTTATTGTCATAAAGAATATTGTTTGTACTAAGACCTTATAATAATTGGGTATTTGACTCATTTTTTTTATTGTATTCGTCAAAAAGTATCCATAACCAAAATCTAACAAACAAAGAATTTTGTAAATCCATTCAGTATTTAAAAAGTTAGAAACGTTTTAAATCTTGTAGTGGGGGTAAACGAAAAGGGATGCAAAACAAAATTAGTGACGTCACTATTCTTAATATGCATTGTAGTGTGCGGGTGTGAAAGAGACGGCAAGATGTCCCCACTACGTCCCCACTCTTTCATTTAAAATACTAATATTTGCCTCATGTTACAAGCTACTTTATCACTGTTTTCACAAAAATGTTTTGTTTTAATGGCACTTCTGCTTGTCTGCAAAATAATACAAAAATTCGATGATAGTCAAATACCCAATTCTATGAAGGGTAGTTTTAATAAAGCAACACATTTCTGTTTCTTTTTATTCATTTCCAAATACAATAACATCTATACAAATGTAATCTCTACGACTAAATGATTCCATTATTGACACATGCAGTAAAAATAAATGTTATTATCGTTTATGAACATTTGTTCCAGAATAAAACCTTTAAATACAATGAATAAATAAAAAATCGTAAGCTTTCATGAATGGAATCTCATTTTTCATCACATTATCATCGGTAACTAATCGTACATTAAAATTAGAACTACCTGAAATATTAAAAAATAAATATATCTTTTGCGAAACTTTTACTTTCACTCAAAAATATGATCATCACACTAAGCATGTTTGGAAAAGAAAACTAAGCTCAAAATGTTTGGGCTTCATTAATAATATTAGAATACTAGGAAACTAATAATACTGATTTGTATTTTTTTTTGTTAGTCGTGTTTTGTAAACCTCTTCACTCGAATAAAGCTTAGCATGATGTCAATAAATTAAACAGTTGAATTTAAATGAGCTACAACACATGAAAAAAACATACACCATAATATACACAATCAGTAAATAAGTTAATGAATTTTATAATTTAAAACTAGTCTAAGCCTATACATACTATACGATTGCACTTTTTAAGTAGTCTAACATATATACACGTATCAATAAACATAATTCACAGTTTTGGGGTACCATACACAAACCTTTGCACCCTATCTGCTTTGTATCAGTTAAATTGATTTTGTATCATCTAGATTTTTTTATACATTTTTCATTTTTTTTTGCATCTAGATTAATGGCGCTGCTAATTCTTGATACGTTTCCTTCATATTGATATATACGACAAATTTTCAAAACTGCGTTAAATTTATATCAAAGTAAAATAATATAAAAATTGTCAGTGATGTATATTGTAGTAGTAGTAACCGTGGAATTATGTTTTATTGAACAACATACACCAAGTTTCATTGCACATAAAATTTAATTGCAAATATCAAATTATAATTGTTGGTGGTTATGTATAAAAGACAAAGTAAATGCAGATCTCGATAAAGCTTGTTTGTTGTGTTACATTAAAATGGGACAATATTTTGAGAATCGAGAGAACATACCTCAGCAGTATTTAAAAATCCTCTTGGTATTAAAATTGCCCAGTTTTAAAATGGAAATACATACAAGCTTTGCATTTTGCAATAATTCTACACAATTTAAAAGTTTTCAATTGAGAGAAATATTTCATTCTCAGGTGTTTTGGTGTCATGCAACGTTTATAAGTTCTAATGTAGCAACATTTATTTTTAATTTTTGAAAAGGTTTAGGTTTTTGTAACTATGTATTCATATGTGTTAAGATACTAACACATTATCAGGCTGTGCTTTACTTCCTAATAAAAATGAATGTCAATGAAAACACTTAATTATGATAAAAAATGTAATAGATTGCCGTAAATAAGATGCATCAAAGAGTTAACTGGTGTTACTAAAGTAATAATATATATAAAACAGTAGCACACTTTAAATCTAAAATAATATTATTCTTTGTTATTATTTTTTGTACAAAACCTTGCAGACTGATTTTAAAAAACTAAGCACGAAAAACTTATTTAATTTCCTTAAAATAATTTTAAAATATAAATTTACAAATCTTTGGACAGTTCACTCTTTGGTGTATGAACATATCAATATTTAGGCTAAAATGCTGTGTTTAACTTGTATCTCCCTAATAAATTATCACACGCTTTGACAGTTACATAAAATGGCACAAATCATTATTTTGAGCTTAGTTTTAAAATTCTCATTTTTTTCAAATTGCTTTTCGTTTCGTCTTAATGCTGTTTTTTTTATTAAATAGATTAAAACGTAGTTTACATAATATTAATACTGAATATTCTACCACCCATATTTTATTTGGTAAATTCATAATTTTGACTAGCAAGTACCTGTCTGCTGAGAGTTTTATTTATTAATACATAATAATAACACATCGATGCTACCAATTTTGAAATCACGTTCATAAATTATGCAGGGTTTACATTAGTTTCCAATTCAATAAAATTGCTCTATAATGGAGTTGTGGTTTGCATTTGCATTGCATTTGGAGCAACCTTATCAAGATTGACCTTTAGATGACCAAACCAACGACAACTTAACCTTTAGACGATGAGAGATATGACAACACAGACATAAGCCTACGAGAATTTCGTTCGAACTTTCGTTCGAGAAATTCGAATTTTAAAATATTTATAGTCCGATACATGTCATGGTCACTTGCTGATTCCAAAACTGGTGGTGTCGGCAAGTAATGACTTTCAAAGAAAATAATATACGTACATGGGTAAATAAAACAGTAGACAAAATCAAAATATAAACAAAACTCAATGAATGTATGGTCATTACATAGGTTTGTAGGGAAAAAAAGCGATAATTCTAATTTGTTAATGCGACAGATAATTTTTATTATTCCTTGGTATAATTTTACACTAAATAAATAATTCTACTTAATATTATGAGTATCTATTATTTACAACAATATCATTTGATAAAAGACTAGCCTTCACACTACTAAAGTCCATTAAAAAAACATCGAAATTAATTTGGACTTGCAGTTACAATGATTATCCTTCCCTTTAAGAAACTGGCGAATGCCTTTGTTACGTTTAAAATAAAAGTTGATTTAAATAAAGATTAAAAATAAGATATTTTGATGAAATCGATGCACCAAAACGGGATATAGTATTTGGCGTGTCAAATTAATTTTTCGATTATTTGAGTCTTTGAAAATAACACGATACCTATTTCTATACAGAAAGTTTATTAAGAATTCGATATTGATATTATGAATACAGTTGACACATAATAATTAATTTTTTTTATTTCAATGAATAGCGAGGCGAGCATGCCATTTGCCTGATGGTAAGCAATACAACCGCTCATGGACAGAAGCAAAACCAAACAACACCATGAATTCCAAGGTAATGTTTGGCATTCCACTGCGCACGCCATCCTGAGACATAAGATGTTAAGTCTCAATATGCCCAGTAGTTACTCCGGCTACAATGTCCTTCAAACCGGAACACAACAGTACATTTACACTGCTGTTTGGCGGGAGAAATAGACATTGCGGTCGTACCTACCCAGGCGGCCTCTCACATATGAGAGACCTACCACCAGTGAAACATAAATATTATGTTTGTATACGAGTATAAAGCAAATTTTATGAAAGTTTTATTTAGGTACTCTTGTTTATACTTTAACTTAAAAAGTAAAAAAACTTCGATAAAAAAATGCTAAAATGTCGTGCTCAGACAATATTTTTTTTTGGTGATCCATAAGATATAATGCGTGTCACCATAATTGTGTGTCAAAATAAAATTCTTGACCGACTGAAACTTCCTTGCTATAAAGTATTTAAAAACCAATAAATAATTAAACCCCGAGGTAAATCCGCATCAAATTCATCAAAGCATCTATTCCTAATTCAGAACGGTTGAACGTGAGTAATCCGTGGTGACGTCATCTCATATGACTGGTCATGCGTAGTGCGGGTAAGAGCCGAGGTGTGACGTCACGTGCGGCGGCGCCATCGAGTGAGGCGAGTACAGGTTGCTGCCGCCGCCGCCCCAGTTGCCCCACGACGCGGAAGGGAATATCGAGGCTGCAACAACGAAACTAGGCTCAGTTAATATACTGGGTGTTACATTTTATTACCTGGTACAGCAAACCTCTAGGAAAACTGCTGTAAAACTCAATGACGAATATAAAAATTTGCAACCTCTCAAAGATTGAAAATCAATTTATGATGAGGACATATTATGATGTTATAGGTTTGTGTCTAATTAATCTTCTGAAAATTAAGGCAAATACTGAAGTCGTAAAACCTGCAAAACACACACAAAAATGATATAAGCAATTTTGAAAACAACGAAACTTTCGCATAACAGTAAAACAAAAAAAATACAAGTCGGATTGAAAATGACTTTCAATATCTGTACATAGTATGTTATTATCTAGAGTAGTATTGCACAAAGGGCAACAAAACACCGTCTTTTAAAGTCTAAGTTAAATCGTCCTTCGTCTAAAATATTTGTATCAACAACACTAACATTGAAATGGCAAAAACAAACCTTGTTAGTTGTTACACCACGCGTCGATCAAAGCGCGTAAGATATCTTCCATTCCAACATTGGCAATTCAAAAGTGTACATGCATTAAGTCAAGTGGTTCGGGCCGGCGGTGACATACCATTTGGAGCGGCGCGCAAATATTTGCAAGCGACAGTATGCCGGGGCATTAGCACTAAAATACGGATTACCAACTCACTACTGCGGATGAAGGGTGCAATTTGCACTTAGAAACCGTGTATTTTTAGCTTTTGAATGTTTAATTGTCGTGTTTACCTTTGGTGGCGTAGGAAACTTTGTGCAAGATTTAATTTGGTTAGTAATTTATTGTTACTTGCTCTATAATTTACTTTTCCAACAATAAACCTATGTACTTTAAGATAATTAAAATTTTGACAAAGTAATCAATGTTTGAGAAGGAACTATTAGGTACAAGAGATATATATCCTCTTTTTTCTTAAATTTCTTATTGGACGTTGAATTTAGACACTTATTATATTATTGGAAGTCATTTCTTCATCCTCAATTCGCTGTTGCATAGCGTAGTAGAAAGTAGCCACATTACCTGTAGATGTAGGCATGGCCGCGTGTGGAGCCATGAAAGACGAGAGCTTAGCCGAGTGGTGGTACGAGCTCATGAACAAATCACTCTGGTACTTGTAAGCGGGGTCGCTCGCAGCCGGCTGAGTGGCCGCAGCCAATCCTTGGAAATCGAATTTGTACGCATATCTCTTCCCATGGACTTTGGTCATTATATTTTTATCGTAGTAGTATCTGCGCAAAGTTTATACACGTTAAAAATTGAAAACAGTCAAGCCAGCAGCTGTAAGGGTCGTTATTTCAATTTATGTCTTTGTTATGAGGGGGAAATATTTGGGATGTAAATTTTAAAATAATTCCATAAACATTGAATTTATGTATATGATTGTGAAGCCGAATTATTTTATCAGTAATATGTTGCATATGGACTGAGAACAAAGGATAAGGCAAAAACAAACACCTCACCTCACACAAAACACAAAGCTAGCGCAATGATTCTCGCAAGTGTTTTCGCGGAGCATAAACGGGTACCCGAGAAATCGCAGTGCAAATACGGGTGTTCGTAGTTTTTACCTCAACGCCCTGCTTAGTTTGTCGTAGTTCATGTTGGGCTTGGACTTGCGCTCGCCCCACCGCCTCGCCACCTCGTCTGGATCGGTGAGCTTGAACTCTCCGTTAGTGCCCTCCCAGGTGATGCAGCCGGCGTTGCTCGAATCACTCAGCAGCTCCAGAAGAAACTGCCATAATTGGATCTGGCCTGAACCTGTGAATATAAGGATATTGAATCAGGTTCGTAAGCACTCCTTTAAAACACACCCTATGAAAATGCTAGTTATAGCTGATAATTAAATTATGTAAGTATATTATGAAGTACCAGCTTTTGTTTTTATTATTTACGTATCATATAGAGAGCATTTACAAGAAACGAATAAACTGGTAGACACGAACCGCTCCTCAAAAAAAATCTAGCAATACGCGTATGTTCGTTAATGCACTTCCTGTGACTGAAAATGTTGATAATATGAAAATGAATTTTCCAAGAACCAAAACTGATAACAAACTGACACTACACTATCTAAAATACCATACCGCCACTATCCGCTGTAAAAAAGATACGCCACATTACCCTAGGCAAAATCCCGCAGAAGCGCAAAAGAAACCATGGTCCTTAAACAAAGGCTGCAATACAGCAAGGTAGTGGTAGGGTGTGGAAGGGGGGGAGGGGGTTTATTGCGCGGCATGTCGGAGTGCGCACGACCGCCTCGGCGCACTGGCGCGTGCCACGCCGCTAGTACAGTCCGCACGGTATATTAAGCGTTAAGATACGAGTATGCCAGATGCTTCGTTTTAGGTTTATTCACCTCTGAAACGATGTATGCCTTGTGTGGGTAGTTTTTATTGACAAGGATGCTGTTGAGTATGACCATTATACCTCTCTCGCATTAAGGTGTATATGATTGGTTTACCTATTGGAGATATTCCTGGAATATTGTTCCATAGCATAATAAGCCACCGAATTCGTGGGTATACTTTGACGGGTATTTTAAGAAAATTTCACAAGTTATCACAAGATTGAAATATACTTAGGTGATTCTGTTTTCTATGAACAATTTACGTAAGTCCTAATGAGCCATTTTTCCCATCTAAATCAATAATTATCCCTGACTTCAAGCGCGAAGTTTTCACATGCAATAAAATAATAAAACTTTCTTCTCCATACTTATCGTTATACAACAATGCTTACAAAAACAGTAAATTTTCCCTGCGCGCAGTACCCTCGTAAGGGCAAGATCACACGAGTGTAACATCCCCTGATTTATCCCCGGGTTGAATGTCACAACGTTTGTAGCGGGATCATCGCGCTCCATTCGATCCGTTGTGCGCCACGGCTCATCGGTTTTACGACGCACAATTAATGCTCTGATCGCCAAAATATTGTGCCCTCGACCTTACAAGGGATGTGATTCGAAACATTGCCATACACGCACACGGAAGGGATGTAAGTATAGAAAATTAAGTTTGCTATTGAACATTGATTCGACGCGATTGGAAATAGTTATCAATTATGTTTGGGCGTTAATTTTTCGTACATTATAGAAAAAAGTTTTGAAATCGGGCACTTTTGTCATCATAATTGTCTCTTAAATTTTCTCTTTTACCTATCAAAACTTCTGATCGGATTTTAATCTAACAAAAAAAAATACTCAGATTTATTCAATCACGTACAACACGTCACCTTATCATTCACATTAGTCACCCTTCCCCTATTTAAGGAGTCAGAAGTCAGGTAGGACCGTGGGACCGTGGGGTAATTACTGATACGGTCACGTGACAACAATTGTTTTGGGCAGGAGTGTGGCGCGGGCGCACGCCGTGTTTACCACGATACGCGCACTGATTCCAAATAAATTTGATACGGGTAATTCGTGTGAAAATAAATAATAAGTGAATTGGCAGGTGTGAAATTACTGTCTTTTCGACAACACCCACGTATGTATAAACTATAAAGCCAAATAAAGTAGTTGGTCCTTAAGGTCAGATTTACCGTTTCTCATGCATTTTAAAGTGCTGGATTAAAACCCTTGGCAAAAAGTGCGTATCATCAGGTTTTTTTCAAAAACGCCGTCATGTTACTATCCGAAGCAAGCCTTTCTCCTTAACATAATATGCAACTCATGAAATTTCGCAAATGTAAAACTCGCTTAAAAAAGAGTCCTCGACCAGGATATGAAATCTACGATTATAAAGATCACAGCTCATAAAGGCTTGCATTAGACTGATGCGGTCACAAAATTATACTAATAATATAATAAAATGACAGTGTATAAATATCAATTATAGAAAATGATTCTAAATGATATCCTTCCAAATAAATATAATTTCCTGCGAACGTATAGCGTGACGTGGCGGGGTCTATTAACATTTTGACTCAGGGGTCGATCACAGATATCGTCGAGTGTAAAATAAATTAAAATTAATTAAAATGCAGTAGTTAATAGCGGGTCAATTTAAAAGCTATTTAAGTCGGGGTCAGTATAACTTTAGAACAGTCAGAAATACATCGATTGTAGAAAAAATAACGTTAAAATACCATATTTCGATTAGCTATTGCGGTATTCAAAACTGAGACGAATTAATAAACGAATCTTGCTTATCCGGAATTAAATTTTGTAATTTCATTGATCTTATTTTTCATCAATTGCAAGTGGGTATTAAGCAAGTTAAGTTAGTAAAATTGTATTACAACATCCTTAAAACGATAAACACCCATCGAACATAATTACGCCGTAGTTGATAGTTTTTTGGTGCATCTGGTTAATGTAAGGGCCGTGAAACAAGAGACCAAGGGCTCCATCTGTGTGCCAAGACGATTGTATGTATAATAAACAAGTATTCATTTCGAGTCTTGGTGTAAATCAGACCGAAAAATCTGTCGTATCAAGGTCAGATGAGGAGTGTGTGTGATTATCGAGTGGATTTTTTAATTTTTGTTATATTTTGTTTTTAATAGCCCATGCACTACATCAATTGCCGTCAAAACCCAGAATTATTTGGTAACAGCATGACTGTGCAATCTTCTTGAAGCTTGTGGCTCCATTACATCAGACCTTGAACCTTATCCTTTGTAATCTTTATGAAAAAAGTCTATTTCTTTTTTAAAGAGTTCTTTAACAGTACACCTCACCTTCATACACAGTGTTTTGTTTCCCATAAAACAAGAAGTAAAATTGTCGCCCCCATCTACAATAGCGTGTGGAGTTTTTGAACATCGCACAGTATTGTGATCGGTCGCCTACACGCATTGGGTTTTCTCGGAACAAGCTTTAGGGTTTACAATTTTCCGAACAGAATAGTAGCTTAATAAAAAAAAACTTACTTCATTAATATTTTATTAATATCTGAAATTTAACTTCCATTGCTGTTATGTCACCTAAATGTTGCTAAAGTTGCCACGTTATGGCATTTATAACTTATTGTTCGAAGCGTATTGGCACAAAGTAGTCAATGCATTAAGTCTAATGGCAATAATTATAGTAAAATCCGAATATGCATGATAAAACACGGTTATATTTCGTTGGTCGGTCGAGGTGCCTATGCCATCTCACGCCGGTGGATTCTCTATGTGGATTGCATTGCTCTTACAATTAGGCGCATTATAATCTCTTCCGGCCTTATTCATAGAGCGTTTAAAAACCTATTTTAGTTATCGAATGTTTTGTATTCTTCGCTCAAATTGAAATCAAAAGCCGTTTGAATGAGACTAAACATTCGATAACTAAAATAGGTTTTAAAACTGTGGCTGTAAATATAAGACCTAATCTACCTAATGAATAATTACATTAATAGATATGCTAAGTAATTACCATAGATGTTTAATACAAAAACCCTGAGTACGAACTCTCGTGTGGTAAGAACCTAATGAGAGGCAGATATTATCGGTCGCGTGTAGGGCCTCGGTAACCCCGCGGTCACCCGCCTGCGCTCACCTTGCCTACCTAATGTAAAGTTTGTTTAGAGGACATTTATTTACAGTACTGTATGAATTGGCTGTGTTGTGGTATAATTAGATATAAATAAACCCAACAACTCATACAATTGTGATGCATTGAGGAACAACTACAAGAGAGTTAACATACAAATGGCTCGATGTGGATTTCTAATCCGTGGGTTGTCGTTTCACAGGCGACGTCTTAACCAATTGAACCACAGGAGCAGATTTTCTTCGTCACATACATAGTCCTAAACCCACATTAGAAGGTCATGTGTCGTGGATATCAGAAGCTAAGAGAGACTTTTCGGTCTCACAAACACCCTGACCCGAGACAAACGCGCAAACAAACTTTTGTCGCGGTGCGGGAATCGAACCCGCGGCCTCTGGTTTCACATCCGGCGTCTAACCAACTGCCCCAAGGGAGCTGTCAAGCTCTTTAAGCAAATAAAAAAAATAATGTGCCTACTCACCCGAGTTCGCTAGCCGACTGCTTGTAGGTCCGAACATCTGATATGGATCTGTAAAAATAAAATATATATTAGACTAGATTTTTTTTTTAAGCCAGAAGAATGTATTTCTATGCGGCTTTTTCACTTACGTAAACAAGTAATAGGAATGTAGTTTACAGCTGAGCATGAACTATTTTCATTAATGCGTCACACATTACTTAAGTGGATATTTGAAAACTTGTAGAAATAATTATTCTGGGTTATTTAATCTGTAGAATTAGAGACTTTTCTCTTGGACTATGAGGGTGCGTCGGTAAATAATTGAACTTTAAACATGTACTTTTTATTCGTTTCACATTTCGTCATATAAGTCCAATTTATCTCGGCCAAACTTGGGATATATCATCATCATCATCATCATCAGCCCGTTGCAGTCCACTGCTGGACATAGGCCTCTCCCAAGGTACGCCACAGAGCCCGGTCTGCTGCTTTACGCATCCAGTCGCTGCCGGCCCTTTTATGCAAGTCGTCCCGCCATCTGGCCAAAGGACGTCCCACGCTACGTTTTCCAAGACGCGGTCTCCACTCCAGAACACGCTTACTCCAGCGGTTATCCGTTCTGCGACATATGTGGCCAGCCCATTGCCACTTCAACATACTAACTTTCAGAGCTATGTCGGTCACCATGGTTCTCTGGCGGATCTCCTCGTTCCGAATTTTGTCCTTCAGAGAAACTCCGAGCATAGCTCTTTCCATAGCACGTTGAGCGACTTTAAGCTTATGGATTAGCCCCACAGTCAGTGTCCACGTCTCGGCTCCGTACGTCATTACAGGGAGGACGCACTGGTTAAACACTTTTGTCTTCAGGCTCTGTGGTATATCCGACGAAAATATGTGGTACAACTTCCTAAACGCTGCCCAGCCCAACTGAATCCTCCTGTCGGCTTCCTTTTCGAAGTTGTGTCTACCCAATTGCATTAATTGCCCGAGATAGATATACTCCTTGACAACTTCGAGAAGCGTGCCATCGATGATAACCGGTCCCGGAGCGACGAGGTCATTAAACATGACCTTCGTCTTGTCTAGGTTCATCCGGAGACCAATTCGTTTGGAGGCTTCATTTAAGCTGTGCAGCATTTCTTGAACTTCCTGCAGCGATTCTGCTATGACTACGATATCATCGGCAAACCTTAAGTGCGAGATGTATTCGCCGTTTATATTGATGCCTCGCCCGTTCCAGTTTAAAGTCTTGAAAACGTCTTCCAATGCATTTGTAAACAGTTTCGGGGATATCACATCCCCCTGTCGTACTCCTCGATGCAATGAAATCGGTCTTGTTTGACTATTCTGTACTTGGACGGACATCGTTGCAGCTTCATACACGCTTCGCAGCACCTCGATGTATCGAAAGTCAACCTGGCACCTCTGCAGGGAGTCCAGAACAGACCAGGTCTCGACGGAGTCAAAGGCCTTCTCATAGTCCACGAAAACGAGACACAGAGGCTGATTATACTCCTGGGTCTTCTGTATAATCTGCCTCAAAGTGTGTATGTGGTCTATGGTGCCAAATCCTCCGCGAAAACCGGCCTGCTCCGGTGGTTGGAAGTCGTCCAACCGTCGCGTCAGCCTATTTGTGACGACCCTCGAAAACAATTTGTAGACGTGGCTCAGGAGCGATATAGGGCGGTAGTTCTTGAGGAGGGTCTTGTCCCCCTTCTTGAAAATATATAATAGCAATGAAATATATAGTTTTTCAGTAAAGATTTTAAGGAACTACGAAGAGTGTTGTTCTACTTATTCCGTACTATAATTGTATGTATTAATTATGCTGTTTGCTTATTTAAATCATAACACTGATCATAGTCATTATCCTCAAGCAGCGTGCCTTTATTCCATATTTACGTGGGGTCGGGACATTTCTTTTGTAAAGATACAGAATGATTTGTCTAATGATTTTTGATCGTGTGCGCAGGGTGCAAAGATAAATATGACATATATCCAAACACGCAAATAAAAATCTACTCCAATCAAGCACACAATCTAGTTCCGGTAAACAATGTTTGTATGAAACACAGGTATTTGTTTCGGGTCTGGGTGTTTATGAGACCGAAAAGTCTGTCGTTGTTCTGATACCCACGACACAAGACTGGATCTTAGTGTGGGGTCAGGACTATGTATGTGACTGTTGGGTGTATAATTTAAATTTATAATATCCAATGCGACAACAGCATACGTATTTTCTTTAAACAGTATCTCAAACCCTGTCAACAGTAGACATTCGTTCCGTCGCGTCGCGTCGTAGATCAGGGCGCGGGCGTCGTAAAAGATAACCGTTGCCATGACAACGAAGGTAACAACACGACCGACCGAAAAAAGCCAGATACGTTCCATAGATTGCATCACAATCGGAGGTAATGAGGCTCGCGTATTTCCCCGCCGCTATTTGCATAGATACGTGAGCAATCGTCGACATCCACCGAACAGGGCTAACGTTGGCACTTGGGGTGTCGATTGACCAAGATCATGTTGATGACTAACTAGCTACGAATAGCATGATTATCCAGTTTTCCTAACATAATGCGGGATATAAAATATTAGTTTGAAGATAAACTTAGTTTTTATTGATTCAATAGGTTAGCAAAAACGTTATCGGCCCTTGAAATTGGTAAAACAAAAAAGTTTTTGTTAAGTTTCCAAAAGTCACTCTCACCGAACAAACGCCACAATAAATTGAATGCCAAAATGTGAATTATCTGTGAGGAGCTGGCTCCAGCCCGGTTGATTTGACCAATGTATAGTGTAAAATAACTAAGAAAAGTATCTATCGCATTCATAAGCTCATCTTGTAGTAAAATGTGCAACCGGAAGTGTACAATCGATCGGATCTTACACTTCCAGGACGTAGTTATAGGTTTATGTATAGAAACGGAAGGAGACGGACCGAGAGAAGGATGTCGTCTAATTTCCTTCGCAGTAATTAACATGTCAATAAGTTTAAGATAAAAAAATGTTCATAATTATCAAGTTTAAAATACTGACAGACATGGTAACATACACTGGTGTTTGGTTGAGATGACTTGAAGTATGAGATTAGTTAAATGGAGATACTATGTCGAAAGTACTTATTTGCGTCTTAAGTAAGGGTAAGAGGCTCCAACCTACACATATCAGGGATTAAGCTAATTTTACCTACTGGTGGTCACCCTGCGAGCCAACGATGAATAATAGAACTTAGAGTACTCGATGGATGAAGGCCTGACGGCTGATCGATGCGACTGTGACCATCGCAAAGATGAAGCAGTTAAATAACAGGTTGATGATGTGAAGCAACGACTTCAGCTCGAGAAACTTTTAGCTACGCTCGCACAGCCGCCTGCCAAGCTTAACGAGTATTGGCAACTACACCAAAATAACCTTTGGGGAGACCTAGATATATTTTTGACTTCATGTGGCTTAATATATAATAAATTGGAATACAATATTTTCTTTGTCCAATATTTTCTGCGATGATAAATAGTAATAGCTGTTGCAAGTAATTTTATTAAAGTATCATTTTCAATAGAGTTCAGTCGTAAAAATGGAAAACGTTACTTCATTAAATGGTTTTAAAGTTTATAGTTTGTTTGAACTTTACGCCAGGGAACTGTTAAGTTCTAAGTCTCTTCTTTTTTAAAAAGATCTTTGTAGTTGCCTTTTAGGTATTATTAACCGTTAGGACAGGTACTTATATGTATCATTCATAATACTGCTTATGTTTGGAAAAAATATAGTGAGATTTATGTGAGAAATGACATTCTACACAATTACTAAAAATATAATAGTATCGGTATGACATAAAATAAAATAAATAAATCTACCGAATTAAACTGTTTTAAAATTTCATGTCATTCTATATACTTATTTAATTCTGTGATAAGAAGAATAATTACTATACGACTACAATAATTTCATCGCTCTTCGCCGACCAATTATTTCATATAGAGAACCATTACTAAATATAAGGGGACGTGAATTCGTCACAATGTGCCCGATTAATAGTCCTCGCGATAATTTGAGTGTCATTAAGTATTATAACTTTATTATAATATTAACAAAAGCGAGAAGTAAAATTAGGGGCGTCGCCATTGTTTTAATACGAACCGCGCATGGGAAATATGAATGTGATTTGCATACCCACTACTGGACCTATAAAATATTGTGAGGGTCGCATTTGTTATAAAATTCAACCTCTGTGGAGTTTTTATATCTACTTGGGTGAAATTCTATTGTTTGGGCTTGTATTTAAATGTATTCATGTCTATATCTCGAGTACGGGCGTTGTCAAGAGGATTGTCTCTTTACTCGTTCACTAATCTTTTAATAAAATTAAATATGTAGTTTCATAAAAGAGTTAGGAGGTCACTGTTTTTAGCATATTATAGATATTCTCGAAATTATAGACAAAGATATATGTTTAAGAGTGGATTTGAATCTGAAAATCTGAATGATTTTATGAAGGTAATAATGATTAATATGTCCTTAATACGAGTTCCAAATAAAGGTACAACTCACTTTTATCTAACACAAAATGTTTATATTGAAGTTCCAAATGGCTTGTATTTTTACCCAGTTAGCAAGGCTATCGGAATTGATAATTTCCGAAGCGTATCCAGCCGCGTAAACGATTTCATACGCAAACAAGTTTATAAACTAATCGGAACTTGAGAACCAATGCCTATATGATTTAGCCACGAAACATCCATGTTATTACGTTTTGATCGAAACTGGGAGGCGAACTCGTTAAATCACGTAGCAGCCAATTTTAGTAAACATGTTGCAAAACTCAAATGCCAAACATACACCTTTCAAATCGGAGTTTTTGTATTGATTATATCCCTGAATAGGACCTCTACGATCTTCAGTTGTCAAAATAATGAGAATAGTTTTTCTCTCTTCACTTTTAATCAAATTGGACGTGTTAATACTATAAGGTTGCGAGTATAAATTCTAGTATAAAACATGTCCGAAACAATGCGTCAAACAGGTATTTTATAATTTTATTTTTAGTTCCAAATTTTACCACACGCCAATTCATGATGGACGACTTATAATTTGGTGTAGATACTTATGTGTCATGTTTTACGAAAATAATGTTAGAGCTTGCTTTCCATAACCAAATTTGATTAAAGTACCTACATATCACAACGATGATTGCACGATCAGGTCATTAGAGTTTGTAAAAATCATTGTGCTCACGCTAATATTCTTAAGAATTACTCTAAGCACTCCATTTCATTTGAGATTAATATGGGATAAGAGTCATAAGATTTTACTTTTGAATGCTCCAGTAGCGTACGATTTTCTCTATTTTACGAGGTCTCACTATTATTAAAATTAAATATAAAATAGTGTGAATAATAAGTAAATGCCCATAATTATATTAGAGTGCATTCCACGGAATAACTTAATGATTAATGGCGAATCGTTTTAAAGTAGCAGATACAAGAACGGGCGACAAATCGGACGCGAAGCCCATCGGGGTCTGTCAAAGCGCTAGTTACTGTGACTGATGTAGCCGATGTTGCAAGTCATCTTCTCGGCCCTGCGATTGACTCGTGACGAATGCGTTTTGTAAATTATATTTATAACTTCCCATAAGCTTCCCATTTGCATTTTTGTGACGTTTACTTAGTAAAGCAGTTTGTATTGTAAGTTGAATTAATTGTTAGCTGATATAATGTCACGCACGGTAATGGAAAAGCAGTTTGTTTGTCAACTGGTTATATTATGGTATTATCGAATATTTTTCCATGCCAAAACATAATTTGGGCCGAAATATATTTCTGCACAAATTGTAAAACTTTAAGGAACGAAAAAATTCAAACGAGGATCACGTCATGATCCAAAATTTTATTTTTTGGCTTAGTGTTTGAAATTAGGTTTTTAATTACAGTTCAGTTCTTCTATAACTCTTTTGATTTCTTCCAAGAATCGTCGCAAGTCATTCTCCAAAAGGCACTGTTCGAGTCGAAAAAAATATTCACAACAGAAGTTAAATCGAGGGTAACTAAATAGCCGTTCGTTGGGGGCGAGCCGCTATATAATCGAGATGATTATGATTAATGACCCGCCGCGCGAGGGAGCGCTTTGTGCTGCGGACTCACAGTGACGCTTCGCGTAGCGCTGTGAGACTTGCGGGCAACTTCGCGTAGCGCTTGTGTCCCCGTAGCGCTGTAGCGCGTAGCGTAGCGCGGAGCTATTAGTTGTACAAAAGATTCTGTGTAGAGGCGTCGACGTGTGAACACGTTGAAGGGGTGTACCCCGTAAGTGGCGCTGCGATAATCGGCGTAATGGTTTTTGTACTGCGCTGACTGTGACTGTAATTAGTTTGTACTATTTATTGGCTATTTTGATTGTATTCTTAATTGATGACCATAGAAGGGATCGTATTTTTCGCAATATAGCGATATGATACAGGTGTATCATAAGGATGCAAATTTCGTTGTATTTAGATGTTAATCATTTATTTTTACTAAATTGATTATAGAAATTTTAAGATTGATATTTTATGTTGATCTATGAAATTTGAAAGTAATATATTATGCGAGGCTAAGTTAATTACAAAATATTTTTGATTTGAAGCATTATTAGCTAAAGATACAATATTATGTTAACATATTAGTTTCAACCAAGCTAAATAAATTGAATTGAAACAGTATAAATTTCCTTCCAGCCATCTCGCTGATCCCATCCACATAACATTAGTACAGTGCTGTATCTATCGAAGCGTGTACAGTATAGCCCATTAAATACAATGGTTGAATCCACATTGGCGGCCATTTCGCAATATCCCCCGCAAAAAGCCACGATTCACCTGAACAGTAACAAATTAGGTTACATCTCGCAGCCAAATAGAATTGACGAAACCGATTACGTTTTCCATTTGCTATCAAAATTGGTGGGATGAACGGTCGCCGAGCGCTTCTGTTCTGCTTTATTGCACGATCTGATATGATTGTTTTTGTTCGCATTTACGGCTGTTTCATTATTAATTCGATCTGGCGGCGTGCTTTCGTAATTTACTTTTTTTCGTTTACTTTGGTTTGATTTTTATTATCAATTGCCAGTCGTTCTTCAATTGTGATCGACTAATTACTGACATAGGGTAAGGTATTGCAGAGTATTTGTGTGATTTTTGTGGAGACAGTTTGGATACACTTGAATAAAATAAGCGATCGGCAAATTTCTCTTAATTGGTCACATAATAATTATTTTGTGAAGTTCTAAGCTCGAAACATAAATATCTTATTGCCCACTTTACAGTCATCTCAAAACTAAAAAAGCAAAATAAATTTACAAATCAATACCCAGTGCAAAATATGATCACCAAAAGGGTGTCAAAGGGGATAGCATCGAACACGTCACAAAAACGCGTGTAGCGGCAGTCAGTGGCTCAATAAATTTCATATAGTGCGCATTATGTGAGTGTATTGTTGACGCTAGCGCGCAGGGAGGCGACGGAGCTCATCAAACACAGCGGGACTTCAGACTCACTCTCGTCCAAGATGGGTAAAATATATTTTCTCGATGGGGTTTGGGTGAAATTTAGTCAGGCGGAATTAGGTCACTTTTAGTGAAGTCGAGTGGGGTAAGGTCGTATAATATGGTCGTCTTGTCAGGTCGAATCAATTATGTCAGTCTGATCAAAAGCCAATGTACACTGAGTGAACCCAAAATGCTACATACATGGGTTATAATACCATGACGTGTTTTTCACCATCATGGTGACGGTTCGGATGGACATATGCTCTGCCATCAGCTACACTGTCTCTAGCAATATCGCCGGACGAAACACAATAGTAAAACTGATATTTTGTTACGGCTATCTGAGAGACAGAGGTCCATCACGCATAAATCTATCCATGGACTGCACTTTAACAAGATGCAGCGATGTTCTACCACAGAAAACATAAAAAGAAAAAATGCGAAATTAAAAATTCACAATTTCTGTATAAATCGACAGGAATTTTGTAAAACTTAGAATGTAAATAATTTAACGGGCAAATGGTTTAGAGCTTTCTATACTCTAAACTTTTAAAGGAAGGGAATGATCTATTACTAAGTGTCGTGAAGCATTGTATAGTAGAGTATTAGAAACTTATCGTTAGTTAGCAGCAACAACCCTATATTTTCCCGGACACCTACTATTTCCTCACTAAGTAAGAAATCGCCGAACTCAAGTGTGTTTCCCATTGTTTGTGGCTAAGTGAATAAGCTGGCTAATGCCCGGACCGGCACTCAAACTGAAACCCCTTCACGACTGATTGGCGCGTACCAAATGAACCTCACTGTGTTAGCCTTTTCTACCGTAATTACCATCGCCGACACCAATCTTAGCCGCCGGGTCGGCTACTACCGCAATCAATAAAGTCAACCATATTACTATAAAAATAAGGTTCAATTTTGAATTTCCGTTCGTCTGATGTGAAAACGTTCTTATTGCGTTTGCTTGAAATCGAAAATCGTCTAAGTTGGTGATGATGCGCGAAACTGTCCTCTATTGCGTAGTGCTTAGGTAGTTTTTGTCGTGCGATGAGCAGAGTGTGGGGTGTAGGGCTGAAGGAGTTAATGCGTGCCGCACAAAGGGCCAAATCACTGCCCTACAGTCGTGTAGCGTCAAAGAGCGAATTTGTATTCCAATTATAACGCTCGCTAGACACTAGACGGTCGATAATGTTGGACATTTAAGGGACTTTTTTCTAGAAAAATGATTGTGCAAATGCTTTTAGTTCCTTTATTGATGTTATTTTACAAAAGGCGATTACTAATAAAAAGTATGAGGAGATAAACAAAAAAATGTACATTTATAGAGCTCTAAAATCTTCCCTACCAGTTTTTAACTGACTTCAAGAGGAGATTATCAATTCGTTGGGTTTTAATATATGTTGTAGTCTAAATATAATATGCTTAAAAGTGGCTAATTATAGCTTGTTACATTACTTATTCACAGATTTTTTTTTACTGGCGTAGACAAGTGACTGGGCTACAAGATAATACCAGTGACACTATTTCTTCTATCTATATAATTTTGCTGTGCTATATGAAGTTTTGAAACCATGAAAAACATACGATATTGTTCTACATTCATCGGTTTACCAGGTTGTACTTCATGATGATTAAAACAGTATCTAACCATCTAACAAACTGAGGCCATCAAGCCGCTATCCCAACAAAATGCTCCGGCACGGCACAAACAAAAATTATGTGATTCTTAAACAATAAAGTGCTCGTGCTGAGGCCATAAAATAATAATAAAGGGATAATTAATCGATTTTAGTGCATTACCGACGGTCCCCTGGTGGTCGTTAGTGCAATTCCATCGCCCTCCGGCATTAGCAGTTTGATTGCGATGCGCCGTGCTTTGTGCCCCAATCTCGGCGGCGATTTAATAATGTTCACCCCGCAGATATATTTTGACATTTCTATTTGTCAAGACATATGATTATTAGTCGGTAATAGTTTTGCGAGATCAATCGAATGTCGATTGCTTTTGTGATTGGGTAACCGGGAGTTAGTGGGCTTTTCGTGGAAAATTGAAAACGATTATCTGTTTTTCTTTGCTTTTTATTGACTACGTGAGCTGAGGTTTTCTTTTTAAGAAATTGGTTCGATAATTGCTAAAGCTGAGTGTGCCACAACTGGCACTATTTCATGATAGGCACCTGAAAGGTGAGGAGGATGGGAGAAGTTATGAATAGCTGAGTTTCGAGGAATATCATTTAATTTCTTTGTAGGTACGAATATATTCGCAAATTGGGTATGTTATTGATCTGGGTACTATATCTATACTGTACTGTATCAGCGCATATACGTTCTCCTGTAAAATCGAGAATACGATTGAGAGGGGTTAGGCTATATAGTCCGTATGCGTCACGCTGGCCTACTTTACATTCATATAAATTGTTGCAAATCGCTATCATACCATATCCTATGCAGTTTTTCTCACAATATTTTCCTTAACCGCTATAGTGCATGGTGATTGACTATCAATACACACATGACTCTGAAAGTTCGGATTAGGTACCCTAGGATTTGAACTCGTGGCCATCGTGAACATGTTGGCACCTGCGCTTGGTCCGTTTTCCAACAGGCCACCACGCTCTTTGATCTTTGACTTGTGATCTAGGTAAATATTAAAAACAAATTGATTTTTAGGCACTGGATGGTTACAGATTTTTCTTATATCAATTACAATATGCGTGATACAAACAAAGTTTTACATTTGAAATTGAGGTTTGATTTAGAGTTATTTGATGCTAACAGATTTATCTAACGATAACAATATACGAGATACGAAACAAAATCGCAGAAAAAGAAAAATATAACGATCAAAGAAATCAAAGTGATAAATTCCGGAATCCGTCCCCATTCGTGTAAACATTACAAAAAAGACATTGTCAGTTCGGCGCACGCCTGTCGCTGGAATAACACAGTGATTTCTTTGGTTTTCGACATGCCCTTGTTTGCATGGTGCGTTGTTTTAGCGGTGGGACGCCTGGGCGCGTCCGATCAAACGCTCAGCAAATACCCTTTAGCCTACAGGGACGCGGGGTTTGTTAAACGCTTACGGTCACGGTGGTCGCGCTCACCTTGGATTTACTGCTTAATTTTACTTAGATTAATGATGTAAGCTATTTTATTATTGACCGGGCTCTGGGCGTACCTTGGAGGCCTATGTGCGTCAGCAGTGGACTGCAACGGGCTGATGATAATGATGAATATTGACGAAAGAAGTTTGACATTGCTGATGATGTAATCCAACGTAGATTCATGTGTTTTGTTAGGTTCGGTGAAAGAAGTCTTAGCTGGTGTACTGGTGGCTAACTCAGTGGCTTGCTTTTAGATAGGGACATGACAGGAGTTAAAGTGCTGTAAAATTAAGCTAAAGCTGACTAATATTTGGAAATTACAGTTGAATAGCTACAAATCTTATGATTACTAAAGTTGACCTACCTATCACGAACATTTGTATTAAAATTTGCCTCGAGTCACTTATACACACTTACAAATTTCCAATTGTCGCCACATTATAACGGCAATATACTGGTCATCAGTATGATGAAGTCAACTTTTCCAAGTCAGCATTAAAATTATTATTTTTCATTTTCGACTAAAGATTTCGTTTCAACTTCCAGTTCAGTCGGTCATGCCTGACATTACGTAATACGTTTCAAATGACCCATTTCAAGTACTTGCAGGAGGAAGGTATATCAATTGCGTGGGTTTGCTCGCGTGTCCAAGCACAGTTTCTGCTCGTGGTTACAACGTACTCGTGTACGGAGGCGCCTCGTGTAACGCAACGTGCCACCTTGCTTTACGATCGTAATTGAGGGTGGAAATATTTCGGCAGAAAGTGTATTTTAGGGTAGCTTATTTTAAGCGTCACCTATATTTACTTATGATATTGTGAGAAATAGATTTTAAATTAAAATATCACATTCAATTTTATTAGGAAAATCAAATTGGCAAATTACATAACGAATAAGTGATAAGTCAGACGAATCAGCATATTTTCATAATGCGGTTATGAAATCATTTTGCTTGTATACCCAGATTATAATATTTGTAATGTACAGTTATTGGCTAGAAGAGCGAAGCAAGGGATCGGTCGGCACAGCGCTACGTAGAGATTGAGGGAGCTTTATAGATTACAGAAATTCACTTCCCAGTATTGTCAGATTTATTTTTAAGAAACAATAGAGTGCAATAATATCCTCTCTTTATTATTTATATAATGGGAGATGAGTTCAAGCATTCTGTAAAAGAATTAGTAAACGACTTTTATTTTCTAACAAAAAAAAAAAATCATCGATTCTTTCCGCCATAATGTATTATTAATTTAGTATCCCCGACGGTCATTTTGATATATGAGATTTAATTGAGTCAAGGCCTTCTCTGCTTTCTTATTTGTACTTCTATAATAATTTAGATGCCCTGTAAGAATTATTTGGTGGGTAATAAGTATTTTAAGAAAATAACACGAAATAAATTTTGAATTGCTACTATACAGAGCAATATCATACAAAAGTATTTTATCATATAAATCGAGGTCGAAGCCAGCCGAATTTTCACACACAACAATAAAGGTCAATATAAAATGTCGGTGAGGAAACCGGAGCCGGCGAGGCGTCGGTGGCCACGCGTCCGCCACGAGCGCAAACAATCTCGCTCAATGTTTTCTAATGAAATCGAGAAGTGACGTATGTCGCTGCCATTTTGTGACGCCCGCTTTATTAAAACGTACGCCATGGGCTGTTGTCCGTCGGCTGAGTGCGGTCGAATTTTTGAGCAATTAAAAAACGACAACGAGCTATCAAAAAGACGGATAAAACAAAGTTTTGAGTTTATATTACTGGGTGTCTAGAGGTAAAAAGGGGATATTTATCAATTTATTTAAAACTCATTTTTGCCTATGTATATTATAATTAACTCATGTGGTTTGTTTAAGATTAAAAATTCCTAAGTGAAGTCAGCATAAATAGTACGTTGATATTTGAAATGAAGGCTTAAGTCATTAGGCAGGTCTTACAGCTGGCATAAAGAAAGATGGATATTTACAACCATTAACACTCAAAATTCGATAACAATATTAGCTCGACAGTAACAGGTCGACAATAAAAGACCGACAAACTCCTACTTTCAATAATATTGTTGCTCAGTATCATAGTGTCAACACCTGCCCCTTCAGCTTTGTAGGGTTAGAGATAAAATCTTCGCAAAAAATCCAAGGTCCAACAAATGAAAATGTAACGAAGTATAAATTCTTGGGCGAGTGGGTCGAGGTGGAGGGTTGTTCGGCAAACATTCGCGCCTCATGTTTGCGTTGTACGGTCAGTTACACGGGCTACATAAAAGCTTGTTTCTCCGATGGGCAATGTGCGAGACCCTGTGCTCACGTAAACACTCATTGTTTCAATGGGTTTTTTTTATTTATATTCAGTCCTGCTGGGAGATAAAAGGGCGAAAACGTAAGTCTTTCTAAAATTAATAATGATACCACGATAATGACGTTATGTGGCCCATACCATTGGGCGTCTACGGAGGACAAGTTTTGTAAAAGCGTCCAAAATTGATCTTTTGGAGTCGGTCTGCATTTAGCAACATCCTCTAACTCAAGATTTCTGCTTCACGCCTGTCTAAAAATATTCTTGGTTATTACTGTTTTTCTGGTTTGCAATTCTGACAACTTAGTATTATAAGAGACGGATAGTGATTAATATAGGTTGATTGAAGATACGGTATCGCCAGCAATAAGAACACAAATAGTAAAAGCCACTTCAATTAGATTTGACATGTTCGTATTCATCTGTGTTCAGCTCAAAAACTATTTACAATGCAAAACGTATTGCGCGATTAGATTTTTGATACTTTGCTTCTTTACAATCTTATAAAATGCTTGATTTACCAAATCGTTTCAAACACATATAACGTGATAAGCGGTTCTACTATCATAAATGAACAAAGTTATCCTTTTGGAATCAGTACACTACACACTAATAAAGAAGTCCGTAATGTGAAGAGGCCTTAATTGTTTGATAGGGACCCAATGGACTCCACTTAGCGCGTTACGTGAGGGTTTTGTCTGATAATCTTTGAGGATAATCTCTGTTTTATGCGTCCAGCTGTGATTGTGTATTGATTGCTAGAGTTATGCTTTGCAATATTAGAAGAATAATTAATTATTATTAATAAAAAATATTATCTTTATAGCAAGGTAGTGAAATAAAAAGAAGAATATTGACAATCCAGAGGGTTTATAGTTGTGCTTTCCTCAAATTTGTATTTTTTTTGTTAATTTGCAATGCTGCCAGAGAAAGGAGGCGCAAGGGACAAGGGGGTATAGAAAGGGTCTATTCAAAGCGATTTATTAAGGGATGACATTAAATCTTCTAAAAACCAAAATTAAGTACGATAGAGTATACAAAGAAAGCGAAAGTGTCTGTGTTGTCCCTCGATCAGCGAAATTGCCTATCGATAATTTGAAACACAATTTGTTATCTAAGGTTAAATACAGTATCCATAGTACTCCATCAGCCAAAGGATGTCCACTGCTGAACATAGACCTCTCCCAATGATTTCTACAGTGACCTGTTGGAGGCAGCCTGCATCCAGCGATATCCCGCGACCTTTACCAGGTAAATACAGTATACCGGAGATAAAAGGATTAATAATCAAATATGTAGTAACATGTCGCAAGTGCTAGAGAAGCATAATAAGGAGAGTTATTAATTTGCAATTTCTCATTATATAGAATGTATTTTGGCCTTTTGACATCGAATACTACGAATAATCCTAAAAACTTTTATCGTTACAGACGATAGTCTTCTTTTCGTTGAATTAGATGCAAAATTGTACTAACCTGGCTGGCGAAGATGCGTGTGGGCGTCCAGTGTCGTTTTCGACATGGCCGATAACGAGTTGGTGCCATAGCCTGCAAGAAAATAAAATTATACTACATAATATAGTTTGATACACTTGAGACATAAAGATTAAACATCTGAAATTCATTGAAATTAGACTTTATTACAAGAATTTGTGATATCAATGAACCATTCAAGAAAGGTTAGACCTCTCGAACAACCTACTATAATGCACTAGCGACAATTGCCTAGTAAAATATGCAACTTATTCTCAAAGTAGTCTTATATCCATATTCAGAGACATTTAATGTCAATTAAATAGCTAATTACTATTGATTTTCTTCGTATCAACATCTACTCCAATTGACTTTAAGTGGTGCTGAGGTCAGCCGTGAAAGTTGTAGTCTAGAATCGATATATTACATCTTTAACCATACAACCAAGATGAATTCTACAAACATTTGAACCAATACCGATGTATAATAAATGTCTTTGTTGTAGTAAATGGATAGCTTTCACATCGCGTCGTTTAGTCGCACAACTATTCGGTTACGTGTGATCGATCGTGGTGGATAGTACGGATTTTGTTCACTATACCAACATGTCACTCGCCAGTCGACGTGGCACTCACATTTACTATTACGTGGAGCTATTGAGGGAATTCTGGAGACAAAAGATTTGCAAAAATATTTTTTACCTTGTTAGGATTTTCTGTGACGGCTTTTATGTTTTAGTACACTAAAACTTTGTAGGCTAGGTAGCTTAAGTAATTTTAAAACTTAATTTTTAGATAACGTTTTATGATGACCTTGTCGCATAAATCAAGTTTGGCGAGATAAAGTAATGATTTCCAAGTTTATATTACAACATAATACAACAAAGGGTTCAAACTAAAAAGGGAGCGCGTCCTAAATCATTTTACAACACAAAACTATACCATTTTAAATGTATACTATCCAAATTGCCCCAAACATCCGAACCCCCACATAGTGCAAATACCGTGAAACATGAAATCAAAAATACACCAGGAATCAAAGGAGATTCCACAAACTTGTTCTAGTACTAACAACGCGTGAAATCTTGTTCCAACCATCAAAGACATGTTTTAATCCTATACTGGGACCGTTCAATGTAAAATGTATTTTATTGTAACTACTATTAGGATTATTTTGGGTGTGTGGTGTGCCATTGCCTCGGGCGTCGTTCACCCCTGAAAAGAACAAATGCCGGGCGCCATAATGTTCTTTTGTCCGTGGTTCGTACGTGTTAATTATAAAACCATTTGTGCGTTGGATTTACTGATGTACTAAAATTGCGGTGCGTTCGTTATGGGAGATAATTTTGTTATGAATCACGTATTATATCAAAATATTAGATTTTCATAGCAAAAGTACTGCAAATACTCGAGTAGGACTAGAATTAAAAAAAATCTTGTGCTCATGCAAGCGTGACCACCATTATGGGTTTTCCAATATAATGCATGTACGTTGGTCTTCATTTAAAATGATACGCATATTGTGCTAACAGCTGAAGAGTCTCCGGAAATCTCAATCAAGGAACGAAACGTAATAGCGAACCTGTTAAACTCAATTTTCAATGAGACATTGTATGTCCGGACGGCATTGCGCTTCCCATCAGGTACAGTATAGTCACTTTGCCGTGTATTTAAAAAAGATAAGAAAAGACAGGAACCTAATATACACATGGTACTAAATATATCACAATATTTATAGTTTCTACGACTATTTTTATACCGATGCATGATAACTATGAACAATTATCATACTTATTCATAGAAAGTTGATAAATCTGTTTTACTTAACGAATGTTTTGTCTTATTTGCTCAAACTGAATTCAAAAGTTGCTCGAAAGGGACAATACATTCAATAACTAAAATTGGTTTATAAACTGTCTATTAATAAGGCCATATGTCTATAGATTAAACTCTATTCCAATTTGAAGTTGCGCGAGATAGTCGAACAATCCGAAACAGAAAGTAAAATGAAACATAATATACGTGAAATTATTTCTTGATCATTGCTATTGGTATTACGATTTGATACGTCATCACCATGTTTACATCTATAACCTGTCAGAAATATCTGTGAACCTAGCTGGAATTCGGTTCACATTTCATTTTTCTGTGTTCCCCTATCTACTATGTTATTTTACATTAAAAAACGTTTTGAGATGGATGCGAATTCTATTTTATATTCCTTTTTCTATTTTAATTTAATTTGTTTAACCTATATTTTGAATTAGCTGACCTTATGTTCCACTGACGTCAATTATTCAGGTCCACAGATATTTCCGACAGGTAATACTCTGGGATAGCCATAAAACCTTCCCTAACTAACCCAACCCAACTTCATAACCTTAATACATCCAACATTAAATAAGCTGTATTTTACAAGAAACAACGTTAGAACGAAGGTCTTTTATACTTAATTACTACAGTAGAAAAATTTTGCAAGATAAAATCAAAAGCATTAAAAATAGCTCGCTTTTAAATCAAAAACACATGCTTATTTCAACTATCAAGATATGTTTAAATCCCGAGTTAATTAATCTTGATTGAGATAAGTTCTTCAGTGTGAACTCTGTTTTCCAAACGCGCAAACATTTATTTAAAGGCGGAGTGAATTAATAAAATCCCTTGTATCGGGGGGTGGCGTGTTAAGGGGTTGAAACAGCGTTTTAAATTACTATTAAGCGATGTGATAACTCTTTTGGGGCCGTCACGCCTCTTGGGATCGATTTGCTATGGAATTTTTATGGCGGAATAACTTCACTCCGAAGGTGATTTGAAGGGGATTTGATCGATTGATTTAAGGATCATATCGTTTTATGTTCGCGTCAAAGCATAACATGCAATGAACGGAATATAAAGTAGTCCTGTAATAAGTGGGCACGTTCAAGGTTTAACAGCGGGTTTTTGCGGTAAAAGATTGGAGTTTCAATTTCTGTATGGAATATTTGAATATAAATCGTTAAATTTTGATTGCCTTACAATAAGAGTCACACCTGCCTATATAAATGTCAGTACAACTGTCAGACAACACAACTCAGTACTTTAGTACACTGCAATTCACTGCATTGCACTCATCAGCCTCATACATTAGGCACTAAGAGCCATAATGCCGAGTAACTGGCAACAATCACATAAGAAAATAGTATTAGTGTGGTGATAACTACAAAAGCAAGATATTTCAATTAATTTATTAATATCTAAATTAATTAGGTTTATTTGATGGTAACATTCTATAGTTTGGTTTGAAAGTTATCATTACCAGTAAAAATAGGAATAAAAAATGTGTTTACGTTAGGTTTTCTACTTCAATTCGATATTATTCTGTTTCTACCTGTCTTTTGTACGCCGGGACTTATCAATATGCATTCATTATAAATCTTCGTTTCAATAAAATTACTGGTAAATATACACATATATAAGTAATGACTCATGAGCTTAATTATATCTTAGTTTTGTGTGTATAGAGAGATAATCTGCTAATTCAGTAAATGTAACAAGCGTGACGTGGTTTCTAATCCAAGATGGAAGGCACGAACTAGAACACTATCAAGCATTGATCGTAAATGTTGCCTTAATTATTAATATTGTATTCAAAAACTGCATTGTCATCAAACTCTCGTAGACGCAACGGCAAATTCAAGAATATTTTTCACATGCGCAATGCCGCATAACAATATTGATGTGGCTTATGTAACTCCACTAGATAAAACCACAAAAGCTGCTAGTTATGTACCCTCGCACTCTACATAAGCACGGAGGTTTTCATTTTAAATCACAATTCTCTGTTCTGCGCTCTATAAGTATAACAACGTCACCCGTTTTCGCTTCACAGAGTACAAAACAATGGGGTGCTTACGGTTTCCCTCGTCACGCCTGAAGCGGTGCGACCGTCTCACTCACTCTTATGCGTTTCACAATGGGTGCGAATAGCGCGCACAATGGCGACGAAAGCCACTTTCAGCTAATTTCCACCGCCGCCGTTCGTATCGTCCCATTTCGCTCCAAACTCCAGTGAGATCTAAAAATACTGGTTTATTTTTTTGCTGCTTTGATTTTATTTTTTTTTCCATGGATTCGTAATGCTTTCTTGCACTTTTAGTTAATAAGCCAGTGGTAAGGAAAGGAATTGTATTCAGAAAGATTTCGGTTTAAGGTAAAATCTGGGAGCCGTGGAGTTTGAAATATTAAGTACCTATGTGTATCCGTTATACTCGTTTAAGATCATTCTTTTGTTCATTTTGCCTGGTTCTATCCACACTTACATGGATTAGCGCTACATGACTTTAAATTTTTCATCCTGCAGTATCATTTGGTTATAATTTTATGGAAAGTTGCCTGACTGATATCAAAGTTTTTGAGAATAGGCCTTTTAGCCTACCACGCTCATATAAAGTAGGTAGGCAGATATTTACACGCTATTCAATTTTTGTGCAGACCCTGCAGGTGTATTGTTTTTTTCAGCTGTAACATTAAATTGAGCGATTATTAATTCCAAATACACACATAATGTTATAAGAAGCAAAAGGTGTGTATTTTACCTGCTATCTTGTCTGCAATATAGCAATCCAGTGCGCTTCGGTTTAGGTTATCGCTCAGTCGTAGATTTCACTTACAGAAAATTCAATGAAAACTGTAAAAAAAAATACTTTTATATTTGTGTGTAGATCTAAAAATTTTGAACTCGTAATGGTCTGCATTCCCGACATTCTGTTTAGAATGTAACTCTGGCAAATTGGACGATGCATGTTGATACTGTAGCTTACTTTAAATATATTACGAATACTTTAGAATGAAGATAGAGAACGGTGCAAGGCTAAACGTCAATATATTCTCCCCAAAAATGAAGCTCAAAATTCGAATACACAAACGCCTTGAACAATGCTTAGAAGAGCAGTCGTTGGAATAAATCGCTGTACTATGGATTATTTGTGAGAGCGGACGCGAAGATGTATTCGTTTCACATATCATGTGGACGCCTTTGTACTGAGTCTTTTTTTACTGCGCTGAATGGCGAGACGAGCATGCCATTCGCCTGATGGTAAGCAACACGACCGCTCATGGACACTAGCAAAACCAAACAACGCCATGAATTACAAAGCAATGCCTAGCATTCTACTGCGCTTGCCATTCTTAGACATATGATGTTAAGTTTCATTATGCCCAGCAGTTACTCTGGCTACAATGTCCTTCAAACCGGAATACAACAGTGCGTTTACACTGCTGTTTGAAGAAATAGACATTGAAGTGGTACCTACCAAGGCGGCCTCTAACAAATGAGAGACTTACCGCTAGGGACTTTGTGCAAACATTTATAGGATGTTTGAGGATTGTGTAGTGAAGAAATATTGTCGGAAAGGCCTCCTACCTAGAAGGTGCATATGAGAGTTATGGCCATTAAGTAAAGATAACTAAAACATAGGGTAAACTTCAAAGATAAGTTACTAACAGGACTGAAAAAATCATTCGCTTAAAGTTTAGCGGAATATTTAAAAACATCAGAATAACGTTACACTAGTCATGTGACCATGCCGTCCATGCCACCCAGGCCGAACACGGTGGAGGAACATCACATGTGGTCGCGATCCTCAGCAGTGAGGGAACGATGAGGAAAAAAAGTCATGTGACAGTAGATGAAAGAAACCGTGAAGGAACTTTTAAATTATTACCATTCGAGTAATCAAAAAATCAGCGAGTAATCAATAAATTAAACTGGATTAAAGATTTTCAATATCATAATATATTTAAACGGTCAAAAATCGGGTTCGTTTTTTGCCGACAGTGGTTTCACGATTGGTTTCTGGCGAATTACCTAATTATTACAATTGATTTAATGTTCATTGTGTATCTTCAGACTTATATTAACTTGCCATGAAAGGGGACATTACCAATAAATCTTATAAAAACAAAAATAGTCGATACATTTGAGGCACAACATTCCATCACATTGTTATTTAAATCAAAGCACATTGGACGACCGGTGCCGCAAATACTAGTTTGTATTACCTCGTGCCTACGTATTTGGTTTGTACAAATGGTGTTGTAATTAATATCAATTACCGAATTAACGATCGTGTCGCCGTTCACAAACATTGCCTAATGAATAAAGTTAACTTTACAGACACCATATCCCTGTGTTTTAAGTTCATTTGTGGATAGGGATCGCTGCGAACTATTTCACTTACTGATCGAGAAAATGTCGACAGTCATTGGTGATATTTTAGCGCATCAGTTATCACGTGTTCAAAGAACTAAAAGTGTCGACAAATGTCCTCAATATTGCTTCAATTTTATTACTTTTTCTGATAAATATTACGTATTTTATGACTGTGGTTGTAGTTGACCTCCGGCATTCCTAGTTCAACTTAAAAACATAAATGAACATGTATTGAAGGCCAGATTAATTCGTTTTACGTCCCACCTTTCGTTTTCTTCTTCAGTTATACGTAAAATCCTAGCAGATATTTAGTGTTAAGGTAGAAAACCGATAGCTGATAGAATAGGCATTTGAAACCAACATACCTGAATATACATTATATATGTGTAGTTGTGCTTTTAATTGCGGTTATTTGCAGTTAATTATCACTGTGACCGCAGTAGTGAAGGCTTGCGTCATGTACGTACAACACAGATTGTAATTACCAAGGAAGTGTTTGATTATTCACGAATCAGCAGTCACCAATTAGTTTGCTTCTTGATCAATTTTGATCCTATTGGACGTAATTGGTGTGGTTGGTTTATTTCCACAATAGGTTTGTGATTAAATGGAATTAGTAATGTGTCAGTTGATTGGCGGTCGCGACTGCAGATTACAGAGGCAATGATGGGGAATTTACAGTTGTAAATATAAAATTACAAGTAATGCGCTTCGATAAATATACGGTATTGTAATTTTAAACACATTAACATAATTAAAATATGAATGACAATGTCGTGACCATGACAGAGAAAGGGATGCTTCAGTGGTTACACCATAATGCAGAATTGATGCCTGTGGTATCGTTAATTGTAAACGTCTCTGGTGAAACTTCAGATTGAGTGTATTATTCAAAATATCCAAATAAGAGGTATTACACGAATGCCCTTTAGGTAGGATTTTAGCTGACACCCTGCATAAACACATACACACATGTGGGATGAGCAAGGAATTCAAATATGTTTGTTACTTTTTCAACTCGAAAGGGATGGATTGGGACAGATTTACATGCCTTGAGTAAAAATGAGACAAGACAGGGTAGGATATAACGGAACGGGACGGGAAAAGCAGTATCGCGGATGGCAGTCACATTGAGTTTAAATTATTAATAACAGTACGCGAAATAATATGTTGTTGATGTGGAATGAACTCAAAGAGTATCTGCACCCGGGCGAAACCGGGTCAGGCCGCTAGTTATTTATTAATTTGGTTAATTTATGAAAGGGGCCGATCGATATAATGTCGCTGCAAGTACAGGCAAAAAATATATATTCAAAAAAAATGTAAATAAATCATTAACTATTATCGAATATTCTTATACTTTTTTGATAAAGTGTAAAAAACGCTATAATGAATTACCGGTAAAGTTTAATTAACATAAATTCAATATTTCTCATACATCTCCTTCGGACATTTTTGTCATTTAAACAATTAACTAAGTATGCTCAAAGTATTTTACTAAGATTTTTTTAACCTCTCTACTCTAACCGTACTCCTACAAAATAATATAGTTAAGAAAAAAAGAAAACTTTAACATTGTCATAATTTTTAAACAGTTAGAATGGAAACTTACGCTGATAAGTAATTATTAGATTTCAGGTAATCTTATCAGAAGAGGTATGGTAATTTTTTATGTACAATTTATTTAATGTATTTAAAGGAATACATCGTTTTCATTACGAAAATATCCTCTTTCCCACATTCTAATAGAAATGTACCGATATCATTTTATAAGCTAACTTGTCAGCACCAACAAAGCCCTTATGTTTTCGAATGTCGATCGGCTTATATCGCCGGTCGCGCAATAAGCCCTTGGGGAGAGTCGGGCTAAATGGTAATGAGTGAGCGTGGCGCAAGTCGCCACGGTTCGCCGACACGGCTCGCCCTCCCCAGGGCCAGGGCGCCACCGTTCGTATGTTTTTCACATTATAACATCATTGCTTTAATAATTTATTAATATTTATTGTTTACGCACATACTGTTGGGGTAGTAGCATATTTTTTTGTGTAACAATGTGACCTTTTTTTAAGGTGAAACCATAATGTGTTCAAACATTTGATTTCGGGGCACGTTCTTTTATTAGGAATTGGAAAAATGGAATCGGTTATTTTTGCACCGTCAGTGATCAATTGGATAACTTTGTTTGTATATCGATAGCATAGTAAACGTATAAATATGAATTTACCCATCTCAAATTGAAATGTGTATCATACTAGGTGAAGCGATAGTAATTTCGGAATCATCTCGTCGCCGTCACATTTTGACACAGCGTATCGAGACACGTAAACAATTGGTTTAACAAGTCAAGAGCGCTGACAATGGGACGCGACGAGCCAAGCGTGTCCCGATTATGCTCCCCTGCGTATGATAATCATCAAAATATTGCATCACTTATCGAAATATTGTAAGTGTCAATCAAAGAATTAAGTTGAGTATTGTGTAGTGATGCGGCCGCGTGTGTGGCGCGCGCTCGTCGCTCGCCGCTCGACGCTCGGCTGAACGCTCGCGTGCGCCATTTTAACCGCCCCATTGTTTTGATTTTTGCGCGTGAAATGTGACGTCATTCTGCTACATACATTATTGTGAGCTCATGCGTAGCACGCACTTAATGTTTAAAATTAAAGAAACAAACTGAAATAGCTGTGGAGTTTGTATATTTAATGCCGACGGTTGATATTCTTATACGTTGCATTGGTGATTTTGGACCCAATTTACATATATTTCGCCTTTGGTTCCTTCACGTTTCGGAATTCACCGGGTAAAGAGACTGTTAATAATTAGATAAATATTATCGGAGTCATTCTCTTGCTCAAAACTACATACATTTTATACGAAACGCAATGTATTTACTCCCATATTCGGTGTGATCATTAGGTTATGCTAGTATTAAAAAATGACATCTACTCACCCTGTGTACCCTGTGACGTCGCATGTGTGGACCACGTACTCTTGTAGGATGCATCTGCAACAAACATACATTATGAGGGATGAAGTATACATATATCATATAATGACGTACCTGAAATACGAAAGAATTAAATCCAGTTTAAAGAAAAGGACTCTCGATATATTCCTGCGACGTTTTTAAATTCAATGAAAATGTTAACACGTGAGAGCAGAAATAAGGGGTACAGCATCATGTCTTTTTGGCGAATTTAACAAACGCTAGAATTTATTTTGATATAATAAATATAAGTTATCTCTACAATTATTTCGTTCAACTTAGAATGCATTAAGTGTCATGTTACATTTTTATTTTAATTGATTTTTCATTTTAGAGAATAATTGAATTGACTTAACTTTACACAATTGTTCCAAAATGTTACAAATACGCCCGGCCCTTTAAAGTATTGGGTGACCCGCAGATAAGAAAATTATCGAGCGAAATGTATTATTTTAAATTTTAATTTTGATGGTGGGTGATCGACATAAATTATCGCAAAGATTTATGAGCTTTTACTGCTAGATGGAGTGAGTAGGCTTGTATTGACTGAGGTATTTTCTACCTTCAAACAACAAAGCAGAGTTACCCAAGCTTTTTGTTCTTGGAGACCCTTTGTCATGTCTTTCGGTAATATATAGACCCACATGCTTACATAGTTGATTTCTGCATATAATTATTCAACTTCAAGCATATTTTGCTTTTGTTAGAGCTCAAGTTTTATCTCCAAATTATAAATTTATCTACGAAGTATAAAATATCACTTGAACAAAATAACAATTACACTTGTATAAACAAAATTCAAGCCACTGTCGTGATCTCTCATTTTTAGTCGATTTCAAAGGGACAACACGTTCAATAACTGACATACGATTATGAATAAGACCGCAAGAGCTATTATACACTATGTTCAAATGTTGTCTTTGCAGATATACTACAACATCATTCAAAGCGTAAGAGCACTGAGCATCGTATGTGTATATTTAATAATCAGTTGTACTATAATTGAGTTACGGTTGCATCTAGACTAGCAACCACTTATCACTTACGTCCTGACAGTTCTAATACAGGAAATCGATTAAGGCGAAGATAATTGGATCTCCCGCGTGATCGCCGCTGTCCAATCTAAACGTAGTCGGGTCATTCATACATACGTATATAGTCATATTACGGCCGTAATGACTTCATGTTTTGATATACGTAACTGAAATTATGGAGATGATAATGCAGTTACTAATAATTATTTGTTATGATGGATGATGCTCGCAGTTTCGTCAAGAGGTTTACGTTATTCCTTATTTGTTTCATTTTTATACGACGAAAAATGTGATAAAAGCATTTTTTTTCCTTGAAATCATCTATTTGTTGCTAAGATATGTTAAATTAAATCGTACTGATCCAGTAACAAAAATAATGTTTTGTACATATCGTAAGTTTTTTTTGTTTTAATCTGGCACGGCATAGTGAATGCATAGCACGAGATGGTATGAGCTAATGCCGCCCAGATCGAGTACCGAATGGTATTAGACGGTAGTCTCATACCATATAAAAATCAAAATATAATATAATTTTAAGTTATACTGGCAACAGATATGTGTAAGCTAAATTTCATTGCGTGCAATAGTTTTTGCTTGCGACGCATAGAAACATACAGACAGACATAGACCTAAAAAATAGCTTTTATAATTGCTGTTATTACAATCCATCTCATTTTAGATTATCTTAAATATCTCACGTACATTGTTCATTTTCTATTTTGCGACATTATTCATACAGATATGACTTTTAAGAATGTTTTAGTAGTATACCACATTTACATCAGATAAGTGGTTTATTTTTGAAAATGATGACAGATGGCTGTGAGGACTATGCACGTGATTAAAAAATAAATTGTGCAAGAGATCCACAATTTTAATAAAAAAGGTTTCTGGTTTAAGTAATTGTATTTGGACTATGTTTTAATATAATAATGTATACAATGATATGATTTTTTTAATATAATAAAAATAAGGGATAGATAATTTACGTTAAACTTGCTTCTGCCCGCAAACTTCGTCTGCATGAAAAAAAAAACTTTATTTGGAATTTCCTATCCTGTCCCTTTATATACCGCCCATCCTATCTCATTATCCTTTAAGACATGTAATTCAGTCCCATCCCACCCCATTGAGTATAAAAAGTTACAACTATATTGGAATTCCCTCCTCATCCCACGTGAACAATACATTTTCCTAACCGACTCCGAAATGTGCGATATGGCCTAGTCTGTCGTGGACGCCCACAACATCTCAAACGGACGTAAAAAACAGTGGTAGTGTAAGGCATCCAAGCCCACTATAATAGTTTCACACCCGGAGACGACGCGGACGTAAATCTGGTCACCGAGGGGTTTATAGTTAGTATGCTGGCGTAGGTTTTGTTAGGGATCCGGCCCGGCCACAATCTGCAGCGTGCTGGGCTGGAAGACCGGAGACACTGACGTATCCCTTTGGGAATCGCCTGGGGTACCGATTGGGAGTTTAATAGTTTTTCTTCTTGGAGAATAAAAGGCACTTATGTAAAAATATTTTGTTTTTTTATTGCCTGTGTATTTTGTAGCGAGTGATTCGTTACAAGTTACCAAAGTCTTATAAAACTATTATTTTAATAAGTGCTATGGGTTAAATTATTTGTTCTCAGACCGGGTAAATCAAGACATAGTAAGTCCTATATCGGACAAAAGTTAATCATCAAGTAGCGGCTATTGACTTGTTGCACATAAACATGTATTTATTAAGTATAAATAAATAAATACAGCCTACAGTCACATACATAGTCCTGCCCCACTCTAAGATCGAGTCTTGTGTCGTGGGTATCAGGAACTACGAGAGACTTTTCTCTCTCACAAACACCCAGACCCGATATCAATACCTGTGGTTCACACAAATATTACATGGGTTACTCACAAATACGTGTTTGTGAAAGGGCAGACACATACATAAAAACACACCCGGATGATATGACACGGCACAATAAAAGCTCGGGAACTTCACTATAGTTGCCCAAAGGTATCGTGAGTCTTGACACTTCTTTAACCCTGCGACGAGGGTGCGACGGCCACACAAATGTGAGAGAGGGATTTTCACGCTATTAAAGGATTGTCAGTACAAGTTGGGTAAGTGCCGCGGTCGTTTACAGCGCATTCATATAAGGGTGTGCATTTTAAGGCACAAAACAGTATGGTTAGTTAAGATTCTGTTTGGCTCACACTTCTAAATGCTCAATTATTGCTTTAGGTTTTAAATTGAAGCGCGTGTGTCCATATTCCGAGGCTCTTCATGGAGTAAAACAATTGTGCATAAGTAATTTATTTTATGACTGATGATCCGTAATAAATCTTTTATTAAACATAGTTAAACTTTCGAAGTACGAGCACTACTGCTTTGCTATAGGTTGCTTAAAATATAAATAAGTGAAACCAAATATTTTTAGACTGAAATAAATGGTTAGGGAATCTGCAGTTTATTGCACTTTTCTAAAACAAGTACTAACTTTTTGTCTCCATCTTACAGGATAATTAGAAATTGCTGGCCCGATTGTGATAAATCCCCGCATACAATTTGTCAGCTATGGCAGAAATAATGTATGGTGCATTATCCCACAAGAAACAAATAGGTTGGGAGAAACAGTAAAGGTCGTTATAAGAATTTTCAAAAAAGTCAAGACTTTTATTGTCAAAATTGCAGGAAAGAATCTATTCCACATTAAAATGTTAGAATGGCCACTGCCCGATTCTACCAATAAAGTTTTAAAAGACAACAACAATTAATTTATGGACATAATTTTACCCAACATTAGGTAGAGTACTCCGTACTATTACAGGCGATTTTCTTCATTAGTATAATAAAGTGTAAGAGAGATTTTAAATATCTTATATCGTCGTAAATACTACAATAATGATAATATAAAAATAAGAATAACGGTTATACCAAGGATTTTTATTTTTTTATTTGGCGCAGTTACTGTATACAAATCTTGAAGAAATAATAATTATAGATAAACAGAGGTAATAAATAAGGATATAAGGATTCCCGAGACAAAAGTATCCTAAGTGATTCACATGTTTATAATAAAGAAATCAACTAAAATCATATTGTTCTGCTGCTTCGTGGCTGCGACAAAGAAGAAAAATATAGACATTTTTATAATTAAATAATTTTATCATATTGGTGACATGTATGAAACTCTATCAAGTAATTTATATGAATAATTAAAATTATCACAGTTATTCCAAATGCAATTGATTACATAAATAAAGAATGTAAAAAGGGGATAAAATAATTACAAGATTAATAATTATAATCAATTGGAATGAGTTACAATTTGTATAAATAAGCTAAAAGTTATAAATCAATTAGCAGTACCTACATACATACTGCATTATTATTTTATTTTTTATTTCTGCTTCATTAATCTTTCAGTAATAAATCAATATATATAACTCTTACATTAACGCGACGTGGTTGGGTGTTTTGATTGTGTGTAGGTAAACGAAGGTCACAAATTAGTTAATGTACTTAACATAAAGTTGTTAAAATTATTGATAAATGCAGTAAAATTCAAAGTGACTTGTTTTATGTTCGATACCTAAATATTTAAGATGTTAATTATTGTTTTAAAGTTAATTTCAATTAAGTTATTTCAGGATATGTTTTCTTTAGTTGATTAACTACTTAGTATGTCCGATTGTAGTGTATTTAAACTGAAATTAAGTAATATTAAATACTTAATTAGCCTAATAATCATTAGGGTCAACACATAAATAGTATGATCTACTGAAGTCCATCTGATCAGTATTTAAACGCTGTGGTAGAATAAGGTCATATAGCCTTCAAATGTTAAAGTACAAAAATAATGATCAATTAAATATTGATTGTGTTACTAATAAATATTTAAAAAAAAACAAAAAGTTTGTGCCACAACTTCATAATCATATTCTCGAAATTTAAATCATAGCCTGATAATGTTATCAACTCATAACACAATCAAAATTGACTTCATGTTATACTTATCTACATCCAAGAATGACATGTTCGGCCTCATCACTTGTGTACTAAATAACTCGATAAAAACCGGCCAAATAAAGCACACGGTACACGTAACATCACGCATGTATCACAGAGCACGAGCACAATAATAAAGAAAGATATTCACCGGCAAATAACATAGAGAAGTTGGTAAATGTGCCCGACCGACTGAGGTAGTCGGCGGAACTCTTAATGTCTAACATGTTGCTAGCGACGCGGCGGCATGACGGGCGCGCCGGCACTCCGAGCGCGAGCGGCGGCAGGGTGCCGGCGCGGCCCGGGGGCGGCGCGCGCGCGGCCACGCCCTCGAGCACCCCCACGCGCACCCTCCAATCGCACAACACTACGGCTAATCTTTATCTCAGAAAAATAAACACGGTGGGCGTGAGATAATAATGCGCTCCGGCGGCGCTCGTAATCAAGATGCTTTGAGCCCGCGGCCGACTGTCACCGAGCGGCTTATCCGCCGCCGCGCACCGGCCGCGCCCGCACAGCCGCCGCCGCCAGCCGCCGCAGCGCGCCCAAATTGAACTTCGATTCGAGCTTTTTTATTCTCATTAACCGCCTATTGAGCGAAGTCGGCGCTCCGGTCGAAGCTTGTTTGTCGCGGCTGGGCTTTGTGACTTTTTTTAATTTTGCCCACAAACAATGTTCGCCCGTGGAGGTCTTTTGTATTATTTTTTTATAAATCGACCGGCGGCAACCGATTCTTTCCTATCTTGATAATTGTCCATATAATTGGTCGGGTTTTAGGCATATTGTGCACTGAATTTCAGAGCCATTGTTTCCAGATGCTCACTCGGCGACCGAATGAATTTTTCACAGCTTTCCATTCTGATGTAAATGATTGCTTTGTTCTATTCGCATTTTGTTACACGTCCAACATACAATACAATACTTACCATATTTTTGGGACAGACGTCATTGTTGTATAATATTGTTCAATAATAATGACCAGCATTTTTATTCAGAGACGAACATTTGCCTAATAATTATAATATTACTTCTTTGAAAACGCATATTATGTGAATTAATGAAAATGGGCTTTTATTAAAGGTCATTGTTTGGCGCTAGCTATACATGATTCCTTATCCTGTTTGGAAATTAGCCATGGTTGTCGGCTTGAAGGTCAGGTGTCTGCGTGCTTCAAGGATTGCCTCACGCGGTGTAGCAGTTATTTTCTTGGCAAATGGCAGGCCAAGCGGATGTTTTCAACATATCATGACGTTGTACTTGTCAGCAGTCGTATAAAATGAATCCTTCCAACCGCTTGATGGAGGAAAAGGCTAGTGATGCAATATCACAGAAATATTTGACAGCCTCCGTGGCGCAGTTGGTTAGACGCCGGCTGTGAAACGAGAGGCCTCGGGTTCAATCCCCGCACCGAGACAAATGTTATATACATACATATATCAAATACCTAATTTTAAGGTCAATTAAAAACAGCACAATTTCCAATTCGTCACTTAGGGTACCTAAGGGTAGTACACTGAGGGTTGAATAATGAACATGGCAAGTGATCACCGCACTAAATAACCTTGTCAATCGAAGGAAAATTTAATCAATAGCGGTTGCAGCGTGGGCTGTACGATCCGGTCACATTTAATGGATATCATTTGTGTATAATATAACAGCGGATGTTAGTTAATAAACATACATACATAAACATACGCCTTTTTCTCAGTAGGGGTAGGCAGAGACGCTACCAGGACACCCACAACAATCTTATTGCCATATCGGGCACACATTCCTGACTCCAGGCTGATAATGAATAGAAAAACCAAAATCACTTTGCCCAACCGGAGATTCGAACCCAAGACCTCGGCGTTATAATCATACCGTAATACAACTGCGCCACCTAGGCAGTCTATACAGTGTATCAGTTTTTAATGAAGAAAATGCTGTCCACAAATTATTAAGTGGACATTTCTCGCCAGTCAAGATAACGATTACAGCTCACTCGATTCCGGAAGTACTATGGCTGATTCTATAATGCAATATACTTCAACGAAGTTTTATACCTCGCTTAGATCGCCATCTAGGTAGAGATACATAAGCAAAGCCCTATTTTTATTGGTTTTATTCGATTTTTTTTTACTTTACGCCTTCGACGTACGTTTTGGTTGATGGTAAACCATTAAACACAATATAGTACCTACTCACTATATTGTGTTTAATGAGTAATTCAATCACTACATTTGAATTTCGTGGTATTTAAAATCTGAATATTTTAAACACTGAGGATTCGAATCCCGGGTCGCGCAAAGTGATATTGGATTTATTGAATATTTTTTTATTAATTATCAGCCCGAAGTCAGGAATTTGTACCTTATATGGCGATAGTTTCGCTCCTTGTCATATCGTGGGTCGGAACATACAAGGTGAAACGTGGGTATCTTGGTAGCATCTCTGCCTTCTCCTTCTAGGAATAAGGCGTGAGTATATGTATGTATCTACTACAATCTATACATATAATAAAAATGTAAATGGTCGATGTCTGTACATGGAAGATATTTAAGAAGTTTCAACGCGGGGGGTCTTTATAACAGCAACAGAATCCAAAATATTTTTTTTAGAATTTTTGTCTGTCTGTATGTTTGCTTGCGCATCACGCAGAAACTACTGCACCAAATGAGATGCGGTTGTCACAGTTGTATTGCTGCAGGTTCAACTTAAAAACTGGTATATGTTGCATTTGCATACAGGTGTTTCTTTTTGTTTGCTTGTGCATCACGCAAGAACTACTGCTCCAAATGAGATGCAATTTTCATAGTTGTATTGCTGCAGGTTTAACTTAAAAATTGGTATATAATGCATTTACATACAGGGTGTTTCTTTTTGTTAGTTTGCACATTACTCAAAAACCACCGCACGAATTGAGATGCAGTTTTCACAGTTATATTGGTGTAGGTCCAGATTAAAAACTGGTATATATTTAATTAACATACAGGGTGTTTCTTTTTTATACCCATAGGAAATACAGAGAAATTGATTTAGAATCCTCTGGTAATATTAAACTGTTGTCTGTTACATGGCTTGAGTGAGAATGAAATGGGACAGGCGGGATACAACGGGACGGGACGGGACGGGACGGGACGGGATGTGAAATACCAAATAAAGATAATCACGCTGACGATGTTTGCGGGCAGAAGCTAGTCTCATATAAAATTAGAGGTTAGTGAGAACGCTCGCCAAATTTCTAGAGTTATGTCATATTCGTAGTAGTGAAGGCGTGCGTATGGTTTCTGGTTAGCTTTAGGAAATATAAATTCCAATAGTAAGTGTGAGATAGTAAAGGTTATAATGATTGTATACTCCAAGACATGGAACAGAAATAGAACAAACTAAAAGTAATATTTAATGGAAAATAGACTAGCAGTATCAGAATGTTGTTTGTATATTTTCTTCACACTTTTAACGAAATGTATAATGTCATAATATTGCAGTTAAAATAGTATTCTTTTAAAAAGAACAAGCAATCAACATAGCCCGTTTTAAAGCAAAATCAGAAAAATCGCCAACGAAAACTTCAAATTGAAAGGAGAAACAAACCATCTGCACTGAATTTGAAATAGACTTTATTACGTCCATTGGAAACTTCCAATTTTCCTTTGTGAGCTCACAACGGGAGCAGCCGCGCCGACGCTTTGAACGCAAAATGAGTAAAATACCCTCCAAGCGCACACATCGCACAACTTAATTAAACACGAGTGCTGCTATCTATGCCACTGGATCTCGCCTTTGTTCTAAGGGATCTCTTATAATGTATTCACCATTCCCATATTGCTTGTAGACCTAATTTAATCAAGATAAAGCACTGGTGCAAGGGCCTGTATGGCTCGTTAGTTATATAAAATTGTGAGATAGAGTGCTTCGCTTCCAATTCTCTCCTCTTGTTTCTCTTTTTGCCATTTTCATCCTCTAGCCCACAAACTTGACTGTTGATTATAGTCCTCCGTCTGGAAGATAGATATTTCTATGCGCTGTTGTATGCATCTTCTGCGGTATATTTTTGTCGTTGTCATTTCAGTTATATGAATTGTAATGCTGAACACTGGTTTCCTTGAGTTTATATGAATGAAGATGGTGACAATTAGTAAAATAACGACGATTTATTACTTCTACAAAAAGTACCCAGTAACGGAGAGCCAGAAAAAGATAGCAACTCGCGGCACGTTTGTAAAGAATATGACAGAGGTGCTCTTATTGCATTGTGTCAAAGACGCTTCACCGTTAAGGAAGTTACGTCATTTTATAAGTATTTGAAGTTCAGATCTAAAAAAATATATTTTGGAAGAATTATGCAAAATAAATAGGTCCTCGGCTTTTTCAATGTTATGTTATGTAATACTAAGTTGGTATAAATGTATTTTATACAAATTGTACAGGTATGTTTTTGAAGATAAAGTGATATAGATGTTATGCCATAGCGAAGATAACATTTCAAGTGCCAAATCAATTGGTGTAAATGATTAACTTTTGAAAATCATTTTAACTTATATCTAAACGAATTTTAAAACTCATTTAAATTTTCGAAGAACTTCGCGATGTCTTCAATAGAAATAAAATATGAAAACGGAGTTCGATTTTCGATGCGGTTCATAACTTATTGCATCATAGAAAACTTCTTAGTGTCGGGATGATTCTAAAAACAAAGTGGAATATAACATTTAAGCGCACTTTGATGTAAACTATAAAAATATTTTTTATTTTGAATAAAGTAATAAGCAATATAAGTATTATTGTTTTATTTAATAAATACAAAAGAGTCAATTATAAAGCTTGAAGAAGAGTTATGTATTTGAAATTTAATAAATACGAGTACATTTTAAATTATTTGAAATAAATTTTAAGTTAAGTACACTTTCGGTCAAATATTACTTAATATAATTAATCTTAAGCCAAACTATTAAATTCAAGTGCCATAAGCTCATGAGCGACATTAAGCTATTTTTAATAGTGTTTAATCGTGTATTAATACATTTATTAATCTATTAATCAAAGCTACGCGCGTAGCTTAAGACTGGCAGGTAGGTGTGCGTGATTCGCACGTAGCGACACACCGGGTGCTACGTAGCCCGCGCGTGTGTGCGTAGCACCGTGATCGATGGCGGCGCGCCGGTGCCGTGCGCCTTCCGCACGCGAGACGTTGCCGCTCCATGCTTTAGGCCCGCTACGCGCTCAGCTCAAATACATATACGATTAAAAGCCTGCATTTTTAACTGTATACGCTTTTATATTGAATGCGTTGATGTCCGGTCTGTTGTCAGTACGCCGATGGCCATGGCGTATTGTCTGCGAAATTTTGTTTTGTTTTGTTTCCATTAAAAAAAAATCGTTTTACGTCAGTTTCAAGTGTATTCATGATGTCAAGGCTTCAGAGCTTCATATGTACAATGCAGGCTTTCACACACAGCTTTGTTGGCAATAACGTTTCGAGCATGCAGTGGCTGCCACGTAAAGGCTTTGAACACAAGCTGTCAATATTTCGGCAAGTGAATATTGCAACTTGTACAGTTGAGGGAGATAATAACTTTCAATAGCTTCCATACTGTCTGACAGTACAAGTTATCCGTACATTCGCTATGTATTTTTTGCTTAAACATCACGAGGCAGCATATCCAGGGTAAAAGTATGTATATCTTTTCAATCTGAAGGAAATGGTAGTATACTGAAGATCTATAAAGAGTGTTTTCCCAAGAACTTGAGACATGACTTCTATGTGTAAGCTCTAGTCCGGGTCTGACCCTGGACTATGTGATTCCAATTGGTGAGCAGCGTCGAGTACATCCGCGTATCGATTAGCATGTTGCGTCGCCGCTGCTAATTATTATTACCGGGCGGTTTAATATTGTGAAGTCTGGCCGTTAAGGGGCAGTGCAGCCATGTATATGCTTCAACATTTTTGTTCCGTTGAGAAAGAGATTTTGTGAAAAACATTACTTTAGTGCCCTGTTCAAAGATAATACGGTGTTTTATTATTCAAGTCATTGTAATGCTTACGCAAATATTTATATAAGAGATAAGAAAGCGGTAGTTAATTTAGATGAGGACTGGATAGATTATTGAAGTAAGTAGTATGTGGGGTTGAGCCAGCGTAAACGAGATATAATGGCTGATAGAAGAAGAAGATAGCATAAGGAATATCAGAACCTAGAATAAAGTGTAACTTTCAGCTGGTAACTATTCTAAATAATCCAAATGCTGCATAGTGTTATAACTCGATTTCGACTAGAGTTCAGATTCGACAAACATGTAAATTCATATTATACAAATGTAAATTGCAATAAACCTCAAAATTTGTTTTATACTTGCCACACGTATAGTCAGAGATAACTCGCAGTAAGCCCATAAATCGCAGTCGATATTTGTAAGGCATACATTCTACAGTACTACAGTAATATCATTTCAGAAAAATTACCAATTTTTTTTATTATCTGTATGCCCTTATCATCATTCTCTTGCACGGTTTCGACGCCACTTGACTTTTCAAACATGTTGCAAAATTTAGCTTATCAATTTACGACCGATTGCTTGACATCGACCCTTTGCAAGGCGATCCAGTCGATATCATTATTAACAATACGCGAACACAAACAATTCGCAACTCCGATGCAACTTTTCAATATCGTATGAAATATTTTCAAATAAAATCTCAGTGTTCCTCCTTCAAATATTCTTTTCCGGGACAGCCAGGCTATTGCCGGTTTGAATCATAAGATTGGCTAGATCCACATTTCCAATAAATGCATCCTATAAGGTTATTTTTCTCGAGCCAGGCCTAGCAATGTTATCTACTCAATTTTGCAGTCGGTAGTGACAGGATGTTGCAGCATGGTACATCTTTAACAGGAGGTAAGGGAAAATGGAAAACAGAACGACGATGTTCCCACGAAATCGGATTGTTTATTGAAAAATAAAATGTTACCCAGTCATCTTATTAGTGATGTGTTTTTAGTTTGGCAGCTACATTTTATTGTAAATTGCAATTCAATCATACTCGTATTATAACGATTTCAAAGAAACCAAGAAGTTTTTAGTGTGTACACTTGGTCATCTATGAAGAAGAAACGCGTATCGTATAAAAATAATTGTGATTTTTCACTCTTCATCTGTCTTGGATCTTATTGTAAATGAAGCATTAAACACGATGTGTTTTATACGTAAAGCTATAATCCAGCCAGCGATCATATAAAATGCTTGTAGAATATTCACAGAAATGAATTTGACATTCATGATATAATTTCTAAGTTGGTTATGTAGATATTTATGCCAAATTCAGTAAGCAGTTTCAATTTAGATTATGGGCAAGCTGCTGTTCATGAAATAATCTCCCGCCAGACCTATAGCAAGCTTCGGTACTCCGTGCATTGCGAAGTGGATGCATTGTAAGCGCGATTTACAGTAGATCCAATATCGACGAGATATCATCTCTATTACGAGTGGTCTAGACTACATCTCCGTCTCCTAGCTTCATGTGTTATATACTTAGTTTGTGTGCTGGTATATTTCAAATCGTATCATACTCTCGATTGCAGAGGAGGCCCGTGCCCTGCAGTGGGTCGTGGGCTGATACAGATATTTCAAATACTATCTATAAGTTCAAAGGTGAAAAAAATAATTAAAAATAAAATTTAAATGATTTTACTAACGCCATTTCATCGAATCCCGAATACAGAAATCGGAAGAAAAACAGGTTGTGGACGTGGGAGAACGCGTCACCAAGTTGAAGTGGAGTTAGGTAGGTATCTGGCTAGGCGTTTAGACGGCAGATAGATTAAGCCACTGACGGAGTGGTGGCCAAGAGAGGCACGGCGGGCAAGAGGCAGACCACCTGCCGGCTGCCAGATGGTCAGATGATATCGTGAGAGTCGCAGGAAAACACTGGATTCGTTTAACATATAATAACAGTAAAATATGGCGGGCTAATGAGGAGGCCTATTTGACGTGGGCTGATATAAATAGATAGAAGTTCAATATTGAAAAAAATAATTTAAAATAAATATCAATGTTTTTCCTTGAACAAATATTTACCGGGATATTCGAGTTGTCGCCGGTTTAAATTAGAAGCGTGGCCAGATCACCTACTTCCGAGAAATGTATCCCATAATGTCATTTTTCTCGAGCCAGGCCTAGTAATCCTAATAATATTATAAAGGCGAAAGTTTGTGTGTTACTTTTTCACGTTCAAACGGCTAAATAAGTTTGATGAAATTTGGTATGGAGGTAGCTGACACACTGGATTTACACTTAGGCTGCTTTTTATTCCGAATAATTTAGTGAAAGAATTCCGGTATATTTGTTACTTTTTTGTATTCAAAGCGATGAGATGGGTCTGGATTACATGCTTAGGGTGAGAATGAGACGGGACGGGCGGGATATAACGGGACGGGACGGGATGGGATGGGAAATTGCAAATAAAGTTTATCACGCAGACGTAGTTTGCGGGCAGAAGCTAATTCCAAATAAAGTTAATTACGCAGATGAAGTTTGCGGGCAGAAGCTAGTATTGAATGAAATGCAATCTGATATTTGAGCCTTAACACTGACAATATGTTAACATGAAATATATTTAAAATTGCAATCTTTGCGTCGAGTTGCAGAATTGAACCAATGCTCATGTGCATTCGAATTATTGTTTGACGCGCTGTTAATGAGAATTTTAGGAACATGTATTGGGTTGATTGCAAATTTAATTAAAGCGTATTCTATTCGGAAAATACGGATGCCATTTTGTGAATAATATCTGCAGTATACTATACTGTACTCGATTGGTCCTATTCATTTCCTTTAAATGTTTTGGCGGAACATAATATGTAAAATGTTGGCGCAAAGGGCATTTTAATTTACAAATTCGTATTTTTACATTTATTCAGCTTCTGGGCATAGCGTCTGCATTGATCTTTTACGTACTGTTATGGACTATTATAGTCTAATTTGCTCACGCTAGTAATTAAATTTGTATATAAAGAAATGATTTATGTACAATGACAGTCAACAGATTAAGCTCGACGATACTTAGTTAACATCTAATTTTAAGTAATATATGTATTATTGGAAAAGGAGTTTTTAAAAGGACCCATGGTGAGTCTTCCTAACAGTGCGTGGGGTTGGTACCCGTATAACTTAAACTCCGTTGACCTTAAGCATATAATTTTCCATCCGGCTGCATGCCTAACGTAATATCTTTCGTGAGTAGACCTTTGCTATTTAGAATTTTTCTGTACTAGTTAAATCAAATAAATAAATAGTAATAAATACACCCAAATACAGTCACATGCATAGTCCTGACCCCACACTAAGATCGAGTCTTGTGTCGTGGGTATCAGAAACTACGGGAGACTTTTCGGTCTCACAACATAAACTCACGCCTTTATCCCCGAAGGGGTAGGCAGAGGTGCCACTAGGACACCCACATTTCGCCTTGTATGTTCCGTCCCACGATGTGATAGGGGGCGAGCCTATCGCCATATCGGGCACAAATTCCTGACTCCGGACTGATAATGAATAGAAAAATCCAATATCACTTTGCCCGACCCGGGACTCGAACCCGAGACCTCAGCTTTGTAACCGTACCGTAATACAACTACGCCACCGAGGCAGTTTTCGGTCTCACAAATGTTTTCGAAATCAATATCTTCCGGATCAGAATCTGATATTTTGCTTATTTTTGCAGGTTTTGTTAAAACACACCCAGAATCCAAGGCAAAGCGAGCTTAGAAGTGGAGTTTTTGCAGCGTTAATTACGTTTCACTTTCCATTCTAAGCCCGTCTAATAGGATTGTGGGACGGATTTTCATTACATTGTCTCGCCTGATCGCTCGGCTAGTAGTCAAGGAGGAAATCGATGTATTTTGGAGACTAAAACCACAAGATCTTCCTTGCCTTCGACAGCTTATTAGGTCACCGCAGGTTCTTGTTGATGTAGGTACAGTATATATGAAAAGCGAAAGACTAGATTGGTCAGTATTCAAATTATACAGGGTATCTCAAGACTGCGACCGAAAACGAAGCCAGGTGGTAGTTTTAGTGGTCCCAAACACGATGCAAATAAAAATTTCGCCAAAACGGTAACAGATATTTTTTTAGAATTTTTTAATAATCATCGTGTTTTAGTGGTAAATACCTAGTTTTTGCGAAAATACAAATTTAAACCCTTAGGCACCATTGCGTGTTTAAAAATAAAGAGGTGTACATCATTATTTTAGGAAAACTATGTATATATCACCCAAATACAAAATGTAAAAAATTACAAAAAAAAAGTTGTCGATTTTTTTTGCGAAATTTTTACTTGTATTATGTCTGAAGTCACTAATACTACCACCTGGCTTCGTTTTTGGTCGCGGTCTTGATATACCCTGTATATTTAATATACACATAATATGTTCGTTTTATTGCATAAATGGTGAGACGAGCATGCCAATTGCCTGATGGCAAGCGATACGACTGCCCACTAACAGTAGCAAACCAAAGAATTCCATTATTACAAATCAAGGCTTGGCATTCCATTGCACTCGCCATCCTGAGACATAAGATGTTATGTCTCATTATGTCCAGTTGTTATTATGGATACAATGTCATCCAAACCGGGAGAAATAGACATTGCGGTGGTACGTACCCAGGCGGCATCTCACATATGAGAGACCTATCACTAGTAAATTTTCGCTTCGCTTGTGACACTGTTTTGCACAATTTTATTGAATTTATTCAATCCTGGAATGGTGGTGTATACTGAAAGCCTCTTCAAGATTCATTACGGCCAGAAGCTTCTTTCAGTGATCGGACGTACAGAAGGTTAATCTAGTAAGCCTTAAACATTTTTTGTATTGTCATTCAGTTAGAAGTTAAATTATTTGGCATATTTAATCGAATATTGGCTATAAAACTCATTTTGCCAGGTATTAGAATATTGTTAAAAGTGTAGGAGTTAAAAGTAGCCGAATACGAAATCTCAATTATTCATAATTCACACTTAATATTAAACTACCAGTATATTAATACAAATGATTGATTCAAATTGTATGGGTCCTTAAATGATTTGATTCTGCACCAAAATAATTTATTTTAGTTCTTTAGAAATGTAAATAACCAAATCGCGTAATTTTATCAAACAGCAATTCCCTCACGAAATAAGGTGAAGATTGGAAAATCCAATAGTACAATTCTGGCTAATTCGAATAGGAACTGTCTGGGCGAATCGAATGTTTAGAATTGAACAAATTGTCTGGGATTTTATGAATTCCGGATATTCGACGGCAGGTGCAGTCTGATAAGTGTCTGGGTGGCATAAGGCATTTAGTTGACAGTGGTGTATTAATTTACTTTGTTTACATCATGTTTATTGAGAATAAAAAAAATATTATCATTGTACTCAACCATAGGAAATTATTATAATAATAAATAATAATAATAGATTTTAATTCTCATTATAAAAAATATAGTAACATAAGTTGCCTTTATAGTATGTTTAATTAATGTATAGTTTATATGCTATAGGTTTTAACCCGTGGGCTCTCACTAGGCTCTCTGCCATTTTACCAACCATCCATAAAAAATGGAAGACGTAAAGTAATGTTTGAAATAAAATTAAATGTCTCCCGCTGATGTGTTAATGTTTTTCTTAAGGATTTGTGTTATTGGAGCGTCGTGAAATCGACACGTGATGTTACGGGTGACTTTAACTGATGACTAGCCTAATCAACGATTTACTTGAAGATGGTGAATGACGCCTTAAGTCGCCTATACTTTACTAATTCAAAGTAGTCGTAGTACATTGTATCTCTTGATCAGAAAAATGCTGCAGTCTGTTGAGAAGCGTAGTTTGAATTTCAGATTCTCGTTTTTCATCAATTCTCAATATTGGACTACAGGTCCAATTACACGCTGGTGGTCGATACTAAGTAGCATTCTATAATAATAATGTTTCATTAAATTTAAATTAACATTTCTCTACAGAACTGTATTGCTAAAAAGGCGTATAATTTAGTATCCTCAAGTTAAAGAAATTATTACAATTTACATGATGAATTTCGAATAAAATTACTTACATTTTTATTTAATGAACGTACTCAATAATTTGTTATTCTGCGTTGTATAGATATTACTAGTATATGCTCGAAATAATTCGTAATCATTTCAATATCTACCTATAACAGCTTGGTCCTACTGAGTACTGATGGTTTTAATTTCATTTTTGTATGGGGAGAAAAGGTTAATTGATCTTGATGCGTTTTATCTCCCTGTATATTCATAAATACGATATGAAAAAAAATTGTAATGTGAACGATAGACAATTAGATTATGGTTTAGGGTGCCAACGGAAACCTTTCATTATTGTTTCATTCGTTTGTCTGTCTGTCCTACCTTGGAACAGTTTCATACTCAAAAATTGGTAAATAGTTGTTGTTTGTAATATTTGAATTTTTAATGCGTTTATCAAAATTATTTTATATTAAAGGAAAAAACTTTCTAATTAAGAGAAACTGATGCAGATGTGGTGCATGTTTCTTGCTTAAACAAGTTATTCGTAAGTTTTTACCCTACTGTAAAACAGTATTGCGTATATATCAAACTTAGAATACATACAAATAGTAAATTTTAGTGTTGTCCCGTGTTATCCTATGATCGGATAGAAATGTCAGAAATAAAAACGGACTCGAACCAAATTGGGAGCAAATGAATCGACTGTTTTTGTTAAATCATCATTGAAACATTTATGATCCATTTGATTGCTAATTGCTCTAACGGGCACTCATGTGCAGTGGGTACATTGATATTTTATCAAACACTATAAACTACATTAAAAAATATTTTATCGTATCGACGACGCCGCAACCAAACGCTAGTGTCAAAAGCTGTTTCCACCCAAATATATTAACAAATTTGTTTACATTCGTGTTGTACATCGGCAGGCTTTAGCCGTCTTTAATTTAAAATTAATACAGCCAAGCGGCGCACAGGAAATGAGCTTAGAGTTGAGCGGGTGATGGGCGGGTAGCCGTTGAGGGGTGGGGAACAGTGAGGCGGGGGAAGGGGACAGCACAGGGAGCGTAGGAGGGTAGCGCGACCTCCAAATTAGCAAGAACCGTAGCAATAATTCGATAACTGTCAGTTATTGCAAGTCAAATACTGGGTTCGCTGTTTCAATTATTTATTCTTTATGAATTTTTGAGCTTTTCGATATATTTGATTTGCAGGTATCGAACGGCGTCGGATGAAACTTAAAAGTATTCGTACACATTCGTGCGAGTAATTTGAATTCCAAATGTGTGTTTACCAATCTAAGGATAACGTGAAGAACAGATGATTATTACTCATTTGTTGCATAGAACTCATCATTCTACGTGAAATTGCTCTTCGATATTACAGAATAACTAAACATAGCTGTAAAATAAACCATTTACAAGGCTTATCTGGCAAGATCTGCCATTAGATAGACGGCAATAGTCTTAGTTTCAGGCTTTCTATTGAATTCGAAAAAGTTAAATACACGGGCCCGATATTCATCAAAAGACGGAGCTATATTTTCTTCCTCTGTCCCTCTCTTCAGTCAAAGGAAGTCCACTGCTGATCATAGGCCTCCTCCAGTGATCTCCACGTCGACCTATTGGAAGCGGCCAATAATTTACACTCAACTAACTTGTACAAAGCGTTGATGAAAAAAAGGTGCAGTAAGTGGTTTGGAGGGTAATGAAAATCGGGAGTTATTTAGATCTATAAGTTTAGTTGTCTATCTGTAACCCGGGTTTCTTTTAATCTAGCAACGACGCAATATATTCTGAAATGTTTAGGTACAAGTCATACATTAACTATTTTAAAACGACACAAGTGTACAGGGTCATTTTGAGTAGAGAAATCAAAATGTTTCATAATACTGAGTGCTGAAAAATAATAGTTGCAAATGTCTTCCATAACTTATTTAAAGATTAAAATACATACATACTTACACACACATGAACTCACGCCTTTATCCCAGAGGGGGTAGGAAGAGGCTCCCAGGTTTCGCTTTGTATGTTCCGTCCCATGATGTGATAGGGGGCGAGCTTATCGCCATATTGGGCACAAATTCCCGACTCCTGGCTGGTAATGAATAGAAAAACCTCAATATCACTTTGCCCGACCCGGGATTCGAAAGACCTCAGCTTTGTAGTCGTACCGTAGTACAACTACGGCAAGCCACCGAGGCAGTCTATATGGTTCCTTAAACTAGGTAGATGGGAGAGGTATGTACTATGTATGTGTGTATATCAAGCAATGATCATGCAATAGATACACACATTATGATATCAACTCGACCACTGCGTACCAGAGGTGCTGGTCGGGCAAATTGATTGTCAATGATTGCTATCCACTGACGCTTGCGGAGTAGGTATATGTAGGTACATATATTGAGAGCGAATACAATTTGATTCCGGTTTCATTCGAGGTACATTTTAGAAGGGCGATAGTCATCAAATGATTTGTATTTGGGATAAGGAAATATTCAGATTTATATTTTACTCACGAAAATAATTGTCATTTTTCGTTCTTGGTGCAAAAACGATCTGTGCAATGGATTAGTCAAGAAAAGTACTCATTTATTGTACCTCTCAACTCTGGAATTATATATACAAAATTATAATATATATATATTATGATCTGATGAGAACGAATTCAAATGCGCATTTATAGCTAATATTAGGACATCCAAATAAATAAAACATTTTTAGCATTGATATTTTAACACAACGACAGCATTACAAGTAAATTATTTCATAATGTACAATGTCAATGTTTGACTTATGAAAGAATGAAATATTTTAAGATTTTAAATTTTATTTTTCTTCCACTCTGCATTTTAAATCTATGGAGATATTCGAAGCGTCATATTCGTATTCATTCAGAAGAAACGACGAGATATTGAAATTCATAATATTTCATTCTTCATGGATTTTCTTACTCGGCTTTAGGAAAATAATTTTTGAAATGTGTATGTTGAGAATATATGCCGTCATATTCTGCATGAATGACACCGTTACAGCGGCGTCTTTGTGAACGTGAAACCTTATTTATGGACCTCCGTTAAAATAGTTTTGCATTGTATGCCGTCGCGTTATCTATAAGTTACTTAAGGGAATATATTTTGAAGCGCTCAGAATATCGATTGAAGGAGACTTTTGGTGGAGTTACGTGGATTACAAAATTGCAAATATTTTTGATTTCGTATACGGTGTGATTTACGAAACAAAATGCTTATCATATTGAGGTGGGCTTTTGCGCATGGATCAATGTCGTTGTAATTCAAAGGTTTGAAGCCAAGGAAAATTTAGTAACATCTTTAATTACTTGTTCCTTACATATAATACTCGATTGCTTCTACCGAGTTAGAAGATAGCTTTGCTTTTAACAACGCTAATATTGTTTATTTCACATTCGAAACGAATGGGTTTGATCTATGTATAGTTAAAATCGAATTTATTCTGGAAATTATTTGATGCAGCCAACCCGAACGATTTCGGAGCATCTAAGACGACTATGGTGGAGTGCAGCGTCGTGAGTTGTAATACAGTTCTGTATATTTACGCAAGTAATAAACTTGCTGTAACATCCAAGTTTGCGTTAGCCATTGTTACATTTGCACCTCTGACTATTGTTGTAATAAACACAATGCATTTAGTTGGACTTAAATATTTTATTTAGAGTTTTGATTTTTTTATTTTAAGTATGCAATATTCATAAATTATAAACCTGGGTAATAAAAAAAATGTAGTAAAAATGGGTAGTAAAAATTTGCCTAACCTGCGTTTTCTAAAGTATGTGGTGAGTAAAGTAATTTTGTAGTCAGAAATTAATTGAACACAAAGGCAGATATAAATTAAAATAATTTAAAAATACTTTCAGTTTAATTCACTAAAAACAGAATTTATAAATAGCATCCCTGAATATCTCAAAGCCCGGATCTCAAACTACGATGAAGTTTAATGGAATTATGAACACAGGTGGGTTTAGCCATGCAGAGATCTCCCCAACAGAAAGCCGGCGAACTCCGGATGAATTCACGATAACACCGATGGTAAAATAGCTAGGAAATTGTATTCCTGCTTTCTACCGCCTCCAAAGGACGGTACCATTGAAAAAGTTTGGCCGATGTGTACTTTAATTAGTTTAGCGTGAACGAACCGACACGTTTCGGGACGCGCCGGCGGCGTCTGACGCTTTGTCAAAGCAATTTCGCCTGAGCTTGGCGTTGGCTATTGGAAGTAATTTTGCGTTTATGTGTGCGTAACTACGTATTAATTATCTGGGTGAGGTAAAACGTACGGAAAAATTTGCGTTTTTTGTAAATAAATGCGAGTAAGTAATGATTACTTTAAAAAAGTGTTTTAATGAACTTTGAATTAATATTTGAGAAAACAAATTCTCGAGTGATATAGAGCTTCAGAAATAATTTGATATGTAGCCATTCCCATATAAACCCACATACAGGCGCCCCAGCCATCTGCAATCTAAAACCACCCGCTTATAATTCCAACACAGCCTCGCAAGAAAACAACGCGTGGCGAACAAAGAGAGCCGCGAACTAATCATATTATCAACTAGATTAGCGGTAGGAAGACATAAAGGGCCATTGTAGTTGCGGCGGTGTTGGCGGAACCCCCGTCTCCCCGCCCCGCGGCGCTGCGGAAATGGCGGCGGGGCGCAGAGACAGCGGCGTCCGGGCGAGGTGAAGCCTTGTCCCAGGGCTACCAGCCGAGATTTGCCTGAATGCGCATGGTCAAAGGACGTGTGACGTGTTTTGTATAGATATTAATTAGCGTTTTGGAGACTGATCTTTGAGTACTTATAATTGTTAGTGATTCTTGAGGTATTGGGAACGGTTTGGGTGGAATCTTATGATTAGTTTTATGAGAATGAGATTAAATGTGATGTTATATTTGTTTTTCAGCTTCTCATTATTTGAATATGAATAAAAATATATTTAAGATCGATAAAGCAGCATTGTCATAGAAATTAACGAGAGCTGTCTGTTTAGTCGTGGATGGCGTCACAGAACAACAACTCTTCTATAATTCATTGAAATTCTTACTTTAGTTTATAATGTACTAGTATAAGATTCCTATTACGTTAACCGACGTCAAAAACTATACCAAACTAAAAAAAACCTTCAAAGATACATTTAAAGGTGCTATTCCCCTGTCACGTCCTATGCCACTATAATAATTATGCTCAGCTAATTTGGTTTCCTAGCGCCGGTAACCCTACATTGGGTCGGTGTGGATTATTGTTGCCAGCCTACAGAGCGACCCACTTTCGGGACGTTATTGGTCACCCCGGTCGGCGTAGTGATGAATGGCGTCGCTTCCTCCACGGTTTTGTCTATAGTTATTTATTCAAAGTTGATTGTTTGATGTCAAAATATTTATTAGATCGAAAGGCTGAGATATAGATGGTAGAGTTCTAGAAGAGTTGTCAGAAGACGTTTCGATTCGAACCGTGGCGTAATATACGGTTTTACGATACTTATGTGGTAATATTTTCCGCACGCGGCAGGAAGATGTGGCTTATGATTTTGCGCTATCTCTTTTTAATGTCTACTATCATTTGTCCACCACTCTGTATATTTATTTGCTTTTGTTGAAATTACTTTTGTATTTTTTACGATAGGTTGACTTGACCGCAATTAGCTCGACTGAGGAATGCAATAAAAAAAAACTAACGATAAATCAATTACAGAGGTTGTGGTTCCAGACATGTGACCCCGTTAAGCGAATTTCTCCATAATGCAATAATCCGTCTTATTCGCTATTTATATTAAATGTATTTGGCAGATTCTGTCGTAAAGCGGCATTTTAAACGAAAATCCGGGTGTTCAATCTCTATACCGAAAGACATTTTTATTGCACTTTATTGACAGAGTACGCAATTATTACAATGCAAAAAATAGATCAATATACATGTAATAGAAAAGTATGATCTTGAAAAATGGATAGCGTAAGTTATGTTTTTGCCTCTACAGGCCATATCTTCACTATCGACCCACTCTGACCCCAACAATTTGAGAGCGGTTCCGTCCGTGTAGGTATGTGATACGTAACGCCCACCCGCAGAGCACTTCGCACGTCTTCAATAAACCGCGCTGCGGGGATCACATCCATATGCCATGTACATGCTAACCAGAGACTTGTGAAAATCAAACTATTAAGCAAATTAAAGAATTAAATTCATGACTTTTTTTACAAAATTCTTACTTTGTCACTAAATATTAACCCACATCAATAATAATTAAGCGCTAAACTTACTTAATCTCAAAAAAATATGTATAGTCTAACATGAACATTTTTAATATACCGTAGTATTACAAAACAGGATAAAATTATACTTTAAATTTTTCATTGAATAGTAACGCCATCTATCGTGATATAAGAGAACTTTCACCGTAGTTTCGTTTCTATAGAGAAGTAATGGCATTCAACGCCCCCTGCGTTAATTATCCCGAACTAAATGCGCATTGGCTTTAGTAAGGCGGCGAGATTAACTGTTGTAGTTCGTAGCGCAGTGGAAAGCCTTCGTAGACATTCACAGCTACAGTGCTGCCAAATGCCAGTTATAGACCATTTATGCAATCTAAGTAAAGAAATGAAAATGAATGGTTTCTTAAATTTACACGAATGTTACACATTGAAATTCTGAGTCAGTCCGCCCTGTGACCACGAAAGCTGTAAAGTAATCGAAACGTCGGGAAGTGTAAAAATTAAACCAAATCGCGATAAAATCCGTCAAAAAATTGTTTATTTCTAAATGAAAACGAACTTTATTAACAATTATATTTTCCAAAAATGCATTAAATACATACAACGAATTGCAAAGCAGACTTCAAAAGCTTTGCTTTATTGAAAACATTGTACATCGAAATAAATAAACAAAGCAATTTGACGAAACTGGAACAATTATGTATATACTCGCCAATTTCAATTGTTTTATTTATGTAATATGAAGATCAACCTTTCTTTTTGTCCTGTTTGAGCTTGTAAGCGTATTGGCATTCTACCATATACATATAATCCAAGTATTTTTGTCCCCAAGGTGTATATGACTCGTACCACTCTCTAAACATAAGGTAGTCAAATTCATCAGTAAAGGTCGCCTCCTCCTGTTCTAATACGGCTATTATAATCTCATACGGGTTTAGGGGTTTGTGATATAATTCTGCTATCCTTTTTCCTGTTAATACATTGTTAACTGCTTTTTTGATACTCTTCATGTCATATCCCCGCAAAGTTTGCGCAAGGCTATGCACGTTGAACTCCCGGTCCACCGCGTGATACTCCATCAACATCTTTTTCAGTACCAGTGATATACTCCCATAGTCAGATCTCGGTACCATTATTAGCGAAGGGAATATTTTATACATCTGTGGACCTTTCGCCAACCACGGCTCGCTAGCGGTTCCTAATACCAATATTTTATCTTGAGCCCCTATCGGTTTAATCACCTCTTTAAAAAAATCCTTTGATAGACGCGTCGGGTCAAAAAGTTTCTCCTCCTTAGGCACTTTCTTGTAAAACATTTTGTCAGCATTATCGACCATTATAATAGTTGGTTGCATCAATTTACTTATTCTATTCACGTATTGAAACATCGTTTTTAGTAATTTTGGGCCGGGAAATTTATCGTATACATTAAGGGGAGAAAGATCTATTAATATAGAATTGGTCTCTGTTGCAATTGCGTATATTAAAGTCCTTTTGCCAGTCGCTTTCGGTCCAACTAATAGCTGAGCTCGTTGGGCATTAGGGCACGAGGATCCGAGCGTTAGAAGACATCGTACTCTGACTTGTTCTCGTACATCACCGATGCAGTGTGGTGGAAATGCTGGAGTCCATAAGATAGCGCGCATATCTGCAGCAGCATAGTTCAAATCGCCCCAGTAATCATCAAGGGTAGTACGAGGATATTTTTTCACTATGCCTTCATCAACTAAGCATTGAAACATTTTAGCCGGACTTATTTTATCTGGCTTTGGCGGTTTCACTTTTCTTGGTTTCTTTCGTTTTTTACTTTGAGGAGGCTTCGAGATTCCGGCAGCTTGATAATCCATTTTCAGAGAGTTCTTTAAAAGATTCAGCTCTAGTCGCATCATTTCGTCTACGATTGGACGTAATTGGAGTTGCACATCTTGGTACGCATTTTCAGTAATTAGCTGCATGATGTACCCTCTTATTGCATCCCTGGAGGCATCAGGATTATCGATCGATTTCCATTGATTCTCGTACTCATCCCACGTTTCTCTTACAGAATTTATGGTTTTGCCTATTGATATGTACACACCAGGATCATTGTCAGGATTAAGGCGGGATTTTTTATAGTCTAGAAGGCGTTTCTTTTCTTTTTCTTTGGCTTCTAATTCAAGAAGTCTTTTCTCTTCTTTTTCGGCTTTCTTTTCAGCTTTTATTTGTTCTTTACTCTTCGCTTGGCCTTCTTCTGCTTTCAATCTTTTATCTTCCGCTAATCGCCATTCAATATATTCTTCAATGGAGAAAGTTTCACCTTGTACTACTAAAATAGTGCCACCTTCTTCAGGAAAAGGGAATTCGTCAAATAATCGAACTTCTTGGTACCATTCACGGAACCAATCCCTGGTTTCCCCTGAAATATCTTCCATTATATCAGCTTCTCTTAGTTTCAGTACACGAGATTTTTCCTTTACATTTTCCTGTAACCATTGCTCGTAATATTTTCTCCTGAAATTTCTACGTGCTTCCTGAACTTTTTCTAATTGTTGTTTTGCCGATGGCGGGCTCCATGATGGAATTATCATCCCTAACTTTAGTTTTAAATTGTTTTCCTTTATATGTTCTCTTTTGATCTCCATGAATCGTCTGTATATTTTTTGTATTAAAGACGTTGCTCTAGTTCTTAAACCTTCCCGTGCCGGTGGTTTTTTCAATCCTGAGAGTTCTAAATATAAGTTGGCATCTTTATTCGCTTTGTGAACGAGTTCCCTAGTAGTCACCCTTGATCTTTCCATTCTTTGAATATTGCCCGTATGTCTTTCATATTCTTCTTTAAGTCTTAACTCTTCTATCTCCTCGGGTGACAATTGCACTGATGGCACCGATTCTATTATATCTTCACCCATGGCGAGCGCTCTTTTTATTTCTGCTTCCTTTTCCTCTTGGCGTATTCTTTCTGCTTCTCTTTGCTCTTCTTCTCTCCTCAATATTTCTGAAGGAGTAGGAGTAGGATCACCAATACGATTTCCCGCAAATATTTGGTCTATAATGTACTGCATTTCTTGTTGGCGAATTTCGAAAGGATAAAAAAACGGACAGAGTATTTTTATGTCTTGAGGTACCATGATCATTTGCTGTAAAGCATTATCCGGATATGTAAATTCAAAAGCTTCCACTTCTTCCAACGTCCATTTTAATTCAAGAAGCCGGCATGTAACGGCGTCTATGATTTTTTTGATGTAAGGCCTTCGTTGTACTTGTTCCATTTGATCGTAGCAGTCACAAAGTTTATTGTAAAGTTCGCAATACTTGCAGTATACCCTAGCAACTATCTCAACAGCGGTCGCTTGGGGTTTTATTCCAACAAAGGCGAGAGCCAATTCTTGGATTCGTTCGTCCTCAGCCAAAGTTAATTTCAACTGTTCTTTTAATTTTAGCCATCTTTCGTAATAATCCTTATTTGACATTGTAATTTTTTTAAGGTTTATTTGTCTTCATAATATTTGAATAATTTGTTGAAAGAAAAAATAATAAACATAGAATAAATTGCAAACAAAAAGTGACAAATAGATGACATTAGATATTGCTATATAACAGCAGAAAATAAAAAAGAAATAGTTGTAGAAACCAATGACATTTTACAAATATCTTGGGTAGAAACTCCTTGATATTAAATTAAAAAGCTTTGTTTCGTTGTTTAATTATGATTTTATTGTGATTGTAAATTGGAGCTAAAAAAATCTTAAGCTGTGAAAAATAGTTTTATTAATAACTTTTTATTCTATTGCAAAATAAAAATGTTCTATTCATATACAGGGTATATCAAGACCGCGACCAAAAACGAAGCCAGGTGATAGTTTTAGCGGCTACAGACACAATGCAACTAAAAATTTTGCAAAATAAGCGACAGATTTTTTTTTACAATTTTTTAAAAATCATCGTTTTTAAGGGGTAAATACCTAGCTTTTTCAAAAATAGTAATTTAAACCCTTACGTACCATTGCGTGTTTAAAAATTAAGCAATGTACGTCATTATTTTAGAAAAACTATGTTTAATCACTCAAATACGACGATATGTAAAAAATTACAAAAAAAAAATTGACGATTTTTTTTGGAATTTTTTTATTTGCATTGTGTTTGATATCACTAATACTACCTCCTGGCTTCGTTTTCGGTCGCGGTCTTGATATACCCTGTATAATAAGTATGATAATCGAACATGTTTTTTCTTAAGACTTCGATATTGGGCGGTATTAACTACAGATTTGGTCATATTGGGCAGTCGCGTTTGCGAGTTCAATCTACTACTTTGGCTGCCCATCAATATGCAATATTTTTTTTCAGACTGCTTTATTTTATAGATTCAGCAACATCGGCCCAGGTTTAGACTTGGGTTTAATTTTTGTTCTACGTTTTATTCCTTAGAAATTAAGTCTCTATAAAAATAGGATATTTCATTATACTTTATATAGGGTAAATCCAAACTTAGATCGAAAACGAAGCCCAGCGGTAGGTTTCGTGATTTCAGACAATATGATTTTTTTTTCGAAATATACGAAGTTTCTATCTTGTAATTTTTTAGTTATCGTCGTGTTTGGGTGATATGTGATAGTGTATACGTAGTTTTGTCTAAAGTCATAATGTACACCCTTTTATTTTTAAAGATGCAATAGAACGCAAGGGCTTAAATTAGTATTTTAGCATTAACTATGTTTTGCCACCCATATACGATGAATGTATCATCCGTGTTTTTTTATTTGTTTATAAATGATATAGTTAAAACTGCTAGAATATCAATTTTAATGGGTACTTTATTACTTTTTTCTCTTGAGGAAATTTAACGAATACGTGTATTGAACACAAATGTCATCTCTTAAAAATGATCAAGATTAACACACTCTTTATCTCTGCACTATTTAAATGTACATATGTGTATTTGGCTAAAAAACTGTTATAAGAAGCCTATTTTGACTATGCACAGCGCCTTGTTGATGAACTTTTTAATCGCTATAACATTGGCAGATATTATGTTAAAATAGAATCAGACTGATAAAATTAAAACAGATTTCAAATACTTTTGTTTTAATATATGACAGAGAACGGAAGATGGAAATCACATAAACAACAATTATAAAGTTACCATAAACTAATGTTTAAACAATAAACAATAATTTGAGCCAACACTAATACATAGTAGGAACATACAATTTTTAAATTAAATCTTCAACACACAAACATAATCGCATCAAAACTACAAATGCAGATATGGAAAAAACCGTTCCATTCACATACCCTTTTCGAGACGTATCTATTTCTTATGAATCTTAAGGGCTCGGCACAATGCGCTATCCCCCGAATGGTAACAATAAAAATGTTTTAAGTGCGCCTCCGTACGTACCATTGAGCCGGCATCGGGAGCGCACGCGCTGCGCTCGTCCGCTCGTCGCTCGCTTCCGGTGTGTGACGCGTGCCGCACTCTATCTCGCGGTTGGTTTGAGTCATGAACGGTAAGCGGCAAGCGCAGCGGAGCGATTAGCGTGGTAAATTATTGAGTAATAAACTATTTTTTATTAATGATGAGGTGATTATTATACAAACTTAAATAGCAGCCGTAGTCTTGAACATCAGTAATGTAAGATTTTTTTTTGAGATAAAATAATAATTTGCGCTTAAAGCATTTAAATTTATCTTACACATTGCAGTGAAACTGTATATATGTATATATAATTATTTAGTATGAAAATAATAAAATAATCCAATCTAGTTTTGACTTTTCAAGATATATGAATTATATAATTAAGTATGTAATGCCAATTATTTTATTACTTTAAATCAACTTAGTTTACAATATCCAATGGCTAAGTGTTTCTTGGCACTTGGGACGTAGCAATGTAATAAAATGACGCGTTGAGCGCGGGCACATGTGATTGGATGATTATTACCTTCAACGGCGTCGCGCAGTTTTTTTAATTGACTTCAAAAAAAGGAGATTAATAATTCGACTTGTATTAATGAAATTTTGTCACAATTGCATAGTTTTTGGGTATGTTAGTCTATATATCAGCTTCTGAACACATGTGCCAAATTTCGTAAGTGTATGTATTATATGCCCGCGGTTTTACCCGCGTAGCTCGCAGCGTGATGTTCTATAGCTAATAGTCGTATAGCTGGCTTTTTACAAAGACTTGTCAGTGCAAATGTTTCATTTTATTTAAATAAATCAATAAAAATATTAAATGAGTCGGGTGACCTTTAAATGATGACCTTTAAATTCAATAATAAAACCAATACATTTTAGGAAATTTGTTTGATTTGTAAGAATGCAAGATAAATGCGCAATCCAATTAAGCCAAATTTTAATAGCAATTATTTTTATAGGAAATTTATTCGGGTATTTTAAGTTTGTCTGACAAGGTTTTATAATCGTAAGTCGACATTTCGTATTATAAGCCCCCGTTTAAATCCTGAGCTTTGATAATGTAAAATATCGCTATAATCGCAACCGCTAGACACATGCTCCACGCGTATCTCTAAATGCAACACAGCAATGTTTTACAGATCAACCCTCGCATGTATTCATTAAGGGTGTAGAAATTTGAGCCATTTATTTTGTTAACTCCACGCCAAGCCATAAACTTTGCAGAGGGACTGTAGGTCGGTTGCCGAGGGTCTCAATGCATTGATAACCTTGTAATATATGTATGTATAAGCCGATTGGCGTTTTGTTAATGAAATAAACCGTGGAGTGTAAAGATGAATTAATATTTTATTATGCAAATCTAATGATTGTTATCACAATTTTCCAAGCGTTTATATTTAAAGATAATTATGTAAATCTAATGATTGTAATCAGGTTTTTCCAAGCGTTTATATTTTAAGATTAAATACTGTATGACCAAATTAAGAATGAGAAGTGTTTAAATAAAAATAAAAAGTAGTATTATATACGCCTTTAGGCCGTATCTTAATCATTGCTTATAATATTGTCCAATATAACAATGAGTAGTATTTAAAATCAGCGCTTTACGCAAAATATGACAAGTAACTTGCAGCTTTCGTATCTATACATTTTGAAATATACGTATACTCATCGCAAGCACATATTTAATGATATATTACAAGTCCTAAAAATATTTTTCTCACGACAAAATTCAATGCGAAATCAAGGTTAATGCGTGGCGAAAGTTCCGCCGCTTTCGTCACGGCACCGCCCGGCCGGTTAGCCGCCGCCGCTCCCGGAAATTAATGGCAGAATGATTGACTGTCTAATAGACTAGCGCGGAGGGCGATGTGTAAGTGTGACGAATTTGTTCAGCAATTATTATGGTCTTAGCCGCTGGTGGATGTTGGCGCGGATTAGCTGAGTATATGTTATTTTTTAATGTGCAATGAAGGCGGTGTATTAAGATTCGGATTTAAAAGATTTCTTTTTATTACAATATTTGTAGTAAAAATCCATCATCTATTTTTAGTCGCACTTAATAGGGTTTAAAAATCGCTAGTAATAATTTGATAGCATTAAGTTTTTCATCTATTAAGATTCGGTACGTATGAGAAGATTTATGTAAATACAGAATACTTTTCGCATGAAGGTGATGGTAAAAGTTTTTTTGGCCCTATGATATCATTAAAACAAACAAAACTAAATTGAGTACGTAGCATTTGTTTATATCTACGAACAACAAATAATGACTTGTGCACACAAAGGATTCCCAATCTCATATAGCATTCACATTGTAAGCAATACAATTAAATCGCGTTACACATCGTCAACATAAAATCAACGCAATAAAGTCATTATAAAACTTCCCAAGCTCGTGAGACAGCCCTATCAGATATATTCACAATCAGAGCCGAAGCGTAACAATTAAAACTATCCCTCTCGATATCAATGAACCCATGAGAACGATCATGGTTGTCACCGCAAATTGGCGAGCGTGGCAGCGCACGCGCAATCATCCGACACGCTGGTGGGGTTCCGACCCTGCGGCATCATATAGACCTCATTGTGTAAATACACGTAATATAATTTTACATTTCAATTGGTTCGAAATGTGTTTGTCATACCGATGAATGTTGAGGTAAATTAATCGTCTATAAGAAATGCAGAGGTCTTCCACTTTCTTTGTTTTGGACATACTATATCATATATTTAGTGAGTTAAAATTTATTACATGCTTACATAATGCTCTTTCGTACCTACTTTCGATTGTAGAGGACGCCCGGGTGCCTTGCAGTGTGACGTATATGGGTTGATACAGATTACATAAAAGAGAATTGTTAGGTTACTTCAGAAACCTACTTACAAGAACACAATATATAGAACACCCTTGAACTCTACTATTCACAAAACAACTGGGAACAAACGCTATTGAATTTATTTGGCTGTCTGGAGATTAGGCTTGCTTTGACAATGCTGGTAGCAACCTCGGGATACGTCCGGCAATCAAATGTATTGTCATCCCGGCTTATGACTGCCGAATCACTGTCTCAGGACAATAGCCGAAAGCTAAGCATTGAATTTGGAGTAGTGAATTCAATGATGTGTTTATTTAAAATAAATTGAGTGACCGTTTTGAATGAACCTGTAAATAAAGTTGGTTAGAAAGAGATTTATTCAATTATCAAAGCTATCACAAATGCGTAAATAAATTTAATTAATAGAATAAAAAGTGAATATGGTGACCTTTTCGATACCTCCAAGTAAAGTCTGAAGTGTACTCTAAATTGGTTAATTCGTAGTGACAAATATGTATATAACATACGACATTGCATTGAATAACCATAGGAAGGGTCTTCTTTTAATTAACAAACGCGTGGACACGTGATCCCATTTAGTAAGGAGCTCTTGGGCCATTAGCGGCCTGTAGTAGCTCGCTAAAGTATACAATAGTATAACAAGCAGAAAATACTGTTCGGGGGTGTAAAGAGCCCTTAAAGTTCATATTATTATTTGAGTAAGCGTTGATGAATACATAGTTGCAGTGTTAACTATTAGCGACAATTTTATATATTTTTTGTACTACGGTACGGTTTGAGGCGTAGTTGTAATACGGTATGATTGTAAAGCTGAGGTCTCGGATTCGAATCCCGGGTCGGGCAAAGTGATATTGGATTTTTGTATTCATTATCAGCACGAAGTCAGGCATTTGCGCCCGATATGGTGCCCCCTATCACACCGTGGAACGGAAAATACAAGGCGAAACGTGTGTGCTTGGTTGTACCTCTGCCAACCCTTCTGGGAATAGGGCCACGGTCAAACTTAATTCTGTACCATGGATTTCCATAGCAATTTGTTTGAAGTAGCCTGCATTCAACCATTTTACTTTCAACCACCATGTAAAAAAATATATGCGATTGTACACCAAACATCAAATATAACCAAAATAAAAATTTCAATACAGCATTTTCAACATCACACATTTTCCGATTAATCACGCTCCTTTCACATCAAACAGTAGCAATTGTCATTTAAAAAATCAGAATTGATGTTGGAATATTCTTAAATGTGAAATCGCGCGGAAGACGTGAGGTTTCGCGATGAAACTTTTGTTAAAGGACAATTTAGCTCTTGTGAATAACCGAGGCGTAAGTTCAAAGACGTAGCGAGGGTCATCAGTCTGCAATTAAAAGTTGCGCAAAGGAACGCTCACGGTTGACGGCGGCTTCGAACGATCCGCATTGTGCGGAGATAATATCGCGAAATATCATTTCATGTTGAAAATTGTTAAACGCCAGTACTGGGATCACGATGGATGATGCTCGGGAGTTTAAACTGTTCATGATAGTAAGAGAGTATTCAGTATTGAAAAGATGTGCGGTTATAGGTTAAGTACGGGTATAACATACAAAAACGTTGATTTAAATAGTGATGATACTATTAAATATTATGTACCTAAGTCTATTAAATATTATACCTGGAACTAAGATTACCAAATGCGAACTAAGATACCTACAACTACTAAGTTTGAACTACAATACTGATACAGATCTATAAGATTAGTTCAATTAAATCAATGTTGTTAGGGCTGAGCGATAGAGAACAAATCAAATAAGCCATTCACTATTAAATAACCAAGTACTAACTATTGACAACATTTAAGCGCACAAATTAATAACTTATAAAATGCGCTTAAATGTTAATAACATTGATAATTTGGTAATTTCGTTTAGTTGCTGTATTTGTCCCTTTAGTTTTAAACCATTTTTCACTTGACTTAACCCCAGTTACGGTGACAATTAACATTGGCGGTGTTTTAAAAAGCTACGAACTCGGGATGAAACCCAGTATCGAAATCCCTCACTCTACTGGTATCCCACATTTCATCAATTACGACCCCAATGTAAGGAAATTCCATGCGAACATAATCAAATGTTCCACCGTGCAAGTTATTTACATTAAAAATACCTCGGCATAAATTCTCCGTTGACGTTTATGGGCCAATAAACAACCCTGTTTATGGATAAACGGCCTGATAGTGTTGTTGTGTTTTTTAAATGATATATCGTGCGATAATGTTGGAATCCGTCCAAGGCATGTGTTGTGCTAATTCGAAGATCGAGTTCAATGCTTATGTATGTGAAAATTGGGATTGATTACGGAGAAAACAATTGTTTTTTCTGTTATTGATGAGCTGAGGGCTATTATTTATTATAATAAACACCTAAATAATCACGTACTTAGACCCTACATTAAGATTCAAGACTTTTGTGGTTGATGTTGAGATGACACTTTTCGTTTCCACAACCCGGATATTCAAAACGTGAAATCCAATTCCCAAGTCGGGTACACCATACTATTTTATTGTTTATAATAAACGTTTTGACGAGACTACAATTTGTATCCATGAATGGAATTTGTTGAAACGGAAGAAAAAATACAACTAAGCATAATTCACATATCACTAATTTCTTACAGTCTCTTATGACGAACTAAGTTCTTGCTTTATATACGAGGCCTAGATATAATATACCAAAAAACATGTGTACACGTTCGCAATTGCATTAAGTTTTGTACTTACCTGTACATTTATTCCCTCGCAATGTGTCTGTGAGTGTCGGAGTGGAATATCCTTTACCGAGACCGCCGGATATTTTTTCTGTACCTGTACAAAACAAGTAAATTAATATTCTCGTATAATTGTATCTAATTTTTCTCTGTAAGATGTAAGAATTATTCTGATAAAAATATATTTGTCACCGCTCAGATAGTGGATAAACTTAAGGTATAAACAATGCATGTGATTTTACGTAACTATGCTGTGTTCACTTATTCACAGGTATTTATTTTTTTCCAATTACTACTATTTCGCTTGTCACTTGGGTAGTATAGAGACAGCATCAGAGGTAGCAATAGTATATAATTTTAATATAATGATGACTTTAATAAATTTAAAAATAAACATATTCCGTAAATTCACACACTAAACAAAACGCTTAACCTATTAATAACGTTAAGAATTAAAATGTTTGACATACAGGATTCAAAACAAATCTCCCACAACAGAACTTACAGGCAATTGAGTTCGTACAACGGTAATCTCATAAGCCGCCACTTCTCAGGCCATCCCTCGCAAACAAACAATTAAGGGACAATCGGTTGCCACTCGTGCGCACTATAAATCAGCGGGTGATAATGACGAGCGTTGCGCAGTGACATTACTGTTTGATACAATAGATGGCGTTAGCACGCGCCCGCGCAACCCGTAAACATGCTACGGATAATGATGGATAGCGGGGGAACGAATTTTGGGAATAATGTTGCTGATTACAAGTAGAAATTATGAGTGTGAGAGTAGTTTTCCTTAGTGTAGGATAATTTCCCAAAATATACAGGGTATATCAAGACCGCGACCGAAAACGAAGCCAGGTGGTAGTTTTAGGGGCTACAGACACAATGCAACTAAAAATTTTGCAAAATAAGCGACGGATTTTTTTTTACAATTTTTTAAAAATCATCGTTTTTGATGCGTAAATACCTAGTTTTTGCAAAAATAGTAATTTAAACCCTTACGTACCTTTGCGTGTTTAAAAATTAAGCGATGTACGTCATTATTTTAGAAAAACTATGTTTAATCACTCAAATACGACGATATGTAAAAAATAACAAAAAATAAATTGACGAATTTTTTTATAAAATTTTTACTTGCATTGTGTTTGATATCACTAATACTACCTCCTGGCTTCGTTTTCGGTCGCGGTCTTGATATACCCTGTATAATAAAATATATTTCACATGTAAGTTACCAGTTTATTTCCACTACGTGTGTAAAGTAGTGCTTTGGAATTTGAATCATTTTCACATGATGAATAAATCACGATATTTAGACGAGAGGTGAACTATATGGCCTAACCCCTGTCAATCGTACTCTCGATTGTAGAAGTGGCTCGCGCCCTACAGTGGGACGTATATGGGCTGTTAAAGAACCAGAGCTGTTACATAATGAAATGCCGTTGAAAATGATGTGCAGCAAAACGTTTCCAATAAAAATGATAATATTGAGTTCGTATCTTGGCTGGTGAATACAATTTTTAGGCCTCTTATTGACATACATTGCGTACTTCAATGTTAAAGTCAATACGTTGATATAAGTATCTAAGAGTATTGGTTGATCGTATTTGATATTGGTAATAGCAGTAAAGCCGTACGAAAACTACTCAAGTCTAACAAAGTTCATCCGTTCACTATATTTAGGTATTAAGTATTAACTATAACGTGAGACATTGATTTTATGTGATGAGATATAATACAAATTAATTTCTAATCACATATCACGGGTGAAATAAATGAAAATAATTAGTTCGATATCATAATGCATTGTAGTAACCCGCTGCGTTCCACTTTTTGCTTATCAATTCAGTTTCCTAATGGGCCAACACTTTATCTGAACCTTTCATGGGAATCGCGGACCAGACAATATAAAGTTAATTGTGCGATAGATACCAGTAATGATGCGACCCCTCTTTTAAAGATTTATGGCGCAACTGTGACCGGTCGAAAGTGCCCCTTCAATATTTATTTCAACACTAAGCATATTGTAGCGTTGCTATTTTGTTTTAATCGTGGGAGATTTTTTTTTTGCTTAGCGAAATTGTTTCCGGTTGATTTTAGTTTTGTTTATGTTTACTCTTGGTGAAGTGGAACTACAAAGTTAATCATAAGTGGACGGAATATTAAACTTGGTAGAACCGAATACAAATAAAAGATTATCGATATTTATTGTATAAATAATATGTACTTTTGAATTTGTAAGTAATAGTGTCTGTTAAGCAAAAACTCTGCATTGAGTTTTGTAACCAAGCATTAATAATCAAGACGCGAATATTTATTAAAATAAAAAGAAATACATAAGATACATACAATGTAATTAAGTTTATAATATGTATAATATCTTAAGAACAGAAGTATAGTACCTACCTATTTACACAAAACGAACCGAATTATAATTGTTAGTTATTCTTCCAGACCGATAGTTGACCGTTTAAACAACGTAATATTTGCTCATTGCATTAAATGATATTCTTATGAATTTGTCACTTATCTTAAATTTATCGAAGTTTTATCGAAGAATACAGCTATTATAATAACCGTTCGGTATCGATGTCGGAAGCGGCCGTCGCGCTTAAAGCAATTCAAACGCACGAAATGTAATGTCCAACTGGTAGTTTGTAAAGATTTTATGATGTTTTCACAATTCTACTGGTACTATCATAGATCTTGAGTCGTCTCGTGAAATGGATTTAATTTATTCCACTGTTTTATCTCTAGGTAGCGATGAAATGCAGAGAATTAAACAAAATAGCTTGAGTCATTATAACCAGAAATATATATTTAATTATGTACATATTGATAATTATGCAAAACAGTTATCGTAATTAGACATACCGTTATTTGGTTAACAATAAAAATAAAGAGACAGTGGTTTTATTAGCAACGTCCCAAAAGCCAAATTAAAATTTCCAATCGTTTATATACAAAGAACTTTCAACAAAGAACTTTGCATGAACCAAACACGCTAACGTCCATCGACGGTCGATCTATTCCGCTAATGAAAACAAATTAAACGCCAGCCCTTTGGTGTAATAAACTTTTTAAAAAATCAATACGAGTATCAGCGGCGTTTTATGATTTATACATGTATATATTACAGTGATATCATCTAAAATGCGGCATCGTAATTGATGACGTTTGCACCGTCGAGATCGGGCGATAGTCGCCGCTCGTTACGACCTGCCATGATTTTCTGTTAACGACTCTCCGCTCTCGTCGAATTATGAATTTTAATGGGCCTCGTATTTTGAGGGTTAAGTTAATCTTTTGGGAATTTAGTGTGGCATTATTTTTTTAGTTATTGGAATTTGTATGTAAAAATAAAATGATAGAGGTTCGCGTATAAGGGAGAAATACCTGGATGAAATACCACATTTTATATGCATTTGTGTGTGTTAATCTCAAAAACGGCTTAACTAATTTCGCTTAAATTCAACTGAAACTTTGGATTAACAAATATAATAAGTTTTAACGGCGGGTATAAAATCAAACTTATTACAGACTCAGTGAGAAAGCTTCTCCAGGTTAAGATTTATTCATCAAAGACTTATTAATTGAGTTCATTAACGTGTGAAATTAGTAGATAGTACCCCATATTGGCAAACATAATAATAAATTGAATGAATGCTTTAAGAGAGATTATGATTTCACAAACGGTAGAAATCGTTAAGGGTCAATCTGTATGGATGGCGTTATACAACAATAAAAGTAGTCAGTGCCCTAAAATAATTTAACCGTGGCTGACTGAAGTCTAAATCCAATGTGGAGGGATTCTTGATATCTTGAATAGGGCGCTAGCGGCTGTTACGGATAGGATCGAAGGTGCGTGATCCGATCTTGAGGGTTCTACATGACTGCAGAGACACGAATAGGTAGACTGACCAATAAAAACCGAAAAACTACAAGTAGAGATAAAAATTCTCGTAAAGACCTACACAGAGGAGGCATGTCTTCCGCGCGTTGTAATGGCGGCGATTAAGAGCGTGTGCCGCGGCGCGTGTACTTTCGCATTTATTCCTGTATTATGCAAATGAATGGAAGTTATTGTTCGTTGTTTAGTATTCTTGGCTGGTGTACGTCGATTTATCATGGTGAGTTAATGGATGCCGATGTAAGCAGTTTAGTAGCGACTGTATCTTAATTATATAACGAATTGGTTTTTGTTTACTATTTGAAATGATAAAAATTTGTTTATATTTCGATAAATTTTACAGTTTGATTACGTTATTCATGCAGATTGAGCAATGTAAATATTTTCATAAACAGAACGGTTATTTAATAAAATAAATAACTAGATAAATTCTATCTATCTATTCAGCCACAGGAAGTTCACTGCTGAACATAGGCCTCCCCCGAGGATTCTCACATCGACCTGTTGGTACCGGCCTGCATCCAGTGACTTCCTGTAACCTTTACCAGTTCGTCCACCTTATAGGTGGGCCGACATTTCACTCTATAATAACCGAATTGCTCTATAATAATAACAATGGCGAGTGGTAACATCAACAACATAAATTAACCGAACAAAATTGGCTTGTCCCAAAAATAAATTAATGTTAATAATCTTACTCGCAACTTACTAAAGGTTAAATAAAGAGGAATAAATGGGCGAGATCTAACAGAAAAGCGTGTCAAAATTATTCAAAACTATAACAGTTTATCTATAAACCCAAAAAAAAGATATTATGCGGTCTTACACAATTATGAATTTAAAAATTCAACATATTACGTTAAAAGTAGCAATCCATCATTAAAACTGCGTACTTAAATTGATTTACTTTACATTTATTAAAAGAAACAAAAATTCTTGCTAAAAAATATTCAGTGACCAAATCGAACTTAGTACAGATCTCGGAGGATTCTTTTTAAAAGCGAGTCCAAAAGGTACGCAGATCGAATGCTGAAGATAAAAAGTCTTTAATTTTTTTAGCTCGCTCGTGAAACAGAAGCCCGCCTTCTCACCTCTGCCAAGCAGATAATGGAAGAATGAATCGTCAGTTTTAAATGTTCCTTTTTATTTTGTGAGTGAATTGTCCACGTTTTTTAATGGTGAAAAAGTTTATTGTCTCTGGAGATTCTTTCGTCCAACTCTATTGTGCCGGATGCTCCGAAGGTTGCGAACAATGGCTATTTGTTCCAGGTCCGTCTTTTATGTAAATATGTTTAGTTATTATGAATTTTTCATAAAGGGTTTTTAAGTCACTACTATATTGTATTTTTTCTGTACTAATTGAGTGGTGTGTATTATGTTAATGGTCTATTTATCGAGGATGCCAAAAACTTGGCGAAATTGTGAAGATAGAGTCGGAAAACAGATCATGGTTGCAATCGTGACCACACAAGGTAAAAAGAAAGAATTTAACTGACCGAGAATAAAAATATTCTTAGTCCATAATAATTGCATTACTTTTTTATATATTTTTAAATAACATATTATAATAATGATCTTACACAGAAAGCGCCAGGGTAAGTCTTCATTTACGTTACATCTGATTAAAGATACTTCAACCCATCTTGGCGCGCAGCTCTATGTGTGCGTCAAGCTTGTTTACATACAGAAGGCGTGTGTGCGTCACAAATGGTACAATCGAGTACGTTTCACTAATAAAAATGCCTGACAAAATGGAGTTTCAAGTTTTCATATTATATAAATAAAATAGGATGGCCTGCTCAGTCCGCCAATCTAAATCCAATTGAGCATGCGTGGGACTTGCACGGCAGACGAGCTTTCAGTGATTTTCACCAAAATTTGAACACGGAACAAGAACTTTTTTAGCACCTTTTTTTTAAATGCAATGAATAGTGAGACGAGCATGGCATTTGCCTGATGGTAAGCAATACGACCGCTCATGGACAGTAGCAAAACCAAACAACACCATGAATTTCAAGGCAATGCTTGGCATTCTACTGCGCTCGGCATCCTGAGACATAAGATGTTAAGTCTCAATATGTACTCTGGCTACAATGTCCTTCAAACCGAAACACAACAGTGCATCTACACTGCTGTTTGGCAGGAGAAATAGACATTGCGGTGGTACCTACCCAGGCGGCCTCTCACATAATATGAGAGACCTACCACCTTCCCAGAGTATGGAGCCTTATTCCACCTTGATAACCTCATTCTTAGTATGCCACGCCGATGAAAAGCCGTCGCTAATACCTTATGAGATCCAAGAGATTATCAAAAGATGTTAGGATTAATCTTTTAAATTTATTTTATTGTTTTGAATCCTGATAAAAATGTATTTTGCATTGTATTTTTATAAGATTTCAAAATAAATATTTTATGTTATTGAAGTATGATTTTTACCACAAAAAATAAAAAGGCCCTGTGTGCATTAAGCTATCCTAAGTAGCATTTTTTAAAAATCATGTCAATTTAAAGCTGTGTTGGCGTGAATAGCTTCTACAAAGTATTGATTAATTTTTAAATGAAGTGAGGCAGACGCCAAGAAAAACTTTACGTTAAAAATTCTGAATGTCATCAGTTTCCATCGTATAACTCGATTGAAACAATTAAAAACGCAGTGCACATTTCTCTTTAACGTCCAAAAAATATATTTGGTCGAGAATAAAGTTCATTTACCACCGGGGTGCGATATTATTCCTTTATTGTTGTTTTAACTCACCTATATTGTATTAAAAAGTGCACCTCGACGATAATTTTCAACTGCAAAAATTTCCCTATCTCGTTAAAGCCGAGGGCGAGATTCCTCCCGCGCCCCACGCCCCTACCTCCCCAGCGGCCCCGGCTAACTTCACGAATAATGAACTGTACGCAGATAATAAAATTTTATTTTCACAACTAGTTAAGGTTGTGCACGATGATCTTTTGGGCGGAGTGTGGGCGGGAGCGTTGTCATAGCAACCGCGGGGGGAAATCCGCACGCCCCTACTTTCCCCCTTGAGATTGTTATCTGTGGAAGACGCTCCCCACCATCTCTTTGTACCTACGCAGCATCGCGGCGCTTAATCTGAAAGGGTTTATATACAAGATCGTGGAAATATCAACTCACTGTGTTTAAAATAAGGCTGTGTTTGGTGTGCGAGTTATTGTCACATAGAGAATCGATTTTCTTTGTGAATGCTCGCTATGTGGCCTGATAGGTATCGGTGTTTACACAATGGATCTTAAAATGTTGATGTGAAAGTATAAAACCGTTGATGACGTTGAATTTTAGGTCACAGTGTGAGACTTGTGCTCTGTAATGATGTGCCGAAGTCATATCTTAGTTGATATTTCAGAATTCAGTTTTGAAATCGCTGTGTTGTTATATTTAGTGGTTCGGAAAAAAAGTATATATTCTGTACTCGGCGGGTTATGTCTACATAAACGATTATTAAAATTTAAAAGGTACAATAAAACTTCGCTGCCAAGTGTATGAATATATTCTATAGTTTTAAGGAAGTTCTGAAGCCTTACAACTTAATATCAGATCGCAGTGAGGTCATGATTATAGATCATAATTTATAAGGAATTTATATTAATATCATAAGGCTCATTTAGTTTTACTTGATAACGGCTTATTATATTGTATTCTTATCCATGGTTTTTATGATATTGACGTTTTATTTTAAGTTGAAGGTAGGGTTTGGCTTGCGACTGTAATCTGTGTAAACATCCGACTGGTATTTCGATATAATTTCAGTTTTTGAATTAGAAAATAACTCCACAAATAGTATTTTATTCGATAATAAATCGAGTACATCTTGTACCTATTTTTAATTATTGTTATATACACACGAGAACAAAAGATCTGATCGAGCCCGAGTCAAGCTGCAGTAAAATACTAAATTAAAACCATTGATATATAGACAACATCCTATTTCTGATTCACTCATTCGCTCTCGTAAACAAAACACAAACAGAAAACTCACCAATAGATTTGTTTTTCTCCATCGACCCAAGCATGGACTCATCAGTGCGCGACGACCTGCCGAAGCCCAGGGTCGTACTCGCGGCATCCTGGCCCAACTGTCCCCCATAGAAATCCCCGAACGCACTGGCTGATCCCAGCAACCCTGATCTGTCTTGTAATGCTGCCTTGGCTTTCTCCACGCTCTGTTTCAACTGTTCGAAGGTGGACTGGTGCAGTCTGTAAGGAGGCCACTCTGTCGCCGGCCAGGGTTCCTCTTTGAGCGCACTCCTCTTCAGTTCCAGGGCCCCCGCGTAGGAGCAACTGCTTTCGTACATGGCAGCTTTGAAACCTGCCCGCAGTGCTGTGGCACACTTGATACCGCGGAAGTCAACCCTGGAACAAAATGACACGTTTGTTTAAATCATTGATATAAGTATTATTTGTTAAGAACAAGTTAGGGCACATTTTACCGAGTTTGTGTACGGTAGTAATGTCATATGTCCCTTGGTATTTTAATGGAATAAATAATATGGGGACATGTTGTAAGATTTATATTCTAATTCCAATATAAACAAATTTGCAGGTGAATCAAAATTAGGCGTCGGAATGTTTATATTTTGTGTAATATAGGCATGTCGAGTAATATATTCCTGATTTTTGATACATCGTTAGATTTCCTAGGGATCGAAAGTGTACTACGAATATCATAACTAAGTGAGATTCAAATAATAAGATTGTTGTTGTTTACATGAGGAAATGAGCTAAGTTGCAAATAGGTTGGACAGTGCAGTCCTTGGTTAAGTGCAGAGATTAAATTAAACATATGATATAAATAATAAATTAAAATAAACTTTTTTTTAGATTTTCTTCTGATCAATATCACTTGACCTCGATTACCTATTTTTATAATCACGGTGAAACTATAGTTTCCAGAGTCACAATATGTAAGTTGATACCTTGAAATAATTGGAAATGGAATATTTAAAGAAGAGAACTTGAATACACTGTCCCAAGAATAGATCGCTGTTGAACATGTCATTAAAAAATCTATTCAGTGATACAAGTCGGAAACATACGTGACATTTTTCATAACCGCTACTTCGTTCTCTATTTCTAAATGGCGCGCTCTTTCATAGTTGGCCCCTGAATGTATTGATGATATAAGTTGACATTTTGTATGTAAACAGAGACTACCACCGTACTACTACCGTCGCCTCGGAAAATAATTTTGGATATAAAATGAATTTAATGTAAGAATAAATATAGTTAGGTCTACTAGGTTTTCTCAGTTCTTGGTTTGAAGATCTAAATTTCGAGTCCAAGATAATGTTGACTCCTTATAGTTACATGAATACTTCATTATTACGTTAATGGTTAATGAAACACCATGGTGTAATATGCATACTAGAGAATTGCGGATATGAATTTAAAAGATAATAGGTAGAGTTTACCAATGTCTATTTCTTCTGTCAAACAGCAGTGTAAATGCACTGTTGTGTTCCAGTTTGAAGGACATTGAAGCCAGAGTAACCACTGGACATAATGAAACTTAACAGCCTCCGTGGCGCAGTTGGTTAGACGCCGGCCTGTGAAACGAGAGGCCGCGGGTTCGATCCCCGCACCGTAACAAATATTTGTGTGATCCACAGGTATTTGTTTCGGGTCTGGGTGTTTGTGAGACCGAAAAGTCTCTCGTAGTTTCTGATACCCACGACACAAGACTCGATCTTAGTGTGGGGTCAGGACTATGTATGTGACTGTTGGGTGTATTATTTATTTATTTATTTATTTATCTTAATATGTCTCAAGATGGCGTGCGTAATAAAATTTCAAGCTTTGCTTTGAAATTCATGGTGTTGTTTGCTTTGCTACTGTTCATGAGCGGTCGTACTGCTTACCATCATGCGAGAGGCATGCTTGTTTCGCCATTCATTGCTTAAAAAAAACAAATGGCGCTTGGTCAGCTGCTGCTGGTGGACTAAGTTTTAAATTATTATTATTTGCAAAGGAGGTCCGTTCCGTTAAATGAGATGTATGTATATAGGATTATATTTAAAAAATAACTTGCTTTTAATGATCTTGACTTCTATGGTACTGATTGCATCCGATCTAAATAGTTTAAAATGGAGGCGACTTATGGATATCAGTAACTGTTTATAATTAACGATTCCTTGATTAAAATGTGTTGATATATTGCATAATTGTTGTATAATCTAAATGTAAAAGGATTGTTTTATTCATATTTATTGTTTATTTATTAGTACGGTTATACCAATTACACTAATTAACAACTTATTACATCTATATAAATATTACAATAAAAGAACAAAAATAAAATATTTGACTTATAACCAACATACAAAATATAATTGTATATTGTATGCCCATTGCCCTTGATTCATTTAATGTTGTGAAAGAATATTTAGTGATGTTGCCATTTATACCAAAAACTGCTAATGGATTTTATCAAGTCATTAAAAATAATAATCAAGTTAGTTTCAAATAATTGTAGATTTCTTTAAAAATTTTGAAGTAAATACTTTGAAATTGTAATGAAATTGATTTATTTTGATACAATGCAAGATGCTACTTGCATTCTATCAAATTGTTTTAAGGTGAAGTTCAAAATAAAATATCTTCCATTTTAATAATATATTGATACTATGTTACGAGGTCACCGTGCCTCGCCTCACCTCATGTCGGATATTCTCTTCCTTTTCGGCCGCCGCGTGTCTTTCTTGACTTTCTCCGTCGTGGCGGTTGTCGAGTGGTATCACATTTCAGTGATACCACTTAATTTGTACGATAAATAAACACTCAACCCACTGAAGAAATTATCCCATGAAACGGTCGATATTGACTATCTGAACAACATTTTTATTCACATCAACAATAGCGATACGCAACGAATTTAAATTGATAATTTTCACACTTGACGATATGAGTGTCAGTCGATTTCGATATGTGTTATCGATACTAATCAGTAATAGGAAATAATCGATTAGACATATCCGCGGTGATCGCTTCGCAGTGGCCTTTGGTACACTGCGGCTGTCGCGTCAGCGCATTGCCACAACGAACAAATTGAAAGCATCCGGCACAAGGGACATATGACATATGACCAATTTATATTTACTGGTCGATTTGACCACGGACGCGAATTAACGTTTTAAAACGCGTTTCAGTTTCTACTTAAATATGTTAATTGAATTATCATTACCGTTGCGGCGGTCGTGGTGATGGAATTTGACCAATGCCATTTCTAATGCACGATACAGTGGCTGTGCTTTTTTCAATTTTCTTTACAACTAGGTGTTGATTATGTTTAATTTGTTGCTAGATTTCATATTTGATAGGCATCACTGGTATGATTAGTGATATATAATATTAAATATTTTTTTTTAAAACACGCACTGTCTTCAAAGAGTAAGAACACAGTGTTGTATCAATTTACCCGTTGTTAAGAGGTATAGGTTGTTATTGAGTCCTGTGGGTACAGACCCAAAAAGATATAGGAATAGTACATGCATATTTATTGCATGTTTATTTAAAATCGCTTTGAAAAAATATGTCTTGTTATTAGAATGAACAAATGGACAACATCCTATAGCGTCATTGCGACACGCGTGGTGGAGCGTGCGCCGCGTCGGGATCATTTGCAGCCATATTACGAGCGGGCCTTTTTAACCGTTGCTGGTTTTAGACACATGTATAGGATAGATTACGAGTTTCTATGAAGGTATTTTGATTATAAACTAGCGTATAATTGTACTGAGTATGTGATAGTTTTGAAGCCGAGAATTCGTTTGAGACGGGTTTGGCCATAGCCCACCACAATCGTCTTGTGCGTTATTGCAAATTATCATTATTTTTATCGTAAATGTAAATAAATCTAATACAATTTGTGGCAAATTTCGCGAAAATTATATACTATCAATTTTCATAAAACAATTTCAGCCTCTAAGTATAATGCAATGCGTAATCTCTGCAATGCTTTCTAAGTGCTAAGATATTTCCGCATAAACTGTAAAACACAAGTGAACACGATGTACCTGCGGCGGTGTCGTGTGTATGTATATGTGATGTGGGCGCGGTGACGGCGCGCGCGCCACTTAGCCGCAGGATGTCTGTACATTACCTTATTATATGCGACAAAAACTCACGTCCGGCTATAAATACGACGGCGTTCATTTCTCTGCGCAGGTATTTGACCTTCAGTAGGGGAATTATGGCTTTTGGTAGTACTGATGTACTAGAATTAACATGTTTTGGATATCTGTCACAGGTGCAACTCAGCCCTGAATGGTAACAAGATGTCTTCGAGTCTTGTGTCGTGGAGTAAAAATTATAACTGTAAAAGGACTTTTTCACCCTTGAATACGTGGACTTGAAAATAATATGTGTTTATCAGAAAAATAATTGATTCATTGGAAGCTTGAACCTGTGGTGTAGCTTAATTAATGCTCATTTCCATCTATTTTTTTGTTTACTATTCAAAAATCAAACGTTAAACATTTACCAGCACGTTTGTTAAGTAAACTTAGCTTTATATGTAATTGAACTCTCGCTCTATCTCTCTATAGCCATAGGAAGTCTACTGCTGAACATAGGCATCCCCATAGATCGCCACAAAGACCTGTTGGAAGCGGCCTGCATCATAATGGCGCTACATAGTTCTAATTCAGTAGATGCTATTTTGACACAAACAATAGCCAGGATTTATCGAAATATTCTTTCCTCGTTTCTCTCATCAACCAGTCAATATCGGTGCAATTTTTTCTAACAATAAGTTAAATATGTACATAATACGAGTATGTGCTGTGCTAATAACGCTCTTAATCATTTCTTGAATAAAATAAACTAATTATAATTGGGTGATTACTCAAAAGTATTATTCTCGTTTCCATTGTTGCTATAATTTTATACTATCAAGCACATTCAAGAACAAAATGTGATTAAGTTATAAAACTGAAATGTCAGATAGCTGATGCTTTAAAAGCATATAACTAAGTGTTATAGTTTAAGGAATTCATTCATTACGAACAAAACCTTCTTAACCCTATTCATATAACCCTTTGTCTTAACCATCGTTAGGAGAATTACGGAAACTCTATCTGATAGAAAGAAAGAAAAAATCTTCTGTCATCTTGAAGACTTTTTATTCTAGTCTTTGTGTCATCATCCTCGCAAAGACAAAGTAATAGACAGTAGCAAATTGTATGTATAGTTTGTGCACTCTATTCGTTATATTATGATTTAATGACACAGTTAATTATAACGCTTATTTTCTTTTTTTAATATATATTTTTGCAATCAATGGCGAGCGCGCCTTTCGCTTGATGGTAAGCGATACGACCGCTCATGGACAGTAGCAAAATTAAACAACACCACGAATTACAAAGCAATGTTTGGCATTCCACTGCGCTCGCTATCCTGAGACATAAGATGTTAAGTCTCAATGTGTCCAGTACTCTGGCTACAAGGCCGGACCTTGCAAACAAGCAAACAGGTTATAATGGTAAGTGCTTACTGCCGCCTATGAACATCCACTATGCTTCGATCATAGAGTTATTGCAATTGAAGTTTAACTCGGCTTTTACGTGTTAAATCTTCATGGATTGCATGACTGATTATTTTACCGTTTACTGAAATTTCTCTTTTAATTGTATTATGTAATATACCTACATAATACCGAATTGTATTTTTTTTTATCATAAACGTAGGTTTTGTAAAAAATGGACTATCCTATCAAAAACCTAAATGTAAATGAGAAAAATAATAAATATAAATATAATAAATGTAAATGCCAAGTTCAATATTATGATATCTGCCTTAGTTGTTGACTTTAACGACAAAAAAAGTGAGATCTAAATGCGTGCCAAGTTCAATGGTCAGTCCAAAAACTTATTTATAACAACATAAAATACTTTATATCAGCTTATATGGCATTTTTTCTTGTCTTAGGATAATACACTACTCACAAAAATTAAAGGATATTTTTTTTGATCAAATTTTTTTGGTGTTTTTTGAGAGGCTGTTTCTTGGAGAAAAATGATTATTAAGAAATTCTGAAACTAAAAATTACAGTAAGTTCAAACCTTCCAAACACTAAGATAATCAAATCGGAGCAGTTTGAAATTTTCACAGTGTCTTTAGAACACTTTAAGATTGAAAAGTTACTGACGATATCCTTCGTTTGTCTCTTTTATCCAAAGATATGCAGTGTTTTCCGAATATCCATAAATAACCATTTTGTTACCTTTTTTTCAGTCAACAATTTCACTCAGAAATACTGTTTTTTATCAGACTTTAATACCATCTTATAAAGAATGTTTTGAAATTACTAAAATTCTAATTTTGTTTTCCCCGTGATTGATATTGATGGAGTAATCCAATGTGAAAGTGGGATAGGCCATTTTTACTTTGATTCACCATAAGTCAGCTTCAAATCATGCAATGTAGGTCTCTGGTATATCAAATTAAAGGCAAATAAATGATCTACGAGAATTTTATGATGTTACCAAAAAACACTACCCAAGTAAATGCACGGTGTCAAAAACGAGAAAAAGTTTGCTTTATTTTTTCTCGTTGGTTTTCCTTATATTGCTAATTAACCAAGCGTGCAATTAAGAAATAGATCACAGATCTGAAAAATAGACATTTCAAGCTTCCAATTTTTAGTTTCAGAATTTTTTAACAATAATTTTTCTTCAAGATAGTCTGTATCTTCAAAAAACACAAAAAAAAAATTAAAGAAGGAAATATTCTTTAATTTTTGTGAGTAGTATATATTGAAGCCCAAGGTCAGACTTGGCGAGTTCTAATATACAGAGAATAGTGTTAGCACTGCTATCAGATTATTTATACTTGAACCATATCAATTTAAACAAAACAAATAATATTGAGAGACCAGTGAGACTAAATGAAAATCGCTTTTAACATCAACAGAAGCGCTCAGCTTCCCGCTATCGATACCTTACGATGTTATATAAAGAAAATAAAAGTCAGGGTTGTCTGCGAACCCTTATGGAGGGCTACTTATCAGGAAGCTAATCGTCTGCGAAATCGGCCGCGAGCCGCACTGTGTGCCACGTTCAATGCAAACGTATCATATTCGTACTTACGTATGTATGTATGTATGTATGTGCCGTCGAAGATTACAGAAAAATGTTTTGTTCCGTCAGCAATATTTTGTGTTTATGTTGTTCGAATTCAATGAGCAAGAGGAATAAGAGTCTTAGGTATTTCTTGTACATTTCAAGATTAAGTGTTATAAAAAAACGCTTGGGAATAATTGGTTAAATGTTTACGTATATTAAATATACGATTGCAAGTAAAATAATTAATAATTACTATTTCCCAAAAAAGACTAGGTATTTACCACCCAAAAACACTTTATATTTGATATTTAAGAAATTGCAAAAAAAATCTGTCGCTTTTTTTGCAACAATTTTTTTTAGTTGCTTTGTGTCTGAAACCACTAAAACTATACTTAGCCTCGTTTTCCGTCGCGTTATTGATATTCCCTGTATAGTGGGCAAACCAAAGAAACAAAGAAAAACTTGTATAAATTGTCATACACCATATAATGGAAAGAAAAGCATCTCACAAATAAACAAAACCCCGAGACTCGAGATGTCTTCGATCAAAACAAGTGCAGACGTAGTAATTAATTCCCTGTTGATTTACGCGTGTATTATACATTCACACACGTACAGGACTGTCCGACGTTGTTGGAAGCCCGGACGGATTTATGCAACTATGCTAATGCTGATGTTACATGTAATGTATTCACATACATTTGAATGGAATTTAAAAATGTTATCATCATTTCGCTGCTTGAATGTGCTTGACGGCGTTATTAACATACTGCTGGGAGATTTATTTCAGCCACTTTGGCCTTTTACAATGATTTATTTGAGAATTTCGTTTATCAGGTGGGTTGTTTTTTATTTGGCTCTTTAGGTTCCGTAAGATAACGTGGCAAGTAGCAGTGGCGGAATTTCGCAAATATTTCACCAAAAACGGTAAATAACAGTCATGTATGTTTTTTATGCATATTAATGGTGTGATAAAATGCATTATCGTCTTTAGGAAATAAAATATAGTGACCTGCCAGGAGTGTGGCGACGGAGAAGAAGAAGAATGTTGTGCATAGCATTATATTTTTTTGTTTTGGTTTTTAACATTGCTTGACTTTAATATGATTATTTATGTGTTATTGACATGGTATAAAAATACAATTAAAATTTTTATATTTGTGATAAAATACCCAGCCCCTGATTAAATACATTAAGACCTTTGTAAGTATTTTTCGTGTAAAAATCAATTATAATTTAATTTAGAAATGTAAGTGTCGTAAAGTCATCACTGAATTTCTTGTAATGGGTAAATATGTGTTAAAAATTACATGCTTACAATGTAAGTAAGCACATACAAAACAATCCTTGCAATAGAGACTCGCAAAGCTGTTTGTTAAACCAATTTAGTAAACAAATAATCGTTTTAATGTCTAAACGTTAGCCTGGCATATCGATTCGTTTGCTTATTTGTGAATGTAATCTAGAATAAAATAAATATAAAGTTCCTAATTCCCGTGATACTGGAAAACGAAAGAATATCTGACCATTATTTATGTTTCATAATATTTGTTTTGATTAAAAATATTGTGCACTAGAAGAATTATTTGGAATTCTTGGTATCCTCTTTTCGTGATAGGCATATTTTTTGTGTAAAAGTTTCTGTGTTGGTTGTATTGATCGTATTTTGATAATTATCTGTTTATAACACTTTCACGCCTTAAGTGCTTTAATTAATTAAAATTTTGCATACATGTTCTTTATAAACTACCCTGGTACACACATAGAAATAAGGATACACTGCTCTGATAGAAAATTGCTTTTAAATGGTAATTTGATATCAAATCACAAATCGGCCTACTGCAATAAATAAGTTGCAACTAAGGCCGAAAGTTTAGAAATACGAAAAAAGAAAGTACTGAACACGTAGTAAAGTAAATTTAACACAAATTTTAATTATTTATTATAAGGCATATTAGGTCCTACGTGCTTGCCACTTGGCGGCCCGCCGTCAATATGTTACTCATATTATGATTTGTTGGCTAGTCAAGTCAATAAGTTAATAAAGCAACGTTTACAAATACTATAAAATACATATTATTTGATAAATTTTAGTGGTATTTTTTTAAGTCAGTTTTTATTGTTTATTGAAAAAATATTTAAATTACCTATTAAACGTTTTGTCTTTTTCGCTCAAACTGAATTCTAAAGTCATTCAAAAATGACTAAACATTCCATAACTAAAATAGGTCTTAAATCTGTCTTTGAATAAGGCCGTTAAGATTAAAGCGCGTATTTTCCGCGACATAGAAATGTTGAAATGTTTGTGCAACTCAGCAAATTAGGTTGTATTATGAGCGTGTAACGGCATTCATTTGTCCAAACTGTTTGCCAAATGCATAGCGCGCTGTGTCGTAATTCCTTCGCCTCATAATTTGCTGCAATAAACAAACCACGGTTTTTTCATGTATTTAATACAAATTGGCATATATAGTATATTTGGCTTCTTAACAGGCGTTATTTGAGTGAATTCCAATACTTCATTTTTGCGGGTTATTAAAAACTGGATCAAACATTTCTTATATTATAATTTTTCACATCACACAAAGAAAATGTTTATTGTATGTATATTAGACATTATGTATTGTTCTGGTAATTGACTGTAATAAAAGATAGGTTGGTTAATTAAATTTAAACTGTAAAAAAAAACACTTTTGATAACGGGCGATAAACATTTTCATTCGTTAATTTTTTAATGGTATGAAAGGCATAACTCATCTAAAAAACAAAAAAACACTTAGCGCCAGCCTAATTTACACTGGTAGCGTTTTTAATTTAGAATAATAAATAAACTGTGGTATGTTGTATAACTATATACAATCATTATAATTTACAGGATAAGATAAGAAAAATATTATAAGAAAAAGAATTGGAGAGAGCGAAAATTCTAGTAAAGGCGACTAACATTGTTTTAAATTCGAATTTTCCTAATTTTCTGGTTATGGCGTAATTATACCGGCAAACAATTTTAAATCTTTTTTCCCTCAGTTTCACATTACTTTGTTTAAGGCCTTCTTTACGATGCAGAGGTTTTTAGTGTTTGTATATGTACCTACGTATTTTTAATAGGAGAAACTTTATATCGCGGCTTTCGCGGTAAAACTCATTTTATTGAGAAATCAGGGAATTAAAAATGCACAGTTTGTTTGATTTGTACTTCTGTTAGGATAGCTACTAGATTTAAAAAAATATTGAGAATGTTATGCGACTTGCATTGTTAAATTCAGATACATAACATCACGTTTATATACCCCAGGGATACAGTGTATGGATCTCTCACTAAACTCGTTGGAGTTATTTTATACTCTACCAGCGACTTTGCTATCTGATATTTCAAGCCAGTATCCATTCAGTTAGGCCTACAGAAATCTCAAGACCACTTCGCGAATTCACTTAAATACATTTTCAATGAAAACTAATAGCACTGGCGTTGGAAAGTGACGAGGCCCGCGCGAAAGCATCAGCGACACTTGGGACAGTTGGCTTGAGTTGGAGACAAGTGTCTCAGCACCGACAGCGCACAAGTTTTGATGATTCACAGGTTGGATCCACTCACCTTCGCTCAGCGAGCGGCCCGGACGCGACGCGTCGACCGGACGCACACGCTCCGGACACCGTCCATTCTAGCCGCGATCCGCTCCGGACGCGTCGCGGACACCAGACGCGACACGACACTCGGAAAGGACGTGTTCTACCGCCCAACACAACGATCTCCTATCTATTTGTCTTGTTGAAAAAATAAACAGATGTATTGCCGGGGCAAGCGAGCGTCCGTGTACAGGAAGCGAGGATAATAGTGAGGTGCTCCGTCCGGTGGTTGGAGACGCGGCGCAGGGGTGGCGGGTGGCGCGCGCGCGTGCCGCGGCCTGCTGGGGTGCGCCACGCCTGTGGGCGGGGTCTCGCCTCGCGTGCGCGGGATAATCGCCGGGAGACACTCGCTCAGATCGGGTTTTGACTTTGGATGTTTTCGCATTTGGGACACACGCGGCCCAGCCGTGGGCGACGCGATAACGCTCCACATTTAGTACTTGCACGGTTTAATGCTGGGGCGAGGGTGATTTCAAAACGTTTAAGGCTGGAGCCTAACTTATCGAGATCGGTTCGAAACAGATAGTTGTTTATGCCTCTTGTATTCAAAGTTCAGGGCACTGAGTTCATAAATAAGGTTACGGCGTAGAGAATTTATATATTCTTGAAATACTCTTTAGATATAAGTAAAAATAAGCTATAGGCTATAGTAGGTATGCTGAATATTTTATTAGTATATTACTAGTATAAAAAATCTCATGAAGCTATAGTAGTTAATACTAAATAAAGTACTAATCGTCATTAAAAGGAATACTTTATTTCTGCTTGTCCCGCTCTTACACTTAGCTTTATCCGTGGTACAGATAGATTTACTAACAATTTTACGACCGACTGCCTGCCTGACATTAACTATTTTATATTCAGGCTTCTCTACCACTGGTAACTTCATACACACTTGAAATTATTTTAAAGAACTTCTAAGATAGCAAGGCTTTTTAGTTCTTCGCAATGTTTCTCCTCACTGACCTAGGGAGCAACATTTGCAGTCAAACAAAAAATAAAACTTGGTTTCAGAATCCAAACATAATATCTAATGTACACTACTCACAAAAATGAAAGGATATATTTTGTTTATGAAATTTATTTGGTGATTTTCGAGAGTCTGTATCGTGGGAAAAATTGATCGCTAAGAAAATCGAAAACAAGAAATTGGAAGCTTGAAATGTCTATTTTTTAGATATGCCCTCTATTTCTTGATTGCACGCCTGGTTGACAAGCAGTCGTAGGAAAAACAAAGAGAAAAAGAAAAACAAATTTTACTTGTTTTTGACACCGTGCATTTACGTGGTTAGTGTTTTTTTGTGACATAATTGTAAAGTTCTCGTAGATAATTTAATTGCCTTTAATTTGATATACCAGAGACCTCCGTGGCATGATTTGGAGTTGACTTATGGTAAATCAAAGTAAAAAGGGCCTATCCCACTTTGACACCGAATTATTCCATCAATATCAATCATGAGGAAAACAAAATTAGAATTTTATTAACTTCAAAACATACTCTATTAGATGGTATTAAAGTCTGATAAAAAACAGTATTTCTGAGTGAAATTGTTGACTGAAAAAAAGGTGAGAAACGGATACTTAAGGTTATTCTACTAACACTGCATATGTTTGGATGAAATAGACAAACGCAGGATATCGTCGGTAACTTTTCAACCTTAAAGACATTGAAAATTTCAAACTGCTCGGCACAGCTCTGAGTTTACGAAGTTATGTGTATATTGATTGTAAATCATCACTATAATGGTGACGAAAAACATCGCGACGAAACCTGCATACCATAGCGATTTGTAACATTTTCTATGATATGTAAAGTCCGGTAACCCGCATCAGGCCAGCGTGGTAGGCTATATAGCCTAACCCAACTCAATCGTACTCTCGATTGTAGAGGAGACCCGTACCCTGCCGTGGGACGTTTATGGACTGTTACAGTACAGTACAGTCTTTTTTCAACGGCCATTTGTCATCTTTGTTGATGTTTAGGTCAGGAGAGCCAAGTTTATTTCATGGGTGTACAATAAAAAAAAAATGCCTTAAATAATGTCATAGTTTGAAAGCCTTTCCTCTTCTGTTCCTATCTGGCGTTATCCTGGCCGGTGCCAGCCGAGTGAGAACTAGATATATTCGCAGCTAATGGCCTCCTCAACCTAACTTGTACTCCTCTGGGTCTCTTTAGGTCGACACTGACGCCTTAAGATTACGGAACGCCTGACTCACCAAAAAGTTGTCAACCCGTGGTTCTATGCATCGTTTTCCTCCCGAACTTGGTCTTCTTTTCACTGAACCAGTCTCTTGATACCGTTGATAATTTCTCTGAGCAGTTGAACGACCCACATTTAGCCAGAGTCACGTAAATTTGCTAGCAAACTTCTTCAAGTATGGCTACAATTTTAGGGGCCTGTGGATCACATAAACATTTGTCTCGGTGCGGGGATCGAACCTGCGGCCTCTGGTTTCACAGCCGGTGGTTAACCAAATGCGCCACGTAGGTTGGTAAAAAATAAACGTCGTGTACCTATGTCTGTTATTGGCATAAGTACCTGTAATATACCTGTAATAAACCTAAAACCAAGTATTCCTTGGAGCGTTGATGGTCATAAGGACGCGAAAGACTGCGGATGTTTTTAGAGATCATAGTATCGTAAACCTGCTGTGACTCAATGTAAGATTGATGAGACTGTCATGCTTGAGCGAAAATCGTTTTTTACTACAACAGAATTTGCCTCAGCAATTATGTAAGTTTTAAATAGTATGAATCCTATTGTTGTTAAAATATTATTATCATTTTTATAATCGAAAATAACGACTGCTGGTCAGACTTGATTTGTCTTGACTTGACTTGTCAACTAGTAGACTATAAAGGCTTCAAAATCTAAATCAAACAAAGTCAAACGGTATTTTCTAACGCGATTAAAACATGTTCACCGCGAGCTCTGTAGGCAAACATCGCTGTAGGTGATTAGCAATGCTCAATGAACGCGCGGTAATCGCAAGGGAGGCTCGGGGCGGGCCGGACCTCCCCTCCGACGCCTCGTAATATACTACTGTTAATCAACGAATTAACTAAGTTATGGAACATTTTAACTAAAAATAAAATAATATTTACAGCTTAGAGATGAGACCTGTTTAATTAGTAAATCAACTGAGTTCTGATTTTTTAAGGTATTTAGAGGTGGCTGAATATTGTGAAAAAGTCGTACCAATAAACTGTAACGATGCCGCTACTCATCAGCCATTAATGCAGTAGTTAAGAAGGCTTTGTTGTGCTTTTAAACGTGGCATATATACAACCTTTAAATAAAAAACTGCAATAAAAATAATTATACGTTAATTAAATTAAATTTTAGGTCTCTCATACATGAGAGGCCGCCTGGGTAGAGCCACCGCAATGTCTTTCCGCCAAACAGTATTGTAAATACACTGTTGTGTTCCGGTTTGAAGGACATTGTAGCCAGAACACCTTATGTCTCAGGATTGTGTCGTAGAAGTTCACGTACTTCATCAGTTGATGTAGTTTTATCAGTTGATAGCGTTTGTCTGTTTGGTATATGTTTAACAAAATAAAGTAAACAAATAATAATAAAATGCAACAAATGTTTTTATTTTCTCGCATATTAGAGTTGGACATAGATGTTAAAGTTTCTTGCCCGCTCTTATCCTATGATTTCTGGCCCGTTCTTCTATAGTGAAAAACGCTTTTCCGAACCGGGTGGTAGATCAAAAAATGACTGAATCTAAATAATGTTGAGCAATTTAATGGATTTATTAACTTTTCATTTCATTTTCATTACTAAGACGGTAATATACAAAGGTTAAAACTGACCATAATATTAAACACAGAGTAGTTTTATTGATGAAAGTTTTATTTCCGAGAGCGCTATTGAGTATTAGAGCAAGCATTTTACTCAGCGAGACCAGCAGCTCTATTGTCTGTAAAATAAGTTTCTGTAATAATGCAAACAGGCACATACTCATAGGTTTTCAATTTACATGTTTTGTTTCGCAGTGTATTTTTTAGTTTATGCTTGTTTCATAATGTTTCATAAAATGATTGTATTTTTTAATCATACAATATAAGAAAAAGACGGCTAAAAGACCGCAAGACTCAAGTGGGATTTGGCCGGGCACGACTGCAGAATGCATCCTGATCGATGGGTCAAATTATCGGTGAAGGTAAAGGCAGACCCCGAAAGCGATGGCGGGACGAACTTGAATAATTTAACAGGGGATGGACGAAAGTTGCTCTCAATAGAATTATATGGAAGAACTTAGGCCTTTGCGTGGGTGTTTGTATAATAAACGCTTAAATGCGTTTTGTTTTGTACGCAGAAATGAGACATATGATTGGGGAACTATCCTGCCGTCTTAAAAACTCGGATGAGGCAGGAATTAGCTTTAGCCCAAGGCTTTAAGTAAACATGGCGTAACCTAATCTCTTTGTCAAAAGTTACACTTTAACGCGAGGGGTCGTTATAATAGCAACAGAAGCCAAAACAATTTTTTTTCGAATATTTGTCTGTGTGTCTGTATGTCTGTATGTTTGCTTGCGCATCACGCAAAAACTACTGCACCAAATGAGATACGGTTTTCACAGTTGAATTGCTACAGGTTCAACTTAAAAACTGGTATATGTCGCATTAACATTCAGGGTGTTTCTTTTTGTTTGCTTGCACGTTACTCAGAAACTACCCCACGAAATGCAATGCGGTTTTCACAGTTGTATTGCTCCAGATTCAACTTAAAAACTAGTAAATATCTTATTTACATACAGGGTCTTTCTTTGTATTATGGAAGATAAATGAGAAAAACTAATATGGGGGTCTGTATTAACGTAATAAAATAACAATGATTTTTAAAATTGGTGTCTGTTTGTCTGTGCGGTTGTGCGCGATGAACTCAAAAACCGCTTAACGGATTTCGATGAAATTTGGTATGGAAGTAGCTGAAACGTAATGTAGCAATCGTATGTTCCTTAATCCGGCAAAATGTCTCCATATTAAGTTTACCAGGAAACGAAATATCATAATTAGTTCCTACTCCATTTCCAATGTTATACTAAAAGAGGTTTCAACGATACGAGATCTTGGGATAACTATTGATACCAAGCTCCAATTTAGCCCACATATTACCAATATTGTAAATTCTGCCTTCCGTGCTCTTGGTTTTGTCCTAAGACAAAGTAGAGATTTTCACAAAATATCAACTGTAATAACACTCTATAACGTCTATGTAAGAAGCAAATTGGAATACTGCTGTCAAGTTTGTGCTCCTTACTACCAAGTTCATGAGAATCACATAGAAAAAATTCATTCACGCTGACGAAGTTTGCGGGCAGAAGCTAGTTAATAATAAGAAAAATAAACTTGAATTTATATAAAAATTTATAAAAAGAAATATCAATCAAGGATTACATTTAAAACCTTGTCAGGTGTGGGGTTCGAACCCACGCTCCCTCTCGGGAACCAGAGCTTAAATCTGGCGCCTTAGACCACTCGGCCAACCTGACGACATACACTGTATTAAAATTATGAAAGGTACAATAAATTTCAGGAAAGAAAATAGTTAACCATTTCTTCGGTTTTATTAACACGCTTTTATTAGCTTCGCCTGTATGTATGTATATATTTATGATGAACATCTACTTTGTACAATATCTGCATCACCCAAAGGTTGACTAACAGAGAATGCCTTAGGCATTATTAAGACCGCCTGTATCTTTCTCTTTCTAATCGTTCCCTCAAAGCTGAGGATCGTGACCCCTGTCACTTGGTCGAGTCTTAGACAGCTGATCGCCAGGCTTGACGGTTCTCCGCCAGATGCAGCGCCTCCAGGATAGTCAACGCTTGCGTCTTGCCGTCAGCCCAACGATCTGCTCCCCTCAACCTTTCCTAACTACCTGTATACAACTTGTATAAATAGTTTAAAATAAAATAAATCTACCTATATATCTATACTAATATTATAAAGAGGAAAGATTTGATGGTTTGTTTGCATTGAATAGGCTCTGAAACTACTGAACCGATTTGAAAAATTATTTCACTGTTGGGAAGCTACACTATCCCCGGGTGACATACGCTATATTATATTATCAAAAACATAATATAGCTATATATTAGGCATCCTAACTAAAATTCCAATAATGTAACCTAAGGTGTAAAAAATTACCTAAAATATGCTTTACATCGCGTGCGCTACGAAAACTAATAATATATTATATTGTTGATATGGAATGTACTCAATAACTATCTGCACCCGGGCGAAGCTGGGCCGGGCCGCTAGTTTAATTATTAGTAATAATATGAGTACTGGTGATATTTTAAAGTATAATATGTGAACAGAAGGGTTAACACCCCGACTTTCCCTAATTTATTTTTTACTATTATAAAATTTAAGTAATGTTAAAAAAAATTAAAAGTAATTGTTTCAATATTGCATGATTTAATCTTTCACGCCGATAGAAATCAAAGCCGCCCTTACGAATCCATAGCCCTAAAAACAAAGGATGACGAATCAATATAATTTGATTAATAGACGTTTAATACAACCGACATATTGATTTGATAACATGGCACCTGGCAAGGTGTGGCTGCACGCATGGGTTCGCGACCACTTCCAATAGACCCATAACCACTATAAACATTCTATATTTTTCTTTAATGCAGGGGTCTACCAAGACTGGGGACGGGTATCGATTCCTCGGGGTTAAATAAAGGTTTGGAGAATGGTCAGGAGAGTCGCAACAAAAAATAGGGCCCAATGCAATACTAAAAGTAGAAAATACTTTGGTACCGGAAGAACATAAGACATTTTAAAGGAATCTGACATGTAAGTTTAATGCGCAACGTATTTTTTGTTCAATATACCTGTCGTATTAGGAAATAATGCGTGTTTTGTACTGGCATGACAGAGCAAAATAAACAGGATATACACAGGCGGAATCTCTATAATAACACTTGGGTATGTGTAACACTATAAGCCATTCCATTAAGCATTTCCATAGTGAACGGTGCATACTATCCGGGCGGAGGCTACTACGAATATCTTACAACCAACTTTTATGTCTCCTTTTGAGCAATCTTACTAACTTATCAAGGCAAAAAACTATAAAGAAAAACCTTTACTTAATGTCGGTTGTATGTGAGACAATGGTACTATCCCTGTTGGTCCAATGTACTGTAGCCGTATGAATTTACTGTAGCTTTAGCGATGTACCAGTAAGACTCTACCACTTACAAGCGAGGTTCTACGACCTGCTTCTCAATTATTGAAAAATCTCTCTCTCTTCTACTTCGGCTTTAAGCCCGGCCGATGCCAGGGTCCGACTTCCGTCTGAGCTTCCTTCATTTCGCGGTCTTTGGCATTCTCAATTTTAAAGCCATTGACTTTCATATCTTCCTTGACGACATCAATCCAGTGCTTTTCTTCGGTCTACCCCTCGGTCCAGTTCAGGAAATGTTGAGACTCAAGCACACATTGCTGACGTACTTCTGTGGCTTTCTTAGTACATGACTTTACCATCTCAAGCGATATTCCTGAAGTTTATCTGCCAAGCCACAGACTCAAAGGTTGCCGCGGGTATGCTCGTTACGGATTTTGAATGGAAAGAAATTCATTACAATTAGACATTTACTACAGTCCATACCATTATCTTGAGGATTTAGTCGTGGCGTAAATCAGCCAAATAATCTAAATTTCCGGAATTTACCAACATTTTCTTGAAACGTTTTGTTTCATTTTGAACTACAACGCGGCACAACCGTAAACTTCTTGTTAAATCACTTTATCTTGTGTATCAGTGCGATGAATGCAAAGATACCAAGCCATCCTTAATTACTAAGATGTAGGCTGTGTGTGGCTTTGGCAGTAAAACGTTTTGTACCTACTCTTAGTTCAGGCGTTATACTTTAAAGAAAATGGTTTCAGTTGCATTATAATTTCCATCTGTGATTTCCATCATATAAGACTGTGAATGGGTACATATACTTAAAAACTAGAGAAATTGTAAAAATAATACTAGCAACAAGACTTAATTTTTTTTACTCCATGACAAGAATGTTTGTAACTTATTTTATTAAATAAGTATCCAATTTAGAATGTACAAAAAACATGGGGTATTTACATCTTTCTCTATCATGTTAATAATTGTGTTTACTTATGAACTGGAATACTATAAAAGAAGAAATCGATGTGCAGGTTTCTATTCAATCGTGGTATATCCATGTATATTTTTTATCATTACTAATAAAGTGAAAGGTGTATTAATAGTCGTGGCAAATTACCCTCATTATTATCCACCCTGCCCTAGCTGACTTTTTAATAAGGAGGAGAACTAATTACTGCCTTGGCGTTTAGGGGAAAGGTAAATTAGGATTTTAGGGTCAGCGGATCTCCACTCCGCAACAGATGTTATAGTTGAGATGATTATGTAACCAGGTAGCCACAACCAAAGAAGGTACGTTGGCTAAAATCTCTTGAGGAATTTGTTCCTTGGGAATGGAGAGCATTGTCTCAAAACGGAAAATGTCCTGGAATAAGTACTAAAGTCGATGTAGTACCGAGTTTTGTAAAGGCTGTATTTATTTGTATGTACTTTTCTTAAATAAATAATAGTAGTTTAAAGACGAATTATTGTGACTGCCCCAGTGACGCAGTTGTACTACGGAACGCTTACAACGCTAACCCAGTAAGGGTTCGAATCCCGGACAAAGCGACATTGGATTTTTCTATTCATTAATAACCTAATCAAGAATGTGTACCATATATGGTCATAGGTATGCGCAGACAAACTTTCAGCATTTATGAAATGACAAAAGTCTTAAAGACAGAAGGTTAAAGACAAGTTAGACATTCCCGGTGACGTGCTGAGCTTCAATGCTCAGTGTCATTAAAATGCGTGCCACTGTTGATCCTGGCTTACAGGAGTTGCAGTGGCGGGTGTGAGGGCGGAACAGTCTCCAGAAAAATGACAAAAGTCTGGTGGCCACGGGCTCTAGGTCTATGACGATTTTAATATAATATGTAAATCTTTCTGATAGGGTTTGTTGTTAGTACTATATTTAAAAAAAAAAAAATTGGTACTATACGAGTACCCAGGGCACACCTCTGACTTTTCGGAGTTATGTGTGTATTGATAGTCAATCACCACGCACTTTAACGGTGAAGGAAAACATCGTGAGGAAACCTGCATACCGTAGCGATTTTAAAGAATTTCTACGGTATGTAAGTCCGCCAACCCGCACTAGGCCAGCGTGGTGGACTATATGGCCTAACCACTCTCAATCGATTCTCTCGATTGTAGAGTAGGCCCGTGCCCTGCAGTGGGACGTATATGGGCTGATATAGATATAGATAGACTATACGAGTAATATAATAATACATATTAGAATAGTAAAAGCTGTCATACAAACATTGCAGTTGTATTCATTCAATGACTTATTCGCAAACAAAGAGCTCTATCTTTTAGACCACTCTGACTACCGGGTGGTTTCTTATAAGGAATATTATATTTTCTTATACAAAAAACATATAATACACGTTTAGGTCTTTCTTTAAAATTATAAAATAAAACAATAAATTATAAAACCTGCCCTAGTATAAATCGAGATCCGAAAATATAAGTACTGAAGATATAAACGCAAAATATATTTTAAAATAAGCGCTATCTAACGAAAACATTCCAAACCACGTTAGGAATCAGTAACTTGTTGCTGTAAGCGCAAAAGGATTCTCCGCAACTGCGCTAGAGGGCGAACGCAATCTTACCCTGTTAGGGTAAGCTTAATGGGGTAATATCGGCTACGCCCCCTAGCGCAGTTGCGGAGTACTGTGTTCTTAAACACACAGAGAAAAATATCTGGCATGAATTCAGAGGTGGCGGTATAGTGCACGTTGTCGTTGACTGCTGCCCACAGCTGCTGCCCGAACACTACCGTCAAACGGGGCAAGTCGGACCAATAATCAGCTTCATGCCCCAATTTCATATAAAGATTTTGAGGATTTTAGGCTAAGTACTGAACCGATTAAATAAAATTTTGCGTACTGTATACAGTTTGATGCAAATTGAGAGATAGGATAGTTTTTATCTGTTGGAATAAAATACTATTAAAGTATCAGACAAAAGTCATTCGAGAATATTCCATAGTAAATCGACCTGAAAACAATGGCGATATTTAATTTACAAATCGAGAAATTGGCTGGACAATTACAAAGCACGCGATGCTTAGAACAATTACATATACTCAAGCACCATAGCTTTTTGACCATGACACTAATCACTAACACACACTAATCTTAAACTTATTAACAAATATTTTTTCGTTTTTAGTTATTTATGTCATCCTATTTTAATTATGGATAATATAGGATTCGAATGGTGAAATATTTTTCAAATGGAATGATTTCTAGTTTCGGAGCCTACTCAATGCAATCAAACACTAAAATTTTTCCTCATATATTAGTTTAAATATAGATAATATAGAAGTATAGGTTAGTATAAATTATCTATAATTATCTATAATCTTAGGTAGCACTACTGCCTACCCTTTCTGTTAACACGGCGTGATGTTTATGAATGTCTGTATGTAAAAGTACAAATTTAAACATAAATATCAAATTGTATTTGTTTAAACCCTGTATCAATTTATCATGAAACATGCTTTATATAGTAGGTAGTACACGTATATTTGCACCAAAATACGGGCATAGTATTAATATTATTAAAAATGTAGTCAAAAGTCTCCTCTATGTCTATCTGAGTATAAGTATGAAATGGAAGCATTATTTCGCCAAGTCTTCCGTAGCCGACGTAGCTCAGTGGGAGAGCACCAGACTACCAGATCTGGAGACCCTGGTTCGATTCCGGGCTGTCGGCGAACAAGCTGGAACACATTTCGGGGAATTCTTTGTTTTTTTTTATAAATCCCCCAGATTGTTGAAGAATTAAACAAAAAGTAATGATAAAAATATGCATTCCGTAGTCCAACTAATTAGGTTTATTTTTAAAGTAGAGTCGTTAGATTGTTTGGTATTGTGACAGTTATTTAATTAATGTAGGCTCGCCCTCTATTACATCATGGGACGGAACACACAAGGCGAATCATGGGTGTCCTTAAAGCACCTCTGCCTACCCCTTTTGGGCAAATAGCTTGAGTTTTTGGATGTACGTATGTCCTTCGTTGTCGTACGTATGTCCTACTATTAAATTTATAGGTGTCAAACTTAGTACTTTAATCATTTAGAAAAAAAATCGGCATACTTTGTTTTCTTAAAATTAACCCTAACGGGGTTAAAATAAGGGGCGAAATCATAAATGGAAACTCAAAATCGCTGAAGGTATTTCAATGAAAATTGATATTTTAGCTCTTTATTACAAACGAAAACTTATAGCGTGCAATAATTTTAGAAAAATAGTATTATGGGGTGGAATAAGGGATGAAATATTATTAAGAAAACCTAAATCGTTGAAATAACAGATTTTAAACTTAGCACTTTAGTTACTCTTTAAAAAAAAACTTGAGAGGTGTCAAGGGACACCCGGATGGAACGAAGTTCGATTATTTTTTTATTATTTATTATGACAAAAAACCTGTATACACTGAACAAAAATAATTGTTGCGACACCACATTGTTCAATGCGAAATAGAAAGACGAAACGAAAATAACTGGCTCGCTTTCTATGAGAGAGAGAGAGAGAAACACGCGCACGCCGCACGGCTTACAACTATAGCAAAAAGTGTCGTTACATCTTTTGTTTCAATTTTTTCCGTCTAGCCCCCTTTCGCAACGCGCGATAAGGAACTTGGTTCCAAAACTTCGTTCCAATAATAACACTCATCACGTAGACTATACATTAGACACTGAATAGCCATTAAACAAAGACTATACATAAATAATAAAAAAACCCAACGAATTGATAACCTCCTTTGAAGTCGGTTAAAACTCAAACGTGGAATAAAAGTGTCGGTAATACTTTTGGTCTTAATTTTTTCGCAACGCGCGATAAGGAAATTCGTTCCAAAACTTCGTTCCAACAAAAATATCAGCATGCTTTGTTTCTTAAAATTAACCACAAAGGGGTTAAAATAAGGGTTGAAATTTTATAGGGAAAATGGGAACCGCTGAAGCTATTTCTATGAATATTTGTATAACAGCAGCGCTGGTACTTTAAGCACAATGTGAGACCCTCAGTCCTCTTAACGTCGCGTCGCATCGGTGCGAATTAAACCAGGGGGCTCAAGCAAAAAAGGCAAGTTTGCGGACACAAGAGAACAGTAAACACGAAACCAGGCCGGGCCGTTAGTATAAGTTAGTTGTAAGATTCTTACAAACCTATGATGTACATATTATTGTTATTTTTTATGTATTGGTGAGTATCGATATAGAAGTTATATAAAATGTGTAATTTCATAACTTTAATTAAAAAAATTGTGTATAAAACTGTAACAAACATGTACATTTTCTTTTACACTGTATGATATGTGGCGATGTTGGTGGACCTCATTTGTAAATAAATAAATAATCGTTGTATTGTCGATATCATGAATTATTAAAGATATTATATTTGGTGGTATGAATCACCAGTGGTATTTTGAATTAATCCAAAGATCATCCATATCTTTTTTTAAATGTTTTTGTAAAACAGAAGATTTCAAAATGAACAATTCAGAAGGTGGATAAGGAATGAACTAATTTGTACAAATCGTATCAACCGAGTGCTACGCTCTGACACAGATGGCACTAGTTATTCCATACCATCATGGGCTTAGTTCCCTTTTATGTCAACGTTTGGCGCTATAAGTTTTTGAGTGCCTAATAGTTTTGTTTGGTGAGTAAGATTCTCGAAAGAATAATATGCTGGTGCGCGGCTATTCGCAAAGGTCCGGATATAAGGACACACGTGCATAAGTGCGTCCCGTTTCAGGTTCATTCTGTGAAACATCTCACAGTTGATTTTTATTCGGATTGCACTACGATTACTATCAGTCGCATTGTAGTCCCTTAGTAGTGCCAGTACCTATAAGGAAAGTAAACATATTTTGTGATTTAAGCTTCAGCTTTCCTTTAAAAATAAGTCGTCACCCATCGCCACTTAAATATTGTACTCGTATAAAAAATAATATTGTACAATATTATAATGGTGACCAAATTATCGTGGAGGCTACCTGCATGCATGGACACACGCCACATAAAATATATATACTTATATATTTTCATTTCATACATTTATAATGATAAAAACGGCTCGAGAGCATTTAGGCGCTGTGTGTGCCTACCCTTAAATATTAACTATTTCTCCTTATAATAATTATTTCAGGTCTCAGTAAAACTTAAGCTTGGCATATCTTGTGTATGTCTTGCTTAAGTATATTGGGATAGTAAAAGACTTGATATAGCTGTTGTTGCCAGAGTTTACTAAACGATAGTTCTCCTTTTGAAGTATATTAAAATGTAACAAAATAATTAAATTCAATGGAGAAATATACTCGTTTTTCTTAGTTATTGATTACTTAAGGATTGCATCTAAAGTAAATGAAGAATGAAAGAAAAAATCTAGCAGACGTTAAGATATTTTAAATGATTACTTCAATTGTTCTAAAAATCCAAATCCATACTACAAGAAAAAAAACTTGGAATAATAGTGGATTGGTATAATTGGATTACTAGAGATACACAGGCATTGAATTAAAAATTTATTACTATAATTAACAACAAAGTAACACACAAGAAAAATATTTAGAAAGAAAAAAAAGGAATCAAAATATGTTTAAACATTTTAAACATCAAAAGTGAATTCTAGAATGGAGATACAATAGTTCAGTACACTCTTGGAATTGGTGGTATGAATTTGACTTCGTCGTTCAATGTTTTGTCGATGACTGGACGGTATGTGATGGTGACTTTGCCCGTGCACAGGTCCACTGTCGATATGCTGTGCTTGCGCCAATGTTGTTCGAACGATTTCTTAGTCTGAAAAATAATTTACATACATAAATACATAAATTCACGTCTTTTTCGCAGAATGGGTAGGCAGAGGTGCTACCAGGGCACTCAGATATCGCCTTATATGTTCCGTCCCATGATGTGATAAGGGGCGAGCCTATCGCCATATCGGGCACAAATTCCTGACTCCGAGCTGATAATTATTTACCAATACTGTATTGTATCAGCCCATATACGTCCCGCTCACGAGTCTATTCTCGAGAATACGATTGAGAGTGGTAAGCTATATAGTCCACCATGCTGGCATAGTGCAGGATGGCGAACTTTATATCATACCATAGAAATTTATAAATCGCTTTGGTATGCAGGTTTCCTCAAGATGTTTTCCTTCACCGTTATAGTGCGACAATACACACATGACTGCGAAAAGTCAGAGGTGAGCACTGGGATTTGAACCCGAGACCACCGTAAACATGTAGGCAGCCGCGTCTGGTCCGTCACCAACAGGCCACTACGCACGAAATTCACATATACATCATGTCTTTTTATAAATCATGTCTTTTCGTTGTAATTTCAAGAAAAATCGATGGGAGATAAGGTAAGAGAGCATTTTATTCATGTATTGCGGCCAGCAGATTGTGGTATGCAAATATATCGTCATCATCATTCGCAGGAACTTCATTACGGAACTTGAGTCTCTTTCAAATACTTAATTGTGTTTTGATACGAGCATAATAAAACAACTCATATACGTCCCACTTCAGGGGTGAGGACTTATTTAGTGCGGGTTTGGGAACGTTCCCTAAAAATTCCTGTAAAAATGCGTAGGTACGATGTTTTAAATCTCTGATAAAGGCTTTAGTAATTTACTAATTAAACAACCATATTATATCCTCGAAGTTAGAGGTGAGTGCCGTAGATAAGATTGAAACCGTTTTCGTGGTTCGTGTCCGTTCCGATAACAACACCAACAACCACGCAATTTTGCTAATAGCTGAATGTATCTTTCATTTATTTATTATGTATCAATTGCGTGACTTTTACATTCAATGATGTTATATTTCAATCGCTTAAATGTCAATGAATGAATGACTTTTATATTTAGAGGTATAGGAATTGACTTTTTCAAGTGGGCGTGGATGGCCAAATGCGAAACAGGAATAGTAAAAAATATTAAAAGATGTCACGACGAGCCCGATTTTGTTAATTAATGCTTGAAAGGGTTGAAATAGGGGATGAAAGTTTGTATGGTAAAATTTAAGCCGTTGACATAAAATAAAAATGTCACAACAATAAAGTTTTGACAAATGCGCATATTCTAAAATAAAGCGACATAAAGAAACAATAAGGTTGAAAGTAATATTATGTTGACATTTAGCGTTCACCCTGTTTTCAAATTCTTCTCTTCTTTCTTTCTTAATAATTGACGTCCACGCTGCACAGTGAAATAGACCTTAGCTTTATATAAACTAGGTGTACTTTACTCCATTCTTGTTTTAAAAAGCCACCTTTTGACAGGTTGGCGCGTTGTCACAAACGTTGGAAACAATTATATTATTTATGAATTGATTCATATTTCACGCTTGTTTAAATTTCTTATATGGAAATAAATAGTTATAGCCATACATACGTAAATACCCAAACTCACGCTATTTTCCCAGAAGGGGTAGACAGAGGTGCTTTAAGGACACCCATGATTCGTCCCACGATGTAATAGGGGGCGAGCCTACTTTAATTAAATAACTGTCACAATATCAAAAAAAATGTGTGTGTGTATAAGTGTACACACGTAAGAAGTGAAACTTCTTTATGACATCATTTTTCGAAAAATGATCTACTATTTACAAATTTACAGAATTGGTAAAATAAAGCTAAATTAAATAAAGTTTAAGTTTAGGAGGGGGGAATTTTTTGAGGGAATTTGGGATTTCTATCGGGGCCAATTTGTAGCCCTCACCGAGACGGTTCCGAGGATACCAAGCTCGGTGGGTCCACGACCTTTATTGGCCGAGATAGCTTTAGGTAGGTGGGGGTAGGGGCGGGGGGGGGGTTAGGTTTCGTGGGGGGGCTATTGGGCACCTTAAAATATTTTTGGGTGGGGAAAGTTGTGGAGGGGGAATTCGGGAATTCTGTTGGGGCAGGATTGTAGGCCTCACCGAGCCGGTTCTAATGAACCCAGGGTCGATGGGTCTACGATGGATATTGGCGGAGATAGGAATAGGGGGGGTGAGGTAAAAATTTTAGGTGGGGGTTGGGGCGGGTGGGGGTTAGGTTTCGTGGGGAGGCTATTGGGCACCTTAAAATATTTTTGGGTGGGGAAAGTTGTGGAGGGGGAATTCGGGAATTCTGTTGGGGCAGGATTGTAGCCCTCACCGAGCCGGTTCCAATGAACCCAAGGTCGGTGGGTCTAAGATGGATAATGCCGGAGATATGAGTAGGGGGGTGAAATAAAAATTTTTGGGTGGGGGTAAGCGGGGGGGGGGGGAGGTTTCGTGGGGAGGCTATTGGGCACTGTTTTGGATTTAGGGGGGGGTAAGGATCAAATTACAAAAAAGTGGGTGGGACTTAAAATTTTGGGTGGGGCTTGGAAACGGTTGGGGGTGTGGCTTACTGAAGTGGGTACTATATAATTTACTAAATAAAAGAAGATGGCGCGTAACGGAAGAATGTGACGCGTAACGAAAAAATTTTTCCAACCCCGATAAAGAAGTTTCACTTCAACAATCTAACGCCGCTGCTTTATAAAATAGACCTAATTATAATCCGGCCGCTCAGAGAATGCGTTCCTGAAAGGTTGTCATCGAACGGACGACGTAACTTTGAAGTGTCGTTGCAAATGCAACGACAGCAAATGTAAATACACTATCGAACAATTTTATTTATTTACCCTACTTACGAAATAAAACATCATAAAAAATTAAATAATATGTAAATTTAGGTTAAATTTTATCACTTTGGACTAAATTTGACGGCTAATAAAAATAAAAATATTATATTTATAAGTTCATACCACGCCGTTACAAGGTTATGTCAACTGTTCATTTCTGGAGTGATGTGGCCAAAAAATAGCAGATTATTATAACGTTATTTTCCTTTATAATATAAAATAATACATTTGTGTTTTTAATAATGTATAACGTAATAATTAAACGGATCTAACTTTATTTCACCTGGCAGCAATATAATATCTTTCACAATTGTGAATTTTATTTAAATTTGGCATTGAAGTTTACGTTTTTATTAAAATATTTTAAATAAGAACATTTAATATTAACTTATATTATTTTTATTTACATTTATATAAATTGTAAATATTATAATGATCTGAAAGAAGTTTGTGAGTTTTTATTTATTGATTAAATGTAACAAAACAGGATCGGCTGTCCTTGTGCAGCGTGTGACGTCACAATGTACAATTTTATTAATTTCTGCCACTAAGATCATTCACCAATTGTAAAGTGTGACGTATATTTTAAAAAGTCACGTGACCAACCGTTTTGGTGACAATATTTTTAGTAATAAAGAAAAACATGTTTATTCGTTATAAAGATCTCTTTAAAAATATATGAACGGTTGGAAGATTTAAAGAATGATTATACCTAGATTTTAAAACACTTTATAGAAAATAGTCAAGTATCCAATTATTCTAACTTGCTACTTTTACTCGGAGTAATTCAAAAGTTTAGCAAAATGATAATTGTTTCCCATCACTACTCATGATCAACTGACATGTGTCAGGAACGCATTCTCTGAGCGGCCGGATTATAGTTGGACTACGGAATACATATTTTTATCATTACTTTTTGTTTAATTCTTTTACAAACTGGGGGTTATATAAAAAAAAAAACAAAAAATTCCCCGAAATGTGTTCCAGCTTGTTCGCCGACAGCCCGGAATCGAACCGGGGTCTCCAGATCTGGTAGTCTGGTGCTCTCCCACTGAGCTACGTCGGCTACAGAGGGTTTGGCGAAATAATGCTTCCATTTCATATTTATACTCAGATAAACATAGAGGAGACTTTTGACTACACTTTTAATAATTTGATTGAACTATGCCTGTATTTTGGGTGCAAATACTGCAAATATACTATGTACTATATAAATCATGGTTCTCGTATACAAATTGATACAATTCTTAAACATATATAATTTGATATTTATGTTTAAATTTGTACATATACAAAAATATTCATAAACATAACGCCGTGTTAACAGAAGGGGTAGACAGGAGTTCTACCAAAACAAGTACGCAATTTTACTCTTCATCTAAAACGGGTTCGTGAGCGCATTGACTATTTTTCACTATTCTTCATATTTAAGGATTTGACAATCCAAAACCACGGAAAAATTTCATTCGGTGAAGATATATTGTATCATTTATTACTTTCAGTTATTTATACCATATTTGATAGATAACTCTTATCTGACGAATGAAAAATCAGGGAAAGATGAATGTGTCAAATATCCAGTGAAGAAAAAAATAACAACAGATTATTTAGGTTACTACCTGTCCCTTAATATCCTTGCTGTAATCGTACTCGTCGATTCTCGTGGGATAATCATCTCTGAAGTGGGCACCGCGGCTCTCGGTGCGGTTCTTGGCGCAGGCTACCACCTGCACGGCCGCCTGCAGCATATTCTGCAGTTCCAGGGTCTCAATCAAATCGGTGTTCCAGTTCAGCCTCCTGTCCGTCACCTTAATGTCTTCGAACGCCTTGTACCATTTCTGGATTTCTTCATCAGCTGTGTATCAAGTATTTTGTATTAATATTTTTGTCTCAATTCAAGTTCTTAATAATAATGCGGATATTTAATAAAGTTAACTTGCATTTTTGAATTTTATATTGTAACTTATTTCATATGTTGCTTAGGCAGGTACTGCACGAACTTATAGGTTTGTTTGGTTATTGAATTTATTTTAGATTTCCTTTATGAAATGGAATATACCTTCAGACAATAGTTTCGCTTCTCTGAAGACGCCGCATTTGTTCTGCATAGTGTGCCTCATCGCCCCTCTCAGCTCGCACGTCGGCGCGCATCCGTTGGCATTGCGGATTTTCTCCAAATTATCCAGAATTGGATCACATATATCCTGGAACGCAAATATACTTATTTACTCACGGCGAATGGTATTCATGATGGTTAGAGGTCATTAACCTGCGGGCCCTGTAACCATCCAGTTGCGGTTTACCCGATCATCTTTTAGATTATAGTTTATTATGACAATACGTTAAGCTCTTTTAACAGCCTAATACACTTTTAGGTGAGATTGGGACCAATAACTTTGATTATAAAAGGTTTCATAAAAATGATTAATATGCCTATTTTTTAGTTCTATTAAATGCCATGCAATGCGACAGTGTAAAATAAAGCAATATAGTGCACTACTTTAATTCTTACAAGGCTAAGTCCCCTTAATTATCCCAGTGAATTGCAAAAATAGCAAACCGCTTTTAAAGTAGGTTGTTTGGCGCCGGGTTTGCACAGCTTGGCAACGTTGTGGCTGATGGACCGACCGAACACGACTACATCCAGAATAGAGTTGGCGCCGAGCCTGTTTGCGCCGTGGCAGTTGCTGACCGCCTCGCCCGCCGCGTGTAGACCTGGGACTATGCAGTCTTTACCGTTCTGGTGGATGAGGACCTGTAGATCATACGAGACAATTAATCTCCTTGGAATGGCGACGGGCAGCTATTAAAATAATATTCCATATCCTTATATGTTTTAAGGAATAGTAACTGTCACCCTATCGTTGTCTACATAGTGAGCGTGTTTTGGTAATTTTAACCGATATGTCTTATATCCAGGGGATAGCGGCTTTCATTAAATAATTACATTTATCATCATTACAAGCGACGCGACGTCGTGTCCGTTATTTAACAAAGGCATCGCAAAAGCTTTTAGAGTTAACTTTAAAACATACTTATTTGCATCCAATAGCTAGCTAAGATTCTCACATCGTCTGACTAAGATATACAACCTTTGAAAGTATACAGTACCTCGCCTTTATAGTTAATGGGTATTCCTCCCATGGTATAGTGGACGGTGGGAATAATTGGTACAGGTTGAGTGAACACATCCACTCCTGTGAAGGTATAAGCAGTTTCGCTGATTCCGGGCAATCGTTTCTTGATCAACTCGGGCTGCAGATGGTGGAGTTGTAAGTACACGTGATCTTTCTTCGGGCCCACGCCGCGACCTGAAATATATTTTTTTATATACTAAAACTATAAACAAATGTTAGGCATTAAATTATTGAAGTGCACCGCAGTCTAGGTACGAGTAATGTATCCACTGAGTTTGATCACGTGCTAAAATCTTAGAATACGTTTTATTTATTCCAGTTTATATGTATTGATCACAAGTCGATGATTTTTATTACTTTTGAACCCTATCAAGATCCTTTCAACGCCATCTAAAGGGGCTTCGAGCTAGATCATGGTAACAGCGAAGAAAGTGCATTTTTAAAAGGGACAAAATAATATTCCTTTAGCGTTTCTTTTAAAAATAATAATAAACCAATTTTTTTTTCATATGTTCTTAGCATTTTGAGGGCAATTTTATTATGTCACTGAGTTTTAATGGCATGTTTTATTCTAATCTGGCATTTATTTTAATTAAAACAGAAGAACATAACGATAAATAGATCCTAAGGACCACGAAACCGAGCTCCGATTTGTACATGGAGGTAGGATGAGTGTCAACAAAGAAAACATTAAATTAAACAAGATTGTATCCATTCGTAGAAGACTATTATGTATTTCATTGGCACTCATCCTGGAGGGCATCGCACTTACTTTTATGTGCGGTTCAGTCACTTAGTCGAGCCAGGTTAAAAAAGCTTTAAATCTATTAAACTGACCTTAAGCTTGCCTTCCGAAGACCCTATTTTCCTCTATTATGTTTTTTTTTATAAATACGAACCTGCACGAATCTCTGTTGCAATAGACCTAGACACGACGTCACGACTGGCTAGATCCTTGGCTTTCGGAGCGTATTGCTCCATGAAACGCTTGCCCTCGCTGTTGACGATGAAGCCACCTTCTCCGCGACAACCCTCAGTCATCAGGCAGCCGGAACCATACATGCCTGAGGAGATAGCTGTATCTTAAAAACACCTCCGAAAAAATGATTTTCATCGATCCTCCACACCCTTTTTATCTGATGACAAATAGACGAATAAGTAAGACAAGTACAACACCTATACAAAGCTTAGTACAACAGATTAGGAACAATGGTTATAGCCTTAATAAGAAATTATATCAATCTCTATCCATCTAGTAAAGTCGATGAGAAACTGTTTTTAACTTAAGAGAAAGTGTAGTAAGAAATATGTCTAAAATAAGAAAACCTGTTGGATGGAACTGTATAAACTCCATGTCTTGCAGTGGTATGCCTGCACGTAACGCCATGGCGACTCCATCGCCGGTGCAGGTGTGTGCGGCGGTGCACGAGAAGTACATTCGAGGGTATCCACCAGTAGCAATCATGGTGTTCTTAGCTTGGAACCTGTTGTACAATAATATGGATAGCGACTTAGAACGCACCTCGGGATCAGCTAGAGAACAGCACATTTTAAGCACTTCGTACACTTGAGTTAATCGCCAGTTTATGCGTCATCTGAACAGCACAGCCATAGAATATATTTGAACAGGTAAGAAATTTGTAATTTACTCTCATCGAGTTTCCAAAATTATGTACAATTTTGTCATTATTATGTCTTACATTACAAATACGATGGTATAAAGTCGCCTTATGAAAACTTGGCAGTTTGTGGCGACCGCGATTTCAAGTTTCAAAAATGTAGTAGGTACAAGTACGTTGCAAGATGGAGTTACACTGGCTTTATAAACCACTTCGGTATAATATTATAAATATTATAAAATAGGAAAAGGACTAACAGTCATGAACACTTCCTAACTCCCACCCTTTTCGTGCCAAGCGATTATAAATTTTACCCATTTATTTAATTAATATTACCTGTGTACAGTGCTGTCGTCCATGTCGAGGGCTAGAGCTCCCACTACCTCGCCGTCTTGTACCAGCAGGTCCATCACAAAGAATTCCGTGAACAGATCAATGTTCTTGAACTTCGTGCTGTATCCATAGAGAGTATGCAGAAGAGCGTGGCCAGTTCTGAAAATAAAGTATGGGGGTTTCGATTACAAAATTAATATCGGTTACAATTCAATTGACTTTTGAGAACATACATAGAGCGAGCAATGTACATTTCACTGAAGTTGGTATATTAATAATATAAAGTGTATTCTCAATTTAAACAGCAAATAGGTATACTTAAATAATATTGTGATATTACAAAACATAAGTGTCACTGTGAACGGATTTTACATGAGAGGAAAATTTTAATAAATTTTTCAATTTATTCGCTGAGAATAATATTAAAATATATTGCAGGTGTTATTATTATAAACAACTAGCTTCTGCCCGCTAACTTCGTCTGCGTGATTAACTTTGTTTAAAAAAATATACATGTATAGATTATTTGGTATTTCTCATCCCGTCCCGTCCCGTCCCGTTATATCCCGCCCGTCCTATCTAATTCTCACTCAAGGTATGTAATCAACGCCTATCGCATCCCTTTGAGCATAAAAAGTAACAAATATATCGGATTTCCGTCCTCATCCCACGGGAACACTTAATTTATCTGGATAAAATGTAGCCAATTGTTAATCCAGTGTTAATATGGGGAATATTAGTTTCTCTCATTTATCTTCCATAATACAAAGAAACACCCTGTATGTAAATAAGACATTTACCAGTTTTTAAGTTGGACTTGTACCTATATAACTGTGAAACCGCATCTCATTTCGTCTTGTAGTTTTTGCGTTATGCGCAAGTAAATAAAAAGAAACATCCTGTCTATAAATAAAATATATACCAGTTTTCAAATTGGACGTGCACCATTATTACTGTGAAAACTGCATCTCATTTCGTATGGTAGTTTTTGAGTAATGTGCAAGCAAACAAAAATAAACATCCTGTATGTAAATGAAATATATACCAATTTTTAAGTTGGACCTGCACCATTATAATTGTGAAAACTGCATCTCATTTGGTGCGGTATTTTATGAGTAATGTGCAAGCAAACAAAAAGAAACACCCTGTATGCAAATGCAACATATACCAGTTTTTAAGTTGAACCTGCAGCAATACAACTGTGAAAACCGCATCTCATTTGGTGCAGTAGTTTTTGCGTGATGCGCAAGCAAACATACAGACAGACAGACAGACAGACAAAAATTCTAAAAAAAATTTTTTTGGATTCTGTTGCTGTTATAAAGACCCCCTGCGTTGAAATTTCTTAAATATCTTCCATGTACAGACATCGACCATTTACATTTTTATTATATGTATAGAAGATAACTGTTGTGTTTTCGGTGTCATGAATTATTTTGGACATTATATTTTGTATTATGAATCACCAACGGTATTTTGAATTAATGCAATGATCATCCATATCTTTAACAAAATTGTAAAAATTATAATATTATATTTTAAAAATAAACATTTCAAAAGGTGGCCAAGGATTGAACTAATTTGTACAAATCGTATCAATTGAGTGCTACACCCTGACACAGATGGCACTAGTTATTCCATAGGGTCATGGGCTTAGTTCCCTTTTACGTCAACGTGTGGCGCTGTACGTTTTTGAGTATGGAGTTGGTGTCTGCTTTATAAAATTCCAAATGTAAGTTAACCGAACGTCACGTGTGTTTAATAGAGGTTGAATTTGTATTCAATGGGAGATTTTAAAGTGATATTCACATTTTATTACTTGCATTTTATTATGAAAGTATGTGAAGTAAGTTTTACTTAGATACATTTTCCATACTTTATTTTTGTTCCGTTTGTGGAAGAATTTCAAAAAATAGTTTTGAAATTGGTATTTCAGTCCATATGTATGGCAAGTATGGGCATTGACAACAACTTTTAAATCAATCTTACTCGAAACATGATTATTCCCGACACCCGAAAAAGTTTTTTATTCTTCCATTTCCACTCGATGGCATATTTGGCACAATGGGGACTTAAAAAAAAGAAACTCAAGTCTTGAAAAAGCCTTGTTTTAGCTGTATTAAGATGATTATGATTATTAAGATTATTATTTGAGTATACCAGTTACACACATCAATATAATTAATTACCTGAAGTTATTTAGTGTCTCACTTTGGGGTTGTGTGTCTGTTTAGTTAATTATCATGTAAATCTGCCTCAAAGGTTAATTTCCGATCAAATGCTGGATAGTACGCAAACCTGTCTGCAACACAGCAGGTCCTCTTCGCCATCTCCTTGCCATTTTTAACAGTGCCACCTCCAAAGGACCTCTGGTAGATTTTTCCCTCCTGCGTCCGGGAGAATGGCATGCCCATGTTCTCCAACTCGAAGGTGCATGAAGGAGCCTCGCGAGTTAAGTAGTGGATGGAATCCTGAAATTAATCAGAAAGAAATTTTAATAATAACTTCTTTAAGTGTTTTTATTTATCGTATACAAATGTTTTCTTTATTTTTTTCGCATAGTAAATAGTTTCTTTCTTCACTTTTGGATGTAGCAAATATTATGTTATTTAAAGTCTGTAATTTTATCTTAAGACAAATAATTTGAATTCAATCATTATTGTCATCACATTCGAGGAGGAATTCAACAATTAAGTACGTTTTCATCTGTAGCGCATTTTTACTGTATGGAGCGAAATGTTTGGATATCATTCCGAAAATGAAACGTGATCAGGTAAAATTAATAAATCAAAACAGAATGGCATAATTTGAGAAAATGAAATATCAGTTTGCCAAACTTTCCACCCCCAAATATAATCCTTGTCTGCCCTCAGAAATATCGACATGAATGGATCGCTTATTTTTATGGCTGCCGACGCGTAAAGGTTCATTTGAAATTATTCTTTGAAATATTTTGTTCAAGATTATAAGGCCCTTTGATTACTTTATTTGCATAAGTTGAAGGAACATTTTGATGTATTTTGCAAACATTATGGTGATTATTGTAAAATGTTACAGTGTTTCGTGTAGCTACTAATTTGCTGAAAAGGGTCAAATCTCATGTACTACACGACGATACTACAAACACAATAAAATTAGAAATAAGATTCAATTTCAATGCGATTTTTAAGGTGCCTTCTTAATTCTACGTGCTTAAGCACTTAGATAATTTTTACTATGCAATAATTTTTTTAGAAATACAAATTTTAAAACAGGCGAGAGTAATGAAAATTAGCACGAGATACTAAAGTCTTTGTAAAGTTCTGTCTATTTCCAAATATATTTACAGATGTCTATTTCTAAGAACTGGAAGGTCATGCTGTAGTCAGTTACGAGTATAACACAGCATGAATGGGTAGGCTCGTCGCCGTGAAGCGACAGCTCGACAGCTTTGCCTACGGTGACTATGATTGCCGGACTCCATATACTCCTTCCTTTCCTCTTCCGATCCTTCTTATTTCCCGATTTAATGGGCCGGCAACATATTTACGATCCAAGGGTTGTGGATGTTCATGGGCGATAGTGATCACTTACCATCGAGTGATTTGTTTGCTCGTTTGCCGCACCTATTGTATATGTATGAAAATACGTCATATATTTTTTACACCATAGACAACACAGTAATTATTATGATATTTTTATCCCCTAGATGATATTCAGAGGTCTATGTAACGAATGTGAAATCAATTATATTGACCAAATAAGTCATTATTTTTATTATTGTTGAAACATTCCAATGAGACAAATATTGAGGTGAATATTGGTCTCTCAATTTACACCAACTAGTATATGAGATGTTTCGAAAATAACTACGGACTAAATGTTCTTACAATGTCTAGACTCTCGATACCTTACAATCTAGTGAATATTAAATTGCATAAATTGGGCCGACTTCACTTAATTATTTACTTTGATAGTTTCGAACTGATTTCGTCAATTATTAATTTTGTTATATTGGCAATTCCAATTTAGTAACTGGTTACTTTAGGTACTACAAAATTAAAACGAAAATTCTTTCATAAGCTTACTGAGTTTGTAAAATGTATACATTTTATTTTTTTATACAATTGTTATTAAAGCAGTAGTTATGATTTAATCGATAAAGTTTTATTCAAATACTCAAAGGGTAGGTGGTATCCAAGTATATAATTTAATCACAAAGGTTACGAAAGCTATTAGTATAATATTGACTGGTTATTTCCTTACCCTTGTAATTCTGAAACACGTCTTTCCCTCTTCCAATTCGCAATTGCGAATAATTTCCGATTTTGTTTGTGGCACAGCTACTTACAAGAGGGGTGAAAGAGAGGGTGAACGAGGGTAGTCTAATAAGAAAATCATTTTTTTTCGGTACTTGATTTCATTGTGTTACTATTTTTATCAGTTTGCGAGGAGGGTGAAGGTTTTTGAAAATGTTCTAATAATTTATGAACTGCCGCAAGTTAACGACAAGAAGCGTAAAGAAAATTGGAAAGTAAAGTAGTAGAGCAAATTGTGTACATTGTACCGGCTATATCTATAATAATACCGGTCAAATTAATTGGGCGATAGCGTGTTATTTTGTACCGTCAGCTTCCATCAGAAAACATGACTCTACATAACCGGATGATTAGCTGAAAGGGTTGGTGTTAGAAGGGCGGGTAGTAAAGTTAAGAGCCAAATAAATCAGATTGAACAATCTTTTATAGAGATTTTTTATTTACTGGCATAACAAAATATTTTATTAGCGTGAAATTATGTGATGCGACGAGAAAGTTGTTAGCCTAATGGTACGCACCCTGTGCGTTTTACATCCAATTTACTACTACAGATCATCTAAATTCTATTGGTGTTTTTTTTATTGCTGTGAATGGCGAGACGAGCATGCCAACCGCCTGATGGTAAACGATATGACCGCTCATGGACAGTAGCAAAACTGAATAACACCATGATTTACAAAGCAATGCTTGGCATTGCCATGCGCTCGCCATCCTGAGAGATAAGATGTTAAGTCTCATTATGTCCAGTAGTTACTCTGGCTACAATGTCCTTTAAACCGGAACACACCGGAGCACATTTAAACTGCTGTTGGGCGTGAGAAATAGACATTGCGGAGGTATCTACCCAGGCGGCCCCTTACATATGAGAGACCTACCACCAGTAATCGGTGTGTGGCGAAAACACCTTTTAATAACTGCCTTAAAAACGTGTATAAAATTCAGCTTGTGTACTATAACGCTGTCAACCTTAATGTAATTTTACCAGCGTATTAGCATGAAGATTGAAGACTGACTTTTACATGCATATTATGTTGTTAAAGCAACTATCAGAAGATGTTTCCCTGACAGCCGGACTTGCTTCTTTCATAGTGCCAGAAATATTAAATCTGATAACTTCCAAAGCCCCTACGATTGGAACCTCGTAATAGCTGATCGTGTGATGCCTATGTGAGAGGCATGCGCAGATTAATTTTCAGCTTTTATAAAATGACGAAAGTCTGGCGGCTACGGGCTCTAGGTCTATTAGCGCCAGCCATGACAAAAAAAATGTAACAAGTCCGAAGTAGACTCTTGTGCCGAGGGTACCGAAGATTCCTTTTTACGTTAAGCTTGATTGTACAGCAGATTGTATGAAATAAATGCTGGCCAAAATGCTACTTATTGCAAGTACATACATACATACATAAACTCACGCCTTCATCCCCGAAGGGGTAGGCAGAGGCGCCACCAAGACACCCACACTTCGCCTTGTATGTTCCGTCCCACGATGTGATAGGGGGCGAGCCTATCGCCATATCGGGCACAAATTCCTGACTCCGGGCTGATAATGAATAGAAAAATCCAATATCACTTTGCCCGACCCGGGACTCGAACCCGAGACCTCAGCTTTGTAACCGTACCGTAATACAACTACGCCACCAAGGCAGTATTATTATTAGTATGTAGTAAAAAATCCTGTGATATAACAAAAAAAAAAACGATTTTTCGAATTATTTTATACATTGGCATTCTTAACTATGTAATTTGATGCAACTAGGGCAACGGGAAGTAACCGGTGGTAATAAGTTGGTTTAGGTTTTGGTTTCTTTGAGAACGTTAAATACGCAGATAATAGTATAATACACAATCAACCGACTTTTTTTATAATTGCACTTAGAATTTTTTGAGTTCTATAAATCAAAATCCTATTAAGAAACATTATATGTAATTATTCCCACTTGATATTTCCAGGTTATCTTAAGAAAAACACGGAAAGCGCCAGTCTCGATGTGTTTGTATCCTTATTGTGATACGGAACCTTAAAAACAAGAGTAAATCGTCCAACATCAAACGTCACAACACGCCAAATACCGGATGTCTCGCCAATGTAAACAACGGGGCAGTATTAATTAGCCAGGATTTTTATCCCCATTCCTAACCGAACTTAATGAAATCAAAGGCAGAAACGCGTTTGCACGCGGCAAGCAATTTCTGAGCCCAAAACCTGACATGAGTGGATATTTTAATGAATAATATAATATTCTGCCTCGGTGACGTAGTTCTACTACGGTGCGGTTACAAAGCTGAGATCATGGATTCGAGTCCTGGGTCGGGCAAAGTGATATTGAATTTTTGTATACATTATCAGTCCGGAGTCAGGAATATGTGCTCGATACGGCTATAGGCTCGCGCCCTATCACATCGTGGAACGGAACATACAACGCGAAATGTGGGTGTCCTGGTGGTGACTCTGCCTACCCCTTCGGGGATAAAGGCGTAAGTTTATGTATGTATGTATGTAATATAATATATTAAATACAAGTGTGAGCTAAAAAAAACAATTATTATTGATAATGCCACTGAGAAATCGGTTTGCCAGGCCTTTTTATAAAAAAGGTAACATTAGAAAATGCGGAGGCATTAGAGCTTTTTATTTTTTCCTCAGTCTTTTACAAAAGAATAAATATCCTATTATATTATTAATTAATCGTACAGAAAATCCTATCATACAATTTTGTAGGATATTTAACGCTCTACAAAAAAAAATTCTTACATTTTTTTCGAAAACCGCACCATTTAAAAGATATTTAAGGATAAAGTTTAATATTTTAAGTCAAATTTCATTTTTGTTCATGAATTTCATAACTCCAAAGCGAATAAGTACTATGAAAGAGACAATACAAATGTTTGTAAAAAATTAACTGCTCTATAAAAAAAAATATCTTACGTTTTTTCGATTAAATTAAGTATTTCAAAGATTTTCATCTGTAAATTTTGAGTATTGATGTTAACAGTTTTTTAAACCCAGTTCAGAAAAAATCAATTTAACTTGTGAATTCTGAAGAAATTACTACGATTGCCACTGTATTTCATAAGAAAAATATTATAGCTACCGAAAAAAAAAAACATTAACAACACGATCGTGATTTAAAATTATTTGTTTTTCTTTAATATGATTTAAAAAACTTATGATGAATTGGAGAAAATAACTTCAATACATAAATATTATACTGGCTTTAGGAAAGATTTAAATGAACAAAAATTATTTTATATTAATTTGTACTTTCAGGAATACACCTTGTTTGCACTAAGTACACCAAACCACTGCGCATGACGTGCGCTCAAAAACGAACAAACAATATCTGTGTATATTGCAAGCTGTAAATAGTTAGGGTAGTTTCAAACTGTCAATAATAAGTTACCGATTTTTTAGGAAGCCTTTTTTATTTTATTTGACTTGCCAAAGTGTACACATTGAACTTAATTGTAAGAATAATGTTGTTTAGCTAGTGGATTGTCTGATAAACGATTTATTATTTCGCGATTCGAGAATAAGCCGACATCTTAAAATTAGACAATATTTCTCAAAACTAAATACCGAGTTATAGGATAAAAACTACACTGATTTCATGTGAAAATATTCCTTAGATTTAGATTCCAAGATATTCTTAGCGAGGTGTAATAATGGAGATTTTCGCAACTCTCTTCAAAACCACAATACTTTTCTATTTATCTAGCACACACTAGCTTAACAGTTTTATGGGTTTTATTTATAATCTCCGGTATAGATTGTGTGAAGAAGTACCTTCGTACAATACATACAGTTCACACAGACTGTGTGGGGTCAGCATTCATATGAATAGATCTATACATATCATGACATCTGATATCATGGATGAACAATAGATGTCTGCTGTTTGAGGTTGATCCGTGGCGTTATTATTGCTTATAAACAAGGGACATAAACCAAATTGTTCTGTATGTGCATTGATAAATTGATTGGAATACGTTTGTGATTTCCTAAGTTTGAATCTGGTGCATAGTTGATTTGGATATTTACAAATAATACGCCGGTTGTGTAATCATAATTCCTCGTATTCTTTTCCAACATCATGCTCATAAATACAAGGGTTTTCTACAAAATACAACTTGCATATTAAAATGCCTACAACGTTTCTTCTAGAACATTCACAGCGCAATTTTCTACTCGGCCATCCTTCACACCTAAACTTAGAATTAATGAAATGAATAATTAATGAAATAACAACTTATATAGGTATAATTTACATTTGATATTAAGGCAGAATTAGGTCTGGTGGTACAACACAAATTTTTAATGACTACGAACACGTCATATATCATATTAAATCCAATAAATGGATAATTCTAGTATGACAGATATTACAGGACACTCGCCTCGAATTCTCGGTACCATTATTAAGGAATTAAATACTGCAATCATGCATTGAACCATTATCCAAAAATATATTAATATGTTTCTGCGATTTAAATGAACTGACGATTTACGGAAATTATATAATTTCGAGGAATTTTAACGAAACTATATAGTATATTGAAATAAAACAATTTGTTTTTTTTTAAATTCCGGACGTTTTGATTGCTTTTCAGCTTTCGTGGTCACGGGGCGGACGTGTGAACATCAGTTTTATTACAATGTGTAACATTCGCGTAAATCTAAGAAACCATATATAGTCAAATTATATCGAACTGTCATTGTTTTATAGCTTTTGTAAAAAATATTACTTATAGTGTTTGGTCGGGAATAAGTAAGGGTCGAAAGCACTTACTAGAGAAATAGCGTCTAAATTTTTCTAATCTAACAGTAACGAAACTTGAAACTTAAATATTAGCACAGACTTCTATGTATACTTACAACTAATCTAATCTTGATTTTGCTAATTAATTTCCCTGCAAGTATCGTTGACTGAAGAAAGATTATTAAAATGAATAGAATTTAATTTACAAAAGTGTCTGTTTTTATATATTATGCACGTAATAAAATAAACTTATTTTTAAGAATAAAGTCACTTTTCTTGCAATTGTCTATCATTCACCACGATAATATATAATTAAAAATCACATAAATACATGTATATTTACGAATAAATATATTTTTATCTCCACTGTTTTCATTCCAATTTTGACTCTGAATTTAAATTATCGGAGCCACGAGTCCCTCAGTTATCGATTTTGAGACCATTCAGATCGATAAATAAAAGTTCAAATCAAAAAAGATCTGTAACAAAAAAGTTCAAATGGGGGCCACTTTTTTCAATTCTGACTCTGAATTGATTCTATCCGAACAAAGAGTCCCTCAGACATGGATTTTGAGAGCTATAGGATCAATAAAAACAACACTTTTATGACGAAGTTTTACAATTACCTATCATTCATTGCCATTTATAATTTCATCATAAATCACATTCACACATTAATATTTATTTATGAATTAGATATTATAATTTTATATCTCCATTGATATAAAACACAAGTTAATGTGAAACTTCAAGTGTGTGCGTGTAACAAAAAGAAGTATAACTTTAAAAACTATGATTAAATATTTGAAATGACCAGCGAGAAATTTCGTAATTACTTTTCAATATCATTGTACCTACGCACTTTATTAAATTGCCAAATATTTTAGCGAGAGTTTTATATCTTTGATATCTGTTTGGGCCTTTTGATAAAACTATATTAATATACAGGGTATATCAAGACCGCGACCGAAAACGAAGCCAGGTGATAGTTTTAGCGGTTACAGACACGATGCAACTAAAAATTTTGAAAAAACAGCGACGGATTTCTTTTTACAGTATTTTAAAAATCATCATGTTTGGGGGATAAATACCTAGTTTTTGCAAAAATAGTAATATAAACCCTTACATACCATTGCGTGTTTAAAAATAAAGTGGTGTACGTCATAATTTTCAAAAAGCTATGTATTTATCACTCAAATATGACGATAAGTAAAAAATTACAAAAAAAATTGACGATTTATTTTGTAAAATTTTTACTTGCATTGTGTTTGATATCACTAATACTACCACCAGGCTTCGTTTTCGGTCGCGGTCTTGATATACCCTGTATGAACTAAAACACAAATACACACATTCTTGCTGTGACAATAGCCTGCCGCTGAAATACGAAAGTAATAAAGGTGAGTGGAGGATTATTAAGGCTCGCAGTCGAGGAGGAGGTTTAATTAAACCACCTAGCGTATTATATTATAATATATTTTATTTTCCCAGAATAAAGTTATATCCTTGTATGGAATATAACCTAGTACCTACTGGAAATACGGAAATTTAATATCTATAGTTTATTTCTGTGAGTCCGGCGAACACCTACGATCAACATTCAATGCCGTTTCTAAGTAGATTTAAAAGTAATATTTTATTATTAGTTTTTAATATTTTTGCAATAATAAAATATTTATAAACCTATATCGGTATTTCAACGTACGAAGGACGACTGTAAAATCGGTTACAGTCGTCAGAGATACTCGTGAAACAACGATCCAGTTTTAATAAATATTTTTACGGACTATATGTGAATATTTTAAAGGTATTTTCCTGGAAACAGTTATTTATCCGATACTCTACGATTACAAAACTGAGGTCTCAGGTTCGAATCCCGGGTCGAGCAAAGTGATCTTGGGTTTTTTATTAATTATCAACCCGGAGTCAGCAATTAGTGCCCGATATGGCGATAGGCTCGTTCCCTATCATATCGTGGGACGGATCTCACAGGGCGACACGAGGTTGTCTTGGTAGCACTCCTGCTTACCCCTTCTGTTAACACGGCGTGATGTTTATGAATGTTTGTATGTAAAAGTACAAATTTAAACATAAATATCAAAATTATATTTGTTTAAAACCCGTATTAGTTTGTATACGACAACCATGCTTTATATAGTAGATAGTATATTTGCATTAAAATACGGGCATAGTATTATTATTATTAAAAATGTAGTCAAAAGTCTCCTCTATGTTTATCTGAGTATGAGTATGAAATGGAAGCATTATTTCGCCAAGTCTTCCGTAGCCGACGTAGCTCAGTGGGAGAGCACCAGACTACCAGATCTGGAGACCCCGGTTCGATTCCGGGCTGTCGGCGAACAAGCTGGAACACATTTCGGGGAATTTTTTGTTTTTTTTTATATAACCCTCATTTGTTAAAGAATTAAACAAAAAGTAATAATGAAATGTATTCCGTAGTGCTAATAATTACGTTTATTTTTTAAATAGTGTATAATAGTTAGATTGTTTTGATATTGTGGCAGTTAATTAATTAAAGTAGGCTCGCCCCCTGTTACATCCTGGGACGAAACATACAAGGCGAAATGTGGGTGTCCTGATAGCACCTCTGCCTACTCCTTCTGGGAAAAAGGCATGAGTTTACGTATGTATGTATGTATGGCTTAGTTAGGTATTCAAACGTCCTTCTAGAGCGACGATAGAATGATCAACTATATGTAATTAACGAGCACCTATTATTATTTTACAATAATATTTGTTATAGTGTAGCAATATACAAGTGATTCAGCTTTGTGTTGGTTTAGCCTTCTTATCACAAGCGGGTTAAATAGAAAAAATTAAGTAACATATCGATATCATAATTACATATATTTACATAACATAACAAGTCCGATATCTCAGAGGAACATGGGTGTTGTAAAAAGAAGGGGCCCTTCTTTCAACCTCAGTGTTTTACCTCGCACACTGCCACGATCAGTCAATACCAATGGATCTGTAGAAACACTTACTCTTCAATACTTGAGAAGGTTGTTGGTTGTGTGTTAGGCCCTGAAGGTGTGGGAAGAAAACCGTCATATTTTTATGTCTTTCGGATATAACCGCGATGGCCGGGCCTACTTCGCAATGGCGGTTTCCGGAACTGTTTCCACCGTTGAAGATAAATAAAGATGGCAGCTATGTTTTATCACTTTCTACTAATGCTCATCTAATCGAAGATGGTGTGGGTTGAGCCTGTCGCGTCTGCTACTTTTTTCATAGCTGTGTTGGTTTTATACTACTACTGTCGTTCGTACGTTCGAAAGCTGTAAAGTAAACGAAACGTCGGGAAGATAAAAAATGAAAAAATTAAACCAAACCACGATAAAATCCGTAATATATAGTTTTATTTCAAAGTTAAGTACGTATTTCGTGAAAATACCAATCCTTCAGAAACGATCTTGTTAAATAATTTTTTTGTATTAAAAGATGGCTACACCATTCTTTATTTTTAATGAACACTTTTTAGAAAAAAAAAATAGTAATCATATCTATTAAAATAAGAAAATATTCTGTCTTAGCTAATGTGTTGACAACAAGCAATGCTAGCGCATATGTACACGTCGATTATATTTATTTTGTTTTATACATGGGATATTATTACGGGAATAACAGGAATAACGGGAATAAAAAAAATTTAATATTATACAGGGCATAACTAGACTGCGACCGAAAACGAAGCCAGAAAGTGGTATTAGTGACTTTAGATAAAATCTAACTAAAATTATTTTAATTGAATCCGTTATCCATTCAGGCCGATGTAAATTCCAAAACTGACATATGTTACCTTGTAATCGAATCATTGACATTTATCTTTATTCTGTGTAATTGCATATTCTACCTAACCAATTATGATGCATAAATACATTTTATGTACCTATATACAAATAGATGAAAAACTTCTAACAAATGGGCAAAACCTGGGCAGATGGATCCAACATGTAACCACATTTTTCTAATAGGTATAAAAACCTTTTTAAGCATAGCGGTATACTACACATACGATGACGTGTGACAGTACCTGGTCGCCAAGCCAATCGGAGCCTTTCACTGTATCGTAATAGTGCCAACGCCAATCGTCTTCGTGCATGCTGCCTGCAATGTAAATACATGAAAACGTCAACGAAAAACACAATTATCACAATCATTCGTCATCAATGATACAGTTATTCAATAATAATTCGGATGTAGAGAGCAAAGGATCCTTATTCAGAGTAAATTTGACTCCAAGGCAAAAGCGTTAAAGGCTCGCTACTGCCAGTCTTAAGACGCTACATAGGGGAAAATAATATGAATTGAATGATACATTCATAATATTTTTTACTGAATTCAATTTCTATATTTAAACAAAAAACTGTACTTCGCGTAACAAGGGCACTAAAACCATTTCCTTCAAAATAATTGCATTGTAGTAATTTTCAATATTATTTAAATGTAGTTACACAGTTCTATAAAACAATGAATGTCTGAATGTCTTAGCTGTAGGCTGTAGTGGTACTTACACCTAATCCCGTTTTATCTAGAATACAGACGCGAAATATTGCTTTTGTTGTTCCCTTCGCGCGTTAATATCCTTTTTGTATAAACACGGCTAGCCAAAGAGGGTGAACAGAATGGATGAGAGAAAAATGGATTACGATGCCCCCGGCTAACTCTGACGAAACGAAACGTGACAGCAAAGGGGTTATTTCACGTCAGTTTTTTGCGAGGTATTAGCGCTTCGACCCATTCGCGTTGTGATAACTACAACGCTGCTTTATTACTTTCTGATGACGGACACTTCAATTTCTTTATATTACTGAAATGCATTATAAAATATGGACTTGTGAAATAGTGCCTCGCAAACGGTAGATGTTTTTCGTTTTTCATTTTGTTATTAGTAAATATGAATTATTTATATTGCGAATAATTTGCTCGCAAATAAAACATGTTTACGTACATAAGTTTTCAAAGAGTAATGATGCTCTAGGCAAACCTAATAAAATAAATAATAATGATGTATTGGAGGTTGAAATAAAAACACCCTGTTAACACGGTAACGGTACCCGTTATGTAATATGTACGTTTGCAGCAATTCCGACTGATTGACATACTAACTATGATTGCATCCGAAATCTAATTTGGCGGAATTGAATTTTGAACCCCTGCATCGGTGGCGCCTCGGGTCACTGTCGACGCATTCGCCCTCTAAATATCTGCGTATGCTAATACAACCCAATATAATTATGTGTATATATGAGGTCAGCGTATCGCCAACTCACCGCAGCTTATCAAACATTTACATAAATTATATTTATACTTGACGTTCCCTGTGACGTGTATTACGCAAGAACAAGGTTGTACGAACTGAATCTTATTGAGAATTCATGAAATGTCAAATGCAATGTAATCCAAACAAGCTATCCACCGGGGAAAAACTCTGGACGTTGTATTTGTACCAACCTGGGCGGTACAGGTGTACTTATATAACTTATGCTGGAAAACGAGACATACATAAATTACTCTGAAAAGTTTATCGCCCTCATGTACAGAGATAATATAATATAACCAACGCGCCGGCTTGTGTCGGCAAGTTTTTGTTGGCGGGCTAGTTGGCGGCTGCACACATTACAAGTCGGAAAACTCTGTCGATGACATGTCAACGGCTCAACATTACACGAGGAACATTTTTATGACTTCAGTGTGTATTGATAAGAGAAAAGATATATTAAGATCCGTTTAATACTAGCCCTAAAAATATATTAAGAAGATTTACCACTCCTTCATTCGTTACGAGAAGGGACGGGAAAAGACGATGAGATATGGAATGAGGAAAAAAGGAAAGCTGTTATAATTTCATTATAAATAAAAATAACTAAGAATAATAAATCTTCTCTCCCATTTAAACTTTTTATTGGCATAGAAATGCAACTAATATGCATCTACATTGAATATAGGCACGCACACACACAGGCAAATCAAACCGCCCTCTTTAATATTAACTCTACATTTATTTCCTCCGGCAATAATTTCGGTGAGTGACTGACCACGCGGATGTTATTACATTTTAAACCCCACCCCTTTTATTTAATTTAAAACTAAAACATCAATAGAATAAGTACAGTCTAGGTAGAATATCCATCGCATCATAATTCACCTTATAAAGAAATTAAAAGAAACTCCTACAAAGAATTTATATGCTAAATACTGCCATCACCTTGTTAGGTAGGTATTTTAATGTGTGGAATATTCTTAATTATTTACTTCAATTGAAGAAATATTTTCACGTCGATTATGTTTTAATTGAATTTAAATACTATAGATAGTCAAATAAGTTGTCAAATCAAATATCCAATATTAAACTATTTAATTAAATAGACAAATAAAACCATTACACGGAGTTACTGTCAATAAAAGACTATACTCAATAAACTCAATAAAAACTTATTACTTAAGAATCCGAAAATATAATATATTATATCTTTAACTCAACTCTGCACTTTCCAAAGGTTGACTGGTAGAGAATGCCTGTGGCATTAAGTCCGCCTGTATACAAATGTATATAAAGTTTAAAAATAAAATAAATAAGATATCAATCGGCTACCAAGTTTTCATCCTTTCTACATTTGTGAACTCAGAATTTCATTTGACATGCCGCTCATTAGCAATACAAACGTAGCCAATGTTATCAGAACTACACTGATGAAAAAATTAAGACCCATAGTATTTTAAAATCGGGTAAGTAGATGTTCTGTAAAGCTAAAATAATTATACTTCGTTTTGGATTTTTATCGCTGCCGGATAAAATACTTTTATATTTTTTTAAGTTCTACTGAAAAGATCTACTGACTGTAAGCAGATGTAATTGCCTTAGGACTAGTAGAAACTGCCTCTCTGTACTAAATTTCTGTGAATCCAAATACAACCCACGCCAGAAAATATTATATTACTTAGATAGCATCAAAGTCCGAGAAGATTACACTGAAAAAATATTTTCATTGTTACTACGTATATTTTATTATTCGAAAATAATTATGATGTGTCTCTAAACAAGAGAATCATATAAATACATAAATTATCAAGTATATAATTATATAATACTTATGATAAACGCCGTTAAACAGGAACGCAGGGAATTAATAGACATAAGAATAAACTTGATTTAAAATTAAATGGTTATATTTTGTATTTGTAACAATTTAACAAACCACACATTTATCAAGACTTTGGAAAAAGAAACACATTTATTATTTCCGAAATAAAACATGTGGTATTCAATAGTTGCTTCCTTATAGGTTCGCTTAGACAAACTCTCTGAGGTATACGGTTAAAATTATACTAATACTAAGTTTATGCCAATTCTATATCCGAACTGTACCTATAGTAAAGATTTCGTATTTTATTACCAGCTTCTTGTATGATAAAATGAGATAATACGCGATTGTCGGATGTTAGCTTGAGATCGAAATGAGATAAACCGGATTGAAAGTGCAATCAATAAGCTCTAAGTATGCGTGTATTGAATAAACTACCTCTGAGCAATGGGGTGGTGACGGGGGTCAAATGGCGCTGCACTCACCCCAAAACTGTCTGGCGCACACCCCGGAACGTCAGGTTACCAATCCGAAATTGTAGGGTCGTCAGGTAATAATTTCCATTATAACCTTGTATAGTACAAGAGCCATTTTTATTATTTTCATTATTTTTTTCCATGCAATTTTTATCGAAACATGTTGGAGTTTAGCTTCATGCAATTAATTATTACCGGTCAAAGCTGTTCTAGTTTTTAGATAATTGGAAATTATATTATATTTATGACGTCAACAAGTATGTATGAATATGGGATTTTTATAAATATAGATAATATCTAGATGTTTCTATTACTTATACTTCCCGGAAAATTTCAACTTTTGGTGTAAAAATATCGATTATAAAATATTTATTTACTGTATTCCGTCGTCATATCATTGTTTCAATTTAAGATATGTCACTATATAATTCACTAATCATTTTTTTCATTTATTTTAGTGTTTCAATACTATATTAATATTTCTCAATAATGGTTTTGATAGCTTAGATATAATTTAACTTGGTAAAATACTAGTATCGCCAAATATAATGAAATGTAAGGGAAACTCCACTGGCATTTGTTCCGCGTCCATTTACACGCGGCGGGAACATCAAAGGATTGAGAAAATAAGACAAATATGATAGATTACGGCATAACTTAGAGGTAGGAAACACAGTCCAATAATTTTTAAATAGAAAATGTAACGGGTGATTTTTATGTGCGATGAGTAGAGGATATATAACCTATTTTAGTATGACGATGATGCTGGCAGTTATTTTAAGTAGAATAAGGATTTGAATATAGAACGGAGTTGTCAACGGCTGATGTTAAGGAGATTTATCAATGAGATGATTCTTACACTGTAGTTGTACAAGTTGTAACGTTATAGCGTAAATCAGTAAATATTGGTTTATAAATAGAGGCTTAATTCACGGGCTACCATTTTAAAAAAGGCACAGTGAATAAAAATGTATCATGTGTGTCATAGTCGATAAACTTAATTGGCAATTAAACTGCTATGATTACCTACTTCAATATTGCTACACATTTACAAATAAACATTATTTTGCGAAGTATAATATTATACACCATTTAGGTAAAAATGTTGGCGTTAAACATTTTTATATACATACGCCTAGTAACTGCAGTCCGATCAAAAAAATATCCACCATAATATAGATAAAAATTCTCACCGGTCTGATTTTTTAACGTGCTCAAATAATAAAGGCTAAAACCATCTCCACCATTCTTTGTTTAATGGACAGAGGGACTGAGACCAAGCCTTTTGTGATTCACCCTATTAGTGAGAGGGAGCGTGTGTTTTTACAAAGGACCACCGACCATTCGCTTATAATTAAAACTGATTTTCAATGCTACACGTGTTCGGTGTCAATATTTATTTTTAAAATTTCATTTTTGTTGGGAACTTGATTTAATATTTTTAAGACTTTGGGTTTAGTTTAATAATAGGCGGCTTAGCGGGTCCATTAATATTTATTTTAACACTTTTTTTACTAACAACTCTCTTTAGAATGATAGTACAGAGCTATTATCTTACTAAAGCTGAAAGTTTGATAGAAGCTTAAATCAGAATCAAAAAAAGGCATTCAATATAATTATAATTGAAAAAAGAAAAATAATAATGGTTTTTGTAAAAAAAATTAAACCTAATTCGAATAATAAAAAATACTAAAACGGGAGAAGTATTTTTTTTTTTCACTAAACATTCGAAACGTAATTGACCATCCACATAAATGGATCTGCTAACCGTTTTTATTTTCTGTAAGTGCCCGACGAAGACTGAGGAATAAAGCACATAAGGCGATTTTAATACTTAATAGATGTTTCTTAAATCTGTGTGTGCAGAATAGTTTTCATCAATGCCTCGCTGTTTTTGAGGAATTTTCGCGATTCCATCTTAAGACGTGGTCAAAACATATTAGATAAACCAGAATGGTTATATATATATTTCCAGCCATTACTAAATTAACGTTTAATATCACCGTGGATTTCATTTTCCTACATCCAAGAGACAAATATTTGACTTGTGCATCTCGCTAAAAACAACCCACTAATTAATTTTAGCCCCACGAGTTACAATGCGACGCGGTCTATTGTTGCGTTAGTGGACGCACGCCATGTCCACACACGGCCTCGGATTAATTTGAGTGCCAGTCAGGGCTTACATTCAGATTGTATTTGTCCGTGGCCCTATTTAGACTAATGTTAATACCTTGCCCAAAGGCCTTTGTAGCTGGCGTATAGAGGGCGCTATAGGCGAACGATGCGGACCTCCCCTCGACAAGGGCTAGGACTATGCTATAATAGAGGCATTAGGTTTAACCACCGTGAATTATTAAAGGTGATGTGTGTACGCCTACTAATATTGGTAAGAATACAGGGAGAATTTTTAAGCTGGGCGTGGATGGCCAAATTTTTGAATATTTTTCGATTTTCACAGGAGAGAGATTGGATCTAAAAGGTAGTATGTGTGAAATGTTACTCTGGATTTAGTACCCAAACAGATATCCGCGATTAGTTTCTTCACTATTTAACGTCTTCATAAAAACTATTAATAATCTTAAACAAGGAGGTATCCTTATCAATGTAATGTTAGAAATAAATTCCGAATCATTTCAAGTAATTTTCTGTTGGTTCCACTCCCAACACAAGGAGTTGCAGTGTTAAGGTAAGGAAAGAAAAAATATTATTTTGCTAAAACTACCTATTTTCTTTAGTTTGCCAATGTTATTACTTACCAGAATTTGATTTTTCATTAGCAACACTATCGTATAGTGTACAGCATGTGTGTGTGTGTGTGTGTGTGTGATTTTTTCATAGTAGATTCAATTCCTAGCTATAAATACTGGCTTATAAAAAATCTAAGTATTTAGTTTTAGTTTTCATCAAAATTGAATTTGACATTTATAATAAAACCATTCCTCATACATTTGGAATTCTCCATCCACATCCATCCATCCATCCATCAGCCAAAGGACGTCCACTGCTGAACATAGGCCTCTCCCAATGATTTCCACAGTGACCTGTTGGAGGCAGCCTGCATCCAGCGACGTCCCGCCACCTTTACCAGGTCGTCTGACCATCTTGTGGGTGGACGTCCTACGCTGCGCTTTCCGCTACGTGGCCTCCATTCGAGAACTTTTTGGCCCCATCGGCCATCAGTTCTCCGCGCTATGTGCCCCGCCCATTGCCACTTCAACTTACTAATCCGGTGGGCTATGTCGGTTACTTTAGTTCTCCTACGGATCTCCTCATTTCTGATTCGATCTCGTAGGGAAACCCCGAGCATAGCCCTCTCCATAGCTCGTTGAGTGACTTTGAGCCGCCTAATAAGGCCCATAGTGAGAGGCCACGTCTCGGTGCCGTATGTCATCACTGGCAACACACAACTATCGAAGACTTTCGATTTGAGGCACTGAGGTATTTTGGACAAGAAGACATCGCGTAGTTTCCCGAACGCTGCCCAACCGAGTTGGATTCGACGATTGACCTCTCTCTCGAAGTTGGACCTGCCTAACCGGACCACTTGTCCTAAATAGACATATTCGTCTACAACTTCAAGAGTCGAGCCCCCAACTCCAATGGGGGTGGGCACAACATGGACATTCGACATGATCTTCGTTTTGTCCATGTTCATTTTAAGACCCACCTGTTGGGAGACTCGATTGAGGTCTTCGAGCATAGTGCTAAGGTTCTCCAGCGATTCTGCCAAGACTACAATATCGTCGGCAAATCGAAGGTGAGTGATATACTCGCCGTTGATGTTGATGCCGAATCCTTTCCACTGCAAGAGCTTGAAGGCGTTTTCCAGCGCGGCAGTGAACAGTTTCGGAGATATGACATCTCCCTGTCTCACGCCTCTCTGTAGTGGAATAGCCTTCGTGCTCTGATCTTGTACTCGGACCGACATGGTGGCGTTGTTGTATATACACTTCAACACTTCGATGTACCGATAGTCTATGTGGCATCGCTGGAGAGACTCTAGCACAGCCCAGGTCTCGATCGAATCAAAAGCTTTCTCATAGTCCACAAACGCTAAACAAAGCGGCAAGTTATATTCCTCGGTTTTTTGTATAACTTGCCGAAGCGTATGAATGTGGTCTATGGTACTAAAGCCTTTTCGGAAACCGGCTTGTTCGGGAGGCTGGAAGTCATCAAACCTGCGTTCGAGACGATTTGTGATGACCCTGGAAAACAGCTTATAGACATGACTCAGGAGCGAGATGGGCCTATAGCTCTTCAGCAAAGTGTTATCACCTTTTTTGAAGAACAGTACCACCACACTCCTGCTCCATGCCTCTGGCGTTGATCCCTCGAGGAGAACGGAATTGAAGAGCCTCTGAAGGACTTTCAGTATCGGCGCTCCGCCCGCTTTCAGAAGCTCTGAAGTGATTCCGTCCTCACCCGGCGCCTTGTTGTTCTTAAGCTGTTTCAGGGCCATCTCAATCTCATACAGGCTGATGTCCGGGATATCATCGCTAAAGTGTCGGATCAACTCGGCTCTCGGGTCTTCGGCCGAGCTAACAGTAGGTTCGGCAACCGAGGTGTAAAGCTGTCCGTAGAACCTCTCGATCTCCCTTAAAACCTCTGCCCTCGTCGACACTACGCGGCCGCCGTCCGTCTTCAGCCTACACAACTGGCTTTGCCCAATAGACAAGTCTCTTGCAAACACTTTGGAGCCTCCATTCCGCTCAATTGTCTCTTTAATGCTCACAGTATTGTGAGCACGGACATCGTGTCGCAAGGACTTCCAGATCCGTCTATTGAGCTGCCTATATGCTTCGGCGTCATCGGAAGACTGCAGCGCCATAGATCGACGTTCGGCCATGAGGTCAAGAGTGTGGATCGAGAGTTTTTGTGGTCTATCTCTACGGCGAGGTCTAAAATACTTAGATCCCACCGTATGGACAGCTTCTACCAAACCGCTGTTTAGCTCATCCACTGCAAAGTTTTCTTTGAGACAATCAAAGCGATTTGCCAGCTCAAGTTGAAAGCTCTCGGGGTTTTGGATATGGGCACGAGTAGGTCGGAGCGTAGACTTCATCAAGCGACGCCTTTCTAATTGGACATTGATATTCAATGAGCCTCTTACCATTCGGTGATCACTACCGGTTTTCACCCTGTTGATCACAGAGACATCACTGAACATCTGTCTATTCGTCGTCAAGATGAAATCTATCTCGTTTCTCGTAGAACCGTCAGGACTCAGCCAGGTCCATTTCCTGTGAGGCGGCTTCTGGAAAAAAAGAGTTCATCGCAAAGAGTCCCTCTTTCTCCAGAAAGTCGGCCAGCCTCTGACCCCTGGGGTTCCGTTGCCCATGTCCAAATTGCCCCACTTTCAACTCTGCATCGCTTCTCATGCCCAACTTTGCGTTGAAGTCTCCCATAACAACATTGAAGTAGGTTTTGGAAGTATGTATGGCCCGACTAATGTCCTCATACATCTCCTCTACTTCTTCATCTGGGTGTGTCGAGGTCGGCGCGTATACCTGTATGACCTTCAACGAATATCTTTTTGATATTCTGAGTATAAGGTATACTACCCTGCTCGACACACTTTCGATGGATACGATGTTGTTGATGATAGACCTGTGGACGAGAAATCCGACACCTCCTCGGGACTGTTGGTCGTCCCCCCGGTAGAAGAGCAGGTTACCGGACTTCAGGGTTATCGTATCCTCCCCGATTCTACGGACTTCCGATAACCCCAAAATGTCCCAGTGTAACCCACTCAATTCTTCTTCCAGTTCGACAATCTTCTCGTCTGTCCTCAACGTGCGTATGTTGTGTGTTACCAGGGCCAGTCGTCGTCGGGGGTGGTAGCCGGGGCCAACCCGGGGATTCTTAGCACCCCCTGCCCCGCCGTAACCATGGCCGCTACCATAGCCAGGAATAGCGGGGCTGCCGGGGACTGGGGCCCTGGTCCTGGTTTTTCTCATCATTGGAAGGATTTTGCCAATACTCGCCACGCTTGGCAGGCGGGTTGGCGAGCGCAGAAGGGGGGGAGGGTCTCGCGTTGATGACGCTGCTGCCCGTCATCAACCGGGGGAAAGGAAATAGGGTTTGTGGGTGGAGGATGTTATGGGAAAGGGAAGTATGGCCTGTAGGAGTGGATACTGCAGTCACGGAAGGGATGGTTGGTAGTGACTGCAGTAGCTCGGGGGGCCGAGGTCGCGTACTCGTAACACCTATTCTAGGGACAGGCCATGACCACTAGATAGGAGCATCCCTGACCGCCATCCACGCACACTTGAAAAATTTACTCTGTATATTGTGTCATTTGTATATGTTACCGGTATATTGTCAAAGCCGTGATATTATAATTTCACTAGAGATATTATAAATAAACCGAAGATTGTCAATTGACTTCATTTTAATTACTTGTGTTCTTGTGTTTTTTAAATTAACTTTTTAATTTAATAATTATAAATTAAGGGTAGTTAAATTGTAACAGTCACTGAGCGGATGACTAATACCTCAGTCCGCCCCGTGACCACGAAAGCTGTAAAGTAATCGAAACGTCGGGAAGTTAAAAAATGTAAAAATTAAACCAAATCGCGATAAAATCCGTATAAAATAGTTTTATTTCAATGTGTAACATTCGCGTAAATCTAAGAAACCATTATATTGACTTAATTTTATTTAAAATGAAAATAAACTAACCTAACCTAACCTAACGATTGTTTCTTTGCGGTAACTCAATGCGGTACTTCACTCATAATACACCTAGATTTTACAATTTTAAGATTGTGATTTAACAGTTTCACTTCGATAGATTACAATCTACTGAAAAATAATGCGTTAAATTGTAAGCAGTATGTTACGGTTCACAATCTTTCGACAGTTCACAATCTCGCGAGATAGATTGTAATGTAACGGTATTTACAATTTTACGGTGACATATACATCTAAGTTGTAGTCATTCGCATTAATTAATTCTTTAATGCAAATCTATTGGATTATTGATTTATTTCCTTATCCCATGCTCATATTTTTTGTCTATTCCTCATAGTTTCGGATTTGGTCATCAACACTCCCTTGAAAAATCCACCCTGTATACAAAGTTTCATATTACAGATGCACCAATTAAGTATTATCGTGTTAATACACGATATCGAATTTCAAAATAATATACTATTACACAAATAAATCGTGGAGACATAACTACCATCCAATTAATCTCTTGATTTAATATTTACGGAAACAATGCTACAACACCTCATTATTTCGAACCAGTATTACGAACATCAGACAGTAAAATACGAGTTCCATGTTTCAGCAAACAAAAGTTCCGGCAAATTCGGCTTAAATTTCAATATGAATTTTGTAAATTGTATTTTCATTTTGTTTTACAAAACCAGATGAATGTGAAACCTTTCGAATGGGCAGTCTCCCGGCTGTTTGATATCGATTAATCAAATGCAGCGGCTTGCTTGTTTCAATTTTGTACCGGTATAAAGGACTAAGTTTCGTATAAAGGCCCTTTGTCCGAGGTAGTCCATTCGTCCACCTGTGAAAGCTGCTTACTCCCGCAACAGCTATAATAACATTTGTTATTCAGAATAATCGAAGTAATACTTTATTAGCCCCATGGCATTTAATGATACAGTTTGGGATAAGTTTGATAAATCTAATTGGTTGTTTTTTTTTATTTACGGTAAAATGTTATCGTTACTCTTTTAAGTATTAGTATCAAAACGAAAACTTATGTGCAGATATAGAAACTTTGCTATTTTAGTTTAAAATGGGGTTATAAAACTTTTACTACTTAATTTTTATGTAATCAGTGTTTTTCTCTTTGAGCAATTATTTTAGTATCGTATTTGGGTCGATCCTGTGCTTGTTGTTCCTCGTAGGTTGGATATATTAATTACCCATGCAAAGGCATTCGACACTCCAGTCGGTTAGGTTAATTAGTCTCCTTAACAGGACGACCGCATAATTTGATTGAAAACAATTATATTCCGTCGTATCATTTAATTTGGCTTCTCAAACTCTATAGTTGTTTTTGGTATACTGTGTTTGTGTTAAATTCTGGAACATATTGGTCACTATTTACTGCTTTAAATTGGGAAGACTTAATGAAGAATTTAATGCAATGTATTACGTGATCGTCATGTAATAGAAGTACATACTTCATACACAATATTTACTACCTCAATTTTCGTATTGACATTTTCAGCAACAAATTTTTAAGATATATTTTATTTTATAAATCTATGAAGGATGTATTTTGTTCATGTACACAAAATATAAAAATAATTATACATCATGGTCTTAATTAATTACCTACATTTGTTTATTACGCTACTCGCACACTATCTTAATCAAGACAAATTTGATAGAGGAATATTATTGGACATAATATGTATTCATACCACAACGATTTCATTAGAGGATACCGTAATTACTTCTGCAGCTTGCGTTTCGTTAATGTACTGTTTTGACCGTTTATTCAGAACGCAACCCGACGCTCATTAACACATCGAATCCGAATGTAATAACACAACGGTTGTAGTTCACACGGTTTTAAAATAATGATTCAATTTATCCGCGCATGAGATACATTTGATTCATAATGGAGAATGAATTAATTAGCGCTGTGGGGACACAATTACCGTAAACGGAAGTTTACCAGAAATGCAAGTGCAATTTGTGTATGAAATTCGCGCAGCATTTTGTGCTGTAAGTAAATTGAGCCGAAACATATTATAACTTTATAGAGAAAGTGTAATTGGCTATAAGTGTTCCAAACCGATGTTAAATTAAGAGAAAATATGAAATATTTATTGGAATGGTTATTGTATGTATATCAGATTATTGCGTATGGCATTCATCCTGCGTGGATCAAACCTCCATGTCCAGGTTCTTCAGCCAGCTTGCTGCATCAGGAGTGCATTTGTGAAGTTCCAAGATTCCACCGGGGAAACAGCGAAGTGGGCATTCGTTTACGACATGGGACAGGGTCTGGTCGGGTGCTCCGCAGTCGCATTGTGGTGACTCCCTTAGACCCCATTTATGCAGGTGGTGATTAGTTTTCCCGTGGTTGGACCGGAATCTGTTCAGCCTTGTCCATGTCTTGCGTTCCGCATCGAAACCGGGCAGCTTCTTGGTGGGGTCAGATACCAGATTTGTATTGGTGTTTTTAAAAAGGCAGATTATTTAATATGCAACGTTGTCATTATACTTAGAAACCACTTATTAAATGATTATGTCATTTTGTATACATTGCACGAACGTCACTTTCAAAAAGAGGCTTAAGTAAATGAACTTATAAAAGTATTATGCCTTGAGCTCTTCAAGTAGAAACCTTAAAATCTGATTGCTTTAAAGTGCGTTGTGTAGTCAAAATAAGCTTCTTAACACAGTATTTTAGTCCAACGTCTACATTTCAGAGCAGCGAAAAAAAGTACTTAATCTTTATCCTATTTATGAGTTGAATGGGTTCAAAACACGTTTTCGTAAATTTCTCTCGATGGAAAAAATCATAAAATAACAAAACAATGTGTTTTTAGCAATTTTAAAAATAAGTGTGTAAGTGTTTTTATTTATCGATATAATGATTTTAAATAATATAGTGCGCCAAAAAAAATTGCAAATAGCAAAAAGAATTTCTCAAAATCGGTTAGAGAGAAGGGCGCGCGTCTGGCGGGGTATTGTGCGTTGCTTCATGAAATTTTAGTCTCGATTATGACCTTCTTGGGCTAACAGTGAGTTTTTTGTGTAAAACCATTTTACAAAAACAAAGATTTATATTTAGAATTCTATATGGATTATGCGTGTGACTGTTCAAGTGTCAATATAATGAAAGCTTGGGTCAAGAAGCTCGAGTAAATGCAATCGTCGACGAATATTCAACAAAGAAGGCGGCGACGTTTAAGAAAAAAGCCATAAAACACTCGAGGTTGTAATTTCCGCAAGGGACGATTCAGAATCATCTACGACTGCGACAAATTTGACATCTCTCGCAATATTTGACGGCGAGTCTTAGAACATGTGCGTACTATAGCCCTCCAATTATCTAGAGGGCCTTACATTCCAGGTGTGCGCCGTGCTGGGGAACTGTCAATAGCCCGGTGAATGCATCATTGCAAACACATTGTAAACAAACATGACGTTTGACACTTCGTCGTAAATGATTTTTTATATTTTCGCATGTTTTAAGTATTTCAAGGTATAATAATATAATAATATCAAGTGAAGTGTATAATGTCAATATGTATTTATATAAGCAACGATATTAGGTATTAAATGATTATAAAAGCATTCACATTCATTCGCATTCATTCATTCACACTATTATTAATTTATATTCATTGAAATTTTTAACACTATTTTCTTAATTTAAATTCATTAAAATTTATTTTCTATTTTTTAGTTCGGTTTTCTATAAAAAGCGTGTTTTTTAGTTTTTTTAAACTATTATTTATTTTCTACTTTTTAGTTTGGATTATTTATAATAGCTTGTTTTTTTTATTTTATGAGACTACGACTACGCCATGACTACTACATTACATGACCATCATATTTTGCAAATTGAAAAATGGAATAATTTTATCAAATTAGTGTATTGTCATCGGTCCTCAATAAATCTACAAAGTTTGAACGAAATCTGGCCGTTTAAAGTGGGTCAAAATCGCGCCCAAAGAAGTCGGTTACAAACAAACATACAAACATACAGGTGAAGCTAATAAAAAGCGTGTAAAAAGACATGATTATTATATTATACAGGGTATATCAAGACCGCGACCGAAAACGAAGCCAGGTGGTAGTTTTAGCGGCTACAGACACAATGCAATTAAAAATTTTGCAAAATAAGCGATGGATTTTTTTTTACAATTTTTTAAAAATCATCGTTTTTGAGGGGTAACTACCTAGTTTTTGCAAAAATAGTAATTTAAACCCTTACGTACCATTGCGTGTTTAAAAATTAAGCGATGTACGTCATTTTTTTAGAAAAACTATGTTTAACACTCAAATACGACATGTAAAAAAATACAAAAAAAAATTGACGATTTTTTTTGTAAAATTTTTACTTGCATTGTGTTTGATATCACTAATAATACCTCCTGGCTTCGTTTTCGGTCGCGGTCTTGATATACCCTGTATATTTTTACAGCTTCTAAAATAAGGAGACACTGCACGAAATGAATAATTACATCTGTTCGTAATATATGAGAATGCTCTTAAAGTAAAAAGAGCTCTACACTGGCTATCAAAAATATAATAAAAGTAGCTCTCTCTACTAACCTCTACCTCTGCCTCCACCAAAATTGTAATAAAACATAATTTTATTAACAGGATTAACTAGGAATATTCAATTCAAAAATATGTCTTATATTTATTGGACAATAAAGTATCGAGTATTATTATTGCCTTGTTTTCTTTTTTACTAATTATACAATACAATATCATTAAATATTAATAGGGAGGTGTTGAAGTATCTTCGACGAAAATCTCATATTTAGGAAATAGGAAGACACTTTTACCAAGCTATCAGTTTCAAGTACGTGGGCGGAACCGCCACCAAATTTACCTAGTAAACAATAAACGCTTTTTTTTTAATATTACTTCGAGATCGCCCCTAAAATTGGGTAATAGTTTTAGTCGTGCAACACTAAGCGTTGTATCACATGTTATTCGTAAATTCTCTATCTCACTTGATCTTTGCATGATAGCTGTCTCTGCACATCTCCCCCACTTCATGCCCCGGCTCTCTAGATAGTTGTAGACCTATAATTGCAAGACAAGACGATGCGCATTTGGACGATGTTCTTTTTGTAAATACGAGTATAAATTGTTTCGTAATTATTTGTAACGTGTATTACTTTAGATAAACAATTAAAAATAACAAACCTAGTTGCATTTCTATTCATATTTCAAAAGTGGAAAGTTTTATGGCTCACCCTATATTTCTAAATAACGCGTCAATTAAACATCACGTCATCGCGGCGCGGCGGCCAAATTTTGTTCCTCTTTCATTATTTTCTGTTCACCGCGCCATACTATCCGTAGTTATACAAATGTGAGTGTGTTGGAAAGTTTTACATCATGGTACGGATGTCACACACTTTTAGTATCCGTAAAAGTTAAGAGGATAGCAAACGCGACAAATAATTAGGATCATAATAACTGGTTACTTGTTATGTATAGTGGTTGCTTCTCGGGCGGAAACATAAGGTACACACATAGGTTAAACAAATCAATAAATAAATAAATAACACCTAACAGTCACATACAGTCCTAACCCTACACTAAGATTGAGTCTTGTGTCGTAGGTATCAAAAACTACGAGAGACTTTTCGGTCTCACAAACACCCAGACCCGAAACAAATACATGTGGATCACACAAATATTTGTTTCTGTGCGGGGATCGAACCCGGGGCCTCTTGTTTTACAGCCGGCGTTTAACCGACTGCGCCACGGAGATATAGATGTCCAATATCTTTCGTCGATGCCTACACGTCTCCGACCTACACTAATCTTCTCCATTTCAGTGAAAATGCAGCCTAATTCGACTTAAAAGATAAATAAGCAGCTTTCCTGGGATTTAATTTAGAGACTGAAAGAGACAGGAAGTGACAGAAAGTTTTATTTCAAGAGAGAAAGATACCTATGGCCGCATTCATTCCTCCCTGCGCTGCGATGGTGTGCGACCTGGTGGGGAAGAGTTTCGACACCAGCGCCACGGAGTACTGTTGCTCAGCCATCCCCACGGCTGCGCGCAGGCCGGCACCACCTGCCCCGATCACCAGGAAGTCGTGCTGATGGTGCTCGATGGTGTAACTCGCCATTCGACCTTGGACTGAAATATCAGACATGACAACAGTATAAATTAAGAGTATCGTAAAATGGGGTAAATAGGAAATTAATTACTTTATTATGGCAAGGTATTTAATTTTTTACCAAAGGATATTCAAACGTATCAGGAAGGAATACAACATCAATTCCAATGTTTTAAATTGACGCCGCGGCATCGAGAATTTCGATTATTTCGGCCCTTTACCCTTTATTTGCTTGTATAAACCTTTGTTTCGATACTCTAAACAGTGTCTCAAAAATCTCATAAAATCTTGGCGCCGCAAAAATCTGTTTTGAAAATATCTCGTTTACTATGATTTTTATGTTATTTGCATCTATTACAAAATTGTAGAGCATTAATTTTTTTGTCCATCGCTTGGTTGTTCAACGCAGCAAAATAACAGACCAAGGCCAAATAAGGCACCGAGCTACCACAATAGCTTAGTCAAATTTTAAACTATTGATGGCCAAAGTTCCCTTGTTACAGCAACACTTCCTGACCTTAGACAATGTATTAAGCCACAGCTGCCCTCGTTTAAGAGGCAGGGTTATATATTGATTCCGTGAGCGTCGAGGAAGTTCGGGACATCGATATACCACTTTCGTGCTCGGGGTACGGGAAGTTACAACTTAGTTGAGTTACATATTTGTGTACAGACTTCTGCTACTATCATGAATTTAACCTTAAAGGCCAAAGCACGCTGCAATGCACAGTCAATATACAAATTCTTACAGAACGCCTTTGTTAAATAGTGTTCTTTTTGCGGATTAATACAATAACGATTCTTTCAAAACACATAGGTATTACTTTCAAATGTTTGTAACACAATACACTAGGCGCTTATTTAAGGTATGAAATATAAACTTAGCATTAAAAAGATAATATAACACCAAATGCTATTTATTGTAGAACCCATTTAAAAAAACCTACAGAACATAAAAATGCTCCAAAGTGTCAACTATGTTTGTATTTCGACATCCAACCATAGAGAAGACGAGTGAAATTTCATAGAACTATGAGAAAAAAAGGAAAAAAAAAACAAATAATAGAAAAAAAAATGTAAAAGTCTTCCTGCTAAATGGGAGTAAATAAATAACCCCTATAGAATATAACACTAAAATACATATTTATACATAATAACTCGTACTCTTTCGTCTATAAAGAAGATGCATTTACGACAGGAAGTATACAAACGCTTTGCCATACATATGTCAATAAACTTTTGGAGACAAATACTTGATAGGTATGGTTTTAATATATCATAGCTAATGATAAAATAAATACCTATTATGCAACACCGTTGCGATAAAGGCGTAAAATCCTTAGTATTAATGTTGGGTATTAACTAGCTACGAAAAAGTAAGTACCTATTTTATTAAAACTTAATTAGTGTTATTTCCCACCGTAAAACACTCTATTATTATTTGATGGAAAAGAAATAAAGTGGAAAAAGAAGATTGGTATGCAATAATTCATACAGGGTATATCAAGACGGCGACCGAAAACGAAGCCAGGTGGTACTATTAATCACTTTAGACTCAATGGAACTAAAAATTTCTCAATTAAAAAGTTGTAATTTTTTTGTAATATTTACTAACGTCGCGTCGTGTCGGTACTTATTTGGGTGATAAATACATAAAAACATAAACCAAATCCATCATATATTAGAAAACATTTACCATTTTTGAATTTACTGAGACCCGGCGCGGCGTGCCTCAATGAAGCGCTCGCTGCGGAGCGCCCAAGCGCCACGCGACGCTTATGAATAATTGTGATATTCATTCATAATTTAATAGAACGTGGCTGTACGCATTTTTAAAAAACAAAATACATTACTTAATATATCATCTTATCTCTCTCGTGTACTTTTAGGAGGTTTTAGGCAACGTGTATGTAATTTTTGCACTTACGGGAGAAATGCTATTAGATGGTTACTAGTTACTACGAATGTATACAGGTTAATTTTTCACGTGGGCGTGGATGGCCATATCTGAAATTACGAGGAATAACGAAAAATAGAAGCAATCTATATCTATAGATTGTATGGTAGGTCTGCCCAGGTAAATTCGCTTTCTTCGTCCATAGTAACTTTTTGCTTCTAAATCAATAGGTATTTAACGTAAAAAGTAATATTGGACGTGCTCTTGTCCAAGACCCTTGGCATGCCCCTGATCAATAGTACGAGTAATATTCTATAGTCAGAAAATCGTAATATAACCGTGACATTCAGAGCTTTTAATTAAAGCGCCCCCTCACAAACGCACATGAACCAAAGATCAAACAGACGTGCACACAGACGCTGGCCCTACATTTACCACCCTTAACATAATAACTTCACATGTGACATCATCCGCAAGACCTAGCCTATTGAATTTGGCAACTGTTAATTAAAATTCTCCCTCGTTTGTAACGCAGCTTTGTGAACCAAATGTTTAGGTGTATGGTGTACGTTAGACGATAGTAAAGTTGTAAAGCGTGGGAAGGACACAACAAATCACCCACGCTTCTGTCGGGTTCAGTGACGGGGTCAAGGCAAAAATAGAATTTTTACTCTACCTGTGAACGGCTTCTTCAGTGATATCAGCTTCTTTATGTCAGCCATTACCTGGAACACACATTTTGGCAATCAGGTTTTTTTAAGAAAAAACCTTAACGTTCCATGGACATTAGCAGTTTCACACGCTGACATGGTCTGATTTTAAAACATAAGGTGATAACGATTCAAATACATTTCGACCAAATTTGTACTACGAATAACATCGCAACTCAAGACTAATAAATAAGAGTTAATTATTCTCAGAACGAGAATTTAATATTATGGTTTTACGTTCAACAAGTTTATATGAAATATTATTCCACGAACTTTGCAGACACGCTTTGCGACTATTTCTAGTAACTAGAGATTCGAATACTTCTTAGAATTATTATTGAAGGAGCAATTATGATAACAATAATATTATTAACACTGGGAAAGAAGTTAATGAATAAATGTTATTATTTTGTAAGTTTATCTCTTTGATAATAACGCGCAGCACATTTAATAAAGAAAAGAGAAAATGGACGTACATGTTTTAATAAGTAAAACCGATGTGTTTGAATCAAAACATTAATTATTAAATTAGCTTTATTATATTATATTTTATAGTATTTGAAATTGACATGTTGATTCTGAATTCGGATTTAAAACATAGTAACGGTTACTTGTGGCTCTATTAATACGTGAAAGAAAATCTCTTCACGTACTTTTACAAAAATTGCGCGGAGGAGCATGAAATTTGGCACATTTGAAGATTATATAGTTAAAATATGTGCTGTAAATTCATTAAATTTAACAAATTAATTAAACAGTACCAGCATGAGGCCACCAACCAATATAGGTATAATATGGTCTGTCTTTGGCTGATATGAGATGTAAAAGATGTTCAAGCTTGAAGGACCAATCAACATAAAACGAACGTCAATGTCTTTCATTGACGGGTGACGTAATACGACGAAATTCAGAAATGTATACATTGATTATATAATGTCTATACCCTATCTAAACTAAGAAGTTCCATTTGACATTGGGAAATAGAGATGCTGTCAAATAAATCGGTTCTTACAATTTCCGATTATATAGAGATATCGATAATATTTGTTTGTATTTCTTAATCGATTACAGTTTATATTTTTAGTTTACATTATTTCGTTTTTCTTTTCATGAACATTTTTATTCTAATGAGTCATCCACAATTGCATAGTCACTTTACTATTTAGGAACAAAAGGAGTGATTTATCTATTACTAGCGGCCCGGCCCGGCTTCACCCGGGTGCAGACACTTTTTGAGTCCAGTCCACATCACGCACATGCTTATGAACACATGATTCATACATACAATACAATACATATACTCCAAAGTGAGGAACCTCCTCACTATGTGTGTCGTATCCTACAATACTGCCTTCATTGCCATTGTAATATCCAAATCTATTATTTAATAATAAATTAATTTATATTAATATTATTATTTCATTATTTATTTATGTATGTTCGTTGACAGCATACCTATTATTAGCTGCAAGTTCAGTATTTTTAAAAATTAAAACACAACTGTTTTATGTCTGCTCGATTATTTAAATATTTTTACCGATTATGCGTATACAAATGCGATTTAATAGTCTCGACTCTACCGGTAAAAGACATAACGAGGTGACTTTGTAATGACGTCTAGAAAAAAAATATGTTGTTTAAAATGGTTATTTTGCTTTATTTAAAGGATTCTAGTTTAAATTTAGTGTTTATGGATTGTAAATCTTGTGATAAAATAAGAATAGCTTCATAATTCCATGGATTTACGGAAAGTGTTATTGAAATTGTGTGGGTTACGTCTGCACAAAGTTATTTACGTTCAAAGTATGAAACGTCAAATGGAACCTGTTAGTTTAGATAGACTATAGGTACAGCATATTTTGTTATTGTCTAATAAAATTAGGTCGGTGTCTTCTAAAATAGCCCATTTTTTTTTGAGATGGTGGAATCACTTGTATAGGTATATGAGATATGCTCAATCAAACGTTTTTGTCGGAGTATAAGAATTGTAATTACCATTTTTCCTTTTCATAAACGACATTGCTTATTTGAGTGATACTTTTAGGTGTGCTGGGAGACGAATTCATATTATGTATCAGGGTTGTTTTCAGCAACCAAAAATGATTAATAATTAATTTTTGTACTTTGTTATCGTATCCACAGATTATAATATGACTATATTATTTGCAATGATGTATTTTTAAATTTCGTTCTTTTTCTTACGTCATCTGTAAACGCAGTATGAAGGTTTTATATTTATTTGTATACAGATACTTTTCATAAATATAACGGCACATGGCTATTATCATTATTTCCTGCATCCATTTGTGGCTGCTGAGCGATCGTGGGTAGGCGGGCGAGGCGAATTAAAACCACGTATTTGAAGGAATAATTGTTTTAACAAAATATTAGCAAAACTATAATCAGCACTTTCAATATAATAATCAAGTAACGACGCTCCACCAGGCACGTCTTGCTTTCGCGAGATGCAAAAGGATTATGGTCCGTTTTACTCTGCGTACAAAAGAGCCTGAAGTTGCGTCAGAGTGAAGAAACGTCAAAACCGCACTATTCTAAATGTTACCGTCCAGTGCTAATATCACTTTTTCTTTTACACTCTCAAAACACGGTGGCGTCGTCAAATAATAGTAGTTTGTTTATATACACTGAAATCGAAATCCGAGATCAAAAATGTAAACAAACAATTGTCATTGTGAAAGTGAAATTTCTGGGCTATGAAACATTTTCTAATAAAAAAATATTAGGTATACTTTTACAAATGAATAGATTCAAATGTTGCGAATACTATGTTTTAGAATTTCCTTTATATTAACATGGTAAAAATGAAAAGCACCAACAAAAACGAAATATATTTAGTTTGTTATCTAAAAAGTATCCTTCGTTGGAGGTCCTTAAATAAATAAAATAAAATAAATAAATTTATTTTATTGTAGTGGTAACCCTTCTAATTACATTTTCGATCTCGGATTCCATTTCAGAGTATAGATGAATTACGGCGAATGTCGACCACCCGGCGCTCTCTAATGTTTTATTAAAGCATACAAAAATTTAGAGAAAATGTGCACACTATGATGTATGATAAATGTTTACATATTATGTCGGCTACATTACATTAAAACATGAATATCATGAATATGTGTTGATAAAAAGCGAGACCGACAAAATGATAAATAAATATTGGTTCAACGAGTTACGAGTAGTATAGGCATAAAAAAGTAGTCTTAAAATGTTTTGGGAGGCTCCATTTATAAATTACTGCAACGAGGATCAGATTATCCCTGTACAAGCCATATTTGTACTTATCGTAAACCGGCAAGGTCCATTTTGAAATTAAATTGAATATTGAACCACTATGACGTGGTTTCGCTATTGTTTTTTGGGCTTTTACCGTGCCTGCTCAGGGAGGGGGACCATACAAGTTCCATAGATGGGATTACAAATAAACAATATAGCGGAATAGACAAAAAAGTGATACTTATAAACTTGGTAAAGTAAGCTGATGGTTTTGTTGAGGAACAGACAAAGGAAATAAAACATAAAGAAATTTTATAGAAACGCACGAAGTTACCATGGAGCCGGTGGAGAAATAATTTGGAGTGTTCCTGTGGGATAAACAAGGAACTCAAATACACACATTTGCTAGTCTTTTAAATTCAAAGGAATGGCACGGGACTGAAGAGGACAGAATCGCATGCTCTGAATAATGGTAAAGGATGAGACGGTACGGAAAAGCAATATAGTGTATATTATAATATTGTATTCCTTTCGGGACAATAAGTTGACTACACTGCACCTGACGGTAAGTTCTAGACTGTCCGAATACTTCGATTGGTGAGAGATACACATTTTTCGCCGCTCGTCGCAGTTACCAGATACCCGTTGATGGAAAGCTATAGACTTGCGTCGGTGGAGAGTATTGCAATATCCGTACTATTGTTGCTTTTTGTAAGGATATTAAGTTATAAACATGTATTCGTCATATAAAGGTGGGTACTGCCCGGTTAGGCGGTGTAAAGTTCCGTCTGCAGCGAGCATGTTATGTTACATCGTGTACCTAAATCATTAGCATTACTCGTATGTAGCAGTGTTCGTATTTGTTTCTACGTAATCACTGCATGAATGCTCGCTTTGTAACGTGTTACATTACGTCCCGTAACCCGGGTCAGTATCCACCTTAAAGAATTGTATTATTACTATCGACTTTACCACACGGCAGCATAAAATGTTATACTTGAATATTATATATTACTAGCTTCTGCTTGCAAAATTCCTCTGCGTGATTTACTTTTTTTTAATTAACTTTATTAGGCATTTCCTATCCCCTCCCGTCCCATCCCGGCATTCACAATTAAAGCTCATGCCTTGAGAATGACACAATGGATATGGTTCTTTCATCTTGCAACATACATTAGAGCTGATAACTTCCAAAGCCACCACGATTGGAACTGCATAATAGCTGATCGTGTGACGCTTTTATTAGAGGCATGCACAGACTATTTTTCAGCTTTTACAAAATAACGAAAGGTCTACATTAGAGATAATTCTTAGAAAAACTCATTGTTTTCTTAAATATCTAAACTAAGAAAAGACATCGCTCCGAATTAACATAACTTTTATAATTTACAAAAATCTGTTCTTTCTTTTTTTGTCGGAACAAAGAGAAAAGAAAAACGATCCTCTCAGAAAATCAATAATACCATAAATTTAAGTTACCAAACCGCCTGCGTAAGTAGGATTTATATTATTGAAATTCGTTTCACATTTCAAACGTTATGAATTCACGGATGAGGGGGCAGAGTAAGGACAGTGAAGGAGAAACTTCTGGGAAGAAGGCATGAGATTACGTATGCATATTATAATTTTATAAGTTGTATCCGATGGTGGCATTAAATCGCTGCAGCTGTTTGTCTGTGCCTTTATGCGCACCAATCTCAAAAACGGCTCAATGAATTTCACGTACGACGAAACGACTCACGTAACGATGTAACTGTGCAAGTCTGAGTTTGCACCAGTATACTGGAACGTGTGTATACTCTGAAATGGAATCCGAGATCAAAAATGTAAACAGAAGGGTTACCACTACAATAAAAATAAATTGCCATGGTAGTTTGTCAACAACCGTTAAAATGATAGGTTAGAATTATTCTCACCTGTTATATAAGTATAAAACACAGCCGAATGAAAATTCTTTTGTCTTTGGCAAATAACTGCGCAAACTTCGGACCAATTATCGTTTTGAGACTGGTGCAAGCGTGTGTGGAGGCCATTGAATTTGGTATGGCTGACACCGTACATTGAGAAATATGCTACTTATATCGCAAAAATATAGTTTTCTCGTGGAATGAGCAAGGGTTCAAATATGTTTAAATATAATTATGGGTTCAAATATATTTGTTACTCTTTCAACCACAACAGGCGACAAGAAAAGACAGAATCACATGCTTTAATTCATGGTACAGAATGAGTTCATGGTTCAGGACAGGATGGGGCATAACGGGTTTGGATTTGGTGGATGGGAGTCACATTGAGGTTATTCATAAAGTTTAAATATTATTTAATAAATACCAATTCGCTGTATCAAAAAATACTCCGACAAATGTACATGCCAAGCATCATAATTATGTATGGACCTCAACCTAGTAAGCAATAACAATGAACGATAAGTTGTTGGAAAGTTCTTTAAAATTTTACATATTCTACGGAGATTAGTCCCAAAACGCGATGCGGAAAAATATGGACATGTAATGATGATAGCCTTTTGACCAATAACAACGAACGAAATATGATCGAAAAGGTCATTTCATATGCTACAACTCCTTTTTGGCCAAAAACCCCAATTCCCAGTATGAAAATATTTCGACGTAAATGTACGCGACTGTAATATTATGTATCTATTTAAGCCTGATAAGCATAAGCAATATGTGATACGTGCTTCGTTGGAAAGATGTTTGTACTATAACTTATTCCATGGCGACTAGCGTCAAATCGCTATCAAGGAAAAAAAACGCTATGTATAGATACTGCAATAATCAAAATCCTTATATGGACTCCAGCCCATTGACCAATAACGACAAGTGATTGGTCATTCGAAAGCTCTTCCTAGTTTCTAAAACTTATTCTTTGCTAAGACATTACAAAACGCTGTAGAAACGAGATATAGCAGCAGAACATGCAATTTACTTGGAAGGGCTTTAATTCACGTTAAAAATTAGAAGCGTAGTGAAAAGAATCTGCATCTAAATACATTAAGAGTTTTTTTTATTGTTGTTACAGGCAGACGAGCTAGCGGCCTGCCTGATGATAACCGAATGCTGCTGCTGATGGACCTTTGTAGTGCCAGGGGTCCAGCACAACAAAGTCGCTGCCTGGCATAAGGAGAGTACTCTCTTTAAGCCTCGTTTGACGGACAGGTCATACAAAATCAAATTGTATTGTAATCCACATCCAGAAGTATTTATATATCGTAAATAAAAATTTTGGTCTACTCACCTTAACACCCCACATCGTGATTTACTAATAATTGCTAATAATAATATTAAAATAAAAAAATACGTTCATATAATAAGCCGTCACAATGACAATGAGTTTTTTTTTTCGCTGAAAATTGTTAACGAGCTGTGTTAACGAGTAGTGTCCGAAGAGTTTACAAGCACGTATCGCTTGAAATAATCTTGTGCCAGTATCACAAAGAAACAAGGTCATATTGATTTATAAGTCATCTATATTCTATCGGCGTGTGGCGAAATTTGGAATCAAAAATTAAATTTAAAAAAATCTATCGCGTTGTTTGAGATATTATGTTTTCATAATATAAACAACAAGCACTTACACTCGTAATCTATTATTATTAACATGTCCAATGAAATAAAATGTGAAGATAAAAAAACTGTTCCAAATATTTTGACAACAAGGCATTTGGACGCTTAAAGATCGTAGACGAGTTATAAGAAAATTCCTCATGGTGCATCCACACCGCAGTTACATTTGTTGAGCAAGTTCTTCTCTAGAGAAAACAATTTTGAATATTTTAATAGATTAAATAAATTATTTTTATTTCATTTCAATTTCACCCATTTCTAAAAGCGGGTACACGGGTTGCCTCTTCCGGGAAACGTGAGGCAATGACGTCAGTCCACGAGCACCTGAAATCCTGCTATAATTGAGGTGCGCTGAGACACGTGCATTGGTCTCATCAACGTAGTTTTAGCTATTTTAATTATAAATTTATTTTATGCTACTTTCTTTATCAATATATTTTCTTTTAAATTAAAGTCTTTATAAATTAATAGTGGGGTAATTTATTAAAAAAAAAACCTAAATATGCCAATATTATTTTTGAGGTCGGTGCCAGCCTTTAACCTTAATGTTTGGGACTACAAATACTTGTGGGCCACACAAATATTAAAAAAATAGTTTTATTTCTTTCTTGTATTACCGTTTGAAGTCAGTCAAATAAAAATATTATTATTTATTATTATTTTATTTAAATCTTTCTTGTACACAATAAAATATAATACAGGAACAGAAAAAAAAACAGTACAAATGGCGGTCTTATCGCATAAAGCAATGTCTTACAGACAACCATGGGATGGATTTAAAAGACGGAGAAAGAGAAACAGAGGGCAGTGTAAAAAAGAAATTAAATAAATAAAGAATGGAAGCCAAATAAAACTAATTAAACATATAAATATAAATATACAGACATTACATACTTACATAACAAATAAAATAAATACATAATAAATAGACATACATACATACATATATAAATTAATATACAAAATATAAAGAGAATTCTGATGTAGGAAATAATAATAAAATCAGTTTAAAGAGAGAGGTAGTGTTCTTTAGTAAGCCTCTTGAACGATGACAGTGTTTGCGCCTGTCTCACCACAGTAGGAAGCGCGTTCCACAAACGAACTGCTTTGACCGTAAAGGACTTGTCCATAAATGTCGTGGTGTGCACAGGCATTCGCAGGTTAAGATTCTCAGACGACCTCAAGGATCTCGAATGTGAGTCATGAAGAAAAATAAATCGTTCTTTAAGATAAGAAGGGGTAAGAGGATTAAATAAAATGTTGTAAAGAAGAGAAAGAATGTGAGCATTCCGACGAAGTCGTATAGGTAACCACTTGAGCTTAGCTCGAAACTCAGATACATGATCGTATTTGCGTAAACCAAATATGAATCTTATACAGAAATTTTGAAGTCGCTCAAGTTTAATATTAAAAATAATACATTTAGAGAGAATAATTCAGGATAAAAATGATAATTATGGGATGAGTAAAAAACTATGTAGTATAATACTTTTTTAAATGTAGCTAAGGTTAAACTAAATGTTAAATTATTAACTGATTTAAATGCAAAAAATATTTTTAATTTTAAACATGGAGCTACAAGTAATGTGTACTAGTATATTATTTTTCCATTTTTATAGTAAATGCTGTGCATTACATAATATGGTAATATCTGGAGAGCGACTGCCTCGGTGGCGTAGTTGTATTACGGTACGGTTACAAAGCTGAGGTCTCGGGTTCGAGTCCCGGGTCGGGCAAAGTGATATTGGATTTTTCTATTCATTATCAGCCCGGAGTCAGGAATTTGTGCCCAATATGGCGATAGGCTCGCCCCCTATCACATCATGGGACGGAACATACAAGGCGAAATGTGGGTGTCCTGGTGGCGCCTCTGCCTACCCCTTCGGGGATAAAGGCGTGAGTTTATGTATGTATGTATGTATGTGGAGAGCGACAGTTACCTTTCGTTGGTTGACATTGCAATGTTGGCCTTCTCGAACTGTGTATCTGTATTAGCCTATAATCTATATAATATATTCGTCCCACTGCAGGGCACAGGCTTCCTCTGCAATCGAAAGTCCGATTGAGAGGGATTAGTCTACCACGCTGGCCCAGTGTGGGTCGGCGAAATTTACATACTTACCATAGAGATTACAACAAATCCTTATGGTATGCAGATTCCTTCATGATGTTTTCGCCGTTATAGTGTTTGGTGAGTGACTATCAACACACATATTTGAAAAGTCGGCGGTCTGCCCTGAGGTTTGAATCTGCGACCACCTTAAGCATGATAGCAGCCGCATCTAGTCCATCACCAACAGGCGACCACGCACTTTCGAACTGGATATATACTAGATATAACTGGTTGATCCCAAAATTTTACAAACATGTAATATGTGTCGTTATGACAGGTTTTATTTCGCAATCTGGAATTAATTCCAAGCTGCTCCCACAGTAACTTTACTTAGAAAGACATACGCGGTGCGTTTTCTATGTCTATGGGGTATTCTATCGTTTCTATCAATTACATTAATAGCGACGACGAAACCTCATGAAAACAAATTATATTAAGATAATTGCTTAGCTATGCCCAATACCCCCTTTATCTTCCCATACTTTTTTCTTCCCGCTCCCCTCCACATTTAAAGTTCCCGCACACATTTATGATCCAAGCATTGTGGATGTACATGGGCGGCAGTCACCACTCACCATCAGGTGACCTGTTTGCTCGTTTGCCGGACATTTTGTAAAAAAATGTAAGAATTCCATGGAAAAGTCTGCTTTCAGTAGTATTCTAATCTGTGGCGAAGAGAGAAAGATGCAGACACCTTTTAGAAGGGCGCTGTGGACTTTTTTGTAGAATATACCAATGTTTAAATGTAGACTATTTGTGGCTTCGTATGATGATGGCCAAGCATGCACTATTTGATAACGTATTGTTTAAAGTAAATAAAAAAAAAAAATTACTTCAAGTTCTAGTGCAACTGTTCAGCAGGTGAATGTTGTTACCGGAGAGCAACCAGTAGTCACAGCATCTTATTATCATTTGATTTGAACCATAGAGAACTACATTCGAGATATTTTAATATTATAGAAGGCTCTCTCTCCCTTTCTTCAGTCACAGGAAGTCCACAGCTAAACAAACTAGATCTATATCTAACAGGTCGATGTGGAGGATCATTGAGATGTGTGTGAGAAACACAAGTATTTGTTTCGGGTCTGGGTGTTTGTGAGACCGAAAAGCCTCTGTTGGACTATTGAGTGTATTTCATTTATTTATTTATTCTTTGTTCAATTCACATTTCTGTATTTACCTTTAAACGCTTAGCGCGTAGTCACTTGAATTGTGCGAAAATCTGGACACCTCAATCCCATCTCCTCCTGCAGGGCTCAGGGGAGGATTAATCATCTTCCCTGCGCAGACGTTTGCAGACGGATTTGCTTGATGAGCATTTTGAAGTTTATTTTATAGTTTTTACTTATATGTATGCGAAAAGTACACAATATTTAAATAAAATTCCATTTTTATAGAATTATCGAACTGACAGTCCGCCCCATAACCTCAAATGCTGTAAAATAAATGATTAGGGGCTTATCCAGTATAGTAAAAGTTTGTTTAGTTTTTTCTCAGTATATTATAAAGTACTGAACTGCCACACAAATAGTGCAAGCCTCCAAGTAAGATGCATGTCTAGTGTCGCGGGAATGACAACTGCGAGTAATTTTCAGTCTCACAGTCTGCCAGATCAAAAAACAACACCTATATTTCTCACAAGCATTTTATCAGCGCGGGGATTGAACCTGCGCTATATTTTCACAGACAACATCTTAGCCTAGATAGCAATAGAATGTACAATTTTATTTTTATTTGTTATATATTTTATCACTATGTAATTTGAGATGTACAATAAAGAGTATAAATAATAATATACAGGGTATATCAGGACCGCGATCGAAAACGAAGCCTGGTGGTAGTATTAGTGATATCAAACAACGTAAAAATTTCACAAAAAAATTTTACTTATCGTCATATTTGAGTGATAAATACATAGTTTTTTGAAATTTATGACGTACACCATTTTATTTTTAAACACGCAATTGTATGTAAGGATGTATATTAGGGTACTATTTTTGCAAAAACTAAGTATTTATACCCCAAACATAATGATTTTTAAAATACTGTAAAAAAAAAACGTCGCTGTTTTTTCAAAATTTTTAGGTGCATTGTGTCTGTAACCGCTAAAACTACCACCTGGCTTCGTTTTCGGTCGCGGTCTTGATATACCTTGTATAAATAACAAAAACCGCAATAGATAAAACAGTGAAGGCTATTATTGAAGCACTAAATAGACGTAGATAAATCCATTTTCTAAATGGATACACTCTCTCGGCTTTTTATTCTGTCGCGTGGATCCGCTAACGGTTCTTGATAATCTGTGCGCGCTGTGTGAGCTTTACGTCGCTTTCATTTCCCAGAATACGATTCCATTTCATGCAGCCTTTGAAAATTCTACATAATATTCAATAGACGAGCTTTTTTAAATTGCAGTGAATGGCGAGACGAACATGTCATTCGCCCGATGGGAAGCGATACGACCGCTCATGAACATTAGCTTTACCAAACTACACCATGAATTACAAAGCAATGCTTGGCATTCCACTGCGTTCGACATCCTGCGACATTTGTTGAGACACCAGGGGCGTGCGCTCCTTGTAGGCAGAAATGCACTGCTTTACTTGCTATTCACAGATATTTTAATAAAACGTTCGTACGTTTTAGATGACTTTAATTAATAGTAAATAAATGCATACATACATACATACATACATACATACATACATAAACTCACGCCTTTATCCCCGAAGGGGTAGGCAGAGGCGCCACCAGGACACCCACATTTCGCCTTGTATGTTCCGTCCCATGATGTGATAGGGGGCGAGCCTATCGCCATATCGGGCACAAATTCCTGACTCCGGGCTGATAATGAATAGAAAACTCCAATATGCCCGACCCGGGACTCGAACCCGAGACCTCAGCTTTGTAACCGTACCGTAATACAACTACGCCACCGAGGCAGTCTATAAATAAGATAAATAATCAGTAAATAAATGAATAAACAAAATATAATAACTTAAAAACGCCTAATATTTTATAAATAGCAATAGCGCTGCAAATTATGTACCTAATCAACCAAGTCATGCCGCCGCGTCCCGCAGGAGATTTGTTCGTATGTGTGTAGTAATTTCTGTGTCCGTGCACAGTTCGCAAACGCACACACCCATGAATATCGAAAGCATCGAAAGCCGCGACTCCTGCGGCAGGCTACGGAAGTTCGGCAGTTGTCGGGAGTAATCGGAAATGTTCGTTGCGTATAATCCGAGTAAAAATAATAGACGGACATCTAATAAATCACGTATGCACATTATGCATTTTTGTTTGGTAAGGTTTTATTTGTTTAAATAGCAGAAATGTTTTGTGTTTCGCGGTGGCCATTTTGCTTTTTTCATATGATAAGCATTGTTTACTATTTTGTTTGCGCCAGTATATTTATATTTTTCTTAAAAGAATTTTCTACCTAACATTTGAAAGTGTACACATTTAACAGTTTATTACTGGTTTCTATAATAATTGTGATTTGCTTTTACTAGTGCGTTTGTTGATTTTTTTAAAATGTTATTTGATTGTGAGGTTTGGGTTGAAACTTGAAACTGTGTGTTTATTAAAAATAACAAGTTCGCACAATTGTCATTCAGTGAAAAGATTCAAATTGTGTCTAAACTCTAAAGGTAGGTGTGTACCCGAGTTACAACAATTATACCAGCAAAAAGGGAATGTAACTCGAAAGTTTCATGTTGAAAGTTATGAAACGTATAACTATTATTTTACTTATTAGAATTTCTTCCGCCGCGACGATCGATTGCTGTTTTGTCTGCGTTGCCGTAGAAGATGTACATGAATAGTAGTACATCTAAGACTTGTTCTTTTGGAATAGTTTCCGACTTAGAGATCCGTCGCGTGGCTGTGGCTATGCTAAAAATCTATAAAAGAAAAAGTTTTTGTGACCGAGTACTCCGCAGCATACCCAGTGTCATAATCCTGTGCACGCCGCTGTGAGACACCATGGAGTTTGCCTACATCCGCGGACTCCATATAAACCTCAATGCCGTCCACCACCAACTCGAGACGACACGGCTTGCTTTTCTTTTCTTGACGGAGGCGCAGATTCGTTGTCCAGCTTTCAATACCTTCCTGTTGTACCCCGGTTATTCGCTTGAAGAAAACTGCCAGCCTTGGCTGCCTGTCCCCTGAGCGGAGCGAGGAGCTGAACGGAGATCGCTCTGCTTCAGTGGACAGGCAACCTAAAGCCGGGGTATGCTTGTGTGTTCGATCGGACGTTTGCTGTCGTCGTCTACTCTGCATGGAGGACCTCTCCTTCTCCGCTCTGCACGTGTGCACGTGGATCTGGGTTACATGAGTCGCATCTTCGTGTGCCTCAACAGGTCACACAACGGGGACATTGAGACGACTCGGCTGTTCAGGTACCTTAGCCATGCGTTAGATGACGCCCAGGTGCGGAAATTGCGGTATTGGGGGACGTTATGAGCAACTTAGAGTCGCTGCAGTTGCGGAGAGATGTCGGCTCTCTCAGCGTGTTCTACCGTCTGTATTGTTTTTTCTGTATTTAAATCTTACATTTTTTGCGTTTCTTCATTATACTTTTATTTGTGAAGGATACGCAGCCTCGACAAAGATTATAGTTATAATATCGGGTACACAAATATACATATACACCCTTATACACACCCGTATATTTCAACTTGTATGTTCCATCCCACGATGTGATAGTGGGGCGAGCCTATCGCCATATCGGGCACAAATTGCTGACTTAAGGCTGATTATAATTAATAGAAAAATCCAATATTACCTGACCCCTATTCGAACCCGAGTCCTCATTTGCTATCATAACCTAGTACAACTGCGCCACTGGGGCAGTAGCATCCAATTCTTGCATCGTTATTATAATCATTAATCAACTGCTGCAACGTGCAGTTATCAAATAAACTACATTTAATAAGTGCCGTCTTAGATAGTTTAACTAGATTTATTTATTTTGGAACATCTTCAAAAACTTTAATTAATTCGGCTATATTATAACAAGAATTATAAATTTAAAAAATTTAAATGCCTAACGACAGTTTCATCAAAAGAAAATATGGCGGTAAGACGACGTCACCGCTAAGATTGTAAGTCAAAAAGAGAAAAGTAGCGGCCCGGTAAAGTAGGTCGTCGTCCTATTCGCTGTGGCACAAGCGAAGCCGACGCGACGCGAGCTCAGCTCAGTGTCCATAGCATTCACCCCGATGGAAAACGTCCCTGGGGGTCACTGACCTACGGTACGTTATGTCACGAACTCGCACTCGTTTGTTTCCGCCATTTTAACATATTATTTCTTATCTATAAATTACGAAATTATACCTAAAAAATCCAAAACAAAAACCAATTAATTGGCTTCCTCCCACAAAATATCCCACATTTTTTGTGGATTATATTCGCCAATTCCACAAAAAATCAAGTAGCAGGGGCGAGGCCGAAGGGTCGGACGCATGCGCTATGTCAGCACGCGGTTCGGCCGACTAGTATAGCCCGAACTATTGAAAAGCTTTGTTTGCCCCTACGCTCGGCGGCGGTTGAAAATCGTAAAGTTTCGAGTCTTGTGATAAAAGTGTTAAAATTGTTTTGAATCAACTAGATTTATTACTAAAAGTGATTAAATTTTTTTGTATTAATTATTTTGAGTTTATAAGAAGTGGATAATTTTTTAGGACTAGTTAAAGTTTGTAGTGAGTTTTAAATATTTATGAGTGGTTCTAAAACTTGGTAAACATATTAGACATATAATATAATAATTAAACAAAGTATAAATTGGACTTTAAGGAATAAAATTCCGCAATTCAGTATTATTAAAACATAAGGAAGAGCGAAATAGCGCAAGGAAGCATCTGTTTGCGGTGCGCCTTCACTACCTCAATAAGCCGCGTCGCGACGACACGCTCTAACCGTCCGCATGATTACTTATGCCCGTAGAAAAAACTTATAACAGTGCCTTACTACAGTGATAAAAATAAAATAGTGCCAGAATTATTTTATCCTGGGAATGAAGACATCGGCGTAAATGTGAGTACACCCTACTATATTTACACAATTATGGTTATAAACGCGCTCGCTAAACCGAGAAATAAACATAGTTAAGACGGAAATTACGTGATAAAAAATTACGTGAATGTCCATAGAAAATTCGAACGATAATACTTCATAATTGTTACAAGTCTGCAACTTGTGAAACCTTTAGTGAATACACATAACCTAAAAATTATAACCTCTACGTCAAGTTGTAGACGATTTTAGCGTAGAATTGTTTTCCTTGTCGTCGCATTCAAGTGCCGCCTACAATAAGGCAACAAAAATAGATTACAACTTCAAAATTGATTATAATTATTTATTTATATTATAATTGCAGTAAAAATAGAAGTTACAAATTCCTGTTTGCCCTTGATTTTGCCGGTAAACACTTTTTGACAATTTAACAGGGTAAACTGCGATGGAAAAAAGTTGAATTCCATACGGTTGTCGTGTTAAAGAGACGTTAAATAGTACTACATTTAACGTAATGTAATGGTTACGTTAATTAAGTGTAAATAAGTTGTCATTTTAATATTAAAATCTCTTGTCCATTTGTTTGAACAGTTCGGGGATTTTACGTGCGGTATGATGCAATGTTGCGGTTTTGCGGGATTATTATTTATATGACCCACATATCTTTGTCTGGGCGGAGATTCATAAGTTGAAAGTATAATGAGGGCGGCCTACTCTTTCAGACAGAAAACACTTTGCTAATTATTATAAAATGAGGCACATCAGTGATATTTAAACAGTGCAAATGTTTAAATATAACTGTTTTTTTAAACATACATGTAGCACTTCAATTGTATTTGAACATTTGCACTGTTTAAATATTAATGAATTGCTACATTATATGTTTAAAACGGTGTTTAATTCAAAATACAATTAATGAAACAGGAATAGAATTTAATTGCTGAACTAGTATGGCCCTGGTCTATTTTCTAAATTCGTCTGCGCTTTTTCTTCTTTCGATTTTATTCTGCCATTAATTTAAATAAATCTTTCTGCGTTAAATACTAAATCAGCCCTTCTTAGAAAGTAATTTTTTCCCGATTAAAATAGCTTCTCACGTTTCCTGTCAAGGAGTGATATAAGATGAAATTCTTTAATATACTTTTAGATTAATTGATTTTCTTGTATATTTATTTATTGGTGGACTTTTATGTCCATCGCTTAGTTTTCGCGCATATCTTTGGTGGAAAATATTCCCCTATAGCGACGTAATTGTATTAAATACTGAGTTGAAAACTAACCAAGGCAATATCATAATTATCAATTATCTTATTTAAAATGAAAAATATCTAAATACAAGAAAAATATAAAATATATTATGAGAGATTCGTAAGGATAAACAGTAGACAGAATCTTGTTTAAATTTTCAGTGGATTAATGAACTGAAAGATGTGAATATTTTTGAACTATCGTTTATTTTCTCAATGCTGATTAGACAAGAGATTTTATATATTTATTATGGTATTTGAAAAAACGCCCATAAAACCTGAAAACATAAATTACCGGAATATATTTTATGAATACCTTTGTGCTAGTAATACTCGTAGTTTGACCTACCCTACTACGCGTGTCAATGACCTTTATATATGGACACACTATCGCGCACACTATAGCGTGGTCTGCAGCCGGCGCATATACAACGGAAATTATACAACACAAAAAATAGCAACATGAGACCGAAAATCGATCAAAATAATCTTAACTTTTTGGTCATAACAAAATATGAACAATAAAACCTCCTGACAAAATTAAACATTCAAAACTGCTTTCGAAATGTGAAAATTATTTCTATTAAGTATTTTTTTCATAAAAATCAGTCGCATAACTAGCGTAGGTATTAATTGAAATAAATTCATTGATATTTTTACAAAGGTTTGATACGAGCGCGCGTTTACCAGTCTAGTAATTATTGTGGGATTTTCATTATTGCAAACCTGCTGCAATAAGTATGTTTGTATGTTAAATGAACAATTGACGCGAGGTTTTAAATGATAACGTTATGTTGAATAGAACTGATGATTATAATATAGCAAAATCGATACAGAAATTACACGATTTGGGGCATCTAAACAAATTGTGATGCGACTGAACTGTTTCTGTAAGTTGCAATGTGTCTGAAAACAACTACCTGGCTTCATTATTTGTCGCAGTCTGAATATACCCGGTTTACATAACCCGTTCAAAAAAAGGTCGCCACAATTATGAATAAAGGCTAATCCCCTGATATTTTTCAATTAATTTAGGCAAAGCTTAATTACTCAGCGCCTACACTGTTTGTGTTTTACTTCGAGGGAATATCTCTTCGGGTTAATCTCTTTTATCTTAAAAATATTAATTGCTTTTAAGTTTTTATAAGGTCATATTATATTTTGATATATTTAAATTTTACTTTATCAAAGTTGGTAGCGGTAGGTTGCTAACCGCAGCGCTTATGCGAAAAATGTTGAATTAAAAAAAAGATCAAAAAAGAAATCGGCCGGAATAATTGTGCCGAACGATGAATTACTCTTTACTACCAACTAGCTTTTGCTCGCAAACTTCGTCTGCGTGATTTACTTTGTAAGTAATATGTCTTAAGTAGTTATAAAACCGATAGAAACTTCCCCTTTCATTATTTCACCCCCATTTCTTCCATCAAAATAAGAAAAATCTAAAACCATGAATTACGTCATTATTACTCTACGTTGAGGAGATACGATGAAATTTATTAAGACCCCACCTCTTAAAAATTCGGCACTCCAGTACCTACAAAATGTCAGCACTCCCCTCCTCCACCAAAATGTAAAATTTCAACACCCTTAGCCACTTACAATATTTATTTAGAATAAATTTATATATATTTTTAGTAAAAGTTGCTTCATCATCGTCATCATCATCAGCCCTTCTGCGTCCACTGCTGGACATAGGCCATAATAGTTGCTTATGCCTGTTAAATTAAATATTAAAGTTACGTCACCCCCGTATCCCCCCTCTAAAATGTGGTTATCCAAAAACCACGAGTCACATCATTATTTATTTGTGATAACGAGATACAATTCAATTTTTTTAAGGTCATATCTCTCAATAATCCCCCCCTGCCCCTCAACCCTCCCGTAAATGTGATATTATAAAACCAATGGCTCGCTTACGAAATCAGTGATGAATTAAATATCGCTTTTCCTACTCGAGACTTGAATTATACCATCAGGCCCAATTTTCATGGGATTATGTGTGCGGAGCCCTAATTTTTTTTCCATAAAATAAACCGGAAGAAACCAATTTAAACAATATACTTTAATTTTAAGGTCTTTTATTTTTTGTGCGGAACCCTAATTATTATCCAAAATAAAGGTAGCCTATGTCACTCCCGCAAAAATTACCTATCTTTCAGTGAAAATTCCGTCAAAATCGGACGGGAAGAATGAGGTAAATTGTTATTAATAAAGTAGAATGTAGTATTGACCAGCCGCCGTTATTTTCAATATCTTCTTCGAATTAAATAAAATAAGTAGATAAGCTACTCAATTGACTGATTTTTTTATGTTCATCGATTTAGCAGTTATTTCTGCATCGATTTGAGTATCTCTGTTTGCATGTAGTTCGATTTTAATTTCATAGTGATTGGTCCTTGGACTTTGGAAGAGAGATAGAGGTTTTATAGATACAGCAGGGAACTCCTCAAAATCAAGTTGGAAGTAATTAAATTAACCAAGGCATTTTTTGAGATAGATAACTTAGTTGTTTTTTATAAACGGTGGATTGGTAACTTAAATAATATTAGTTTTCTTTATGAGAGTTTTTGAAATCCAACTTAGGTGTTCTGCAATATATGATCTTTCATTATTAAAAGTTCTTTATATCTGCGGTTTGTATTTTCACTTCTAATTAAGATACCCATTTCAACTTCGTGATTTTCGCACTTAAGTCGGCGCGTTCTATTTTCGTCAATTTTTTGAGTTGGCCTTGAGCTGACTTCCATTATTCCGAGCGGAGCGCTTCAAGCACCGCTACCTTAGCGACTCCGATAATGAACAAAACCAGCGCACGTAAAATGACTTCGAAAATGCAAACTCTTCGAAAAGTATATTGAGTTGAGATCTTCTGATCTTGTCCTAGTTCATTAACATTCTTGCAATTTTTTCCTTATTGTCGGTTTCAGGGTTTTATTTTTGATGGTGATGTATTAGGCCCGCGCCCAGCAGTGGGACGTATATGGGCTGATACAATGTATTACGCAGGTTAATTTGCGTTTTAAAGTAGTACTTATAACATATTATAATATGTATTTGATACATTAAATATTTGTAGTAAAAAGGTACAACTATTTTTTCTCTTTCTAATTGATTTCGATGCGAGCTAAAAAAAAGTTAGTGTCTTTAAGAGACTAGCCGAGCACCGCAGCTCTGTGTCAATTCTTCGCGTGCCGCTGTGATCTTGGTTGAAAGGAATTGCAGTGGTGGGTGTGTGGGCGAGAAAGTCTCCAGTAATTAATAACTTCAATATTTTAAACTGAATTTATGTTAATTAAGCAGACTTCAGTACTTATAAGAATCAACACAAATGCACTGGTTAATTACATTTCCGAAAAATATGAATTGCGTTTTAATCTTATTTAAAAGTTGTTCCAATATAATAATGTATAGGTATTGAGAATTCCAGTAACAGGGAGTATATTTATTACACAAGTTGTATCAAACACTGAACGAATTTCCGACTAATCCTATTAGAAACCATAAATATTACTGCTTATCCAAAAATACCACTTGTGTTATAAATGTAGACTTGCACAATGAATTTAATATTACGTAACGTACTTCTGTAGTTGTACGATGACTATAAATAGATACTTCATTTTTATAATATCTAAAGAAAACTGTTGGAATTACTGACACGTCGAGGCCTGAAGAGTAATACATATAATAAATTTCTAACCGATCAATGTCTGTACATGGAAGATAAATGAGATAACTAACATGGGGGTCTGTATTAACGTAATAGAACCAAAAACAATTATTTTTAGAATTCTAGTCTGTTTGTCTGTGCGGTTGTGCGCGATGAACTCAGAAACGGCTTAGCGGATTTCGATGAAATTTGGTATGTAGGTAGCTGACATCCTCGATTAACACTTAGGCAACTTTTTATCCCGAAAAATTAAGTGTTCCCTTGGGATCAGGAAGGAATTCCGATATATTAGTTACTTTTTTATACTCAAAGGGATGGGGCTGGATTACATACTTTGAGTGGTAATGAGACGCGACGGGACGAGACAGGATAAAATAAATTACGCTGACGAAGTTTGCGGGCAAAACCTATATTTAATATTGTAGAATATTTTAGCCACTTTATATCACAGTAAGATCTATAAATGAAGTGGACTGTAAAGAGGCAGCCCATTCTGTTCAAGTTACGGGTACTTATAATTATTTGGCCGATAGCATTTAATGTTGCATGAGGACGCTGGATGCGGGCTTCCAACGGGACATCTTATGTAGAGCAATACGCATCCTGCGATTGAAGAGAGAAATATTCAGAGAGAGAGAGAGAAAGAAAAAGAGAGAGAGAGAGATAATATTCAGGGAATATGATTTAATATTTTTTCCTAAACTTTTTTTTACTAACCAAACAAACTTTCCCAGTGTGAATGTTCACAAAACAACTACAAAAAGTGAACAAGAATAATTTGCTTGTTTGTAAATATAATGGGTGTCAAACTTCTGAATTGACGTTAAAATATTTTTCTTGTTAAAACATAAACTCAACTCCCAAGTGACTAAAGTTTCTTTTATTGTTGAAGACATAAGTTTTAGTAATGTGGTATTAAAAGGTTTGGTATTAAAAGATTTTCCATATCACTCTCTGACACTTCACACTACATTGTTAGCTAAACTGTGTTTCACTATACAGGGTGAGTTATTCAAGTGGGCGTAGATGGCCTCAATTTGGCATAGTTTTGCTTAAAATGACCTATTTCCTTTAGTTTGCCGTATGTCATTACTTGCCAGAATTTGATCCTTATTAGGAATATTACCGAATGACGGAAAAATATAGCATGTGTTATTTTTTTTTTAATCATCGGTTTCGATTCCTCGTTAGGAATATTGATTCACCAAAATCCAATTATGCAGTTTTAGTTTTCGTCAAAAACGAGGTCATGACTCCTTTCAGTATTTTTCGCTATTTCTCATAATTTCGGCCATGGCCATCCACGCCCACTTAAAAAAATCACCTGTATACTAATTTAAATGAATAATAGCTTTATTAACAGACAAAATTTGATTCCAAATTTGTTGGAAAGTGTTAAATTATGCAACCCAAACAAAAGATCCACCATAACAATCTTTAATGTCATTAAATAAACCAAAATTGATCTAGGAATTCTTGATATTTTCGGATAATATTTCGATGTAGGTTGCGCAAGTAACATGTCGGCGAGAGTGTACTTAAATTATTATAACTGAATTTTGCTCCGTCCAACCCGGGCCAGCCGGCTTGTAATTGAATAGTCTCGAAGACGCGGTGTACCTCTTTAACATTTAGTGAACGTCAATTTGATGCCATAGAGTGGGTTATGACCTGGAAATTCTATACTATCATTGAAATATTGTAGCAAAATACTTGACAAGAACTTGATTTTGACGCTTGAAAATATTTTAAGTATGGATGAAAGTAATCTAAGAGTCTCGCTTTGAATAGAACAAGTCCTTAGCTAAATAAAAACAAAAAAAAAAACATTTCAGAACAAAATTCTACAAATTACATTTTTTAATATACTATATTAACGGCGTCTAAGGCTTCAGAGCGAAATACTCAGAAAGAAATATTACAAAAAGCCAAAGTTGAAGTCGGCGTCATTATCCAAGGTAATCGATTTAAGAAACCCTCGGCATGAGTATTGTGTTCGCTCAAAATGCCACCTTTCTTTAGTAAGTATGTCCTTTTACTTCAAGCGAAATGTTCACGTTGACGTAAAATTAAGCGGAAAGTCTATTCAAAGTATTTTTTTTAATACTGTCTTTATTTTCAACAAAGAAAAGAAGAATTTGAAAAGAGTATCGATTATAAACACTGACTCATCTACCTAAGTACTTTGTTGAAATTACCAACTGCCATTACGTATGGTATTTTATTCTCAATTTATTTCAAAATTCTCTTACGTATTATTTTTACTTGTGTACATTACACATGAACGTTAGAATAAATGTGTTAACTCATCACAAAATGATTTAGCAGAACAAATTGGATTGTGGCCTGATCTGAACAGTAACACATTGTAAACCGTTGCTGGATAAGTTTGTGGCGTTTTTAGGTCGTGGTCCATTTTATTTTTTGCTGCATTCCTCTATATTCCAATAAGGTCAAGTGGGCGAGGTCCAGTTAGACTGTTATAAATTACAAGATACTCTTATTGGAATCAAACATGGAATTTATATACGAGAATTTAAAAAGTCTTACCAATGTCCGTATGTTGTGAATGCTATTCACATATTTCTTTCGCCAAATACAATATTATTATTATAATAGATAATTATTATAATGTGAGGATCAATATATAACAAATAATATTAGCTGTTATCATATTACAAATCCACTTATATCAGTAGACTATTGTCAGATTAAACAGGAAATTGTGTTATACACTAATTGTGTTGCGTATGCACGAGTAGACAAGCATGTAATTGTTAATCAATGCTCCGACAAGTAGAACTAATTGCCTTAGCAACCTCATTGGTTACCAAGTCTCATATTATGTAATAATTAGTTTGAAGTCATAAAGTCAAGCTCGTAGGGTGCAATTTAGAATAGTTAGAAATAGCAACATAGACTGGCTCGGTGGCGTAGTTGTACTACGGTACGATTACATAGTTGAGGTCTCGGGTTCGAATCCCGGGTCGGGCAAATTGATTTTGGATTTTTTTATTAATTAACAGCCCGGAGTCAGAAATTTATGCCCGATTTGGCCATAGACTCGCCCCTATCACATCGTGGGATACAAGACGAAAATATGTGGGTGTCCTGGTGGCGTGTCTGCCTACCCCTCCTGGTATAAAGGCGTGAGGTTATGTATGTAAATAGTAACATCCATGTTTGTGTCTTAATGAATTTTGTTGGTTGATAGATTTTCGTTCGTAAGAGATTAGACTTACCCGTCTTTTTTATTGTCCTTGTATCTGCTACGGGCAATTTGATAAGTCCGGGCACTATTAATAATGGCCGGTCTGTATTCATAATGCCCGACTCAATTGGGCAATGTGATTAAACAGCATGATTAATCACTTGTCCCGGCCATTATGAATAATGCCCATCTTATCTTGGGCAAAGTAATAAATTAGGTGAACTGTAGTGTTTTTGTTTATTAAATGAAAAAAAAAACTTACAAAATGTTCATGACAAGTTAACAAAAAATAAACTATTGAACATACTAGTTAAAAAATAAATAGTTAAAAATGTAATAAAATCAGTAGTCACCTACTTTTATTATGATAAAATATTACTTAAGAACAATAGTTTAAAAATTAGTAAACTGAGAAAAAACAACAGAAAGAACCTAACCTAACGCGCCCTCGCATGTTACAAGGCACGGCCGCGGTCCAATGCATCACATTGCCCGGCTACACGTAGGGAATTATTCATACCGCCCGGTCCAAGTGATAAATTGAAGCTATCTCAAACACGGACTTACTACATGGACCACGGGTATTATTAACAATGGCCGGTCAAAGTGATAAATTAATCACTTTGCCCATCGCTCTTGGACATTATTAATAATGGCCGGTCATTATTAATAATTCCCAGTTAATCACGTGGCCCGTAACATATCCATGTTGAGAAATCTTTATGTGCCTTCATATGATTCTGTGCCAACATTACAAAAAGTTAGAATTATTGATTTCATCATTGCAAAACTGGAAGCCTGACGTACTTATTGTGCCCCGCTTAGCGGATGCCTTCATCTCAATACGAAACTCACATGGGTAGAGTGAATTCTTCATAGAATTCATCCTATTCTTGCGTAGCCCATGAATAACTCACTGTGGAATTACTGAAAAGACTTTTGTGAAAGAAAAATATTACTTAATATAAAATATTTCGTATTATTTCTCGAGTGAAAATACTCTAGTCAAAAAGAACCATTTTATTATAAGAATACATAAATGGATCGTATCTATAAGACTCGTTTTTGTCTTTCGTCCCCACTCAAAACTACTCACTCCATCCTTTAGCACTCCTCCGTGCCAGATTAGACTAGCGCAGGGTCTGTAGCACTCCCAATCAAAGGGCCCTTACGTTGCTAGAAGTTCTAAGTTGAGTGAGCAAAATAAACGCTGCGTCTAACTTTCACTTTTAAAATTACGCTGAGGCAGGGGTGGGACTGAGTGCCAGGCTTCCCTTTAAGGACCCTTTAGCATATGCTTAGTCTGATACTTAGCTAATCTGCGACTCCTACTTGTAATATAAATAATCACCTCTTACACCATCAAAAGCTGTGAGTTTTTCAACATCCTGATGACATTTTACGATCAAATCACTTCAGATCATTGTAAAGTTTTAAGATAATGTGCCACTCTCTTTATTTGACATGATACATCTATAGTGTTGTATTACTTGATCGATGTGCCATTTTATCTAACCCTAGTTGCACTTGGCAGCTCGCCAAGTTGTGCGGTCTGGATTGACTTGGGATGTGCAAAATCAAACGTAGCCTCAACAACATGGTTGGCAGGTACTAACATGTTATCTTGAACAGCTTTCATCTAACTAAATGAGCGTCGTTGTTACAGAATTGTGGATATCATTCTGTTTTTGATAATAATAGATATATTTTGGTCATAATTATAATCATCAAGTTGTTAATCAAATTGTCAATACTGTATTTTAAGTTTAATTCCCTAATATTTGTAATAATTACAAGTATTTTGAGTTTGTAATTTATATTCCGAATTATTAGTATTAAAATAACGCTTCAAACGGTTTCAACAAGGCACTGGGTACTCGTGATCATGATCTCAAGGATATTATTAGGCGAAACCAGTACGACGTAAATTATAAATAGTTACGGCTTTATTCATGGACAGACTTAAAACGTATTTAGCAAACTGAATTCTAAAGTCGTTTGAAAGGGATAAAACATTCGATAATTAAAATAGGTCTTAAATCTGTCTATGAATAAGGCAGTAAGTATCTACGTAAGATACAATAGAGTTCCTACAAACATGGCAGCGTGCCATGCATATAATATCACATTTGGGTCTTTGGCACGAAAACGCTTTGTCTGTATATTTGGGTTACGTTTCTTAATGGGAACGAAATGGGACCGATTAGCTCGTCAGCCAAAATTGTTGATAACGAGCCTGAAGTTACTTTCGAATTAAAATGGCTGGGGTAGATAAGCTAATTACTGCCAAAATCAAATAAATGTTTATATGAAAAGGCTTTAGAAATCCGCTAATTCTATGAAATGGAAATCTCTGACCACGATTATGCTCAAAGGCAGAACAAAATATGATGTGTTATTGATCAAGTTGCTCCAAAGCAATTCAACAATTGTATAATCTTATCGACTTAATAAAACCATAAACATCGTGATATATCTTTACATTAATATTGATATATCGTATTTTCGTGACGTCTGCTGCGGAACTGAAAAAGTTACATGCGGCATTTCCAGCGCTCGCTGTTTAATTTGCATGTTTATGAGCATTTTGTGCTGGGCTTGCTGTATTTTATACAACTCATTTGTAGCGGCTTAACCCTTATCAGGTCAGCAACTAGTTCATCGATTCGCATTTTGGGTCATTTAGAGCTACATTTAGGGTTAAATAGGTATATTTTGTTCTATGTTTATAGCATAACCTCGGAAATAAAACAAGTTGTCGGTACGGAATAATTTCCTATTCATTGCAACGTCACTTGAGAAATCGCAGAAGAATTACCGGACTTTGCGGATGTGCACAATAGACGGCGGGATTTGTAGGGGCTGGGGAATAATGCTGACACTGTTGACATTGTGACTCTTTGTATTGTCTGAGGGACGTGGTCGCAAATCCTAGATATTACTTAGCTAGACTCGTATCTAGACTCGTAGCATTCTGAAACCTTTCGTTTCAGACGTGCCTTACTATCCTCAAAGTGCCAAGCAAGTACTTTGCATTGACGTCGATTATAATATTATATGCCCTGAAAATGCCGAAAATGGGAGTCCTAATTTCGTAACAATAAGAGATTATTTTTGTTTTCCGAGTTAACAATATATTTGTACATACATGTGTAATAATATCGTGTCGAAATGTTGTACATACAATAGTGGATTTTTTGTATATAGGCTAATTTGTAAAGACAGTTATAACGCGACGGAAATATCTGTGAACCTAGCTGGAATGCGGTTCATTTCATTTTTTTGTGTTCCCGTATCTACTATGTTATTTTACATTAAAAACGTTTTGAGATGTATGCGGATTCTATTTTTTATTCTTTTTTCTACTTAAATTCAATTTGTTTAACCTATATTTTGAATTTGCTGAACTTATGTTTCAATGATGCCAATTATTCAAGTCCATTATTCAAGTCCAATATTCAAGATATTTCCGACGGGTGATACTTATATATGATTATAACATACTTATCATAACAATCCACTGCTAAGAAAAGGTATTTTTAGTTGCACGGTTGAACCTTATTAAACACAAGCGTTGGTTTTTCTGGTCCAACACTGGACAGCTGTGATGTTCTCCACCCGGTCTAGAGATTAGCTGAAGGTGACGCATTTAACTATACCTACTCTGTACCAAAAAAAAATGTTTATATTTTTTCCTGAGGTTCCCCAAAGTTATCTTACCTACATTTTCTTCAAAGACCAACTTTTATTTGAAATAGCGTCAACCAAACCGCATTGCGGGTAGAGGCTTCAGCGTCCGCAATGACGTGCGGGTAATACGGCCTTGCTATATTATGCCACGTCATATTTCAATTTTTTATTGATATGTGTAGTTATGTATTTCTTGAAGATACTACTACACTTAAAGATTATTGTAAAAAAGTTCCATCAAGGTCGTTGATAATCCGGTTTCGTTACAAACTAAATTACCAGTTTTTACAGTAAAACACTTATATAAAGTGTGTAATAAAATGCACGACAATTTCTCGCCAAAATATAATTATGAATGGTCCAAAAACTGCGTTTAGTCCGACATCTGTCTCCGAACTGAAAGGCTCGCAGTTTTATTGTTCACATAGTAGAGCTCAACCATAACTCGTTCCCTACATTTCGCATAGATGGCGCTAAAAAGAAATCTCTGTATAACAGCACAGATGTCACTGTTAAACAAAAGAAGAAAAACGAAGTAGTTACCTCTGTAGAACAGACGATGCGAAATCAGCTGTGAAACAAAAGGTAAATCTATTAATCCCACCACCGGGATATTAAAAAACTATTTCCGATTTATGGTTTGAGATGAGATAGCTAGAAACGTTAGTGTTTTTGATGTTGTGACCTTTTGCGGTGAGGATCTAGGACTTACTTAGTATGTGATTGTTGGGTATAAAATTATTTAACTATACTGAAGTAAAAATTGAGACTTTGCATGATTAAACGTAACATTTTTTTTGTATAATGCATTTTAAATAAAATTAAATGAAAGTTGTTAAGTTGTTTACTTAAATTTTATTGTAAAATGCTATAGAAATTGATTCATAGGATTTACATGACTATGAAGAACGTAAATCTGTGTATGGGGTATATTAAGTAATAAGTATAATTATCTTTATGTCGCAGTACTTTCATTTCGTGTAAACATTTTTTAGTGAATTAGACGATGGCAACTAAGGAATGGGTTATGTGTTATTAAACTCAGGAATCTTCAAAACATAAAAGATGTCTAAATAAATCAAAAAGTTAGTAAATAATATAATCTGAATAACCCGATTTGGTGTGCTTGCATCTATTCTGAATAGATGTGCAAATTTTTAAGAAGGATAATAAAATTAAATGCTATAAAATGTAGACTACAATTAACTTTTTTTTTATTATGAGACGAATAAGCCATTTGCCTGATGGTAAGCGATACGACCGCTCATCTATATCAGCCCATATACGTCCCACTGCAGGGCACGGGCCTATTCTCCAATCGAGAGAATCGATCAAGAGTGGTTAGGCCATATAGTCCACCACGCTGGCCTAGTGTGGGTTGGCGGACTTACATACCGTAGAAATTCTTTAAAATCGCTACGGTATGCAGGTTTCCTCGCGATGTTTTCCTTCACCGTTAAAGTGCGTGGTGATTGACTATCAATACACACATAACTCCGAAAAGTCAGAGGTGTGCCCTGGGATTTGAACCCGCGACCACCGTGAACATGTAGGCAGCCGCGTCTGGTCCGTTACCAACAGGCCACAACGCACTCATACGACCGCTCATGGATAGTAGCAAATCCAAACAACAGCATGAGTTACAAAGGTATGCTTCGTATTCTACTGCGCTCGCCATCCTGAGACACAAGATGTTAAGTCTCATTATGCCCAGTAGTTAGTTTGGCTACGATTTACTTCAAACCAGAATAGAATGGTGCATTTGCTGTTTGGCGGGAGAAATAGACCTTGCGGTGGCACCCACCCAGGCGGACTCTCACATAATATGAGGGACCTACCACCAGTAATCTATGATCCAGGTCTTTTGATAGTGTTGTAAAATAATGCAATAATTGTATAATAAAAAGTGCTGAATAATAATAAATGAGTATTACCACGCACTTTAACGGTAAAGAAAATCATCTTAAGGAAACCTGCATACCATAGAGGTCTTTCTATTCGTCTTTCTATTTCTATTATTTTTAATATTTTTGTTATTCCAAGTCCACCAACCCACATTAGCTTAGCGTTTTGGACTAATGGAACTCTCGATTGTAAAAGTGTACCGTGCTCAATCGTGGATGGTTCTTGACTGATTCACTACAGCTTTAATTAAGTTCATCCAAAATTCAGAATAAAATCAACGGAAAATACTTGTTTACAACGAAAAAAAAATGCAGACATGATAGGGAGCTAATTTTATATGCAGATTTTTAAATATTTTGTAAATAATTGTGCTCTTTTTTGATATACCCAGACATGGGGTTAAATAAATATTTGTTTATTTTATAAAGAGGACGCAATTCACTCCTTTAGAAACAACGCCTCCCACACATTTATACCGTAACGGCACAAATTCCACACTTAAGAGCCTTCACAATTATTAAATTAAAAGCCAAAATGTGCCTGACTTCCGAAGCAAATCTGATGTAGGTATATCGTTAACTTCGTTGATTAATTGAACTGAAGTTTTCTAGCATTATTAGCGAGTACAAACTCATCAATTCAGCACGTCTAAATAAAAAATGATAGATCTGTACTGTAGTGTGTCAGCCCATATACATCCCACTGCAGGGCACGAACCTCCTCTACAATCAAGAATAAGATTGAGAGGGTATAGGCCATATAGTCCACCACGCTGACCTAGTGCGGGTTAGCAGACTTTACATAACATAGAAATTCTTACAAATCGCTATGGTGTGTAGGAGATTTCCTCACTATGTTAAATTTTTCCCTTCACCGTTGTATTGCGACACACAATACACATGACAGGACTCGGAGAAAAGTTCAGAGGTGCGCCCTTGGATTTGAACCCGCGACCACCGTGGCAACATGCACATGTTGGCAACATGTTGGCATGCCACCACGCACTTGACATGATAGACATAATATTTGAAAAAAAATCTCTTTTTGGCTGTGTAAATAACTAGATTCATGTAGCCTCTTAGACAGGTCTAGATGAATGAGAGATAATATTGAATATTCTCGAGTGTAGTCCATGTACCGGCTAGCGTGGCGTCGAACGTCCCCACAAGGCAGCCAAGGTCTGAAGAGTCACAGTTCGCTGGATGTAGATTACAGCCTGACACCAACCACTTCAGGAAAATCTTTGTGCAAGCAGTATCGTCAGCAATAGACGCCCTGTAATCAGTGTTGAAAAAATTATTATTACAATTCAAAACACAAGTACTCAGACTTTTTGGTCTCTTCCAATAGAAAATCTTATTTGTTTATTTTAAGTATAGCCATAAGCAAATAAAATTGTATTTTTAAAACGCTATTATTATTTTTTGTTGTACAGGCATGTAATAACTAGCCATATCATAGCATGAAACAGCAACATTTCCAAAGTCTACGCACTGCGGTTTATAGACAAATGTGAAAATTAATACTAACCTTTTTTACCTACTAATTCAACACACTTAGGATTCTTTCGCAAAAGTTCCTTCTCGGTGGTCAAATAATCACATCTTATATTTAACCTTGGAGCACTGTTGTTATGCTTCTGGTGTTCTAGAACCATCGATTAGTGTGTTATCTGTTAATGGTTTCTTAATATTTCAATGTGTTATCTGTTGCAAATTTATTACACAAAAAATATATTACCTGATGATTAAATTTTTCGTGTATATTAGGAATATTTTTATTTGGAGCATTTTAATCTGTTGTCACTGGAAATCCTTAATAAATCGTTTAAAATAATAAACACTGCTGTTTTGTTGAAAATCTTGCTTTAAGTATTCCTTATGGTAGGTCGCGTTCCTTGAGATTGACAGTTGATTCCTTTCGTCGAGAAAGGAAAAGTGTTGAGTGACGTTGAGTGGAGGAGATTTTTTCAACTATGAATACCGATTTTCTCCAGTGAGGTCAAGTGGAGTCGAGACATTTTTGAGGAACGTCTTAGGATACTATTGTGTTCCCGTTTGAAGGACATTGTAACCAGAGTAACTACTGGACATGATGAGACTTAACATCTTATGTCTTAAGATTGCGAACGCACTGGAATGCCAAGCGTTGCTTTGTAAATCATGATGTTGTTTGATTTTGCTACTGTCCATGAGTGGTCGTATCGCTTACCATAAGGCGAATGACATGCTCGTCTCGCCATTCATTGCAAAAACAAAACGAAGAGATAATTTTACGCTCGTCGAAGTATAGCATATTCGGGCTGCAAAGCAGTTATTATCACGGGCATTGTAGTCATGTTGTTGTAATTGTAAAATACACACAGAAAACTAAACTGTGATCAGTAGATATACAATAATAGAGTTAAAACAAAAAGTGCTCTAAAGTGAGAAGACGACGAAACAGACTAGATCTCAAGCAGATAACCACACTGCCGTAGGCCGTAGGAAACAAAAACAGAAATCAAAAGCAACAATAAAATTTAATTAAATAATTTACTATGTTAATAAACCAAAAACACTTTTTTCAATGAAAATATCACAACAAAGCGAACAGAGCCGCGGTGGCAGTGGCACAAACAATACTCTTATACGAAGAGTCGTACACGTCTTTGATAGCCAACATGCGTCCCATATTCCACATGCAGTACCTTATACCATTGTAGTAGTGGAAGCAGAAGGGCGCTCCTAGTAAAATCTTGATGATGAACAGCGAAGGACGGGAGAAGTCCAGGCTTTGGATGATGGAGATGTAGGTTTCGATGCCGTTGGACAGGAACAGAGTGCCTCCCGACAGGATGAGGGCGTAGCAGGTCAGGATAGCCCCTGGAATTGATAGCAGAATTCGATTAATATTTTGTAATGTTTATTTCTCTGTTAATATATTTAAGGGCTCAAATATTCATTTTTGAATAGAATTGTAAATTATTGATACTGAAAGAAGAAAAGTTATTTGTCTGTCTGAAAGACCTCTTACATTTGTTTTTAGGGTATTAAGATATAAAAGTAGGAATTCTCTAGTCCAAAATAGATATTTTTGCTTAAGAGGTAAGTTAGTAACTGCATAAAATCATTTTTAATACCACCTTAGTAAACTTTTAGTTTTAGAATCGATAAAACATTGAGGTCTCTCCTATAGGTTTGGGAGTTATTGTTATATAATTCATTGTAAAAGTATAAAATGTAGTTGAATATATTTTCCCAGCGTCTTGTTAGGCTTTATTGCAAATATTTATTACAATATCGATAATATATTGATGATTATGATAATACGAGTATAAATTGTTCAGCACATCAGAACAAAACTCATTTGCTGGTAAAGTAAATTAAATCATACGATACATTATACATATCATAGTTTTCTATTACAATCGGATTGTTACAGCGAAACTTTGTAGAACCATTTTCATTATTTGCCTAAAACATATCAAACTTTTACTCTGCATGCTGAACACAAAATATACACGCTTTGTCCAAGCAGTGGCTTGTTGCACGAAAATAATAACAGTTTTGAAACTTATATCCATTACACTCAACCACGGTGTGGAAAATATTTCATATCGCAGCACTTAATGAATGATGTTTAACGATTGATGTAATGAAATTTTACGCTGGACTTGATATATATAAATATAAACAAAGGGTTTCAAGTTCTGAATTCCTGTGGCCCGCCCTTTCGCAATGTGATGAATTAAAAAATAATGAAAGCAACAATAATAATTGCACAAAATTCTCAACAATACCTTATCACAAAAGTATTTGGACTCGTTGGATACTTCGCTTCCGGACAGTAATGGCGACTTTTTCAAGAGCGCGTCTTAACCTGCGTGCGCACTATATTCAAATTTCAAACCAACTATTTAGAGGCGCGAACTGATTGCCCGCCAAACGCACTATTTACGTTTATACGCTTTGCAATTTTGCGAAGATCCTGATATAAAAATTGTATTTTTATATTTATTCTTGACGAATTTTAGGTTTATAACGCAGCGCCAAGCGGTATCTATCTGTAGAGCGCTCGCCAGCGACTGAGCGGGTGCCGAGAAATTCCGACTCTAACAGCTCTGACATTGAACTTTAATTCTAAATCTATAGGAGAGAAATACATTTTATAATCACATATAATTCAAAATTGGGTAGCTTGTATATGAAACTGCAATCATAGCTGCGAATTCTGGAGCATTAACTATAATAATATTATAGCTTACTAAGTCAGCAAAAACCTAATATCGAGAATTATTTTATAATAATTCTCGAACCTTTGTCCACCTTAGGGTTCGGTTTATTTTATTCATATTACGAATAATTTATAGTTTATATAGCCATTCATTTGTGCACTAGTAGATATTTGTGGAGCAAGCTGTAGTTAATGATGTTATTGTAATATGACTTACGTATGATGTAGCTTTACATGCAATCTCACATTTCGCACAATTGAATAACGGGATTTTGGTTAAAATTTTGATTTGAAAAGTTTTCAACAGATTTTCATTTTTCAGTTTCAGTACGAGAGTAGATAATATTTAAAATCATTCAGTTTATCGGTTGCCGTAAAGTCAAACCATACTTGCATTCTATAAAATTAATTACATTTTTTTTCTCTGTACTGTCCACAATACAGTGACTGCATGTGGTTTTAATAAAAGTTTTTAAGTACAAAATATAATATTTTTTTACATACAATCGTATAAACTCACGACTATGTCCCAATGGGGTAGGCGGAGACTATAGAGCGCCAAATGCTACGGTACATACAGCGAAAAAATTACATTTCTTTCTCTTCGTAAACTGTCATACATTTCTTCATACACCTCGTCGGTTTTGAGGACTCCGTATTTTGTCTTTCTTTAACAGGTCTCGTATTTGGTTTCTATAAGACCGCCTACGCCTAGGACGTCCTCGATCGACTCCATCATCCATTTTTGCATCATAAATTCGTTTCGTCAGTCTCCTTGCATCCATCCTTTCAATGTGGCCAAATCACCGAAGCATTCCTTTCTCAATCTTAGTCGACAAGCTTTTATGATCATAATTATAAATTGTGTATAATGAGGTTTTAAGTTGGTAGTTAAAATTTTAAAGGGAAATGTTATTTTCTTGTTTTTAAAGCATTTAAATAAAAGACTGTCTCGGTGGCGTAGTTGTATTACGGTACGGCTACAAAGCTGAGGTCTCGGGTTCGAGTCCCGGGTCCGGCAAAGTGGTATTGGATTTTTCTATTCATTATCAGCCCGGAGTCAGGAATTTGTGCCCGATATGGCGATGGGCTCGCCCCCTATCACATCATGGGACGGAACATGCAAGGCGAAATGTAGGTGTCCTGGTGGCGCCTCTGCCTACCCCTTCGGGGATCAAGGCGTGAGTTTATGTACGTATGTTAGATAAAAGATTTTTCAAAAATAAGTTTTTGTTGCTTTTAATTTTTTACTTTAGTTCTCCTACGGATCTCCTCATTTCTGATTCGATCTCGTAGGGAAACCCCGAGCATAGCCCTCTCCATAGCTCGTTGAGTGACTTTGAGCCGCCTAATAAGGCCCATAGTGAGAGGCCACGTCTCGGTGCCGTATGTCATCACTGGCAACACACAACTATCGAAGACTTTCGATTTGAGGCACTGAGGTATTTTGGACAAGAAGACGTCGCGTAGTTTCCCGAACGCTGCCCAACCGAGTTGGATTCGACGATTGACCTCTCTCTCGAAGTTGGACCTGCCTAACCGGACCACTTGTCCTAAATAGACATATTCGTCTACAACTTCAAGAGTCGAGCCCCCAACTCCAATGGGGGTGGGCACAACATGGACATTCGACATGATCTTCGTTTTATCCATGTTCATTTTAAGACCCACCTGTTGGGAGACTAGATTGAGGTCTTCGAGCATAGTGCTAAGGTTCTCCAGCGATTCTGCCAAGACTACAATATCGTCGGCAAATCGAAGGTGAGTGATATACTTGCCGTTGATGTTGATGCCGAATCCTTTCCACTGCAAGAGCTTGAAGGCGTTTTCCAGCGCTGCAGTGAACAGTTTCGGAGATATGACATTTCCTGTCTCACGCCTCTCTGTAGTGGAATAGCCTTCGTGCGTAGGAGAACTAACGTAACCGACATAGCCAAGCGGATTAGTAAGTTGAAGTGGCAATGGGCGGGGCACATAGCGCGGAAAACTGATGGCCGATGGGGCCAAAAAGTTCTCGAATGGAGGCCACGTAGCGGAAAGCGCAGCGTAGGACGTCCACCCACAAGATGGTCAGACGACCTGGTAAAGGTGGCGGGACGTCGCTGGATGCAGGCTGCCTCCAACAGTTCACTGTGGAAATCATTGGGAGAGGCCTATGTTCAGCAGTGGACGTCCTTTGGCTGATGGATGGATGGATGGATAATTTTTTACTTAATTATGATAGCTGATTGCTCATAAAGTAGTGACATCTGTCGGCATTTTTTTGAAACATTCCCTGGTAATTGGTAAAAGGATGGTAAAATCCTTACAAAACGAAATAAACATGAAACTGCACATGTAATTAGTGCTTTTAACATCTTTTAAAAAATGTAAAGGTGATAACAATGTCACTGATTATTTTTATTCATACTGCCATGTGCGCCATCTATTCGTAGTTTAACAACTAACTTACTAAAAACGCACAATAGATAACGCCACTATAATCACACAAAGAAGCTTGAGCTTTTATTTAGCTTTACAACATACATACATACATAATCGTCACGCCTGTATCCCATAGGGGTAGGCAGAGACTATGGATCGCTACTTTGCTCGATCCTGACATATTACTTTCGCTTCATCAACTTTCATCAATCCCTTTCATGCATTCTCGTCGGCTCAGGATACTTTTGACTTACCTTTACAACTATTGTATCAAATTGAAATATAAATATTTTACAATATTTTATTCAGATTCAGATAGTAAGGATCAGATCAGGATATAATATACCATCGTCGTTTAGTACCAATAAACAATGTAAAATAAATAAAAAAAAACCTCCAATAATTTGAAATTATATTATGTGCAAAATTTTTCGCAATATATTGAATAAATAATTTTATTAAAACATATTTTTAAAGTTATAAAATATATTGCTTTTTTACATTTTTTAATACGCGTAATAAGTACTTATTTACCATGACAAAGGAATACCTCAGAATATAAGTAAAGGGTTTTTCATTAAGAGCGCTCGAACTTAAAAATAAAATAAAAAGCCCTGTTTAAGTGATATTGCCACAATTTTTATTTTATTTTAAAGGGTATTCGATGACAACATATTGTATAGAATATAATTTCAGCCAAATGGCCGCCGTGACTCAGCTGTAGGTGGTGTATCCTGATCACAGAATCCTGATGGACCAATTTTGGATGACATTTTCGCATTATTGGGGCTCAATGGTGAACAGTGACTTTTTCAGAGAGTAGAGGCACCTGATGAATCTCCCGTGGATTATCGTCGCTACAAATCCGGCAATTTTGTTTGTTAACAAATCCTCTCAACCAGTAATGAGCCTCATCACTGAAGGTATTTTTTTTCCGAAAGCAGAGTCAGTCAGTCATTACGCTGTCTGTGGTCATTGGGTTTTAATTCTTGAGTTAATTGTGGACTCTGCGGACGGCCATGAATGCCATAAATTAGATGCAATGCACGGAACGTTAGGCGAATAGAGTATTGATTTTGATAATACAATTTAACAACTTCTACACGTTGTTGAAGCGTGTAGCGTTCCATGGTGAAATGTCACGACTAAATAATATGTGTTCATGCCGAATTTGGCAACTATTGCTTGACCAGGATGGCCGCTATACTCTGTCAAAGTTCGCGCGTCCCTATTGAAAAACCCTGTATATATGTCTTATAACACGAGATAGGTATTATTATTACATAAATATAAAAAAGAAAATTAATAGAATTAAGTATTAAAGTCTTTACGCGAGGCAGAAATTGAACAGACGACAAATTTATTCTTGGTTTAATTATAAGCAAATAACAACCTGTTGTGTAAACAAAACTGGTTACAGTCATAACAACTGCCTTGTTGATTTATTTCTTTGAATTCTTCTTAAGCTTCGTTTTAAGGCGTTGTGCAAAGATAAAATAGGCTTCCTAGAACAGATCTTTAGCCAAATGAGTACATTTTAGAGCAACGGAAAAAATACGTGTTAATCTTGATCATGTTTATGTGTAATCAGTGGACTATTGTTCTCAAAACAAGACGTCGCGTCGTTGTAATTTTTCGAAAGAAAAAATCATAGTTACCATTAAAATCAGAATCAGAAGAAATATTTAACGCATTGTTTCAGACATGTTTTCACAATATTTAAACATACATACATACATACATAAACTCACGCCTTTATCCCCGAAGGAGTAGGCAGAGGCGCCACCAGGACACCCACATTTCGCCTTGTATGTTTCGTCCCATGATGTGATAGGGGGCGAGCCTATCGCCATATTGGGCACAAATTCCTGACTCCGGGCTGATAATAATGAATAGAAAAATCCAATATCACTTTGCCCGACCCGGGACTCGAACCCGAGACCTCAGCTTTGTAACGGTACCGTAATACAACTACGCCACCGAGGCAGTCATATTTAAACATATTTATTACACATTTAGGCATATTTAAACAATCATTTATAATCGAAATCTAATAGTATTAAAATGTCGAATGTATTGTAATAAAATGTGAAAAGAGAAAAATATTCTTAATAATTTGACAACAGGACTTTTGGCTACAAAAGACCTATAGAAGAAAATTTATCTCAATCAATCATTCGTTAAAACTTATAATGTTACTAAAATTGTTTGATGTTAAATCTGATTATTGGTAATGCTTATAACTAGTACTAACTTTAAAGTACAGACATAAATAAATATAATCCAATCATACTTTGCGACGTATATTTCAATAACAATCACATACGTTTTGCATTACCTGCATATTGCATTGTTGAATCTTCATACAATATATCGAACTTTGATTTTCAAACACAACAATGGTACATTATTTTAAACAGAAAGCCACGAAATTGTGGTCATACGCCAAATACAGAGTCGGTTGATCAATTAACTAGTTAAATCATTTGAGGCCTGCTCCACCACAAGTGTTTGACGCTCCTGGGCGAAGCACGGTAAGCCTTAACGTCAATCACTATTGTCGGCACATTGTGTTCGAACTTCGAAGCAATTTCAGGCCACATGGACTCGAAAGCATCTAGGTCGCCACGCCAGCGTTTTTTTGGTATTTTGCGACGTCGCGTCGTCGGCCATCAGGTACCCCTTGGGTGTTTGAGTCTATTATTATGTTTTGTATAATTAAGAGTACTTTATGTTCTATTTTGCAGCCAGTTGTTATATTCCCCGTAACGTTGGATCGGTAATCCCAATTAGTTAACATTTACATCTCTTTAGCCTCTCTTCATATCGACGTAAGAAAACGTATTTGCTGTAAGTAGCAAGAATGGCGTAAGTAGACTGAATAGATAGCTAGATTCAGATTTTTTTTTCTGCGTCGAATGATCTGAATCTCATATCGCTACGACGACAAACATTTTGAAAATAGGGTATAATTTTGAAAAACATTCGTGTTCAATTTGCTGTTAGTCACTAAAAAAAACGGTGTTTATCACTCTTTTACTTACAGCAAAAGTGTGGTTTACAATTAAACATCTGATATAACTTACAGCATTCATTCATTCTGTAATTTAAGTTTGCCATAACATTACAGCACTTTTCTATTTATGATTTCAAAATAATTTCTTTGTTACTACATTTTAGTGAGTATAAATACTTAGAAAATAAGAAAAAACGGATTTTTTTAGGTAGGACTTATACAATAATTAATGAACATTTATTGCATTGTTTTGTGACATTTTACTTTCAACAGAATTGGTTACGCCGTCGAATTTTAGCCTGCGCTTCCTTTTATACCTACTTACAATAGTATTTACACCCATAAATACTTACCTATATGTTATAATTGTGTACTGTTCAATTTTCCTACTTAAAATAATAATTTAAATGTTATTATGTATGCTCTTTGAGAGCAAGCAAGCTACATTTTTATGAAACATTAATAAACATAATAATAAACTTATAGCATTTTATTTGTATCAGTATTTTTTTAAAGTTAGCTTTACATCTCTTTAATAGTACATAATTTATTTAATATTTCAAGTACCTACAGCATTTTAAATGTCTGGAAATATACGGAACTAAGCTATTTTCATAGAAGTGACTAAACTACTTACGACGTTCTTCAGGTCTTTAAACTGAAAGTCAATTGCTGTAAGTAACGAAAGGCCTACTGCTAATAACTTTACCAAAAATGTTTTTATTGCTATACATGACTATTATTTAAACTAAACTGTGTTCCAAAAATCATCTTTCTGTCACTGATAATTTTAAAGGTATGATTTTTTTCTAACTTTTTTAAGGTTTTTTGGCTCTGGTGAAAAGTTGGGTTTTGGCAACTTACAGCAAATACGTTTTCTTGCGTCGATATGTATGTATATATTATAATAAAGCATAATATAATTATCTTATAGATTTAAACAATACCGAGAAAATATGTAAGAATAAACAGTTGTCGATTTTTTCTTAATAGGACTTCCCGTTTCCTGTTATGAACATGATTAGTGTTTTCTCCTGTTCACGTAGTATTTAGGCATTAACAGGTGATTTCAATTGATTCGTTGTCTTTGCAGCTTGATAATCAACCTTATCAGAACTATTAAGCGGTTATATTCGTCAATGCAGACGTTGAAGCATGATTAGATGGCCAGTTCTGCATTCATTCATGTATTCGTGTTGTTTAATATGAATTATGAAGCATATTATATTACTTTTTGTAACTTCCTATTATAAAAAATAATTGCTTTCATATAGATACTTACTTGATTTTTGAAGGATGAGAAATAGAAACTAATACATAAATATTATTGATTAAATTGTACACAACGTCAAAATTTACCAAAGTAAAAATACAATTAATTTCCGTTATAGTTTTTTCTTGAATCGTCTGTAATTACGAAGACAAAATACTTTCGAGTAATTTGATATTATTCCGGCTTTATTCCCGACTAGGCGAAACTATTTGTAAAGGTTTTAAAGTGTTTGGAATAATTTACTTCAAATTAAATGGAATGTATGAGTATGTTTCTTTAAGAGCCGCGGATTCCAAATTTTTGTTATAGGCCAAAAAAGATTTACATGTAAGTTTTATCCACATATAGTGCTGATTATACCCTGCAAGTTTCGTACAATTATCTCAATTGTAAGTTGGTCAAATCTGCGTCACAAGTTTTATTATATGGTACGGAATTTTAACTTCCTGTATTAAAAAAATAATTCGTACACATACATTACTATTTAAGTAATTGGATGTTAGAACTAACAAGAACAAATAACAAGACAAGAAAAAAAAATCCGGTTAGGCATCTTCAATATTAAGATTCCAATTGATATGAATTTTCGTAAATTTAAAAAACAAATTTCGCGACTACAATTGCATTATATAAATACAATATTCCCGATAAAACTCTACCTGAATCGGGTCTGAAGACTGGAAGTCAAACAAAATCATTTTATTGATAATATTACCTGTAACTCTCTGGGCGATCGACGTCATAGCAGGCAGGGTGGGTGCATATATTGTGAGATGTGGCGACATGGGTCTCTTCAGCGACATATTCTTGTGGTCATGGTCTGTGTAGCATGGTGGCACATACGGCTTGAATGTTATAGTATGCTTATGCCGTAGGGTATTGTGATCAGGGGAAGAGCATGAAGCTATCAATGTAGTCGGAGTAACGCTTAAAATCCGCAACCTGAAAAAAAATTGCATCGGTGTCTCAACTGAAGGCTTTCTGTGACTGCACATGGTAAATGGTATCAGAAGTTCAATAGCGTATGCATTGATTCTCTCTATTGAGGATCTAATAGAGCGGGCCCGGACATACTTAACAACGTTATAAATAAAAAAATACATCCAAGAGTCACATACATAGTTCTGACTCCACAATAAGATCGAGTCTTGTATTGTGGGTATCACTAACTACATGAGTCTTATCGGTCTCACAAACACCCAGACCAGAAACAAATACTCGTGGTTCACACAAACATTTGTCTCGATTCGGGGATTGAACCCGCGGCCGCTCGTTTCGGCCGGCGTCTAACCAACCGGTGTCTAACCAACTGCGCCAAGGAGGCTGTAACTGTCAATTTTCCTCAAATCGTCTTGGGTCATAGAGGAGATGGCTCTTTAATAGCATCCTGTGGCTTTGACCATGGGAGACACCATGACAAATTATTCAAAGCATCACATTCTGCATGTTACATTGTCAGTGAATAGAATAAAATCAGGTATTAAAAGCTGTCGTTTAGGAACTGCGCCCATGAACGTCATAGTGGCGTATAATACAGGATCTTAGAGCCGTGAATATTATCCATTGGCCACAGTATCTAGAAAGATGATAGTTGCTGCGTTTATGGAAATATAAATTATCGTATCAGTGTAAAAAATAATAAGAATGGGTGTAATCTGGTGCTGGCACATTTCCTTCTGTGGCTCACAAGGCCAATGGCAGCACGGCGTCTCTTACCGTCTCTGTTACAGGTGAAGCGCGCATCAAGAGGTAATAATAATATTATTTTGGGCTTATTAGCATTAATTAATACTAATAGGCTTAAATTATATAAATATTTAAATCAACCGGTGAAAATTCCCCAAGTGTAAAAGAAATCTTATCTTTAAATGGTCCTTATTTATCAGTTGACTTAGTTATTTTTGTACTTAAGTGTAAATAAGAATACCGGAACCAAAATATTCATCCTTGATAAAATACGTAGGCGAAGACTCCCGACTTCGTGTTAAATGTTGTACGTTTCTGATGTTCTCTATAAAACCTTTTGTATCAAAACGACATTGTAAGCTCTTTACAAGTATATTACGCTTATATGAAAACAATTTATTTTTACAACAAACCTTCGCAACTGTGTGTCCTCACTTTCTGAAACCGGCTAAGTCTCTCGTTCAAAGAAGGGAATGAATAGACTCCCATAGATTCCCGTTAAGACTTTGTAAAAATGAAACTTACGTCCCGTTTAAATTACATTTAATAAAATAAAATCGGCTTACATACATACACAAAGTCACGCCTTTTCCCAGAAGGGGAAGGCAAAGGTGCTACAAGTACACCCATGTTTCACGTGTATTCCGTTCCACGATATGATAGGGGGCGAACCTATCTCTATATTGGGCAGAAATCTGCTTATATTAACTAATTGTTGCACGTTACATGACCGATGATCTTATATCGAACTGTAAGTCTGTCCATTCTCAGATTTGGCCCGTAATTTGTGCGGGATGGCCCTGGTTATTTTTAAACGGATATCGAGGAAGCCAGCCATCGATCCCCCCGGGTCGGCATGGTAACGCGTCAACTGCTGATTTAATTATGCTATCCAGCTACGGCTTGCTAAAAGTTGATGACAGCAAACCATTAACCAATTACGAACCTTCGCATGCCTCCGTGGCATCCGCTTCGCGACTCTAAAAACGCACTCCAAACTATTAGTTTCAGGTTCCGGTATAATTATAGATGAATTAGTTTACTGCATAAATTAGCCACTTCAGTAACATTCTTAAATAAAAATGTTACAATCGCCTGCCGCCTTTCAGTTAGTCACCTTAGTTAATGAGAACATTAACATTGTATTTCCATTAAAACTAGTGAAATTGTTATTTTGCCTTCAAAAAGCCACGGATTGTAATGAGAACTTACACCCTGACAAAAGAAGTTCAGCCACAAGCGCTTCTAAATATAAATTATTGTCTTTATTAAATGTCTATGCAATGAAATATTTTTCGCAAACTTGATGATGAAAAATCCAAGTAATATTTTTGCGTTGCGTTAGAAGCTTCCTCATAAGAAATATCTATCCTTAGAACATTTTTCTGCAATTAATTGTGTAGAGATACGTGCAACGGCCGTAATAATGTGGATTCTTCCGCTTTAGATAGACTTAAATATTTGACAAAACTATTTGGTTTATTAGACGTTAGACACCTAACTCTGGACCAATAAATGAATCCACAATATGTAAATATGACAGCAAAAGTACTAGGAGGACTAATTGCATTTAATATGAGTTTTTCAGATACTGTTAGGTACAACGTAAACCGTGACAATGAAAATTTATCGAGCAATTGCAGAAGGTAGGCCATAGCATAAGTAATATTTAACACAGCGACATAATAATAATGAATAATTAATTGTAACTTAAAATACTAACGAGTTGCAATGTAATAATAATAGTTATAACTAGTAAAATTATACTGCCACTCCAAAACACCAAGCTCAATGTTTTTACCCTTTTTAAATTTGGGTCTTCAATCAGTTTTAATTACACTATAGCCACATCCTTATACAATTATTATACTTCAAAAGCCTGTAAAGGGATAAATACACTATCTCAGCGACTTCAGAATGCTGAATGTTGAGCAAGTTCTACATTTAGAACCGACATATTATCTTCATTAACTCCGAGGTCTCGGTCTGAGAAAGAGAGAAAGAAAAAAGAGTGGAAACCTACTGTGTGCGAAATTGTAACGTAACGTTTGAATTGGCATTTCCACTTGTACTTGTTACTAGTTCGTCTTAACTCCTAGCTCCTCTTTATAGTGCTGTGGAACAGAAACCCCGATGCTGAGAACTAATAGATATCGCAACGTCAATTTACACGTTCGTAAATACGGACTACGTCGTAATGTTTTCTAAACGTATCTATTTCATTGTATTCCCATTTAGTTTCCTTTGTGTTACGTTATCTGATTTCACTGAGATGTTATCTTACATTGTTTATTTTACGCATGGGCGGTAATTGTCCTTCGTTTTTACCAAGGATTCTTGTAATGACTTTAATAGTTATAATGTAAATATAAATATAGAAAAATTACCTAGCTCTTTACAAAAGACGTTTGGATTGAATGGTATCGGTATAAAAGCTTAAATGTCATGTTTGGGTATCAAGCACACACAGCGTGTATGTAAACGATAGCAAAGCATGTCACAATAAGCCATGTCATTGACACGAAGACGATACCTCTACGAGTATATTACATTGTTACAATTCAACCAATATGAATATTTTGGAAATCGGAATTTTTCGAAATTTCTGTGCATCTGACGGAATATGAATCCCAGCATTAAAATTTAATGATTTGAAAAAATAGCCATTCAATTTTTAGTCGACTTAATAGTTATTGTAGATATTTCTTTAACAAAGTCACTACGGTAGACGAAGCATTAGCACCCCAGCCAAATTGCATTGTACCTCTGCGCTCGAGTGCTGTGCGTTAAAACGTAGTGTAATGTGATAAAAACATTACCTTCAGCCGCATTTCGATACGTGCGTTGGACGGCACTCGTGGAAAATTTCGTCGCCCGTAGGTTAACTTCGTTATATGTGGACGCAGCGCTCCTGTAGAAAGATTTTTGCTGACAGCCTCGATTTAGATCGGTGTGAAGCCGTAAACACTTCCAAGCTCACGTGTTGCATATTTGATATTTTATTACCATACCCCACCACCGTAAGCAACGAAACAAGTCTCCGGCGAATACGATTTATTTGAATCTACTAAAGGCTAGGACTAATGGAACTGGAACACTACAAACCCTTGTGGTTTATAAATGCTATAAATACGCACTGAAATTGTATCTCTGTTTTCAGTGTATATTAATAATAAATTAAAAACGAAAAATGTTGGCGAGCGACGAATATTCGCCGATCTGCCGGATTCCGATATTTTGGCGCACTCTAGCGGTAAATACCTGTCCGTTTGGTATTTGAATTTAATCTGCTTACATATTATGTGCAGTTACTGTAAACATACAGATATCTAACAAAATAATTATATAAGATGCAAAATGAAGACCACTGCCAAATGAAAATGTCATTTGGCAGTGGTATAGCCACGCTGTTGTCAGTCATGACAGGGACAGTCCGGGACGGTCTCGTAGACGTAACATTGTACTCAGGAATGTTCCTTGAATTCACAATAATTATTATCATCTTTATCAATGACATTTCCTTTATCATCATTGAAATGATTAAGATCGGCTGAAAACAGTCATTCTCCAATAACACAATTAAAATGTAATTTTAAAAATAACGTAAAACATATTTTATTCCTCATTCAGAGTGCAACATAAAATTCTCGTGCTCGGTGTAAATTCGACTTAGTCAAGTTCAAAGAAATTTTCTTGCAATTGATTTTCACGTGCGTCCATCGCGCAGATTCTGTGGAATCGCGAAGGAATTCTTGTAGAAAAGTGTAGTAAGCGCCGGGACACCTGTTACATCGTCTTGGGAACGTTCGCGTGGGCGGGCCAACGACACCGCTCCCAAGTGATTTACATTGCACTTAATATCAAAGGCGCTTGACTACTCATTCTTACACCGAGTGATAAATTCAGCGGGTCGTATATTCATCTTGTTTGCGGTTTTCTTAATACTACTCAAATTCTCTTTGCATAGAGATTTTCAATTTTGTAATTATGATGTAACACCAGATAGGCATAAACCGTACATTTTGAAAGACTCAGCATAGCAAGTTTGGTTCTGAGACAATTGATATTTATGCAATCCACACAAATAATAAATAAGTGTGGTTTCAGGAAACTGCATTTTAGTGTGCGGGTAGGACATATTATATAAAATTTAGCTTTTATACTATAAAGGCGACAAAATTATCTATAACGACATCTTCAAATTTTAATGAAATGTAGTTTTGCCAGTAGTATAAAAGCAATTATGAATTTTATATATGTATGTTGTTAAGATGTTACTTTGGCATCCGAACATTTTTGGCATCCGGTTCTTTCCAGACACATCTTGCCACGATCGGAACTTCATTATAGCTGATTGTGTGATGCCTATGTCAGAGGCATGTACAGAAAAACTTTCAGCTTTTATTAAATGACGAAATTCTGGCGGCCTCGGGCGCTTGGTCTATAAGTTCTTCCTTTAAAGCATTTAAGAAAAATACCTGCATGCTTTCGGCATAAAATAAATACTTGAAACTTGTATTTATTTATTACATTCAGCAGTGAATTTGCTGTGGAAAAAGAGAGATGAAAGGCAAAGCCTGTTTGCTGTCGCTTGATTTATTTTCATTAATGTGTTTATACATTCTCGTCGACGTAGTCCTGATCTATCCCTATTTATCGATTTAACTGGCGTATAGGTCCGGTGCAGACGGCACATTTTATTACTCGCGCTGTCTTCCATAAATAAGCAAACTTAACTTTTGTTTCTCAGATCTCGTCACTACATCATTCTTCTCAATAATTCCATCACTACGCTCCATTGCTGTCTTGTATCAACCTTCAATTATTGTATAATATTCAATATCCTTATTAATTGGCTTTCTGTTTTCCCTAACTACACTTTTTAAAGTATTCAAAGAGCTTGTTAAATGATAAAAATAAAAATAAACGATAAGCATTTATATGTAGATGCTCAACTTGTTATAGCTAATTAATATTTCGGTAAATCGAGTATAAGTATCGATTTCTACTTTACCTATATTGCTAATTATCAAATGATTTATTGAACACTCAATTAATATACTCTCTTGACGACATACAGTAAACAAAATCGTCGCGATTGCGCATCCAGCCGAGACTGCGACCTCTTCGAGACATCTGCATCACTCGGGAATTGGATTTACATTCCTGTTGCTGTGTTTATTTCCTCTCAATCGAGGTTGCCAGTATATTTAAAATTCATTTGAAAGGTGCGCTGAGTAAAATGTCAGTAATGTAATATTGACGCCTAGCAAGTACAGCTTCGGTTTAGCCGGATGCGAACTTTTTATGCTTTTTATGAAGAATTTATCTCTTAAAAATCCCGCGCAATACTGAAATAGTCTTCATATTTATTAAAGCTAATAAAAAACGGGTAATGGCTTACTGGAAGCTTCAAAGGGAAATTGCTGGAACTATCTTAAGGCTTAAGTTCACCAGTGGCCGTCCTACGCTAGGCCATGTTGTCATACCATGCCAGGCCAGCATGATAGGATGAGTCCTAGCCCCAGATAATACCTGTGCCCGACACTGGAAAGAACATATACTCGTATATTGACGATATTCCTCCCTATAATATTGAATAACGATATTATGTATTTAACCTTCCTAGAATATTAATCTTGGTGCGTGCCACATTAGTAATTGTTTGAGCGTGCATATGCGATAATTACCCATTAATTGGTATGCCAAATTTCACAGGAATTGGCTCGGTTCGGGACGCTTCCGAGAGGTCACGGCAGAAACCTTTGGAAGCGGCTTGTAACATTGAACTGTGGTTGGTCATGTTATATACTGTTTCGATTAAATTGAATCAATTTGCGAATTGGAATTGTATAATTAGTTATTATTATAAATGTACGAGTATTATTTATATACTAGAGATAGGATTTTTGGAGTTTGCTCCTCAATATATATACCTTGAGGCTAAAGTTGATGGATTATTCGTTACCACCGGGCTAGCTCACCATACACGGTGGTGGAAAACCGTTATTAAGGCTAGTGTGTCTGCCACACTTTGTATTTACCCTATTTATATTCAGCTTGGACTTGGCAGATATGATTATGTCGGCAGGGGAAACGTTACCATCAACCTAGCTTTTATATTATATTACGCTGTACTTACGATCAAGTATATTAGGATATGTTTTATTTGTTCCTCTTCATATTATGATAATACATGCGGTTAATTGCCCTTTTTATTATTATTATTGTGCGTATTTAAAAACTATAAACATTGGAGTAAACTGTTGAAGTACCGATCGATCTTCGGAGGAGACACACATGATTTTATTTTAAGAGTTTCGGTCAGATACACATATGAAATTTGTTTATTAAGGAATTTTCATCTCATTGAAATAAATATACTAATCAAAAACTCTAATGGCCTTCATTTAAATTTTAAATACTGTCTTAAATTTTCAAAGAACAAGAATTAATTCAACGCTTAAAATAGATGCGCACTGACCAAGGCAAAGGCTTAATCAACAAATAGCTTGAGCAATTGCTCAGGATTAATTATTCCTGATGTATTCCCAGCGGTGTGAGTACACGTCTTATGTAGTTACAACGTCTACCCAGATGTCGATTGGTAACGTGTTTCTCATATTATGGTGGCAGCCTCAGTAATAGGATTTCCTACAGCTAATACTGGTTTGCAAAACCAATTGCACGTAATGAAGACAATATTTTTGAAATCTTACCTGTTGTTCTTCGATATTTCCAAAGAATTCTTGGTCAAAAGTCAGGCTTATATTATAATCAATCCCAAATAATAATTACATTGCCATGTTATTTCTTACACAGCCCCTACACCTACCATAATATTGTACAATATATTGCACAATATATTACAACATTGTACAATACATTGCGCAATATATTACAACATTGTACTATATATTGCGCTATATATTACATTGTACAATATATTAACATTTTACAATATGATTGAAATGAGCTTCGAATCCATCGAATAATCATTGCGCAAACTTCATTATAATCCCTATGTGGTAAATAATGTAGCACATTTCGGAATATTGCGCAATATAATTGATCATCTAGGGGCCGCCGTAGGTCAAGTCTCTACACAGCAATTGACTTCATTGGCTCAAGATGATAATTATTATAATAAAACTGCATTCATAAATTATATCTACAATATATTCCAAAAGTATTTCAGTTACAGAGACACTAGATAGCATATAGAAAGTAGATCCGAAACACCATATTGATTAAACGTTAAAAATATTTATACAACACCACAAACGAGTAATTAATTTATTTGCTATTTCCTGGAAATGTTAAAAATATTGGCAAACAAAATCATGAAACATTTTGGTGTTTTATTGACAGTTTTATTTGTGCCCACTCATAATTTTATTTTATGCCACAATCCATGTCATATTATTTAATCTACAACATTAATTGCTCTTAATTAAATATAGAACATTTCCAGATATAAATATTCGAAACTCCGGAAAAACCTTTTTAATTAGCATTTATTTCAGTGATACCACTTGTAAAATCCATCGCTTGTGCACTCCGAAAATGCTAGGTAATTAATTAATTGTCCATTTTATTAAGTGTAAATAGTTCTGCTGGCAGTAATTGATTAATTTGTTATAAGCTAATATTAAATTAAATTATTTGTAATATAATAATCACGCTAATATTATAAAAGTAAAAAAATATGGTTGTTAGTTTTTCACTCTAAAACGGCTGGATCAATTTTATTTATAGGCTAGATCGCCGGGGATGAAGAAGAAACAATATATTATTAATTCTGGCCAAATGTACCAATTTAAATTTAATATACAGTTATATCGGATCTTATTACTACTATCGTAAAGATATGATTTCAGATAGATTTCATGTGATCGATAAGAAAAAATATGATACAATAAACTTACCCTGTAGAATCATAGGTGCCCTGTAGAGTGCACTGTCGTACAAGATTCATATTTGCAGAAAATCGGAACATTTTACACGAGAAAATTACTTACTAAACAAATATTCAAAAGGGACTGCTGACAATTCTCCAGTAATGTCATTTAATTTGAAAAATATATACGAAGTGTAACGAGGTTGTTTAAGTTTTTAATTTAATTATCATTAATATGCTCATATCACACGCAATAATTAATGGCGTGTCCACACTATCGCAGATGAAGGCCATGATGCGTGAAACCTTCGACACAATATTATTATTACATTGCTCCAGACGAGCGTGCACAGAATATTACAACTGCTTGAATATAAGCACTGGCAAATAGCAGTCTAATTGTTAAAATTTAGTTTTTTTTTTTAGTAAACAGCTGTAGTCGTTTAGATATAATAGCGCAAAAAGCTTAGACGTAAAAAGCGCTCCAGTGTGCAGTTATGCAAACGCATTAAATATTTTTCAAACGTAAATGTACTTATGTTTCATGTGGTTTATTTAACTTTGTGAACATTAAGTTGTAACAATTTATAGAATACAGGTTCGTGGGAATATTATCTATTACAGCTTAAATATTTGTAATATCTTAACTGGAAAGGATTGATTATGCTATGTTGTACTATATATATGTAGGTATATTCTGGTTTACTTTTAGAAATATATATATTTTATATTATCCCGGAGAGCCGAACTATAATCAGTTATCGCCGGAATTCATTGTAACTGAAAAATACATGTGTTCGTATTTGAAGCAATTATCGACAATTGAATAATACAGAATCTTGTTAAACTTTTTTTTCATAAATCTTAGGAAATACAACTCTACACACAAGAATAATCTTATTTCTTTACGATTTTGAACTAACGTAGAATCCATAAGCAAAAATTTCCATATTTGGCCAATTGATTGTAAGCAGTACTAATATGCCCGTGAGCGTGTACGACCGCAGCGACTATTTCAACCCTCCTTTCCGGCCGGCGTCACTGTAATTGAAATTTTATTAGACTTCCACATTTATGAGTAATCTTATTATACTCCTGTTATTGTGAAAGGGAAGGATTATAAAAATAAACAGATCTATCTATCTACATGCTCGCTAAAACGTCTGTGCTTGCGGCGGCGTCGTGTGCCGGGTCGGTCACTTCCCTGTAACATGGTTGAGGAGGCCGATGGCTGGCACATGCGTCATACTCGTGAACGAGTGCTGCTTGTGTGGACTGGTCTGCTCGACTTGCTTATAATGATAACTTTTAATTGCTTTAAACCTTTTATTACTATTCATTGCTTTTGTGAAACAGTACTGATTCCGCGTTCTGGGCGACTTTTCTTACCTCACTCAACCTTACAAAATCACTTGACCAATAAAACACTATTCATCACTATTATTCTAAATTATCTATGAAATGCTATGAATTTAACTGCGCTGCAACCTCTGTATAATTACTGTATTGTAAACTTGTTTTGAAAAGAGCAACGCTAGAGTTTCTTGCCCGTTCTTCTCTGGCGGAAACAGCCTTGTGAACCGGGTGGTAGTGGAAAAAAGTGACTGAATCTAAATAATGTATGACATTTCATGGGTTCAATAAATATTTTCATTTAATTTCATTACAGAATATATCAAGACTGCAAAAAATAATCAGTCTCTTTTTTGGCGATATTTTTAGTTGCATTATGTCTGTAACCAATAAAACTACCACCTAGTTTCGTTTTCAGTCGAAGTCTTGATGAACCCTGTATATAAACAGCCACAGGAAGTCCACTACTAAACATAGGCCAGCCGATACACACATGATAATAAAAACGGTTTAAAGAAAAAAAAACGATAAATAAACTATTGAACATAAACTAAACCTAATTAAGTAAAAAGTAAATCAGTGGAACAACAAATAATAATAAGAAGTGTAACAATAATATAGACTATTAATTCCATGTACTTAGTTGAAGTTTGAAGAGCCGTAAGGAATTAGAAAATAATATGTCGATTTATGAATAAATATATGAAGAATATGTTATTAATCGAGGATCCGGTGCAAAGATGGTTGAAGATCTAAATTAGTTTTGGTAATAGGAGTGTGAAAAATTATCCTAATTTTGTATCTAAGGTAAGAGTATAATATTTTAGTGTAATATGTATTTTTCACGGAACAAATTTTAGTTTATAGCTTAACCAATATACTGCGCTAAGCCTATAATTACCTTTGAGCACAAGATTCCTCTAGAACAAAACGTTTTTTTTATAATTATTGTCTGAGATAAGTATAATTTATAATTATTCAAGTTTAATAACATTAATAGGCACTGATACGTGAACCGTATCTTGGTATTTAACAATATAAATTCTACTGCATAGCAATAAGCATTCCCTAAGCGTCTCACATTACTTCAATTTCAATGCTGACTTTTTGGCCATTATTATTTACCATATATTCTGGTTCCAGACCTTTGTAAAACACCAACTCTACTTTAGTTATTAACGTTAAATCTCATCTATATTCCCATTTCAATTCATAGGTTAAATAATATCGAATCCTGTTAATGAGTGTTTGTCTGTATCAATAACAAATAGGTAAAATGTAAATAATGTCCGACATGCTAGTTCTCATTACATTGCGCGTTAAATACCGCCGGTGCGTTTATGCGAGTACCTAGCGGAATTTAATAACACCGTATCGCGTATTTTGTAAAGTCTGTGAGTCGTCGTTCAATACAAATGTGCACGTCTGACCGAGGGATGGTTAATTAAAATGATGTCCTTTGACTTTACTTTGATGTGGAAATTAAATATCCGCGTACTTGTCAATATACTTGTTCAGTTTACATATTATTAGTACCTACTAAGGATATATTGACTTTAGATCATTTCATTGTCACAAAATATTATCCATTATAGTATATTATAAAATAAATATATACACATACATCCAACAGTAGCATACAAAGTCTAAGCACCACACTAACATCGAGTTTTGAGTCGTAGGTATCAGAAACTAGGAGACTTTCAGCGGCTTTCTGAATATTTTATTCATTGGTTATAAACAATATATACATAAAAAATATCTCATCGAACTCTGCTTCTATAAAAATTTAAAAAAAAATATTTCTATGAGCATTGGGTGTATTTGTTTGTTACATTTTTTTCGATGGTTTAAACACAGCTTCATTGGTTGGCTCTTGAGTAAACTACGATTTTTTTCATAGGATACTATTTGTATGTTGATCTTTTCGCTGTGGGTAACAGGGATTTTCACATTGACGTTGCAGCGTTTAACCGTTTGCTTTGACGCGTGTTTACGTAGCTCACGCCGACGTTTGTTGGTAACGTAGATAAATATTGGCATACTTTTATGAGCTTTATGACCGTTTTACTCGATGGCACAACATTTTAACAGGTTTTATTAAATATTGATTGCCTTTGACACGCTGCGGTTTCGACTTTCAATGTGCTATTTATTTAAAAATATACTCCGTAGTGAATCAACGTCGACTACATACCGAACCGTGGATACACGCACCCAACCAATATTTATTTAGTGTCTGGTGTTGGGGGGCTAAAAAGTAACTTTCAGTTTATGATACCCACTGACAATTCTTAGTATGGGGTTCAGGCAATATGTGTCACTTTTAGGTGCTTTTTTAACTGGTTAACCTATTAATAATACAAAGGAATTTATATGCCATTCATAATTAACTATAGGTCAGGCAAGGACACCGTATGAAGTGGCTGGATACTAAATATAAATTATTTCCTGGTGGGATATCGTTAGCAGCCCATTTACGTCCTACTACGTCCGGTTGCGTGGGGTTAGGCCATATAGTCCACCACGCTGGCCTAGTGCGGGTTGGTGGACTTTACATACCTTAGAAATTATTACAAATCGCTATGTTATGCAGGTTTCATCACTATGTTTTCCGGAACACATACCAGAACACAGCGGGACATCAATACTTAGGTAGCACTGTCACTGTCATATTTGTTTCGTGGAATTTATCTCTCAGCTTCAGATTGACATACTACAATATAATACGCATTAAGTATAAAAAGCCACTGCCAACATAATATTGCATTCGCAATGTCACGAAGAGCTACAGTTATTCAACTTTCAGATTAATAACAACACCTGATGTTATTATTGAAAATTTGATATATATTATACATAAATAATATACAAATAAATAGCTCTAAATAAAAAATATATAGTTGTAAGTAATAGATTACATTAGGTATAACAGAAGAAAACCAGCATAATTATGATTTTAGGTAAATTGCATAAGACGTAGCCAACAAGAACTATATACTTGCCTCCGCTTCTTGCAAAGCGGAATGAAAATAATATTTGAAATATAAGCGACTACACACTACAAGGCAACAAACGCTACGTAGCTATGTAGACGCGTAACAGTCGTCGTAGGCCTCGTAGCTGTGTGATGTAAACGACTACGGCGTGCGTAGTGGAGCCAGATACTTGTTTAAAAAAATAAATAACAGTTAAAAAAAAGTAAAAAATACGCGTTTATAGAAATTCTAACAAAAAAATTGAAAATAAATTTGAATTAAAAATGATTTTATTGTAAAAAAGCGTGGGGTGCAATTTTTCTTACACTGCTTTTAATTCAAATTTATGAAAAAAAATAGTTTTTTAAACTATTATTTATTTTTCATTTTTTAGTTTAAAATCTTGAATTATCATCGGTCCTTAATAAGAATGCCAAATTTCGAGTTAATCCGATGTTTTGAAGTGGGTCAAAATCATGTTCATAGATTCCGTTACATACAAACATACGTATGAAGCTAATAAAAACCGTATTAAAAAGGCTTACCGAAAATGATTTTCGGGAGTTTTGAAAATTTTTTATTTCACAGATTTTGCGCTGCTTTCCGAATTTCCAATTTGCGATCTCGTATCTCTGCTTTTTGCTATTTCTTAAATGTGGTTTCCTCAGTGGGCTCAATTTTCAAAAGTTATGCCTTCACTGCTTTCATGTAGGGACGGTAACCACCGTCCATTTGACAACACTAAACAACATAATGAATATGGAAATATATTAATATAAAAAATAATCTGTATGTCTGTTCATCTTCTATACGTTCTCCATCCTGATTCCAATTTAATTTTCTGATGTCCATAGGCTGAACCCAACACATTATGTGCAGTGGTCGCTGTCCAAATGTAGACATCCTACAACCCAGAATATTAACTTTATGATATACTGCAGAGCATATTTAGGCAGGAGCCTGTAGGTTATAGGTATTTAATAAAAAATATATTTAAATAATAACATATTGATAGAAACATACGGTGGTGAACAAGGTTTATAATTATTTTCTTATAACTTATTTAGTGTTTTGAAATTTACAAAAATAACATTTACAAAACATAACAGTGAATAGGTGTATACAGAAGATTTAAGACTTTGAATCAATTAAGCTATTTTTTCGAAGACTACGTAATGAAAAAGGTAAGTCATCAACATATAAACACCATTAGCTAATTACGATGAAAATTGAAGTTGTATAGGTAAAAGAAGTGGCTCATTTGTATAATATAGTTCATCATAGTCACCAAACATTTATATCTTTTAAAATCCTACTGGTAGTTATAGACCTCATTTTTTTATCTGTGCCTGTTGTCTCGTGATTAGTTTTAGTGCCCAAAGAACTGCATTCACTCTTTTGATAATTTACTTCAGTACCTATGGGCAGAATTTCTGGCTAATATTAGCATTAAATATTAATTTATTTTATGGCGGTCCGCCTTCAATATGTAACGCATATATTATTATGATTTGTTGGCTAGTCAAGTCAAAAAGTAAATTAATTTTCGCTTACAAGAACAATAAAATAGATATTATTTGTTACATTTTAGTGCTTTTTTAAGTGGTTTTAATTTTTTATATATATTTTTTTGGCGTTCCTGATGTTCCTGAGTGACTGTTTCTTAAAAACTATCTGAACTGGATTATCCCCCGTGACTGGTTTATCATGTTGTTCTGGTACACCCTGCATATATATACATATTATATGTAAGTATTAAACATATATATCGGGGGCGCATTTTTATTTTGAAAAAATAATAAGAGGGGACAGGACGGAATGTAATGCGACGGGAGAGGAAAAGCCGTATAGAGGACTAGCCGCTAGTAAAATATAGTTAAACATGATATTATAGTAAAACAATAATCATTATATAATTACTTTATCCTTTTTTCATCAAATCAATTTTTATCAAATCTACTTTAAACAAACTAATTTTTTAAGTTATAGTACTTTTTCATCGGGACAAAATAGGCGTACCGACGTAGCAAGGCGTCGCGAACTCCAGCTGGCGAGACTTTACCCCACCCTACTAACTTTCGGGGCGTGAAGCCTGCTTAGTAGGAGGTGCTTGGAAGATTGACGATCTTTGTCCTACAAGCCCGACTTCATCATGATGTTTGTACGCACGCGTTGCACCCGGGGGTGAAGGGCGGGTGGTAGCACCGCCCCACTGTCAGCTCACAGGAGCGAATGCAGAGGGTTACAAATACATATATTAATTTCTTCCGATATCTCTCGCAAATTTTATATTCCTATATTTTAATGTGATATTTGACCAATAGGAATAATCACCATGCCTAGGGACATTGAAAACGTTTGTTGGATAATTGAGTAAACTTTTCACGATTAATTAATTAGTTTATGCTTAAAAAAACTGTTGATAAGTTTTTAAGTATAGATCATCTATGATCTTGTGGTAACCGAATGCGTAGTTGTCAACAAAAAGCTTACTCTTATTCATCTTTGATTCAGTGGACATTTTAATATTACAATATTAGCAATATAAACAATTTTGTTTATATTTAAAATAAATAATCAAATTATGACACATAATTTTTTGAACTTTAAAAATTCAATGACTGCATAAAATACATCTATGATGTTGTTTAGTAAATATATAAATTCACACACATACATAGTCCTGACCCCACACTAAGATCGAGTCTTGTGTCGTTGGGTATCAGAAACTACGAAAGACTTTTCGGTCTCACAAACACCCAGACCCGAAACAAATACCTGTGGATTACACATATATTTGTTTCGGTGCGGGGATCGAACCCGCAGCCTCTCGTTTCACAGGAGGCGTCTAACCAACTGCGCCACGGAGGCTGTCAAATTAATGTGTCTGTTGTGGGTTAGCATTTTGCACGCATCAAATTTGCAGATTAAACAATTAACGATGGCTCGCTCGTTTGATCATCAAGGCTTTGTTATTAGTACTTCAGTTAACAGCTATAGTATTATAATATGGCTGTCTCATGAAATAGTTTTCCAATAAAGATCTTTAATATAAATTTCCTATATTATACCTGAATACTATATTTCCAGAAGGTGATCGATGGAGTAAAATAAAATTTAACATCTGGAATCAGATTATTTTCTGCGTATCTAAGAAAATATATTTTAGAAAGTATATATATACACATATATATACGCCATTCGTCTTCAAAAATCATGTTTATTAGTGTGCATATTTGTGAATGACTATATTATATTTCTGATTATTGGCGAAGCGAATATATGCGAAATATTCATTACATTTTATATTTTCCTACAATAATATGTTAAAATGAATGAAATCTTATTTCACAATTCGCGCTTTCTTTCCGTCATATTTTATAGCGGTCATACCGATTTTGCTAGGTATCAGATTAGTTAGTCGGCTTGGTAAAGTCCCATTTTTTGTGAATTTAATGACTTTCCGTGCCCCATGTGCAATAAGGTTTGCGTTTGTATGTCTGTTTGCTTGTTGGCCTGTTTGTCTCTTAAAAGCAGTACAGAGGTTGGCATTGAGTTTGAATATAAATAAAACAGTACGGAAAATAATATGTTGCTGATGTGGACTGGACTCAAAAGTATGCAGATAGCATCCCGGGCGGAGCCGGGCAAGCCCCTAGTTTTTACAAATAAGTTGTTAAATGTGCTGTTGCAAGCCGAAGTTTCCTAACTGTACTAAATGCGGATATTTATGCTCTTATTAAGTTATAAAGAAAGTATTTCAAGGAAAGGAATATTTAACTAAATAAATAAATAAATACACCCAACAGTCACATACACAGTCCTGACCCCACACTAAGATCGAGTCTTGTGTCGTGGGTATCAGAAGCTACGAGAGACTTTTCGGTCTCACAAACACCCAGACCCGAAACAAATACCTGTGGATCACACAAATACTTGTTTCGGTGCGGGGATCGAACCCGCGGCCTCTCGTTTCACAGGCGGCGTCAAACCAACTGCGCCACGGAGGCTGTCAATATCCAAAATATTTTAGAATTGGTTTTATACTACTCAAATTTACTTAATTCATTTAATAATAATTATAACTGTTTGTAGAGCAGTTCGTTCATTCAGGTGGTATTTATAAAAAATAGAAAAAAAGAAAAGTATATCACAGACAAAAAAATAAACTATTATTTAATAATATTTAACGAGTTGCAAATCCGACTCTGGTTGCGTTCTACGAACTGGGAGTCACGAGCTGCCTGTAGTAGTGCTGGATGCTCTGAGTTAGTTCACTCCGAACATCCACGTGGAACGGACAAGACAGTCCAAAATACTAGAACCAATCGGAGTGTTGGTCTTAGTAACTACAATATGATAAAATTGCTTTGTTGTGATACAAAGCCAGGTGGAAGCGGTGACATTTATTTCAAGAAATTTTCGCCTGAGCCAAGGCCCCAGCTGATTGTACCAAGGCGCTCGCAGAACGCGGGCATTGCTACCCCTCCTCTTCCTGAATACAATGAAGCAAACGATCTACAGACGCAAATAAAAAAAGAAGGGAAAATTACAAACATAAACGTAAGCATCACTTTTATTACCTTTATAAATTTAACAATAGTTTGTTTATATCACAGTTAATTGCTTTTTTTTTAATTAACATTTGTTATTTTTTGTTGTGCGTAAATATTATACATAAGGCAACTTAGTTTTAAGTAAATTAATTATAATCAATGTGCAAAAGCGAAAGTACTTATACTCATGGCAAAAGCGTGCTGCAAATGTATATATACATACAATATCTCCACTGATTTTATTATGTCTACCATACGCCATGTATAATCAAAATAAAATTTCACATACCAATTTTCTTGAATATCATAGACAATATATGCGTAGTTATTTTTGTAGTCAGTGATTTATAAACTAAATGAAATTATAAATTAGTTTTTATTTTCACAGCTTCCGGCCGACGAACAGGGCACAAAACCAGCTGCGAAGAAAGCCTCGACGTTCAAAGAGACACACCTGTAGATGCATAATATAATGTAATTTTCTGTAACTTTTTGCGCAATGTGTTCCATTATACGACTTCATCCTGTAATAACTTGTAGATATATAGTTTAAAACAAAATCATGATTATCAAACATTATGTAATATAAAAATTACAATCTCTTTGTTAAATGACTCTTAATATTTCATTCCATTTACTTAGTAATCACTAATAAAAAATTAATATGTAACATTAAAAATACATGTAAGTAATAAATGATGTAGTGTCTAATGTTGTTTCATTTATATGCCCTTAAATTTTTTTTAAACAAAACGCATACAAAAAATACCATATTCCTTAAATTCAATGTTAACGAGAAATGGTAAATATCTTTATATTCCACTTAGTATCAGTTTCAGCGTCATTCATTCAGTCTAAAGTACCTAAATTACTTTTGCCTACATACATAAATTCACGCCTTTATCCCCGAAGGGGTAGGCAGAGGTGCCACCAGGACACCCACATTTCACCTTGTATCTTCCGTCCAACGATGTGAGACAGACACTTTTGCCGAGACAGTATAAAATTAATACACTACTCACAAAAATTAAAGGATATTTTATTTGATCAATTTTTTTTGGTGTTTTTTGAGAGTCTGTATCTTGGAGAAAATTGATTGTTAAGAAATTCGAAAACTAAAACTTGGAAGCTTGAAGTGTCTATTTTGCAGATCAGTGCCAATATTTTTTTTTACAATTGCGGAGAATAGCGAAAACGTTAGAAAAAAGGATTTGATTAAAATAATATGGATAATCACTAAAAAAATATTCTTAAGTTACAAAGCCATTAGCATGCGAAAAATGCTCATTACGACGATTTTTGCTGAATACAGTAAGTTCAAACCTTCCGAACACTAAGATAATCAAATCGGAGCAGTTTGAAATTTTCAGAGTCTCTTTAGAATACTTTAAGGTTGAAAAGTGACCGACGATATCCTTGGTTTGTTTCTTTTATCCAAAGATATGCAGTGTTTTCCGAATATCCATAAATAACCGTTTTTTTTCCTTTTTTTCAGTCAACAATTTTACTTAGAAATACTATTCATTATCATAAGACTTTAATACCAACTTATAAAGTATGTTTTGAAGTTACTAAAATTCTGATGTTGTTTTCCCCATGATTGATATTCATGGAGTAATCCAATGTCAAAGTGTGATAGGCCATTTTTACTTTGATTTACCCTAAGTCAGCTCCAAATCATGTCACGGAGGTTTCTGGTATATCGAATTAAAGGCAATTAAATTATCTACGGGAATTTTATAATGATGTCACCAAAAAAATACTACCCATGTAAATGCACGGTTTTGAATTCCAGAAAATTTTGGATATTTTTTTTTCTCGTTCGTTTTCTTACGATTGCTTATCAACTTAGCAAGGAATCAAGAAATAGAGCACAGATCTGCAAAATAGACAATTCAAACTTCCAAGTTTTAGTTTTCGAATTTCTTAACAATCAATTTTCTCCAAGATACAGACTCTCAAAAAACACCAAAAAAAATTGATCAAAAAAAATATCCTTTAATTTTTGTGCGTAGTATATATTATTATTTCTACGTACATGATGGCACCAAGTTTGCATAAGCCCTCTAATCACTGGTATGCTGATTTGAGGTCATAATACGGGTTCAATAATAATATGGAACACCAAACTCCTCGGTTATAAGAAAAATGTAGAAATCATGCTCTTAATATAAATTGAACTGCGTAATATTCCAATTAAGTCACATAAACTATCTCGCTATAAATTTCAACCACTTAATATTATATCCTGCTCGATACAATTACACTCAGCAAAGTAGCCTAGCAACTCGCTGGTGTGCTTTAGTTACCTACAGCTGTTTTATCGCGTAAAAATAGCCTAGGTTATTAACAATTTAAATTTACGTTTAAATTGTTAATAACCTATAAAGTTCACTGTTGTCTCAAATAGATAGTTGATTTATAATATGTTTGTTAATCACATAACTGACCTTTTACTTCTAATTACTAAATATGGCATGACATTCTATAGTTTACTAGGCATGTATAGTAAATATCTCAAAACCTCCAGATTATGGCATGTATTATGTAATTTCATTAATTATATCACCGATTTCACCAGATCTTTAACTTGACTATAAAGCTATGTTCCTTGAATAGTTTCATAAGTCACTAATCATTAATCAGTGAGTCAAAGGGATTTCACCTCGGATTGAGACATCGACATAACAACACAATAAATATTAATTGTATGTTAGTGTCATACACTTTGACACGCCTTTTAGCTAATGGACTTTTTTTTATTTTCTGCCTAAAAATGTTTGGCATAAAGCTACTAATTGACTTAAAATTATTCTTCAAGTTCAATAACAGTAAAGACGTTAGCACATTTAAAAAATACTAGTCCCAATGTTGGTTTAACTGTACCTCAATTAAAAGCCATTCAAACGTGAAGAGTTACTCGCGGCGGAAATCGTATGCGATTATCGCATGACATAACCGCCATAGATTATAGTGTTCTGACAAATGTATACACGATAAAAAAAAATCATATCCTTACAATAACCTAACCTTCGCTTTGTCTTGACCTCTGTATTCGTACTCATTGACATCCAAATCGCAAAATTTTAGGATAAATAATCGGTTTATCCTATTATTAACAGGATGAATATGTTGGCCCAAGTGAAACTAGTTCATGTTGATATATGGTTCATTATGAGAATTACCGCCACGGATGAGAGAGACCGCCAATCGGTAATTACAAAAGTAGCAAGAAGACGGATCAGAGTACCAGTGCGGAAGTCAGCTTCGTCGTTGCCTTCCTCACTGTCTTTACCTTTTAATTTAATTTGCCTCATACAAAGTATACAGGGTATATCAAGACCGCGACCAAAAACGAAGCCAGGTGGTAGTATTAGTGACTTCAGACATAAAGCAACTAAAAATTTCGCAATTTTTTACTTATCGTCGTATTTAGGTGATAATAACATAGTTTTCCTAAAATAATTATGTACACCTTTTTATTTTTTAAGACGCAATGGTACGATAGGGTTTAAATTACTATTTTCGCAATAACTAGGTATTTACTACCCAAACACAATGATTTTCAATAAATTGCAAAAAAAAAAACTGTCGCTTATTTTACGAATTTTTTATTTGCATTGTGTCTGTAACCACTAAAACTACCACGCGGCTTCGTTTTCGGTCGCATATTAAACTGCAACAACTTTCATAAAACAACAAATATAATCGTGCTTACGTTGCATAAGATAGCATGTTTAGTTTCCTTTATTAAAATTATCGTAGTTACTTAGAATATTTGACAGATTTCGTGGCGCAGTTATTTAAGACGCTGTAAGAGGCCGCAGTTTTGACACCAGTTTTGAGTTTCGAGACAAATGTCTGTGTGATCTACAAGTATTTGTATCGGGTCTCGGTGTTGTGAGACCAAAGTCTTGTTGTTTCCGACATCTACGTCTCGGGACTTGTCTCATTTTGTGTTCAGAAGTAGTTGTGTGATTGTACGGAGTCTAAATATCGACTGACTGTTATCTCATCATACGGTACTTCACGCTTGACTTAAAAAAATAACTAAATATTATTTTGATTACATTAACTCTTTTATTTGCAAATCGGATTATTTTTGTGCTTTTTGGAATATAAAGGTATTTTTCTGTATATTTTAAATATGTAAAGCGTGAGCCGAAAAGTATGTTTTCGCCTTATGCACCGCATATAACACAATAGTCCATCAACGTTAATCTATTTGAATTTTGGAGTGCTTTTTTAGATTTCGAGATTTATTTATTTATTTAGGGATATACATTTTATTGCACACACACAAAAAAAAACAAATAAAATGAAAATCACATACATAAAAAGTACAATTGGCGGTCTTATCGCTCAAAGGTTCGAGCTCCCATTGTTCAACCATGGAACATTTCATGGATTTAAGAAAAGGATTATCAGAAGGTAGTTTACAAGTATGAGACAGAATCTAACGCTGAATAGTAAATCAAATACAAATAATTTAATAACTATGTAAAATAAAATATGAGATCTATTTTAACACGTATTCGTGTGCAGTCAAGTAAATATGTCAGCCAAGTGAAATCTGCATGAAATTCAGTTCATTGTGTATATTTCCAGCGCATGGAGAGTACCCAACGAGCATTCACACAATACGTCCTTTCAAATTTTTTTCTGCTGCATATTTTAACACTTCAGACATCTTGATACCCTCTACAAGTGCAGTCACTCTACACAAAAATCTAAGAAATAACTGATTGTGAAAACTTTACACATCGGCCATACCGTACATTGCCATTTACATAGTCTGCGATCTTATGGCGTCCAAATCCGTTGTTGTCAAAGAAATAAGAATAGTTTTTCTCTCCTCACATTTTATTGCATGGGACATGCTAATAATTTTCGATTACGAGTATAATTGCTTGTTTTTTTTATAAAAACATTCATAACATCTTTTTGAAATTTTATTTGTAGTTCCTGAAGCCACACGCCAATATAAATGAGGTGACTTATACCTACCTATATTTGTAAAGTATGACGTCACCGGTTTTCCGGCAGTTTCGGTGCATTATTCTTGTCGGGCTACTGGCACAAATAGCATTAAATTCCCAAAACTCAACTTCTGGTTTTCAATCGATTTCCATTTCGCAGTATTCATAACTTCAAACCTGTATTATTTTGGAGTCTGACCTGAAATATCGTATGCAAATCAAAAATAAAACCGGAACAAAGTATATTAGAGATAATCCGAACGTTTTTACAAATTTCATGATAAAAAAGAATCATAAGTTCGTGTATGTGCTTGATAAAAGTATTTTTCGGTGCGTATTTGGTGTGTTATGATTTTAAAAGTGCAGGCCATTAATCCTAATTAAGTTTTGACTGTCTTTTGTGTAAATCTACGAACATCGATAAACTTTTTTTTTTAATTCATATAGACACAAAACATTATGACAAAAAATACCCTTGTCCGATTCACCACCCCCATTTGGGTATGCCAATTGTAGTATGCCTTATAGCAAGAATTTTAAATTATTTATTGATCAACTTTGACACGTGATACTGAAAAAAATATTTACTGTAGTGTAGAGCTGCCCTCGCCGAAATACCCACATACTAACTCTTTTCTGTATACTCGTAGTTATTTTTAATTCTTCTGCTCCGTCTAATCTTAAAGAACGTTTTCATTTCTTGCATCTTTCCAATCCTCTTTCCTTACGTTCTTCTGATACCTATCTCCTTAATTAATTTGTCCATTTTTTATCCCTATATGACCTACTCATTTACTGTCAGGCTTTGAAATGGCTTTCCAATCAATTCAAGAGCATTAAAATCACTAGCTCGGTTAAAATACAAAACATTACTTATCAAATTACTTATTAGTATGTGCAATTAAATTAAGATTAAATACCATTAATAATTATTTGTACCAATTCAATGTGTATATTTTTCTTTTATATTTATATGACGAACGCGAATTATATAATTCGCCGTATTACATATCAGCGCATCAGATTGTAAAACGTGTTATATAATGCGTGTTCCCAACAATCAGGCGGATTGCAGTACGACTGAAATAACATAAGTCGTAATGTGAGCGCTAATCGCGATCGCGTCAAAGCGTCTAACTAATGCGGCCACATACCCAAAATGGGACCCACCATGTGGTAAAAAAGAAACAACCCATAATTTAACAGCAGGTCAATAAAAAGGTTCGATCATAAGGTTTATTTTTCATTCATTTAATGTTCACATTTGTTTAAAGAATAACGTTTTGTTTACAATTGATTTAATAAAGCAAATGAACAATTATGTTCCATTGTGTAGTACAAATATTTTTTTAATAATTAAATACTAATATCGCTTATTTCTTTTTAAATAAAATATTGTTTAAAATAAATTTCAAAGGTTATATAAATTGGACTAGCTTTGGATTCCGAGGTATAAATATTACGGCGCTCCACTAAAGTATAAACTAGAAAAGAGCACCTCAAAATTTATAATATCACCCACTTTCAAAACTCTTGGAAAACTTTCGAGGTAACCTCCATTTGTGAACCGAATGACTGGACTACATGTATATTTACGAATAAATATATTTTTATATCTCCACTGTTATGAATTCCAACTCATTATCGTAGCAAAAGGTCTCTCTTTTGAGACTCATGGGATAAATAAAAAACACTTTTATCACGAATTTATTACCATTTATAATTTCATCATAAATTACAATTACACATACATATATTTATAAATTATTATTTTTTGTCTCCGCTGTTCACGTGTTATAGAATTATGAATATTTAAGAAACTACTTTGAATATAGTTACGATTTATCATGAAAAATTGACAGACAGTTAACAGCTAACTTCATCATATCGATGTCGAATGGGTACATCTTAAAAATTTTACTCTCTAAACCAAACATCCCAAAAGAAGTATAACTTTAAATAACCAGGAGTATATGTTTCCAGCGCCGCGCTCTTCTCAACGGTATTGAAACTGTTGCTATTAAAGTTTGCGTAGCAGCCGTTCGAATTTCCTTATCAAATTATACAGTAATAACCGCAAGCTAATACTGAGTAAACCTATCGCCGGATACAGCATACATAGTATGTGTATGCCTGCATCACACGTAGCTGAAACGGTAACTGTAGGTGTATATCTACTGACAATTAAAATATGCAGAAAAGATAAGACAGCATAAGAAATGCATTGGAATGTAATTTGTAACGCCCTTGCAAAACAATCCCCAAGAAGTTAACACTATCCTGCCACTAGGGCTTATTGTATAAAAGCTTTGCCTCAGTTTAAATCTTCTTATTATATGAAACTATTGTGAACATAATACTCGTAGCACAACATTTAATTCAGCACTTGATCGCTACAACTTAGCCAGGTTGCGCGAACTTTTTATACGTCAGAAATTGTTGTGGAGTTTTTTCGATGCGTAGGTTTCCACGCGATGTTTTCCTTTACGCTTAAAGTACGTAATTAATTAAAAATTGACTCCAAAATGACTAAGTACTTTTTCCTGGTATACAAACCGGGACCAACTTGGTATTTCGCGAAATCCGAACCGATACCAAGAAGCCAAACGCAGTTCAGCATTTATTAGTATAATGTATTAAATCCATAAATATAAAATTAGATTACAGGAAATGAAAATTCTACTACTGAGTTGTGCGCTGGATAAATCAAATTTTCTACGAATGAATGAGAATTCTAGCGCGGAAAATTCCTTTCCGGCAAAAAGGAAGCGCTCGACGTTTAGATAGATTCAAGGTGAGCCTTGATAAGAGGGAAAAAATTATAATGTTCATAGAACAACATGCTATAAAGTATATTCAAGATGAATTTTAAAGCTGCGTCTACATATAAGGATTCGAGTATTGAGTTCCTTCATGAACAATAGAATAAAGCTTAACGCCTTCCACTGCTAGTGGTAAGTCTCCTCAATTTATATTATTGATTTAATTTAACTTACGTTACGTAATCTAATATATAATAACAAATCAATAATTTAATCATATAAATCATAATGAGTAATTTAATTTTAATAATTGGTTTAAATTTGGCAATATTGAGTTAATTAAAATCTATACGCAAAGCAGCCCTTGACAAAGTAAAAAGTAGTACCCACGTGACAGAGCTTAGGAAGACGACTTCTTTATCATTCTTTGTGCATATTACAGACCAATTTAATTAGTAAACCAATTTATTTGTCTTTCGAATTAATCATAACAATAAAATATAGTTCGATGAATTCGGGCTATTCAAGACTGGGTTGGTCGATGCTTACTTGGGAAGACTTACATAGATCAAGATGTGTTACATATCTAAATAAATACACACAACAGTCACACATTCCTGACATATAAAACACCAAGTCTTGAGTCATGGGAAGAAAGTGCGCAAGATTTCTGTATCGTAATACCCAGACGAGCCGCAATCGAACCTGACGACTTTCTTCACAGTAGGCTTAGAAACAAACTGCGCTAGAGAGGCTTTTGTTTGGCAGCCAGTTCCAGTTATGGACATAGGTCTTTATAACTTTTGCATTGTGCTTCATTTCCATTTATCAAATAATTTTTCAATGTAATTTTGTATTCCCATTTTCAATTCTGTGTAGATGTTTTCTGTGAAATAACTGTTGGTAATCGGAACTGATTCGAATGTACATCACGTTTATTATTTTTGTTTTTTGTGTTTATTTTCTTGTATCTTTTTAACACATACTTATGATCTACCATTTAGTTTTATGGCACCTATTATTACTGGTAGGGATCAATTATTGTAATTCGTTCGTAATTAATTTCATACGTTGTGAAATAACTATTAATACAGGCTTCGGTGAATATTTGCAAATTGGTGTGTATTGTACATTGTTATAAATATGTTTGAATTTCGTGCCACGTTTTTCATCTGTGCAAGTTGTCAGTGACAATCAGCTTGTGATAGAGGAGCCAGTGATGCTAAGTAAGGAGTAACTCGAGCCCACTTGGGACGATGATAATATGTTGTAGTTTTAATAAAAAGAAAAGGTTCTATAAAGATTTCCCATTCAAGGGTAAGGAAAGCGCCTACCGATTTCCAATTATGCAAAAAATCCATTAAATTGGTATACAAGCGTGTCAAATATTAATATTTTCGATGCTCCAGTGGCTCCATATATTACAAAAACCTCAAACGTGTTCTTTGTTGCCGAAGTCTTCCTAATTATATTTCACACCACGGGGAGAGTGTGTGTGTTAGTTATTCAGTTCCCAGCCTTCCTGGCCGACGCATGGGAACCGAATCAGCTGATCCCGCTGATACATAAAGCAACGTCGGCTTACTGATTAAAACCTTGCATTATTTCCGATCATGTTAGTGCGACCGCGCAGAGTGCGGCACCGTAGAAGATGTCCAGCATTTGTTGATATTGTGTGTCAAGACGAAAATTGTAAAAGAGACTGATAAATTCATTCAAAATTAATTTGTTAGATGTTGGAATTTTCAAACCATTCTACCAGAGCCTCTCTAAAACAGCCCATTACTTTTAAGCTTATGAATAATATAGATTAAGATTTGAATTAACTTTAGATGATTTGTTTGACATGTTGTAAATGTCGCCAGAAACCCCTAAATTAAACAAGAATAGAAAAAAAAAAATGGTGCAACCGGAAAATGCAGTAGGCCAGAAGCGTTAGCACTACAAAGTTTCACATCGTTTCAGACACATTTCACCCGGCTCAAATTGAGTGCGATCCCATGCATCTTACAGGTTTGTTCGGGCGATGTTACATCAAAATCAGCTCCCGCGGCGAATATAGATGACGTCTGTTTCTCAAAATCATAATGAGGGCACCCAGTCCTCGTAGCGCGCCTGATGGTACCGAAGGATTCTATTGGTCACCAATTACAATAAGCAATATTTATATTTACATTTATATTTTTGAGAATTGATCTTGTGTCGTTATAAAGTACGCAGAGTTGATACCGGCACGTGTCGGTCTGTGTATAGACAAAAGATTACGCCACACCCTTTGTTCCGGTGCTGCGAGAATTTCAGTGAGGCGCCACATTCACGCGCGGATTTTGGGAATACTTTAAAAGCAAATTATTAAACAACATTCCGCATGACCAACGTGCGGTGTATCAGTACCTATTCGAAATGAAAGGACATGGCACGCCGATATCTATAGTGTGCATACGCTCACTCAACGGCCTTTATTAACGAGATCAAATAATTATTTCATTTTAAATAAACACATGTACAGTTAATATATTTAATAATAGTGACATTTTATTAATTAAAATCGGTTATTTGAAAGCGTAGGTGTTACACATGTAGTATCTAATAATTAATATTGTACTAGCTGTGCTTTGTCGTTATTTCGGTATACGAATGTTGTTGCTTGAAAACTTATTTAATTAATATGTGGCGCAGAACTCAGCCTCACTCACATTCAAATAGCAGGCGTCTTAATCATGTCATTCATGTCTTATTAAGGACGATGTTATGGTATTCATATATATTATCGGATTTGACCGTGCTATAAGCGCATCGGCTTAGACGTTAGTTTAGGTACACTAATCGACCCCCGCACGGGTACCTACAGATTTCTACACATGCCAGCACACGTTCGTGAACCCCATGGTGTAGGCACTATGAACGCCCAGAGTGTGGTATGCCAGTATCAGCGGCCTTATAGCCCGACAAATTTGCGTATATTCGAATTGACCTCTCATTATACGAGTATACGGAGAGAGCGTAGGAGGAGGGGAGTATTCTAGGATTAGCGGATGCGTCTTGCCGCGACTTCTTTCCGTGTGACCGCCAGGTGTAGTACCATTACTGATCCTTCTAAATTCTTAGGGGTATCCATGATAATGTTATAATGGATACCCATCTACTTATAATGTTTCGGTAATGTTATTTCCCTGTTCTATGTGCCCACTGCCACCCATAATCTTCAACATCGCCTTAGCCTCAAGAAGTCTACTGCCACAGCAACATGTAATCCGTTAGGCTAAGCCTGTAACATTTCTTCACCTACTGTTCTATTCATTTATAATTTGATATCGTAGAATATCTATATTCACCCTCTTGATTGATCGCCGGCTCATGGCAAATTATTAACCAAGTAGACCAAGTATGAACTTCAGATTTCATTTTTTATATTCCATCAAACTTGTGCAGCCCTCACTCTGCCTATCTATCTATATCAGCCCATATACGTCCCACTGCAGGGCACGGGCCTACTCTACAATCGAGAGAATCGATTGAGAGTGGTTAGGCCATATAGTCCACCACGCTGGCCTAGTGCGGGTTGGCGGACTTACATACTGTAGAAATTCTTTAAAATCGCTACGGTATGCAGGTTTCCTCACGATGTTTTCCTTCACCGTTAAAGTGCGTGGTGATTGACTATCAATACACACATAACTCCGAAAAGTCAGAGGTGTGCCCTGGGATTTGAACCCGCGACCACCGTGAACATGTAGGCAGCCGCGTCTGGTCCGTTTACCAACAGGCCACCACGCACTTCACTCACTCACGCACCTCACTCTGCCTATTCACGACAATATATAATGTACCTTTAGTAAATTATCGATTTTGCCTTTTTCAATTTTCGCAGAATCCGTTCTTTTACGTGACCCTGTTTTCGTGCATTCATGGAAAAAGCGCAGGTGGATTCCATTGTCTATACGTTGATAGACTTGGGACAGTGATTTAAACAAGATATGGGGACTTTCATTCTCTGTCAGCTTTGGTGATTAAATAAAACACAGGCAAGCCTGGATGCGCGTTTTTCTAAATAAAAACTGTAAACAAATTCGCAGAAATGGAGCTCGCGCCACTGCGTCAGTATTGAGTTGCATGGAGGTCCATTCTATAACTACAGTACACGTGAACCCAATTCCAGGAACTAACAGATATCGATCGATATTTTTCGATGATTGGAGTACTATCGCACGATTTATATATTATACTATTGTGGGCTGGAAATTGTTAAGAATATTCCACAGTGGATTGTTGATTTGTGATCAATAATTAAAGAAGATAAAAGATAACTTTAAAAAATTAAAATGGCTTCAAAATTGTAATTAAAAAGAGTAATAAAATTAATCTTTTCAAATTCTTAAATAACTAAATATGTCAACTATTTTTTAGGATCGGTGCCAGCCTTAATATTAACGACCAGCTGCACCTCGCAGTTTCATTTCGAATTCGTTTTCATTTAGCAGCCAGGTTTCCACTAAAGATAGCTGTCAAACACCATACCTCTAATTTTTTATTGCGATGAATGGCGAGACGAGCATGCCATTCGCCTGATGATAAGCGATAAGACCGCTCATGGACAGTAGACAACCAAACAACACAATAAATCTCAAAGCAATGCTTGGCATTCCACTGCGCTCGCCATCCTGAGACATAAGATGTTAAGACTCATTATGTCTAGTAGTTACTCTGGCTTCAAACCGGAACACAACAGTGCATGCACACTGCTGTTTGGCGGGGAAAATAGACATTGCGGTGGTTGCCTACCCAGGTGGCCTCTCACACATATGCGGACTAAATATATTTTCTCTAGATACAGTTATGAGAATATAAGAATTTCGGGACCACATCAATTTAATAAATTCTGTACCCATCCGGCGAAGTTTATCGATCCATCCATAATAATTTATTTTTTTATCACTGGCATTATACGATACTCTGTCTGGACGTGATTTGCGCTCACTATCAGGTGTAGTGCAGTCACTATGCCACACTAAATAAAAAAATAATCCTTTAAATATTTACTGATTTAAGACCGCCGTTCCTTTAATAAAACACTTGTCTGTATACGTCGTTAGGCGTCGAAACAAGGCAAAGATTGTCATAAAGTGGATCAATTATCCTATGAAATTAAGTGTCGATCTCATTAATTATGATCTTTTGCCTCGTTGAAGACAGAACGGTCTACTGAGGTTGAGGTCGCAGGTTCGAACCCGAAGATACACGTTCTAGCTCATAATAGAATTATGTGTTTAAATAAATCTTACTTTAAATGATCCACTGTAGAGCACGAGGTTTCTCTTTCATTGAGATCGTTGGCTTTTAGCGTTGTGTGTTAACTACACATTCTATAGAAATTCTTAACAGTCTTTCATGGTATGCAGTTTTTCTCGACATGTTTTCTTTTACCATTAAAGTACCTGATAGTCGACAAATGACACATATGTGACTCAAAAAAGTCAGAGGTCGGTGTCTTCAAATCCACGAACATCGCCTAAGCAGTACACGTCAGGTCCAGTACCAAAACGCCAACATGCCCTTTGTGTACCATCTACATTCTGCAGGGGCCCACTTTTCACTCTCATACCATATTGTATTTAATAATATTATAACAATGAACCAACCCATAGGACACGACTCTCCTCTGCAATAGATAATCCGATTGAATTCACTTTGTGCTTACTTGCATTTATTTTACTCTCACTTTAAAAGCATTTGCTCAATACTGCGTGTCAAGCCAGAACCTTGTTGAAAAATGACAGGTGGGGAAAAAATGCCAAGGGCTTCGGCGCAGTAAACGTATCATACTCGGACATAACGGTTTTACGGAACTGTATTACTGTCAGTCCAGTTTTAAGTGCATTTCGCCTACATGTACTTTATACCTACTATTTATTGAACGAATTACCGGACCCCTACTACTGGCTAACTACTGGACTTAATGAGACTTAACATCTTGTCATAATGAAACATGTTATTGGTTTAAGGACCACTATTTGAATGAGATTCAAACTTATTTATACTATTATATATATACAATAATTGTCAATTCCTAAACGCATTTATACGTGATTTTATCTTATTGCTACGTCCTACACATTTGAATGCGTAATGTATTCCTATTGTTAATTTTTTTTTGCTATCTGGGCAAAACGATTTATCGCTACCGCTGCCTGGGGGGAGGCGAAGCGGTGATGTTGAACTGCTCATGTTTTACACTGAACTGAATTAAGATGATGACAAGACAATTGGAATAACAGTTTACATAATTATAAAACGATAGCTGCGGAAAAACCAAAAATATGTGTTACAATGTTTGTTATTACTTATAACGTCCAAATTAACAAAGTAACAATGTAGCAGTCCTCGTTACACTAGTGTATTTTCTACATATTTTAAACGTACATTAATTATGTTACATTCATCCACATTATGTTTCTTATTAAATTTTGTGGTAGCAGTGCAATGAGTTTAAATTAATGCAGCCTGCTAAAATTTAAAATATAATTAATTCCGTTCTAAGCTGTTGCTTAGTTGTATTTTAGTTGAGCTTTACGCTTTTTCAAACGCGCTTGAGAATAAATCTTCCAAGGGTATGGTTAGTGTTGCCGGGCGCCGTCGGATGTTGCATGTTGTATCTCACATGTTCGCAAGACACGATGAGTGGAACATAGCTGACCGTATTAAACTATTAAATTATCATATTCAAAACTCAAAACTTTGAGCTACCCGACAAAGATATTACCATCGGGGCGACCGTTGAGTCGAGGCACTACCAAAATACCAACACCGGCATGCCAACCAAAAACCATACGGTGGTCCTCTTCAGCGCATTGGTGAGGCTCCGGGATGCAGAAGCAAAACGCCATAGCCCTGCCGGAACCGCTCTTGCGCGATGCCGCAATACGGCCCACTCTTCGGACCTACACCTCGTAGTCGCTTTTGATGGGCGCTACGCAGCCCCCTGTTGCGAGGCCGCGACTACCATTGCTCCCTTCTTATTGTTAATGCCTAAATGCGCTCTTACATGTTTCTATCTTATTGGTAAATAAGAATTACATTACAACTCCACCGAAAAGTCTGCTATTTTTCCCCTTTTCAAAGAGAAAACAAAACAATTAGGTCTTATAAACTATTATCAATTTTAACCCATCATTACACATTTTTTTAGAAACCCAACTTTAAGTAAAAAAGTAGATAGTATATCATACAATAAAATTTAACATTTTGTTTTTTCAGGGATATTGTATCGTGCTAAAAAAAAAGAAGGCTTCCTACATATGATAGAACTACCATTTGACCATTCTAACGACACACGGAGCAGAGTCGCTATTATTAGTATGTCCAGTTTAATCAATGTCGATATAATTGTGTAGACCGGTAAGAGAAGGCTTTCGTATCGAAAGCTCGGAATATTGTTTCTTCATCTGAAGGACTGAAACGCCAGTTCGTTTTTAATATTTTCTTAATCGAGTTGTACCAAAAGTGTATTATTACTGACATTTCGATATTCTATTTTTATCTGTAACTAGCTTCTGCCCGCTAACTTCGTCTGCGTGATTAACTTTGTTTAAAAAAATATACATGTATAGATTATTTGGTATTTCTCATCCCGTCCCGTCCCGTTATATCCCGCCCGTCCTATCTCATTCTCACTCAAGGTATGTAATCCACGCCCATCGCATCCCTTTGAGTATAAAAAGTAACAAATATATCGGATTTCCCTCCTCATCCCACGGGAACACTTAATTTATCTGGATAAAATGTAACCTAAGTGTTAATCCAGTGTTAATATGGGGAATATTAGTTTTTCTCATTTATCTTCCATAATACAAAGAAACACCCTGTATGTAAATAAGACATTTACCAGTTTTTAAGTTGGACTTGTACCTATATAACTGTGAAACTGCATCTCATTTCGTCTTGTAGTTTTTGCGTTATGCGCAAGTAAATAAAAAGAAACATCCTGTATGTAAATGAAATATATACCAGTTTTTAAGTTGGACCTGCACCATTGTAATTGTGAAAACTGCATCTCATTTGGTGCGGTAGTTTATGAGTAATGTGCAAGCAAACAAAAAGAAACACCCTGTATGCAAATGCAACATATACCAGTTTTTAAATTGAACCTGCAGCAATACAACTGTGAAAACCGCATCTCATTTGGTGCGGTAGTTTATGAGTAATGTGCAAGCAAACAAAAAGAAACACCCTGTATGCAAATGCAACATATACCAGTTTTTAAGTTGAACCTGCAGCAATACAATTATGAAAACCGCATCTCATTTGGTGCAGTAGTTTTTGCGTGATGCGCAAGCAAACATACAGACAGACAGACAGACAGACAAAAATTCTAAAAAATATTGTTTTGGATTCTGTTGCTGTTATAAAGACCCCCCGCGTTGAAATTTCTTAAATATCTTCCATGTACAGACATCGACCATTTACATTTTTATTATATGTATATATATGTATAGATATGTAATTAACAGGCCAGCGTGGGCTGCTCATATATCAATGTTTTAAATATTCAACGTGGAAATGTCAATCCCAGTTTAAGCTAAAAGAACGTCATCAATACGTCTATACATATAAATAATATTGAAGTGTCTGTTAGTAAAGTTAAATTAACGTTTCTTTTTCAACTACATATCATTATTTACACGATACCTTTACCTATAGTCCACTTTAATTGGAAATGTGCAAATGCCGTGATATAGATTATGTAATAAGAACTTCAATATTTAATTTAATAGCTTATTGTATGCAGCATAAGCAACTTTTATTAAAATATTGCAGAGTATTCCGCGCAAATAATACACATCATACATGGTTCTGGCTTTTAAAATTTTACATTTGGAAGAGTGTTGAAATTTTGTCCGCGAGTGCTGAGTTTTTAAGACGTAGAGTAGACTAGATAAATTTAATGACGAATTATGTCGATTTAGATTTTTTTTTGGGGGCACGGCAGTTGGAATATATTTAGTGTTTAGCGTATAAATCAAGGAAATACTAAAATATTTTTGGATTAATTTTTCTCATTTCTCTTCCATGTACAGACATCGATCGATTACAAATTTATTATATGAATAGATAAAGTAAATCACACAGGCAAAGTTGCGGGCAAAAGTTAGAGCTTGAATAAAATTTCACTAGTCATTTTGCACAAATTTCGAGGAAATCCCGGGGTATCTGGAATGGAACGAATTGGCGAAGTTTATTCAAACACTATTTACAAATCAAGTAAGCCGTGCATATCGTTTCATCATTTTATACTCGGAAATTCATTTTAAATATATTAATTCCCAGTTATTTCATTTTGAATGACATATAATATGTCGAACATCATCAATATTTACTTTGTTTGTTTTCTCTGTATGTATATATGGGTACATATACCTGTGATATCCGCTAAACGATATTAATATAGTAGCTAAATAAATCGCGAAAGATAATAAAAAATGTTAGGATAGAGAATTGGTATGCAATAGGCCAGGAATATTAATTTATCAAACAACCGAGGAATATTGATTTATCAAACAACCGAGTATGCTCTTTTAGTTTTCATCAAAATCGGGCTCGTGACTCTTTTGAGTATTTTTCGCTATTCCTGATAGTTTCGGATTTGGCCATCCAAACCCAATTAAAGTTATAAATGTACCCTACATATTGGTGATCACAGTAAACATTGCGCTATTTTCAGGGTTCCGTACTTAAAAAGTAAAAACGGGACTCTTATAGAATCACTTTATTTTCCGTCTGTATGTCTGTGAATAACCTTTTTCTCAGGAACGCGTGAAGGTATCAAGCTAACTGAAACTCACATCAAATACTCACATCTACTGCCCACTTGGAGCTGTGAAAAAATCTAACTTCTAAGCCAACGCAATCTAAAGGTGCAGCCGTTTATGATTCAAATGGACACTCGCAAGGGAAACGAAGCCTACAGGGTACTTCCCGTAAACTCAGAATCTTGCAATTTGGTACAAAGCAACGTCTTATGTCACAAATAAATGAAAAATTGCGAAAGGCATACATTTTTAGTTAAATCATTTAATAAAACAATTTTTAATAATTTTAAACTTATTACCCCTTTCGTCGTGAACGCGTAGAGGTATTAAATCGAAATAAATATAAATTACTCAATTCTATAATAACTTCAAGCTGTAACAAAATTAAACTTCTATGTCAACGCAATCAAAAGAAACAGAAATGCAATCCGCATATTTTGAAACTCGCAACTACTGGCAAGAGAATCAAAACCCAAAGGATACTTCTAGTCGACCTAGCATCTTGAAATTTGGCGTGAAGCAAAGTTTTATAGCACGCATAAAGGAACATTTTCGAAAACCTTCAATTTTTAGTTACCAGAAATTATACATATTTTTAATAATTATTTAATTATTACCCTTTTCCTCATGAACACGTAGAGGTATCAACTTGAAATTCATATCAAACACTTAGGTCCACAACGTTTTTTCGAACTTGTCAATGTTAAATGTTAAATGTTTTTGTTTTTTCAATGTTCAATGTGGTACACTTTTTTTTGTGTCACTATTTATAGACCTGGTTCAAATTTAATACTCAATTAATGTTTTTGTACCAGATTTCTAAAGGTGACCGAAAAACCCTTGTCAATAAATAACTTTGTGAAAAAAATAACTTTTGCAAGGCTGCTGTAAGGCTAGTGTAGGTATTTAAGTTATATTATGAAATAAATGATATGTGTTAATATAAAATATTAGGATTACTGAAACGGTAAAGAGAACTTTGTTTTAAATTTATGCTCCAACATTGTAATGTAATGTTATGGATTGTAATGTTATAGATTTCATTTAGCAATAAAAATACCATAACTATTACTTATATACCTACAGGTTTGTACGAAACCCTCGGTGCGCGAGTCCGACTCGCACTTGGCCGGTTTTTTTGTTCAATTAAGCTAACGTTAACGTGTCTATTTGTAAAACGTTATTGACATTAATACATCGCAATTCGGAATAGAACTATTAACTTATTTACATTAATATTCATTAATCTAGCCTTGCTTTGAACGAATTTCCCAATATATCAACAAAAATATCCAATGTTTATTTTCAACCTTTACTCAATTAAAGCGATGGGCTTAATGTGTGATTTTTTTTTTCTAGCTGAAAGCAGTTGAAATTGGTGCGTAAGTGAGATAATTATACAAAATTAATTAAATGTATGTAAAAAGATACAGATACCCACGACACAAGATTTGATTTTGATTTGATTAGCGACGGCTCTACATCGGCGTGACATACTGAGCATGAGGCTATCAATTATTGTCGACTGTTGAATAGGGCTCTTTACTCTGGAAAGGTGTGAAAAAAGTACTTCTTTCGTGTTCAAATTTCGGGGAAAATTATTGAAAGCTCTTCTGCCGAGCAAATCCAACGCATGTCGAATGGGATTAAGATCAGCGGACGGAGCAGGCCACTGAAATTCGGTGAAATTTCATTCGCGGAACACATTATTCACCAGCCTTGCAGTGTGTGTATTTGCATTATCATGTATTAACATGTTTTTTTTTTTTCGAATTGCTGTTGATGAGGTATGAGTATAGGCGAATTCCAGCCCACATCATTAACGTTCCGCCTTGGTGAGGATGAACTACCTGAGGATTCTAGAGGCGACACTGACGATCCGAAATTCACCAAACTTGCACTTCCTTAAATTGGAATGAAACCCGAATTAAGGAGGTTGTCGGTTCATCCAAAATATGCGTTAGGGCACAATAAACGCCCCTCTTAATTTCTACATCACAAGGCTGGGTTTCTTAGCGGTTTGCGAGCGTGAAGATTGACTTCATGTAACCGCCTTTTGGCAGTTTGGTCACTCCTAACCACTTGGTGCTGGGAATGGAGTTTCCTTCCAACTGGCTAGCTGTAATCTGGGACTGCCTTCTATCAGCGTTTTGCAGTTAACTGTCTTATCTCTGGGAAGTGGACTCTTCCCCGGTGACGTTCAGCTACAATTCCTGTACCCCTATACCGTGCCCATAATCAACAAATTACGATTGATTGCAAATTAACAGCCTCTACAGTTTCACACTGACTGCACCCAGCTTGTTAAACACTGACTATTCTGTTGAAAGAAAGAAACAAACAAAAATGTGTGATTGGGTCATCACAAAACAAAAATAATGTACATTTGACAGCCTCCGTGGCGCAGTTGGTTTGACGCCGCCTGTGAAACGAGAGGCCGCGGGTTCGATCCCCGCACCGAAACAAATATTTGTGTGATCCACAGGTATTTGTTTCGGGTCTGGGTGTTTGTGAGACCGAAAAGTCTCTCGTAGCTTCTGATACCCACGACACAAGACTCGATCTTAGTGTGGGGTCAGGACTATGTATGTGACTGTTGGGTGTATTTATTATTTATTATTATTTATTTTTTAAACAATATACATATGTGACATACTGCATAAAAAAGATACACATACAAATAAATAAAAAAAACTATATCCCTCTTTTCGTACGATATGTAGTTAATTTAGAGCATGTGCCTGTAATATTAATCATACCCTTGAAAACTTTCCCCTCCGGGGGCACATTGCAGTAATGTGTTTACCTGCTCCTCAATAACAATTGTTTTGTATATTATGAGGGCAATTATTTCGGTTCGTGAGTTGTTTGTTGTTGTTTGGTATCGTATCCGATTTCGATACTATTGTATTCTTACAACGATTTCTATTTTTTTAAACACGTCTTCAACTTGTCTGTAACCCGCAACGAAATCATAATAGGAGTTGGAAATATGTTTGTCCACGTTTCTCAGTACCTAAGCGGATGACAAAACAATAAATTATTAACCACCTCGTATGAAGATTTCTACAGCGAAAGAAGCCAGCTGTACTACGGATCAAATCATTATCATATTTTAAATGGCACTTGTCACTGGGACACTTTTATGACCTATTATGCAAGCTGTTGTACTTGTTTCCAGTAATAGGTATGGCAAAAATGCCGTAATACATGGACATTCCTTAAAGTCACGACAAGGTAGTACCCAGCCCCAGATATTTGGATAGTAATATCCAACATGATTTTATGCTCATTTTGCCAAAGACTACACTTCCAAAGTACGTATATGATGCGCGGACTGTCCATATTCGCAATTAGTAAGGTTAGGTAGGTATAGTGGCATATAACTATTTTGCGCATATTTGGTGGCGCAATTGTACCACGGTATGATTGCGAAGGTGCAGTCTCGGGTTCGAAACCCGGGTTGGTCATAGCGATATTGGATTTTTCTATTCATTATCAGCCTGGTGTCGGGAATTTGCGGCCGATATGGCGATAGGCTTGCCTCCTACCATATCATGAGACGGAATATACAAGGTAAAACGTGGGTGTTCTTTGCCCAACCCTTCTGGGAATAAGGCGTGAGTTTAGGTAAGTGAAAAAAAGGAAAAAGAAAATCCCGCCACATATCATGATAAAATAGTTGAAATTATGTTTTTTTTAATTAATTGTTCAAACTAAATGTAAAGAATCCCTTTCTTAGTTTAAAAGCATGAATATGTTACTCTAGAAATTTCTTCAACGATTGCATTTACGCTATTCAAATCTGTATTTAGATCTATTACTGGAAGGCTCTGAAAGACAGGAAAACTTCTACTGCGCTCTCGACCTCGACAAAAACATTACACAGTAAAATATGAAAGTGAATGCTCATGGCCGACAAGTAATTTTCCAATGAACTGTTGTAGTAATATGACCTTACTGAGATAGAAAGCGAGGGCTAGAAAAACACAAAGACAGTTTAACTTCTTTCTGTTATTTGTTATTGTACGGTGTTTATGTGTCACGTTACATACAGCCAACTAATGTCAACAATAATTCCTATTATTTGTTAAAAACAACCATGTGTGATATGTCGTATTTGTAATTATATCTATATTGGATTTATTACGTCTACACCGCAGTATATCTTTCGTTGGATAAAAGTATTTTACATTCTATTTGATCATGTTGCCTAAACTTTTCTGGCCGCGGGAAGCTTGTTGCATTATTTTATATAATTTAACTGATCATGGAATATTAGGATACCCACTTGTAGCCACCACCATACAAAATGGTGGAAACTCATCACTAAGACACGTCGCATTTCGAGTTCAGCCCGTATAAATCCAATTTCCTAGCTCATTAGCGCTCCCCTCTTTAGCGGATATTGATTTTGTATGAAAAAAATCGTTTTACTCTTTTTTGTACCATGGCGTACCTCTTCTATGAAGATAATTTTCCGATTAATTTTGCGTCGCATTAAGAGGTCATGGTAAGGCTGCTGATCTGAAGATCTGATTTTTCGAAAAACAAATTAGGTAGAGTTGACACTCGCTAAATTAAAAAATCTTATCAGTATCAACACACACTCAAAAGATTAACAATTTACCGTTCTGGGGCAAATTTAGTACCATTATCGGCCTATGGCTTTTAAAGTCACTTGGTCGTCGGTGGAACGAGTTTTATGCATATTAAAATAGTATTTTATATGGTTACTAACATAGTAATAAGTAGCTTTATTCTTGTATCACTAGTATCCTATGAATTTTTCTGTTCTATAATAAATTATGATTTGACTTTTATTTTTATTTTGTAAACACAGTGGATATAGGCGCGTAGGGCTTTTTTATTGTCTGTCAAAATGCCGAGAGGAGCAAATTGTTCGTGTGATGACAAGCGCCCAGACCAAAAACAAAAACAACAACACTCAGACCTTATTATTACTAAGCACTGAATGGCACTGCATAAGACGAAACAAGGCGTTACGTTTTTTAATGCCTAATTATTGGCTGGCTGTGCTGTCCTTACCGAAATACAGTGGTTGCACTCCACTACTTATACGCTGATATAGACAACGCTTTGTTACTTATATGGCCCCTCGCGTATGAGGGATTTACCACTTGGCTACTACGTAAGGCTTGGCGCATTTCGGACAGACTCATTTGCTAATGGGTTAGACAATCATTGCATTCACTTTATGCATCGATTGGACGTAGAGAAGTGATAAGGAGGGATGGTGACTTGTTGATAAGGGACAGGACGCAGTTGCCAAGACTATGGTAGTGCATTATCGTCGCAGGACACATCTGACTTTTCCGAATCATCCATGTATTGAAAGTAAATTACGATGCAATTTAATGACAAAGGTAAATATCATGGCGTAACATGCATGCCATAGAGGTGTACGAATATTTTCATGGGAATTGGTCGGTGTGTAAATTCCGCCAACCCGCGCAAGAGCAACGGGTCAATTAAGACCAATTATAAAAGAAACCTCTGCGCTGCAATGAAATGTACGTACGAGCTGGATTTTTATCATTTATTGAAGAGTTTCTCACCCACAAACATAAACAATTGTGGTATTCCATGAAAATCACGAACATAAGCCGCGTGGTGTTCAGTTTCATTGTTTATTTCCGCGGGTTGCTGCAAAAACTTTCATACGATTCAGCACGTGTTTAGTATGACGGCTTTTTGCATTGTTAAAAAATATTTTTAGAAAGCTTAAGGAGCTTGATGCCGTGGTGCAAATATTCTGGCATTATACCTATTATTAAATCACTAATGGCATAATATACAAAATGATAAATTACTTATTCTGATAATTTATTCTTTTCGTTCGGTGTACTTATAAATCTTTTCGCTTATTGTTTGTTGTGGGTTAAGTGCATTGGGTACTGGTATATCAATTAAATATATAACTATGTATGTGACTGATGCGTGTATTTACTTATTATTTATAACTTTGTTAATTTTATGCAATATTGTTACAAAAGTACAAAGTAGTTACAAATATATGGAGGAAATCTTCGAAGGGACGGCAACTATACTAATATTTAATTGCGTGCGTGATCGTTTAACAAAGACTTGGCTAGATGTCGATTAATACGTATCAAAATTTCTTACGGTCCATGGTAACTTTAAGTCTAAACTGTGCTCATTCAAGCTCGTTGATTTTCAATTTCAACACTCTCATTTTCAACACTTAATTGCGAATATAAACAGCCCGCGCATCATATACTTTGGGAGTGTAGTTTTTGGCAGAATGAGCGTAAAACCATGCTGGATAGTATGCAAAGATCATCTGGAGTTGTATACTATATGGACCTTGTAGATACTAGGAAGAATTTCCGTGCTTTCCGGCGTTTTTGCCATATCTTCTACTAGAATCAAGTATAGCAGCTCACATAATAGGTCCCATTTAAACGTAATATTTATTTGTTCCGTAGTGCTTTAAAGTTAGCTTCTCTGACTGTAAAAGTATTTATGCTGATCCTGGCTTACTGGAGCTGCAGAGGCGGGTGTGAGGGCGGGACAAAAAAAATAGTTACAAACATAATTATCATAGCAAACATAAGCTATAAGTTTCAAGTCGCGGGAATTAAAAACTACAAGAGAATTTTCAATACAATCGCTATGAATTTTATTTTGTATTTACTTATAATATTAATAATATCAAAGTATCATAAGTCTTTATACTGGTATTTTATTTCGAAGTTTTACTTACTATTTATAAATTAAGTTTGTACTTTCTTATTACAGAAAAGAAAAAATATATTATCACCAAACTTTAACTTCTAATACTTAAAATGTTATAAATCATTTGTTATCAACTATATTTCAAATATTTCTTACATCAAATACTAAACACAATATACAAAAAAAAACACTGTCATGAATAATATTATATTTGTACATAAAGTTATAATTTCTTCTTTACAAAGAGAAAGCAAGACTTATTTAGTTTTAAACAAACGCAAAGTTTTAATCTCCACAATGTTTTTAAACCCTTGGTATTTTTATTATTTTCTTTATCAATAAATTAAAGAAAAAATATATATTTTAAACAGTTCACCATAAGTATAATATAATTAATCTGTCTTCTTAAACTGAAATTCAGCCACGGGAAGTCCACTGCTGAACATAGACCTCCCCCAAAGGTCTCCACATCGACCTCTTAGAAGCGGCCTGCATCCAGCTACACTCTATCTTTAACCTTACATAATTAGTAACTGAATTGTTAAATAATAGTTTATATAAGTTCTTTCTCTGTGCAGCTTATTTTTCTATTTTTTAACTTTTTTGAGGTGTACATAGAAGTCTAGCTCCACCAAAAACTCTTTTACAGGGCAAAATTATTGTGACATCCAATTTAATAAAGAATATATTGTTATTCATTTTCAAAAAGTCCAGTAACCCATTTTTACCGTTGCATACCCGCGCATCGTCACCAACATAACTTGCTAGGTTCAGGAATTAGAATGGAATAAATCACGTTCATTTACTGGAAGTATCGCCTTGGGGATGCCAAGAAAACTAAACGTATCGACCTACACACACTCCTGAAACAATTAGTTATCACTTCGCAAGTAAGTGCAAAGGAATTGGATCCTAGGCGTCTGCTAATTGCTACTTCTTACTGACGTTAAAGAACTTTAAAGGTAATTAAACTAAAGGTTAACATAAATACTGCTTGTAGCGATTCTGATTGTATTACACAAGATAAAAGTTAACAGCCTCCGTAGTGCAGTTAGATTCCGGCCGTGAAAACTTTTCGTACCAAGAAAAATTGTGTGATCCACAGGTATTTGTTTCGGGCCTGGGTGTTTGTTACACCGAAAAGTATCTCTTAGTTTCGAGCCTATGTATGTGACTGTTGGGTGTATTTATTTAGGATAAACAATTGGAAAAATGCTCAATTACAGGTGTATTTCTTAGATAGGACTGCTAGTATGTAATGATTCATTGCGCTCAAAGTAGACTATTCACCTTACACATAGATATAACTATCAAATTCACTTTTTCAATTCTGTTTGTTTTGAAAATCGGTAGAAAAGTTCCCTCACATATCGAATTTGAGACCAAACGGTCAAAACTGTTACAAATATTACATTTCATTAAATATATTATGTGTATATTTAAACATAAGTATTTTATATAATGACATATATTAATATAATATGAACGTTTTTGCCTTTTTCGTGTCATGAATTTTCAAATCACAAAGATTTCATAGAAGTATCACTTCAAGAAGGCAATACGTGCTGCGAAGAGAGTTTCCTGCACCTTGTCTTCTTTATAGTTATATCAAATTTCCAAACAGAGGTAGTTAATAAGTTATCTTAAAGATTCAGAAGCTCTTGCAGCAGACTACTTGAATACAAAAATATTTACTTCTGCTTTACTTCAACCCAATATGATTCAATGAAAGATTGTAGTAAGTACCTCAGGCATCGATTCCACTTGTAAACTATTCGTTGTAGTAAACAAACATCGTTATACGAATAAATTTATTCTTGCATTCTTGTCGAATCAATATTTCCGAGCTGCTACATTCTCAACGTGTGCGATATCCGTCCCTTAAATCGTTGTAACAGCTCTAAATTCCTTGAACGTAAGTGACACAATTGAGTCGTATATATTTTTCCATTGAAGTGGAAGACTTAGAATTTTAGATGTTTCAACGACGGTAATAGTGAATTTCATGCTTTTTACCATTGAGGTTGTGGGTGACCGAAATACTCGTAACAGCACTTAGAAAGTATCCACCATCCGACATATTTGTACTTCGCGTTCTCGTGTAAACCCCAGTTCGATCAGTTTATCAGTTATAAATAATAAATGAATAAAATAAATATAAATACACCCAACAGACACATACATAGTCCTGACCCCACACTAAGATCGAGTCTTGTCGTGGGTATTAGGAACTACAAAAGACTTTTCGGTCTCACAAACACCCAGACACGAAACAAATATCTGTGGTTCACACAAACATTTGTCTTGGTGCGGGGATCGAACCCGCGGCCTCTCGCTTTACAGCCAGCGTCTTACCAACTGCGCCACGAAGGCTGTCAGATAGGGATTATTACGTGGAATGGCGAGAGATGGCTAGTTTATTTTATTTTATTTCTTTTTAGGAAAACAAAGCGTTAATAATAATGTTACCAATAAGACTTATTATCTAACAATATGCTATTAACACAAAATACATGTTTTCACAAGTATGTAACTAATATAAAGCTTGCTTATGTAAAAATATAGAACAAAAATACAGTTAATAAAACAGTTAAATAATCAAGAATTCAAAATAGAGAAACAAAACTATTACTTAAATGAAAAGTAAATTATAACAATTTGTTAGATTACAGAGCTATAACAGTTTGTTAAATATTTCCGTCAGTTAGAGAACCATTAAACCAATATTTCATTAAATTGTTCTTTAGCATACAAGGCTTACAATGAAATAAGTCCAGATCCGAGGAGATGTTAATTAATTCATTGAATTTCTTCGCCGCTCTTATGAAAAATGAGTTTTGTCCATAGATTGAGGTCATATGTGGTACAGCTAAAGTTGCTGGCGATCTTATTGTCCTGTGCGGAACTTTTAAGATAATTTTTGAAAGAAGATATGAGGAGTCTATTTCGTTCTGAGCTATTTTGCTTAGAAGGACAATGTCTGCAATGTTCCTACGTTCATACAAGGGTAAAATATGGTGTCTGCGGCACCTTATGTCATAAGCGGGGTCGTAGCATTTGTCTTTAAATTGCAGAAACCGTAAAAACTTCCTCTGTATGGACTCGAGTCGGTTACAATGAACGTTGTAATGGGGATTCCAAACTTGGGAACTGTACTCAAGACTGCTTCGCACCAAACTACAATAGAGGATCTTAATCACTTTTATACTTGTAAATTCCGAGCTTGACCTGATCAAAAAACCCAGAGCCTTCCTAGCTTTTTTGGCAATGTAATCGACGTGCTTTTCGTATGTCAATTTAGAATCATGTAAAATACCTAGGTCACGGACTACCTCTACTTGCTGCACCTCTCGTCCTAAAATAAAGTATTTGTTTTTTATTGGCTTAAACTTACGCGTAAATGTGATGAAATAACATTTTTTAACATTTAAATCTAGTTTATTAAGCGAACAGTAGCATTGAAAACGATTTAGGTCATTCTGTAGCAGAAGAGAATCATTCGGGCCATCAATTTTCCCAAATATTTTCATGTCATCCGCGTAGAGAAGAAAGTAACAATTTTGAAAACAAGATTTTACGTCGTTGATGAATATATTAAAAAGTAAGGGGCCCAACAGAGATCCCTGAGGAACACCCGAAGATATTTTACTCCATGTAGAGGAGAAACCATTGACCACTACTGCTTGTGTACGATTTTCAATATAGGAAACAAACCATCTATATAAGTTACCATGGATTCCCGCAGAAAGTAGCTTTTGTAATAGAATGACATGATCAATCCTGTCAAACGCCTTACTGTAATCAGTAAATATAGCATCTACTTGTCCACCGGAATCCATGTTTGATGATGTCAAGTCTACAAAGGATAAAAGGTTAGATGTGGTAGAACGATTTCTAATGAAACCATGCTGTTCATCTATAAAGAAAGAGGACAATGAATTATATAGCTGAGTGTAGACAATTCGTTCAAGTAGTTTTGCAAAAACACATAGTTTGGAAATGGGCCTGTAATTTTTTACATCATTTCTACTGCCACTTTTATGCACCGGTGTTACAAATGCTGATTTCCAAATACCTGGCATAATGCCTTCAGATAATGAGCGTCTATATAAAATAGTAAGTGGCAGTAACAAAGATTCAGCACAATTCCAAACAAATGTAGGCGTAATGTGGTCCGGACCCGAACCCTTTGTCAAGTCTAGAGATTTAATTAGTTTAAGAACTGTTTCGCTCTTAATTTCGATAACACAAATATCACTGAGTGTATTAGTAATAGGTGGAGACGTTTGAGGAGTATGGGTCACGTTACGCAGCGATGAAGGAAGAAAATTAGAATTAAAATAGTTTGCAAAGAGATTACAAATGTCTTCTCCTGTTTCAGCTGAATTGCCATCACAATGTAGACTAGAAGGGAGCGAATTGGTTCCGATTTTGTTTGATTTTATAAATGACCAGAAAGTGGATGGTCGTTTAGTTATTGAGTCTTGAATCTTAAGTAAATAGTCGTTATAATTCTCCTGTTCTACTTTCTTGACCCTATCTCGCAGAATACAAAACGATTCATAGTCTCCCACATTTCCATAACGTTTATATTTTCGAAAATATTTATTTTTTTCCTTGAGCATTTTCTTTAGGGAGGGAGTGTACCATTGCGGGCAAGAGGAATGGGTAAACATTTTATGGGGGACGTATGTGTCCCTGTTGCTGTATAATAGCTTATAAAAAACATCAACTGCAGATTCTAAAGAGTTATTATTTAAACAGGCATTCCAATCAATATCATTAAGTGAAGAATTAATGGTTTCATAATCGGCTTTGGTATAAAAATACTTAACTCTTGAATTCGATCTTAGTTGATCTTTATCTGATATATTTAAAGAAACTTGTAACGTCTTGTGGTGTACATCCTCAATTACTAGGAGATCTTGACAGGGGGTAACCTCTACTTCAACGTTACATAACACATAATCTAATATTCGATTATTTATGTTCTTGTTATTATTAAATTGATGAAGATTGTTATAAGATTTTATGTCAAGAAGACAGACCCGTTTTATTCTACTCCATAAAGATTTTTGTAAAATAATAGTTTAATATCAATAATTAGTGAAGTGAGTGGAGTTATCACATAGATAATTTGATAAGCGATCTAGTGGTAGTATTGGATTTGCTTAGTAAGAGACCAATCGTGAGTAATTGCATATAATACAATTCGCATACCTATTCTACAATGGCACCTTCACCAATTAATAAATGTGCAAAATGTAACCACATTATACAAGGAAAGGAGTTGATCATATGCTGTGCGTGTGGACTAATATACGACATTCAATGTGCAAATGTTTCTGCTAAGCGTTTCTACCTTATGGACAAAGATAAAAAAGACACATGGAAATGCACTCCGTGCCTTCATAAGCAGCCTTCTATTACAAACACGCCAGTGCTTATCGAAGCAAGCTCCTTCTCTAAGTGCTTATCTTCTGCCGGTGATGATACTCGTACTTCCACTGATGTTAATATTACGAAACGCAAAAAACAAAATTTGTCTTCGTGTGTCGAGGAAACAAACTATGTAACAGAGACTCGACTACGAGACATTCTGCAGCAAGAACTTAACGCGGCTTTAACATCAAATATTAAAGAATTAGTTACTAATGAATTAAGACAAATTTTTGGCCAAATACAGGATTTTCGTGAATCAATGGAATATTTTAATAGGCAATACGAAGATATTAAATCTAATCTAGTGGAGACAAACTCAGTTGTTACAAACTTAAAGAAGGCCAATGATGATCTCAAAAGTACAGTTATCGATCTCACTAGCAGATTACACCTGGTGGAGCAACACATGCGGCAGAATAATATCGAAATTAATGGTATACCCGAACACAAGTCCGAGAACTTGACTGTTATAGTGGAACATCTTACTAAAACGATTAACTGCAAAATTGATGTTAAAAATATATCACACGTGTCTCGTGTTGCTAAAATAAATAAAGAAAATCCGTATCCCCGTTCAGTCGTGGTCAACCTGAGAAGCCCTCGCCAACGTGACGAAGTACTTGCTGCTGTACTTAAATTTAATAAAGAAAATCCAAGTGAGAAGCTCAGCACACAACATTTGGGAATAGGTGGACCTCGCATGCCAGTATATATCTCGGAACATCTGACGCCATCAAACAAAGCCTTGCATGCCGCGGCACGGATAAAAGCAAAAGAAATGACATACAAATTTGTCTGGGTTCGCAACGGTCGTATTTACGTACGAAAAAATGAATCATCGCAAGCTTTACTGATTCGCAACACTACAAGCCTTAGTTTAATTAATTAAATAGACGAGTATCTTAAATAGAAAATGTTACGGTATATTGTCAATAACATTCAATGTATATTACCAAAATGTCCGCGGACTTAGAACAAAGACCAATGACGTACTAAATAATATTTCACTTTGTAATTACGAAATTATTGTTTTCACTGAAACCTGGTTGAACTCCAATATTTATAATAATGAATTTATTGACTCTAGATATGCAGTTTACCGCAGGGATAGAATATGTAATAGGGCGTCCAAAATGGATGGCGGAGGAGTTATGATAGCTGTTTTAAAAGATATACCATCCGTTCGCATGAAGAGCTGGGAAAGCGAATATGAAGATCTATGGGTAACTATTCAATTAAATTCACAAAAACGAATAGCAATTTGTGCTGTTTATTTGCCACCTCCTATCAGCTTGGAAGGCCTGACAAATTTTCTTAACAATGTTGACACTGTTATGACTGGCACTGATGATCTCATTATATTAGGGGACTTTAATCTTAACTTCATTCTTTGGAATACTGTTGACAATAGTAATCATTCATCTCCATCCAATTACAACTGTCCACTAGGATATACATTGACTGACTTCATGTCATTAAATAACTTAAACCAATTTAATAAAATCACAAACATTGACGACCGAACCTTAGATTTAGTATTAAGTAATCTTCCTGATATAAGAGTTAGCACACCGCTAGATTTATTAAGTAAGTTAGATAACAAACATCCAAATTTGTTGATATCTGCGCCGTATTCTAATACATTATTTTTAAAGTCCAAAAAACGAGAAGATTATAATTATTTTAAAGCCGACTATGATAAAATTATACAGGAACTAAATAAAATAAATTGGGATACATTTTTTGCAGAAATTAATGATATAAATGAGATGGTGTCTTTATTTTATAAATGTTTAAAATCAATTATTGAAACTAATGTACCTAAAAGATGGCCCAAAAAGTCCAAATATCCAACTTGGTTTACGAAGCAGTTAATTAACTTACTATCTGAGAAAGAAAAAGTCCGTAAAAATTTTAAAAAATATAATAACCCTAGAGATAAATATGAATTTGAATTACTTAGGAGAAGATGTCACAATTTATCCAAGAAGTGCTACCATGAATATAAATATTTAATTGAACAAAATATTTCTAAAAACTCTAAAGCCTTCTGGGGATACATAAAAAATAAAAAGAAGGGCTTTTCTTCTATACCAAAAGAAATGCATCTCGACGGTGAAATTCGGTCTTCTGGCGTAGACATTGCTAATTTGTTTGCTATTCATTTTTCATCTGTTTATACTAGGCATTTAATGAATCAAGCGCCGAGCCTACCACACAATAGCAACACCGTTGGTAGAATAAGCTTTACCCAAACTGAAGTCTTCCGTCAAATCACGAAACTGGATTCAAACAAAGGACCTGGGCCCGATGGTATTCCTCCCATATTTTATAAACGGTGTGGAAAGGCGCTTGCGTACCCCTTAACTTATATCTTTAATTACTCACTTAAAATTGGGATATTCCCCCAAGAATGGAAAAGGGCTAGAATTGTACCTATCCATAAAAAAAATGATGAAACCTGTGTCAAAAATTATCGCCCCATATCGATCTTGTCTTGTGCTTCTAAGCTGATGGAATCTCTTTTACACCCAATAATCTCCCGCCATGTGGATCATCTGCTTTCTGATTTCCAACATGGCTTCAGAAAAGGTCGATCAGTGCATACCAACCTGGCGTTATATATAACTGAGCTTGCGCAAAGTATCGACAGAGGGTCACAAATTGACGCCATATACACTGATTTTACCAATGCTTTCGATAAGGTGAATCACATCATATTAGTACAAAAATTAGAAATTGCTGGCATTGATGAACCATTGTTGAGGTGGTTTACTTCATACTTAACAAATAGGCCACAATCAGTAATTGTAAATGGCTTCGAATCCCAAATTTTTTATGCCAAGTCAGGTGTTCCACAAGGTTCGCACCTTGGTCCGCTCCTTTTTCTTATTTTTGTTAACGACATAACCACATTTATAAAATACAGTAAAGTTTCAATTTTTGCCGACGACTTAAAAATATATAGGGAAGTAAATTCATACGAGGATATCAAGATGCTACAGTGTGACTTAAACAGCATAAATAACTGGTGTGCATCTAACGGCATGTTTTTAAATATAAATAAATGTTCCCATATTAAATTTTGCAGGAAAAAACACCCTTTACTGTCTCGTTACCAACTAGGAGATGATTTTTTAAACGAAGTTAGTGAAGTTCGAGATTTAGGTGTAATTTTAGATCACAAATTAAAATTTAATTGTCATATAGATACAATAGTGAAAAGGGGTGCCCGAATGCTCGGATTTATTCGCCGCAATACTAGGGGTTTCAGGTTACTGCGAACTCGTATTCTGCTATTTAACTGCCTAGTTCGCAGTCACTTGGAATTCGCTAGTGTTGCGTGGAACCCTGTGTACAGTGTACATTCTCAACGAATTGAGAGCATCCAACGCACATTTACACGCAACTTGGCACTTGTCACACCCGACATCTCTCACCGTTGCCCCTATTACCAACGGATTTCTGAGTTTAATATGACAACTTTATCCGTACGTCGTAAAATCCACGACGCTATGTTTATCCACAAACTTTTAAAAAACAAAATATCATGTCATCACATTCTTGAACATATTACCATATCCGTTCCATACAACAGACCCCGGCGGCCTATTACCGACTTTTTTAGAATCCCCACTTGTAAGACGAACATAGGCCGACATGCACCTCTGATTAGAATCTGTGCCCAATACAATGAGATCAATAAAAAAATAGCCATTGATATATTTAATGATTCCGCGTCTCATTTCAAACGTAAAATAATAGAATGTCTTAAAAAATAATTATTACTCTTGTGTTATATTTATCTTTGTTTAATTGTTCACATTACTTATTATTTATGTGAAATGTATTCATCATTCTTTGTTCCTTTTTCCTAGAATTAGTTATTTTGTAGTTCAAGACTGCACATTGTTTTTGTTATTCTGTGGATAAGTTTTAATTTTAATTTTATTTATGTAATTATGTTGAGCTGTTTTTGTTTTCTTTTTCTATGAACGTTGTGTACACCTGTGATTAGCGCACATATCGAACTAAAACTTTGATAATGTCTCTTTTACACTGTATGATATGTGGCGCTGTTGGTGGACCTCATATATAAATAAATAAATAAATAAATAAATAAAGATTGCATTCAGCTAAAGTATCAAAAAGAAGTATTTGCGCATCGCCTGCAATTCCTGTGGGTTGTAGATAGCCTGTTGCACCGCACCAGTCAACATTACTTAAGTTAAAATCGCCGAGTATTAAAAATAAATCATGCGGATATGAATTAATTATGGTGGTGAGCTTATTTGAAAAATTATTTAGTTGTATATTAAAGGAATTACCTAAGCTTTGCTTACATAGATATAAGGTACAAACATGCAGTTTCCTTTTGTTTTTAAGTTTTACCGACGCCCATACATCCTCAGCAGACGAGCGCCACTCAGGACGCTCAGATGCAATAAAATTGCGGCGGACTGCAAGGAGTACTCCACCACCATACTTTTCTTTTGTAGATTGATAATCCCGGTCACGCCTCCAAACGACATAACTATCGTCAAATAACTCGCTATCGCTTACACTATCTAACAACCAGGTCTCAGTTAACGAAATTATATCGTAGTGTGATAGTAGCAAGTTACGTTTAAATATCTGAGTTTTGGTACGCAGCCCTCGAGTATTTTGGTAATAAATATTAAACATGGAGATCGTCATTGGAAAAATTAAAGGAAGTACATATAGCAGAAATTAATTTAGAAACGTGAAAATCATTGTAACCAACAATACAATATATTATATTAATTGGAATTCTCAGTACACGATAGCCCAAAGTCAATATCAAGTAACATAATATTATTACACGTTCATAATATATACGCATAGTAATAATTGTTAATATAATGTGTAGAACAATTATTAAATAAATAACACAATTCAATAGAATATAAAATTTTACAAATTGCGGGGTATAATAAAAAACTGCGACAAACAACTGAGTCGAACATTCAAGCGAATACCAGTACAAAATGGTCGCAGCGCAAGCTATATTGCGCTTTAACACCCTGAGGCGACACTTGCGTGTGCGCGTGAATTGAGTAACAGAATTAGTACTTACGTGCGTAAACTGTTTGTACTTGATGTGAGCACTCGAATCATAGACTGGACAACAAAAGAATAATAAAGTGAATATGGTTCTCAAACTGTTAACGGACTTAATTATGTTTATAAAGTTCATTACTAAGGACGACAAAGTATTAATGGAATATGTAAAGATGTCAACTATTTGGAAATTTTTGCCAAGTCGTTTTCGCTCCTTATAAAAAATATTGGGGAATTGTCGGACTTTCTGATCATAATTTTAGAATGTTTTACCCAGATATATTTTTTAGTGAATATTTGGATTTATGTACTCCACGTACTTTATATACTTTCTCGTGTCAGTATATAAAATACAATTGCGATTAAATTATTGCTCTTTTCTAACTATGTATTTTATTGGTTTTTTCAGTTTCCTATTCGCAAAGCGTCAAGACGTCACGCGCAATACACACCAAAGCCGCCGACCCGCCGGCCTGTATCGGCAACTTTTTATGAGCGCTAGTAGCCTGCTTCACTTGCAAGTCGGAAAACTTTTTGAGTATTGCCTGACAACTGAGATGTCGCGACATGTCGGCGAGCAAAACGTGCGGGCGCTTATTGCCGACATAATTATTTTCTTATAGGCCGCCGGATTGTGTCGAGTTACGTCGCCGAGCCGGCAGCTTTGGTGTGTAATACGCTTCACATAAACTAGAGCAACACTACTTAAAACCTACTATTATTTAAAGACCATCTACGATATTTTTTGGGCGAATGCATTATTGTGCAAATTAATAACAATACATTTTATTTACGTTTTATTACTTTGGACATGTTATGTTATATTACGAGTATATAATAGTGGCGGTACTTCCATACAAGCCCAAAAGCCCGGCTTGCCCTACTCAATACGTATATACTAAATTCTGAACGAAACCATTACATTCAATACAAAACAGTAATTACGAAACATCTACCATTTTTGAATTTACCGCGTTCCGTCGCGGCATGGCGCTCTTCAATGAAGCGCGAGCCGAAGCGCCGCCCGCGCTGCGCAACGCATTTAATAAATTCATTCAATAATTTTAACTCTCACGTTGAACGTAGCTCCACGCATTTTTTAAAAGACGGTACGCGCAAAACATATATCTGCCTTCTTCTCTCTCGTGTGCTTTTACGAGGCTTTTGGCAACGCATGCTATCTCTTTCCCACTGATGGGTGAAATGCTACACTCTGGCACTACGAATGTATAGCTACAGATATCTATATATAGCAATAAAGTATTAAACCAAAAGCCCAGCTTTTGACCACAGAATTGTTTTGACTGAACATCGTACATGTGAAGGTCGTCATGTGTAACATTATTTGTTAACTAAATTATAATTATTGTTGATAAATTACGTTGGTTCTTATTAAAAATTATTTAATCATTTTTTAATACAAATAATGAAGTTTTTATATTTATTTCATAAATTATAATTGCATGTTGTAATGTTTAGTTTTTCGTTTACTAGCAATACTGTACGAATTACTACTAACTTCATAAGTATTTTGATTTTTGACATTGTGCAATTGTAAATAGTCCGGTTGTAGGTTAATTATTCGTTTTTTTAATGTTATTTAAACTTTTTGATACTAAAATGATTTGTATTGTTTCCTGTGATGGTTTTAGTGTGATGGTGAAAGTGTTCATTGGCGTTATAAAGGTAATTTAATTCAATTATATTGAAACTGGCGCGAAAACTACGCCGAGTTTGTGCATTTCTTAAATTCGTGGTAAATCACAAGAGGCATTTTATCGGTTCAGTTTACTTAACTACGTTATTCGATTTCTAAATGCTCCCATTCATATAGGTTATTAAACAGTCGTGTTACATATGCTTTTCAAGGGACACTTGTGTATTAGAATGTTTGGATTAATTCTTATTATTTCAATGAGTTTGTGGTCCTTTCAAAAGGCATGCTATTACTTGTAATTAAAATTACTTGTAAACACTTAACCTTAATGTATTTATAACAATTTCTGTCCGCAATTTTAGTTAACTGCGCAGTCAAACACGGGAGCATAGTAGCTATCGTTGTGCTCGTGTAATGCCGGGTATTAAAAAAGTGCTCAGTAGTTAGTGCATTAAAAAGTTACTGTTGCATGACCACAAGCTATCTATATTTGTATTACCTAATCCTAATATTGTACAGATTGTGTGGTAGGTCTGCCGCCGCGCCGTAAATTCGATTTCGTCGTTCTTAGTATTTTTTTCCTTCTAAATAAATATGTATTAAAATAATTAAAACTAAAATAATATTGGGCTTGCCCTACTCCAAAACCCCAGGCACGCCACTGGTATATAACACGTTTATTTTTTAATTTTAAATGCATATTATATCAACCAACATAAAACTGATATTTTATACTTCTATTAATAGATCTAATTTCGCCACACGTCACCAAGATGCGCTGCAAGAATATCCTTCAAACTCAGTCATGCTTTAAACTTCCAAAAGGCAGAAATATACGAAGCGGTATCTACCAAAACATTCCCTATGTACTAAATATGCTATTACCTATAACATTTTCCATGCATTCAGAAACATTAAACAAGCATTTCCTCGAAGCTTTGGCAACAAATTACATTTCAAATTACTTGTCAGAAACTAATGTATAATTTAATTGAATGTCGAATTGTAATTAGTTCACGCAACAGAACCCAATTCCTCTGAAAAGCACATATATAGAATTATGCAATGATTATTGTATTGGTAAGGCCTACTGTATTCGACATGTCTCATTTCCTCAGCATTAAGCAATATTATACATTGGTCCTTCTCTTTCCTGCTACAATACCCCTGCAAAAACGAAGATTGAATAAAAAAACGTGATTATGAAGACTTAATTTAAAAATTCGCAACTAAAAACTTAATAAAAATAAAATCTGTGAAAAAATAAACAAGCATAATAGTATCTTAGAATCTTTATAAAATCTTTATAATACATTTCTTTTTTCAGTACAGCGTGTCAAAGTTGATCAATAAATTATTAGAAATTTATATCAACATCTTAAAATAGAGTTTTGATTAAATTTTGGTATGTAATTCTTAAACTAATATACTTAACGTTGCAAAACGATATTTAATATAATAAAGCATAGAAATGCTCTTAAGTGTAAAACTAGATTTTCTAGAATGTTTACTGAAATGTCTTTTTCATTTATATTCTTTTATTGCAGTATTATTATTATTTATATTAACTATAATTTTATTGCAGTATATTTACGAAAAGCCTTGTTTAAATTATATTAATAAAAATTATTAAAATTAATAAAGATTCTGATATTGGGATTCGTAGCCTCAACCTCTAGCCCTATGGGAATAAACACATACACTAAAACACACATAATGCATATTGATTAATGATTCAAATTAAATTTGATATACGCAAATGGAAAAATAAATTTATTATTCCTACATAAAACTCAACGTATTAGTCAGAACAAAACTTGCAATTTCATTACGCGCTAGAAGTTATATATACATATAAAATAAACTGAAAGATGCGATTACTAACTTGAGACACCAAGAAATTCAAAGTAAACAGCTGCTCGTTAAAGCATTCAACTTAATACAGTGCTAATGACTTCAACGCCTTCCACTTGTCTTGGCTTTTAACACGTTAAGTGCGAAGCGAGGCCTAAATCACCCCTGATGCAACTTCCCTGTGGTGCGGCAAGCAAAAAAGTGAATTTCTCTGTCGTGCGAATGGCATAGCTTTGGTTTGGTCCAGTGTAGGAAAGAGATAAATATATATTTGAGATCACTAATGGTTCCGGACTCGGTGGTGTACCTACCTTGGTACCGGATGTCTTAGGCCTCGTGCCGCACTGAATTAATATAATTTTAATGCAGTGCGGAACGAGGCTAAAACGTCCCATATCCCCCCTGACCTCGTACCGCACTCAACGCGAGCTTCCCGCGACCAGTGTTGTGCATCACGTCGATTGGAGAGCACGTCGTTTTACAGCGCCGAACATGTCTAAACGATGTCGGAAGAAGTTAACATATATATTGAGATTTTTATAAAAAAAGTATATTGATACTGATTTTTTAATGTTAATTCAAGTTCTAATAATTGTATTTTTAAAGCCCGAGGCAGAATAAATAGGACAGTTTCTTTTCTACTTCTGGTTGCCTTTTTTTTCTATTCTGTGAACCGCATTAAGATTTTCATATAAAAATAGAAAGATAAACCTTATGCATAAACCGTAATCCATTATTTTCCAATAATAAGTCTGTAATAGGTGCCTCTTAATGGTATAGAATGGAACGCTTCGTGCGCGAGACCGACTCGCACTTGGCCGGTTTTTTTTTCTTTATGGCGCCTTCAAGCACAATTTAGATTATTTAAAAAAAATGTATCCTTTGATAGCTTTGTGTTGTTTTGCCAGGTTTTGCCCTTAAAACGATCTAAAGAGATATAATTGATCAAAATCGGTCAAGTCGTTGCGTAGTTAAGACAGTTTAAAAACGTCGATATTATTTTTCCCATCACTAATCGCAGCGAAAATTTGCCCTATTTCAGTGCGTTACGAGGTGTATAAAATCCCATATTTTGTTTTGCTAATAATTCCTAAACTAGCCATCAGATCCCGGGGCGACGGTGGATTAGGGTTCATCAATTCACTGTCTATATCAATAAGGACCAAAATTCTCATTTATCTTTGATTTCGCGCCAGAAAATGGATTTTAGTCTGTAAAAGGAGGTGGGGTCTAATAGACCGCGTGCCGCCCTAACGTCTGGTCACGGTACGGGCCGATTATACCTCGTGCCGCAGGAACGGAAAGTATGCAAAAATTGGTGCCGCAGCTAACGTGTTAAAGTCAAGTCCTCTCGTTGAAAAGTATTAAATATATTATTAAGTATGGCGTAACGTTCTCTAAACTTCTTAGGCGGGACCTGAGCGAGTTAATATATCAACTGTTGCTAAAACTCAGCTTCGCTCAACAGGTTGTGCCGCCCCCGCTCGGTGCTCCATTGTCGAGCTCGCTATAATTACGTGTTCTTTATTGCTTTAAGAGCCCAATTTGTCTTTTAGTCGCGCGCTTCGGCGAATAGCGGAGACATCTTTCGTATACAAACCTTTAATAGAAATTCTACGCTTATAGGCTTGCACGCGGTTAATTATTTATTAAGTATGGCGAATTCTGGGACTAATATGGTTCCCGGATAAATCAACTTTTATTTCTCGATCGACGATTGGCAATATATTATTTTGCTACCAAACATTACATTGAATCTGGATGTGACAGATGATGTTATGATACATTGATTATGTCTCTGTGCAATAAATTTAGAAAATCAACCTTATTATAAGGAGATTTAAAAAATGGAATTTATCATAAAATTTATCATTTAAATTAATATTAATATTTTAAGAGTACAGTAACATTATATCATGCAGTGGCGTGCCTGGGGTTTTGGAGTAGGGCAAGCCCAATATTATTTTAGTTTTAATTATTTTAATACATATTTATTTAGAAGGAAAAAAATACTAAGAACGACGAAATCGAATTTACGGCGCGGCGGCAGACCTACCACACAATCTGTACAATATTAGGATTAGGTAATACAAATATAGATAGCTTGTGGTCATGCAACAGTAACTTTTTAATGCACTAACTACTGAGCACTTTTTTAATACCCGGCATTACACGAGCACAACGATAGCTACTATGCTCCCGTGTTTGACTGCGCAGTTAACTAAAATTGCGGACAGAAATTGTTATAAATACATTAAGGTTAAGTGTTTACAAGTAATTTTAATTACAAGTAATAGCATGCCTTTTGAAAGGACCACAAACTCATTGAAATAATAAGAATTAATCCAAACATTCTAATACACAAGTGTCCCTTGAAAAGCATATGTAACACGACTGTTTAATAACCTATATGAATGGGAGCATTTAGAAATCGAATAACGTAGTTAAGTAAACTGAACCGATAAAATGCCTCTTGTGATTTACCACGAATTTAAGAAATGCACAAACTCGGCGTAGTTTTCGCGCCAGTTTCAATATAATTGAATTAAATTACCTTTATAACGCCAATGAACACTTTCACCATCACACTAAAACCATCACAGGAAACAATACAAATCATTTTAGTATCAAAAAGTTTAAATAACATTAAAAAAACGAATAATTAACCTACAACCGGACTATTTACAATTGCACAATGTCAAAAATCAAAATACTTATGAAGTTAGTAGTAATTCGTACAGTATTGCTAGTAAACGAAAAACTAAACATTACAACATGCAATTATAATTTATGAAATAAATATAAAAACTTCATTATTTGTATTAAAAAATGATTAAATAATTTTTAATAAGAACCAACGTAATTTATCAACAATAATTATAATTTAGTTAACAAATAATGTTACACATGACGACCTTCACATGTACGATGTTCAGTCAAAACAATTCTGTGGTCAAAAGCTGGGCTTTTGGTTTAATACTTTATTGCTATATATAGATATCTGTAGCTATACATTCGTAGTGCCAGAGTGTAGCATTTCACCCATCAGTGGGAAAGAGATAGCATGCGTTGCCAAAAGCCTCGTAAAAGCACACGAGAGAGAAGAAGGCAGATATATGTTTTGCGCGTACCGTCTTTTAAAAAATGCGTGGAGCTACGTTCAACGTGAGAGTTAAAATTATTGAATGAATTTATTAAATGCGTTGCGCAGCGCGGGCGGCGCTTCGGCTCGCGCTTCATTGAAGAGCGCCATGCCGCGACGGAACGCGGTAAATTCAAAAATGGTAGATGTTTCGTAATTACTGTTTTGTATTGAATGTAATGGTTTCGTTCAGAATTTAGTATATACGTATTGAGTAGGGCAAGCCGGGCTTTTGGGCTTGTATGGAAGTACCGCCACTAATATCATGCCATCGAGACAACACAAAAAAGACAATAAAAAATATAATTTAAAAGATAATAAATATAAATAGCAACCACGCAACAATATAGGAATTTAAAATATTATACCATTTCTTTTAAAATATTATTAAATGTGTGAGAGCTATTAGTTATAAGGTCGAGTCCCAGAAAATAAAAAATAAAAATGAATACAAAGGTGCTAGTAGCGATAAAATTGTACAATAATCTACTAACCACCACAAATTTGCTATCTCAACAATACACTTAGGTATTATAGTTAATATTTATGTAAGCAACTAGAAATTGTATTATAAAGTAATTCTATACATTCAAAATAATGTGTATTTAAAATTGAAGTATTAAATAGTTTTTCAGACATTAATTTCGTACTAATAACATTGTCGGAGTTACCATGGTCTTATACATGTCCATAAAAACTCAGACATGCTGTAGCCCCGTTAATGTCTACAACACGATACCAACAATACTATTAACACTGGTGGTAGGTTTCTCATATGTATGAGGCCGTCTGGGTAGGTGCCACCGCAATGTCTATTTCTCCCGCCAAACAGCAGTGTAAATGCGCTGTTGCGTTCCGGTTTGAACGACATTGTAGCCAGAGTAAATACTGGACATATTAAAACTTAACATCTTATGTCTCAAGATGACGAGCGCAGGGCAATGCCAAGCATTGCTTTGTGAATCATGATGTTGTTTTTTTTTTTGCTACTGTCCATGAGCGGTCGTATCGTTTACCATCAGGCGGACGACATGCTGGTGTCACCACTCACCGCAATAAAAAAAAATAACACTAAGATATTGAAGGAATTACTGCAGCCCCTGCATGTCTACACAAACACTGGTATACTGTGGCTTCAGCTGTGTTATTTTGTTTTGCGTATACTTTTAATGTATTGTTTTTCTTTTTTTTGTTCAAAAAGTTTATTATTTATTTATTTTATTTAATTCAGCAAAGAATTGTAAGTGCCAACTGAGTATATACCGGGCAGCGCTTGGGCCGGGGTATTCCTAATTCCTTTATTGAGTATTATTTAAATCCTACTAATTTTCTGACACACTTTTGCCCCATAATTCTTACGGTTTATTGTGATTAGTTGCAGTCAGAGCAGTTAAAACTGTGCGGACATAGCGGTCAACTTGCCCATTGGCCGGTGATGTCGCTACAGCATTCATGACATGCTTAACAGCCAAAGAATTCTAATATTGTTGAAAACGTTTGCATAAGAATGAAGTGCCTCGGTAACAAATTATTCGTGTGGGCACGCCAAATATATTAAAATACCTTTTTAGTAATTGGTAATTGTTGGTATCTGTTAAGTGCATCTATGATAAAAAGCAAATACGATTATTTTCTCTTTGCTCTCTACGACGGGTCCTAGATGGTCTATATGCGAAGTATGAAAGGGGTGACTGACTTTCGGTACACCGTATAGGATGTGGATTACCAGCTCTTTTATCGTTTTCTTATATACCTAGCGAGGAATTGAACCATTTTGAAAATTAATATACCTAGCGAGGAATCGAACCATTTTGAAAGAAAATGCTATATTATTACACCGTTCGATATTGTTGCTACAAGGATCTAATTCTAGGAAGGCATGACATACGGCAAACTAAAGGTAAGAGTTCAAGAATTCAGAAACAAGATTCAATTGCTTTTTTTTATTATCTGAACTCCTCCTGTGTTGGGAGTGAAACCAAAGGAAAATAACTTCACAATTGTTTGAAACAGTTATTTCAGATACTTAATTATAAATGCCTGGCTTCATTAGTATACATTTATAAATCTACCTTTCTTTATATCTAACATTGATAACTATAATTTCTCACATCGCATTGTTATATATTATATATCTATATAATTATATTGAGAGTATCTATGTTTATTGATTGTTAATCTTCTACATATTACACCTTATATGCATATTACACCTTATATGCTGCCCTCTATTCTTTACCTTTTCTTATTTCCATCCCAAGGTTGTCTGTGAGAAATCGCCTAGAGCGATAAGTCCGCCAAATGTACTTTTTATATGAAATCGTAATATGTCTAAGTTATTATTTATTTTATTTGTGCAGTAAAAATAAATAAATAAACTTGGAATTGCAGCGCACTCACTTCTGCCCCTGCACGGTTGAAAGAAGTATCGAGTGACATCTTGTGCAATTTTTTTTAATATAAAGGTGTTCGCAAATGGCACGATAAACTATGCTTCAAAAGAATCGCAGGTTTGCTGCAATTTCTCTAATCTGCAAATAGCGATCACTCCAAAGCCCCTCCGAAATTCGAGTGATAGTTTCAGGAGTGAGAACTTCTTTTGGTTGACCGTCATGGCCAATGTCTTCTACGGTTTGTCTCCCGAGGCGAAACACTTCTACGGTTTGTCTCCCGAGGCGAAACACTTCTACTGTGCTTTAAGAGGAGGGAGACTTTATACACACCAGCATTGTTTTTTTAATAATTAGAATCTTTATGAAGCTCCGATACTCGATTATCAACGTTTTGAAAATATACACGACTCCTGAAGTTTATTAAGCCACTGTTAAACAGAAACTATATTTTCCATGGCGATGAGTATTTATGCGTAAAGTATTCAATAAACGTACTATTCAATGCAACGAAGCATTAATTGATATCTATTTTTTATTTATTGCGATGAATGGCGAGACGAATATGCCATTCGCCTGATGATACGATCGCTCAGGGGCGGTAGCACAACCAAACAACACCATGAATTACAAGGCAATGCTTGGTATTCCACAGCGTTCGCCATCCTGAGATATACGATGTTCAGTTTCATTAAGTGCAGTAGTTAATCTGGCCACAATGTCTTTCAAACACGAATAACAGTACATTTATACTGCTGAAATAGAAATAGAAACAGAAATTGCATATCAGAGACCTACCACCAATGTAGAACTATCAGGCCAGTTTATTAGCACCAACTACGTAAAATGATGGGTGGTTTGTTTTTTACTACTTACATGGTGGATTCGAATCCCGCTTCAGACATGTGATAATTCAAAAATCTTTGAATGCAGTTTAAATTGTTTTCAAAATAAAAATGATCTCTTCTTTCAGTAAAATTGGTATTCTCCATTTGATATTCTATATTTTGTTGCGTTGAGTGATACATCGCGGAGTGACGCTGTATTCCAGATCGACAGCGAGGACAGGCAAAGCTTCGTTACTAACAGCTCTATACCCTTACACAACAATTTCAACGCCAAGCTTTGGCTTTGAAGCAGTTTTCTTTGTACATCACCTATAGTAGTCCTTTCAGCTTATACGGAGGATCCGTAACAAATGCATCCTAAGTAAGTTGCTCCATAGTTGATTTTATGTAGCGAAGTATAAATAAGTAAAATATTAAGAATATCCTTGTAAAATTCCTGTACTTTCCAATATTAAGCCAAGAAAACAAACAGTTTTTTTTTGTCTTTACTGCTATATAATTAAGTTTAATTCGCGGCGGTATATTAAAACCCTTTTGAGTACAAATTTGAATCAAAAAAGTTTGCTAGATCCGCGGTGCACATCCTAATCTTGTGATATTCTGTGTCATTAAATTAACATTTTCATCCGGCAATAACGATTGTAACAGAGCTTCTGTTGTCTCCTCAATACTACATGTGTAGTTGTAGTTAATTTTTAAATTCCCAATATAAGTCAAATTGATTGACCAATTAGCGTCAAATGGCGTCAATGGTATGAATAGATATAGATAGAGAAGGTCCGTGCTCTCCACGGACCTTCCCTATCTATCCGGGCCACAATTTTGCGTAATAAATTGCCTTTCGATTTTTAGACAGCCGCTCTATAATGTGTTCTGGCAACTATCAGTTCATTCAAAGCAGATGTCATTGCTTTCCCTGTAACACGGCGATTTGTAAGGCCATTAAACCGCCTACGCGCTTTGCGAAAAGACTGACGTAGTTGGACTAGTAAGTCATTCCACCAATCACACCTCCAATTATTATTTGCCGATTATTATTTCCTTATCCGATGGTCACGTCCACGTCATACGTATACGTGTCCGACATAATCTCGGCATAAGTTTCAGGTGACAGATGATCGCGAATGAAGTACCTGGTATTCTAAACAAACAACGAGCTAAATAAATCGTAAATGGTACCTTTGGATTAATATCTAAAACTAAAATTATGATTATTACTGTACATATAAGGAAATTCGTTTATGTAGACTAGAAATACAAAAAGGGCCCAAAATAGAACCCTGTGGCACCCCAATTTTAAATTTGGATCCTACCGAAGTTATACCATCCGACGAAACAATTTGTCCACGGCCCGTCAATTAAGACATAACGAGATTAAGTGACGTATCGCTGATGCCGTAGTAGCGTAGATAGCTTCATAATAGGTGTCTGGTGGTCAACACAGTCGAAATGCCTTGGAAAGATCACAAAATACTACAACTGCCTCGGTGGCGTAGTTGTACTACGGTACGATAACAAAGCTGAGGTCTTGGGTTTGAGTCCCTGGTCGGGCAAAGTAATATTGGATTTTTCTATTCATCATCAGCCTGGAGTCAGGATTTTGTGCCTGACATGGCGATAGGCTCGCCCCTATCACACCATGAACATACAAGGCGAAATATCAGTGACCTGGTGCCGCTTCTGCCTACCCCTTCTGGGATTAAGGTGTGAGTATATGTATGTATGTATGTAGATCACAAAATTCTCTCAGAGCATCTTGAGATGCCTTTCAGACTTCTTCTATCTAAAAGACTCTAAAAGACCCCATATAATATCTTCTGCAGTCTTTATTCTGAGAAGCTTGAAAGCTTTTATTAATTGACATTGAGTTACCTTTTAAAACTTAAACATGGCATGTTCCAAGAACATTCGTCCGTCAAAACAAAAAGATTCCGCCGAATTTTCCAATGATTCTAGTAATTAGTTAACTCTAAAGGTACCTATATTAGTTTAAGAAATATCAAGATAATTAGCAATAGTAGATTTACCTAAAACTAGGTGGATATTTGTGCCCAGGGCAATTTGGTTGTCATATATTTTTTTATTTAGTTTTAGTATTAATACTACATAAACTAGTAATTATTATGATTGGACAATCCAACATGTTCATTTATATAATTAAATTTAGCGAACGTGCAAGCTTTTTGAATTTTATTTCCAATGTGTGAAATAGTTTATAAAATTGCCATCAGATGAATTGGACATTTGTCATAAAAATCATACATTTGCCCTTTGTAGCCAAACACAAAATTTTATTCAAGATTTAATTTTACCTGTTTTTATTTCCCACACTTTGTTAAACTCTGCAAATAATAATGGTTTCTTAGATTTACGCGAATGTTACACATTGAAATAAAACTATTTTATACGGATTTTATCGCGATTTGGTTTAATTTAATTGCTGAACACATAGAGGAAGGCTCCAAGCATTACCTTCGCTTTGACCAGCCCCAAATCCTCGCCAAAGAACACCGTTTCCTGCCCAGGATGTTCCGCGAGGCTATTGAAATTAAAAAACATCCAAATTTCAATAGAGAAGATGGCTTAAAGCTTGCACCATCATGGGATCCAATTCTACATTTAATTAAATCGGAACCCAAAAGACCAGCTGCCAGACCTCAAGACACAGTGAGCTCCTTCTGCGTAGATCGGATCGCAAAAACTAGCTAACTTTTTAAATTAACTTTTTAATTTAATAATTATTATAAATTAAGGGTAGTTTAATTGTAACAGTCACTGAGCGGATGACTAATACCTCAGTCCGCCACGTGGCCACGAAAGCTGTAAAGTAATCGAAACGTCGGGAAGTTAAAAAATGTAAAAATTAAACCAAATCGCGATAAAATCCGTACAAAATAGTTTTATTTCTCTGCAAATAATTTCACGTAAGACGAGTACAAATCATTTGGACTGACATTAATTAATGTTCGATTACCTATTTTAATTGTAAATTGCTGTCAATTTTCCCATAATGTTCTTTGTTAACGACCTATACTTCATTAATTTCACTACCTGGCATTTATGATCAGATCCAACTCCTATCCTTACACCTTTTTCAAGTATCTACTTCAAAGTTGGGTCATTATATTTATTTTATTAGCAATGAAGGAATTATGGTGGACTCTACATATCTACTTATATTACTTCATTTTGGCAAACCATTTCTTTTATTCTTCAGTTTTTCTACTACATATTGTGTTATATCTCCTCTCTATTGCTACTTTTTATTTGTCAGAAATGTAGTTAAGAATTATTTGTACCAATTAAATCTAACTCTTATGAAGCCTGTGCTAGTCTCATTTTAATGATGCCGACGGCCGGACTCTGCGCTTGAGCGTGGTGCTGGTTGCTCTGCCACTGCCGGAGATAGGGAATGCTGCTGGCAAGTTCTTTTGTAATGGTGTGACCACTTGTGTCGCGCAGTTCTGTGCCGCGATTTGCGACTTCTCCGCTCGTCTTGACTCGACCCCGTTTCACTGCTCTAGTTCCTCGATCCTCTATCGCGTTTACCCGATCATCGTCATTTTTATGTTAAGAAGTGGTCACGGGGAGAACTCACGAAAGCTGTAAAGTAATCGAAACGTCGGGAAATTAAAAAATGTAAAAATTAAACCAAATCGCGATAAAATCCGTATAAATAGTTTTATTTCAATGTGTAACATTCGCGTAAATCTAAGAAACCATTATTAAAACAAGCTTTTAATGTTCTAGTTAATTAAAAGAACTAAAAATTGTAAAACAATAATTTAATCTGAAAAAAAATTACCATTGTACACAGGGTATATCAAGACCGCGACCGAAAACGAAGCCAGGTGGTAGTATTAGTGATATCAAACACAATGCAAGTAAAAATTTCACAAAAAAAAAGTATTTATTTTTTGGAATTTCTTACTTATCGTCATATTTGAGTGATAAATACATAGTTTTTCTAGATTTATGACGTACACCATTTTATTTTTAAACACGCAATGGTATGTAAGGGTTTATATTACTATTTTTGCAAAAACTAGGTATTTATCCCCCACACATGATGTTTTTGAAAATACTGTAAAAAATAATCCGCCGCTGTTTTTTCAAAATTTTTAGTTGCATTGTGTCTGTAACCGCTAAAACTACCACCTGGCTTCGTTTTCGGTCGCGGTCTTGATATAACCTGTATATCTACATTGCAACCTTTAATCATAATTGTATTGTAATTAGACATAAGAAACTGTATGTTTTCCTATTAAAATAAAATAAAATAAAATAATTAAGCATAGTCGTCTACGTCACAATAATCCCATACCGGAAGTAGATACACACCTATTAAACATTTTTATTAAACCCTAAAGCTTTACACTTGGTACAAAATATTTGCGTTAGTATCACCCCACCACACCCAATTTTTTTATAAACAACAGCGTGTTACATTGTGATGGAACATTGAAGAACATTTACCATAATTATTTTCATTTACCATCTTCATTAATTTCCTTTTGCAAATCGGGAAAGGTGAAACTAAATAGAAGCTTGTAATAAAGCAAAGTCAAATAACATTTGTTTTATAAACACATTGTAATATCATCATATTCAATTAAAAATGATTATGATACATTGCAAATACATAGGAAAGAGTATTTTTAAAGATAAAAGCTTCAGTATTGTTATGACTAAGTAAATACCTAATAAGCTATCATATTTTATTGAAAGCAAATTAATATTATGCAGGTGAAGTATGTTGTAACACAGTTGTATAACTCACACTAATAATTTCTAATATTATTGTATTTGATATTTTATTTTCAGAAGAGAAACAAAGCCTTGTGTTTTATAAATACTCGATAAAAGCGATGCATGCGAGCTTCACTCACCTTCTCTGTTGTTAAAATGGACTTTGGGCTTTTATAGAAACTTACACAATCTGGAGTCATCCCGCTTCGGACATAATAGATATCAGGAATCAAACACCCGTATGTCTTGAAATTACTGTATTGGTCATATAAATTTCATAAAATCCAAATACTATAATTACAATAAGCGCGTTTTATGTTTTCTCTTCGTGCGAAGTGCGTGTCTGAATGGCGGGAGTTTTGACATGAAGATTTTAATATTGAAGTTCTATGCAAACAGGTTTAAGACATAAGGGTTTATGAAAACACGCTCGCTACTTAGGGTATCATTAATTAATAATTGTGAATAATATTGAGACAATAAATGAAGTTACAATCACTATGGGTTGATACCAAAGAGCCTCGACCAACATCTCCAGAGACTCTCAAAGGGCCGTTGGGTCAAGAGCTAGATTCAGAAGGCAGTATCGCTATACAAATGCAATGTGTTTTGACGGCACGTATTGTGAGGCGGTTCGTTAACTTGGGGTCCTAACCACCGGTGGCTCGGGTCTCGAGCCTCGCCATTGTTTGATGCCTTTTTTATATTTTTATAAGAATTTTGTTCTTTTTTTTAATTATGAGATTGTACAAAAATTAAAATAAGGGGATATTAAATAATAACATTAACATTATTAATTATTAACAATAGTATCCGGATGTGTTTATTATATGACAATGATTAATTGACGTAGCGGAGAGCGCCGAACAGGTCGGCGGTCTCAAAGGTCGGCGTCGCGAACCAATCGCGTCGCGGTACGTGGAAAAACCAAACCATAGAAAGCCTCCGCAGGTGTGGAGTCCAAGTTGGCTGTCGGTTCGAGGCGAGGTGAATCCAAGTCTCGATTGCCGCCATAAAATAAAAGTCCAGATTAATCGATCAATCTTAGATAAATGATTAGACAGTAAAAGCATACGCGTAGAATCCTATTTGTAAAATATTACAAGTCATGTGCAATACTTTTTATTGCACAATAAAAATGAAAGATGCTTTCAATGCCAACGATCAATTGTATTGCACAATAATATATATCTATATCAGCCCATATACTGCAGGGCACGGGCCTTCTCTACAATCGAGAGAATCGATTGAGAGTGGTTAGGCCATATAGTCCACCACGCTGGCCTAGTGCGGGTTGGCGGACTTACATACCGTAGATTTTTTTTTAAATCGCTACGGTATGCAGGTTTCCTCACGATGTTTTCCTTCACCGTTAAAGTGCGGGGTGATTGATGATCAATACGCACATAACTCCGAAAAGTCAGAGGTGTGCCCTGGGATTTGAACCCGTGACCACCGTGAACATATAGGCAGCCCCGTCTGGTCCGTTACCAACAGGCCACCACGCATACTAAATAAAATCTCTTTCTTTAACTTTTGGATTCTCTTATTCTGCCTAAATTTTCATTTTTATTTAAACATTTTGCCTACCTAATACTATTTAAGAGTCTCTTAACGGTACCATGGAAAAATATGGTGCAATAAAAATTAAACTCGCTCAAACTTTCGTTCAATTATTTCGCAATCTTCAAAATTAAACCTATTCATCAATAACACTATATATGGGTCGCTTAGTATATTTTTTTACCATTGATATATTCTAAAAATACGATAAAAATTAGAAACTAATAATTCATTAATAGATGATAACTAATAATTATGGGTATAAATAGTATAATACTCTACACAGCAACAGTGAAGTTAAATCTACATTGGAACATATTTTAAAATAACTTTTGATTGTAGTCATATTCTTTATATACTCTTTTATAATTATTTTATTACCTAAAATAATGGTAAACATTCATTAAATATTGTCGCTGCCAATAAGTCCTCGTGCCAATTAAAATACATGTTTCACACATTGGTTCTCCTTTAGTGTTTCATTTCAAAGGATGAATGGCTGATTGCAACCAAAACTCTCTTCATCCCGTAGGATTAAAAACAAATTCATTGAGGCCGCTTTTAATTCACCTTTATTAACAATTTGTCAGAAATTATTCTTAATTTCACTTAAAATAAAACGTATTACATCGCAACAAATATACCTAAACTTCGAGCAATTGTTTACTAATTGTGATCTAAGATCATGTAATTACATAAACAAAGATAAATAATGAGGAAATCTACCTCAAATTACGTGTATTGCATGTTATCGAACCATATCGAAATAATATACCTGCAATGACTAATCACATCGTGCAATAATCTATGAAATATTATTAGATCATTTTAATTTCCAATTCTTTATTAATGTAATTACATATTTATAAAATACTTATTTTTAATAATTGTTCTCCCAACTAACAGGTCAATTGCAGCGTCGACAATAAATATTAAGCCAAGAAATATGGACATACATTGTTAATTATAATAATAAAAAAACGAATGAAAATATTTTTATTATTGGCACAACTTTTGAGTATAATTAAACACATTTTTTGCCTAATTATCGATCGCAGTTATTATCTATCCTTGTCCGTCCCTAAATGGACGAAATGTAAATAAATAACATCCACGAAATAAAACCAAACACGGTTCTTGGAAGAGTAGACGTTACTTTGATGAGTGAAGGCCGTTGTTCGCGCCCACGGGTAATTTACGGCAGTAACGTTAGTGCAAGTGGAGAGTGCAAGCGAGTAGGACGCAGCCTCCGGCCGAAATCTGCGCGCAGTTCTGTGCTAACTCTCAACGCCAAAAAACCTCCGCGCGCACCTTCTTACCCGATATCGCGGTAAAAAAATAATACGATTATAATATCTCAGTGTTCGGTCGAATTGGCAGAAAATGAGGACATAAACATGATTAAAAAGTTTAAATATAGAAAGCGCTGTAGAAGAAGTAAATTCCGTTCGGGAAGATATGCAAAAGTTACTTCAAAGTGTGAAGGTTTAATTTTATCAACCATTTACGAATCGGAACTTGAGTGCGACACCCGCGAGGCGTATTATAAGTATGGTATGTCCTATTTGCAAATTATTATATTATTTCTTTGATTGAAAAAACATTATACATTATTTCAATTGTGTTTATATTTAACGGAGATTTTTCTTTTCGTACTAATATAATATATAAAAATACAATAGAAATATAAAAAGCCCTGGGGTTTAGTAAAGTGAAGCAGGTTTTACATACATGTTTATTAAATCGTAATAATTCGAACAAAGCACATTTTTTTCTCCTTTTACTATTTCACAGTGTTGCAACATCCTTAAAGTTGTTTTTTTTTTGTATCGCCACCATACAATAACGGAAACGCTGTAAACTTTTTCAGAAAATAAAATTCGTTATGTACGTAATTTCACAAAATACAAAATACATATTGTATTTATATTGTAAAGTATACTTGCAAAATATGGGTACTAGGGCCGCGTCCGTCGCACTTTGGGACAGTATAAGCTAATATAGGTTTGATAATTAATATATTATTGGCGGTTAGAACTGACGGGCAACGCAGTTGAAAGCAGAAAAACGGCTGGAACGTAGTACGAGGATTCGGCCGACGGCACACATTTTTCGCAATTGATGCGTTTATTTTATAATTATAATTACTAGTCGATGCATGGATGGGGTCTATGTTCAGCAGTGGGCTTCTTGTGGCCGAAGAGAGAGCGATTTGCTAGGGAGAAACCTACACACCTAGGTCTACATTATACCTATATATTATAGACAGGAAATGTGATCATTTTAACCGTATTAAAGCAGCGTGAGGGCCTAACACACAATAATTTTGCAACATACAAGGAAATATTGAACGATAATAGAACTTGTAAAGTTTAGAAATGTAATACGCTCTTTCTACGAGTACATACTGACATTCATATTGAAAGAATAATAGGCTGGTGATTTCTGCCCATAGTATTGCAATAATATTTTCTGAGGTTATGGCACTTATTTAATAATTACAAAGTAAAATCTCTACGAATAATGGATTAAGTAATTCTCGGAGGCATACGGATATATGAGTGAATTCGTCACGAAGCTCGGAGGTTTTCGTGAGCTCTTTGTCTATGCTAATTAATTTTTATTAATGTCAAACTACTTCTATCTATTTTCCACGCTTGTTCAACTTTTCTGTTTAAAAAAGTGAAATGTGATGCCTACGGTTGGCATAATGTGAGAAAATGTTGTACATACATACATAAACTCACGCCATTTTCCCAGAAAGGGTAGGCAGTAGTGCTATCAGTAGGCCAATTAACGTAATTAAATAAGTTCAGTTGCAGTGCAGTTGCAGTTAAGTTTCGATCAAAACAGCCCTTTTTGTATTCTCGTAATTTAGACAACCGCTGTCAGATACGCTCACGTCAAGTTCGCGTCACGCGAGCGCTTTAGCGTATTCTACGGCTGCGCGTTTTATACATGCGTGATTCAGATCGCAACTTGATTGGTCTTTACCTATTCATTTGACGTCTCCAATGATAGTTTAGTCCAACCAACGTGCAGCACATGCGCAGTTTATGCATATCTTACGCGCAGCTAAACAATTACAAGAATACCATTTTGACGTACATACCATTAAGACGTAAACCTAATCGAAACTGCATCGGAATTTGATCGGCGCGTCAATAAATTACGTGAATTAGCCTACAGGTCATCCACGTTTCGCCTTGTGTTCCGTCCCACGATGAGATAGGGGGCGAGCCTACTGCCATACCGGGCACATATCCCTGACACCGGGCTGATAATGAATACGAAAATCCAATATCACTTTGCCCGACCCGGGAATTCAGGCCGAAAATATTGAAATATTACAATTTATTTAATCCTTTTTTGTACTACATAGAAAACATTGACATTAGTGAAATGACATAATAATAATACAACAACAATTTAAAGTAAAAATAGCGGCCTAATCACGCTACCACTTTAGATTGATATAAACAGGAAAATAAGAGCCCAGGCTAAGGTTTACTATTAGAACTAATAACGTTTTATTTTTGTTATCAGAGTCGAAGTTTAAGGACAAAGGAAGTAAGGTTGAATAAATGGAACATCAATTATATTAACGATAATTATACCAAGGATTAGCTTGATTGTCTTCCCGTAGTTTGGGTATCTGGATTTCTATTTACGACAGTTGTTATGATAATAAAATATTAATAGGTAAAACACAGATTGAAATTGATGCTCTGTTATTGTATCTGCAAGATGATGCTTACAGCATGGTTCTAGAATTAGCTTAGTAAAGAATCAAATAAACACACCTAAGAGTGGTACAAATAACTAGTATCAATATCAAGTGCGGCAACTTTTTTCTGTGGTAATTTGGTGGTTATGGACTGCATCGGTGGTGTAAGTGTACTACGGTACGATTGCAGTGCTGAGGTCTCGGGTTCGAATCCCGGGTTGGCATATTGGATTTTTCTTTTCATTATCAGCCCCGAGTAGGAATTTAAGCCTGATATGGCGATAGGCTCGCACCCTATTTCGTCTTGGGACGAAACATACAAGGCGTAATGTAAGCATCCTGGTAACATAGACGTGCTACCAGGACAAGGGGTAGGCAGAGGCCTACCACTTCTGGGAAAAAGGCGTGAGTTTATGTATGTAATTCGGTGGTAATAATGAATATCAATTGTCAGGTCAGTATTATTTTTCCGCAAACTGTCTAACGTTGTTATAAGTTCTTTATTATTGGCTTTACATATTATAAATATACTAGACTATTTAAAGTTTGGGAATTCCTGGATTGACTACTAGCACCGGTCTTCTCGGAATAAGCTCAGGCGCACTTCAGGTAACTTTGATCGAGTCTGCTTAAGTTATTTTTCATGGCTACAACAGACGCAGACTAGTACTGCTATTGTGTTTTCTCGAATTTTTGTCAGTCCGCTTCTACGAAGAGAAAAGATAGCCGCGTTGGGACTTTAATTCTTTCCTTTCCCTGGGATCCAGGTATAACTGTTTACCGACTCTACTATTACTATTTAAAAAACATCGTGTTTCCATCTCGCACTCTTGTTTTGCCAACTTGGAATATGAGCATTGTGAAATGCATTTTTTTCTATTGATAAAATAACGAACGCGAGGGTTCCCGACGGCCCATGTACTAAGCGGAGTATCTATGAAGGTTAAGTGTCAATTTATCGTCGTGTCTGGCTTTAACACTTAGAATTTGCAGTCATGTTCCCTTTTACTCTTCAGAAGTAGCAAGAAGGCTTTAGTTGACTTGACCTTGACCTTTGCCTTCTCGGGTGGTATAAGACCAAAACACCTTCTCTCCTTGAATATGTTGGGTATGGGGATGAGATGGGATACACACTCCAACTAGCAATATAGGTGATACCATAATATGCAGTGTTTTAATAACTTTTGATGAGACCATTTTAGGGCCAAGTGATTTGCCTACATATAATATTGTGTGAGGTCCCACATATTGCGTGCCCCGCACTAGAAAAGTATTATGAAGCATATCCCGTTGATACTGAATTAAACCGCGGTGTTTACATTATTACCGATTTGTGGATAGAACATGGAAATAACCAATTAGTATTTACTAATTTATACATGTACATACATGTATGTGTATATAGAGGGTAACAACATTGATTACTAATAATTCGTAAATTGTAATTAAGGATTTTTTGTCGCGTGAGTTCTAAGTCGTAGCTATTTACTCATTATTCAGTAATACTATTAATTTTATAATATAATCATTCTGACAAAAATCCTGATGTTAACATATGGTATTTAATTTAACTCAAATATATTTTTCTTCAAAGCAGGTGACATTGTACAAAATTAAAAAAAAAAGAGGTTTTTTTCAAACTTCGTGATTTTAGTTTTCACGATTTTTGGCCATTATTTTACCGGGATCAGACGCCTGTCGGTGTACAAGCGGTTTAAAGCAAGTCGCCACAATTGCTTTAATCGGCGAGATAATCGTATCGGTAATAGATACTCTAGCAACAATGCACTTACCGCCCCGAGTTATGGACACCTAGCTGTGCGCTTACACACTAACTTTACTCTTCATATAATAAATTTTATCGTAAAAAAATTGGGTACTATAAATGAGAAATAATTCTAAGGTTCGATCTCCGTGTCCTTATCGAATTATAAGCGCAACTTATTATGCATTATACATAATTATGACGTCAATATTTCCATGACATTGTCTCGTGCGTGGCAAAACATGATTCTCGAATTCGGAAACTGAAACCCAATTCATTGCTTGATGTAATGTTTGTCCCCAACAATTCACGTTCATAAAAGAGATTCACGCCGCCACAAAACCAACCGGTCGATTGAAGTGAAAATCCAAAACGCTGCAAAGGATTTATTCAATACCTGTATCGAATACACCTTGTATGCGTACTAGTTCGTTACTTGGAAGTCTGAAACATGATGTTTTAGATCTAAATACTGGGGGTTGGCGTGGTCTCCCATTCATCCACTTATTGCAAATAGTTGCCGCGGCTTAGTTTGTTGTTTTGATATCTTCAAGCATTTTGACATTGCACGGAACAAAGGGTATTCTCTACGCTCCACTCGTGTGATATTGAGCTTCAAAGGAGCTTGCGCTAGATCCAGGACGTTAATGAAATAAACTGAGGATTAAAATATTTTCTTAAGGAAGGAATTATCTATTGATTGGACTACACCTAGTACTATCATACTCCTCTTTTGTGTCGGGCTTTCAAATAGACGCTGCGCTAACGGTTTACCTTATTTCATTATTTAAGACACATTCCAAATATAATAGACATAACTAAATTGTGTAGCTAAAATGCATAATAATATATAAACTAACCCTATTACTCGAATTATCCTTAATATACAGGGTATATCAAGACCGCGACCGAAAACGAAGCCAGGAGGCAGTATTAGTGATATCAAACACAATGCAAGTAGAAATTTTACAAAAAAAATCGTCAATTTTTTTTTTGTTATTTTTTACATATCGTCGTATTTGAGTGATTAAACATAGTTCTTCTAAAATAATGACGTAAATCGCTTAATTTTTAAACACGCAATGGTACGTAAGGGTTTAAATTACTATTTTTGCAAAAACTAGGAATTTACCCCTCAAAAACGATGATTTTTAAAAAAATTTAAAAAAAAATCCGTCGCTTATTTTGCAAAATTTTTAGTTGCATTGTGTCTGTAGCCGCTAGAACTATCACCTGGCTTCGTTTTCGGTCGTGGTCTTGATATACCCTGTATAATACATTTTTTTATATGAGGGAGAATTTCCTACAGCTGAAGGTGATGCCTACAACAAAACTCGCGATCCTGAATGCATATATTTATCTACCGTCCCAAATCTATGTTGCCTGTATTTGCCAAAGGTTTTGAAACTCTCGTATATCCGCATTTGACATTTAAAAAAAAAATGTCTCATCAACGAACAACGCGAGTTCGTAGCATCCAGGTCTGTCGAAACAATGTTTTCATTATTTTTTTTTATTTCAATGAATGCCATTCGCCTGATGGTAATAGAAAAGCTATATGGACTTTTACGATATTTTACATGGAATTTGGTGTTATTCGAATTTTCCTTGTACTGTGAAAATATTAGCTCTACCGTCTTTCGTAATATTTTTAGACTTGCTTAGGGAACCTTTTTATAACTTAACCGTAGGCAGTCCGAGGTCGCTAAGATAAAAATATAAATCTGTTTTAAAATAAAACTATTTTTACGGATTGTATCGCGATGAGGTTTATTTTTGAGTTCATCGCGCATAACCGCACAGCAAAATAAACAAAAATTGTAAAAATCATTGTTTTGGGTTCTTTTACATTAATATAGACCCTCCATATTAGTTTTTCTCATTCATCTGCCATGTACAGACATCGATCGGTTACAAATTTATTATATGTATAGAAAATATTTGTTATGTCCATTGATATAAAACTCGTATTGTAGATTTATGAATATTAAAGAAACTAAATTGAATATAGTTAGAGTTAGTTGTTACGGAAATTTAATAAACAGCTAACTTCATCATGTCGTGGTCGATGTGCGTGCACAATACACATCTTAAAAAAAATATCTCGTGTATGACGGAGTGAGACGGCTTATTTAGTTTTGATGCATGGCAGTGGTGTTGATTGCTTGATTTTTGTAGCTGGATATAATCGATTAGTCATTGGAAAGTAAGATTTAAAGTGCTTTCTTGTGTCGAAATGAAATGATTTTGACAGTAGAGAGAAAAACGTTATCCCATTTTGAGACAAGGCGGAGTCGCACCCGTGCCAACCCGTTTACTCTAAATCTTTACTATTGGAGACCGCCGGCGATCCATACCTAAGAACGACTTCCATGAAATGATGGTGGGAGATTTAGGCCATCACTTTGATTCCCCGTCATATATGTATTTTCAAACGTCCCAAAAGAAGAATAACTTCAAATAAATTTATTTATTTTCGACTCACTTCATAACAATGTGCCTGGTTAGCCAGCAGCAATATCCTTTGATGGATAAACTTAGTCCATGAGAATCAAATTTCACTACCAAGTTAATCATTGCCAGAATAAGGTTTCAAGGTATTCATTCCGCTTACCAATTTGCCTCTGCGATGTAAACGTCGGCCAGGAAATAATCCTTTGTTGAAATATGGATATGGCTATGCAGTCGTATGTACGGTTCTTCTGAAAATAAAATAAATTGTATTTTGCTTACCTTTATTAACAGTAACAATGTTTCCCGCAAATTTTGTATGGATTTCAATTAAATTTGGTATAAAGGTAGCTGACCCCCTGGATTAACAAATAAGGTAATTTTTAACCCGAAAAAAATTGTGTTCCCGTGGGATAAGAAACGAATTCCGATATACATATTTGTTACTTTTTTATACTCAAAGGGATGGGATGAGACTGGATTACATGCTTTGATTGTGAATGAGACGGGATGTAACGGGACGGGTCGGGATGGGAAATTCATTCAATACATTGTGTTTATTTACAGCCCTATAAAAATAGTTTTTCACCTACCAATGATACACCAATTATGCAAATGGAATAAAGTGAGACATTGTACTCACTATTGTTTTTATATTGTACTCCCATTATTTCCCATTAAATGAACTCGCATCCAATGGAAAATACTGCTACGGGATGTAACAGAAATGAAAGGAGCTTTAAGAGTAGCTAGATGAGACGGGACAGGATAGAATAGAAAAGGGGACCGTAGCCACAGGTTCATTTCAGGAATGGCATAAGATGTTTCTAGTTTGGAGTGGAGTACAAACATATCTACACTCAGGCGAAGCTGGTAGTAATTTATATAAATAAGCATTCTGGGTGGTGCGATCCGTCCCCAAGTTACGATTTTATATGCATAAAATATTTTTAAGCCTATTTAAAAATGTTGCGATGTATATATACGCTGTATTGGTCCGTACAACTTATTTTAAATTATACTCTCACATTTTAACTGAAAAATATTAAATCAGTATTCTACTCAACACATGACGACGGGAAATATTATTACCGCTACTACTTCCCGTAGTGAACAAGCGGCTTTATCACTCTGCCCTTCAATGGAAATAGCTCAATATGACAATTTGACAGTATAATAATAAACAAAATGAACACATGCTCAAAAAGGACACTAAATAATTGTCCGCGGAATTTTGAATTCAATTACTGAGTTTAATAATTATAATGAAAATATATACCTTATGTGTGAAATTAAAATATATCGACGTAAGAAAACGTATTTGCTGTAAGTAGCAAGAATGGCATAAGTAGACTGAATAGACAGCTTGATTCAGTTTTTTTTTCTGCGTCGAATGATCTGTATCTCATATCGCTATGACGACAAAAATTTTGAAAATAGGGTTTAATTTTGAAAAATTTACGCGTTCAATTTGCTGTTAGACACATCTGATATAACTTACAGCATTCTTATGGAATTAAAGCAACTTACGAAAAGATTATTTACAGCATTCATTCATTCTGTAATTTAAGTTTGCCATAAGATTACAGCACTTTTCTATTTATGATTTCAAAATAATTTCTTTGTTACTACATTTTAACGAGTATAAATACTTAGAAAATAAGAAAATACTCATTGTTTAAGGTAGGACTTATACAATTATTGGATATTTAATGCATTGTTTTGTGACATTTTACTTCCAACAAAATTGGTTACGCCGTCGAATTTTAGCCTGCGCTTCCTTTTATACTTACTTAGTACTTACAGTAGTATTTACACCCATAAATACTTACCTATGTTATAATATTGTGTACTGTTCAATGTTCCAACTTAAAATAATTATTTAAATGTTATTATGTATGCTCTTTGAGGGCAAGCTACATTTTTATGAAACATTAATAAACATAATAATAAACTTATAGCATTTTATTTGTACCACGCATACAAACAATTCTTTAAAAAGTAATTGGTGGTATCAGTATTTTTTTAAAGTTAGCTTTACACATCTTTAATAGTACATAATTTATTTAATATTTCAAGTACAGCATTTTAAATGTCTGGAAATATAAGGAACTAAGCTATTTTCATAGAAGTGACTAAACTACTTACGACGTTCTTCAGGTCTTTAAGCTGAAAGTCAATTGCTGTAAGTAACGAAAGGCCTTCTGCTAATAACTTTACCAAAAATGTTTTTATTGTTATTCATGACTATTATTTTAACAAAACTGTGTTCCAAAAATCATCTTTCTGTCACTGATAATTTTAAAGGTATAATTTTTTTTCTAACTTTTTTAAGGTGTTTTGGCTCTGGTGAAAAGTTGGGTTTTGGCAACTTACAGCAAATACGTTTTCTTGCGTCGATATACAGGGCGTCCCACGATGATGCCACATGGAGAAGAATTATATTGAATATTATAAATAGACACACTGTATATGTTTCCGATATCGATGATGTGTAGCCTAACAGAAAAGTCTCTCGTGGGTTTGATGAGGCGCAGGTCTATACATATTATGTATATTACAGTTCGTTGAATTTAATAGGTATTAATTACTCAGTTTCCAACCGTGGAAATAGCAATTGCGAAGTCATAAAACATGAAATCCAAGTCCAAACGTCCGATGTTTTCCAAGAAGTGTAAGTCATACAATATACAGTACTATGGTTAAACCTCACTTTGAATATTTGATAGAGTTATGGGGCACTGCGCCCAAAAGTCATTTAAGAGCTATACAAGTAAAACAAAATAAATTAATTAAACTACTTTTTCATTATCCTAATAGGTCGCCAACGCAAAAGATACACAATGAAACAAAACTAATGACACTTCATCAAACATACAAATACAAAACCTGTCTTTTGGGGAGAAAAATTTTAAACAAAGACATACATACAAATATATCTTTTACAAAGGTCGGAAAATTACAAAAATGAATAACGAGACAAACCGACAACATACACACCCGCGAACTAACTATGAAAAGAATAGTCTGGTCTATGAGGGAGCACGGTTTTACAATTCTTTACCAAAGGATCTAAAAGAAATACAAACATTTGCTTTGTTCAAAAAATCCTTAAAACACCACATACTTAAAGAGTTTTTAAGGCATTAATCAAAACGATTTAAATACTATTTGTTACCAATGTAAATTAACCAATTACTATTCTAAGAATTAATTTTGTATTATTGATTTATTAATATCACTCATACCTGTAACAATGGCAAATGCAATCGCGATGTCCATTTCCGTGCGATATGTAATGAAACCCCGCTTTTATCACATACCCTCACAATATATTTTTTATATCCAGTAATTTTTATAATCCAATACGTTAAAAATATGTTTAATCGTATTTATAGATTCAGTGAGTGTTAAAAAATAATAGATTATCTGCCAATGTGTAGAATAACATTTAAACAAAATCTTAATAATTGTGTACCTATTGTTTTCACAGATAATATATTTATTAGTAGTGTCGACTAACGACATCTCGTGCGCGCATTATGTTATTCCTAACAGTAAGTCGATATATTGTATTTCTCTAGTTAAGTGAATGTAATTTTTATGGAGAAATAAATGTCTTAAACCTTAAATCAAATGTTTTCAATTTTATTTTACATTCAGTTTCTTTCTCAACTTACAAGCAGGAAAATACTGGTGGCGCTTGGTATTTCGCAACAATCAAATTGTTTCCATTCGTACAAAGCTTTCATACAGTTTCTAGGAAGCCCTGCGGAAAAAGTTTTTCAAACAAAATATGAATGGAACGTTTTGGACATAGAACAGTTGAATATGGTTAGAAGGGCAATACAAGCGTCAAACGCGACGCGTGGTTGCGAGCAGCGCTGATAACTGCCGCGGCGGATGATTCGTCGAGATAAATAAATAAATACACGCAACAGTCACATACATAGCCTAGATCAATTAAGTCTTGTGTCGCAGGTATCTGAACTACGAGAGACTTTTCGGTCTCACAAACACCTAGACCCGAAGAAAGTCGCAGTCGACACGTTGTTGACGTGTGCCGCCCAAATACAGTAAAAATGCCGACTTGTGCCCTTTATCCTCCTATATAATTATAGCCTGCAGTTCCGACAGTAAGGCGCCGGATATCTAGAAAGGAGGAATTGCTTTCGACTTTAGTTTCCAAAATTGATGTTATTAATTACGAATGAACATCGGTCGCGTCCTATACTTGCTGAGACCTGACAAAGAAGTATAATGTACACAATTGGGATATAATGTATTTTGTTGAGTGGTACATAAGAAGTGACGCCCAATAAAAAATATTTTTGTAAAGCCGAGGATTTTAGATTTTCACATACACCTATTTGTAACTGATAGGATAGGATATTTTAAAAAATCACACATACCTACGTAATGTCACTGTAAAGAAAGTGTAATAAAATCCAAGCCACAAAAAAATCCATGTGGAATATGGAATCAATCGACATTAAAGTAAATAATAATAATAAATACACCATGCAGTCAAACTGTATAGTTTTGCAGGACACTTATGTAGATTATAAGTTTATTCTTTTGTTATTAATAAATAAATAAAAAAGACCCAACAGTTACATACATAGTCCTGACCCCACACTAAGATCTAGTCGTGTGTCGTGGGTATCAGGAACTACGATAGACTTTTTGGTCTCAATTATTTAAAAAATTGTATGAGAATAATCCTTTAAACTTAATATCGATAAAATGAATCAAAGTCTTTTAAAAATGTCACATTTCCTTAATTTAGCGATACTTTAAGTCGAGTCTTGCAAGCTTAAATATATTTTGGTGTAAGGGTAGCATCGATTAAAGTAAATTTTAAAGTTTTACTAAAATACACTCTTGTCTGGTAGTTGAGTGTTGTAAATATCAAAATAGATACTAACGCCATCTTTTGTTACTTATTTAATACTAAGCTGTGCTGTATATTCCTATGTCACTTTATTATAAAATAAATTCATTCGTTTCCGTATTTTACTTGAGAACAGTGTTTCATTATATAGAAACCATCTTCAATTCAATTTAGAAAATAAAATTTAAATAGCCTAATATCGGGTTGGCCAAGAAGAAAGCACTTTTTGACCAGCTTATTCCAGGTCATGCCAGGAATGTGTGGTTCTGGAGTGGAGACCACGGACAGGCAAGCGAAGCGTCGGACGGAGACCACAAGGTGGACGGATAACCTAGTTAAGGTTGCAAGAAATCGCTGCATGGCAGGCCTCTTCCAATAGGGTGATGTGGAGATCCTTCGGGGAGGCCTATGTACAGCAGTGGACTTCCTCTGGCTGAATAAATATATAGGTATATAGAAGTCATTCCACGGGAGAGCTCCACGCATTTTGTGTCTGCGTTTTTATCCAAAACAATCGATCGTTTGTAGCGAAGTGTGCGAAGGCTTTGCAGATTTAAATTCGGTCTTACGCAAAATTAATAAATGCCTAAGCACAAATTTTACCAATCAATGGATTATCAGATTTGAAACAACGGGATCAACATCAAAAACGTGACCTAGTGGTACGCACGTTCTGTATGGAATAAAACATCATCGTAAGGGTGAGACAATCGGTGCGCGCAATGGCAAGAACGCATAAACGTCCTTCGAGTATAGGGGTGTTCGGATAGACTGTACAATGTATTCTCCAGGATTTATTTAAATCTAAAATCTTATAAAATAAAATGCTCGTTCAAAATTCGAATAATCTGTAAGTCACATTGTGTAACGTCAATAACATAATATTTTCAGACGAAGCTTATTTCAACCTCAGTGGGTTTCTGAATTACTAAAACTATTGTTACCGGGGTCCCGACAATACAAAATTAAAAAATAAAGAGTATTTTCACTTGCCAAGAGTATTTTCACTATTAACATTATTTCGGTGGGAATTGCCAATTTGCCAAGTGGGCACTAGTCGGCGCGTACATTTGTGTATATTAACAACTTTCAGTAACATATCGGATCCCTACCGACTATGCAACAGACGACATTTCAATGATTCAATATTTAAAAAAAAACCATTACCGGTCTTTAATTTAGAGTTCGAAAACGGATGAAAACATATTAAAATGGGTTCAGCGATAAAATTTTAATACGTGCATTCTAATCTGGCCCACTCTGTTTAAAATATAAGCACATATTTATGTATTTCGATGCAATAGAACTTTTTATTATATTTCCATTAATAAAGATCTGTATAAATTATATCAATTGTTTACATTTATATAATGTATTATTTCTACTGTATACAGCTTTTCTAGTCTTGCTTTACAGTCATGTTAGACTAAATAATTTAGCCTATAATATTAATATAATATAATATTACCAGTTAAAAGCAGCTTATATCTATAATAATCTTTATTAAGTTTGAATACCATTAATTAAATGAATTTGCAGCCTAATAATTATAAATGGTAATATTACATAATTCCACATTAGTGGCCGTAATTGTGTACTGTGCTGAAATACAATGTTCGCAAAACCGGACATGCGCATGTATACATCAATGAAACTTTGTTCAAATATTGGAGGCTTATTTAACGAATAACCACATGCATAGACCTGACTGCGCTGTTACGTACCAAGTCTTGAGCCTTGGTTATCAGTAACTGCTTTTTTGTCCCGCAACACCCAGATCAAAAACAAATATCTGCGGAACACACAAATTGATGTCGGTATCGAAACTGCAGCCTGTAGTTTCACAGCAGGCTCTCAACCAACCGCGCCACGAAGGCGTATGTACTTCCATTATGGTGACTACGATTTTGATTGCAGACAAAACTATGAAATGATATAAAAATAGAAACCCAACTTAAATCTACAAAATATAAACTCATTTGCTTTATGACGGATCAAGTTTTAGAAGAGACCGGTTCATGCTGCATACTTGCACTTAAACAGATTCCTTCGAAATTGTCTTGCGTACATCTTTACGACTTCTGTTGTTTACCTATTCGTATCACAATTTACAATACAATACAATACAATACAATACAATACAATACTCTTTATTGTAAACAAAAATATATATATATACAGGGTATATCAAGACTGCGACCGAAAACGAAGCCGGGTGGTAGTTTTAGTGGTTACAGACACAATGCAAATAAAAATTTCGCAAAATAAGCGATAGATTTTTTTTGCAATTTTTTGAAAATCATTGTGTTTGGGTAGTAAATACCTAGTTATTTCGAAAATAGTAATTTAAACCCTATAGTACCATTATGTCTTAAAAAATAAAAAGGTGTACATAATTATTTTAGAAAAACTATGTATTTATCACCCAAATACGATGATAAGTAAAAAATTACCAAAAAAAAGTTGACTATTTTTTTTGCGAAATTTTTAGTTGCATTATGTCTGAAGTCACTATTACTACCACCTGGCTTCGTTTTCGGTCGCGGTCTTGATATACCCTGTATATATACAAAATCAGACGAAATACAATAATTTATGGTATTACAATGGGCGGTCTTATCGCTTAAAGCGATCTCTTCCAGACAACCTACAATTTACTTATCTCCGTAATGTGTTTAGAAATTGCATGATATTCTGTAAGCTTATATTACATTTAGTCGTGAATTACAGAATGTACTGTAAACATAATTGCCCTAATGCCACGCCTATTTATAATCTTTACTATACAAGATATGTGTCTTGTGTTGTATGTACAAGAGATTTTTTAGTTCCACAATAAAGTTCATTGTGTATATTAAAAAACAACTGTCTCGGTTGAAGAAGATTGAATTCACGAAATATTGTTTCAGATACGACCCCTCGTCAACCGCGAATTTGTCCTTACTGCTTTTCAGATTTAAGTAAGTAACAATTTTAATACAAATTCCTAATATTTTTCGGTAATTACATTTAAAGGCACAATTAATAGGTATTATTGTATAATCATATCCACCAGATCACCCACGAATACATTTATATATTACTAGCTTCTGCCCGCAAACTTCGCCTGCGTGATTAACTTTGTTTAAAAAAATATACATGTATAGATTATTTGGTATTTCTCATCCCGTCCCGTTATATCCCGCCCGTCCTATCTCATTCTCACTCAAGGTATGTAATCCACGCCCAACGCATCCCTTTGAGTATAAAAAGTAACAAATATATCGGATTTCCGTCCTCATCCCACGGGAACACTTTTATCTGGATAAAATGTAGCCTAAGTGTTAATCCAGTGTTAATATGGGGAATATTAGTTTTTCTCATTTATCTTCCATAATACAAAGAAACACCCTGTATGTAAATAAGACATTTACCAGTTTTTAAGTTGGACTTGTACCTATAGTATAACTGTGAAACCGCATCTCATTTCGTCTTGTAGTTTTTGCGTTATGCGCAAGTAAATAAAAAGAAACATCCTGTCTATAAATAAAATATATACGAGTTTTCAAATTGGACGTGCACCATTATTACTGTGAAAACTGTATGCAAATGCAACATATACCAGTTTTTAAGTTGAACCTGCAGCAATACAACTGTGAAAACCGCATCTCATTTGGTGCTGTAGTTTTTGCGTGATGCGCAAGCAAACATACAGACAGACAGACAGACAAAAATTGTAAAAAAAATTGTTTTGGATTCTGTTGCTGTTATAAAGACCTCCCGCGTTGAAATTTCTTAAATATCTTCCATGTACAGACATCGACCATTTACATTTTTATTATATGTATAGATTATTTAAAATATTATTTATTAATAAATTCATCGCGTCACCGTTATTGTCATATTAGTAAATCACCATACTAAGTAATTGTTTTAGCTATTGGATAATTTTACTCTTAATAATGCTAAAAAATAGTATTAGGAACAGCAGTTGTGGAAAATATTATCAGAATTTCATGCATCCTTGAAATGGCATCGAACATCATATTGTTTGACGGCCAATAGCTTTGTAACCATATTCAACTGTTTTGTGATTTCAGTCTACACATGCTATTAGTTTTTGACCGACTTCAAGAAAAGGAGGTAATCAATTCAACTGGTTTTTTTTGTATGTTTGTTACGCATTTACGCCGGTATTTGGGAACCGATTATATTTTTTTTTGTCGTAGAGCATGATATACTGGGTTGGCCCCATAAAAAAATCGTGAAGACTTGATGAATATCTACTATCGGACCTAAAGACCAGAACTCCTCAAAATGGAACGGTATAGCCATAATTCTTTTTAAATTTGTTTCAGTATAAGTATATTACTACAAATGGGGGTTAAAATGGAAAGGGGTATAGGGGGGGGGGGACAAAGTAGATACGAATGTAAATACTCGATATCTCCGGCAGTACTTTTTGGGATTGATGGATTGCGGCATGGATTCAAGGCACGGCTGGATCGTTAAAATAAAACTCGTGTTCTTTAAACTAATTCTTACATTAATTAATTATATTGTCAGACTGCACGAGAAAAACATAAGTGTCTGTTGGCGACCGCGCCATCTAGCGAGACGTTCTGATTTTATTTGATTTTTACGTTTAATTTTGCGCGCCATCCGTCTTTTTATTTTTTTATCGTCTTGTATTAGTACCTTTTCGACGTACAGATGGCGCCACGTAGTTTTTAATATTGTTTTTATTTTATACTCATATTTGTACAACTTCACTTTGCTCGTGATCATTCTATATAAAACGTATTAACAGTAAACGCTTGAGTGTTTTCTTTATTTCATTAAACGCCTTATATTCGCAAAAATACAAGTAAAACACAAAAACAAATACACAAGTCGTCTTCGCAACATTTGGACCTTCGTAGCCGAATAATTATTGAAACTTCGCATCATCGGGACTTCGCCCCAGCTTCGTCACTGCATCACACGCGGAAGCCAGTGGAAGTGTCTGGTGTCTCCTTAATCCTTTCCTAGTACCTATTACCTATTATTACCTTACTTCCTAACATAGTTTTTACTTTCGTGGTGCCAATACTTACAGGTGAGTACCTAATCCACATTTATTTACTCCCGTAGGCCGCCATGATGAGTTCTCCGACTGTAGTAAAAAAGTCTAAAGATGAATATTTAATCGACCTACGTAAGCAAAGGGGTCATTTTAAAGGAAAAATAACGCAGTTTAAAAAATATATAGATACTTTCCAAAGCACACAGCCTACAACAATTCAAATTTGTGAAATCAAACTAAGGATGCAAACAGCTTGTGAAATAATGCAAAAATTTAGTTCCATACAGTGTGAAATTGAAATAAATTCCGGGGAAAGTGAAATAGATAATAATCTAGCATATGTGGAATCATTTGAGTCAATTTATTACAGTGCAATGGCTAGCGCAAATTATATATTGGAAAGGCAACATTCTGGTGACGGTTCCCAGGTTGCAAATTGCAAACATTCACAAAATAACATTAAACTGCCACAAATTTGCCTACCCGTATTCGACGGTTCATATGATAATTGGCTCGAATTTAGAAACTCATATATTACATTAATTCATAAACGTTCCGATTTAGACGAAATACAAAAATTTCATTATTTGCGCTCTTCACTTAGTGGTGATGCAACAAAAGTAATTAGTTCCTTAGAATTTACAGCACCAAATTACTTCCAAGCATGGGAGCTTCTTGAAGCTAGATATAATAATACTAGGCTCTTAATCAATAACCATATAAAGTCATTATTTAACATTTCTAGTCTAAAACAGGAATCATCTTCACAGATTAGAAAATTAATAGACACAGTGTCACGTAATTTACGCGCTTTAAATACTTTAAACGAACCCACCGATTCGTGGGATACTTTAATTATTCATTTAGTGACTACTAAACTCGACTCCCACACGGAAAGGGAGTGGGAAAATCACAGAGCGTCTATTAATTCTCAATTAAAAGGTGATTCTTGTGACAAAACTACTTTACAAGATTTATTTACGTTCCTTCGGAACAGAGCAAATATTTTAGATGTCCTTGGCACGCAATATCAACCTCAAAGGCAACAACAGAATAATATTTCATTGCATAGTAACAAGCATAAAGTGCATAGTTATGTTTCCAGTGCTAAACCTAATATAAAGAAGTCTATTCGAGTTTGTTTATTTTGTAATAACAATCATGCATTGTATAGTTGTGTTACTTTCCTTAATTTGTCAGTGAAAGATAGAATAAAATTCGTAGATGACAAAAAGTTATGTCGAAACTGTTTACGAGGTGGCCATACAATAAATGACTGCTTTTTCGGGCCTTGCAAACATTGTCAACGTAAACATAACAGCCTGCTGCATATAGGCGTTAGCGCAGGTGTAAATAATAATAATATTAATTCGCGCGGGGAAGACGACTTGACGCCGAGCGACACACACACTAACGCAGTGCCCGCGACCACTACGCACTCTTTATTATCGGCTAATATGAATAATAATAAACGATGCACTGAATTGCAAGTAGTTTTACTATCCACCGCATTATTGGAAGTTGCTGATAATAATAATTGTTACCACACAGTTCGCGCGCTGCTTGACAACGGAAGTCAACATTGTTTTATTACAAATAAATTATGTTCACGTTTAAATTCGCCACTTATACAGTCCACTGTCAATATATCAGGTGTGGGAAAAGCGATCACACAATCGACTTATCTATGCGACATTTCGATACGTTCGAAAATAAACGATTATAATACAAATATTAAATGTTTTGTCTTGCCGTGTATTACTTCAAGTTTACCCTCGACGAATATTGAATTCGACTTTAAAAATATTCCCGAGAATGTACAACTCGCTGATCCTAATTTCAATGTTTCTTCGGAAATTGATCTGTTGATAGGTGCTAATATTTTTTGGGATCTTATGGGTGACAAAAGAATTCGTTTACCTTACGGACCATATTTACAGAGCTCGAAATTAGGATGGTTGCTTTCCGGTCCTTTAAACACGAGTAACTTGCACATTAATCAAGTCCAGTGTAATTTTTCTCAGAGCATAGACACGCAGCTTAGAAAATTTTGGGAAATAGAGGACATAGTATCTTCGTCTTCACATGACGAGCTAAGTTATGATGAACGTAAGTGTGAGGTATTGTTTACTACTACCACTAAACGCGAACTAGACGGTAGATTTTCTGTTCGGATTCCACTAAGAGAATCAGCTGATTCACTCGGCAATTCGTATACGTCAGCAAAGACGCGATTTCTTTCATTAGAACGTAAACTCGAACGTTTACCAGAATATAAACGTATGTATACAGATTTTATGCGCGAATATAAAGATTTGGGGCACATGACAAAAATTAATTTGTGTGACTCGTCTCATTTTTATTTACCCCATCACGGCGCTTTTAGGGAGGCTAGTTCTACAACTAAATTACGCGTCGTATTTGATGGTAGTGCAGTGACTAGTTCTAATAAATCATTAAACGACATCCAGTTTCCAGGTCCGGCATTACAAAATGATATATTTTCTATATTGTTAAGATTTAGACAGTACAAATACGTTGCATGTGCTGACGTTGAAAAAATGTTTAGGCAAGTACTAATACAACCGGATCAAAGGTCATTGCAACTTATTCTTTGGCGGGAAAATGCCACAGAACCTTTAGACACATATCAACTCAATACGGTGACATATGGCACAGCCTCTGCACCATTTTTGAGCATGAGGTGCCTTCGACAATTAGCGTCGGAGTGCAAAGATGACGTCATATCACGCGTTATCATAGAAGATTTTTTCGTAGACGATTTAATTACTGGTGACGATGATTGTCAAAATTTATTACACACTTGCGACAAGATTTCGAAAACATTACAAGGTGGTTGCTTTCCTTTGCGAAAATGGAAATTTAATTTTGACATTAGCAACCATGATAAATCCGAAGAACTGTTTTTAGGGGAACATACACAAAATAAAACTCTTGGGTTAGGCTGGCATAGCCTTAGTGATAAACTATATTATACAACTAAATTAAATCACGATTTGAACGAACCTCTTACTAAACGGGTAATGTTATCTATCATTTCGCAAATATACGATCCATTAGGTTTGCTTGCTCCAACAGTAATAATATCTAAAATATTATTGCAAAAATTATGGTTAAGTAAAGTTGACTGGGATACTACAGTTTCTCAAGATATTAAATTGAATTGGAATAAATTTATGAATTCGCTTGGGTCATTAACAGACTTACATATTCCACGTTACGTCAGAAGTGACTGTAATAAACATACAGAACTTCATATTTTTACTGATGCGTCTCTAAATGCGTACGGCGCTTGCGCTTATTTGAGGTCATTTAATGACACTTCTTCTATTAATGTTTATTTGTTGTGCGCCAAATCTAAAGTTGCGCCTGTAAAGGTAATTACTGTACCTCGTTTAGAATTATGTGGGGCACTAGTAGGGGCTAAATTGTACAAGAAAATACGTGATTCATTAAGATTAAAATTTACAAAGGTTTACTTTTGGACAGACTCAACAATTGTAATGAGTTGGATTCGCTTGACACCACGTTTACTTAAATCTTTCGTGCAAAATAGAGTGACTGAGATAAACGAACTTACCGGTGACTCGTTATGGTTACACGTTGACAGCAAAGAAAATCCAGCTGACATGTTATCTAGAGGTATGTATTTAGATTCGTTAGTAGGATGCAAATTATGGTGGAATGGTGCTTCATATTTGCACGATTCAAAATTTGTTTGCAAGACTAATGATGTGACAAATATTGAAAATTTACCGGAACTAAGGCCTATAACTGTAAATCTCGTATGTACACAACTATTATATACTGAAAGCATTTTTCAGTTCGAAAGGTATTCTTCATTTAATAAATTAAAACGAGTAGGTGCTTATGTTTTGAGATTTATACATAACATACGTATTGCTAACGCGAATAAACAAAATCGTGAAACCGGTCCATTATTAGTGGAGGAACTTAACGCATCACAACGAATACTCGTGAGATTTGCTCAAATGCAATCTTTTCCGGAAGTTTATAGTAGTCTCATAAAAAAAGGCGAAATAAAATCGAATAAAGATAATCAGTTTAATCGCATACAAGGACTTAACGTATTTTTAGACGAACATAAATTAATAAGAGTAGGTGGCAGGTTACATAATTCTTCTATTTTCACTTATGATAAAAAACATCCTTTGTTAATGTGTGCAAAACATTTACTGACAGAATTAATATTTAAATCAGAGCATATTAGACTATTTCATGCTGGACCGCAACTTCTCCTAGCAAATATACGAGAAACCTGGTGGCCGTTAGGCGCCAGGAACTTATCAAGAAAAATAGTAGGCAGATGTGTAATATGTACCCGAATCAAAGGTAAAACCTTAACACCTATCATGGGCAATTTACCAGCAGAACGGTTAGAACCTGGATATCCATTTATACGAACAGGTGTCGATTATGCCGGGCCAATTAATATATTGAATCGTCGGGGTCGGGGATCCAGATTAACAAAGGCATACATTTGTTTATTTATATGTTTTACAACGCGAGCTATTCACTTGGAACTAGTCACAAATCTTTCCACAAATGAATACGTTATAACTTTAAAAAGATTTATAAGTCGCAGGGGAAAACCAGAAATTATATTCTCAGATAACGGGAAAAATTTTGTAGGTGCACAGAGGGAATTTTCATCATTTTTTAAAAACAACTCTAATAATATTACTCAATTTGCTGCAGGCGAGGGCATTACATTTAAATTTATTCCGCCCTACGCTCCTCATTTTGGTGGTCTCTGGGAGAGTGGGGTACGATCTTGTAAGTATCATCTTAGACGTGTAGTAGGGAATGCTAGATTAACTTACGAGGAATTTTCCACAGTATTGTCGCAAATAGAAGCAATCCTAAATTCCCGTCCTATGTCGCCTCTATCCGCAGACCCTAACGACTTTACCCCCCTCACACCTGCACACTTCCTCATTGGCAGACCGCTAACTGCTCCTGCCTGCGAAGACCTGACTTCAAGGCCGATGTCGGCGCTCTCACGTTACCACAGAATCGAGCAAATTCGTCAACATTTCTGGCAGCGCTGGTCTACAGAATATATAGCCGAGCTTCAGACAAGAAAGAAGTGGAAAACTCAAGCCGATGACATCATTTTAGACAGCATGGTGTTAATCAAAGACGACAACTCGCCACCTCTGAAGTGGAAGCTTGGACGCGTGTTGAAAACCTTTTCTGGCAGCGACGGCGTATCCCGAGTCGCAGAAATCCGGACGGCGAATGGCGTAATTCAGCGTGCCTTCTCAAAAATCTGCCCACTGCCGCTGGAGCCGTGATGAAGATCACTAGTTGGAACCTGGAGCTTCCAAGGCCGGGAGCATGTTGGCGACCGCGCCATCTAGCGAGACGTTCTGATTTTATTTGATTTTTACGTTTAATTTTGCGCGCCATCCGTCTTTTTATTTTTTTATCGTCTTGTATTAGTACCTTTTCGACGTACAGATGGCGCCACGTAGTTTTTAATATTGTTTTTATTTTATACTCATATTTGTACAACTTCACTTTGCTCGTGATCATTCTATATAAAACGTATTAACAGTAAACGCTTGAGTGTTTTCTTTATTTCATTAAACGCCTTATATTCGCAAAAATACAAGTAAAACACAAAAACAAATACACAAGTCGTCTTCGCAACAGTGTCATATACGAATAGACTAATTTATAAACTACTCGTAGACAACGTTAAAAGAGTTTCGATTAGAAACGCCACACCACCCCCCCACGGAGACGGATAAAATAATCAAAAATAAATTACATCGCGGAAAATTTAACACGCCTACCAAATCTGGTAGTGTAGGGTAATTTAGTAGTGGTTGTTGTGGTATCTGGTGGATCAGAAACAATCGGATCTTTCATCGGTGGCTTGGGCAAAACAGAATCAGAAGAGCCATGGTCGTTGTGATCGATGAATGCTGGTTTGAGCCTATCCACGGTGACAACGACGCGCTTTCCCCTAATGTCCAGTGTCAGAGTCTTGCCGTCTTCGGCGCGATCAATGACCTGGTGCGGACCGGTATAGGGTGGTTGTAGGGGGCGTCTGACTGTGTCATCACGAAGAAACACGTGGGTCGCCGATGAAAGATCCTTGTAGATAAAGGTGGAGGGCTTGGAGTGACTGGACGCGGGGATAGGGCGTATAGTCGACATTTTGTGGCGCAGCTGCACGATGAAATCTGCAGCGTCTTCGGTGCCAACCGGTCCAGGATCTGGATTTAACATTTCTCCAGGTAAGCGGAGAGTTTCTCCATAGACCATTTCAGCAGCTGTGCACTTAAGGTCTTCTTTGAAGACTGATCGCATGCCAAGAAGAACAAAAGGAAGGGAACGGATCCAAGAGTCCTGATGGCACATAAGTGCAGCCTTAAGTTGGCGATGAATGCGTTCTATCATCCCGTTGGCACAGGGGTGATAGGCAGTTGTCCTAATGCGCTTGGTGGCGAATTGCATCATCAGCCGACGGAAAAGGTTTGATTCAAACTGAGTACCTTGGTCAGTAGTTATGATCGAAGGGACGCCAAAGCGGGGAATCCACTCTCTAGTGAAGGTCTCGGCCACTTCTTCGGCGGTGATGGAACGCATCGGCCACACCTCAGGCCATCTGGTACCTCGGTCAATAGCTGTTAAGCAGTAGCGGAAATCGTTGCAAACCGGCAAGGGACCCACAATGTCGATATGGACGTGTCGGAAGCGACCAGATGGAAGGTCGAATTTACCGGGCGGAGCTGAGTTGTGGCGTGACACTTTGGCGCGTTGACACGCCTCACAAGTGCGAGCCCACTCCTTGCAATCCTTCTTGACAGAGGGCCACACAAAACGTTCCGTCACGAGGTGAGTTGTAGCACGTGCGCCAGGATGACTTAAGCTGTGCAGTTTGTTGAAAGCTGGTCTGCGAAAGCTAGGGGTCAAATAGAGACGAGGCTTACCAGTAGAAACATCACAGGTGACTAAGATGTTAGTCCTAGGAATGACGACTTTCGTCAGCTGAAGGCTAGAGTCATGACGAAGAAGTTCAGCTAGCTCCTGATCAGTCTCCTGTGACTTGGCAAGGGCTTCGTAATCTGTCTCAAGGGCAATGGCGTCGACGCGCGACATCGCATCAGCAACAACATTGTCCTCTCCCTTAATGTATTTAATGTCAGTTGTGAACTGACTTATGAAGGATAATTGATTAAGTTGTGCCGGTGGTAGTTTTTCCCTACGCTGTACGAAAGCGTACAGCAACGGTTTGTGGTCCGTGAAGATGGTAACGTGCTGAACCTCGAGAACGTGGCGGAAGTGTTGTACGCTTTCGTACACCGCCAGCAACTCGCGGTAATAAGTCGGCAACTGCGTTTGTTGGGTGGTGAGTTTCCTGCTAAAGAAAGCAAGGGGAAACCATTGTCCATCAACTTGCTGCTGCAGGCAGGATCCAATGTGGGCACTTGACGCGTCCGTAAATAATCCAAGGGGCGCGCCGTGGATCGGATGCTGTAGCAGGGTGGCGTTGGATAGACTCCTTTTACAGGCTTCAAACTGCTCCAGTAGCTCAGGCGACCATATAAATGGCTTAGCGCCCTTGCCATTAGTAGCTACCACAGCTTCAATAAGTGGAGCCTGAAACTGCGCGGCGTGTGGCACAAAACGGCGGTAATAATTTAATATGCCGAGAAAACGGCGCATAGCCTGGAAAGTTTTCGGAGGGGGAAACTCCAAAATAGCCTGCACTCGCTCTTGCGGAGGTCTGGTGCCCTCTGGACTAACACGGTAACCCAGAAATGTCACCTCACGAGCACCAAGGACACATTTGGAAGGGTTGATTACTACCCCATAGTCTTGGAGGCGCCCGAAGAGAATCCGCAAATGCTCCCGGTGGAGAGCCTCGTCTGCAGAATAGACGAGGATATCATCCACGTAAGGGAAACAAAAATCGAGACCCCGTGTGACCTCATCGACAAACCTTTGGAAGGTTTGACCGGCGTTACGGAGGCCGAAGGTCATGAAGGGGAATTCGAAGAGGCCAAACGGAGTAGTAATGGCGGTCTTCGAGACATCCTCTTCAGCCACGGGGATCTGATGGTATGCCTTGACCAAGTCTAGAGTGCTAAAGATGTTAGCACCCGCAAGATTGTGGGCAAAATCATTCATATAACGGACCGGGTAACGGTCTGGTATAGTCCTGGCGTTAAGTGACCTGTAATCTCCACAGGGACGCCAAGTATTGTCCTTTCTGATAGCCATGTGTAAGGGAGATGACCAAGCGCTTTTAGATGGCCTTGCGATACCTGATTGAATCATCTCATCAAATTCCTTCTTAGCTGAGATCAATTTCTGAGGAGCCAAACGACGAGGATGGGATGAAACGGGAGGCCCGTCCGTTGTTTTTATAAAATGGACAGTATTGTGTTTGACAATTCTGGGACGTCCTGGTGGCCGAGTAATATCGGGGAATTCTGCAAGCATCTGTGCAAAAGCAGAATTCGTCGAAACAACAGATTTGACACTAGGTTGTTTCGAAGTTGCGGTAGAGGCAGGCGCTGAGAGCTTGGTAGTTCCATCAACCAATTTCTTATTGCGACAATCGGGCAAAAGATGGTAATAGGAAAGAAAATCCGAGCCCAAGATAGCGGTGGTAACGTCAGCAACGACGAACTGCCAAACAAAATTTCTGCGGAGTCCCAGGTTTAGTGCCAAGTTTACTGTGCCGTAGGTCTTAATATTGCTTCCGTTAGCAGCGCTGAGCTCGTAGTCAGTGGGTTTCCTCTGACCTGCAAGCCAGCGGCGGGGGTAGCAACATAAGTCAGACCCGGTGTCAATAAGAAACTGGCGCTTAGTGACATGGTCAATGACAAAGAGACGGCGGCCATTAAGTTGAGTGAAGTCGCAATCAGTCGCCGCCGCTACTGATTGCTCGGAGGGTTTTCCGACTTCCAGTTACAGGGAGTAATACATTTGTTGGCTTTTGCACCATACTTCCTGTGATACCAACAACACCTTGAGTGGGATTTGGAAGAACTACGGCCGAAAGATTGCCTTCCTCTAGACGAGGAGCGATCCCGAGGCCTAGAGCGACCAGCAGAGGCGGAGGATAGGGCAGCAACTTGCCTTCTTAGCTCCTCAATCTGCTCTGTCAAAGTGGTCAGAGAAGGCGTGGCGGTGGCGGCGCAAACATTTGCAGTCGCTGGTTGCGCCTCAACAATCCTATCAGCAATATCGGCAATCCTCTCCAAACCGAGATCAGCTTGGGCAGCGAGGATGCCTTGAACATGCTGCGGTAAGCGGCGCAGCCACAACTGACGAAGGATGTTATCGTCGGTTAGTGTGGACCCTGCAAGAGATTTGAGGTGACGGAGGAATTGTGATGGTTTTCTATCACCAAGCTCCTCTTCACTGAGAAGTTTCCTCAACCTTTGTTCTTCAGATGAAGAAAAACGTTTGATAAGTGTGCTTTTTAAGTTTGTATATTTGTCCTGAGCTGGGGGATTGGCCACAATGTCCTCAATTTCGCCAGCAATTCGATGGTCAACTATGCTAAGAATGTGACTGTATTTAGATTCATCTGTGGTGATACCTGCAAGTAAAAACTGTGCCTCTGCTTGGGCAAACCACACTGTTACCCTATCGGGCCAAAATGGTGGCAGTTTTACAGCAACTCGGCATATGGAAGCAGCATTAGGCTCAGGTTTAGTTTGCATCTGCAAAGCACGGAGATTAGTATTTTCAGCTTCCAAAGTAGAAAGGCGAATTAGCAGTTCCTCAGTCATGGTGACTGAAAGGGAATGAGTAGGCAGGTGTTAAAAAGATACCACAACCAACAGACACTACACATGCAAATAAAAACTAACCAAAAATAATAATTAAGTATAGCGAAACCGTGGGTAAATGGAGTAGCGGCCCTAATATACAAAATAATAAATTGTTACAAAAAAAAAACAAATAACAAAAAACAACACAAATAAAAATTCTCCTTCTTGAAAGAAGTTGACAGTTGACACCGAATCTTCTCGAAAGAAACTGTCATTCGATAGTACCTCTTGCGAACCGCAGGTGGCGCAGCGTAGCACCCGCGCCGATGACGTCACGAAGCTGGCCGTCGAAAAACAATTGAGCGAACTTGGCCTTGAGAATTTCTTGACCAAAATGTCCGTAAAATGCACCTCTCCTGAAGACAAGCTGTGCCACTTATGTATGCTTACTTCGAATCGCAATGATTTCCAACAATCCGGGTATAATCTAGCCGCGGTGGTCACCGAAGTAGATATATCACTCTGCGTCGTAGCCAAGGACCGGGTATGCGATGAGCTTGCGTGGGGTCCTGGCCCCTGATGAGGCTGGTGCTAGGCGGAAATTGCCGCCACGGCGATTCACGACGCTCACCACTACGGCTGTTGCAGGATGCGTGTTCACATCACGTCGGGGTCACCAATTTGGGATTGATGGATTGCGGCATGGATTCAAGGCACGGCTGGATCGTTAAAATAAAACTCGTGTTCTTTAAACTAATTCTTACATTAATTAATTATATTGTCAGACTGCACGAGAAAAACATAAGTGTCATATACGAATAGACTAATTTATAAACTACTCGTAGACAACGTTAAAAGAGTTTCGATTAGAAACGCCACAACTTAAACGATTAAAAAGTAAACTTTTTTGTCGAAAGGTATGAAATGTTAGATTGGTCTCATTAAGAAATGGTGAAGACCTGATGAATATCTTCGGACCTGAAGAGTAGAACTCCTAAAAATTGAACAGTACTGCAATAATTCTTTTTGTATTAAGCTCAGTGCAAGTGTGTTACAAAGGGGATTGAAAAGGGGAAAGGAGGGGGAGGGGATAAGAAAATAGATACAATTAATTTTAGTTTTTAATATAAAAGAAGGTGAAGAAGAGGGAGAGTGAGCGAAATAGATATGTACATTACCGACGTGAACTAAGAGAATCCGACCTGGTCAGTGTCTAACAATAGCGGATATCATGATCATAATGACTTCACAATCTTCTCATAATTCTACAGCAATAATATCATGTTTGGTATGAGGGAGTCCACGCATAAGACATTTTAATTACATTCAAACGTAAATAAATAGTAAAAATCTTTTTTTCAACAAGGTTGTAAATAGTACATTTTAAAACGATAATAATAAATTAAGTATCCCACTAAATTGAAAATATATTATATAAAAGGATAAAATATATTTTTTTATTTTTCACGATATTTCTATTTAACCAATCATAATATAATTTTAAAGCCCCCAAACGACAATAATCCAGCAAGGTGGACTATATGGCCTAACCCCTCTAAATCGTACTCTCAATTGAAGAGGAGGCTCATGCTCTACAGTAGGACGTATATGGGTAAGGAGACTGTCCCGCCCTCACACCCGCCACTGCAACTCCTGTAAGCCAGGATCAACAGTGGCACGCATATTAATGACACTGAGCATTGAAGCTCAGCGCGTCTCCGGGAATGTCTAACTTGTCTTTAACCCGCAACGAAATCAATCAAAAAGTTAAAAATTGGAAATAATTTATTGTCCACTTCCCTCCCTAATAAAGCGGGTGACAAAACAATGAACTAAAGAGGCAACAACCTCGCATAAAGACATTTACAGCCAGAGAAGCCAGCTGTAAAGCACCACGGAATAGTGTTTATTACATTTAAATGGGACCTAATATGTAAGCTGTTATACTTGATTCCAATAATAGGTATGGCAAAATCGCCGGAAAGCACGTATATGGGCAGATACAAAAAAAGTTATTAAAGTTTATTGTTAAGACTTACAAATTGTAACCTAACCTCTTCAAAGCATTATTTTTTTCTAACTCGCCATTTGTATTACATCAACGCTCCATAACCATTGAGTGTAAAATTGAAAAACTCGCGGTTGAAGCACTAATTATGGCAGTTCGTTATTCTTGTAGCCTTTACCCTGTGCCTCTACCGAAGCGATTCAGCCAAACGGCTTCATGTCTAAATAGCACGGTCCGCGACAGAAAATAATTATAGTTCTCCTTCAAAGTAAATTGATTTAAAAAGTTGTTTTACTTAATCGTATCGGGTCAACGTAATCGTCGTAATACTGAGTAATTTCAAAGCATCGATAAAAATTTTAGAAGTCGAATAAATATTATTTTAAGACAAAGAAATTTGTTTTAGACCCAACTCTTGGGTGCCATACACCGCCATACACCCTGAGAAATATTTACATCATACCATTTGCTGAATTAGTGGCCCATACTTATATATTCGTTAAAGTATTATAATATTTAACAAAATGTTTATGAATTAGCAAACATAAGTAAGTAACACTTTGTGATATAACTGTAAATTTAGAATAATAAAATAGTAATACTTAGTGCCTCTTACACACTAATATTCACTGTTACACATTATCTATATTATTTTTATAAATAAATAATATTGATATTAATTTCAGGTGTTATTGAGTGTATAACACAACAAATATTAAAATTAACGAACCGAATAACTGAACTGTCACGTTTCCACACAGCAGGAAATGGGATTTCCATACAAAAAATTCTCACGCTTGTTGAAAGCAATCCCGCAATGACTATCCCAATAAACAACAGTTTCCTATGACAATTATTGACTTGCCAAGCTTCCCTAGGTGAGGAGCCCGCAGTGGAAGTCGTCATTCCTGACATAGAGGCTCATTCTCCTGGCAACCGAACTCGTGACAACGAGAATCCACCAAGCAACTGTGCCATTTTACAATATTTAACGCAGTCAGTGGTAGTAGCGCGACTTAATGTAAGAGATTTCGAACGCTATTCGGGTCCCAGCACATCGGCCGAACCCATTCAGACACCACCGTCGCCACCGCCTTTGGATCCAGAAGATAAACTCTTACAAAGACACTACTTAATTGTTGAGGAAGTTGATACAACTTCAGATGACAAACGTCGTATAGTGGATAAATCCGTAGAAAATAGTTGTCATCAATCTACAAGCCAATCGTCAAGGAGACACAGAAGAATGTCAGAACCCGTAGATGAAGACAGGAAATTAATTTTAGAGTTCTGTCACTTGCTTGATAAAGCAAAACAATTATTCAACGGGCTTAGGTAAGAATTATAAATTAATTAGATTGTGGTAAAAGCACATACATATTATGTGGAACTCAGTTAATTTTAATAATTGAATACCTACCAACTTTAAAATTTGTCCGACTAAAGTTATTTTAGCTCTCACTAATGGTCGTTTTAATAGAATACTTTATCAATTAATTAATTAAAAGAGATAGGTATTATGTTTGTCGTGCACACTTTGGTAGAATGCTATTTAAGATGCACAAATATTATCTGTAAGTAGTAACGTTTTGTGTATATTCATGTAAATGTAGATATAATTTTTGTTAAAAATCATGATAAAAACACTAACATTTTGATTATACAGGGAGTTACCTCAATACGGTCATAAGCAGTGGCATTCATACTTCGGCAGAACATTCGATGTTTATACAAAACTCTGGAAGTTTCAACAGCAGCACCGCGCGGTGTTGGACACAAAGTATGGACTCAAACGATGGCAAATTGGAGAGATTGCTTCAAAGATTGGGCAACTTTACTACCATTTCTAGTGAGTGCAAATTACCAATGAAAATTTTACTTTACCACAAGCATCCGGCAACGAAATATTTAAGGTCATCGATATTTAAGTTGATCAATTGCATTTGACAATTGATCCACAGAATATTTTCATTCTAAACATTTAAGAACAACAAACCTTTAACAATTTCAATTAATTGCAAAATCCGTCATAAATATAAAACACTGATAGATTAATAGCTAGCTTCTTCGCACATTCACACTTTATTAACCCATAATATTTTTTTCAGTTTAAGGACAAGCGAATGCGCGTATTTAAATGAAGCATATGCCTTTTACTCTGCTATTAGAGGGCGTAGCTACTATACAAAGGCCTCTAAAGAAGACAAGTGCGAGCTGATGGTTAAGAAGCTGCGCTACTACGCGCGGTTCATAGTAGTTTGTTTGCTTTTGAAAAAAATAAAGTTGGTTAGAGAGTTAATAAAAGAACTAGAAAAACAGATTGCGGAGTATGGTAGCACTTATAACCCTGACGACCAGGTGGAATGGACGATGGTAGTAGACGAGGTGAAAGCATTCATACAAGCTGATCAAGTAGTTACAATCCTTCAACCGGATAACCAACCGTTGGTTGTGTCGCACAGGTAAGTATTTTAACACGCTTATATTAGCTTTCCCTGTGCATCTATAAATGCACATGTACCGTAATTTTTGAAGGCGATTTTCGAGCACTTTGAAACATCAGAATTCCTTGAAATTTTTCACTGTTATCAAGAAGTTATAATACAATAATTTAAAAAGATAACTATGGGTTTTTTGCGCGAAGCTCCCTTCCGTTGATATATAATCTAGCGGTAGATATACGTTTTTTAGTATTTTTACAGTATCGCGTACACAAGAAGACACATTGATCTTTAATATACAAGGTTAATACAAATTAAAAAAATGTTTTCTTGCACATTTTATGTTATTAAACTAAGAGGATAATACTGATTTACGCATTGTGGAAAATATGAATATAATAAATAAAAAATAATTTTAACAGAAAGATTTGTATAACTACAATTTGAATGGCATCATTAAAACCTCTTGAGTCGTAATCATAAAATGACGAGTATATTGGATATTACAATGCCTATATTGATATACATATGTTTAAATAATAAACGTTAGGCGTTGTAAATGAAGTCCAATGAACATGTATTACACTCCGCAACAGACAGTACACTCCGCTTCAAACGCCTCCCCCAAAGATTACCACAGCGACCTGTTGGAAGCGGTTTATATACTCGTAGTACATATACACAATGTTCACGCCTAACCTCCTATATCCCCGAGGCGCTACGCAGAGTACACCCACCATGCGGGGCATATCTTTGCTCGTATATTTAAGTTAAAACATTCGGGTCAGTTTTTCACGTACCAGCAAAATAAATTTAAGACTATGTTATTGACTTGCTTCACAGTTTTATGTTGTAAAAAGGACAATATTTATATTTTTAAGCAACGGTTTTACTAATTCAGTTTTGAATGGGAAAGTGTATTAGAATAATACGAATAGTATCTATGCAATTATGGCGTAATCAGAATACGGAATATTTTTTTTAAATTATATCTGCGATAAGTTCGTATTAAGAGACTCATTCATGCACGCAATAACCATATATTATTCAAAACTTTACATATTTCCTAACGAAATTCATACAAGTCCAAATCATCTTGTTAATCTTCCGTCAGCCTTCGTACAAACACCTTATACGCGCTTTCCAGACTTAAACCACATACGGTACCTTCAATCGAAAGGACGCATCAAATGATTTACCAAGTGCAGGAAGCAATGATTATTGGAAATCGTCATTACCAGATCAAATTCTCTGAGTTAGCAATTGACATGTTTAGAATTATACAAACTTTGGAGCGAGATCCTCTTGAAAACGCCCAGCACGTATACGAGGGGTCACCGAGACAACGCTATGCTTGCACACCAAACGCCCCCACAACTAAAGGTAACCTGCTTTATTTTCTTTCATGTAGCTATGCGAATGAAAAATAATTACTGTTGCAATTAAACACGTTAAATCAACCCCTAAATTCGATTTTAAGTAAAAATATATATACTAAGACACTCTTTAATTAACATCAAATTGTTAATAAATCTTTGATTGTTCTTCGAACTACAAAGTATTATACTGTCACTGTGTTATGAACGTAATATTATGATGCAAAAAATATTCTCTGAAAAATTACAATGGACAGACAGTTTCGTCATCAGGCGATGACATAAAGTACTAATACGAGACTCTTTATTGATAGGTTCATGGCACGGCATTGGTGTTCTACGTTGTAGTAGTTAGAAAACCGTGTTAAAAGTAAAAATAATCTTGTTAAACTCATCTATATATCTTATATGGCAAATTTCCGCAATCTTTCATAATTTTCTGTTATCTCACATAATAAATCATAATTATGTTAATTTTATTGTTTAACCTGTAAAGGAATTATTATTATTATTAAATTAAGTTCTACAAGTCATTGTCTTAACAAAAATTATGTTTTTACCAATATAACATTATTTTAAATTTGCTATAGCGATAGTTGATAAAATGATAGTTTTAATTATGCTTATTTGCCCCGTTACGTACATAACATAGTCATGAAAAAGAAATGTGAAAATTAATCATAAATAATTTTACTTGGCTGTAGAATGTAGTGATTACTCCCTCTTTGGTTGGCTGATTAACGCTGTGGATAAACGTGAAAATTTTAAACAAAAATTGAAAATTTTATGTTGATGTTTTCCTGTGTCCATTTTTTATATTACGGGATAAGCGGTTACCGCTGCCTCCCACCACAGCGAAGGGTGCAGCAACCATAATGGACTCAGCAGGGTCACAAGCCAACCTTAAAACACTCGAGATACTGCCGTCCGTGCCACCACGGGACCAAGTCCCATCCAAACCTGGCAGATCTACTAAAATGCGTCTTGGTGGCCGGGCGTATTTAGGGCGGCGCCAGGATCGCGACACCAAAAGCGCTGCGCCCACCCTGTGACCGTTCCTACGCAGCCCACTTATTGGCGTTTTACATGGCCAAAAATAAATGTTTCACCCACGAATTAATCTTTTTCTAGTTGATCTTATTTATTCATATTTCGACGTTGTACCAGTAAAGATAAACTACGTAAATACTCGGGGTGTAACATAAACTTATTTCTTTGTTTCATGCGAAAAATATGCCTTATTTGTTATTTATCAAAGAGCTGCTGTATATTGCGATTTTTTTGGAACATTGTGCCTAAAATTTAAGCCTAACAAATTAAAATGACAATTACCTACATTATTATGTATCAATGAAATTGTCGAATTGAATCACCATTAAGTTGAACCAAGTTATGATCGATTCAATAGAATTTTATTTGACAATGGGAATATCAGTCATTAGTTGTGGTGCGATATTTTCTTAAACCCTATTTACTGATACGTTTTTTTACAGAATACTTAGAAGAAGCTTCGCGGCGCGAGTCCGCTAACCCACACAAAATCATGTTATACAAACCGGCGGCAAATCAGGCTCTCGTATACACAGGCAGCGGCGTTTTAGATTTGCTGCCAAACGGAGCTCTGCTCCTCTACATTTCAGGCGATGGATACATTCCTCCTCCACCGCGGTCGTCTGAACCAGGTGGATATCTCTCGTATTTTATCATAACTGCGTAAACCACAATTTTATATAATTTTAAATATTAGAAATTTACCTATGAAGTTGCGGTTTTACGATAAAGTGGTTTAAATAGCCAGTGTAAGTTTATCTTGCCACTCCCTTGTACTCAATTTTTAAAACTTCAAATCGAGGTCGCCTTATATTATTATTTATTTTTGTATTCCCTTGCCTTAAAGACCGGCAACATATTAAAGGCGGATCGCCAAGTACCAGACATATAGAAATCTAAGTGAATGTAAAACAAATTATTATAATGCATATTAGGTCCTACAATCTACATGTTAAGTATTTATTTATATATAATGATTTATAAGTTTAATAAGTGTTGAATGCGTGAAATGAAATCAATCTTAATGCGTATCCCCTTTTGGCCTCAAATATTCTAACAATCTCTATCTATTCACAGGCTACGAATTGGGTGGCGTTTTGACCACTGGCAAGCCTGAAAGTGTAGACGGCAAAGATCAGAAGTCATACTCTAAATATAAAGAAATACAGTGCATATACCCAGGAGATCTGTACCAATTCAGTCGATCCCCAATGTTCCTAATTATTGAGTCGGACAATTCATTCGCATTTGCCAACATGCCTAAAATATTTGGCTTTCCCCAAGTAACGTTGATGTCACCGGTCGAGCTACCACCGGCTTACGAAGGTTCGTATAACTTACGTTAGCATTACACTCAATCTTTATTTAGGGTTGATCGGTGCAACGGTTACCAGACTGTTTTTATGCGTTGAAATTTGTGGGCTTGATTTCCCCTCGGTAATTTACAAAACATTTTGGAAGGAAAAGCAATCCTATCCTTCCATACCACTGTCTAAAAATAAAAATCAGTATGATTTATAGTTTTTTGTTGATTCAAATTATTTATGAATGTTTAATGGACTTGTGTTGTAGACAATAAAAATCAAGGCAGCCTGTTCACTCTGTTCCTGCATGCTCCGCTTGTGGCGTTCGCCTACGTCTGCAAGATCCGCAGCTCCACGGTGGCAATCTGGACCCGCGCGGAGAGCCTTATAGAAAACTTCTTCATTGATGCAATTAATATCTTATTACGAAGCAGACCAGGTAAGATATTTATTTTACTAGCAGCCCGAAACTGCTTCCTACTCTACATCAAAATTAATTATTTACAAACCAAAAAAGAACATTATGCAGTAAAAAATTCCCTGTAATCACTCTATCTAACAATAATCCCTCTATTAAAATTCGTTGCGCAGTTTAAAAGATCGAAGCGCTTGTAGGGACTTACCGAAGGATTACCGGATAGCTGTTGATGGTAATATTTATAAAATAATATAGGTACTCGATTAAATTTCAAGTATAAACAATACTGACAATATAAGTAATGTAAAGAACATTTTAAAAATACTCAGTAATAAAGTACAAGTAACCAGCTTAATACAAAATTCATAAAATTGCAATATTATCAATAAATTAAATTATATTGCATTACATTGAACATGATAAACAAAACACACGTGTGGTCCTTCCATGCATAATATCATTAAGAAAAAATTGTTTAATTCTTATACTCGTATTACATACAAGAACTCATGTCTTTATCATAGAATAATAAATATAGGTAAATAATAATAAAGTCCAATATCACTGAATGTTTAATTCTTGGCTGCTACTATTGAATCATTTATTTCTATCATTTACCGAAAAATAGTTTTTTTTTTTTTATAAAAATGCTACATCGTACAAAGCATAAATTCTTATATCCCTATTTAAACACCATCTGAATATGTTATTGTTGTGCAAATATGTAATATTAAATAAAATGTTCACAAACCGATTTAAGTTCACGAACATTTTCATTTACTACACCTCTAAATAATTCATAAATGCAAACAAGAGATACGTAAGTATAATATTACACCCACGAACCGCTGTAATACTGATAAATTTATAATTTCAAATTTTGAAATTAATCTGAACGTAGATACTAATTATTGAAAGGGTTTGTTGATTGTCCGTAGACTTTCTTTTCATACTGGCTTGCCAAAGATTTCAAAGAAAGTGATAAAGAGTTCAATATAGAGTATAGACAAATACAAATACAATATAGAGATGTTTTTTTTTTACCCACAGTCAATTAATTGAGTGATATATTTGCGTAAATAAATGATAAGTAAATATTTTTGTAAAAATCTCAATTTGTACTCTACCATTTATTTATTTGCGTTGCGTTTCAGACCCGAACTACATCGCGTTTATTGGAGACGATTTTCTGAGGTTGTTCATACTTCGGTACATCTTTTGCGAGACGACGTTGCGAATGCACAAAGCATTCAGGATCAGGAACACTTTGCCCAAGTGTTCACCGCCGCTACCTGACGAGATGACCGGCCACCCAGCTCTCGTGATGGCCCTGGCGGCACTTGCCAATCATTTCCAGGTTAGCAAAAGTTTTACGCACCAATAGTTCTATAAATTGTCTGTTATTGCTTGCGGTGCGTTTGCAAGCCATGCGAGTTATCCATAAGCGCCTTGCACTAGCGATTTTATTATAATTTTATTTGTTTTGAATATTGTACACTTTAATAAAGAAGCAAGCAATTTAATCGAGCTCTCGATTGTAGAGGAGTTTCGTCCTCAACATTGGGCGGTTATGTGCTGAAACGGGACACGTGGATAAACATGAGGTACCTTTATAATTTAAAAATATAATTTGTTTTCTAGGTGCAGCACCAGTTCGAAGACGATGGCGGCGCAGGACCTGCGCCCAAGGAATAAAACGATACTTAATACATCAAACCGTTGTACATTTTAAACTCATACATTTCCATCAAATATAATAAATACCTACTATTCTTCATTTAGTGAGTGTACTAATAAAACATATTTACAATGATCTAAAAAAAAATATTTTCAAAAATATATTAGGCTTAATCAATACAAATATTTTTAGGCATAGTTCAAAATATTATATGCAATATTTATTTATTCGTGTATAAGAAATGCAGCTCTTCATCCTAATATATTAAGACATTACATTCGTCTACGTTCAACTTAAAAGTAACTATATTTAAAGCACTATTTATGCCTCACTAATATTAAATACTACATACATCTACAGGATAATTAATTTTAGTAATAATATATAATTACCTATTGAATGTTCTTCACAAGTAGTAATTATATCTCATCAGGGAAGTCATAGGCCATCCACGCCCACTTTGAAATTCCCCTGTTTAATAAAAAAATCAAATAGTATGTGTAATTTATAAGCTCATATATACATTAAAGATTAATACTTTAAATGTTTACATTAGTTCGCTACTGTATCATTCGTTTATTAACAAATAAGTATAATTATATATTGAGATAAATGTATAGGAAATATAGTTTAAATTGATTCAGAAAGTTGTAAGTATGTGTATAATAAGATATCGTACTGTACCAAATATACGATAAAAACGATATCATTGTATGCGCCGGGTATTACCAAATGCTGCACTCGACGATATAAAACATAATATATTGATGTTAGAGTAATTATATTACATAATTATATTTATTATACTATAAGTATATGACTTTAATCCATTCTTATATTTTATGCATATTATCTATGACCTAGGTAAAGTCACAATTTAATAAATAATATAGATAAATTTAAACACTCCTAATAATTATAATTTTCCTGTGCCCTATGCACATTATTTCTAATGTTCACTCAATATCCATAAATAAATAAATAAATAAATAAATAAATAATATAAGCTGGTTGCTTCTGACTCTTCCAGGAAATATTACCTCATACCCGTTATTTAATTCAAGCACTTAATAAATATTAAGGTTAAACATTGCCATTCTTGCTCCAATGCACAGACCTGTGCGAATTTTATTTGCAAAATATCATGTGTTGTATATATATATATATTATATTACACTGCTCTATTTATTGAGTTAACTTCTGAACAAGTAGTAACAACGATTTCTTGCTCAAAGACATTCAATGAAACCCATGAAATAAATAAATAATACTGCTTTTTGAAGCACTATAAAAAGAAATCATATTGAATTGATTAAACTATTATTTTATTTAATGATGTCATGCAAAACCCGATTTTTTTCTTACCCTTTATAGCACAATAATTGTTTAATAATAAGAAAAGAAATAGTAGCTTTCATGATTATAATATTTGAATATTAAATAGTATATGTCTATGTATTTAAAGATGAATTCATAATTATATTAATAAATCGATGTTATTGTTAATGCGGATAAAATGTGCTTTACATAATTTCTAAATGTATAATGTTAAATAATTCATTTCAAACGTAGTAAAGCAAAAGAGCATTTAAATAAATTTTAAATCAAAGTTTTTCTCATAATATTCACGATATTTTTGCTAATATAAAATAAAAAGTATTTTTAATATAACCAGTGAATGCAAAATGTAAAAAAAAATCGAAATCATTAGAACATTTAAATAAATAATAATATTTTGAAAACTGTCTCATTAAACTTATGGCATTAATCGATTTGTAGTTGAGATTTTAATGTTGTATTAAATGTATAAAATAAGTCATAATATTGATGCTTCAATCATATTAAGCGTAAAATGATTTTACATGTTATTGATTAATATAAATAATTATAGAAACCGGATTATTTATATTGGCATTTTATGCCTATTCTCAATATGTATTGCATATTCCATTCAAATATAGTCAAAATGCGTATTTTCGCAATATTTACAATATCTTTCAGTAGGCTAGGTAGGTACCTAATTAATAAATAAAATCTGTATAGCTAACTCCTATTCCCCAAGAATAAATATTATATTTTATTGATCGCAGACACAACATTACTGTCGAAGATTTGGGACACCATTTCGTTTGCAAAAGTAACAAAATGTCGTATTGTGAATTATCGAATGTATTGATATGTTATTTAAATCGTATGCTAATTTTGATATGAAATCTATATAAACACTATTTTTGTAATATCTATTGTTAATTATTTTGAAAATTTTAAGAAATATTATAAGCATGTTCGCATGCTTATTTCAAGATTTTACGTTGCATATAATCCGGTCTGTAATAATCACTATCGTTATTTAATATGTATTAATTAATATATGATTTATATTACAATATGTTAATAGTATTCAACATTTCTAGTCTAATCTAGTCTTACCTGTTTATAAACTATCTTTAAATTGAGATTTTTGCTTTTAAGACAATTTATATAAGTATATTGCAGTAGCATATTATTCAATTATAATATTAAATGTGATTAAATAACCAAAGGATGTTTTATTTGTCAGTTCCACTAACCTTGTCTGAGAGTAAGTTCTTAAAAGAGTCCCCCACAAACGCCAAGGAACTTAAAGCAGTTTCAAAATAAACTTCAGCAGAATTTTTATAAATTGATAAGTTTATTTTCCAAGTTAACACTCACTACTGCAGGTCTTCATTTTATTATTCGTCTTCAAAGCGAGTGGATTCGAAGGCTATTCGTACCTTCGGAATCTTCAGTAGCCTTATCCTGTGGTTACCGCAACTGCGTTTAGTAAAGCGCAATTGGGGGAAAAATCCGTATCTGCTGAACTGCTACTGGTATATAGGTGCAGATTATAATCAAAATATACATCACCATACATCATTGGGGAGGCCTATGTTCAGTAGCGGACTCCCTGTGGTTGAACAGAGAGATTTATATTTAGATCATCAGCACGTCGAGAACTAATATATACTTAGTACAATGGCAATAAGAAATATTTTCACTCCTCCTCTTATCATCTGCATAAACTGTAGAGTGTAGGCAAGCAAATACAAATACTAAACAAACTGAACCCAGATCAAAAAACATACAATAAAACAGGGTACTTAGGCATATATTTATACGAAAAGGGGTCTATGAAAAATAAGTAAAAAATGAATGACATGTTAAATAAATACACCCAACAGTCACATACATAGTCCTGACCCCACACTAAGATCGAGTCTTGTGTCGTGGGTATCAGCAGCTACGAGAGACTCTTCGGTCTCACAAACACCCAGACCCGAAACAAATACCTGAGGATCACACAAATATTTGTTTCGGTGCGGGGATCGAACCCGCGGCCTCTCGTTTCACAGGCGGCGTCTAACCAACTGCGCCACGGAGGCTGTCAAACACAAATTCTCAGTTCAAGACAAATATGGCTACACAAATATATTTTATTCGTGTTAGTTTCAAAACCACAATCATCGGCGCCTAAAGCCTGTTCTGCAAGAGCTTGTCAAACACAAGGCGCCATCTAGTGGCAAAAATCAGTACTACGTGGTGTTAGATCACACTTAATAGACTATATTTTGATTTATTTTAATATTTTATTTTTATTATAACATTCCAACATTATAACGATATATAGTTTGATAAAGCCCCATATACTATTAAAAAAGTACGTATTTGACTATCGTTATATAATTACATTTTCCTTAATTTGTTACATTGGTTAGAACCACATCACTTAGGTATGAAATTTAGCTGTTATTCAATAGATGGCGCTTAACTATACTTTCATGAGATTGTGAATTTGTACGAATAAATAATTAGGCTCGATAGGCTCGCCCCCTATCACATTATGGGACGGAACATACAAGGCGAAATGTGGGTGTCCTGGTGGCGCCTCTGCCTACCCCTTCGGGGATAAAGGCGTGAGTTTATGTATGTATGTGTATGTAAATAATTAGATCTGTGGACTTTCGTTTCAAGATTCAATTTTTTATTGGCACAATATGTACGTTAGTCATGTTTTAATAAATACTATTGAAATGTTTTCCAATGGAGGATAGACACAGTAGCTACGGGACGTGCACACAGGGGATGATAGACGAGTTAAATAATATTTCAATAGGGCGCTGAATGCAGTTTGTTCTGAACATATCGCTATAGAAATCCCTGTGATAGGTCGGTCTATGGAACGACTGTTGCCTAAGATGATAATGATATTTGAAATTACTAGTCAAAACCCAAAGCACAATGATTAAAACGACAACATCCGTATTTACTTTTATTGCGTTTGGGTATATAAGTACCTACGTAGCGGAAAGCGCAGCGGTGGGACGTCCACCCACAAGATTGTCAGACGACCTGGTAAAGGTGGCGGGACGTCGCTGGATGCAGGATGCCTCCAACAGGTCACTGTGGAAATCATTGACAGAGGCCTATGTTCAGCAGTGGACGTCCTTTGGCTGATGGATGGATGGATGGATGGATATAAGTAATAGTATTGTAGTTTTTTTACATGATAATAAAACTACAATCCTGAACCAGATAGGAAGTGAAATGCAATTAAAATAGAGTATCAACAATCGAGTGATAACCATTTTTTCTAAGCTTTACCTACCTATTATTTCGAGACATAACAGGCGTCTTCTAACAGGTCGCTGAATACTTAGGTAGGTCTTCAGCAATAGCCTTTCAGTGAGCTGCCACTGAAGATTACTTTGTTTACTAATAAATATTGTGATATCATTTGAATAAGTCCTTGGGAGCATTAATAATCAATAAAAGTTATAGGTAAGAAAAGCATGATGAAAAAAAAGCATGTCCTTCCTTCCTTCGTAGCGTGAAGAGGCATCTAAGTGAGCCGGCATGATTGTATCAAATGGTATGAGTCTACCGAGATTCGATACTCTGTCTGGACAACATTAACACTTACCACCAAATGCAATGCAGTCACTGTGCCGCGCCAGAATAAAAAACAATCATCTATTTAATCTATACTGGTATACATACCTATTTTTAATTTGCCAATTAATAATTATCAGGACGGATTTTAAATAACAACTACTACATGAGTCGAGACCATCTATGGTGGAGACAGTTTGAGTTTTATTACTTATAATTTATAAGATACTATTAACGTATTAGTGTGAAACTTAGTAGGTAATATGAAACGACTTTATATTGATATTACTACCTATTAAAAGTAACTAAAAAAATTAACTTATATCCTTTTAAATAAATGTAATCAATGTAGGTGCTGCTTAAGGGGTTATGTCTGGTCTAGATTATTAAGGAGTGTGCTATGATGAGAGGTGAAGACTCGTTTATTTCACCCCGAGTTCTATTGCGCGACTTTTCATATTCTTTCTGAGTATATCTCGTTTCGAAGGAAAATTGTGTGAGCATTAAGAATCGAACAAAAATAATTAATAGAGTTTCCTCTTACTATTGTCCCACTCCCCTCCCGATTGAACGGGGCGGTAACACGTCTATGATCCAAGCTTTGTGGATGAATGGCATTGCACTGCACTTACAAACACTATCATATGCCTTATAGTCACTTTGCCGTGACAGAGTATTATGTGCGTCTATTAATGAAATAAGGAAATAATTAATACTATAGCTACATAGCATATGGACCTGCCTATCATCAAGGGTTTGAGAGTGACCGCAAACATATCTAAGAATATTAAGTCATAATATGTAGATACATACAGGGTATATCAAGACCGCGACCGAAAACGAAGCCAGGTGATAGTTTTAGCGGTTACAGACACGATGCAAGTAAACATTTTGAAAAAACAGCGACGTATTTCTTTTTACAGTATTTTAAAAATCATCATGTTTGGGGGATAAATACCTAGTTTTTGCAAAAATAGTAATATAAACCCTTACATACCATTGCGTGTTTAAAAATAAAGTGGTGTACGCCATAATTTTCAAAAAACTGTGTATTTATTACTCTAATATGAAGATATGTAAAAAATTACAAAAAATAAATTGACGATTTATTTTGTGAAATTTTTACTTGCATAGTGTTTGATATCACTAATACTACCACCAGGCTTCGTTTTCGGTCGCGGTCTTGATATACCCTGTATATTTAGTCATCAAAATAACCATAATTCGGTTTGATAGATATAAGAAAACGTACCTCTAAAATTCTGACCTTTACGTGTGAAGTAATTAACTAATGTGCGTGTGGTCAGTTCTATTTTATTCTTTGCCGGCAAACGCTTCACTAAAATGCTGGCAAATGCAATCTTGTATAGTTACAGACAATCAAATTACTCACGTATTCATTAGAGGAATACTGGATTATTGGAGGAAGACAATGAAGTTGGCGAGATGTGTTAAATAGCGAACATTTTGTGATATGGTGCTGAGAAGTGTCCACAAAAAGGTGCTTCCTGAAAAAGCACGGGTGGTTTTAATAAGGAAATGAAATAGATTAAATAGCGTGAAATCAAGAGAAGATAATATAATCAAACTTAGGCCAAGCCAGACTAGACAGCTGGTATTGAATATATGCATTATGTAGTCACATACCAAGACCGATCTAAATGACGTCTAGTATAATATTTCCAGGCGATGCTCATAAATACACCTACACACTACTAAACTAAACAACAAAATATTAAAACATCCACATAATTTATAATGGTTTCTTAGATTTACGCTAATGTTACACATTGAAATAAAACTATATTTTACGGTTTTTATCGCGATTTGGTTTAATTTTTACATTTTTTAACTTCCCGACGTTTCGATTACTTTATTGCAGCTTTCGTGGTCACGGGGCGGACTGAGGTATTAGTCATCCGCTCAGTGACTGTTACTATTAACTACCCTTAAATTACAATTAATAAATTAAAAAGTTAATTTTAAAAGTTAACTAGTTTTTGCGATCCGATCTACGCAGAAGGAGCTCACTGTGTCTTGAGGTCTGGCAGCCGGTCGAAACGTCGGGAAGTTAAAAAATGTAAAAATTAAACTAAATCGCGATAAAATCCGTAAAATATAAATAGTTTTATTTCAATCCACATAATTTATTTACTAACATGAAATACATAATAATTATGATATGGACCAATAAAGTAACTCTGACCTTTAGGACATTGCGGCTCCGTATCAAAATAAAATAAAAAGTAAAAGAACAGAACATTATAATATTTGAAATGTGTTTGTTATGCATATTGCATAACAAATGTTTAGCACACTTTGAAGAGTTATGTGTACAGACAGACGACAACATGTTAATTATCATACATACATGTATACATACAAGCAAACTTATACCAATGCAAATCACAGAATCACGGCACCAGTACTCAAAGACGTCGTACGCAATTTGGAACACGTTCAAGGAACAATAATGTAAGTACTTTCTACATTTGTTCGCCTATGGGGTATTACCGGTGACGTCGGCCTTGTTAGCTATTTACTGAGGCCATTATATACCTTTGATAATTGAACGGGCCATTGGAAAAACGAGAATCGACTTATAGTTTTGAATGATGACGCGAAATACACACCAAAAATAAATTCACGCCCAATCTTATATTTAGCACGCTTGCTCGGTCCACGTCGTGTCGGCCAGTTCAACCGGGATTTTGTGCCGATCGCAGATAGTTTTCTTATGATACAAAAAATAACAAAAGACAAAAAGTATCGACGCTACCGTACGTCAACAATTGCTAAACAACAAAGGATGGAGTGAAGAAAAGTGTTTCGATCGCCCCAAGGTAAACGCGGTAAAATAATTCTGAAATAATCTGCCCAGTGCCCATAATATATAAACTTATTCACACCTATTTCTACACAGGCCCACGCAAACATAACGTGTTTGCAGTCTCTTATGTTCAGTTTGAAACGGGACGTTGTGTTCTGTGTTTAAACGGTGATACAGTGTCAAATGTTATTTGCTGGGCCCGTGTCGCGACTTGTAAACGAACTCAATGGACTTTGTTCGGCATCGTTTTATTTATAACGCTTAAATAAATAAACTAAACAAATAACCAATAATCAAACATATGGAATCTGAATTGTCGCCAGATAAAGAGAAAGATTTACCGTCAGTACCGGCAAAAACTTACCAATGGGAAGATTTACGACGAGCCCGTGAAGCAGGACATTACCCTTGGACGCATCTCCTGAAACCTCCCCTGGAAGGCGAGATTACTGCCGAAGATATTATCAGGGAGACCACTCCTAGAAGAAGCATGTCGCGTGAAATCTCGAGATCAAGAACACACTCTCCGGTGGATGGTGACGTCCAAAAGATTCTCAATCTTGATTCTTCCCCGGGGAGTAGCCGCAAGCATGGTGAAGAAGGTGAAGACGAGGGCGTACACATACCGAACTTTTCTAAAGAGATCTCACTGGACGAAGACGATATTCCTACAGAGCAGATTATGAGAGCTATGCGACCAGAAAGTCAAACTGGTATGCACTTAGTAACTCCAATAGAAATACCTAAAATGAACGTGTCGCCAAAGAGTATACTTAAACGCCGCGTGCCAGAACAACCATACATTGGCGTCTCAGAAACAAGAGAAAAAACAAAATGTTGTCATCCATTAGTGAACAAAATAAAACACTTAGCTGACAAAACACTACACAAATTAGATAGAAGTGAACTTGAAAAATCACCGTTATCTAAGCGTAAAAAAAATGAGGACGTACAAGAGATAAGACAATTGAAATCATCTCCAGGAGCTGTACGGAGGCAAAAATTCAGTGCTATCAAATTAGGTGATTCAGATGAGATGAGTAAAACAATGAGTATAGACACACCACCTCCTAGAAAGAAAAAAGAACATATTTATGAAGACATAGAAGAGTCGAAACAAGACTCCGAAAAAGCATTACATTTTTCGACTGAAGTTGATAAACAAGACGCGGCCAAGGCCGATGACGAAAACTCAAAAGATAATAATAAAGAAAATGAAAGCATCGCTGAAAAAAAGTCAATCGCATCACAAGATCCAAGCCTAGTGACTGAGAATGTTTCCCTGGCCTCGGCGGAACACGTCATGGAAAAATTACATAAAATGGATAATGTAAACAAAGAGGCAGTTCTGTTAGACGAAGAAATGGATCAAGACGAGCCGAACGTCGACGAGATATTTCAAAATCAATTAGATGAGCGAGGCCCCAACAACGATTCACCGAACATCACCATCACGGAAATCACGGATGATGATGCGGAGACCAATGCTGACACTACCCACTCCACCGCCATGCCTATAGAGACTTCCCCCAGCCCCAGCCCACGAGACATAGGAAAACGGAACATCGAATTCGTTGATAGACGATGGTCTAAACCCAGCAGGTAAATATTTTATATATTTTTGCAAATTATATAGTCCCGTTTAGTCGTACATCATGCGTAATAGTGACATAATCATAATGTTACAACACATGCAAAGCGAACGCGCTTGCCTTCTGACTGTCCGATAAATATAGCACCGTCCGAGCGGTCTTCCTGCACATCGGGTAAGCTCTTTAAAATTGTCATCAGTGATCAGTGCTCGCTGTTGCTCTCACGTGCGTGATTAGTTCATTTACCGCCAAGCTTTAACAAGCGCGCTTAATGATTCATCGCCCGGACCAATGACGATTCCCGTAAACGCATAATAATGCTGCGGATGCGGTAGTTCGTGGTAATGAGTAAGCTCCGGCGATGGACATCAGAGGGCGGCACTCCTTTAGAGAAGCCACTGAGGCCGACCCGAGAGGGCAGCGTCCAACTATATACACCAGACGTTCGCTGTGCTTGTCAGTTCTATCAATGCGACTCATTACTGCCGGAGCGCGTAAACCCAGTGGGCACTAGACCAACGTCGCGAGCGAGCAACTTTATTTCTTACGATAGGTAAGTCCAACACCTACATTCAATTTTGACGGTTTTGAGGACATTTTATGACTAATATTACGAGCTGCAATATATATTCGAACGCAGTTTTCAGCCCGGCGACCGCTGTGGCTAAAACGAGCGCCGGCAGCTGGCCTAGTTGTGACACGACTCTCTGAAGTTTAATTATAACTCAAATCTTTTGCGACGAATCTTAATTTTGCGATTTGTATATTTTTTATTATCTTCTTTGTTCTTGCTTGCGCCCAGCGAATGTCATAATAATAAAACTTATTTATTATCACTTTATTTGCGAATGAACGTAACGTAGACCAGGCAATGGGAACTTCTTCTTTTTAAATATTGATAATTGTTTTCAGTGATCACGAATATGAAATCATCGAAAAACCACCACCGAACATTACTTATACAGCACCGCTTGTAGATGAGAAGCCGACCTTGACCAAAACCGACGACGAGTTGTCAAGCACAACATCTCTGGAAAGGAAGTATTTACAACACACTTCTGATGACGAAGAACATCCTGATGACAAAGAGAACGTACCCGATGAGAGAAACGAAGAAATGACAAATGCTGAGGCTCTACAAAAAGACATTGAAGACAGATTTTTTGTAAACACACCATCTACAACATCGAGAACAGAATGCGAAGTGAGCACTAGTCAGGTCGATTCCTCGGCGCTAGAGCAGTTACCTTTGAAACGTGAGAGCCGCACCAAAGCTGCTGATGGTGGTGATAGTAGACTTCAACAGCGATTTAAAGAGAGCACTGGAAAATTAAAAACACAAGCTGGAAAATTGAAGACTAAAATAAGAAACATTAAAACACATAAATTGACGATGCCCGAAAGGCCAAAATTCAAAATGCCAGACAAACCTAAATTCACACTTCCTGATAGGCCAAAGTTCACTTTACCAGAAAGAAGAAAATTCAGTTTGCCAGAGCGACCAAAGTTTAAGGCTTTAAACTTATCGGAAAAGCTTAATCTTGGTGAACGTAAAAAGTTTACTTTTCCCGATAGGCCTAAATTTAATGTGCCGGATCTTCCAAAATTTAAAATGCCTGAACGGCCAAAAATTTACTTCCCTAGTTTGGGTAGGAAAAAGGAATATAAAGTTGAAACCGACACCACAAGCTCTACTACAGACTTAAGAAACGTTGCTACAGTAGACTTTGAAGCTAAAACCTACCCTAGATTATTTAATAGGAAAAAACAATCCGAACTTGAGAAAACTTCGTCCTCTCCCAACTTGAATAGAGAAGATACCCCACCCGCAACGTTTACGTTCACTCGAGTTAAGAAAACTAAAAGTGAAAATGAACCATATGCTGCCGACAGTCCAGAACAACCAAGAGAATATGGAAGTGTAGATAACGAAGAGCCCGACTTTGACCAAAATATAGATAGCAGGAGACAATTTGAAACAACTTACGATTTTGATAAATTACCTTCAGAATACATGGATGATGAGCCAGAAGTACAAAATGAAGACCAGCGTAATGCCCAATCAACGCCTGATATATCACCGTCTAAACAAGAATACACACCTGTGATAACCGAAATTAATAATGACGAATTTTTCGTACGACCGAGAGGTATTTCTCGTGAAGATATTCAAGTAAGGGAATACTTGAGCGACGAAACACGACAGGCATTCAAAAACCCGAAAAATGTGCTTGCTTTAATGGGCAGTAGTTCGGTGGTGAACGATCATAACATGTATATGAATGATCCTGATATCGATCCCGAACTTGTTTTTGATGACAACGAACAAATGAGATACTCAAGCGAAGATCTAAACGACAAAGACGATGGATATTATACATTCCCGCCGGTAAGACCATCGCGTGCCAAACGGAAAAAAAAGGAAATTGATGACGCACCATATATTGATGAAAGTGCAAATGCGAGTATACAGTTCAGCGAAGTCGATCTTGGATTGCCAGATGACCAGACTAGAGACGAAATCAATGAACACATTGACAGTTATGAACCGACAGACGCCGAAGATGTTTTAAAATTTACACCGTCTACTGATTTACATTCTATACACGAATATGCAAACGATGACGTCATTCAATATCCTGAAAACGTCCTAATTCACTCTCAAACTCTGCCAATGCCGCCAAAGAGGAAAAAGAAATTTGGCAATAAGGACCTTGTGCATTCTTCGTTGAATGATTTTAAAAAGGTATCTGCGGCCAAATTGTGGGAAGAACCTCGAGAGCAACACACTGACGATGTGAGTAGTTTACATATAATTTTAACCGAAGAATTTTTAAATGTTGGTATAGTAGTAGAAATGCCTCCGACTGTACGATGGACGTATCAGGCAAAAAATATTCTTTATACGTATTAATAATAGAGTGTGCTGTAGTTTAAGACTTCCTAGTTTGGATTCCTGAACTGTAATGGAAATCTTACACCTTTATTGAAGTTTTTTCGCTGTACTCAACGTTTGCGATGATAAAAGTATATGGGCTTTCGATCAACAATACCTTGATCAAAGACATGGACAAAATACGAGTATAACGCCCTTTCTTCTTACATCAATTTTACCTTATTGCTAATCCGAAAGCGACATACCGCAATGAATAACGACTCGTTATGTAACATATGCTTTGAATTAATTAACATTCTTAGATCATTACATGATACTCATAACAAATCAGTTCACTGATAGAATATGTATACAGTCGTTCAGCGATCTTCTGTCGCCGAAAATGCTTGTGAAAAAGATGATGCGAATAGCTTTTCAATGATTACATTTTATTATATTACGAAATTTTAAAAGCTACTATTACATTACAAGTATAAATGCTTGTAGTTTATGTTGCGAAAATATATCTCAAACAATGCGTTGAATATCTTTTTGTGGTTCCAAATTCCGTCACACGCCAATAGATTCTAGATGATTTTTATATAAATTATTAGCACCCTACATATAGACCCATCCATAAAATATGTATTAAAATATAGTTAGGTATTTTATTTATGTTTTATACATTTTTTCTAGGTGAAGACCATTATTTAGGATCCATTTTTAATTTATTTATTATTCAAATAAATATATAAACTACGATATTTTTTACATAACGTAAAGTTTTATTTGTATAGACTACAATATGTATTTTAGAAACTTGTTAATACATATTTCATCGTAATATTTGAATGATACCACCGGTTCGAACAAAGCCTTATCTAAGATGAAACAAACTCAGGCTTGGCTTACTTTGCCATTGGAATTAAATTTAAATAATAATGTCAACTTATTTATTTCATTATTTAGTACCGTAGTTATAAATGTTTTTTTTTTTAAATAAACAGTCACTTTCTTACAGTTCAATCCTAGAATTGATTGTGTCTGTTAACTGAGAGGATTAAAATGCAAAACAATTTAGCAAAAATTAATCGCTACTCGATAATAATCTGAATTTATATTGGTCATAATGTGTACATTCAATATAAGTCATAAAAATAATCATTGTATTAAAATTTGATTAAAATAATAAAATAAGCAACAAATTCCCAGAAACGATATAGGGTATATTATATCATCGACATCCATTATTCCAATATGAATATAATATATAAAATATAATACATATTTCGTATGAGTATTGTGTGTATGTAATTAATGTTGGCAGGTGGCCAGCAGAAACGTAGCTTTGGTCGAAACTGTCTAATATATTTTTGGAAGTTTGGTTTTATCTTTACTTGACCCAGTTAAGCACGGATTATTTGCGCAGAGCCATTTATTTTTATTTCAAAACAATGTTATAAATTAGCAATGTAAATACCCAATTTCCAGAGTCTATTTCAGGCACAATATTTACAAAAGAAAAATTATTTATAAATATACCCGATCCAATCATTTTTAAAATATTACACGACTGCGATATGTGCTGATTATAAAATAATACATCACATACAATTAACACAGGTTGACGAAGGATCATATTATACAGCACAAGAAATAAATACATACACCTAACAATATCATAAATATATCTGATCTTACAGTTGTCACCAAAACTTATGGATGGGTATCAGAAACTACGGAAAACCTTTTTAGTCTCAGAACGCCCAGAGCTGGAAGAAATATTATGGGTCTGGACGCGGATGCGAACCCGTAACATATTATACTACAACCAGTTTCTTAACTAAACACAAGCTGTCTAAACAAAAATGTCTCAAATTGGTGTTAAAATCGGTACATATGAAAAGTACAGAAATCGTGGAAATTTCCATTACTATAATAACTAAGTTTAACCTTATTTATATTTTCGACGGTAAAATGAACACAGAAATGTGGTTCAAGAGTGGCAAAACATCTTTGGATCGAAGCCAATTACACGTAGGATAAATAATCGCATTTAAATTGATCTCACAAACCACAACGCAATTTATGAAAGAAATACATTATTTCTTTCAGTTTGTTTTTGTTTTTCAAACATTTTTAAGGCCAAGATAAGAAAAAAAATCATCCTGACGTATGAATATGCTAAAAGTGAAAATGCCTCGACATTTATGGTTGTTATAAACTATTATGGTGATGACACTAATTAAACATAATAAGGAAGCTGTTATGATATGATCAAAACCGTAGCATTGTTAATGTAACATGGTTTTAGAATCATTCAGTAGTTCTTCAGTATTCTTCATTCAGTAGCAAAAGAACGTGAAATAGCTCAGTTACAGTGGTTTTTATTTGAATTAATTAGAATTTGTAGGTGCTTTTTGGCAATCGAAGTTTTCCATCAGAAACAATGTAAAATATATACCTATAATATTGGATGAGTTCCATACTTAATCATTTTTGAAATCGCATTAGGCCAGACACCTCAGTACGTCGTGAAACTTGTGACGAATAATATAGGGGAAATATATTCGCCCATTATATATGATATATACGAGTTTATATAGCTTGTACATATGGCGTAGGACTATGCACTGCATTGTTTTCGATGCCAATTATACTTATACCAAAAAGTATTTCAGTACTTATAGATAGTTATGCATTTGATTGGCAACCAGAACGTTATAATTTTAATTCAATTGAATTCTCCGAGCGAGAAAATATTTCAGATCAAGTAAACAATAAATCGTTAGTCAATTATATAAATGGCTTGCAAAAAAATAAATAACCTGTTTAATATTAATATAAAAGATAATATTTGAACTTAATTAACTAAAATTCTCAATTTCATTTAAAAAACAAAAATAAATAATATTATCTAATATTGACAAGGTTGGTATGTATATGTAACTAATCTAAATATACGCAGTAAAAATACTGTTATGTAGGAAGTTCTCACTGTTAAAAATATATTTTCAAAAAAACTCATTATATTTGAATAACACTGCAGTAGCGTCTACAATGAATTGATACAGTAGTATCCATTAATTCTTATAGATATGTAATATGTAACTGTGCCGATTAATAATTAATTTTTAACTCCGCGCATGCACTTAATTGAAAACTTTTAATGTAATAGATATTAATCATGCTATATATTAATTAATTTACCGTATAAAACGAAAGCGATAACCATCACACTTTAATGTTTACCACTTTTCAATTACAGATAGTAGTATATCGCACCGAACATGAGTATATCGTGCCTCAAAGTGAGAGCATGGTAACTGAGCAAAGCCCACTCCCGCCGCGTCGCAACCGATCCCGGAGCTCCAGAGGAACCTCTCTTTGCGATGACGACAGGACTTCTCATGGTGCTGAATCCCTCACCCCGGACACACATGCTCCACAGACTGACGAGATGGATGGTTTAAGGTATTCGCAACGCGAAAGTCCTGGTTATGCAACTGTGGACAAAGGCCCCTACGCTCCCAGCAAAGCTGTTAGGAGGTCGATAAGCAAAACTCCACCAGCGCGACGCCGAAAGAGTAACAGCTCAGAACGCAAGTATTATACGGTAGGATCAACTAAAGGAGGGCCTGATCGCCCACCTAGGAAGAAATCTTCGACAAGCCTGATGACTTTAGACAGCTTTACTAAAAGATCAATAAGCGGTGATTTCACTCAGTATGTAGAAATAGACGAACCGTTTGAAACCCACAAAGATTTGAAGTCCGGAGATATCATTAATAAAATGAAGGATAGGCCACTACCCCCTCCACCTCGACCACCCAGAGGTTCGAGGCGTAGGAGAAAAGATAAGAGCATTACTGACGAACAAAAATCTCTACATTCCGAAAGAACAACGGAATCGCCTGCATTGTCAATAGACCAACAAGAAAAATCCGAAGATGTTATAGAAATTGAGGTGTCTACTCAAACAGATCCATTGCCGGATGATATGGATTTTGAATTGGGAGCAGATGAAAATTTAGATATATCAATGTCCAGCTCTTTACGGGATATTGTAAACGAGGATTCAATAATTAATAAAAGTTACACTAAGATAGGAGAAAGTCCACGAATCTCGAGACCTACCTCTAGGTCTGAAAAATCGCTTAAACTTTCTGATCCAAAAATATCGGAAATATGCAAACCCACTATAGGGCGTACATCACCGACTGTTATATTAGTGGAAAAACGGGTTTCCAGCCCAACTAGAATTAATGAGCACGAAGTAATGTTAACGGAAGCATCTTTAACAGTTCAACCCATAGATGTCAATGAATCTCAAATTCCAGATGTGCCACCGTTGCCAAGGTCGCGACACGCGTCAAGCACTATTCAAAGTTCTAAAAATAAGGCGCCGTCCGGCGAGGAACGGGCGCTCGAGCGAGTAATTGACGCAAGTAGAGACGTACAGTTAGATAATTTAGTAACTCAACGGCTCCAGGTAAGAGATTTAGATGTCGGGCGACTGAATGTTTCAGAATTACAGGCTAACAAAATCCTCGTATCCGATATCGAAGGTATGACTTTGCAGGTTTCGGAACTAGACTCGAAGTCTGGTCATATATCTGTTAGTGGTATTGAATTTTCCCAGTCCGTTATAGACGAAATTGTTAAGAAATTCGCAGAAATATCAACGAGTCACGCTCCGCCAACTCAAGAGCAGACAGCAGGACCACCGAGACCCGTAAGTAGAGAAGAACAGACACAGACGGAGGAAGCTGCTGTTCCTGAACCAAAAGTAGAAAGCAAAAGTCTCCTAGAAGAGGTAGAGGGTCAGTCATCATCTCCGTTACCACGACCGGCGAGTACAGATGAAGGATCCGGCCCTCCTCAAAGACCTCCACCTCCTGACCTCACTCCCTTATTATACTCTTATCTCCAAGATATTACAATTCCTCCTGCATCTTTCTATCCTTCAAGGTCATTTCGTGAGCGACCATTTACAGAATTCCATGAATCCCAAAAACACCAGACCCCGCCACCGCCGACTCGTAGAACGAAAAGGAAACCAGCTGCTCCACACACTGAGTCAAGTTCTGATGATGGTCGGCTGCGCCCTTCTCCACGACGAATGCCTCCACCTACAAGAACCCATGAACCAACAATAGCTGAAGCTGGGGCTCAGTTTTTAAGAGTCTGTCAAAGTTCTATAAGTAGAACGTTGAGAAATATTTTCAACTCATTTATGGCATACATCAGCGGCGCTGAAGATAAGAAGGATGTGCAGATGGCTTTGGTAATTTTCCTTGTTCTTATAGCGGGCCTCATCATGTTTGGCTTGAGTGATAGTCGAACCATTCACCATCATCACTGGGAGTTCTTCAACCCACCGGACGGGAAACCGTGAATATCCATCGTAACCAAAAACCGATACTGGGAAGTTGTTACTTAGGTTAACTACGTAGTATTATAATAAGTTTTATTATTCAAACGACACTGAGATTTATATGATTATGTAATTTGCTCATGACGATAATTTTTAATTTATTATTTTGACACTTTGATGTCAAAGATCGATTATCAGGATCAATCAGTCTCAGTGTTGTTTTAAATCGCCCAGTATGTATTTTATTGGTTAGGATATAAGAAGGGGAATTATGGTAAACGTTGTGCATTTCATGCAAACCAGACTTTCCACTACGTTATTAAAAACGTTCAATTTTATTGTATTAAATTTGATATATTTATTTAATAGTTTGTTATTTATTATTGTTAGTTATCGCCGAAAGTCGCTTCGTTGTCATTGATATTGAGGGGAATGTTTGATTATGGTGAGATCTTGTATTTGTTTTTCCAGGAATGTATTTCAAGAAATTTATTGATTTTAAAAATACCGTGAATGTTATATTTTCTCACTCATCTGGGCCTTTTTAAATAAGAAAACCTTATGGAAAATCTTAATGAAAAAAGGGATTACTAAAGACTTCCAAACTATTACGCGAACGGTGGCATTTTGTTACCAAATTATATATATCTTCTATACTAATAACTAATAAAATATAAATGAATACGCAGTTTAATAGTAACAACTCACATTGGATTCCGCTGGCAAACTGTAGGAACAGTCTTGCTAACTAAACATGTTGTAATTATCTGTCACGTAAATACGAACCAAAATTGTAAGTTATCTAGTTGTAATTATTACTTTATTAACCACAATGTTATTGTAAACGTAGTTTGTTGACCGGCGTTATGCATTTTTGTATATTTTCATTTTTGTTGCGTAATATTAATGGAAAAATATATTATAAAATATATCATGTTTTCTTTTGTGCCATACCCTCATACTCTGAAGTCTGAACACTGACACTAAATACAAGCCAAAATAAACCAAAGACTATACATAAAATTATAATAACCCAACGATACGTAGATAACAATTTCTATTTTATTAATTTACTCTTTTAAATTAAAACATTTAACACACGATGGTACATCTGTCCGGAAGTATGTAATCGTAATAAAGTTTACATGTAAGATAAAAAAGCATATTAAAAAAATAATAGGTAAGTGATGAACATGAATTTACGAGTAACTAGCTAGCTTCAAACTATTGTAAGTAGTTAAGTTTAAAAATAAACACACGCAACAGTAACACACAAACATATTGCTGATCCACCACTAATATACCAAGTGGCAAGTCATCTGGGTAGGTATCAGAAATTATGAGAATTTTTCGGCCCACAATACCCAGACTCGATACAATTATTTTTTTTGGAGCATAGCAACAACCAATGCCCTTGTCGGTGACACCTCTCATATTCACGTTCGCAACACTAATTAGGGACTTACTTCCAATTATTCTATAATCATTGTTCCAAACCCATATATAATAAAACATTGTGAAAAATACTTAGGGGCACTTAAACACTGTATCGATATTCGGGCAACGCCAGGCCCGGGCCATTGTCAGATGCAATATTATGTAGGTACAGCCATGCCGTAGGGACAACTGCGGAAAGGGATCATGTCTGAGTCTCCGACCTGCCAGGCCAAAATACCCAGTTTTGCCCGCACCTCATGGATGATGGTGCTAGACTGAGTCCATAACACTGATAATATTAAAATCTGGGCCCACATCACCATGTGGGCACAAAGATGGGGGCATTTTTATTATTTCGCGACCTTGAAAACCCTCTCACTTAAGTCAGGCCTGGTGATATTTTATGCCTGCTTGCGTAAGGGCAAGGGATAAACCAAAGCCTGACGCATCTCAATCGTAAATCGGGAATTGGCTCATGTTCTCCTCTACATCGTACTACGAGTGCACATAACTACGTATACCAAAATTAATAAATGTGACATCTGTGATTTGCAAAAGTAAAACAGATTCTGACATCTGGAACAAAGATACAACCGACAATGAAGTTTACGTGCCGCTGGATTTTCAAATGTTTGAAGCCTCTGTACAGAGATGGCGTGGTCAAACAGAAATTGATACCATATAATAGATTGTATTGGGTGCATTTTCAACTATGTGTTGTGGATTGCGGACGATGAGTTGAGATTGGTTTGCATAGAACTACTATATTTTATCCCTGTGCCATATCTGAGCACTGAAGGCTAAAGCAAAACAAATCACTTAATAAATTCTATAAGTGAAAGATTTTTTCAAATCACTAGTTTCAAAGCCTATTTAATCCAAACTATCAAACCTTTCTTACTTATAATATTAGTTTAGGTTTGGTCATGCTAGAATTAAAGCAACCTCTCATTTCACATCCGGCATCTAGAGATTTACACTGTTGTTGTCCGATATAACTTTCTCGTGGACATTAAGTTTAAAGCAGGCAAAAAAATGAAGCACTTGCATAGTACAAAGCTTATTTCCTTGATTTTCTAAATTATAACAAAACTTATGAGCAGCAGGTTTGAGCTTTTATTACTGACCAATGGTTCCTCAAATATAACAACCACCTCAACTCATTCAACAAAAAAAGATATTCCTCAAACCATTGCTGTTGCATATATACTACTCCGGGGCCCCAGTCTGGATTAAATCCTCACCTCTGATTGGATATAACTGTGGATATAACACAAAATGACCCAATACAATGACTTTTAATAGAAATTCACAAGTTAACCGACAATATCAAAACTGACAAACTCAAATAATGGTGTAAACTACTTGTAAACTACTAAACAATCAACTCAATAATGGAAGTGTATCGGTTTAGAAAAGTGTTTAACAAATCTGAAAGAATAATATTTGTTATTAATAATAACAATTAAGAAGTATATGTGTATAATATGTTAACGTAAAAGTATGGATATTTTTTATTGCATTGCAATTCCTAGGAAATGTGTACAATTTCTAAAATCTTCTTGTCAATAGTCTTTTCTCCTGGTCAACTATTTCTATTAATGGGGCTTTCGATTTAATAAATTTCATAATTCATATTAAAGTTCTCTCTATGGAATAACTTCGTTCTACTGTTCGCAACAATTCCATATCTTTGCAATCCAAGTTTGTGCCCAGCATTGCGATGGATTTACTTCACATTTCGTATAGTGCCAATTGTAATTTTATTTGGGAATTCATCTTAATTTTGGAATTATCTTAACATAGTTACTGTTCGAACGGTTTTTTGTGCGTAATAAATGAAGTGAAATAGATTGCAATTGCATTGCATCACAGATGTTTTCGCAAGGATTTGTTTTGACTTTATGTTGACGGAATGACAATTGACATTTTGCTGCCATTCATGGTGCGTTCTACCACGGGTCCATGCGTTGTACAGACCGCTCACAAGTCACAGCGACCTTTATGCAACGACCACAGCAACGACTAACGACCACTTTCACGACCGCAGTTTTCGCGTTTCACATTTATCAGTTGTATAATTTAACTAAAAATTATATTTTTAAAATATATTTTTATATTTTTCGGAAAATTGTCAAGAAATTTTATTTATATTTCGCTCTGAGTTTCAATTCATATTTAGGTTTCGTTCAAATTCCAAAGTAGATAATTATCAGAAATATATTGCTATATTTTAACCAACTTCAAAAAACAGAGAAGGTTCTTAATTCAACTGTATTCTTTTGTATATAATATAATAACAGTAATCATCTTCGGACTAGGAGAACATAAATTCATATTGATTCTTTTTGTATAAAGTTAAAATTTTAATACAAAAGTTCACTAAATCGAGAAGGTTCAGAAGTGGAAGGGAGCAAGATAGAGCGAGAGGAATAAATACATACTTATAATACCATCTACGTCTACGTGTTTGGTACTTTGCGAACCGCCTTTAATAATTTAATTTTTATATGTTTTAATATGTTACGCATATATTTGTTGGCTTGTGTACAAGCACGATGAAATGAAATCAAGTATTTTCTTGTGGCGAATGACCTAACTCTTTTAAAAAGTCTTTATAACAAGCTTATAAAATTTTAAATCAAACTTTATATTTTTCTGGTGTGTTGTATCATGTCAAGAAAGAGAACGGGAAATAAAAAAAGAATACCAAATAGCAAATCCTCGAATTGTTATCTTCAGTCCAAGTCCCATGTTCTGTTCTGCAACTACATAAGAATGACTTTTAATACATAAGAATGATTTTTAGAATGTTATGTTCGTAGCTCGGCTTTTTCTTGAAAAATATTTTTTTTTGTGCTATGCCGTCACAGTTTGGTATTTTTCTCATTAATAGATTATCGTCTAGTTTTGGAACAACTCGTATACCCAATTGTATATTTTTAATATATTTTGATGGACCAATCATTTAATTTACATTAGAATATAGAAAAAATCTATTTTGCAGTGAGAATTGGATTGGTAGTGCGTCGCAATAACGCGCAAGAATATAGTAATTCATCCCGGTCATATGAAAAATAAATGCGCGTTGAGCTGACTGAAGAAACCTTAACTTATACTAAAATATCTCGTTCCGTACCAAATAATGTAATTTTTATCGTCGCCGTCTTTGTTGTTTTGAGTTTTGAAAAACACGCCATTTTCTTAATGCTCAATTCGACCCTCCTCTACATGGGTAGTCGTAAGTGCCGCGTGAGTGAAAGTAATGTCCTCATTAGTGATATTTCGCCGCGACCAAAACGGTCATGGTCGCCATGGACCGGCGGTGAAATGAATAGTTGATCGTCGTGAGCGCTAAGTGGAACGCACCCTCAATGAATATTCGGCTTATGTCCACAGACTATAAAGATGACTTTTTTTAAAGAAGCAAACAAACAGTTACACACACAATGCTATCGCATAATATTATACAAGGTATATCAAGACCGCGACCTAAACCGAAGCCAGGAGGTAGTATTAGTGATAACTGATATCAAACACAATGCAAGTAATTTTACAAAAAAAATCGTCAAATTTTTATTTTTATTTTTTACATATCGTCGTATTTGAGTGATTAATAAATAGTTTTTCTAATATAATGACGTACATTGCTTAATTTTTAAACACGCAATGGTACGTAAGGGTTTAAATTACTATTTTGCAAAAACTAGGTATTTACCCAAAAACAATTATTTTTAAAAAATTGTAAAAAAAAACCGTCGCTTATTTTGCAAAAAAATTTGTTGCATTGTGTCTGTAGCCGCTAAAACTACCACCAGGCATCGTTTTCGGTCGCGGTCTTGATATACCCTGTATAATATTATAAATTACGTGTCACGTTGTTTGTCCGCGATGGACACCAAACTACTTCACCGATTATAATAAAATTTGCACACCGTGTGTAATTTGATCCATCTTAAAAGATAGGATAGTCACTATATTTCTTTATTGCAAATGTATTGTTAATTATAAGACGTTCAAGCTTGCAGATCCAGCCAACGTAATTGATCTGTCTTTCCAATGTTTTTCATTGACAGGACGGGAGACGAAAAAGAACAAAATTCAAAAATGTATACATTGAATAAATAATGTCTAGATATGGCATCTTTCGCTTAATTTTATTAAAAGTCAATTTAAACGATGTCTATTTCTACAAATAATGCCCATGGTGTTTTGAGATGGTTGCAACAGTTTTATATGAGTTTCTCTGGTATACTCTATCGAAGTTTCTTGCCGTAGTATACAAAAATGGACGGACATTGCTTTTTGAAGTGATACTTTTTAGATTCGCCGGGGGACAAATTTAAATTCAACATTACCTAGTACTGATTACAGCAACCAACACTTAAATAAAAAATTGGTACGTTGGTGCCGTATCTAGACATTATAATTAAATGATTTGCTGTCTTATAGCTAGCTATGCCATCTGTAATTAAACGGTAGTATGGAAGCATGACTTAAACTTCATTGAGTGTTCTTCTAAGCCAGTAGTTCCCAAACTTATTTTTCTCGTGGACCACTTTCAAAATTTTACTGGTTTTGGTGGACCCCCTGCTGCTACATTTCTACCACATTCTTAAAGTCGCCAAAAAATAAAAATTGTGTCGCTTCTGAGTTCTGTCCCTATATTCCGATAGGTAAAATAAAAACGAAAAATGGTACATTTTATAACACTTTATTTATTAAAAGAATAGAATTACAAGAAAAAAATAATAAGGTTATATAGGTTCAGGTCATAATTTTAATTAATGGGAAGGATGTATTTGATGGAGTGTCAGCAAACGATCAATGTTTGGCTTTATTTTTGTGAGCAATAACCGCAAATCCGACCGCTCTGTGATGTTTAATTTGCTCCTTTTTTTTGTTAAGAGATTTGTAACGGCACTAAAACTCCTTTCGACAAGGTATGACGAGGGAAAAGCTATTAAAAATTTCCTTGCGATTTCCCACAGTCCAGGATATTTTTCGGGTATTTATTTATTTACGCTTCATACATACATTGTATAGGTGGACTTAATGCCTGAGGCATTCTCTAACAGTCGAACCTAAGGTGATGCAGAGATGAGAAGAGGTAGGTGCATAAACAATTAATTAAAAATGAATGGACAGTGACGTAGAATTTTATAAAGTAACATAAATACAACATAATATAATACACATATAATATAAATATATATATATATATATATATATATATATATATATATATATATATATATATATATATACATATATACATGTACATGCTAATAAAATACACATACTAAATAATAGTACATAATGTAATATATATAACTACTGTGATTCTGACATTCTGTTCATAAATAGCTCTCGTATCCTCAACTTAAACGTGTGACGTGTTCTGCACATCCTGATTTCCTGTGGGAGTGCATTCCAAAGGAGTATTGATTGTACAGGGAAAGAAGAGTGGACAAAACCGGAACGGTGCGAAGGGCACAGAAGGAGATGATTATTTAAAGAGCGAAGACTTCTTTCGTGGTTGGAATGTAGATATTGAAAAAAGGGATTTAAGTACGAGGGTGAATTGGGAGATTTAATAATAGAAAAAAGTGTCGAAAGTGCACGAAGGTTTCGTCGCTGACGAATAGGAAACCACTTGAGTTGGGAGCGAAAGAAGGACACATGGTCGTATTTACGAATATTAAAAATGAACCGAATGCAGTTATTAAGAAGCCGGTCGAGTTTATTGAGAAGATCTGCATTCAGGTCAAAATAGCACACATCACCATAGTCGATTATAGGGAGGATTAAAGTCTGCACAAGCATTGCCTTGGTCCTAGATGGGAGGAAGTTCTTCAGACGATAAAGAGAACGTAGCGTGTTTGTGACGTTTTGGCAAACATAGGATACATGTGTTTGCCAGCTCATAGTGGAGTCAATATGGAGTCCTAAGTCCTTAACACTGGAGCTCAGGTCGATGACGGTGCCATTAAACATAACTGGAGTGATAGCTGCAATGTTGATGGTACTTATTAGACGCCGGCTACCGACAATAATAGCCTGGCACTTTGTAGGGTTTACCGTTAGACCAAAATTCTTCGACCATCGTGCGATGTGTTCCAAATCGATATTCACTTTTTCTACAGCCGTAGACAAAGAATCAACCGTAGCCTGTGCATACAACTGCAAGTCATCGGCATATAAATGATACGCACACTGAAGATTCTGGGTTATGAGATTTATAAAAAGTGAAAACAACAAAGGAGAAAGAATACCGCCTTGAGGAACACCAGAGTCGAGACTTCTCCAATCCGACGAGGAATCATTGAGACGTACCGACTGCTGGCGTCCACGAAGATAAGATGAAAACCAGTCTAGCGCTTCAGATGAGATCATAAGATGGGATAGGATTGAAAGAAGGATGTCGTGATTGACGGTATTAAAGGCGTTGGAAAAGTCAACCAAGGCCAGAACCGTGACCTTGGTTTCCTCCATGCCCGCCCTAATATCGCCAGTCACTTTGAGGAGAGCGGTAGTGGTGCTATGTCCCGGTCTGAACCCAGATTGATAAGTGCATATCAATTCATTACGGTATACAAACTCGGACAGTTGCCTGTGAGCACAGGCCTCGAGCACCTTTGACAGGAACGGGAGAATGGATATCGGGCGGAAATGATTGGCGAGAGAAGGATTTGGAATTTTAGGGAGAGGAATGACAATGGCATTTTTCCACACAGAGGGGAAAATGCCACTGCTAAATGAATAGTTAATTATATGGGATATAGGTGGTAGAAGATAGTCAAGGATTGCAAAGATCATACGACGGCTGATGTGGTCGCAGCCTGTTGCATTAGATTTGATGGATAGGATTATCTTTTTGATCTCACTCGATGCAACTGGAGAAAAACGAAATAGGTCTATATTAGGACGAGGAAGAGAGGCTATGAAATCACGAGTACGACACTTGATTTGGGGATCTAAAGGGACAGTTGTGGTGAAATGTGAGTTTATTTCCTCCAAACCAATTAGCGTCTGGAAATCACAGCTTCTCTTCTTACCGATACCGAGAGTAGTTAGAAACTTCCAAATATCGGCAGGGGATGAGGAGGATATGTTATTGAGAATGTGGCGGCGTTTGGCATTGCGTGTCATCTGATTACACCGATTCCTCGCAGTCTTATACAAGCTCCAGTTGTCAGCTGATCGATTTGATCTAAACTTGCGATATACCCTATCCCTATGCTTCATCGCCATCCGAACCTCACTCGTCATCCAGGGTGGTATTTCTGCTTGCAGCCAAAATGTTTGGTAGCCTTTTCTAAATTTCACCTTCAGCTCCTCATTGGTGCTTAGCTCGAGCAGCTCCTCTTGTAATACAACATTGGCCACTTCCGTTTCATCAAATGGATTTATGATCCATGGTGGTATATCCATCGTCAGGATATCTTCAAACCTGGTTTTGAAGTCATCATGCAGGGCATTTAAATGTTGACTGTAGGTATGGATATCCTCATCAATACATTCTACCTGCGACAAGTTTGGAAATTGAGAGAATTCGCGCCGACTAATGTTTTGCTTCATAAATTTCAATTTCCCAAGAAAAGCCGAAATTATCCCCTTTGTTTTTATTAAATTCAGGCTGTCCCCTTGTAACTGCAAGTTAATATCATTAATTTTTTTAAACAAATCTGTCAAATACGCAATGTCTGCTTTGAGTTTGATCAAGTTTTCTTTTAAATCTGGATCTCTACTTTCTAGGAACTCTAATACGGAATCGAAAACAGAGTAAAATCTCGTTAAGCATGCACCTTTCGACAACCAGCGTACTTCAGTATGTAAGAGCAGTCGTTGGAAGTCTTCATCATTTTCGTCGCACAATTGAGCAAATAAACGCGTATTCAATGCATTGCTTCTGATTTTGTTGACAGCTTTTATTACAAAATGAAGAGATTGGTTCAACCTGTCACTTAAATGTTTTGCCACAAGATGTTGTCGGTGGATTACGCAATGAATAGCTGTAAGTCCTGGTATAATTCTTTTGAGATGACTTATAAACCCACGATATCGCCCGACCATTGCAGGAGCTCCGTCTGTTGCCACTGAAATAATGTTTGTAAATGGAATCGATTTTTCCGTAAAAAAATTACTCAGAACATTAAATATTGATTCGCCTTTAGTATCAGTCTCCAAAGTTCTGGCAAATAGCAATTTTTCGTGAATTTCTTCCTCCATAATAAATCGGACATATGCCAATAATAATGCTTCATTACCGGGTAACGTTGACTCGTCCAGTTGTATAGAAAAATGAGTTTTTTGCAGATGATTGCACAAAAAACTTTCGATATCAGAGCTCATTTCATCAATGCGTCTTTGTACAGTATTGTTACTTAATGGAATTCTTTTTAGTACGTCAAACGGAGATTTGTGCAAAACAGTTTTTAAAACCTCTTCAACAGCGGGTAAAATTAATTGTTCTCCGATAGTGTGTGGTTTTCCAGATTTTGCTATAAGTAATGAGATATTGTAAGATGCCCGCAAGCCATCATCGTTACTTTGAGATGTTGAAGCGAACATACTGTGCATGGTGGGTCTCTTTTCATATTTTTCCTTCAATGTTTGAAAATATTTTAAATCTTTACCTATTTTATCAGTATGACACCTTTTTAGATGATCTTCGAGCTTTGATGGTTTCATAGAGTCATTGCTCAAAACTTTGTTGCATAATAGGCACATGGGCAACTGTTTGTCTGCCTCTGATGGAACAAAACCATATTTCAAATAATCGACACTATATTGTCGACATTTTTTCTTTGCTGTAGCCATGTTTCGTGTCAGTTACCTTACCTGTAAAAAAAAATGTTTTAGTAACCAAGTTTTTTTCTGAATATAGGTATCACACCGCAGCCTTTGTCAGCACGCGGAAATAGAATTACGGCTTGTAAAGGGACCAACTAATAAACCGCTAAGACAAATACAGGCGTTTTCACAAAACGGTATCAATTTTAAAGTACCTAATTTACCACTAATTTTTAATAGTACAAATAAAAATTGGTGTACTCAGTATCGAATACTGGTCATATTTGTGTAGGAAAAAATAAAAGTCGAAATCCCAAAATTCCATAAAAACAATAACTAACATTTCATCAAATCAATGAGTTCACGCGCTCCGTGTATTTGCGTATTTTTTGTCTGCGACTTCATTGTTAAAACGCACATTAAAACGTGACAAACTGGCATCGAAGCTCAAGCCCCGCCCTTTTCCCGTCGCCCGCGCACCGCTCGCTTTTTCCGAAAAGGAATAATTTTGATAAAATATGTAGTTACTTCAAAATCAATTAGCCTCAATTAGTCAGCCTCCGTGGCGCAGTTGGTTAGACGCCGCCTGTGAAACGAGAGGGCGCGGGTTCGATCCCCGCACCGAAACAAATATTTGTGTGATCCACAGGTATTTGTTTCGGGTCTGGGTGTTTGTGAGACCGAAAAGTCTCTCGTAGTTCCTGATACCCACGACACAAGACTCGATCTTAGTGTGGGGTCAGGACTATGTATGTGACTGTTGGGTGTATTTATTTATATAAAATGATTGTGAAATTACTGTTTTATAAAATTAGTAGTTATTTGCAAGAAAAATTACAAAATTAATTGCTCTGCAATATTGCTTATTCGGCCTTTTTAGAGAGGCAGTGCTTCTCTCGTGAAAAAACAATGGAATAAAACGTGCTGTGTTTGTCTTCAAATCGAAAGAGGACAATTAAAATATCTGTAAGTTACTAAGTTACCTATCTTAGATTATATACACGTCTAATCTACCTTACCTATCTATACAAGCAGTTGTGATCAACCGACTAGTACACGGAAACAAAATACTTAAGTACTATAACAAAAAAAAGGTAGGTACTTACTTTTCTCCGGCACTAGCAAACACTGATATAAATTTTCTCACACTTTTTTTCGAAATTCCGGAAACAAATGAATGAGTTTGCCTTTGGCATAAAGTATTTATAGTGGTGATCAAGTTCATGTCTGAACAAGCATTAAGCATTGTCGGGCGGATAGCGCTTTGCAAGTCTGTACACGAAATTGTACGTAATATCGAATACGCAAGTTTGGACAAGTAACAATCGCTTGCCTTATTAAAATATTATCTGCTTAGTTAGGTACTTAAAACAATGTAGGTAGGCCCTTATAAAAACTATGCTTACATTTTTGCTTTTACTATCAAAAGCAGATAAATTTTCGTGGACCCCCATTAACATCTTATGGACCCCCATATTTTGTTCACGCTTACGTAGACCCCCAGCAAGTCTCCTGTGGACCCCTGGGGGTCCACCTGGACCACTTTGGGAATCACTGTTCTAAGCTCGTACCTAATGCTAGAACGTGTTTAATAAATGAAAAGCTAAATTGCATGTAGGTGAGTTTTATGTGTTAATGTTTTTTTTTATATTACAGAGGGCAAACGAGCATACAGCTCACCTTATGATAAGTGATCACCGCCGCCCATGAACATCTGCAACACCAGGCCATGGAGATGCGTTGCCGGCCTTTAAGTTGGGAATACGCTCGTTTTTTGAAAGTCGCCAAGTCATATTTGTCCGGAAATGTCGCTTTTGGCAATTGTTTCCACCGATTAGTAGTACAGTGAAGAAAGTGTCCTGAGAAACGTACTGTGGTGGATTTCCAACCTCCAAGGTGATGTGCGTGATATTTGGAGGTTTAGCGTTGTTTGCCTCGAGTTCATATCAAAGCATACCTACCTAGTATGAAAAGAGGCATATCTATGACAATGTTCTGTTAATTAAATTAATGGCTAGCCGAGGACGTTGTTGGCGCTCAATGTTCTAATCAATCATTGCTTAGCTTAATGGTTATCGGCGTCCAATCAATATCTAATCCTAAAATAGTGTCATCGAGACATTTCGCAAGTTCAAGGCAATGCCATGCATTATCAATCAAGTCAAGTAGAATTGACAAGTCGTAAAACCAATTCTATGATGAGTAACATCGTCGTTATCTATATCTAAACAATTGAACTATTAGGGGTCCCCCGTTGTTCGAGCTTCACCCAAAAGCAGTTATCAAGCTATTTTCATTCAATTATACCTAACTAATAAAATTAAATTATAAAAATATGGTGTCTTAAATTCGTTTCTATTTATTTGTACTCAACATTTAGAACTTACATAAATTATTTCTTTACGTATTTGCAAAAAATTATTAGTAATAAAATATTGAAATTAATCGAAAGTCTTACTATTTTATTTCGTAGATTGTGGATTTCTAAAAAGAAATATTTTTTTCTGAATGTAATCTTCAATTTCTAAAAAGAAATCCACAATCAAAATATCCAATAAAATTTTGTGCTAATTCGAAAAACTAAAAATATTAAATTTCATATTTTGTTACTTATGTCTCATGCACATTCCATAGTTTTTCAGCGTTCTGAATAATAAACCATCGTTTATCCATTTTCATTAATTATTTTAATGCACTATGTGACTATATCCATCAAGGTCACGCTGCAGAAACAAGGTTACCTAAACGATAGTGAAATAGACTAGGGTTGGGTTAACGTAACCGAAATATAAATAAACGTGCGTAAATAAAATCCATATCATAATATGTATAAAAATACGTTGGCAGCATGGAGTCGTGCCAGGCGTGGTCACATGCAATCTGAATTATCCAGAAATTGTATCAAAATTTAATATCTAGTCAATATTCATAAAATTTGACTGCTATTGAACATATTAATGTTATCAGTGAACAACAAAACCCGAGAAAATACGCAAAGTAGACCAAAAGTAAACCAAGGCATACCATTTTCAGGTTTCCTGAAGAAGAAATACCTTATATTATGCAGATATAAAGGAGTAAATAGCAGAGAAAGTTGTGACAACGCTGCTTGCCAACTTAGTACAAGAATACTGGATACCAGTATTCTTGTACTAAGTTAAGTAAAGCGAGTGCTTTACTTAACTTTACCGTACTAGTTAGACGAGATTTTTATTGTTTTCACTCCAAAGTAAAAATATTACGTGACTGATGTATAAATACGGCAATTCACTGATCTTGCGCACTACGGAAAGCGATGTGTGAGAAGTGTTAGACCGTTGCCAGAATTTAAAGCCGCGTGCAGTGCTTCCGACAGGGTTTAACGAGAATTGAACCCAATAACACTATTATAGTTGGCAATAAAACTGTAATGCCACGGAAACTCGACCAACAATCTAAAACCAACCGTGACTCTTGAACTGACATTGGTCCGATAAAATCGATTGTATACGATAGATGCATTTCCCATAACAGCGTGAGATATTTGTTCTTCTCTTTATTTATCTTTACCACAGAACAGTTGATCCTCACTAAATGATGTTGCAATGGCATATTATAATGTTGCCTTTTACACTATAAAAATAATTCAAAGAGGGCGGCAAGAGATCTTTATATCATGATTAAAATCATAATATGAAAATCTAAATAAGACCATTAAAATGTATAAAATGTGCTGCGGAGCGATGGTGGAGAGTTATTTATTTTTGATTTATAGATATTCCTCTTTTACACATAAACTAGTTGGGCATATCAAAGTAAGTATTGGACATTGGACGACGAAGAAAATGTGAATAATGCAAAGTACTCAGAGGATAGTTTTGCTTAGACCGTCGATCAACATTCAGTATATAATACTGAAGGTTTTTGATGTTTATGCTGGAAGTGCTCAGGCTTGTTGGTCATACACTAAAGTTACTTACGCATAATATTTTATACTATTAATCAGATATTGGTCTTAGCTACTATTATTAATCAGATAACAAAAGAGCAGGCTGACCCCATGATGGTGAGTAGTCAAATCGCACATAAGCGCTATGGTGAAGGCTGTATTACACCACCCATGGCTTCTTATTCATATCTCGTAGCTCATTGAATGTGAATGAACAAGTAAATAGGCTGAAAAAAAAAGATTAATAAAATATAGATCTACTTCATATCTTATTGTATGTCATATATCCACCTCGGAGATGATCGAGGATTATTATATTATATACACTCAATTGTCTTCACAATAAATTTAGTCATATATTATTTATTAGTCGAAAAGATTCCTCTTTTCAAACAACCAAGCGAATCTTCTCATTTAGAAGTCCTTCTTCCTGGAAGTATCAAGTACTTGCTTCGACAGCCTCCGTAGCGCAGTTGGTTAGACGCCGGTTGTGAAACGAGAGGCCGCACCGAGACAAATGTTTGTGAGGCCCACAAATATTTGTCTCGGGTCTGGGTGTTTGTGAGACCGAAAAGTCTCTCGTAGTTTCTGATACCTGCGACACAAGACTTAATTGATCTTAATGTGGGGTCAGGACTATGTATGTGACTGTTAGGTGTATTTATTATTATTATTTATTACTTGCGGAACTTGGCATCAAATTTGCTAAAACAAAAAGGCAAATGATAATAGATATAGTCATCAATAGCTAATATTAGACTGAACATATGTATCAGCTCATATACGCCCCACTACAGAGCACGGACCTCCTCTACCATCGACAAATCAATTGAGAGGGGTTAGGCTGCAGAGTCCACCACGCTGGCCTTGTACGGGTTGTAAGATATTCAATTGGGACTATAGAAATTCTTCGGAATAGCAATGGTATGCAGGTTTCCTCGTGACGTTTTCCTTCACCCTTATAGTGCGTGGTGCAATAACCACTATAAAATTAATATTATATTATACTATCAATATACACATGACTCCGAAAAGTCACAGGTGTGCCCTGGGATTTGAACCCGCGACCAACGTAAACATGTTGGCAGCCGCAGCACCTAACTACTTAAATAAATCTATTAGGTACCTATATGCTATTAAATAGTTACCTTTGTATGTAGTACATTCTACTTTGAGAGTGCAAGCAGTAATTGACAATTGTAGACACTGCTAAAATGTAACAAAGTTAAAGCACGGCTGAGTGGCTTTTATTGTAGCAAGTTAGCACTGAAGCACGCTGAAGCTTTTCCGCTACAATGTTGTAAGCTATTTTGGCTGATTAAGATGGATATTAACACATATTGCTTCATAGATACATATTTATAATTATCTTATTATTATATTATTGTATCCAATGGTATTTATATCTTATCTGGAAATTTCGAAAGTAAGAAAGCACTCGAGTCATTTAATCTGAAACATGATTTTGAACGATTCATGATCATGAAAAATACGTATCAAGCTGTCATATTTTCTCTGGTTCAAATTGACAAAAATATATCGAAAGTAGAACGTACATAAGTATTAACTCAATGATGTGTATTTTTTTCTTCCCTTAAAAAGACAATGAAATCATTTTAAATGTGTTTTCCTGATAGTAGTTGCGACCCTTATTCTGAAATAAGTTTCAAACAATCCCATTGTAACTATCCGTTACTGAAAAATTGGCATTCCTCTTTTCCTCGAATATTAGAAATCTATTCGAAGGTACAAATCTTTGTCTGTTTAATATATTTACTTAATTTAAGAAAGTACTCAAAACCTTGCCGGCTGTTTAGATAATAAAACAGAACTTGCCTTTTTCACATTCATGTTTTTGTTTAACTATTGTAGTCTCATACACGAATCACCTCGTGAACTGTATTTACCGCTGTGCGCTTACTTGGTCGGAATCGTGAACTGAGATAAGGCGCGACGCATCTCATATTCTTTATAGTTGGTTTATTTTCGTTCTAATAAGTATGCAGAATAAAATATATTGTGAGGATTTTCAGCATGTGTATCGATATGATATTAAATAACGCGTTTCAAGCGTTGCAAACATATTAAACGCGTTGCATTCTGATGACTAGTCTGAAGATTATGAGATTACCAGACATTGGTGTTGAAGGTACCCGACTTAGGTACTAGTACCCCTTTATCTCATTTGGTTTTGTTTATTTAATTAACGTTTTAGACACTATTCATTCATAACCCTGTAGGGTTTGGTATGAATTTCACTAACATTGGTAACACGCGCGTTTTTTTAACCTATAGGTACCTACATAAAAATTATATACATGGGGCTTCGTTTACTATTTTCAAGTAAACCGTTGATTGATTAACTTTGTTTAACGCTAATTGTCTATTCTGTCGATTTCACAAGTAAAAATAAGGGTCGAGTACTTAAGGGTAACAGCTACTGGTTATGTAAATAACATAAGAAATTGAACGAATCATTCGTTCGTGACATCAAGTGTTCTCTCTTTGAATGCCCCGTCCAGATGATAACCCTATTTAACCCTCAAGTAAATAAAATAATAAGCATGACGAAAAGTATGCAAACCTGTCCTCTCCTGTTCCGTGCTATTCAATATTCATTCAAATTTGAAAGAGTAGGAAATATGTATATTTGAATTTAATTCCTGACTCATTCCACAGGAACACTAGGTTTTTTCGGCATATAAAGTAGGTAGCGTATGTCTCCATGGTCCAATATATGTTAAATTTTATCAAAATCGGGTCAGCCGTTTTAGCATGAAAACGGAACATATTATACAGGGTTTATCAAGACTGCGACTAAAAACGAAGCCAGGTGGTAGCCGGTAGTATTAATGACTTCAAACACAATACTACTATTTTTTTTTTACTTATCTTCGTATTTGGGTGGTAAATGCATGGTTTTCCTAAAGTAATAATGTAGACCTTTTTATTTTTAAAGACGCAATGGTACGCAAGCGCTTAAATTACTATTTTCCCCAAAACTAGGTATTCACCACCCTAACGCTTTTTTTGCGAAATTTTTAGTTACGTTGTGTCTGTAACCACTGAAACTACCACCTGGCTTCGTTTTCGGTCGCGGTCTTGATATACCCGGTATACATACTAACATCCACACTTTTGGATTTATAATATTCAAATTTAGTAAATAGTAGGGAATATATAATATCGTAGCGTCTGGCGACCTATAATATAGTACATTAATATAAATTATACAAGTATTAAGTAACTCGATGACAGATGGCGCTGCTCAATTGCTTAATGTTGTGGCATTTTGCTCCTAGGTGGCAGTAAATATTTTGAAGGAAGTGACGAAGTCGTCCTTTATCTTTTTCTCGAGATCCCGAGTGTGGGAACATAGCGTATAAGGCCGTAATACTAATATTTCATTTTTCATAACTCGAATAATTTTCTTATAAGAAACACACTACGCAATAAAATATTGAATAATGATAAAAATAAAAAAATGTTTTGGAAGCGAACTTTGAACTTCTAGGTATTATTTAATCAACATTTTATAGTGTTTACCCATAGTTTTGATTAAGACATACAAGTGGCCTAGATATAAAAGCCTAATCCGTTATGTATAAATTCTCTTTTCTATGTAGCGTACAACATGAAAAATTTATTTTAAATACAAATGGTCCCAATGGCAAAAATGCTTTTTGTTCCTGAATCATACCTACTTGCATTTGAAGCATGCAAAACTATACATAAGTTCAGTAAGTACATAAGCGATTAAAATTTGAGTATTATTATTTTTTTGTTTGAATTGTAATAATTATTTTACTTACTGTGCAATATGAGATAAATACATATATAACTCAGGAATCAATTATTACTATATAGACTCTGATACTACCATTCACGGTTGTTTTTAATGACTTTTTTTGTAGTAAAATATTTGCATGACGAAGCCAGTGAAATACGCGCTTTAGGTATAAGTCATCTAAAATCTATTGACGTGTGGCGAAATTTTTAACTAACCATAACATTTTAAAAAATATCTATTTATCGCATTGTTTGAGATATGTTTTGTTATATCAACAACAACAACCATTTACACTTGTAATCTTAGGGTGGGTTGCAGAAAATAACTTTAACATTAACTAAGGGCTAATCAGCCGTCAAATCGACGGTTATGCAATTTTCGGGTTGCATAAAATTAACAATTGTTAAAATGACGTCACGTATAACATTAACATTAACCGTTCAATTTCGGGCGGTTATTGTTAAAGTCACGGTTATCTTTCGTTATTTGTGTGTGTTCTCTGTATTAATAATTGTCATTTGTGTATCGATTTGAATTATAACCTGTACCTTAAAACAATTTACAAAAATACGCTGATAAATTCCGACGTAAAATCGCATCGCTTCATTTCACTGGTCACTCTTTTAACTTTAACTATAACAATTATGACAATGGTGCAACAAAAGAATTTTCTATCCCGTGGTCATTGTTATTGTCACTGCTAAAGTTAACTTTACCGTTAACAATAACGTCAGATTTTCTGCAACCCACCCTTATAGTATTAACCCGTCCAATATAAATATAAAAAAATCTTAAAATTTCTAAATTTCGAACAAAACGTAACATACTAAAACACGAGGTGAATCGAAACTCAGAACGAAATAGGAACAAACTGATTAAGTTTGTTTTATCGTGTTTTATCAACCAAATTGATTATGTTTTATTTATAAATAATGGTATCTGATGGCAGCCATTGCATTTAATCCCTATCGTGAATTTGGATTTACAGTATTACAAATGTATGTATTTTTAGTTTATTTGCAAGTTGATTGGGAATATATAACAACAAAATTTAACGATTTAAAAGCTACAACAAAGTGAAATAATTGAATTTTTCCATTTTGAAATTTTTCCGAAAAATTTCCTGAAATTATTCCGTAAAATATAATTTTTCCGAAAACTACACAACACTACATAGTCTCAACTTTCTGCTAAATAAAAAAAAAAATGTTCGTCGAAATTGGACATGGAAATGCTGGGCCTGGTAACACAAAATTTCTTTTTGGCAACTTATTGACAGTTCTTGTTTGTAAAGCGATTGTGTATTCAAAACACTGTAAGACGCAAATTTTCTTTTTTTAAACTAAGTTCCTTTTTTATTTTATGTTGTCCTACTTGAAATTAATACCACAAAGTATGTCTATTACACAATATAGAAGGACATATATGAATGGTAAGTATGAAATGATCCATTTTTTCAAATAAAATTGTCCTTATCGTGAATAATTTAATTTATATACTAAGACAGATTTAAACATTTTTTTCATTTCATAACCTTAATATGCAGACTATATTCGAAAAAAATATAAAGAGAGAAATTTAAAGAATGGTGATTTTATAGACGTAGACATTTGTGCGCTGGAGCCGACTGATACCATTGGTGTGAGCGAGTACGACGCGATTCGCATTTCACAACTCGCTAGGTTGCCAGCTGTGTACTGTGTGTCCGTGTACGGCCGCTGGCCGTGCGCCAGTCGTAGTCGCTCGCCAACCGCCGCGATAGCCGTTTGTCGCGACTTGGCATCCACGATATAAATTAACAGATTAAAATTATTCGACTGCACGTAAACATGATATAGAGCGACTCCAGTCACAATTGTATCTCCGCTGCGTTTAACCAAAGATCAAAATGTAAACGGCTCAGTTGTTATTCGCGAGATAAATATTGGCGGCACGGTGCTCGCCGTTTTCTGAGACACTAAGACCGATAAATCGTCAAGTTGTGTGTAACTATGCAACAATGTGGTTTCTGCTCGTTGCTTTCTGGGTTGCTGCGGCGGGCGATGTGCGTCGGCAGCCGACGTGGTAGCACCGAGTCGTACTACCGGGAGCTGGGAGACCAAGACACCCTGGTAACCGACATTGTTCCCTTTGCACAACTCTAGACGCCACTATTCTTACACTTTGCACATTTCTTTCATTCATACTGACAGATAATTTCGATGTTTAACGCCACTTCTCACTGCTGTGTTTACCATTTTACGGCTGTACACCTATGCCGCGAATTATTATGTTTATCTATAAACGTACTCGTTTTCAAAGTGAAAGTTTAATTTCTCTTTACAATAACTTATACATTTTTGTCGAATTTGTTGCTTGCACTCATTTGGTTGCACATTTTATTTCATGTATCTTTGCATGTGATGAATAATGTTTAGTTTTTCATGTTTAAACTGTTGCTTGCCTCTAACTTTGTAGAATAAGCAATTAGCATTATTTCTGTAGCTTTCCTTAGAAATTTCTTGAATACTAAGCTTTTAGGTCTGCTGGCTGACATTGGGCTCCTGTTCATGCTGAAAGTCACAAAACTTGACTATGGTATGGTAAATTATGCTCTATATAAAACTAAATAAATAAATGCATAAATAAAATAACTCTTAAACCATGCAAACCCAATATTTCCAATACTGACATAAAGCAAACAAATATTATACTTCTTGTTTTTTACAAAAAACTCCATAAGTAGCGAAATAAACTTGACAAAAATGGGATCTACTTACCATGTTATATTTTCTCTAATTCATATAAGAATATGAATAAAATATACTTAACTACTTACTTAAACATACTTAACACCAAATTATGAAGTAGAAGTAATAATTCATATTGAAAAAAATTTACATGAATTTTTTTAAATAAAAAAGTGCTTGTTCGCAAATATATAATGATATATTCCATAAATGAAGTATAGAGAAATGAATTTTATTTTAAATACATACAAATATTTCCAACCTTACTAAATACCACTGCTTCAATCATGTACATTTTTAAATTACACTTATGACACGCAGTATAAGTAATAATAACGGCTTAAGGCTTAACGGCATAACAGCTTAAGCTCTAATACAATCTAAATCACATTTAAGTTCTTTAATAATAATTTACTGAATATAAAGAAACCCCACCCCAACTTAGTCTTTACAATATTCCCCTTATGAATATGCTACAATGTTGTATCACATGTAACAAAAGGGACTTCGGTAGATATTGTAGCATGTCTTGATTCAATATAGTAGGATTTATGAAAGGACTTGCGCAGCTGCCGTCCACTAAGTTTTTCAAGGCTCTTGGTCTCTAATGCTTACTTTGTAGTATATGTACTTATGTACTATCTTAAATATATTGTTAATGATAGACTGGACACAATATAGTGGGAAAGAATGTGTCAAGTATCATGATACTGGTACATACATTTTGAATTAGGTTTACATACTAGGTAACCAGAAATTGTATGTATTTTCATAATTCCAAATTCATTTCCTGCATTGTTTGTGGGTTTTTATTTGTAATTTGCAGGAAGCCTTTGGTTAGTTAAGTGGTAGTATAGAGTATATTATTAACATTAATTATAATTAGCAAATAAAAAATGAAGACAGTGAAATAAGAACAAAAGTTTTTTAAAATTCACTTGGGTAGAGAGCATAATAATTAATTAAAATATAGGCTTATATTATCAGTCAATTGTTACATAATCTTCACTTGTCGATATATCTTAATTTAGAAATTGCCCTTATTCTACTCTAAGGCAGTGCAACAACACATCAGTTTTTGAAGAAATATAATAAAACAGTGTAATAACGCTTACGTTTTTAAATATGTTCATTTTATTATAATAAAATTAATTTCATTAAATAACATTTAGTATTGAGAAATATATTTGACATACATTTCAGTATACCATACTCTTGCAAATTGCTTTGTTATACGTAGGCTACAATTTGAATTCAGAAATTCAAACAATTTGGAAAAATATGAATCAAAGATTCATTCTTGCGTAACGATATTTTTGTATCGAAAAGATCCCTTTCCGGTAATTTTTTTTAGAGAAACAAAATGAACAACCATCGCTCGCAATCGTAGATACTATTTAACTATAATTACGAATTCAATTTTTATTTTCATTACATTATTACTGGATAAAATATCGACTCATTCCTGATTTCCAACATTAAGTATAAGTTCGTAATTTGATTATAAATTAAAAATAGAAAGGAAATGAAAGCATCGCTCGACTTGCACATTCTAGAGGAGTTTAAGCATTACGCTAATATATTAACTATGTATATAAAATCCTGAATAAGATCGGCAATAAGTACGTCATAAAAAGTATTAACAAATATTCAAGAAATACTATGTCACTCTTGAGAATTTTTGGAGATTGGATGCACCTAACCATATCAACGCCACTAAATGTAACTTAAAAATGATTTGTAATATGTAGGTGCTTTATGATACGATTCAACTTTATGAATATAGTATACTACATCGTATAAGTAAGCACCTATATCGAGTTCATAAAGTATCTACTATTCAGCGGTTTGATGCGGCTTCCTCCGTGTTTGCACACGGTTTATATCACGCTCCATAGAAGTATACTCATAACTTAGTACCAAAGTTTTCTCGGTATCAGACGAATAAATGCAACGCCGCAAATCGCCGAGTCTCATTTATGATCGTGTCGCTCGTTATTTAAATTTTGTGGAGTATGATATTCTTAAGTGAAATATACTTACGGCATTAAGTTGACTAAAATACAATAAATATCGGTTATTTGGTTCAATTTATTTATAGCTTTGTGTAAAATTTATTTTAAGCGGTATGTAGTCGATATCTAAATTTTATGTAATTTGTCCGAAGGACTTGTCTTAACTTAAATCCAACTTCATATAAATTCTGGTCACAATCCTTAAAAACAGAGCACGTATTTAAATATCCATAAAAGTTCTAAAATAAACTTATCTGAGTAATAAAGTTGCGGATAATAAGGTCCCGTCGGCGCTAACCTTTACAAGTAGATTAAGTTAATCCACTTGTTAGGTTGTCGCAGTAACATAATAATCATTTTCAAAGCTTTTGTTGCTCGTATCTGTTTATTATAACATATTTTATGCACAGAAACAATGTATTAAACGTTTTTCAACATTTAATCAGTTTTTACTAAATTTCGGTCCGCCACATTACGAATTACGATTACTGTTGTATCCTTGTTTCATTCTTTTGATAAAAACAATAGTATACCCATAAACACCCAGGCATGTACAAATTTCAATTAGCTTTGTAAAAATATGGAAAACATTTAATCTTTTATAATATTTTAATTTGGTAATTCCTTAAGACAGTTCGGTTAGGTTAGGTCAATCAACGCGCTAAGGAGAAAGCTATGCTCAGTATTTCTTTACGATATTGAATCAGAGATGAGGAGATCCGTAGAAAAACAAGGGTTACCCACGTAGCCCAAAGGATTAGAAAGTTGAAGTGGCAGTGGGCCGGCCACATAGCACGTAGAACTGATGGCCGCTGGGGGCAAAACGTTCAGGTGTTGAACCGCCCACAAGGTGGACGAACGAGCTGGTTGAGGTTGCAAGAAGTCATTGATTAGTAATTGAAAGGTCCATGTGGAGATCTATAGGGAAGGCCTAGCAGTGGATTTCCTATAGCTTAAGAGGGAGAGAGAAAGTCATATCTGCCTACTACATTATGAACTTCGAACAATTGAATGTTCAGATGTTTTATGTATATCATCTGTGTATGGAATCCATTATTGTAGAGGCAACGTACGTGTGTGATGACACTTGACAACGTAAAAATTATATAGCCATATTGTTATTTAAGTTAATTTAACTGAAAACCCCACATTTAACGCAACCTAAATTCATCAAACGAATTGTTTATCATAAAATCTATTATATTCCGATGTTTTAAAATATTTTACGTTATGCAGTATATTTACAAATTAATTAATTAAACCGGTGGTAGGTACTATAAATAATTAATAGTAAAGTTCGGAAGCAAATATTATTAATTCAACTGCAAATTATTATTATTACGCCAGATATTTATGGCAATTATATATAATTGTCGTACAATTTAGTTGTGTTTTATTGTATCACCAATATTTGTGTTTATTTTGTGATGGGCTTTTATGCTGATGGTTTGAGTATCTAAAATATTTCCAATTTGAAATCATTCTTGCGAATGAACCAACTCGCAATGTTTGCCGTTAGCTCTTTTCATCAATAATGCAATGGAAAAAATCCACAATTGACCATGTTCGATCGCTAAGTCGTCGAGACATACATATGTGTCAGAAAGACACAATTTTGTAAAAATATCGTTCATATACATCCAAATGTAAAGATTGTTGAAATTAGTTCGCTAATAGAAAGAAGCAACAGTGAAATAATCTCGCATAATAGTTATGCAATTAACATAATGATAAATGACAATAATAAAGTGCAAATATAAAACCACGACCTGCACTTGCACAACTCGGGTCGCATTGTGCTGTATCGTATTCATCTGCGTATGCACATTCCGACCATTACTTATTGAATTAGCGATGTAACTTCTTTTACATTGTTTTTCATTTAGAATAACATTTATGCAATCAAATGCTAGTTTCAGTGAATTTACCGCGTGTTATATAATTTTTGTGGAGAATTTTAATGGAATAAATAAATTCATGGATTAGACTTGCTATTTTATTAATCATGCTGCCATGATTTTGCTAGTTTTGATTATAAGACAAATTGTAAGATACCTTTAAAGCTACAAATCTTGGTAAATATCTTATATGATATGCTTAGACAAAATTCTAGTGCATAATCGTCTTCTTTATTTATTTACCCTATTTTTTCTGCCTCTAGATACTCTTTTCTTTTTATGATTTTCGTCAATATAGTATTTTTACACAAGAGTGCGCGCAACGTGTCTGGCGTATTAGTATAAATTATCGTTTAATGCTTTTTGATAATAAAGATAGTAATCACAGTTTATGAAACACGGAGTTGAAGTATTAGTTACCTTTTCACTCTTCTATTTATAAATATTAAATAATATATTTTTACCGAACAGGTACCTACTGAAAAACACCTTTTTGCCTTTCTGCTGTATAACGTTAATATTTTAAAATATATCAGCTTATATGTCTTTTATGCGATAAAGATAAATTAAAAAAATATACTCAACTTAAACCAACTTCTACGATTATATATACAATATTTTAGTTTTGGCAGTGTTGGCATAATTTTAAGATTTCACAATTCTAAAACTATATTTGAGTGGATGAAGTCTCAAAACGCTAATGCAATGTATGTATCTGCGCAAAAGGCCCTGGATTGCGTCCACGACACATTTTAAATGAACCTGCAGAATTTCGACATACATAACACTGCTTGGACGTTATTAAATCTCATTTGAACTGAAGGGTGCAGGGTGTCTGATTTTAAAGTATGTAAGTTAAAGAATTTACCGGTGCAATTGTTATTGTCGGAAGGTTGTATTTTATTTAAATTTTCGTTATTGTGATATTTTACGCGTTGTAAAAGATCTATGTGATATTTAATCTTTTTAAAATTATAAAGATTAGGCTCAGGTGATTCAATAGTAGATTTATTTGTATTAATTTATTTTACTTATTCATGACAAATAGCAAAATGTTCAGTACCCAGAAACTTTTAGGAACCAACGCAAGTAAATAAAACAGTAGAGAGTTTAGTATTGACGTTTGTTTTAAAGAAAGATTCCGTTTTTGAAATATCCTATTAAAACATTTTGCTTATACATTAGTATAAAACGGTTCACCAATAGCTGCTTGAAAATGCGGAGATTCGTAGTATAGCTAAGGACCACGTCTCAAATTATTATTGGTTTCTTTGGTAAAAGTTTTGAATGTTGTGTAAAGGTAATTTCCGTCGCTGGGAACAAGGAAAGACAAACTTCATTAATTTATAGAGGTTTTTACGAAATTCAGGTTACGTATCATAGAGATTCTAGTTTACGAGTATTATGTTAATATATTATCTAAGTTAGAGACTGAGCTCATTTATATAGATGAACAATATATTTACTACTTAAATACTACAAGGCCTCCAAAATTTTGATTATGAATGGGATGTTCAGGTTAAAAAAGGTTTTATGGTGACATAAAAGATTATTCATCGAATAGTAAATACTAAGAATAACGGCATTTAACACAATCATTCAGTTTGTGGAATCAAATAGTCGAAACACATCTAATACCTTCACGTTGACTAACTTCCAATTTGAGTTAACCCTTCGTTTGATGTTTATTAAAGGGCACGCGTGAAGGGCAGTGAATGAAAGCCGCCCTTCGTCCCCCTAGTCCAATCCTCAATGCTTAATATTATTTGTGATTGTTAAAGGGTTCTCATGGGCGCACCAGTCATTGGACTATACGAAAGTATTAAGATCATGAAATTCACTTTGGTCCCGCACAACGCCAAATTTCCATCATGATCGATGACAAGGAAAAACTGCTACCAATAACATACATACTTATTATACTAATTGTGTCACGTGGTGGGTATTTGACTATCATCGAATTTTTGTATTATTTTGCAGACAAGCAGAAGTGCCATTAAAACAAAACATTTTTGTGAAAACAGTTATAAAGTAGCTTGTAACATGAGGCAAATATTAGTATTTTAAATGAAAGAGTGGGGACGTAGTGGGGACATCTTGCCGTCTCTTTCACACCCGCACACTATAATGCATATTAAGAATAGTGACATCACTAATTTTGTTTTGCATTCCTTTTCTTTTACCCCCACTACAAGATTTAAAACGTTTCTAACTTTTTAAATACTGAATGGATTTACAAAATTCTTTGTGTGTTAGATTTTGGTTATGGATACTTTTTGACGAATACAATAAAAAAAAATGAGTCAAATACCCAATTATATTGCGGTTTTTAAATTTGCGTGTGAATTGTGTTTGAATTGTTTTTGAATGTTTGAACGAAAAGAGTATATCACGTATCAATATTCTGATACGGGTCGTTACGTGTACATACATCTGCGCTACTATATCTAAAAGATAATGACATTATATTATAATTATAACTGAGACATAAATAGACTACAACGATTGCGAATATGAAGAATTGACAAAAAATAAACATTTTGGAAGCGCAGTGGTCCCGGATATGGTTCCTATAGTAGACAGTTTTGTAGCCATAGGCTATGAAATAACACGACATATATTAACAGATTAACGCAATAAATGATATTATTTATCAAATATGTATTTTATAGCGAATGATTTCAATTATTTTTATATGCACATTCACTGCCGCCAAATTACGTTAGTAATTAGTACGCCGCGATACGATCGCTATAGCTTGACTAAATTACTTTAATTTGCATTTCTGAATATATTTCAGATTACTGAAGAAATCAGAACATCGGAATTGCCAATTACTGCCAATATAGAGAATTATCATTGAAATTAGCATATAATACATTACATTGCTGTCATGACTAATCAATTGTAGATTGTGAATTCGCCTTAAATTTCGATAAAACTTTGAACTAAAATAGCTCCCGAACGGCCGCCACAAGAAATGTGCTGGTGCAACACGTCTAAATGAAATACAAGGAAAATGTGCCTTATTACTGTAGACAATGTGTCACCGTATATAATGTAACCGACTGAAGTAGCCTGCCCGAACGGCAATGCTGTTACAGCATCCATAACAATACATCGTTGGATTTGTTCCATTCTGTGTTTCCGTTCGATATAGCTTTTTATTTTCAAATACTGTGATCGCCAAGAAAGTCCCTTTAAAGAGGGTGGTGAACGGCTTAAAAAAAATTGTTTACGCATGTGACAGTAACATTTTTTTATCTCTGATTGAGGAAAATAGTGTTTTATATTTTTTTACATTTATTGATCAGTGCTGCTATGCTTCGATCAAAATGTATATTGTGTATTACCGGTGTGTGCGTGCGTGTGTATTTTCGTATCCGTCAGGATGGTGACCAATATGCAAAATATGATGTAAATGCGATGCTGACCTACAAAAATGGGTCGCAATTCGGGCTCAGCTAGTGTATTACCGTTTTCGACCAGATCGGTATAATTGTGTTAATCAAGAAATATAGTTTGTTCTCGCCGGTGGCTATTCAGTTTCTTACCGGTAGGTGACTTATATGGAGGCTAAAGTCATTTTTATGTTTTTAAAATTAACCTTTTTTGAACCACTACCTAGTGTAAGTCTTCCCCAATGTTCCCTAATGTTGAGCATTCTCTGTTTAAAGCGATAATCCCATAAATATTTATAATTCATGAAATCATCGTTTGAGTTATGCACGGGTAATGCAAATTATATTATTAAAATATTATTAAACAATATTATACTGAATATTGAAAAATAAATAAATGCACCCAAATGTCACATGCATACATAGTCCTGACCCACATTAAGATCAATTAAGTCTTGTGTCGTGGGTATCAGAAGCTACGAGAGACTTTTCGGAACTCCCAAACATCCAGATCAGAAAAAAATACCTATGAGCCGCAAAAACAATTGTCTCGGTGCGGGTATCGAACCCGTGGCCTCGCATTTCACAACCGGTGTTTAACCAACTGCGCCACGGAGGCTGTCCTTGGCCACACCTGTGACTTTTCGGAGTCATATGTTTACTGATATTGAATTACCAAAAGCTTTAACGGTGGAGAAAAACATCGTGGTAGGACCTGCATACCACAGATATCTTAACAAGGTTTTTATGATATGTGAAATCTGGTAGAATCTTAACCCGCATTAGGCCAGCGTGAAGAATACGGGGCCTTCGTCCTTTCAACCGGATTGTGGGTTGTAGAGGAGCTCAGCAATGTGCGAGCTGTTAGTATACAGAGTAACGTTCTAAAAAAAATATTTTTCTACTACAAATAAGCTAGGTTTCTGTTATTGCGTCGGTTAACGATACACTTTTAATTCTCTTAAAACGTTGCGGGCCCATCCGGTATTTTATATTCTAAACTTAATACTACTGAACTTTATGATCTGGAACAGCTTATTTACTGCACAGAGTTGCTAGACAGAGCTTTAAAGTTTAAAACTAACTTTTCGACAGTTTAAAGCTTCAGTCGAAAATATGAAGCGGAGCTAGCAAATCTCATCACTACTTATCAGCCAGCGTTACATTTAATCATGAAGCTACTATTGAAATTATTGTTTCGTGATTATAATTACATGCTTTGCAATTACGCTTTTGATATTGACTGATTGTAATGAGATATTTGCCATATTTAAAGAAATTGTCATTTCATACATACTTAAACCCAAGCTTTTTACCCTGAAGGTGTAGGCAGAGGTGCTACCAGGACACACCCACATTTCGCCTTGTATGTTCCGTCCTATGATGTGTTAGGGAGCGAGCCTATCGCCATATCGGTTACAAATTCCTAACTCTGGCTTGATAATGGATAGAATATTCCAATATAACTTTGCCCGACCCGGAAGTCGAACCCGAGACCTCAGCTTTGTAGTCGTACCGTAGTACAACTACGCCATCGAGGCAGATTGTCTTTTCAATATGTCTGCAAGGTTGCACTAGACTACTAAATCCTCTTAAAGTATTCATCTAGCGTAATATTTATGTTTCTGTTAAAATAGTATTTAATAGAAATTAAGTTATTTTATAGTGGCTTTAATTGCTCTTGAGGCGCTAAGTTATTACTATACCGACCGTTATAAAGCAAAGACTTGAATAGCCTTATTTTTATTATGACTACGATGGATTATGCCGCGGCCGGGAGCAGGTTTATAATAAAATTGTGCACAACTTGCAAAGTTGTGACGTCGTGAACCCGTCAGTTAATTCGTTTAACCAAGCAAATTGCTCTGTACAGCAAAGTTGCGTCACTTTATGTATTGCAAGCATTAATTATTGCAAGCAACAAAAAGCGTCATGTAGCAACGCCCAATACTTTATAAGCAAATTAAGTATTATTCTTGTTATTTCATCTACAATTAAGACGTGATATAAGTATACATTAACATTCTTAAGTTTTGAAGTTGCGTCATAAACCTAATATTTTTTTTATTGCAATGAATCGCGAGACGAGCATGTCATTCGCATGATGGTAAGCAATACGACCGTTTAAGGACAGTAGCAAAACTAACACAATGAATTGCAAAGTAATGCTTGGCATTCCATTGCTCTCGCCGTCCTGAGACATAAGATGTTAAGTCTCATTATGCCCAGCATTACACTGCCTAGAATGTCCTTCAAACCGGAACACAACAGTGCATTTACACTGCTGTTTGGCGGGATAAATAGGCATTGCGGTGGTTCCTACCAAGATGGCCTTTCACATATGAGAGACCTACCTTTGAATTAGTACATATTAGATGAATAGTAACACGACATGGTTTCTGTTTTCATCGAACACATATTCAATTTCAGACAATGGATTCAATCAAATGGTTCATTGCATGCTTGATGCTATATTGTCATTGTTGATAACCATCTTGCTAGGCGTTGAAGCGTTGAACTGAGCATTAACGTGATAATACATAACATTCAGTTTGATCACAGATTACCTACTTGTCCAATACATTACAAACTTAGCTATTGAGTACACTTCTAAAACTTACCTAAGTTTTAGAGTACTTTTTATTTCATTCGAAAAAATAGTAGTCTGGCCTAATGGTAATGAAGGACTCCATAGACACTCATAATGCTTGAAGATTTTAGGCGTGTTACCGGTCGTTGAAAATATATGTTACCGGAAATGTATGAAGTCTAGGAATAAAAAAGTCTAGTAAAAAGGGAAGTGGAAATGGTTATTGTTTTATCGTTTTTAACTTTCTGATGTTTTGTTCTTATCTCAATGCGTTTCGTAGACTTTACGAGCCTCTGTGGTTTCAGGGCGGACTCAGATGCTAGGCATTCGCGAAATTCATGTTACAATGACTACTTTTAATCTTTAATTACATGAGCAGTTATTTTGTTATTTCCACTGTTGTGATACTGTGAATTATAAATTCTACCTAATGTGCTATGAACTCGTAGCTCTTATATTAAATTTATTCGAATAGGAAACAATTATTTTGATATATGATTATTATAGATTAGTATTAAGCTGATTTGTACTTTAGTTTAAAGTGAGCGGTAATGACATGTATTTACGAAAAGTCAAAGATGTGTATGGGGCTGGATTCTCGGATCTTTATCCCGTCAGTCAGGTCTACAATCAACTAGGTTATCGCCTAATTTTGGTTACTAAATTTAAAAGAACTTAAGCATACGAATTATTACATAGTGGATATCACACTTCCTTTGCCTGATACACTAAAATTCAAATGTATTTTTTTAATTAAGTTTGTATTATTAAAATGTTATATTAAAAATTGTGCTAACTCAGTGGCTGGCGATCGCGCCTTTCTTTATCGCATCTTACGTACCTAAACATTTTACGACATACTTGGTTTAATTTAAACTGTCCTTAACCGAAGCCATTAGTTCTAAGAGTACCGTTAAGTTTCGTTATCAACAATCAACTCCAGAAGCCTTACAAAGTTGTATTGAATGGCGGCCGGCAATAGTTTATTTCAAGGAATTAAAACCCTATTAATACTTATTTGTTAATTTTACTAAACGATGACGAGTTGGCAAGGAGGTCAGTGGTCTAACAATGTGTTGGTTGCCCGTGGGTAAAATGTTGCGGTTAGCAAAATGCGCAATTGACATTGTAAGGTTACTCCCAATGGTCGCCTTTTCATTGGTCTGCGGGACGAAGTGGCCAGAGGACCGATTGTGGATTGACAAACTTAATTGGACAAACAATCAAATGAATTGCTCTTTTATATGTATAAAGATTCTTATGATTTATGTCATTGATTACAAAGCACTTGCAAGTAACTATGAAAGAGTTTGAAGAGTAACTCCTAATAATAAATTAACGAGGAAAAAATGCTTTGATTCTTTAATTGTAATTTGAAAAATGCAAAGTTTGATCCGCATATACCGCTCCGAGACCACAAAGCCTGTTGAAATAAACCAGAAAGCTGGATGAAACTATCTTTATTTTAGTATGTAACATTACATACATACGATGCTGTTATTTCCATAGTGATCAACCTCAAGTACAATATTTATGTCCTGCTCGATTAACAGTTTAATTAATTAGTTGCTAAAATGCACATAAATTTTTACAAATCTTATGTAAGTAGTATAATTGTATTATGTGGTTAAACACTCGCAGCTTAAGTATCCAACGAACAATCTATCAAAATAACTTCTTAAACATAAACCTATGTAAACGTTGTAACTCTCCAGAAAATTGAATGTATTGAACGCCATAGGACGATGGACATAGTCAAATAGACTCAGGATTATATTTTGGTCCTTTAGAGATGATCTAAAAATATTACTTCGTGTCACTTTGCTTTGCTTTTTGAACACCACATTTACATAAGGCTTGAATTAAAAAAATATAAATTTGTACTTAAAACACGGATTATTGCCATATTTTAATGATGACATTTTCATATAATCATGTAAACATTTTATATTATATCTTTTCAACGTAGAGCACTGACCATTTATTCAAAGAATCTTCGCATATTGTAAAAATAAATAAAAGATTTTTTCTATTCAAAAAATCATGTTAGTCAACCATTGTGGCTGAGCACGCGGTGCAGGGACAGTCATGAGTGGAGTATCCTGATATAGCCTTACGTTGGGATCGGCAGAGAGCTCGGAGACTCGCGGAACACGTTTCACTTATAATTTTCTGATTGCTAATTGCATTATCTATCATAATTTAATTTTAGTTTTGATTATTGTAATTATGTTTATCTATTGTGAAATATAATTCTAAACAAAATAGAAGGGACCGTAAGTAGATAGATGTGAGTGAAACCATTTAAGTCCCGCCCGTCACTCTAAGAGCTTAATAATTTATTTAAAAACATTTCAGAAAATTTGCTCAATCGGAAAAATCTTATAATGAGATTCGTAAGTTGAGGCTTCACTGTCGTTCACTTGCATTTAGGCACTGTATCTATTGAAGCACGTTAGAGGCATTCAGAATCCTATTAATGAAATGCAATCTGATTTTCTGAATTTAATTGTAAACTGTATTACGATTTTCGTTTTGATAGATTTCGATTCCTCAGTCCGGCACCGGCACGCGCAGTGATAGGTCGAGTGTTGTGTTCGCGTTACCTGTCACTCCTCAGTCGGGCACTGTTCATGCATGCTACCGGTATACGAGCCACGTGTGATCCTGAGTTGTCAGCATCATGGCCAACTACCGGACGAGTGAAGTTGAACACACCCACGTTGAAGAAAAAGTAAGCCTATTCACTTTTAACAATGATTCACCTGGCGTGACCGATGACTTAAGGCGCTACCATAGTTGAAACCATTTGAAGTGATATTAATGGTTTATCTGCTAAGCATCATTGATTTAGATGCTACGGGCTACCACGGCTCCTTTCCGGTATCTTGGGTGATACCGCCAGGGGTATGACGTTATCACCGCCTGTCAAAGTGGATTATCACACAATGTTACTGGGGGACTGGAACCTAATAAAAAACTAACATCTTTGTGACAGACAAGTACATATTACTGGTTTAATGAATTAGGCTCATAACATTTTCTTGATATTGAGGATGCGATTCAGCACCTCATCGAAAAGGTTTACTTCTTGGACCCATTTCGAATCCCATTACTAATGCCACCAATTGTTGCAATTCACGAAATTTAATTTTAAAATGATTTTGGCATTTAATGGAAGCGTGAGAGTAATCTTTTACTCCATCCTCGCGTTAGATAAATTTTCATATTAAATGCATTACGCAATTCGACTAGATCTAACAAATATACCTACATAGCTATCACGAACCTGCTCATTCCCTTGTCATTCTTGAGTAATATGACCACTCATACCGTCCATATGATCATCTACCCACGACCCACCTACCAATAAGCGTTCGTTAACTTGAATAACACTAAGAACAGATTTTTCTAATTCCGGAAACCTCCCTTACGGGGCATAAGAGCCTCTTAATTTGGTTGCGAGTGCTCAATCCCAAATGCTCGAGCCTGTCGCGTAATTGTTGTCGACAATTTATGTATAAGTCGATTATCTAGCTGAAAAAAACATAATTCAGAGTAAGGTTTTTCCTTTGGAATAATTATTATAGTCCTGTTTAAGCACAAAAAGGTTTGAGGCTTCTACGAACACGGCCCTATACAAAGAAACGTACAGGGCTTAGTAGTAGGAATTATTGAGGTCTCGGGTTCAAATCCCGGGTTGGGCAAAGTGATATTGGGCTTTTCTATTATCGGCTCGGTGACTCCGACGTATTTGTGCCCGATATGACGATAGGCTCGCCCCCTATCACGTCATAGGACGGAACATACAAGGCGACTTGTGGGTATCCGGGGGGCGCCTCTACCTGGGCGAAAAGCGTGAGTTTGTGTATCTTTATATGTAATTATTGCTGTTATTTAATATAGTAACGGCCTAACCACTATTAATCGATTCTCTCGATTCTAGAGTAGGCCCGTGCCCAGCAATGGGACGTATATGGGCTGATACAACAACAACGCAAACGTAATGAAGTTTGACATTAAATCACGAAATCCGTGACTAATGCGGGCCAAGCGTTCCGCTTAAATTATAATCTATCTATAACTATCTACGAGTATATCTTTGTAATATTAATACGTGAAGGAAAATCTTTGTACGCAGTTTTTCGAAAATTGCGTGGTTCGAGAAGCATGAAATTGGGCACCGATGAAAATTTTATGGATTTTATGTATGCAGATTTTTAATATTTAATTAAAATATGTGCTGAATATTAAAATGATTTCTCTTTCATTGACGGGTGATGTAATAGAACGAAATAAAAAAATATATGTTTACATTAATTGTGTAAAGTCTGAATACAGCATATTTCGAATAATGTCTTGTCTTCTAAAATAGCCCATATTGTTTTTATGTAGTGACACTTTTATGTGAGGTATGGCGTAATATAAGCCTTTTTTCAGTGTGTTCGAATATTAATTACCATTTTCAAATTCCATAAACGGCATTGTTTTATGAAGTGGCACTTTAGATAAACTTCCGAAAAGCGCATACTTCCGATCGATTTGAAATTTGGTATAACAACATATTTTGACCTCCTAAACATGAATATCATTACGAAAATTGGCGTATAAGCCCCATTTGAATATGAAAAACTAAGGAGGACTTCTTTTCGTTCAGCGTGCATAATCACGCATTCCAAACCGATTTAGAATCGATTGGCACGTTTGGACATTAGGTTTGAAAAGGGGAGGGGGAGTGTCCTATTCCTCCTGGTCCCACTCCCATGAAAATGTATTGCTCCAGTCTTGAGAAAACCCAATTAAAGTAACCTTACCTCAAAACACGATTTTCCATACTGCTGGTTTACACCCCCTTAGGGCCTGAATATTCAAAAATCCTTTTTTAGTTCTACCCTACGTCACAATAGGAATTCTTTTGTAAAGTGTCATGTTCTTAGCTCCAGTCACAGGCTCCAGTACTTGCGGCTGTGCGTTGATACGTCAGTCAGTCAGTTTTTCTTTTATATGCATATATAGGTATATAGGTAATATATAGATTATGTATGTAATATCTCCATTTAACTTGTAGTTAATAATGTTGTTTGACCATTCTTTTAAAGATGGGTAAGGGCTGTGCTCACTAGTGTTTTATTACATGTTTATTTATTTATAACAAGGATAAAAAACTATTTACTTATTTTATTTATAAATTTTCTCAAGTGTAGTATCAAAATTTACGGAAGTCTTATATACAAATTTCCATCCCCTAGTTTACGGGGTTGGGAGACAAATGTAAAAAACAATCTACATACAAAAGGTTAAAGATTTATAATTTTTCAACAGATGATAGATTACTGTAGATTTTACATGGTGGTAGGTCTGTCATTTTGTGAGAGACCATCTAGGTAGGCACCACCGCAATGTCTATATCTTCTGCTAAATAGCAGTATAAATGCACTGTTGTGTTCCGGTTTGAAAGACTTTGTAGCCAGAGTAACTACTAGTCATAATGAAACTTAATATCTTATGTGTCAGGATGGCGACTGAAGTGAAATGCTAAGTAATGCTTAGTAATTCATAGTTTTCTTTTTTTTTTCTTCTGTCCATGAGTGGTCATATCAGGCAAATGTCATGCTCTTCTCGCCATTCATTGCAATAAAAAAAAACTTAAATAAAACATAATTACAGTGTTATCAGTTAATCCTTCGCTGAGATAAGACAAGGCATAAAGATGTCCAGTAATCGAAAATAACTATGATTTCTAATCACCGCGTCAAAAGAAAAAAATGAAGAGTAAGTAATGTACTGATTAAAAAGAAATAATATATTTTATAAGTAATAGAATATATTATATTGATTATGAAATATAGAGTAAACCGGGCTATCACCATTCCCGGTTTCATTTCTTCTATTTACGTCTACAGACCCTCCTTCCTCGCGTATTCCACGCCCACTTGTTAATTATTACTATACTGCAGAGCTCATTCGGAGAAAACTAGCAGAACGGTAAACACAAATCGCGTGCCACCCGAGGCAGTCAGATAACTGAGTCAACAGGTGATTGTGTCTGCTGTTGTGTGCGCGCCTCGCGTCGCGTCGCTTAGAGGCTCTTTGATTGCCTTGCCGCTCGGACAGCGTCTCAGTGCTCACACTGTTTATTTGTTTACAGAGTGCGTAACTTGTTCTTTTTTATGTTGATTTATTGAATATTGGATATCGAGTTAGTGATTGAGTGTTTGTGTTTTTTTTAGTGTGATTGCAGAGCATAAGATCCTGTAAACAAACATGTAGTAATTAATATTATTGGTTTGGTTTTATTGAAAACATAATATGCGTGCGTCAAACCAGCTATGTTGAATATGGTAATGCATTTTATTTTATTATTTAAATAAAAACATTTTTAATGAGTTTAAGATTAGACAATGCATTCGTTTTATGATCAAAAATCTAGTGTACTTGATAATAAGTAATTGTTGTTAGCACCCCACGCTTTGTTAAATTTTTTTTTGATTCTATAAACGAATTTTGATAGATTAACAACATTTTAAGTCCCAGCCGTGGACGGCGACAGGCTGGGTATATATAACAATATTTTTAACTTTTTAGTTGGGTCTTTTGTTAAAGCGTGTATTTTAGTCTTTTAAACTATTATTTAATTTTTAATAAAAACAGCTATAAAGAAAAGCAGCAGACGCGCCAAAGTTATGTGACCAACTTCTTAAATTGTATTATCTTTGGGTCTTGATAAGTGTGCGAAATTTTGTATCAATCCGTATGGAAGTGCTTGAATATTGTTAAGTTTCTGTTATATACGAACATACAAACAGGCAAAGCTTATATAAGCGTTTTATAAAAATGTGTGTCCAGCACATGATTTCACAACAATTACGCATGTTTAATCTGATGTTTTTTTGTTGCAGAAAATCGAAGATAGGCTGTCTGATGAGTCCGATGACTCCGACTTCAGTAAGTACACAAAATTTTATTCTATGCATAATTTACTGCGCATATTTTAGAGGCAACAAGAAAAAAAATCGTACCAAAAAAATTAAAAAGTCGTGTATGCTTATTAATCTTATGCAGGTCGCTTTCTACAGAGACCTGTAGAAATAGACATGTGGCGATCTATGGGTAGGCCTATGTTCATGTTATGAAGAATATTAATAAATATTTGTCGGTTAAAACTATTGTTTCGTTTACAAATAAGATAATGTCAAAGGACCGTCGAAGTTTTGATTCCGAGTACATAAAAATGACTCCGCTAGCTCATCCGGTGTACGTGTCATTCGGAAGATTGACGCGCCGTTTTTGTCAAAAATAAAACTGTTATTCTGATTTATTTGGAAATACGTCCAATGGAAATTCATATCGTCCCGATATGGCAATAGGCTCGCCCCCCATCACAACGTGGGTCGGAACATACAACGCGAAACGTGGATGTATATGTGTAAATAATATAGTATCAAAGTATTGGAACGCCCAGACGAACGCAGAAAATAAGAAAATATAGTGTAATCGTATTATAAAAATGAATTTGCTTTACTACATTACTTACACTTGCTATATTCACATCATCACCGCTGTATAAAACTCATGTTAAAGCCTTTACTCCTCTGTTCGGGATTGCCACGAGTTGTTTTAATTGTTTCGCTACTGGAATAATATCGCCATCTGTAAATCCATTTCCATACATCGATTTTGAAGCCATTAAAATATGCGTTTGTACGTACCAGTTTTATCATAATCATTTAGGTTAATAATAATGATTTTTAAGTGACCAGTAAAAGAAAATGACCTGCTAATCTAGTATGTACTAAGTATGAAACAATGATGTTGTAGAAAAAATTATGTTTTCTCATATTAAGGTTGTATTAGGTCTGGCCACGCGGTAACACTTGCGCCACGCAAAATTAAAGATTTGAATATGAACTTTTCTTTAGTCATGCTTTTATTTTCGGTTCCACTCGATTTTGAGATATATTTAAATGTAAGTATGATAATAATTTTCCTCGCCGTACTTGTAAAACTAGACGATAGATTCTCAGATGTTAAAAGAGGTTTTTGTAATTCACTTGACTTTGTTACAGTTGTTGCCCTTTGGACTGATATTTTCATTCCAAGAGATGAAAATCACTTCGAGAAAGCTTATTTGATGTACAGTAAATTCATTGTAGAAGTTTTTCACGAAGTTATTTGTTAGCTTTCGAGGGTTCCATAAGTGTGGGCTCATTATTCCTTTTAAACAGCTTGACATTAGGTCAAAGTGACGAATAAAGTTACTTTGAAGCTGAATTATATTTTATAACAATAGGTATTAGGTAGAAGGAAAATATTTGTTCGTGAAAGTAATATAGTTTCCAGTAACTTAATAAAAATTTCAACGCGGACAATATGTAAGCTTGCGTCCCAGCCCTCTTAAGATTGTGAGATGTTGTTTGTTATAAAAACGTGTCCACACTTGACAGGTTTTCATATAGAACACTACAATAACGATTCCATTACAATAATTCTTATATTCTATAGACAGGATTTACAGATAAATGAATTAAAAATAATAAGTTAAGGCTGATAACAAGACAACGATGTCTATGTAAGAGCTTATATTATTAGGCGTGATGTAGGTCTCTGTACGTATGGTTGTCACATTTATTACATTAAAAATTGTTTGAAATGGTTTCTTTTTAGATATAGACTGATTGTATATTTTAAAAAAGATTACAAGGACATTATTGACTAATAAATTTAATTTTGTTGAAGCTCATAAGGAATTATAAAAGGTACTGATGTAGAAAACTGCGAATGTTGGAAGTTATAAATAGGGCTTGACAACCTTGCCGTACATATAAATGTCAGTTTCTAATTGGCGTTATAAGCTGTAGTGTGGTTTACCAGATCTATTTATGGAGAGGAGTGCAATACAGTTACGGATTTACCGATGTGTTGTTATATGCGAAATTGTTTCTTTACATCATATATTTGATTTACTTTCCTGATTACTTTAGAATAATAAATGTCTAGTAAGGCTTTATGGTTTTCCGTCGATTTTGTCTTAAATTTCTAATATTTGGGGATCTGGCTGTCCATACATGATGTATGACCTTGTACTCATACAAATTTAATATATTAATTTCGGCGCCACAAGTTGATCTTGTATAACTGAGGACCCTTGTTTTTAGCGATATTGTCACTACAGCGAATAGAGAAGTCCCAGAGCCCAGAATGGAGATAATAAAGAGAGCGCGTAATTGTTAAATAAAAGGTATGATAGCGTAGTGAATGGTGACGTATGCGAACATTATCAAGCCGATTGTAATCGAGGCGTGAATATTACCACACATTTATTTTAGGATACAATGTGCTGTGCAAGCTTGCGGAACGGATTAATATTGTCTTAAGCTTCCCAAATGTATTGCTCGTAATTGGTTATTATCTGATACACATGTTTGTTTCGTTTGAAGCCTACTTATATCCAAAGCGAAGTAAGTGATTGTGTTGATTACTAATCAATTAAAAAATTATCCGTTATTACGTGTACTTGATGATAATCCACCTGCGAGAAGGTCGCTCGTTTGCTATCCGGATATTTACGTGTGTTAATTATTAACTAAGATAATTTTGTATTAGATTATAATAGAAATTAAATATTTCATGCATTGATTAAATGCGATGTATTTTCCACAGTCGATATTAATTACTAATATTAGAATAGGTATTATAAAGGAGATCGGTCGATTTGGTCCAACTACGGACAAGAAATTCATTATTACCAAAAAATTTGGCGTATTTTTTTAGATTAATTTCTCTATTTACTTTTATCCTACACCATTGGATTTAATTTACAAAAAAATGAGGATATCATGAAATATTTCTACCATTTTTGTATTTGTCAGCAACATTCATAGAGTTGTCATCTGTCACGAGACTATTATCTGTCAAATTGTATTGTTTATTTCGTCGCGTACTAATGTGAATTTAAAATTGAATTACATATTTGAAAATCATATAATTTCGTTTTGTAGCTGGGTGTTGTGTTTATTCTCTACGGCGTCCCTTGCAGTCAATTGCTTGCCTCGATCCAACCATACTATAGCATATAAATAAGTTAAAATGTTTATAATCGTCATGTAAGCAAAAACTACGGGAAATCATTGATGCGCGCCTGAAACAAACAACTACGAGACACCGATCGTAAAGGCGCAAAGGCTTACATGATCTGTAATGTCTGAATGGATTCATCCTCAATCATTGTTTTATTTTTTCATTATTGTGTACGGTAGCTACAATATTCCCGGAAAAGTGCAAGATTGAGTATAAAAAAGAAAAACTTATTAGACTTGTTTAAAAAATGAGGTCATTCGCAACTAAAAACTTCAGTTAAAAACCTGTTGAAAAAATACCAAGTGTAGTAGCATTTTAGAATCTTTATAAAATGCGCCAGTTTTTGATAAAACATGCCACGGGCACTGTAGTTGATTTTTTAATACGCCGTGTTAAAGATGATCAATAAATAATTGAACAAATCTTCTTTGAGGAATTCGATCATATTTCTTAAGAAATAGACTTCTTCTTCTTCTTGGAGTGCCTCTTCAGTGTTGAAGGTTGGCCGTCAGCTTCTTGTATTTCTCCCTGTCCTTACCCAGATGGAATTTAAATAGATTTGCTTTGATTTAATTTGGTATGCAATTATCAAGCTTATCTATCAAACATTGCAAAACATCATTTAAATGATAAATTATGGAAATACGTTTGTACAATGCTACAAAGTGTTAGTCAAAACACATTATTTTTTAATGTTTACAAGAAAGACTGTTTCTTGAAAAGTGTCGGGGAAAAACTTATATTTTTTGTTGTTGCTGTGCTGTCATAGTTTAGTCTATCTCCCGTTACTGGTTTATCGTCTAGTTCAGGGACACCCGCTATATATACGATAGTGAGTTTCTTGGAATTTAGTGCTTATTTTAATACCTACACTTAAACCCACCAAAAGAGGTAAATTTACAACATCGTTTATAATTGCGTACTATAATAATGCTTCGGTAGGTACTGATATTATTAATAAAATTCCAGTGATAAACATCTACCATCTACTTTTTCTTTTGATAGCAAGAAATACCCATTAAATTCGTATGGTATTGTAAAATCGGAACTAAGAAATAATTTCACTTATGAAAAATATATGTATCATAGTTTTATTTCGCCGAATTCAATTCATGTGGACACTGCATAATTAACCATGACAGTTCATGAAAACTTAATATATATATTTACAAAGGAGATCGGTCGATTTGGTCCAACTGTGGACAAGAAATTCATTACTACCAAAAAATTTGGCGTATTTTTTTAGATTTATTTCTCTATTTACTTTTATCCTACACCATTGGAATTAGATTTACAAAAAAATGAGGATATCATGAAATATTTCTACCATTTTTGTATTTGTCAGCAACATTAATAGAGTTGACATCTGTCACGAGACTATTATCTGTCAAATTGCATTGTTTATTTCGTCGTGTACTAATGTGTATTTAAAATTGAATTAATTTGAAAATCACATAATTTCGTTTTGTGGCTGGGTGTTGTGTTTATTCTCTACGGCGTCCCTTGCAGTCAATTGCTTACCTCGATTCAACAATACTATAGCATATAAATAAGTTAAAATGTTTATAATCGTCATGTAAGCAAAAACTACGGGAAATCATTGATGCGCGCCTGAAACCAACAACTACGAGGCACCGATCGTAAAGGCGCAAAGGCTTACATGATCTGTAATGTCTGAATGGATTCATCCTCAATCATTGTTTTATTTTTTCATTATTGTGTACGGTAGCTTCAGATATTTATTAAACTAGTGCATGACAAAGTGACTAACTACATACAATAAACCTGATATCAAAATAATATACTTTTAAATATTCAAATGTGTTTTTCTGTCTTCCTTGATAAGCTTACGTACTTTATAATAATGTATATTCATACTCATTCCAAACTTACAAAATAAGCCAACTATGACATTACGTATTCAGATAGCAGAAAATGGTAGATTTTGTAAAAGTTTAAGAGGATAAATCTTAAAAACCCTGTATCCTAGCTCAAGAAGACTATGTTATATTTGAAGGATAAAAAATCCTTCTTATTTAATTCTATGTCTCATTTGTCTCCACCATGTTTGCACTACTAGGCCCAATATTCATAGGAAAACGACCGATCTCCAAATGCGTCTTCTTAATCCGGATTTAGTTTGTTGACAATTTTACTGAATATTTTTAACATAATGCCCGCCTGCCTGCATTTTTTTGTCTATTCATCTCGCTGTAACCAGAGTGATCAGTACTATGTGATTGAATAACGATATGCTATCTCTTTCACAATGTTCATTTATAATTTACATCAAACCCATGGCATGAATAATTTGGTAGGGAAATGTCCGGCTATTTCAAACCGTCTGGCGTAAAATTGGACGTCATCCGGGTTACTTAATTGGACCTGCATTGTCCGACTATTTCTGCATCTGCATATTATATTACACGCAAGTTAATTATTTAAATAATAGCAAATATTCAGTACTATAATACTAGTAAGATTTATACTATCGCTTCCATTCCGTCTCATTACGTTTAAGTATATTTTAATTAGTAATATTTCGCAAAATAACATTTTTGTTTTAATTGTACAGAATCAGTTAATCAGTACTCGGAACTTGTAAAATAATTGTTATTTTTCTTGAAAATAACTTGAAAGAAAATAAATGGATCGTCAATATTAACTAGGCCTTTGCTAGGTGGTTTATTTCTATATGCTTAATGTTCTACCACAATTGATCGGAGTAGGACAGTTTGGGTAATGCATATTATTATTCAAACTAGTATTAGAAGGTAAGTAAATTGCGCCTGATGAAAGATCAGTGGAATCCTGATAGAATATCTACCGGCGAGATATAGGGACTTACCTCGCGACTGACTGACTTAATCATGACAACCCCCTTGAAACCAATATATACGGATTGAACTATTATAATTTCCTAAAAACTTGTTATAAATTTAATTGGATTAAGTATACATATGCGAATTGATGAAAGCTGTGTTCTTTTATTGTTTACCTGAATAAAGACGTAATATTCGTGTAATTATTTTTATCTGTATGTATTACATCATTATACGGCACTTAATATTGTGATATAAGCGCCGCATAATGATTGTGCATTACGAGAATTATTTTAACTTTAATATGTATATTATCTTAGACGATTTGCTTTTTAGTTCATACAGTGAAGGGCGATTACAGTCAAAGGCGAATGCAGTAATATTTGTTTTGTTGTACATAGCTATTGCAAAATATATATGTCTCGTTTTGCCAAAGTATATAATGATATTATGTTATTATATTTGATCTTTGGGTAAAAGCTTAACATTCAAGCATCCAATTGTGCTGACTGTGTTCACCAAGAAGTTTTAGTTGTTAAACGTCCGTTCATTTTGCCTTAGAAATAAAATAAAAAATATTGATAAAACTTTAACGTCTTTTATCGAAACATTAGTTTAATTAATATTTCCGCATTATCTCCGTTATGTCGTCCCGGGTTGTTGAGTATTTCGTTATTTATTACCTATAAATAATTTACTTGCCGCTGCAATACAAGGCTGCTAGCTTAGCGCAGGTCTGATGAACAGGTGAATACTGTATGTAATTATAAGTGTCATGTGTTGTGTGTTGTATCTTCCTTTAACGAAATATAACTATGTCATAACACATGCCATTTGACAAATAGCTTGGCCGGAACAAATCAGACATCGCTATTGCTGACCACTTCTTTGTTACGTATCCGAAATGTTTGTACTGCACTTATCACCCGATGATAAATCCTTCTCCTACAAGGCACCAAGACGAACTCTAGGGGTAAATTACGAAAACTAAGAAATTGATGACTAAAAATATCTGGAAATCATATTACGTTATATAATATGGCTGCATGGTGCTATAATGTCACTTTAATTGTATTTAATTATAGTACAGTGATACTGATGTCAGAGTGTTAGCTTTATTAGGGGTCTTCTTTAACTGCCTGGAGTATGACGACGCTTTAACGACGTAAGCCGGAATTGCATTTTTCTGGAAGATACCGCGTTTTAAACAGACTATAAAGCTTCCTTTTATCGGTGTCTTCACGGAAGAAATTCTTGCAAATTATTCTTGTCATACTTTAAACTAGCTTGTTATTTGCCTTGTTACTTTCCAGTTAGAGCCAATTTCTCTTTTGCATTTTTACGATATCAGATTTAAGCATCTCGGTTAACTGATTTGCGGTTTTAAAGTCCTTTAAGAATAAAGAATTCCATTCAGAGATTATTTTAACCTCGAGCTCATGAAATTGTTTCGTTATCAATAACCACAATTAGATTTTTAGATAACTGGGCATTTATGCAAAGGTTTTGTTGTCTTTTGCTTGTCGGGTGGGACCGATAAAACTTATCTAAAACTCCCCAAGTCTTTATCGACGTTTGTGGTTACTGGTTGGTTTTGTGTGTAGTTCGGAAAATCAAAATATTGGCGTTTAGAATGTTCGTCTTTTGTAGTATGTCGGATACAAAATGAAAATATCAATATATTTTTTTTTTCCTTTTCGGCATGTCTTTCATTTATTTATTAACATAAAGTTTCATTTATTAACATAAAGTTGCGTATGCTATAAAATTCTGGTAACCAGAGGTATGAGATCGGCTTTATTATCAAGCTTCGTTGTAAATACTGTTAATGTTAAATTTATAATGATCATGTGGAAAGTTCAATACTCACCAGAAACAATTTATGCGATATTAAAATTTAACAAAATAGTAATTATAAATTTATTAAAGCCTAGACTACGCGGAAACTATCCAATTATAATTATTGCATTAACCATTATTATTGCCACTTTATCGAACCATATGGTACGAGAATGGGAAAGGACATACACATAATGTGCACATTATCAATCAAGACCAACCATATGTGGTGTGTAATAATGAATGGCGAATATAATGGACAAGAGTTTTATAATTGTCCTGCTCTGTAAACATGTCGTAAAGGACCAACAAAGGAGAGGAAAGGAGGTCAACTACAAGTAGGGTTATAAAAAATATTACTTCGAGATTTTTCCGAACAATCAATCAATGTAATGTTTTATTTAGGTGTTTCCCAAAGTCGCAAATATTTTTACGACAAATTATCCGGTTTTTGTATATTTTGGATTTATAAATTACTAGATACTAGGATATGATTATGGACGGGTCAATAATGTTATGACATAAATAATGTGGATATCCAATAATTCAATTATAATTATACTATGCATAAACAGAAATTGGTGACATACAATAAACGAATTAAGCACAATTATGCGACGACTTAATAACTTGTGTTACAAACGAATCAATAAAAATGTTTGCATATTCAATTCATACATGTACATTGGAATATAGGCAAAGGTGATACCATTTTTCGAAATAAAAAACAATATCGCCTCTTCATAATTTAATATATTGTATAATTGCCAACAAATTTCTCATTAAGTAAGTAGGTTAAAATTCCCAGACATTATAAATTAAAAAGAAAATATACGTTGAAATAAGTATTAAGACGCGTGCAAACGCAAGAAATTCAATGTTCACACGTTATCCGCTCGTAACACGGCGCGCGACCTCGGCCTATAAAATTATGGTGTTATCTGCTTACCGTATAAGGTTAACCGCTTAGTTTTACACTTTTAAATCATTTCATCTCACTCTAATCTGGTAATTAAAACGGTGACATGACAGTGAAGTTTGCTTACATATGATAGGGTTGCCACTTATGGAAGTTTGAATGTCGAAGAATAATTGCAATGTATTTTTATCTAAAGTTATGACCTCAAATTGTTAATTTCTTGTAAATTTGTACTGAACACCAGCGTAATAAAATAAATTGATTTGTTTGTTTATTTTTGCTGCTTGACAAATTTTCCTATTTCAATTAATATTCAGTAGCCCTTGCAAGTAAGATGGCAACTCGAAATGTTACTTCAGTCCTGATTGATTGATCATTTAGTATAGTTATCACTGCAAATTGACTTGCGTTGTGCATTGTGCAGTTCACGGTTACTCTAATGATACTGTTCTGTTGCTCATATGTCCCAGTGTTATTTTAGAAATTGGCATAAAATTACAAAATGAGATGTGCACTGTGCAGCATGTTATTATTGTAAGTAATGTAATAAATTATGTAGTAGTTAATTAACATGTAATCATTGTAAACAGCTAATCAGTACATAAATATTGTATAGTTTTATAGTAAACAGCATACTCATGTCAATTAATAGAGATTCTAATAAAAACTGACTGCCTCTGTGGCGTAGTTGTATTACGGTACGGCTACCAAGCTTGAGGTCTCGGGTTCGAGTCCCGGGTCGGGCAAAGTGGTATTGGATTTTTCTATTCATTATCAGCCCGGAGTCAGGAATTTGTGCCCGATATGGCGATAGGCTCGCCCCCTATCACAATAGTTACTTTACCCCGTGTAAAGATGTTCCATTACTATATGGAAGATTCCTCTATGGCTGAGTGATTTAAGGTTTATAGACAATTTATGCAAAAGTGTTTTGTATTTGGTAAGCTCAAGAGTCATCTTGAGCTTTAAATGTCTTCAACTAATATAAAAAACTTGGCAACCCTACGTCGCCGTTGGGATAAGCAGCTGTCTACAATGTAATTGTTCATCAATTTAGAACCAATGTGTAATCCGACAACTGGCCAAGATTTTTCACTTAGCTTACTGAATTATCGCAGAAATGGCAATGGCCTGGTTGTACTAAAAATTGATAACCGTTTGAGATTTTTTCATACAAGCTAGGGAAAGTAATCATAATGAATATGATAATATGCTAAATTCATCGCTGTCCAGTTCGAGTATCGATTTAGTCTTAGTTATGCTGACTTGTTCAAATTTCGGGGTACACTAATAGCTAGTTGCGCATAAAGTTTAAGAATTCTCACATCTATCTGAATTTTGAGCTTAGAATTAAAGATCAATACCTTGGTTCCGCCAACATTAAATTTAACATATCTGGTAATTATTTTATTTATTTATTTTATTTATACTTCATATACATTGTATATAAGGTGGACGCATTCCGTAACGTGGGCACCGGAAATATTTTTTCTGAGTACTAATGTTTTTAATACTGGCGCCACTAATTGAAGCTTGACTGTATTTCCAGTCCAGTGTATATATGGTATCCACCGACTATAGAAAACTATCTCTATTCTCGCAGATATTATGCCGAAATCCTAGAGATTACATGTTATTATACGCAGAGCATTAGCAAGTTGAACTGGCAGTTACTAGGAGAATATTTTAGAAAACCTAGGGCCAGTGCAGTCTAAAAGTTTTTGAATAGAGTGCCTGTATTTCAAGCCGTGTACTAAAATAATTAGTAGTTCATATGTTTTCAAAGCAAGTATTTGAAAAGTGGAAATTGTTTACCAATTAATAATTACCTTGTATTTACAATTTTCATTGAATTCGGCCATGTTGGGTAACTCCGACTTGTTATAAATGGCCAAAGTTTTAAAGAAGCCGTATAAAAAGTTTTCTTTTAACTTCTTTTATTCCCTTTATGATTATGGTAGCCTATAGAAGTTTGAATGTAAAGTTGTGTAACTTTAGGTTCTTGTGATTATAAAAACATTTATTTCTGTATAAAATTATTATCGTTTATCGTAGAATTATAATAATGCGAAAATAATATGCATTTGTATGCTTTACAATATCGTAATTAATGCGTTACGATGGCTCCTGCAGCACCCTCGGCGCTGCACTGTGCTTTCTATGGTGCGATTAGTAACCTCTTAGGACTGGTAGATTCTGTGGAGGATTATCAGTACCTATACTGTAACAAGTTAACCGATAAATTTTCAGTTTGGTTTGTTGTGCCAAGTTTTCGATTGTTTTAAATTCAAGATTATGTTTGACAAAACAAGAACCGTGGATAAAAATAGCAGCAAGTACGAAAATCTTGTCAACAACCGTGGCGTACGCACTCAAAAACATAACGCATTAATACAAAACGTACCATCGCCAGATAACATTATCTGTATGGTATTTATCTGTCGATAATGAGCCTCTAAAATTAATTGACACAAAATCGATCACTCACTAAGCTTGTAAAATCACGGAGTGCCACATTTTAAACGTGTCATAATGATTTTAATTGAAGATAGTCTCGATAACATCGTTATCGTTGATCAGCCTTGTTTTACAGAGTTTTATCGTTTTAACACCTTGTTGCAGTTTAACGCAATGAGTAACGTGTATTCGCGTGATAGCGGAGGTGGAGCTGGTCGAGATTGATACCGGACGATACGACGCATTATCGCGTGTCCAATCGATTTTTCATGTGGATTTCGCGGAAATGTTAATGTTGAGATGGCGGGATTTTGAGTACCACTAAATCCATTCAGCTAATCAGTGGTGATCGGGACTTAAAGCCTGAATGTTGATTCGAACTCTATTAATGTTAGGACTTTAACTTAGCAGTTAAAGTGAAATATGCTTGCTTGACTTGTTCGCATTATGAAAGCGATATCGCTCTAAGCTTTTGTACATAAAATCAACTCAGTGTTCCACGATTTACACGCCACTCAGGTTCTGGTTCATTCTACTCAGTTGATGGTAATTTATAATGATAGCTCATCAATACAAGGGGGATGATAGGATGGAAATCACACGAAACAGTTGTAGTTATTGGAGCGGCAAAGGTCGGGGCAACTTGCTAATCGCACTGCTTGAACAAATTGCGACGACAAACCTTATATGACTTTGGTGTTCTGTACGATATTGAAATGATTTTAATCAATCCGCGGGGTCTCTTCGTAATATACTCAAATTATAACGCGGCTTTACAACTTCGATCTGTGCAATTTTATAGCTACAGTGACCATATTTAGGTGACCATAGGTAGGTGCGTAATGGTCGACGCACGTGGCCAGCGATATAATATGAAAGAAAACATGTTCAACACGCGTCCGGAAGTCGAACAAAACATTAGACGTAGCCCATAATTGTTCGGTTTGTTGGTCACGGAATATGTAGATATTTTAGATAAAATAGGTACAGTGATGTGTTTACTAGCTATGTTGCTAAATATGTACAATTTCTGTTATTGCTACCAAATTTATTTAGTTCTCATAGTTTAGCGTAGCTTTCCTAAAAATAATAATATGATGTAGAAAGCAATATTGCAGTTTTTATTACGTTTGGTATGTTTTCGTATTGCATGATTAAAACGAGGCTGCTGAAATTGTTATTGTTCTACAATGGTTTATTTTGATAATTCTAGCTGTGAAATAGGCTCCAGTTCGATTACTGTTCACTAAATTAGAAGTCTGTCCGAGCTAGCATGCCTGCATACAAACAATATCCCAAAGGATCAGAAGGCTTCGACGAATTGCCAATTATTCGCCGTATCCAATTTTGTGAGAAGTAAATTGCATTGAGTCTACGTACAATTGGCCAAACATTGTTCACAATACGGCTAGCAATACTTTGACGATTAAATTTTGATTTAGATATCAGTTTACTTTGACTACTATGTTTGCATTGGGCATTGAATCCGTACAATTTTATGCATACGGCTTGTAATTTACAACCTATCTGGATTAACAGCGTCGACACAACTTACCGGTGTACATATCAATACATTTTCAATACCTTATATGATTTGAGTTCTTGTGTTATAATACCAAAACTAACTAGTGACTTTTATTATGGAGGTTTACACTACTCAATAATGAGCAAGGGAATGTGCGTTTATATGTTGAATTAATTTTATATGCTTATACATACATACATACCGTTCAAAGCACATGATACGTTAGAATATTAATATTGTTGTAATAAAAATGAATATACAGATGAGAGTAAACGATTAGTTTCAGCAGAAAAACCGGCTTTGTAAAATGCTCAGTGATATAATATGGTTGTGCATCACAAATACACCAGCTATTGCTGCCCCATGGTAAGAAATTGCCTCCCTACCCTCCTTCCATTATTTGATGTTGAGGGTTATATTCAGCCAATACCTCCAATACAATTCTAGCTCTTGCCGCTATTTTTTCCTAAGCTTTCCGCGACGTCTTAAAACTATGTTTTTGTTAACATCAATTCCAGAATATGTATGATTCAATGGTTAAAATAAGTATTAAATCAAAAGATTCGAGTGTACATATATAGTATTTTAATTTATATTGGCCTGTCCCAAATCATGCGTGATACATTTATATTTGATGTTAGAATTACCACGGTACTATTTTAAAATGTGTGGACGTAAACCCTTTAAAAGCTGAGTAATTTTGCAGTGATCGATAGATAGCTTCCGTGACGCAGTCGGCGAGAAGTCGAACAAGTTCTTATTAATTACTAAGTAGTAATTAGTTAATCAGGGTTGCTGGAACATCGGTTTATATTATATAATGTTTGGTATTATTACCAAGTGATCGAGAATGTGCATTAAAGTCATTAATTTTACTTTCATGAACAACAATTTGTAAACATGTCTCTGTATATAATATATATCTCTCTCTTTTAGTCGTAGGAAGTCCACTGCTGAACATAGGCCTCCCCCAATGACAACTATGTATTTAGATGTATGTATTTTTATCTGTTCTAATGTTACTGTTTTTTTATGTTGTACTTCTTGGTTACAACCATTGTAAAAAATTGCGATAAAAGTAATTTTATTCATTTATTCAATTTGTCTTAAAATCAATATCTTAAAGACTCTTTGCTCCAATAATAAAAATTCAGAGTCAGAGTTGGCAACAATGGGCGCCATTTTGCACTTTTTCCTTATAGATCCAAATGATCTTAAAGTTTATCTTAGGACCTATTTTGTTCTGATAATCTAAATTCTTAGGCAGAATGGAAAATTGTGGCTGCTGTTTTCAATATTTATTTATCGATCCAATTGGTCTCGAAATCGATATCTGACGATTATTAAAGTTATATTTCATTTGGCGCGTCACATATTTAGCTGTTAACTATATTCTCATTACTATATTCAAAGTAGTTTCTTAAATATTCATAAATTCGTGATAAAAGTAATTTTTATCTTAATAACAAGTATATCTTCTTACGTGCGTCAATAAGTACACACTCACATGTTTTTATAATATATTGTTTTACAATAAACTATGTATAAATAAAAATATGTCGTCAAACCTTGATGATCGCAGTGCAAACGTAGTTGGTCATGGATTGCGCACAATATCGGAATATCATTGACCTATACAATATGTGAATGTTATTGTTACGTACGGCTGAAATATAGTAAAATAAACATTTACACCAGGAATAATACGCGAGGCTATCGACATTAAAACGAACGCTTCAAATCGAATGATCATTTCGAGTTTTCTATGGTTTATTTTCAAACGAACGGAGATTCTACGGTTATGTCTTGTTTTAAAAAAAAATTAACTGTATTGTATTTCAGAAAGTTTTCTTTCGCCAAAATAGTCTACTTCGATTTTTGATATTTTTTGTCATACTTATGTAAAAGTAAATGAAATGACAATAACATTCTGATTTAAAAGAAATATCGTATTGATGACTTTATAGATATAGCAATCTTATCAAAGCCAAACAGTAGTAGTAGAGCTAAATCTGTGCTACCCTTGAAAGATTTATGACTAGAAAATCATGAGGGTTAAAGTATGAAGTCTGGCGTAACTTTGGCCATGCTAATTATATTGATCCTAATGAAAGAGGACGACTACCAAAGGATTTTAATTGGTATGTGAGCGTAGAGAAAATAAACATGGCTCCGCAAACATTCCCTTGCTGAATGCTTGCTTGCATATAGATTAAAAAAAAGGTTTTTTTGCCAAGCGTCGGATAAGTTCTCCCTTTCCTATATGGCAGGTTCTGTTTCTTTGAGACGAGCTATATTAATTATCTGCTTCGGAATATCTGAGCAAATACGTTCAGATAAAACATGGCGGTGATTGCATCAGCAAAATTAAGCATCTACAAAAAATATTTAAAAATAAATAAGTATGAAATTTATGTATGATGTTATATGAAATTAAATGTTATAGACTTGTAGAAAAACGCTGGAATTGGTGCTGTAAGCTGGCTGTAATTAAGTTCGTTTTCATTTTTGTTATAGGTAGCTATTAGGTATTTGCCTTTTATTTTCATCCGAGGAGTTGGGGTTCAAATCTCTCTTTACTAAGAGAATGTATATACAAGTCACGAAAAACCAATATCGTTGTAATTTGGTATTGAATCTTTAAACTCCAGTATTTTTAAAGTCATAAATAATGGAACACTAGTTTGGTAGACGAATCTTTGGCCCGATGCCAATTTCTTTATCTCTCCATAACACAACATTTGGAGACCAAAGCGAATACTCTGTACTCTACGAGTATAGTATGTTCACGTAAGTTATTCAAAAAAGAGAATATTCTCCATTTTAATTTTGATCAATTTGAATTATTTTTTGATCGTGTTATAATTATTTGTTATTGTTTTATTTAATCGTATTTATCGATAGTGGTGTTCGTTCCTACTTACTTATTTTAACACAAGACTTGAAGCATGTTTATGTCAAATATTTTTTAAATATTTATAAAGTTATTTTAATCTATCTAGTGTGTAATAAAATAAAATTTAAAAATGCTTGTCATATTGTATTATCACATTTACGATTCTGAAATCGGAATTCCGTAAATACATAAAACGCTCTGTGCCCGATTTTCGGAGATTTGATTAAAGGGATAATCACAAACGATAAGATAACAGGTCGGATTCAGGCATGCGTGAGGAGATTGGAGGGCGTGAACGCGAAGATATTTCGCGTGATAAGGCAAGAGCAGTGTCTGCTGCGGTCGATAACGGTATGAAAAATGAGATGTCCTCGTACTATTTCTGAATTGGAGTATAAGTAAATATGAAAAACGCACAAAGAAGTCATTTTATGATAGGTACTTACTATAAAAAATATCATAATGACGACGTATATGAAAATTATAAAAAGTTATTCATGTCTCCCACTTAAACGCAATATTTTTATCTCTCGATCGATATTTAAGAGTGCAACCATGTAACGTCGGGACATTTGTTTGTAAAAAATCAAATACAATTTAACAAACCTAGTATAAATCTGACCAAGAACATTTTCGGTTTAATCTTTGTTTTAGTTGCTATCTGGCATATTTAATTTAATTAGGCTTTACTCTGATAAGAAACTTAAGATAGATCAGTTTGTTAGAACACTCCCCTTTTTAGGGTCTGGTGCTCAAAGCGGTCCGAAGGGACGTTGTTAAGCCTTCACTGTCTGTCTATGTTACCCTAACATTGAAAGGCTCAATCTTTTGATCCGTAATAGAACGGACCATTTGAAATTGATACACGAAATATTTTGTATTTGGTATCATAAAAACGGTTATTCAGGTCTTTTATTTATTTAAATCTTTAATGTACAAATATAAACAAAAGCACTATACAGAAACAATAATAAAAATAAAGTACAAATAGCGGTCTTATCACACTACAGCAATGTCTTACAGACAACTAAGGGATGAATTTAGAAGAAGGAAAGAGAGGGCAGTGTAATAAATAAAGAATTAAAGCTAAATAATATTTATGAAATATATAAATACACTAACGCACTATACATACATAACAAGTAATCATAAATACATATGTATGTGCATACTTATAATATTAATTTATAAACATAAACTTACATTATAAAATACAAATTGCCAAATGAGTCAGTTTATTTAGATATATCGGTATTAATTAATCAACATGCATACTTTATTGCAGACAGTTCTTTGACAAACATAAAAACATAATTCAAACCAAATATTAAATTCATAAAAGGCCGTCAAACATCAGCAAACGAGTTCTTGCAACAATCGTAGTGCATGGTGTAGCGTATGAGAGGCGCCGCAAACTGGTCGCTTCGGGTTCACTGACGCCTGAGAATCTGTGTCTGACAACCGACATACATTATGAAGCTAAAATACTATACGTTGTCGCCTTCACAATCACTGATTCACTTAAGAGCGATAAGGATAAATAATTCACTAGGTAGCAACGAGCGGTGGAATAACAAAATCATATTGCAGTGCAAGATATATTAGAAAATTGGTTGCTAATTAAATTAAAAGCTTCCGTGGCACTGTGTGAAATCGGTTGTGGTAACGGCTATGAAAGTAAAGAGCGCGAGTTCTATCTCAGTAATGGGACAAAAGTTTTTGCAAACTACAAATGTTTATTTCTCAATTATCTAGAAATGAATGCAATAAAAAAAAAATAGTTTTAGTGCGATTCTATACGCAAAAGCATTTAAAGAAAAACAAGGCAATGAAAATGATTTTCTTAATGAAGCAAGTGACTATATTAGGTTATATGCGTAGGTGGTGAGTATCAAGCAGTAGCTGAAAAGTAAGTTCGTTTACCCTCTTAGAAATTCCACTGTTCCTTTCACATCCCACGAACGCCAATTTATATGATAATATAATTCGGAATTTCTTGCCTCTAGTTGTACTTGCAGAAAACATACTTTTAAAGCAACTACTATACGGATAGTACCTATCAGAAAAACCTGTGAAGTGGGGTTGACAATTATTGGAAAATGTTAACATAAACAAGAAATATTAACAAATAATGTATATGTTAACGGAAATGTATGTAATCCGTCATTGTATACAATTCCTAGGAAATCTATGTAATTCCTAAAATCGCCCGGAAATGTGTAAAATAAATTACATTAGACACATTTCCTAGGAAATCTATACATTTCCTAAACAGTAATCGGAAATGTAAGATATTTAAGATATCAATTAACATAATCATTTTTGTTTTGTTATTTAATCAATTAACATAACCTAACCTAACCTAACCTACCTACCTACCATTGGAGAACAATGGAGAATGTTGAAATAAAACTATTTTATACGGATTTTATCGCGATTTGGTTAAATTTTTACATTTTTAACTTCCCGACGTTTCGATTACTTTACAGCTTTCGTGGTCACGGGGCGGACTTGAGTCCGTATAAAATAGTTTTATTTCAATGTGTAACATTACAACATACGTGTAAAGTGTGTCATACTAAGTTCCGGTTTTTCCTTCCCTTTTTATTCAATTGTCCATCGCGTCCCTTTATGGTTTTTAATTTATACAAAAATTGTCCTTTAATTTTCCCACAAGAATTTCATTCTGGACATTTGAAGACTAAAAAATAGCCCGACCGTTCGAGCTTTTCTCAAGTGACGCGAACCACTGAGCAGTATTTAATTTTTATTTAGATAGACGCTTGATATAATTAAATTTGCCTTATTAAACGAGGTAGTTATGTAATTACGTTAAGAACCAGGTCATTCCGAATGGTACAAGTGCATTTTTTTTTAGTTGAATAATTAAAATGAAATAAAGTAATATAAATAATATATGTATGCGCGGTAGCCTATTGATAACGAGCCGAACGCGGCGGCCTCACCTCTAATTTTTCAGAGTCTTGTGTTGATAGTCCTTAGACGAATTGTCGATTGTAGGCCTTGCCGTTCAGGAGGGGGCTGGATTATTGTAACATCATTTATTTACATGCATGGTGCGTGGTGGCCTGTAAGTTACGAAGCGGTCGCGAATCTCCGAGATGATGGTTATGGTTTTGAATTCTATATCGGATTTGTCTAGGATTCATAACCATAACCCCGGAATTTACGGTGTTCTTCAGTTTCTACCTGAAACAAAGCGGGGCGGGCTATGGTTTAAGCTCGCTCAATTGAACTCACGATTGAACTGGTGTCCTACGTACAGTAGTTGAACTATGGGTTGTTTTATAAAACGAAGTTGGATATATATATATAAATCAGGGCACGGTGTGCAGTAACCTAAATACCATTTTCTAATTTTGTCTTTACTTGTATAACTACTCTGGCCTTTGCAATTATGTGAACTATAAACCTAATCTAACTTCTAACTGCACACAATTTCGTAGTACAGATGTCGTAACCACATTCCTTTGATTATGCAAGCCATGTAACAAGTTATCTGTATTTTAATACCTTTGAGGCTGGGCTGGGAGGTATTTACATGACGGCCCCGGATATTGAGGCGAGATGGCTCTAATTTCCGATTTGTCAGTGCGGCCGTGGCGCTTGCAGACGCCTGCAAGGTGCACCGTCGTGTGACAATCACTTTGTAGTCCACATCGTAAGCAGCTGTAATTGCTTTGTGAACATTTTGATGAGCACTGCAGGGCTTTATCGAAGCACTTTATAGAATTACTCTGTAAAGTGGATTTACGTCTTATTTGCGCTCCGTTTACACTTTAATTAAAAGAGCTTGGAAGCGCGAATTGGTTTACTAGCCATGTAGGCAGTTAAATAACTCAAATGAGAAGTCAATACACATAGTACTTAATCTCTATTTAGATTATTTATTTATTTTTTATTACATTTATTTGTTTTTCTGTAGTCTTATCTTTGATAGTATAATTACTATTTTATGTTTTTTTAAAGGTCATACATTATTTACGTTAGTTAATGTCTAAGTAGACCATGAGTATTATTAAAACGACGCTACCGGTTTAATGCTATAACCACATAACATTTTTATCCTTTTAAACTTTAAAAATATGGGATCAAGCTGCTGTTCCTGAGAGTATATCTTTGAAATAACTACAAAGTACGGCATCTCCCTTGTATTGCGAATGCATTAGGTATAGAACACCGACATCCCCCAGAGACATAGCTTTCCTCTATTCTAAATATGTCTGATGCATCGCATTTATACAGCCACGTGCAAAAGTATTAGGCACCCCTATTGTTTGTCTCTATTTCAACAATGAGCGCTCAGGGTAAGCTTTTTATGGTTTTACTATTGCATTGGCGGCATTTTTTTAACAAAAATAAAACAATAACAAATATTTATGACACCCAGGTGCAGTTTAAAACGATATTTTTCCAAATTTGCCATTTAAAAGTTTACACTTTTAGTGTGTTATCAGTGCTTGCAGTGAACAGACACATATCGTATGCAATTGTTGCTACCATATTCCTAAAGACTAATATTCATCGAGTTAATAATGCCTAAAAAAACTGAACTTAGTACAGAACAGCGCCTAAAAATTAAGATTTTACATGAACAAGGCATGTCTCAAGTGAAAATAGCCCGAGAAGTGAAGTGCTCGCGTTGTGCAGTGCAATATGCACTAAATCGCTTCAAAGAGACCGGTACTCATGAGAATAGGCCAAGAACAGGGAGAAGGAGAATAACTACAGATCGTGAAGACCGATTGTTAATTAGGCAGTCTCTACAGGACCGTAAAAAAACTGCTTTAGACCTCGCTGCAGCTTTATCTGAAATAAAAAGCAGATCAGTGAGCGCGTGTACTGTGAGAAGAAGGCTTATTGCAGCTGGATGAAAAGGTTGCAAGGCAAGAAAGAAGCCGTTGCTATCGGAGCACAACAAGAAAAATCGGTTGCAGTGGGCCCTCAAACATAAAGATTGGACAGTGGAGGATTGGTCCAACGTACTGTGGTCAGACGAATCTAACTTTGAGGTATTGTTATTTAATTTATGTATTATATCAAAACACATTGCCGTCTTTGAAATTACGTTCTGCGACGGAAATAATGCAATCTTGAATTAAGTTATTTTTTTGCTTGTTCCACAGGTGTTTGGAACACCCGGTGTTACTTATGTTAGGCGAAGGGTGGGCGAAGAGTACCACCCAGATTGTGTAGTGCCCACGGTTAAACACGGTGGAGGCTCAATAATGATCTGGGGTTGTATGGCTGCCGATGGAGTGGGCGAAATGGTGTTGTGTGAGGGGCGAATGAATAGCACCAAATACACAGAAGTTCTGGAAATTGCTCTAGCACCGTCTGTTACACAGATTATTGGCGATACAAACACCGACGGCGTAAAATTCCAGCAGGACAACGCCACTTGCCACAAGTCAGCACACACTATGGCATGGATGGCTCAAAACGGAATAGATCTTTTGGACTGGCCGCCACAATCACCGGACCTCAATCCTATTGAACATATTTGGTCTATTTTGAAAAAAAATATCCGTAGACACTCGATAAGCAACAAACAATCACTACTCGCCGCGTTAAAGCATGAGTGGCAAAATATATCCCAAGAGGAATGTTTTAAGCTGGTAGAGTCAATGCCTAAAAGAGTGGCTGCTGTCATTAAATCCAAAGGTGGACCGATAAAATATTAATTATTTTATTAAAATAAATCTTAGTAATCACATGTGTTGTTTTCTTTACATTCCCTATGCTGAATCACCCAAAAGCTGACATAACTATAGGGTGCCTAATACTTTTGCACGTGGCTGTATGAATATTGACATTTTATAAATTTTCTAGCTTTGGAATGATTTATTTTAATGTCCACTGACTGGCTATAAATCGAAACTGAAGTTGAAAAATTGTTTCAGCCCGCTAAGTGTGCCTTTTTATGTATACAAATTGATGTTTATGTGTCTGCCTTTTATGTGTTTGCGCATCGTTCATATAACTGAGTTAAAACTTTGGAGAGATATGGTACTTACGTGAAATCTTCTGACTTTGTTGTTCAAATTTACAATAGACAATAATACCTTTATTGAAATTAATATTATATGGACATAAAGTGGTATCAAAGTTTCCGAAGTAAATAATTTTGCGCTTGTAGATCGATTAGGGAAATTCAAATTAAATTCTCTCCAAAGCTGACAATTACATTATATTTATTTTTATGCCTGCAATAATAATAAATATCTTAGAGGGGCGAAAGGCATCGGTAAATTATCATTTCGTGTTGGCGGGTATTAAGTAAACTAATTGAACATAGACGGTAAACGTGGGCTAAAAATATTTCTTGTTAAGAAACAGAAGAAACAGTTATAGTTGCAGTTTATTACACGTGTATCGAGCGGGCGGTAGGGAGCGATGGAGGTAGCGCTGAGGAAAGGTGTGTGAATATAATGATTGTTTGTACCTAGGCTAGCCGGCACAGCCCGCTGGTAAATGATGAAATAATTAATGAATATTTTGTCTAATTAATTGCTACTTTATGTTAAAAACAGACTATGGTATATTATATTATTGGCAGCAAATGTTATGTTTCTCTTTCTACAGACCACTAAATAATAATAATACTAATTTGTTAAAATTCCTTTATTAATAAATATTTTAAACATATAATTCTGAGTATGAACTACGCTAATTGTTATTGCAGCTTGATGGCATTTATAAGCAAAATAACACGTGCCACGTGATCGTTAGTGTTCAGCTGAAACTCTATTTCTAAACTTCGCCCGCTTGAATCGATACCTACTGACGGGTAAACTTTGGCTGTGTGTTTTGCAAGTCTTTTTACTTTCTCTCGTTGCTAAACGGTTTTTCATATCTCATACGCCACGTCTATATTGCCACTTGGGAAATTAATCTCAGAATTCCTAAATGTTTGCGCGTCGCACATGTCGAAGGCAGAAGGAAGTTTACTGGATGAAATTGTTAATAAATAAAATATGACATTACTTAGATATTACATTCTTTAATTTTGTTATAATGGCTCAAATTATGTAAATCCATCAAGCAGGCGGTTGCTGTTGGGTGATATTAAAGTTACTTTTATAGAAAGACCCATAAAATAATCGTGAGTGAAATTAGATAGTCCTTTGTGACAACTTTGCGGATGGCGCCCTTGCTGGCACCTTCCGGCCCCCAGAGGCTGTTAGCTTCTGCTCTATTTATCTTGCCCACTATAATATTAACTTGTTAACTTCCCAATAGTAAAAAAGTTATGCGTGAGTGTGTTCAATTCATAAACAGCAGAAGTGAAACCTTAGAAAAGTAACCTGCCATAGAATGAGATGAATGTAGATTTTGAAAAAGAGGCAAACATTTTCATAAATATTATTAGGCCTACGAGAGTCTGAGATATATTTTTAAGGTACATGCAGTGTTTCCTATAATCTTCGTCTCTTATTTTTTTCTTCTTTTTTCATGTTTATTTCTAGATTATGAGACCAATCGGACCAGTGAGAAAGTTCAAAATGGCAGCCACAATTTTCAATTCTGCCCATCGATTAAGATTATCCTGGCGAAGGGTATTTCAGATACGAATTGAAGAGCAATGAAATCTATAGATAAAAAGTTCAAAACAGCGGCCAAAATGTTCAATTCTGACTATCAATTTATATTATAGGGACTAAGGGTTCCGCAGATATCGAATTTGAAACCAATAAAACAAAGTGTTACTAGGAAGTAAAGCTAGCTTTACTTTTCTTTAGGCATAGTTAACAATACTACGACATTCTTTTATACGTTGAGTTGATACAGTATGTTTTCTAACATGTGGCTCATTTCACTTGGTCGCTGCTCTATGTCGGTGTGATCGGCAATGTTACATATTCCTGGGGTATTGTTACTATAGTTTTAGGGCTGGTTTCCATCCTCTGCGCTTTGATGAGTTCCGTACTGTAAGTACGGGTTCGGTATGTACTGTCGCTTTGTCCGCCTTAAAGCGATCGTCAGTCAAGCCTGATAACTCGATGGCTGAAATCACGCATGCATATTCTTTAACGTACTAGCCATTGTTGTTGAGGCTTCTTTTATTTCAGACATGAATTCCCAGGTTTCTTTGAGTGTTTGTATTGTCTATTTTAATAGGATTAACACTTATTATATTGCAGATATTGATTACTAATTTCTGTTTATAGGGCTTTGGGCTTAAAGTACATAATTTCCGCAGGCGTATAAAATTTCTTCATAATAATAATGCTACCAAATTATATTTAGCTACCTGTACTATTTGTTATGGATATTAATCTTATTTACGCCAGCGGTGTTCAAATAAGAAAAAAGATAACAGTAATTATGGTTAGGTATAATGTAGTTTAGTCACGCTTATACACGCGCGAGCCTATTATTTATAAATACGTCGTGTAATAATTGTCTCCATTCATTCCATCACCAACAGCAAACATCTTATCACGGCTCATCAAGTTGTCATGCTAACTAATTTCAGTAGCGCTTGTTTATGTTGTCCTTTCTAACAAACAATAAAGGGCAATGAAGTGTGATTAATGTCTTTTTAATTAATTGTCGTTTACGTAGGCGAAATCGATCGTTGGTTAAAAAGGTGCCCGGAGGATTGAGTACGTGGAGTAGCACCATCGCTCTAGCGAAAGAATACGTGGTAAAAATGCCCGTGGACAAGCCCTCTTTGCAATAGTACTCTTGTTTCACGTTCTAAGAAATATGATGACTTTAATTTAATTTTCTTAATATTCAATGTTTATTATGGAGTTTAGACCGTGTAAAATATCGAAGTCACGGGGAAGGAAGGAAATAAATGTCAGTTTATTATTAAAAGAAACAGCAATTGTAAATGAGAATACAATTAATAACATAGGGTGGTATAGTAGGATTATCTGATCTGTTTTTTAAACACTCTTGGAGAAAGAGTCACATAAAAACGGAATGTACAGATCGTCTACGATATTTTGGCGCCCAAATGCGTTGTTGTCAAAAAAATAAGATTTTTTTTATCTCTATTCTCATTTTCTTACATCGGACTTGTTAATATTATTGGATTGCGAGTATATGTAAATGCTTGATGTTCATAATAAAAAAGATTTCTTAAATACTGAGGGAAATAGATATGTATTATTAGAATTTTATTTGTAGTTCCAAATTGCGCCACACGCCAATCAAATTTAAATGGCCTGTTATATGCATCAGCCATGTCACGTTGGCAATTTGGAAGTAGGTGTGTTTTTAAGAAAGACGTAATCAAAGTGTTTTTTTAAACTTAATACACCTTTTGCATATTTAGATTATGATACGGTGTGTATAAACAATCACAGTTCCATTTTATTTTCTGAAATATAGGGAAATTTAGGTGACCCTTTTAATTTTTACGTCTTTAAACTTTCAACAATTAAATATTTAACATTATAATCAGTGGTTCACCGTTTAATAATTGGTATGATGCTGGGCATTTGACATGCGGTAGCCATCATAAAATTTATGCATTATGTTATAATTTTATTATTTTTTTTTATATACATTTATTATATTTTATACTACATTTTCGGCAGACATATCTCTTAGATAATTTAAAAAAGGAACAACAATCGAGCGCTCGTAAAATTTAAATTGTCACTCACATCAAGATTTTAAACTGGCTTTTTCAACTCATCTGTCGCTTAAATTTGATGATAAAAATATTAAAAGCCTGTGTTATTACCACACAGGAAGAGAAGGGCGCTAGTTTAATTGGAAATCTCTAGCACGCATGCGATGGGAATGTATCGCGCCATAAAATGAAACATATCTGCTAATTGGCTATCTGTCATACCATGTTGCAATTAGTGTTACGACGATTGTTTTCTCACTGTTGATTTTGTGATGTAAATCACAATATTATTGAATATTATGGATTATCACTGTAATATGTAGTAACACTTAGAACTCACAGGGAATTACAGGTTGATTAGTGTCAATAAATTTAAACACTGCTCTGGTTACATTTGAGCTGTTGTTGTTTTTTTTAATATTAATAATATGAAAGGATTGTTCCTTTCCTTCAATTTTCCAAGTTTGTCCGTGAATACAAAAAAATATTATGAAATCGAATCTGTCCGATTATGAAACGCTCTTCCTATAGCGGTGAGACAGGCTCAAACTTTGTCGTCATTCAAAAAGCTGATGAAAGAGTATTTATTACCATTCGCAATAAACATTGATCAACACTGTTTTTTTTTCTCTATTGCTATTTGTCATTCATATTATATATTTCATAGTACAATAATTATATGTATATATATATTTTTAAATATATGTATGTTTATTTATTCATAAATTTATATGTGTTTATATATATAGATCGTATGTTTATCATATTACATATATGTAATAATAGTATTTGAATTAGTTATTTATTTGCTTTTTTTTGTGCATTTATTCTTTATTTTTACACTGCCCTCTCTCTCTCTCCTTCCCCTATATCCATCCAAAGGTTGTCTGGCAGAGATCGCTCAGAGCGATAAGACCGCCTTTTGTACTTTTGTATTATTTTATTTCTTTGTGTTATGTTCTTTTGTGTACAATAAAGATTATACAGATTATACAGAAATTAACAAATTATAAAATAGATCTGTAAATGACTCAAAATTTACAAACAAATTAAACAAAATGGTACAAAGATAAATTATCATAAGGTTTTGAATTTTGTGATTCAACACTACCGAAATATTTCCATCAGTATTGATAAAATTATTTGAATATCGTTCCGTTAAGAGCTACGCCAGACGGCCTTTGTGACGACGTAGGCAAGTAGTTAGCAAACAACAGGAGCTTTTTTTTTATCGCAAATGAGCATGCGGATTATCCGAAGCTAAGTGCTCATCCCCGTCCACACATATCCAAAGAACTAAAGGATTGGCTGTGTTGCTGTCCTTTGAGGATTATCGAACCTTCGGGAATCAATCACTTATAAAGACACAAAAGCACTTCAGTATTTAGAGACACAAATCTCAAGCATATTCAAAATATATGTAGTTTTAATCAGCTGGGCTATTGGATTTACCATTTAAAGATATTACGGTTATGTTCTCGAATAGATTTTGATGTAGGAATTTGTTTTGATCGTTGTAAGGCTAATTAATTTAAGTAACGCAGGAACATTATTTGGTATGGAGTGTACGATGTCTATTATAATTGGATTTATATTCCTGGGCTGTAAATTGCCTATAAATAAAAACACTTCTGATTTACCTCTAAAATATATGTTATGTCATTCAAAAATCTTGACCTTAATTGTAATCATGTTATTTAGTTATAGAGAAACTATAAATAAAGCTATTGCGACAAAACGAGAATGTGTTTTGTAATTAATTTCGGTCCACTCCCGTACAGACCACTCGAGCCCTTGCTCCAGACCCTAATTCATTTCTCCTTTTGCAGATGTTGCATTTCGTAGTTTTAACTAGTTATGAAATAATTTCACCAGCACTTATTCTCATTAAATATCCCATTTTTGAAATGCAAGTTTTGGTAATTATATCGCTTACGGTACGATAGCCTGACCCGCGAGTTTCACCTATTGGATTAATACTTTATCCCTTCTTTGATGATGTCAGTTGTGAGACTGATAACCTATCTGCTGACCTATAAATATTTAGCTTATTTTGAAATTTTTAAAATGTTTGTAGCTGCCATAAATTAATAATCCGATAAATTATTATTGACGGACGCGTTGCAATCGCACAAAGCATGATGCAACTACCGAATATTTATATTTTTTTACACGAATTTTGCCAACAACAGGGCTTAAAATATTTTTAAAAGCTTTACAAAAATTCATGTGAGTTTAAATAATATTATTTCGTTGCCTCTTTTATTACATATTCGGTATGATTTCGGCATCGAGTAATAAAGTAACTAAAGTTCGATATAAAACGTGGATACTGGTGGCGATGTGACGAAATTCATTTGGTTAACATGACCTGTACGTGTCTAGTACCAAAATACTGTAGAATTACTAAATTAGATGTCATATCCAAACTCCAACATTTGAACCAAATGAGAAATTAATTTGGACGTAGTAATATAATAGCTAGTGTAAAATATGCAGTGGGTATAATTCTGAATGTAAATAAACTATTTTTGGTGTACGAACTGCTGACGCTTTATCCTGTATGTGGTTTCAATTAATGTCGTTATGTCTCGTCCACCCGGTATGTTTAAAATAATATATGATCATAAACATGATTACTAAATAAATGTAGCATCGCTTTCTAATGCGAGACACTCACAGCGCGGCGTCTGAAATGTAAGAAAATATAAACTTCCTGTAAAGCTGTGGGCGATAAATTCCAGAGTGTTTTTGTGTGAAATTATTTAAGATGCTTGTCAAAGATTCTGTGATCGGTAACATATCTCGGGTGGAACCGATAATCTGCTATCCATATCTAACAATGGCAATAAAACTTGCCAATAATATCTAACCATGTAGCCTCGTTACTAGTAATTAGACATTGTCAGTACACATGCTAACAATAGTCACAATAAAAGTTGGCTACTCCTCGGCTGATTCCATTCACCTTCTGCATAAGTATTGGTATATGTGTACTATGTACTCATACGTAACTCCGTAATAGGAGATAAGTGCATGATTGTAATATAACGATGATTGCAACCATTAGACAAACTATATGTAGAAATTGAACAGCCATCATAATAATTTACAATCGGTTATTACGCTAAAAGTCAGTAAAGTGTTACATTGTTACGGCAAGGGTCTAGTGCACCTATCTACACTGAAAGGCGAGCTTGTAGCGCGTTATACCGATAATAAAATACATTCTTTTCAAATTATAGAGGTGGATTTTTAATAAATCAAAATGCGAAAACTGCTCTTATTTACGTTCAACTTTTACTTTTTTCGATAGTTTTATTCCCTACCGAATGGAATACGCTAAAAAAGTTATAGTTGAATGACAGTTTTCAAACATCTGCAACTTTATTCGATTCTGAATTGTACGTATTTGTGTTTCTGAAATACGAATGATGCGAAACAATAGAAAACAACTTTTTTCGAACTCAAATACGTACATAATATGTTACATGTGCCATAAATTGAAAACACCGTCCATCGGAAACCTTTGTCTTATTATTAGTTCGTGGTGGCTTGATGGTAATGGAGGCGCGTCACATGTTCATATCATTGTACTCTCGAATATACAGTAGGCCGTGCCCTGCAGTTGGGCGTATATATAAATAATGATACAATTACATTTAAACCTTTAATTGAATGTTTACTATTTTAAGTTAAAGATTTCTTCATTACAGATGTTTGTGTATTCTCCTTGTAGTTGTTTAGACAGACTTTAGATGAAATATTCGTAAAACTCAAGATGTCGGTTATATTTAAGCGGTTTTCCGTACCGCTGCACTGGCGGATCGTCGGCTAGTCTAATCTGCGTCACAGCAACCCGCCCACTTTGCGAGACACTTTGATAACAACCATTCGTAAAGTGCACAATCTCGCGCTGAGCAATCCTCGAATAGCTTACACTGAGTCAGTCATCGAAAAATATAGTCGCGACACTTTAATTATAACGCGATATATCATGCATATAAACATGCGTCGTGGATATATTTTATATTTGTTATTTGGCATTAGATCTATGCGTTATTATTATAATACGTGCGCTGATGGACGGTAAACCTACTATAAAACGTGGCGGTTTGTTTATTTTTTGTAGCATTTAATAACTTTTAATAACTCATTAGCGCTTATGGCAGGCAGATACATAAACAGCGGCTGCTAATAAGGCCTAGACTAAATCACCACACTGAATCATCATTGTTTTAATATGTGTATTTCAAACTGTAAAGATTTTAATTATGACTTGAAGGAAGCTAACACTGTTTAAAATTACTAACAAACATCAGCTGAGGACTGATTGTGCTGCCAATTCTCATTTAATTGAATAATAATATACACACCCAACAGTCATACGTTGTACTGACCCCACTTTAAGATCAAGTCTTACAATAAAAGACTAGACTTAAAAATAGCGTTTTAATTCGTTATTATTAATTTAAAATATGGAAAAGAGCAACGCTATCTCTCTTTCTCTATGTTTCTGAGAATTGAGGTTTATCGCTTGCAGACTTTATAGGACTATATTCACAATTTGTAATATTAGTATTCAACAGTTCCACTCTATTCGTATACGAAGTAGCCTATAAGTAAAATTCGTCTGCATTATACATTTTAATTAATCTGTGGTCGAAGCGACGCGACGCCAGACGTTGGTTTTACGACCGTTGCGCGCTCGAGGTTTTTGATAAATATATCATATCTTTAATAATAAGAATAAGTAAAATACTACATTTTCACTTTTTACATTTTATTGATGATATTAGGTGTTTCACGTCTAGTTTCTATTAAAACATCGTTAATTAATAATTACAGTACACTCTCTTTGTGTACGCCTTTGATAAACAATACTGTATTGTTGATCGAAGGTCTACGCACAGTTTTAGAACAGATTACAAAATATGTTAGTGATTTATGTTTTATATTTGACCACTCCAATTGTATAAACCAGCACTTTATCCTAAATAGGATGCATTTGTAACATTTATTCCATATCTTACACAAACGTGCTTGTAAAAGTAATATGGCTTATTCCATAACAATAACACCGAATGTAGCTCTCAATATCAAATCTTACCTATTGAAATGACTATTGCCTAAGGGTTCTTGTCAACTTACATAAATATACCATATGCGTACATACGGTTTAAACCTAAAAAATAAACCTACGCAGATTCGATTTTAATTTTACATAATACACGCAGGCTTTTAAAAAAACACGCAGTACGTTAAGCACCGCCCCGAGCTATTGATGCGGCTCATACAAAAACAGCAGTTAATAACTTTCCAGCGGATATTTTTATAAAATACGATGAAGTTATATTCAACGTTGTAACACCATTTCCTATTTTATATTATGGGCACGTATTGAAAAAAAATCATCCAACACATATGGTATATAGCAGTGGCGAAGGGTGACATTTTTTAAAAGGGAAGCCGAAACTCAAAACACAAAATATGTTTATTTTCTTTATCCTGTTACTAGCTTCTGCCCGCAAACTTCGTCTGCGTGGTTAATTTTATTTGAAATCTCCCATCCCGTCCCGTCCCATCCCGTTATATCCCGCCCGCCCCGTCTCATTCTCACTAATGAAATGTAATCCAGTCCCATCCCATCTTTTTGAGTATGAAAAAGTAGCAAATATATCGGAATTCCTTCTTCATCCCACGGGAACACTATTTTTTTCGGAATAAAAAGTAGTCTATGTTACTTCTAATACCTCCAAGAATATGTGTACAAAGTTTCATGATGATCGGTTGAGTAGTTTTTGCGTGCAAGCGTAACAAACAAACTAACATTCACATTTATAATATTAGAAGGGCTAAGGGATTACGAAATGACTACAATGCGACTAGTACTAAGTAATCTGTGAATGCGACTGATAGCAAGCGTAGTGCAGTCCGAATAGAGATTAAAAATTTACTGTGTGATGTTTCACAGAATGAACGCACAACGCGACACACTTATGCACGTGTGTCCTTATATTCGGACCTTTGCGAATATCCTCCCACCAGCAAATTATTGCTTCGAGAATCTTACTCACCAAACTAAAATAATGGGTTTCATTTGGTAAGTGATATTGTGGCATCTGCCTATTGCGGCCGTCAATTAAATTTTAATATTTTCGTTACCTATGTACTTAAACAATATTTACAATGTCCATGAAATAAAAAGTAAACCATGCTTACATAATGAGAAAAATAAAAAAGTATATTTCTAAACTGCACGTGAATATAAGATTAATATAAAAGAAATAAAAACCTAGACTCAATATGTTAACAAGTACGATAGCCCCGCATTTATCAGTTGTAACATTAGTAAGACAATGTATTCCTCAGGCGAGGATCGAGCACGTCCTAAAATCTAAACACTAACTTTATTTGTAAAATCGACAACCTAAACATATTAGTACGCTCCTAACGATTAGTAATTTCCATTAAAACCATAATATTAATATTACACATTTTGTAATTAAAAACATTTAAAACTAATTGCATGAACCATGAATATATTGTAAAAATGTAAATACAACACTTATAAATACATTTAACTCCGCATTTCGCTATTGTAATAAGTAATATCTATACCTAAACACACGAAATGCCGGAGAAGCTGCGGCTTGTCTCTTGCTTTTTTAGCGTAAATTGAACCTTAAATCATTATCAATTTAAGGTACAATTTTGCGTGGTTTGTTGCATACTATACAATGCGTAACGGGCGGCGCGGCGGCGGCGCGGTGGCGGCGGGGCGGCGGCGGGCGGCGGCGCACGGGCCGCGCTAGTGTTATTGAATAAGCCGAACAATTTTACAGGAATTCGCCAGAGGTCGCACCGCGTCGCAATAAAAAGGGCTTACTGTGCCGCTTCCTAGTAATGTTTACGTATCTGGCCGACAGATGTCGTTGAATGTAAAAAATAATAATTGAGTTTTGATATTAAATAAATAAGTTTGAATAATTTGCTTGTTTATAGTATAATGATAAATTACAAAAGGGAAGCCGGTAGGAACTGGCTTCTAAGGAGCCTTCGCCACTAGTATATAGGTACTTACTTATATTTCGTAATGAAAAATGAAGGAATTTTAATGGTTTCTTTTATAATTATTAAGTGTATGAATTGTATGGTTAGACAATGGAAGTACATAACAGACTTAGGGCCTCGTTCACCATCTTCAAAAAAAAACAAATAGGTGGTTGAGATTTTAACCTTATTTTAACCAACAAGTCAATACACTAATTGGCAGATGATGCAGACAACAAAGTATTAGTGTAATCATAGGATTAGTGTTGCTGGAGCATCGTGAAATCGACACGTGATGTTACGGGTGACTTTAACTGATGACTAGCCTAATCAACGGTTTACTTGAAGATGGTGAACGAGGCCCTTAGTGTTCGTTGCATTACAGACCCTGATGACCTGTAAGTAACAAACGGACCCGATTTACCGAGATGCTCTCGAATTGGGATTCGAACACGTGACCAGGGCAAACCTTTAACTTTTCTGAGTCAAGTGTGTATTGATCGTCTTTTTCATCCCACTTTATTGATGGAGGAAAACTTATATGGACTGATACAGCCAGATAAAAATTTGTATTTCTGTACCTACGGTATATTAGCTCATGAATTGGAATTTTGGTGTTATGTTACTAATGAGTCCCGGTTTCACTAAAAATGGGTATTCGATCTATGATTTTATGTAATCGTAGGGAAAATACGAGTGTTCGTACCGTACTTGTTTATATGTATTTGCTAATAATATCACACTATGAGTATAGTTTTTTTCCTCTTAGTATGGCACATTCACTATAACTATTACCCAAGTAAGCTTGCGTAACTTATTGCCAGAGCTGTGTTAAGTTTGTAGGAAAACCTAATATACAAAATGAAAACAGGATTCTTTTGTACATATTGTGTTTAGTGTAATCCTTGGTTGCGTGATATATTCGTATACGATAACATTTATCGATTCAAGATTGTTTTTTTCTAAGAATTTGGTAGTAAATTAATTGATAAAGTCATTGTGATTGTATCAAACGCTTATTGCCGGATAATTAACTGGTACATTTTGTTGTATTAATATGTTTGTGATTAGATTCATGTTAACGAGACCATTTGTAGATTAGTCTCATGGACTTTCTTTTACCTCACGACAAGATTGAGGCGATCTAAACGGTTGTTATTTTCGTAAATGTTATTAACATATTAATTGTTAGGCGAATACTAAAGTAAATCACATCATATTATATAATAATTTTATTGTAATGTGAGGCAAAAAAATTTTTTTTAATAATATTGTCTTTATTCCATTTTTGTAACAAAATGTATAAAAACGGGATTTTTATGCTTTATTTATGCAAGGTACTTATACCATACTCTTATACCATTCACATACATTTTACCACAAATTTGCGAATTTTTAGTTGCATTTTGTCTGTAGTCACTAAAACTATCACCTGGTTTCGTTTCAGTCGCATTCTGAATACCCGATATACTCTAGAATAATTTATAATAATAAACCGTGAAAGAACTAGACAACCTACACTAACCATTTTATAAAATAATTAGCTTTCCATGGCACTGCACAACACTGCGTCCGTAATATGGATCAATAAAGTCCTAATTGAATATAATGGTAAGCCCGATATGATAGGTGCAAGCTAATAAAGTCTATTGTCACAGATAATTTTACGCTTTTCAATGCTTAGTTTAGTCGTATTAATCTACCACAATTGGCTTACGGGCATGCATAGAAACTTGATTGTTAAATTGATGAGATAACATTAGAATTTAGATTATCTATAAGCTAAATTGGACTTTCTTTTTGGTAATAACGAAATTAAGTGTGGATCTTTCGTAGTTATAGTGTACGAGCACGAAGTACGAGTACGTTTCTCTTTGAACAGGAGATTATTCATCTTTTCAGCTGCTGCTATGCACATATAGTTAGAGCTCGTTCCCGAACACCCACGCCTAACACATAAAGTTTTCTCGCCAATTTGCTAACATAGACATTCGGTCAGTGTGTATTTTTTCTTTGGTAGGTGGAAACTCCCTAAATGTTTGACGAGTTCGACATACGAAGGAAGAGTTTATAATTCGTAGAGTTATTCGAACTGCCTCTTTCGCAGCTTGGTGATTGAGCGAGTTATATTTGATTTTATAAATTTATTGTCGAACTGTGAGATGGTATTATTTGGTTGATAACCTGTTTGTAGGTTTTCTTAGTTCGCTATCCAGGCAGATACAGGTTACCACTTGTAGTACCCTGCAATCTCACACTCCGAACGAAAAAGCAACATCAAAGCTGTTATTTAACTGGGGGGGGGGGGGAGGGAGTGGTAGTGGTAGTATGTGGCACCCCAGAGGAGCAGAACCATTTTCAACCGTTGGTTTAACGAACTACAGCTTGGCTCATACGGCGTAGTGTTATGTCATGTTGTTATTATGCGCATTAGAGGCGATACCCGGCGAGATGCGCCTTGACTATCTTTTACGTGACCGCTTCGCATATTACTAGTGGCCGAGGACGAGGGCGTCAGCGATGTGCCCCGAAAATTTGTGCCTCGAACTATCGAATCGTGACCGTTTTTCCACAGGGCACTATGGTAGGCACTAGTGGCTCCACTGCCTACTAATTATATATTGAATTTTATTGATGGATCCGGTATTTAGTGATTGGAACTTCCTGATGGAAATAGAAGACAGTCGAATACGGTTTGTTTTGTTATCACGGGTACTCTCTATTATACGAGTATACGGTGGCGGTGGTTTTTAACACAAGATGAAGTCGTTTTATTTATTAACAATATTTCAAGGTGTAATGTAGTGGAAATTGTGTTAGAAATTACTTGAAAGCCGTCGAAGGACTCGAAAGTAATTAGTCTGAGAAAATCGCAACAGCCAACACTTTCGCATGACACCTTGCGCAAAACAACTTCATTGTAAGATGCAGATTACAGTTGAAGTAAAAATGTAAGTCAATTCTATTTAATAATAAAATCAATCATTGTATCGATTGGTTAACATCAATAATCGTATCGTCTTCGAGGTTGCTGACATCGATCTGAAATCTCAATATTTGTAACAACGTGTAGACATCGCGTTAGGTACAAGGCGGTACACGTATCTCTAATGATGTTACGAAATTGATATTGTCTGTCACTGCGTCCAATTTCCTCCGCTAATTAACATTGTGGTCACGTAAATAAGACAGCTATTAGTGTTGTGTTCCATATGTATATAGACTAAATGTAATTATTGCATTAATTTTATTAAAGAGTTAGTTCATCGCTTGGTTATGCTAAACAGGCACAAACTACTGGTTACTAGGTAGGTACCACCGCAAAGTCTATTTATCCCCCCAAACGGCAGTGTAAACGCACTGTTGTGTTCCGGTTTGAAGGACATTGTAGCCAGAGCAACTACTGGACAAAATGAGACTTAATATTTTATGCCTCAGAATGGCGAGCGCTGTGGAATGCCAAGCATTGCTTTGTAATAAAATATATCAATATTAAAAAAATACAAAGTTATGCAGCTTTTTTTCGGGAAAACAAAAATGATAGTTCCTACCACTTGTTTAGAGAATCAAGTGAGAGAATAAATACGGATTTCGAGCTAATTAGTCCAGTGCTCTTCAAGAAGCCTCACAAACGAACAAAACTTTTATTCCAATGTTGGGAAGATCGCTTGCACGGATCAATATAAACGTTTGCAAATTTTCTTTTGTCTCACACAGCGAATAAAACGTAAACGAATTTTATTTGCATAGTAAGTTCGTAAAATATTAAATCTCATCACTTCTTCTTCAACTGACAAAGAAAATAGTTGCATATTTGATAGGTATGTATGAGCGCTCGTAGTAATTAAAAATAAGAATACCTTATGAGTGCTTCGTGTGGTTGCTCTAGGGATCGTATTTTCATACGCGTGGGAGGAATGCAAATCAAGTTTATAGCAAGGATTTGATCCGAGTGAGCCCATTTCTTTCAATAGACGTCTTGAGACCGGGACAACACCGGCTTAAACCCTGACTAAGTTTTATGAGCACTTTTACGACTTAAAAGTCTATAGATGTTTGGATTCCAATAATAAGGTAACCCATTTATTATCGGTAATATAAAATCCTAGAAAATAAACAATATATATATATATATATATATATATATATATATATATATATTGAACACAAACAATTTCTGCATCCCGATACCTAAAGATTTGTGGTATCGTGTTTAATCTGTAAATGACGATATTAAGTGGAATTTAAACAATAGTTGAGTCGTTCCGTGCCATGCTAGAAATACAAACAGCTTCGTCGGAGGCTTAAGCTCCGGGGTTCTAAACTATTCTGCTAGCATGGGGATTATAATTGGTTATCTGTACAACTATTATGAACTCGCCCGTGTTGAAATAGCAAGGAATTTGCTCAGCTAAATCCAAGCAATTTGTAGATTGTGTGCAAGGTTGTTTTGCAGGTTCCTATTGGCTATTAGGCGTACTTTGTAATAGAGTAATATGCATTATCCAAGTTACGCAGGGGCTATTAGTTAATCGTTCTGGACCAATGTGGCCAAATTTCTTTTGGCCACATGTGACGTTACTTACTAAGCCAGTCAGACAGTCGTTAAAATCCAAATTAAACTACCGCTAATGAAAACCAACAAATACCTACATATATTTATCGTATCCAAAACTATTTCTTTTTAAAAGTTTATGGCTCTGTCGCAAATGCGACAACTCCCCCAATGTCAAGTATCATAAAACACAGATTACGTTTAAATGTGAAATTATAACCAAACAAAAAAGTACTACTTTGGATTATTATCTAACTCGGTATACGCGTAAATATATAGGCGAGAAGTGTTAACTATATCAATAACCGAGTTGTTTCACAATGTGTAACGGCAAGTATTGCGGATGCAAAGGGATAATATAGCGTATTCGACCTCAGAATTTCCAAATATATACTGTTCTCCCTTTGTATGTCTCCTAGTCCTGTGCCAAACTAAAATTCCAGCTCAAATATATATTTATTACTAACCGAATGTGGAACTTTGTGTGAGGACATATTCATGAAATTAAATACAAGCAGAAGATTGCAACCGAAGAATACACCGGCCACCGGCAATGGAATTAGTTAGAGACATCTATTTGCAGAGTGATGTATACTTGTATCTATCTGAGTTTAGTGGCAACACACAGTTTGCGAGCTCTCTCCGCCTGTGGCTATCACTGGAAGCGAGTAGCGAGAAATAGTAATTACAATGTTATAAATACAAACTTTATGTGCACTGGTCAGAAGTTAAAATAGACGTCACCCTTATTAACTCAAGGGAAAACCAGAAGTTGTGAGGAAATTCGAGCCATTTCCTCAGTTGAGTTATAGTAAACTTCCATCCACCTAATTAACGATTGACTAAATAGTGGTAAATCTTCTCTCATTGTGTATAAAAACGGTTTATATGACACATACTTACTTAAATAATATAAGTCTTACTGACATCGTTGCTTTTTATTATTTTTATGTTATACGTTATTTTTATTCATATTTATCAAAACAAGTAGTTTTAAACTAATTTAATAAAATAGCGAGAATTTAAACTAATTTAATAAAATAGTTTTATTGGTACAATTTATGAAGATTGCTTATTAAAATACACAAATATTAACTACATGCGGCTCGACTCGGCTTCGCCCAGGTGCAGATACTTTTTGAGCCCATTCCACATGACACACATATTATTATTTCGCGTACTAACGGTTTGGGGTTTAAAAGAGTAGCTGAAATATATATTTGAATTCCTTGCTCATCCGACGGAGCACTACATTTTTCGGGACAAAAAGTAGCTTAATTCAAGGTATCCGTTACCACCATACTAAACTGCATTAAAATAGTCCGGGAATAGTCCTTATTCATTCCACGGGATCACTACATTTTAATTTCGGTATAAAAAGTAGCTTATGTGTTAAACCAAAGTATCAACTGCTTCCATACGAAATTTCGTCCAGGCGATTGATCGTGAAAAAGAAACAAACACACCAACTTTAGAGTTATAATATTGAAAGGATTTGTTAGTTGCCAGCATGATGGTTCGACTGTGCTGTACGTTTGACGCTTACGTTCAAGACGGAGGGTCTCATACTCAATCGTAAATATCTAATACCTACTAGCTGACGTCTTTATGTGACGTGACAACTTATAAATTCAGTTCGTTTCTGCTACGTCGCACTTTATGGCTCTTGTAGGCTTTCAAATAAAAATATTCTTCAATAAGCAGACATATAGCGTTTAAGTCGTTTGTTCGGTAGAATCGTCGACAAGCGTTAAAAATCAACGAAGTATGTCATAAAATATAAACTTTCGGAGTAACTGTTTTCAAACTCACTTGATATAATAGATTTATTTTCTCTAAATATTATCGACTTCTCGGAGAAAATATTACAATTAATTTATTCATTGATCATCTTTCGTCACTATTTATCGTGGGCATAGTATTTAAAATTATCTTCTTTTAGTATGGATTATTAGAATTACAAACGGATCACCTCTCGTAGCAATAAACTGGTCAATCTGTACGTGCTACTAATGGCACATCAGCATATCCATTTACGGGTGCTGATATTTTAATCTGTAATATTAAATCTTCGTCAAGGACGAATGAGAAAACTCGTCACAGCACAGCTGCATGCAAATGCGAACAAAGCAAAATATCACAGACTGAAACCGTTTATCTCCTCAAATAAGGGTGGGATCGTCTTATATTGCATATTTTGTTGCGCTCTCGTAGATTCATTACATGCAGTGACCTCATATAGTTTGATGGACATTTTCATTACATTACTAGTTTATTTTAATTTCAAAGCTTACTTTGCTATTCCCTTGTAGTCGCGTTTCATTGCAATATTGCAGGAATTGGAAACGCAGCGCTTGTGTAAAACAAGACTATTGTGCTTCGCTCTCTTTGTAATTTTCAATTTCTCGGCAGAACTAATAATATCGGATTCGCAATGGAAAACACCTTTTGTGAGGACAAGCTCTTGAAACAATAGAACCTTGCTCGGACCGAATCCGTAAAGGTAAATAGTAATCGTCGGTATTGGTTATTATCGCTGTAGCTCGTGTCATGCATTATAAGTGAATTAAAATAACTCTAATATATTGGTGTGACGACTCATGAAAAAGCCCTCATTTAATATTGATCAAGATAATAAACTGATGTTTGAGCAATTTCCTTCAGGTTCGAGATTTCGATAAAGTACTTCCGTATATTTCCATTTGCTATTGTAATTATGTTCATTGGAATTTTTTGTAAGACTACCTATAAATGTATTTTCTCTTACTATCTGTAAATATACAATTATATACATTAAATGTAGCTCGGATAATTCTAATAAAATCCACATGTGCGTAGGTTTATTCATCCTGCTGGCATTACTCATAACGAATACACTATTACAAAACTTGTTCTGTGACAGAAAAATTGCAATTATATCTAAGCTTATTTTCTCATGCAAAAAAAACATTATCTCCATCCTCACAAATATTTTCGCTTGATCAATTCACATTTAATATATAATATTTCTCACAACTTGCTACAACAAAGCCTCGGTGTTTTTATTCATGACATTGCAAGGTGACGCGTCGGTCGGCGTATTAAGAATCGGCGTAGCGCTCTCGTAGTAAGCACCTACGTTATCGTGTGTCATACGTAGCACCCGAACTAGACATTGCATTTACGGCGTGTTTGTAGACCGATAGTTCGAGTTACAAGCTTTGTGGTGTGCCATTTTCAGCAATCACTGCTGGGTTGTTACGGTACAAAGGCGTGTGAGTGATGACTTTGTTCGCTGTAAATTGGAATGTGGTGACAACGTGATCAAGTGACATTGTTTCATGTGAGAATTATTTAAATCAGCACACTTTTAATTTGAAGCGATACTTACTTACAAAAGTTTTAAGTGTGTATAGGCACCGGCGATCAATTACTGTCGTTAAGAAATCTTAATTTTTAAATCAACGCAATAATTGTATACCAAATAAAGGATTGCTCATTTTTTACGACCGAAGACTATTCGACTTTTTTCTGCATTGCTATAAGCGAGCGGACGATGTTCTTTAAACATAATAGAATATTCGTGCAAATATTGGCTATTTCATGCATAGCAAATAGAACTTGACTCTTCGAATCGAACCACTCATTGAAATTACATTTTACTTCGTGATTTGAGTTTATGCAGCTCGGAGGAAATAGGTAATTCTGAAAATGTCACGTGCCTTATGCGACTTCAGTTTAAATCGAGTCCCGCGATTTAACCTGATTGCATAGGACGCAGGTGTTTAATTACTAATACGGCTAACTATTTTATGGGTTTCATTCATTTGTAGCATTTAATTATACTAAGTCAAAATGGCTTGAAATAATCACTAAGTGTATTTTTGCGTTACCACAGGCCAATTTGTTTAAACTGCGTCAACACAAACGAAACAATGGCGTGGTAATGGTGGTGAGACCAACAAAACCATTCTGATTACTGTATTATCTGTCACTTTAATAATTCTATTGGACATTATGTTAAATTCTTGTCATAAAGGCCCAGTGTTTTAAAAATATATTTTCCTGTATAGGTTTTTCACATTCATTAATCTTGTTGGACTTAATTGCGTTTCAGTACGATGGCGCAGTTTTCAATTATGCTCGTTTCATTTGCTTTTATACACACTCTCGTTCGACCCGCCGTCGGATGGGCTTATAATTTTAATAATGAAACGCCTTTATAATAAAAAATTGTGGCAAAATTCTGTACGGGTATTATGTTCATTAAAAACCAGATTTAATTTGAGTTAAAAATATGTGAAGAAAGAACTTTAACATTTTATAAGTTTGTTTGTGGAATTAGCAGTGATAAATCCTTTCTTAGACCATTCCGTTTTGCATGCGATAAATAGTTCTTTAGTGTGTTTTTGTGTTAGTCTCTTTACACAAAATACCATGCTTTACCCACTCAAATATGAATCCTTCATTAAAACCGCATGTTTAGGACAAGATATCTCCGTTTAATAGACTAGCTAAACACAGAATAAAGTATTTCACAGAGTAAGTTTTTGTTTATTTGTCCAAGCGCCAAAGCCATTTCATATAAATATTTTGTTCATGGCTTGTTAGTATTCTGTATTTAGTCACGTTTCTCGGCGTGGCCGGTAGTTTTAAAAGTACATACTATTGCATTCACAGATTTCCTTTGTTTTTCGCTTTATCGGTAGCGGCAGGCGACAGATATGTACTACGAGTAAATCCTCGCCTGCTGTATAATTTTTACCCTCTTCGTGCACGACAGTATGAAAGACAAAAATGAAATGGATGAGTACTGCTTTTTGATATTCGTCCTGGAAATTTGTTGCGCCATTTCGTGATTATTTTTTGGGATAAAAAAGTGTTCGTTTTCTTTCTTGCAGTGATGAGAGTGTGCATGCCTTAGTTTTTGAGAATATTACTTCGTGGTCTTTTGGTCACATATTTGGAAAACTTTAACCCATGATATATAGATTTGGTAAGCTTAACGGCAAGGTATTTTATTATTTTGACATATACACTTTGTTGTTAATGAAATAGTTTAATATTGTGCATAAAGTTATTCCTATAAATTTTACCAGCAATAATAATAATGCATCCCACGAACTGCCTTTGAAATCTGTCTAAAAATATTAGTATTTCATTGTAATTAGGCTTAGGTAATTAGGTATACATATTATCTTATTAAATAATGAATAGTTAATGTTTTTTTCAACAGTATTCCATGGCACATGTTTATAAACCAGGTATCATAGGTACTTTAACGTGGCTAAGTGAAGTTTTATGTGTTTTTTACTACCATCCCAAAAACATCCCTTTTTCTAGCGAGTGGGTATATATGGTGTACTACAGATTACACTACCCTAAGAACAAGGGTCATTATGGATCAGGAATGGGTACGGTTATGAATTATACACCCGAAAATAGTCAAATTTTTAGGATTACTATGCATATATAAAAGTTTTATTTTTAAAATCTGGGATTAAATAAAACAATCTTAGAGTCTTTTGAACGCATAAGAGCGAGTTTCATCTATTTTACTCTATTTAAAATGAGGTTTTAACTATAGCTTGTAGGATTTTAAGAAAATAACTAATATTTTATCATGGAAAAAGTAATGACAACGTTATAAATTATTTTTATGACTCACATGACGTTTGTGCGGGCTGTTACCACTCCGCTTTCTTGTGATTTTCCATTATGGTATCTTTAAAAATTGACTAAAAATTATTTGGGTATTGTCAGACTACTTTTAATTATGTGTTTATGTGACTTTGCTTTGATTACAATTTCTTCACAATTATGTTATCCTTATCTTAAATCTTATCGGCGTAGAGTACGTGAATTATGCAAGTGATGAAGATCTGAATAACGAACAAGTTGTTCATTTTTCCTTCGGCACATTAAATTTTATAAAATTCACATTCATTTAAAGATTTCTACTTTCAAAGAAGATCAGCAGCACAACAATACGCCTTCATAAACATATTCCTAGTTCTTTTGTTAAAACATCTAGCTTTTAGGTTCACATGAAGTGTCGAGGTGACAGTCTACAATTTCCGCTGGTTTTACTTTTGTTTTCATACTTATTTTCTCATTCATTCACAGTAAGTTTGAGTGGGAGCAAATCCCTTTCAAGCCGGCTTCACTTCAGTCTGGGCTTGCTGTAAATATTATAAACGAGTGGATTTTATAACATACAAATTGCTTTTCTTTTTCGTCGTTCAGCTTACTCGGCTGGCTTGCTGTGACTTTTAATCATATTTAACCTTTGGCAAGGCGGAATGACATCTCGCTTACATCTAGGGTTAAACAGAGTATAAGTCAAACCCCATGTATTAGATTTATTTGCTATTAGCTTCTGCCCACAAACTTCGAATGCGTGATTAAGTTTATTTGAAATTAAATTTATTTGGAATATCCTATTCCGTCCCGTTACATCCCGTCCGTCCTGTCTCATTCTCACTCAAGACATGTAGTCCAGTCAAGCCGTTTCTGAGTTCGTCGCGCGTAACCGCACAGATAAACAGACAAACAAACAGACTAACATTCTAAAAGTCGTTGTTTTGGGTTCTATTACGTTAGTACAGACCCCGCATATTACTTTTTCTCATTTATCTTCCATGTACAGACATCGATCGTTTACAAATTTATTATATGTGTAGCTGCCTGGTGTGTAAGATAAAGCGCATAAGTAAGAACACATGCATTAAGTCTAGTATGAAACCAACAATTTTGTCGAATTGAAGAGAAAATGTGCAGTTCGCGGAGGTAAAAAATTAACGAATGATTATGACAGATACAGTCGTGACCGTGGTCGTCGCAGATTCTTTGAGATGTCTAATTAAATGAGTTTAAAGTATTTTTATATGTTAAAAAAAAAAGATTTCTGAAATGAATAATTCTTTTTTAAATAAAGTCCATCTGATAACTAATTTGTTGGGTTTTGCCTGGAACACATATTTTGTGGCTGTTCATTCAGTTAGTTATTTTGTTTATGAAGCAAGGTTTTAGCCTAAACTTTTCGGTTAGGTACCTACTTCCAGTATACATCCTGTACGGTTAACTAAATTTGTAATATCAACCTTAAAACTAGTATAGTCTCTTATGCTCAGTTTTGTTAAAGTTATTTTTAAATTCCCTCGTTAGCTTATTTTTACAACAAAATGGAGAATAAGTGTTCAAACCGGGTTTAAAGTTTATTAATTTCTGTGGTTACATTACGTGAAAAAATTGTGGAATTAATGAAGTTAAACCGCGCAAATAATTACACGCCTTCTTTTTTGTTTGCTTGAGACAAATGCGACACACTAATGTAGCTAGCGCCTCTACCGGCGCACTTCAATCTTTCACTTAAATAATTTAAGGGCAACACACGAGCTCAGGTAAATGGGATAAAAAACAAGTTAATGGGATTTAGTTCAAGTAGGTACATATTATTTATAATAAGTATTAGGTGTACTGCAAATCGAGTATATTACAAATACATGTATAATTTGAAGTTTTATTTCTGATGTAATTATACTTATAATTAAATAAATGATTGATGATAGATGATGATAGTTAGCCAAAAAAAAATACCTTTTGACAAGTATTAAAATCTTTTTAATATCCTATGCCAATACCTAACCTATTTTGTTCATACGCGTATACGAGTACTAGTAGTTGAATCACAAATGCCTGAATAAATCTTGGGATGGATCGATCGTGTGACGCCCACACTTCTACAAACGTTTGTCGTTGAGATACAGCGTGTGGATTAATCCTCAACGCAATATGGGCCGCATGTTTTCTTGCGTGGGTGATTTTAGGCGGCTAATTATTTTGCTAACCCGTCCTGGATGCATGTGGTATTTGGTACACACAACGCGTCAAATATGATCTAGATCTTTGTAACCCAATTGCATATGGGCCGCTTTGTCATTCAATGAAACATGGTGAGATTAATTACTTTATGTAATATGAATTGCGTTGTAGATGCTTGTTAAAGAATATCGTCGATCACCAGGGTTTTAAGTTGTTTGTTATGTAAATGTCAACTCCCAAATTTTCATGGACATATTTATGATTGTATCTACGCCAGTAGACATAGGTCCACCTTTTTTTATAGTGGTGAACTGAGAGATGAGCATGCCACTCGCTTTATGGTAAGCGATACGACCGGTCATGGGCAGTCGCAAAACCAAACAACACCATGAATTACGAAGCAATATTTGGCATTCCACTGCGCTTCAAATCCTGAGACATAAGATGTTAAGGCTCATCATGCCCAGTAGTTACTCTGGCTACAATGTTCTTCAAACCGGAACTCAACAGTGCATTTACACTGCTGTTTGACGGAAGAAATAAACATTGCAGTGATACCTACCCTGGCGACCTAAATTGAACATTGTTGGGCGCGTTACGGTGGCAGTATACCGATAGCGTATCCGAGATGCACAACACAGTGAAAGGCTCTAAAACAATCAGTGAAATCCATAGCAAGTTAAAGATTTTCAAGTAAAATGCAATAGAACTGGAGGACACTTGAGAGGGAGCAGATTTATTGTAACATGAAGGACAAATTTTAGTTATACGAATAGCATTGCGAGGACAAAATGCTACGTGCTTCTCGCTTTATCATTTCAGTAGAGATCCTCATGGGCGTGACTGTTTCTTAGGGGTTTTAGACAGTATGCATGTGACAGTCCCCAGGATCTAACCTGGCCGTAATATCACCATAAATACTGGTTTCGCAGATCGGTGACACGTTCTTGGATGTACAGGAACGAAAACTACAGCATTTTAATAAAAGAGCCACTTGCAGTTTGCACCCTTATTTATGACTTTGTAAATTTAAACCACTGCTACGAAGTAAAGTTTAAGCCACTCGGACGTGTTTATTAACTGCCATTCTTTTCACTTTAAAGTTAATTCTAGTTGCAAAGAAGGTTTTTAATTAAACTTAGCACTGACCGCTGAAAGTGTATTAATAGAAAAGAAATACCGTATTATATTGTGATCTTGCCTAGAAGTAGTAATATCATACAGATAATATTTATTTCTCAATATGTCACATATAGAAATAAGTGAGAAATAATGTTGATGAAAGGTGAAAAGGCTCACTGTAATAGAAGCGGAGGGACAAACTTGCGAGGTGTACCCGACCTCGCGCCCTTTCTGGGAAATCCTTTTAGTCTGATTATATGCGGAAATTTGTGGCGTGACATTACAAGTCTTTCGTCAAAAAAAACTGTATGCACATGATAAAGGGGTTTGTTTTCGTTACTTGACAATTAACTTGTTTACACTGCAAATATCATCGTAAATCATTAAATCAGTTTTATCATGTTATATAAGATTATGATAAATTTACCATTATCAGAATCACAGAACAGTTGAATATGGTATCACAATAGTACATTTATTGTGCGCATATTCATTCAACCTTATTATTGATTAAAGATTAAATTGCGTATGTACGGATTTTTAAACTCAGATTAAATATTAATATATCTCGTACAATAAATAAACACAAACATACTTTAATACAAAAAGAAACAATTAGTACCTATGTACCTACGTTTCGCAACCACGACTGAAATTAATCAAAAGGGTTGGATAACTGAATGTGTAAGTTAAGAAGCCCTACCAATTAAGTTTGTGGAGTAAGAAATTATTGGTAAATACGAATTGAATAACTGAGGAAAAAAAGGTTGTAATACTTCAGCAAGTCGTTATAACTTACGCAACTGGGACGTCGGTAAACTTTACCCACCACTTCTAAGGAATCAAAGGCGCTTACTGGGTTTGTTTTATTGTAATATTTCCATACCATGATTTATTTTTACTTTCTACAATACTTTTTCACCTATCGTTTCTGCTCGAAGCAGTTATTTCCTAATTAAGTGAATGAATAATACTTTATTATAAATGTGTACACAGTAAGGGGAGCGCTTGTATATGAACGAGGGCATTATTGAATGGAGATAGTGTTAGGGTGGTATTAAATATTTTAACTGAGATTTAAATTTTAACTTTTAATTGCACCTGATATTGCCGGTATAGCATTACGTATGGACCGGTTTATTTTAGAATACTTTCCCTATGGACATTAGTAAATGTGAGTTATATTTAAGGGAACTCATTAAGTAACCTCTCCCTCAAATTAAATCACTGGATGAATTCACAACGAAAAATAGGTGGGCAATATTTAAACCGTAACGCAATTTGAGTACGTCATGCTTGCTAAAGAGTCTGTTTGCGGCGGCATCGTGCGTACGTCACTTCCCTGTAACATGGCTGAGGAGGACGACGGCGGATGCCTGCGTCATACTCGTAAACGGGTACGTACAGCTTCTGTGGAAGAGTTTACCCGATTTTCTTATAATGATAACTTTTAATTACTTTGAAACTATTAATGAATAGGTTAGCAATAGCTTTGGCGAAACAGTGTATACTGATTTCCGTTTTAGGCGACTATACACATTCTATAATCACTGTATTATAAACTGGTTTTGAAAAGAGCAACAATAGTTTTTGTCGCCCGTTTTTTTGGCGAAAAGTGCCACGTAAAACGGAATGTGAGAAAAAAAAGTGACTGAATCTATATAATGTGTAATATTTAGCAGATTCAATAAAGTATTTTTATTGTATTTCATGTTCATTTATTTTTTATTTTATTTCGTTTTATAACACTTAACTGAATTAAGGGAGGGTGTCCTATAATGCATAGTAAAAGTTTAATAATACCCATGCTTTCGTTATTTTGACGCTGGGTACATAACGTCATTAAGCTGCAGAGAAATGCAGTTCATCTTACATACGCGCATTTTAAGCATGTTAAACACATGCATTGGGCATACGTATGCGAGGAATACGCTCGGATTGCCATGTAATATAGTTAAGTGCAAATGTAATTATTTTCATCGTATAAGAGGAGATCAATTTGCATGGCTAATACGTAACTCAGAATTCAGTTTTATACGTAAATGTTTGTTGATTAAATGTTTAGATCAGTGAATTTGATATGCGTCAAATGCTTTTAGAAATATGAGACTATGAGTAATGATTATTATATTGTCATTATAAAATCAATTGTGAAGGCTTAGGAATTTCCTATCTTTCGCCCTCACTATCAATATCGCAATGACTTACCTTATCATGTTTGGATAAAGGTAATAGAATTTTAAAAATGTATTACAATATTATTAATATCTATTTTGCTAAAAAGTTGGAATCTTAAGGGAATTTTTTGGTTATTAATCTTAAGTCACGGTGTTAATCCAGTGACATAGCACGGTCATATATTATTTTGTATATCGCAGAATACTGAAAACTTATGAGTATATAATATATTAAGGACGAACTATACACGACAATATATCAACGCCAGGAGCGAGCGGTATAAGCTTACAAGTCGTGTTGACGTAAAGTCAGCTTCGCTCCAGGTAAAGTTTACAAGACGTCAGATTCAAACTTCTATTAACGTGGTAGTGTAATAACTGCATGTGTGGCTATGAGAGTTGTAAGTAACTTTAAACGATATAATATTTTAATATACCGTTTAGTTCAGGGTTACGGGGAAGAAATAATAAAGGACCATTTATTGAGCGTATAGTCCTCCTTTATGTTTGATATAGATATTAATAGGCGATATAAACCTACTCTTTTTATGCATTGTACTTATCTGACGTTGATTAGTTATTGTAAGTTGAAGAAAAAAAATAATTAAAGTCTGGCTTGTATTATGGTAGCGCATAAAATTGAAGTAGGCAAATAGTCTTTACTAATGCGCATGCCTTCAACGCTATATTAATATAACATTTTTACCAGTCTAAACTATTACGCGACGCGGCGAAATATTTTAAAATACCGTTTAACAATGAATAACTTTCAAAGGTTACAAGAGGAGTTTTTTAGGGCACACTTCGTCCCTAGCGCACAAAAGTCAGAATAACATAAATAGCTCTTTTCCTGCATAATCGATGTAGTTATTAAAAGTTGATGAAGTTTCTTTTAAACGCCTGTAAACTTTTTGTATTACTTCTTTGTTATTAATAGCCAATTCGAAAATTGGATATTTAAATAGTTTAACAGTAGGTAATAGAAAATAAAGAAACTAATTTAATAAAAATGGATTTACTGCGCAGTTCCTACACGAGCATGTTTTTGTTTTAGATAAATTGTTACTTTCAGGATCGCTGGATATGACATTTAAAAACTGATGAGTTGTTATCAACTATATATTGTTATTTGCCATAGTTCAGACAAGCACGCATGCTTCTCATGTTACCATCGGTAACCCATGACCGCTGTCACCTACGCTCATTGCTTTGTGAGAGTGCTTCAAACGCCTTTGAAATTGGATAGTATATACATAGTTTCTCCTTAATGATTACTGAGAAATGTCACAATCTAGTCAGGTATTTTATATTACAATGAAGTCTTTGCGAGCTCTATAAATATTTGTTGCAAATATCTACACAAAAGAGAGGTTCCTTTACATCACAGAAAATATTTCAACCACAATATCGCGTTCCCTTGCAGGTTTTAATAAAACAGCTTCTGAAAAATCCGGGAACACTGTTAATATTTTATTTAGTTCAGTTTGCAAGACCATTCAAGGGTTTACATCGAGTCTTGCTTTGGTAGATCGATTGTTACGTTCGAATGTAAGTATGTAAAATTAAATACCGGGTATATCAAGATGCCGGGCAAGGTGATATTGGATTTTTCTATTCATTATCAGCCCGGAGTCAGGAATTTGTGCCCGATATGGCGATAGGCTCGCCCCCTATCACATCATGGGACGGAACATACAAGGCGAAATGTGGGTGTCCTGGTGGCGCCTCTGCCTACCCCTTCGGGGATAAAGGCGTGAGTTTATGTATGTATGTATGTATGTATATCAAGACTGCGACCGAAAACGAAGCCAGGTGGTAGTTTTAGTGGTTACAAACACGATGCAAATAAGTCATGTCTTGATAAACCCGGTATATTTAATGAAAACGTGAGCAGTTGGTCATAGTACTAGCAATAGCTAAAAGGCTCGCCAGTTAATAATATAAATTTTATCTGGATTGTACTACATAGAATATTAAATGCAGATGGTATTGACCATTTGATGTTGTGTTGATCAACTCTCTCGAATGAAAAGTGAAGTAAAATACAGTGTGCCTCAAGTATTTAATTTTCGTGTTCACTTTATATCTGTTCGATTCGCTGGTTCTATTGCAACTGTTCATATCACGTATATTTGCAGTGAGCTAGATTCTTGTTGCTGTTTTGTTCATTGGCCATGTAAGTATGATAGTTCTTCTGCATTCTGTAAGTCGCGGTTGTATTTCATGAAGGGTGTTTATTGTATTTTAGAATACTGAAGTCTTGATGCAAAGCAATGTGTAAATAAGATCAATTTTATATCAGTTTTGAAACTATTTATTTCTTAGTTTAGGGTGAGAAATGCTCAAATTGTTTTAGTACGTACCAATTTTGACAGTTGCGCTACAAATTGATACACTTTCTGAAGGGTATCGGTGCTTTAGGCTTTACTTTAGATAATGGGTGATATTGAATGCAATATAAATGCTTACTTCCAAATCTGTGACCACGTTAGTAGGTCTTTGCCTGTATGTGTTCCGATTTGATCGATTCACTGCACTGGAGCCGGAACATGTTGAACTTCTATGTCAAGCTGTAAGATATTTGATCTTATTTCACTGTGGCTGCGATGTGGAATTTCAACTTAGAACCATTATTAGAATGGACATTAATATCATTTGACAAAGGTTGCGGGAGGTCTTTGAATTTAGATTTCCATAACTGTCTGTTGATTACGTCCTTGGGTAAGACATGTTTATCAACTACACCTTTTAGCCATACACGCGCTTATATAAAAAGTTTGTTCTAAAATTTATTTTTTTCATATATACATAAACTCACGTATTTTTGGGTAGGCAGAGGTGTTACCAGGACGTCCACATTTCGCCTTGTATGTTCCGTACCACGATGTAATAGGGAGAGGGGGGGGGGGGGGAAAGAGCCAATCGCCACATCGGGCCATTTCTCATAGGGTTAAAATATTTTAGAAGTATCGTATTGATTTTATATTGGGTAATAGATCTCTACATTGTTTCACGTTGATTTTTAAGATTTGCAAACCAATATTTCCCTGTAATGTTGACTTTATCAACAACAAAACAGTGAATTAACCTAAACTAAATATCAAAGATACTTAATTTTTAGATTTTTTTTATTCTTCTACTTATTTATTGTCTTATGGCATCTTTAAAAAACATTATTGAAGTAAAAATAATAGAATTGGCTTACATCTTGATATATCTTTATTTCCAAATCTATTCTCTCGGTAAACAACTTGAACAAGAATTGGTTGAGAATACAATTCTCGCAGAAGGATTCCCTGTTAACACTACAATAGTGCCTTATTTGGTTTACAATGCGTTCAATTCAATGCAGTTTGAGAGTAATTCGTTTAATGTCTCCTCGACACAGCTGCATCATGCATGTCATTGTACGAAACTTCTCTCTAAAAGCAGATAGCGTGAAATTGATCAGGGTTTTATTATGTAAATATATTAAATGTGTGGTATTATTTATATTACTTTTACGGTTATTGCGAGTAAAATATAGTAATAGGTGGAGGATTTCTGATTTATGAAACAAATCGGCCACATGATAGGTTTTTCTGTTTAAATTTTGGAAGTGATATTTTTGTTAGATTTTATTGTTTAAAGTTATATCCTGTTTTTATTTCATTTTATAGCTATATCATAAAGTTTATGAGTGATGCTTTGTTTATCTTTGTTTAAAATTCTAACTTCATAAGTGTTACTTTGTTTTTCTTTTTTATTTTGTTTAATGTCCAATGAAAATGTTTTGTACATGTGTAAATGAGACTCACCACCTCCACGGTCAAACCGAAGCCCGGTTTCGTGGAAATAATATTTATTTTTTGTTTGTAACTTTGTATTTTAATAAATAAATAAATAAAATAATAAAATAATTGAAGTTGACTGTGCTCCATTGTATTATGCGCATAATGTAAAATTGTTGTTAATAACAACATTCGCTTATAATGTAGTAATATATATATTGAAATAAGTCACATTTGTTAATTGCTTACTTATAAGAAAAGTTTTTAATGTCAATTTACCTAATAGATGGATTTTCTAATAGCATATTTTTGACGATAATTTTATTTGCTGCTTTTACTAAAGTGTGCAAGTAAGTCTTCTGTCTTAATTTTTACAATGGCACTAGCTAAATATTTCGTTGCAGATATTATAAAATATGCATAAATGTATGAAAGTGCGATGTTAGGTAGACTGTGCGCGGGCTCCATAGCTGATAATATGTCTTTCACAAAGTATTTTCTAAGCTGTAGCGATCTAGCAATATACCACCTTAATAATATGGTAATTATAACACTAACTTTAATAAAAAACGTACAACATAATATTTTTTTTAAATATTTTCGTATTCCACAGCTTTATTAAGCTGTCCAATACATATACAATATTAGCTCGATGATAATTATAACAATACACGGTCAATACTTTTCGAAATAGTTACAAACATAAATGCATTCAGATTTCAGTACAAACTAATTCTTTTTAATCAAATTAGTTTAAAATATAAAAAGTAACAAAAACGTTCTGTGTCTACTCAGAACACGGTTCCACTTTCGTGCTGGATTCACTTAACAAGATTATTTTCATAATGCAGAGTGGTGATCGTATGGAGGACTCTCGTTAGTGAGATGCGTGTTTTCAACGCTCTTGTTAATTTTCATTGGATTGTGCTTACATTTGCAATGCTCTTGACAGTTTAGGTAATTGTGTACGATTTAACAACCTATCCCTCTTCTCTATATAACTGAACTGCTAAATCGTATGGTCGCTATCCCCATTCTCGCCACTATGTCAGTCGTCAACAGATGCCATCACATCCGAAGTCTGGATCTTTCGCTGCATTGTAAAACAAATCCGGTAAACCAGGCTTCAGAAGATCAATGCGTATGACAATGTGTATGTGTACAGGAATATTATTATATAAAATATAATATTACAATTAAACAATTGAATGTAATCACTATATGCGGATATCGTTGTTGTTTTCCTTAAACACTACATTGAGTTTCGTAATAGTATCTGCGAATAGTAATACATTTGAACATCAGTCTCATTTCTGAATAATGAATGAGTTATTCTTATTCTACAACTCAGTCCATTTTAAAATGTGAAGTAGCAATTAAGCAGAGATACGATATAACATTTAACGCCGAAAGAGACAGGAATTCACCGTCAATATTTCGTCCGGATGGCACTCTTTACGGTTTTTTGACGTATGTAACGTCGCATAGTATATACTAAAAAAATGTTACAGTTTAAAATATTAGACTGCAGTGGCGAAGGGTTCATACAAGCCGATTCCTAGTAGCACGCCTTATAATTTAAAGGAAATTATTAATTATTTACATTTTTTTAAACAAGTTATATGAAGAAAATAATCAAATAATAAACAATATTAAAGTAAATAATATAAACAATAAACAAATGTTATTCGATATTAATAAACAAAATATTATCGATCAATTAATAACACAACGACAAACGCATTGCGCGATGTTCAACGTAAGTACATGCATACGAAACACGCGGCCGCCTAGATCCCGATGACGTCACGTCAGGCTACAAGGACACAGCACGAGTTCCCGTTGCTCTCGCGCTCATTTCCAACGCATTATTTGCTATCTCTGTTACACGCTTGTTGCTCAGAACTGCATGCAAAATTGCACCTTAAAACCCTTAGCTTTTAAAGTCTAAATTTATTTGTAGAAATACGACGGTATTCGCTTGTGAATATGCCGGTGGGCCTACGGCTTATAAAGCAATTTGCCAGTTCGCGCCTCTTTTATTTCGTGTTTATAATTAGAAAATATTATTTACTACTGTGTTGTTTCAGTGTATATGTATAATGCGGTGTCTATTTTCAGGTTTGTATATAATTAGTGGGTAATTTATGAAATTTTACTGGTTTCGAAGTGCAAACAGATCTATCTATTTAGCAAAACTTTAATGATGAATGAAACTTGATAATGTCGTATGTATCGTTTTATCTCATGAATTGCATTATTATGAGGTAATTTTAAAAATGCTGCATTTACGTAATTAAAAAACGCACTGGAAATTATATTAAATTTGATTATACATTTAAGTACCAGAGAAAGAACGGCAACTGACAAGTTTTAATTATTTAATAAATATTGTAATGCCGTATTTTTGTTAGCGTTGATTCAAAATAGGACATACAAACATAACCCACGCCTGCATCCCATGAGGGTTGCCAGATTCGATAGATCTCCAGTTAGCTCTATACTGGCATCGTTTTACTTTCGTCCACTTACATCAATCTCTTCATCTTTTTTTTTTAAATAAGGAACGTTTGAATTTTTTTTGGCGATCAATTTCAAATCAGGCTAATGTTGTCTTTTGCATTGAATCGAAAATTACTTTAAAAAACGTTAAAAAAAAGCACCTAACGGGCACAGTGCTATTCCGTGCAAGTGTTGTATGAAAATATATATAAGTATTACTAAGCAAATATGTCGCTCAATATCTTACGTACATAACGGAGTAAAAATATAAGTATGAGTACTTGTTAATTTAATAAAACTAGTCACCAGAAGTATCGGCTTCCCTTTTGAAAAAAGTCACCCTTCGCCACTGTTAGACTGCAGACAACCGAAGCCATCTAATGATACGACTATTATTAATGGTCCGTGGAAATCTGCTTCTTCACGAGTGTCTAGGAAGGCGTTTCTGGACGAGGTTTGCGGATACAGATGATGACATGTGGTGCAATATTTTCTGTTTGCGTAGATAAATTTACGCTTTTATATATGTTGTTTATCGTACAAAAATACAATATACAATGCACTATGATTATAATCGGATATCAAAGCTGGCTCATAAAATATAGTAAAAAGAATGAATTGTTATTGTTTATACTAAAATACAGTATTGTAATCATACTTTTATAGGGCGGGATTAAAACGTTCGATATTTATAGATTAAGTAGTGATTCTTTCCTCAACACAACAATCAATATTTTAGTTTTGAATGTATATTTGCACGAATGACGCGATGACTCAATTCTATTATACGTAAGTTGGGATTGTTATTATCTTCTAAATTACGCTATCCTCCTAGATAGTGTAGTCAAAAATAACTTTTTTTAACTGTAACATGATTTCTTTTTAACTTCAACGGTCCTTGCCAAAATTAGCAACATATTCTTTTAAACAGGTAACATCTGTCCTGGACTAACTCCTAAAAGTACTTTGCGATACTGCCTATAAGATTATATGCATAAATCTAGGTAAATAGTGAGTTTTATCTTAATACGTTCATAATTTATAAAGCCTGTCAATAGCTGATAATAACATATAAAAAGAAAACTTTTAAATCGGACGACTGGCTGATAAAATATATTTTATATCTGCCTTGGATTAACTTACATTAATACTTTTTACTGTAAATATAGATAATAAAAAAGCGTATTAAAATATTTAAATATCGAAAATTCTATTGCGAGTACTATAATCTCGCTCCAGTTCTCAATAAACATTAATTATGGATTATTAGAAGAAGGAATAATGTAGAAAGAAAAGTTATTATAGCGTTTTTTAAAATAAAATATAAACATAATGTTGCAAGTTTTCTTCTTAGGTGTTAGCACTATAACATAATTATTACTTAAAACAAAAGTAAACAACTACATTATTAATTAGTATATATTTTAACGTGTATACACATACCATGTGTATACATATCATATGTTATTGCAAACATTATATGACATTACAATTAGCTATAAGTTCAATGCCTAATAGCCTCCTAATAGAACGTATATATAATATAATATGTATATAAGAGTCTCACAAAAACGGCCAATTATTAATATTAATAATAATGTTTTAATAACTTGTCGTGAAAATGAAAATACGTATAAAACGAATCTAATTGAGGTATTTCTTTGCAGGCGATGACGAAGTACCACCATCCCCAGCCCGCCTCTCGGTCTACCGGCTGCAACACCGCAACATCCCAAAGAGGAACCTAAACGCTGGACGATTTCTGACAATGCACAAGCGCCGCCGAAAGCGCCTTGTTACTCGCTCGCTCAACACGGAGAGAGCTCTGCTCGATGATCTGCACAATGGTCAGGTTGAAGTAAGTATATGTCCTGTCCCCTTCCTTCCCCAATCGTCCTCTTCTTGTCCTCTTTCCTCCTTCTTCGTCCTCTACCCGTCCCTTTCTTGCCGCTCTCTCGAATCCTTTCTCATGTTCTCCCATCCTTCCCTTCTCTATCACATCAAATATGAGACCAATTTCTCGAAGTGTCTTCTGTAGTTCATTGTTACCATTGTCCTCCTGAGACGATCAATATTAATACGACCAGCCCCAGTTACAAAGTTAGGTTCTTAAAGTTAAGGCTAGCGAAGCATTTGGCGTCGGTCGTTCAGGTATTGTGGTTCTTCTTAATTCATACTTTAAGCTTGATGCTGCGGAATATTCAGTGTAATACTACATGTATTTTGATTAACTAATTTAAGTCTGTTGGACTCTCCAATGATTGGTTCGGTGCGAAGTAAAATTGTATACATTATTATTTACCTAGTTATTTAAACTAGTTATTTTTTTATTTTACTTACCACCAACCACTGCTGGTAGTAGGTTTTCCCTACTGAGCACCAACCAAATGTATGTAAAAGATTATAATCAATTAATAGTGAACAATCATACAAAATGTCTAAGATAAATCGATATAGAATAACCAATAAAAAAATAAACTAAAGATTTTTTTTCATTCTGTTTATTTTTCTGTTTCAGTTGTCTTTCAAAATTTTCTAATGATGGTTGCAAGATTAGACAGCATGTTATAATTAATGTTGAAAGTATATTTCTTATGTTTCAATATCAAATGTCCGTATATTTCAATTTTTAGTGGTTTTATTTTAACTCTCCGATATAATAATTTTATGATTATTAATTTAGTAAATCGGGTAAACTAGTTTTAACACATTCAAAAGTAAGCTCGATTGTTTTGTCACACCATGACGAAACGTCTAAAAGGAAAATTAACCTCGCGCCGTGTATATGACAGTATGTGTAGTATCGTACAGCGATATGTTCTGTCCTCACACATTGTACGCCGATCATGGTCATTGCGGAGTCCTCAGCGAGCGCGTATTGTTCTCAGCATCACCACAAATTTAAATGCCATTTGTTTGTATTCATAAGGCGTCCACACGCACTGTGTGTACTGTACGTTCATGTGAGATATAGCAGCATGACGTTCCGCCTTCCAAGTAGTTTATGCAAGGACGGCCGGCGCTCCGCGAATATCGAATTAACATGCCAAAATCGCGCTAACGGTTTGACGCGTCGGATTAAAACCAAACAACCATTTAAATAATTCAAGTCAAAAGCCAACCTGAGACATTTGTTTGTTTACAGTGAAAATAGTGCGTAAATAAGTTTGGGAATTTATTTTATTTGCGTTGTTGCAAATGAGTGAAATGGGATCCAATATGCGCGCCACGTTCGTAAACACTATTATTTTATGAATTATTCTTGCCGCGAAGAATATCGATTGCATCACGGCGTGTCAAACCAAAGGCGAAGCGAATTGGCGCAATAGTTTCACCAGTAATATGTCCCGGTGCGGTATAATTCTGGTGTAAACTTATCTCATAAATGCACTAGCGTTTTGTTAAACGAGCCTGTTTACGTCCGTTCTTGAGGAAGTATCCATTTTTATGTGGCGCACAGCGTTCTCGAGGTGTTTAATGTACATACATATTAAAATTCCTTCCGGATGGAGCACTCATTGACAAACGGCCAAGAAATTCGTAAACAGACTTGTTGGGTATTGAACGCTGGTGTTCCAAGCTGCCAGTGATGGCGCTGGGATCGCTGGCTCGCCCGCTTGCGTTTGTTTGTTTTGCGTACTTTTCTGGCGAATTCGGAGCTACAGCGAATTACAAGTATAAATTATACCTACGTCTATTTGGGTCTGCAAACATTAAGATTTGGCAATGTGTAACAATTAGGTGAATGTTATTAATAATTTTATTTTGTTGCAGTGCATCCTGTTCCAGGCCGCGGCCTGGAAGTTTAATGCCTTCACGCTTGAAATTGTTTCCGGGGGTAAAGATATTTTATAAGTTACACACGTGTTCCCACACACAAGCGACACAGTGTCATCGGTCATAACTCTTGTAAATGCCCGATGGTTAAAATGTTGCGTTTAAAAATGTTACGTAACTCAGGGAAAACATTTAAGAATTCTAAATACCTAATAGAAAGATAAATCAATAAATTATTACTGTAATTTTTATGTTTTTATTTATTTTTTACTTTATAATGGATGTGATATTTTCGGTAAAGCACCCGGGTATTTTTTTTATTAATAAAATATATATACTTTACTGCTTCGGCGGTGTAGTACGATTATAAAGCTGAGGTTTTGGGTTCGAATCCTTGGTTGGGCAAAGTGATATTGGGTTTTGCTATCGATTATCAGCCCGGAGTCAGGAATTTGTGCCCGATATGGCATTAGGCTCGCCCCCTATCACATTGTAGGATGAAACATCAAGGAGAAATGTGGGTGTCTTGGTGGCGCCTTTGCCTACGCCTTCTGGGATAAGGGTGTGAGTTTATATATGTATGTACATACTTGCGTGTTGAGTACACAGTTGTCACGTACAGGCACATACTATAAAAACAATCTTACCGCAACATTATTATTATATTTTATTATGTTTAGAAACACAATTTCTGATGACTGAAATGACTAGTAATTTTTTTTAAGATTCAAACTCAAAACATCTGATTCTTTCTACAATGCAAACATTACAATATATTATACTCGTAATTAATACTAACTTTTCGTACAAGATATCGAACCAGTAGGGTAATCCGCATGAAGTTTTGTTGTCTTTAGAAGAAGTAACCAGAGAAACAAAGTTAAAACGGTAATCTGTGGTTAACACAGACGCTGCGATTTTGTTTTATATTTTTAAGAGATTAAGTAAAAAGTGTTGTCGGTTGGCAGAAATCAGAATGTATAAATGGTATAATTTTGTTCGTAACTGGTACTTATCGCCATATGCATGAACTACAAAACTTGATTTTCACCTAGAATCTCTTAATTCTTCTATAAAAAAAAATATATAAAAATGGAACAATATCCGCATTATAGGTTCCGACCGGCGTGTATTTAAAATGTTGACATGACTGCTAACGATATAAAAATGACTACCTATATCTGATAAAGAATAGTTCAAAGATTTTAGGACACAATAGAACGAACGCTATTCAAACTATATTTAAAACTACGTGGGTCTCACATTGAGCCGTCTTGACGAGGTTTCATTAGACTGAGCTAATTTTGATTTACATAAATTCGTTGATTAAACTTTAATTTGTCTCTTCACTTGTCCAGCGATACGTAATATTCAAGGATAGCGTACCAGTGTATTGCTGATCCCAATCACTGATAATGTCAAAATAACAATAATTTTGACACGGTAATAACATTCAATAAAAATTAAATTAGGTTTGTAAATGAATGAAATGCGTAATTTGTTGCACTTCAATAAGCTGAGCCTGTAAATGCGTTAAACAAATTCAACCGTAAGGCAATTATTATTAAAATTCGCACATCACCATGTTTAACTTGCGGCGCGCACATTGTCTCTTGGTTCTGATAATAAATGTGCATTCCATTTATGCAAAGTTAAACTCACAGGCAATAACTCATTTCGCCGTGGGATTACGATTTCATACGCGTTCTGTCATCATCTGCAAATGAGGTTGGAAATATTGATAATTTGATGTTGTAGTTTTTACGGAGATGCTAATAACTCTGGTATTTAAATAGTAATATTTTACTTCATGATATTTATCCGTAAACATTTCGGAGTGACATAAATTTTCCGATTCGCACTATTTTCGTGCATCATTTTTTCGGTTCATGCAGTTTTTTTCTTGTTGACGTAGCTTTAGGTATAACTTTAGGGTTCTGGCTAGACATAAAACTACTATATAGTTTTTAATAGGTTGCACCTTTATAAGACATTAAAAAAACTCCTTAATAAATAAAACCTAATTACCGACATTATTTTCCTGATCAAAGTATTTGCAAAAACATCACTGTACTGAACAGCTCGTCTAAACTGACCAATCTTTCTCGAAACGTATCTTGTGAGCCATTTGTTTCGGTTTACGTTCTATTGTGGTGTAACTGCGATGTAATGCTGTTTGTTGTTTCACCCGCTCATTAACAAAGTCGTTATACACTCGTACAAATATAAAGATACTTTAACTCATATTGGCGCGCCGCTCTGTGTGCGGCAAGCTTGTTTATAAATAGGTGCGTGTGCGTGACGTGACAATCAAGTACGTTTCATCAATAAAATTGCCTATCAAAAATGGTCATTTAAAGTTGTCCAACATAGCTTTTTATTTTAATAATATAACAGCTTAATAAGGTGATAGCGTATTTATTGTAAAATATAAAGTTGGGAGTACATAAACAGCTCATCTCATAGGTTTACACAATATGGAACAATTTTTAATACCATCATCATCATCAGCCCTTCTGCGTCCACTGCTGGACATAGGCCTCTCCCATAGCACGCCACTGGACTCGATCTTCAGCCCATCGTCGCCAACCGCTACCAGCCACACCACAAATATCGTCGCTCCACCTGGTTGGAGGGCGTCCTATACTACGTTTGCCGAGGCGCGGTCTCCACTAGAGAACACGTCTACCCAAACGGTTGTCGGTTCTCCGATAAATGTGACCGGCCCACTGCCACTTTAACTTGCTAATACGTTGGGCTATGTCGATAACCATGGTTCTCTGTCGGATAAGCTCATTTCTGATTTTACCCTTCAGAGAAACTCCGAGCATAGCCCGCTCCATAGCTCGTTGAGCGACTTTAAATTGGTGGATCAGTCGCACCGTCAGTGTCCACGTCTCAGCTCCGTATGTCATTACGGGTAGGACGCACTCGTTGAAGACTTTCGTCTTCAGACTTAATACCATACCAAGTATTTTATAAGTGCTACAGCCTTGCTATAGACCTCCTTAAAGCCACAGTAAGAATGGGTTGGCACCATAACTATTGTATTTAACTATTGGATCTTGGGGAATGAAGGATAACTTTCCATACAGCCTCCACAGACTCCGTAGCGCACTTGGTTAGGTGCCGCTGTGAAACGAGAGCCCGAGGGTTCGTTCCCCGCACCGAAACAAATGTTTGTTCGAACCATAAGTATTTGTTTCGGGTCTGGGTGTTTGTAAGACCGAAAAGTCTCGTAGTTCCTGATACCTGAAGACTCAATCTCAGTGTGGGGTCAGGTGTGTATGTGACTGTTGGGTGTATTTATTTTTTTCCTTTCAGAAGTTTTGCCGTATTGGTTTTTGTATTTAGCATTTTTCGACTTAGCAGCTCGTGTTCGAGTACATACCGACCCTTAAAAAAATATCCGGGGTTGCTTTATCGAAAATCCAACATCAATTATAAAGCTAGAAATATCTAATTTTAAATAAAAGCATAAAAAGTACAGTAACAATTTAATTGATTTTCCTTACATACATAAACTTATGCCTTTTTCCCAGAAGTGGTAGGCAGAGGTGCTACCAGGACACCCACATATCGCCTTATTTATTCCGCCCCACGATGTAATAGAGGCGAGCTTAGGGCCATGACAGATACAAATTCCTGACTCCGAGCTGATATTGAATAGAAAATACGATATCACTTTGCTCGACCCTGATTCTAACTCGAGACCTTATTGTTGTAATCATACCGTGGTACAAATAACGCCACTGAGGTAGTCTGATTTTTCATTTTATTAAGTAATTAGAACTCTTAAAAAATCGCTGATTTACGTAGCATTCTTGTCGTTAACCTGTACTTTCTTAAGAGAGCGTAAGGAAGACGTTTTGTTCGGGCGACAACTGACGCGGCACTAACACCAAAATCAAAACTACATATTTACAAGCACACACACACACACACATACAAAGTCACGCACCAAGATCAGTTGAAAGACTCAAGTAAGAGGTGTGGTTACGGGGACTCGATGAGTATATAAATCATGTTGATTCACATCTATAGTATTGAAATAAAATGCACCAATATACAGGGTATATCAAGACCGCGACCGAAAACGAAGCCAGGTGGAAGTTTTAGCGGTTACAGACACAATGCAACTAAAAATTTTGAAAAGCCAGGGACGGATTTTTTTTTACAGTATTTTAAAAATCATCATGTTTGGGGGATACATACCTAGTTTTTGCAAAAATAGTACTATAAACCCTTACATACCATTGCCTGTTTAAAAATAAAGTGTTGTACGTCATAATTTTCAAAAAACTATGTATTTATCACTCAAATATCACGATAAGTAAAAAATTACAAAAAAAAAAAAATGACAATTTTTTTTGTGAAATTTTTACTTGCATTGTGTTTGATATCACTAATACTACCACCAGGCTTCGTTTTCGGTCGCGGTCTTGATATACCCTGTATAATATTAACCTTATCATTAAATGTTTTAATTAGTAGAATTATTATAAAAATTCAATGTTATTGTGTAGTGGAAGTTGGTGACTCTTCCTCATACCTTTTTTATTTATTCAAAGTGGGAAGAAAAAGGCAGGCTGACAAAATACGTACAAAACTGCATGCTTGGATTTATGTAAAATCTATATTTCTAGCGAGGAAACTAACCCGATTATTTTGAATTGAATATTTCTACTGAAAATATTTATCTTTGCTTTAGGACAGTGATTCCCAAAGTGGTCCAGGTGGACCCCCAGGGGTCCACGGGAGACTTGCTGGGGGTCTACGTAGGCGTGAACAAAAAATGGGGGTCCATAAGATGTTAATGGGGGTCCACGAAAATGTATCAGCTTTTGATAGTAAAGAGCAAAAATGTATGCATTATAAGGGCCTACCTACATTGTTTTAAGTACCTAACTATGATTTTTTCTTGTAATTCTATTCTTTTAATTTTTATTCTTTTTATTTTTTGGCGACTTTAAGAATGTGGTAGAAATGTAGCAGCAGGGGGTCCACCGAAACCAGTAAAATATTGAAAGTGGTCCACAAGAAAAATAAGTTTGGGAACTACTGCTTTAGGAGGTCGTAATATTTGTATTTTATGGCAAAGGTCTAAAATCGGAGAAACACTCTCAAATATAACCAGTACTTATACATGTTTTCGGGATGTTAACTACGAGAAACTTCTATTACGGGGGTTAATTGAAAAGTTAACGGTCTGGCATACAAAAATATATTTTATTTTTACAAAACTATCCTCATTGAGTCTATACATTCTTGGCTTTTTAAGTATAAAATTTTGTTGCCCTAGTATTTGTGTTTTTTAAGTTATAACGTGTTAAAAGAGAGTGCAGTATTTAAAAAAAAAGACAAAATTGGAAAACTTACTTTCTTTTAATTAAAATCTGTTTCAAAAGGAATTAACACCAAAACAAATCCAAGATCATATGACGAAAACATTAGAGGAATCCGGGCCATCGTAAACCACTGTATAAAAATGAGTAGCAGACTTGAAACGTGATCGAGAGAAAACTGAAGATATAACTGAAGATATAACTCCGGCCGGCCTACCACGTCAATGACCGAAGAAAACATCCACAAAATGTTGACCTCATATCGGAAAATTTACTATAAAGGAGATTGCAAACACTTTAGGCATAACATATTAGCGCACACTAAACACCGTTATCAATGAACTAGGATTTTCTAAGGTATCCGCCGGTGAGTCCCTAGACTGCTTTGGGTCGAGCAGAAACGAAGTTGTCGAACAATTTCTCATGACTGTATGGAGATGTTTGAAGCTGACCCGCAGGACTTTTGGATCATTTTGGTACGATGGACGAAAACTGGGTTCATTACTATAAGTCAGAGTCAAAAAGAAAAAAAAAACAGTTCAATAGTGGAAAAAAGAAAGGCAATTTTATCGGCTGACAAGTTGATGGCATCAGTTTTTTGGTATGCTCGTGGAGTTATTATGGTGGATTTTTTTTCGAAATGCCAAACTATGAACTCAGCATACTATTGCATCGTTAGCGTGAAAAACGTAGAAGTATTACTGAGAAAGAAAATGTTGTTTTATCAGGATAACACACGCGTTCACACGTCTGTCGAAAGTATGGCTCAAATTCGTGAAAATGCTGCCCCACCCGGTTTATTCGCTTGATTTGGCATCTTCCGACTTTCATCTATTTCCTAACTTAAAAAGGCATCTTGGATGAATCCGCAGTGAATCAGTATTTTGCATACCTTCAAGAATTATTTTTTAAAACCGGTATACAAGCTTTGCAACACAGATAAAACAAATAAATTGAGTTAGATGGAGATTATATTGAGAAATAAAAATACTTTTGTATGTTATTTATTTTCTTTATTGAGTCCACAAACTTTTCAATCAACCTAAGTATTTTACATATACAGTAGTTATTGCTTTACTTACAAAATACTACAATAAACCTTCCGTCACAGGCCGCTGCTTGCCGGTTCTGTGCGTCCATCTCTTCCACTCGTATGGACTGATCAGGCATTTCAAGCTGGATGCTGCGAAGGCATGGAAGCTCTTCAGCCTCATCGAGGAGGGCTACCACAGCACCAACCCATACCACAACTCGGTGCACGCTGCCGATGTCACCCAGGCAATGCACTGCTTCCTACAGCAGAAGCAGGTAAGATTCTTTTATATCTGGCATTGTACGTAATCTGGAGATTTTTAAAGTAACTTAACGGTGCGGTCTAAAATAGAATAGATATATAAGAAAAACCGATGTTAAGACTACACTCTACTGTCAGATATTATCGTAGGTCAGAAAGATTTTAAAAATTTATACACCTTAATAAAAGAAGTTGGAATAGGAGCCATAGAAATCTACTGTATTACATAGACTATTTTTAAATATTTACTAAACGACTTGAGGAAAACGCCGTGCAGTTTGCAAGCTACTCGACTTTTTTTTATGTATTTTGGAATATAGATTAATGTTATTGTATAAAGTTGTAAATCTGTTAGGTATTAAAGTCATGATTATCATTAAGCAACTGTTACTGTCTAAATAGCTATAAACTATTCACAAAAGGCCTACGAAATACGTGTAGCCGATTTATTTATTGATACGATTATATCGTGCCGACTGTGCGGGCTAGTTCTGTCGATATATCGGATATTGAAAATTCATCGATGCACCACATATTTCAAAATGAAAAATGCCTTACAGTTATTGGAAATGCCTCCTTATTTTCGATGTATGTGGAGTTGCCTAGAGCTGTTGAATTTTTCATTATAGGAGGAGGTTGTAAACTATTTGGTATAAGAGAAATGATAAAAATCGCTTTTAAATTTTTAAAACATATTACCGTTCATAAGAATTTAGCATCGGAATTCATATTTACTTAGCATCTGAATTCATATTTACTAATCTTATGTATGTCCATAAAAATATAGAGAAATTTAAAAAGTTAAGCGATGTTCATGACAAAAATACTAGAAATAGAAATAATCTAGTCAGTCATAAGACCAGGCTCCACAAAATCAGCAAATCTTTTAAGGGTTACTGTATACACTTCTATAATAAAGTTCCCACTCACATAAAAGCCTTAAGTATAAACAAATTTAAATCCACTGTTAAGCGACAGTTGTGTAATAAAGCTTACTATAAAATTTCAGAATACCTAGAGGATAATAAGGCTTGGGAACATAACATAATATAAGTCCCCCAACCGGATGTGCATTGTTTAGTATAGATGTAATAATTCGTTCATTTGATTTCATCGTAGTTGTAAGCAATTTGAGTAAGTCATGCTCGCTAAAACGTCTGTGCTTGCGGCGGCGTCGTGTGCCGGGTCGGTCACTTCCCTGTAACATGGTTGAGGAGGCCGATGGCTGGCACATGCGTCATACTCGTGAACGAGTGCTGCTTGTGTGGACTGGTCTGCTCGATTTGCTTATAATGATAACTTTTAATCACTTTAAAACTTTTATTTCTATTCATTGCTTTGGTGAAACAGTGTACTGATTCCGCGTTCTGGGCGACTTTACTTACCTAACTCAACCGTACAAAATCACTTGACCAATTACCCTATTCATCATTACTATTTTAAATTATCTATGAACTGCTCTAAATTTAACGCTGCAACCTCTGTATAAATACTGTATTGTAAACTTGTTTTAAAAGAGCAACGCTAGAGTTTCTTGCCCGTTCTTCTCTGGCGAAAACAGCCTTGTGATCCGGGTGGTAGTGGAAAAAAGTGACTGAATCTAAATAATGTATGACATTTCATGGGTTCAATAAATATTTTCATTTCATTTCATTTCATTTCATTTCATTTCATTTCATTTCATAAGCTCAATATTAAGAAAATATTGAGCTTATGTAAAATTTACTCATCCGCTTTAACGTCACTAACCACTATACCGGATCATACCAACACCGTGATAGGAAGCATCAGGCGAAGAGTAAACTCTAAATAATTAATATTCTTGTACACAAAACCCAGAATTGCTACGTAGACAGTTTCGAGAGGAAAATGCAATTCACTAGTGTACCTTTTTTAAGCTGAGAAGCGCCGCCTCGCACCGCGGTAGTATGTAGGTCAGTAAATGCATTACTTAGACGTTGGAAACGCGATGCATGTGTACAGCACACGGGTGTGTAGTTTCCATCATTTTCCCGTACCTTACATATTCATAACAGTCATGGTATGCGACTTAGGCGAAGGACGTTTTAAGACTAGCGACTCAGCCAAAGCGTTTTTAATCTCGGAGGAGGCGCGTGACGAACGTTGCATAGTTGGAGGACTGCAAATTATGTCTTACTGACCTCTCATGTCTCGATCTTTGCCTTTATGGTTGCTGGTACATCTTAGTACTCGAATCTAACAGGTGGTGAAACCTGTTGCAGAGAGTTGAATCAATCGAAACAGCGGAAATAAATTACTTCCGTAGAAATGTATGAATATGTGAAACTTTCATAACGTACGCGCTGAAAAATATTTGTTCTGGAGTTGTACTCACTGGGAATTCGCAATTGTACTGACCTGATTTTATTTTGTACATCTTAATTACTCACTTCTATCAAAATTGAATATTATCTCTCTATTTGTTCAGTCCACTGTTCAACGTAGGTCTCCTCAAAGAATTTGCTTAAAGACGTGTTAAAAGCGACCTGCATAAACTTAACATGTTGCAAGTTTCAAAAGACTGTACAGCTACTCTTCGGCAAATTGCGTGTATAAATTAAATTTTAAAGATGTTCTTTAGGTGTAGAGTTAAGCTACTTAATATCGTTAAGTTGCTAACTTCACGCTGAAAGTTTAATCGTAGCTCGTATTACTCAAGCTTGCTAGGGCTTTACCCGCCACCGCGAATCCCTTCTTTATATATTGCGCTAATATTGTTTACTTAATAAACTAATATACAACACACAGGTTAAACCGATGGATCCAGACGCTTGGTACTATAACATGGGTACTGAAGAATACAATTTATGAGAAATAATCCTCTAAAAATAAATTGGTGACGCAAGTTCTATTTTTATAAAGTGTACTTACATAATGGAAATGTGTTAGTCTTACAAGATATTTCCGATGGGAAATATAATGTATTTTAGTGTTTTTGACATAAAATCAAATCTTTAACAAAGTATATATTTAAGCTATGATATTTATCTACATATCGCACACATTTATACTACATACCCATATAATTCTTCGTTCATTCGTTTCAATGCCCTAAAATGACATAAATGCACTGTTATTTAAACCTTTGTAGTTCCCCGGCGTAAGTATTATTCAAGTGTCTATGAATTACGAAAAATACATATAAAAAAGTTATTTATTATAATTTGTAAAATCTTTTTAAAGCCCCTTTACTTGAATAAACACTTGTAAAATAATGTAACCGTAACAATGACATTTTACAAAAACATCTTAGAATTGTAAATACAAATACAAACTACTATAACTTAAAGGGATGCTTTCTTACATAGACAGTTCGTATAACATTATATTATATAAAAATCAACAACGCTTTTGTCGTATTTTTCCACTTCCATCTAGTTGTTATTTAATTATGTCGACTGCGCGAGACATTTTGTCTTAGCCAAGCTCTCCTGTTAATTCTGCCAACTATGGGTAATTGCAATTGCAGCTTTCAATATACAGTTTAATTAAGCTGGAACTTGCTCTTCTAGGATAAATAATATAGCTCATTATTTTCTTGTTATTGCTAGTTACCAAGTTACTTTTAAAAGCTTAATATGGATTTCATTGTCAGGTTAAAGCCTTTGACTGTAATCAAGCTTACTTGCAACGAATAAATCCACAAGATTCTTGTTTGGTGCCAATCTTTTTATGGTTTAAAATCTGTTGATACCAATGTTAAGTTATTGCCTACTATTAACTAGTAAGGTAGTAGGTAAGAATGAATTGGCAAGCGCTAAATATATTTGAAACTTTTGCTAACAGTATTTAATATTCAAAGACTAGTGTGGCAAAATTCGCGCGGCTTCTTTTTTTATATAAGTTTGAAAAATGTTCTACCATGGCAAATGTTATACAGTCGATGTAGAGTATCCACCGGCGATAGATCTTTCGTCGATTACATTGACCTGCTCGAATGCACTTGCTGTATCTGAAGCGCAACTCGCTTGTATAAGTCACAACTCACAATAGAAGGTTTTTAACACGCTTTTATTACTATCTATCTAAATTAAGAAGTTCCATTTGACAGTGTGAAATAGGGATGCTGTCAAATAAATCGGTACTTACAATATCCGATTATTTAGAGACATCGATAATATTTGTTTGTATTTCTTAATCGATTACAGTTTATATTTTCAGTTTACATCATTTCGTTTTTTTTTTCATTAACATTTTTATTCTAATGAGAAATCAGTAATTGCATAAGTCACTTTACTATTTAGGAACAAAAGGAGTGATTTATCTATTACTAGCGGCCCGGCTCGGCTTCGCCCGGGTGCAGACACTTTTGAGTCCAGTCCAGTCCACATCACGCACATGCTTATGAACACGTCATGATACATACATACAAAACAATACATATACTCCAAAATGAGGAACCTCCTCACTATGTGTGCCGTATCCTACAATACTGCCTTAATATCCATTGTAATATCCAAATATATTAATTAATAATAAATTAATTTATATTTATATTATTATTACATTATTTATTGATGTATGTTCGTTGACAGTAGACCTATTATTAGCTAAAAGTTCAGTATATTTAAAATTTAAAAAACAACTGGATTAAAACTTCTCGATTATTTAATTTTTTTCCGATTATGCGTATACAAATGCGTTTGAATAGTCTCGACTCTACCGACAAAAGATCTAACGAGGTGACTTTATTTAAAGGATTTTAGTTTTAATTTGGTGATTATGGATTGTAAATCTTGTGATAAAATAAGAATAGCTTCATAATTCTATGGATTTACGGAAAGTGTTATTGAAATTGTGTGAGTTACGTCTGCACAAAGTTATTTACGTTAAAAGTATGAAACGTCAAATGGAACTTCTTAGTTTAGATAGACTGTAGCTTCGACTGTATGTATGTAACGGAATCTTTAAAGTCGACCGAGCACTTTAAAAAGTCGGATGGACTTGAAATTTCGCATACTTGTCAGAGATCATTGACAATACAATAATTAAAAAAGTATGTGATATTACCATAACCAGAATTCAACAATTTAATTTTCTTGAAAAAAAATACAACTGAGTTATTTGCGCTCACCAAACTCTGAAAAGATATTCGTAGATAGATGGTTTTTTGAATAAATGGAATAAATATTGGTTAAAAAAACAAAAAAACACGATTTAGTAAAAGTCCCAATTAAAAAAGTAAAAATAATTATTAATAATTAATTCAAGGTTAGAAAATGCAGTAAAATAAATTCATTTTATCGTTACAAAGCGCCGAATGCTTTCAACAATTACTTGTCCTCAAGCTCAAAAAAGCTAGGGTAGCTTTTTAACAATAAAATTAATGTATTTAACTCAATTTTTAATCTTAAATTCACTGTCAATCATTTTTATTTCTTAGTTGGGTCTTTTACTAAAGCTTTTTTAGTGTTTTTGAACTATCATTTTTACCACTGTATGCGGTAGTTAGTTGCTATCAGTTTAGACATGCCCTAAAAAAGTTCATGACAGTATTACAACACAAAACCTGAAATGATAAATGTGATTATATTTTTAATAGGTATAGGATATGAAAACATAATTAAAATAAATTGTAAGCTAAATTTGCGTTTGGTAGGCCATTTTATGTATGAAGTACCTACTGGCTAATATTGGTACTACGCCGTTGTATCACAGGTGGCTGGGGAGCTGAAACAGCGTTGCACTTCAATATTCTTGTTGTGTTCCATTGTGTCGCGTCGAAAATTTATTTTACTTGCAAATGTGCTGGTGCCCTAGTTGCATGTACTGTTGACTGATAGAAACGTCATTTGTTGAGACAGCTGTCGGATGCTTATTGTGATCTGGGAAACTGTATGGACCGCGTTCCAATGTATTAACAAAGAATTTAATTGATATCCACGAAAGCCCATGTAAGTAAAAAATATTAAGGGTTCGTTAAATTAGTTTCATGATCTAAAACTGATAATTGGTGTTCAAGAGCGGCGCTTATCATTTTCCATCAACTAATCCGCTAGCTTAATTCTCGCTTAATGCCATTAAAATTCGGAGCACTACTTGCAATATTTCTGAAACTTGTGGCTGTGTGCCACAAAACCTAGTCAAAGATGGCTCAAACACTAATTGAGGAGCAGCGCTAAAAGAAGGGATAAACGAACGATATCTGCATTTGGGATTATATTGCATCTCTGCCACGACCTCTCCGACGTCGCAATTTAACTTTTCATTAACTTCACCCAGCTTTATTTCTTTTGCTTTTACCAACGATTCCTTTTGATACCTACACATTTTCATATGAATTTGGAACACAGGTACATAGTTCATTGCTTTAAATATAGAAAAGAAATACTGTGTGTATTAAATGATTTGTTACTAGGTAGCTGTTTCTTACTTTTGAATTGAAGTAATGACTCAAACAATATTGGAACCATACAAATAACAATTATGAAATCATACAAAGTATACTTATGTAAATGCACACCAAGCTTACCCGTGTTATATAAGTTATTCTATCAAAGCCCCGACAATCTATGTGTTGTGGTGGAAGTTGCCGAGTTTGTGTAAACGCCAACGTTTCATGCAAATATTACTACGAGTATATAGAAATAATGGATTCGAACCGTTGTTTTCCAATACTAACAAACTGAAGGACGTTGTTTCTCTACGTTGCCGCCTGAAACAATTATTGGGAGATCAGAACATTATTGAAATTGAGGCAACAATAAGACCGTTTACTATCGCAACCGGCACTAGATTTTATTATTTTAGAAATTTGCTTTGCTCTAGGTTCATTTTTATATCGTGAGCACATTTTGTGGCAAAACATCCATTCTTAATCTTCAGTCGGACTCTCTCTTTTTGAAGATCGCGACTCTTCATCGGCTTCGTTCTTCTGCGTGATCCATTAAATGTTGTAATAGGTTTGTGGTTACGTGTTTCCTTTTACAACAAATTTAATAAACAGCTTTATGCAATACACACAATATACTCGTAGAGTTTACACAGATTTTTCCACGATACATTAGCCTCGTAAGTATGGACGCTTTTCGCAAACTAACCTGAAACAGTGCAACTAATTTATGTTGTGGCCACATTAAATTAGAACATGTGTCATCTATTTTTAAACGACGACCCAGTCCACTATCTGGCCGCGTCAATAAACTAAACAAAGATCCGGATGGATGGTAATTGCTTCATGGCGATGACAGCACACTAAATGCGTGTTACGGAATTTAAATGTTTTTGTACCACCAGCAGCCCCAAAGAAATCTCCAATGTCGTCGAGTTAAAACTATGTTTGTTGCAGAATCCAATACGATATTTTCACAATGTAACTATTTTTGTATTTTGATATGCAAAAGAATATACCCAAAGCTCAATTACAGCATCATCTTTCCTGTTTTGGCTCTAGCTCAGTCGTTAACTTAGGTCCATTCAAATAATATTGTTGATTGAATATTATATGTTAATATTTAAATGTAAATCTTTCAAAAATGTAATACTCATTATAATTCTTTTTAATAGTATATCGGATTGTCCTGTGGAATTCATTATTAAATACTGTTCAACTCACGATATTTTTCAAAAACAGCTTTTGAAAAGTTATAGCACATAACTCGTATATAAAAGCAGTGAGTACAAATTCCTCCTGCCAATAATATAATTGATTTATGAATGGTCTACGTTGAATTGTGGTTACAGTATTTGGAACTTTTGATATAAGTACTCTATCCATCATCGTGGCATAATTGATTAATCTCTCTACCATGAGATGATAATATATTTAATAACATGCAATTTAAATCTGATATATTGAAAAATAAGTAATTAATATTAAGTCCATCAAAACCACATTGATCTTCCTAATAGGTATTGCATCAGATAGAAGCCTAGAAATTTGATATATTTCGTGCGCAGTGCTATTATGGGGATGAATAACCAATTGACTTCATGCCAATTAAACCGGGTTTAGTGTTCCATATTGGTAAATTGACATGAGTAGAGAGTAAAGTCAGCCAAATGAGTATTATAAAACAGAGTATTAAATGGGGTTAGTGTGTGAATATGAGTTTTGGTGCAGATCCGTGACCATCTGGAGCCCGTTGAGATCATGGCGTCGCTGCTGGCCGCTATTGCCCACGACATGGACCACCCAGGCGTCAACCAGCCATTCTTGATTGCCACATCCAACCACCTGGCCGCGCTGTACCACGTAAGTATACACTTCGCTTTATACATTTTCTTTCTTCCTCTTTTCAACCACTGAAAGTGCTACGCTATAACGCTTACCCCAAGAATTTCCATAGTGACTAATGGAAAGCGGCCGACATTCAGAAACCTTTATTTTGTGTAAGAATACGAGAAAATATTTTAATTAATGTTGTAAAGCGAGCAACTCGGGTAAGGTCTTAGTGACATAATTGCTAGGATATAAATTGCTTAAATATAACGACAAGGGACGATCACCAAATCCGCCAACTAATCTTATTTTGTTCATGAAAAAAATTAAAAACAAGCAATTTTTTTATAATGTAATTACGCGGCAACTTAAATGCAAATTTCGACTGGATGACGACACAAAATGCATTCCACTTCAGAGCACTTTGAAATTGTTGAGATCTAATGAAACTAACCAATCTGCGAATTGTCAAGATTGCAAAGCGGACCAATATCAGCGTTATTGCTATTCCATAGGGAACGGCTCGTTTAAAATAATTACTATTTAGCGCAACTGCATCTTGGGGATCTCCGTGTTACGTCTTCACATTAGTATTCAAAACATGTGGTAAATGCACAGGTGGGAGAACATCTACAGGCTCTAAACGTTTTGGTTTTGTCCCTCTGACTCAATTAGCAAAATCAAATCGGCCGGTCCGCCCCTGCCGCTTTGTGAGCTCTCATTGTGGCGTAATTTGGCCTATTGCCTTTGCCATTCGATTGCTGCTATATTAATGAGACGATACGACCTCATGTAAATGACCTGAATCGTTGTGTGACATGTCTAATATGGCCTAGAAAAGTTAACAGTGCGAAATATGTAATACAAAATCAATATATGCAGGCTATATTGTTCCCTATAGTCTATCTAAACTAACAGGTTCCATTTGACGTTTCATACTTTTAACGTAAATAACTTTGTGCAGACGTAACCCACACAATTTCAATTACACTTTCCGTAAATCCATGGAATTATGAAGCTATTCTTATTTTATCACTAGACTTACAATCCATAATCTATCTATCTATCTATATCAGCCCATATACGTCCCACTGCAGGGCACGGGCCTACTCTACAATCGAGAGAATCGATTGAGAGTGGTTAGGCCATATAGTCCACCACGCTGGCCAAGTGCGGGTTGGCGGACTTACATACCGTAGAAATTCTTTAAAATCGCTACGGTATGCAGGTTTCCTCACGATGTTTTCCTTCACCGTTAAAGTGCGTGGTGATTGACTATCAATACACACATAACTCCGAAAAGTCAGAGGTGTGCCCTGGGATTTGAACCCGCGACCACCGTGAACATGTAGGCAGCCGCGTCTGGTCCGTTACCAACAGGCCACCACGCACTTTTAATCGCACCACGCAATCCATAATCACTAAATTTAAACTAGAATCCTTTAAATAAAGCAAAATAACCATTTTGAACAACATATTTTTTTTCTAGACGTCATTACAAAGTCACCTCGTTAAGTCTTTTACCGGTAGAGTCGAGACTATTCAAACGCATTTGTATACGCATAATCGGTAAAAATATTTAAATAATCGAGCAGATATAAAACAGTTGTGTTTTAATTTTTAAAAATACTGAACTTGCAGCTAATAATAGGTATGCTGTCAACGAACATACATCAATAAATAATAATATTAATATAAATTAATTTATTATTAAATAATAGATTTGGATATTACAATGGAAATGAAGGCAGTATTGTAGGATACGACACACATAGTGAGGAGGTCCCTCACTTTGGAGTATATGTATTGTATTGTATGTATGTATCATGTGTTCATAAGCATGTGTGTGATGTGGACTGGACTCAAAAAGTGTCTGCACCCGGGTGAAGCCGGGCCGGGCTAGTAATAGATAAATCACTCCTTTTGTTCCTAAATAGTAAAGTGACTTATGCAATTGTTGATGTCTCATTAGAATAAAAATGTTCATGAAGAAATAAACGAAATGATGTAAACTGAAAATATAAACTGTAATCGATTAAGAAATACAAACAAATATTATCGATATCTCTATATAATCGGATATTGTAAGAACCGATTTATTTGACAGCATCCCTATTTCCCAATGTCAAATGGAACTTCTTAGTTTAGATAGGGTATAAAGCGTGTAAATAGGCTTTGTTGAAAATAAAAAATCTAAACCAGTACAACAAAAAATATAAGACGTCAATATCTACAACAACAGTAAAAACTAACAAATGTAAAATCAATAACAAATTATAGAGTTCTTTGATATAATTAGCCTTTGTATTTGAAAACGTTTAAATAGTAATTTTCTTGTCCCGCTTTGACGTTTCGGATATACAAAGTACAAACCGGCATTTGTAGTGCAGGTCATTTATAATTAAGTACAATGTTTTATGGGACTTCAATATAAAAATATTGTACGGAGTTGCAAAGAAAATGCTCTTTATGTGAAACACACAGGTGGTGCTAGCGCCAGCGGGTTAGTGGGTGGAGCTGACGTTTATTACAAGTAAAATTTCCAATGAAAACAAACAGACCAGCTGGCTGTTTGTTATTTGATTACTATCCAGGTCATGTCACCTTTAAAATTACATTTAAAGACATATTAACAATATTTTCTGGTTTAACAAAATATTTTTGCAACACATGCAAATTAGTTATGATTTCCAACAAAAATTTTGGAATAGCAATATATTCTGCATTGCAATTACTTTGAATTAATTTACAATTAAATTGTATGAGTGTTATTTTGTTTATTGACGTTATTGATAATTTTCAAATTAAGCAGTATAATTCAATAAATTTAAAACAGTACTAATATTTCTTTAAAAAAATATTTTATTTCTTTGACCACTCTGCGGCGTCCAAATAACATTTACGAGTACGATATCCGTCCATTGCTACATCTCTAAATCTTTTTGCAAGTCGCATTCATTAAAATGAAACCAAGTTGAAAGCAATCAGCAGTTTCTTTCAACATTCGCCGCTCGCTCCTGGCATAATAGCGTTATACAATTGGTAACATTCCGTGTCGGATATCCAGATTCCGTTGGCGAATATCTTTATCTTCAAATTTGGATGTTATTTCAATATTAGCTGAAATTTTTCGAAGCATTGCCTTTCAATGTTTGTTTTGCAAGAAAACGATATTGTTTTCTACTAAATGGTATTCAAGTAGCATCAACGCACATAAAGATGGCCAATGCAATACATATCGAGATATTCTGCAGGTACTCTTGCCTTGCACTACACTTGTCCTAGCTTCGGAGTGGTTTAATTGATTTCTTTAATGAATGTAGAGCGGAACATCCAACATCCGCTCCTCTAAACGGGGAAATTGGAACTTCCCATAAAAAGTCGTAGTGGACGGCTGTTGCTCCGAGACCAAGACCATTAACGCTGGTGTTCCACAAGGATCGGTGCTATCGCCTACACTCTTCATCCTGCATATCAATGACATGTTGTCTACCGACAGCATGCATTGTTATGCGGATGATAGTACGTGTGACGCGCGATACATCGGCCATCAGAGTCTCTCTCGAGGTTCCATTGAGGAAAGACGGTCTCAACTTGTGTCTGAAGTCGAGAGATCTCTGGGGCGGGTCTCCGAATGGGGTGAATTGAACTTAGTTCAATTTAACCCCTCGAAGACACAAGTTTGCGCATTCACTGCGAAGAAGGACCCTTTTGTCATGGCGCCGCAATTCCAAGGAGTTACTCTCCAAAGATCCGAAAGTATTGGGATCCTCGGCGTCGAAATATCAAGCAATGTCGACTTTAGGAGTCATTTGGAGGACAAAGCCAAACTGGCGAGCAGAAAGTTGGGTATCCTGAACAGAGCCAAGCGGTACTTCACGTCGGGTCACAGATTGACGCTCTACAAAGCACAAATCCGGCCCCACGTGGAGTACTGCTCTCACCTCTGGGCAGGTGCCCCAAAATACCAGCTCAACCCACTTGACTCCTTACAGCGACGAGCTTGTCGAATAGTCGATGATCCCAATCTTACGGACAAATTGGAACCGTTAGGACTGCGGAGAGACTTCGGGTCTCTCTGTGTGTTCTATCGTCTGTTCCATGGGGAGTGCTCCGAGGAATTGTTTGAGATGGTACCAACGTCGCCCTTCTACCATCGCACCACCCGTCACCGCAGCAGAGTTCATTCCTACCACCTGGAAGCGTACCGCTCCCGAACGGTACGTTTTCAGCGTTCTTTCTTACCACGTACGTGCAAGCTCTGGAATGAACTCCCTGCATCGGTGTTCCCTGAGCGCTATGACCTGTCCTTCTTCAAAAGAGGCTTAAAGAGAGTACTCTCCTTAAGGTAGGCAGCGATTTTGTTGTGCTGGACCCCTGGCACTGCGAAGTTCTCTGGGCAGCGGTAGCCGCTTACCATCAGGCGGGCCGCTAGCTCGTCTGCCTATAACGGCAATAAAAAAAAAAAAAAAAAAAAAGAAAAAAAAATACTAGGGTTATTAATTGGATTTACTAGGGTAATTAATAATAAGAAATAAAACTTTTATGTAGGCTAAATAAAAATATGGCATAGAGATGACAATGTGCCACTAAATTAATTGTTATTAATTCAAAAGACGGATACAAACACTTCAACTCGTGTTGGCGCGTCGCTCTTGCGTCAAGCGTTTTTAAACTAATATCATAAAGAGAAAAGATTTGATTGTTTTCATTGAATAGGCTTTGAAACTACTGGACCGATATGAAAAAATTGGTATATTTGTTAATTCAATTATTGGAACTTTGGTAATATGAAAAATAGTTAATGGGATAATTCCAAAAAATGCATCAGCACCAGAACCGGGACGGGCCGCTAGTCATGAATAAAAACGCCTGTCAAAAACGGTCATTTTAAGTTTTAATCTTTATTTAGAACTTAAAATTTTAAATTTTTAGATCTAAATTAAAATAAAATAACAGCTTAATAGTGTGAAGCGTATTTATGATAAATATAAGGTTGGGAGTACATGAACGGCCTATCTCACAGGTGTTTTTTGCAATGTATGGCGAGATGAGCATGCCATTAGCCTAGTTAGGTTTACATTTTAAACGCGATAAAAGAAGATAGATACTTTATGAATAACATACTGTTATTCTTACTGTCACAAAATAACACTTTTTATCTAACGTGCCGATTTATTTTACCAAGAAACAAACAATACAAGGTGGGATGATTTTTAGCAGGTGTATTGTAAGTAATAAGTCTACAGCTTTGATGTAGACCTCCTGAAAGCTATAATTTGATTTGTCCGGCTCCAAAACTACTGTATAATTAATAATATAATAATTTTGGGGAATCTTAAATTTAACATCGGTGCTATTTGCCATTTGTAGTAATAGGCTGTAATTATGCAATTGTGTGGTTAATATTAAATATTTTTATATTGAAAAGTAACACGGGAGTATGAATGGGCTTTTGACTCGATGATTGGTCTACTGAGTAATAAAGATTACAAAATGCCTGGACTTAAAATTGTTCCGACGTTATGGTTCTGCGGAACTATTAATTATAGGCCATCACACTATTAACAAACAATTATTTTTGCGCCTGAAACAAGTTTGAAGTGATAGCGTTTATCAACATCGTAGTCAACAATCTAAAAAGGGATATTTGTACCAATATTTTTCATTATTCACGCGAGTAAAAGAAACTAAAGGCTTTCAACATGTTCTATAAGAAATGAAATTAGGGTTTTTCTTATACCGATATGATAATAGCGACAGATTATTACCTGAATAATTCGGAGATCGATACTATTTATCCGTCCTGTTCGAAATCCATGTGTCGTGTATTTTCTATGTCGGATTAAAACCACAGCGTACGGTAGTAATTATGTTCTATGTAATTAAACCGGTAATTGCTATAATTAATATTATATTACCACCACAGCATGGTTGATTTACAGTGGTAATTGTAATTGTATTACTAAATTATACCTTGGCGTTGTAGTGTATATGTTACCGGAAATGTATGAAATTTAGGAATTGTATACATTTCCTAGGAAATGTATACAATTCCGAAGCTATTTAGGAAATGTATAAAATATTCTTTCAATAATTATTTTATACATACATATCCTAGGAAATGTATACATTTCCTAGGCATTGTATACAATTCCAATATCGTATTAGGAAATGTATACGAATAATGGTTTCTGTAATAAAACACGTTGTTCAAATGAGAGTAATATTTTTTATCACAGGTAACAATCATAGCGGTAAATTCTATAATACTCGTATCTTCATATTACCTATGTTACTAATTAAAAATAACCCTTCCGGTGTCCAAGAAGCTCATTTCGGGCTCCCTGTCAAGATTCATGTGACATTCTCCATTGTTCTCCAATGGTAGGTAGGTAGGTTAGGTTAGGTTAGGTTAGTTTATGTTGGGGGGGGTGCTATGTCGGGAACCTCCAAGTGGTGCACCCTGGGCAACGTGGGTCATCGTAGTTGCAATTTTGCAACTACAATGGCCGACGGCAAATATCCGACGGGGAGGGCAGGGGGTTTGGCGGTCGCTGTCTTTTGTCGCGGCCGCCTCCATCTGTCGTTTCTAGGTGGGGCCCATCTCAGGGCTACCCTCCGGTTCTGTCCCGGAGGTCTCGGCGGGCCCGGTGTGCGCTTACCCCGCCGCCGGGCGGGCTGTGGGAGTGTCCCTCCCACGGTCGCCGTCGTATATCGTAATCCGGTTGTGAGGTTTGTGGTCATGTCTCGCACTCCTGCCGGACCGAGGGTCTTGGCTTAACCGCCCGGACCGCGAGGGAGGATGCCTCTATAAAAAGTACCCCGAATCCCAAGCGGCGGCGCACCGCGAAGGGATGCATGGCTGATGGGCAGTTCAGTCTCTAGTGCGACCCCCGCCAGAGTACCGGCCGACCCTCTGGCGGGTTACGCTAGGCTTACCCAGGTACAGGGGGCACTGCCTGGGCGGACCTTCCTTTCCCCCATACTCGTGGGAACAACATGAACATTGATAATACAAAATCTCTCAAAACGGAATGTGCAGTAGTGGTAGAAAGGCTGCCTGACTCGGTTGCTCAAGCTTCCAGTCAGGCATCTTCGTTGATGGGACCGCCCGCGATGAGGACCGCGCCACCTCGTGAACTCGATACGGAGTCCGGGATGAGCAGCGACTCATCGCAGGCCAAGATAAGCCGCACTAGGCAACGGGGCTCCCGTTCTGCTGAAAAGCGGCCGAGGGCGAGTGATGGTGGTAGCACGGTGGAGACGGACTCACGTGCTGCCATCAAAAGAAAACAAAAAAAACGGCGGTCTTTAACTCCAGCGCGGAGCTCTTGCGTGGAGGACGACGCTATCGTCAGGGTGCAAGCGGCGTACGAGGCCGCTCTTGATGAGGAGCGTATTGCTGAGGCCGCCATGATGGAGGCAGATGAGGCTGAGCTGAGGAAGGCCAAAGAGTCCCGTCCATGGACGAAGCCGGTTCCTAGGGAACCAGCCCCGACTACCCGCAGTGAGGCCCTTATTAGAATGGCGGAGCGGCTTCAACATGTCTCTCGGACGTCCCGACATCTAAAGGGCACGTACGTACGGGACCTGAACGAGAGCGTGTCGGAGCTGCTGACGATCGCGCAGGAGCCGGCCTCTGCGGAGCTAGCTAAGGTCGAGGCGGAGAAGCGTGCCCTCCGGGAGAAGGTGACGGCGCTGGAGGCGGCCTTCACCGCCCAAGCGAAGATCTTGGAGGATCTGCTGGCTACGGTGCGGTCGCAGCAGCGGCCGGCGACTGAGTCGGTGGAATCCTCAGGGGCGGATCTAGTTCGGAACCAACTAGAAATATACATGGCGAAGGTAGACGCCAAACTTGAGGCGTTCGCCATGCGGCTGCCTCCAGAGCCTATCCTTAGGCCTCCGCTGGCTGCTGACCGGAGAAGAGCCCAGGCCGTCCAAAGGCCGCAGTCCCTTCTTGTTGCAGGGACACCGGGCACATCGTGGCCGGTCCTAGGGGGAAATAAGGAAAGGGTAGCCCCTGTAGCCGCCATGCGGCCTGCTGCAGTAGCCCAGCCAGTCGCGGGTGCACCAAGACCGCCAAAAGCGGCCCCTCGAGAATCGCGCAAGCGAAAGCGGGGGCACCGCAATCGCGCCCCGCCCAGAGAGTCGTCGCAGACACCGCGCCTGCCCCTTCAACCTGCCGCATCTATGGAGACTCCATGGACTGTGGTGGCTAGGAGGGGCAAGAAGAAGTCCCTGGTGGCTCCACAGCCAGCCCAGATCCCACGTAGGACTGCTCCCAGGCTCCGCCTCCCGCGCAAAGCCGCCGTCACTTTGACGGTGACGCCGCAGGCGTTAGAGCGGGGAGTGACGTATGCAGAGGTCCTACGTGAGGTCCAAAATAAAATAGACCTCGCCGGTCTTGGCATTACAGCCGGGCTGAGGCCGAGACGGACCGCCACCGGGGCTTACCTCTTTGAGGTGCCTGGGCCCGAGTCGGAAGCGAAGGCTGACTCCCTCATCGGGAAAATGAGGGAAGTTCTCTGCGGGTCGGAGGACGTTCGCGTTACCCGGCCCATCAAGACTGCGGAGCTGCGTGTCTCGGGGTTGGACGCCTCAGTCAACTCCGAGGCAGTCGCAGCAGCCATCGCGCGTCTCGGCGGGTGCTCTTCTGACGACATAAAGGTCGGGGACGCACGCGCCGAGCGCTCGGGCCTGAGCGCGGTGTGGCTCCGCTGTCCGGCTAAGGCAGCGGAGAAAGTGGTGAAGGAAGGACGTGTCCTAGTGGGGTGGGTGGCGGCGGGAGTGCGGCTTCTTGAGCCTCGTCCGATGCGCTGCTTCCGCTGCCTATACAAAGGGCACGTCCGAGTGCATTGCACCGACGAGTGTGACCGCAGCGGGCTCTGCTACCGCTGCGGTCAACCTGGCCATAAAGCCCGAGGGTGCTCCGCGGACCCGCACTGCACGCTTTGTGCAGCTGCCGGGAAACCCGCGGACCATCGGGTGGGCGGCAAGGCCTGCGTCGCCTCCTCGGTTCCGCACCGCTCTCAGCGCGGCGTGGTTGCCGAGGTTGTGGCGCGGCCGAAACCGTCCCGCCCCGAGACGATGGAGATCGCCCATACATAAATGGCGCTTAACTTCCTCCAGGCGAACATAAACCACTGTAAAGGAGCACAGGACATGCTTGTCCAGTCTCTGGCACAGTGGTCGATCCACGTGGCTGTGGTCTCCGAGCCATACTCTGTCCCTGCCCGCGACGACTGGGCAGGGGACCTTGATGGCTCGGTGGCCGTTATCACCCGGGGCGCCGCCGGCTCTCCGCCCTTCGAAAAAGTAGCGAAGGGTGCGGGATGCGTGGCGGTCTTGTTGGGAGGGGTGTGGGTAGTAGGAGTCTATTTCTCTCCCAACAGGTCCCAGGCGGAATTCGAAAGCTTTCTCGCGCGCCTGGGGGCCCTGGTGCAGCTTGACAGCCAGCCTCGCCCCGCGCTTGTAGCCGGCGACTTCAACGCCAAATCCTTGGCTTGGGGTTCGTCGGTGACTGACGCGCGGGGCGAGGCCCTGGAGGAATGGGCGATCTCCATCGGGTTGGTCGTCCTGAATCGGGGGTCGGAGAACACGTGCGTGCGGCACAACGGCGGTTCGGTGGTGGACGTGACGTTCGCCACCCCGGCCCTTGCCCGCCGTGTTCGGGACTGGAGGGTTTTGGTCGAGGAAGAGACGCTGTCCGATCATCTCTACATTCGGTACAGCGTCTCGACCTCCCAGGTCTCCACCCATCAGTCCGGAGGTGGTCCGACTGCCCGATTCACGGGCGGCCGACGTTGGGCCGCGAAGCGCCTCGATGTGGAGGCCGCGAAGGAAGCCGCCATTATTCAGGCGTGGCTCCCCGTACCGGATGGGCCGGTGCGGGTCGAGCAAGAGGCGGAATGGTTCGGGGTGGCGATGTCGCGAGTCTGCGACGCGGCCATGCCCCGGGTCACCCGCCTCCCAGCGAAACGCCAGGTGTACTGGTGGTCGGCCGAGCTCACTGAGCTGCGTGCGTCCTGCCAGGTCGCGCGCCGCCGACTCGCCAGGCACCGTCGTCGTCGGACACGTAGACCCGGCGACGACGAGCAAGGGCGGCACCTTCTCGACCTCCACAGAGAGGCGAAGAGAGCGCTGCGGGTGGCCATCGCGCAAGCGAAGGCCGCGGCGAACGTAGAGTTCCGGAGGTCTCTGGACAGAGATCCTTGGGGGCGTCCGTACCGTGTGGCGTTGAGGAAACTCCGCCCATGGGCGCCCCCACTGACACAGAGTCTCCGGACCGAACTTTTGGAGGACGTCGTCGCAGCCTTGTTTCCGGCCACCGAGGAGTTCACTCCTCCACCGATGGCGCCACGTCCACCGGCGTCATCGTCGTTGGTTTCGGCAAGGGATATCCCGGAGGTTTCGCCGCAAGAGCTAGAGGCGGCAGTGCTTCGGCTGCGGAGCAAGAACTCGGCCCCGGGGCTCGACGGGGTGCCCGGTCGTGTCTGGGTGCTGGCCGTCGAGTCGCTGGGTACGAGGCTCCGCGGCCTTTTCTCCGCGTGCCTTGAGCAGGGCATCTTCCCGTCGCTGTGGAAGACGGGCAAGCTTGTCCTGCTCCGCAAGGAGGGGCGACCTGCAGACTCGCCGTCGGCCTACCGGCCCATCGTGTTGCTCGACGAGGTGTGCAAGCTCTTTGAGCGCATAGTCCACGCGCGCCTCGTCGAGCATTTGGAGGACACGGGCCCGGACTTGGCGGACTGCCAGTTCGGGTTCCGGCGGGGCCGGTCGACAGTGCACGCGATTCTGCGGGTCAAGGCACAAGCGGAGCGTGCGGTGTCCCGGGGTAGGGTCGTGGTGGCGGTGTCTCTCGACATCGCCAACGCGTTCAACACCATGCCCTGGGCCTGCATCGAAGAAGCACTGCGGTACCACGAGGTGCCGCCCTATCTCCGGCGTCTGGTGCACGCGTACTTGTCTGACAGGTGCGTGGTGTATCCGGGCGCCAACGGGTGGCATCGCAGAGCGGTGTCGTGCGGTGTTCCGCAGGGGTCGGTTCTCGGCCCGCTCCTGTGGAACATCGGCTATGACTGGGTGCTCCGTGGTACCAACCTTCGGGGCGTCGCTGTCGTCTGCTACGCGGACGACACGTTGGTGACAGCGACGGCCAGGACATTCCAGAGGTCCGCCCTGCTCGCCTCGTTCGGTACCGGACTGGTGGTGGGCAGGATTCGGCGACTGGGCCTCACGGTGGCCCTCAACAAGACCGAGGCCGTGTGTTTCCACGGTCCTCGGTGTGGGCCTCCGCCTGGGGCCCACATCACGGTGGAGGGCGTGCGGATTCCCGTTGAGTCGAGGATGAAATACCTCGGTCTCGTCCTCGACAGTCGATGGGATTTCCGTGCGCACTTCGAGGAGTTGTCGCCGAAGCTGGTGAGGGCGGCGGGCGCACTGGGGCGCCTGCTGCCCAACACTGATGGTCCTGGCATCCCTTGCCGAAACTTGTATGCTGGAGTCGTGCGGTCCATGGCCCTCTACGGGTGTCCCGTTTGGGCCGAGTCCCTGGGCGATCGCTGCGTCCGCCTGCTGCATCGTCCGCAGCGCATGGTGGCGCAGCGGATTATCGGGGGCTACCGCACGGTCTCGCATGAGGCGGCCTGCGTATTGGCGGGAACTCTGCCCTGGGTGCTGGACGCAAAGACCCTCTCGTCGGCTTTCTTCCGACGAGAGGAGGCGTCCGGGCGTGGGCAGAGGTTGGTCCCCAGAGAGGTCGAGGCCATGTTGGCCTCCCTCCGCAGGACCGCCGTGGAGGAGTGGCGTTCCAGGCTGGAGAGCCCGAGTGCTGGCGTGAGGACCGTCGCGGCAGTGCGACCTGTCCTCGAGCAGTGGCTGGACAGGCGCCACGGTGCGCCGACATTCCGGCTGACGCAGGTGCTCACCGGGCACGGCTGCTTCGGTGCGTACCTGTGTCGCATAGCCGGAGCTGAGGAGTCCGCCGTGTGCCACCATTGTGGCAACTGCCGTGAGGACACGGCCCAGCACACGCTGGAGGAGTGCCCAGCCTGGGACGAGGAGCGCAGCGCTCTCATCGCGGTCGTGGGAAGCGACCTTTCGCTGCCGGCCGTGGTCGCCGCCATGGTCGGCAGCCGGAGGTCGTGGCGAGCCATGCTCTCCTTCTGCGAACGCGTCATGTCGCAGAAGGAGGGCGCCGAGCGGGATCGGGAGCAGACCGATCCCGCTCGTCGCCACAGAAGACGAAGGAGGCGCCGGGATGTCACCTAACCCGGCGCCGGAGAGGCCACGCGGGGCCGCCGTCCCTGCCTTGGCGGCCCCCGAGACGTGACGCAACACGCGTCTCATGCCGCGTCGCTTCAGCGGCAGTGCACATAGAGGCGGTCCCGGCGCGCTCTGTATCAACTGTATCCCGGGGCCGTCTCTGAAGTGCACCGATGGTGGCCGACGCGGGGTTTTTAGTCGGTATTTCGGCGCGTAGATTAACGGTAGGGACCCGACCCAGCGGCCGCCCGTCCACATCCACGGGCGGCACAACATCTTCGCTGGGCTCGGAAGGCGCCGGTGAGTCCGACACACCCTCGCCCCCTTCGGGGGTGGGATGGTCCGTAAAGGGATTTTCCCCGCGAGAAAAAAAAAAAAAAAAAAAAAAAAAAAAAAAAAAAAAAAGTTTATGTTGGGGTGCTATGTCGGGAACCTCCACGTGGTGCACCCTGGGCAACGTGGGTCATCGAAGTTGCGATTTTGCAACTTCAATGGCCGACGGCAAATATCCGACGGGGAGGGCAGGGGGTTTGGCGGTCGTTGTCTTTTGTGGCGGCCGCCTCCATCTGTCGTTATTTTAGGTGGGGCCCATCTCTGGGCCACCCTCCGGTTCTATCCCGGAGGTCTCGGCGGGCTCGGTGTGCGCTTACCCCGCCACCGGGCGGGCTGTGGGAGTGTCCCTCCCACAGTCGCCGTCGCATATCGTAATCCGGTTGTGAAGTTTGTGGTCATGTCTCGCATTCTCACCGGATCGAGGGTCCTGGCTTAAACGCCCGGACCGCGAGGGAGGATGCCTCTATAAAAAGTACCCCGAATCCCAAGCGGCGGCGCACCGCGAGGGGATGCATGGCTGATGGGAAGTTCAGTCTCTAGTGCGACCCCCGTCAGAGTACCAGCCGACCCTCTGACGGGTTACGCTAGGCTTACCCAGGTACAGGGGGCACTGCCTGGGTGGACCTTCTTTTCCCCCATACTCGTGGGTTTCAATATGGAAAATCTTTTAAAACAAACACAAACCAAAGACGTAGTGGGTGAGACAGTACCTAGGGTACTCGGTGAGCGATTGGGCGTGTTGTCGGATTCGGACAGTGCGACCAGTGTTATGAGTGTGGCGAGCGGTAGCAGCGTGAACTCAAAACGTTTACGCAAACGCCCGAGGGAGGTCGCAGACTCAGGGTCAGACTCGGCCCTTAGCGACACAGCGGTGCCGGCCCCCAAGGTTGGTGCCAAAAAAGGAGGCAGAGGTAGGCCCGCTACCACCGGCAAATATGCCGGTATCGGCCTATCCAGGCGCGAGGCTGCGGCTGCAATGAAGGCCGCAGCGGCCGCCGCAAAACTAGAGGAGGACGAGCGGCAGATTGCGGCTCTGACGAAAAGGGTGACGGAAGGGAGAGTCACCCGCCTGTTGGAGTCGTCGTCTGCCGTTTCGGATATGGAAGTCGAGGCAGAGGAGCTACCTGCCTCCGACTTAAACCAAAGAGTGGCTGACGCGGTTGCAGCCATAAAAAGGGTGAGCAAGGTCTCAAAGGGCCTTAGCGGCTGCAGCCAAAAGGCATTGAAAGAGGCCACGACCTCCATTCTGGAGAGTGCGCAGGTGCTTCTGACCCGCACCACTACCGAAGAGACGGCGCTGCTGCGGGCCCAGAATACAAAGCTCGCAGCGCAAATGGCGGAGCTCCGCAAGGAGCACGAGGAGCTAAAGGCGGAGATGGCCAACTTCCGCCGCGAGCACCTCAGGCGGGAGGTGGGCCTTCCGCAGCCAACGCCGCAACCACAACCACAGCTGCCGTCGCAGGAGACGGAGTTGACTCGCCTGATCCGTAAGGAGATGGCGAGTTTTAACGCGCGCTTCTCTGTGCTTGAGGGGAGGATCTTACGTCCCCCCCTAGCTGCAGACCAACGCAGCACACCGGCGCCGACGTATGCAGCTCAAACCGCAGTGCCCCGTGCCGCCCAACCGGCACAAGTGGCTGCTGCCACAAATAAGAGGACTGTGCACACTGCCGCCCCGCAAAAGGAAACTGCGGGGCCTAAATCAAACAGGCAGTCGAAAAAAGAGGCAAAACTGGCCAAAAAGACAGGTGCTACGGCTGGTCCGCCTGCGCAAACTGCAAGGCCAGTAACGCGGGAACCCGCCCCTAGACCTGAGGCGGAGTGGACGGTTGCGGGCGCCGCTAAAACATCCAAAAAGGCGCGCCAGCAAGCTAAAAAGCAGGCCCAGAAGCAACAAGCGGCAGCCAAGCGCCAGACCGCGAGGCTCAGCACCCCCCGCTCTACAGCAGTTGTTCTTACACTGCAGCCGGGGGCGGAGGAGCGGGGCCTTACATATGCCAAGATCCTGGCAAAGGCGAAAGCCGAGATTTCGCTGAGTGATCTTGGCATTACGGGTATCCGGTGCAAGAATACTGCTACCGGCGGTCGACTTCTGGAGGTATCGGGAACAACCAGTGGTCCTAAAGCAGACGCCCTCGCTGATAAGCTCAGGGCGTCTCTTGGGTCGGATGACGTTCGAGTGTCCAGGCCAACCAAGTGCGCAGATCTGCGCATTTCGGGCCTGGACGACTCCGTCACGCAAGAAGAGGTCGCCGCTGCCATCTCGACGGCCGGAGGATGCCCGCTGGACCAAGTCAAGGCGGGCACGATACGCCGGGGTGTCTCCGGTCTCGGGACAATTTTTGTTAGCTGTCCCGTAGCGGCGGCCAAAAAGCTTAAGGACAAACGGCTGCTGGTTGGATGGGTCTCGGCGCAGGTCACGCTCTTGGCGCCCAAGCCCTATCGGTGCTACCGCTGTCTTGAAGAGGGACATGCGGGGGCACGGTGCACCGCTGGGGTAGACCGCAGCCAATTGTGTTTCCGCTGCGGTCAGCCCGGTCACAAGGCTGGCACTTGCACTGCCACGCCGCACTGCGTCATCTGTGCGGCATCTGGCAAGCCAGCCGACCACAGAACCGGGTCAAAGGCCTGCGCCAGGACCAAGAAGACGAAAAAGGCAAGGAGACAGCCGGCTCATCCACCGGCTAGTGTCACAGAAATGACAAGGATGGCAACCAGCTCCTCGCAGCCGGTTCACCCGCCGGTTGCGGCAGAACATCCGCAGAGGGCTGGGGAGGAGACAACGGCCATGGAAATTCAATAATGGCCCTACGTCGTCTCCTCCAAGCCAACATAAACCACTGCGCCAGGGCTCAGGATCTCTTGCTCCAGAGCATGGCGCAGTGGTCGATCGATGTGGCAGTTGTCGCCGAGCCGTATTTCGTGTCACCCAGGGATGACTGGGTGTGCGACACGAACCGCTCGGTGGCACTGCTCATGAGGTCTGCCGCCGACACCCTTCCCTTCGAGGCCGTCACCCGAGGGCGGGGCTATGTCACGGCAGTTTGGGGTAATGTTATGGTCGCGGGGGTGTATTTCGCCCCCAGCCTTTCTCTCGCCGACATGGAGGTTATCATTTTGGAGTTGGGCACGGTCGTCAGTCGTAGCCGTCCTCGTCCCGTGATCGTCCTGGGGGACTTCAACGCCAAATCTACGGCTTGGGGTTCCCCGGCTACGGACGCGCGGGGCGAGTTAGTGGAGGAGTGGGCGGTCGAGCAGGGCCTGCTTCTCCTGAACCGGGGTTCCGTGCAGACGTGCGTGCGGATGCGGGGCGGGTCGATAGTGGACCTGTCTTTCGCTAGCCCCGCTCTCGCGCGCACCGTCCAGGACTGGCACGTCCTGGAGGGGGTGGAGACGCTGTCTGATCATCGATATATTCGATTTAGCGTCTCCGCCCAGACCTCGGTTGGGCCGGTCCAAGCAGCCCCGGTGGGCGTTGGAGACGGCCCGCGTTGGGCACTGAAGCGGCTGGACAGGGAGGCTCTCCTGGATGCCTCCATCGTCAAGGCCTGGCTGGACTCTCCAGACAGGCCATCTAACATCGACGAGGAGGCGGAGTGGTTCCGGGAGAGCATGTCGCACATCTGCGACGCTGGCATGCCCCGAGTCCGGCCGTTACCATCTAGGCGCCAAGTGTACTGGTGGTCGCAGTCGATCGCGCAGCTGCGCATCGCTTGTGTGCAGGTGCGACGCCAGTACACAAGGTGCCGAAGAAGAAGACGCCGCCGCCCCTTTACAGCGGCGGCCGAACAGGAAGAGGCGGAACTGTACAATCGCTACAGAGAAGCGAAGAGCGCCCTCCAGCTGGCCATTGTCCGGGCAAAGGCCCAGGCCAACGAAGAGCTGCTGGAGACTCTGGACCGAGAGCCGTGGGGACGCCCCTACCTTATGGTGCGGGGCAAGCTGCGCCAACGGGCTCCCCCACTGTCCCGGAGTCTCCAGCCACAGCTGCTGGAGGAGGTGGTGTGTGCGTTGTTTCCGTCGAGACCGGAGAACACACCACCGGCTATGGTTCCGCCTCGCAATGTGCCCGACGCGGAAGACGACATTGACGACGACGTGCCCGAAGTGACCCGGGTAGATCTGAGAGTGGCGGTGGCTCGCATCAGGAACACCGCCCCAGGGCCCGACGGCATTCCAGGCCGTGCATGGGTCCTGGCCATGGAGGCTCTCTGGCCCCGACTAGCGGGGCTCTTGAGCGCATGTTTGGAGCGGGGCCAGTTTCCAAGCCGGTGGAAGACCGGAAAGCTGGTCCTGCTCAAGAAGGAGGGGCGCCCCGCAGACTCACCATCTGCGTACAGGCCCATCGTGTTGCTGGACGAGGTGTGCATGATTTTCGAGCGAATCATCGCTAGCCGCCTCGTCCAGCACATGACCAGGGTGGGCCCGGATTTGGCGGACAACCAATTTGGTTTCCGCCAGGGGCGCTCCACGGTGGATGCCATCATGCGCGTGAGGGTCCTCGCGGAGGAGGCAGTCGCCCGGGGTGAGGTGGTTTTGGCGGTGTCGCTCGACATCGCCAACGCTTTTAACACCTTGCCCTGGAGTATCATCCGAGAGGCACTCCGGTACCACGGGGTGCCGCGCTACCTCCAACGCATTGTCGGGGCCTATTTGTCGGAAAGATCGGTGGTGTACCCGGGTCGAGAAGAGTGGTGTCGGCGAGAGACGTCGTGCGGCGTTCCACAGGGATCGGTGTTGGGGCCGCTCCTGTGGAACGTGGGGTACGACTGGGCTCTGCGCGGTGCGCTTATCCACGGCGTCGGCGTCATTTGTTACGCCGACGATACGCTAGTTACAGCGCGTGGAAAGTCGTACCGGCAGGCGGCCATACGCGCGACTGCTGGTGTCGCGCACGTCGTGGGTAGGATCCGGCGGCTGGGCTTAGAGGTGGCGTTGCACAAGTCTGAGGCCCTGTGTTTTCACGGGCCGAGGACGAAGCCGCCTCCGGGGTCCAGCATAATCGTGGGAGGAGTCTCCATCGCTGTCGAGTCGACGATGAAGTACCTTGGACTCGTCCTCGACAGTCGATGGAACTTCGGGCCGCATTTTACACGGCTCGCCCCCCGGTTGATGGGCACCGCTTCTGCGCTCTCGCGCTTGCTGCCCAACCTGGGGGGGCCCAACTCCTCCTGCCGGAGGCTCTACATGGGGGTCGTACGGTCGATGGCGTTATACGCCGCGCCAGTGTGGGCGGACTCCCTGACGGCCCGCAACGTCGCCGCGCTGCGAAGGCCGCAGCGCGCGATGGCCGTCAGGATCATAAGGGGATACCGTACGATCTCCTTTGAGGCAGCGAGCCTCCTAGCCGGATCCTCGCCCTGGGACCTCGACGCAAAGCTCCTCACGTCGCTCTATTGGTGGCGTGTGGAGGCGGTCGAGAGGGGCGAGCGCCTGGTGCCTCGAGAGGTAGAGGCACGCAGGGCACAGCTCCGCCAGGTCCTAGTGGCGGAGTGGAAGACGCGCTTAGCGCTACCCACGGCGGGGCACGCCGCTGTAGCGGCGGTAAGGCCCGTTCTAGAGGAGTGGCTCAACAGGAGCCACGGCGCCCTAAGCTTCCGGCTGACGCAGGTGCTAGGCCGGGAGCCGACGTCCCAGTGCCACCATTGTGATGATCGCCGCGACGATACGGCGTTGCATACGTTGGCGGAGTGCCCAGCTTGGGCCGAGCAGCGCCGTGACTTGGTCGCGGCCGTTGGTGCTGCGGGAAACCTCTCGCTTCCGGCCATTGTATCATCCATGGTCGGGAGCAAGTCAGGGTGGAGAGCTGTCGCCACCTTCTGCGAGGCCGTCATGCTCGCAAAGGAGGTGGCGGAAAGGGAGAGAGAGGCTGCCTCCTCTCTCCCCTCCCGCAGCAGACGCACTGGGCGTCGTAGGGTGGCAGATTTCCGGCCACCGTAGGGCGCGGCCTGTGGACGGCAGACTCGGGGCGTCTTGCCGTCCGACCAGCAGCAGGCCTTGAGGCGGCGGCGTCGTGTTCCGCGCGCGCCTCGTAGTGGAGTCCTGCGGCCGGGGTGACGGCCGCAGTGGGTGACGGGGCCCGCCTGACTATGGCGGGCCAATACCCGTCGGGGGGTTGCGACGAATGCTTCGGCGATACCCGACCCTCCGACACACGGGTACATGAGGAACACGGGTTGGTTTTTAGTCAGTAAGAGTCTGACAGTCCCCTCCGCGCCTCCCCCGGGCGGAGGATGTCCACGAGGATTTTCCAACCCGATACGAAAAAAAAAAAAAAAAAAGTTTATGTTAATTAATATCTTAAATACTTACATTTACTTACATTTCCGATTACTATTTAGGAAATGTATAGATTTCCTAGGAAATGTGTCTAATGTAATTTATTTTACACATTTCCGGGCGATTTTAGGAATTACATACATTTCCTAGGAATTGTATACAATGACGGATTACACACATTTCCGTTAACATATCTACATACATAAAACCCACTAAAACGTCAATTTCTATTTGGTATTTTTGTAGACTACACCGCTCCTAGTCACTGGCAGTCATGATTATTGACAGCAGCACGCACATAAAAGCCACCGGAACCCAAAGCACGGTTTCTCTATAGTAAAAACAGTTTTTTAATCTGATACAAAGAAAATGAACTTAAAAGAAATAACACGTTTTTAAAATGCATGCGTCATCCAATAATATCCTATGCCACTCAAATGCCACAGTTAAAATAGAAAATTCGCAGTTGTTATTGGATATATGTTGAAAATGTTAAGGAATGTCAGAAATATTGATATTTCGACCGGATACAATTAGTGATCCGATGCAAAAGCATTTTTTTTCGTTGTACATAAATACGCATAAAGTATATATGTACAGTGTACACTTTCCGATATGATTGAATGGAACAAAACAGGTGTAATGAGTTTTCGAATTTCCGTTTACATACAGTTCATGTTTGATTTTGTTTATACGTGTCATTCAAACTCAAAGATGTAATAAGCTGATTTAGTGTAAATATCGACTTAATCGCAAATCCAATGTTATCGAAACATCTAATAGGAACTGCTAAGTAGATTGATCAAGATGCAATTTAGCCGATCTTATAATGCACTTTCCACCTATCGTATCAAGGAATCTTTCTCGTCAGCTTCATCTCGATAAATTTACTTTGTGTACAATACGACTTGCTTTCACGATCCCACTTGAGGGCGAGCGGCGACGCTCTGCACCCGGTAATTATCGAAATGGATCATTTCTTAGCAACGTGTGTTTCTTCGCCACTTTCATTTCCTTAGGGATGTGACGTATCTCTCCTATTTAATTAATGAGTTTGTGTCGTAGACATACGTACTTGTAAAGGGGCTTTTACGTTTATATTATACAATATGATAGAATTACCTACGAATAACAGTTTAAAACAAGGTCGTATATATAAATTGTTATAAATGTAAGTTTTAAGTGGAAAATGTTTAGAAACTCAGTAAACATATAAAGATGTGTTAAAAGTACATTTGTTGTCTCTCATCTCATTTTATATTCATTTAAGTATTTATAGTTCCAATTTATTTAATAATCTGTTTTAAAAACAATTTAAAATTATATATTTATTGACTATTTTTTGAAAATTCAAGAAAAATAAATCGTTCAAAGAATCTAAGTAGGTAAGACTACGTGTTTTCGTACGATAGATTCGATCGTTTCAATCAAATTGGTTCATGGCTGCAGTCTAATAGACATACACCGTACCTTATGCATGAAGGCTTTGAAATTTCTGTTTCACTTTTAACATGAATGAGACCCAATTACATTTGTCAATGACATTTCGAGGGTGAACCGTTTATGCGATCATCCTATTATTTCACATTACCTTTTAGTTTACTTCAACCTTGCATTAAAGAATTACTAAGTTGTTATGTGGGGATTCAAGTAGAATCCCATAAATGAATTTATACATTACAGTTAGTGAAGGAAGCACCTTTGTTAGTACAAAAACCCTAGTGGGTTTTACACTATATTTTTTGTTCGGTTTGTCGGACTGAGTGGTTAATGGAGAAAGAAATGTAGATAAGTATTGCAAGTTTACTTGAAGTTGCGCTTAATTATTCATTTAACATTTCTCGGTAGTCTGTTGTGTTATGCGACTATGCAAAATTGAGTTCATTTAGCTTGAAGATGTAATAAAATACTTTATTTAGTACTTTTATATCTATAAAATATAATCATGTGGGAGAACGAATTATCATTCTTATCCATTAAAACGTCAATAATGGCTGTATAGGTTGATGAAATTTTAACTCGCACTATTAAGTGCTTGATTCGATTTCCACGCCGAATGTTGTACTTTTTGGTTATAGTTTTCTTTTTTATTAATCCCATACGGGTTGGCCGGGGTTGGAATTTGTGCCTGATATGGCGAGAGGCTCACCCGCTGGCTCTTGGCTCGGAAATGAAATTAAGCTAAATATGGCATTAGATACACATCTGCATATCATCTGGGGTACGCGAGTATTTGTTCTTAAAAGATTTTGTTTATACTAAATACTTATTAGTAATATCTTTGTTGAACAGAACACCTCGGTACTGGAGAACCACCACTGGCGCTCGGCCATCAGCTGCGTAATCGAGAGTGGCATCTTCGACGACCTGCAAGACGAACGCCCACGAATTGAGAAGCAGATCAGCTCCTTGATCCTGGCCACTGACATCACGCGCCAGCAGGAGTATCTCAGCCAATTCAAGGTGAGTACTGTTGATAGGAATACATTGAGTAGCAAGTTGGAGAGAGTTGAGCTGCAGGCATCAACATAATAAGTAAATATATTATCTACCAACAATATTATTTTGACGCATTGGCTGCGATGTCTGTAGGAAGGAATTAGTACACCTAGTTAAGCCGGGATAATAGGAATTTCAAAATGTCTTTTTATTGAACTCCAATTGATTCGCTAGCTGAAGTAAACGAGCTTTGAATGCACTCAAACCGGCCCGGCTTCGCTCTGGTGCAGAGATTTCTTGAATCATCTTCATACCAGAAATATCTTATTTCCCATGTTACCTTTTGTATATTTAAACTTAACCTAAGTACCATGCAGACCTCTTCACGTTCTTTTCCATCTTGTCCGCTATTTTAAAGTTCATAGGAAACAAATATACACACATCTGTTCTACGTTAGAGGCAAAGATATCCGCGTTATAAACAACAGTGTTGTAAACAATGAACTTTACAAAAAAATACCTCGTATATTGAAATGAAACGAGTTTTTACGGTCACGGGGCGGACCACGAAAGTAATCGAAAGGGACGGAGACAAATACAACAAATCAAAAACCATGAAAATCGATCCAGCCATTCCCGAGTTTTAAACATTCGAACAAACGCGACTTTGTTTTTATATTATTAAGATTTCTTTGGGCACATATTAAAATTACACTGGTTTTCTTGACATTTTAGCTTAAACTCCTAACAGTTTTTTGTTTAGGGGTGTTTTTAACCGACTTCAAAAAAAGGAGGAGGTTCTCAATTCGACTGTATGTTGTTTTTTTTTTTTTTTTTTTTTTATGTTTTTATAATTCTCACTACGTTAAGATTTTTAAACTCATCAGAAGCTCTGGGGAGCCATACAGGATTGTTATATTTCTCAAACGGACAAACATTCAACATACTTGAGATTCCTCTCGAGTATAAGTAAGTTTACGTCATAACTAACACACTCATAATAATTGCATGAAATAAACTCTATCGGGAAACACAAGCCTCCAACAAATAGATACCGTTCGAATGTAGGAGCTAAATTATGCATATTTTGCTTCTTACTTTATTATCCTTAAATCAGAGATAAATTAGTAATTAATTACTGGAAAATTGAATTTTAAAATGTAATATTTTGTATTTCCTGGTATCGTCGGGTCTTTGCTATGTAACTAAAAAATAAATCCTTTTAAGAAACTTACGAACTAGCAGCGTGGCTTGTAAGAGTCTGCAAAAAATACTTCTTTGTGGAATTAGTTTGCATAAGTCTTCAGGGGACGGGTATTACGTACAACTTTCTACTTGTACGTTAAATACAGATGCGGGAATAAAATAATTCCTATTTATATAAGAGCCACTGGGAAATAGAAAGAACTTCCTTCAAACAAACAACACTTTAGGGTATTTAAACAAGACTTTTATTAACTGCCTGGGTGGCGTAGTTGTACCACGGTATGACTACAAAGCTGAGGTCTCGTGTTCGAATCCTGGGTAGGGCAAAGTGATATTTGGTTTTTCTATTCATTATCAGCCCAGAGTTAGTAATTTGTGCCTGAAATGGGGATAGGCTCGCCCCCTATCACATCATGGGACGGAACATACAAGGAAAAATGTAGATGACCTGGTGGCGCCTCCGCCTACCCCTTCTGGGATAAAGGCGTGAGTTTATGTATACATGTATGTAGTATGTACTTTTATTAATACTCTAAAGATATTATTCACAATAGACCTTTACTCGACGAGAGCAAGGACTGTTGAGAGTCCTTGCTCTCGTCGAGTGCTAGTGCTTTTCTTGCTATGTTCCCAAGCACCCGCTCCACCATTTTTATGTTTAATTATAATTATTATTTAATAAATACCTTAAGGAAAGAGATATTTCTTGGGGACCTGGTTTACATGCATATGGCCTTAGCCTCTTATTGTGATGAATTAATAATAACATAAGCTAACACTTGCTTGAGGTAATAGACATAGAGCTCGTGGCCGCCAGACTTTAGCCATTATATAAAAGCTGAAAATTTGTCTGCGCATGCCTCTGACATAGGCATTACACGATCAGCTAATAAGAAGTTCCAATCGCGTCGGCTTTATTTAATGTGGCTTCAACTACATTAATTTATGTGGAATTAATTAATTAAGACATTTAATTAATGCCTTATGAAGATTTTGTAACCAACCTTTTTTCTTTGCGGTCCAGTGTACTTGTAAATTATGATAATATTAGCGACCTCATGAGTCTAGTGGATTTGTCTTTATGTTTTGATATAGTGTGTATTTTTAACTTAGAGAAAGAGTAAAAAGGATATAGCTGCCGTTACCATACTAGTATCCCCTAAATACATAACAAAGTAATTGGAAACTCGTATGTTGGTTCTGAAATGCGGTTAGAAAAATAAATTATAGTGGTAGTAAATTTGTACGTGCGGAATACTTGTTGCGACGCGTGCAAACGTCTGTTGTTCAAATATTCCGATTACACTTAAATCCGGGAGAATTGCAAACAGTTTCAATTTTTAGCAGCTCGCTTACACTTAGATAAGACTTTGCTTAAATACGAGTATAATACAATCCGAATTAAATCTAAATGTTATTGAAATAAAGCCATTTAATTTAATCGCTTAATAAAACTACAAAGCATTTAAGATCAAGGAATATTAGAATGGAATTTAATTTGTGAAAATTACTAAAATATCATACTTATACTCGTATAATAATTATACATCTACGGATAACAATTTCGAGGGGTTTCATGCTCTGTAGTAGAATTTATGCGTATGGATTGTGTACCTAGATATTCTGCTTGTCGCAGTTTTCAGTATTTTTTCACGTTTTCTTTTTTCGACATGTGGGTAATTAAGCTCCTTTTGGTGCACCGACTCAACGTTGAGACACTTTTTGTACCGTGTTCTGTACTTTCATATCCTTCCTTTTTTACTCCCTGTGTGTTTTAAACGGCTGATCGAATGAGAATGTGGAGTGCCAATCTACACTAAATCTAGTGAGATTTATAACATTAAACATCACGTGATCAAAAAGAACATTAATCGTTGATTAGTTCGCTCATATACAATATACAGTATACATACAGGGTATATCAAGACCGCGACCGAAAACGAAGCCAGGTGGTAGTATTAGTGATATCAAACACAATGCAAGTAAAAATTTCACAAAAAAAATGGTCAACTTTTTTTTGTATTTTTTTACTTATCGTCGTATTTGAGTGATAATACATAGTTTTTCTAAATTTATGACGTACACCGCTTTATTTTTATACACGCAATGGCACGTAAGTGTTTAAATTATTTTTTTTGCAAAAACTTGGTATTTACCCCCCAAACACGATGATTTTTAAAATACTGTAAAAAAAAAATCCATGGCTGATTTTGCAAAAAATTTAGTTGCATTGTGTCTGTAACCGCTAAAACTACCACCTGGCTTCGTTTTCGGTCGCGGTCTTGATATACCCTGTATGTATGTATGTATATTGCAGAATTACTAATAAATCCTTCCCTATTACCGTTGCTTTATTAAAGAAATGATTTTAACGTAGACAGTTATTTATTTTTGAATCAAATCAGAAATGGTAGATGTTTAAATATTATATAATAGAATATAATTCATGTCTATGAATTATATTCTACGACGCGTAGTCACTACCTTGTCTTGAGACGCAGTAATGGCCGTAATGATTTCCCTTAAATCAAAGGTCCTTTGATACAATTTTATTACAGCTTTCAGCCGAACCGATAGAAAACTCGCGGCATTGCTGAAGCTTTTATTATGATTTTAAGTAAAATTTTGTCTCTGTTTATAAAAAAACAGATTTAAACCATCGCATTTCCAATACCTATGCCATTGATATATTCTTTACTATCATGGCATTGTGAAACTTTGCTGTTATTTTAAAGACTTTGTGTTTAGGAGAAAGCGATTGTGATTTATGCTATTTAAAAGGATGAAAGAATCATTAAATAAGTTTCAAAAATAAATAGATCTAAAATAAAATAATTTTTAATAAAAAATAAAAACCGACTTCAAAGTGCTACTACAAAGTAACAAATAATATATATTTCATAGTGCTAGTACACAATGATTAATGTTCTTATTGACTTGACTAGCTAACAAATCTTAAATACGTAATATTTTGAAGGCGGGTCGCTAAGTGTCGAACATGTACCTACGCCTTACGCTTAACATTAATTTGTTTAAGAAATTCTAGCGAAAAACACGCATTATTTACACGGAATATTAATTTGTCTTAATATATCAGGCCGTAATCGTCCACTGTTGAGCATGGGACACAACATACCCTTTCTTGTACTTAAATGCCTTTATGTCATGCAGGTTTCCTGACTATGGTTTAAATATATCACTGTTAAAGAGTTTGGTAATTGAATATCATCAACACACAAGTGACTCCGATAATTCCAGAGGTGTATACCCTGGAGTTATAACCGAGACGGTGATCAACCGTCTCGTGGATCATATCTAGATAATTATCAACAGGCTACCACACACATGTAAGACACATAGAAATTCTATCAAAACTTCAATTTTATACGTTGGATTAGCACATTATATTCATTTTTGTTTAATTTACTTACGTGCCTTTCTGAGCCAAGATTGCAGGATCTACATGTAATATTAAATGGTGTAACATTTGCTTAAATTTATACGTGTTTGTTATTTAGCGACCCGCCTTCAAAATATTACGTATTTAAGATTTGTTAGCTAGTCAAGTCAATAAGAACATTAATCATTGTGTACTAGCACGATGAAATATATATTATTTGTTACTTTGTAGTAGCACTTTGAAGTCGGTTTTTATTTTTTATTAAAAATTATTTTATTTGTCCCTTTTTAGTTTTCATAGGCATCGTAATGATGAGAAAGGTGATCATAATATAATCAAAACGTAGTCTTTAAAATTTACGAATCCTTCAGACCAAACATGATATTATTGCTGTGAAATTATGAGAAGATTGTAAGTCATTATAATCATGATATCCGCTATTGTTAGACACTGACCAGGTCGGATTCTCTTTAGTTTACGTCGGTAATTTACGTATCTATTTCTCTCACTCTCCCTCTTCTTCACCTACTGTTTATAGTAAAACTTTTATATTGAAAACGGATATTAATTGTATCTTTTACCTACCCCCCCTACACTCCTTTCCCCTTTTAACCCCCCCTTTGTAGTAATACACTTATACTGAACCAGGTGCAAAAAGAATTATTGCCGTACCGTTCAATTTTGAGGAGTTCTGTTCTTCAGGTCCGAAGATATTCATCAGGTCATCACCATGTTTTAATGACACCAATCTAACATATCATACTTGTCGACAAAATTATTATTTTTTTAATCGTTTAAGTACTGCCACAGATATTGAGTATTTCATTAGTATCAATTTTCTCCCCCCCCCCCCCCATACACCCCTTCTCCCTTTTAACCCCCCCTTTGTAGTAATACACTTATACTGAACCAGGTGCAAAAAGAATTATTGCTGTACCGTTCAATTTTGAGGAGTTCTGGTCTTCAGGACCGAAGATATTCATCAGGTCTTCACCAATTTTTTATGGTACCAACCTAGTATATCATGCTTTCTGACAAAAAAGAAATTTTTAAAATCGGATCCCAAATACCAGCGTAATCGAGTAACAAATATACAAAAAAAAAAAAAAAAAATTCAGTCGAATTGATTACCTCCTCTTTTGAAGTCGGTCAAAAATTAGATTCGTGAAGATTTTTGAGTATACATTTCGTTCGTATTTGAGAACGCATTCCCGAAAATACACGCTTTAGTTTTAGCTGAGACCGATTACACAACTGTAGGCTTCATCGCATCAGAGTAATTAGCAAGCAGGCAACTTAATGTTCTAATGGAATTATATTATTTTTCGCCAATATTTTTGAATTTCATCCCAAACTTTGATGTAACAAAGTAGTTTTAGTCTTTATTATACAATAAGTAGGATGTCATACAGTGATGTATTGCCTATTGCACGTGGCACCGTGTCATATGCTTGGGAATCGATGGTTTTGAAGACTCTTTACCCTTTTGTATAAGTGTACATCAAGAAAAGTGGTTACTTTTACGGGGTTGCGATTGAATCACTTTGTATAGTGGGGCCTTGCATATTGCTGCTACACTCTATAATAAATTGCTTCACTTCCAGACTCTTTGTAATATATTGTTGCACTTAAAATACGGGTAATAAATACTATGACAGCCAGATGTATAGGTACGGACTTTAATAGCATTTGTCATTAAGGCAAGTTTTCCACTTTCATATACGGTAGTTGCTATTCGGGTAGATATAAATAATTAATAAATTCATTCAAGTTTTTGTATGACTAAATAGTAGCGTTTAAAGCTTAACGATATATTCACAAGCACTTCATTAAAGCGCTTCCAATTCAAGTCCGAACAAATAGAAGTTATGGCACATTTGAATAATGGATGCCGATAACGCGCCTTTTTCAAATTATGTCGACTCAGCATATTCGCGTGTAAGGTACAGAAAGAAAATAATACTGAAGAACTTTTTAGATGGTCCTTATAAATAAAAGTCGGTGGAACCTCGAGGTCGCAGAATAAAATGAATAAACAGTAACTTGCCATACACGCATAGATTTATGCGATGAATGCGTCTTAGATTTCATTCTTGATTTCACACACAAAATCTTAGGTATCAGTTTTGACTCTGATTTTTTTGTAAGCCGTTCACTAAAGTATAAGCAGCAGGCGAGCATAGCTCTGTTTATTCTCGCCATACGTTAGCTGTTTTAAACTGTAATCTTATGCTTAGAAAAAGAACACTTACTACCGCTTAAAAGTATTTGCGCATCTAGTTCAACGGTGATTTGAATAAAAATTAAACAAAATTAAGTTAGTTGGTACTATAACATGTTTTTGTAGTTAGTAATATTTAAGTTACATTACATAAATCCAACAAACGTTATGTTTTAGAAATAGTTTCCTTAAATGTACCTATACATATATTTTCATTATTATACCCATACTCTGTAACATTTGCCCAAAATTTAAGCATCCTATCGAGTAATTTTTATAAATCTTTGATTTCTGGTGCTCTTAGATTTTGATTGCGTCGCGTCGGCTCATTAATGTTATGTAATTTTATTCAGCTTTAGTTGTCTTCCGTGGATGTCTATTCCATTAGAAAAACAGTTAGCCGTTTTTTCGCGATATTTTTAAAGTCGCAGTTATTTCATCGTTACTTTTTGCTTTTTTGTACAAACTGACGATCAATTAACACATTTCAATGATTAACTATTTTGTTTTCACCATTTTCATGCAGAACGACAGTAAGACGTTTATTTTTTACAACCAAAGTGCTTATCAAAATTAATGTATGTGACTCGTTTGTAGAGTAGGCCCGTGCCCTGCAGTGGGACGTATATGGGCTGATATAAATATAGACTGTTGGGTGTATTTATTTATTTAATGACAGTATGACAGCTATAATACGGGCTTTGTATATAAATTAAAAAAAAAATGTATGCTCGAATATTATAAATATGTCAATTAACAAAATGTTATCATACGTAACAAAAATCCCTTCCATTATATTTCGTCAAACTCTATTAATAGTCAAACATTACTTTGATACTAAAGTCAAAATGTAAATATTAATTTATGGATTTTAATTAATTATTGCATGATGCTAAAACCAATATTGATTTTATTTTATTTTATTTTAATTGATAGTTGTGTTAATCAAATGGGCAATCATTTAAAATAATTGTAAGGCCAAAAATGCTGATGAGCAAATACTTTTGAGCGGTAATGTACAAACACAGAACAGTGTAGGTACATAATTATGTGCGTTTGAGAAGAGTAATTTGTAAAATGAATAGCAACATTTTTATTTAAACTTGGTTAATACGGCCTCGAGGGCGACCATAGCTTAGAAGCCCGTGCCGAACCGGTGCCAATCAAACAAATGCAATACAGTCTAATAGATTAGAAGGTACGCACCAATATTGGCGCGTAGTCGACGTGATCTATTGGGGTCAAATGTATTTACATCTCATCGCTATAAATCATATTCAAGATAATTTCGCAAAAAGTTGCTGATTTAATTTTCCAAACTGAAATAATGTGCATTTTTTTCGCAGAATCTTTTGTATTTTTTCGATGGTTTTTGCATAGTCATGGCTGTATTAAGAATAGGGGGAAAAGTTAACTAATATTACTTACATCCCTGTAAATCATAAGAACACACATCACGATATAACCGTAAAATTACTTTGCCAACATATTAATGCCTGAGAATTTTAATTCCGAGCGTCTGGCATAGTTTTCATATTATTGTGTTCTCGGTGGGTCATTCCCCCAGATATTTAGACGTGGTGCGTGTCGTCTCGTCGTATCATCTAACAGAACACTGCAATCGATTATCGCCCCTGTGTTGATGTACTAATGTCTGTAATCGCGTAAAAATATTTTAACGATGATTTTATTTACGCATTCATTGAAATGTAAGCGGTTTTCCACTTCAAGACCAAATATTTAGATAGCATTTAGCAATATCTCATTCACTTACATTTGTTTGTATTTGCACCGTAGTTCCATACTTTTGTGCTTTTTGAATTGTTATGTGAATGGCACTTTGGTGTTTTTTAAGCCTATCGATATTTGCAAGACAGGCCACCTTTTCATATACGTATATATAAATTGCGAATCTGTATTGTTGTTAACGTCTACAACTGAACGCTCTTACCGAGTCTGTTTTCTGATTTCTATATTAAAGACAAAGCGTGCAGGTAGTCATTTTAATGGGTTAAATTCGAATCACTAATAGAAACAGTTAATGTTATTATAGCTCGCGGCTCACGGATACTTGTCACAATCATTATTGCGTAGCTTAAAGTATCATCTGCTGACTCAAATAGGCACTAGTCAGTGTCAACGCTCTAAGACGACGTTGATCGCGGCGCCTCTAATCAGCGACCTAAATTCATGACTCAATGAGAACCTATGGCGGAGGCACCCCTTCATTTCTGACGCGTTGCGCCACCGCCCAACCGCGATCTACCCTAACACAGCTAACGAACGCAGATACTTTGGCTAAAAAAAGTTAGAAAATAATACAATTTAATTTTAATAACATTATAATGAATAGAAACCTACATTATCCCAGAATACATCACACTAAAAATGTCATTTCGTCTATTGCTCTCGATGTGAGCAAGGCGCTTCTCCCGAAATAGTTTAGTCTGTTCTATATGGAGCGTGATAATAATACCCAGACTTGACATAAATATTTCTAGGTCTCGTGCACATTGCGATGCGGAAATTAAATCGGCTAGCTCTGATGTCGATGTCTGCTGTGGAGTATCAATGCAGTATCGATTAACGTACTGGGAAGTCTGTCAACTGTACTTTTAATGCAGTGGGACGCTTTGGTAAAAATAGGTTACAATGTATTGTGTTGGTACAAATTGTAGTTATGCATTTTTAGGGATTTAAAATACTATTGACTTCTTTCAAATATATTTTCTACATACATATTAAGTATGTATAATTGTTTGATCATCTGTATCGCTCATTTAAGTAGTCATCATAATAAAATAATTTCGGATTCTGAAGCAGTCCAGTTCGCAAACCGGGAACTCACCCGTCTCTATTGTGGCCAAAATTTGTAACGCGGTTATGCGCCTTAAAATGACGCGTATTCAGGTTTACGACGGTCTAAAATTACATTTGGATCGTTTGTAACAGTTCTTTCTTTGAAAAATAAAACAGTTATTATAAAATGTATATGTTTACATGAAACAATTTTATATGGTCTAGGTTTAAGAAATTTATTTTAAATAAAGACAAAAATAAGTCACTTACACGAGAATGACAAAAAAGATTAAGTAAAAATATTAAATCGTAGTACAGTGGTCGCCGTGCACTCATTTAACATAAAGTATTAAGTATTGACAGCCTCCGTGACGCAGTTGGTTTGACGCCGTCTGTGAAACGAGAGGCCGCAGGTTCGATCCCCGCACCGAAACAAATATTTGTGTGATCCACAGGTATTTGTTTCGGGTCTGGGTGTTTGTGAGACCGAAAAGTCTCTCGTAGCTTCTGATACCCACGACACAAGACTCGATCTTAGTGTGGGGTCAGGACTATGTATGTGACTGTTGGGTGTATTTATTTATTTATTTATTGTAGTTGCAGTGAGCATTTTTTTATACTTAAAACATAATTTCTTGTGATTATTTATTTTATTTATGTAATTTAAATATGTTGATTTTCAAGTACCTATGTCCTTTGAAAGTTCATATTTAAAATAGTTTAATGAGCTTACTTATTAATTGTGTAAAAATACGGATCATGCTGTATTTTGTTCTTTGTGTAATATTAGCAGTATAAATACAATCCTACACAATTGTGATACCTAACATTATCCTCGATGTATTAATACAAAGTTTGTTCCCTTCGGGACTCTAATTCACAAGTGTCCAGCAAACTAAAATAAATACGACAAATTATAACGAGTTGACATTTTAACACAACAACATTTTGCATATTAGTATCATAGCCGCATTAATTTATGCTTAAAATATATTTAGCTGGCCAGAGAACTCTTGAACATGCATTCCCAAACTGGTGAGGTAACTATTGGCTTGAGTTATCGTCTAGACTTTGGAGTAATACCTACATGTAATATATTTTTGGCTTTAAAATATGTCTCATTTACTTATAACTTTCAGTGTATACGTGGAATTAAGCTACAATAAATTACGACGGCCATATTGTCCGAGACACATATTATGAATTCAAAAAGCACCTCATTTCCCTCGATCCCTGTGAAGCGCTTTCCACTCCTATTTTCCTATTTTCTTGCTTGATTGCAATAAAAATCCTATAATCGCCCACTGTTGAGCGAAGGCCTTAAAAAAAACATTGTATTATACTATCAAAATTTAGTTTTAGCCAACAGATTTGGGAAATTAATATTTGTTAACCCTGTTTTCATACCAATATTATAACAAATTTAATAGTCTAAGCGATGGGTGAATTGCAACGTAAAATATATCAGGATTTGATTTAACGCCTTGTCTTAATTGCATTAGTGTCCGCATCTACATATGCGTTCGGAATACGCTCGTTTATTTACATTAAATCCGATGAAGGATTTCAGTTTTGACACGTCATGTATCATGGCAGCCCTCTTAACTAAATACGAACGCATATTAATATTGTTTTGACAGCATGTATACAATAATTTATTACGGAAAATGTATTTAAATTATATTGAGAAGCAGATGTACAGAGCACAGGGTTACTATTAAAACTATTTTCACGCATAGTCATATCTATATGATGTGAATTATCCGTAGTTCATTTATATAATCAAGTAAGGTACGAAAAATCCAAAAAAGGAATAAAAATAATGGTAGCATTACAAATCGTTAATTTGCGTCGTCGAGTGAAGGCTACATTCCGTTAAGCACAACTTGGGATGTCCATCGACAAGCTGAAAGGACGACTTCGTTAAAATTGTAAGTCGCTGAATATAATCCGCTTCCAATATCAACATTCAAATATTTGTAGGAAGCCTATGTTTAGCAGAGCACTGTGGTGGAAATTGATAAATAGTATATTCAATAATGTGTTATAATTTTAATCTACTTCTATTTTGAAATGTGTAACTCAAACATTTTGAACAGTCGGTTTAGGTACAACTGGATGACTGACTGACTTTGTGATACTTTAATATCGGAGTAAAATGACATACTAAAGTAGAGATGTATAATTAAATACTTTTCAGATTTTTATGTTTTTTGAATAAGTCTACACAGGTGAATTGCCCAAGTATCAAAAGTAAGGTGATTCACGGAATCTATATGTTGCGACTATTCCAATAAGTCTTGCATAAATTAAATTTGTGTGAAAAAAGAAACAACAGTTCTTTTATGTTGAAATTTGGGGCCCCGCGATGTTAATTTATATAACAAAGAAATTGCGTAGGATGCTTTTAGTTGTATGGCCCACAAAGGACGAAGATTTCAAACATATCCGGACATTTCATACCATTGCATTGGTCAGAAGTACAAGATGTTAGTCATATAACCAGATATATTTGCTTACAGAGCTATACTTACAATATACAACAAAAAAGTCCGTATTCCCGTATTATTATTAGCGTATTCCTTGAAGCGTGAATAAGAGAAAAGTACCACATTTACACAATACTTTGTACCCCATGCAACATTTTTATCAAAAATTATCATTCAGAAATCGCAATAAAATATCTCTCCTACTTGATCTCAATCTACACTTACGTGAGTGCGAAAGTTACGCTATACTAGTCCAGCCTTTCCAGAAACGTCAATAAATTAGGGCTATGCATTGAATATTGGCCTTAATTCCAAGTTAATTATCGATCTGGGCGTCTTAGTGGAGAGCTAATGCATGCATGTTGCCCACAACAATGCATTATCGGAATTTGCCAGGCGAGCGAGCTTCGACAGTAGCATGAAACAGCTCTACCATGATTTGTAAATTATGTCGCTGCATCAAATCAGACAGCGTGGTTAATATACGTAGTTTGACTTGTGCTAATAAGAGATTAACTGAGAATTAGTATGCATTGTGTGGTTTGGATTAGCATGTAGTAAATAAATATAACTACTATTATTCTGAGTAATTAACTGTTTTGAAGATTTTTTACGAACAGTGCATGTTGTGACCACCTTAAAGTACGGTGGATAGCAAACAATGAAAGTGGATCAAAATATAGTAATATAAAATATAATCGATAGTAAACAGAATTGTTTACAATATTGGCTTGAAATTTCAGTACGATGGACGCGTACGAGCTGTATACATCTTGCTGAAGCGATCTGCCCCAAAAACAGTTTTTTGGATCGCCTGACCGTGTTTTAGACAAATATTCAGACCGACGACCAAATACATGTTCTCTTAGCAATATGGTCGTCACAGAATTCGCTTGCCGTATGTTTGGGCATCATTCGAAGCAAAGTTCACTTTCAGAAATTCCAATATTCTTTCCGTGTGACGTAATATTCCAAGAGTATTGTGTGCAGGATGCCCACAAACTTTGTTACTTCAAACAACAATTATTCTAGTATATTCCTATTCAATGACACTTTTAACCCATCTCGAAAGTTTCGTACAGCCACTGGCGTAACTTATGCGGCCAGTTTTGTGACATGTAAATTTCAAAGTGCATGAAACTGATAGTAGCATTGTTCAATATTGCAAGTGATTTTCTGAAGTAAAAGTGCATGCGCGGGCGTCCATAAAAAAACTAATTTTCCATATTCCTAAATTGGTTAGACTAGCTCAGGGAATCCTGAGACTGTAAAAGTGATATTTAAACCAGTCTTAAGTGAAAATGAAACGAACGAACTAAATATTCAGTGAGCAAATTGAACGTGTACGATATACGTACGTCTATGTATACGTGTACGATAATACGATTCGTAAAGATCCTTAGTGTAGTAGACATCTTTTGTACGACTAAACTCTAAAGTCTAATTTCGGACAACTTAGAATAAGGCTCTTTGACAAATACTACTAAAATTATGTAAAGTTTATTTCCTTACAGCAACATTATAGACAAAAGTCTACATATGTCTATGTAAGGCTGTCTTATCTATGCGTATCTTTGCAGCCGAAATGTAATATGCATGCCGTCGGTACTCATTAAATATTCCTTGCCAAGAACATAATACGATGGCTTTATGAACATTACTAAACTTTACTCTAATGTATTATAATACTTAGGCGAAGAAAAACAGTACCTTTTACCAACTTTTAGGTGGGTGATGGCTACTCGTATCAATCATGCATGCATGTCTTTATTTACTGACCCGTGAGATTCGGGCGTCATCATGTGTCTGACAGCGTCATGCTTTCTTATAGGTACCTACCGCCGTCTGCTACTCGGTAAACTCATAGGTGGCACCTATGTTTCAATTCGTTTCAAATATAAATACGAATTATATATATTTTGGACCAGGATAAAGGAATTTAATTTTAACTGTATATTTTACCTAAAATCTCGTAACGCATACTTCGCTATATAAATAAATTTATGGTAGCAAAAGCACCTCATTATTTCTTTTCTCCCTCTTGGCTATCTACTTAGTCAACGGACACTTGATGACGTCAATTAGGCGCCACTGAAAGCTAACGCGGTCGCGAGCCGGAAGTGTTTTCCTTCCGATGAGTTGCCGCAACTCAAAGGGATTTCTTCGGTATCTTTTTTTTGCGTGGTATAATAATTTATAAACCTAACTGTATGTACACTGAAATTTAAAGTGTGTCTTTCTATGTCGACTTTTAATATATATCTTGAAAGAAAATATTGAAACAATTATATTGCGGCTCCAACGTAATTATAATTAATATATATTTTTTTTTATTGTAATGAATGACGAGACGAGCAAGCCGTTCGCCTGATGGTAAGCGATACGACCGCTCATAAACAGTAGCAACATTCCACTGCGCTCGCAATCCTGAGACATAAGATGTTAAGTCTCAATATGTCCAGTAGTTACTCTGGCTACAATTAATCTTAATTTTCGAATATTTCATGGTTTGTTTTGAACGACCGAACAAAGTGTTTTTATGCAGTCTACCAATGATCTTATCAAACAAATTATTTCTATTGTATGGCAAAATACAGACTGACTAAAACAATTTTATTCTCTCCTCGTTTTATCCTCAAATGATATCCAAATATTGTGGGCAGTCAAGAAAAAAAACATAAATTAAATAAAGTGAACGCATCTCGTGCACGTAAAACTATCCGTCTCTAAAGTGAGCAACTTGAGATAAAATCGATAGAAAGAAAAACCCTAAACCGCTGTATCGGACACCTTAAAAGCCGGATCACTGAAACAACCCGTTCGTGTAGAGTTGTGCCTTGTGGAATGAAACAGTATCAAATATTTATGGTTTGTACAAGTACGTATATACATACTTTCTTATTTCACGTTTAATACATATTCAATTATTTTAATTAATGTTCCAGTTTGCCAGACAAATGCCCAAAATAGTTGGCGAGTTCGGTGTAGCCCAAAATCCTTTTAAACTTTTAGGATAACAACAACTTTTAAGGAACTTATTTACAGAAAGTAATTAATCAATTTATGAAACATAAAACATGGCGGATTTGCACTTTCAATTTGGATATTCAAAGAAATTTGCAGTGGTTGGGAAGGGCCTTGTATGTGTTGTAGAAACTCGTAAGGAATGATGTTTGTCGAAACGATGAAAAATCAGGTTTATCATTTTAACTGAACTAAGCCACATGATATTTTTTTATTAATCCAGTTATTTCAAGATAAACTTTGTTTTTTCATGCAGTCACGCGTTTGTACTGTCTTGAAAGTTTAAAACCGAGATTGCAATAACCTTCCGTCTTTATGGAATGCCGCATTTCTGTAAATATTAACCCACCAAAAACATTTTCGTGTAAAATGTTGCCAAGACGAGGCCATAAGACTCGTACTGTCAAAAATTTATCAGATCTTATGTTTCTACAAGCTTCTTACTCTACACGCCCTAACTTTACAATTCAAACTTCACAAACTCTATACCTCAGTCTAAATATGTGTCTTAAAATAAAATTTAACCCATCTCTTCCCGAGCATCAAAAATTTAGGTGTTAATACATTGAGAAACAATAAAATGAATTCAAAATGATACAAAACAAAACAATAGTTGGTAATACATCCTGTCCTACAAATAAGACAATGGGGACATACGCAATATATCAAAACTAAGAAACATACCAATTATAATGAAATCGATCTTTTTTTGGACACTGACAAGAAATAAATTTGAAATAAAATTTAAGAAACTTATTTTGTATTATGAGATAATTAACAATCACTAAAGTGTTTTGTCGAATTAAGCACATAAAAGTAGAGACTTATTTACAATCTTTTGCATTGGCTACGCCTCTGTTTGTCCTTTTTTATCATATTATAATGACCAAAATTGTCAAATCTAACAGGTTGTAAAAGAATTTCGGAAGAACTTGAAGAAGGTTTACTGGTCTTAACTTTCGATTTTTTATCAAAGTAAAACAAACCACTCGTATAAAATGCTTGCTCGTTCCTGATGTCCAAAAATTATTTAGCGGTATTAGATTTCAGCTGTATTTTAGAATAAACTGGGTTACACTTACGCCAAGCGATTGACATGATTGTCAGAGGCGTAAATTGATTGCCGTTATCATCATTGAGATTATCAATCATAGATGAAAGCTCCACTTGAGTAGTTGCACCTGACACCGGTAAAACTGCAATATCCAAATTGATCCGTATCCAATACATGCAGTCTCTGCTTGTCTTTTGAAAGTGCGTCAGGAAAGCTTTGTAATGGCGGCAAAATGCATCGCCCACAGTTATGATCGACCGGAAAAATCATTGTTACTTAATTACCTCATTTTCCACAACACTGCTTCCCTTGCGGACGGTAAAAACGCTCTTTCTTAGAAATAATGCGGCTTTTCATGAAATTGGTTGGATATTGTACGTGCCAGACAAACATCGACCCAAGATTAAAAAAATATGTTTCGATTAATAAATGATAATAGAAATATATGTGTGGAATTTTAGTCTGCAGTCGTGTGCCCTTCTATATTCTATATCAGCCCATATACCAGTGGCGAAGGGTTCTTACAAGCCGATTCCTAGCAGCACGCCTTATAATTTAAAGGAAATTATTAATTATTTACATTTTTTTAAACAAGTTATATGGAGAAAATAATCAAATAATAAACAATATTAAAATAAATATAAACAATAAACAAATGTTATTCGATATTAATAAACAAAATATTATCGATCAATTAATAACACAACGACAAACGCATTGCGCGATGTTCAACGTAAGTACATGCATACGAAACACGCGGCCGCCTAGATCCCGATGACGTCACGTCAGGCTACAAGGACACAGCACGAGTTCCCGTTGCTCTCGCGCTCATTTCCAACGCATTATTTGCCATCTCTGTTACACGTTTGTTGCTCAGAACTGTATGCAAAATTGCACCTTATAACCCTTAGCTTTTAAGGTCTAAATTTATTTGTAGAAATACGACGGTATTCGCTTGTGAATATGCCGGTAGGCCTACGGCTTATAAAGTAATTTGCCAGTTCGCGCCTCTTTTATTTCGTGTTTATAATTAGAAAATATTATTTACTACTGTGTTGTTTCAGTGTATATGTATAATGCGGTGTCTATTTTTAGGTTTGTATATAATGAGTGGGTAATTTATGAAATTTTACTGGTGTCGAGGTGCAAACAGATCTATCTATTCAGCAAAACTTTAATGATGAATGAAACTTGGTAATGTCGTATGTATCGTTTTATCTCATGAATTGCATTATTATGAGGTAATGCTGCATTTACGTAATTAAAAAACGCACTGGAAATTATATTAAATTTGATAATACATTTAAGTACCAGAGAAAGAACGGCAACTGACAGGTTTTAATTATTTAATAAATATTGTAATGCCGTATTTTTGTTAGCGTTGATTCAAAATAGGACATACAAACATAACCCACGCCTGCATCCCATGAGGGTTGCCAGATTCGATAGATCTCCAGTTAGCTCTATACTGGCATCGTTTTACTTTCGTCCACTTACATCAATCTCTTCATCTTTTTTTTATATATAAGGAACGTTTGAAAATTTTTTGTCGATCAATTTTAAAAACAGGCTAATGTTGTCTTTTGCATTGAATCGAAATTTACTTTAAAAACGTTAAAAAAAGCACCTAACGGGCACAGTGCTATTCCGTGCAAGTGTTGTATGAAAATATAGTAAGTATTACTAAGCAAATATGTCGCTCAATATCTTACGTACATAACGGAGTAAAAATATAAGTATGAGTACTTGTTAATTTAATAAAACTAGTCACCAGAAGTATCGGCTTCCCTTTTGAAAAAAGTCACCCTTCGCCACTGCCATATACGTCCCACTGCAGGGCACGGGCCTACTCTACAATCGAGAGAATCGATTGAGAGTGGTTAGGCCATATAGTCCACCACGCTGGCCTAGTGCGGGTTGGCGGACTTACATACCGTAGAAATTCTTTAAAATCGCTACGGTATGCAGGTTTCCTCACGATGTTTTCCTTCACCGTTAAAGTGCGTGGTGATTGACTATCAATACACACATAACTCCGAAAAGTCAGAGGTGTGCCCTGGGATTTGAACCCGCGACCACCGTGAACATGTAGGCAGCCGCGTCTGGTCCGTTACCAACAGGCCACCACGCACTTACATATCCTAAAATAAATACATACCTACATAAATTCACGCCATTTTTACAGAAGGGGCGGGGGCAGGCAGAGGTGCAACCAGGACACCCACGTTTTGCCTTATACTTTTCGTCCTACGATGCGATAGAAAGCGAGACTATCGCCATATCGGGCCATATTGCTGACTCCAAAATCTTAGAATGAATGCAATAATTTTCATCAGTAATTTATTATCACGTAGCATGCTTCCACAAGTTTCTCGTTTACATACTATGGTATTTACTGCGATTACATGTATTGCAGAAACTCTTTTAAATACGAAACAATGCATAATTGCTTGCCACTAAGTACGAATACCACAAGATTAGCCCCAACGGAGCCTGCAAAGATAATACAAAATTCAACGCCAGTGGGATGTTAACAAGCGATGCCAGAGCGGTAAACATGCATGGAGTGACAAAGGACTATCGATTATTTATTGTCTTGTATCTTGAATATAACTTCACGGATCAAATCATCTCTTTGAGCTTCCTAGCGCTGCGAGCGTTGTGAAAGGGTATCGAGCGGTTATTTACTTCCGACCATATTATACTTCCATGTGCAGTTGACGTACGTAACATGTTACGGTATTAAATTAAAGCTTTTGTACTGTATCAACGACCGCGCTTGTCGTGACGTGATTATTTTAACTCGTCTATATTTATTGCAACAAATGTATTGGTGTTTTGTATAAATCGCGCAATTAATACTCTTTGTGGAGAAATGAAAATAATCCGATGAAATTTTTAGTGTCATCGCAGGTGACCGATATTAAGGATATTAATATTACTCGTGGTATGTCTCTCATCTGTGAGAGGTTGCCCGGGTAGGAACCAACGCAATATCTGTTTTTCCCACCAAACAGGAGTGTGAATACACTGTAATGTTCAGGTCTGACGGATATTGTAGCCAGAGTAACTACCGGACATAATGAGACTTAATATCTTATGTCTCCGGGTGGCAAGCGCAGTGGAATGCCAAGCGGTGCTTTGTAATTCATGGTATTGTTTGGTTTGCTACTGTTCATGAGCGGTAGGTAAGCGATAGCTTACCATCAGACGAATCGCATGCTCGTCTCGCTTAATCGAAATTTAAAAAAGTTATTTTTTCCAATATACTTCCGTACTACTCAGATATACGAAACAGTATTTTAAACAAAATTTTTATATGAATAGTGTAAAATTTATATTACAGATATTTCAGATCAGAATATTTATATCCACGTATATTCTATAATGCAATTCTTGATACATAATGAAATTTCATGACGCATCGAACCCAACAAGGCGAATCTTTAACGTGTTTCGCATTCAGTTTCAGCTAACTGCTTTCCTTCCTTCCTTCTACTTGGCGTTATTCTGGCCGGTGCCACGGTCCGTCTTCCGGCTGAGTCTCCTCCATTCCGCCGGATCTTCGGCATCAATAATAAGGCTATTGACTCTCAACTTTGCAGTTGGTTACTTTTCTGATGTGGCATCTCTTTAGACGCATTTCCTTGATTTGTGTTAAGTGGGGCCTGCTTTTGTATGTGATAAGATGTTCGGGTTTCTCTTGGAAGAACATGTTCACAAGATAGGCTTTGAGAATTGCATTACTAGCGTCAAAACATAACCACCAAGCACTCGACGTCTCTCAAGAACATCTGCGAGCTCTCGGTATTTACCGTCGAGAGAGCCAATGTTCCATGTGGCGAAACCGAGCTTGGTTGGTACTCGCGTGTTAAGCCGCGCACGTACCGTGCGCGGTAGCCCTTGCCCACTTGTCATGGGCTTAAGGCGATGGGCCTGCGCGTTATACGGCGTCGCCCTAGACGTACCAACACCGTTTCTTTTTAGTATTCAATCGGATATGATGGTATTTTGGTATTTGTGGAACGACCCGTAGTCCGACCTCCTCAACCCATAAACTGGGAACTAATTTGCTATTGCCTCGTTCGTAAGGTCAGCACTGCGAGAAGTTAGCTTTGGATTTTACGTGTTGGTGGACCACATACTTTATCCAGTTTCAACTAACAGCATTGCATAATATTAATAAACATTGCGAAGCACTTGCAGTATTTTTTGAAACTATATATAATCGATAACGCAAATACGACAGCGTTTGGATGTTCTCCTACGTTCATTGATACATTCGCACATTCATGAAATATTCATTCAACTGTTTATTTAGCCCGCTTACCAATCATAACCTTGTGTAGCGTTATTTGCTGAGCAATACAAGGTCTGTGATTTAACAGTAACTTTTGTCGTTATTACTATGGACGGTGTGTTGACGGTGTGTACTCTACAATTTTTAATATATTTGTCATTGCGGATCTTAACGTCCTAAATCTGTTAAATCATTCGTGGTTTCGCCCTTACGTGAAAGGTCAAAGCTATAATACCTTTTGGCCTCATAGTATTAATATAGATTGAATTATTCCAATTAGCAAGATTTTATGTTAATTGCAATTTAACTAATTTCCCCAATCCCCATAGCATTTCAGTTTTGCCGAACTACAAGAGGTTTTTAATGAACATAAGTTATTCATATCAACCAATTGCGCAAACATCAGTACCTGACGGGACTATGATTTGCACTATTTAAGAAAATAATTGCAGTTTTACGCCCGGGAACAAGCGAAGTTAGTAAGTCCAAGAGTGAACTTTTTTAACACGGCCTCATTAGATAAGTTAAAAAAAAATATTAATTGATGGGTATACGATTAAAGCTTGTAATTTACAAATTCTTCATTGAATTTTAATTATGAAATTGACAGAAACTAATTTCCGTATATTTTACAAGATTCAGAGGATACCGGCTACTTAGAATCATCAATTTTAATTTCCTGCTTCCTTCAGCTTTGGATGTTTTAAACGCGTGCAGATGAAATTTAATTAATGGTTTCAACCGATGAGGCGTATCGTCTACCGTGAGTTGACACTTAATTCACACCCTTCTTTACTAACGATAAAGTTAAGTATAATGTCTTTGTCGTGGCAGTGTAAAATAAATATAATATTTACCTTCCTGAAGAAAGTGAAAAGTGCAACAAAATGTACTGATAGTTATTCGATTCAGATATAAACTTGAGCAATGCTAAGTAGTTCAGATATTACAGCGCAGCGAAAGCTGCCACCTTCAAAAACACTTAGCTAGTTCTTAAGTCTAAAGAGTTCAACTGAACTGTAAAATGTACTCCGGGAACACCCATTATTTACTTCAAGAGAATATGTTATAAAAATCGAAACCTGGGTAATAGTGCGGCTTTTTGCTACACCGCACCACGCCGCGCCGGTAAGAAAATTTTCACGGATAAATTATGTTCTGCAACACCTTAAGTGCTTATTCAGACAAAACTTTAAAATTTCAGTTACATTTTTCTATGGTTCATGTGTGGATTTTATTCAGGCACATTTGGTGGCAGGATTCTCCTATCAATCTCGATAGTACACAGTGTTTAAGAACCCATCATAGCGACTGACGTAAGTTAGTTGCCTTTCGGGTTCACCTGTGTATATGTGGATACAATCAGGCCGCCATAATTATTTCGTCCGACGAGAGATGACGATCTTATGTCGGTGTATATTGTATCTTAAGCGCAAAGTGTAATGTAGCCGCAATGTGCAATGTATGTTATATTACTGGGTGTGTATACAAAAAAACATCTTAGTAAGCTTGTAAACCGCTACTTGACCGCCAGAATACGGAACGATTTTAAAGACCCTTGTGTAACACAAGACCGGCGCTAATGTCGTCTCGTTTTGAAACCGCACAATTATCGCCGTGTTTGAACAACCACTCAAAATCTTATGTTGTGTGTACAAAGAACATGATGTTTTCAAAGTATACTTGATATCGTACACACAGACATGCGGTAGACTTTAAACTAAAGGAAAATTACATGTATCTCAGTATCTCATGAAATAGGAGCTCAATGCCAATTTTTCAAATACTAATTGGAACGTAAAAAGTGCAAGTGCTACATAAGTAGCTTAATTAATTGTATCACTAATATCCTATGACATTTTCTATTCTGCAATAAATTATGATTAGATTTGAAAAATAATGATTCTATTATAAAAGTTTCTCGTACACACGGGGTGAATTTACTGTGAACAAAAGTTTGAAGTTTATGCATACCTAAAGCATTTACCTTCTGGTGGAATAATTAGGATTTTTAGACAAACATTTAATAAAATTCATGATCCTTACAATATACAAAATGAAGTAATATTTATTTAGGTACGTAAACAATTTTACAAAGGTTCATAATTAACTATTTTTGTTTAAATTAAATTTGCAAGACTAATTAAATGAGCAAACGATTCGATAGAAATTGCTGAAAGTCATTTCACGTTGCAGTCCTGTACTGTTTTAATATTAGTTTCAGAAATACGTAAATTATCTTTTTTAAGACTTTTTATTTTATGTTATAACCGCTCTTAAAGTCCATTATGAGCTACTACGCGAGGATCGGAAATACTAATCGATTATTGATGATAAGACCGTCCTACTTAAGTACTAACTATACGCTCTTGTTGCTTCATTTTGTCTGTGTGTCCGGAGTTTGCGGCACTCAGGTCTAACATTCATTCTAGTTTTTATGCTTCATAAAGCTAATGAAAATCCTTCTAAATACCAATATATGGAAGAAATTTTTTTCTCCTAATGACATTTCTTATATAAGGTCTGAGTTATCTTCGCAAATGACTAGATAAATTAAAAAAATTGCATGTTGGACATCTCGATTTTGTCTCTGAACCCATTTTGCTAACACAAATCAAACGGCTGTAATTCTCATTTCGCCATTGAATCCTATTGAGGCCATGAGGTACACGCATCGTTGTCGTGAGGCGCCCGTTGTGATACGTATTCCAACGCATGCGTGTAACAATGACACAGCGTTACTACAAATCCCTAAAAATACGATTGAATGGGAATCTTGTAAGTCACCATATGATCCTAATTGTCACGCATTACATTCGCGTAGGCTGCAGACGCTCGCGAACATCATGACACTACTGTAAAGTCGGGTACTCACTAATGAGCTGTAACTGTATTCTGCATATTACAGTAACGAAGTTCTAATGTGTACGCGTGTGAGAGTTTAGGTTACAGTACTTGAAATCGTCGGCTCGTTGTGAGCCGCACACGTACCGCTCGTAGCAGGTTTGCGAACCACGTACACACTATGTTTCTGGATTACATACATGGCAACAATTACGGTTACGGCTCGCTTGTGAGTACCCGACTTTATGTGGTGCAGTCTCTTAACGTCGCACGCGTATCGTACGTAATTCAAAAAGTGATCAGTTCATTCACACCCCTGTCACAGTGCATATGTATCTAGTACGCGAATTTGAGCGTACGAAAATACATCGTAAACATCGCTTAAATACTCTGAGATTTATGCGTGTGTTTGTAATCGTAAAGAGAAATGTTTGAGGTTAATGGTTTAACATGAATTTAGTAGTGATCGAGGTTTTTTCTTCTGATGGTACGGCTAGGTGACTACATCGCACGTGATGGTAAATCTAGTGCTATCGTAGAATATTTACGTAAAATTGTAATTGAACTGTCTATTCATACATACTTCTTTATTTTAAATAGATATTTTTACTGTTGTAAGATGACCCATTTCCTGTCCTACATAATACTTTTTACACAAGATCGTGTTTACACGAGATTTAATAACGTTGTTCCAGAAGTACCTACCTACCTACTAACAGAAATATCCAATATTATTCTATTTATACGTATTTTAAATATGAGATCTTTTCTCGTAGGCTACCTATGAACCACGACGTTATTTCTTGAGACACATACTTTTATTTATTTAGGTCCAACGTAATAACTAGCCCAGTATAAAAGAATATCTAAAACCTTTTTAATACAACATGTTTGCTCTGTCTTTGATACTCGGTAGTGAATTAATCTTCAGCATGATTGTTTGAAATTAGGCGTAATTAAATTTTACCACTGCCATAGGATGCACTGTGCTTGTGTAAATATATAAATATAACCGAAAGTGTAGCAATGGTATATTTCGCAATGCTAAGGCGCTTGACTTGCCGCCCTGTGCGTATCATTTTTTGAAGTCACACTTCTTTTGGGTAAAAAAAATTTATGTTGCGCGAACTGTCTGTCAAATTTCCATGATAACGCGTAAGTACATTCTAAGTAGATTATTAAATATTCATAAATCTACAACACGAGTTTTATATTAGAGGAGATAAAAAATAATCATTCATAAATATACGTGTGTGAATGTGATTTATGATGGAATTATTATAAATGACAGGCCAATGTAAAAATTCGTGATAAAAGTGTTTTTTTAATGGACTCTTCGCTACTGAATTCAGATTCAGAATTGGAGTAAATAACAGTAGGGATAAAAATATTCGTATATAAGTGTGTGTATAACCAAACTACCACCGAAGATGAAGTCAGGTGATAGATTGAGTGACTACAGACATGATACAACAAAAAAATTGTCAAAAAAGCGACGATTTTTTTGTAATTTAAATATCGTGTTTGGATGGTACATACATAGTTGTTGCTAAAATAATAATTTAACCCTTTCGTGCCTTTGCCTTTTTGATAATAATAAGGTGCACATTATGATATTTTGAAAAATTATGTAGTTAACACCCTAACACGACAGACAGACACATCATTTAAAACATTCTATTGACCTATGTATTTTTTTCGAATTATTTTTGCATTTCATTGTTATGCCTGTACTACGTAGCACTGATCGATCTATAAGGTTTTAAAATGCTGTCTACCTACTCCTAGGAATCAAATACGAAAAAGGTTAGAAACCAAGATCACTATTACCTAAGAGTATATTTATAAAAAACCTGGGTTGTTAATATGCCTGTAATTGCAGTTTTACGCAGTGCAGTTACTATGCCGAGTAAAGATAAAGGATATATCCCTATTTACCATGAGTTATGGTCAAAGCAAATAATTGAAGCTTATGACTAGAAGTAATACGTACATACATACATACCACTTTTCACTGATACGCTAAACACCCAGTTGAGTGTAAGTGCATAAAGTTTTATGATTAATCCTTGGATTAAAATCCACTTTGTTCTTGAAAAACAATTTGTTTGCCGGCGCTTCATTTATTATTTACTAGTATTTGCAATTTTCTACTATTTTCCAGCACGTTTTGTGTACTGAACAGCAGTAACCTGCAATTAACTACAATTGATCTGTAATTTTGTGCCCCTGCAGGGTACAAATACTTAATAATGTCTCCGTGGCGCAGTTTACAATAATTGCTATGTGTTTTTTTTAAATACTAGCATTGCAAAGTTAAAAAGTTAATTTCATTTCATAGTAAATGCAATTCAGTTCATATAGAATATCGTCCCATGTGAAATGATTATGTCTCATCGGTCCACACAATAATGCCTTTTTGGAAACGGTAAATAGCTGCACATGCTGATTCCGGAGCGCGACACTTAAATAAATCATCATAGTAGACCTCACACCTTATGGGCAGAGGTCTCTATCCAAACGTGTTTGGAAAACCTCCTCACTATATACATATATATATGCTATATTCATACATTTATTGTTCTCGAGCTTCAGACTTATACTCTTGTAATCTGTCACACAAAACTGCCCAAAACGGAATCATCTTAACTGCAATAAACTTATACTCTAACTGAAAATTTTACTGCGGCTTACGAAATATGAGAAAATATGATTTATTATTTAATCTCTTGAAAACACATAACAGCCTTACGCTTAAATTAAGAACAGATTCAAAATAGTACTACAAACTTCAGATCTTTCCTTAAATGAAATTCATATAAACAAATATATTGAAGGCTGTATGAAGATTTTTGGTCATAAAGGTTTTTATTTGTTGCATATACGAGTAGATATTTTTACATTGTCTTTTGAATGGAATATTACTGTAAAACTAGGAAGTTCATGCCAATTAATCCAATAATACTGCTTATATTAAAATTACATTTTCCAAAAAGCCACATTACGACAAATTATTTATTTTATTATTTTTATTTTATGCATTTTCAAATCTTGAAGAAGGCCTACAAACTTGTAATTTGGTGACGAAAGCATCTAAACACTACATTCCGCTATCGGTCATTCCGCCGCCCTCGGCTAATAGTGGATCATTGACCATGACGCTTGCTCAAATCGTAACAGTGCCCAAAATAATTCTTATCAGGGCCTAAAATACTAGTGTAGAGACCAAGAGACCATGACACAGAGTTTTGAGGCGTTTATTTATATACGTGGTAAACGCTTGCACCGCAGAGCGGTACCCCCGCGCGGCGCATCTTTGTGGGCGGCACTCGCTAGGCCGGGCTAAAATTAATCGGACTCGATGCCAGATCTATATATACGGGCCCTAATTTTCGTCATAATTATGTGCGTACGTCTCTCGTAAGTTATTAGTAATACGCGGACAAATATAGCCCATTATCGTCGACTCGAACGAGACTCAACCGCAACTTTATTTTGAATATATGTACATGTCTGGTACTCCTTAAAATAATATCTTACACATTCGTCATAATGATAAATACCGCTCTTTTTATGAACGGAAGTCGAGTTGGGGCATATCTTAGCTGACAAGTATTATCTTCATAGTGAGATATTCAGATTTTTTTAATTCATAGTTTAAGGCCGTGTCCCCTCAACTTTTTTTGAGCTCGCTCTGTTATTGTATTTGTTTTGATAAAAATAAGCTGTAAATTAAAATTGCCAAGCCGACACTAATCCACCAATAACCGAGTTCGATAACATCATTAAAATATTGTTTTTAAAATTTTGGCAAACATGAATAATAATTTCGCAAATAAACCTCAAATAAGTTTATTATAGTTATAATTAAAAGGGAAAATGTGTTTCAGATAAAATTGAATTTATGCAGTTGTTTACTCTTGTCCTCTCGTCCACCTGACTTTGAACTGTTATTAATTACTAGCTTTGGAGCGCGGTTTATAGCAAGTTTGGTACCACGAAAAATTAATGCGTATGACGTGACTTGTTGACAATAATATTTTAACAAGATAATATGCTTTCATATTTACAAAATGTAATACTAACGATATACTTCAAGGCATAAGGGGTTAGTCTCATTTTCTAGTATATTTTCACAAAACATAAGTGATAAATGATCAAATTTTATTTATATTCTGGTTGGAAGTCTCTCATATGTGGGAGGCCGCCTCGGTGGTTACCACCGCAATGTCAATTTATCCCGCCACACAATAGTGTAAATGCACTGTTGTATTCCCGTTTGAAGGACTTTGTTTTATAGCCAGAGTAACAACTGGACATAATGAGACTAAAATCTTATGTCTCAGGATGGCGAGTACAGTCATGCTATGCCAAGCACTGCTTTGTAAATCATGTTGTCGGTTGGTCTTGCTACTATCCATCAGCAGGCGTATCGCTTACCATAAGGCGATTGGCATGATCGTCGGCGAGACGATCGATTCTTTTGTGCCTTGTTTAAGTTTTGCATATTAAATCTTCCCTCCTGTAGTTACGCTTCTAGCAATTGGAGTATTAGCTATTCCTACTCTATATAAGATTTAAATATTATTACAGTAGGCTGTCTTACACTAGTTCACAAATCTGTGTTATGTACTTGTAGTACATTGTATCATATAATATGTATATACTTACTTAATAAAAAATATATCATAATGGTTTCTTAGATTTACGCGAATGTTACACATTGAAATAAAACTATTTTATACGGATTTTATCGCGATTTGGTTTAATTTTTACATTTTTTAACTTCCCGACGTTTCGATTACTTTACAGCTTTCATGGTCACGGGGCAGACTGAGGTATTAGTCATCCGCTCAGTGACTGTTACAATTAAACTACCCTTAATTTATATTTATTAAATTAAAAAATTAATTTAAAAAGTTAGCTAGTTTTTGCTATCCGATCTACGCAGAAGGAGCTCACTGTGTCTTGAGGTCTGGCAGCTGGTCTTTTGGGTTCCGATTTAATTAAATGTAGAATTGGATCCCATGTTGGTGCAAGCTTCAAGCCATCTTCTCTATTGAAATTTGGATGTTTTTTAATTTCAATAGCCTCGCGAAACATCCTGGGCAGGAAACGGTGTTCTTTGGCGAGGATTTGGGGCTGGTCAAAGCGAAGGTAATGCTTGGAGCCTTCCTCTATGTGTTCAGCAACTGCAGACTTCGTTGAGCGTCGGTGTTTGACGTCAGCTATGTGTTCTTTTACGCGGGTCCCTATGCTTCGTTTGGTTTGGCCGATGTAAGAGAGGCCACAGTCGCAATCTATTTTATATACTCCCGGTTCTTGTAAAGGTATATGACACTTGACAGGTGGTAAGAATTGACTAATCTTCTTAGGCGGCTTGTAGTATGTTTTAATAGAAGCACGCTTCAGGATGTAGCCAATCTTGTCCGTGACTCCTTTTATGTATGGCAATATAACCGGGACCCGTTCAACTGTGGCTGGTTTCACTCGGTTTCTGTGACGGCGGCGTGGAATTTGGAGCTTGTTGTCTCGCAGTACTTGCTTGACGTGTTGCAGCTCAGTTGCCAGGTGTTTCTCGTCACAGATTCCTTGTGCTCTCTGAAACAAAGATTTACCCACGGTAGCTAACTGTTTTGGATGGTGGTGAGAATCACCGTTCAGATATTTATCTGTATGGGTCTTTTTCCTATACACAGTATGACCTAAGGACTGATCAGGATTACGGATTACTAAAACATCTAAGAAAGCAAGAGATTTGTTTTGTTCCAACTCCATAGTAAATTGAATTTTATTGTTAATGGAGTTGAGGTGATTTAAAAATGCAGTTACTTGGTCAGTTGGTAAAATTGTGAAAGTATCATCTACATACCGCTTGTAAAATCTTGGCGAGACCGGGGCTGTACTAAGGGCTGTCTCCTCAAAGTCCTCCATGAAAATATCGGCGACTACTGGAGATACAGGTGAGCCCATAGCGACACCATCCATTTGTACATAGTATTGATTGTTCCACAACATGTAGCCAGATGTGAGGCAATGTTTGAGTAATTCTGCATATTCTAGTGGCATGTCATTCTCTGTTAACTTCTTAGTGACAATTTTGATGCAGTCTTGTACTGGTAAGCTTGTAAAAAGTGACTGGACATCAAAACTAACCATTGTTTCATTGTCAGCTAATTGTAGGTGTTTAATATCACTGACAAATTGGTATGAATCCTTCACAGATGCTCTAGTGTTTCCTCTCAGTGGTGAAAGCACTTGTGCTACGTGCTGAGCCAATCTGTAGGTTGGTGTGTCGATCTGGCTCACAATGGGACGTAGTGGAGCATTTTCCTTATGTATTTTTGGTAATCCATACAATTTAGGAGGTTTTGCACACGATGGGATGAGTGACTTAGCGTTCAGATCTAACTTCTCGGAGTACTTGATTATTAAAGAGCTAGTGGCCTTTAAAATCCTGGTGGTCGGGTCTGATTTGACCATTTTGTATGTAGTGTCATCCGATAAGAGTTGTTCGATTTTGTTGTTGTAATCTGAAGTGTCCATCACTACTGTCGCATTCCCTTTATCTGCACGGAGAACAGTTAAATCCTTCATAGATCGCAGGTTCTTTAAAGCGATAAATAGATGTTTTGGAAGATTTGGTTTCGGCACTTTGTTTCGTCGTAATAAAGATGATATATCTTGACGTATCGCCTCCGAATCTTCCCTTTTCAAATTGTTAATGAAGAGACTGTTCTCAACGTTACAAATAATATCTTCATACGGTATCCTACGTGGAGTTACGGCAAAATTTAGACCTCTTGACAAAACCTGAACTGTGTTTTCATCCAATGTATGTTTTGACAGATTAATGACCGCGCGTTGTTTGTCTGCGCCGGAGTGCGTGTTATCTGTGTTAGGGTTACAAGCTACCATACATGAAACACGATCTGACCTACATTACTTAAATAATTGTATCGAAAAATCATCCAATGAGTTAAAGACAGTATTAACATCATTTGATTTTAAAAATTGCATGGACACATTAAATAAAAGAGAAACATCTAAATATAACGAATGCAAAAATAAACACATAAATAAATATGATAAACTTTCATCAAAATCAAATGTCAAAAATTCTAACAACTCCGAGTGCAGGCACGGAACGCACCCTAACACAGATAACACGCACTCCGGCGCAGACAAACAACGCGCGGTCATTAATCTGTCAAAACATACATTGGATGAAAACACAGTTCAGGTTTTGTCAAGAGGTCTAAATTTTGCCGTAACTCCACGTAGGATACCGTATGAAGATATTATTTGTAACGTTGAGAACAGTCTCTTCATTAACAATTTGAAAAGGGAAGATTCGGAGGCGATACGTCAAGATATATCATCTTTATTACGACGAAACAAAGTGCCGAAACCAAATCTTCCAAAACATCTATTTATCGCTTTAAAGAACCTGCGATCTATGAAGGATTTAACTGTTCTCCGTGCAGATAAAGGGAATGCGACAGTAGTGATGGACACTTCAGATTACAACAACAAAATCGAACAACTCTTATCGGATGACACTACATACAAAATGGTCAAATCAGACCCGACCACCAGGATTTTAAAGGCCACTAGCTCTTTAATAATCAAGTACTCCGAGAAGTTAGATCTGAACGCTAAGTCACTCATCCCATCGTGTGCAAAACCTCCTAAATTGTATGGATTACCAAAAATACATAAGGAAAATGCTCCACTACGTCCCATTGTGAGCCAGATCGACACACCAACCTACAGATTGGCTCAGCACGTAGCACAAGTGCTTTCACCACTGAGAGGAAACACTAGAGCATCTGTGAAGGATTCATACCAATTTGTCAGTGATATTAAACACCTACAATTAGCTGACAATGAAACAATGGTTAGTTTTGATGTCCAGTCACTTTTTACAAGCTTACCAGTACAAGACTGCATCAAAATTGTCACTAAGAAGTTAACAGAGAATGACATGCCACTAGAATATGCAGAATTACTCAAACATTGCCTCACATCTGGCTACATGTTGTGGAACAATCAATACTATGTACAAATGGATGGTGTCGCTATGGGCTCACCTGTATCTCCAGTAGTCGCCGATATTTTCATGGAGGACTTTGAGGAGACAGCCCTTAGTACAGCCCCGGTCTCGCCAAGATTTTACAAGCGGTATGTAGATGATACTTTCACAATTTTACCAACTGACCAAGTAACTGCATTTTTAAATCACCTCAACTCCATTAACAATAAAATTCAATTTACTATGGAGTTGGAACAAAACAAATCTCTTGCTTTCTTAGATGTTTTAGTAATCCGTAATCCTGATCAGTCCTTAGGTCATACTGTGTATAGGAAAAAGACCCATACAGATAAATATCTGAACGGTGATTCTCACCACCATCCAAAACAGTTAGCTACCGTGGGTAAATCTTTGTTTCAGAGAGCACAAGGAATCTGTGACGAGAAACACCTGGCAACTGAGCTGCAACACGTCAAGCAAGTACTGCGAGACAACAAGCTCCAAATTCCACGCCGCCGTCACAGAAACCGAGTGAAACCAGCCACAGTTGAACGGGTCCCGGTTATATTGCCATACATAAAAGGAGTCACGGACAAGATTGGCTACATCCTGAAGCGTGCTTCTATTAAAACATACTACAAGCCGCCTAAGAAGATTAGTCAATTCTTACCACCTGTCAAGTGTCATATACCTTTACAAGAACCGGGAGTATATAAAATAGATTGCGACTGTGGCCTCTCTTACATCGGCCAAACCAAACGAAGCATAGGGACCCGCGTAAAAGAACACATAGCTGACGTCAAACACCGACGCTCAACGAAGTCTGCAGTTGCTGAACACATAGAGGAAGGCTCCAAGCATTACCTTCGCTTTGACCAGCCCCAAATCCTCGCCAAAGAACACCGTTTCCTGCCCAGGATGTTTCGCGAGGCTATTGAAATTAAAAAACATCCAAATTTCAATAGAGAAGATGGCTTGAAGCTTGCACCAACATGGGATCCAATTCTACATTTAATTAAATCGGAACCCAAAAGACCAGCTGCCAGACCTCAAGACACAGTGAGCTCCTTCTGCGTAGATCGGATAGCAAAAACTAGCTAACTTTTTAAATTAATTTTTTAATTTAATAAATATAAATTAAGGGTAGTTTAATTGTAACAGTCACTGAGCGGATGACTAATACCTCAGTCTGCCCCGTGACCATGAAAGCTGTAAAGTAATCGAAACGTCGGGAAGTTAAAAAATGTAAAAATTAAACCAAATCGCGATAAAATCCGTATAAAATAGTTTTATTTCAAATATATCATAGCTTAGTAACTGTCTCGAGTAAACATATTTTAAACTCGAACAATACAACTATGAAAATGTTACATTTTATGCGCGGGCTTTTGGATTAATGCTTTTTTTCATTTCAGGGCCACTTGGACTCGAATACACTGGATATGACGAAGAGAGAACATCGCCACCTAGTTCTCCAGATTGCTCTGAAATGTGCCGACATTTCCAACCCTTGCCGGCCATGGAACATCAGCCGCAAGTGGAGCATGAAAGTCTGCGAGGAGTTCTTCCGCCAGGGAGACTACGAACGGCAACTCAACCTGCCCGTGTCATCGTTGTGTGACAGACACAATACGTCAATACCCAAAATTCAGACAGGTACAGAATTACAACGCTGAATTTCATTTTGTTCAATTTACGGCTCGTGCTTGATAAATTGTAATCTTACAGGGTTCTTCAAGTTCGTCGTCACACCTCTTATCAACGAATGGCACCGCTTCTTGCAGACTGACCTTTCCACTCAGATGCTGGAAAACCTCTTGTACAACCAGCAAAAATGGGAGGCACTCTTGGCCCGGGAAATGGAAGCGGAGGTACAGACAGACCCGATGCCAGAAGAAGTAACCGACGATGACGATGATACGAGCGATGACATTACCGTATCAGATAATTGCTCCGATACCAACAGCTCCGATAGCTCTCATTTGCTCTTGCCTCCACCACGCAGGAGCTCGCTAAATCCCATCAAGACCTCGGGCCTCAAGGAGCAACTCAGACGTTTTTCTGTCCCGGTAAATGTTTTTAAGGACACGAAATCTAGGAGCCAGAGTCAGTCTAGGGCAGAATCTCACAACCGAGTCGAGCGAACTCTCACAGAGGGAGACTTTTTAGTTCATGCGGATATCTGCAAAAAGTTTGCCGCTAAAGATACTGAGAAACTTTCATCTGACTCGATGACAACATCCGGACAGGCGAAGCAGCTAAACATTGTGTTCAAAGATGCAGCTTATTTGAAGTTAGTCCGCCAACAGACTTTCCCACCATTAGTATCATCTGCCCGCATCCACTCGCTCGTAGCTCGTCCGCATTACACCAGCGATGAAGACGCCATCTTTCATCGCTACGCTAAGGCCGACTTCTTACCCGACTGGATTACAAAGGATAAACTCCACAGCCTAATTAAGAGCGACGAGAAGGACATGGAAAAAGACAATGTTCCTGCGATTATGGATGTTACGGAATGTCCCGCAATCACTGAGACGGAGCCAATTGCTGTATTGGGCGAAACTGACACAGAAGAACTGCCCTGCCAGGTGCAAGATACGGCCTGCGCTCTGCCACTTGACACCATCATCTACAGTAAGTTATTAAGTTCAATTAAAATTATAAGCGGTTACATCAAAGTTGGTTTAGGGCAAGCCTATTATATTACTGTATAATTTGTTTCATAAGTTAGAATCAGATAATGTATATTATTACATGTGAACTTTTTCGGCATTAAAGGCTTATTTTTCGACATCATAGTGATTTGGGCATTAAATAATAATGATGCAAACCGACATAGTTGTAACATTGCCTAAAATTTCACAGGCCAGCAAGACAAGAAAATCCATGAGATGACCGCGGTCATTCCCCAGCTGCTGTGCCGGACACTTTCAAGCAAGGAATGCTGGACCCGTCGCAGAGGATCGGCTCCTGCGCCCGTGGCGCCCTCAGAGTTCAGGGGCTTGGCGTCACTCGCTGCAGTACGACAAAGCGCGAACGGAGCGCGCAGGATAAATGCTCAGATGTCGACTTGCCAGCAGTGGCTCCAAAAGACAACGGTTCAGGAGAGATTAATGCACTTGCCCCGCAGGAGCTCACTGCCCGTTGAGGTGATGGCAGGTGCTTAATGGCTGTTAAGGCTTTTTATTATTTTATTTTATGCACGACTTTCCTCTTCTATGTAAGCATATGTTTTTTTTAGATCTTTTTACTGTTACTGGCGATGTTGTTTCTTGATAGGTTAACAAAATTTGACACGTGAAGAAATGAGGTACTTGTCTACCTCTGTTTCATACGTGAGTATACAAAGTATTGAACATGTTTGACAAAATTAATGTTTAGATACTTAATCCATAAGTAGTGGTAGTATACTACACAGTTTGAATCACATAGATGTGTTAGTGATTGCATATATAGATATGCACATGTCATTATTTAGTTTACACTAAATGTGATGAGCTTTTAAACATAGTAGTGATATGCAAAGGAGACTTCTACCATCTCATTTACATTTTCCTTCTAAATTACATGTAAATGTTGTTAGCCGGACCTGCATGTAAACTATCATTTCTATACCCGTAGGTATTACATAACCAATAATTAAAAAAAAAAACCAAACTAATCCAATATTTTTGCTCAGGTATTTCGTCGCGTTGAATCACCGAGGACCTGCCACTCGAACTAAGGACGAAAAGGCCACACACTCATACATACTCAGAAACACCGTCAACCATTGTAATGCGATCATAACATCTGGTCTTATTTAACTGCAGTCGCGCCCATCTCGACCTGGGGCGTACTAACACCTTTATTATTTCGATCACCTCTATGTACATCTGGGGCGTTGGTGAAATACCAGCTTAATTCGTTGCTAATTCAGCTCAAGTTTCCCATGTTATGTCTAGTTTATTACATATACGCCAAACTGGAACATGGCAGCTCCATCCAAAAAACCAGGAGAATGTGCAACAATAGTGGCACCTGCGTGGGAAACATCTCCATCACGCCTCATCGCCTGGAATAATGCCGATACCACCTCTGCCATGAAGCCTACGCGCCCCTACAAACTTTGGCGTACACATTCACATGCAAAGCCCTGGTCATGCATCCGGGACTTGGATTATACCAGCTTTATCCAAAAATCAACATATTGCATCAAACTCCAGGACATCTGCATTCGAAATATCTCCATCATGCCACGCTTATTAGGGACGTGGATTATCCCAACTTTATCCAGAAAACAAGGAACTCTTGTCAACTCAGGTTCATCTGTGTGTGAAATATTGCCATCATGCATCAACGCCCGGGATATTAGTGAAACCATCTCCGCTAAAAAACCTAGGTGCTGATACCAACTTCGGCGTATACTCACATGCATTGACCCGGACTTGTCTGCGCTGATTAGGGACATGGATCATGCCAGCTTTATCCAGAAAACAAGGAATTCGTGCTAACTCAGATTCGTCTTGGTATTGAATATATCCATCATGCCACAACATCTGGGATATTGGTGATACCACCTCTGCTGAATAAGCCTATGCGCCACTACTAACTTAGGTGTATATTCACTTGTGAAGCCCAAGTTCTGCCTGCGCTCGTACAGGACATGGATTACGCCAGCTTTATCCAGAAAACCAAGAGCCTCTGCTAAATCAATTCCATCTGCGTGAGTAATATCTTCATCATGCCACAACAACTCGGATATTGGTGATACCACTTCTGCTAAATAAACCTAGGTGCCGCTACCAACATAGGCGTATACTCACGTGCAAAGCTTTGGTCTTGTCTGCGCTCATCCAAGACATTAATTTTACCAGTTTAATCTGGAAAACAACGAGCCTCCGCAGACTAAGTCTCATCTGCGAGTGAAATATCTCCATCATGCCTCAACACCTGGGTTATTGTTAATGCCAACTCTACGAAAAATAATCTGGCTGTCTATGAACTTGGCGTATCTTCTGACGCGAAGCCCCAGTCATGTTTGCGCTCATCCGGGACATGGATCACTCCAGCTTTATCCTGAAAATAAGGAACTCCTGCCAACTCAGGTTCATCTGAGGTGTATGAATATTGCCATAATGCCTCAACGCCTGGGATAATGGTGAAACCACCTCCGACAAAAATTCTAGGTGCCGTTACCAGCTTTGGCGTGTACTCACATGCAAGGCCCCGGTTTTTCCTTCGCTAATCCGGGACATAAATAATACCAGCTTTATCCGGAAAACAAAGAGCCTCCGAAGGCTTAGTCTCATCTGTAAGTGAAACATCTCTGTCATGCCACCACACCAGGGATATTGGTGATACCACCTCTGCCATGAAACCTAGGCGCCTCAACTGACTTAAGCATCCTAGGCGCCTTTAAGAACTTAGGCGTATATTCATGAAGCCTCAGGATTCTTTACGCTTAACCGAGACGTTGATGATGCCAAATTTATCCAAAAAACAAGAGCCCCTGCAAACTTTGGATCATGGAGTAGCATAATATTTCCATCACGCTTAAGCATATTGGATAAAAGTAACACCAAGTTTACTAAGAAACCTAAGCGCCATGCGAAGCCCCGGTCATGTCTACGCTCATCCGGGACTTGGATTATGCCAGCTTTATCCAGTAAGCCAAGAGCATCTTCAAACTTAGCCTCAACTACGTGTGAAATATTTCCAGTAAACCACAACACCAGTGATTTTGGTAATACATCTGCCATAAAACCTAGGTTTTTCGAAGAAATTGGGCGTATATCCACATGTAACGCCTAGGTATTATTTATGCTTATCTGGATCATGGATTATACCAGCTTAATCCACAAAACATGAGCCTCTGCAAACTCTGGTTCATGTGCGTGCGAAATATGCCTAAACATCTGGCAATATTGGCAATATCAGCTCTACCACAAAACCTAGATGCCCGATGGAATTAAGGCATTTATTCACATGAACAGCCCCGGTCTTATCTGCGCTCATCCGGGACATGGATTATACCAGCTTTATCCAGTAAACCAAAGCCTACGCAACCTACATCACATCTGCGTGTGAAATATCTCCATCACGCCTTAACTTCTGTGAAACTACCTAGGTGCCGCTAGATAAGTGGAAACATGGGTTATCCCACCTCAACCCGGAAAAGTCGCCCCATAATCTAAGATGTACTAGAGGTGTAAAACTAGAATCGAAGTGTTAATGTGATATGAGTGTGTAATGTGTAAAGACATTTATGGAACTTCTCTTGACATGAAACCACGGCAAAGTCTTTGACTTATTTCCCCACGGACTACGATTGCACAAGATTTGGTTATTTCGAGCTGTACTATTCCGTACTACAGTTCGTACCACGCGTGATTATAATATTGTCTGAATTGGGTAAGTTTTAAGCATCATGCTTAAGGTTAGGGCCTTTCGTGCAGTCGGCAGGGTGATAGCCAATGGCGCCGACTGTACAGTTTTATGTTTACCTAGTAACCTTCGATGACGATTTCGTTATGACCATCAGTACAAATTTATTTTTAACACCCAAAAAGTGTTTTTGATTTTGCCATATCTTCTCATAGTTTTAAAGAATTATAGACAAAATCTGTATATTACGTTTTTAGGAGCATTTGTTTTAATTGTTAGTTTTACGATTGTCTTATACCAAAAATCGTAGTACGATTCATTAATTTTTGTTCCACTGGTTGGACATTGTATTTATGTTACACGCATAATGGATTAGGAGTCTCATTATCAGTAACCTTTAGTATTTTTATGTTATTTAGTCATAGATGATAAGCTCTTAGTTTTTAGGTTATGTAGACGCTCTTTTTGGGCTTACGGCGTACTATTTTGGATCGATTAGATCATTGCAGTATTATACATTCACTTACGTGACAAAAACGAGATCTCTCGTCTGACGTCCACGGAGAATGCATCACAACTTCGAATTTAACCTTTTAGACATTTTATCTTCTACAGTATTTTCTATTTCGTCTCCGCCTTCAGCCGAATATGGCTTGGTGCGATTCGTGGACGTCACAGTTGGTCACACGTGGTCGCAAATATTCGATAACATTAACAATATAAGTAATTTATTAAGATTCAAGCATGGGAAACATTCGCCTAGTATATGGATATAAGATGTTGGCTTAAAGACGTAACGCGGTTACGAATGGTACTAAATTATATAATCATTTCTAATGATCTCTTTTGTTAGTAAAACCTTGGTTTATATCGCATAATTCATTTTTCTAGTCAACAATTCATTACCTACCCGTTAAAACACATTATAATCTGCCCATAGAAGTCCAGTGCCAGACAAACATACATTACGTTGACATGATATTTCGTTTCTATATCGTCATATTTTGATGTCTTTACAGTATTTTTCTTTATTTTAGCGAAGTTAGTAGGTATTTCTCTGATTTTGTTGGTAAAAAACCCTTTATTTCCAGAAAGGTCATCGTTTTATAATCACATTGCGGTAAAATCTTACCCCATACAATTGGAGACAATGACATCCGTCCTTAACCTTACTACGATGACCTGTGGCTCAAAAACAGTTTAGCAATGATATTTAAAATTACAAAACCCACACAGTATATGTTAATTTATTCGCTTACAATAAAATTGTAAACTATTATTTAAAGATTTTTTACCATTAATCAATATTTATTCGCCGTGAATTATTATTTTTTTTACAATCATTATAAATTTATTCGTACCAGCCCACCTCGTTATGCTTATTCGCAAGCTATATAAGTCAGGATACGGCACTGTGACTGTGGGAGATCGAACATCAAGTCGTTTCAAATTCCACAAAGGAGTTCGCCAAGGATGCATAATCTCTCCCATCCTTTTCAACATCTATGGAGAACACATAATGCGACAAACTCTAGATGGTTGGGAAGGTGGTATAAAGATAGGCGGAGTGAAAATATCAAACCTGAGATACGCGGACGATACCACCCTCTTCGCATCATCGGAAAATGAAATGGCGGAGCTACTTCACAAACTGGAAACCATCAGTATGGAAATGGGACTTGCTATCAATAAATCCAAGACCAAGCTCATGATCATTGATCGGTTCGCAGTTATACAGCGCACCAATCTCCTACATGACTACGAAACCGTAAGCCAATTCCAATACCTTGGCTCGATGATCACCAATAGAGGAAGTAGCGAACCTGAAATACGGAGGCGTATTAGCATGGCAAAATCTGCAATGACCCAGTTGAGCAAAATTTGGAGGGACCGTAACATAACCCACCGGACTAAAATACACCTGGTCCGCAGCCTCGTTTTCTCCATTGCTCTCTACAGTGCAGAGACGTGGACTTTCAAAGCCGCAGATAGGCAGAGAATCGACGCTTTTGAGATGTGGTGCTGGCGTCACATGCTGCGAGTACCATGGACGGCCCACCGCACCAATATATCTATTCTAAAGCAACTTAAGATAGAAAACACTCAACGTCTATCCACAACCTGCCTACAACGAATATTGCGGTATTTTGGACATATTGCACGCAGGGACACCAGCAATTTAGAACGTCTAATGGTGACTGGTAAAATCGAAGGGAAAAGACCTAGAGGTAGAAGTTCCAAACGATGGTCGGACCAAATATCTGAGGAACTAAAAATACCTGTCAGCGACGCACTCCATCAAGCTACAGATCGAAACCGATGGAGACAACTGGTTGACGGAATCAAACGGAGTCACGATCCTCAGCAGTGAGGGAACGATTTAGAGAGAGATAAATTTATTAATCATATTAGTTTTACAATAATCTCCTTTTTTTGGAGGCCGATTTAAATTAATGCCCATTTTAGCTTTGTAGGTTTACTATTATCGGCCTTATCATTTGCTGTTTTTTTAAAGCACTGAAACCGATGTCAAAATATAATTGAATTCACATATACCATTCGTACCGCTAGCGTTTCCGCGTGTACAAAAGGGCCATAAACGAATAAAAAAACGCCGTACGTAGTTTATCATTTCCTACTTCATATTTAATCAGATTTCTTCTCATAGTGCGCGTCCAATATCTATTCATTTATGTTTCAACGGATCGGCTCACGACTGGGAGGGCAACCTAACGATACAACACCACTGACGTACAAAAACATCAATGTAACACGTATGCTGTTAAAACAACAATAATCTGACTATAAATTCGAGGTCCAACAGCAAATATTGACATTAGTGCCCAAGATATTGGAAAGCGTAGTCGAGTCGGTTCGAATAGGCTTCTATCTGGTTATGTAGAACCAGCAAATAGTGTTAGGCCGACCCCCCACTATAAGTAATATCGGGCTTTATGTGTACCGCACCACATCTATTTGTATTGTAGCTATGACTTTCCCAGTAAACCGTAATATTATTAGATACTGTGTAAGTAGTGATAAGTTAATAGGATAAGCGGAAAAGGCAGTAGGATCGTACTAATATTTTTAGTTTGTTAGGGGCATAACAAAGTTCAGTTGCTCAGGGACTGGTTCTCTATGTTATACATATATTCGTTACTAAATATATCAAAAGTATTTTACTAACTTAAAAAAATCTTAAGAATACATTAACCGGGACATTGGCGAATAGTTTTTAACCGACGTCGATGGAGGTTATCAATTCGTAAAGTATTTTTTCTTATGTATGTTCACCGATTACTCTGAGATTTATTTCTTCTGTAAATAAATTTATTTTTTAATTAGGTCCTTTGCTAAGCTTCTGAACCCATAAAATTAAAGATAATATGAAATCGCAACTCAAAGACATTCGATTTCATCAGTGAAATAAACATCATTATAAAATAAAATGAGCCTCTATATTATGATAAATGGTAACAGCCTTATTCATAGACCGATTTAAAACCTATTTTAGTTATTGAATGTTGTGTCCCTTTTGAACGACTTAAGAATTCAGTTTAAGCGAAGAAGACAAAACACTCTATGACTAAAATAAGTTTTAAATATATTTATGAATAAGACCGTAAATGTTTTAGTTTAACATACTAACCCACGACGACGCTGGCACGTCGTATACGCTACGCTTAATTTAATGTAATTGTGTACCGACTGCCTTTCCGCTCATATAATATAATCAGAAGTATAATAGTATATTATTGTTTTAATGCTTTAACATTGTAGTGTATAGTTTGTAAGCTGTTAGAGCACTTTATGGTGATATCGTTGTTACGTTGTGGCCGCCGCTGAAGACGTATCGAGCATACTTACTGGATATATAATCTACAGACACCATTAAAATGGATATTGGATACACACTGGTCGTTTAAAACTCATATTACGACAGTAAGCTGTGAGATCTTATTTTCCCGCCGGTGACCGAAAGCACCACTCCAAGTTGTCATTAACCGTCATGCCAGTGCTATACTGAAATTAAAGCATTGAATACGAAAATTAATTAATAGCGTGGGAAATATTAATGAATTTCGACGACATACATGAGTTGGCGGCATCGGGCCTCGCTTCAACCAACGTGCTATGGATCCATACTCTACCACGGATATTGCTGCCAATATATATATATACATGTCGACCAAATTTATTGGATCCACGGATAAGAAATATATTCATATGTCTCTGTAATTGTTGATAATATTACTAACTTATTGCTTCAAACGTAATAAATACACGCATTGCAGTAGTTTGTATTGGATGTTAAATGAAACAGAGTTCCAAAATGAAGGCCGCTTCTTCAGATAATAGCAAAAAAAAAACAATTTAGCACCATGCACATTAAAAATACATTGAAAATATAACACGAACAGTCGTTTAATAAACAACAGTTATGATTTCTCGATTTAAAAGCTCTATATTAAATAATCCGAAAATAATAGTAAACAAAAGGCAAAAACACTCACTGGATAAGAAAAATAGTAACACGTATTGAAACTTTCGACGTTTTTATCCCCTTGTGCGATGTAGAGGCAATTTAGTTGTTCAATCTGGCAGGTACAGTTATTGGCTCGATACGTTTTCAATAAAAAGCCGATTTGCGAGTCCATTTTCACTAGCGCTATTTTTGTATGGAATCTTTTCATTGATACTACGCACAGTTTTAATTACGGAAATACTGAAAGGTCCACATTGATATTGACATTCCGATCCGACAAGCGCTTGTGTTAGACGACAACAAAAGGAATAAAGAACTGGGCCGGAGGGTAGCACGGCCCAACAAAGGACTCTCAATCGGCTACCGTCTCAGTTCCAGTAAAATATTTACGCGTACAATAGGATTTTAACTTCATATTATACGTATAGATGTTTGTAGTGAAATATTACACGATTCGCTCTCTTCTCATCGTTACGAATTGAGACGGTGCGGCTTTGTTAGATTTTTCTGTGTCTATTGTATGTGTATAAAATTTTAGTGTGTATATGAAAATACGTGCTCAATGTGTCGTAGTATTATTTAAACTACATTATTGTTATTTCTCACCGCACAACTAATGGATTTATAAATATATACCTATTGTTTTTTACCTTATCATTACCCTCAAAGTTCAGACTTATTTTTAACTACATGCAAAGCACATTGTAAATTAACATAATATATTTCAGGGTAAAAAGCTTGTATTAATTTAAGTTGGTATAATTTTAAATGTTTTGATCTAATTTTTGCAACGAAAATGGTATTGTAAGATAGTGAAATATAATAAGTAGGTGCCAACTCGGGTCCAAAGGACGGCATTCCTCGTGATGTACAGACCGCAGGACGGCTGGTATACGACAATATCGAAGGTTCTGGACCCGGCGCCGTTCTCTCTTGCGCGATGGACATCATTTCCCTCTTGCTTGAAGGTTAGACGTAAAGATGGAGGGAGATGACAGCGCCGCCAGCGCGAGAGAGAACGGCGTTTCGAATGTATGAGGTTGTACATAAAGTGTGTTACGCTGCCCAGGCTATGAAATTGTCACAAGTGTTATGATAAGTTTAGTAAATTGATCTTTGTAAGATCTAAGTTTGTGCGTAGGATTCGTCCTGTTATTGGCCGTACAGTTGGTATGGATCTGGATTTCGGATTGTGATGTGGAATACCTTCACCGATGTGGGATGTTGACGCCGTGTAGTCACAAGTGGCCGGGTAATAAGCGAAACGTCATCGCTTAATGATGTTACTTCTTTTACGTTTTTAGGGTTTAAAAAAACGTATTGGAGATAATGACACTAATCGATACGATATAAAAAAAAATGAGAACGGGACTAATCCGCGTTTGCCTAGTCTGCTTTTTAATAATAATATGAGTTAAACCATCAAGTTTTTTTTCTTTTTAGTAAGTTGATTGTACTTTGTTAATTATGTATAAAAATTCATATTGTACTAAAACATGCTAGATAAATTAAAATTATATTGAAAAACCTATTAAATGATGACAAGTTTATTATTTGATCAGTGCGATTAATCGTAACATAAACTTTTTGTTTTAATACAATAACTTGAAATCTATAATTTTTAAGTATATATATTATTATACATTTTTATACATATTTAGGATTTCGGGCGTTATACTTAGGTATATTTGTATAATTTTGAAAAGTAATTTAAATTTAATTCCGTTTTAAAATCAAAATTAATTTTATTCCTTTGTCGATTATTCTATTATGTTTTGACGATAAATATCATGGATCGGCAATTTGGTTTGATTGTGATAACGTGCAACATGAATAACGTTGTAAATTTTCGTTTTTGCTTCAACGGAAACACTTTTAAATCATATTTTACTATTGACGATACGAGCTTTCTATCACTCTCATGTGCAGTAAGTTGAGGAGCCATGTCTGACGATTAAACACAGGTTTGACCTTTGATGTAAATTCTAAAAATATCAAACGAAATTTCTGTTTTCAAACATAAAAGTACCTACTCTCCAATATATTAATGCCATAAAGATATTATAGTATATTTCATATTTTAGTTGAAAGATTATCAATTATAATCAATCAATTTTATTTAAACCCAAAACTTCACAGAAACACGCATCAGTGATTAGAAATCAAAACTATTGAATTATAGCATCCACAAATAAAATAACCATTCATTCACATCATAAGAAACGGACATAAAAAAATAGTGATCTGAAATACAAGCCAGTGAGAAGGTACACAAAGGTATAGGTATGAAGACAGTTCCTCAACGTATATCTTCGAATTTAATATTTATATATTTTCATTACAATGTTTACTACCTAAACGGATTCAAGCGGAGACTTGTATTTTATTACATTTTGAAGACTGTATTTATTTGATATTTTGACATATATATCTGATACACTTACAAAAGTAGTACACTTGTTGTCTAAACATATGAGCCGATCTCGGAGACGATGTCATCCAGCTGAGGTATAACACTTATGCGAAATGTATATCGAGTTCCTTCAGGAAAAACATAGTAACTAAAAGTTACTAAGTTTGACAGCCTCCGTGGCGCAGTTGGTTAGACGCCGGCTGTGAAACGAGAGGCCGCGGGTTCGATCCCCGCACCGAGAGAAATGTTTGTGCGGCCCACAAATATTTCTTTCGGGTCTGGGTGTTTGTGAGACCGAAAAGTCTCTCGTAGTTCTGATACCTGCGACACAAGACTTAATTGATCTTAATGTGGGGTCGGGACTATGTGTGTGACTGTTGGGTGTATTTATTTATTTATTTAAGTTGACAATTTGCATATTATGTCACAATGCACAATTATATAAAAGCAGGTACCTATATTTTTTTAACAATGATGAGTAATTGCGAAAAATATATGAATTAAAGCAATTATTCTGAGTTGACGAACAAAACACATATTTGAGGTTTTTTTGAGTTTACGATGTTTTTCCTGAAAAAGTGTAGTATAATCTACAAATAACTAGTTTAAAATTTGGCATACCGCAGACACCGAGGGCTGGGGACATTGTAACATTTTCCAACCATACTTAAAGGACGCTATCACTCAAGATCTTCGGTCCATAGCCACCGATCTCGTCTGTTTGCAGTATGCCTTATTTTACCGAGACTCGGCCGTCTCTGGTGAAGCTCGCTGTAGCTGTACATGTAGTCTCGTAGATAGTAAGAATTGATGTAACTTGTATTAATATCTTGAAATCGGTGTTTATTCCGTGTCGCATTCTCTTGATTGTGAAATAAATGGTTCAAAAATATGTTGTTTCAATTTATGATCCTATTATATTATGAGTTAATATGCTTACGTTACCATTACATTCTAGTATTGCAAGGTGAGGTTACTACAACATTCGATAAAAAAAATCGCCCATAAGACATTTTAGTTAATATGGTTTTTGACTAAACACTTACCTACATATAAAACTCGTAGAAATCTTTTGGAATGGCCAATATTCAGCGAGGCATTAGATAATACTAAAAAGAAAGATCGGTACCTATCTAGAATCTAGATACCTGCATTAAAACAATAGTGCATAAATATAACGACGACGTCGACGTCGGTAGCACAGCACCAGTAAGAGTTTTGATAAGAACGGATGTCAAGTTCCTTAGTACTTTCTTAGATTCAACGTTCAAAATTAAAGATAAATAATTTGTTAATTTCAATGATATCAATTTTATAGGCTTGCTAATTTTATATTCTTCTAAATGGATTACGATGCGCTCAGGTGGATACTCTATCTAGAACGCACTGCCGTAACCGTAAGGCGCATTGTAATGACTTTGTCGCACTAATAAAAAAATGGTAGTATTATTGGTTCTTTTATTGGTTAATTAATTTTGGATTGAATAGATTTCCATTTTGATTTTTTTAATTGCAATTAAAAGCGAGATGAGCATGCCATTCGCCCGATGGTAAGCGATACGACCGCTCATGGACAGTAGGAAATCCAAACACTGTGAATTACAAAGCAATGCTTGGCATTCCACTTCGCTCGCTATCCTGAGACAAATATGTTAAGTTTCAATATGTCCAGTAGTTAAGTACTCTGGGTATCTATCTATAGTTACTTATCTAAGTAGTTAACATGCGGACTATTCGTCTATAGGTCGAATATTCATAACACCTTGCCTATAACATGTCACCCGGCAGTCCGTCTCTACAGACTATTTCCCAGGTATTAAATCAAGCTATGATATGCATACTATTACTCTATTATTATTTTTTATTGGAAATCTGTTATTTTTTCAATCATGTTTCCGATAGAGGCGACCGGTGAAACGTACTGCAATGACGTCATGACCCGCAGCAATAACGTTAATGTTAAATCACTTGCAGACTTTTTCTATTACGTCATCTGCCAATGAAAGACAGATCATTTTACGTTGATTGGTCCTGCAAGCTTGAACGATTTTACGTCTCCTGTCAACCAAAGAAAGACCACAAAAACAAAATTATTAGATTCACAGTGTATAAATACTGAAGCCTGGATTTGAACTAGGAGCTAAAAAATTGGCAAAAATATCTTTGAGCTTTCAAAAAGTTTAGGTTTAAAGATATATTTTTTTTGTTTACTTCATGGAGCGACAAACCTAGACCCTAAACGGTATCCTGCACGAGCTTGGGACAAAACAGCGCAGATTTCCGTCACTTTCTTGAAGTAATGAAAAATATTCAGCTATAATAAGCTGGGAGGTAAACTTTTAATGAGTAGGTATGTGTTATAACACACACATATATATATATATATATATATATATATATATATATACATCCAGCATTTTCAATCTACAACATTCAATTAATAATATTTTATGTATACTATTAAATGTTCCCACTATTCATACTATTACTATCAAAACTCATTTTAAAAATTGTAACGGCTACGATATCTTTCCTGAAAAGGGTCGATAATTATTATTATGTCGAACAAGGGCTTGTTCTCAATGGTATCATTGCTTAAGCCTTAGAGCTTCAAAGTGTACAGCGACATCTTTTGTCGAGGAGGCTGATAACTACATCGTAATGAGTTCTTTACAGCCTAGCTTGATAAATTTTGTTTGTTCAGATAAAATCTCTGATCTTTAATTATTAAATGGATATTATTCAAATGAAGAACTTAACGTTTGTTACTCGTCTATGCGTTGATTTAAAACCTAAATATAGGCCCTTCGGTACATCAGTGTCATTACAACAATGATTAAATAAACTACTATGTCAAATGCATTTTGCTTCATGGGCCGATTTGAATGATTAATTTGAGCTAAATAATTATTTTACATCACTTGTAGTGGTGTCTTACCTAAACAGAAAAATTCGGACACGAAATAAGCATAATTTCAGTCAAGTTGTAGAAAAATGTCTTTCTCGATTACTACACCGGCAATATAATTAGCACAGTGTTGTGAAAATATTGAAATCGGGCGCAAACAGCATTTAAAGATAAAAAGAATTGCATAATAAAAAATATTTCATAAGCCATTAAGTGACTTTTCAATCCCGACACATATGTTCTTTTAATATCGCTCTACTTTCATTTTAACCACAGGGAGCCCAATGCTGAATATACTTTTATACCTAGTATTACAGTGTACTTACCTGATGATAAGTGCAGTGCAATCCAAATGCAATATCCAAAGGCGAGTGATGGTTAGTCTCGTCCGCCGACACAATTACATATATGGACCCGTCCGAACCGGATATACCTACCTGTCGCTTTAGCTAGACAAATCGACTTCAAAAAAAACTTCTAAAAAGTAAAATATAAAAATACCACTACAAAATCACAATTAATATCTATTTTACTGAACTTGTACACGTTGACTAATTTACTTATTACCAATAAATCAATATATATGTGTAGCATATTGAAGGCGGATACGGGCTACAATTGTAGATTATATTACGCTAAAAACAATTTATTTATTATACTACCGGAATACTCAATCGTGAATAATACTTGACAGCGGCATACGTTCAAGTTATTCGTCTAGTAGGTCGGCCCATTAGCTCATTGGCTAGAGCGCCGTGTTATCGCCACGGAGGTCGGGGGTTCGATTCCCTCATGGGCCCATGATCATCAACAATAATCTGGTATTTTTTTAAATTTTTAAAACATTATTGTATGCACAAATATTATAAACAATAAAAATAAATAATTATAATTAAAATATCTTATAAAGCTTTGGCTGATAAAGCAATTAGCTTTACTTTTTTTAATGGGGGTAAGTACCACGGTAATGTCTATTTCTCCCGCCAAACAGCAGTGTAAATGCAATGTTGTGTTCCGGTTCGAAGGACAATGTAGCCAGAGTAACTACCGGAAATAATGATACTTAACATCTAATGTCTCAGGAAGACGAGCGCAGTGGAGTGTCAAGCAATGCTTTGTAATTCATGGTCTTGTTTGGTTTTCTACAGTCCATGAGCGATCGTATAGCTTACCATCAGGCTTGCGGCATGGTCATCTCGCCATACATTGCAATAACAAAAAAAATTAGCTTGGGAGTCTAACTAATCTAACTGTGTGTAAAATATGATTGTATTCGAAGCAAGCAGCTTTCAAGTCAGGGCGGGTCATATAGTTCTAAATAGTTCTAGTCAGAACACTGGAGTACTCAAATTCAATTACAATTAAACATTTAAAAGTGATTATTTAAAAGTTTGTTCCACCTGTGATACATGAATATGTTTAAGATTTTTTAAAGAAAAAATCAACGATAAATTTTAAAAATCTGTCAATGTAGAATCAGCCCAGGGGGGGATGACCCCATGACCTTTCCCCTGGATCCGCCCTTGATTCGTAGTAAATTAGACCTTATGAAATAATGTGACGACCATTACCTGCGTGCATAATCGATAAAAAATGGATTGAGACAATGTATGAAAGCACTGCAATTATAAGACTGGATCATCTCAAAATTGGGTAAATTTGAGTTAACTCATTTTTTTATACGATTACAATTCCCTACGCGTCAACAAGACGACCGTTCGTCGAACGTATGTACGTTTAAGAAGTTATTTTAGAGACAAAATAAAAATATTTCTCTGTGTTTAAAAAACTAACGTTGTGTTACTATATTCTAGGTTACAGTATTTTTTATTAACTTGATATTTTTTATTTAAGTACTTAATATGTAGTACCTATGTACCTACTTCGGTGACATCAATGAGAACGACAAGAAAAATATTATAATAGAAGAAAATATTGCATGCTACCAGAAAAAAATAGGACTTTTTTACCGTTGTACAGACATCAGAGTGATTTGACGATTCGGATTCCCTATTTTCATTTCTGGGGCAACAGGTAATGTTCCTAGTTTACTTGAAGGTCCACTCACGATTCACGAAACAGCGTTAAGTTTTCAGGCATGTTAACATATAATTTTGCCAGCTTTATAGTATAAAAGCAATTTTTTTATAATATGTTGTTCAGGCAACTATCAAATTATGATTCCTTTTCATCCGGACACTTCTAATGGTTCTTTCATCTTGCCAGACACATCTAGTAAATTCCTGTAACGTTAATCACTCCATCCATCAGTAATTTTATTAACTAACGTTTTTTTTTGTCTGTTTTAATGTATGTTTTTGTGTAGTAAAGCTACTTCGTATTTTCATTTGGAACATATTAACTTTCTATAAGTAGAGCAGAATGCCACGAATGAGCTAGTGCTCGCATCTCGAGCTACGATATGTAGTTATCGTGAAGGCGGCATGCATATTGCATAGCACTGCACCACCTTGTGAAGAAAATTTATGCTATTCACGAGAGAGAATTTAATATTGGAAGCTATGTCGCAGGAAGAATGACGAGGTAAGTAAAATTATGCAATTGCAAATTTTAGATTAATTTCAAAAATTCAGAGTTTAACAAGAATCGGTACAATGCGATACCAGGTAAAGGTACCCAATAAATAAATTCTATAGATAAATAAGACTATGAACATAGGTGGTCATACGAGCATTCATAGCTCGTAATAATTCACCCTGAATACATAAATAACAGGGGAAGTTATTGTTGTCTGCGCCTGTGTTTTAACTCAGGATCACTACCAAGAGAGTTACAAAGTCCAACAAGATCATTACTTACTTACAATCATACAGGTACCTACATAACAATTTACTGAACACCACATAGTACAGATAAAAACAAATGTAACAGAGAGACCTTATAAATAAGTGCACAATTTGCGGTCTTATCGCTATGAGCGATCTCTTCCAGACAACCAAAACAAGTATCTATTGTAAAATCGGCCGTAAGAGAAGAAAATAGAAAAAAATAAATAGAATAAAAGTAATCTAAAGCTATGGATACAAAATAATAGATAGGTAGTTATATTGTGGTATAGTAAAAAGTGTGTGGTGGCCTGTTGGTAACGGACCAGACGCGGCTGCCTACATGTTCACGGTGGTCGCGGGTTCAAATCCCAGGGAACACCTCCGACTTTTTGGAGTTATGTGTGTATTGATAGTCAATCACCACGCACTTTAACGGTGAAGGAAAACATCGTGAGGAAACCTGCATACCGTAGCGATTTTAAATAATTTCTACGGTATGTAAAGTCCGCCAACCCGCACTAGGCCAGCGTGGTGGACTATATGGCCTAACCACTCTCAATCGATTCTCTCGATTGTAGAGTAGGCCCGTGCCCTGCAGTGGGACGTACATGGGCTGATATAGATAGATAGAGGCTGCTATTAATAGGTATATGTTCACCAGAGAAGCGTATGTACGTATTAAGAATAGGTACCACAGTGAGTTTGTGCATGAAGATGTTTACTAAAGGGGATTTGCGGTTTGCATTTAAAAGATCTGCGCGGCGGACGCAGTAACTGCGCGTCGGGCTGGAAGGCCGGTGACCCCGACATACCCTTCCCACCCTCGCTCCCAGGCTTGCAATTAGCGGGAAGCCATAATTACCATTCCCCTCGTAAAAAGGGATTGGGTTTTTTAAGAATATATTTAACTAGAAGAGCACTGAATAAAACACTTGTTTTTTTAAAAAAACTTCTATAATTGCATCAAGAAGCACAAATAAAAGTTTTCAGTAAAATTGCAATACAACTCTTTGGGAAAAACCATGTTCAGCAGTTCATTATAGGTGATGATAATAGTAATGATGATGAACAGGCCTCCCCAAGTGTGATTATTTTGTTATGAAGGCGTCAATTTAGATAAAAAAAATGTTTCTTGTATTTTCCTTGTCTCTATTTTTTACTTTATTGTACTTATGATAGTAAATTCGCAATTGTTCATAGATAAGTACCTAACATGAGTCAACGGTTGACACATTTTTACATAGGCCTCACTCCGCACGATCGTCCTATTTGTCGGTTAGGTGTTTCACAATGCAATGCAAATGCAAATTATGAAGAATAAGGAAAAGTACTGAAAGCAATGACAAGCCTAATTCTGATGAAAACTTAAACTTTTTTTGATAAATCAATATTCCTAGCGAGAAATCGAACCAGATGATTTTGAAAAAGATAGGTATGTTGAAGAAAGATATGCTGTACTTTTATACCGTTCGATATGTAGTCTATACATATAATAAGTTTGTAATTGGTCGATGTCTCTACATCGAAGATATTGATGAATTTTGGTATGGAGGCAGCAGACACCCTGAAATAACACTTTTTAACCCGAAAAATGTAGTGTTCCCGTGGAACGAGGAAGGAATTCCGATATATTTGTTACTTTTATACTCAAAAGGATGAGATGGGGCTGGATTACATTTCCATTCCTCTCCAAACGCAGGGAGTCTAGGTGCTAAGGTAATGGAGAAAAAAAATGTTAAAGATTACCTCTTTCCTTATTTGCCGCATGTAATTACTTTCCAGAATTTGATTTCAATCCTATTAGCAACATTATCGAATGGTATAATAATATGTGTGTTATTTTTTTCAAAACTATTGGGTTCGTTTCCTCGCCAGGAATACTGATTTATTACAAATCCAAGTACGCAGTTTTAGTTTCCATGAAAATCGGGCTCATGACTCTTTTCAGTATTTTTCGCCATTTCTCATAGTTTAGGATTTGGCTATCCACGCCCACTTGAAAAATTCCCTGGATAATTGATCATAGTTAGATACTATAGATATTACTGCCATAACTCCACCCACTCGAAATAGTATTGGATTTTGAGTAAGTAGTCGCACGGCATAGTGACTGCATAGCTCCTGATGGTAAGTGCTAATTCCGTCCAGATAGAGTATCGAATGGTATCAGACGGTAGTCTCATACCATTCGATACAATCATGCCGGCCCGCTGAGATGCCTATTCACGCTACGGCGGAAGGACTCAGGATTATAGGAAGGAGGGAACACGTGTGATGGCAAAACGTTCCACAGCTTGACTGTACGGCAGAAAAAATAATTAGAGAACCTTTTGGTTCGCGCCGAAATGGACTGAACAGTCAAGCTATGGCTCCGTAAGCCAGCACGCGTGGTTCTGTTAAGGAAAGGAGAGGAAGGGATTAAATTGAACAATTCCTCAGAGCATTCACCATGATACAGACGGTAGAACACGCTTAGAGAGGCGACAACCCTCCGTAACTGTAGCGACTCTAAGTTGCCCGTAATATCTGCAGCATTCACAATGCGGATGGCCCGCCGCTGCAATCCATCCAAGGCATCGTGCAAGTACTGGGCGGATCCATCCCAGAGGTGCGAACAGTATTCCATACCCGGCCGAACCTGCGCTTTATACAAGCGGTAGAGTTGACCGGGCGTGAAAAACCGACGCACCTTGTTCAGGACCCCAACCCTGCGGCAAGTGGCAGATATTACGCCCTCAATGTGATTCCTTGGATTAAGATCACAACGGATATCCACACCAAGGATACTCAGGTCATTCCGTATTGAGAGGGGAATACCCTGAAGAATGGGGAGGGGAGAGAACGGGGATTTTTTTTCACGTGAATGTACACACCTGGGTTTTCCTGGCATTGAACTCAACCAAATTTCTGGAGCCCCATGTAGAAATGAGATCCAAGGACCCATTGATCTTAATGACAAGATTCTCAAGATAAGAAGTGCGTGGTGGCATGTTGGTAACAGACCAGACGCGGCTGCCTACATGTTTACGGTGGTAGCGTGTTCAAATCCCAGGGCACACCTCTGATTTTTCGAAGTTATGTGTGCATTGATAGTCAATCACCACGCACTTTAACGGTGAAGGAAAACATCGTGAGCAAACCTGCATACCGTAGCGATTTTAAAGAATTTCTACGGTATGTAAGTCCGCCAACCCGCAATAGGCCAGCGTGGTAGACTATATGGCCTAACCACTCTCAATCGATTCTCTCGATTGTAGAGTAGGCCCGTGCCCTGCAGTGGGACGTATATGGGCTGATATAGATATAGATAGACAATATTCTCGCGCCCACTCACAGTGTCAACCCGGCAACCCGGGGACCCATGACAGTATCGCCCATGAACCGTGCTGTCATCTGCATAGCAATGAATGTTGCCAAGCGATAACATATCATTGATATGCAGAATAAACAGGGTGGGCGACAGCACCGAGCCTTGCGGAACTCCGGCATTTACCGACATGAGCGCCGAAGCGTGTCCGTCAACGACGACACGCATTCTACGCCCATGCAGAATGCCAGAAATCCACGAACACAAGTTGCCGGGCAGACCGTATGCCGGAAGCTTGGATAGAAGACCACGGTGCCACACCCTATCAAACGCCTTGGCTATGTCGAGGCTCACAGCAAGAGCCTCGCCACGCCGGTCTATCGCCTCACCCCAGCGATGCAGGACAAACGCCAGAAGATCACCCGTTGATCGGTTATGACGGAATCCGTACTGTCTGTCACTGATCAACGAGTGATCCTCCATGTAGCGGACCAATTGAGCGTTAATGATCCGCTCCATGACCTTACACATCACTGAGGTGATAGCGATAGGAAGTACAAAGTTTATTAAGTACGAGTACCTACAAAGCTCTTAATATTAGACCACTCAATTAATACTAGACTCTAGATGTCTAGAGATTAAATTACTACTAGACTCTCTGGGACAAACTGATTCTAGACTCTCTAGAACAAATTGATTCTAGACTCTCTAGAACAAATTGATTCTAGACTCTCTAGAACAAATTAATACTAGATTCTCTAGAACAAATTAATACTAGACTCTCTAGAACAAATTAATACTAGACTATGAAACTTATCGATTTAGTGTAAGTAGTTCCCTCGTGTATCTCCGCAGTCCGTCAGTGAGCGATTTCGCTAGCAGTTTGAAATGTTGAGTTGAGATTTACATGTACATACGTTACATTACTATGCATTATTTTATTTCGATTATACCATATACGCACGGAAACAATGACACCCTGTGCCTATACCATAGATGTAGCATAACATAGATCGGCAATGTGAAAGAGATAGAATGATTCAAATCATACATTAAAGCGAGACGCATGATGCGACCATGCGTTTACACGGAGAGCTTTCTATAGTGATTTGTGTGAAAATATGTCATTTAAGCGAACGACAAATTTCGCTTATTTTCTTGATTTATTTAATATTTCAGAACTGAGCTACTTTTATTAAGTGTAATTTATTATGGTGAGTTGTCCAGTGCCTGGATGTGATTGATTTTAGTGTAAAAACCCGAATAATCATAGTTTTTCATAAGATCGTATCACTTTTTTCAGTGTTGTTTAGTGACAATATTGTAGAATTGTAAGACAAACCTTGTATGTATATCGGTAGAACAGAATGTCCTTATTTATTATTTAAATGCGTAGAAAGCATCCATTGCCTATATAAAATGATATTATATACGTGAATTTATAATAATTTCAACCAACATTTGCTAGAGATTGATTGACAGTTTCGATCAATAATATTATGTCGATAAAAATAGTCAATGACCATAGAGGTTTCACTTCATTTTATAATCTCGTAGTATAACATCAATTCTATAATAACAGTTATCACTTCACTTTATTTATTCACTACTGATATTTGCTAAATATTAATTAATATTTAGTGTGCGTAATTTACCATTTCTGAGCCGGTTTCAAATTAACTGTGCCACGGAGGCTGCCATTCTAATAAAACAATAGAACATTAGATATTATTATAAGGAATGCTTTACAAAACTTGTGAAATAAAAGTATTCTCAAATATCACGATTTTTCTTTATTTACTTGTGTTTACGTATCTGTGTTGAAATAAACACAATCATTATTTTTCTGTTAAAATACCATGAAATGTCTCATATATATCTATAAAATTTAATTTTATTGGTTGGCCGTAAGGTATATCGATATGATAGTATCGACAGTGCATGGCGCAGCATTATCTGTCACGCACACATGCAAACTTCACGCACACTATCATATTCTCGTTTTGGTTTCACTCAAAATGATACATTGCCGATCTATGTTATACTACATCTATGGCCTATACAAAGAGAACATAGCAGCGAATGCGGAATGTTGGATGATTACTGACTGCGGGTCTCATAGTAACCCTTGAAAACTACTGTAATATTTCTACATACACTACTTAAGAATCAGGATGCCCCTTAATACAATGTTTGCCTTATTTGGGGAGCTTAGATAATATATTAGTAGGTTATTTGTTTTATTAATTTTGCTTGTATTCCTGGAATAATATGTATGTGATAATTCTTCTTTCATGTTATCTCCCGATTGCCGGAATGTGGATCATCGCGTTGCCGTGTATCTGCCGGAACGGGGACCCGTGTCTGATCTATATCACGCGATTCTAACATTTTTGGATTCTACACCACCATCACAGTTTAATTTCCAAGAAAACATTTCTATTTATTTAATTTATTTAATACTATTGTTTGGTTATGTTGAGCCGCTCGCAAGTGAAAATTTGCAATGTGCTCGGACACATGCTATAAATCAGTTGCGGCATTCTAAATTAGTCTTTCAAGAATTGCACTTCAAGTACCACTTGGAACTCCCACACAGGACCTCTGGACCCATGGCCAAGATGTACAATGTATATCGATGCTTCGAGGCCAACAAAAAAGTTATTTCAATTTGCCTTAAATCCATTTCTTTCGCACTGTGATATTTTCCAGAACTTCGGAGATCGGTTCAAACTCGACGCGAGAACTTTACTTTTTCCTCTGGTAACCATTCTGTGCTCCGCCACTGCCGTTTCAACTTGATAATCTTCTGGGCTATGCAAGATATAAGAGAGAAATCAGCAGGGATTGCAGACATAATAAATCACAAAGGCTAAAAAAATGATTTTATTGCACAATATTCAAAATATCTACAAAACAAAATGATGTTACCTCTATGGAGTTTGTGCTCTTCCTCTTGTTCTAAACATTTTGACTACCTCGACTCGTCTCCAACAAATTATGCACACTTTATGTACATATAATAACTGTATGTAACAATTAATTAACAAGGCAACAATTGATTAAGTTAAGCGTAGGTGTTAAAATACTAATGGCTTCATTTTAATAAACGACTCTAATTACATAGGCATTTTATTTGAAACTCAACTCACTGCATGACTGCTTACAAAGTAATAATAATTACATATTCAACTCATTTTGTTGTCTTCTTTAATAGACCCAAAATGAAGTAAGTAATTCATGTTACTATCATGTAGGTATAATTGTTATCTCTATAATGACGTCATATTTACAGGCACTGTATTTAAAGCCTGAGTTTAAATATTTTAAATCTGATACTATAATTATAAAGGCAATAAGTTAGACTATAATGTAGCTGCAATGCCATAATCCTTTAGTATGCAAAGTGGAGTCCTAGTGCTTTAACAAAGGATATGTATGTACGCAGACAAGCTAAGCTTACTTTTCGTACAGGTATATTACTTTGTATTAAGATATAGTAAATAAATATCAAAAAATTAAGTTGCTTCATTGCTCTGGTGGATAGACAATGCACTTTCTTTTTACATACACACATACATAAACTCACGCCTTTTTCCCACAAGGGGTAGGCAGAGGTGCTAGCAGGACACCCACCTTTCGCCTTGTATTTTCTGTGTAATAAAATCTCAGTCGAGTTGTTTAGGACTAAAACCGACAACTTATGATTATAAATTGGACAGACGATCATTGGTTATTATATTTATATGCTTTTACAGAGTAGGTTAAATAAATATTCTTCGAGCCTATCGCCAATCTATATTGCAGCCTTGGGCAACTTATATGAGATATTTGAAATTAAAAATGTATACAAAATTCATTAAATACAAAATAACCATTTCAACTAGGGGTGTTCCATGTAACATTTCAGGAAGAACCAAGTATAAAGCTGAGTTTCCACTAAAACGAGAGAAGCGGAGGCGTAAAAATCTACCGACCACACAATTTAATTAAATATTTACACTCCAATTATTCGTTCTAGTGCTTCGCTCCTGATGGTCATAGCGAGATGTTATATAGCCTATAGCGGTCCTCGCTGGGTCATTTGATATTAAAAGATTATTTCAATTTGAATTTAGTATATCCTGGGATTAGTGTGTTCAAACATACTCTTCAACATTAGTATGTAGATGTAGATATCTATCTAATATGACGGGTCAATACCTTCACAACGCCGCTACAGCTTCAGTTGAAATGAAGCCTAACTGCAGATAATTGTATGAAATATTACAGTATATACAGGGTATATGCAGAATGCGCTTGAAAGCGAAGTGGTTATATTAGTGACTTCAGACACAATGCAACAAAAAAACTCGCAAAAATGCGACTTATATTTTGTTATTTGTTACTTATCGTCGTATTTGGATGGTAAATACATAGTTTTCCTAATATAATAATTTACACCTTTTTATTTTACAAGATGCAATGGCACGTAAGGGTTTTAACTATTATTTTAGCAAAAACTAGGTATTTACCACCCAAAGACGGTGATAAAAAAAAATGCAAAAATCTGTTGCTTACTTGGGAATTTTTTTGTTCCGCTGTGCCTGTAATCGCTAAAACTACCACCCGGATTAGTTTTCAGTCACAGTCTGGATATACCCGGTACATCATATATTTACTACAGTATATTGGAGCTCGAGCCAAAGGGGAAATAGAAAACGTCATAACTGAGTACGACGGAATATACAAAGCGCGGTACTACAATCCCGGCTGTGAGTCTGGTTTTGCCGAGGGAGCACCGATGGCCGCACTGTCTTCCGACGTAGCCGCCTTCTCCATGCTCTTCAAGTTGCTCTCAAATTCAACGGGGTCGATGAACTTCTTCCCCGGGAATGGCGGCGGCCCTAATATGGCATGCACTTCTTTGAAGTTCAATGTTTCTTTCTTGAGAAGCTCTTCTGCTAGCTGAAACGATTTTTTTTATCTGCATTAAAAATTCTGTATATACGGCACGTGGTGTCGTATCATTAAAATACTGTTGCAATTTATAAATATTTCATTTTAGGCTTTATTGCCTTATAATTAAGATACAAAATGTAATATATTATGAAACAAAAATTGAGAAGCGTGATGCCAACTCTACATCCACCCTTTTGCCGAATTTTAAAGCAAATTAATATGCTCCAAGTTATTCTACAAAATAAATGTTACAAGTGCAACATTGGTCAATTGCAGATAATATAACTTGACAAAACTAATACTGCATCCAAAGTGAACTAGAACCAACAGAGATGCACTGTTGTGTGGATAAATCTTTGCTTTTTATTTCTAAAAGTTAATTAAAGAATTATATTTATCGGGGAGTATCGATTGAAGTTGTTTAGAAGTATTCCGTGTTGGTGCGCTGGGGGTACCACCGTAATAAATAAATAAATAAATAAATACACCCAACAGTCACATACATAGTCCTGACCCCACACTAAGATCGAGTCTTGTGTCGTGGGTATCAGGAACTACGAGAGACTTTTCGGTCTCACAAACACCCAGACCCGAAACAAATACATGTGGATCACACAAATATTTGTTTCGGTGCGGGGATCGAACCCGCGGCCTCTCGTTTCACAGGCGGCGTCTAACCAACTGCGCCACGGAGGCTGTCAAATAGTAGTTCGTTCGCATATAATAAAAGAGTTTGCGTTCTTACCCCTTCCATCCATTATATTACGGCGTTACCTTAATTAAGGGGGCATTGTGCCCCCTTTTTTAAGTCGTTTGTCTCAACTTTTGCTACATAGCAACGGTAGCACATACTTAGTTAATTCAGAATGCACATGATTGGCTTGCAATATGGAATAAAAAAGGGAATTTCATTAACAACACCATCACTGCTTAAACGCCATTTGTAGCGTATGTCAGACGAATAAAATATGAAAATGAATGATCATTCTATGTTGGGCAGAAAATGGGTGAACGAACGAATGGAGGAAGTTTTGCACAGTAGTAATGTACTTATTGTACATGGTGTGTTGTACATAATATACACAGTGTTGGCTATATGATGTATTAATCATTGTCTTTGGAAGTGGTCAAAAGTTTTAGTGTTAAATACTTTGTAATTTTATTGCTTCACAAACAACTTGCCTTTTAGTCTATTTTTAACCCACTTCAGAGGAGGTTATCAATTCGTAATTAATATTATAGTTTGCAAAACCCAAACAACAGATAATATAATAGATGGAGCTGTATAATATTTACCATTTTCAATTTGTCCTGATTATTTCTTAACAGTTCTTCAGTTTTGAAATAAGCGTCTGCTATTAGCTTTCGCGCTTCAAGGTCTATCAGATTCTTGAGGGTTTTGCTGAAAGGACTCTTGCCGTGCTCCTTCAAGTCGGGGAACGAAAGTAGCCCCACAGTCGGCGACATCCCGTAAACTCGGATCTGTCAACAAAAACAATAAAATATAATGGTGCGTTAGTAAAGTATGTAGTACAGCATGGTGATACTAGATGGCGCTTTTGACAATTTACGAAAAAATCGACTTGTAACCTAAGTATATGGAATCGTTATCGAACTGATAAAAATCGCAATTTCGAAAATATGGTATTTGATTAAAAAAATTATTTCATCAGACAAATAGTATGTGAATAATAAATCAATAATATTATGAACAAAAATGGATTATTACAGACGCTGACACAATACCTATAACTGGATGATTATTGCTGTGCATTACACATACAGCGTTTATACAAGTGTCATTTAGTTTTGTCCGTTTTCATTATACTTGAATATCTTTTTACAATAATTAATATCAATTCTTTAAAACTAAAAAAGTTGCTAAGCCTGACCAAAGCTGTTCAAATGTATTTATTATTTTTATAATACATATCTACCAATTAATAGTTCTGCGCGGTACCCTAAAGTTCGCAAGATGTGGCTTACATTGTGCACATAGCGGGCGCAATTTAGCAATAAAACGCTTTGCTATAATGCAATTTGCTTAGCTAATTATTATTAGAATGTTCTTCAACATCTGCAGCCAAAGGCTTACGCTGAACACTGAGAAACACGGGTCCGTCCGTAACTTTTGATAACAATCTTTTGTGACTATTCTGCATAAAACTTCTTAAGACATTTATCAGGCCAAGTGGCCTCTTCGATTATATCAATTGTTAGCACTTTTTCCCGCTTTAGCTTGATTGCACATAATAAGAATGAAGTAAATACATCCAATAGTGACATACCCCACACAAAGATCAAATCTTGTATGGTACCCATCACCACGAGAAGAGAAGAACCACGGGATACTTTTCGGTCTCATAAGCCCCCAGACACGAAATAATATTTGGGGATCGCACAAATATTTGTCTCGGAAACACAAGCTAACACAGAATACGTAATGATTACTTCAGCCTTTTAGTGAAATCTCAGCTTTGGTTAGCCATAAAAATTCCTGGATACAAAGCAAAATATTTTCCGTATTACTTTTATGATTTGCCTCTTTTGTACAAGAATCTGAAGATCGAGCCCAGTGGCGTGCTATGGGAGACGCCTATGTCCAGCAGTGGACGCAGAAGGGCTGATGATGATGTACAAGAATAACACAAACAAAAAATACTTTATCTCGCTTAGCGCAAAAGCAATTTCATGCTACTGTGTAAAATTCGCATTTCGTTAGGTTAACTTTGCCTGATCTAATAAACTTACGACGACCAGACATAAATATAGACTTTTAGTTCCACATGGTCTGACGCCACAAAAAAAAATCTAGGCAGCGCTGTATTTACCATCAGGCCCAGTGAAGTATAATAATAATAATGAAATTACTAATATCTACAAGGGATGTTTCATTTTATTGTAATATATATTGGTTGTGATCAGATATAGATATGTGCAGGCTTTATCATCATCCCTTGCGGTAATTGCTTAGCTACTGAGCCAATACACAAATCTGTGTTTTGAATTGTGTATATTTAATATTTTTGCTCAATTGAATATATTAAATGATAAAATAAAACGTAAACAATAATGAACAGAGACAGACGCAGCACTTTATATATCACCTATTCTCATTTGGCTTAATATCTAGGCTTATATCACACGATCTATTCTTAAGCTAAATTTATAATTTTAATGACTAAAACTAATGACTAAACTCACCTGTGCGTATGCGATCTTGGTGACTTTCTCCAAATCGTTTTGAGCCCCACTTGTAATGGAGTTGAAGGTAATCGCCTCGGCCGCACGCCCACCCAAAGCCATACACATGCGGTCGAATAGCTGAAAATAGTACATTGTGTATCATTATTCTATACCCAAACAATAATGTCATAATGTCAATGATGATTTGTAAATAAAACTAGCACGTAAATATCAGATGTTGCCGACCATCTGCTGACCTCTTGATACACAATTTCATTTCCTTAAATATCTCACCTCTTCTTTCGTGTACAGTTTCTGGTCGGAAGTGGTGTACTGAGCGAAGCCTAGTGCCATGTTGGTGCGAGGAACTATAGTGACTTTGAGTAGGGCGTCTGTGTGTTCCAGCAACCACCCTACTAGGGCATGCCCTGACTCATGGTACGCAACGATTTTCTTCTCGCCAGGGGACATGGCGTGACTGCGTTTCTCTGTACCACCTGAAAATACATAGGAACAGGTTTAAAGAAGTACATCTCGAAAAAAGGACACTTATTTTAGGATAAAAATTGCTAGACACAAGCGTCACCTAAAACTAAAGGAACTATTCTGCCATTCACCATGAACGAATAGGTAATTAATTAATAAAGAAAATGGTTTATTTTACTACGCAAAAATGATTAATATTACTAAATCTTACCAACTACTCGCTCCACGGCGTATTCCAAGTCACCCGCCCGCACAATGTTTTGCTTATGTCTAGCCGCGTGCAGAGCCGCCTCATTACAAACATTAGCTATATCTGCACCGCTGAACCCGGGGGTGAGGTACGCCAACCTTAGAAAATACAATAACTATATTTGTAGAATAGTCACTAAAATGTAGGAAATACTGGGTAAGAAATTCATAAACTGTAACAAAATGAAGTAGATTAATCTTCGGTATAGCCACAATCTGACTCTAAAAATCTAACAACCACATCTATCTAAATTGTTTTTAGAAAGTTTTAGCAAGGTTTACCTGTAAGAAAAAGGGTAATTTTATTTTAACATCTTAATTATAATTACCTCTTAACATAATAATCCGGGAGTTCTTCTAGCACAATGGTTTTAAGATGCCGTTCAAATATTTCCTCCCGTTCTTGAAGCGTCGGCAAATCGATGAGGATGTGACGATCGAAACGGCCGGGACGCAGTAGCGCCTAAAATATGCAAAATCAAATTTTTAAATAAAATGTACCTCATTATATATGTTATCCCAGTATTTAGGTTATTGGCAGTCTGCATAAAAATATAATGGGCTCAAGACTTCGTGGGGACTTCAATAGACTACGCTTCTCAATGCTTTATAGTTCTAGTTTTATTTTGGAGACCCGTAACGCACCTACCAGTACTAGTAGTTGCTCTGAAATTTGGCTGCTGGCCGAACCAAAGGCGTCGAAACAAATAACTTCGTGTATTATAATAATAAGGACGTATTACAGTTTTTGCTAAATGTGGAAAGCGCGTCATGCTAAATATTACACTGAATAACTTGCTTTATCCGGCTATAATATTAAGTTAAATCGCGCGAAACGTTATACATATACAATCACACACACAAATATACGTACACCACGATGACACCACCATTTTTTACGTTTTCGAAGTACCCGCGCTCCCTCTATATTAATATTAATAGTGTAAAACAAGAATATAATATTATTGTACCTTGTCCAGCACATCAGCTCTGTTAGTAGAGGCGAGTACGACGACCCCCTCTCTACTCTTCATGCCGTCCATCTCAACGAGGAGTTGGTTGAGCGTCTGCTCGCCCTCGCCCCCGCCGGGGCCCCACGACGACGCACCCGACGAGCGAGCCCGCCCCACCGCGTCCATCTCGTCTATATAGATTATACAGGGCTTACGCGAGTTCGCCTCTTTGAACAGGTCTCTGGAATTTACGTTATCAGAGTATTTATGTGGGCCTTTTAAAAGACGGAGGGGGGTGGGGAACACTATGATCCCAAACGAAGTTCGAATGTTCGAATGTTCGAGCATCGTACGCAAAACTGTACGAATGTGTCTAGATACTCCACAAAATGTTCGAATCTTCTATTTAAACATTATACAAAAGAGGTTGTGCCTTTAAATTGTAATGATAAATAGTTTTTCAATGCCTTTAATTATTTGATTTAAAATAGCTTTTATTCAAAACTTGTGCATAATGCGGTAAACCGAGTAATAGAAAAAAATAAAAGGACTATATTGTATTTTAGCCATATAGCACATAAACATAGCCATATGTTATTGGTGGGACTCCAAATATATACATAACTAATCTTACCTAACTCTAGCAGCTCCCAATCCGCCAATCATCTCGATAAACTCCGAACCATTCATGGATAGGAATGGAACGTTAGCTTCAGTGGCAACTGCTTTCGCCAACAATGTTTTACCGCACCCAGGTGGGCCGAGAAGAAGCGCTCCTTTCGGCACCTACATAAACAATAAGTCGTTACCAAAATTATTTCACCAAAATTGAATAATCAAGAATTGCAATTGTTTTACTTTGGGAATGTAGGAGAGTTGTAGATTATATTATATTCGCTAAAAAAAGGAAAAGGTGGCCCATAACCACCGTTTACATCTACGTTTTGAAATTCTAGCGCTCCTTCTAGATATTAAATACTCCAAGATAGGAAGATGCAAGGCAACATACGCTGGCCATGTTATTTACCCTGATAATATTATTTTATTATTTAAATAGATCTCGGGTCTGCACAGATGGGTTAAATAATTTTGGTGATATAATTTGACTACAAAGTTTTCTAAGTAATAAAACAGATTTTAAATAAAAGTAAATTAATACCTTGGCTCCTAACTTTTTATAATGTTCAGGTCTTTTGAGGTAGTCCACAAATTCCATGACCTCGATTTTAGCCTCTTTCAGTCCAGCAACGTCTTCAAACTTCACTCCTTTACCTTGACCACTCATGGAATCCACCAGAGTGAATTTTGCACGACCTAGTTGACTCTAAAATGAAATAACCATATCTTATAAATTATCATGATAATATTTCATGATAAATGTCAGTTATAGCCCCATTATTGTAGGAAAATTATGATATATTTGGTTACTATACATTTTTTCATTTGGGATGCATTCCATATGATTCAGATAAATGAGATTATCTATTTTTTACACTCTGTATAACCAAATAACTATAATGTTAACTTACAAAACCGCCGATATTTATGTTCATCTTCATGCTCTTAGTTGAGTAAAGGAAGGACAGTATGACAGCTCCGATGAGCAGGGTTGTTATGACTTTGCCTGCTACACTTCCATTCCTGTCATAAATTACACGGACACCTGGAATAGTTAAATTGTGAAATTAAAGTTGTATTTGTTACTGGGATGCTACATATTCAATTACTATTATAATTAAATAATTATTCAATTAATGTACCTATTTCGATTTTCTTTAGTCAATGTCATTTATGTTTGTACTTCAATTACTATTAGATATCCTTTCTAGTTTAAATATATTGAACAGATATTGTAACTATTCGTTAAAATGGAAATATGTATAAAATAATTATACCTTCTTTAACACCCAAACTTTTCTCCGTCTCTCTTAATTTCTCTTCAAATCTGTGTATGTCCCCAACATTCATGTGGTAAACACGGTGATTTGTCTAAAATATTTACAAAACAATTTATTAGGATTTCATACTGAAGCAGTGTGTCAAACTACTAAAAGAAGTGCTTCTTTAATAAACTCAGCTTCTTATCAACAACAAAAAATATGTAAACTTCGTTTTTCATTTCATTCAGTAATAAAAAATAAAATAAGATAATGAAAAAATATACATCTCAAAATATAATAGTTAAACAAATATACATATTATGTGCTTACCTTTTTTCCTTTGATGACTGCACCTTCATGTAGTATTATAGTAACAACCTCCATGTCAGGTCTTACAATAAGCTCCTCCACTTCACCCATGGACAACATATTGTACACAAACTCATTCCACGATACATAACGAATAAGCTGTGGAGCAAAACAGCAATTATCAATATTAAAAATTGTGTGAAAAGAAGAGTTGTATGTGTTTATTGTCTTCTGTGAACTTTAATTGGATCAACAATTATTGTCAATTTGTAATGGTTGTGTGCATCCTCATAAAGGTATTTATATAAGTAATAGCACTGCCACAGTATCTACAAGTTAGTAAAACCAAGATAGGTCATATTTTGCTAAACAGTGTATTGTTATTTTGTGATCTTGAATTTGTGCTTATTAAATTATACATACTTCATTTTGTGTGTTGTCACCAGGCACAAGAACTGAACTCATAAGTATTAAAATACAGGTTGTGAACATCCAAAATACTGCCTTCATGAATAATGATGCAAGCTCCTCATTCTTTTTGTCTTTTTTGTCCTGAAACATTGCATGTTAAAACTCACTGTAAAGTTATTATGACTTACTACCACATTTCACATCCAAAAATAAACATTGTAGTGAATTTATACAGACTTTACATTTTTATATACATTGGAGCAAATCGCTCAAATGGTATTTTAGTGGCATTGTGAAAGTTTATATCTATATCAGCCCATATATGTCCCACTGCAGGGCACGGGCCTACTCTACAATCGAGAGAATCAATTGAGAGTGGTTAGGCCATATTTTGAAAATGCCTTGATCGAAACAAATCAATCCTGTACAGCTTTTTGGAACAATATAAAAGCAATGAGGTCAACATTATGGCCTCTGTTACAAATTATTTGTATAATGCTCTGTAGTATTTTACGATTGATTACCTTATTATCATCGTTCCTTTCATTGTTATAGTTAGCCTGTGTTGTGTGTAATCCTCTAGAATGCAAGTTATTGTATAATGAGCTGAAACTGGGAAGGTTTGATCTCTTCAATAAGGCACATGCTGCTTTGTATTCTGCTTTTAAGGCCTTATGCTGAAAGAAGAGAAGATTTATATTTTATAGTATCATTTTACAACTGACAATTATAAAAATATTAGTATTATTACAGGTAGTTTCAATCATCAGCATTATATGGAGTAGGGAAAAAAACATAGTAAATATATAATTCTTAAGCATTTTAGAATTTTGTCATACTAGTACATCACTAGTGATTGCGATGATATTTATAAATAATGTGATTGTAACTACAAATAATACTGTGAAAGAGAATGATGCAATATGGGGCAACATATTATGGTAAATGGGAGTTGCACAATTTATAGAAATTTGTATGGCGCCAGAAGTATGAATGAATATTGTGGTTCAGATCAATCTAGCAAAATACTCCCAAACAACATAATTTGACAAATTTTAAAATTTAATAAGAATTACTATTTTATAATAATACAAAGGTATATCCTTAAAACTGGTTATTATCATCTTCCTACAAATTATAATGTGAGGAAAATATTTGCATGGTATAATAAAATGAAATTACTTGACGTTAGAAATGGAAACTACAATAAAAAAAGGTTAGTGTCTTTGTAAACACGTATAGGGTTAGACTTTAAGCTTACCGTAGTTTTTGAATTGTGGCTTAAACTGTGCAACTGTGAGAATGCCCGGCATATATTTACGAAGTTATTTTGGCAATTACTGTTTATCTGGCCCAATGCTAAACTTTTTCCCAAATCGAAGCGAAGTTTTGATTGTATTTTCGACACCGACAGAGTCGGTAGTCGTTTTATGGACAACATATTACAGACTTATCGTTTTATCCACAGAAATAAAACGATACATACAGTAAACAATTATTTTTAGCTGTATTGTAATGTTTAATCATTCCCAAATTCAGGACTTAGGTTATAAATTTGTAAATTGACATTTGTCACTGACTAGTGTCAGTTAATTTTTTTTCTTTCTTTCTCCCTTAAAATGGGAAGGCAAAGGGTTCTTGCCCGTACAGCCTCGTTATTTAGGACCAGTGTCAGATTCATACTCTATGAAACAGACAAACAAGAAAACTGGGTGAACACCACAGATCAGTCTATAAATGTCATATAAACCGTGAATATTCCTTTCCGGTGTCCAAGAAGCTCATATTAGGCTCCCCGTCAAGATTTATGTGACGTTCTCCCGTCTCCGTTCTCCATTGTGTAGCATCTGTCAAAAGTCTATTGTCTATACATGGACACCCGAAAGGAGTAGTCAATAGAGGTCGCTTTACTGATAATTTAAATGAATACTTTTAGAAGATAATAACTAATAATTGATTAACATCCAGAAAGTCACAGCCAAACGAACAAGAATCTGTTTCGCCCTATTATTGCCTATAACAATCGAAAAACCATATGTAATAAACACAAACTGACCTTTCCAATGATTTTATTATTAGAATCTTGGCGTTGCTTTTAAACTAGCGGCCGAGCCCGGCTTCGCCCCTGTGCCATTCAAGTTCAGTCCAAAATATGCGTACACTGAACATATCTTTACATTAAATTATTTCTACCAATTTTGCTATGATTCAATGAAATCGGCATGAAAAAAAAAACTGTAGTGTATAAAAGTAAAATAACTACAAGTACATGCTATTAAATTCCTACAAAAAACAAAACGAAGAAGGAACTGAAGAAAGTCAAAACCTGGATTCGAACCAGGGGCTATTCCGGCTACATACCGGCTAGGCTAGTTGTCGAAACTTGAACTAATTCAACACTCACCACGATATTTGTTATTTAATGGAAAATTGTTATGACGTTTTTATTATGCAAATCCTTTTTAGGACCAGTTGACATCAGCAAAATTACGTTACATTTCGCTTTCTGTTTTATTTATATAATACAAGCGGCACGGCTTTTGTATATGCTGACTAATAATTTTCATTTTTAATTATTTCCCGTACTTACCATGGTAAAAAAATAACAAGCATTTTATGGTAAGATTTGTGAATCAAAAGGCTCGATCTTATGGATTGATTTTCTCCACGTAACATAGCAGCTCAATTCAAAGGAAGACCAACAAAATGTTAAAATTATTTGTTAGAATGACAATAAAATCGAAGAAAAGGCTAATTTCCTATTTTCCTGAAATAGTAAATTTAAAATTTCATTTACTTCCTTTTACATACGATGCTATGATATATTTAGGAAACAAATAATCCTTTTATCCAGCCTTTTGATTGGTATCGTAAAATTATGTTTTTTTAAACCTTAAGGGAATTCGACACCGTTTCAATCCTGCAATTATTAAAAAATCTTTGAATGCAGTTTAAATTGTTTTTAAAATTAAAATGATGTCTACTTTCAGTTAAATTGTCTATTTACAATATTTAAGATACTCCCCCTCCATGTGTCATTGCTGTGGCACACTCGGTATAGTTATTAGTGGATTTATGATAAGTATGTATATTGATTACGTAGACCACGACATTCTGGTCAGGAAATTACACGACTACGGTATCAGGAGCCAGACTTACACTCTTTTATCCTTCTATTTGAACAATAGTTTACTACAGAGGGTTGATATTAATGGAAAACTTTCTCGAGGATCTGCGGTCACTATGGGAGTAGGTACCGCAGGGTTTCTATTCCTCGTTTACATAAATGATTAACCTTATCACGTCAGGAATAAACACGAAGTTGTATTGTTTGCGGATGATAAATTTAAAATTAAAAGACATCAATTAAATTTTTAAGAAGTAAACAGTGCTCTTCATAATGTTGTACAATAAATTATTAATATGAAACATTAATAAATTTGAAATTGATAATTTATTGCCTAATGCTAGAAAACTAAATGTATTAAATTCACACTGTCCATTGTAAAGCAATTATCTACATCTCTACAAATTACCGGCGAAGAATTGGATCCGGTTGCGTATACAACGTTTCTAGGCATTACGATCGACGCAAAACTCAAGTGGGGACCGCATATTAACAAACTATCTGGTAGATAAATCTCAGCGGCATATGCAGTTCAAGGAAGAGGGCACAAGAGGGCCGGCAACGACTGGATTCGTAAAGGCTCTGTGGCGTACCTTGGGAGAGGCCTATGTCCAGCGATGGAATACAACGGGCTGCAACTGCGACACGTCGCCGTTGCCGTCCACGCTTTGTTTACAATAAAATCATTATTTTACTCTATTTTTAATTCAAATTTATTAAAATTTATTTTCTATTTTTTAGTTGGATTTTCTATAAAAGCGTATTTTTTTAGTTTTTTTTAAACTATTATTTATTTTACATTTTTTAGTAGAATGCGCCTGGTAGATTCCTTTATTGGTCTTGACGCAGACACTCCGGGTCTCAGGAAAACAAAAATCGCCAATCCTGATTATCCTAGTAAGGATAACGGGTCAAACTGTTTAAAATATTGAATTGTCATCGGTCCTTAATAAGAATGCCAAATTTCGAGTTAATCCGACGTTTTGAAGGGGGTCAAAATCATGTTCAAAGATTCCGTGACGTAAAAGCGTATTAAAAAGGGCTGTTTTGATCGATACTTAACTGCAACTGCACTGCAACTGACCTTATTTAATTACGTGAATTACCTAGGGATCATTTACTTTCAGGCAACCTCCGTAGCGCAGTTGGTTTGACGTCGACTGTGGAACGCGAGGCTGCGGGTTCTAGCCCTGCACCGACACAAATGTTTGTGAAGGTTAACAAATATTTGTCTCAGGCTTGCGCGTTTATGAGAACGAAAAGTTTACCGAAGTGTCTGATACCCACGACACACACACAATACTTAATTGATCTAAATTCGAGGCCGACTATGTATGTGACTATTTTTTTCTTTAACTTATAATAATTATGTATAGTTACTCGTAGTTTCCACAAAAAGAGGCTTTACCATTTTCCTCAAAAAATCGCTTATCATAGAATTGTGTTCGTGTAAAAATTAAACCCACACAAAGCCTGGTCTGTTGGTTATTCATACGAAATACGAATACAATTTCGCAAAATATTTTATTACACAGAGCTTCCTAGAAACCATCGAAATACGAAATTGAAATAATAATTTTAAATTAAATTCTGCAGAACATGTCGGTAATCGGTAAAAGGCTTCAAATGCTTCACTTAGTAATTATGTCTATAATAATATGATGATTATAGATACATACATACATACAAAAACTTAGGCCTTTATCCCAGAAGGGGTAGGCAGAGGCGCCACCAGGACACCCACATTTCGCCTTGTACGTTCCGTCCCATGATGTGATAGGGAGCGAGCCTATCGTTATATCGGGCACAAATTCCTGACTCCGGGCTGATAATGAATAGAAAAACCAATTGTCACTTTGCCCAACCTGGAATTCGAACCCGAACCTCAGCTTTGCACTCATACCATAATACAACTACGCCACCGAGGTAGTCATTAGTCAGTGATTATACACGTAGATATGATGACGATAATGATGCTGGCTGTGGCCAACAGATCACTATTATAGTATAAGGATGGTTTATATTCGGCAGTAGACCAGTGACTGGAGGCTGTAATTACGTCGATATGATTTCAAATAAGTTATTGGGTTAGCCTGGTAAGCTTATTATATGGTACGTAGGAATGTGTTATAACTTACTTCACCTTTACCTGCCCGATGTTTATTTCCTGATTAATTAAGTTGATCAAAATCCACCTCTGAATTTTGCTACATAACGTACATACATTAACTAAAATATTATGTAAGTACATATACAGGGTATATCAAGACAGCGACCGAAAACGAAGCCAGGTGATAGTATTAGTGACTTCAGACACAATGCAAGTAAAAAATTCTCAAAAAAAATCGGCAACTTTTTTTTGTAATTTTTTACTTATCGTCGTATTTGGGTGATAAATACATAGCTTTCCTTAAATAATGATGTAGACCTCTTTATTTCTAAATACTCAATGGTACATAAGCGTTTAAATTATTATTTTCGCAATAACTAGGTACTTACCACCCAAAAAAGACGATTTTTAAAAAAATCTAAAGGAAAATCTGTCGCTGTTTTGGTGAAATTTTTATTTGCATCGAGTCTGTAACCACTAAAACAACCACCTGGCTTCGTTTTCGGTCGCGGTCTTGAGATACCCTGTATATCTATTATGTTTTTAATATATATTAAAGTTGACTATGCCATCCGTTCCATTATTCCATTTGCAGAGTGGTGGACGAAAAAAAATATGTGTATGTTATGTACGAACATAAGAAGTTACATGTTTTTAATAAAGTCACTTATTTTTACGATGAACTTAAGTGAAAAGAGTGATTAAATGGAGGCATATTATTATACATTTTATGCCTATTGATAAAAATATGTCAGGCCTTTTTTTGACAAACCAAATCATATAACTTATGCAACTCCTTATCCGACACCTCGGGCTGAAGGGTGCATGTGTGTCATCGGACAGCAGCAAATCCTACGCCATCATACCCCAGCTCTAATCTCCCGTGAATAAAAGAAAATTTCTACAGACATGAAAGTATTTACCCAAAAGAAAATAATAATGAGATCAGCGTGAAAAAAATATCAGAGCACAATTATTAGTATCTTTAATAACTTTATAATGAAATACTATCTTCAAGGTTCAAATATTATTTCTGGATGAACAAGCAATTGTTTCAAGTCTGAATGTTATTAGACCGAAATGTCTCTTTTCAATCGAGTGTTGGGAAACAGGTAGTACCAGAGTACTAGCGTCAGTAGGCTCGATTGACCTTGACGTGGGGTCGATACTGTGTCGCGCGTGACTTTTGACTTTTGAGAGTATATAATATTTTGTGCCTATTTTGATGTCCGAAATACTTTCTAATTACTATCTAATAATTATGATTATAACTTTAAATATTACATACACCCATGTAACACACTTGCTCGCCTTGGAAGTTGCGAAGGCGGAACACTTTCTTAGTATGTGGCCTACTGTTTATTGGAGCCGAGAATTCCTCTAAAACATGAGAAGCTTGAAGAAAATTATATGAAGTGTTTACTTAGAAATGTAAAGGAATGAGATTATGTATCTAGATTATTACACTCAATCCGTTAGTTTTCTAGGAGGTCTGAGTGTATCTAACGTAATGATTACTATATGTCAAGGTTGTATTCTATATTGACTCAAAATCAATAGGAAGCTCTTGGAAGCCAAATTCCTGGAAATGCCGCTATCATAACACGCTCGACCGTGGCAGTGAATCGCGGCGCTCGTCGGAAACAGACGTCATCGATGAATAGTGGAAGTTATTAGTGCAACTGATTTGGTAGACCCAAGTAAGTGATATCGCACATTGATTTTTTAACTAAAATTTTCCTTAAATGTGTTTATATCAGAGTTTTTGATTTGTGATCATTATTTTAAAGTTTAAGTCACATTAAACTGATTTAAGTTCTGTGTTTTTCTTTGTCTGAGTTTTTATTTTATTTTGTATTGTTAAAATATTCATGTGACCTTCTGTGCAGTGCCATAAGAGCTTTTACTACAAGTGAGAAAAACCTAAAAACAATAAATATATTTAAATTCATAATTTTAAAAAGATAACTTATATGAAAGGGTTGGGTGAGACCTTTGCCCAGCAGTGGTATCCCATATAGGTTCATAAAAAAAAACGATTGTATATATATTTCAAATTATTGATTTGTTCTACAAACATGCGAAACGGAAGCCACCATGATGGGTAGCGATATGTTGTCTTTCCGTGTGTAAACAGTTAACCTTGGGCGTTAACAAAGTAGTTCTAACACTAATCTTCTAGTACATTTTTTTTAAACAATTTATATAAAATATACATACATACATAAACTCACGCCTCTATCCCAGGAGGGAGGCAGAGGCGCCGCCAGGACACCCCACAGTTCGCCTTGTATGTTCCGACCCACGATGTGATAGTGGGCGAGCCTATATCGGCTTAAAGAGATATCGGGCACTAATTCCAGACTCCGGGTTGATAATGAATAGAAAAATCCAATATCACTTTGCTCAACCCGGAATTTGAACCCGAGACCTCAGCTTTAGAATTACTTTACTTTAGAATCAACTTAAGATACTTTTCAAAAAAGAGTGTAATACCCTATTTAAATGGGGTATCCGCACATGATATAAGTAATTATGTGCGCCTGTACCATCCCGGATATAAGCAGGGTCAAGGATGAATCTGAAACGCGACACAGTTTGCGCGCTTAATTGAAGCGAGTATTTTCCTATTTTGTTGTGTTTCTCGTTGACTCACTTACTGAAGTTTTTATGAGACATACTTTTTTGAGGTCGGTGGCACCCTTTATACTTGGGGGCGCAACTAGTCCCAAATATTAAGGCTAGCACCGACCTCTAAATAGTAATAGGCTTTAGATATTTAGAATTTAAAAGATTAATTTTTATTTCTCCTTTTTTTAATTATTATACTTTTGAAGTCGGTTAATTTTTTTAAATACCATTTTATTACCTCATTTTTGAAATATCTATAGTACATATAAATAGATTTTTCTAGTGATTGGTACAAAGTTTACTCTTTAACTCACGGTGTCCTAAAGTGTGCACCCTGTTGCACTGTAGAAATTAGATTCCTCTAATTTCTACAGTGGCACTGCGAATTTAAAGTTTTGTGCCATGATACTGTTTACCTACCTAGTATCATTGCACATTTAATGTTTGAAATGTACAATGATATTGGTAGATAAGAGTGCCAATACATAATATAGTAAACATGTATGTGCGCTATGAAGTGCGTGGTGGCCTGTTGGTAACGGACCAGACGCGGCTGCCTACATGTTCACGGTGGTCGCGGGTTCAAATCCCAGGGCACACCTCTGACTTTTCGGAGTTAGGTGTGTATTGATAGTCAATCACCACGCACTTTAACGGTGAAGGAAAACATCGTGAGGAAACCTGCATACCGTAGCGATTTTAAAGAATTTCTACGGTATGTAAGTCCGCCAACCCGCACTAGGCCAGCGTGGTGGACTATATGGCCTAACCACTCTCAATCAATTCTTTCGATTGTAGAGTAGGCCCGTGCCCTGCAGTGGGACGTATATGGGCTGATATAGATTGTATGTGCGCTGCGGACTGAAAAATATCCCGCTCTATTTCAAAAACTATCGAACGATTGCGATGAAATTTACACGGCTCCTAAGTTGTAATATACCTAATCCAAATAAAAATAATTTTGGAAATCCGCCTTTTACAGACAGGCAGACCTGCAAACATACATACATATAGCTATATATGGAAAACTATTTGGGATAGGGCTATATTTTTTTTGTTGCTATGCCGTTATAGTTTGGTCTATCTCTCGATACTGGTTTATTGTCTAGTTCTGGGACACTCTGTAAATATTATATTTCTTTGATTATTGTAATGTAAAACGTGCATCGACGCAATACACTAATGATAGCTGCCTTTATTTATTGTCAAAGATAGACATGTTATAAGGACTGCCCGTTAAGAATTGATAAATATTAATTAAATTTGTCGGCATTGAATAGATAAAAACCTGATAAATGTATGTATTTCGAGTATTGTACTTACGTTTAGGTTAAAATTTTATTTGTAAGCTATATGTAATTAGCGACTTCATTTACACTTGCAACGAATAGTATTTTTCGACCATAAGCGAAATACCGAACACTCGCAAAAAGTATCGGATCGGCGCGCAGTCGTAAATTTTGCGAAATCATGTTTTCAGCTAGAAATTCTAAATTATTTATTTAACTTCTAAATAATATAAATCTTGATTAAAATGCACTGACACTTGTTTGATGCTTTTTTAATTACTCATGTTATGGAAGTTAATAATCCAAGATTATTTTTATAATCACTTGTGGATGATTTTTGAGAACCTAGTCTATATTTTAAAGAGAAAAACAAATAATAGGAACATTTATTGTCTTTATATTGTTAATATATTTTACGCCAAATAATCTTATGTAGGTATTCAGTTTTCGGCGTAAGAATATGGAAGAAGCCGCATAGACCCCACATGAAAAAGTTTCTGAATATTCATTGCAGACCTCATTTATTTGAAACAAAGCAGCGAGCAATTATAACTATAAATACTGACATATTTTAAAACGTGTTCATTAAACATTGTAATTCGATACCTCCCACGACTTACCTCAAAAACGTTTTCGTTTAATGTTGAATTTTGAACTTTTAAGTATAAAGGGCGGGACATTGATTTTAGTATGAACTGTGACTTAACTCATCTTCAGTAACAATCGAGACTATTAACGATGCGCCTTTCCCATGTTTTATTTGTATCAATAGCTCAGATATGATATTAACGATGATGAATATCATAAATAGTAACAATAATAATTAATTAATCCAAAAGCCACCGAAACTGTCGATATAATACCTAAGTTCATTTTAATCACATAAGCCAAATGCGTGTTTAAAGCGTTCTCACATAATAATATTTTTTTTTGTTATAGGAAGTTAATATAAAATAAATCCTGAATGAAGAAACATCACTTACACCATAATGCCTCCTGAATCGCAATTTGGAGGTGAAGTTACAGTTTTTGTAGAGGAAGATACAGTAGAAGACGTGATTGACCCGCGTGAAAGTATTCCTGAAGTCTGCATTTTTTGCGGATGGGTACATAGGCGCACTCGAACAATACGGTGGCCACAAAGGCCACAAGGACTACGAAGACCGTTAAGACTGCAGAGACCGCCTGGACCGCCGGGACCGCCGGGACCGCCGGGACCGCCGGGACCGCCGGGAACGCCGGGACCGCTAAGACCGCAGAGACCGCAGACACCGCAGAGACCGCGAATACCGCAGGGACCCCAGAGACCCCAGAGACCTCAGATGCTGCAGAGACCGCAAAGGCCGCAGGGAGCGCAGGGAACCCAGAGAGCCCAAAGACCGCAGATGCCGCTGAGACCGCAGAGACCGCAGAGACCGCAGGGACCGCAGGGACTACATGCACCGCAAGGACCGCAGGGACCCCAGAGACCTCAGAGACCCCAGAGACCGCAGGGACCGCAGAGACCCCAAGGACCACAGGGACCGCAGGGATCGCAGGGACCCCAGAGACCACAGGGACCGCAGGGACCGCAGGGACCCCAGAGACCGCAGATGCTGCAGAGACCGCAGAGAACGCAGGGACCCCAGAGACCCCAGAGACCGCAGATGCCGCAGAGACCACAGGGACCCCAGAGACCGCAGATGCCGCAGAGACCGCAGAGACCGCAGATACCGCAGAGACCGAGAGCTACTCGACACGTGGAGCGGCAGGAAGGCCCCGACCCTAGGGGCCAAGACAAATACTGCAATGAAGATTCTTGGTGTCAAGTTATTTTTGTCGTACTTGTTGTTTTCTTCATGATGTTGTATGCGATATGGAAGTCATCGTATTTATGAGTCTTTTTTCGCGGAATCATATTATGTATTTTTTAAATTAAAGCAACTTATTCCTGTGACTTCGCATATAAGTAGCTATTAAATGTAATATTTCAGTTCTTATTATCAGGTCATAAATTCTGTCACATGTTTAATATAAAATAATTGAAACAAGTTTATTCATTATGTAACCATTTATATACCAAAATGAACTTAACAAAACATAGATTCTTATGACACTAAAGTTTATTCAAAATGACCTCCGTGATTTTGAATACAGGCCTTCAATCTGCGCGGCCAGTCGTCTATCGCAGCACGAACGAGGTCCATGTCAATATCGGCGGCTGCCTTAATCAAGAATGTCTTGAGTGACTCCAAATTGGGATGGGGCTGTGAGCACGGCTTTTCGTCCAAGTGTTGCCATATCTTGTAATCTAACGGATTCAAATCTGGACTGGAGGAGGGCCAGTCTTCGTGCCAGATGAAGTTGATTTTACGCGCCGCCAGCCAGTCTTGTGTGCTCTTCGCTCTATGAGCTGGCGCCGAATCTTGTTGGAATACCCAGTGCCTGTTATTGAACATGGTATGAGAAACAGGTTCCACAAGGTTCGTCAGGACGGTATTTTGATACACAACTGCATTCGTTTTTACACCTTTCTCAAAAAAATGTACCTCTGTTAAGCCCCAATAAGAAACTCCCAACCATACCATGAGCGAGGATGGAAAATAAACTCGTTGGACATGCGGAATACGGTTGCTCGCTTCTTAACTACTGTGTGCGTACACCTTATCATTTTGTTTCTTGTGTTGTGTCTTTTACTTCGATATGCTCGAAGCCCTAAGTCTTCATTTAACATCCTTTTCACCGTGGTTCTGCTTAACCCCATCTGAAGGGCCAACAGTTTCTGCTTACGTTTGGGATTTCTTTGAATTCGCGCCTTCACAGCTTTTATCACTGCTGGAGTCCTAACAGACCGCGGGCGACCACTTCTTGACCTGTCATCTACACTAGAGTCTTCATTGTATCGTTTGATGGTACGATAAACGAATCTTTTGGTTATATTCAAATTTTTCAGTATGTCAAAAATTGGAATTGGCGCGTAACCGCAACGATGCAACGCAATAACTACAACACGGTCTTCTTTAAGCGTCCACTCCATATTTAAAAAATAATTTTTAATAAAAAATAAAAACCGACTTCAAAGTGCTACTACAAAGTAACAAATAATATATATTTCATCGTGCTAGTACACAATGATTAATGTTCTTATTGACTTGACTAGCTAACAAATCTTAAATACGTAATATTTTGAAGGCGGGTCGCTAAGTGCTGAACATGTACCTACGCCTTACGCTTAACATTAATTTGTTAAAGAAATTCTAGCGAAAAACACGCAAGATTTACACAGAATATTAATTTGTCTTAATATATCAGGCCGTAATCGTCCACTGTTGAGCATGGGACACAACATACCCTTTCTTGTACTTAAATGCCTTTATGTCATGCAGGTTTCCTGACTATGATTTAAATATATCACTATTAAAGAGTTTAGTAATTGAATATCATCAACACACAAGTGACTCCGATAATTCCGGAGGTGTATACCCTGGAATTATAACCGAGACGGTGGTCAACCGTCTCGTGGATCATATCTAGATAATTATCAACAGGCTACCACACACATATAAGACACATAGAAATTCTATCAAAACATCAAAAAATTTACACGTTGGATTATATTCACATTATATTCATTTTTGTTTAATTTACTTACGTGCCTTTCTGAGCCAACATTGCAGGATCTACATGTAATATCAAATGGTGTAACATTTGCTTAAATTTATACGTGTTTGTTATTTAGCGACCCGCCTTCAAAATATTACGTGTATTTAAGATTTGTTAGCTAGTCAAGTCAATAAGAACATTAATCATTGTGTACTAGCACGATGAAATATATATTATTTGTTACTTTGTAGTAGCACTTTGAAGTCGGTTTTTATTTTTTATTAAAAATTATTTTATTTGTCCCTTTTTAGTTTTCATAGGCATCGTAATGATGAGAAAGGTGATCATAATATAATCAAAACGTAGTCTTTAAAATTTTCGAATCCTTCAGACCAAACATGATATTATTGCTGTGAAATTATGAGAAAATTGTAAGTCATTATAATCATGATATCCGCTATTGTTAGACACTGACCAGGTCGGATTCTCTTAGTTTACGTCGGTAATTTACGTATCTATTTCTCTCACTCTCCCTCTTCTTCACCTACTGTTTATAGTAAAACTTTTATATTGAAAACGGAAATTAATTGTATCTTTTACCTACCCCCCCCCTACACGCCTTTCCCCTTTTAACCCCCCCTTTGTAGTAATACACTTATACTGAACCAGGTGCAAAAAGAATTATTGCCGTACCGTTCAATTTTGAGGAGTTCTGTTCTTCAGGTCCGAAGATATTCATCAGGCCATCACCATTTTTTACTGACACCAATCTAACATATCATACTTGTCGACAAAATTATTATTTTTTAAATCGTTTAAGTACTGCCACAGATATTGAGTATTTACATTAGTATCTATTTTCTCCCCCCCCATACACCCCTTTCCCCTTTTAACCCCCCCTTTGTAGTAATACACTTATACTGAACCAGGTGCAAAAAGAATTATTGCTGTACCGTTCAATTTTGAGGAGTTCTGGTCTTCAGGACCAAAGATATTCATCAGGTCTTCACCAATTTTTTATGGTACCAACCTAGTACATCATGCTTTCCGACAAAAAAGAAATTTTTAAAATCGGATCCCAAATACCAGCGTAATCGAGTAACAAACATACAAAAAAAAAAAAAAAAAATTCAGTCGAATTGATTACCTCCTCTTTTGAAGTCGGTCAAAAATGAGTAAAATTCTAAAAAGTATACATTTTTATTTTCATGAACAATTCGAAATTCGAATTCAATAAACTTTTTTGTGACCAGCATTCTAAAAGAAAAGGTTTTACTGTGTGACAATACTTATGACCTGACTGTGTATATATCAACCCCGTCTACACGATCCATAATATGGATATCCAACAAAACATCATTAATTACTTGTGATAAGGGGGGATGCATTTCCAATTTTAAAGTTAATATTTTATAATCTCGATATTACCACACATATTTTCACCCTCGCCCTCCGCGCATCCCTCCCGTAAATTTGAAACCAATCGACCACTTATGCAATCGGTTACGATTTGAATATTGCTTCCCCTGCCCCATTCCAGACTTAAGTTACACCATCAGGCTCAATTTTTTAAAGAATTTATGTGCGGAACCCTAAATATTTTTAATATCAACACAAACCGAAGAAAACTTATTATTAAAAAAATACATTGCAATGATTATGTCTGTCAATCTGTACTAATATAGATTTTAACTATGTTTTATTTTCCATTTCTTAGTAATATTGTAAGTCATTCCCTAAAACTACTAGTCAGAAATATAAATATATTATAATCGTTTTTAAACAACGATAGTTGAATTTTCTAGACTTTAAAAAAAAATTATTTTCGTACTAAGTGTTAATAAATTATAAAGTAGATCCAAATGATGTTTCATTTTTTGTAACTACTAGCTTCTTCGCCTGCATGATTAACTTTATTTCTAATTTCCTACCTCGTCCTTCCTTGTCTTGTTATATCCCGCCATACCCGTCTCATTCTCAATCAAAGTATGTAATCCAGACTCATCTCATCTCCTTGAGTATCAAAAAGTAACAAATATATCGGAACTCCTTCCTCATTCCACGTGAACACTGAATTGGTCGGGATAAAAAGTAGCTTAAGTGTTAATCCAGGGGTCAGCTACCTTTATACTCAATTTTATCGAAACCCATTAAGCCGTTTCTGAGTTCATCGCGCACAAGCGCACAAATAAGCAGACAAACAGTTACAACAAAAATAAAAAAACCTTGTTTTCAGTTCTATTATGTTAATATTAAATTTTCTTGTTTTTCTTCCATGCATGTAAATATCGACCGGTTAAAAATCTATACATATAATAAAATTTGTAACCGATCGATGTCTGTACGTGGAGGATAAATGAGAAAAACTAATATGGGGGTCTGTATTAACGTTATACCCAAAACAATTATTATTAGAATATTTATCTGTTTGTCGGTTTGTCCGTGCAGTTGCGCGCTATGAACTCAGAAACGGCTTAATGGATTTCAATGAAATTTAGTACGAAGGTAGCTGACACTGGATTAACACTTAGGTTGAGGAAGTAATTTCGATATATTTGTTGCTTTTTTGGGATGGAACGGGACTGGATTACATCCCTTGAGTGAGAATGAGATAGGACAGGTGTGATATAAGGGGACGGGATGGGGAATTTCGAATAAAGTTAATCACGCAGACGAAGATTGCGGGCAGGAGCTATTTATTGTATACTATATATATTTTTAAATAATACATTCTCCAAGCTTTATTTGACTTCGACTATTGGATATTCGTTTTTCATGGGTTGTATTTGGTTATTACTTTGATACACTTTTTTCATAATCAATCCACATCTACTATAATAACATATTAAGTCTATTAATTTAATTTTATCGATCCTGTTGCATACTATAGCAAATTTTGTATTAATTTCTGGTAGCTTGTAAAATTGATTCAGAACGAACCTCTACTAAATACTGTCTCGATTCAATGTCATTTTAGTATCTTCGATTACACCAGTTGCAAATGATTTTATTGCAATATAAATAGCCCATTAAGTAATTCGGAAATAAGTTGTCGTACCATCAATTATGATCATTATTACTAAGATTTTCTGTAAAGTTTAAGGAAGAATCTTTAAATCTTTGTGTGAATTTTCCGGCATTTTATCCAATTGATGGATTTTTTTGTTTAATTAGCCTTTAGCCTTTATTAGCATTAGAAGAAATGCAATAAAATCTGTGTATTTAATAACAAACGGCAAATACCTTGATTGAAAAAGACTTGCCGTGAGAAATACCATATTAAAATGACGTTAACTATGTAGATAATGCATTAATCACATTATTATAAAGAGGGACGGTGATAAAGCAAAGCTCAACGTTTGGTATATATAAAATATGTATGTTTATAATTTATTTGTTATTTTTATAATTACTTTAAGGGATGACTACTTACTTCTTTACTATTTATATATTCTTCTTAAAATTTATCCTAAATATCCGTTAAATAATAAATCTTCAATGACTCTGAATGTGACAGTACTCTTGTAAGTTTTGGATAGAAGTTTCGAAAATAATAAAAAGAATTAAGACATATTTCAGGTATTTTTCGGGTTATAGTAATATTTTTTAAGCCCTTAATTATCATTTCTTCATTTTTCGAGGCACACACAATTATTTTACATGCTTCATCAAAATACCTTTAAATTTAACAGAGATAAAAATAATATAGAAAAAAACAATAAAATATGCTTGCTATGCGTGATCTGTTTCTAGAATTATTATTATTTGTAAATTTACAGAGCTGCATTTCTGTGGGCTTAAAGTCCATACGAATTCGGCTTTGCCCGGTCCGGTCCTAAATATTATTTTTTGTCTTTACTCACACGCCTGGAATATCTAATTTCTCCCGCATGTATTTAGTAACTAAGTAAGATTACGCCATCGGGGTGGAATAATTTAGGTAGTTAAAAATAATGGGAATAAATAGCTTACTTATCTTGACCACCCGGTATCGGCACCTGTGGGTCTATCTATATCTATATCAGCCTATATACGTCCCACTGCAGGGCACGGGCCTACTCTACAATCGAGAGAATCGATTAAGAGTGGTTAGGCCATATAGTCCACCACGCTGGCCTAGTGCGGGTTGGCGGACTTACATACCGTAGAAATTGTTTGGGTACCTGTGGGTAATTATATTTTATTGTTGCATTGGCTCTTTATTAAGTTTATTACACGTTAAAATCCATCCGTCGATTATTTCCAGATAATAAAACTAATGCCAGATGCCTAATGCTAATGCATTATGCTTAGAGTAATACCTAAAAATCCCTTTTTAACATGGGAGCTAAAAGCCCAAGAGTCAATAAATCTTTTGCTAGTTTAATTTTAAAATATCCAAGTGAAGAATGGTTTGAAGACTGTATAGAAAATTACTGCTTGTATATTATTAGTAACTCATAATTTATGCTGTTTGGTTAGTCATCATTAAAGGGTTTATAATTAAAGGTAAGGTAAATCAGGTCAAAGATTACTTCAATACCTGTTAGGTGGTCAATGCAGACGTACATACTTCATAAGATAGAATTCTTTCAAACATGTTGCTGGATGACGACCCTCTGAGGTGAGTTTTAATTATAACAATCTGTTATCACTCTTTTTTATTTACTATCAGGAATCATAAAGTCGGTCTTTTGTAAATTTTATCTTCAATGCAGTCGTGTTTTTTTCCTCTACGCAGCTTGTTAACTTGTTAATTTTCTTTTTCTAAATATCTTTAAAATATCTGTCTATAAACATAAACTTGTTTGGTGTTTCAGTGATAAAATAAGAGATCCCAGGGATTTCCGCTACCTAAAGCTGTTGAAATTCACCCTGCGACTGCTGGGTGCATGGCCAGGAAGGGAACTCAATGAAGGGACGACTAAATACGAGACAGCACCGTTATACTTCTTGATGTTCATTAAAATCTCCTGTCTATACCTAACTCTGTTGTACCTGAAAGAATTCTCGCACCAGCTGGGCTTCTTCGAAATAGGTCACGTTTACATCACCGTGTTTATGACATTTGTTACCTTGGTAAGTAAAATCTGTAGACAAAGATGTTAGTCGGCCCCTAGACCTACAATAACATTGAATGGCACTTTAAATTAAAATTATCAATTATATTGCCAAAAATACGAAATAAAACTCTCGTTCCTTAACTTTTTGATAGATGCTTTTTGTAGCATATGTGAGACGGACGTATTTTCCTCGTCAACACGAAACAGACTTAAAAATATTGCTTAATGCTAATACTAAAAGTTACCATGGAAAATATGGAATTCCTTCCTTATCCCACGGGAACACTAAATCTCTTGATAAAATAGTCTAAGTGTTAATCCAGGGTGTCAACTACCCCCATACTTTTCATCGAAAGCCGTTAACCCGTTTCTGAGTTCATCCCGCACAACCGCACAGACAAACAGACAAAAATTCCAAAAATCACATCAGACCCCCCATATTAGTTTTTCTCCTTTATCTTCCATGTACAGACATCGATCGGTTGCAAATTTATTATATGTATAGATTTCGTAATATTGCGCAATATAAGTCATCGTATGGGGGCTGTATTAGTTGAATAATTATTTTGCGTCTGGGGAAAGTTTGAAACTTCTCTTTCAGTACCTCCAGGAAGACTGAAAAGGGCACACTCATTTCATTAGCTTTTCAGCTTTGGACACTTGCAAATATTGTAGCTCTGCTGGGCTCCTGACAAATTCCACGCCAGCATACCGTAAAATCATTCGGAAGCCGTCACACGCATTATGGGCGGTAGTCGGCACCGGAAATCTCAGAAACGCCCCGAACGTGGGCTAAATAGTAGCCTCGTAAAATTCCACACTGTTGAAAGAGACAAAAGGCTTCTGTTCGACAGTGAGACATCTACTGACCTACATTTGTCTCCCTCACACAGTACCGCGCGTTTATTTTGACAACTACCTGTCGACAAAAGCGATCATAATGTTGTATAACTAAAGTTTAACTATTTCTTTACTGTTACTGTAATATTCCTTGCCAGATCTTTCTTATACCATATTTAAGTATTAGAATATTTTGTTACAATAACATTCTCCTAGTTCTTATTTATTTCTTTTGCTACGGACATTGTATTTTTGTGGTAGTATTATTATGTTAAGCTTTCATATTGAACATTATGTCGTGGATTATTTATGACACCTGTAGATTATAAATACAATTAATACACCCAACAGTTAAATACATAATCCTGACTTCACATTTACAATTACGTCTTGTGTTATGAGTATCAGAAACTACGAGAGACTTTTCCGTCACACAAACACCGAGACCCGAAACAAATACTTGTGGGCCTAGTTCAACAAACGTCTAAAAGCTCCGAGCGCCAACGTGTAAATGAATCATAAATGCTGACGGAATACCTTCATTGACTAGTGATGTTGCCGTCGAGCTCACACAAGCCGAGCCAAACGCACTGTTTACACGCTTGAGTTTTTTAACAATTGCCGAAGGTTGCTAAGCTTGTGAATGCAGCATAATTCTGTAAGAAAATATGTATGAATCCAGCCAAATAACGTCTTTTATATTTACTGCTTATACTTTCAATACCTTAGGAATTCTTACAAGGCGCTATAGTATGCGGGTTTGTGTAAGCAGGTTTCCTGAGCATATGAGTGTTGTTAATTGTGATAAGTTGGGAATTATTTGGTTGTTGTAATAAAGATCCTTTTTGCTTGACAGTCACGCGGGTTTTCACTACCCTTGAATCCAAATTACCGCAACGTGATAAAGAAATATATTACAAAAATGCATCTGTTCTACATTAGGAATGATTCTGAGATTGCCACTAAGGTATTGTATTGCTCTTTTATTTCATTGATTAGTTAACAATTAAATTTGTTATTGACATTTCAAAAGTTATTTTACAGGGTAAAAAGCATTCGATAAGCTTTGGCAAATAAATATTTATGTGAAGTAAAATTCGAATATTCTTAGTATAACTAAATTATTAAACTAGTTTATATAAGATTATATTTTTTTCAACGGTAGATTATTTGAAAGTTTATTAAGAATAATATTGATTTTTCTGCAATAATATGAAATAAAATACTTTATATTTTTTTATTTTAGTGTCAATCCTAATAAATAAATGTAACAACTTAACCTAACGACTGATTAACCCCTGCATCAATTGGTCGTATTTTTTTCGTAAGCTGGTAGGACAATGTCTTTTTATGTGATATCGTGTGATATTGACATTTAATCCTTAATATTAACCACCACCACTATTGTTTTTAATCACGCCTAGTAACATTCATCTAAGACCCCGACCCGAACCGATGACCGTGATCAAAAATCTTAAAATAATAAATCGCGGTTTCTGTCACAAATCACAGGCGGATTTTTATTAATTTAATCAATACGTTGTTACTTGGGATTAGAAACATATTAATTAAATTAAATATCACATTTCAATAGCACACAGTTCAAATATACACAATTATTTTCAGACACACATAAAAGTGCACAAAATATCGCACTTCTTCACAATGTTTCTGAAGTTCCAAATGCTGGCTGGTTTGACTCTTTTCAACATCATCCCGATGTACAACAACTACAGTGCGGGCAGATTCAATGAAAAATTCCTGTACAACGACACGTATGACTTGTCTATCTACTACAAAGTACCGTTTGATATTTTGACGAACTTAAATGGGTACATTTTTATCTGCACTTTTAATTGGTAAGTCAATATTGATTATATTTTACTTAATAATAAAAAAAAAAACCAGAGGGGTGTCAAGGGACACCCGGATGGAAAGAAGTTCGAATTATCATTTATTATGTAGTAAAAAACCTGTATACACTCAACAAAAATAATCGTCGCGACACCACACTGTTCAATGCGAAATAGAAAGACGAAACGAAAATAACAGGCTTGCTTTCTATGAGAGAGAGAGAGAGACAGAGACAGACAGAGAAACACGCGCACGCCGCACGGCTTATAACTATAGCAAAAAGCGTCTTTACAACTTTTGTTTTAATTTTTTTTGAAAACCTCCTTTGAAGTCGGTTAAAAATATAAAATAATAAGCAAATAATTCAAATAAAAAAATAAGTTCCTAAATTTTTAAATTTAGAATGTCAAACTCAAATTTGGAAAAAAAGTGTCGGTACAACTTTTGGTCTTATTTTTTTCCGTCTAGCCCCTTTCGCAACGCGCGATAAGGAACTTCGTTCCAAAAATGATTACGTAGTTTATCCACGTCATAAAGTTTTTATGCCATTCCTAGCTACGAATTTTGAGTGGTTTTTGTTGAAATAGTAAACATAAATACATAAATAGTATTTATTTGAGTAGTTGCACCTTGTTGTCGTTTGTGGCGCTGGAGTGCTTTTACCTGTCATTAGTTATTTTCTAATATATTTTATTCATTCTTGTTATACTATTACCGGAGAATAAACGTTACATTGAACTCAGAGTCTCGAGGTTATTTTTTAGGTTTCCAACAGGTTATGGGCCCAGTTCTCATAAACCTAAAGATTCGAAGTTTAATATTTATTCTCATAAAGTACCGGACAATAATCATTCGAGAATATTCCATCGTACATCGGCCCGAAAACAATGGCGATGTCTAATTTACAAATTGAAAAATTAGCCGGACGGGAAAATTATTCGACATGGAAGTTTGCGGTTAAATCGTATCTGGAACATGAAGATTTGTGGGAATGTGTCGATCCTGGCACCGATGTCGACAGTAAGAAAGATACAAAAGCTAAGTCGAAAATCATTTTGTTGGTGGAACCAATAAACTATGTCCATATTGAAAATGCACTTACGTCGAAAGAAGTATGGACAAACCTACGAAATGCTTTCGAAGACTCCGGGTTATCGAGGAAAGTTGGCTTATTGCGGGATTTAATCAACACAACACTGGATAACTGCGCAAACGTCGAAGAATATGTAAATAAAGTAATGAGTACTGCATACAAATTACGAAACATTGGTTTCGTAGTTGATGACGAATGGTTGGGAACACTCATGCTGGCAGGTTTACCGGAAAATTATAAACCGATGATCATGGGTCTGGAAAGTTCCGGAATAAAAATGTCATCAGATTTTGTCAAGACAAAACTTTTACAGGAGGTTAAAGTTTCCGAGTCTTCTGCGTCTTCTGTTTTATTTACAAAGCACAAAAATACCTCTAAAAACAATGCCAAGCTAAAGGAAAAAGAAAAAGGCCCTCGTTGCTTCAATTGTAATAAATATGGACATTACAAAAATCAATGTACAGTGAAAAAATGTAACCATGACAACAATAACAGTTTTTCAGCAATTTTTTCAGCTTACAGCAATGTGAATAAAGAAGACTGGTATATAGATTCAGGTGCTACTATGCACATGACGAGACGTTCCGACTGGATGTATGATATCCAAGCATCTCCGATTCAGCAAATAAAGGTGGCTAATAATGATGCTGTCTCCGTGCAAAATATGGGTAAAGTAAACATTCATACCATTTTTTGCAAAGATGGGTGTCCAATCCAGGTGAGAAATGTTTTATTTATTCCCGAGCTGTGTGTAAATTTGTTGTCAGTTAGTCAACTAACTAAAAATGGTTGTAAAGTGGAATTCACTGATACGGGATGTAACATATATAACGTTCATAAGATTCTTATAGCAAATGCAAGTTTGATCAATAACATGTACAAATTGAACACTGTTACCGTGACTGCTTATGCTGTATTGGGTGAAAATAAGACAGATCTTATTACATGGCACAAGAGAATGGGGCACTTAAATTTGGCTGATGTAAAGAGGTTAGAATCATGTGCTGAGGGTATAACTATCACTAATAAAGATGTTGATACTGTTTGTATACCATGTTGTGAAGCTAAACAAACACGATTACCGTTTCCAGACTCTGGTTCTAGGGCAAAGGCATTATTAGAAATAGTTCATACTGATCTATGTGGTCCGATGGAGACACTGTCTGCTGGTGGTGCGAAATACTTCATAACTTTCATAGATGACTATTCCCGTAAAGTTTATGTCTATTTTCTCAAGAACAAGTTGGATATTAAGTCGGTTTTTCAAAGTTTTAAAGAAGAAGTAGAAAATGAGTTAGATCTCAAAATAAAAATAGTTAGAAGCGATAATGGGAAAGAATATCTTAATAAAGCATTCTCGGATTTCCTAAGGGCTTCCGGCATCAAACATCAGACGAGTACTCCGTATACACCTGAGCAAAACGGGCTAGCGGAGCGGATGAATCGGACGTTGGTGGAACGTGCGAAATGCATGATTTTTGCAGGAAAGCTGCATAAACAGTTATGGGCAGAGGCAGTTGCTGCTGCAGCTTATGTTACCAACCGGTCACCATCTCGGGTTTTGGATAAGGTAACTCCGTATGAAAAGTGGACTGGTAAGAAACCGAACCTTTCAAATTTAAGGATTTTTGGTTGTAAAGCCATGGTACATATTCCAAAACAAAATCGTTTAAAATGGGATCGTAAATCAAGAGAATTACTTTTGGTGGGATATTGTGACAATACGAAGGGTTACAGACTGTATGATCCAGTAAAGAAAAGAATTATTATTAGTAGAGATGTCATATTTATTAATGAAGTTATGGATAATAATAATAATACATCGGAACCCTTACCTACCAAACCGCTCATAAATATTCCTTTAAGTGCAAATAGTGATGAGGTAATATCTGTCGAAGATAGAACACGGAGTAGCAACACTTTGTCACACTCAAGTTCTGACACATCTTTCGATAGTTGTGTGTTGAATAGAATGACTGAGGATGAAACCTATTATCCCAGTTCAAATGATGATACTAGCACTGAAAGTTTTACTAGAAATATTACTTTAAGATCTCATCACAGGCAAAACAACTTCATGTGTGTTCAACAGATTTCAGACTCACTGACTATTAAAGAAGCCATGTCGGGCACTGATGCTGAATACTGGAAAGCAGCTATGGATGAGGAGTATCATTCATTATTGGAAAATAAAACTTGGGAAATGACTACTCTTCCAGAAAATAAACGTCCCATACCATGCAAATGGGTTTTCAAGAGGAAAACAAAAGAAAAGCAAGGAAAAGAGGATTTAAAGAAAAGAAAGGATAGCTATGTGGCTATTTCGGCCTCTATGCTATAGAATGAGGCAATGGCTATTTACACCGATAATCAAAGTTCTATTAAACTTTCAGATTCCGATTGTTAATTGGTTGAAGGAGCCATTGATGTGCAATATATTATACAGACGGATATGATGGTAGCTGATGCACTTACAAAAGCGACACCATACTCAAAGCTGGCATATTGTTCTACCAAGATGGGCTTGATTTATGTTTAAGGGAGGATGTTGAAATAGTAAACATAAATACATAAATAGTATTTATTTGAGTAGTTGCACCTTGTTGTCGTTTGTGGCGCTGGAGTGCTTTTACCTGTCATTAGTTATTTTCTAATATATTTTATTCATTCTTGTTATACTATTACCGGAGAATAAACGTTACATTGAACTCAGAGTCTCAAGGTTATTTTTTAGGTTTCCAACAGTTTTTATCGTAAAATATTATTAGTTAAATTATAATGCTCTAGGCGAGTAGCTAGTATGTTGGTCGACAAAGGCCTCGTGGCACATCAGGTGAGAGTGTTATTTTATTAGTACAATTTAGATGACATATATAAGTAATGATAAATAAAGAAAATTATAACATTTGTTTTCGAAGCACGGAAGGATATTAGTGTTATACCCCAGGCGCAGAAATCTTAGTGCGTTACCAAATGGAATTTCTCCAATACAGTTAATACGAGTCCAGTGTAGAGGGCGTCAAGAGCGCTTGATTAATGGAATTGCCAACAAATCCTTCTCACACCTGACAGCAACCTGTAGGTCTTACCCGCGTAGCATTATGCGGGTAATCTCAAGTGCGCATCTCAACATCTAACTCCAACCTGTTGAATTACAAGCGCAGATTTATCATTGACAACTGCGATCTTGAACTTGAAATTGGAATGTTATAATTAATGGTTTCCATAATGGTTTCTGTATTTCAATATTTAAATGTTATAATTACGCTACCAACATTTGATCAAACTAAGAATGTATTTGAATGTGCGATGGTTGCTTGTAAGTAAAAATATTGTAAAATATATGAGACAAATTATGCGCAAAATTTTTAAAAAAGTCTCTCCAGTCTCTCAACGCTCATGGTAGTCGCTTTACTTATGTTACTTAAAAGATTATTACGAATGTGAATGTCGGTTTTTATTACCAGTCTTGACATCTCGCACTATCGCTCCATCATTTTGGTACCAAAAGGATGATTTTGTGTGAGCTGTGATACAATGTCGAAACAAGAATAACCCTGCATCGTCCGTAAAATGCATCAAGTAGATGTGTAACTTTTAGTAAATGGATGATAACGCCCTCTTATGAATGCTAAGGGAAGGCAGAATATTAACATGAGGAGCTACAGGAAATCAAATCTGATGTATCAAGAACTCACTTCATAATACCTTTTCAAATAAATCCTAGGAAAATAATATGAACAGGCAGCGTAGAGTCCAAAGTTTTTAAACTTCTAACAGTTGGATCTCAATAAGTTTATTAATTTTTTAGCCTTAAAGCAATGGATAATATTTTTTTACTTTTGTTCGGTTTTTCACTAAACGTGTTTTCAGTTTTGGATCTGCTAATTCTGTTTAAGTTAGCAGGTACGCAAATTATTCACTTCAAAAATCAAAAAGCGCTCATCCTGAAGATCCTGTTTCTTCTTAAATTATTGTATTGTCATTAGTCCTTGATAGATGTGCAAAATTTCAAGTTAATGTGATGTTTTAAAGTGCCTATAATAATAAATATAGATCAATAAATTATTTATATAATATGCAACAAGATTATGTACAACTTCGAAATTTCAATCTATCTTGAGAATATTAAACCTGACGTCATCAATCTCTAAATAGACTACAAAATAATTTAGAAAGAACACTCAATGTCCGTGAAATTTAACGTTAAAAGGAAATGGTTTTCGTCGAACAAAAAGACGTCATTTTATTAAATATTCATTCATTCAGTCTTCAATCGTGCAGCGCTTTTACTGTAAATGTTAAAAGTTCAAGTGTCTAAATATAGCTCTCTTAATTGTATTGCTTTTACAGGTACGCATCGTACATTTGCTGTAATTTTTTTTGCATGTTTGACCTGGTTCTATCTTTAATGATATTCACTGTATCCGGACATTTCAAAATACTAATTCACAATTTGAACAATTTTCCACTGCCGGCGGCTGCGTCGAGCTCCCACAACGTTTCCAAAACAAACGACGTGATAGCCAAAGCTCAGTTGTACAACGAGGCAGAAATGGCGGACGTTACAGCCAGGTTGAATGGCTGCATTGATTACCACCGGGAACTTATTGGGTAAGTAATTCACTACAGCATTGATTTAGTATCGTGTAGGGTTGGAAATTTAAATACTAATTCTTTTTATAAGTATTTTAAAATTTATCAGTTGAAGCAATAATTTAGTAGCTAATTTCTATTTTTTTAGATTTACTCAGGACATTTCGGAGGCGTTTGGTCCAATGTTATTTGCCTACTACATGTTTCATCAGATCAGTGGATGCCTTTTGCTACTTGAATGTTCTCAAATGGTTTGTGTATCATTGTAAAAACAGTTTTAAAGGTAGTTTTTGGTAATGGCGTATAGATAATAATTTGAGAACATTGGTTTTAGGATGCGGAGGCTTTGATTCGATACGGTCCACTCACGTTGGTGTTGTTTCAGCAACTGATTCAGTTGTCAGTCATCATCGAGTCAGTTGGGACGGTGGTAAGATCATTGTAAACTGACCGCTTGCTTTTTCTCAACCTATTCTGCAAAGATTGATTTTCTCGCCCCAAAAGTAGCATTCAAGTATACACTTTAACACAAGTGACATTGAGTCAAATTACGACCATCGAAGCGTTGGTATTAATGATTCAACTTATTAAATTTATAACGTTGCAATTGATTTGGTTGAGTGATTAGGTGTGACGCCTATTGTCCGATAAGGAAGTTGTCCGATATTGTAAAGAAGATTTATAAGAATAGAAAAATCGTGTCGCATCGAAATCACATCATAATTAACAAACGGAGTGAAAACAAGTGACGTATAAAGTTATACACCCATTTCTAAAAAAAAATCAATATCAACTTTAAGCTTTGCTCAATGTTATGAATCTGCGTAGCAGTGGCGCCGGAGAGAAGGTCACTAACCACCCTCCACCCGCCTCCCTACCCACCCTATCGATTTACACCCACCGCCCGATCACCCCGTCCTCTATTGCGTCGCAACTCGGTAGATTAACTATCCTGTTGATTTAATATTTTTATTTATTTTATTTTTATACTAAGCTCATGTAACATGTGAAGTCTGAGGCGTAGTTAGTTAAGTTAAGTGGGACGCTGGCTGAAAAATATGGGACGGGTTTAATGCGATACAGAGGTTTAGGGCTCCAAAATTTATTTCGAGTCTGGGTGTTCTGAGACAAAACGATATATTCTCGATAAAATGTGGGGTCAGCTGAAGCCAAATTGAAGAAACTGAAGTTTGGGCCATAGAAAACTTGTAATCATTGTTCTGTAGCACTCGACGTTGACGCTCACTGCGGCGGCGTCGTTTTCGATAAAGTACGGACCAATAACGCCACCAGAAATCTACACCAAACTAATTTTTTAAACATTCACTATAACTTGGTGTGGGATGGTATAACATGGTGAGGAGGCATACATCATTGAATGTATAATAAATAAAAGATTTGACAGGTCACACTTAAACAATTTGGCCGCCAAGGGCCGCAAAAATCTACCTGCGCCTATTGAACAGCCCTTTAGTTATCTTATCTTAACCCTTTCAATTAATTAACTTCTGAAGTACTGACCCAAACCGTGGTAGAACTCAACAAAAGGTAGGGTTAAAAAAACAGGCCCATTTCGCCTCTTCAGGGCCAATAAAGAAAACTATGGATGACAATATTTTTTATTAGTGGTGATTAACCAAATTATGATTCTTGTTTTACATTAATAGCTTCAGCGGTTTTGATATTTCATAATTTCAACCCCATAATACTATTTTTCCAAAATTGTTGCACGCATTTATTTTTCGTTAATAATACTCGTAGTATACAATATATCTACTAATAATATCCAGATTTTTTATTGTAATCTGTTTCACGAATATAAATTTTAAAAGACTGTACGTTCCTATCACTTTCATCTTACACTAATATTCAGACACACATGTTGTTCTCGAGTTAAGCGCAGGCATGATATTAGAACATTTTAAGGAGAGCTCGTCAACGTTTTCAAATATTACTACAATTTAAATAATATAAGTGCGTGGTATACGGCCTGTTAGTAATTTGACCAGACGCGGCTGCCAACATGTTTTTGGTGGACGCGGGTTCAAAGCCCAGGGCAGACCGCTTTATTTTCGGAGTCATGTGTGTATTAAAAGTCAATCATCACGCACTATAACAGCGAAGGAATACATTATGAGGAAACCTGCATACCATAGTGATTTACAAAATATTCTATGGTAAAGTCCGCCAATCCGCACTAGGTTAGCGTGGTGGACTGTATGGCCTAACCCCTTCCAATCGTACTCTCGATTGTAGAGGAGGTTTGTGCCCTGCAGTGGGAAGTATATAGGCTGATACAGTATAGTACACTACAAAATAATATTAAAGTATTTGATTAAGTGTTCATGGTTTAACGTCGAAGTTTAACGTTTATGATAAACTGATTTATATGAAATATATAACTATACAGGGTATATCAAGACCGCGACCGAAAACGAAGCCAGGATGTAGTATTAGTGATATCAAACACAATGCAAGTAAAAATTTTACAAAAAAATCTTCAATTTTTTTTTTGTTATTTTTTACATATCGTCGTATTTGAGTGATTAAACATAGTTTTTCTAAAATAATGACGTACATCGTTTAATTTTTAAACACGCAATGGTACGTAAGGGTTTAAATTACTATTTTTGCAAAAACTAGGTTTTTACCCCTCAAAAACTATGAGTTTTAAAAAATTATAAATAAAAATCCGTCGCTTATTTTGCAAATTTTTTAGTTGCATTGTGTCTGTAGCCGCTAAAACTACCACCTGGCTTCGTTTTCGGTCGCGGTCTTGATATACCCTGTATAGTAACTATGTATATGACTACGACACTACGTGACAAGTGACACCTTTCGTTGTCTACAGAACAAAAATGAGCGGTATGCATTGCGTAGGAACTTCGCACTAGCGCGTATTGCATGTACCCGTAATCAGCAATGTATATTTTTAATTTGTCCTCTATAATATTATCGGCTTCATTAAAATATAATTAGTAACCGCAATTTTCGGAAATAAGGGTGAAAATCAATTAAATCGTGTTTAATTTTGGCATGAAAACCCTCTCTTGTTATTCGACGCTTTATTATTGGATAAAACAGCACTAAACTGCATTGTTTATCTCAATTTCGTCGAAGCACATCGTTGATAACAACAGTGCTTGCGTGCAACTTGTTTGTAGATATATAAATATATAACGTGCTTTTATTGCTTTTGTCTGTATGTATGTAACGGAATCTCTTTATTTTCGTGAATTCTCAGTGATTTTTGGAAGTTAGCGTAATTATGTTATTTATTACACGTCGGAAATATCTGTGAACCTGAATAAAATTAACGTCATTGGAACATAAGTTCAGCAAATTCAAAATATAGGTTAAACAAATTGAATTAAAATAGAAAAACCAATAAAAAATAGAATTCGCATCCATCTCAAAACGTTTTTAATGTAAAATAACATAGTAGATAGGGGAACACAAAAAAATGAAATGTTAAGCGCATTTCAGCCAGGTTCACAGATATTTCAGACAGGTTATACCTGCAGTAAACTTGATTCCAGACTGGAATGCTGAAGGACGCTGTTTATAGTGTCCCGTGGGAGTATATGGATACGAAAAACAGGAAGACCATGGCGTTATTTCTGATAAATGTTCAGGAGCCGATGCATATTAATGCGTTGGGACTTGCCAAGGTGGGCGTTCAGTCGATGGCAGCGGTAAGTTGATATGAGACTACATAATTCTAAGTTCAAATTCTATAATGGATATTTTTTCGAAAGCGAACATATACACATACAGTGTAAAATCTGTAACGCAACCGGGCCAGTTCTTACCAATTTTTTTTTTATGGCGCTAAATGGCGAGACGAGCATTCCATTTGCTTGATGGTAAGCGGAACGACCGCTCATAGACAGTAGCAAAACCAAACACCATGAATTACAAGGCAATGCTGTGCATTCCACTGCGCTGGCCATCCTGAGACATAAGACTATACATAGTTTCATTACATCCAGTAGTTACTCTGGCTACAATGTCATACAAACTGGAACGCAGCATTGCATTTACACTATTTAATAAAATAGCATGTTATGATAATGGAGTATGCTGGCCATAACGTGATTCAGTCTGACGAGATATACCTAATATAATATACAGGGTATATCAAGATCGCGAAAACGAAGCCATTTCGCAAAAAAAAATCGACTTTTTTTTTGTAATTTTTTACTTATCGTCCTATTTGGGTGATTTATACATAGTTTTCCTAAAATAATGATGTACACCTCTTTATTTTTAAACACGCAATGGTACCTAAGGGTTTAATTTAGTATTTTCGCAAAAACTAGCTATTTACCACCCAAACACGATGATTTTTAAAAAATTCTAAAAAAAAATCTGTGAACGTTATGGCGAAATTTTTATTTGCATCGTGTTTGGGGCCTCTAAAACTACCACCTGGCTTCATTTTCGGTCGCAGTCTTGAGATTCCCTGTATACCTAACTGTGAAATGATATGTCCACTACCGATATATTGAGTGCACAGTCGTGTGTTGTGGTGGAGACTGTCCCAGTATCACATCCGCCACTACAACTGTAAGCCAGAATCAATAGTGGCACGCATTTCAATGTCCGGGAGTGTCTTACTTTTCTCTAACCGTTAAATCACAACGTTGAATTGAAAGGAGGACTTGGAAATATTTGTGTAATAATTGTCTTAAAGCCTTGTAGCGATTTATTGTCGCGGGGAAAAACGAGTTATTGTGGCCGCCCCAACCCGGGGGAGGGCGGGGCGTTTGTATTGAAGTTACTGGCCTTGCGAGCCAACACAAGACACGCTGCCATCCGGGCGGCCGCTGAGCCGAGCCCTACCAATAGTCATTTATGAACAAATCAATTTCCGAATTTCTCGACGCCAAGTATTTGTAACACTGTTTAATAAAAATACAGATAAGGAAAAATAATTTTCTTCCGTGCGGCGACATTTTAAGATTGTCAAGTAATTCGTTGTACTTTTTTAACCGCTTACAGATTTCACACAAATTGGCTGTATTTACTAAGAAACCCAGTGTGTTAATTTTTTCTTCCATCAGTTTCGGATTTGTATGACGCTGCTGAATGCGGACTAATTCTGATATCTATATTATCCTTTTTTTTCCCGTTGTTTCTTTTTGTTAGTTACCAAGATATATTTACGGAACATTTATAGTATATGTAGGCTCCACATTTCTGCTTATAAACAATGTGAAAACGACCTCTCTTTTTACAATGTACGCAGTTAATTTCACAAGTCCATAAAATAATAACAATGGTACGCGCAGTCCACTAGCATCAAATGACAATGCCTCGTATGTTTGAATCCAAAATGCGACATATGCGTGGTAACTGACAGGTTATTGTTAACAGCTGTCGTTATTCGGGTGGTTATTTTAATCCCAATAGTAAAATCTGCTGAAATATTTTTGTAGTTTTTAATGCAATTTTACTATTTCAAATACTTACTTTTTTATTATATACTAGCTGTACCCTGCCGTACTTTGCTATGGCACATTATGAATGAAAAATGGGGAACGAATCAAAGCATACGTTTCAAAAAAAAAATATTTTGAAATACTTGTGGGTACCTATACAGTATTATTTGTTTTACCATAGTAGCGTAGATACAAAGGTTACCTAGTTTACCGACACGGGAACACGTAACATACAGTTGTCGATTTGAGAAGCAATCCGCACTTAAATTTAAACTACACAATTCGAAAGATTAACCTTGAGATTGCAAACACCAATTTGGGAATTGCAATCTTTTATTAAATGGAGTATCGGACGGCATCATAGAAATTCTAAGAATGAGGACATGTTCGCCTTCGAAAGGCCCAGTTAATATCGTCGCTCACAACGTTGTTCATTAATTTGCTGACTGCGAGCCACGTGCCATTACAGAGTTTGGGCTGATTCGCATTCTATTCCTTAAAATGGGCTTCTCAAGACCAAAAGAAAATTCGGTCTAGTAGTTCCCGAAATTGGCGCGTTCTTTGCGTTCTTCGCGTCTTGTTTTACAGTCGGCGTCTAACCAACTACGTAGGCTGTATATATATATTAGCTATATTAACGTGGAGCGTTTGTTTTCAGATACTGAAGACGTCGTTCTCGTACTTTGCTTTTCTTCGCACGGTTTCTGAGTAAAGGGCATTTTCACATTAATGCCACGACACAAGTTTATTTCAATAAGATTAAGTTAAGTCATGGTTTTTTTTTACTTCGAGTTAAATATTTTCACAGCTATTGCAACTAAACTAGTCAAACTACTATATATGAAACTGCACTTTTGTCATACTATTGTTAATGTTACACGAACTCAAATACAAATAAAAAATATTTCAAATTGTTTTTTTTTTCTATCTTTAAATCAAATTTATTTCAAATGTATTAAATATATGAATATCTTAGTATATTTGTTGTATTTGGTTCTACCAGGGGTTACCATGACCATTGCTAAACTTGGCCTCCCCATTTAGTCCCCACTACTACTCGCGATCTTCACCGTCTCCCAGTGTAAGAGACCTTTAGCTTTCCTTCCCTTCATAACGGCATATGCATTTATTTCCTCCTAAACTACTCCTAAACTTTAATTTATTATTTTCATTGTATATATAATAAATAAATACCCAAATAACTCAATGGTCACACACATAGCACTGATCCTACAGTAAAGTTTTGAGTCGTGCCAATCAGACTTGTGACTTTTCGGGCTCACAATATCTAAACACGAAACAAATATTACACTTGTTACTGCACAAACATTTTTCTCGGTGCATGCATTGAACCGCGACATCTCGTTTCACAGTCGGCTGTCAACTAACTGCGCCATGGGGACAGTCGTGTACGAAATACTACGAGTATATACGAGTAGTGTGATAACTATCTGTAAGAGTGCAATAGAGTAGTGGTAAAGATGATTAAGAAATATTAAACAAGTTATGCAATCACTTTGCACATTAATGTGAAACTTGGAATATAAAACAAACAAGCAGTTACGTCTCGCAATCTTCCTACATCACTGTCTATAGGGGCGACTGAGGGAGTTAGTATAGGGGAGGACATTTTATTAAAACAACCTTATTGACCATTCGTCGGATAAAAGCGTGTAATACAAGGTGTATAGTTTCGAGAAATAGTGGTATATATATTTTATTTTAAATTTATTAGCCGACTGTTCATTTGTTATACCACGACTTATTTGTTTTGTTTTATAAATACTTACATACATACATAAACTCACGCCTTTTGCCAGAAGGGGTGGATAGAGGTGCAACCAAGATACCCACGTTTCGATAGGCGGCGAGCCTATCCCCAAATCGGGCATAAATTCCTGGCTCCGAGCTTATAATGAATATAAATATCAAGTATTACTTTGTCCGACCCGGGGTTCAAACCCGAGAATTCAGGTTTGCAATCATACCGTAGTACATCTGCGTCACTGAGGCTGTGTTTTTTTATCATCTAGTTATTAATTGACTGTTCATTTATTTATTTCTACTGGACTACACTACTTGCTTGTTTTATTGTTCAAATAGAAGAGAGGTAATATGCGGGTATTTTACGATATAAAAATGACCTAGATTTTGTACTATCCTATTTAAAATGAGAAAACAAGGCAAGGAGTATGCAAAATGGAAAAGGAGGACATTATAAAACAAACCGAAACGCCGCGCCGTCAAAATGTAGTTTAATAGTTACCTGTGTGTTTGTAAACTCTCCCCCTGTCTGGCCGTTCCATTAGGGTTCACATTGTATTTAATCAGACCAGCGCGGCGCCCCGGCACGCATTAACATCCATCGTATCAAATAAAATTAATCCTTCCTTTAGGACCGCGTATTGAATTAGAATCACGGATCAGGTGAATTTAAATAGAATGGTAACTATTAGCCGTCAAATTGTAGCGAAACCAGTGTCATCATTCGAACCCCAACTGAACATACAAAACCAATATATTAAAGCTTGCAATAGTTTAAGGTATCGATAAATTATAAAATTTAAAATAAAAGAAATGTACAGCAGTAGCCTTTCTATGTCCAAAGAGAGAAAATATATTAGAAAATGAACTACGTTTCCTATAGAGATATAATATTTGTCAATTAAATATTCAGTTGCTAAGGTGTTCCATGTACTTAGTGTATTTTGTATATTTGAAATGCTGATGTCATTTTGAGTGTGGTTTCGAGTAATGTCATCATATTCACGCTGTTATATAGGTAAATTCTAATAAGTTTAAATTATATCCCCCTTATACGTTCACAGTATAAATAAAATGGCGACTCAATTGAAAAAATGCAATAGGAATCCAGAAGAAGAAAATGTATTTTACTAAGCTTAAAACTTAATTACAGTTGGCCATGAGCCAGTGCCCGTGAAACGTTCGTAATTGAATAAAGCTATGGCCTTCATATATCTAACGCAGTATTGCGCACATAACATAACTAAACTATACTGAGCGCCCCTACTATCTTTTCTCACCAAGCCAAATCTGTCTATCAATGTGTTTCTATTTCTGTCCGTCGGCATGATGGGTCGATACCATGCTTAAGATCGCAGGCCGAACCTGAATTGCGACAGGCACAAGACTGAGAAAATTGTGGTACTATGAGAGAAGTCTATACCCAGCAGCTTGTAGGCTGTGATGATATGATGATGATTGTGTGTATCAGAACACTTGAATCCTCTCTTGCATACTATACATTTTAGGCTTACACTAAGTACATCCCCCACTAACCTTACCGCATCTTTTTACTATCAGGCAATGTGCTTAATTGCCATTTCTCTCTGGGTATCCACATTATTAAAATTAAAGTCGGTAAGCCTTTTAGTCACTCAAAACCTGTCTAAACATCTATCCAGCCCAAAACAACACCATGCTTACAACCTGATAAACCAGTTGAAAACCTTCGATGCAGAGCTTCCATTCATAGATATTATAATACGGTGGCCAGCTCGCTGCCACCCACATATTCTTTTCACGCATCGCTGATTGTGCTTCAAAGTGGTCAGTCACTCCATATCAGTCTTGACTGCTCTCAATTTCTGAAACATTAACAAAACCTCATTCCAGGACTATGTGTTTTTTTGACAGCCTCCGTGGCGCAGTTGGTCACACGCCGGATGTGAAACGGGAGGCCGCGGGTTCGATCCCCGCACAAATATTTGTCTCGGGTCCTGGGTGTTTGTGAGTCCGAAAAGCCTTACGTAGTTCCTGACACCCACGACACAGGACTTAATTGATCTTTATGTGGAGTCAGAACTATGTGTGTCACTGTTTGGTATTTATTAATATTATTTATGTAGATCAAGGTCAAATACAAACCTACATTTTCATCCCCTAGTTTAATTTCACGTCAATAAAGCCAAATTTGCGTGAGATTGCTGTGTGTTTATTATTATACGTGCATTTATCGATACCGCATTGAAACTGAAGCATTCTACCGCAGTCGAGTAACTGAAGACTTTAATTGTTCATTTTGCTTTGTTTACACGTCTGGCTACGGGGTAATTATCCATGCCGAGAATATTATAGACTGAATTGATATGGTAAAACAACTAATTAAACAAGCGATTCACGTGCAACCAGGTTTTAATAATTATGTTGTATTAAAGTATTCTGTTCTAATAAAATCGCTATTGAGTATAAATACAAAGTTAGATGCCGGGCTAATATAAAAATAATACGTGAGGCTTACAATTTGTACTAAAGTCTTAATATCCAGAGAGCTCAATTTATACTGGACTTTAAACTTGTCAGTAGCATTTTTATACGCTTTTTATTAGCTTCATACGTATGTATGTTAGTATGTAACGGAATCTTTGAACATGATTTTGACCCCCTTCAATACGTCGGATTAACTCGAAATTTGGCATTCTTGTTAAGGACCGATGACACATTTTTGTACCAGTCAAAATAAGCTACCATGTTGCATGGAAGTACGAGTAATAAGTAATGCCAGCAATTCCTCGTAATACTAGATGTATTAGTAAAAGAAAGTAAACACGACAAGTAACGCATTTTCTCTCTCGTTCCCTCTTATAAAATTCAATGTTGTTACAACGGTACCTTTGAAAATAAAAATGATTAAAACCGATACGCAAAAAGAGGAGAACATTGGTTTGTAAATTAAAATCTACCCTTTACTGACGTCCTTTGATTTTGCTACCCCATACGGTGCAGGTGGGGTGGCCACCCCATTCTCCGCTGTGCGAATTGAAGTGTTGGCTTCCCATTGTAATACAGCTTAGCGTTGATAGATACATCAGTGTCTGACGCTATTTTGTTAATGAAACACTTCGCTGAACAGGCACGTAATATCTGTAACCGAATAGAACCTTGTTATTTAAAAATACCTAAATCATGTTTATATCATCATTATGACGAGGATTTTTTTTATTTGATTTTACGTAAGGACCAACAACGGTTTTGCGCCAGGCGGTTACGCGGACATATATCGGGGCGATTGTCACCCTGGGATGTCCGGTGCCGCCCATAATGCGTATGAAGGTCACCGAGGGGTATTTAGTCAGTATGCTGGCGTAGGTTTTGTTAGGGTCCCAGCTCGACCACAATCCGCAATGTGGCGGGTTGGAAGGCCAGAGACACTGACATACCCCTTTCGGCCTCCCCCGGGGTAACGAAAGGGGAGCTTAATATCTTATCCTCTTGGACACAAAAAAAAGGGCAAATAATCTTGCGGACAAATAAAGAGTTGTTTAAGAGACTCTGAGAGCTGAGCGCCCGTGGGTCGGAGTTTCTTATCGTGAAAAATATTAGTGTTATGCACGAGTATTCGACACGGGGTTGGCGGTGGCAGATTCATAAATTTTTGATACACGCGACATAGGGCTTGTTCTTTCACGTGGAGTCAGGATTGTGACGTGTGTAATTTTTAAGCGTATTTGTTTATAATAATGTAGGTCAGTTATAATTTGATTATAAAAAATGTGTAGCGGTACTTGTAGGTACTTCTTTATTTCACTACATTTCCCAGTTTTACAGACCGAATTTTAAACCAAGAGAATTACCTAATCATATATACATTTAGACAAATTTGACAGCCTCCGTGGCGCAGTTGGTTAGACGCCGCCTGTGAAACGAGAGGCCGCGGGTTCGATCCCCGCACCGAAACAAATATTGGTGTGCTCCACAGGTATTTGTTTCGGGTCTGGGTGTTTGTGAGACCGAAAAGTCTCTCGTAGCTTCTGATACCTGCGACACAAGACAAGATCTTAGTGTGGGGTCAGGACTATGTATGTGACTGTTGGGTGTATTTATTTATTTAAATAATAAAAACCGTGTCCTTATACGTTCTACTGAATGGCACGAGCCTCCGTTCCAAGAGAGTACGATTGAGACGAGTTAATTGGCAAAGATTTATAAAAACTTCAGCGATGGATCTCGGCGAGGCTTTGTGGTTTCCATTTTTCCGAACATTTTAGCTTAATCCGCCTTATTTATAATATATGCTAACTTACGTATGAAGTCTGAATTGTAAAGTTGCAAATTGTGGGATGCATGTGCTCTGTTCCATTGCAGCCAACCGAGTAAGCGCAACTACGTGGAATATATTTTAACTAGTTTAACGACATAAAACAGTACATCACATGACACTAGCCAAGATGTCCCGAGTTTTAATTAAATGAATATACCGTTAATTAGGGCGACCGTTCTTATTATCCTCCTAACTTTGCCACGTCACTTCAGTTAAAGTTTAAAATTGTAATGTCTGTCTGTTGCAACGTTTGATAAAGAATAATTGAGACGATCCACAAATGTATCACGAAATTAAAGACAAAGACGACGGAAAAATATTGTAACTTTGATATATTTATATGAATCGGCTAAAATTACAATTAAATAACATCCGACTCGTTTATAATTCAGAAACTACTTTGCCTGAGATATTCTTAATTTCACACGGTGAGGTGATAAGACAAACAAATCATATCTCATAAAAAATCTAAACAATGTCATTATAGTATTAAGAGGATTTAAAGATAATATCTGAAACATAAAAAAATGTTTCTTGTAGTTTTTTATTTATTCTGTGTATAATTATAGTATATCAATTTACGTCAAAAAATAAAAAGTCACAGAACAAACCTAAAAGAAAAGTATTAAAAGTATAAGTTATAAGTTAAAGATCGTGTCGTAGTTACGACGCTGCAGACGGGTGTACACAACAGCATCCGACGCACAATACCCCACAGTTTCCGCCCGGAGTTACAGAAAGTCTACAGAATACGTAGCAAGTAGTCGTAGCAGACACTACGCGCTCCAAACCCGGCCAATAGATCCGACAAAGCAATTCCACTTTATAGACCATCAACAATTAATTATATTGTTGTTATGTTTTTCATTTATTTATGTTTGTGTATTCTGTATCAGCCCATATACGTCCCACTGCTGGGCACGGGCCTACTCTTCAATCGAGAGAATCGATTGAGAGTGGTAAGGCCATATAGTCCACCACGCTGGCCAAGTGCGGGTTGGCGGACTTACATACCGTAGAAATTCTTTAAAATCGCTACGGTATGCAGGTTTCCTCACGATGTTTTCCTTCACCGTTAAAGTGCGTGGTGATTGACTATCAATACACACATAACTTCGAAAAGTCAGAGGTGTGCCCTGGGATTTGAACCCGCGACCACCGTGAACATGTAGGCAGCCGCGTCTAGTCCGTTACCAACAGGCCACCACGCACTTCCACGCATGTTTGTGTATTGGTTTTACTTATGAGTGTGTATACTTACTGTGAATACAGATTAGATATAAAATGTTATCAAACTTCCGTCAACTTATCGTACTTGTACATGAAACGTACGTGATTTTTTTATTTGTCCTGTTCCTTCTTTGAGCTTTTGCAACCACAATAATAAAATTAATAGAAAGTTATGAGAGTCTACGGAAAAATTAAAGAAAAAAAGAGCAGTAGAAAGCAGTGTCTAAGTTTAATTCGGTTTATTTAAGCCAGACATTTATTTTACTAAAACATACGTATATAAAATATGAAAATAGGATCGTATATCGTTGCTGATATTTTTAGAATTAGAAATATCCATTTTATTACAAAAATAAAACAAATAATTCTAATTGGAGAGATCATTATTAAGTTATATCGTTTATTAATAAATCTATATTGTTAATTTGACCCCTTCGGCGTAATTATCACGTAGCATATTTTAATCAACCCGTATGAATAATTTTACTACATTTGTAGGGTGTTACCACAAACAAAGCTCTAGTCCATCTTAGTTCAATTACTACGTTACCTAAAGAAAATCCACAATTTTTTGTGTAAAAGTTACAAATGTTATTTTATCTTTACGGTCAGGTCATTAAATAGAATATTATTAATTCAGGTCAAATTTCCCTTCGCAGAATGCAATAATATATTTAAATAAAATTAAAGCAATATTTATGTATTTAAATTAGAAATTAAATTCAAGTACTGCGTCCTGTTTATGAGAATATTAAACTTAGTCCAACGCTTAGAGTGCTACGGCGTCGTGTGTGCGTTTACGAACAAAACAATCCCTGTCATGACCAGACTCGGATGAAACATCCACCGGGCATACAACGTTAACAAGCATGCAATAGCTCCATACTTTTTTAGCGCGGTTAACCAGCAAAAACTTTGTAAGTCTGACGTCGAACCGCGGGCGATTCATAACTGCAAGTGAATTTCTCATTATTTTTGAAACATAAATTGTAATCTCGAATGTATTTGTTATAACACATTTTATATGTGCCGGAAATTTTATCGGGCACTAAACTGAAATCTTATAGTTTCTATGTTTCACTCGATTTACTTTTGCGGGCAATTGTTAATGTCACATTGGCTGTCAATTATTTAAAAGCTTTCAACATTCATAATGATAGTACAGTGCCCGTTCACAGAATAACTTAAATATGATTGGCACGCACAATGCCAGACGCCAAAACGGAAATAATTAAATCAACTCATTGTTTGACTCTATTAATATCAATTCCAATGGTATCGATGCAGTGCATATTTAAAAATATAGTGCTTTGTAATCTACGCCAGTATTTTCTACTGATTTGGGGGTAAATTAATTGCGCAACAGGATTCATTCCATTTGAAAATGACGGTAACCACATTTCAATAAACTAAAAACATCCCGATATTAGCAGATTTGTTTGTACGTACTCCCGAGAGTTTGATTAATGAAAAATAATGTAAACAATTCTTTCATTTACACGAATGATTACACGTTGAGATTTATTAGCGTTGAATTGATTGTATCTTTGTATTACCAATTTTATTTTCCGTTTGAAAATAAATAAAAGAATGCACCCAACGTTCACATACACAGTGCTGACCCCACGTTAAGATCAATTAATTCTTGTGTTGTGGGTATCAGAAACTACAAGAGTCTTTTTTGTCTCACAAACAGCAAGACCTTAGACAAATATTTGTGGACCTCACAAACATTAATTTTCTCGGTGCGGAGATCTTCACACTTTCACAGTCGGCGTCTGACCAACTGCGTCATGAAGGCTGTCAGTAAAGTAAGTCTACATACATGAAGTGTAGTACATATATAGAAATTTCATAGTATTTAATATGTATATTGTCTCACAGCCTGGATATACCCTGTATATAGAGGAGAAAGCTGGCTGACTGCCTCACGTATGCTAAGCCCAGCCGATACTGCTGGAACTAGGAACGTTAAATTTTACATACGTGTTCCTTATATGACACTAAGAACGGCATCACTTAGAAAAGACTTTTGGAAGTTCAACCCATAAGAGGGAGAAGAGGGTGAAATATTGTTGTATGTTTTTCCATAATAATCTAAACCACTGTTGCAGATGTCAAACATGAAGGGGTTAAATTAACGATTGAAATGTTGTAGCATAATTAAAGCCGCTAAAGTTGTTAGGGTGGAAAATTATGTCTCAGCCACATATAACAAACGGAAAATAATGGCATAAATAATTCTAATTAGTACAATAAGGGATTAATTGTTGTATGAAAACACAAAACCGCTAAAGGTAAAAATAAAAAGAATAGTTAATCACCACTAATCTATCTATATATATAAAAGAGGAACCTGACTGACTGACCTATCAACGCACAGCCGAAACTACTGGAGCTAGGAACTTGAAATTTTACACAGGTCTTCCTATTGTGACGTAGGGTAGCACTAAGAAGGGATTTTGGAAAATTCTACCCCTAAGGGGGTGAAAAGGGTTAAAAACTGTTGTATGGAAAATCTAAACCGTTAAAGTTACAATTGTCAAACTTGGCAGTTCAATAAATCATTTAAAAACAAAATTAATTGCATACTCAATTTGTCAAAAAATTAACATTAAAGGGGTAAAAATAAGGGTTGAAATGTTTAGAAACTGGGTGATTTCCTTCCTACCCGATCAACGCACAGCCGAAACTACTGGAGCTAGAAACGTGAAATTTTGCATAGAGGTTCCTATTGTGACGTAAGGTAGCACTAAGGAAGGATTTTTGGAAATTCGATCCCTAAGGGGGTGAAAAGGGTAAAATACTGGTGTATGGAAAACCGAAACCGTTGAAGTTAGAGATATCAAACTTGGCTCTTTAGTTACTCATTTAGAAACAAGAATAACTGCATACTCGCTTTTCTTATAATTAACCCTAAAGGGGTGAAAATAAGGGTTGAAGTATTGTAAAACCGAATTGCCGGATCAACGCACAGCTGAAACTACTGAAGCTAGGAACTTGAAACTGTACACAGGGGTTCCTATTGTGACGTAGGGGAGCACTAAGGAAGGATTTTTGGAAATTCGATCCCTAAGGGGCTGAAAAGCGTAAAATACTGGTGTATGGAAAACCGAAACCGTTGAAGTTGCAGATATCAAACTTGACTTTTTAGTTACATATCTAGAAAAAAGAACAACTGCATACTCATTTTTCTTATAATTAAACCTAAAGGGGTGAAAATAAGGGTTGAAGTATTGTAAAACCGAATTGCTAGATCTTGAAAGCTAGGAACTTGAAAATTTACACAAGGGTTCCTATTGTGACGTAGGGTAGCACTAAGGATGGATATTTGGATATTCATCCCCTAAGGGGGTGTAAAGGGTTAAAAACTGATATAGGGAAAATTTTGACCGTTAAAGTTACAATTGTCAAACTTTGCACTTAAGTTATAAGACAAAAAATAATTGCATATTTTGTTTATCTAAAATAACCCTAAAGGGACGAAAATAAGGGTTGAAGTTTTGTAGAACCGAACTGCCGGATCAACGCACAGCCGAAACTACTGAAGCTAGGAACTTGAAATTTTACACAGGGATTTCTTTTATAACGTAGGGTAGCACTAAGAAAGGATTTTTGGAAATTCAACCCCTAAGGGGGATGAAAAGGTTAAAATTATTTTGTATGGAAAACCGCAATCGTTGAAGTTGCAGGTTTCAAACTTGACACTATAATTACTCATCTAAGACCAAAAATAAGTGCGTACTCTGTTTACTTAAATTTAACCCTAAAGGAGTAAAAATAAGGGTTGAAAGTTTGTATAGAAATCAAAACTACTGAAGTTATTCGTGTGAAAATTTTACTTTTGTCCCTTTCGAATTACTTTTCAATTCAGTTTGAGCGAGAAAACAAACATTCGATACCTAAAATAGGTTCTAAAACTGTATATGAATAAGGGCGTTTATAATATGTTGATCCGATTGGTCTCTGAATCGATAACTGATGGAACCGGAAGAAACCATTGATCCGATAATCTAAATTCATGGTCAGAATTGGAAATAGAAACTATGCACGTTGATTTTTGTTAAAAGTTTATGTAAAGGTTACAATGGAACAGTTTTAGCGATATAACGTCTACATTATTAATTACATTTAATTGAGTTAGCTTAATTTATTAGTTGTAGTGAGATTGTAATTATGTTTTGTTTTATTTTATTTTTGTAATTTGTGTTATAGTCCCGCCAGATCGAATTGGGTACCTAAACCTGTAATGACTGTGTGTGTTGAAATATTAAATAAATAAATAAATAAATAAATTATCTTAAACACGCAGACGATGTTGCGGGCAAAAGCTAGTGAAAAATAAATGCACAGGTTTTTTGTTGCTTCGGAAGGAAAGAAACGGGATCGATTTTTTGGAACAAAATGCCCTTGCAGTTTGGAGTAAGAGTAATATGGTAGAATTAATTATAATTCAAGTGGAATAAAACTTCAAATTTATATCAATATAATATAAATTAATATACGAAATAAAAATAGGTATGATAATATTTTAATATTTTAAAATTGATATTTGAAGAATTTGTCTTCCATTTTGAACTTTTTGGTTCTTAATTCAATTGGTTTTAAAATCGATTAAACATTTTCGATTCTCACATTTGACTCTTTGTAGTTATTGATAAGTTTGATTAGTACATACATAAACTCTTGCTTTTTTCCCAGAAGGGAAGGTAGGCAGAGGTGCTACCAGGACACCCACATTAATTCGCCTTGTATGTTCCGTCCCATGATGTGATAGGGGTCGAACCTATCGCCATTTCGGGCACATATTCCTCATTCCGAGCTGATAATGAATAGAAAAAATTGCCTGACCCGGGATTCGAACCCGGGACCGAGGCAGTTTGATTAGTCTTGAAATAAATACCTGTGACGCTCCATATTTGTAATGTAACGCGCTGCTATGGTACGCATATTAACAAGCGTACAACAAGTATCGCAAGCGTATCATGATTCGTGTTTTGTCTGCCTCTATCTAGTTACTATCATACCGATATAATTGTAACAGCCGGGGAGAAATAACTGTCGCTTGCCGGTGGATATACAGTCAGAGAAAAAAGAAGCTGTTTTTGCAGTGGATGCCTCGCTTCATACAGTACATTTTAATTAAATTCTGTTCACCAAAAATATAACTCTAAAGCCTTTACGTGATAAAAGGCCTATCTGTGGAAAATGATTTTGTATTTTACAGGGATTTAAACCAGAACGTAATAAATTTAATTTACTAGCAGAGCGTTACTATTGTTAAAATTAATTACTTTCACATCGCACCATTTAATTTGCAAGAAAATGTACTATACCTGGAGGCTTCGGTCTTCTTTTTCATATACATATACAAATAAACTGATGTTTTTTTCTTGTAAGTATTGGTGCTACCAGGACACACACATTTCGCCTTGCATATTCCGCCCCACGTATATGATAGGGGGCGAGCCTCAGCATATCGGGCACAAATTCGTGACTCCGGGCTGAAAATGAATAGCCTGGGCTATTGACTCCGGGATTCGAACCCAAAACATCAGCGTTGTAATCCTACCGTAGTACAACAACGCCACTGAAGCAGTCTTCTGATTAAATAAGGTTATTATTTTGTTCCTGAAGTTGAAATATTTAATTATGAGTATAGTAATGTTAAAAAGATATATATAAATATCCTTTAGTAAAACGTTTCAACCACTTCACATAAGCATTTTGCCAAACGCAATACACAACAAGTTTGGAACGAAGTATTGGAAAAAAGAAATAAAAATGGATATATGGAGTACGTTTTAAAGTTTACAAAATCGTATTTTTTCTTCATTATAATTTTTTCTGGAGTAATCCAGTGTTAGAGTCGGAAAGGCCATTTTAAATAAACTAATAAAAATAGTAGTCTAATTTTACTATGATTGCACCAAAAAAAATTTCGGTAAATGCAGGGTGTCAAGGAGAAGTAAAAATTGGGATATTTTATTTCCGTTGGTTTCATTACAATTGCTTATAAGCCATGCATGGAATCAAGATATTGAGCACAGATCTGCAGGTACATCTGCAGGTACATCTGCAGGTACAGGATCTGAGGTACATTTCAAACTTTTCATTTATTGTTATCAAATTTCTTTACGATCACTTTCCTCAAAGATACTGACTGTCGAAAATCACCAAAAGAATTATTAAAAAATATCCCTTAATTATTGTGACCATTTGTATTGTTTTATTATATTTTGAAAATAGGTAATTATATTTTAAAATTCCCTTCAGTTCGTAGGATTTATTTCAATTTTTATTATCTAATACAAAATATATCTACTGTGTTATGGAGGAACAAAGGCTGTATTACAACGAATTTGGCATACATATTTCGGTTGTTTGATGCCAAGGAATGGTACACAGCATGTCACGAACAATGACGCGAATAAATTGACAACTAACAAAGCTAGCCAACGTGGAATATTCCTACCTGGACCGAGCTACAAAATGTAATATTCATTTATGTAGGCGTCACTGCCTCACTACCACCGTGCCGCCTACGCGCCGTGCTGCTACGCCGACACCTACGCGTAGCGCTGCTACGCCGACACCTACACGTAGCGTTACAGCCTGTTACCGCTCAGCGCCGCTAGCCGCTATTGTCTAAGATTTCAGAGTCGGCAGCTTTGACTAAATTTAGCAAAGTTTCCATATATGAGGATCCGTGGTTATGCATTGGTATTTAACATACAAACTTGGTAAACTTATAAATAAAAAATAATGTGTTTTTGTGTACCCAATTTTAAGAACTGTATAAAACTAATTTTTAGTCGATTTTCATATTTTTATAATACACACTTTGCTAATTCTAAACATAACACTGTTGTCTTCCTATTTGAAGCTCTCAATTGTTAGCAGCCTCAACTACTGTTTACTTTTTAAATCTATAAATCTTAAATCTATTTTTCGCAAGTATGCCAAAGAAAAAAGGAAACAGAAAATAATACACCAGAAAAGTGGTCGAAATCACGAGCTAGGTTATTATTTGTTCATTGCGGTAGCATACGTGCAAACAGTTCAGCTGTTGATAAGTGATCACTGCTGTCCATGAACAACCACAATACTTAGGTGTGGATATATTGCCAGCCATCTAATTGGAAAGAGAGTGGGAAGAAAAAGAATTGGAAGTGAAAAAGGGGTAGTGGGCATCCGGCAAATATACTCACCAAACGAAACGTGACTGATAAAATAAAATGAAATTAGAGAGTGGTTGGCATCATATTTACATTTTGTGCATAATAAATCTATTACAAGTATTGTATTATTTTATTTTATTAGTATTTTTGTGTTATTGTATTTTTAATTAACAAAGGACTTTAATCCTATATCAATTCGTGATAAGACGACCGACGTATTGCTATGAAATCGTATAAATAATAAAAAACAATGAGTAGCTCCGATAATGTTAATTTATTTTTCATACCTGTAGCTGACGCTCAATTTATTTAATATCTCGGCCTGAAGTTCCAACAATGGAAATTAATTGTACACTGTAAATGTAGTCTACTTATATCTATAAACTAATGCGTGGTTTATACATATATTCTCTGTGCCATCTTGCTGAAATCTAAGAGCATAGTATTATTATGAATAGGCTTGCACATCTAACTTGGGAGAATAGTCAAGTTCCATAGTAACGCTAAGGCTTGGTAACAAGTTATATTTAGAACTGCTTCAGTAAATCCGTTTATAACTGAAATAATGTTTGCACTGTTTATAAACGTTGGCTAATAAATTTAGAATTAAATAGTATCTGGCTAATATTAAATTATTGAATGAGTAGTTTAATTCGCGAATGGTCGCGGTCTTGATATACCCTGTATACATTTATATGCCTCAGGCCGACTTAGGAAAGTCGACTTTCCACTATTAGTATAAAGCAAATAAATAATCAGTCGTGGTGCCCCAAGTGTTGAGTCCATTTATACATTTATATAAAGTGAATACATGAGTATAATGAGTGTTCGAAATATTTTATAGCGCAGCGCACTAACCGGCTGGTGTGGCGTCGAACCTTCGGCTATATAAGGCTATAGGCTATAAGGCTAACAACTGACGTTGGTTTGACTTTTACAGGATGTATGGAAAGTGGGGTATGAGTTTGAATGATAGAGTGCCTTATATCGCGGTGATGAACGTTGTGGATTGAATGATAATGTAGTGACGAGAATTGAGAAAATAATGTTATGATAATTTGGGCATGTGGAGAGTATGGGTAAAAAATGATTAACAAAACGAATACATGAGGCGAGTGTGAATGGAGAGTCGGTTGTGGCATCGAATCTACCTCAACCAAAGTGTTGGCACCCTACGCAAAGATCAAGTTAAAAGTACCCTGAAGTAAATGACAAGAATCCCTGAAGAGATTAATGAAAGTGGACGAAGCGAAAGTAGTTTATCAAGATCGAGAAAAGTGAAGATTCGAGCAGAGACTATTCTCTGTTTACGCGTATGGTACAATGAGGAATTTTGCACGTACTTTGAAATATAACTATTTTATACGGATTTTATCGCGATTTGGTTTAACTTTTACATTTTTTAACTTCCCGACGTTTCGATTACTTTACAGCTTTCGTGGCCAGTCCGCCCCGTGACCACGTTTATTATACAAATAGTTTTATTTCAATGTGTAACATTCGCGTAAATCTAAGAAATCATTTTCACGTACTGTTTATTTTTTGTCATTATACCGAGTTCAATGTCAAGCACTGCTACCCAAATAACCGCATCAACAAGTCACTAGCGGCCATAAAAGAGAGGTGCAATGCCAGAAAGAGATGCACGACACCCACCCCATCCCCCAGACGGCTTACACCGCCCGCTACCCCCCTCAGCTTTGTTGCCTGTTGATACTGCGCTGTAAAGAGACACACCGAATGTTCCACACTATTTTTTATTATGGATTTTTTTAATTATTAAAAATTTATGGACGTATTTACCTCGATTTTACATAATATATTGCTATACATCTGTATGGGGCTAAAAATATACATGTACATGTCAATATATAGAAGTAACTGCAATTTTTATTACGCTTTTATTAGCTTCAGACGTAAGTATGTTAGTATGTAACCGAATCTTTGAACATGATTTTGACCACCTTCAAAACGTCGGATTAACTCAAAATTTGGCATTCTTATTAAGGACCGATGACAATTCAATATTTTAAACAGTTTGACCCGTTATCCTTACTAGGATAACCAGGATTAGCCAAGACCAATAAAGGAATCTACCAGGCGCATTCGACTAAAAAATGTAAAATAAATAATAGTTTAAAAAAACTAAAAAAATACGCTTTTATAGAAAATTCAACTAAAAAATAGAAAATAAATTTTAATAAATTTGAATTAAAAATAGTGTAAGAAAAAAATATTTTATTGTAAAAGAAGCGTGGGGTGCTTTTCAGGATATTATCAAAATAACTCTTCTAGTCATATCTGTTCATAAAATATTTAGAACTGTTAGCTAGCCAGTTTTTTTTAGCTTTTTAAACTATATTTTTTTAACCTGATTTCTTTTGAAATTAGTGCAAATTTAAGAGCAACTATGCTAAAGAGAAACGCCTAAATAATGTGACAAATTATTTTTGCTCAAAAATACCAATAAATTAGTGAATAAAACATGATTTACTATCGACATAATTTGTTCATCGAAGCAACTTTCAAACCAATTCTAATTACAAATCGGCGTGCTTACCCCTCGAAGTCTAGTGGCCTACTGAACTAAAAAGCCAGTGTGGGGTCGGCAACAAGTATACAGAATGTTTCCCGCCGGTAAGTTGAATGAAACCCGGCCTCAATAAACGTACCCTTGGCAGTGAAAAGTTCTGTTGTTCTCGCAAATCCATTGACATTAGACTCATCAGTTTTAGAACTATTTAGAATCCTGATATATTCAGTGGGTATATTCTGTGTGTGTAATGAAATGCATGGATTTCACATTGTTCTCATAACCTTTTACATAAATATGTGATGTTTTACTAACACGCTTTTATTAGCTTCGCCTGTAGGTATGTAATGAAACGGAATCTTTGAAGTCGATTTTAGACCACTTTAAAATGTCAGATTGACTGGAAATTTTGCATACTTGGACAAGGACCAATGACAATACAATAATTTAAGAAGTATTTGACATTATCTCAGTAGGCGCGCAAATTAATCACCTTAAAAAAATAAAAATACGCTTATCCTGAAGGTCCTGATAAAGATAATGAGACAATATCTTTTAAATATTTTGTTGTTATCAGTTCTTGATAAGCGAGCAAAGTTTAAAATTAATCTGACGTTTTGAAGTGCTTGAAAATCAAGTTCAAAGATTTGGCTATACGCATAAAGGCGAAAGTAATAAAAGCGCGTTAAAATTAAAACTAGTATCTTTGTATTTTTTTTAAAGAATTATTATTTTAATAATATTTAAAAGGTAGAGTCGTAAATGTATTAAATGAGTGTACATATTAAACAATTAGGGAATAACTACAAGGTAGCAACGTGAGCCTCAAATTTGAACCCGTTAATTCTGCTGTAGGCATCAAGTCCTTCCTCAACCAAGACATTACTCCCTTAAACCAACGATATATTTTATAATCGAAATATGAATGCATAAATGTTAGTTCCATAAAACGTTACGTAACAGTTTTGTGTTCCCGGCCGAACGTTCCAGCTATCGAGATGAATCAATACGTTCAAGGATGCATTATAATTACGTTTGTGATTGATTTGGTGATACACGCAGCAGAGGACAGACGTGGGGTGGTGGCGGGGGCCGGGGGTGTACACCTGCAGTTATAAGCTCGTGGAATTTTCGCCCGGGTATATAGACGCTAGAGTCAGAGTCATTCGCTGCCGGACGCTTCGCCAGCTCAGAGGTCTATCATCGCCCGAGTGTCATTGTTCTAGACTCTAGAGCGTTCCATTGACAAGTACATATTCAGTGTTATTAAGGTCTCTTCGACCTGTTTTTTGGCCATTGGAAGTAGTGTTGTGCTTCAAAATTCATCCCTTCATACACAGGTGAGATTAATTATAAATATTTTTTGAGTTCTTCTCATTTTATTTTAATCTCAGTCAATTATTATGTAAAATAAGTTTGGTCGTGGTCGTTGGAGAGTTTTTCCTTATATTACATTGCGTTTGTAAAAGAACAAACTATTGTAATTTATATATACTTTTATTTAGTGCATTTATGTAAGTGTTACAATTTTAATTTCATTATTTTTCTTGTCCTTGCAAGAATTAATTTATATATGTACGTGTATTATTATTAATGTTATTATAAATTAAATTATGTAATTGGATTTATATAGTAAAGAAAATTAAAAAGCCGCATAAATTATAAATAATAAAGGTAATTTTTATACGGCTGTTTAAAACATACCGCTGTTGTGGGAAGTCTGTTCGTCGTTTAAACCACTTGTTTGAAACTATGCCGTCGCTTCACTTATGGTTTATTAAGTGTATTTTATCTGTCAGACAATAAGGACGCAAATAATGAATACATTATTTGGGTGATAAATTAAAATACGAGTATTCGTTTTTTTAATTCTGTGATAGAATTATAATACATTCACCGTTGTGAAATGGCAGGAGCTGTTCGCACAATTGTCTTGATCATCTCTAATAGAATCTAAAGTGCCTAGAATTAATAATGTGAGGGTAGAGTTTTCAACAATGGAACACAATATAATAATTCAGGGTATATTGATTTCAATGGATAAAATTAAGCTGTCGGACATATTTATACAATCTCCAAAATAATTGCGTGTTTCGTTAGGATGGTATTATTATAATTATTTCATTTGTAGGAACCTAACCAAGCAAAAAATGGATGAACAGATAACTGAGGCGCTGCAAAAAGAACAGCCCTACTTTATCGGTCTCGTCATATTTGTCGTCTTGCTGATGTTGATATGGTATGTTGCGGTCAAATGCGCAGTCGGAGACGGCCGTGGTGGTGACGGCAGTGGTATGACTCTCTTATACCTACACTGTTTTTTTTTTTGCTTTTTATAGTGTTATTATTATTATTGGAGTATTGATTAGCTTGGCCGCTACTAAATTTAAGTATGTCTATTGATTAATTGAAATCAATTGTTAATTAATTATTTACAAGTTGCTTAAGAATAACATGACATACTTGATATCGTTTAAACAGTAGGATTTGATGATTGTATATACTTTAACTATTCTGAAAACTGCGTATTGCGAGCCCTTCTGTTGTATTCCACAATTAATTCTTTCACATACCACTATAAAAATAACCAGTTTCTGGCAATTGCGAACTTTTCATATTTTTCAGTTTGAAAAACCGATAACTACTAGGTATTATACAGTTTGTGTGTTTAGTTTCAAACGTATTTGGCCACAGCGACTAGTAGTGATTTCTGTTTCATAGTAAAACCTGGGTTGATGTGTTTTGATGTGCTTTCGTGTTACTTGCGTTGCCTTTGTAGTAAACGTGCGAATGATTTTGTGTATATTTTTAAAGATTGTAAGTTAATATACACTGAAAATAATTTACGTTAAATTTCATCGTTTCGTTACACTGTAGATCGTAATTAAGTAGTATATGATTTTAGTTGCAATACTATTGTATTTTTATTTTTCAATGTATAATATTGAGAATATTTGTGTGTATGTTTATAAGATATAAGACATACCACTAAATTGGCAAAACAGCTTGTGGACCTCTGCAAAACCAGCTATATCATTCGCGCGTCGTTGATCCCATAAAAACGTTTTCACTTCATTTTTTTAAGATCACAGTGCTGTAGTTTTTTTGAAAGTCGTATTAATATACATAGAATAGGGTGATACAAAAAAGTTTTGGAGTGAAACTTCTTTAGAACCGTTGTGATTTGGAATTTTATAAAACGAAAAAGTGGCACGAAAATGGCTTCCTGAAAAAGTTTGTAATATGTTGTATATTATAATTACTTAATTCTTTGAATGTATTGAAGTATACAAAGTTTCCTATTATATCTATCTCGTCTTCTCGCAAGTTAAATCCTATTAATGAATTTATTTGCTTGTTTTTGGTGCCGCTTTTTCATAATCTATATTTATCTCATTCTCTTGTAGGCTACTTTTCTGAAGTTTCACTTCTGCCGTGCGTTAGTTACACACAAACACTTTTATTTCACTTGTGACACTGAAATATTGGTTGCTAGGCATCTTTAAAAAGTAACACTAATAACGGCCCTTAGGGCCCCGGCGTTACTGTTTTCTAATTTTTCCTCAGTCGAGTAGAATAAGAAAAAAGGTTCGCACTATTAATTGATCGTACAGAAAATCGTCTCATGTAATTTTGTTTAAAATTTGCCACTCTACAGAAAAGATTTCTCATGATTTTTTCGTGAGATTAATCGTTTTAGATAGATAAAATAAGATAATCAAGGCAGAATTTTAATGATTTTGAGAAAAATAAACCATTTTTCTCATGAATTTCATATCTTGTAAACGAATAAGCATTATAAAATGGACAAAATATTTTTTTGTAGAAATTAACTCGTTTTCAAAAATACTCGTAGTCTCTTAAGTTTTTACGATTAAATTAAGCGTTTCAGATATATTTGTCATCGACATTTGATGTGTATTGATAATAACAGTTTTTTATTTTTTTGAACTAACCTGATAAAATATATTGTATTATTATATAATATGACCTGAATTCTCCCTAGGTCCCAGTAATCAAATGTCAAGGGTACACAGAATTTCGTTTTACTAGGTCACTGTCAGGTCACAGTCCCGGTGCATTATTTATTTACCTTGACCTACTTTCGCATCGATCGTACAATTTCATTAAATAAAACATTTAATTTCAGGTATAATAATTTAATTGTATCAAAGAGAAATTATTGTTACAATTTTTATTTAACTTCACGGTTGTTCAATGTACATGTTAGTCGATACACGAGTGGCTGGCAGGACAAAACACATACATATTATAATTAAAAATAAAGTTATATATAACGGCGCACGCTTATTTTGATCGATTATTATTGTTTGCAAATAAATTAGAATGTTGGTAGTTAAAATACATACATACATACTACATACATAAACTCACGCCTTTATCCCCGAAGGGGTAGGCAGAGGCGCCACCAGGACACCCACATTTCGCCTTGCATGTTCCGTCCCATGATGTGATAGGGGGCGAGCCTATCGCCATATCGGGCAAAATGCCCATATCGACTCCGGGTTGATAATGAATAGAAAACACCAATATCACTTTGCCCGACCCGGGATTCGAACCCGAGACCTCAGCTTTGTAACCGTACTGTAACAAAATTGACGGTTGATTTATTTTTTGAGAGCGGGTACCACCCGAATGGAGTTGTAAGTGTCATGTCGGGCGAGTCATCATTCTTGCACGACGATTCGCACGTGATGGTCGCTTGCAAACCCATTTGCTCTTAATCGTGATTTATTATTGTAATCTCAGAATATTTTTAGTGATTGTTATTTGGAGCGAGTAGTACAATAATCAAACTATATTGTAGGACTTTTATTTTGGTGAATACCTGTGCGTATACGCCCTCACGATCCGGAGATGTCCGACCAACCTGCAAATATGCCGAGCCAGCCTGGCGATGCTTCGACATATATATTAGTGATAATATAAATCATACAACAAGAACATTATATTTTGTTGAAATATTTTTTATTGAACAATCAAGAGAAGTTCGGTGTTTAATAAATAAATATTTCAACTTATTCATACATTTCTAGATTTTCTAAAGTACATTTGAATACATAGCATTATTTTCGCGTTATTGGTCTTGCCGTATGAGTTGCACAGTGTTGTCTTGGGTTCGATCGCTCGATTAGATACATCCTTTTCTGAGAATTATTTGGTTTGAAAATTAATTTTCCTGGATATTGTAACCGGTATGGTGATAGCCTAGCCTTTAAACATTTGGGATAGGAACAAAGTTGCGGACTCTGTGTGTGACTAGTACCAGCTCCGCACGCATTCGAGGGTATAGTTCAAAGGTCATGTATGTGAGTATGTATGTTCATTCTAGAATGTTCTCTATATAAACTAGATACTAAAAGGCACTATAGAGTTTATTATCAACAAGATTTAGCTGCAGCTGTTATAGATGGTAAACACGTGGAAATAAAAGAAACTCCCGATTTTAGATTATACTACTATAACTGCGCGTCTGTACTTCCTCGTCAAAACGCAATACACACATAAACGCACGCGTATGTGTGCAATTCACACACGGCATAAGTTAAACTTCAGGGAAGTAAGAGATTTTAAAAATAGATGTTAAAAATGGTGGTCTCATTTGTCATTTCCAACTATCAATTTATAATATCGGGGCGTAAGGTCTCTCAGATATTGAATTTGAGAGTAATCGGACCGATAACTAAGAAGTCCAAAATGGCGGCCACAATTTTCAATTCTAACCATCAATAATTTAGATTATCGGGACAAAGGGTCCCTCAAATATCGAATTGGAGAACAATCGGACAGATACCTAAAAAGTTCAAAATAGCAGCCACAATTTTGAATTCTAACCAACAATTTACATTATCTGGAAGAAGGTTCCCTCAAATATTTGAGAGCAATCAGACAAAAATATGACATTTCATAGTATAATGAATAATAATTAAGTATTTACATTTTAATATGTAAGAACTTTTTTCAGGTAGCTTTTTTAGGGAACTACATTGTCGTTTCGTAAAATTTCAAATCACAATGATTTTATAGAAGTATTTAGGTACTTCAAAAACACCCAATACTGACCCTACGCAGGTAATGCAAAAAATTTGACTCGTTTCGTTCCAACATTGCGCAATCTTCAATATTAACCCTATATGTTCATTAATATTGCATATTTTGTAATCTGTATCAGTCCATATACGTCGCATTGCAGGGCACGGGCCCCCTCCTTAATTCAGAATACAATTGAGAGGGTATAGGCCATATTGTCCACCACGTTGGCCTAGTACGGGTTGGCGGAATTTACATACAATAGAAATTCTTCCGAATCAATATGGTGTGCTGGTTTCCTCGAGATGTTTTCCTTCACCCTTATAGTGCATGGTGATTGACTATCAATATACTCATGACTCCGTAAAATTAGAGAAGTGACATGGGATTTGAATCACCGTGAACCTTTTGTTAGCCGCGTCTGGTCTATTATCAACAGTCCACCACGCATTTCGCAATAGCCTATGCATATTGACTTTCTCTTTGGCCGCTGGAATTTATTGCTGAATATATGACTTTCTCAAGAATTTCCATATACATAGACTTTTCTTCTAACGCGATTACTATGGTCTAAGTGTTTTCAGATAAAATGCATGGTGACCTGTTGGTAATGAACCGGAAGCGATCTTATTGTCGCAGATTCTAATCCCAGAGCACATATTATACCTTTTATACTTCTCGATTTAGCTGTATCTAATGATATGGAAAATATAAAACGGTTTGGGTTATATATAATGTTCGCATTAGGCCAGCATGGTGGACTATGAGTTATGACCTAAGAATCAATCCAAAACGCGATTGTAATAGCAGCTCTGTAGTCAGCATGTATGTTGAAGTATATGATTGATATATATATAATATTTTTACGTGCTTAATAAATGTCGTGACAAGGGACTGTAGAGTTCTCAACAGCACATTAGAATTAGTATAGCATATAACTTAAATAGAAAACATTTACTGCACACCCGCTGTCTCGAGTAATTGTTTATAGCCAGCATTGCTATTTATTATTATTTGCTTTATATATGTATGTAATAAAAAATCAGACATAGAATAACGTTACGCTCTTTAATGCTACATCATCAGCAGCCACAACAAAATCACTTCAGTTTGTAGTATTTAATATTACATATTTGAATTTCAGGGTCGAGACGGGTGGCACCGGAACGAGCCGGTTGCTGCAGTCGATGCCGCACCGCTACGGACATCGGCCGACTCAACTAAACACAATTTTATGTTTGTCTTTCGTTTTTATGTTTGTCTATTTTTTTCTTACAAGCTATTATTACAAAATATGTCATTAGTAATAATGATCAGTAGGCGGATCTTCTTTATGTTTGTAATTGGGTTCGCAAGCGTGCTTCATATCCTAAAAATAATTGTTGCATAAGGCGGAATGAAACAATTATTATCAAACCGATGACGTATGAAGTAGCATGCCTTGCAAATCTAATCTTCTATCTTTATGCACAACGACTCTGGCAAAAATATTATAGATATAGATATTGTGTTTATGTATCATTGATCTAATTTACAATGGCCATGGCGTCCGAAGCGAGATTCCAAAATGGACAGGGGAACATTAATTGAGCGTGATTTAAACAGGCTTACTGAAACATAGGTTAGTTCTGCGCAGTACGCGTGGGCTGGAGCAGGATTATTACGTATTCGGTATTCGAAATACAAGTAAGAACATAATAAATTATGATGAATTTTAACTTTGCGTCAGGATACAATATGAATTAAAATTTGCTTTTACGAACATACTCTTGAATGAAATACACATTTGAGGCCGCATTAAGTAATAGATAGATTTTTGCAGAAACAACTTATTCAAGATTTACGGTTCTAAATTATATTGCTACATTTCTTGGATTATACAAATTCAATTGAGATAATTTTGGCTAGCTTCGCGTCCATTAAGGAATAGATCAATGATATATTCTAGGTTAATAAGTATAATTTAATCATCAAGTAGTTTAATAAAAAGTGGAAGTTAGCCTTTATTGTATAATGTCTAGATAATGCACCATCTAGCAGTCTCGTTTTCAAAAACACCACTGTTTTTTTGATGATGACGGCATACGTATATAAGGAATATCTGGTAAATAGTCTTCGCCGAAACCGAGCAGAAAACAATTACCATGTTTGGATTATAAAAAAACGAGAACGTAAAAAAACAACAAATAAGAATAAAAATTAAACTTGATCCTGCGTTAAAAATTGTCTTAATTCCAGTAAAATATTAAACCCAATATATCAATAAAAATATAAGCTTACAAGTAATTCACCAACATATTGGGAAAATTGAAATCTTGTTACATGTAAAATTTAAAAAATTCTTTCCAAATTTGAAAAAAAAAAGTATTGATAAGCAATATGACTAAAGGTATAAAATAATATGTATTGTGTCAATATATGCTGTATTATCCGTTGGTAACTGATAATAATACAGTTGCCTGAATAGGGGTTTATTAATATCTTACCAAATTTAGGTGCATTGTACGGAATTAAACTAGCAGAAAAAAAACATCATATCTAGATATTCCACAAAAAGACAAAGCGTTTAAGAAATATTAATCTTTGTAGAATTATTGTAATCATGTCACCATCGTCACAAACTAGCAAGTACATAAAATCATTTTTCTGGCCACATTTGCTGCATATTTATGATCAACCCTGAATTTTGACACTTAACAAGTGGGGAAAAAGTATAATTAAAGCTAGAAAAATTAAAGTGATATTATAATAAAATTGGAAACATCGACACCATAACATCACAATTAAATAGACCACCGGGAAAAAGAAACCAATGGTTAGACGCAGAAGGATGAAAAAAAAAAGAGAAAATAAATAAGGGAAACCATTAATATTAAAAGAGGTTCGTATTTTTGATATATAATATAATATTTAAATACTAATGAATACAATAAAAACAGTAACACAAAATTAATATTTACAAATTATGTAAAACCAGAGATGTGGAATTCATGCATCATATATTTTTATCATTTTTTTATATCTATCTATACCATGTACATTATAAAAATCACTATATTTCTATAGCAAATGTTATGATGTGTAGTCTATGTCTGTTAAATATTTAAAACTATAATAGGATTAATAGGTGTACCATTGAAATAAGTTGCATTGCCGAAATGAAAGCGCAAGTAATCTACCGCTATAAAAATTTGTAATTAGTATAGAAATATTAATATTTTACTAACTCATGTTAAAGTTTGTACAGCAAAAACAGATAAATGTTTTTTCAATTCAATAATAGTAAAGGGAAATACAGTATATGAAAGATTTTGCCACTGATGCGAAACCTCCGCCAATATTTAGTAGTCAAACACAGATAATGTAAATCAACGTTTATCTAAACAAGAACATACGAATCACAAAAAAAAATTAGGTGTACATTAGGGGTTCTAAAATTTACAGAGACATGGAAGAACCTTAAAAAAGTAAGCATAACTACATTCTATCACATTGTATTATCATGGAGCAGTCGCTATAATAATGCGTACAGAATAACCAATAGGAGACGAAAAAAATATCATGTAAATTCCTCGCGTGTTCATTGGCTAAATATGTATATTTCTGCGTCACCAAAATTCGACATCTGCGCATGTTTGCTTAACTTATTTCTATGGTACGGTAATATAGGTATATTGCTTATTCTCTTTAATGAAATACATAATATTGTTGATTACCGAATAGTATATTCCTTGTTGTTTATTAACCATTGTAAGTAGAGTGTAGGCAGTTTTTATACAATATGCATTAGCTACGTGCGTGCCTCGGGGTATTAAAGCAGAGATGATCTTAAATAGCTTTTAATATGAGAAGCATAAATATTGTAATTACTAAAATGCAAAATTCACTTCAATAGTTTCTGAATACACCATTACAACTACGATTTAAAACTACAGAATTTGATACTAAAAAACATTCTGAAATGATAAATCATATTATTAACAACTCTAAATTGTAATACGAGGTCAAAACTTTTAATAGAATCTAAATTAATAGTCCAGTCTATACTATTATGTAGGTATTGCAAACTTTAATAAAAATATTACCAAATTGAGGGTCTTCCCCAATTAGTTAATTTTACCATGTCTTTGCAGGAACATCTCAAAATACCTACTATACCATATCCGATATACGAAAAATAGAACGTAATCATTAATCAATCCATCAATCCTCTGTCTCACTGTTTCACTAGTGTTTTCTCTGTCTCCCCCTCGAGGACACATGCGTGAGTTTCTGTATGTTGTTGGTTTAGTAGGATTTTGTTTACGCGAATGTATACATTAAAGTCAAACTAATTTTACGAATTTCATTTCAGCTTCCAATTTCTGAAACATCGCTAAGTTAAAATAAACCATAAACTGTTATATAATTCGTAAAATCAGTTAATATTCAATGTTGCTTCTTATCATTGTGACTTGCGATTGTTACTAACAATTTTATGAAGTTATATCTATTATAGAAAATTAGAAGTTTGCGATTTTATAGTAGATTAGTAATTAGGCTGCTTGCAAGCAGCATTACATCGTTAATCTTGGTAATAATTATTCTCATATTCAAAATTTTGATTCTGTAAACATGTCCATTGTCATTGCAACTTGCTTGTTATAAATCATTCCATTGTTTATAAATATTAAACATTTAAAACGCACAAGAGTTTTACTTATAGCGTTGCCGAGTTGTGAACAGTATCAGGGAAAAACTCGATCGTTTCAGCGTGGTGAAGTGGGCGGGGCTTCAGCTCACATCGCGCCGCCTCCGCAGTGACGTTGTCAAGTAGCATTCCAATACAACGTACATACCGCTGAAAAAACATGAAAACCTCAGTTAAGTTTTTTCCTGAATTAAACAAAATAATGTTATTTAAAAATACAGAATAGATTAGAATTGACACGTATCTACACGAACATTTTATAAAATTATATAATATAACATTATGTAAGAACCAAGAAAGGACCTATAATGAGACAAAGAAAAATGTACATAAATTGCAAATAGATTTAGACAATACAGTACAAAATAGAGACAAACGAATATAAAATTGGAAAACAAATAAAAAAGAAAGGTCTCGCTGTTGTCAAACCACAATCATACACGAATTGACTTACATAAATAGACTGGACAAATTTTCTATCGTCACATAAAGTATTTGTATTATATACCAACTTTTGGCGTTATTCTCAAAAAATAAGAATATTTTTACTCTCTTCATACTTAATTGCATTTGACATTAATTACTTACTACTTAATTGAATTTTAATATTATTACATTGTGGATATAAAATCTGGTTTTTTATATTAATACAAACATATCTCAAACAATGAGTTGAATATTATTTTTTAATTATATTTGTAGTTTCTAATTTCGACACACGCCAATAGAATTTCGACAGATGATATAGATTGTCTGCAATCTTTGGGCGTCCGAATCTGTAGTTATAAAAAAAAATGGTTTTTCTCTCTTCCCATTTTATAACATAGATATATTTTAAATTTTATTTTTATATCCAAATATCGCCACAAACCAATTAATTAAGATGATATATAAAATGTAATTTAAACAATATAAAATGAAAATTACAGATGTGTTGATGATAATTTCTAATTATGTCAAATTTATATTATGTTATCATTTATTTGATAGAAAAATAATTTTATCTGACGATTGAAATCCACCCGCAAACAAAGATTTTACTATTGTAAAGTTGAACTAAACAAATGCAAAAATAAAACTGCCCAATCTCATATTATAAAAAGTACCTATGCTGGCAATATGTTACAGGTACTTTGTATTTTGAAGGCATCCGTTAATATATTAATAACGAATTCAATAGATAACTTTATGGAAAATTACTTGGCTTGTAAATCCAGAAATAATATCATAATTAAATCAAATTATTACTAGAAGATTGAAATGGCAGATTGTCGATGTAGAGGCCACATATAGACTAAAAGTATGCCATAAGTCTCAAGATGCAGGAAGCTTCTGATAGCTTACTGTAGCAAACTATATGTGAGGCCTATGTTCAGGAATAAACTTCCGATGGCTTAATACAAATTCCATATTTTTTATTAATAGTCACCGAATTGGAAATATAAATAAAAAGATTTAAATATAAGTTTAAATGTGAAGTATGAATTCAATGTATGTGAATTAATTGCACCGACTTCATGATAAATTTCTCTTGGATACTTCATCTCATCATCAGCCCTTCTGGGTTTACTGCTGGAGATAGGCCTCTCCCAAAGCACGCCACTGAGCTTGATGATCAGCCTATCATCGCCAACCGCTACCAGTCATCCCACGAATCTTGGACACTGTGTAATATAAAATAAAAAAATAGATATTATTTTTGTACAAATGCTACATAGTTTTAAGATTAAATTGCGCAAAAAAGAAAGGTCTATAAATACTCTTAGATAATACCTTTGCAAGTGTCATAGAGTGCTCATTATTTTACATTTGGATTGTCAAGTAGCGACAATCGGTATACACGGTCTAGGGGTATACATTATAAAAGTCTAGGGGTAAATATTTCCTTACTGACCTGCTTGACACCTTTAGCTGAGGCCTATGTACAGATGGCGTTCTGTTGCTGCAGTTGATATGAATTGTAAAAATCTATCGATAGTCGTCCAGCCCGAACACTCAGCACTATACCTCGTGGTCGGCAACAGCACATCCTGAAATATGCATTAAATATCGATTATTTTTTCACCTTCAATAAAAATCCGAGGGAAAAAAGTTGGTTATAAATAATTGAATAGTTACCATATGTACAGGATTTAAAGCAGCCTACAGTGAGTCTGATGCTGTTGGATAATTCCCGTCATTGATGTATTATGCAAGAAAACAGAAATTTATTCCAACAGCACGTAGATTTCTGTGATTTTTACCAAAAAATGCAGTGCTAAACTGCACACATTGAAATCATAGAAAGGGCACAGCGCTACGCCATCTATTGATAGTAAAGGGAAACACATTGAAGCTAAACTGAAACCATATGTATCGTCTTGAAATGACTATTGTTGATAATCTTAAGAAAACTGAAAAATATGTAATAGCCTTCTATTTTTTTGTAAAATATTATCTTTTGTAATAGAGCTTTCATACTTTAAAGTACTTTACAAAAGCAAGCAGCTTACCTGTGACGCGCGAACGATGGAGGAATAAGTGGAGTGAAGTGAGGGAGCGGAGCGGCGACCCTACTGCGCAGCGTAGTCCGCGCATTCGTCTCCCGTCGCCCGTCCTGTGCACCCGCGCTCCTAGCTCTGCTCCCGGTTGTAGAGCTCAGTGCATAGTTACGGCTATCGGCGCGTAAAATAAACAAAACAATAACTAAAATATTTTGGGTCAATTTTATAAATAATAGGCTCCGTCAGGGTGCCGCTTAAGTAATTTTGTTTAGTGTTTTATTATTTTTTCGGGAATTATCAAATTATTTTATTTTTATTTATCTGAAGTGCTGTGGTCATTTTTAGAATAATTCCATTTGAGTTTTTAGTAGAATAGTGACATTACAATGAACAGACAATTTGTGACGTTGCGTTTAAAAATAGATGTGTTTTTTATAACTTAAAAGTTAAAAGTAAGAAAATAATCTTAGCTTTTATTTAATTTACTTATAGCTTCTTCTTCGCATAAAATGGCCTGACGATGAAGACATCAACGCACGTCGAAAAAATGTAGGTCGCAAAACAGCAGACGCTGATTATTTTTTTCCAGAAAAAACGTAAAATATCATAAAAATATTATGATTCTAATTCAAAAACTGTTTTTTATTGTACAACCTATTTTGTAAATGAAATAAAAAATAATAATAAAATTATTTAGGCTTGAAAACAAGCGATAATCTTCACATCAATAAAATCGATTTACTAAATTCATTTGGAACTTATGAAACAGCCTAATCTTTAAATTTAAGCAAGTTCTAGCGCTAAAAATAGTAACAGATTAATAAAGGCAACGTAATAAATACATTCAAAAAATAAAAACTTATAAAGCGTTCAAGTTAGACTCAAATGCAGAGGAGCAATCTAAATTCAGCACTCGAAACATAATTTAAATGGATTACTTACTCAATTAAATATTATAAATACGGTATTGTATTTAACTTAAAAGATATGTAATAGCTTAAATATGAAAAATAGAATGATCACTAGCCTATGAGTAGGCTATATAATTTTTTTATTTAAAAAAACAAAGAAAAAGAGCGTATGTGCAATTTATACACAGCAGAAGTAAAACTTCAGAAAAGTTTTGAAAAAGACGTATCTATTCATAAATAACATTTAACTTGCGAGTGAATGAAATATAATAAAAAACACTGGATACAAGTATAAGTACAGTGTTTTCTACAATCTTCTTCTCTTTCGATTTTGAGACCAATTGAACCAATAACTAAAAAGTTCAAAATTATGGCCAACGTATTCTGTTCTGTCTATCTAATTAGAATATCAGAAGAAAAGTTTCCTCAGATATCGAATTTGAGGCCAATCGAACCAATAACTAAAAAGTTCCGAAGTGCGGACAAAACGTTAAATATCGACTATCAATTCAGAATATCGGAAGAAAGGGTCCTCCAGGTATCTAATTTCAGGTCAATCGGACCAATAACTAAAAAGTTACATACTATGAACCTTTTTCGGGTAGTCATTTTCGTGTCACTTTTTCTTTTCATAAAAGTACAAATCACACAAATTCTAAGAAAATTTCACTCCATAAAAAATATAGTAAGCAAAATAATAAAGCATCTACACAGATCGAATCGAAAACCTCTGTTTTAAGTAGGGCTTAATATGCGTATTCATATATTTTAAATTTTAAATGTCGCATTCAGTATTTTGAAAACAAAGTTAAATACCATGAGTTAGGTGTGAAGGCGACTTGATACAGCATGAATAATCCAGTGAAGAACATACATTTTGGTAAGAAAGCTCCGCACTGATTCCACACAGCCAACATAATATATCTCTGAACCTTATTTTCGTTTCTCTCTTCTTAAGGGTAAAGCATTACAACTCTTCAAATTAACTAGTACAGACAGGACAATGGAAGATATTTAATTAACATTATATTTGAAAGGTCTGCCAATATTGAAGAAAATAAAAACAAAATATGGTAATATGTTGACTGTTCTTGTTCGACACATAAATTGCTTCAGCTGCCTGCGTGACACTCGCACCATTGATATAAAACGATACATTGTATATTTCAGAATGTTTTGGATTATAGCATTACTGCCGATTGTTTCATGATATCAACTTTATCAGAAATAGCTTTAATATGCTTTACAAATCTTGGAAATCCCAAACTCGGAAACTTTCTGATATAACTGGCATATCAGAAGCCCGTAAAGCAAGCGATAATTAAATTTTGGGGACCAAATATTTATCAAAGCAGTGTTTATTACCTCTAAGTAGGATAAATTAAAACAACAGAAAAAAATCTTCAGTTGGTGTATCAAACGGTGGAGTTTAATATACACCTGAAATCTGGTAAAGGAGATGGTGCAGAAATGTATGGACCTTGGGCCATAGTGCTGTACAGTACATGAAATATAGTTCGTGAAATTGGCTTTCGATTTCCGTATTAATTACTGTTATGCGTTGCTTATTAACTTTATACAAAAATAAATATCAAGCCAAGAACAGCAACACTACAAGTAATATGGCGACGATATGAATGACATTTATGAAGTCGTAACTCGATTTCCTGCGTTTTGCATTATTATTATTTGTAACTCGTTAATGGTAAGGTTGTGAAGGTGGGGTCAAGAAAAGGTAGTAGAAATATTTCAGAGAACACCGTACACATTCGCGAAGAAATTCGGAATAACGGCTATAATGTTTTGGAATTGCAGCATGTCAAACATTTTCGTTCTTTAACTGAAATCATGAAATATAAATATAATAATAAAAGTGACGCTTTTAACAACGTATATCATCTTTTGACAACTTATGGACTATAGTATCAACAGATAAATATATAGAAAACAATTATAATTAGTAGCTGGTTTTTAAAAATAAGACATATTATATTTAAGTTAAAGATAATGGGTTTGCGCATTTTGAACGAAATGACAATTAGGAGGATGGAGGACAGATTATCGAAGAAAATATTGCTTCTGTACTAAAACAATCACATTTTTGTATAAAGCCCCCCGATGTCCAAGAAATCTAAATGTATTTTATTTGAATTCTACATTTTTTTCTAGTATTTGTACTAGACGTACACAATACGGCCCCAAATAAAACATCTCCTTTAAAAAATTGTCAACACCGAAAAATATTAATATAGTGATTTAAATAAACTAGTTTCAATCACATTCCGACGGCAAGTGCTTATTACAATCAAGCGAACGCTGTAGCAAATGCGCCTGGATCGTTGTAATCTTTTGAAGGTGATTTTGTACTTCAGCCGTATTCGTAAGGCTGTCGTCGGTTTACTCGGTGTAGACTTTCTTAAAATATTATACGGTATGAAAGATAATCCGACAAGGATATTTTAGTTCTTTTTTTTATTAGAAATTAAAAAAAATTGCCGGCGAAAATTTGATTATTTTTATTTTGAATATTTTATAAGTCATTTATAAATTAATCAAAAGAATACGTATGTAAGTATTTATTTTCATATGTGTAATCATCGGAATAAATCTATTGTCGTATAAATAGATGTTTTGTTTTGTCTATTTAGAACCTTCACAGCAAATAAAAAAAGATTAGAGGAAATTGTACATTGAAAAAGATATCTAAAATGTAAAGATTTTCGTATTAGCAGCAAAAAGTATTTATAACAAACGACGCTAATTCTAACACATGCAGCTTTACATTTCTCTGATGTAAAATCAACAGTCTTTTACTCAATTAACCGTGTGCCGTTTCGCAGAATTAGTGTGGTAAACAATTAGAAACACAAATTAAACATTATTTTATGAAATAATCGAAATCGCGCCATCCACTAATACGATTTTTTCTTACCTCTTAGATTAATAGCACGATCATTGTACGATCACAGTATGAGTAGTATTTTTATCGATTTATTTATTTATTTATTACATAAATCTCGACTTTTATCACTTTATCGCAGTAAATTCTCTCTACATAATATTATACTAGTCTCTGTCTCAATTCAAAAAGGGTTACAAAGAAATAAAATCGATACTTCGCATCACTGTTTAATTCTGTAAAAGCGCTTGGCTTGCACGCGATAAAGAGACGGCAGACTTTAGGCTTATTCACACTATACTGTCTATTATTTATCAATCTTATTACATAATTTTATCATCTGCAAAAAAAATATTAATCGAATTTGGCTGGTATTTCATTTACAGCTAGTATAGATGCACAAATTGCTTCTTATTTTGAATATTCTATCAAAAGAAAATAAAATCGAGAACAAACCGGTATCCACATTATTATGTGCACCGATCCTTAAAAATCCGACGGTGTCGCATAACTGTTAGCTAACTTCTGTAAAACCACTTAGATTCTATTCCCATACATTTTTTAACGGCGAACACATACCATTGAAACGCCACGTGACCCGAGCGACGTTTCGACACCAGACGTGCACTGCGCACATGAATAAAACACGATGCCACACGTCACACTAGCAATTCTTGATGTGCTGACAGCAGAGGAAGAGTACAGTTGTTTGCAATGGATTTAATAAATAATTAGTTAAGAGATGATAAAAGTAATAATACAACGCAAACAAAATACCTAGATCTAAGACAAAAGCTTTGGTTTCCAAAAAAATATTTATCTCGGTGAGGGGATAGAACCCGCAGCTTCTCGTTTTATAGCCGGTGTCCAATTTTTCCTAGTAGCAGGTCTCTCATATGTCAGAGGCCGCCTGGGTAGGTACTACTGCAATGTCTATTTCTCACGACAAACTGCAGTGCAAATGCACTGTCGTGTTCGGGCTTAAAGGACTTTGTAGCCAGAGTAACTACTGGACATAATGAGACTTAACATCTTGCGTCTCAGGATGGCGGGCGCAGCGCCAGGCATTGCTTTGTAATTTATAGTTTTGCTACTATCCATGAGCGGTCGTATCGCTTTCCATCAGGCGAATGGCATGCTCGTCTCGCAGTGGCGAAGGGTGATTTTTTTCAAAAGGGAAGCCGATACTTCTGGTGACTAGTTTTATTAAATTAACAAGTACTCATACTTATATTTTTACTCCGTTATGTACGTAAGATATTGAGCGACATATTTGCTTAGTAATACTTACTATATTTTCATACAACACTTGCACGGAATAGCACTGTGCCCGTTAGGTGCTTTTTTAACGTTTTTAAAGTTAATTTCGATTTTATGCAAAAGACAACATTAGCCTGTTTTGAAATTGATCGACAAAAAAATTTCAAACGTTCCTTATATATATAAAAAAAGATGAAGAGATTGATTTAAGTGGACGAAAGTAAAACGATGCCAGTATAGAGCTAACTGGAGATCTATCGAATCTGGCAACCCTCATGGGATGCAGGCGTGGGTTATGTTTGTATGTCCTATTTTGAATCAACGCTAACAAAAATACGGCATTACAATATTTATTAAATAATTAAAACTTGTCAGTTGCCGTTCTTTCTCTGGTACTTAAATGTATTATCAAATTTAATATCCAGTGCGTTTTTTAATTACGTAAATGCAGCATTTTTAAAATTACCTCATAATAATGCAATTTATGAGATAAAACGATACATACGACATTATCAAGTTTCATTCATCATTAAAGTTTTGCTAAATAGATAGATCTGTTTGCACTTCGAAACCAGTAACATTTCATAAATTACCCACTAATTATATACAAACCTAAAAATAGACACCGCATTATACATATACACTGAAACAACACAGTAGTAAATAATATTTTCTAATTATAAACACGAAATAAAAGAGGCGCGAACTGGCAAATTACTTTATAAGCCGTAGGCCCACCGGCATATTCACAAGCGAATACCGTCGTATTTCTACAAATAAATTTAGACCTTAAAAGCTGAGGGTTTTAAGGTGCAATTTTGCATGCAGTTCTGAGCAACAAACGTGTAACAGAGATGGCAAATAATGCGTTGGAAATGAGCGCGAGAGCCACGGGAACTCGTGCTGTGTCCTTGTAGCCTGACGTGACGTCATCGGGATCTAGGCGGCCGCGTGTTTCGTATGCATGTACTTACGTTGAACATCGCGCAATACGTTTGTCGTTGTGTTATTAATTGATCGATAATATTTTGTTTATTAATATCGAATAACATTTGTTTAATGTTTATATTTATTTTAATATTGTTTATTATTTGATTATTTTCTTCATATAACTTGTTTAAAAAAATGTAAATTATTTATAATTTCCTTTAAATTATAAGGCGTGCTGCTAGGAATCGGCTTGTATGAACCCTTCGCCACTGTCGTCTCGCTATTCATCGCAATAAAAAAAATCAGCTATGATACGGAGGTTGTCAACTGTCAATATTCGAATAACTGACGCGTGGTTTCAGGTGTTGTCTAAAAATAAACTGCGTACGTCGCGGTACGTCGGGTATTTGAAGTGTGGTTTTGGTGATATTAAATAGTACGATTTGATTTGTCTTAACACGTGTACCGTCGGGCCGGGTTGCGTGGGGTTTCAGTATTATGGTTCCGAAATTTAATTGTAACTTAAGTTAAGTGTAGTTAAATAGAACAGTCACTGAGCGGATGACTAATACCTCAGTCCGCCCCGTAACCACGAAAGCTGTAAAGTAATCGAAACGTCGGGAAGTTAAAACATGTAAAAATTAAACCAAATCGCGACAAAATCCGTAAAAAACTAATTTTATTTCAATTATGTTTCCCACCTCACCAAACCATTCTCTGCTTTATTTCCCCTTTAAATATTTAATATTACGGTGAATGCAGCACGGTGCTTTCGGTTTAAATTAGCCGTGCATAATTTGATGCACCCTTAGATTTATCGGTTTTCTTTCATTTGAATAATGAATGGTATGAGAAATTGAATTTCTGTTTTACCGTGTTCTTTCCTCGAATTTATAGGGTTGAGTATTTTGTTTTAAAGAGCTGCACATATTTTGAGGCCTCTCTACAATAATTGAAAGTTATAATAACTAATTTTAGGCTAGCGGTGGACAAAAATGCCTAAATGCGAAAGGGTTGAGGGTTGAGGGTTGAAGCAGACGGCCAATCATAACAGGTGGAAACCATTCTGCAACACAAATATTAATGTTGTGTTGCCCTGGCGCCTTGTAGACGTGTAATAAATCCAAAAAACTTAACAGCAATTTCAGGAGGCCGGAATCTTGTTAATAATTAATTGTTCTCGATTTTATTCCAAAAAGGAGATCGGTCGATTTGGTCCAACTGTGGACAAGAAATTCATTACTACCAAAAAATTTGGCGTATTTGTTTAGATTTATTTCTCTATTTCTTTATCCTACACCATTGGAATTAGATTTACAAAAAAATAAGGATATCATGAAATATTTCTACCATTTTTGTATTTGTCAGCAACATTAATAGAGTTGACATCTGTCACGAGACTATTATCTGTCAAATTGCATTGTTTATTTCGTCGTGTACTAATGTGTATTTAAAATTGAATTAATTTGAAAATCATATAATTTCGTTTTGTGGCTGGGTGTTGTGTTTATTTTCTACGGCGTCCCTTGCAGTCAATTGCTTACCTCGATTCAACAATACTATAGCATATAAATAAGTTAAAATGTTTATAATCGTCATGTAAGCAAAAACTACGGGAAATCATTGATGCGCGCCTGAAGCCAATAACTACGATACACCGATCGTAAAGGCGCAAAGGCTTACATGATCTGTAATGTCTGAATGGATTCATCCTCAATCATTGTTTTATTTTTTCATTATTGTGTGCGGTAGCTTCAGATATTTTTTAAAGTAGCGCATGACAAAGTGACTAACTACATACAATAAACCTGATATCAAAATAATATACTTTTAAATATTCAAATGTGTTTTTCTGTCTTCCTTGATAAGCTTACGTACTTTATAATAATGTATATTCATACTCATCCCAAACTTAAAGTATAAGCCAACTATGACATTACGTATTCAGATAGCAGAAAATGGTAGATTTTGTAAAACTTTAAGAGGATAAATCTTAAAAACCCCGTATCCTAGCTCAAGAAGACTATGTTATATTTGAAGGATAAAAAATCCTTATTATTTAATTCTATGTCTCATTTGTCTCCACCATGTTTCCACTACTAGGCCCAATATTCATAGGAAAACGACCGATCTCCTTTAGTTTATTGAAAGTTTAGTCGTATTTATCAATGCTCGCTCAATGATGCAAGATAGGAATTATGATATTGCAAGCTATGCGTATATAAATACAAAATAACTATTACATTGATTATTATAAAATTAAAATTGGAAAAAAATATATTTAAGTCACGGCATTATTTAAATCAGTTATAAAATACATTTGAGAATAGAGTAAACTATTATACGAAATCATTGGCAGAGCCATACACCGAAGAAGCTCGGGTTAACATAATTCAATACCATAATCAGCTCATAATGGAGGCAATGATACTTCATTAGTACCTATTTGCAGTAATTAGTTTAGTGCTGATGCACAAAACACAATTACTAGCATAAAACAAACGTTTTCTCTCTATAGTATCGCTCGCCGCCCATCAATCTAGTAGTTATATAACTAAGAGTTAATAGGAAGTAGGAAGCCTGCAATTGACAAAGATTATGTTGTTTTACATGAAGATTGAGTTAGAGTCTTATAATATTTGAGTGTATAATAATTATAATTATAAAACAAATGTTATATTGTTCATTTAATATAATGGAAGAAATGGTTTGAGTTGTATATTTATACCAAGTAAATTATAAAGAAATGGTTTCAATTTTATTTCGGCCTTTAAAAAAAAACTTGAGTCTCAGATTTGTAGTTACGAAAAAGGGATTGCTTTAATGGCAACATTATAGTAGTTTCATAATACTATGTTTATGTGCCAACTGAAATATAAGATTGGACATACATAGCTACGTGACTGGACTCATGTTTGAATTAAGAAAAGATTATCTAACCAACCTATGCAAAATACGCATAGCACGGTCTTAAAATATTATGCATTAGGGAACTTCGAAAAAATAAGAAAGTAGTGATAATAGTTGAATATGTATAATATTATGTTTAATTTTGCAAATCGATTGCACTTGATTTAAACTGGCAGTAATTGATGATTTTACGTTTTTCCCTTTCCCGAATCCAAGGCTTATGAAATTCAAACGCCCACTTTCCAAGTTAATTTAATTATTCTGTGTATAAATTATTGTTTACAATAATTGTTATGATAATATTATGTCGACGTAATGTGGCAACGGGATCCGGTATTCATATTTCACGAATTAAATAGCAGTCGCCAATCACAATATTACTCGTACAGCAATATTTTCTATAAATAGTGTTTAGTTTTCGTAAAAAGGTTAGAAAAGCCGGAATTCCAAATAGAAGCATCAAGTAATTGTTTTAAATAAAACCATATAAACCCGCGGATTTTAATATACTTTTAAATAATGGTTTCTTAGAAGTTTCTTTAAAGTTAACGTTCCGTTAAATTATGTAAATATTTTACAGTTTTTAATGTCCAATTACCTTAACACATGACTTTATTGAAAAAATGCACCATGTTAAGAAATAAAAAGGGTGAGCCTAAAAATTCTTTTAGCATTCAATTGAATAGAACGACAATTAAATTGACGTCTAAATAAATGTAAATTACAGAAATGCGGAGGGGCCCTAATGTTTCCGGGTGGAAAGCGTTCAACAAGTGGAGTATAGCAGGGGTGACAGCATTACGAGCAATTAGTTTACCGCACCAGATGACAGGACCTGTAATTGTGACGTCGCTGTTAATTAATTTCAGCTATTTTATTTATTTAAATTCAAATATATTAAAAGAAATGAATCCATATTTCCCTTCATCACGGCATTACGTGTGTATGGTTTGTGATCCATGTTGTGATCCATACCTACAAGATTGCAATTATATGACAAATCTACGATCTTCTGCCGCCCGAATTTAATCATTAAATTAATTTGCTATAAATTATTATTTATTTACCAGTTTCAGTATTTTCATGCTATTACCAGTAATTTTTAATCCATATCATGGCAAATTCAAATGGAGTGCATTTAAGTTTATTACTACAAATTCATTATATTATTTATGTCAGTAATCACGTAGCAAGTGCGTGCTGGCCTGTTGGTAACGGACCAGACGTGGCTGCCTACATGTTTACGGTGGTCGCGGGTTTAAATCCCAGGGCATATCTCTGACTTTTCGGAGTTATGGGTGTATTGATTGTCAATCACCACGCACTTTAGCGGTGAAGGAAAACATCGTGAGGAAACCTGCATACCGTAGCGATTTTGAAGAATTTCGACGGTATGTAAGTCCGCCAACCCGCACTAGGCCAGCGTGGTGGACTATATGATCTAACCACTCTCAATCGATTCTCTCGGTTGTAGAGTAGGCCCGTGCCCAGCAGTGGGACGTATATGGGCTGATACAGTAACGTAGCAGCTACAGTTTGTCCATATAAATAGTGTATTTGTTTGCAGAATAATGAGATGTATTTCTTCGTGCTTTCAAAATACCAGCAATTTTTACTAAAATAATTCATCAGGTTAGGCCCAATGCTTGTTACATGTTACGAAGTAAGCGACAATTACACATTTTAAACCTACATGTAACACAGCCTACGCCACGTAGCGCAGCCAAATTGTAGCAAGTTGCTACGAGGCTACGCGAGGTTATGTGACCTATAACTACATGAATAAATAATAATTAATTTGGAACACAATCTTGTTAGTCTTGTTACTTATATAGGCGATTTCATACAACAACCTTGGGATGGATATAAGAAAAAGGAACATAATAAAGGGCAGCGTAAAATATATAGGATACAAGCTCTATTAAAAAAAAAGAAACTAATTATTTATAATTAATCTTGTTGAATGGGGAGTAATACAATTAACATATAAAGTGAAAAATTTTGTGTGACTGTACAAGTTTTATTTTACTGGCTTATTTTTTAAATTATATATTTGCTTTGTCACTGTCTGTATAGTGACACACAACTCACAACATTAATAAACATATCTTCAGTAACTGATATGGTACATTACTTTTTCTTTTAATGATTTAATTAATAACTCGTGTTCGGAATACCAATAATAATTAATAATGATCAAAGAAATAAGCAAAGGACAATCTTTTGCATTTTTTCAATTTTATTAAACATAACAAATATCTAAACACTAGCCTAATTTAACGGCGGGTAGTTAAATGAAAATGTCAAAGTTGACAGGCTACCAAATTGTACAAAATCATTTATTCAATAGTATTATTTGTTAGGATGCTTCTTGATAAATAGATCACAACAGATTTATTAATCGACTTTTAATATTTAGCTTGATTCTTCATTATCAAAATTCTGAAAATCATTATCGTTCGAAGTAATGTTACGTTATTGCTAATAACGTTGCACAAATGGATTGAATCAGTAAAATATCACTAATTGGAAAGACAAATTAATCTGCTACAAAGCAACACAAGACCCTTACAAGCAAAATCATAAAAGAATACACACAAAGGGCCGGCAAAGCCATGTCTATATCATCTCTTCGTCAAAGGGTGCCGCGTGCCTGCCCAATTAGTCTCCCTGCAGCCGATTAATCAGTCGCCCTCGTAGATTAGGTTCGGCTGGACATAAGTATTGAATTTCGTATATGCATAAACAACTAAGCATCTCAAATGGCACAAGGGTATTCCATGATATTCGCAATACAAACATAATCAACCTGTATGAATACGCTGCGATATCACGTTTCAATTCAGGTACAGGCACGCACAATAGCGGCTCCGACTCGGTTTTGAATGACATTGGTTGTTAAGCACAGCGTTGTGTTGAAGGGTGAATATTTGACAAGTTTGGCTACTTGATATTCACCTGAATTTAGAACTAGCCTCATTGTTCTAGCGCCTGCAGTCGCCTTATTCTAGTGCTACTTTTTCGGGACTGTATACGTGAGGTCCTAGGTCTCATTAACAACCTAGGCTATCCACTTTGCAGGATTTTTCGATTTGGCAAATCTCATGTATTATTAGTATTTCGGGACCTGAGTGTAATGAGGATTAATGTAGGTGATCTGTATTTGGTATTTCTTGGCTCTGAGTTAACTTGTTTATATAATATTATGTTTCTAATCAAATATTACTTACTACGGTGAGATTCATTTTGATAGTATTAGATATTAGCTAGTAAGATAACTTTATAGATAAAATAAAGAGTTATAAATAAGACTCTAATTATCAATTAATATAAAAATAAAAAAGCAAGGGTTGTATTTATTATAACAGCAATGTCAAAATAAAACAAATGTTTAACTGCTAGACACGAACCTCCTCTATAATTGACAGGGGCTTAGTTGTTAGTCCACTTCGCGATATCTATTGCGCTAGGCGTCTTTACATATTTTCCTTAAATAAAAAAAATATTTTGACAGTCCGAAATTGTGAATTGTAAAAATAATAATATTAATACTCGCTTATGGCCGGACGCGAGATAAACTTAATTCCGCCGACTACCCTGGCGTTAGTGAAACAGTAAGAATAATCGACTCACTGCTGTAAGTTTAGTTGAATGGCCGATAGAGGGCATTAGCAGTTTTGAAATTATGTTTTAATGAATTTAGCCGACATGTGATTTAGACGATTTGTGAATTTAAACGATTATGAAACATGCATTTATTTATTTTTATATTGACATTAATTCATTTATAGTATATTAGGATTGTCCCTTTTTGTAGCAAAAGGAACTTAAAATTGGCATAGTACATTCTGTAGATCAATATTAAATTATTGTTAATTTAATTCATTTTTTTAAATAGACCCTTAGCATATTATTATCATTTAAATAAAAGAACGAGGTTTTCAATTCGATCCAACAAACCAAAAATCGTTGTCAAAGAAAACTTATTCCTACTCAGGATGATTCGCGAGCTTCTTTAAATATTAAAAAACTTCAAATTTACCGAGACACAGAACCAATAAAACATAATGAGTTACATCTAGACAAAAAGATTATAAACAACAACGAAAAAATCCAATAATCTTAAAATGAAGGTAGTTATTGCAAAATTAAGTTTGCATATAAATATCAATGTCAGTCCGCCTAGTGATCGCGGAGACTACAAGGTCTTCAAATCGCTGGATACTTAGAAATTAATCAAAACCGCGATAAAAACGTGAAAAATAGTTTTATTCGAGATTAATAAACAACTTAATAACATTACCGCAATACCAAAACTATTAACCATATAAATCTGAATACAAAACATTGCCTTTTTTTCCAGTGTTGTGAAATTTCAACCATTGAACATGTATAAATCAATGAACTTTAAAAGACAATACGTATTGACATGTTTAAATTGAAACTTTATCGCCCGCCAATCGCGTGGTTGCGCGGCCAGGACCGCGGGCGTTTCTGGCCTCTCCAGGCACGTAGGATCACGCATCGTGCTGCGTCACCGAACGATCACACAGCCGAGACATCCTTCATCGAGCCAGCTGGGTAAGTTTATCTGTAACCATTTTTCAGCCACCGCAAAAGTGTCGTATTTGTTGTATATTATTGTTCTGATGTGTTTTTTACAGTGATATTTTTTTTATTATATTATTAAGGTTGTAAATTTAGAGTTAGCTACGATACTTGGATTTTGAGTAATGTAAAATTAATGATTGTTTAATATACCTCTGTGGGTGTATAGCCAATAGCTCAATTAAAATGTGTCGAAGGTATTTCAAATTGCGGAGAGATTTCAGTATTATTGATCACATAAATCAAACATTTGTTCCAGTCCCAGTTTTATATAATCACCTTACTCAAAAACGATCCAAATAACAGAAAAATAGAATATAGAAAAATCATGCAAGAATGGAAATGGCTAGTAAATAATTTTGGGATACATTGTAAATGTATTGATATTCGTGAGCTAAAACCGGATTCCATCCGTGATATTTTGACAGGTGTTAATGAATCTGTCTGAAATCTCCGGGAAATAATCACGCTGGCACTGTGGGTATCGTAATATTATTAAGAGCGTGTACGCGTTCCGTGTGCTATTTCGTTCAAAAACAGTGCTTTTCGAACCAGTTTTTACAAATCAAAACATAACTTAGAAGAAAAAATAACACTGGCCAACATCACTTCTTGCCGTTGATCCAATTGTACTTTTTCGGTACATTTTATGTTTACCTAAATCTGTACCTATATTATGTAATACAGCGTGGGCCAGGATGAAAGCGCTTATAGAAAAATAACGGTTGAAGCTAGTATATGTTTTCCACTATTTAATTTAACATATTTTTAGCTACATGTCTTACATAATTTAATATAGTATTGGCCTACTATAATAGTAGTGCAATTTTCTAAAAACTGTTATTTTTTTTAAAAAGCCACGCGTCTGTCTATTTTGGCCAAGGGCTTGTGCAGTGATTTAACAGAGGTTTAAAAATATTTATAAAAAAATAATAGATCGAATTTTGTTGAAATAAAAAAAATACAGTTTGTAAAGCACAACAAGATTTATTACTTTATTTTAAAGGTTTTCCCGGAGTAAATATACCGAATTTGATACCAAAGAAATCAAAATCCTATTAACTAGCAATCTACTAAACCGCATACAACAATAATTTTCAGTTTTCTTTTGTATAGTTGAGGCCCTACGTAGAGTAACAGTAATTTCAAAGAGGAACTACCTACTAGGAAGCTATACTGAATTATACTAAAAAAATAATATAATCAGAGTCGATTCAGAGACAAACAAATCTTTATCGAGCATACAAACAAACAAATAGAGAACCACCTGCTTTTTTTAAGTCGGTTAAAATGTGCCTTCACTGAGGCTACCTGGGGAATCGCAGAGGTAAAAGCAACAGCACATTTACTTGAAACTGATTCTTTATAAATGTCGAAAACATTATTACAAATGAAGACTAGTTTTATTGCTCACTATTATGTATAACGGTATGATTATTTTTCTTTGATACACCGCAGAACAATGTTAACGACTTCACTGACGATTACAGTTTATCATTTCGTTTGTGTGTGTAACGATGAAGGTAAACATCGAAAATCTTATATTGTTTCTAAGAATAACACATTATTAGATTAATATAATGTTAAGATGCGTACTTCTGAGACCCGTCGCTAGCAGAAAAGGTTCTTGCTGACATTTAATTATATAATAAGTTTAATAATATTTTAAAGTGCATTTTCAAATTATATCTCAAGTTATGCGAGGTCAATAATGTTCTTGTTCGGTTTAATATTGAGTTTTTAGCTTACCAGATTTGTTATTTATTAGATAATGATTCAGATCTGTTCTTTAGCGAACAAGTTGTTACTCAATTATAACTGTGCCACGCTGAACAGGCTACTTATAAAATAATATTTATCATACATTAACCTGGCATTTATATTTTCTCACATCGTTTGTTACAGCTCTTAGGAATTATTTGAAAAAAAGTAAATATCTTCATATTTTAATTTTATCGTTATTTATTACTGGACAAGTTTGTTAATAAAATATTTATTTCATAAGCATTGCACTAGCGTGTGTAGTTATAAATAATATATTTTATAGAAAAGAAAAATAATATTTAACGAATGGTTCTTTATTTGTAGATATATCATTTTTGTGACTCTGAATAGAATTTCATAATTAAATAGACTTGGTAATAAAATTATCTCACATGTCAGTCGATAATGGACGAGCTATACACACAAAACATCTTATTTCAGTTGGTTATTTCCAACATAATTGACCAATAAACATCCTGAATTCTAAACATACGTGTCTACGCGTTCATAAACCGCGCGAATTATATTAAATATAAAACATTCGTGGATATAAATGACGAAACATCATTCGCATTTGGTTTTCATCATTTCGTAATCGATTCTTAATATAATACTATCCTCTCGGTCCGACGGCATTGACCTGATACGCGATGCGACGAAAACTTTAAATTAAAGCTATTTATAAAACAATAAAATAGCAAGGGAGCGTCGGCAACAGCAGCACTTTATTTGTACAATAGTCTGACTGATGTCTGCACGTAGAAACTGAGGGCTATGTAATAACGCAAATGTGAAAAAACGCTGTCCGGTACAAAAATAAAACTAGCCATCGTCGCAAGCAGACATGCGAGTCCCGGAATACTTTACGCGTTCTCTCTGAAAATATTCGCCGAAAACGCCTGAATGCGGCCGCCCGTCCACTTGTCGGACGCGCCTCTCGCTCCGATGCCGCGGTGTCCGTGCCACTATCCGCTGCCGATACCGATACCGTTTCGCCGATAAACAATGCGAGCGGCAGCGCGGTGCTAGCAGCCAGCAGCACGCTCCTGCGCTGCGCGTGAATGGTGCGACCAACCTTGAATGGTGTGTGTGTTTTGTGCTAGTGTTTCCTATTCAGGTGTTAATATATACTTCATTAATGTTCGCGGGCGGAGGAGCCGGATTCCAGAAGCAATCCAAGCCGCCTTGGGAGAGTGCTAATTCAAACTCAGGCACAGAAGTAGCACCGAGTTGGTGAGTGGGTTATTAATGTATACCGTAGACGTACATATGATATGATAACATAATCATGTGATGGCGCTATGTGGTATGCATGCGCAGTACTAGGAGCTTTCGACTCCCGCCGGCCCAAGGTCGCCGGACATATGACAAATTTGCTGAATGCGTTTTATTTGTGAAACTACTAGACGGCGACTAGTAATAGAAAATAATCGGTCCAAGAACTAGATTTTACTTTTTATATGTGTAATTTGTATATACACTCTTTGTATTTACTCTCAAATGCTTTAATGACGATCAAGGGAAAGGTCCATAAGCTTTTATAATTTCTTTATGACATACCATCTTCGGAGAGTAAATATATTGATGACTTGTTTTATGGAACAAATAATTTGTGCAGCATTTGCTTTGGTTACAAAGTGTCGGCGTACTTTTAAAGCAAAAACTGAATTAAAGGGTATAAATTAAATATAAAATCGTCGCTGTTTAACTAAGTAACAAAATTATCGGTGTTTAACCCGTAATTTTACTTTTTTTATTATTTTTTTATTTAGTGTGCGAAAGTAAATAATTTACGAAAGCCTATTTTTTTATATGGCATGTAGATGATTTACATTCCGTCTGATAACATTAGGTTTACCTCTAAACTGTCGATACATTATGAAATTATGTTGGCTTCTTCACGTTTCACTTGAAGGACAGTTGCGCTTTATAAAAGCGACAAAGCTCACCGAGAGTTGAAATCAATGTCCCTTGACGTGTTTTCTTGAAACCAAACCCAGTGGAAATTCCAGTTGACGCGAAGCTGTCAGCTTCGATACTTAAACTATTGCGCGTTGAAAAGGAACTGTGAATATTGAGGAGACGAAAATGTTTATTTTGGAGATATCTCCCGTCTCGGTTTTAATCGTATAAGATTCAAGTACTAAATGTAGAAATTAAATTAAGGCCGATAAACGGTTTGTTTACGCTAACAGCATAAACTTTGATGAGTGATTCACGGGAAAAAACTGCCAAGCGCGAGTCTCGCGATGTCTCATGCATCTAGTGTTCCGTATCATGCACTCTAATCATAATTTTACGGATCTTACATAAAATGTAATATAAGTACGCTTCTTCCCAAATTTGAAAATATGTGAGTTTCCAATAGGTTTGCTTGACAGATATACCAAGATTAAAGTAGTGATTCTAGGAGATTTCACACTTTCCGTTTTTGGTACAGAACCCAAGAAAGACAGTTGACAGTACAGAGCCTTGTTGTAATGTGACAATTAGCAATAACAACATTCTTATTCCCACTAAACAATTTGTAAATAGAATAAGAAAATCAACAACACTGTATTTATAAGTCACATTAAAAGCTATAAGTCTATTGCAACGAGTATTTAAAATAACAGGAAACTAGTGCGTGCGTAATAACAGTGACAGGATTTAAATAACTTTAAAAAGAAATTGCTCAGTGTGAGTCACATGTTCTACCGAAGTAACTGAGAGATTGAAAAATCGTATACGATTTCTTTCCGGCCGAACGACGGTAGAGCGATGCAGGCGCAGCCATGAATCCATATCTATAATAGCAATACAGCTCCAGGTTTACTGGAATCACACTTCCGAATAAAAATCCTGTTTCATAATTTATTTTATTGTATTAGTAAACTTCTCTCAAGTGTTATTTTTGAAGAATGGGAAGATATTGTAACTAAAGAAAAAAAAAATTGCGCTATATTAGTGTGCTGAATTATTGACGGGTAAAACAAAAAGGAAGAATAATTAACATATTATATCACTTGCCTCAGATTGTGTCATAATTAATCCTTTACTATTCTATAACAGTTTATTAAAGCATTAAACCACTAAGTTTAAACTTACCAACAAAGATATGGTTTTGGTTGTTTTATATGTTATTAGTTAATTGAAATAATCATAGTCGAGAGATATTTCAATGTTTATATCCGATATTAGCCTCTGAATTCGCAATTAATAAAACACACGATATGTCGACTGAGTTGACCTTTGAAGTTGGCCGTATTATCGTCTGTCTACATTCTATTGGCGTGTAGCAAAATTAGAAACAACAAATGTTTAAAATATCTAAAAATATAAATATCTATTTAAATCATTGTTTAATATATGTTAAAAACAATAAACAACAACATATAATACTCCTAATTTAGTATTATTAACATGTCCAACATAAGGTATATAAGGTATACTATTTGAATTTTTTATAACAACGCACTCGCATGCCAAAAGATCGTAGACGTGGTTTACATTTCGTAGCCGTCAGCCAGGCTGTCACAACACAACTCGTTGATTTGTAATCAATTCGGTACTATATGCACATATGAAGACCACAAAGGTAACAAATTGGAGTTCTCGGAATACCCTCGAACAGACTTGTACAAACGAACGAACGCAATGTGCAGTTAGAATTAAATTGGCGGTACTGCTCCGAAAGCTAACTCTGTGTCTATATGAAACATATTCCATATCAAAGTTCAATGAAACGTACAGTATAATAATACATAAACATTTAACATACTCTTGATGAAAATTGATTTGTTTATGTAGCAGAAAATCAATGACATCATTTGTCAAATAGTATGTGTGTCAAATATGACGCACCACTTACTGGCGATTGACTTTATATACGTACATAGTTTCAAGTTTTATTTATGACGTCACTTTAGGCTAAAATTATAAGACTTCTAAATTTTTTACATCATAATAACCATTACAAAATAAATGGAAACACAGGAAGAAATCAGACAGTCAGAAAAAATGTACATGGTATTCGTAATTGTTTTGTGCGGGTATCCTACAAAATAAAAGAGGTTACTTTAGGTTTAATTTATAAAACCTGACTGCAAAAATGGAAATGTTTGAGTTTAAATAAGGTTTATTAACGGGTACTTGGAATTAAAATGCTGTTAAAATTTTCCATCCGATCTAGAATAAAATTGTATTCTATTGTATTGATGGGTTATTGATCGGGTTCGGCCCTAGTCCAATATATCTTTAACAATTAAAACTCAAGTATAAAACGATTACAGTTATTAATGAAGTACTTCACAGTTCACACAGTACGTTTATGAGCATACACTCGAGAACAAATGATTTATAGTATGATTTTTTTTTTTAAATTAACGGACATTATCTATTTGACTCGGCTTTAATACACATGTGCTAATTATCGGCAACTAAGAACCTATTTCAGTTAAGGGCAGTAAAAACCAATATGAAATACAAGGTAAAAGAGAAACCTTAAATGACTTTTAACTCGCACTCTCCACGTCGCGCCGGGCGAAGGGAGTGAACAATCCCAGCTTATTTAAATATTAAATGAAATAATTATCAAGAGTAGCATGTCGAAATATGAAATGAAGTTTAAATTAAAGTGCTGTCCTATACCTGCATAGCACGCACCGAATGCTTAACACAAAGCCGGGATTGTACCCTCAAATGTTTACATACTCATCAACTGTTATTTGTGGTTGTATTCAACGCGGTTTTCAAAGCGAGCCAAACCGTCGTATTTGTGTACATTGATTGATTTATTAATTAAATATGTATTAAAATATGTTTACAAAAATGGGTATTACAGACCCTGAACAATCTTCATATAGGATTTGGATAATAAAGTATTATAGATTAGTGGAAATATTTTACGCCAATGTGCCGCGGTCCGAAATCAAGGAGATTCCCTTAGCTTTTGCCTCCACTGATTAAATGGTGTCGTACAGCGGGAAATCATAAATGACATGCTATTGATACTGTAACTTGTGCTTGAGAATGACCAAGCGTATCGTTTTAAAATGACTCGTGAGACTTTTCATTTCGCGGCGCGCATACGTCATTTTAATATTTAATCAGGTTTCGCCTCATGTGTTCCATCCCTCAATGTGTTAGGGACTGTAGAAATATGTACAGGCGGCAAAATAATTTAAACATCTAACCACAAAGCAATTGTGATTCGTTCAAAATAATAAATAAAAACGAAAACAGCAACATGAACGACAAACGAATAATTAAATGCGCAGTTCTTGTAAACCGTGTACTATAAATCCTGACAGGTAATTATTATTTTCCAGATATAGCAGCCGTGGTTAACATTCGTTACAATTCCTTTATATTGCGAAAAAACGTTTTAATGAGATGTCAGAACAATAGATTGTGGGATGTTATTTGTTCTGCTTGGTTGTTTCACCGCACTAAGAAACTCTTTCATTGTGTGTATTTTAAAAACAATTTAAGAGAGTTAACATCTAATATCGTGGGGTGGCGAACGTAGTACACCGCCAAGTTAGTAATAATAAGTTTTAAATGTCAATGATTCTGGCTTAACTATTCGACAAGCTTCCCGTTCGTCGATTTTAGTTAGTAAATATCTTAATTCAGACAGTCAAATCGGAGCTGCACACCTCAAACACAGCAAAGTGAATTTCCGACAGTCTATTACATTAACTTACACCGTATTTCATTTAAACGTGGCATTTTACTGTCGCGATTGGAACCCAATCTAACAAAATAATTAAATTAATAAGGAAAGTGAATAGCAGAATGTTCGTGGAAACACTCTGTCTGTGTGCACGTAGTCGCGGTTTGGCGAGGGGAGCTCCCTCCGTGCTGGACATCTATGGAGTGACTCAATGAATGCGCTTATTGAATATCGCCCGACTGAAACTCAAAATTGTTTTAACTTTAATTACTTTTAATTATCTATTCTAGGTGTTCAGGGCGTGGATATTGATATTACAGTTGTCATATTTGTATTGGCAGAGTTTTAGCAGTTTCGAGTAGATTTGTAATTTCGTTATTCATTAGACAATACTCAAAATGAATATATTTAAACAAATACACACCTACCGACATATATTGATTTATTTATACAGCGAATACTAATACACAGATCACAAGAAAAGGTTTATTGCAATTTTATGTGATTTTCACATATTTCAATAGCCTCTGTGGTGCAGTTGGTTAGACGCCGGCTGTGAAACATGAGGCTCCTTGTTCGATTCCTGCACCGAGATAAATATTTGTGTGAACCACAAGTATTTGTTTCGGGTGTGGGTGTGTGTGAGACCAAAAAGTTTTTCGTAGTTTCTGATATCCACGACACAAGACTCGATCATAGTGTGGAGTCAAGACTATCTATGTGACTGTTGGGAGTACTTATACTTATTTCCTAGTTATACACTGACACGCTTTACTGTGGCACACTATGGTTGCCTGAATCAGAAGGTAGGCGGACTTTACCACTCACAGAAATTCTTAAAATCGCTATGGAATGCAGGTTTTCTCACGATGTTTCCACCATTATTACAGTGCATGTTTATGAGTGCCAATATATACGTAACTTTGAAAATACAAACGTATGCCTTGGGTCGATACAATGGGTCGGAAAAATACGTATATTCGGTAGAAAAACGTTAAATTAAGAAGACTTTTTTAAAAATTAGGTAATTCGCAACTGAAAACTTAATAAAAAGAAAATCTACGGAAAAAAATACCAAAGTAGTAGCAATTTAGAATCTGGATATACCTGTATTTTTTTCAGTATTTGATTTCAAAGTTGATCTAAAATTAATAATGAATTTGAGGAATTAGATCGTATTTCCTGAAAAATAGACTTGTTTTGATTTAATTTGCTATGTAGTTTTTGAGTTCATCTACTTAAAACTTGAAAAAGTTAATTTAAAAATATGGAAATCACTGACCACAAGATGGTCTAAGTTATAAAAAATTAACTACAATGGCTGTTTTTTGAAAACCATCGGGGATAATTTCTTCTGTTATATTTTCTTTTGTTGCAGTGCCGTCATGATTTGGTCAATCTCTCGTTACTGATTCATGGTTTAGTTCTGGGACTAGGCTGACTTAGATATTTTATATTGTCTATGTTTATGTATTTTTTGTCTCTTGCGTAAAATATATATTTTACTTCCGGTTTTACAACTCAACACACACCACGTTTTATTTCATTCTCCTTTAAATAATTATATAAGGGTTGTGTTATTTTTAAGAAGACATAACAGACTACATCTCTCAGCCGTAGCACAACTTGCTCCGAGACTCATTAGTTATTAATAATAGTAATTATCTTACTCTGTCTGTATTTTGTGTTTATTTATAATTATTTCCTGAAGTTCAGTGTTCATTTTAATGCCTACACTTAAACCCACCAAATCCTTTAACGTTACATATATATAGGTAATATCTAATATGAATTAGTTAGAATAGCTTATTTGCAGATATGTCTGTTTAAAGGGAAGAGAACAACAGACACCGGCTAAAAATATCAGGTCACCTTTAGGTCACCTATTCATAGACTTTGTGTCTCTAGATCAATACAATAACGTATCTAAAATAGATCTAAGCTTTAGACCTATATTTCCTGAAAAAAATTAGTTATGAAGCTACATTTTATTTTTTACCTGAATATTTTGGAGGTTGGTTGAATATTCGTATTATATTATAATATAAATTAACTCTCTCTCATTAGTCACAGAAAGTGCACATATTCCTACAACAATTTTCGTAGCAACCTGTTGACAGCAACCTTAGTTAAAACAATAAAAAAAAAAAAAAAAATAGTTAAATGAACACAACTCATTCCAAACAAAACTGATTGGATTAATCTCGGTATTGTATCCTGCACCTTCCAGAAATATCATAATAAATAGCTTATATTATAATTAAATGCATATTGTCTAGTATTTACATTAGCACCTTATGTCAATTTTACTTAAAAATATACATTGCTCTTCGGGTTTAATACAACACGAGTTATACTTTTAACAAGTTGGACCAAAATTGCCTAAAATAAATAAATAAAAAAATTGTATCATACTTAATTCAAAAACGAACTACTTCAACACCCCGTTATTAAAACCACTTCAAATATTTTGTAAAACGTTCACATCCCTTAAAACACGGTTTTAGGACTCAAATCAAACAAGGGTGAGCGCGCGTGGGGGTTTCACCCCACTTTGCTCCGCTTATTCATCGGTGAATTTATTACTCACTTTTTAATACGCGTTCATTAGTTTCGCTTAAATTCGTATGTATGCTTGTATGTCATGGAATCTTTGAAGTTGATTTTCGAGTACTTCAAAACGTCCGATTAATTTGAAATTTCGCACACTTATCAAAGACCGATGAAAACAGAATAATTTATTTAAGTATAAGGATTCTGATATTATTTCGACCAGGACCTAAAGGATGCGCATTAATTTACATTAACTGACTACTTCGACAACTGCTACAATTTATAATTTTTCTTAAACCAGTTATACCCAGTTTAAATAATGTAAAGACAACATGTTCTGGTCCAACGTGACTCCCCGATACCAAAATTGAGCGTAAAACTTGTCGATACCTTTGAAGCTGATATTCTTGTCGGCACTATCCCCACATTTCGCAAAGGCATTGAACTGGAGCTGGCACATCGTGTCTGATAGAATGCGGCACGATGTAAAAGGATTTAGAATTCATACACGGGCAACTCTCGGCTCTCAGGTATTTATAGCGTGATAGAGATACCCGTATGGCCTATATTTTGAGTACCGACTACTGATTTACTCTTAAATGGCATACTAAGTTCAGATAATACGACTTAAAAATGCAAGAAACCTATCGAAAGATTTTTAGATATCCCTGGTATTTAATCCCTTTCAATGCAGCTCCTAAACATTTGTTTAACTTTATACATTCTCTTCTTTCAGAGGGTGAAGCTTAGGTATTTACCTAAGCTTAAGTTTAAGTGTATGGATGATAATCGATGAACCTAAGTACATCGATAATATTATATTCAATTAATAAAAAAACTGATTGCTTGTGTAATGCATATCCTTGTTGTACCTAACCAATTAAGTGAAATTATTGTTACTTTAATTATATTTGCATCAATTTTATTAAGAAGTTCTTATACAGTTTGTTATATATATATGTACGGTGTAAAAATATTTCAAAATAAAGCCTTTTGTGAAAGCACTTAACCAAATGTTATCGTACGTTATTTCTAATATGTAAGTGACGGGGTAACGAGCCCGACGTATGAGGAGCGGGTCTATTATTAACTGTAATTATTACAGCTTCCAGGCAAGTCTAGAATATGAATTTTTTATCACTTTATTGACTGAACGATTTACTAAGTATTTGCAGTTATTACCTACTAGGTGGTTATTATGTTTGAAATAAAAGTTTTACTTTTCAAATTAAGCCTTGTAAATGCCCTTATATTTGGCTGTAATAATTCATTTTTTGTTATTAATACTAAATAGTTGTAAAAGTTAATTTTCATGCTTAGCTACAAATAGCAATAATATACATAATATATAGTATAGGTACTTTTAAGAAGACTTTAAATTTGCCACAAGCTGCTTATAATATTCAGTGTAGTATTTAGGGACTTAGAATTAAAAGACAAATTAAACAGCCAATAATCATTCTATTTAGGTACATTTGTTTGAATCGCGTAGTAGTGAGCTGTCTTTTGACACTTAGCAGCCTTTTGAAATCGAACGCGAAATGATGTTTGATGCGTACAGTCGCGCTGGCAAAGTATTAGGGTGTGCCGAAGTGTAATGTCACACGTCGTGCCTGGTGTGCATAATATTCAGCCGGATAACTTTCCCACAAGCGCCGTCAAAGTTTACGTGTCTTCTCCAGTACTGAATACGTATTATAAAACGATTTTCTACTACATTGCTCAAAGAGGCTATGCTTTTGAGGTAATTCCTTCTGTTTTCTGTAATTGGTGTGCATTTAATATTGTGAATGTGGAATGCGTAAGTCAAGTGAGGAATTCTTGCACTTTGGTTGTTTAATATAGATTCTAAAGGAAAGCGAAATTGGCAGGTTATTTATTAATATTTACGAACAAAATGTATGTGTCTGAATAGTGGAAAGAACCATCAGATTTTAGCCACAATTTTTGGCTTTTAAAATGAACAAGGTCTGTAGCGCACCGGCTCTTGGTATATAATATCAAATCTTGTGTCGTGCATAAAAGGAACTCGAGAGATTTTTTTGGTCTCACAGACCCGAAACAAATACTTGTTGTTCACACAAACATTTGACTCAGTGAGGGGTTCGAACCGGCAGCCACTCATTTCACAGCCGGGGTTTAACCAACTGCACCACTGAGGCTGTCATTTTGACTCTACATACCGGGTATATCAAGACTGCGACCGAAAACGAAGCCGAGTTGTAGTTTTAGTGGTTACAGACACAATGCAAGTAAAAATTTCGCAAAATAAACGACATTTTTATGCAATTTTTTGAAAATCATTGTTTTTGGGTAGTAAATACCTATTTATTACCAAAATAGTAATTTAAACACTAAAGTACCATTGCGTGTTAAAAAATAAAAACGTGTACATCATTATTTTAGGAAAACGTATCACCCAAATACGATGATCAATAAAAAAGTACCAAAAAAAGGTGACGATTTTTTTTACGAAATTTTTAGTTGCATTGTGTCTGAAGTCACTAATACTACCACCTGGCTTCGTTTTCGGTCGCAGTCTTGATATATCCTGTATATTAACCTTCATACGGTCTTCAAAATTACCAACGTCAACGGGCCTCGGGTCTAATTTGACCCGTAACATATATTGCCTACATTTATGTCAAATAATTGCATTACAAATATTGTTTAGGTTTATATTTTAAAACATTTATTTATTGACAATGAAAACAACAGCTAGTTAATATAAATTTTATTAGAATTAATTAAGTTTCGAACATATACCATTTTTACTTATTAGGTGCGTAGCAGGTACTACATTACTCTATAATAGCAAAATAACATAATAATCAAAATCAGTTATTACATTGAGAAGACAAAGTAATCGTTTTAGAATGCTGTTTACATATAAATTTTTTGCATGTGAGGCAAACCAATCCTGTTTTATTATCCGTTTTTTGACACAAATGACAACGGCCTCTCTTGGTTGTTTTTTTCTCTGTATTCCTTTCAGACTGGGATGAGGTTGACGATTGTGGATCGTTTTAAGAGGAATCTCGTATACTCTTTGCAATTTCAAGTGAAAAACATGCTCGAGGTAAAGTTTGTCGTTTTTTCACAAAGGGACTAACAAGCTGCATACCTAGATTTTCCAAAAAGTTACGACGCTTACCAAGGTTGCTTTCTTTCCAGGCATGATTAGCAGATGTGAATAAAACAAAAGCATTATAAGCCGATATATCAACCATATTACTGAACACCACTTGAGGCCATCGTTTAGTCTTTCTTCTACAAGTATAACAAAATACAGATTTATCCAATGTATCTACACCACCTTTACATTTGTTATAGTCTAATATTATTACTGGCTTCTTATCTGTGTGATTACTAACTTCTGAGTCATGATGCAATGTGCTCAGAAGATTTACAAATTTATTTTTTTTAGGAATGTAAGACACGAGAGTAGTATCCTTGGTAAAAGCTAAGTTAGATGAAAAAATCGATCTATTTTTTATGTTCACAAATTCTGGTGGTAATTCAGGCTTATTTTTACGTATAGTTCCTACTAGTGTTATTTGCTTTTCCAGTAATTTTTGTCCCAGTTGATGCGACGTGAAAAAATTATCGGTTGTGAGATTATGGCCCTTTTGCCCCACAGCTAAATCAAGAACCACACGCAGACCTTGATTTCTTTCAGAAACACTTCCGGCTTCTTTTCCTGTATATGGTTGAATATTCCAAGCATAACTAGTTACAGAATCACATAGAACCCAAAACTTTATGCCATACTTTGCCGGTTTTGATGGCATGTATTGCCGAAATGGGCACCTTCCTCTGAATGCTACTAACTGTTCATCTACAGTTACATTTTGGGAAGGATTATAAAGTTTCGGTAATATATCAACCCACTTATTCCAAAGCTCGCAAATCGAAAGTAAACGGTAATCGAAAGTAATCAAAAGTAAACAAACTACAATCGTTCTATACTTAATGGTCAAATGTGACCCGAAGGCCATTAGAGTAAAAAAATAAATATATTGAAATATTTTATATATTTTTATAAAATATTCATATATTTATATTAAGCTAAGAACTTTGAAAAATGTCACGCAATATCCAAATGTCAAAACAAAATACTTAAAAAGAAAACTTTGTTTCAGTCCTGAAATGGGTCAAAAATGACCCGAAGACCGTATGAAGGTTAAGATATGGTATATTTAGTATAAAATTATGAAATATACTAAGTTTAGAATAATTCCCATACTTCGAAACCAAATATGACAACAATAATTCTTGGCATAATATTATGTTGTGCAACCAATAACCATTAAATGACCAAACCAATAGAAATGACACGTCATCTACCCTCAAGGAGTTATTATGGCCGTCAAAAAAAAAAGATTATGTGGATGTTTCTCAAAGTACGTAAGAAATTTCCTGAATTAAGTTAAGATGAATGTCTGTTTTATTATTCTCTTTATTTTGTACTTTTCATTTTTTACATTTTTATATACATATATTAAAAAAGAAACAATATAGATATAAAAATATAAAAAATACATATAACCCTTCGGTGGCGAGGCTCAAGACCCAAGCCACCGGTGGTTAGGGATCCAAAGTGAGGAACCTCCTCACTATGCGAGCCGTGTCCAGCAACACTGCTTTTTGGATCTGGCTCTTGACCCAACGACCAATTGAGAGCCTCTGTAGATATTGGTCGAGGCTCTTTGCTATCAACCCATGAGCAGAAACGACAATCGGGACAATAATTGTTGAGTCCACATCCCACATGTCGGTAACCTCGTGTGCCAAATCTGAATATTTAGACAATTTGTCTTTTTCGGCTTTTACAAGGTTATCGTCATGCGGAACGGTAACGTCAACAAGTATAGCCCGGCGCGCACATCGATCTATTATCACAATATCAGGCTTTTTGGCAACAATAGTCCTGTCTGTAATAACAGATGAATGTCTGTTTTTATTATTATTTTCAGCAACAGTTGCGAAAACAAAATATATTAAATTTTCCAGAAGAATTTTCCCCACGCGACTCCTCACGTTTACCGAGGGGTGCATCCACGCTAGGGTTAAAACTTAAAAACTCATTATTCGACATAGCAAAAATAATGACGGCACGTTTATCACCATTTCCAGAGCATTTTTATTGGCACGGCAGAATAACTTTATTATACTGATTAAATAGCATTAGCATCGGATTTAGATTGAAAGGTAAGTCAATGATTTTAAATATCTCGCAGAAAGGGGAGACGAACGAACGAAATTGTTTTTTTTTTACATACATACATAAACTCACGACTTTATCCCCGAAGGGGTAGGCAGAGGCGCCACTAGGACACCCACATTTCGCCTTGCATGTTCCGTCCCACTATGTGATAGGGTGCCACAGCCTATCGCCATATCGGGCACAAATTCTTGACTCCGGGCTGATAATGAATAGAAAAATTCAATATCACTTTGCCCGACCCGGGATTCGAACCCGAGACCTCAGCTTTGTAACCGTACCGTAATCCACTTTGTTATTTTTTAATGAAAAACATAAAGGTGTTATCCGGTACTCTATGCTCCGTGGAGTTACTGGTTTGTGTTTACCGTGAATCGTGATACGTGTTTATTTGTGGTGAAACCGTACTCATGGAGGTATAATCACGCTCGGCTCGCTAGCCGCGATTTGCCGACCCCTGCCATAGCCAAATTAGTCTTAACGTATTAAGTTACACCGTGGGGGCGCGCAGAAATCCCATTTGATTTAATTAAAGCGACGCAACGAGCGCAGCGCTAAGCACATCAAACGATTTACTTATATCTACTGTTGCACTTTGTTGATTTTGTAATTAGAAGACAATTAATTATTCTGATCTCCGCAGTGTCCCAGCATGATTAAACTACTATTTTCTAATTGCATAGTATAGGGTTATTGATGTCATTTTTCATTTATGTTCACTGTTCAGCGTTATCTGTCTGTGAATACATTACATAAAACTATCTAATTTATAACCATTAAATATGGAACGATACTATTACATACTAATCCTTCCATGGTTTAAAATCTGTAATCAAATTATCGTAGATTAAAAAGAACATAAATTGTTCGTGCGCCAATTAGTCATTAATCTCCTGTGATTTGCAAATTGATACCTTACTGTAGACATAACTTGAGTTTATTTCAAATGAAATAGATGTGTTGTATTATCTGTAAATATGAATAGTTTTTTTGATAGACTAATTCGCTTATAGCGCGAAGCTATGAGTGCTTTAGACTTTATTAGCGAGATTCATTCATACATTAAACTAATGCAAAGTGCTAAAATTATTTGTATTTGATATTTCATTTCGTGTTAGTTTCTATCCCTTACACTGTAAACTGCCCTGTGTTAATCTTTTTATTCATATATATATATATATATAATATATATATATATATAATATATATATATATATATATATATATATATATATATATATATATATATATATATATACGATATATCTATATATATATCGTAGATATATATATATATATATATATATATATATATATATATATATATATATATATATATATCTACGATTCCAGACCTTGGCTTAGAGTTTGCAGAATGACGTGGTTGCGCACCAAACATAGATTTTACACATTTTTGATTTGGGAAATATCCTTTTACCAATTTACTATACGCTCACGCGTTCATTACAGACGAGACTGACAGAGATACTAGTACACCACCGCCGTCTGGCCCAGCTTATTTATATTCATACATTAAATGTAAATTAATACATAATTATGAATATTATTAAGTATCAATTAAAATATTACTAATTTTACCCAGTGTTTTATAATAGTATAGTCTAATTAAGCAGCAATTATTATCAAAAATCAACGAATACATTTTTGGAATATTGTTGTATTTTAACCTGGATATTGAAGCTGTACTTTCAAAATAAATTTTGTAACATAATAAATTAGTATGTCAAATACGTATGTATTTTCGTTATTTGAGAGCTGTGTCAGTAATAATATTTCACTCTACAAATTGGTATGAAATATAAAAAGCCCGCGTAGTATATAAGTATATTGCATCGCTTTTCTCAACTAAGTCAAATATTTTTCAGTTTTCTTGTATAGTCAGAGACAAAAGCTTCTTTGTAATATGTAATCGACATTTTACCTTATAAGTAAAGAGCTCTTCATTAGAGCATTAACTAGCGATTGACGTTTATCTTAAGCCTTTCGCTACATTTTCGTAGATTATTATGAACGCATGTTAGTTCCTCCTGAGTCATGTTCAATATTAGCAATAAAGTATGTTTCGGTAAAGAATGCTAATCATGATACCTTAATGTAGTTGGTGGAGGTCATTATTATTTTAGTGTCTTGAAAAAACTTTTTTTTTTACTTTTCCTACTAACTTCTCAGATCTCTATCTATCTAGGTAACTGGCTACTAACTTCTCAGATAAAGAGATGTTATGAAGGAATATACATAAATTTATTTAGCACCTAAGCGGATGATTCTTCTTTAGGTTTCATAAAGCGCTGGTCGTCTAGGCCTGTTGTTTTTATCGTATAATATGCAACATTACCTTTCTTTATGGGGAAAAGTTTGCAGTCGTGCATCACAATATATGAATAATGAAAAAACGTTTTCGCAGCGATTTCTTTTAATTCTGAAGCACACCGTGTTATTGTGGTCCGTTTTATGTTTTTATACTTTATTCCTGGACTGTTATATCAATATAGTAACAATACTGTGCCTGATGTTGTAACTTTAAGACTGTCGTCACAATGATGCCGATCTACTCAATATTGGTTACTATCATTTATTGAATTATCACCGATTTGATAAATTTAACTGGTTAATTAAAAAAAAAAAAATATTCAAACACTCGGAAAATAAAAAATATATATTTGATAAGTTTGGCCTTAATAACCCGCAAACAGATAATTTAAAAGTAAAACAAATGTGTTAATTGCTATTATGGGTTTATATATTTCTGGGTTTGTGTCGATTCTGTGAAGGTATGTAATTTATCGCAATATAATAGCAAACGTAACCTCAATGGTAGATTACTAAATTTGGATTTTTCAAATAGATCTATAGCAGTTGACGACTGCTATGACTTTCTTGCAGTTCCTACGGTGCTACATCACAAAACATTCGGGCTCATTTCTTACAAATTCATGGGCTGCAAGAAAATGTCATTAAGTTTAGGGAGGTTTCAATATGTGGCTGGGTAGTAAATATTGAAACAATACACCTCCACCGCTGCGGATACTTAAAACATCTTATAACACGATTCTTCACTAAAAAACACACGGCACCCAAGGTCTTTTCTATCGTTTTGTCGCTAAGGTCCGAGGCACCGTGCCGACAAGACACACTCCTGCGCATCTCGCTCCGCCTGCAGTCTATGCAAGCACGTCGTTACTTTTGCGTATTTAAAGTTACTTCCGCCGCGCCGGATTTCCTATAACCCTGCGTTTGATAAGTGCTTTGTAATTATTCCGTGAATATGCCTTACCAATACTCAAGTGGCTACTTTGGTGAAAAGTGAATCAATTCTGGAGATTTCGTGCTTTGGCCGGCCTGCTCTTCCGGTCTCACAAAGATATACTTTTATTTGTGGAGTGTAGTGAAAAGACTCGTCTACTAGCGATATAATATTCTAATAGAGTGACAGGCGTGTATTGCAAATGCTTTTAATTCAATTAAAAATGAATCATTAATATAAACCGAATTAAAGACAACAGCAGCAGGTGTACCCTCTGTGGTACAGTCCTGCGTTAATCAAAATATTAAAACAAAAATATAAATATCACCGCAAATTTAAGAGATATGGTAACTTGTTACATTGTGGAACTCTTACTTTGATGTGCAGTAGAGTAATAATATTCGAAAAATGTTGTTTCAAAACATACGTGGAAAGAGTTGAATTGTCAATTACAAAAATGTCAAAAAGTTTCTGGAGGATTATATAGGAAATATTAGGAGTAAGAAATGTTCTAATAAGTAACCAAATATAATGCGATATCACGTTACGATCTAAGGACTAATCGTATTTAGACAGTTTCGTGTAATTTTATTCAACTTTGCGCCATCTAGCGGATATCTTAGGAATTCTGCAGTACCCAACTACTCCTTTGTGTTGTGTGAAGGAAACGGTACCTATATTGATTTTTCCAGCTGAACATTTATTCTCGTATTAAGTGATCTTTTTTACAATACAAATATTAATTACTGGGCAGACTTCCGCAGAGTGTTGAGACAGGATGTATTTTACTTTGCACGGATTTTCTACCAAACACTTGATTAACTAACGATAGCGCCATCTGTAAGGAGGTAGTTTAAACAGGCCGCCAGCCGCATTTCATGGAAACAACTTGTGTTTAGACTTTAGCCTTCTAGTTATAAGAAATTAGATGTCGTAGTTCCGTAATTTTTCGCCGAGTGCCGCTGCTACTTTACCCTTAATATTTCAATTCACCCTTACAACAATTTCAATCTGTAAGTATTTTAAGCAATTAGCGTAATTGTGATTTCTCTATTTGACTAACAACCTTACTGAATAATGTAACATTGACAATCATTTTGATTCATCTTATTTTCTTTTGTGCTCGTATTGACGGGTTGAAATTTGGGTTGTATCATTAAATATTTTATAGACGAATATAAATAAACTCCGGCAATAATATCCCTCACTATCCAGTCAGAGATGCCACAGCCCACATGTACCATCTATAGTTCATCGAGTTTATTTCCGACGACGAAGTTATAGAGGGCGAACCTATCGCTTTATCAGGAACAAATTCCAGCTCTAGATAATCTTGAATATTCCACAAATATTTTTAATTTTACGTATTTGAATATAAATACACATAAACTCTCATCTTTTTTCCCAGAAGGGATAGGCAGAGGTGCTACTAGGACACCCACTTTTCGCCTTGTATGTTCCGTCCCATAATGTGTGATAGGGGGCGGGCCTATCGCCATATCGGGTACAAATTTCTTACTTCGAGCTGATATTGAATAGAAAAATCCATTATCACTTTGCCCGACCCGGGATTCGAACCCGAGACCTCATCTTTTTATATGTATATATTCAGTATTTGAATATACCTGATTATAGTAGAGACACCATGATAATATTATAATACAAAAGTTATATCTCCCTAGCTGATTTCGGTCATGGCTACTAAACGGCTAGACAGGTGAATTTAATTAAGTAGTTGATTAGGGTGTAGTTATTAATTAGTAAAATAATAGGTATTGTGCAAACCCTTATTTATATTCAACGAAGGATGTTTTGGTTCCCTGCAAGTTACAAAGAATGAAGAGCATAATCGTGAATAAACACTTAACATTGCATTTTTTTAAACCTTAAACGATTAGTGACTTCAGACCTATTATATTCCCTCAATGTTATGTTTCCTTTACACATAGTACTTAAAAAATATTATAAGTATATTATTATTAATTACTCACGATAAGTTTCTGCGGAATATTCGGAATAAACTGAAATAATGTTTTGTAAAACCTATATTCTACAAAAACGATTCCTTCATTACAGACGATTACATCCAATGAGGTATAATAGTGAATAATATAATAGTCATATTACATATAAATTAATATATGTAATATGCTAAGGACCACGATAAAAAAAAAATGATTTTGACCGAGAAAAATCCGCTATTCGAAACCAAAAGGTGGAAACAAAACAGTTTCCTTCATCAAACAATAATAATACGATTTTAAAACGTTCACGACGGGCAACCCGTTTTGTTAACATTTAATATCGCATCGAACGGAAATATCCGTCGTCGCGAATATCTTTTATTTCTTCATCCACCTCCGCCGATTGCCTCCGAAGTGAAAACGAAGCATGTTTAAATTTTATTTGCGTATTTTCAAAGCCCTCAATTTTTTCTTGTTTTGTTTATTGAATTCTGGATTGGAGAAATCCTTTTTAAATCGTAATGCGTTGTTTGAGATTGGATTATATTGAACAACAAATCTAACATTACATTACATTGCAAATACGTATTATTGCAGACAAACTATACATAATATAGATATGATAAACAAAATATCGAATGATTCGAACGTGAGGGGAGATGTAATCTCGCAAATAAGAGGACGCGGTTGAAATCATTAGGGTGGAAAACATTTTGAACAAAATTAAAATCATAAAAGCGAAGGGGTTCATGAACAATGGTGCAATATGCCTGTGTTTGTCATCAGCTCATACACGTCGCGGAGGCACGGCACGGATCATCTGTACAATCGAGAGGGGTCAGCGTGCATAATACGATAGATAATTTTTATATGATAAATAATTACATGAACAACATGTAATTACATGAACAACATGTAATTATTTGGCTTTGTTTTTCTATAAACACTCAAGAATTTGACGTGATAAGGTAAAGAAAAAGTATTTTGCTTATACAGTCTATTGTGTTTTTTAATAATCGACCCCTTTTTGCCATCTTGTTAAAATACCAGAAACTTGAAACAAACGTATAAGACTGGTAAAGTCATGCATTAAACACATGCATTATATTATCTTATGATTTAACTACAACTATTGTGTAATGTTTTAATGCACTCTTCTTATTTTGCGCCGCGAATTCCGGATAAACGAAATAACCCCAGAGGAAAAATATTAATTTATCATGGTGTTTTATGGTAGTCTGTCCAGCCCTCACTACTGGCACTACATACATATATTAAATAATTATTATACTTAAATCTTATGTCAAACTTGATTATTCTTTATTATTTCTATAAGTATGGCATGAACGTCGAAAAGCACGGAAATTTTTCCTTATATCTCTACAAAGTGGATGTAGAATAGAACTCTTCAAAGGTGTTTCAGTTCTAAGCCAGCGTGTGGGACTGTGGCACTTTCAATCGAATTCTTATTTGTACCTATGAGTCCCGAGCCGAACAGTGGGTGCTTATGGAATTATAGTAACAGAATAATTGTATCATATTTTTTATTTTAAAAATATCTTCATATTACAAATAATAATATGTAACACATTGACACCCCTTTCCTTGATTCATTAATATTAGAAATATATAATGTACAATAAATATATTTATAAAAAAGTGATACCATAAATTATTATTTCCATTATGTCACTAGTCCATTACCAGAAAATTCAAGTCAATTACACCGCCTCCACTTGGCTTGCAAATAGTTATTTTATCGCAATGGGAACCATAATTTTATTTGCAGCTGAACGTGAAGGAACGCGGAATTAGATTACAAACAATAAACTTCCGTTTCTCCCCAGTCCCGATTCTAACTGACGTTATTTGAGCGTAGAGTTATGCGAGCCTATGTAGACATGCATAAATGATTCATTTTTCTAATAAGTTGTAGATTTTCAACAACTCAAAGATTGGCGCAACTTTCTTAAAAATAGAACTCGTATCTGATATGAAGAAATACGTTTTTATTGTAATCATAATCCGCTAAAACAGGAACGTCAACTTGAATCTTATGAAGGTTTGGTTAATGGAGATGTAAAGAAAATATCAATCGATAACGACCGTTTTTGTTTATGACGATATTCCTGAGCTACAGAAAAGAAACTACTGAAAAGCTTCCAACTCTTACAAATATTTTCCGTTTAAAACAAAACATTTTCATTCTAAATCAACATGATTTTTAACGACAGAAGTTGCCGACCATTCCCCTCTAAATTACTTGCAAATATTTTCCGAAAAGCACAATGGGAAAACAAAACGGCGGCGTTATTTAAGTTCCATTCGAAACTATCGGAATTTATTAATTAGTTATTTAATTTGGAATGTGGGAAATGAATTTGAAATTCCAACTTTGATTACCACGTCCATATGTTTGGCGTTTACAAAACAGACGCAATTTGACGACGCAACATATTGCATACTGCGGTTAACTACTGGGAGTTCGCGACATGCAATTAAGTGACCGTTTCAACCTACTTCAGGTCATGTTTGACGTCATGTAGTAGCCACATACAACGTTAGTAAAAAAGTCATGGTGAAAGTTTTGTCGGTAATTCTAGAAGAAAATTTTAGTACATCTATCAGTATTATAAAGTTTTTGTGAATTAATTTATATTTACATTGAGTGTGAGTATAGGTTAATTGAGAATTGCTTGGCATGATTCCAGGTTTAACTCTGATGAGACTAACTTTCTTTAGCTTTGTACAGCTATCGTTTAAAAATCGCGAAAGAAATCGGCGCGTTTTCGGTCTTAATTTTTATACCGCACTATTTCTATATTCCTTTTCACAATTAAATGTATATGATATAAATGTGATTTATAAATTAATTAAATTTTAACAGAAGTCAGATCGATAAATAAAAGTCCAAAAAGGGAACTAGTTATTCATTTATTTTTTATTGAAAAAGTACTGTACTGTTTTGTCCTTTCCTACTTGTATGAAGATTATGTAAACACTTCACCCCAGTGAACACTCATTAAGAAATTATTCATAGAGAAATTATTCTTTATCTAAGTTTTCCTCCTCCTGGTTTTTATCTATACGATTTGTATTATGTAATGAGTAATGCATAATATAATGAGTACCTTTAAATAATAATAAAAAAAAACATTTTATAGGTTTATACGTCGAAAGTTAAGAGTATGCCTAGAGACTTGTTGGCAACAAAAAAAAAAAGCAACATACAGTCGAATTGAGAACCTCCTCCTTTTTTTGAAGTCGGTTAAAAACAAACGCAGACTGCGTTTTAAGCGGTAATGGGTCGATTCCCAGTGCACATCTCTGAATTATACAAGTAATGACGTGTGGATTCAGTCAATTACCACGCACATATCGCTGGTATATTCCTGCCGCAATATCGGAAATATGCCGAAAATATAGCTGTATGTCATCAAATAATATGCAAAAATTGTAGAAAGGATTACGCAATTGCATGTTATCCTGTCAAAACTGAGGAGAAAAATAATATCAAAGTTGCTACAAAATTCTTTAATATAAAAACAAAATCGAAATTCAAATGCACTTTACAATTTGGTCAGTAAACCAGTAATACCAAAGTCAGTAATCGGTGCACGTAGATATACTCTGAACGATTTTGAAGTGTACCTGTTGAAAGCGATAAGTAAGTTACTAGGCCATGTATTGATTGCGAGTTTGTCGGGTCGAAAAAAAAAGCCTTTGAATTAATATTCGTGATTGCATGTTGGGTCGACCTCGGCCTGTTACAGGAGTGGTGTATCCGTGACACACATCTATACTGTTAAAGTTGCACGTACGTCAAATAGGCGCTGAGAGTTGATTCCTTTGTGAGTCGATGTAGACAACAACGCACCCAAAAACTAAATCGTGTCTGAAATACATGAAATATTGGAAGATATTTTCCTAATAATGTATACATATTTTAACAGTCGTATCGCAATAGGTTTTGAAGGTGTTTTTGATATTATAATATATGTGTATAACATACACATATATTATTATTGCTTATATTTTGTTTATTTTGTCTACATTTAGTAAATTAGATATAATTAGGTTTTAGAATTAATTAATGTAATTGGTGTATGCCGTATTAATTAAATCAAGAAAGAAGCCAGTCAGAACCAAAACGAAGTAAAACATTGACAGAGGGTTAGTCCGGACAAGAGACAAAATATGGTCTCTGCGTTGTTAGGAAATAAAAGTTCCTTCGTAAGAACTACAACATATGACTGCGTCTTACTGTGGAGCAAAGACTACGCGTTTAGCTGCTGGCTTTATTACTTTCTTATTTATTTTATTCCGACAATTTACTAGTACAATAAGTACCTACACTTATTTGTAAAGCAAAGGGTTGAAAAAAACTAAAATATTTACATCTTTGATGCCATATACGAATTTGTGAACTGAATATGATCTAAATAATCTGAAAGGTGTTGTTCTTGAAACCTGTCGATAATCTTATTTAAGCCCGGTGTACAGACGGCCTAATAAATCGAAAGGTCGGGGCAGAAACAGCCCGCTTCCAATAAGTCATTCTGAGAATAGTGTAGCATTATAATACTTTCTATTGCTCAATGATTCCTGTAAATGCCTTTATGGGAGTGCATCGCTTCTAAAATATTCAAACATAAGTGTTATTCTTTAGGTTTACTAACACATTTTATACACATATGTGCCTAAATTGAAGCCGACATTTAACTAATGGTATCGGGCACACTAACTTCGCCATTTTTATTTTTGTCGCAAAATGTAACAGAGGCCGAGACTAACGACTTGTTTAAATAATTTATAACAAATCAAATGACAAGAATAAAGCGATTTAATAGACGGCTTCACCGTTAAAGTGCGTGGTGATTGACTATTGACACTTTAACGGTGAAGGAAAACATCGTGAGGAAACCTGCATACCGTAGCGATTTTAAAGCATTTGTACGGTATGTAAGTCCGCCAACCCGCACTAGGCCAGCGTGGTGGACTATATGGCCTAACCACTCTCAATCGATTCTCTCGTTTGTAGAGTAGGCCCGTGCCCTGCAGTGGGACGTATATGGGCTGATATAGATAGATAGATAGATAGAATAGACGGCTGAGTGTGAGTGCAGATTTGAAAAGTCCATTATACATTCGGGCTAGACGGGGCTGACTAATTTAATAGGGTCTGTTGCTACTCTCTACTTAAATTAGCTGGATCGTTTAGTATGACATAGAGTAAAATTGCAACAGATCCTCCATTTGTTTAATTTTGTAATTTTTATGAATTAATTATTGGAGTTATACTTCTTTTGAGACGTTTGGAAATTATTGATAAATTATACCGATATTCTAAATTCACAGTTAGGATTGAATACGTTGGCGGTCGTTTTGAACTTATTAGTTGGTGACTGATCTCAAAATCCTGAAAAAATTATATAAACAAAAAGAAAGACGAAGATTATAGAAAATACTGTATACTTATACGAGTATTATATATTATCTTATTATGTCGAAGATTAAATCCTATTCATTAAAATCTATTTTTGGTACCGCTTTTTCAAAACCTTTGTTTATCTCATTCTCTCGTAGACTTTGCAGTTTAATTGCACACACACACACACACTTTTTAGTATAAAGTACTTTTTTTCAATATCTAATTTATAACTCAATGTTAATGAGACATTTTTATTTTGTAAAATAAACATTTAATTTTACATTTTTTGCACTTAAATAATTTGTTTTAAAATCATTAAAGAAATTTAAATTTACTTGTTCAAACATATCGCCCACCAATTCGTTTACCACACTTTAATGCATAGATCATATTCATTTATAGATTCACGAGAGGAAAGTGCCAGCAGAGTGTAGTTTAATTTGACGTCACGTGGAATGCACCTTGCAAACTTGGTGGCACTGAGACAAGCTATATCCGTCACGGAAATATCTCCAAGTCTCTTGCGGTTGCTCGATCTATTTCCCGATTTACTCGACGTGAAACTAGTAATCGAAATACGAATCGGTATGGTACGCCTATGCAATTAATATATACTTAAATAATATAATGAAGCGCATGGGTCAATATCTATTATTTATTAATTTAATGATATTAAGATTTTATACATATACTTCCTCTTTTTATAAAAATCGTAATATCAACTTAATTCGATGTTTTAGTTGGAATAAAACTTTTTGATATATAATTTTACAGCAGCTGTATATTTACTTTTAACGCAAGCTGAATATCTGAAAATTACTCCGTCTGTAACAAATCATATTTTGAGTTGGCCAAATTGATCACAAGCCCTTACGGCTCATAGCCCTTGCGTCGCTGCTATTTGATGGATGAGGCGACAAACACACGATTTGTAATCAAGTAATTTAAATACATAATATGAAATTATTATGACATAATTCCATATTCAAAAAGCCGATTTGTCACTCAATTATAAAAATTGCGCTACCGGGCTCGATATAATAAAAACAGACACGCATTAATCCCTTTCGATTTGCAATAGGGTACATTGAAAACGAGGTTTGTAACAGTGCGATTATGGTTTACAATTTCAAAAGGGGGATTTGAAACATTGATCGGCATCAATGGGTTCGCTATGTGTACGCTTGTAAAATTACTCACCAAGTGTTGTAGCCTGTGTTGTTGTACGCAACAACAAAACTGGCGATCGGCCAACATCCGAAAGGAAGTACTTGTTTCGTTTGCCACACCCCGGCGGGATTAATCAACCTCCGGTTATTGCTTTATGCGTTTTTAATTCAACAAGACAAATGTTGAACTGTCTTACATTTAATAGTAGTGGTTATTAAACATTATTATACATACAAATATATATATACATACATATTAGACAATGTCGGCTATTTATAAATACTAGGGTAAGACCTATATCAGAAAATAATTAATGATATGAGGCCGCTCGAAAAATATTAAGAAATCCTCTCTAAAAGATGCATAAATAGCGCAATGTAAGATTAGAATACGGTAAGGCAGCAGGCGAATATACCTTTATTATTAAAATAATTATACGTTATACGGTAATGTGTCTGCTGCACTAATGGAAATGCAGGCGTATCCAATTATAGGCCGGGAATCAGGAGAGCTGATTATGTCAGAGTTGGTTACCTGTGCCAGTCGACAATCCTAATAGATGCAATTAACCGAATGAACAATAATAAACTCCGACAACCGGATACATTTGCTTGAATCAGTTTGGCAGGTTTGGCACCGAATATATGGAGATACTGATATAGAAATATTCTACTAAAAGGATTAATATCACATAAAAAAACACGTATAAAAGGAACCTCTATATCCAAAAAAACGAATATTGAGTGTTACTAAAATAAACTTTCTGCACTTAGCTGTTGCCCTCAATTTTTAAACAAGTAATATAACATATATTTAACTCGGGCGATATCATGTCTCTATATCATAAATATTAATCTGTCACTATCATCATCAGTCACAGAGCCCGAAGATCTCCACAGCGCCTGTTGAAAGCAGCCTTCGAAGATATTTAGGATATTTTAGAATTTAGATCATAATATTTAGTTATATCAGGTTTATTGTTTTATCTTTCAATTTTTTGTCGGTTTCATTTAACATTCAATCTATTTCAACGTGATGTGAAAGGGAACAAACATCTTAACTTTGAAACTTATATGACCTAAGTAATAATAATTACTATGGTACTTTAAATAAAACCATTATATTCAAATGTGTGCAAGCAGAGCGGGTTAATTTTTTTTATTATTCACTGCACGCGAGCACAACTTTCAAACAAATCGAATCAGTTACTGAGGGGTGTTCCGTTTATAATGCAATAGTTACTCGTCTAACCTGCGTGAATGCGATTTAATCCTTCATGTGCGTTGGGAATTTTACTTTATCGGAGCTATCTTTTATCATCGTTCAAATGTTTATTGGAATGGCTGTTTCTTGAAAATTATCGGGGATAGGACTATATTTTTTTTTACTGTGCCTTCATAGTTTAATTTATTTGGGTTGCTGGTTTATCGTCTAGTTCTGGGACCCCCTGTGTATACTTATATATTATATTGTGATGACTGGCGAGAATTGAATTACTCGCAACAGATTTTATTAATTATGGTGTAATGAGGAGAAATTTAATGCACCCAACCGTCACGCTCAAAGCCCTGACTTCAAATTACGATTCATTTTTGTGTCGTTTGTATCAAAATACTGAAAGACTTTTCGGCCCCATAACCATTCAGACCCGAAACAGATACTTCTGAATCACACAATTTGTCCCGACACGGATTTTGAACCCGCGGCCTGTCGATTCACAACCAGTGTCTAACAAAATACGCTTCAAGAACTGTACAGTGTATATACAAAGGGAAACAATTTAATTTGTTCTGCGTGATTTCTTCAACCCCGAGTCACGCGCTTATAGACCTACTTTTGCTACATTGAACAGGCCTTGCACATGACTTATTGTATACTTCGAGTCAATTTCCTATAGCAGTAAAGAAATATAGAAACATACAAAATGTTTGCAGATATTTCCGATTTTATTTTCAAAGTATTTATGAACTTCATTTTGTGAATAAGCAAAGCACATTTCTGCTTTTATTTTCAGTTGTTCGTTTAACAGTTCCATAAATTTTATAAAGGAACTACGGAAAATTATATTACTATTATATTATACCTACTACTTATTTATTACTTTTATCTACACATACCCTCGAACTTTTAACGCTGAAGGGTAGATGTGGCACTAGTATATGCATATCGTCGAGCTTTTGTTTTAGTCCCAAACATGTGGCAGAGGGGGAATCCATCGCCATACCTTGCACAAATTATAGCCGCGAGCAACGTGTGTCAGACTACATTTTTGAATAAAAAAAACCCTTCAAACTGAAAAACTAATACAAAACTTTCATTTAATTACATGATTTTTATTAACCACATTAGGCCAATATTTAGCAAAGGAGTAAGATTTCTCTTATATCTGGAGTAAAATTCGGCATTGTGCAGTTTTGCAATTTATGTAATTATATTATCCATAAAATCTGTAATGTAACATTGTTAGACTTGGTTTTTTACGCGTAGCAACACTCACTTGACTTTTAATAAGTGTTTGGATGGTACGGTGATCGAAGAACCACGTCATGTGTATCTTAGTATTTTTTTGCAGATTTTGTGCAGTATTTTCCCTACACACCCAACCAAGAATAAAGTTTATTTATCAGTCGGCAGACGTTGAATCAATGTCAAAAGAACTTGACAAGTTTGTTTGGCAGACAGATTTTATAACACGAACTCTTGAGAAAGCTTTATGTTTATTTCAACAAAGAATTGAGAGATTGCGAGACATTTATGTTCCACTAAAATTTGACATTGAAATAAAAATCCTCCATGGCACAGCAGTCCTTTAATAAAAATGATAGAGAAAAAATGAAATTTCACAAAATACATTCGAAAAACATTCGAACGATCAAGACTCTTTTATAATTTTACATAATTGGGATACGTTGCTGGAAAAGAAAACGTTCCACGGATACATTGAAAGCAAAACAAATACTTCTCATAAAGCCATCTGCTAAACTAGCTGACAGTTTTCCGTAATTGATAAATAAATTAAAATAATTTGTTCAAGTCTGCAATGTTATTCTATGCCAGCGGCCGTATCTATTGTCATCCGTACAGTAAAATATTCGGGCGAGGAGTGGGCGTCCTATTTCCAGTCTCAAATTAGCGACAACAAATTATTCAAATCGAGTGTTTCATTGCACACAACTTCAAATATCAAAGATTTTTAGTTTCCAAATCTATTTTGTTGTTATAGAGTCTTCTATCGACTTCTTTTTGATTTACATCTTTTTTATTTCTTTACTATCAGAATATATTATGTAGGTACAGATTTATCCATCGGTTATGTCGTAAATCTGGTCTATGATTTCACCACACACGATTAAGGGCGTCATTTGTGATTTCGATTTTATTGCATTCCGATAGTTACCAGCACGAGGCAAATATCCGCGGGCGTTACAGTTTTAGGTAAATATGTCTGATGAAACCGTGCATATACTCGTATTGCCAGCCAGTAAAACATACTAATTGATGTGGTGATGATTTTAAATAATGCAAAAAGACAATATAAAAATGTGTTACATAAAATTCCTTCTGAGTTTTTACTACCTATTCTATAATATACCTCACAGGACTAGTTCGCGACTCTTATTATGATTTATTATCAGTTCAATGTTTTAATGGATTTAACGGACCGGCAAGCAGGCAGCTGAGTGCTATCTAGATAAAATATATGTTAATATAATTTGCTGAAGGATTTTTCTTGTAAATCTGGACTTGAATAGGAGTCCATCCTGATCGCAATCAATGCGACTAAAAATGCCTCCATATTAAAAAAAAGGTATTCAATGTGTGGACACATTGAGTGAATATTTCCAACGTAATAGAGTTCACTGCATATTACTATTATTACAATTTAAAGACTCCAAAAGAAAGATGCCATAAGACATTGACTTATATTCTACCGATAGACGAGACGCGTCATAGAAATAAATTGCCCCCGTATTTTAAAAGCACACTGCAATATAACATCACTTACCTGGTGTTTTATTAAAATACTGAAACCTCAGAAGATTTGCGTTCGGTTTGACGGCGAAACATCAAAGTAAATTACTTTTAAACGTATGCGATAAGGCGTACGGCACTGTCACTGTCACGATGCAAACTGATTCATGTGCGGTGCATGCACCGCAAGAAGGTGGGAAACATTTTGTGTACTGAATGTCTTGTCTCGTATCTAGTGTTACATTGATATCGATGCCTTAAGATAACAAAATCGTCGGCAGAAACTCGCCAGTGCATTGCCTTGTAGACGGAATCTACGTTTAAAAATTAATACGGCAGATACTTTCCGCTGCCAAGCGGCGGCCCTAAATACGCTGGGCTTTAATAATCTATTACCAGTACACATTTGATACATATCGGCAATCGTAAATTTTATGCGCCAATAAAACTACGGGCAAATTGAATTGAGTTAAGGATAATTTCTTAATGCTAAATATGTTTTAAAGCGATGCCCGGATATTGGGAGCTGTCGGTTTACGAGATCAGTGAGTAATATTTATACACTAACTGTTTATGATTTGTTATATTTTGTATAGTTATTTGAAAGTAATTACTGGTGTGATGCATTATCAAGAAAGTTACGTCTAGTGTTTATAACGAGCTAATTCTTGGCGCATAAATGTAACTGTCCGGAAATGACTGTACTAATAAGTCTTCTATAAGGATCGAATTATTATATTATTAGAATAACGGGCCCAGTACACCTTGTCCTCGTCCGTGACATTGATATTTATAAATACAGCAAAGAGGTCATACACGCCCACCAATAAACACAATATTTTTATTTATAAATGTAAATATTCCCCATGACATGGACATATTACGTAACGTATTTTAATAAAAACATATGTTAAAATTTAAATCATTTATAGGTCTGAAAATTTTAGTAATCACCAACAAACACGCTTACTAATAAAAATACTATTTTTATTTATAAAGATAGATCGCATTTTTCCTCCTCGATCAATGAAATCCGCTCTTAAAGTCAGGAGATAATAAACACAGCTGCGTGAAGTTTATCGCATACGAGAAACATGTGTTCACACCGTCGCCTCTTTAAACCGAGACTGTGTAACCTCTGGACAACCGCAGCCGCGGCGCACATTAACACGCAAGTGGGAGCCGTTGACATTTTATGTGCGAAATGAAAACATCTTTGCACAATATTTTCTACCCAACGAAATATTTGTTGTCCTAGCACTTGGTAGCAACGGAGGGGCTTGTTTTTGTGCAGGTCAAAGCTTTTTTATGGCTACGTTTTTCATGGCAACAATTTTACTTTAAAATTACCAAAAATTAATTCATACTGAATTCATGTAAAGGAAACAAAGCGATAAATACAATTAATATTATCCAAACATGTTGCACTCCCAAACTGACACATAGTTTATAGCCCCAGGAACCAATCGACATACTTTTATCTATAAAACAATGAATTCTCGGGAAAGTTCCGACTTCGCGTATACTATTAAAAAACGCATTCACACTTCGTATTTTCAAAATAAACTATTAGCGACATTTAAGTCGCGATCAATCAGAAATATTTAAGGCATATGGCGCACGTGTTTGTTGCCAAAGCATTTGAAGATGGCGCAAAAATGGCTGGATACGTTAAGCAACAGCTGTCAGAAATAGGCCACGGTCGCTTAGAGGCGTGGGCCTCTAAACACGCGAGCTATGCTAACGGACCACTAGTCAACAAGCTGTAATGTTTCGAATGCCGATGTAGATGCATATCGCTGTGTATGGGTAATATTATTGTACACTGAAGTCCTGGACTTTTAATGCTAGCTATTGGACAGCCTCGTTATACTATAATTGTTGAAAAATTGTTAAGTTCATTTGTATGAGAAATTTTCCATGTAATTTATGCATATTACTATTTATTATTTTGTAAATTATGTTATAGCTGCAAGAAAATTCGCTGCATTGTAAATAAAAGTTAAATTATTGTTTAGTTTATGTGGCTCGTAATATATAATATAAATATCCATTATTTGATTACTGCTATAGTTTGATATAACAAAATTATCGGTTAATTATATTTATGTTGTTTCGAATATTTTGTACAGCGTATTTAATGCCCATTATTAAGAAATTTATAATATCATTCGCATATTCAGGGTATTTGTTTTTAATAATTGGATATTTCCGAACGCATCTCTACTGGCCGCACATTGAAGTTTTAAATATCCACAAAGAGCACATGTCTGTAGGTCGTCGCGTAATTTTGTCAGCGAAGATTACACCTAATCGAGATAATTACATTATTCATTAAATTACAAGTCATCTATCACATACTGGCGTGTGGCAAAATTTGGAACTACAAACACGTATGTACATACGTACATAAACTCACGCCTTTTCCCAGATGGGGTAGGCAGAGGCGCCACCAGGACACCCACATTTCGCCTTGCATGTTTTGTGCCACGATGTGATAGGGGCCGAGCCTATCACCGTATCGGGCACAAATTCCTGACTCAGGGCTGATAATGAATAGAAAACACCAATATCACTGCCCGACCCGGGATACAAACCCGAGACCTCAGTTTTGTAACCGTACTGTAATACAACTACGCCACCAAAGCAGTAAAAATAATAATTTACCTACCCTAAAATTCTTAAAAGTAAGTATTCCGTATGACATATTAATATTTTACAGTTTTTATGACAGTCGTTGCCCTAACCAATCATTCATTTAAAATGTATTGTGAAACGTAATGAAAGAGTCAGTAATCAGCCGTTTGTTCGCCCTCGCAATTAAATACAATTTCCACTACTTAAAATACCTTTTGATGTGAATAAATAATGCACAGTGAATATTTTTCACAATGTCACTTATGTGGCGAGACATGCACGGGGATTGAGCGTGGAATATTACCGCAAATCTCAATATAAATACGATAATTTGCTGAAAATGTTTAAACAACGCCTGTTGTGGTGGATTTCACTCTACGTGCTTTTAAATATATTGTATTTGAATGATGAGTTGAAAGCACAAAAGCTGAGTTATTTAATATTTCATGTGGGCCTATAACACGTCATATTATATGACGGTCTAACCGAAGGTATCGGGTTAGAAACACATTGACTTTTAGAAGTTACTACTGTATTAAGTATAAGTTAATTATCGGATGCTAAAAAAAAAACGAGAAAGAATCAGTACGCCTAAGATTTTTCTACAAGAATTAAAATTAAAAAGATATGTGAAATTCAACTGCATTAGAACAATGTGGTTGTCTAAAAGCCCTACCCCTGGTTGAATTCTTTTGTCATTAAATTCAAGGCAAATTATTTCTTAATAATCATTCTAAAACATGAACAGATAAATCATGTTACGCAGATATCCGATTTACATAATCATGAGATAAAGCTAAGAAGAAAAATATAATATGTACCAAACAGTAAAAACGAGAAGTGGTAATTGTAATTGTCTTTTCAGAATTCACGACACTTTTGTCTCACTAAGTGCAGCCAAGAAACTTAAGCAGCGGTTCATTTTGCAATACATTTAAATTTGTAATGAACGTTAAGAATTCACAGTGCAATGACGCTATGTGTATATCGTAGTGTCGTATGTTAAAAGCATTCAGTATGTTATGCTTCAGCGGCAATTGTCGTGCGGATGATTTTTTTACAAAACACAATAAGTGTCACCGACACGGTGATCGTGGGTTCTCGTCTCAGGACACACCATTAACTGTTCAAGTGTTATTACCACGCACAGTAACGGTGAAGGATACCATCGTGACGAAACTTGCATACTATAGTTTGCAAGAGTTTCTAACGCACTAAGCCAGCGTGGTGAATTAAGTGAGGTGGGACGTATAGGCGTTGGATTTAAATGATTATTTTAAATATGAATCCGTGGCTGCGACCCCCTTAATGAAAGTGAGGTAGCCGGGTAATGCGGGACTAAATAAACGTAAAAATTGGGTCTCATTGAAATAAAACTATTTTTTACTGATTTGATTTGGTTTAATTTTTTCATTTTTTCACTTCCCGACGTTTCGATTGCTTTCCAGCTTTCGTGGTTACGGGGTGGACTGAGATATTAGTCATCCGCTCAGTGACTATTGGTTCTCTCTCGATTGCTGGTGGCAATGTCTACCGAGTAGTGACGACAGAACAATGCATGCGCAACTATTCTTTAAAAACCAAATACAGTAAAAATATGCAGTATGATTACAATTAGGTATGCTTGTATTTATTATTTATGTACCTGCATCGTTTGATGAATATGTTTTATTGGACGACTTTCAATAGAAGTTTGTTTTCAACTATTTATTTTATATTGAAATAATTAATAATCTTATTCCATGCCAAGTATTTATTAATAAACTCAGATCAAGCACAGTAGGTTGCTCATACAAGATAACGAATGTTTCAATGAAGCATGAAGAGGCATCCAGGTAAACTGACACAACGGCAGAGATTATTACTAGATGCCGCTTCACAGCGCAAATTAGTTAGCGTGTTGGAATAATTGGCGTTAACTTTTGCAGAATAGTTATTAAAACAGAAGGATAGTTGTTATTCATATTTAAAATGCTTTGGTAATTTAAAGGATCTGATAAAAGAACGAGTAATACGACCAGGTTTTAAAATTGTCTACCCAAAGAACGGGCTAAAAATTAAATAACTAATTACAACACCATATTATTTGAAATAAAACTATTTATTACGGATTTTATTGCGATTTGGTTTCATTTTTACATTTTTTAACTTGCCGACGTTTCGATTACTTTACAGCTTTCGTGGTCACGGGACAGACTGACACGACAACCCGGACACGAAAGCTGTAAAGTAATCGAAACGTCGGGAGGTTAAAACATGTAAAAATGAAACCAAATCGCGATAAAATCCGTAGTAAATAGTTTTATTTCAATGTGTAACATTCGCGTAAATCTAAGAAACCATTATGCAAACCATGTTATTTTTTTACCGCAGTGTTCTACATTATCTTAGTTATTCTAATAACGACAAGGAATTTTCGCTTTTTAACTTATATGTAATGTTTTATTGCATTTATACTGTAAGTACATTATGTTCAATAGCATATTTTTTATAGAAAGTTTGTATTTTTTTTACAAAAATCCTATCTACGTATACATTTTTAAATAATCAGACTTCATCGAGTCACTTACATTCTGTCAAGAAAGTATCGGGAATTGGTGATTTGTTTACAGTTATAAATATTATTTTTTTGATTTTTTTGTTGTTACATTGATATTGTTTTTCATTTTGATGCGAAGTTTCAGTTCCATCTGATAATTATATTAAATATAGTGCTATTTTTTGTTACATCATATCTAAGTAGTGTGTATTGCGAATTTCATAATGTAAAATAACATCGAACAAAGAGTTTGTCTTAAATTTTGCTTTGCCCATGAAATTTCGTGTTTGGAGTCACTGGAAATGATACAGAAGGCTTACAGTGAATCGACTTTATTAAAATCACATGCTTATGAGTAGTACAGAGCATTCAAAAGCGATCAAGATGTGATAGAAGATTTGTCTCACTTTGGTAGGCCATCCACGTCTTAACATCACAAAAGAGATGGAAATAGTGACTGAAAATCCTTATTCAAGTTTGAGAGAGATAGCCGCCGAACTTTCTGCGTCCCACGAGCCGATCCGTACCATTTTAAATAAACACTTGGGTATGAAACATGCGGCCGCCCGGCTAGACCCAAAAGGCCTGAAATTTTCTCCAAAAACTCAACCGCATAAGACTCGATGAGGACATGCTAGAACGAGTCAATTTCGACCTAACATTTATGAAACGCATTGTTACTGGTGACGAGACATAGGTTTAAGAGTTTGACAGGCAAACTAGTCAACAAGCTTCGAAATGGCGCCTACCAACTAAACCAAAACCGAAAAAGCCACGCCAAATTCGATCAAAAGTCATTCATGTTTTCTTTGACTGTCGCGTCGTTGTGCACTCGGAATTCTTGTCGAAAGGTTAAACAGTAAATAAAGAATATTATTTGTGCGTTATGCGGCGTTTAAGAGAGCAAATTCGACAAAAAAACGGCCATATCTGTCGAAAGCAAGTTTTTGTATTTTGCATCACGATAATGCGCCTTCGCACAAGGCCATCATTGTGAACGAATTTTTGACCAAAAATTCAACAAATTCCATCAAGCAACTATCGCATTCACCAGTTAAGGCTCCAGTTGACTTCTTTCTTTATTTTAAACTCAAATGACCACTCCGAGGAACCCGTTTTCATTCGGTGGAAGACATAGAGGAGAATTCGCGGCGAGAACTGAACTCTATTCCGGAAGAAGCACTTAAATTTTTTTTTGATCGTTAGATTAATCGTAGGCGTAAGTGTATCATTTCTAAAGGAGCATACTTTGAAGGTGATCAAATAAATTTGGATGAATAACTAACATTTTGTGCATTAATGATCTTTTCCCAGTACTTTCTTGACAGAGTAGTATTAGTAAGATATCCTCAATTTAATGCCGTGCTCGATGCTTCGTAGGCATGGTTAGACTACAATATGTCAAAGCGTCACGTTCCCGATCTACTTTATATATTTCAGCTCTTTGACCACATATCTTATTATATTATCACATTTACGTACAATGGTTCAATAGCTAAAGGCTTACGGAGCTGAAATGCTTACACTATCTCTTCCACTAACTGGCTTTCGTTCCATTGTCTCGAACTTAACACTCTGATAACCTACACGGCGTATCACATATTATGTGGTTGAAAGCGTTCTATGTAAAATGTTTTCATTGTTTGATAGAGCGCCCTCTTAAGCTCCAATTGCATTTAAAAATAAAACAATACTGGCAACAGCGTCCTACTAATAATTTGATCCGTGGTGCTTTACAGCTGGCTTATTTGGCTGTGAAAATCTTTATCCGAGGTTATTTACCTCTTTAGTTCATTGCTTTGCCACCCGCTTTGCTACGGAGGGAAGTGGAAAGAAAAATTCTTAATGAGGACATTCGTCCAGCCTCTGGATGTCGACCGTTTCCAAGAAGTTACCGTGGAAATCCTTGCAAGAAAGGGATGCTTAACAGATGATTACCTGTGACTGAAATACTCTATTACTTTAGATAAGTTTATGCTGTAGAATGTACTCTTTTTTTGTAACATTTGTTCTAGATAAAATATACACAGTGAAATTATTAGTTTACACGAAAAACATCCATTTCGGTCCAGCAAAAGGGAGCATTAGGTTTCTCAAGACAGTATCTTACAGTAAATAATGGAGTTAAGCTATTTGAATTTCGGGGCAGGTAAAGATGACGAACTATAAATGGTATTAACTCAATAAACTGTTTCAATTCTTTGTAATTTCAGTTTCCCTCGGCACACTTTTAACGTCGATCTGAACATCGACATGGAAATGCTCATGAATATCTGACAGTATGCCTATCACAAATTATGTCGCAGCAGGAAACCTAACACAATTGACATCAATTTCTCGGTAATCCACAAACAATAAAATTTCATAGAATCCACATAGTACTTATAAATTGTAGTAATTTCATAGTCCGCAACGTGCGGCCTCGTCCCCGTTACCTGCGCGTCGCCAACCTGCAGATCACCTTGGAAATTGCAAAGCGCTATTAACTTGCCATGTAAATATGTTGAGTGTATTGGCATTATTTTTTCATGAGTTCATGTCGCCGATGTTGCATATTTAAGTAGAAAAATGTATGGGAATAATATCAACCTGACGACCTACTTAAGGCTGCAGGAAGTAGGTGGATGCATGCCGCTTTCAACAGGTGGATGTGGGGATTCTTGGGAGAGGCCTATGTTCGGCAGTGGACTTACTGTGGCTGAACAGAGAGAGAGAGAGAGAGAGAGAGAGAGACAAAATATCAACCCATTTACGTGCTGTTGGGACCGGTGTCCTGTATATTTGGTTTAGACCCTAGGCTACATCCATTGGTTTCCTCTATAGATGTAATTTCCTCTTTTTCCTTCTCTTAAATCCATCCTATGGTTGTCTGTAAGACATTGCCTAGAGCGATAAGACCGCCACTTGTACTTTTATTATTTTTGTAATTTCTGTTTATTGTGTTTCATTGTTGTGTACAATAAAGACTTAATAAAATAAAAAATAATAGCGACAAGAAATTTATCGTGTCTAATATCCGCAAGCCAAGATGCACATCTCAGTGTAGTGTCAATAGTCAATATTGAGTGATTGTCGGTTGTATTTTATTTTTTTGCGTCCACAGCTCTTAGGATTTCGCTTGAGGTCGTTTGTGCATGTCTTTAAAAACAAAATATATGCTTCGGTAATATAAACAATCAGGCCAAGCCTTAACATAGCGGGACCTCGGTCCCAATGTCAGTTCAGTTCAGTTCTTGTTTGGCTTTTTCGACCCCAATGTCGAATAAAAATGCGCTTGCTTATTATAGTCAGGGTAAGCGAGTCAATAGTTTAACAATTGACGCCCAAGATCGGGCGAAGTAGAACGTAATATGCAGACCTTGGTACTGATTGGGGTAACGTTAGAAAGAGCCAACAAACAAAGCCTACATGATGTCACAAAGAAAGTGAAAACTCATATACTCGTGCCAAAATAAAAGTTGAAAGAACCAGTTGAAGGACGTCTCTTAGTGCAATGTGTAGGGAAACCCCAGCTGCTGCGAGACGCTGGCTGAAATCGGAAACGATATTTTGGCACACCATGTAGATTTGTTTAGTATGGGATTCCCTGCCAACACTCTCATATTAATAACACTAGTAGTTTTCGAGTGCTTCTAACAAATTTTTATATATCATGCAATGTATGTATGCATTTATGTTCGGATGGAATCGTGTTAACTCAATTATGAAGCAGATATCTTTAACCAATTGAGCGGAAATTTTGTACACACGTTTCGTTTGGATGACAATGCATGGTAAGCTGTGTGACGTCATTGTAAATTCAATATGGTGGAACACTCAAGATAGCGGGCTAGTTATTTTTAACCACCGAGGTAAAGATGATTTACTTTTAGCAATACGCATTTATTAATTCGTCCGATACCTCACTGACAAGTTAAATAATGTAATTCTTTACGTCTTTTTCTTAATTAGGATCTTGATTGAGTTCCCGATGTTTGCTCACAAATTCCTATATCGCGACTAACTGTTTATAATTTCAGATGGTAACCGATGTGATTTTCATATGATGCCTGAAAGAGTGGGCACAGTAGTAATTAGTGATGGAAACACCTTTTAGCCATATATGTTTTGGTATACTTCAAATAAAGCTTCAATTTTAGATAAAAAACAGCGGGAGCTTATTCAAGGTCCTAATAAAATGAGCAAAAAGGAGTACTCGTCACAGATGAGCCGGCAATTATTGATTAACTGCCGATGAAATAAGAATTTATATCTAGACTTTTGGATTGTGACACTCGACACCTTATAGTCTCATACCTATGTATCATACGCAAAGCCGGTTTTAACCTCTGTGAAGCATGTGAGGTCTAATAGACCCCAGTCACACAAAAATGTTTGAAGCTCTTTAAAAATTAGCGCGGCGTTTTCGATGCTTTGAGTAGCTGAAGTTGCAACGTTGCCACACCGCTTAGTAACACTAATTAAGCAATATCGTCGCTGAGGCAGCAAACAAACTTGCGAAAAGAGCGTTTGAGTCTCACAAACCCCATGTGGTTCAGGACGTCGTCAAAGTTTTCTTGCAAAATGCAATATTTCTAGAATATTATTACTTATATGAGAATCGTTTAATTATTGTTTTATTGTCAAAAGTTAGGCCAAGGAAGAGTCCACGTTATAGTTTGTAAAAATACTACGTTTCTAAAATACTTAAAATGTTAATAATTTTACTTGGTTTTGTTTTAATATAACACATAAATAGTAAAGAGATAGTGTCCCTACTTATATTATAAGTGCGAAAGTGTCAAACTATGTTCTGTTTTTATGCTAAAATGGCTAAACCGATTATGAAGAAATATAACATAGAGATATATTGGACCCTGGAGGCGAACGTAGGTTACTTTTATCTCGAAAAAAATAGTGTTCCCGTGGGATAAGTCAGAAATTTAATTTAAATATACATATTTTCGCTTTCAAATTCGAATGGGTTACCCGGGGCAGGAGAGGACAAATTGCATGATTTTCATCATATAACAGAATGAGATGGGACAGAACGGAATACAACTAGACGGAACGGGAAAAGCTTTATAGTCGACTGCGGTCACATTGAGTTTCAACCTAAAACAGTTGTTGATGTGGACGAGACTTCTGAATTTTAACTCTCTCCACCCGGGCAAAGCCGGATCAAACCGCGAGTATTAAAATAAATCAATTTTGTAATCAGTATTAACACATTCCTTGCCAGATACTTCTTGGGTACTAAAAAACCCTACATGGTTTTGGTGTAACTTTTATGCACGTGGTTCACGGTTAAAGTTATGACGTATGAGAAGGCTTATGTGAGGATCGAAAGCAAAGTGCACACACGAGGTCACTTATACCGGGCCGCGAGATACATGTATTTCCACTTGCCCATCTACGCAGTTTCACTCAACCTGTTAGTTTAAAATAGAGGTTCCCCAACTTTATTACACATTTCTTTATAGATGGTATGGCCAACCTTTAGGTAAGCGCTAGACAAACTTGAGGATGTCGACTATAAAGACCGTTGTTAATAACTTGTTGTAAAATATATACAATTATTTTCTAGGTTATCATTATAAACTGTGACAATAATCACAATAGATTTTTATTGCAATGTAGTCGTACTTGCCCGTACCTTATTTTTATATGCAACTTCTTCTGTATGAATGTTCGGGTGGCATTTTGCAACTCAATTTTGAAGCAGATATACAATTGAGCTGAAATGTTGTATACACGTTTAGTCTGAATGTTATTAAATTTATTTTATTTGTTCCACCAACAGCGGTACATATTAATATGTATATGTGCCAATTATTTGTGTACACATAATTTACAAAATACAGAAAATTTATTTAAAAAAAGTAAACATAAAAATCACGTTAATGCTACTGAAATGAACCTTAAATAAAAACAACAAAGTACTTATATCATAATATATCAGTATTAAATAATAAATCATTCTTTAAAATAATAAATAAAAACAATCCTCTTGCACCATTTAAAAATTATTTAATTAAATACCGTTATAGTGCAATAGATTTTAACAAGCGTTGACCGCTTTGCTCCTGTTGAACTAGATAGTGAGAAAACTTCTTTTGTGTTTAAGGTAATATCAATTAATTACACAACCATTCCCGGTTCGTTTTATTTACTACGTCACTTTATTGTTAAAACCGAGTATTGGAACCTTATTACTTAAAGTGTACGAAACAAAATTTAATTAAGTACTGACTAATAGTTTATCTTAAACTGCGTTGAATTTCTGTCTAAAGCCCTGGTCTGACGAACGGTACCTGCGGCACTGCGGCAAGCAACGCAGTTCAAGTAACTAATAGTCCAAGATCCCAGGGCCCCCAGACGTTACTTATTTTCTCATAAAAAATATAAATGGGATAAAGTAGTGTTAGTACGTACTTTGAGTGTGTGCATACCTGCTAGCTTGGGTCGACGGCCAATTCATAGGAACCAGGTGCTAAAGGTAGATAAATACAGTACTGATTTTTCTTAAATTCTCAGTGCTGATTTTTACATATGTTTTAGATAATTTTGTTAAAAATTAATAATCATTATTGCCAGACACTTTCCATCGGCGCTTACCCTTACCAGACGCTTTAAAGCTTCAAAAAAAATAACATATTTTTACTTATAATCTCACTCTTAATTTTTATATATGATACTTAGGGAACTATTTGAACACCCCTGGTCAGCAGCCAGACCAATTGGAGGGGTCAAACATCCCCCCAGACACACATAAAGTGTCGCTATGTGTATGAGCGCAAGTCATTATTTGTACGCTTGAGTGTGAGAGAGATATCTATGTGCCGTTAGAGAAGTAATAAAAATGATTAAGATTTAAGAAGAAAATTATCAGTGGTGTGTAATGCACTATTATCAGAATCAATATTGTAAACACAATGGAACAACGATACCTTCTAAAATTCTGCTCTATTCGATATTATCAAGAGAGATTAAAGAATCGTTACATACAAAATAGAATCGAACCTGAAGATTACAAGGTATTTTAAAGTGATCTGAGTTGAGAAAATTTTATAAATAATAAATATTAGTTTCTTTAACCTATGTTTTATATCTTATCATCGAGTAAAATTGAATACTACTATTTAAAAAAATCATGATTATTAAATCTTAAAATTACACAAAGCTATACATGTCTTTCTTCTTTCGGATTATTTGTAGTTTGAACATTTTACAATTCAGCGTGATCTTTACTGTCATCATCGTCTAAGTTTGATAAGTCATCATATAACATTTATAAAATTTGTAACATTTACGATTTATAAAATTTGTAACATTTTAAATAACATGTCATCTAACCTGTGAACGATTTTGATAAGTCACGAGTTTGATAAGTCATCATCAACATTTATAACATTTGTAACATTAACGATTTATAAAATTTGTAACATTTATAACATGTCATCTAACCTGTGAACGATTTATAACATTGTCTATGATAACCACTTTCATATAAATCAGCTGGCAAAACAATATTTTTGAATTTTAGGTCATGTTCCTTTCTATGTTTTAATATTGTTTGACACTTTTTCAACATTTCTTCCGTAAACAATATTAAATTCACATCGGAATTCTCACAAACCACACACTTTAATAATTCTGCCATTATATTTTTTACATACATACATAAACTCACGCCTTTATCCCCGAAGGGGTAGGCAGAAGCGCCACCAGGACACCCACATTTCGCCTTGTATGTTCCGTCCCACGATGTGATAGGTGGCGAGCCTATCGCCATATCGGGCACAAATTCCTGACTCCGGACTGATAATGAATAGAAAAATCCAATATGACTTTGCCCGACCCGGGACTCGAACCCGAGACCTCAGCTTTGCAACCGTACCGTAATACAACTACGCCACCGAGGCAGTATATTTTTTAGATTACTATAAATATTTTCTCTTTTATTTCAACACGTTGTAAATAAAATCACAGATGCACATAATCGAGTAGCACTGACTGCCTCGGTAGTACTGCAGTTTTGGAGGTATACAATGTATCTCACGAGATACATTGCCAAGTATCTGTACTTTCTCCCACATAAGCCAATGTATCTGAGAGGATACAATGCTCAAAATAACACTCAACAAATTACTAAAATAGAAATTATAATCGGAGTTATGGATATGAAATTATAAATTAAACAATAAAACCTTAAAAATAATATAACTACCATAAAAAAAAACTATTGAAGTCAGCTATGAAACATTAAAAAACAATTTCTATTAGGCAGAAGACAAAGTTTGCATAATGGTGTCTTAGATTTACGCGAATGTAACACATTAAAATAAAACTATTTTTACGGATTTTAATAAAAAAAATTAAAAAATTAAAAAATTAAACCAAATCGCTATAAAATCCGTAAAAATAGTTTTATTTCAAGAAGACAAAGTCTCAGGCCGCATTTTCAGCACATAACAGTAGTTTGTCCTTTAATGCATAGTTTGCACCTCCCCTTGCCGCTGAATATTGAGAAATGTCCAACCTGATCGTACCTGACACAAGGTGTGGGTCTTGGCATAACAGGAGCTTTAATTATTTTAGCTGGAGCAGCCCTGCCACGTCTAATCGCTCTAATGAAGTCTCCTTTTTGTGCATCAATATACTTTGAATTGTAAGAGCTTTTGGCGTATAGGCTTTGGGCGTGTAATTACAAGCCTTGGTCGTTTAGATCGGGACGACTACGCTTCAGGTGATGATAAGTTTTGTGTACACGGAGAGGCTACATTTGTTAACAAAACGGATGTCAATGGCTGTGTACCAATTGGTGATGGCTGTTGAATAATTGTGTGAAAAAGTGGAGAAAAGGTTACTTCTGCTTGAATAAATAATAATACAACCAACAGTCACATACATAGTCCTGACCCCACATTAAGATCAATTAAGTCTTGTGTCGCATGTATCAGAAACTACGAGAGACTTTTCGGTCTCACAAACACCCAGACCCGAGACAAATATTTGTGGGCCTCACAAACATTTGTCTCGGTGCGGGGATCGAACCCGCGGCCTCTCGTTTCACAACCGGCGTCTAACCAACTGCGCTACGGAGGCTGTCAATGGTGTCTGAGGTGTTGAACGGGCGTAATTTCTTCATCGGACAATAAATTAAGGTTTTCAAACGACGACGGTAACGAAGGCGGACTAGACGATAAATAGCTCTCCAACCTTGCTATAGAGACGGGGTGTATTTCGCTATCTGAATCTGAAGTCTCACTAAAATCAGATTTTCGGCCGGACTTAGGTACTTAGGCTAAACATTTTTTCGCTCGATATCCACGGAATTTCTACGGTATATAAGTCCGCCAAACCGCACTAGGCCAGCGTGGTGGACTATTATATGGCCTAACCACTCTCAATCGATTCTCTCGATTGTAGAGTAGGCCCGTGCCCTGCAGTGGGACGTATATGGGCTGATATAGATATGGATAGACCCACGGCTCAACCTTCGTTCCATGGTATTCTGCAAAGAAATTAAGCATTCACCACCAATACCAAGCATACACACAGACTTGTTATAGTAATATTCTTTGCGAAAATAGAAAATAGAGGCCCGTTAGTTACATTTCTAGCATTCTCATAAATATAATTAAAGCCACCCACTGAGCAAAAGTTTAGTACAATGAGCAAGATCATAAACGACGTATTTACAGCAATAAATCGCCACCCGTGCAAGCAGAGACACATGCAAAAACTATTTCATAACATTCCCTTAATATGGCAATGTGCACCATGAGATACCTAACATGCAACAAGTAATTCCATATTAACGTGGCGGTGTGCACCCAGAGATACATAACAGGTAACACCTAATTCTGTTGTAACTTGGCGGTGTGCACTCAGGGATACATAGCACGCAGTACCTAATTCTGTAATAACTTGGCAGTGTGCACCTTGAGATACATACACAAACAAGATTCGTTTTTTCATACAATAGTTAACATTTGGTTTGAAAATACAATTAATACACATGTTTACTTCGTAAGGAATATAAAAACAATCACACTCTATAAAATATATCCATGTAGAATTAAAAAAATACAATATTCTTACCTTCTTGCGTTGGATCGTGTCGATTCGACGAACAATTTTCGATTTAAAAATGTAACGGTACTACCAACATTATCTTGCTCAATAAATAATCATTCAACACACAAAATATAAATTGTTATGTGATGTTTCGTTTCATTCACTATATTTTTCAAACTAGGAATTTTTAAAGTTGACTGTATCTGACGAGATACATTGTCAAGAAAAGGGTTAAGCTTTAAAGCGTCTGGTAAGGGTAAGCGCCGATGGAAAGTGTCTGGCAATAATGATTATTAATTTTTAACAAAATTATCTAAAACATATGTAAAAATCAGCACTGAGAATTTAAGAAAAATCAGTACTGTATTTATCTACCTTTAGCACCTGGTACCTATGAATTGGCCGTCGACCCAAGCTAGCAGGTATGCACACACTCAAAGTACGTACTAACACTACTTTATCCCATTTATATTTTTTATGAGAAAATAAGTAACGTCTGGGGGCCCTGGGATCTTACTCTATAAGGAGGTTTCACAGATAGGTTTCACTCTGTGCGTAAATCCGTTGACCAATGGGAGAGCCGAAACTTGACAACAAATGTTATATTGACAATTTTGCATTGAAGTCTTCACGGGTCTCCATGACAACGGATAATAATTTTTTGAGTTCAAAATATATAGAATTTTATTAAAAAATTGTTTGTGCGTCATTCTAAACGAAGTCGGTAAAAAAGCACATAAGACCATTTTCTCAAATATTGATACGTGACATAATTAGTTTATATTTTCTCATGTAAATTCGCGTGTTATTAACTATATTATTTTATTTTTTTCTGCTAATAAACCTATTCTTTGATCAAGTTATATTTCACTGGACTTGTATAGATACCTACTCTTAAATTATCGCCAATTGTACTGTAATTTGATAAAAACAAATTGTATTATCATTATAAAAATAAATTATTTTGCTATAAATGATCACAAGCAAAACCTGGTTCAATACTGATGGACACTTTTTACAATAATCATTTTATTGTAATTTTTATCTTAATTCACAATACGGAGCTCAAATAATATACGTAGGTATAGGTAGGTAGTAGGTATATATCTACACAACCTCCAGCACAATAGAAGATGTTATAGATGTCAGCACATTAACTTGTTGAAATCCGCAGCTTTATCAAAAAGGAACTAAATAGTGGCATTTAAAAAAAAGAATTGTCTATTTGCCTCCATTACAAATTGAAAGACAATTAAATATTGAAAAATATTGGCTGGAGAAGCTAGATGTAAAGCAACACGGACTAATATTAACAAGGGACCTATGGTATAAGCTGCGAATTGGCTTTTTTATAATATGTACGGAAAAATTTAAGAAACATTGAGCGGAAAGTACTGAAATAATTCCTAAATTGATCCATTAGCCACACCCAATAGCAACACGAGATGCTATTTGCACAGTATTCGACTGTAATGTATTATTATAATACGCTCATCGGATGAACTAGTGATATTTTCGTAATTGCTCCGACCACCGTACACGAAGGTGGTAAACTCGTAAATGAATTAATATTACGCGTTTCAGGTTCAGCCTACTTAAATATGCTTTCGAGCAGGCTAGTATAATAGTTTTTGACGGCAGAAGCTGATTATTTCTTGCTGGTGGATATTGTAATTGGATTTAAAATTGTATTACATCAGATGCATTGCGGTTGCATTTTGATGCTTATATGAAAAAAAAAATGGTCACACTACCATCGGAGATTTTTTTCCTTTTATTATCATTTGTTAATGTGTTATTTCTATCTTGATATAAAACACAGGGGCTCCTGCTATTATTACTGTAAAATTATCGACAAATAAATCCATTCCGCAATGTCGCACGCGGCGGCGATTTGACGAGAATGACATCTGGCTGTGCGGTGTATTTTCATATAAGTCTGCGTCCAGCACCGCAAACCGCTGTCAGTTCTATCAAAGACCAAAATATCATCAATGAGTTGACCCTTCACCATTGCGGCTGGCTGACGCTTACCGCTCCAAAACAAAAGACAAATGATGACGTTTTTCATACAAAACCGAGTCTGACACCGCATTGCACGCAACGCATTGCCGCGCGTACCGTTCGGCAGACCAGGGCTTAAAGTTCCTGATATTTTTTTAATCGTTATTCAAATTTTTGTAATGATATGACACCGTTCGTGACGCAGTTGATTGGAAGCCGGCTGTAAAAAGAAGAGCCGCGGGTTTATTTGTTTTGATCACCGAACCAAATGTATGTGTGATCCACAGGTATTTGTTTGGTGTCTTGGTGTTTGTGAGGTCATAAAGTCTCTCGTAGCTTTTGATATCCACGACACAAGACTTCAATCTTAGTGTGGGATCAGAAATTATTATGTAGTAATCCGGCTTATACTCGTATACGTCCCACTAATAGGGGGGCACGGGCCTTCTCCACAATTGAGATGCGGGTAGGCAAAGTTCGCATACAATAGAAATTCTTGTACAAATCTTTAAAGTACACAGGGTTCCCCGCAATATTATTCGTTATCGTAAATGAATGTGATATTTTCGCGATGTATGGCGGTACTAACTGGCTGATGGTAAGCGATACGACCGTTCATGGACAGTGGCAAAACCAAACAAAACCATGAATTACTAGGCAATACTTAGCATTCCACTGCGCTCGCCATTCTGAGACATAAGATGTTAAGTCTCATTATGTCCAGTAATTACTTTGTTATAATGTCATTTAAACCGGAACACAGTGCATTTACACTGCTGTTTGGAGGGAGAAATGGACATTGCGGTGGTACCTAACCAAGCGGTCTCTCACATATGAGAGACCTACCACCAGAATACACATAACTATATACGTATAGAACTGAAAAGTCAGAGCCTGCTTCAGTAATAAATAAAACCTAAAAGAATAAACCCGAAAAGTATGAAACCAGTTAACTACAAGGAATGCCTTTAATGACACTCAATTAATCTGTCTGCATATTAAATCGAGTCATGGGCGGTCGCGATGACGCTGTAATTGAATGCAATGCGTCGATATGAAATGATTGATGAATCATGCCTTTGTGCCATTACGAGTTGTGGAATGTTGTAAAATAAAAATATGCAGTACAGTAGATCTTAAATTGTATATAATACTGAGAGCTTTTTACACGAAATTAATAACTTAGTACTAGCTGAAATCTTATTATATTGCAATAATTAATAATCTCGTGTAAAATATAAAAAAAAAACATGTAATAAAGAGCCTTTAAAATATAATATTTATAGTCGTCATTAATTGTTAACTCCATCTGCAATTACTGAAAGAAGACTAAGTAAAATCTTAAAATTTTATTAGTTCGCTTTACCTTCCATTATCATCTGATGACTGGCCCCATGTTTACTTGCCCGTAGTAATAATCATATAGAGCCCAACCAGTTGCGAGGCTAAGACCTCTAAGCCTTCGTCAATAAACAAGTTTATAGTAGAAGTCATAGTTTTAAGGTTTCCAGCTTAGTTGTAAGCGCACCGCCGCGCCGGTACAATCATTGCATTTGTATAATCTTAAGAGCGTTTTGTAATTATGCTGCTTGGTAACATAATATTATCGATACTCTTTCTGTATAACCCCATATGCGTCGCACAGCAGGGCATGGGCTTCCTCTGCAATCGAAAGTATGATCGAGAAGGGTTAAACTATATAGTCAACCACGCTGGCCTAGTGCAGGTTAGCGGACTTTACATACCATAGAAATTTTGGCAAATCGCTACGGTATGCAAGTATCCTCACGATGTTTTTCTTTACCGTTATTGTGTTATATTGAGTGGTGATTGATATTCTCACTAGATGCTAAGGTAGCAACGTTTAAGGGGCTCTAGCGTTCATCGTGAGATCCCGGAGTCCTTAATATATGCTGAAGGCGATCATCTATTTTTATGATTTCTAAAGACAACCTTACACCTGACACAAATAGAGGATTTAAACTCCCTTTGAATGTTGAACGGTTCATCCTGTCTTGAGAGGATCAAAGTATTTGTATAAGTAACAAACATTGCTCAAAACTTTCGCTCGCTTCCAAACTCGTTAATTATGGCAACGCTGTTGAGCATACGTATCTATCCATATTTAATTGTCAATCGGGGGGTTTGAATGGCCATTGAAATATTAGTTATTAAAGTAGTCCACGACGTCTGCATTGTTTGTGGCTCAACAACGGGTATTGTTTGAATAGTTTAAAATTGTTCAAATTGTTTTTACATTGGTAAAAATTGTTGAAGTGTTATATTCTTTTAATAGATTTTTATACTTAATAAGTATGTGCTGTACTATTCTATTCCATTCCATTCTATTCTTCCATAGCCGCCTGCTGCTCAACACGAGATTCCTTGACAAACGAGAGTTAAATGGATGGGGCATTGGCTGAATCCACCACGCTGGCCTTGTGCAGATTGGCCGGGATCGATGAAACGAAATTCATGACTACGTCCCAAAATTATTGTAAAATCTTTATAGGTACAGATTTATTCACAATGCATTCTTTTACCGTAAAAGTGCTTGGTAATTGACTACCATTAAACGTATAACTCGGACAAGTCAGAAGTGTGTCCTTATATTTGAATCCGTGACTACCAACTAGTCAGCAGTGTCCATTCTTCTAGTATTGGTAAAAGAGAGACACTCCAACCACGTTTAAAGATTATGTGACAACTAAGTTTTTGAAACACAAAACATTAGATAAACCAAAACCAGTCATTTCTGAAATGTCCATCAGTGACTTTTAATTAACCTTTAAAAACGGTGTTTCTATATTATTTTTTAAATTTGTATGAAGTAAAGAACTTTAAAGAATGTAAATAACTTTTCAACATAATTTTTATTCCTTATAGACCCACGGGTTTTGTCGACATCTCAGACTCTACGCAGTTCCTTGTCGTTTGTTAGAATCTAATTTACATTACAGTACGAGACACTTTCTCAAGGAATTGTCTGCTTTGGACGATCAGCTTATTGAATCAACTTTTCCAGACGGAATATTTCCGGAACGGTCTTGGGAAGTTTAAAGGAAAAAATCAAATTATTCTTTATAGCGACGATTCACCTCCTTTTACTCGTTTGCCCTCTCTACTGTAAGAAGATCAAAATACATAATTTTTATGCTCTTAGATGACGCAGACGCTACATTTTTTAAACTACAAATCAAGACACGCGACTATGGCGGCCAAACATGCGGGTAACGCACCCATTATGTTTACATAAATCATTTAAGATCCTTCTAACCCCTCCTTAAAAAAACTAATATCGCGGGACGTCGCTGGATGCAGGCTGCCTCCAACAGCTCACTATGGAAATCATTAGGAGAGGCCTATGTTCAGCAGTGGACTTCCTTTGGTTGATGGATGATGATGCCAGATGAAGCGAAGCTGGGTCAGTATAATAAAATATTTTTTAATTATTTATCCTATTAATAATAATAAAAATAAAGAGGGTTAAAATATTAGAGATTTTATATTATAAGATATTATTAATTATAATTATTTATAATATTTGTATATACAATAAATTGACCTGAAAAATTAAAAAAAGAAACCTGATTTCGATGATGATCATTGGCCCATGAGGGAATCGAACCCGCGACCTCCGTGGCGAATACACGGCGCTCTAACCACTGAGCTAATGGGCCGACAATTTACTAGACGAATAACTTGAACGTATGCCGCTGACAGGTTATTCACGATTGTTCAGCAGTACACTTCCTTTTACTGATGGATGGATGGATAGATGGATAATAATGTTAATTGGGTCATCCACCTTATGTCATAACGTCATGGTTAGCTTAATTAGGTAATGTAAGAATACAGCAGATATATAAAGTGGGTTATGTCATGCTTGATCATACTTCACTAGATAATGATATAAAATAATCCAGGTAATGCATAACATGGTTACTTCACAAGTTCTTCACAATAAGTTCATGTAAGAATATAGCTTAAATGTTAACTGGGTCATATCATGGATGTTCATACATGTTAACTAGGTCATCGAAGAGAGCACAGCTGATATATAAAATAGGACATATCATGGTTTCTTCACAGGTTACCTAGGTCATGTAAGAGGATGAAGCTGATGCGTTAACTAGGTCATATCATAGTTGCCCTTACAGGTTAACTAGGCCATGCGAGAAACGGCTTATGTGTTAATTGGGTCATGACGCGGTTGTTCATGAGTTAACTAGGACATGCAAGAGGATGAAGCTGATACGTTATCTGGGTCATATCAGCGTTGTTTCACTGGTAAACTAGATCATGCATGAGAATACAGTTTACATGTTAACTCTATCATATCATGGTTACTTTTATATCATACATAGGAACGGAAGCGACGAGTTAACTCAATGATAATATCCTGATGGCTCTTACTGGGCAACTAGTTCATGCAAGAAAATACAGTTAATTCGTTGATTAGGTAATGGCCTACAGAAGAAAGAAGGCGAAAAACTTTCCGGATCTTAACGAATATGACAAATTACTCTGCTTGAATACAAACACTTACAGCAAATAAATTACTAACCAAACACTTCGGCGAGGCAAGGATCTAAAGCAATTAAAGAAATACCTTCTCAACAAATTTTATACTTCAGTTCTCAAACGCCGTGCGTTGAAATCTTTATCTAGCATAATCTCATATAATTACCCCGAAACAAAAAATAACATCTATGGATTATTCGGCTTATTCCGCTTGGTACTATTTAAATACCAAGATTTTTATTTTGAAAATAATAATAAAAAGAAGATAGAGAAAGCGGGTAAACTGTGAGGAATTGACAGCACACGCGCCATCCGTACCATGACGTATGTACATACTCCAAACATATTCTTTATAGCAAAGAAAGACAAGATAATTTAAGATGCGGGCGTTTTAATACCTATAAATGTTACGCAGTGCGTCCAATACCAGCCATACGTCTGGCCGTGGAGAGCTCTCGTAAACTAGATCGAAGCGATCTCGGCAACCTTGAGCGCAACGCATTCTTACTACGCCAGCACACGCATCTGAAACTCCAGCTGAGGCAATTTCAGCCTTTGGTATTCATTAAAGGATATAAAAAGGTCGAAAATTTGGGACAGGACAATAGCGCGTGCACAGGTAGTCCAGGGCAGCTACGCCAGAGACGGGCGGTAGGAGTACGCTGCGGGGGGAGGGGAACGGCGGTGGCGGCGGGAGGGTGCGATGCCAGCTTAGCCTCCGCGACACTCGCGCGTCCGCCGTCGCCGCGCACCTACGCCCGCGCGCCCGGTACGAGCCCGTTACGTAACGCCATCCGTCCCCGACATCTGTTGAGTCCACCCAGCTCGCGGCACGCTTACACCGCTGACCATCCCGCGCGCACAGTCATGCCGCCCGCCGCGAGCACCGCAACAGATGGCGTCGCCATGGCTACCGTAGAACATCCCAACGGCAACACGTAACATGCACACCGAACATTGACTGCCAAAACATTCCTGCCAAATTATATAAGTTTAGATTATAAGAGTAGATAATATCGATGCTTATGGCTTGCGATGTGCGAGGTACGCGCGACGATTGCTGAGATCACCGCCCATCGCTTTGCGATCGCTTTCGCCACCACGAGAGTCTTTAACGTACGAATGAAAGATTCCATACGTATCAGATCCGAGACGCGACATATCGCCCGCCGGGTGCTCTGTCTCCAAGATTCGCGACAACATCAGTTCGTGGGTGCTGTGGTGGCGTCAACGCCATCTTCGGATGGGCGCACCGCAGACACCAAAACCTATCGAGGAGGATGAGTGCGTGCCGCGCGTGGCCGTAGTAGACGCGATTCGCGAGGCTCAACAAGAGCGCAAGCTGGAGCGACGTCGGGCTGCCGCTGGGCCGAGGCGACGGGGCCTCGAAAACGAACTCGAGGGCGAACGGAGGCGCCCGCGACGAAAGCCCAGGAAAAGGTGAGTCCCTTACCCAGCACTCATCTTCCACCACCATTGTTGTCACTCCATCTTTTCCATCCTCCATAACACAGAAACAGCAACTACATTGAAACACGTCTAAATTCCATTTAAGTTACTAAAACTTTTTTAAACTTTATCTTTAAACTTTTAAATTACTATCGCAACTACTTTCTCATTGATTTAAGATTTCAAAATATTCTTCATAGTCGAGAATGCAATAATGCAGCGTGAAGTTGGCATCGAATGAAAGGAATTTTATCCTAGAAGGAAGGTGTTGTTTACTATTGTTTAATCACATAATCGGTCGCGTTTGTTTATATCATCGCTTACTGTACCTTGCGTACATGTATAACGTAACGAATGAATAATTATGACTCTGTTTGGTCAAACGTAGCGTGTTACTTTAAAACTAAATTGTTGTGTTTCGAAAGGGTCGTCCCGAATTTCCGATACGGGAGCCAAACACGCGCTGCGTCAAGGTCGCGCCGCTCCACTACTAGGCCATGAAACTTAATTCCTTTGTAGATTTCTTTCTCTTTATTTTATTTATAGAATAATATAGTGAGGGCCCGGTTGGAACGTGTCTAGGCCCTTACCTGGGTCTATAAAAATATTGTCTAGGTTCTGCTCTACTTTGTTTTTTATAGTATTTTATATAACACAGTGTCTAAAAATATTTTATGCATCGTTTAGTAGTTATGAATTAATTGTGCTATAGGCACGCCCTATGAAGGACCATGACTTAATGCCTAATTATAATTATGGTGAAATGACAGCAATTAATTTAAAACTTATCAACACTTTCATCCAACTTCGCGAGTTAAATCGCTTAACTTATCCTAAACCATATCGATAAGATCATCAACATCACAATGAAATTAGATTATTTCAGTTAATAGCTTTGAAGTGGCAAAAAATGAGGCGAATAATAATTCTCGAACAAAAATGGACAATGGTAATTTTTCCTGTGAAAATGTTATTACGTCTTAACAAAAACTCGTGGCATAAAGAGGGCAATTCTTGGTCGGTACTATTTGACCGAGTTTTCCAAACTTTCGTCACGACTTTCGTCGGTCCGCTCCTTCAATGCGATACCGTGTTTGTAAATGATTTCGTGTGACTCCAGCATAATGTACTGACCAATTTATTCCTGCGGTTTTTGTGACATTGAACGAAACCGGCGGTTTCACCTTGGGACCGTCGGCCGTTTGCAAATCAGAAGGTTGCCGCAACGGGCCATAATCGATCCGAGTAGCATGGTGTTCGCACCTACCCACAACTTTTTATTACTAGCCGCGGGTGGTGGTGGCCAACTGTGATAAACAATCCGCCATACCACCGATGCTTCTGAATTACGACACCTGATAGGGTTGTCGCCTTTCATAAACATAAAATTAATTATAAACTATTGTTAAAAAATATTGTTCTTATGATATTAGCTACATTAGAAGATTTAAGACTAAACCCACCATAAAAGTCTATTTTATCATAATTTACGAAATAAATGAAAATATTTACGACGTAGTATATCAATCAATGAGATAAAAGATAATGTCTACGAATTGGAGTGACATAAATCGGATCGTCAGATAGTAAGCCAAATTTAGTAGCCAAATAAGTCCCCTCATGCGTCTCCGAGCGCGACAAGTCATTTGTCTCGGTTGATGCCACAATCATAACCCGATAAGGCTCGGCGGCAACCCTATGGTAATAAAATCTATCGAACTGCAAACTCGCACATACGTGGCACAATGGCCACTATACTTGATTAAGGCCAAAATTTCACAAACAATATCGAGAAGAAGTATGGTTAGCGGTAATTAAAATAACATTCTATATGTATGACTTCTATGTTTTGTGAAGTCCGTTAACTTGCTTTAGGCCAGCTTGGTAGACTTTTACCTAGTATTTCTTAACCAAACTCCTAATTGAAATAAAAGGATTTTTTTCGAAATTTATCGCGATTTGGTTTAACTTTTACATTTTTTTACTTCCGGACGTTTCGATTGCTTTACAGCTTTCGTGGTCACGGGGCGGATGAAACCATTATGCAAACTCCAAATTTTAGCATTATGGGCTAAAGTTGATGCAGATGTGTAGATGAAACATTATATTTCTAACTTTAAAAATAAAATAAAAACCTTAAATGAATATATTTTTAATGACATATCAATTAATTATGTTATATATCACCCTAACATTGCAAAAATATGGTAAAGAGTGCCGGATATGAGAATAAGGTATAAGAACCTTCATCTAACAATATTGTCTCGCATCCATAAAGCGCCCGGTTGTAAAATAGAATAGGGATCGCACCATTGCTCATCTTAATAAGCCAACTATATATACTGGTCGTGGTCCTACTTCGTTATTTATCAAAATACATCTCATATACTCGTAATAACGTTGAATTATCTTGCTGAAAGATAATAAATTACCACATAATATTATAATGTGTATACGTGTAAGATGTCTGAGCTCATCTATTTCTGTTTGAACCCATGTAAATATCATGTCCTGAATAACAAACAAATAAGACTTCATTGACTTGCAATAAATAAAATGGAAAATGTATTGTAGTGAATTGGTTTAGTTCATTTATAGTTATTGTAGGATCAAAGCAAAGCTACACATTGAATGTCAGCGATGAATTCTAAGACTTCACACCTGCAGTGTACAGATTGAGGTCGCCTTAATACGCTTTAAATGTTGAGGTCGACATTACTGGAAAGGGTTATTTATTACTGTGAGAAACAAATAAATACACCCAACGGTCACCATAGTATAGTAATAGTACCATAGTACTGACTTCATACGTGACTGTCAAGTTTAATATCGTCGGTATCAGAAACTATTACAGGAGACTTTTTGGTGTCCCAACATCCACATCTGGTGCAAATATTGGCGGATTACACAAACATCGGTGCGTTTATCGAACTCGCGGTCTCCCGTACCTCAGCCAGCGACTTAGCAAACCAATCAATACCAGTTAGTTATTATGGTATAAATACCAATGTCAGTATTAAATACATACAACATAATTTAGATAACTTAAATAATATTCACATTTTTTCCATTAGCAATGTTTGTTGCCGGCGTGAGTTTTCGGCGTGAAACCGATGTCTGGTTCCCTAAATATACATAGCTGTGTACATTTCCAGAATAGAGGATCGTGCGGAAGCCCGCATGTTGTTATTACAATTACACTTTCCAATGTGTGTGTTATGTGTCTAATGATGCTCTTGGTATTTTAGGAACATATTAACAATAACAAATTTGGCATTAGCCCAGTATAGACGGGAACCAAAATTCTTGTGAAAAGAGTATTACGTCCTGTATTGTAAATAGGCTGTATCAATAATGTATAAAATAACATACATAGGCCCGTATTCACAAACAATACTTTACTCAGTGTTGAAGTAACCCTATGCTAAGTAAGACATTTCTCATAGTGATCGTTCCGCTCAGCCTTTTTATTCATAAACAATACTTGAGTCACCCTTTTACTATGGGAACGCACAGTGTCCAATGCGGGTCAGTGATTGGTCAATTACTGTTGCTAATTTCTCCCGCGAATTACGTGTGAGTGTAAAGCGCCTTTGACAACTTCAAATATTTACATGCCAAATATTTTATAAAATTTCCTTCCCACATTTTTAAGCCGTAAATTAGGTCAGGTCTAAATCGACAAGTGGCAATAGTATATGAAGAACAATATCTTTAGCAAATCGATAGCGTCTTCGAAATTCTTCATCATTGTAAAAAAACAAAAGGATTTTGAAAATCTCGAATAATATTTCTTGTACTTATCGTCCTGCGTTCGGTAAGGACATTAGTTATATAATTGTCGAACTCCTCCTCGCTGCTGTAATCCATCGCATTGAAAATTGAAAAAACCTAATGCAAAACACATAAAATGAAATGGCATATACATTACCAATCGACACTATGCGTTGCGTAAAATAGCTGTTGAGTTTCTTTACCTGAGGGCCTCCATAAGTGAACGCATAGGGTCACTCATCACTCAAGTATTGTTTTTGAATCCAAATTGACAATTCTGTGCGTTTGACTACACTATGCGTCCTTATAGTATTGTTTGTGAATACGGGTGTTACATACATAAACTCACGCCTTTATCCCCGAAGGGGTAAGCAGAGGCGCCACTAGGACACCCACATTTCGCCTTGCATGTTCCGTCTCACGATGTGATAGGGGGCGAGCCTATCGCCATATCGGGCACAAATTCCTGACTCCGGGCTGATAATTAATAGAAAAATCCAATATCACTTTGCCCGACCCGGAATTCGAACCCGAGACCTCAGATTTGTAGACGTACCATAGTACAACTACGCGACCGAGGCAGTATAAAATAAAATTGCTTATATTATCCAATCTTAGGCAATCTAACTTGTATGAGATTATTTTGTTTAAAAATCTTACATGAGTTGCCAGGACTATTATTTGTGCCCAACATGGCAATGGGTTAAATCTCTTTTTCTTTTGGGATGGAAATAAGCTCGGCGAACTGAGGTTGGCACTACTGTGACAGAGACGACACTACTGTCGTCTCTGTCTACACCTTTGCGAATCAAAATAATATTACATTACACCATTTTAAGCTATTGATAAGGGTTTTTGCGATATGTCACTACAGTTTATAATATTAAATTACCTAGTTTTTGAAAATATTTAAATTTTGCAGTGTTATATTTTGAAACTAAATAGGATCCTTCTTTTAAATCCATCCATGGTTGTATGTAAGACATTGCTGTAGAGCGATAAGACTGCCATTTGTACTTTTTTTTGTTATTATTTCTGTATTGTGTATTTTTGTTCTTAATTGGGTACAGTAAAGATTTAAATAAATAAATAAATAAACATTTGAAAAATTTAGGCTATTTTCTAAATTCATTGTGATTTTACGTTGGAAAACCTTTAACGTTTGAACATCAATTGCTTTCGGCCTAATCTGTCCAACACTCGGATACTTGACAGCCTGATTACTTTAGGACCTAGAGTCTAGGTACACGCCATTATCAACTTGATTAAAAATTTAACACTAATAGCCAGAATAAAGTGGAATGTGTAGCTTTAAAGCAATTTTAAATTTTAAATTTTAAAGCAATACAATTGAGCTTTGAAGCATCAATATAGATAAAGTAAATATTTGTCATTCATTGCACAGATTTTTATAATCTGTTTTTTATTACTTTTACTATAATGTTAACTTTCCAATAGTAAGATTTTATATATTCATTGATTGGTGTGATCTTTACACCAAATATTTGTCAGGGTTTCTTGTGTTTTATTTAATTAATTTATATTATCATGCTACTTATTTTATCATAATAGAAAAATGTGATGCACAGGTGTTTGTTTCGGATCTCGGTATTCGTGATATCGAAAAGTCTCTAGTACTTTCTGATATCTACGCCACAAAACTCGATCTTAGTGTGGGGTTAGGACTAATTTGCACCGAACATCTGAACTTATGCGACTCATATTACTTCTTAAAGTAAAATTGATATAGTTTCTTTAATAAAGCTAAAATACCGACCATTTAATAGTGGTATGTATGACCTTCTCACAGAAAACCGTAGAAAAGTCGTCATTCGTTGAAAGATGTTCCTTGTGGCCTTAAAGCTCCTACTAGGTTAATCCTGGGTCCTTCCGGGGATGGGACATCCGTCTGATGCCATTCGACACTGTCTCTACGGCATTCCGCTTACCATCAAGTGCAGTGTCGTTGCTTTCCCAGATAAAAAATAAATCGATTTGAAACCGCACCACAGACCGCACACAATTGTATAAACCCATCAGCGAGACACCCAAGTAGCGTATCAGGTACTTACATCAAGCTACAAGATGGACGGAAAAACTGGTTAAGGTTACAAGCCCAGGTCTGGTCTACAGACCGCTCCCAACAAGTCGATGTAAAGATCCTTCAGGGATGCTTATGTTCAACAGATCTCTTCCTGTGGCTGGAATGAAGGAGATATTTATTATATTTACATACAGCTTTGAGCAGGCTGAAATTATTGTTTTGAACGATATAAAAGCAAGAGAAAACCATATTTTGCAGGTATTGCTCTTTTTAGATTGCGCTGTACTCCATCAAATGTAATGCAGCTACGTTCTCGTGCCAGTATATAAATGAGCCCCACGAGATTTTTATGCTGTGCTCAAACAGTGTGATGAAAGCGTGGTCTCGTTTACATTAATTAAGGTGTGACGCTACTTTTTATCCAGTGACGTGGAAGAGAAACTGTGGAACATCGCTTTTGTATGTAAGTGTGCTGCTTACGCCTCTAAAGATGGATGCTGTTTTGGTGGCCTTATTTTGTGGCCTTAATAGACTACGAAAAACGGCTTTAAGAATATGTAAAATATTGTAAGTGAATCATTGAGTTTTGCCTTATTTTTAAATGTCATTAGTTTGTGCAATTCTCGGGCCGCATTGGAATTATTGCAACATACAGGGTAGAATTTCATCATATTCAGCCACCGAAAATCAACTGCTCCATATAGGCTTCATCTTGCAGCTGGGTATGGGTCTCCACTACAGTTTGCAGGACTAGGCTTTTGTCTACCACGCCATGATCCGAGCTAATAGACTAAATATAAATTTAAAGACTGGAGTAGGCATATAGCATAAAATATTTTCTTCCCGGCTGAAGAAAGCCAGGAATTGTGAAAGTTTGAACCTTCGCGCTGAATACACCGAAAAATAATTCTTGTATAATCTTTAGAAATCATTTATGAATTTTTATAATTTTACCTTATACTCCTGTATCCCTCTCTGGCCCTATCAATTCATTATTAATATTCCATCTCATATAATATGTTATCTCAAACCAGTTGATACAATTATGACAGCCCACACTACACAATCACCGCTTGAAGTAATCTCTAACTAAACAAATAAAAATATTACAGCACCAGCCACCATTATGTATAAATAAAAGCTTAAAAATTTGTATACTGTGTTCTTCGGTGAGAGACTCCCAACAGAAACTTTAACTTGACATTTTCATAACATTTTATACTACTCCCAACTTTGTACATTAATAAAGCATCTCCGCGCTTGAATACAAAGTCAAATGTGTCCGCGGAAGCACTTTAATCCTTTTACTTCGTCGCTTCTGTTACAAATGAATTTATGTTTTCTACGTGCGCTAATCCGATTTTTGTTTTATTTATTTTTTATTATGCCTTGACAAGTTGACTACAATGCGCTTGTATGCGCAAACCTAGATGGTCCGCCGACTAGAGCTAAATCTCTGCAATGTGTCACTGAAATCCGAGTAATATGCGAGTAATATTATATTTATGTCCATTATTCGCTATCGAGCAGGCCCGCATGACAGTTTCCACTGGTGTGCGATGGTTGTCTTTTCATTATTGCCACATTTGCACCATTTTGTGTGCTGTTTAGTGGATATTTTAGTCTTAATCATTAGGTATATAATTTACAATGAGGACGATATTTAATCAAGCAACTCTAAGGTTTCATGTATTGGAACATATAAGAACAACACAGACGCTACACCTACTCCAAGAAGTCATATAAAACAGCTAATGCCATTATAATGAGCGTTAATAAATGCAAAACAATTTAAAACACTTGTCCCTGAAGGGGTAGGCCGTAGGACACTAGTAGCACCTACTATTTGCTGATCTATTTCAGTCCTAAATATGATAGAGAGCGAGCCTGACGCCATACCAGGCCTGTGCTATCTTCTCAGAAACCTCATGTGACATTTTTAAACAAAAACGCAGACAGAAGTTTACCCGACTTGATAATTAAAGGCACTGTCTCGCGTTTCACATCCCATACATGCTATCACTGGAACAACGAGGTGACTTAAAAGTAGTAGTACAGTGCCTCCCGGTATTGTGCTGGACCCCTGGCATTGCAAAGGTCCATGAGCATCAATACCATCAGGCGGGCCGCATGCTCATCTGCGAAGACTATAAAAATGTAGTATAAATACGTATATCAAACATCGTGCACATTCTGTCGACCGTAAATGTCGTGTCATACCGTCGTAAACATTTACCCCTACAAAACCTAGACCCAATGAAATATTTGGTGATCCCACCATCACTTTAGTCGGTACCTACGTTGTCAATTGTTATCAACCACCGGAATCAAAAATCATCGCCAAACATTTATATTAACATTTGGACCGTAGATTCTTACTTTTTAAATATGACCAGAAAGCGAAGGAAAAAGAGAACGAGAGGAGGAACAGGATACTGATCCTATTTCTTGATTTTCTTTGAGTTAAAAAAAATATTTGGGAAATATTTATTTATTTATTTATTTATTAAGTCTTTATTGTACACAACAATGAAACACAATAAACAGAAATTACAAAAATACAAGTACAAGTGGCGGTCTTATCGCTCTAGGCAATGTCTTACAGACAACCATAGGATGGATTTAAGAGAAGGAAAAAGAGAGGGCAGTGTAGATATAAAAATTAAGTAATACTAGTTTAACATATAAATACACAAACATAATATACATATTATGACTCATAAATACATAAATAAAAATATAAATAAATAAATATACAAGTACATATATAAATACTTATACTATAATATATTACTAATTGATTCAGACGGAGGAAATAACACTAATATCTGTTTAAAGAGAAAGGTAGTGTTCTTTAACCAGCCTTTTAAATGATGACAGTGATTGTGATTGTCTCACCACAACTGGAAGCGCGTTCCATAAGCGAACTGCTTTGATAGTGAATGAGTTGTCCGTAAATATTGTGGTGTGCACGGGCATTCTCAGCTTTAGGTTCTCAGACGACCTCAGGGACCTCGAATGTGAGTCATTAAGAAAAATAAATCTATCTTTAAGATAAGAGGGGGTGAGAGGATTAAACAAAATATTGTAAAGAAGAGAAAGGGTGTGAGTATTCCGACGAAGCCGAATAGGTAACCACTTGAGCTTAGCACGAAACTCAGAAACATGATCATATTTGCGGAGTCCAAATATGAATCTTATGCAGAAATTTTGAAGACGCTCAAGTTTGTTAAGTTGGTCTTCGGTGAGATCTAGATAGCTGACATCGGCATAATCAAGAATGGGGAGAAGGAGGGTTTGCGCAAGCGAAATCTTCGTGGCGATGGGCAGAAAATCGCGTAACCTTCGCAAGGACCTTGCTGATATGAACAGCTAAATATATGTAAAATTTAACTCAAATTATAATGGAACCAAGAACTCCCGTAGAGTTCACAGACTATATAAACTGGAAAAAGATCAATAAGGCAATATTTGGCTAAACAACTAAAAGTCTTAAAATATTTATACGTACGACTATTTCACCATAGGTACGCTACACATAATTGTGAAACCACTAATTGGTACTCCACTTACGCAACAAGCGTAGGTAAAGGTTTACATTAGGATTGAATTAATTTCCAACGTCAGATTAACTAATAATCAGGTCACCACTTTTAACAATCACTTATATTCGTGTCAGGGACTTTTCTTTAAAGGGTTTTGCTTTATAAGTAAGAAATAAATAAACGGCTAATATTGTGACATACTGGCGGTGAGAGTAAAATAATTTCTCCTTGTCTAACTCTCTAGTGAGAGTAAACGGTCTAATGTTTATTAGAATATCAATGATAATTGAGATGGCCTTAATAAGGGCTACTTATGACTTTTTGATACTGCAAATACTGAACTCAATAAACTATCAAAACTTATATTCATTTTTTTATTCCCATAGCGAATTAGCATCGACGACATAAAGTATTCATTTGTTGCAAATTTTACACTTTTCTGTCATCACGAAATCTTGTACCCTTGTACTCACGAATAAATCTTGCAGCCAAAAAACTTTAACGTGAAATCCTAGTTGACGATAGAATAAAATGTAGTTGCACTTTTACCGTAACCCGTATTGTGGTCCATTAGAGAGCCGTTTAAAGAGCACAAACATCACAGCATTCGAGCGCAAACTCTTCACACTATCTATCTCAATATATACCTCTGTCGCCATTTATTTGCCGCTGCAGACACATCGCACAACCCGTTTTGATTTCCCCGATAACATTGAACAACATATTTTAATTATCTACCAGTGAGTTGACCGTAAAACGATATCCCGATCAAAGTTATTACATTTTTTGTAATTGAAATACTTAAATAGACGAATCTGGCCGGTCGAACTAAACTGGATTAATATTTTACGCTCGCTTGTTTTTACTGAAACGAATATCTGTGCATGTCATGCATATCCTGCGACTACTATGGGAATATTTTTAATTAAAATTTGATACGCGTCAACTACAGTTCGGATGTTTTCCGTTCTATATTGGATGTCTGAAAATAAACAGATTGAGGGGTCGTAATGAGTTTCATTCATTTTTTATTTACTGGTGGTAGTTCTCTCATTTATGAGAGACCCACCAAACATCAGTATAAATGCACTGTTGTGTTCCGGTTTGAAGAACATTGTAGCCAAAGTAAGTACTGGACATAATGAGACTTACATCTTATATCCCAGGATGGCGAGCGCAGTGGATTGTTAATAATTGCTTTGAAATACATGGTGTTGTTTGGTTTTTCTACTGTCTATGAGCGGTTCTATCGCTTACCATTAAGGCGAAAGGCATGCTCGTCTAGTCATTCCAAAAAAAAAAAACAAAACAAGAATATCGCCTACAACTTCGACCACTACTATTTTACTTTTATATATAATTTAAATATTGTATTTTGCCTAGTATGGAAGGAAAATTAGTCACAACACAAACATAAATATTAATTTTATATAAATATATGGCAAGGGAAACAGATGGCAAGTATTAGGGTGTAATATTAGAACTTTTATCGTGGGATAAAAAATCCTTGCATGGATGCACAAGCATTATGATTCCACAAAATTACACACTTTGTGTTTACAAAAGACAATCTTAATACAGTGCATTTTTTCATTAAAGCGCCAGCAAAAACTTGAAGCAAAAAATATGCTTAGATGTTTACCTGAGAGCTACACTTCTAGAAAAATAAAAGTGCCTACCTTATTATCCAGTTACGAGCCACGTTCAGAGTTGCCTCGCAATGTTTTATTACCCATGTAAGCACTGAGAAAAAAGATAGATATACAGCACATAAAATAATCCAAAGATGTTGGCTTTCGAGGTAATTCATATCTATAAAATATCAAGTCAAAATCGAAATTATCTAAGCGTCGATTTAAGGAAATTATTTCGTAAATAATTAATGCTTTGTAATTGTAGGTTACAAAGCATTAATTATATTAATATATGTAATGGGAGGTAATAGTTTCAAATGCTTTAATAAAGTTATTTTATATTAGTTTCATATTAGTTTATATTAGTTTTATATTAGTTTCCCGGCTGACCCCCGGCGCTTGTCAATACCCGGGTTGATGAGTGTGAAATATGCGACCGAAGACTCTTCGATAGTATGTCATCAGGCTACCGAAGTAGTTAACACAACTGAAGACAATAAAACACCTTCGATACGAACCAAACACAGGATAGGGACGTGGAATGTAAGAGGACTACTGCAACCGGGAAAACTTGCGATTATTGAAAAAGAGATGAGCGCACATGAGCTCATAATACTAGGAATGTGTGAGACTCACATGAGAGGACAGGGCCATTTCACAACATCTAATGGTAACACAATGTTTTTCTCCGGTCATGAAACCGAAAGTAAAAACGGTACAGGTATACTGGTGTCTCACAAACTGCTTGGTTTCGTCACCGGCTACAATCCTATTAATGACAGAATTATGACCATAAGAATAAACTGTAACCCACTCCCACTTAACATCATTCAGGTCTATTCACCTACAGCCCAGTCGACAAAAAAAGACATTGATGATTTCTACGGAACCCTACAAACCACTATAGAGAGCATCTCTAAACGTGAGATTTTAATGATTCAAGGAGACTGGAATGCGAAGATAGGGAACACTGAACAAGATGACCACATCCGCCACATACTCGGTAAATACGGCCTAGGTACCAGAAATGAAAGGGGTGAAATGCTCATTGATTTCTGTGTAAGCAATAATCTGACCATAACTAACACCTGTTTTAAACACCACAAACGAAGGCTATACACATGGTCCTCTCCTGGTGACCGTTACCGCAACCAGATAGATTACATCACGATCACAAATAGATGGAAGTCGTCTGTAACAAACACCAGGACATTCCCGGGTGCGGATTGTGGTTCTGACCATCAACTGCTAGTGGCAGACATACGAGTACGTCTAAAGTCATGCGGCAAGAAAGCAAAAACCTTAATGAGACTTTCGGTACCGGAATATGATTTCTTCCAAAAACACACGGAACCAGAACTAGCAAAAATAATCCCTAAAGTAGCACAAATGAGCTCAGAAGAACAATGGCAGCAGTTCAGGCAGAAAATCGTCAATACACTGAACTCTATGGCCAAAAAACCCATAGATAAAAAAAACTGGATGTCAGAAGAGGTTTGGTCAACTATAAGATTACGCAAGGAGCTTAAAAATGGCGTAAGATCTGAAAATTTTGAAGGCGAATATTCTCAACTCACCAGGAAAATCCAAAGACAATGCAGAAGAGACAAAAATCAATTTCTAGAAGACATATGTACTGAAATCGAACATCACGCAAAAAAATATCAAACTGCTGATCTCTTCCGTAAAGTCAGACAAATCACGCGTAAATTCAAACCATCTTCTTGGGTTATAGATGACAAAAATGGGAACCCTATACATGAGGTTGCTAAGATAGCTGAGAGATGGAGGGAATATTGTGAGGAACTATATCAGGATCAGATGTCCCAAACCGATTCAACTCCTTCATCCGAAGTCGTGGGGGAGGAGGAGCCCTGCATACTCCGATCAGAAATTGAAACCGCGATCTGGAAGCTAAAGAACAATAAAGCCCCAGGACCTGACAGAATCACAGCGGAAGTGTTGAAAGGACTGGGCCCAAATGGGATAACATCTTTGCTTAATATATGTAATAAGATATGGCAGACCGGAGATTGGCCATCTGACTGGGTACATTCCTCTATTCTTCCTCTTCACAAAAAGGGCTCGGTACGGAACTGTAATAACTACAGAACTATTGCATTAATATCTCACGCCAGTAAAATCTTACTATACATTATAAATGCGAGACTAAGAACTTACCTGGACTGGCAAATACCTCAAGAACAAGCCGGTTTTGTGAAGGAGAGGGGCACCAGGGAGCAAATTCTAAACCTTCGGCTCATCATAGAAAAGACCAATGAATATAACACCCCAACTTTCATGTGTTTTGTGGATTACCAAAAGGCCTTCGATTGTGTTAGGTGGGAGAGGCTGTGGAAAGTTCTATCCGAGACAGGTGTACCAGCCCACCTCGTTATGCTTATTCGCAAGCTATATAAGTCAGGATACGGCACTGTGACTGTGGGAGATCGAACATCAAGTCGTTTCAAATTCCACAAAGGAGTTCGCCAAGGATGCATAATCTCTCCCATCCTTTTCAACATCTATGGAGAACACATAATGCGACAAACTCTAGATGGTTGGGAAGGTGGTATAAAGATAGGCGGAGTGAAAATATCAAACCTGAGATACGCGGACGATACCACCCTCTTCGCATCATCGGAAAATGAAATGGCGGAGCTACTTCACAAACTGGAAACCATCAGTATGGAAATGGGACTTGCTATCAATAAATCCAAGACCAAGCTCATGATCATTGATCGGTTCGCAGTTATACAGCGCACCAATCTCCTACATGACTACGAAACCGTAAGCCAATTCCAATACCTTGGCTCGATGATCACCAATAGAGGAAGTAGCGAACCTGAAATACGGAGGCGTATTAGCATGGCAAAATCTGCAATGACCCAGTTGAGCAAAATTTGGAGGGACCGTAACATAACCCACCGGACTAAAATACACCTGGTCCGCAGCCTCGTTTTCTCCATTGCTCTCTACAGTGCAGAGACGTGGACTTACAAAGCCGCAGATAGGCAGAGAATCGACGCTTTTGAGATGTGGTGCTGGCGTCACATGCTGCGAGTACCATGGACGGCCCACCGCACCAATATATCTATTCTAAAGCAACTTAAGATAGAAAACACTCAACGTCTATCCACAACCTGCCTACAACGAATATTGCGGTATTTTGGCCATATTGCACGCAGGGACACCAGCAATTTAGAACGTCTAATGGTGACTGGTAAAATCGAAGGGAAAAGACCTAGAGGTAGAAGTTCCAAACGATGGTCGGACCAAATATCTGAGGAACTAAAAATACCTGTCAGCGACGCACTCCATCAAGCTACAGATCGAAACCGATGGAGACAACTGGTTGACGGAATCAAACGGAGTCACGATCCTCAGCAGTGAGGGAACGATTTAGAGAGAGAGATATTAGTTTCATACACATGTCAGTTCATATAGGTCCACTGCAAGACACAAACCTTTCCAATATTGTTTTTAATGATGATACGAGTTTACTGCCAAATTTTGGATGTAATGTCTGTTTTACCTAGCCGTACATTCAAATGAGTAATTTAATGTCGTTTTATATCGACAGGCTAGGATCGAAATTAATACATAATTATAACTAATAAGACGTAGCTTATAAAAATAATAACTTAGTTATGTATATTGCACGTATTTTTTTATTTGGTTTTAATTGGTCCGATGACTGACAGCGAATCGGATCCGCAAATGACAGGCACCTGAGGTATGCACCGAAATATGCCGCAAACCGTCACCGAAGCGAGGCAGCCCCTAATGAACTCCAAGCGAATTGTGAAATTTGATACGCGGTATTCAATTCGAATGTGTTTTCTGTGTATAGCTCAGTGACAGGCTGCTTGGCTGGCATACTATCCAAAATTCAATTAATATTTTGACACATGAATAGCTGCGAAATCCAATACTATCCAATTAGCACTACAATACCACGCATTCTGGTATTTCTTGTTTTGTGTATTTTAGATGTTGTATTAAGTATAAAACCCCTGAGGATTCGCAATGAATTGCTTTCTGAGAGCTGAAATGTAGAAACAAGACCCACTGCTACCTTATATTCCCAATGTAATAAATAAAATATTGCACCGTCGATTCAAGCTCAAGCACTATTTATTTCCAATAATCTCCTTGAATGTGGATCTGACACGTTCTGCAGCGAACTATTGTAGGATTAAACGCCTGGGGAGTTGAATGTGACTGTATAGATTTCGATTGGCAATGCAATTACAGCTGCTCTGGTTATGACAGACTCCTTGATTACAATTAATTAGCCTGTGTAATAGTCGGTTGCATTTGATATTACAGTTAGCTGTTAAATGCAATTTGATTGGATTGTGGATGTGTGTTAGGATATATGTATATACTCATATACTTTATAAAACATTAAGACATTATATTGACATTATAATCAAATGATATCCAAAAATTTACATGGTACCAACAAAAGTAAATCAGTAGTGTTTTATTGATTTTTTAGAATCTAGATAAACAAAATTGTGTGGAGGTATTTTTTACTAGTTCATATTGTCTAGACAAAGTGACTACAATTCCATTTTTAATAAGCATAGCGCTGTTCGGATAGATTAATCACACACGCACTCGGTAATGTCGGAATTTGACGCACGTACTTATTAGTACATAATTTAACATAATATTATATATTTTGGGTGGTATATATGTAGATAAAATACCCTGCTGTAAGCAAACCTTAGGGACTGTAAACATAAAGATAAATAATAATAATAAATACACCTAGTTCTGACACCACACTAAGTCTTGTGTCATGGCTATCAGAAACTAGTCCAGAAACAAATACCTGTGGATCACCAAAACATTTGTTTCACGGGCGGCGCCTAACCAACTGCGCCAGCTCATTAAGAGATAAAATCAAACATCTATTCAATGTCAGGTAATTTAATCTCGCGTCAAGCGAAGCGTTTCGATACTACAAGAACTATTGTATAACAGAAAAGTATTGAACAATCATACATTTTTCACCTTACGCTTATATGAATGTAGCAAAATGGCCAAGCCGCATATATTAACCAAGGTATTATAGACAGATATATGAAAGAGTTAGTGGAGTTAGGCCTTCTAGAGTTGGAGCGTGAAGAGTAAGAAGCTCGACTTTACAAGAGATCTGTAACCTTTTGACAGTGCGAGTCACGTTATGGACTGGTCTTGGCAACATTTTACATGTACATATTTTTTGTGGGATTAAGTTTTTTCTGATTCATTTAAGCCTCTTTTGAATATCACTATCAAGTAAACATATATACTGAATGCTTGAAAAACTCTTTCAAAGCTTCTTCAAAGGGGTTATTTATAAAATTCTTTAAGATATTAATATATTTCTGAGAGCGGCGTAAATTTCTGATGATAGAGAAAATAAAGTAAAATAAAATACACCGAAATAAAAGTATTTTTACGGATTTCTTTCTTTCTTTTATATCTTTCAAACAAATCACGAGTTTTTACTTTGCCATTTGACTCATATTTGTTGGAAGAAATCACGCTATCTTGACAGCGAGATCGTCCTTTAAGCAATACTTGGCGTTATCAATAGGCAGCTGTCCGCAAAAATCCATCTTTCAGCGCTAAGTGAAGTTGTACATAATTCAACTGGAACACGAAAGGCGGACGTGAGTAGACAGGTTATGCTCGCGCGGAAAAATCAATTGTTTACTACAATAAGTAGCAATGTGTTCGGGTTAGCTAATATTTTAGCACGCGCTTGGTTATTTAATCCATAGTTATATTTTTCCAAAAATCATAGGTTCTTGTAATGAATTTATATGGCTAATAAAAAAACAATTCAGAGTGTCAAAGCTCTACGATGTATTCATATAAACTGCTTAAGATTTTCAAATACGATAGAAGGTTTAATACAATGGTTCAAACTTTTTCTGCTCATTGTTTTCTCTTGTAGCTCTCCGGTAACAAACATTTTTGCTTATTTGCTCCTCTTAGGAATTGAACCCTATAAGCCGCCATTAGCTTCAATAGTCTAGGATCGTGATGTGTTCCTCTTATAGGAGATTAACGCTACTAAGAGGTGCCTAAGAAGTGCGATAGAGCAACAAGGCCACAGTAATTGTTTGAGTAGTTTAAAACTTCGTAGCATCCTCCTGGCGTAGTTGGTTATGAAGCGAGGCTGTGAAACGAAATGCCGCGGGTTCGATCATCACAACAGGGTGTTGTGATGATCGAATGTTCATGTGACCTAGGAATGTTTGGTCCCGGTTTGGGTTTGGCCTCGGAGTCTAATATCCAAGACACAATACTATCCTTGTGATTGTTTATTTTTATGCTACTAAATATTTGAATATTTCACTCAGCCGAAACCACGTGTATCTGCTAGTAGTAAAATATTTTAATGACTTCGAAATAGTAATTTTATCGTGTTTGCTTTTATACGAGTAATTTCGTACACGCGAATGTTAAACATAAATACGTTCGTACGCGAGTGTACGATGAAAAAAAGCGATAGAAAATAAATAATCCATCGCGCAAAATGTTGAAGCTATCAACCGAGGTGTGGGTAACAAATAAATATGTTTTTGATATAGACGTGGTTTGGATATTTTTTTCGTTTGCCATCTTGCCGCCGACAAGTTCAATTGTGTGGCGCGAGCCTTTACCAATGGATTAATGTATATATTGTGCCACGCTGTAGCTTGCGTTAATGGTATCTTCTGGGAAGAAAGTAAAAATAATTATTTGTTATCTCAATAATGCGTCGTTAGATTAATCGTTTTGACAGGAGAAACTTTGAGTAAATATCACCGACTAATAGGATATTAGGTATTGTAGCTATATAAACATAATAAGATAGAATTGGCATAATGGAAGTGATGCAAATGTGACTTCTATTCACGAGTAATAACGATCATAAAGCTAAAAATTGTTGGTCATCATTTCCTACTATTACCGCCACGGACTGCGGGAATAAAAATATTTAATTACGCCATAACATAATATTATAATATACATTGTTTAATGAATCACAAAATACTTTAGTGTTTAACTCTGCAATAATACGGCAGTTCTTTAGTAGCAAATGCTTAATTGGTGAAATAAAATACTTCATAAGAAACGGTATTCGCCCGGCTCCACATCTATCGTTCAGAAAATATTTTATATGTAATAGAGAATAAAAAAAAATAAAAAAAGGCATGAATAGTCTTCTTTTATTTTCCACAAAAGGCAATTTAAAAAATAATTGAGTAAGTGAGTTTAACTCACGTATTAGCAGACAACAAAACGCACTTACCGTCGCGCGCGTATCGACTGAATTCTCTTATCACAACGCCATTACCGAGTTCCGTTAAACCGTGGAACTAGAATCACAACACGAAAGAGTAATAATATTCGTAACGAGGTTTCTTTGTCCGTTTGTACCAGCGCGTACAAGGTCTCGGGCCAAGGTTAGGGTCGTGACCCGACCGTTGCCGCATAATCGGGTTTTATCGGCCACTCGCAATTATGTAAACTGTGGTTCAATTTCTTCATACCATTGTACAGATTATAAACAGGTGCGAAGGGTTAAAGGGAATAAATGTCGGTGTCCATTAGGACGAAATCGCCCTGTCAATCTGGCTACTCAAAATGCAAGTTACCGGAATCCGCGTTGGAGGTTCCGTATTTAGTGTACTCAAACAAATAAGGCTATTCTATATTTTTCAGAAAACTATTTTTATGCATACTTGATGCCTTGTAAAGGTGACAGAATTTGATAGCCCTAATTACTATAATTTTATATGTGCCCTTTCATAACAAAACTATAATATATGTTCTATCTCTACGTTTAATAAACTTAGTCATAAAATTTGGAATCGAATAATAAACCACTCGAAACTAGCTATTAATCGGGGAAAATATGTGTTGATCCACAGCCATCATTTACTTCGCCATTAACCCACAATTCACTTGCAATAAAATTGCTACGAAAATTTATAAAACGATGCAAAATGACACAGTTAAAGTTACGTTTCAAAGTGGCAGTATCAATTCCCATGAAAATTGGCTCTATTGTAAACAACAATCTGTTTCTAAGTGTATAGTCTGACTGGCATTTAAAGTTCGTAATCACCCAACTGAAGTATAGAAAGTGAATACTGGTAACCGGAATTACGTATGAATAAGTGACGAGGCGACGACAGACTTGTCCAAATTACAGACTTAGAACACTGCATTTTAATATCGACTTGCCGTAAGTTCCTCGTGTGGGGAAATTACATAATTGATATATGTACAGGGATACTCGGTATTTGGAATTGTAAATTAATAAATCTTTCTTTATTGTTTATGATGAAAACATCGTAAGCCTTACTATAGAGAATACTACTTTAAAATAATTACTATGGTTCGGGTCTACCAACCCGCGTTAAGACTGTGGTGGACCTTGGATTTAGTTCTCTTAGACTAAGTCTCATGCTCAGAACTGGTCGGTTAAGAGTCGATACAAAAACGGTACAGTATATTTTATAATTAAAACAAATGTTGCTATTTAAAAGGTTCTTACGAGGCTCAAGACAAGTAATATTATCACGTTGTCTACCCTTAAGTGAGCGATAATAACCTAATTGCCAGCGGATCGCTCCGCTGAGGCGGAGGTCGGGGTGTGTGCTTAGTTAATTATTGCTCACTTTAATGCTGAAGGAAACATTGTAGGGGAACCTGCTTACTTGAGTTTTATACAATAATTTCAAGTGTGTGAATTTAAGTAACCCGCAATAAGCTCTGTAATTAATTAGGGCTTTACTGCTGTCAATTGTAGAAGAGTGCTGTGTTCTTTATGGGATTACTCTTATAATAGCTAGGTAATGGCACGCCTATGGAATTCTCAATTTTATTACTATTAAAGCACCTTAATTATATGATTTAATTTAAATTTCGATGTAACCCTTGACTACAATAAAGACTGACATACTTTCCTTTGCTCTCGGTTTCTCAGTTGCACACACTTGTCACAGCGAGCATCTGAGCGGTTCGACTTCAGTACTAAAAGTTAACGTGGCAATACGAGTACGAGATTGTTTTGTTGGTTGCTCGACATGTGAGTAATACTCGTCGAAAAGTTGAACGGAGTCTGTTAGACTTCACCGTAAAATGAAATAAGGAAGTGTATATTTTCATCTTTGATTTTGAGTGTAAAATCAAAGAAATAATTACTTTGTGGCTGCGTGCGATTTGAATGATGTCATTAGATATAATAATCACTTCATATCAAGTTAGGAGCCTCCTAAAACTGAACCTGAACTTATCAAAAACGATAAAAACTAGCATATTGGCATCTGATAAAAGATGTGTTTTGTAAAAATATATTTTAACTGAACGGTTTGAACTAAGTTATGATTTAGTTTTATTGTCTGCTGCACGTAGGGTTTGTGTTAAGTGGAGAAGGCCTGCAATATTCTTTGCCTTGGTGCCACAGCCCTAGCAAATATAAGCCTAGCCCTACTAATAATAAAGTGTATAGTCACTTTTCGTTTTAAATTGCTGTGTAGACTTGTTACCAAAGCTAGTACAATTTTTTCTTCTTTTCTAAATGTATTAAAGATAAACAGTTCATTTAATGATATAGGTTAATAATATATTCTTATTTTATTATCATTTTTAAGCAATTAGGTTTTTAAATTACTCATACTGATTTGTTTTAAATCCTTCGCGTGTGAGACGCCACCTCTCTGTTAGTGATAAATAAATAATTACATCCATACTTAAAGTTTGTTAGACAAGTAGTTTACATTTATTTTAGAAATGTTCTTTTTTTTAACCTCGTTGAGTACACGTGCCGTGATGATTATAATAACCAATTTGTTTCACGATTTTCTGAGTATTCCCTAAAATTATTGGAACAAATTCAAAAGTAGGTTTGAAGGTCAAGTTGTCGCGTGCTTTGAGACTGTACGCGATAAACTTGTAGATTTAACTTTTGAATAATAAAAAGCTCTCTGACGTGGTATAAATTTTCATATTAGTTTCTAGTTTGACCTTTTCTAAGCGCAAGTATGTTAAAATTGTGCCGTATTTAAAAATTGAACGCGTAAAATAATGAGCCTCTATTATTTTAGAGTACGGCATTCGTTAAAAGTTTTCAAGAAACTATACAGCTTCATTACATTGACGTGTAATTGGAGTGTTTTCATTAATTTCTGAAATTAACTTCGTTTGTGTTTATGTTTAATATTGCTTTGTCGAAAGTTTGTTCTTCTTATTTAATATTTCCCTTACTACATATTCGGTCGATTTCAAGTTGCAGAGAATGTTAGATGTAATTTTTATTTTTTATCTCGTGCCTCCGTGGTATGTAGAAATCAACATCTGGGTATAAAGGTCAACAGTGATACTATAGCAATCGTTTGAGGCAATTATTTGATCGGCTTTTAACAACATTTTAATTCAGATAATGCTGCGGTTGCCTGAATTTAAATGGCATGATTATATTTTAGCAGATTAATGAAACATTTCACAGATTAGCTACCTACCATTTAGAGTAATTTCACAAATTGTAAAACGGGATTCGTTGCAATACATCATAAAGAGAATGAAAATAGCGGCGCACCGCAAAGCCATTACTATGATATTATTAAATTATTTATATACCACCAAATGTTCGTTATGCTATTATTCATTATTATATTAAACCTCAAAATAATTTATGTACTCGTACATTGAAGACCAAATTTTGCTGCTAAAATATTGTTTTTTAATTAACAATTTTTAGTAAATGTTTACAAAACACAGGTCTCTTCATTGCACAAAAACAGCATATTATGTAAATATATTACCAAAATATTCGAGACCCAATATCAAAAATATTTTATATTTAACTTATAGTAAAATTCGTTTGCCACAGATCGTCACATCGGAGGCATTCAAACAAAAACCAGCAGATTGCAGTCTTATGCGAAGGGAACATGTTTCACAATTTAATTAAACCGTGACTGTACGTGTAGATTTATAATATTTCAGTTTCCGATTTGAGGAAAAAAGTGATTACACGAACTTACCTAAGAAAAGTTGTATTATAATTATTATACTATCTATATCAGCCCATATACGTCCCACTGCAGGGTACAGGCCTACTCTACAATTGAGAGAATCGATTAAAAGTTGTTAGGCCTTATAGTCCACCACGCTGGCCTAGTGCGAGTTGGCGGACTCACATACCGTAGAAATTCTTTAAAATAGCTAAGGTATGCAGGTTTCCTCACGATGTTTTCCTTCACCGTTAAAGTTAAATTATTATACAAAATTCCTAAAATTGTATGTTTATTATTCGATTGTTAAGTTTTAGTGTAATTATCATTTTCATCTTCAATGACAAGAACAGTGCTGAAGATAGAGCTCCTCTTAGTAATTCCTCAATTACAACATTATGGCTTTTATTTTGAGGCTCAATTGCAAGGTTATAAGAGATGCGATGGGCTTTGTGTGTCCACTTTTCAAATAAGCTCGAAAGCAAACGTGTATTCCGGTCTAAAATATAATCCACGTTTACATATATTTTTATGCATGTTTCATTAGACTTATTGTTAAGCAATTTAAGAAGAGTATTGAGAAATTAAAGCTTGTGTTGACATGTAATATACACAGGTATAATATGTTTGTACACACATCTTAAAACATTTCAATTTATGTGAATGTTCGATCAGAAAAAATGCGGTGGTATTACTAGTGGTAGGTCTGTCATATGCTCGGTTTGCCATTCATTGCAATAAAAATAAAAAAAAAATGACTCCCTCATTTCTTCCGAAATTTAAGTTATCGAAATTGTTTTTTGAGATAAACTAGGAAACTAGTAACTAATAAAGAAGACGTACCACATTTCCTTATCGTACCGAGTACCTCTAGTATAAATAGCTTTTATCTACCTCTATTGTGTAACCGCTTGAAGCAATTGTATGCTATCTTTTATATATCTTCTATTGTCATCGGATAGCCAGGTGTAGGGTTCTTATCTTTTCCTTTTCACTACACACTATTGAAACATTTTCTAGGCAATTGATTCTGTCTAAAAATAAACTTCGGAGCAGACAGTTTAACGCCCACGTACATCATTTAACACAGATCACAAACGCTTATCATATAAAAGGGCCTACGTTACACAATATAAAAAAGAAACGCTCATTAATATTTCCATCTTTCATTCAAGTGAAAATATCAAAGCACTCGAAATTTATATTCCAATTTGTGAATGCAAAAGGCGTTATAATCAAGTTTTATTTAAGACTAGCTTCTGCCCGCTAACTTCGTCTGCGTGATCAACTTTGTTTAAAAAAATATACATGTATAGATTATTTGGTATTTCTCATCCCGTCCCGTTCCGTCCCGTTATATCCCGCCCGTCCTATCTCATTCTCACTCAAGGTATGTAATCCACGCCCATCGCATCCCTTTGAGTATAAAAAGTAACAAATATATCGGATTTCCGTCCTCATCCCACGGGAACACTTAATTTATCTGGATAAAATGTAGCCTAAGTGTTAATCCAGTGTTAATATGGGGAATATTAGTTTCTCATTTATCTTCCATAATACAAAGAAACACCCTGTATGTAAATAAGACATTTACCAGTTTTTAAGTTGGACTTGTACCTATATAACTGTGAAACCGCATCTCATTTCGTCTTGTAGTTTTTGCGTTATGCGCAAATAAATAAAATGAAACAACCTGTATGTAAATGAAACATATACCAAATATTAAGTCGAGCCTGCAACAATATAACGGGAAAACCGTATCTCATTTCGTGTCGTAGTTTTTGCGTGATGTGCAAGCTAATACAAAGAAACACCCTGTATGTTAATTAAATATAAATCACTTTTTAAGTTAGAGCTGCACCAATATAACTGTGGAAGCTGGATCTCATTTCGTGCGGTAGTTTTAGAGTAATGTGCAAGCAAACAAAAAGAAATATCCTGTATGTAAATTAAATATATATGAGTTTTCTAATTGGATCTGCAGCAATATAACTGAAATCTGCATCTCATTTGGTGCAGTAGTTTTTGAGTAATGTGCAAGCAAACAAAAAGAAACACCCTGTATGTAAATACAACATATACCAGTTTTTAAGTTGAACCTGTAGCAATACAACTGTGAAAACCGCATCTCATTTGGTGCAGTAGTTTTCGCGTGATGCGCAAGCAAACATACAGACAGACAGACAGACAAAAATTCTAAAAAAAATGTTTTGGATTCTGTTGCTGTTATAAAGACCCCCCGCGTTGAAATTTCTTAAATATCTTCCATGTACAGACATCGACCATTTACATTTTTATTATATGTATAGATGCTCTATTTGAAAAATATTTTATTAGAATTTAATGAAGTGAATACTCTAACTAAAAAGTCTCTGTAAGTACTTTGATTTAAATAAATCTTATACATAATATAATAAATTTGTAACTGGTGGATGACAGACATTGAATATATATAAGAAAAACTATTATGGGGGCTATATTAACATAATAGAACCTAAAACAATAATTGCTAGTATTTTTGTCTTATTGTCTGTGCAGTATAATATAAGAAACGGCTTAACAGATTTCGTTAATATTTGGTATGGAGGTAACTGGTACCCTGGGTTAACACATGGGGTACGTTTTATCCCGAAAAATGTAGTGTTCCCGTTGGATGAGCAAGGAATTCACATATATTTGTTATTTTTTAAACTCAAAGTGTTGGTATGGAACAGAATGAGACGGGACAGGACGAGATATTACGAGACGGAGCGGGTAAAGCAGTATAAAAGACGGCATTTGCTTTGATTGAGTTTAAATATTAATAAAACAGTACGCGAAATTGAATTGGTGGTTTTGAACGACGTGAGAGAGTAATTTGTGCTGATGTGTATATGTACACGTCCTTTAGGAGGGTGAGATGTGATGTATAGAACATGAATATATAAAAATATTATTACAAGTGTGTAGAATTAATGTTGTGGTTTTTGTTGGGCGTGTGAGATCGGGAAATTGTCTTGAATTGAATTATGGTTACAACTAAGACTCAATGGCTGAAATATATAACAATATGTATGATTGATAAAAGTTGTTATGTTAATTCAGCTACGAATGATTTATTATAATCACATTGTTTGCGAATTTTAATTAAACATCATTAATAGCTGTGCAAAATTATTCAGTGTACAGTCGTCATATTACATCCACAAGTATCGGTATCGGCTTAATTGATTTCTAATATTAGATACAACTTTCTCCTAAATTTTAGGAACCTCAACTAAATAGTATCAAGCTTTTTTTAGCTTTTTTCAAAACACGGTGAGCTAGTCATATTGACCAGAGACCTCTCAATACATACCGTCTCCAGCCATCTCCTTTCTTGCTGCAATTGCTTTTTAATTTTTAAACTTTGATAGAGCATCTCTCGAGCGTAAATATTTTGGTACACAACTAGCCAGCTCGATTCTTTTACTATGATAGTGTGATTTGAGAACAGCTATAACGGAGAAGAGTTCACATCAGCTCTGTAGTATCACTATAATGTGACCTATCTATTAAACTTTGAAAGTCTCTTTCTGTCCCCATCGGCGAGAGATATTTACATAATATAATCAAGGTGACAAATAGGGGTCTCTCTTTAGCGCCCCGGCGTCGCCACAGCGCATTCACAACGGTTATGCATAATATACAATTATAATACTCTGCGCTGTGCTACGTATTAATGTGGGAATAGTTGATTTAAAATTTAGCTTATACAGGGTATATCAAGACTGCGACCGAAAACGAAGCCAGGTGGTATTATTAGTGTCTTCAGACACAATGCAAGTAAAAATTTCGCAAAAAAAATCGGCAACTTTTTTCTTGTATTTTTTTACTTATCGACGTATTTGGGTGATAAATACATAGTTTTCTTAAAATAATGATGCAGACCTCTTTATTTTTCAACACTCAATGGTACGTAAGGGTTTAAATTATTATTATCGCAAAAACTAGGTTTTTACACCTCAAACAAGATGATTTTGAACAAATTCTAAAAAAATATCTGTTGCTGTTTTGGTGAAATTTTTATTTGCATCGTGTCTGTAACCACTAAAACTACCACCTGGCTTCGTTTTCGGTCTCGGTCTTGAGATACCCTGTATAATAAAAAATACATGACATATTGTTTAATCAACTCTTGTGACGCATACTGTGGATGACCGTCTACCCTTTTTGCTCCATTTCTGCTTATTACTTTTCTGTTTAATATTTCCTAAGCTTTGTTCTCTTTGCACCTCCGCTTGTTGCTCCGCCTCCATAGTTTTGTCAGTCATCATGTCGAGCAATATTTCGAATTTTAGTCTTAGCATATTGTTTTCTTCTTCAAGTTTCTCCAACTAATTTTTTAAACGAATGTTCTCTTTATGAGCTACGCCCGCTTTACCTGAAGCTGGTATCCACTGCCCTTCCTCAAATAAGACTTCAAAATCCCCTAGTTTAATTTTTAACATATGATCACAAAATTATCCTATGTTTTATCACAAAAATATATCAGATGATTTTTAAGAATTATACATTAGTCCACTGAAATTTCGAAGGATCCGCTACCCGGCGACTTTTAAGTAGCCTGGAGTAGGTACCTTTGTGTCTCCGCAACAATATTACTCATCAGTATGGAAACGGGTACGATATTAAAAACCACCATAAACATCATAATCCTGTTTATAACATTCAGAATAATTCGAGTCACGTTTGGAAACTGGTGTGCGCTTTAATAACACTAATTCGCTATGTGGATATTTCAACGCTGTTTCAATAAATATTTTAATATGAAATTCCCGGATTATTGCATTCATAGCGCTCTATGACGACTATCCCGAATGTAAAAACTAAAATGCACAGCTTTGGCTAATTTGTCGCTTTGTGCGAGTTCATTAGAATAGAATATTGCGCATTAGTCAACCCATTGGTTTGATTACAACCCCGTGTGTATGTATGTATTTATACGCTATTTAGGTTTTTAGGCTACTCGTGATAATATTCATCTGATGTTTACACTGGTAATCAATCTTCAATTATGCTTTCACTGAACAAAGCAAATCCAACGGTTTTGGAGAGTTCAATTAGCTTATATTATCTCTTATGATTTATTGTTGTAGAATTTGCTTGTTTTCATATATTTCGTAGACTGGTTAATGACTGGGATATTACAAGAGATTTTTTAAGATAGACTCTACTTAGCGCTAAAAGAAATGTGATTCATGTAATGTCTATAATACATACTCAAGAAAGGCGCCACGGATCTGTCTAGACTTATATTTGGTTTTATGAATGTAGATTATGCCATATACATATAACTCGTGCATTTATGTAATATGAAAGAGATTTAAGGGAAGAAAAAATATTTTGAACATTTCTATTGTAACATTTATATATTGAAACATGTTCATAAACTATAAACGCTCGATACAAGGAACGGGAACCGTGCAGTTAGCGGAAAGATATGAGTATCGATTTCTATAGCTGGTGGAATAAAAGATTTCATTGGTTGCTCAGTTACGGCATCGTGTACGTGCGAGTCTTGATTTGCTCTGAGTAGGACTGCGGCATTGCGCTGCCGATAAAGCACTCCACGGCGCCTACATCTTTTAAAATATTTACTTGTCATAAATTATGTGTATTAGAAATAGTTACACAGATATTTTCAATCATATCATCCAATCTCTGGTTTAAATTTTTTGACGGTGATTATGATGATTTGGACATATATTTTTAATGTAAACAGATATCTCACACTCGGAAAGTTGACATCCTAAAGACCTATGTTATATACCTGTGTCATCCATCAGAAACTATGAAGAACGCTGCGGTCACAAACTATACAGACCCAAAACAAATAATTCCGGATCACACACATATTTGTGTCACAGTAGACAGAGATGACTTTTGTTTTCACAGATGTCTTCTACTCACTGCATCACGAGGACTAATGTACAAAAACGATCCACTAAATTTGTGACAAATACAATATTAAAAGTGCGAATTAGTATAAATCAATAATTATATAAATGCGAGCATGCCATTCGCACGGTGGTAAGCGATACGACTGTTCATGGAAAGTAGAAAAACCAAACAACACCCTGTATTACAAAGCAACGCTTGGCATTCCACTGTGCTCCCCATCCTGAGACATAAGATGTTCAGTCTCTTTATGTCCAGTAGTTACTCTGGCTACAATGTCCTTTACACTGGGATCACAAAAGTGCATTTGTCTCTTGTTAGTTTAGTTTAGTTTCGTAGATGATGTCAAGCGTACAAATAATAAGAATTTATTTAATGCTTTTGTCGACCAAAAGTAATTAACGTAATGAGATCTGTTTGTGTCATATTTGTACTTACAATTTTATATATGTACTAACATTACATGCGTGAGACAGACCGTAATTCTCTTTACGAATAAAATTACTTGTACATAGAAAATACAATGATAATACGGATAATATATTGGGGATAACAAGACTACCACAGATTAAGAGAACACTAATACTAAGTACGATTAATACGAACGAAACATTTAATAGCTGAAACAAATATTGTGTCATGTTTATATTTTTGTAACGCCCACTGCCTTATTATATTACGAATAAAACCTATATATGATATTGCGCCGAATTTGACTCTTACGCCCCGAATTCTGACATAATGTTGTGTATTTGCATGTTAACTTGTACGATTTATTAATAGATCTACATTATGGTGTTGGATAAGGTAAAATGTTGTTCCAATTTTAAAAGCACATCTATTTACTATACATATTTTGAATTTTTTTGTTGTTCCTTCGTCATCATCGGTCAAGGAACAGTTAATGATTAACGTAGCCCATCGTTTATGATTTTTGCGGCGCCCAAGTGTATCTCTAACCGATTTATGGATTTGTTAAATACTAATTTCTTACAAATATTTTCCCTTTTTAATTTTGTTTTTAATATTCTCTTTTTCTTTCTCTATCTATATCAGCCCATATACGTCCCACTGCAGGGCACGGGCCTACTCTACAATCGAGAGAATCGATTGAGAGTGGTTAGGCCATATAGTCCACCACGCTGGCCTAGTGCGGGTTGGCGGACTTACATACCGTAGAAATTCTTTAAAATCGCTACAGTATGCAGGTTTCCTCACGATGTTTTCCTTCACAGTTAAAGTGCGTGGTGATTGACTATCAATACACACATAACTCCGAAAAGTCAAAGGTGTGCCCTGGTCTTTCCAGTGAAAAAAAAATTCTAATATCAAGCCTTACTACCGCTGACTGCACGCAAACTTCTACGATACCAAACATGCTACTTCAAATATCCGCTTAACTTAGTTACCAACTTCAACAATAAGTATTAAGTTCAATATTATGGACAAACTCTTGCTGGTTTTGATGTAAATAATAAGATTTTTTTATTAAAACAAAAACTATTTTATTAGGAGTAGAAATGTAATCTCAAACGATCTCTGCTCAAGATGTAATCGGTACAACTTGGCATGTTGATGTGTGGAGTTCTAATATTATTCAGTTGATATCGCGCTTTGAGCCTGTTGACATATGTCTATGGAAATAACTAATTCTTGCCGATCAACGATCAAAGAGTCGTCTGGGCAACGCTGCACCTCCAAGATTTTCTAAGATAAAATTTCTATAGCAACGTACCTAATCTTATTTTTAACAGAAATAAATTGACAATTAGAATACCGATACGTACCCATTCTCTGCTCAATCAATATTTGTTACGTTAAAAGGACGGAGCGGCCGCTAGCTGACGTAACTATTTCTGTTTACAAATATGCAGTATTCATTCCACAGTCATAGCGCACAGGTAAATTATTTTCCGAATAACTGTCAAACATGCATGAGCTTTCAACAAAGGGAATTTTTCCACGAATGAACCTTGTGAATGTCGAATATCCTTTTCCTATAATGGGCTTTCAATAGAGGCTTTAACGTAAAATATTACCATGACATTCATTTTATAAAAGGTAAAATTATCATATTAACTATCTTTTACATTAAGTACAAGTCACAGATTGTATATTTTGCTTATACTAAGTTACAACTAAACAAAATAAGGTTTATATTATAAATATATTCAATCGTCTACACGTGGCGAAATTGTGGCCACGATGTTTATTAATAATTCTTATTCTGACCTCTGTGGTTTACGTAAAAGCATTTTCATTGCGAAAGACGTAGCAAATATAAAAGTACAACTCTTTTATTTGAAAGAAATTGTGCTTTGTAATCGCAATTTCGCGGAGCAAGTTTTCAAACTAAAAGTTAAAGGTAAACCTTATATTACTCGCTTATTCTTTCTTGTGAAATCAGAAACCAAAAGTTTTCTAACGGCACGTTGTAAGTTGTAAGTTGTACAAGAATGTGCAAACTTGATGCCAGTCCTTCAATTCGTTTATTTTTAATTACAATTCCACTTTATTTTCAAGTTAGGGAGTGGGGAGCTGATATTACAGACTTTGAGTTATCGATTCCAGGGCTCAAAAGTCGTACTTTAATAGAGTGTGTAATTATTAATCTTTAAATATTATTTATAGTTTATGTTCAACGAATTAACAAAAAAGTAATGAACGCTGTTAAAGAACATGACGAAAATAAAATTTATATTACTTGTCTTAAATATAAAGGGACATTTTCTCTAGTTTCCTTTCCCCACAGTTACGTAAGCTCTTCTCCGTAATATCTTTATGCATGTTGCAAAAAGATATGGCGTATTATTTTACGAGCGACGGCTGCCTCACGTCCACATTTTAGGGAATAATATAACAATGGAATATGTTATGTTTCTGCTAATTTTGCAACATATTTATGTTAGTACACAGATTGTCTAGCGAGGATGTTTGCGGGGACTTTGTCTCAGGAATAATTATGTGCGGCTTCAGTAATTTCCGTGCGTGTCTTTAGGACTATTGTTTTCCGATTCTCTTGTTAATAATAATTAATGCTTATTTGTATGAGTGAAACTTTTTTTTACAGAACAATGTTGTCATAATTTTAGGTTCCAAGCTTATGTGCTTATTGTAGCGATTAAAATATCTGAATATTTAAAAACAGTTAGCCAGACTTTGCCGATTACGCCCGATATATTGTCAACATACAGAGATGCGTCGACAATACATACATATTATATTCTATAGTGAAAAAAGATAATATTCATATCAATATAAATAATACTCCAAAGAAATAAGTGTACTCTGTAAGAACTTCATCATGTTATGCACTCCAAATTTAATTGTAAATAGATATTATGCCAAAAACAGTAACGATCACAATAAACACAAAACTGTCCTAAGTTTATGGTTTTTTAGATTTACGCGAATGTTACACATTGAAATAAATCTATTTTTACAGATTTTATCTCGATTTGGTTTAATTTTTACATTTTTTAACTTCCCGACGTTTCGATTGCTTTACAGCTTTCGTGGTCACGGGGCGGACTGAGGTATTAGTCATCCGCTCACTGACTTTTACAATTTAACTACCCTTAATTTACAATAATTAAATTAAAAAGATAATTTAAAAAGGTAACTAGTTTTTGCGATCCGATCTACGCAGAAGGAGCTCACTGTATTTTGAGGTCTGGCAGCTGGTCTTTTGGGTTCCGATTTAATTAAATGTAGAATTGGATCCCATGATGGTGCAAGCTACAAGCCATCTTCTCTATTGAAATTTGGATGTTTTTTTAATTTCAATAGCCTCGCAAAACATCCTGGGCAGGAAACGGTGTTCTTTGGCGAGGATTTGGGGCTTGTCAAAGCGAAGGTAATGCTTGGAGCCTTCCTCTATGTATTCAGCAATTGCAGACTTCGTTGAGCGTCGGTGTTTGACGTCAGTTGTGTAAAAGAACACATAGCTGACGTCAAACACCGACGCTCAACGAAGTCTGCAGTTGCTATAATGCTCGAAACAACCAAAAGTTATGTCGAGTTTTTAAAACTGTATTATACATATTTATATTTTGCAAGCTAATATATCGGTACACCAATTTTATAATCTTAATTAAATAAAATCTTATTAAAGAAAGTATTTTATATAAGGCAGACGTAGAAACCATATAAATACTCGTATATCCGAGTTAAAAAGAACTAATCATTTTATTTAACTTTATGAAACAGTATAAGGAAATGTAGAATATTTCATTCTTTTCCTGGCACATTTAATGAAATACGAGTAACGATCGTGCTCCGACGCGACAAAGTAATATCAGATTTAATTAAAATTTTATTTGATCATTTGATACTAGCACCAAGGAAAACGGAAAAGTAAGCATTGGAATGAACTGCAGTGAGCGATCCCCTAGCACTTTATGAAGCAAACTTTACTTTGCTATAATTTTATGGTGAAATAAACCGAGTTATTTTTTATACATACTAACTTTTATATGTGTTTTAGTCTCCTTATATACTGCATATTTTACCCAAACAAAATGTTAATTTTTCTGAGATCCAAACTAGGTATTGTCTGTGTTTGGTCTATTGAATATAAATATTTATGCAAACAACCCCCCCCCCCCCCTTCATTCTTCAGCCACAGGAAGTCCACCTAGCGACTTCCTGCAACCTTAACCAGGTCGTCCGTCCACCTTGTAGGCGGGCGAACTATTCATACAACTACTATCGGGCATTACCCTGGAACACAAAAGAAACAATAATAAAGATATAAACACAATATGCACATTTTTTCACTACCATGACAAAATTAATAAAACGAGCGTGCAGTGGTAAGTACTGTGCGGCCATAGTGATTTCTTACCAGCCGATAATTTAGGCGGAGCATGAAACACGACATTTAGATTTGTTAATATAATGGCTTTTCTATCATTTTTTTTGGGTGCTTATATTAATCTAATATCTGAACTATCGCTCACCAAACGGAAGACAAGATAAATGAGAAAAATAAAAAACCTATTAAGAGGAAAATTTCAAATTAGCAATGTAAGAATAAATTATAATTTAAAGCAAAGGTCAAAAAGCCAATTAATTTCTAATATCAGTATTAGGGATTAAAATAAGATTATCGCAAAAATATCCCCAATAATAAGAAATCCTTTTATAAAAATAAGTATAAAGAGCTTTTGTTTATTCTCGGAACATTAATGTTATTTTTTATTTGTTAAGGCGCTTATCATGTATTAACGCGAACATCAGATAATAATCTGGTGTTTATCATTGAGTCAAAATATTAAGCTCTCTAACCCACGCCCATAGAGTAGCGTTAAAATTTATAATAACATTATAAATTAAAAAGTGTGTTGTTTTAGTTTTCTTACACGCTCAACAGTGAGTTTTTATGTCGAGAGTTGCCGTAAGATACATCTGGTGTGTTGTATGTGGAAGTAAATAATAATATCAGCCCATACATAACCCTATATTCGTACGCACTTATAAATACGGAAGAAGTAACTTTAGATTGTCTAATCAAATCAAATCAAGATCTTTTGAATCGTTAATTGCTGCTACTACGGCTTGGGTACCTGTTGTCGCTGTGAAGAAGAAACGGAGCAAGAAACTCTCTCAGCAACACGAGTTGTCCTTTTTTCTCTTTTATTTTCTTTCTGCCTCGGTGGCGTAGTTTTATTACGGTACGGTTACAAAGCTGAGGTCTCGGGTTCGAGTCCCGGGTCGGGCAAAGTGATATTGGATTTTTCTATTCATTATCAGCCCGGAGTCAGGAATTTGTGCCCGATATGGCGATAGGCTCGCCCCCTATCACATCATGGGACGGAACATACAAGGCGAAATGTGGGTGTCCTGGTGGCGCCTCTGCCTACCCCTTCGGGGATAAAGGCGTGAGTTTATGTATGTATATATGTATTTTCTTTCTCTTTTTTTAAAGGCCATTTAATCTACGATCTTTTGTAGCCGAAAGCGCTGTCGTCAAAATTTATTATGAATAGTTTCTCTGTTTACATTTTATTAGATTGGACATATTAAGTCCATTAGATTTCGAGAATAATACTTGCTGTTTATATTAAGAAAACGTATCTCAACAATTCAGATGTATCTCAAATAATATAAGTATACGAACCGTCTTGGTACAGAGCATGGACTTTCTCTGCGGTTGAAAGGGCAGGGCAAGGGCAGGACTAAATGATGCATAAACGCCTCATTTAGTCCCGGATAGTAGATTGCCATTCTAATGCAACATCTCCAGCTTTGCACAATATATTAAGACATTTTCCTTCACCAATAATCAAGAATAAATGAATTAATAAACGAATAGCATCCGTTCGAGCTTGCTCACATACATATTATACATATGTGCCGTTTTGAATTATTTGTATAGTTTGTTAAATTATATTAAATGAATTAAAATCATGTCTAATGAGCAATAAATACGGAATTGAATTATGAATTAGTGTAGTGCTCGGCGGTAATCGCGTACCGTTTCCGGAACGCTACGGCTGCAAGGTCGCGTAACTCGCACGCGAAACTGCTGCGTTTATTTACCTACTTAATGTTGTGGGGAGTTCTACTAATGAACGACATAAATGCTAGCTAATTTTATATTTTTTGTACTTTTAATTAAGGTTGATATTTGATTTACAACTGCTTTATTTGCTTAGATGACCTATCACTACACACTAGCATGTACTGGGAATTTTTTAGAGTTCAATAACATAAGCCCACAGGAATTGTATTTGTCCGGGAAAAATGTGTAGCCTCAATAAAAATAAGGTTCGTAAACTATCGATAATAATAAAAAAAAACACGTAAATCCTTTGTCAAAGAACAGAACAAACAGAATCCGATTTATAAATATTATTATAAGTTCAGTAAGGATGTCCTTTGAACTTTTCTCGTAAAGGTTAGTTTAATTTACACCACAAAAGAATTGTTCAAGCATTAAAAGGATTTCCGACCGCTTGGTTAAGATACAAAGCTTTATCAAGTTTATATCGGAGGGCTTAACATTATTGAAATTGATTACAAACAATGCTTTCTTGTCCTGTAGTTAATTCGGATGAAGGCAACGCTTTGTTGATGATATCGATTATTTGATAACCTCAAGATTCTAAACAAAGATCTATGGCTTATTCCTGTAATGAGAGCGGATATATTAGGGCAACAGGCCTTGTGTATCTTTTTTATACGATACATACCATATTATCATTTCAATGAAACAAAATTAGGCATGGTTAAATGTGAGTACCTACTTTGTATGTTTTCACTGATACAACATAGGCGCAGTGCGTATAAAAAATGTAGGCTTTCCTTTTTCTAATATTTATATTATGAGAGCGTTTGGCAGATTAGTCTACTGCAATACGCGTCAAATAAGATTTCTATAGGCTATCCAACAACGTCCAATTTCTATTGCTATATGGCCACAACTAGTAATAAAGGTTTAAATTATTTTCTCATCTACAGGGAGTCACGTTTTTTGTACAATCTGCAACGTGGATTCCCCTCATCTCCCCACTGCGATGATGTTATAAAATTCTAATAGACCCACGAGTATACAAAGCAGCTAAAAATTTCAGTCGTCTTGAGCAGTAATTTGCAGTCGCCGCCGACAAAATACGCTGACCTTGAACCTTACTAAATCCAGGCGAAAGAAGTAGTGTGTAAAGTTTTATCTAGCTACCTTTATCGCATTTTATGTTACTTTATGAGCCAAATAAACTGTACAGTTCTTTTGTTTCTTTTAATCGTCAATATGTATTTTATTTAGTTATATAATAATAAAGTAAGTTCATAAGCGTCATGCTGTTATCAATTTATCTCGAAAATCGAGCAACGCCGAGACATGAAACCGTTAGAAGTGTCAAAGGCACTTATGTTGCACAAGGGAAGCCAGTAATGGTCAGAATTTGATCACTATGTGCCCCTACCGTTGCTGTAGAACCCAGTTTGCGTCTTCAGTGGATGTGAATGGCTCTCATGCCTTCGAACCGACATTCAATTACATTCTGCACTTATAAATTTTATTACCGATAAATAGAATTGTATGCCATTGAGAATTTGGTTTTTAAATAAATTTCTAATATAGGCTTTTTATATTTAATGAGGCGCAATTAAAACATTTCTTACCTGATTCAAATACTCTATAAGCCTAATTTTACATTCATGCCTAATTTTGTTTCATTGGGTCTGAGTTTTGAGGGATCGTAAAGTACTACGTAATTTCTGATGCCCAGAACAAATGATACCTAATGTGGAGGCAGCACTAATTACGTGACTGTTGTATGCTTCTATATTATTTAATAAGCAGAAAATTACCGGTGTTTTCTATCAAATTAAAATCCCTTAGCGCATACATTAAAGAATTACCGTACAAAATCATTAATTATTAGCGGCATAGTTGACGTGTACTGTAGTTATTAAGTGATTTTTTCCTCAGTAAATGTAAGTTATGGACGATTTTTAAACGACAGCGAAACGAGGTCACTTGTTCGCGGCTGTGACGTCACAGTCATTTATTGCATCCTTGAAAGTGAGTTTACTGCCGACATCTTTTATGGGACAGTGGCTTTTCGTCTATTTTAATACATAAAGAAAGTTAATAAAATTATTTGCAGGGGGTTATTTGAAAAACAGAGTACAATGGAACGGAAATTACACACGCCTTTCAGGAGCTGGCTAAGTTAAAATAAAGGCATTGACTGACTGACTAATTATTTGACTTAACTTGTCATTCGTGGATCGGCTTGAGATTTTTACCAGCAATGCTGTGGTCACAATATCGGTTGGATTCAAGCCCACTATATCAGCGTAGTATACTGATTTACGTTCACTAACGTCTCGCCTTGTATTTTCCATCCCAAGATTTGATAGGAGGCCAGCCTATCGCCATATCGGACACAAATTTCTTACTCCAGGCTGATAATGAATAGAAAAATCCAATATAAATTTGCCAGCCCCGCGATTCGTACCCAAAACCTCAGATGTGTAATCGTATCGTAGTACAACTGCACCACCGAGGCATCAGTCTTGTCATATTGAAAAATTCTATAAACAAAAAATATACTAGTCCATATAAGTACATAGTGTAAAACCTATATATAGTATACTATGAACTTTATTGAAAATATACTTTGCGATCACGACAAGAGGAAAAAGTATATACCTATTGCCGGCTATCGGATCTGTAGATCAAATCCATAAGTAAACTAATGGGTCAGTTACAAATTTAATAGCAATAATCCGATCTGCATTCGATAACTAACCACGATTTAATTATGAATGCAGATAATTTTAGCGCTGCCTCAAGTATACATTACAGATAACATTTAAAAAATATATTTCATTAACAACCCAACAACTTACCATTACCTACCCAACAACAATTTTCAACATTAAAAACCTCAATTTATTTGCAACAGCGCGAAATAAAGACATTTCAGTAATGGACCCGTCCTAATTGGTCATTTTATCGGCGCGTTATATCTGTTTGTTAATGGCACCTCTTCGCAGATTGAACGTTTGTTAAAGACAAACATAAATTGCTGAAAAAAAACCTAAGTACCTTTCAATCGTTCTCTCGATTGTAGAGGAGGCCCGTGCCTTGCAGTGGGACGTATACTAATACAATAACACAACAACAACAAAACTACCGACTATCTCACATACCCACCAAGGCAATTTCGGTAAGTCAGGATCAACAATAGCTATATTCCTCCACTATATATAATTACAATTGAAGAAGTCAAATGTAGAGCATTATGGATAAATATTAACATGTATCTTAAAATGCCAGCTGCTAAGTCTGGTTTCAGAGTTCGAATAATACCGGACTAGAAATCACGGAAATTTATTTAGTCTTAACAAAAGAGTCAATCTCCCGAAGAATCACTGTCGCTCATGAAAACTCACTTGGAAATTTTTTCCGGCCTGGAATTTTTTTTTTTAAGGGCGGAAGATGAAAGAGTAATAAATAATCGGGCTTCTTAAATATAATAATAAGTAGGCATTGTAGCTAACCGAACGAAGTAAGTGACTGGCAATGAAGCCTTAGTTTCGAGATAAACTGCTTGTTTATCTAATTAAAGTTACGTTACTTAAACTAGAAAACGTACGTGTATATATAACAAATAGCCATTAAACTTAAACACCCTCGATAAAATCACTTTCCACGTATTCAAAATATACTAGTGAAGGGTAATTAACTAGACCACCGCTATGAAATTATGTCTGTTTACATATTCATCAGTCGGTACACATTGGTGAATATTAAATTCATGGTGAAATTTATCTACAGTGTGTAAACGGTACTTTTACTGTTAAGTATAATATTGTGGTCGACTTTTACGAGCCGTAATTAACAAAATTACTTTAAGAACAAGTAATCTGTAAGATCAGCAGATTTTGAACTAATAAATCCTGCCAATGTCCTTCAAGTAATATTACCCAACCATCGCTTGGCAGTGTTTTTTCTCTTAGATCACCGTCGCAGGATTTCGCACCAAATATATAAGTTATCATTCAATTCGTTGAAGGTAATTTGTCACACATTTGTCCAAAATTAACTATCTAAGACTCTGCCGTTCTCTAAAACCCAGTGTTTCAGTTGCGCCGAAGAGGGCAACGCGGGGTTTTGGTTGGTATGCCGTCGACTGGTGAACCCAACATAATCGCCCAACTTTCCCCGATGTGGGGCGGTAGCGGGGTTACCGCTAGCGGGTTTCCCCGCGAAACCTTAATATTTTTCGAACAGAACCACTTATTATTATAACCACAAGAAATTTTAACGCTAAGGTTCCGTTACGATTCTCAAAATACTAGAATTACAATATGATATAAAATGCTACCAATCTGAAACTGTATGATGATGGCTGTCTTGCACGATTTTTTCCATTTGTTTCCATATCGTGCAATATTGGATTTCAAAAAAGATCAAATAACTTTTATTTGCATTGCTTGAATAGCTTATGGATTGATATGTTCAGATACGAAACGTACGGACACGAATACTATAAACTCTCACGTATGAAACGCAAATGCGACATATTCGCGGACACGCTCGCGCCAATATCAAACTATTGATTTGCATGGTGCTTGCCCAAACCGTACTACACGCAGCGGTGAAATATGCCACGATAGGTTACAACAATAATTCCGAGCGTATTGTTCGTAAGCCATCAATCATTACATTTGTCGGTGGTATATTCGTATGCCTGAATAGCAACATTCGTAGACAGCGGAGGGACAGCATAGTGACCCACTTAATGTGTCGCGCGTTGGGTTTATATGTTAAGGATACAACCAGGCTGGCATAAATATGCCAACTGGCGAACGATGGCCATCTAGCAATGGTAGATATTCTATTTGGCCTGGACTGCCAAAATTATTGTAAGTTTGTAATAAAAAAAACTGTATTTCCAACATATTTGGCAGCCTCCATGGCGTACTTGGTTAGACGCCGTCTGCGAAACGAGAGGCCACAGGTTCAATCGCCGCAGCGAGACAAATGTTTGTGTGATCTACAGGTGTTTGTTTCAGGACTAGATGTTTAGGATTTTCTGGATGTTAGACTGGAATGTTAGTGACACAAGTTATGACACAAGACTCGATCTTACTGTGGGGTCAGGACTATGTATGTGACTGTTGGGTGTGTGTTTGTATTCTAAATATAATTGATGTTTCTGTCCTCTGAAACTATTGGTAGATATTCTATTATAATGGAAAACCATTGCATTGCAAGTATATTTTGATCATGCATTGTAATAATTTTCATATAACTTGGCACGAAACAACAGCTAAGAACCAGACTGCAGATGTAATTGGAATAACTACCGCGGAAAAAATAAACAATATTTTTTGCAAATAGATGAAATGCTTTGGTGCAAAAGTCTGTTTTTCTGTCATTTTCTATTTAAATTTCACTTCAATAAAATATTTACCTAGATTTTTAAAAGCGTTACAAGTTTATGTTATTGTTTAACCAAAATATAAGCTCTTCAAACGAACAGAGCCCTTTTCAAAGCAAATTTCAAGAATTTATCTGTTGATTTCTTTGACTCATTCGAATAATTTATTTGTTTTCCAATGATTTATAGAGATAAAAATCTGTTTATAAAAAATATTTGCTGACTTTAATGGAGGATTCATTATTCAGTAACCAGCTGCTTTCGTATCCCGCTTTAACCAAACTTAATTGGGCAGAATTTCCGTCATACGTTTCATATTAAGGTTTCCAGTAACAGCAGTACTCTAATTGGAAGCAAAATGGAGTTCCTAGATTTCGATTTCAGAGCACAAAGCTTTTTAAAGCCGTACGTATTCATAGTCAATTAACGTTTGTTTTACCGGCAAAGGGAACAATGCAACAACGAAATCTAGTATTGTTGACTAAGCTTTAATCGTACATACGTATGTACGATCGAGCTTTTAAAAGAAATCGATTTCATTTTCGACATTATGAACATTTTATTTTATTATTATTTTTACAGAAACATTTTTACAGAACTCCAGTACCTAACACATGAGGGTTTTCTGAGGAGACACATGAAGAGATGCCAAGTATGTTCTATTAAATGGGTGGTGAAATCCGAACAACGCCTTGAATGTCGATGTCTCGTTTAGGTCTAGGTAACCTTTGAAACTGAACGTTGCAAAGGTGTCCACAAAAAGAAGACGATTTAAAGGCCCGACCAACTATAATTAACCTTTAATTATAACTACGTGTTGAAGTGTCCAAAATGTGCTCGTACTTTTACTTAAATCTTGGTTTTGTAAGTCACACAACATCGCATGAGAGATCGGAGCAACAACGTCATGCTTATATGAAGAAAGGCAAATTGTCGGCACAGCCTCTCGCAGCGTGGTCTCAATCAATAATGAACCTATAAATCATACATGGAACATCGCCAAGCTAAAAAATATCACAGACTTATATTTCAAAGCAAGGTCCATGCTAGCAAATTGTATATATGAGATTTGACGAATTTAATATAAGTAAATAGAGAGTTTTTACTTGTAGCCTTACTTAGAAACTACATTAGAATATGTCATTATTTCATATCTTTCTCTCCATCCTGGACTTCGCCCGGCAGACATGGGATCAACATAGTACTTACCTACGTCTTTTCAGCCATGTTATGGAATAGTTTAATTTATAATTTTTCGACAAAATGCCAGTCGACTATCAAGCCTTTCGAGAGTATTCAGATTATCTCACGATGTTTTCCTTCCCCATTTTTTCAAGTTATATTTAAATAAAAAGAAGTCGTAACTTTGAAAAGTCAAAGACCTCTGGTTTGACAGACCCGACTTATATATTCCTATGATTCTGGTGTTAAATAAATTGGTGCACGGTGTATTTCATCGATTTTATTATGTACATAGTGATTTATAATTGGAAAGTCTTTGCTTTGTTGTCTATCGAAATCGATATATCGCTAATCTAGTCCTCCTACGTACTGGACTTCATTCGTATGGATTGTTGAGATCGAATGAGAACCACTAAGTTCCTATTCCAATTTTGAATTTAATTTTCCGTTTGTTTCAATTTGTGCAAGAAACATGTATTGTCGTTTCGTTGCAGATACAAACGGTAAAAAGCTGATATCCAATCACATCAGAGGATTAGCGCTCTAAGTAAAGTTAATAAAGACTGACTGCGTCGCCGGACACAAAGCAGAGGTAGCCACTATTCACGCATCTAAGTACATACAGACCTGCTTCAGTATAAAAGTAAAACTGTATTGTATATTGTGCCATGTCTAATGTATACTCACATAGACATTCTTTACTACATAATTATGACATATGAATACAAAATTCATAACAATATTTCTGGCAAAAAAAAAACTGTAAATGCCTAATAACAACATCCAACAATATTGGAAGTACACAGATAAATATTTTAATTACATGGAATTTCTGTCGTGTCTATGATAGATATTTCCTTAGATATACTTGAATAATACGAAACGACGCCGAATAATAATAATGACGCCGGCTGTGAAACGAGAGGCCGCGGGTTCGATCCCCGCACCGAAACAAATATTTGTGTGATCCACAGGTATTTGTTTCGGGTCTGGGTGTTTGTGAGACCGAAAAGTCTCTCGTAGATTCTGATACCCACGACACAAGACTCGATCTTAGTGTGGGGTCAGGACTATGTATGTGACTGTTGGGTGTATTTATTTATTTAATAACGTTCCTTAACTATCATAAATTACAATTTGTGAGATCATCTATCGAGATAAAAAAATATATTTGGGATTAGAATAATGAAATGTATTGTCCAACAAAATGATATTGAACGTGATAAAATTGTTGTACATTTGTTCTAGTTTTAGTAATTAGCGTCTATTCCGTTGTTTGTTTACTACAGGCATAATTACTTATGAATACATTATCAATAGATATATCGCGCTTGATATAAATACTCCATCGTCACAATTATGCTAATTTTCCCATACATTACAAAATGTTTCAATTTCGGCAACTTTCGCTGCTCACTTGAAGGCCTCGAATGCATGACCAATTCCGAGCACGGGTCATTTAGCTCGCATCTGGCTGACTGCCAGGACATCCATACAACTCGGGAAATTAACAACTGTCGAGAGCTTGCTAAGGTAGCACGCAAGGTGAGCATCCACGGCCGAGTGAATGACTACGGTATGTGGGTCACGGTTACTGCCAAATAAGACATGCTAATGACGGAGGATTTATGAAAGAACTGGCCTACAACACGAGACTTATGAACTACAACAGAGTAGTTGTAGTAGAGTAGCTTATATTGATGCAAATATCTAACCATCCTTGGTGTGTTATTTTTTTATGTTTTATTCTTATTTGTGTAATATAAATATTTACAAACTATGTAAGGTAATTAGAGTTATAATAATTAAGAGCGATACACTACCGAGCTGCCAAAATAGTATTTGGCGGATGGATATAATCTTTCATACTATGCGCCGGTCTGTAAAGACGCTCCAGATTTGTTACCAAATTCCTTTAGTCTATCCCTATAATTTAGTCTCATTGAAAATTCGTTTCAATCATCAGAATTGTTATAATGTAAGTGCTCTGTTTTTATAAAAAATAGACACGTTTAATCTGCACTAAATATTTTATAAATAATCTACTTTAAAATATATCTAGTAAGTTTTAAATATCTGGCACGTATAAGTCAGCGGCAGTACGCCACGTACGCGGCCCCTAGACGATCAATGTTATTACGTAATATTACGAAATTTGCAATAGATTGATATAATTTGGATTCAAAGCCTTTAAATCTTACTGTACAAAATTTCGTACAATATTATTGTAAGTCTAAGAAGTCTAAGCGTCTGGTTGAGGCGGAACCAATATTACTATAATTTTTACTTTGATTTATATTTGAAAGTAAAGTTTATTTATTTTATAAAATTATTTTATTTCAATCGAAGATATCAACGTGTCAATAAAATAAAACGAAAAAGTTTCGTCAATGACCCCAGTCTTATATAATGATGATCAATCAGAATTGTTGTTACCAAGTGTTTGACCAATTCCGAGCATCGGCCGTCTGGCACGCGTCTGGCTATCTGCCAGGACGTCTATATCTGTTGAACTTTTGTAAACATATTTTTATAGTAGTATTATAATTTACACAAGTCAATGACTCATGTCTGCCACATGGTAAATAAGTTTAAGGCAAGAGTTGCTGGGAGTGCCCAGAAACATTGAAAGACTATGCGCAAACCGCATCAAAAATAAATAGACTAATTAACACTTAGCATTATCGCGACGTTCATCAAAGAAGGAAAATTTAGGGAGAATATTTCAAAAACTGTATTGAGAGCAGGAATTATATTATTAATTGCAATTATTGTATCGGTTAGCCTATGACCGATCGTAACTCATCTAACCCTAGGCTATCTGCCAAAACGTACAATGTGCTAGGTCATTTCTGTGCCAAACTTTTTATATAAGTTATTTAGAGCAAGTTAACAAACCGTTTTGGATATTATGCGCTAAAAAATTATGATAGTGGAAGAGCATGCTGTTGAACATTGAAAAAATAATAACAATGTAGAAAAAATCCCGCCAACCTGCACTATGCTAGCGTGGTGGATATGGTCTAACCCCTCTCAATCGTACTCGCGATTGCAGAGGAGACCCGTGGCCTGCAGTAGGACGTATATAGACTGATATAATATTATTTAAAAATATTGTTTTGATAAATCCATTTTTTTCCGTCTACATTATAATATTAAAATGTGAGGACGTGGGTTTACTATTTTCCTATTATAATCAATAATAAACAACCACCAACATAACCCTAACCCTAGGCTAAGATACCGTATGGAATCAGCCGTTACGAAGGACTTAGATATTCCAAAAAACCACCCAAATCACATAAATATTTGTCGCGACACAAAGATCGAACCGACATCTCGTTTCCCATCTAGCCTCACCTCGTGTCTACATGTCCCGAAGCTATTTCATACAAATATAGCAAATGGCACGTCTTGCAACTTCGCAATGGTATTTTTCGTTTAATATTTCAAATATGAAAGTTTCTTATGAAAGTTTTGGAAGTCTGGCGACGTATTTTGGAGTTAGGCGCAGATTTATCTTGCTCTGCTTGCTGTATGATGCTTGTTTGTGTACTGATTTTTTTATTTGTTTTAAGTATTTACATTTGCTACGAATTTATATAAAATCTATATTTAAACTCTTACTTTGCAGGTAACGATTTGCATTTTTTTTATATAAAACTAAATGTCTATTTGGACAACGGTATAACTTTGCATTTGAATAGGTTTTCAACATTAAGCATGAAAATGGGAGAAATAAGGGGATAATTAAAACCATAACGATACTTGGTTAATAAATTACGTTCTATTCTCATATTATATTATATTAATTATTGCTTTCACACTATTTATTCAACTAGGACATGAATTAGGACCCTATTTACTATCATTTTCTAAAGAATTCACGTAGCACTCGGCACTACTGCCTTCTCCACAGTGGGTAAACCTAATCGAATTAAAGAATCGTAGCCGTCTACGCCGTAGCGCTGTAAAGTCGTAGCACTCATAGCGCCGACGCGTTGCCTTCTTTCTTATATATTACGCAACTTAGATGACCTTTGTGACATTGCGGGTCTACGATCTGATACAAGAAAGTTACATTGTTTCAGTTAATTAATAAGGTTAGAATTTTTTGTATATTTGTTTTGCGCTTTCTTTAACTAAAACAAAAATGATTGAAACGGCGAAATAGTGATTGTACCTAACTTATGCTAATAATTTAGTAGGTAGTAAAGTTTATATTTTAAGAGAATATTGAATATAAAGGTTTTGCTAGTCATCATAACTAATGATGCCATAACGGCGTGATTGAAAATGTTGTGACGTGATGTGAAGTCAAATTTGTTTCGGTATAGGCACGCCGAGATGTCGATATTATACCACAACGTTCATGCAGTATCGTCCAGATAATGGAAAATAATCTTTAAAATAAAATAATATTGAGACTAAACATCTCTCAGGACGGCGAGTGACTAGGAGTGCCAAGCAATGCTTTGTAATTCATGGTATTATCTGGTTTTCTACTGTCCATGAGTGGTTTTATCGCTTACCATTAGGCGAATGGCATGCTCGTCTCGCCATTCAACGCAATAAAAAAAGTATGTTTTATTTGTTTCTCCTTTTAAGAAACAACGGTTCGAAATCATTAATGCACAGAAATAGTTTATGGGCTTAAAAAACGGGCCTATTTTTATGGTGGTAAAACGCATGATTTATGTGATAATTATTTGAATTTATTTTTCAAGAATCAGGGGAGTTTCGCCGCGACTATAAGTTAGTGTAACGTTCATATTCCCCATATTAACTACACACACTATACACATACAACATGAAAATGTAACAAAAAACAACCTGAAAAAAATAAACCTCTGCAAAGCAAATGATAAAAATAAACCCAGGATTAATCCAGGTAGTACAAACAAAAATGGTTTTGAATTTAAATGTAAAACAACAAAGTAAAATATCCAGAACAAAAACTGTTTTTAAATTAAATTACACATTCATAAATAACTATATTACTACCCATACAATAATTCTACTGCAGTATGCCTATTGTAAATTCATTTTAATAGCTTAGTTTTCAACTTAATATTCGTGTAAGTTGGTTTTTATTAAACCTACTTCTGTTTACAGCAGTCTTTGCATAGCCGGCAATCTGCCTTAGGGTTCGCTTTGTAAATAGCTTAAGACTTAATATTTTACTAAATCCTCGTAAGGATATAAAGTACTTCTGTACATAGACACTTAAGATTATGCTTCACTTTAATTTCACTCGCAGTACAAAGTAACTACAGTGTCTTATCTTTCGAATATTGTCTTCTATATTAAGAACATTGTCATTGTTACTTTATCGACAACCTTTGCAGCGCAGTTGGTTTTAACACCGACTGCAAAACGAACCTAGTTTCAATCCCCGTAACGAGAACTGTTATAATATTTTATCTTAAATTTTATGTAATTTTATATTATACATACTGTCTCATCATCGGCATATGTGTTATTTTTTTAATTTAAAAAACCTGAAACTTAAGCATATAACATATTAAGATAAAAGATAATCTATTACTCACATTATGGCAAGTCCCATAATAAAAGATGACAATACAATATAAAAACTTATTGAATCTTATAACTCACATCCTTAACCCACTATGTATCAGTTAACAAAACTTAAAGCAATTATAAGAATATGTATACACATCTTTTTATAACAACTCAAATTTCTTAAGAAACAAAAGAAAGGAAAAGTAAAGGTAATATAGCGATGCTATATCTTTAGGCTAGTTCGTGCATTGTGCGATGGCGTACGTCCGGCAGTCTCGGATACTGGTGCGTTGATACAGTACGTACCGAGAACCCACTTCCCGTCACTATCAGACGGTTAACATCTCTCCTGTGCAAGTCAACGGCCCAAGCGATTTCTAAGATAGATTATATTTTATGTTAAGGATATACGCGCATATAAAAAACTTACCCCTTTTTCACAGCAGGGGTTGGCAGAAGTGCAACCAGGACACCCACGTTTCGCCTTGTATTTTGCGTCCCACGATGTGATAGGGGATGAGCCTTACGCCGTATCTGCAAATTTCACACTAGTCTGATAATGAATAGGAAAACACGATATCTCTTTGCCAGACCCGGGATTCGAACCCGAGACCTCAGCTTTGTAATCGTACTTTAGTACAACTACGCCACCGAGGCAGAATGATAAGGATGTATAATTATGTTCATAAGAGAGATAATAAACAATCGTCGCCTTAAGCACTACACTACACTCTCTTCTAATTTCGTTACGTCGTGATGGCGTAACATGGTATTTTTATGCATATTACTAATAATTAGGCTTATTGTACGAGCAGCAGTCTCCTTTCACATTTGTTACTTTTCTGATCCAAACGGGATTATAACCGACTGTCGAGGACATTATTTGTGTTTAAATCGATAACTGAACTTATTTTGTTCGGAAAATATTATAATTAGGCGCAGAATTAACCTCATTCTGGATCCAGATCCAAGTAACAACATTTACATAAAGGTGGATTATACGTTATAATAAAACGATTAAGTCATTGTATGCCTGTATTATGCAGATTATTTCGCGTTCTTAATTTAAATCTTCGCTTATCACTTACGATTCAGTCTAAAGGCTTACAAAGCAGTTGCGTCCGATATCAAAGCAGCCAATCTATTTGCTTGCATCACAAAGCGGTCGCAAACGTGACGCAAATAGCCCGGGACGATGGCTATCTGCTCACGTAACTGGGAATGAAAATATAATTTAATTTGTTGTTCCAATAGACGTATTTGTAAGACACTATCGATGACATTTTTATTTGCTCTATAGAGACTCCAGTATAATCTCCTGGCGATTGCGTCATACGCTGTATTGTCTTATGTGATGCCTGCGTTGTAATATTTAGATCGATACCTACAGAAGAACATTAATTAGTGAAGGCAGACAGACTATCCTAACTTCCAATATATCAGACAGATGAAATCCGCTATACGAGTTTATGCTTCGTATAAAATTAAAAATCCGAGTTCGAAATATATTGAATCCCGCCACCTATTACACCTTTATTTATTACACTTTCACCGCAAACTCTGAACTAGGGAGCGGGAAGGGCATGTTGAAATCAGGACCCTTCCATTTCGGTGAGAGGAGACTGCGTCCGCAACGCGCATGACGCCAGATTACGTCCTAACGCAAGGACCAGAATACTAAGCACATTTTCGCGCATATTGCGGTCACCGCGGCACGTATTTAGCGTGACGCGGTCGGCATTACTCCGCAGTTGTCTAAGATATATAGTCTAGACTAGACTGTCTGAGAAGCAGCTCAGGTGCGCCCTGCGTTGTTTTTTTAATGCACTCGTCTGCTTTTGAGTACCTGCGGAGTTTACCAGACAGCCGTTTTAACGCCCCTCTCAGGGTCGCCTTTGCTTAAGGTGCACTGTCCGTGAAGTGAACCTTCAGTTAATTATCTTTATGTCAGGCAAAGAAACCCGTCTGGGAATTCTAATGCCTTCTTTCCACAGAGCTAGACTAGCAGATGGTATCAGCCTTTCGTTATCATTACAACTATATTACACCATCTGAGGGTTTCATTCCAAAGAGAAGGTATTATTTTAAAATAGCACTTTAAAATAAATTATTTGTCTAATCCTAAATGTCCGTATGGAAATTATTCCCAAGCGGTATAATAAATCATTTATTATTTCTATTGTTTTTTATTTGCTCACTCACTTGAAAACGTGTTACCGGACCAGCGCACTACATTCAAGCGTCAATTTTAATTTTTCGAATTTAGGCCAGCATACTCTCCGTATAACATACCGAGTATCAGCGTGGATTTTATATTCATTACAGATACGTTTTATCAAGGAAAAAAGAACGATATCTTGCCATTTTGGGGCTCAAAATAAGACACACATTAAACAATTTTATTAGTATTTTCAAATCTCGACTAATCAATCGACTAAATCATAAATGACTATAGTAACATTCGAGGTATAATTGTAATCGTTGTTAAAATCATAACTAATAGGACTAGTAAAACCTTCCATTATCCATATACCTAATTCCATTATTCCATTCCATTATTGTTGTTGTACTATTCGATTTTCCGGATAGCGGAAAAATATATTCAAAGATGAGTACTACTAGGCTATATAATAAGTTTTGATCTGGTTTTATTTGAAAGCTCCTTTGAGACGGACCACAGATAAGCAAGACGTGCTGCTTTGTTGTTCCAGCTTTGTATAACGTTTACTTCAGAGGTTTCTGTTGTTTGAGTAATGTATTTGCATTGTGCAAGCCATATAAACGAATTTTCCTTTTGTGATACATTGAGTCATGTTTTTACAATATGAAAAGTTAAGATTGTAATAATACTCCACAATAACATATTCAAAAGAAATACTTATCTGTCTACATATCAACGAATCTCGTCTTAAAAACGTGATAAATGATCGGCTTTATGATAAATTGACTGAAGTTTTTTTTTGTGGCGAACCATCTGCTAAGCACGTTTTTCTTCTACCTGTCCTGGCACCGGCCAGGACAGGTAGAAGAAAAACGTGCCAGAATCCACTTTCCGGCTAATTCTCCTCCATTTTGCCCGATCTTCGGCATTCTCGGCTATTGACCCTCATACCTTCTTTGGAGACATCAAGCCAGCGCATCGTGATTCCATCATAGCTAAAAGAGATATACTTAAGAATAACACACGTAGCTACCAATAACCAAAGGCTTATTTAAATAAGGGTGTTTATTTATGGGTCGTGTTAGCAAACTCTAATCCGTACTGTCTTTAAATTTATTTTACGCCTCAACTTTCATAATTATTAAAATACTAATTAGATGAGATTATAAAATTATGCTATTTTAAAATTGTACTTGCTAATTAACAAATTAACCTAATTAACTCGATTATATTATTTCATAACATTATGCTATAATATGTAAAGGGGTATAATCCCTATATATAAACCTTAATATTAATTTAATATACTAATAATTTAACTATCTTACGTCCATACTGTTATGAATAATGAGGTATATTACGTAAGCGGAGGTGAAAACAAATATGTCTTTGAGCTGTTTTCCCTATACAAAGATAAACTTCAGCATCACTTTAGTTTAAAGCCATCGCTCGGGTTAATTCCGCTGGCATAAGTGATTGAACATACATTCTTCGGCAATGTCGGTCTATAAATAATGAATAAATCTTTCTTTGTGTCCAAAAACCTTGCGTAATTATGACTAACCGTTTAATAATAAAGCAGATACAGCTGTGGTGGTAGCAAGTCACCAACTTTGTGCTCATTTTAAATATTTACATTTACACACACTACAAAGTGTTTGAATTTAAATAATATGTTTCTACAATATAATACTACACAATGTAACATATTTATAAAACAAAAAACCATAGCGGTAACTTCACCAAACCAGCCTTGAATGTTGTTATTATATTAAAAAGTTCATTCAGATATACAAGTTATAATTATAAGAATCACATTGTGTCTTCTAATTTTTATTTCACGACCAAGAAACCGGTATTTTAATTTCAGTAACAGTTAACCATTATCTGCCGCCCCTCAGTAACAGAGTATTGATTTTGTTATTTTACATAGGCTAGGCGTATGACATAATCTAATCTAGTGAAGGCGATATTGTCTGCGTTGTTGGTACGCTTCTCTAAGAGACATTACCTATTCAACGTAGCTTAGAAGAGCCCCAGATCATAGTACTTTAAGAACACAAAGCTTGGGCGTAGCCTGTAATCTGTAGGAACTATCACAGAATCACTCCAGTAACTGTTGCATTTAAATATTATTAAGATGTCCTAACTGTACAAGCATTGTCTTCTCCTTCAGTACGATATCAAAAACTGTGAGAAAAGACTGAAAAAAACTGTGAGAATTTTTGGTGTCCCAACGCCTGGACAGAAACAAATATTAAGTCATTGCGTAAACATTTTTCTCAGTGCGTAGATAGATACTTCAAGCTCTCGTCTCACAGCCGTCTTATAATCTACTTAATTATTTAAATTAAAGCACAAAAAACACTTCACCACAGAAACAATATAAATGATGTTTTAATAAAATAAAGAATGACACAAAACTTACACCTATTTACATTGTCTCAACTTTAGATTTTACACAGTTTTAAAACGCTTCCGAAAGGCAACTTGTTAAGCAGGGCATAAAATTAAAGCTTGCACACGGTTTCCGGAAACAGTTTCGCTGAGTCACGTTGTTATTACAACCACCATATTTGAAACACAACCAATAGTATTGTATAAAAGCAAAAAATGCTATTCCTTTTAATATTGTTTGATCTAGTATTAGCCAGTTTCGATGTAGTTTATTCTGGTTATAAAATGACTGCTATTTTTAAATTTGAAATTTTGACAGCATAACCAAAAGCCACAAGCCGTCAATCATAATCATTAGCAAACCACAGCGTTTGGTTCGGTTAGTTAGCTAACTGGTTATGGTTTGAACATTCCGGTATTAGACTGGCAATTAGCCATATAACGTGAATTTATAAAGGCTTATGATGTGGGTGTGTGGCGTTGTTACACAAAATATGCATACGTGCCACTGTAATAAATTGATATATTTTAAATAAGCTTGTATACAGCACACTGGACATTCTAGAAGAACTTAATCCATATACACCATGCTGGCCAAGAGCGGCTTGATGAGTTTCAGATATGTTTAATTTTGGAGGATTATTGGCTGATACTTTGATGTCGTTGTTTTGTACGTGACCTTAAATTAAATTTTAATACATACACACACATAAAAAAAAGTCGATAGGTGTCATTAGGTGCAGCCCGGGTTTCACTTCTAATTAAGCTTCAATTTCCTATCATTTTATAACTTCTATAAAGTAAATTACATATTACAAAGGCACATAATACAAACACCGTACAATATCAGTACGACGCGATTCAATCAATTTGGTACTTCGCTAAACTTTGAGGACTAATTTAAATTTCAATTTAGGCTTTCACGGATGCATGGTACTGAGATTACCATGCTTCGCAAGTACCGAGCAATATGAGTCTGGCGAACATTCAAAGAGGCAAGTCGGAACAGCACAAAGAGATGCATGAATAATAAACGACGCTTAACTCTTTTCACAGCCAAACAAAGGGGATGGTTTGAGAAAAAATAGCTCCCGTGAAAATGTGATTATTGCGTACAAAAATGACACCAATGATACTCAGTTTAAAGTTTGAATTTCGTTGCGAGGACGATGCTACTTAATTTTAAAATGGTCGCACCATTGCGGACACTTTATCGACTATCCATTAAACTTTAAATAATATGATTTGTTTATTATAATATCGGTAAAACTGTGGTATGTTTTTTGTTGTTAATTTATTGGGATTGATGAATTACACTTTTCAAAACAAAATACAAGATTAATTATTTTTATTAATATCAGCTTTTGACTTAAGCGCTCATAAATTTTATAAAAAAGTAGATGTAAAATAATATTGGCATATTAACGTTCACTCATACATCATCCTGGCGGCAAACATTCATACATCTTGCGGCGATAGTACGAGTATAAAACCTTTTCAAATAAAAACTGAATATGGATAATAATATTAAAAGTTGTGTGTAAAATTATATTTTTTCACCATAGCGGTTTCGAATTATAAGCGAATTTAGTAATCTTGTTACTAATGTTTAGTTTTAATAGTTAATTAGGAAATACGAGTGCCTGGCCTAGATTTTCTACTGGAAAAACCCTTATTTTTTTCTTAGTTGGTTTTTACTATTCAGTATGTAATATGTATCTTGCTGGAGACTTCATAATTTTTTAAAAGTTTACATCCAGCCGGCGCGGCGTTTGGACTGTTTTGCTTCAAATTAACTAAATATGTCTGCAAAAAGAATAAAAAAATATAAGCCGATTTAACATAAATTTTGTGATGACATTTTGCTTAAAAGCAATAAAAGAGAGGAGATTTTTATATCCCCAGCGTTAAGTCTTTAGGCTTCCAGCGCTCACATAATTCTCGTTCTCCCAAAAAAAAAAAAGATTGGTGGAGGCTTAAAAAGGTTTTTCCAACATTTTCAGCAAAAAGACATGCACAAGTGTTCATTCATTACATGAACCAACAATGCACGGGAAAATTGAGAATAGGTTGTGCTCGTATTATGCATCCGGGCTGATTACGAGGTGTGGAATTGCCGGATGAAATCGGAGCGCCGTATTTCGCAAAAATCTGTTCGGCTGTTATTTGACCTTATTACGCTGATAAATTATGACTGAATTATTGACATGCAGTTGAGTATGAGTATGCACGAAACATGCATTTTCATTTTTAGGCTATTTTGAAGATTATTGCATATTATATCAAACAAAATTATGACTTATTGGCATTGACTTATAGGGTAACATTGATATCGATACTTATTGGATATTGGTTTCTTAGATCAACTTAACGAAATTACCTATATATAGGCTGATGAATTATTTATTCATTAACATGTAACAACACAAAAAATAGCCTCATCAGAAAATCGTACTCTGTTAAGTGAGCAAACAACCTTTGTAACTGCTACTGTTTTTACATTGCACCGTCAATAAAGATTGCGTTGCATATTGTCTTCACTACTGTATCAAAAGGTGACAACGTAAAGGTTACGATCTCGAGCACCCTGTATAAGCTACAAGATTAACAGCGTTGACACATAGAGCTATCAATCATGAGTTCAACAAGTCTCGGCACTGTTTTATACGCTTCAATGTCTAATGTGGCTCAGTTAAGCTAAGCCGATAATCGCGTTCGCGCGGATTTTATTACTTGTGTTGTATATTTTAATGTATTTATGGCGGTTTATGCATTTGTGAGTTACATTTTTGCTATTGGAAAGTAAAATGAAGAAGGAAGAGGTAACATAAGCTTGTTTTATTAAGTTGGATCAGTGTTGGTCGGTGATAAGGTTGATATTTTTTAACTAAACTATTTAATTCAATTTCTTACATCAGGTAACGATGGCAGTTACAGCCCAAAATGGCTCCAATATGCAAATAAGATGTACGTGGGTCTCTATATACACTAAAAATCATTAAATTTTATATGTCTATAACTTCGCTTCGATCCCTTTTTAACAACCACCTTTAAACGAACTCCTCTACACAGAAAGGAAAATGAGCGAGATAATACAATTAAAGCAACTAAATGGAACACTATAACTGGTCATATATTTATATAGCCCCCAAAATATGGTTGGCAAAGTTTTACTGCAGTATTGTTGTGAATTACAAAGACATTGTGAAAACGTATACATTTTCAATAAAATTAATAAAGAAATTCAAGTACATGTAACGCACACCAAAAATATTAAATTATAATATTATGCAATTGATTCATTGAGTAAATATTTTTTGTTTAAACAGCGTAGAAAGATAACCACGTCCAAACATTGAAATGTGATATTAAATGTTTCACCGTAGTTCACTCAGTTATAAAATGAATGATGCATTTATTTCATCGTTTGTACGTGTGGTCAATGTCATTACTTACTTTAATTAATATATTCGTGCATACTTTTCCGTCATGTGCTAATAGATGCAAATGTTGATCAAAAGTTTGCTGCATTGCGAGCTTTAATTGATGCAGGTGTAACGGCGAGAAACAGAAAAAAAAATCCACGAATTCGTAAGAAGGTGTGGGCGGGAAAGTCCGTCGAAGTCACTTTGTCTTCCTTCCTCAAAAAAATAATAAGTTTCCTCTTTATTAAAACGAAGTTTTAAGTAATCTGTAATATACGTAGATTATAGAAACAGACGCGGCAAATAAACAAACCATTCACGTGATGGAAAGTGTCTGCCGTTCACGTACACTCAAAACACCTGGGAGTTCGTAACTGCATTATCGACTTTGAAAATGGAGGGCGTGAAGTGACAAACGTTGGGAATTTAAGGAGGTGAATGTTATTTGAACTGAGGCAAAGTCTGATCGATAGTAACACGAACGTGAAGTTACTTCGTAGTTCGTGGTCTCCTCTTGGCTTATTCATACTGCAACCAAAAATGTTTGTACTTGTTTCTTGTTAATTATGATTGACTAGGTGCCGGCCCGGCTGTAGATACTTTTTGAGCACAGTCCATATCAGCAAACTATTATTTCCCGTACATTATTATTTTTATTCAAACTAAAGGCCGTCCTCTGTACTGCTTTTCCTGTCCTATACCGTCCCTTCCTGTCCCTACCCATCCCGTTCTGTTTTTGTCTTCAGTCCCATCCCATCCCTTTAAGTTAAAAAAGTAACAAATGTTGAATACGTTTCTCATCCCACGGGTACACTTTCTTTTTCAGGATAAAAAGTAGACTATTTGTTAATCCAGAGTGTCAGCTACATCCATACCAAATTTTATCGAAATCCAACAAAAATCTGACAAACAGACAAAAATTCTAAATATCATTGTTTTTGTTTCTATTAAATTGATACTCCCCCATAGGTTTTCTAATTTAATTTCCATGTACAGACGTCAATTGGTTACAAATTTATTAGAGGACCATTTTTTCAGCTACCGAATGTTAAAGAAACTTAAGCTAACTTTCCTGGTAATATCGGATATTTCAATATTAAATAGGAATTCCGCTGATGAATATCCGCTTTAGCGTTAAATAAAGCAAATAAAACAATTCTATAAACAGAATTCTTTTAAACATCAGTAACTAGTCTATTTTCCATAAATATTTTTTTTTCAGTTTTATATACGAGTAGGTATAGTTATGTGGGCTTGGCAACATATTATTTTATTTATGTTTTATATTTAAAATACTTTATACATACAATACTTAATGTAATAGCGCTTCTATGCTATTTTAGTTGAAGTTATTTAATTATGTTGCAAATTTTAAAAATATTTGTACTATTATGTTTGGTGACCGGTCGCCTTCTGAAATTGAACCCTTTGAGCAAAATATCATGTCTTTATATTTGGTCCTGATATCGACATTAGAACAAATTAAATGAGAAGGCATATTATAAAAAAAACTAAATTTTGGCTTGACAATCGAACATAGAATTTCAGACCAGAATTAGTATTTTTTTAGTTTTCTCTTTTGACTCTCGTAAAGCGTTACTATTCAAAAAGTTATACAATTATAAAATTTCAAAATACTTACAAAGATCGCATAACTCCAATTATAAACGATTCCATACAACTCACAAACATAGCGTGGCAAATATTTGACTATTCACGAGTCTAATTTTACCATTGTCATTTTCCCCAATCATACGTGCTCAGAATTAGGGCATTCGATTCCACAACCAATCATTCCAATTGTTAGTACGACGCTTCTTTTTTGGAAGCACCGGTGATATTGCCCCGAGCCCAGAGCAGGAAATGTCTCTAGTGTCCTAGGTTTCCTGGAACTATAAAGGACTTTTCGTTCAATCATACCTCAGAACCGAAACAATTATCTGTTGCTAACCTGCATTTGTACAGGGCATGATCGAATTCGTGACATTTTGCTAACCAGTCCACCCGCTACACGCACGTTGTCTTAGAAGTGTGTTTACAACAAGACGGCTAAAATATATTGAATATTAATTAAGTGAAGGAAACGAAAGTAATATGTCGTGATCGAGCAAAATGGCCATTCATAGTCTCTGCCTACCCCTACGAGAGGCGAAACGACTTTAAACATATTTACATACGAGTATAAATCCTCTAGTTGTTATTTCTTTAAACAGATTATTAAATACATTCTTTAATAGTATAAACATATTCAAATCAACATTACCTAATTCATAAACGAAAAATTGTACAGGAAATATACCGTAATTCTCTTTCCATCCGGTTCAGAGCTATGAATAAGGCTTATACAATGATCTCGGAGCTGGAAGACGTATGTGAACCGCAATAGGAGTTGAGTGCGTAGTTTCTGCCGTGTATTTAACCGATATACATCACTGTGGGAAAATACTGCCTTGTTTACGGTTCAAATAGTCAACTTAGTGAGTGAAACATTGTTGTTTGAAATTGTTACCTTGTAATTACAAATCTTGAGCGTCATTACGAGGCCTCCAAGTCTATCATTAACAATTAGGTATCTACCCTTAGTTGAAGACTCGGTAAGGCATAATTATCGCTTATTGGAGTTCAGTGATCTATGTGTAACTTATATTTAAATTAATTATTAGTGGTGTATATTTCGATAGTTTTGGGGATTATTGCTAATGTAAATTTTCCTATTCTCATAATTGGAGAGAACAGTAATCCGCGGAAATATTGAGATATATACATTTTCAAATTTAAATCTAAAAAAAAAAAATTTTGTTAAAAAGAAATGCGATAGCAACTACATCTGCCGGGTTCAAATACTTTAAAATACCTCCTAGTAGTAGAAAAAAACACAAGCTCAGCTATAACAGCGCCGCCTACAGGATCCACATACATTTCAAGACCACCGGTGACCTAGTAATAAAAAAAAACGACTTTTAAAAATCTATGCTCGCCACGCGTAGCAGTCGTGTGTATCGCAGAATTGTGGATGAAAAATCAAAATGTCGACGCTTTAACCAGAGCTACTCACCCGCCCAGCGACGCGCGAGATATGAAAGCGATGCTTTTCAATCTTCCGTAACGTTCCACAACATCGCGCTTTAAATCACCTCTTATTAATGGACTGTGGATGAGATAATTAGCATTATTTTAACATGTTTTTAGTGATTTTCATATGTAGACTGAAGACACAAAAATAGCCTTATAGAGGTTGTTGATAGTTGCTAGATGAAACCCATTTTAACAATTCGTAAGAGAGGGGGGGTTCTTCATGAGAGAATAGGGTACAGCAGTGTGCAGGCCGACATCATTATTTATTCATTTCTATTTTGTACACCAAATAAATCTTGACAACTAAGGAATATTTAACATAAAAGTACAAATGGCGGTCGTATCGATCGAGGCAATCTCTTACCGACTACCGTGGGATGCACATAAGAGAAGAAAAACGAGAGGGCAGTCTAAAGGATACTTATAGAATAAAGCTCGAATGATAATAATAAGAAATATTTAAAATATTTAACTTGATGGATAAAATGTATAAAAATATGTATAAACATAAAAACACGTAAAATAAAAATTTACATCAAATAAAAAAACCATACATGGATATACAAATAGATAAATACGCACATTTATATGCACTCATAAGTGCACACTGCACACATAAATATTTAAATACATAAAAGCGGTGGTAGCAGTAATTAACGATTCAAAAGATATTGTAAACGACTAGGTACTTGATAAAAGAATATTTTGATTTTGATAAACTATCAATCGTGTATTAGTTATAGAGAAAAGTAGTAATTACGCAAATGCTAAGAGATAAGCAACTGAAAATCAATGAGTTATAATGTACTACATACCTGACGATTTATAAAATAGCTAAGATACGAGTAGAAATAAAAGAAAACAGTCGTTTGTTATACTCCGATTCGCTCAATACAAATAACAAAGAGCAGTTTAGGCACAGACCGCGTGTAATTACGCATGAGCGTAGCCGACTAGGGTGCGGGATCAGGGGGCTCAAATTGCTACATTGCTTATTTAAAGAAGAGATAACTTCGAATCAAACAATGTAACAACGATCTCCCTTTAGCAGAGACCCAAAAAATCACAAATTGGTACAAATAAACAAAAAAGCGGATTTATTACGTTTATTAGAATGAACGAATTAAGTATCATAAATGAGTAACTTACCATTTTGAAATACATCTAAAGATGCTATGATTCAGGTATGTTTTCTGGTGGTAGGTCTCTTATACATGTGAGAGGCCGTCTGGGTAGGTCCCACCGCAATATCCTTCTACCAAGTAACTGTGTAAATGCACTGTTGTGTTCCGGTGTGAAGGAATTTGTAGCCATAGTAACTGGTGGACATAATCAGACTTAACATTAAGATGTTAAATCAAGCAAAGCATTGTTTTATAATTCATGCTTTTGTTACTATCCACGAGCGGTAGTATCGCTTACAGCAAAAAACATGTTTGAAAATTAAATCAAAATGTGTTTATTTGTTATCCACACGTAAACAATGTCTAAACAATATATTATACAAAAAATAAGCAGCATAATTTCTTCTACAATTAAACAAAACCAAGCAAAGCAATAACCATTAACCCTTTGTATAAATTCCGTGGTGGGATGTCAAGTGTCAGTCAAGTTGTATTTACAAACCAAACCCTTGAAATAATGTGTGGGCAGCGGTAACCACTGAGGCACGACTCATTTTACCTCCATTTAATATTCTAGCAGCTAATGATTACTTAACAAGTGGTTTACCAATTGCCTTTCACTCTTGTTTTGAGGAGTAGAACTGGAGTTAATTAGTCGTCAGGTTTAAATATGTTACTTTGCTATCATAAATAAATTCAAATTTAATATTCACGGGATTGATATTGATTGCTTCATTTGTTTTCTTTTTCTTGTTTGTAAAGAGTTTATTTTTTGTTCATACAAGACTCATTTAAACATTGTTGCATCTTATAAACAAAACTACGAATAGTGAAGCGACTAAACAGTTGATATTACATACATGAAGTCACGCCTTTTTCCCAAAGGGGTAGGCAGAGGTTATAGCTATCAGGACACCCACATTTCACCTTGTATGTTCCGTCCCATGATATGATGTGATATATAATAAATATGACATACTCTTGAACAATAAGAAAAACAAATCTATGCTCGAAACACTTTCGTAAAGTATGTAACATAAAATTATTGTCCAATAACTATCGTTCATGGAAGTTATTACAATGTTATGCTTGATAAAAACGACATCAATACACAAAACATTAATAATTTCAACACATATATGATTCACATGGCAAGTTAATCTCATTTAGGAAGGGAAACTTCATAAAAATCGCGTACTGGCGTCGCGCCAAGGGCATTAAGCATACCTGTGTTCTCCCGAGTCGTGGCCAAACGTAAACTCAATAAAAAATGCAACATCATGGTTTCTTAGATTTACGCGAATGTTACACATTGAAATAAAACTATTTTTTTACGATTTTTATCGCGATTTGGTTTTGTTTTTACATATTTTTTTTACTTCCCGACGTTTCGATTACTTTACAGCTTTCGTGGTCACGGGGCGGCCCGAGGTATTAGTCATCCGCTCAGTAACTGTTACAATTAACCCAAAACGAAATAAAGTAATCGTACCGAGTTAAAGTAATCGAAACGTCGGGAAATTAAAAAAATGTAAAAATTAAACTAAATCGCGATAAAATCCCTAAAAAAATAGCTGTATTTCAAAATGCAACATCGTTAGTAATGAGCATCGCATTGTGCTCTGAATGAACGAAATCTTACGAATAATCGTCAGGCTTATTTGACTGAATAGCCCACTGACTGACAGACCGCTCCATACACAACATTGGGCGCGATTAATCGGCATCTCTCATCCACTTTGCGGTTGCAGCCCAAATATTGTAAACATTGGTGGAAATCCAGCCATAATGACTCACACACCACTTTGTCAGAGGTGGTGTATGAAAATGGCCACTTTAGCATAAAGCAATAACGGCGATTATTATTGATTTTTTATTGATTATATATAATATACTAGAAATTATAATTGAACTCATAGATAATAGATATATGATTGGAAAAAGGCTTTCTCACAATATTTTCTTTGGCATAACGTGGTCGTCAAGTAATTATGCTATTCTTTTAAAAAGCGTGCCTTTCGGTAATATCGAGGATTTTGGTGATGTTCAATTAATATTATTGCATTTATTTTTATTATTAATTGGTTTACGTAGACAGACTTTGGAAAAGATTATTTGAATCTGATTTTACCATCTTTGCAGTCTATTTAAATTTCTGGTACGCTAGGTCATTTTATTGTAAATTGATTCGAGTGAATGAGTCAATAAATTTAATTGACAGATTTTGATCCTCCCATTTAATAGGTTTCATCTGCGATAGGATTTTATTTGCTGTTGAAAGTTCACCGCTTGTGGGAATCTTGAAGTTTATGAAGAAAAATGACGGCGGGTTCAGCTCTACAAATTCTTTGAATATCGAGCTTGACATTGGTGACAGTTTGATATCCGCCTCGTCAAAGTTACGAGTCATGTATAATGATGTATATAATGTTTAAGAGATTCTTGACGCATTATGTAGAGTACATAAAAATTATGTTTTACAAGGTCCGAAATAGCATATTAGGTAATTCTACACCAATTAAATAAATAAATAAATGCACCCAACAGTCACATGCATAGTCCTGACCCCACACTAGAGTTTCTTGCCCGTTCTTCTCTAGTGAAAACCACTTTCCGACCCGGGTGGTAGTTCAAAAAATGACTAAATCTAAATAATGTTGAACATTTTAAGGGATTCAATAAATTGTTTTCATTTCATTTCATTTTCACACTAAGCTCTAGTCTTGTGTCGTGGGTATCAGGAACTACGAGAGACTTTTCGGTCTCACAAACACCCTGACCCGAAACAAATAACCGTGGATCATACAAATATTTGTTTCGGTGCGGGGATCGAACCCGCGACCTCGCGTTGCTCAGCCAGCGTTTAAGTAACTGCGCCACGAGGCTATGCAATTAATATCTATAATATACGAGCGGTAAGGCTAATCAAGCGTAAAAAACACGCAGTACATATTTACAGCAGAATTTTGTAATTTAAAAATATGAACCTCCCTTCCTATCCTTACAAGGGTCCACCCACATCAGCCTCCTTGGTGCGGCTGGTTAAGGGGTTAGATGTCAGAAGGCTAACTTTGTACCGACGACGCGATGCCACAAGATTTACATCTTAAGGTGAGGTCAAGACCGTATGTGGGATTATTGGGCATATTTATTTATGAAGGAATTGCTACTGTGATGAACACAACCTAGATACATATTATTTGTACTTCATAGCCTCCGTGGCGCTGTTGATTAGACTCCAGCTGTGAAACAACGGGCCGCGGGTTCGATCTCCGCACCGAGAGAAATGTGTGTGAGGCTAGAAGTTGTCTCGGGTCTGGGTGTTTGTGAGTCCGAAACCTCTCGTAGTTTCTGATACCCACGACATAAAATTAATTGATCTTAACATAGGACCAGGACTATGAATGGGATTGTTGGGTGTATTTATTTGTAGACAGTGCGTGGATCGAACGTTTCGGAGAATATATACTAAACGGTTGGTCTTTTCTCCAAACTTCCGCCATACTGCTATGAGCCCCCAGATGGCCACAGCTTTGTATGTGGATAGGAGATGAAAAAAACCGTTGTTTCGAAAATAAGTAACTTTGATTTCAAGAATAAAATAGCCTTAAAAGTGTTTTCTTTATTGGATTAGAAAAATTATAATAGGCTACAATTACAATCGTCGTTATAATAAAATATTATCATAGGTGGGTTTCTCCTCTTGCCATTAGGTACATTAAACCATACAACACTCCGGTAATACCTTCATCATCATCATCATCAGCCCGTTGCAGTCCACAGCTGGACATAGGCCTCTCCCAAGGTACGCCACAGAGCCCGGTCTGCTGCTTTACGCATCCAGTCGCTGCCGGCCCTTTTTATGCAAGTCGTCCTAATAATAATAATAATACCTTAAGGCACTAGAATATAAAATAATAAAAAACACTATGGGACAAATGCACTAATAAAGGAGTCCACTTTCATTGTACCCGTGTTTACTTCGGTGCGAGAGCTAATAACAATGGACCTTGCGCCGGATATGATTTGTCCGTTTGAAACGCTGCCAACTTACAAGTTACATGTTTTTCTACAAGCATTACATTCATGCGATTTTAATATAACACACGTAAATAAAATTGTAAATAAACATGGTCAACTATCGTATTTTATTTTATTTTATTATTAGTTATGTGTATGCCTAAGTGATTTTACTCTCAATATCAAAGAAGTTAAGCATACAGTAATTGAAATCAATTTTCTTATTAACGTGTAAGAAATGTTTAGAAATATTTTTTAAAATAATTAAATTTATAGTTACCCCCGTTTCTATACTGTGCAACTGTTCGATTTTAGATATGTAATTAAATAAACACTAGTTAATTGAAAAAATATGTTTTAAAGAAACTATTCTTATTATATTTCTCGATCAAATCCGCAACACACTTAACACTACTATATACGAAGCCATACAGATTGAAAGCAGTCGAGATCGATGGCGTGATATCATACTATAGAAGCTGAAAAGAGGTTACGACCCTCAGTATTGAAGAAAACGACGCAAGGAGGGGGAGGATCCTAATTCTAAATATAACGTCACAAAGCATTATCATACGCTGCGCATAAAAACCCGTATCGTTCAATAAATTACCATTGAACTCTAACTAGACACATGCAAAGGTCGTGGTTACAGAAGGTCCCAATAAGTCACTGTGAAGTACACCCGCTAACATAATTTGCATCAAATCTAATTATTGTGGCACTTGTGTAGCCTCTTTGGCACTGAGAGGCTGCCTGACTTTACATTTATATACTATATGCCCCTCAAAAAGAATGTCATCTCATTAGAAGTGTAATCAGACTTGCTAAAATTTGAGTTAACCGGATAGATCGGAATTTTTAGAGATTAAAAGAAATAAAATAGATGCTATTAAAAGGAGGCTCTTCAAATCCTGATTTCACAGCTGTTTCACGATATTTTAAATAATTAAATACAATAAAAATACTGAAATTATAATAATTATATGCCTCCATAAAAATAAACGTGACACATGTTGACATAACTAGGGCCGGCCCGGATGCAAATACTTCTTGAGTCCAGTCACAGTTCACATTAGCAACATATTACACGTATTTCCCGTACTGTTTTATTTATATTTGAACTGAATGTCGTTCTCTGTACTGCTTATCCCGTCCTATCCCTTCCCGTTATATCCCGTCCTGTCCTGTGCACAAGGGAAGTAATACTGTTCTCTCCTTTTCCATTCCATCCCTTAATTTTACAAAAGTAACAAAACATTACATTATCGAGATAAAAAGTAGCTTAAGTGTTAATCCAGAGTGTCAGCTACCTCCATACCGAATCGCATCGAAATCCGATAAACCGTTTTTGAGTTCATCACGCACAACCGCACAGAATAAAAAGGTCGATAATTCAAAAAAAAAACATTGTTTTGGGTTCTATCACATTAATACAGTTCCCCCATATTCGTTTTCTCATTTATCTTTCATGTACATACAAAACCAATCGACGAACGAGGTCATAATATGTTTAAAATACTTGTACCTACTTTGTCTAAATTTCATTTTTAAAACATGGCAATTTATTTAAGTAACGTATTTGCTAGGACTGTTCATTGGACTGGTCACTGTTCATGTTAGCTTTATAACAACATTGCTCAAAATTACATATATTGTAACTGATAACATAACCCTGCATCAAATCAACAAAGAAACACAATAAAGCTTTCAGCGACACTTCATTCTTAAAATTACGACGAGTAGCTTAGATTAGTACATAACAGGAATAAAAAAGAATGTTACGTGCATAGATTGTTAAATTTACAACCCTGCATTCCCCGCTGCCGTAATCGAGAAAAAATCCTATGTTAAAAAAGAGATACGCAGTAACGTCATTATTAGAGGAAAAAAAGGTGCGAAGTATAATAAATTATTGTCCAATTAATATACAACCAGACGCGGCTGCCTACATGTTCACGGTGGTCGCGGGTTCAAATCCCAGGGCACACCTTTGACTTTTCGGAGTTATGTGTGTATTGATAGTCAATCACCACGCACTTTAACGGTGAAGGAAAACATCGTGAGGAAACCTGCATATCGTAGCGATTTTAAAAATAATTTCTACGGTATGTAAGTCCGCCAACCCGCACTAGGCCAGCGTGGTGGACTATATGGCGTAACCACTCTCAATCGATTCTCTCGATTGTTGAGTAGGCCCGTGCCCTGCAGTGGGACGTATATGGGCTGATATAGAATATACAACTGTCAAGTGTCGGAAAAAGCGAAAGCAAATAAGTTCAAAAATACCGCCAATTTTGAAAGAATTAGTAATTGTTATTCCACATAATTCACTCTTGTAAATAAAAATAACAAAAGTGGCTTTTGAATGGGGCTCATACAAAAGATACTTGTTGCGCCATCTTGTATCAAACGAGCGAAACATGAAGAGCTTCCCTTCAGCAACGACCGCCGCTCTTGAAACAATGGGGGCACCACCTGTCTCGTGTCACGAGAGTTTCAACCGTATTTTATGGAACAAAAGTCTATTTTGATTAATTGTATGCAAGTTAATGTTTTGTGAGTCGCGCTTTGTTCCTTTAGTAGGCATTAAATGCATTCAATGGTAATGGAGTTGTTTTCATTAGACTGTTTTATCCCATTTAAACGCTACAATTCTTTTTGTGTTAATTTTATACTTCTTATGTTTCGTGAGTTGTGTCGTTATCGTATTGCTTGTACGAATTAGTTGACAAATAAATTATTAACGTTTTGTCTAACCTTAAATTTTACACATACATACATAAACTCACGCCTTTATGTCAGAAGGGGTAGGCAGAGGGGCCACCAGATAAATATTACACGTAAATACATAATTATATGTATGTACAAAATCCCTTTATTTCAACACTAATTATAAGTTTAAAGTATAATTAGCGTAGGTGAATTCTGAGCCAAAGATAATTCTTCACTCGTCCATTCCTCATAGTAATCTACTAATTCCGAAAGTGTCTATTTTTTCAAGGCTAATATGCTCTACTTCAGTGGCGGCGTAAGGTAGGTTGGCACCCTGGGCGGTTTCGTATTGAGCACCCCTACCTAAAATATACCTAAACTATACATGCTTACTCCGGACTTTTCGTGCTCGTATAAGATCAGACTTTATTGTTGTTGTTTTTTTTGAAGGAGTAAAAAATAATAATAAAGGTACTCCTTCTTTGTAGGCAGCGGCAAGCAGGATCGTTTCGCCCACGATCGTGGTCCACGCTCTTCGCTTGTCGGTTTGTCGTTGTCACCCCTTGGTGCTTGGTACCCGGGGCGGACCGCCCCCATCGCCCCCCCCCCCTTTACGCCGCCACTGCTCTACTTTATTTTATTGCGATGAAAGGCAAGACGAGAATACCATTCACCTGATGGTAAACGATATGAACGCTCATGGAGAGTAGCAAAATCAAACAACGCCATGAATTACAAAGCAATGCTTGGCATTCCACTGTGCTCGCCCGCCTAAGATATTAGATGTTAAGTCTCATTATATCCAGTAGTTATTCTAGCTAAAATTTCCTTCAAACCGGAAGACAACAGTGCATTTACACTGCTGTTTGGCGGAAGAAATAGAGATTGTGGTGGTACCTATTCAGGCGGACTCCCACCAGTAAAATCTCTGTCTAGTAAATCTGTCAAAATTATGGCGTTGTCTTAATCGCATGTGACGTTCGGTTCTATAGACGACCTTTCAATTATAGATTGAAGGTATTTTATAAAATGTGGGCGTATCAGCTAATTATTACCCTAGCTTGAGCTTAGTGCCTGCCCTGCACCTGGTGGTATGTACAATACCCCTTAGTTAGATTGTCCATCGACAGATAAATAAATTACGCTTTTTAAACAATAATGCAAGCCTGATTAATTGATTATTTCTTGACACTACGGTGGTAGGACTCAGGACAATAGAAATAAATTTATACGCAGAAGAAAATTCTCACGGGTGTATTGTTCAAGATTTGATTATCCAGTGGCAAGTAACATATTTTTTTTCAATAAAGTATTATTGTTAAACAAGAATATTTTTACCTTAATACGTGATTTGGAGAGTTTCCGTAGGCAAATACAATTTAACAGCGTGTTTTGTAATTCGCTAGTGTAGTAATGGCCCTAAGTAATAAATACTGAAATTTTCATAAAAGTAATAGTACAATTAACATAGATTACACGAAAGTTGTTCATACTGTGTCCAACAGTCCCTAGGGACACCAAAAGACCGTGACATTCAGGTTATTAAACTTTTTCAAGGATGTGTTGATCGTGTAGCTTTTAAGTATAAATTCATGTATATTGTAAGTAATGTTTGGCTCACTGTTTAAGTAGCAGTGTACGAAGGTTTTATTACGGATATCTTGGGTTTAAATTTCAGGTTGGTTAATACACTTTGTATAAGATTTTCGATTTAAACAAGGTCGATTGTCTGTGATTGGAGCGTTTGACGTAGAAAGTCTTTGAAGACTTCCACATATAAGATCAGAGAGTAAGTATAGTAAAGATTTTAAGAAATCACCGGATGCTGGCTTCTTCCAACAGATCAACAAAGTCGATAGTGTGTACTCTATCTTTAACATTTACTTCGTAATATAATGTACTAACAACCAGGTCCGAAGCAAATATTTAAAAAAAGAAGAAGAAAGACAAGAAAAGCAAGAAAAAGGAGGCAGTTCTTGATGCTGAGGGAGTTTCTTGCACCGTTTCTTCTTCACAGCTACAACACGTTCCGAAGCGGTGGTAGCAGAAATTAACGATTCAAAAGATCTTGTAAAAGACTACTTGAATAAAGGATATTTAGATTTTACCGCATAGAATCTACTGCGTCTTGTTTATCAACCGACTCCACAGTTAACTACACAAAGGGTCTATTATTTAATAATTTATTATTTTAATATTGTGCAAAATATTTTATTATATTTTCTTGTTACAGGTAAGTTTTGATTTTGACTGCGTCATTGGTGCCTGCGACCGGTAAGTTTTTTATTGTGCTTAATTAACTAAGCTTAATATTGTGAACTTCATTATCATCATCATCAACGTAAGTTACAGCAAATCCTTAATATAATAAAGATGTTTAAGCATGTTCATACAAAATTGTTGTACGAGGCCTGCACCCAGCAGCTTGCGAATTTTGTTAGGTAAACTGGGAAGAAAATAATTTACAAACATACATAAATTCACGCCTTTTTTTCCCAGAAGGAAAAGGCAGAGGCGCCACCAAGAAATGTAGGTGACATTTCACTTTGTATGTTACGTCCCATGATGTCATAGGAGGCGGGCCTATCCCCATATCAGGCACAAATTCCTAACTCCGGGCTGATAATGAATAGAAAAACGTAATATCGGCAGTAGCCGACCTGGGACTCGAACCGAGATATCAGCTTTGTAATTTGTACCGTAATATAAATACGCCCAAGAAAATAACGTATTGGTTCCATATATTATTTACTTATTTCCGTCAAAGTGTAATTTTTTTTAGCTCATTATGCTGCGAGATTGCAGCTTCAATGATACTTGTCTCATCTTAATCCAATGTCACTAAACACGGTCAGTGTACGGCGGACACCTTTCTATGACGATTTGATTTACCTCTCAACTAATTACGTTCGCCGAAAGTTAAGCCTAAAGTTCTTCTGCGCCGCAATATTTGTGACATTCTAGACAATCTACGAAGTGATGCTCGTAAACTTGACTTGTTTAACGTTTACAATGCCTTAAGTATTAACGAGAAAGTTGCAAACTTTAATATTCATGCCCCATTACGACCAGTTAAATTCAAACATTTACCTACGCTAAGGCAAACAACCGAAATTAAAGCCACAATTAAGAAAAGTTTTCTGCTACGGCGAGGTAAAGACAAACCTGAAAACTACAACAAATCTAGATATTGAAATGCCGGAATCACTGCATGAAGCTAAGGGACAAGCTAAGGGACGCAAAACTCCGATATATTCACAATGCTTTAGAAATTTCTACGGTCCTCGGGTAGTAGAAAATCTCATCAAAGCAATACTCAAAAAAAAATATTGATATAAGATGAAGCAGCACTTCTCTTCTACCAATTTTGACGGTCCCAGAAAATCAACTACTTTGCGTTGCTTGTCTTGCGTTCCAAGAACTGACCACTCCCCATTAATGTTTAGGCCATTCACTGATTAGCTATATCCTCAAACGCAGTCCGGAGTATTGTATTAGCCGGAAAATAACTTCCCATTTTAGACGAATTATTGACGGTCATAATACATATTATGCTCAACTTTTTCTTTACTTGCGGCTATTTTCCTTCTATTTGGAGAGAAGCGCCAATAATCCAGAAATAATTAACCTTTGTAATACAAAATCATACCATTTGCATAGTTACGGTTGGAAATGGTGACTTATAACTATTACGCGTAATCGAGTTTTGGGTTTTTTCAATCCAGATTCTTTACTTATTAGCTAGTACGAGTGTAATTATTATATCCCTCCACTAAAACAAATCAGTCCAGCAAAATGTATTAATATCCAAACCCTATCACTTCATATATCCAAAATGGATGTTTCTATGAAGTATGACATATTTTCATGCATTATATTCCTGCACACTTACGTTAAGTTATTGCAACGTGTTTTTAATTCCATGTTACAGCGAAGTTTATAATTTTGAAAGCAGACAGCCCGCAAGACGAGCACTCTCGTGTAAGCCCTAAGATAACGACAACTTCGCGTCTTCGTTGAAAGAAGTATTCAAGGCAAAAATACACGTTATATAATACACTTCCATTTGTTATCTTTTCTTGTGTGCAAATTTTTACTGATGGTAGGTCTCTTATTTATATGAGAGGCCGCCTGGGTAGGTACCACCGCAATGTTTATGTCTCCCACCAAACAGCAGTGTATATGCACTGTTGTGTCCCGGTTTGAAGGACAATATAGCCAGAGTAACTACTGGACGTAATGAGACTTAACATCTTATGTCTCTGGATTGCGAGCGCAGTGCTTTGTAATTTATAGTGTTGTTTGGTTTTGCTACTGTTCATGAACGTTCGCATTACTTACTATCAGACGAATGGCATGCATGTCTTCCCACGCACTGCAATAAAAAAATGCGTGCTAATTTTGTTTACTTACTTTTACATTACACTTAATATGAAAAGTCGCATTAAAATGAATCTATCAGCTTAGGAGTTATGTCAGAAACAGAAAGGGGTATCAAACGCATACACTTTAGACACTATTTGCTTCGGGGCTTCAAACGCCGTTCGTTTAAAGTTTAAACCAATGTATTTGAGTGAGGCTAAATTATATTTTCCAAGTGAAGTTCTATTCAGTGCCATCAATTTATAAAACATTCAAGCTGGTATTTTGTGCGTCGCGTATGGCAAAGCAATTACGAGAGTAAATAACTGTACCGTGTACACAAAAATAATAAAATGTTCAAAAACTACATCAAAGCGGAATGCATTTCAAAAATGAAATGAGTTATGAGTTGTTTAATTTGTTTCGTTTGTGTTCCAAAGGTACACAGAAAAACCGAAGGTTTTACCGAGCATTGCAAACGGTGCAGCGCCAGTGTATAAGCAAATAACAATTTCAGATTCCATTGACGTTTGGTAAACAACTGGATAAAATATATTTGTGACTGTAGTTTGGATATTCGATGTTTGTTTTAGATTCGGTTCGGAAAATTTTGGGCTCAATCTGAAGTCAGCAGTGTTTGGTTCCTATACTTTTTGATAACGTATGTAAGACATAAATATAAAAACATATTATTGTCTTTATTTAAAACACCACAAAGATAATACAAAAAAAAATACTAAATAGAAAAATGATAGAGTTAAAAACGGCGGTCTTTTTGCTAAAGCGATCTCTCCCAAGCAGCCGTGCAAGAAGAGGTGACAAGTAGTTTACATGGACGGTGATACTAAATAGTGAAACTTAAATACCGGGTATGTCCAAACTGCGATCGAAAATGAAGCCAGATGGGAGTTTTAATGATTAGAAAAAGCAACTAAAAAATTCCCAAAAAAGCGGCACTTTTTTTAAACAATGCCATGAATACTAAATTGACATACATATTATAATCAGTAACATTATATTTTTTTATGATTCATACATATCAATAGTATAGTATAGACATAGTGTTAACGTGCAAGAAGGTGTGCTTTCACCGTTGATTTTAACAGTTTCCAGCGAAGACGACCGTTTTGTACTAACAGGCAATACATTCCACAAACGCACTGCTTGCACCGTTAAGGAGCAGTCGTAGAACGATATCTTTTAAGCTGCAAACTTCAACATCAGATCCTCTGACGACCTTAGGGCATGAGAATTAACGGAAGACCCCGCAATTTGGCCCAGGTATAATCACTAATTAATAAAGACGTGATTCTTGGTTTTGGGTTTTTCTCATTTTGAGGAGACAAATGGAGTTGAAATAAGTTGAACATATTGCAAAAGAAGTAATAGACGAGGTTTGCGCGCAAAAGCTACTATTTTAAATAGAATTCTAAGTACCAGAATGCAAGACAAGTAGGCTACACAAACATTTGATACAATGCTGGGTTCGAATCCGTGGCCTGGCCTCAATTAGTAGTTAAGCCACGTAGGCTGTTCTACAGAATTTACATATTTCGATACAGCGCCCTCTGTTAATCTGAGTTAATAACAGCATGTCTCTAAGTAAGGTTTATTTCATTCGTAGTTGCTACAGGTGCAAACATTTTCCTACAGATATCGTTAACCATTCACTATAATTATTGATGGTAGTAAATTAGATAAAATAATGACAGATTTACCTTCGATAACAATTATTTTAAAAAGTAACGCTACTTCTTATGGGCATTCGTATAGAAGCGAGTAAACTCTTGAACTCATTCAGACACGTAGTTTGCGCCATATTCCCACGATGTGATGGGGGCGAGCCGCCATATCGGGCACAAATTTCTCACTCCAGGCTGTTATGAATAGAAATTCAATATAACTTTGCCCGAACCGGGATTCGAACCCGAGACGCTGTTGTAATCGTACCGTACTTCGCCACTGAGGCAGTCAATAACTATACTTATAGCCATGTAAAAAAGTTGTGCGAGCCGTTGCCTGATATAAAACCGTCTCAAGGCCATTTTAGTTTGTAGTTTTCAAATTCGATTTTTATTTTACTTGCCCTTGCAACACGCGATATTATTTTATAAGATAAGATAATACGAAACATCTTTATATTCAGTTACTTAACAACGAAGTAAGTTTAGTAATCATTATTAAATAAGAGGATATATTAACACGACAGGACCTGATTCAGAAGTTAGCGGCTGTAGACTTAAAAAATAATGCTCTACTATTTTTTTAATTTACACTTTGTATCATAAGTAAACATTAATGACCATTTTCGTAATGAAAAAAATCCGAGAAAATCTGTAATAATTTTTCCTCAAAGTACTCACCAAACTATGTAAGAGTAACCTTCTTAATCATTTATGATGATACTATAATATATAATAATTGTATTGCGATCACTCTACACAAAATTGTAATAGTTGTCATACACATTATGCGTCATCTTAAATTTATTGGCATGAAATACAAATCAAATTTTAAAATATATATTTAACGCATCACTTAAGACATATTTTCATAATATAAATAACAAGAATTTATACTCCTGATCTCATAGTATCGATATGTCTAAAGTCTAATTTGGTAAAATGTGAAGAGAGAAAAACTGTTCTTATTAATTATTTAACAATAGCGCTTTTAGCGACAGAAGTTCGTAGAGGACCTATAGAGGATTTGATGATTTTTAAATCTCGAGATAGGGAAAGTCAGTCGATATTTCTATTAGCTCTTTATCAAAAAGAAAAAAATCATTATATTCTATTTTAATAATGTTTTAACTTTAACCACTAACAAATTTTCTCAAACTATTCATATTCCAAATTCATATGCATCCAATCTTTATTCTTTTACGATTCTTAATCACCTTAATCCACTATTATTCAGGATAGATGTAACGTCACCCTTTCTTTATCAACTAAATCACGGACAGTGCTCCGGGATATTGTTTGAATCAATACCAGTTGCAGAACTTCACTACAAACAAAAATTAAAGTCTCACCTAGAATTTAGATGGATTGCACTCTACAGCTGTAAGTTTTATGCGGAGTTTTATTTTGTACCTGAGGGAATCAGCTGTCGTCGGCTCTCGACATTTCAGAACACGATTTGGAGCGTTTCGAAAAATAACCTATTCATTACTTAAGACCACTCTTTGCATGGGCTACTCTGGCAAGTACCATGGATATTTATTATTAATTGTCGTCGTTGTTGTACTTCGTTCTTATTGTTTAGATTTAAAAGAAATAATTTTAATTAAATATAAAGCCCCGCTTAACATAAAAATTAAGACCACAACTTTGGTAGCTTAGCTGTTAAGTATTCCGTATTTAAATTCATTTTATTTAGGTTCTAAACTGTTTGAAATAATATCTATATTAACTGGTGCGACTGTTTAATTGGAAATTAACGTTACCCACGCAGTCCAAATTTCTTTTATAGCCTTAACTATTGTAACATACCAATTAGATGTTCACTTGTATTTATGAACTAATTAAGAAATGCTATAATAACTTATATCTTCTATTGAGTTATATCAATAATATAGACTAAACGATAATTCACTCATTAATTGGCCTAAATATAATATAAAGCCAGTTATAGTAGCGATATCATTAATTTAGAATTGAGCACCTGTACATATTCCGTTTGAAATGTACGTAATGTAGCGCAGTCTAATTGAACGTATCTGACATGTAAATCTGAAAAGCGAATATTCTAGGTATATGTATAGGTTTATTTAAAGCCTGAATTATAAGCATTTAGAGGAATTGCTGGAAACCAGGTTAATTAGAAAATGACATGCCCTCTTATGGAGACTGTCCCGCCCTCACACCCGCCACTGCAACTCCTGTAAGCCAGGATCAACAGTGGCACGCATATTAATGACACTGAGCATTGAAGCTCAGCGCGTCTCCGGGAATGTCTAACTTGTCTTTAACCCGCAACGAAATCAATCAAAAAGTTAAATTAATAGGAGGAGTTGGAAATAAATTATTGTCCACTTCCCTCCCTAATAAAGCGGGTGACAAAACAATGAACTAAAGAGGCAAACAACCTCGCATAAAGACATTTACAGCCAGAGAAGCCAGCTGTAAAGCACCACGGAATAGTGATTATTACATTTAAATGGGACCTAATATGTAAGCTGTTATACTTGATTCCAATAATAGGTATGGCAAAATCGCCGGAAAGCACGGAAATTCTTCCTAGTCTCCACAAGGTCCATGTAGTATACAACACCAGATGTTATTTGCATACTATCTAGCATGGTTTTACGCTCATTCTGCCAAAGACTACACTCCCAAAGTACATGATGCGCGGACTGCTCATATTCGCAATAAGGTGTTGAACATGAGCACGCAGGCGAATCAACGAGCTTAAATGAGTACAGTTTAGACTTAAAGTTACCATGGCCCGTAAGAAACTGTGATACGTAATAATCGATATCTAGCCAAGTCTTTGTCAAACGATCACGCACGCATGGAAAATATTGATATAGATGCCGACCCTTCAAAGATACCTCCCATCTATTCTGCCATTCATCTATTAATTCGTTATATACAACTGAGAGCGGCTTAAATAATCTGTCTACTTTTACAAGTTCACGTGAATTTAAGAATCTTTTGTCCATATTCTCTCTAGTTGAGTAATACATCGCGGCGCGACGTTGTACCTCCAGGTCAACTGGAAGTACACCCGCTAGGACAGGCAACGCTTCGGTACTAACAGTCCTATATGCCTTACACAAGAATATCAACGCCAAACGTTGGCTCTGGAGCAATTTCCTTCGCACAGCACCGATAGTAGCCCTATCGGCCCATACGGGGGATCCGTAAGTAATACATCCTAAGTAAGTAGCTCCATAGATGGTTTTTAATGTATTGAAAGATAGCCCCCACGTTGATTTTGATATTCTTGTCAAAGCAAAAAAGTTATTTTTCGATTTTTCCCCGACTTTCTTAATATGCTCAAGAAAGGAAAAATTCCTTTCCAAAATTAGACCAAGATAACAAACTGATTCTTTTTTCTTTACTGTGATATTATTAAATTTAATTCGCGGCGGTGATTTTAGAATTCCTTTTAAAAGTAATTGGAACGTTTTATGTGGTGCGAACTGTAAGCGATTTCGATCGCCCCAATCAGATATTAATTTTAAACACGTGTCGGCCATATTTTCGAGTCCCGACCTACTGTTTGACTCAATAAGCAAGAGGCCATCGTCCGCATATCCAATCAAAGAACACCCTGACGGTAAGGGAATTGTAAGAAAATCGTCGAAGCCCAAATTCCATAAATAAGGACCCAAGACCGAGCCTTGTGGACAGCCCATCGTCAGTGCCTTCGACACGGCATGGTGTCCAAGTTTAAGTTTTGTTGTTCCGTGCGAGAAATACGAGTATATAAGTGAATATATATTTTTAAAGCAACCTCGCAATTTCAACTTAAGAAGCAGCATTGGCCACCAAGCATTGTCGAAAGCACCGGAGATGTCCAGGAAAATACCGAGTACATATTTGCGTATCGATGTACTTACTCTTCTCCTAACCGAAATTGCCGCGTCAATAGTCGACCTACCCATAGTAAAACCGAACTGTTTTTCATGGAATTTTGGTCCACCTGGTAGCAATCGAGGGACGGTAAGACGTTCTAAAAGTTTACCTAGCGACGGCAAGAGTGTAATGGGTCTGTAAGACTTAGGATCTTGAGGAGATTTATCGCCACTCTTGGGTATTATCCGAATGAAACCGGTACGCCAGACTCGCGGAAATACCCCTTCAGCAATACATCGATTAAAAACAGTTAGTACTGCATTGCCGGCCGATTTACACGCTTCTTTGATCATTTTGTTGGATATTTTATCATCACCGGAAGCCTTGTTTAGGGGCAAAGATCGAACTATTTCACTAAATTCATCAAATGATGAGATATTTGAATCGCAAGAGTTTGGCAGTTCCGCGGCCCACATCCTAATCTGCTTGTGGTATTCTGTGTCATTCCCAACATTATCGTCCGGTATTAACGATTGTAACAAAGCTTCCGTTGTCTCCTCAATGCCAGTTGTGTAGTTGTTATTAATTTTTATATTCTCAATATAAGCCAAATTGATTGACCTATTAGCTTTAAACTCATGGTATAAAGGAGACCACGGACCTTCACTATCTAACCGGGCTACAATTTTTCGTAATAAATTGCCTTTCGATTTTAGTACAGCCGCTCTATAATGTGATCTGGCAACTTTCAGTTCATTAAAAGCAGATGTAATTGCTTCCCCTGTAATACGACGTTTTTTAAGCCCGTTAAACCGCCTACGCGCTCTGCGAAAAGTTCGACGTAGTTGGACTAGTAAGTTATTCCACCAATCACACCTCCGAGTCTTTGTGATGGGACCTCGACCAATGGTAACGTCCGCGCAATACGTAAACGTGTCCGACATAATCTCGGCACAAGTTTCAGCTGACAGATCATCGCGAGTGAAGTCCCTGGCATGCTGAGCAAATAAAGAGCTAAATAAGTCCCAGTTGGCACCTATAGACATATCTAAAATTACAATTTATATGTACCGGACCCTGTGTCACTCTAGGCAAGAACTCGTACACAATCAGGCGATGGTCACTACACGACGCGTCCGGCAGGACGCGCCACCTATCAATACGGACGTCTCCACTAGAAAGTGTGACGTCAATAGAGGATTCGCCCATAGGGCAGCTATAAGTAGGTGGTGCATCGGGGGAGTTATGTACTTCGAGGTTCATTTCTCCAATGAAATCTTCTACAGCGCAACGTCGCTCGGTATCGGTGGAGCGATATTTTCCATACCAAAGGATTGAAGACGCATTAACGTCAGCACCTATAATAATTTTATGTCCAGCGAGGGACTGCAAGACATAACGGAGGTGATGCAAGTGGGGACCCACAGGGTCGGAGTATTGAAAATAACAGCTCACAAGAAAAACCTTACAGATCGGACTCGACACCTCTGCGACAGCACAGTGTGACGTCATAAGATTACGTACTGAGGTAACGGTAAGATTTGAACCCGACACGAAAATACCTGCTCGTGAGTTGTTATCGAGTTGTATCACCCTACTACGTAATCGCGCATGTTGGTATTGCTCTTGAACCAGAACGACATTCAGCTTATAATCGCGAATTAACGTGTCTAATTCTGACGTCGCTACCCTATCGTTATGAAGATTTAACTGACCGATTGTAAAGTTATCCATATTTAATTAGTATTGGGTCGACAAAACTAATTGCTCGAGCTTGTTTTTGTATGTTGGGCACTCCTGAGACCCACAACGATGATCGTGTTTTTTTTTAAATCGTTTGCAAGGCGCACATACAGGCTTAAACTCCGGGTTCGATTTTTGCGGGCACGCCTTAGTTTCATGTGATTCAGCACAGATGGCGCACGTTGGTGTTTTTACTGTACAGAACTTTTGTACATGCCCGTAATACTGACAATTCAAACAACGGACTACATCAATGTCATCGATAAAACGGCAGGTGGCCCAATCAATGAAAAGTTTGTCCTTTGTATTCATCAAGTGTTTACGAACCTCTGAATCTAATTCTAAGCCTATCCATTTCCGACCGTTATCTAAAATTCGTCTGCGGGTTATTTTAACGGACTTTGAAAAGTCATCCTCCTTTATAGGCATTTCGTCCTTGATATTTTGACGATATAATGCGGTTAAGAAAGCGCGGTCTTCCATGGAGGATGGCACATCTTTAACTAGAATACGGGGACGGCGGCCCTTCGGTTTTTCGAGACGCAGCCCCGCCGATTTTATCGCGGCGACGGATTCTAATTTTTTTATTTGTGACTCGTTAGCGAGGCGCAGAGCAACACCGGACTTAGAAGTTTTTTTTAACGCCCACGATTTGGAATCCATCATCACTAGGCTTAATTGCCTTAAAGAGCGCCTGTTTAGTCGCGGATGATGTCGGTAGATCAGCTGACCGTTCACTTGTCGGGTAAGCTATTACGCACGGGAGGGGGGCGCGCGGCTCCACTACCGGAGTGGGTTTCGCTAAACGCAGTTTTAAATTATCGGCTAAAGTCTTATTGGAATCTGCGGTGGAAATGTTAACGCGTTTATATTGATCTAACTCGCGTTGCATATTAGCCAACTTGGTTTCATTGCACGAAGATTTTAACGCCAGTAACGAAACAATCGAAGTTACTCGTTGTGTAATGTCTAAAACCGCCGATCTATTTGCAATATTCATGCGCGAGCCCTGGTCATTAACGAGTTCGTTTATCTTCGACAAATAGCTCGATACTTCCGACACCATATCGCAATAGTCCGCGCGGCTCACATCGCTGCCGTTGTCTACAGACAAAATATCCGCCGATTCCGACAATTGTAGACGTTTCGATTTAACGGGGGAGACATATGTTGGCGAATTAACGTCGCTGAATAGCCGTTTTGCCGAACTTGGTGACCGAGGCGTGAGCCTACTTTGAACAAAAGGGTCTGGCCCAGGGTCGGGCGGATCGTTACTGTGGGTCGACATTGTCTTTACAGAAGTAAATTCAATAAATTTATAATGTTTATTGACACTACAAGAACTAATTAATGTTAAACAAACAGCTGACTGACCGGCCGGACGATATTTTATTTCGCGGTACCCACTATAGAAAAATAAAAGTACTTACCGAGAATAAATTTGAATAAATCCACGAAATAAACGAAATAAAACTATAAAAACTTACGAATCCTTGCGTACAATACGATACCAAACAACAATAAACAACTCACGAACCGATAATCGTCTTCAAAACACACAAAACACAATTATTATTGAGATATTAATTATATACATGCCCTCTTGTAGAAAATAAAACATTCTACATACATATAAACATAAACTCACGCCTTTATACCACACGGGATAGGCAGAGGCGCCACCAGGACACCCATGTGATAGGGGGTGAGCCTATCGCCATATCGGCAAATTCCTAACTCTGGGTTCATAATGAACAGAAAAATCATATATCACTTTATCCGACCCGGGATTCGAACCCGAGACCACAGCTTTGTAATCGTACCGTCGTACAACTACGCCACTGAGGCAAAAATAAATAATAAAAATTATGAAATGAAAATAAATAATAATATTCTAAGAATGTAAAATATTTTACAATCTTAAGTCTTACAATGTTTTTTTAGTTTCTAGTTGAGAAACAACAAAGAAATACACAAAATAAAATCAACGATACTCTAACAAATATTTATGGATACGTAAATAAGAATATTTATATATTTTGTAATGCTGCATGCAAAAAATAGCTGTCGTAGTAACATTCCATATTCTATATTGTGCTGTTTATGGATACCATGACACAATAGATATGGAAGATTACGACTAAATAGTGCATTATTTATGGCGAAAGGCTCGCCCCCATCATATCGTGGGACGGAACACGCAAGGAAACGTGGGTGTCCTGGTAGCACCTCTGCACACCTCTTCAGCGAAAAAAGCATGAATTTATTTATTATTTAAAGGACGGCGCAGGAAACTTACTAAAATTAATCAATACCTTCATATTATTTAACACTTAAATACGTCGCATTTATCGGTAAGACGAAACTTAAGTAATTACTACCGTGCCGCTGTTAACACCGAATACATTTAAGGGCCGCAAGTATGATGATAGCCTTTTGAAAATTCATGGGAAAACGGACGGTAAAAGCGGGAATTATTAACCGAATGAAACGTGACGTACATTCAAATTATGTAGGTCCTAAATTAATGTTTGGTTATTTTTCCTTAGAGTTATTATCCTTGCCTTAGGAAAAGTAACTGGATTGATAAAATTTAAATAAATAAATGATGTAATGATACCGACCAATCTAATGAAATCTATTCATAATTTAGTAGGCTAGCTAAAAAAGAAATTGAAGTGGCGTAATCCGGATTCCGGGACATAAAGTGCAGAGTAGGATACCAGTTCTTGTATACATAAAAGTTACATTAACTATCCGGCAATGTCCACACAATTAGAGTATGCCTCACTGCCCATCACTAACATAGTCAGTACTAGATGAAACATGAGCCTCCTTCAAAAAATCATATCGACTTGTTAGAAAACGAAAGCATGCAGTGAATTGGATACACTTACTTTTTAATATGAAATTTCCGATGGTTTTCATACTACGAAGCTGATGGTGGTCACTGGTATTCTCAATCAGTCCTCTCGCGGGTCTATACTTAGTTTTGTTTACAGTAATTGTTTGCGTACTTAATACTATTGGGATAAAATACAGCTGTATTCATACACCGATTTAAAAGCTATTTTAATTATCAAATGTTTTATCTCTTTCGAACGACTTTTGAATTCGATTTAAGCAAAGAAGATAAAACATTCTATAACTAAAATATATGTCCATAAATACGGCCCGTAGTGCTTTTTTTTGGAGAGTAATTATCTAACAAGCGTTTATTCTACCATAAAGCCATTAGGTTTTAGTAGATATGTATGTATACAATGATTAAGTTTTCGTTGATTCTAACACATCGGGTTCTTGACGAGAGAAAAGCTGTTCCTCTTACTGTACCCCCGGAAAGGCTGAAAGAGCACATCCAATTCAGACTTCCTGGGGTTACTTTCCCTGCCGTAGCAAGAAGACCGATGTTCCTATTATTCCCTTCCTGCCTTCCTTTGCTGCCCTATGGCTTGTAGGGATGGAGTCATAATTAACTATGCCCTCGTTAGAAAGTTAAGAGGTAAACAGTACACACATCAGCACCTATACGTTATATGTGCATTGGAAATTTTCATTGGTTATTTTCACGAAGATACGTTCGGATCAATTCTCGTTTCCATATGCAGTAAACAACAACTATAGACAGACAAAATGCAAGATGATGCGGATATACAATTCAGGCCTTTCGCAACATGTAACACGCCGTATTGTCCCCAAGCAAATGTAGGATGAGTAACATGCAGACAAAACTAACTTAAGTCCCGTTCTGATTTTAAATTTCCAATTCGTAATGTCAAAAGCACGATAGAAACTAGCGCTGGTGCACTCCGATGTGGAAATACTATACCAGTGATTGAAACTTTCGGTTTGCAGTGTTACGATCAACAAACTTTGTTTGCTGTGCATTAGGTAGCTAGGCAGGTTGCTAGATACCGACACCAATAGAAATTGAGTATTATACATTTTTTTTTTTTTTATATATTTTAGTTACCCTGACTGTAGGTATGATGTAAGCCATATCAGAGAAATAATACAATAAAGGAATTTGCAGAAATTCGCTTTTAAAATACATTCATAAGTATATTTTTTCTCCTTATTGCATATTCAATTACAAATACAAAGTAATACTTTTTTTTTGTGAATAACTTGGAAATTTGTCGAATTATATACATCGCCAGATACAATAGCTGTCTCATACAAGCTTATTTACACTTTCAGCTTCCTAGTACCATGAATATATGAAATTTCATTTCCCTGTAGCGTTTGCATCAAACGATTTAAAGCGCCCTTTTGTGAAATATTGCATGTTTTAAATTTTCATTTCATTTGCATAGTAGCAGTGTGCACATAGATCGTTCAATATCTCCTGCCTGAGGCCATAGCATATATTGACGTGAAGCGGTCAGACGCCCGCTCAGCTGATGAGGAATGTGAACGCTGTATAATAAGGAAATTAAAAAATGTTTAAGCCATTATAAATTTACTATAACACAATTACATAATAATATACAGAGACTACAGAAGTTCTTCAAATGCAAATCCAAATAAGCTGCTTTAATTATAATTAATTTTTCATTAATCATGCAAGCTCTTTAGACAAGATGACTTCCTATTTGGCCCTACTAGTAATGATTGTAATATATAGGATCCACATAATTATAAGTTACTTTAAAGTCTCCTAAACTCTTATATCTTGCGACATTTTTAACCCTATTGAAGTGATTCAATTGATTTGATTTCTTTCAATTAATTGCACACATAACTTCGGAAAGTCAGAAGTACGGCTAGATGCTTCTAAGCTTCTTCCATCGTCATTGTCTGCCTGTAGGAGTCCAATTACTGGGATAGGCTTTTTAAACTTTACGCCATTGAACTTAATCTTTGATTTCTCTGGTCTATTTCTCTCAGCCGCTCTACGAAGGGCGACACTCTTAGAAGGAGCCTGTAGGTTTTTTATCACTTACTTTTAATCTTGCCGAATGTCGAATCTCTACTGCTCAAAAACACTCGTAAAAATAGCTTTTTATAGCTGATCTTCACGCATCCTACATTCATCGTATGAGAACGACCAATCTCAATATTACTAGAACTATATTTATTTATAATATCTTCCGATATACTCGCAACATGAATAATTTACAATTATTATTCCATTCGAGTCACTGTTATACATATTTCAAGATGATATGGACATGACTTCCGTATCGCACATAATAATATGGATGCATCGGTTCCAATATTATACCACGTTAATGCATTTCACTGAGCCATCAATATATTCACGATACCTTCAACGTCAGTCATAGCACAAAGCTAAGGATCGACTTACGATATACCTAGTACAGCTTACCTTGCATAATCTAAGGCGGATAATAGCGCTATTGATCGCCATTTTGGGAACTTTGTTGATAAAAGTGCTTAAAGCAGTTAGTTATTTATTATTATTATTAACAAAATAAACGGATACACAGAACTCAGCTACCTACTTCCTAAAAACCTTCCAAAAAATCCATAAGTATTTAAGACAGAAAACGTATGCAAATTATAATTATACCTAAGCTAAACATTATTTTAAAATGCATTTAAGTGAATTTTCGATATGGTAAAAGCAACTTGGTTTTTTTTTCATATATTTGGCCAGGCATTGCTTTATAATTCATTGTGTTGTTTGGTTTTGCTACTGAGCAGTCGTATCGCTTACCATCATTCGAATGGCATCCACGTCTCGCCATACATCGCGATAAAAAAAATCCACAAAGAAAACCATGTAGTAACCACACTTATTTATTGGCTGCGGAATAATACAATCCACAACTATATCTGTATTATTTTTCATACCGTTCATACATTACAAGTGATAACTTGAATTACAATGGATAGTCGCTTAAGTCTGCGCTTAAAATACCTTACATTTTATTACTTCGTCGTATTATGTGCACAAAAATAGAGTACCAACCAAATATGCAAACGGGTATTTGCATAGTTTGCGGCCTTTGTTTTCGTTAATGAACTGGCGTATCGATACTCCATCGATCATGTTAACGTATTTGCATATCAAAGTTTCATAAAAAATAACGTAGACGCCATACCGCGCGCTTCTAGGACAAACAGTGTTAAAAAATCCTCAACCAACCTAGGCAGTTCTTTGTTTATTATTTATTTTATTATAATACGAGCCGCACTGTTCTATACCAGAGATTGTTAAAACGGTAGAGTTATCCAACTATTTTTAGCGATTTCAGTGCCAATCTTGCAAGCATAATCTAATCCCTAGGTACAGTAAAAAATAAATAAGCAGAAATCCATTTAGGTGCGAATGTAAACTTTTTCAAAACTTTGCGATATGAAAATAGATTAAAAATATAACTTTAACGAGCCCAAGTTTCAATGTAAATTAGCTGTGTAAAGTAACAAGCTGAAACTGATAAATTAGTATAGAACTTTATTAAATAAAGGTAACTAAACGAGTTGCCAGATTTAATTATAAAACTGTAACCGTATTGGCTAAGTTTAGACAAACACAAGTTATTTGAAGTATTCGGGAGATACTTTGGTAACCAAAAAAAAAACAGCATTATATACGTAGAAAATAAAACAAATGTATTATTAAATAATCATTATCATTGAATGTGAAGTACCATTGAATCCGAAGGAATAAATTTTTGAAACTGCCAAATTTAAAATCCGTAATTTTTTCTCGCCATAATTTTCGATGTTTGATTATAATTTATTTATTTACATAATATAATTTAGGGCGTAGGTAGTGGTAACAGACCAGACGCAGCTGCCAACATGTTTAAGGTCGTCGCGGGTTTAAATCCTGTGATACGCAGAAGTCATGTGCGTATTGATACCACGATGATTCAATCACCACGCAATATTACGGTAAAGGAAAATATCGTGAGGTAACCTGCGTACCACAGCGATCTGTAACAATTTTTACGTATATTAAGTCCGCTGTCGACACTGGGTCAGCGAAGTGGATTATGCCGCCTAACCCCTCTCAATCGTGCTCACTCTGGCTGACAATGATACAGGCTATGCGCGTTGGAATCGAATCTTTGATTTCTGCCTTGCCAGTTCGACTTTTCAGGACTTTATTAACCATCGTGTCACTGAAATAAAAATAAAATTAACTATGGAATTATGCAAGCATTGCTTAATTAAATTATCGTAAAATAATATTCATGATGAGAAACTTTTTCTGTCTTTGCTTTCGATATTGCGATTTTAGATAACTAATGAATCTTATCGCTGGATGCAGGCCACTTCCAATAGGTCGCTGTGAAAACCCTTCAAGAACGTCTATGGCCAGCAGTACGCTTATTATAACTGGAAATAATAAAATAATAAACTCCTCTGGTTTAATTTTAAAAATTGAAAAGGTTTCGTGACTACAAAAAAAATTACAAACCTTGTACAAAGATCCTTTATTTTCAACTAGCTTCTGCCCGCTAACTTCGTCTGCGTGATTAACTTTGTTTAAAAAAATATACATGTATAGATTATTTGGTATTTCTCATCCCGTCCCGTTATATCCCGCCCGTCCTATCTCATTCTCACTCAAGGCATGTAATCCACGCCCATCGCATCCCTTTGAGTATAAAAAGTAACAAATATATCGGATTTCCGTCCTTATCCCACGGGAACACTTAATTTACCTTGATAAAATGTAGCCTAAGTGTTAATCCAGTGTTAATATGGGGAATATTAGTTTTTCTCATTTGTCTTCCATAATACAAAGAAACACCCTGTATGTAAATAAGACATTTACCAGTTTTTAAGTTGGACTTGTACCTATATAACTGTGAAACCGCATCTCATTTCGTCTTGTAGATTTTGCGTTATGCGCAAGTAAATAAAAAGAAACATCCTGTCTATAAATAAAATATATACCAGTTTTCAAATTGGACGTGCACCATTATTACTGTGAAAACTGCATCTCATTTCGTATGGTAGTTTTTGAGTAATGTGCAAGCAAACAAAAAGAAACATCCTGCATGTAAATGAAATATATACCAGTTTTTAAGTTGGACCTGCACTATTGTAATTGTGAAAACTGCATCTCATTTGGTGCAGTAGTTTATGAGTAATGTGCAAGCAAACAAAATGAAACACTCTGTATGCAAATGCAACATATACCAGTTTTTAAGTTGAACCTGCAGTAATACAACTGTGAAAACCGCATCTCATTTGGTGCAGTAGTTTTGGCGTGATGCGCAAGCAAACATACAGACAGACAGACAGACAAAAATTCTAAAAAAAATTGTTTTGGATTCTGTTGCTGTTATAAAGACCCCCCGCGTTGAAATTTCTTAAATATCTTCCATGTACAGACATCGACCATTTACATTTTTATTATATGTATAGATACTGTGCGCATTACGAGGATTATCTACAGGGAAAAAATATATATCTCGTATGCCAACACATGAGAGATAGAGTCCGCAATGAGAAGATCCGACAGCAAACAGGCGTGTCTGATGTCGGACACCGAATTGCTAGACTCAAGTGGAGGTGGGCATGACACTTGGCTCGACGAGACGATAGTCGATGGACTAAGGCGGTAACAGAATGGTGGCCTAGAGGGGTCACCCGAAAGGTAGGCAGACCACCTGCTAGATGGAGTGATGACATAGTTAAGCTTCAGGGCAATGCATGGACGAGATTGGCGCAAGACCTAACAAAGTGGTGTAATAAAGAGGAGGCCTATGTCCAGCAGTGGATAAATACGGGCTGAAATGATGATGATGATGCCAACATAATCAAACCGGAAGTGCACTAGCTGATTCCGGAACTCGACACACTTGCGTGAACATTATGGCGCGTTTCTGATGGCCTTGCTAGCGATAGTCGCTGACCCGTCACGTCGGATAGAATATCTTGACCGATTCATTGCGTTTTTAAAAAAAAACAAATATTGAGGGTTAATTATTTTTACAAAACGAATTAATCCCATGAATGTAGACATTTATTTTATTTCAATGAATAGTCAATGTATTAATATTTCAAAGTCCAACAATGAAACTATAATTTTGATTCTAACCACAAAATTGTGGTAAATAGAACATGCGGCACAGAGCGATAATTTAAATCATATTATCAAGTACTTATATATTATGTGTGTATTCATATACATTCTAAAGATATGAACATCGTGATAGAAAATACTCGCTCATTTTCGAAATAAGTAAAAACAAATTATATCATGTAGTTAAAAAACAATTTATGTCTTGCACCGCGTTAAAAACTTAGAAAATTGTTACCGTCGAATCAAACGCAATCGACAACGTAGTCTATATAATTACTTTAAAAGTTAAATTAATTACATTTTGGGTTCGTATGGCCATTTCATCATAGAATATTTTATGGAGTGTGTGTGGCGCATGCGTGGTTCGCTGTCCACACTCCGCTCTTACAGTCGCTTCAAGTAAACAAGGCGAAACAGTCGGCCATCGCTAGTCGCTGCCTTGCGCTGACACAGTGCGAACGCTCGCGCGCGAAAATATACCCTCTTTCAAAAATACTTCCCAAACTATAGACACTTTTGTTTTAGACGGTTATGATATAAAACCAAAATTAGTCTCGTATACTCATTTTTCGGCATTATTTAACAAATTAATTTTGATCCGTACCAAAAGTTCTTTCAATGATCAATGTAGTTGGTTGGAGACGAAACAATTTCGTGTTTGTTTTGGCACTATGTCTCAGGTGTCACGTACACACACGGCGTTTGTGGTTTAAAATGTTTACAATTTATTATTGGAGTATTACTTTCGTCATTATCATGTAGTTATTTTTTCAAAGTCCCTTTTTTATTTTGTCAATTTTTCGTCGACGCGGGACTCAGGTAACGTATAACTAATTTTAAGTTATGACACACATTTACACACACAATTAGAAACATAAATTACTAATTCTTATACCGTCGAAGAACCCCGTAATTAAGAACCTTTCCTAAAATCAAATATCTCTTCAATTCTCCTTATTACACTATATTTCCGAAACTTTATTACGCTAAAATTATTGCACATAACAATATTGCTAAAATATCCCCGGACTAGTTTAAAATTAAATTGCCCATACATGTACACACGTGCAAGTATTTATTGGACCAGTCTAAAAGCACAAGCGACGATGTATGCGAAGGAATGCGAGCATATTGGAGGCGCGAGAAAATTGCGTTATGTCTACGGACATCATTTATATTAGTTTATGTTTAAACTCAACAACGCTAGACAGACACATTATTACGTTAACCCTATGAAGCAGTATTGAATTATTGCGTCGCTTGATGCATCGCACTTACAGTCGCTAAATAGCAAATTAGTTTGTCTAAATAAGGCGTCATTACTAAGCACATTTGGGACATAACCCATCATTTTACAACGAATAAATTCATAATCCTGTACAAAAAATATTCGACTAATCTATCTTTAATGAAGTGTATTTTAAAAACCATTACAAAGTAAACTGCGTTATCTAACGTATTATAAGCTTATAGTTTCTAGATCGCACAGTGGTTAGGCGATTAGTCACCCTTTCATAATAGCTCTTCAACTCGCAACCTTTTAATAGACTGGCCAAGTTAAATCAATATGTTTAAAGATGCATCGTGTACTGTAATCGGTTCCAGATAGCCGCTGACGTTGACATATTTATTACGTACGAAGTACTGAACTAGTTTAAGACCCATTATCGAACCGGCTTTAATAGGAAAATTTCAAGGTACAAAGTATACATTTATGTTATGCATACAAAGATTGTATAAACTGTTGCAACATAAGTGAGACCTTATTTCATAGTTTGTATTGGTATTTGATTCAATCTTATAAAAAAAAAATCTTTTCTAAAAACAAGAATATTATCGAGAAAAGACAATCGCTCAAAACTAGGTGAGACCAGAAAATTACGAATGGTTTCTAATTGCAAGTCACGAACTTTTAAAACAATATGTCAAATATTAGATCTTGCATTATTACAACCCCTTTGTTTCACTTAACATAAAAATAGCATGGACTTATAATGGTCGCGATCGATTTAGGAGTCCGAACTGTTCTTCGTGTTCCGCAATCAATACTAGCAGTCCATTGCATTAGACGCATGTAGTCAATTATACGTATACTGGACACAAGAAGAATATTTGAGCTATTCCTTGGGCCTCAATTATTTTTCATTATTTTTAGGTGGCAATACCTCTAGAACCTTTCTATCATACGTCATAATAAAATTTATAACCCTATCAAGAAATTACTAGCATAAAAAACAACTTTTATCAAATCCGCCGATTCACATCTCCCATTTTTAAACCCTCAACTGAACTTACTTAATCGAATTGATAAACACAAAGGCTTAATATTATGGCTAAGGCATCATACAACTATGTCACTGTAATTCCTTTTGAGATTAATATAGAACGGCTTCTACCTTCACTTTAATTCCTCGATATTACCTCTGTGCTTGGTCTTCCCCGTGGTTCATTTTTCAACCTTCCACTACGAAAGCTATTAAATTAAAAACGCACGGTTCGTTCACTAGTCGTGTCATCTCGAATCAGTGTTGATATTACGAGTATTTCTGCAGCGTTAGTGGCACTGGAATTTATATTGAAAAATTACTTCAATGAACGTTAAATAATTGAAAATCAAATAATTGAATACATCTTTGAATATGGAATTTTATAAAATCGTATGAATAATTTAACTCCGTGATTTCACACCATACAAATTTTCATTGAATTTATACAGTGCATTAAATGGGCATATTTCAACCCCCATTATATTGATATCCTGAACTTTTAAACACAGGCTGATTGTGAAATCACTAATATAATTCTAAGATGATACGTGGATACTGCCAGTATTACTTTTCCATAGACAGGCCAAATATGTTTAGATTAATGATTAAATAATTAAGTCTGTACATCACACCGGAAAAAAAAAACACTTTTTATTCACTCAACAGATAAAAAAATCTGACCAAAAACGTTATGTACCTACTAATTCGTCTTTAAATATGCGGGAGCTTAATAATTACGTGAGAAATGTAGGCCTCTTGACCGTTACATACGGGTTGTGAAGCCGTCTATTCAAACATTACCAGAGAAATGATTAGTTCACTGAATGCTTTGTGCTTCCAAGTTGAGTACTGAATATGCAACTTAGAATCCACGTAGAGCGGAATCGCGTCAGACAAATCTTGGTTGAACAATTAAGCAAAATTTCAATATATGAAGCACATTTCAACATATCCAAATAATAGACAAAATAGTTTCATACTTTCAGGAGGGAGTATTTAAGTAAGGACGAGGTAATAGTCGACGGGAAAGTTACCATAAAGAAATATGAATTTCTACGCTATGTAATGACAGCCAACTTGCAAAAGGCTCGCGTGGAGAACTATAGCTGAACCTGCTTAATCAAACTCACGACTGTAGAAGTCTCTCATGTCGAGCAGCGAGCATATTATATCTAAGCTGATATGAAGTTATTATTAAGGGGAATACAACAGAATTAAACCATAAAAAATCTCGATGAAATTATGCAAAAATTACTCAGGCTCCAAATATGTTTTTGCGCAACTCCGATGGATACTTTCGTAGTCCATTTAAAAAGTGCCTTCAAAATAGGCGGATATCGATTTAAGGATTAGTTCGTTTAATAGGGCCCTTGTTATGGGCAGTTTTACTGTCTATTACGTAATACTAACGCACATTAAGTTTATAGGTTTGTTTGTCTGTAAAGCTCGCGGATTGATTTTATTATTGCGTTCCATAAATAGATACTAAACCCTATTTTATCTTCATAATTTTAACATTTAATAATCTCCTGCGAACTAAGACGGCAGGAATTATTATTTTTTTAATTCAAGATTGAATCCGTCGGACGCCTTTGTGAGGATTAGGGCAATTTAAACCTGCAGTAGGCGGAAAAAATGTTCATTCAATCTAGTATCTCTTAGTAATAAAGGAAGCCGCATCTGAGCCTGAGATCTAGCTGTAGTACAAGTGCATTTCATAACTTTTTACAATTAATATCCGAGTAAGCATATATTTACACATTACTTGTGAAAATTATATTTATACCTATGCAATAGTATAAAAAGTCCTAGAGAAACTAGAAAACATAATAATCAAAGATATATTAGTCATTACATTATTTTTAAAAACAGTGTCATATTTTTGTAGATTTCCATGTTAACCTGAGCTGTCTCTCAAATTTCCCTATCGAAATATTTAAAAAAATACTAAAAGCAATGCAAATTTAGACCCTAAAAGGTAATTTAGCCTTCTATTGTTTAAGAAAAGGTTAATTGATATACAATAGATTGTATAGATTGGGGTGAGTTTGGTGTAAAGTGTAGTAGAGATTACCCCGAGCCAGTATACTTGAGTTACCTTTTACAATCGATCACGGTGTAATTGTCTTTATCTGATTAAATCCCGAATCAATTTACTTTGATCTCTCTACTGCTATTGTGTAGCAATTAGATGACAATGGCAGCAATATGCAGATCTCCAACCTAATTGTTATTAACATAACTAATAAGTGCCTTTCCCCAAAAGGGCCAATGTACTAAGGTAATAATATTTTTGTATTTTTTCATTTCTTTGATATTTTCATAACGATGCAACAGTGTGTAATTAAGTAAGTAATAATTAATACATGTATTTTAATATTCTACCGTACCTTGATCGATTAAAATTGCGTAAAAAAATGTTTACCATATATTTCAGTCGAGAATCACTGAATTTTACTCAGCTGGATAGGTGAAATGTGGGAAATTAAAAGAAAAACTAAATTACAAATTCGGACTTTAACTTAACATTCAGCTTAGAATGATGTTCATAAACAAAGACGTAGATAAAAATATAAAGACCTGGTCAGACAAGTTCATAACACCCTGCCTCATATCTCGAAATCAAGAATCTGCCAATAGCACCACTAATTAATACTAAGTTGGTAGTGAAAAATACATGGATAGAAGTTTATAGCGGGCCATCCCTTTGATAAGGTTTATCTGTTGCCGGTTCGCTGCCGATGCTGTCGACTAGCCACATTCCCGAGACTAGGGAGTAGGAAATATTTTATCACTCAATGCTATGCCTTTTGCTTCACTACGAAGAACTGATTATTAATATGACACGCATTCCTAAGAGCTTTACATGAGAAATAATGTATTAATTTTAAACTAGGATATTTCTTTGTTCAATTTTCTTATTACATTTTTATTGTAGTCTATATCATATACTTTTGAGAAGTGCTGATAAATTGTAGATTTTTTAACGTAATTCATAAACAAAATGAATAAGCAAAAGAGTTAGAAATGGTTAATGTATTTAACTAGAAATCAGTGTGAAATCAGCACAATGAACATAATCACTGTCATTCAACGTACAATATTAAATATAAATCCATATTAAATTCCCCAATCCATGATCGAAGAGAATTTAGGCGTAACAAAAACCATTATTAATTCAAAAATGACTGCTTGCACAAACCAAGAAGCTGCTGGGAAAAATAAATAATGGAATCCATCCAAGACATTTCAAAGAGCATTCGTGATAAAAGAGTTCAAGCAATTGTACATTCCGTTTCACTTAAGATTAACATTAAACGTTGCGTTTGCCAGAAGTTTCGGTCTTTTTGTACGCGCATGTAACGCGTATTTTATAAGTCGCCTGGTCGTCTTTTGAAATACCTAACTTAAATATATGTAACATATTTACTTGATTACAAGTATAACATATTTATATGTAACATATTTACTTGAAGACAAGTTAATTTAATGCTTATTCTCTCGTATAACAGATTTTGGATAGATAACTTTGCGTAAATAGATAAGCACTGACATGGATTTTATTGGCATTGGAAAGCCGCGCTCTAAGGAGATTATAGTTCAATGTAATTGTACTGACCAGACAAGGTTGCTTTAAACTACCTTCACATGAAACCGATATAAAGAAGGAGATATGATATCCTTTACATAAGTAAGAAAATGCCTTCTAATCGCTGAAATCAATCGTGAACATTAAGATATGGGGATAGGCTCACGCCATATCACATTGTGGGACGGAATATACAAGGCGAAATGTGGGTGTCTTGGTGGCACCTCTGCCAACCCCTTTTGAGATATATAGGCGTGAGTTTATATGTATGTTACAAAGTTTTTAATACTATAGACAAGGACATCAAAAGTCTTATGCAAGATACACATAATTATATCACAAATGTTGTAACCACAACACAACCTCATTAGATGAAACAAGATTGCAACTTCTCATTACGAGAATTCCACCTCTAAATTATTCGTAAAACGGCAAAGAGATTGCGCCCTAAATAGTTTCAATAACAACCTTTAGAATGTATTGTTCAATGCTTTGCGTTCATTTGTATAGAGACAGTTTCTACACGGGTTGGTTGAGCTCCTTAATAAGCCGATGCTAGTCTTTTGACTGAATTTATCTTTAAATTGTCTCATCACACTTGACTTAAAGAAGTACATAAAATGTATTGAACAAACGCCTTCAAGCATCTATAGTTTGTAAATGGATTTAAAAACGCATTTTTGTTTATACCATTCTTTTTTATTTCATTTATCTTCCCATACGCGCGCTCCACCTGTGAGAAGCGTTTTATAGCTGATTTTAGATTTGACCTCACACAGTTTCATGCTTCAGGGATCCTAATTTTATTTTAATCTGTGAGTTTGTACACATACAGCCGACAGGCATACGAAGAGTATCAATATCTGTGCGTATTTTATCCTTACATTAGCTGTATTACTAAGCCTGCGCATCAGGAAAAATTGTCGGACAAAGCTAAATATTATTCTCTCTCTCTCCCTCTTCATTTATTCTAAAGAGCCTAGGGTCTTAAGATTAGTTGAATATATGTTGAATGCTGCCTATGTTGCTACCAGGTTTATGAGGTATATTTTTTCACTGCCAACTCCACTCATATCCCAAAATAAAGTATAATGTTTGAATTAAAATGCTATCCAATAACAGCAACTCTCTAAACAACCGAGTATAAAAGATTCGCGTTTATGTAAACACGCTCATATTTCAGGCATTTAATCAAATTCCCTTTGATGAGGTTCTTAGAGAAATGATAAAACGATGCAAAATATTACGAACATAGTACAACGTGCATCAAAAGATTATCAGCCAGCTTATCTGTGCTATTCATGTACGAAACATTGCTGTAACATTCTTATGGGTGCTGTTCGGAACTATAATGTAATTTTCCAGCTAAATGAATTTGATATCAGAGTTGAAAATGGTTTACTGAACCGACATTTTGATGCAGAAATATTTTGTAAATAATTTTGTGTGATCAATGAGGGAGTTAACATTATGATTTCATTTTTATAAATTGCTGAAACCTTGCTTTATAAAAAATGCGATAATTGTTGTAGCTGTATACCTCTTATAGGAAATTGAGATATTAAAATATTACATCTTTAATAATTGTGTGTATTGATAGTCAATCACCACGCACTTTAACGGTGAAAGAAAACATTGTGAGGAAACTTGCATACCGTAGCGCTTTTATAGAATTTCCGTAAGTCCGCCAACCTGCACTAGGCCAGCGTGGTGGGCTATATGGCCTAACCGCTCTCAATCACTTCTCTCGATTGTAGATCAGGCCCCTGCACAGCAGTGGGACGAATATGGGCTGGTGTAAATACATATTTACACCACTACGTTACACAAACTATCAAACTAAGCAGTTACACTACAAGACATCCACTTTATGTTTTATTTTTCCAGCACTCATACTTATTTACAATCAATTCCACAATCGACAAAATGAACGTCGGTTGCTGCACAGGCACCGAAATAAAAAAGTGCAATCCTTTTAAATAAATGTTGCACTGAAAATGGCATGAGGCGGATAGTTCACTTAGCACACTGTTAATTGATTATACGGGGCTAGATATCACATGTAGAGAGTTTAAAAAAATAAAAGAATAACTAGTGCTAACGGCGACATAGTACTGAATTTAACTGACCTGATTATTGAGAACGACGAATATATATGAAATCCACAAAGGTCTTACACATACACACCTAATGACAAATATCGTCGTTGAACTTGTAACTCTTTTGTATACCCAGAACATGCCTCGAGTGAAAAAAGTAATTCTCAAAATGGTTGCTCGAACGGTATCGTTTTTTTTTTCAAAATCAATTAACCAAACTACAAAATAATAAACAAAAATAAGGTACATTTAAGGTACCTACTTTCATTTGTTTCTTGGTAATTATAGTTCCACATCATTTTATACCCAATTTCCAAAAATTACAGTTATTGGAATAAACATTATTACAACATTTATCGTCAAAATCGGTCAGATGACATCAAATGATTAATTAACATGCTTTCATAAAATATTTGTTTTTTGTCCTTGAATTACGAAAATTCTAATAGTGTCTAAAACTCAAGACCATTATTGTTACATTGAACATTATTATACGAGTATATGGATGAAATATATTAAAATAATAGAACTACTTAAGTTATTAACACAAGAGTTAAGTTAACACAAGAGCTGACAAAGTAATTGGATCTCTATGTGTAAGAAAATAAAACGCATAATCATAATAATATGCCTCGGCCGACATCAAACGACTATAGAACAAAGGGGCTGCGAGAGCACAAAAACTTGCGTGAAAAAATACAAGCGTTACTCAAACAGACGTTGAAAAGAATTAAATTCCTATAGCATTTTATTCTGCAGTGAAATAAGATCACTAACAAAGTTCCTCTATTCAGCCAATAATCTAATATATGTTATTATGACTGTTTATTATAACTATCTGTAATAGCATTGTGCCAGTTGGCCGCGGATAAAAACTGCTACTGTATCAGTCCATATACAATACTATCAAAATTAGATGTGATTCACATGATGTCGGGACAGCCGCAACCAAAAATTTGCAAGCACTGGATTTCCAATTCAATTTTCCGTCCCCGAGCTTCGAAACAACTTCTATGATTTCCGCGGACGAATATCCGAACTAGAACCAAACTAGTAAACATATTGAACTTTGAATTGCGTCCTCAAACTTCATAACGCTTGTACAAACAACAAGTGCGAAATATATTCAAAATAATTGTGTATGGAGTTTACAGCGTTGTGTATTTTTTTTTTTATAACATTTCGTAAGACGCTTTTAATATTATAATATACATGTGAGTAATTGTGTCAACTCCCTCATCCGTTTCATATGTCGCCTTTAGTGATACAATCCGGTTAAATTAGTATTGTCTTTGACAAGCTATTCATAAGGTTTGGCAAATAAAGGCTTGGCTCCGACTTATGTCGATTTTATAGGCCACTGTCTTGTGTCGTCTCCGCGATTTATGCTTAATAGTTACTGTACAAATGGCTAGAAAAAATATGAATATTGCCAAAAGCGGAAATATTGTATATATTTTATGAGACAATACCATCTAGGACAGTGTTATGCATGCATATGTAGTGAATCAAATACATTACTTATACCATGTCTATTTATTAGGGTTCACTAAATAATTCGTAAGTCAACACCAAGTTTGTCAGACGCCAGGCAACTTGCAGTAGGTCGTCAGATCCAGCATGGTTTCATCAGATCGCTTTTACTTCTATAATGAGTATTCTTTAGTTGACGGAATGTAATAATACCAATTATCAATAAGCATCACACTCCCTTCTATATTATTCATGTCCATTATTCCAAGCACTATAGTAATATAATAAGAAGTTCCAAATCCAAATTCGGAATTATTGCTAAGAGTTCAGTGTTAAATATGCAGTACGATATTAATTTAGCAAACTAGAGATGTACATACGTTAAGAAACCTGTTGCGGTTGCCGAAGTTGTTTAATAGTAGTGCCAATTAATATGGAAACATCACAACCAACATTTCTAAATTGTTTGTTTAGTTCCGAAGTGGGTATCCAGAAAGGTATAATATAATTAAAATATTTTAACAATATTTCGACTCCGTACTCAACAGAAATGACTGAATCATTTAAATTTTGCAAATATTTGGCGTTCGCATTTTTCGTTTAATATTACTGTAAATAATGTTGATCACTATTATTTCTCCATTGCATTGGTACCATAATATTATATACTTAGCTACCTAAAAAAATAAAATTAAAACTACCCAGTATATTGCTTAAAGCGCGTTTGTGCTATAAATTCACACTCTCAGGATAAAATACTAAAAATACAATTATTAAAATATAATGATCAGTAATATGAAGGTTATCTGCTTGACCTACTTAAAAATTATTCAACTTATTTACTAGAAAACTCGTAAATGTCTTTACGCAAACAGTAATAAAACTAGACGTATTATTTTATGATTGCTGTGAGTTTTCTCTGAAATGCATAAAGCGAGAAGATTTGCAACGTCAACTCTAACGAATGGTCTATTGAAAAGTTTTATATGTATATACAGACAACGAATAACTCAAGTAAAACTATATATTAAATATTTTTACTCCAACATATTTTCTCTTTGGATAAATATTCACCATATAACTATATAGGAATATATGGTCTAACCACTCTCAATCGATTCTCTCGATTGTAGAATAGGGGGAAGTATATGGGCTGATATAGATATAGAATTATTCACCATCATACAGAGTGTAAGAAAACTTTTCTAACTGCACCTAAACATCTTGTATGATCGGACTTTCGTAACTAATTATTGTCATTGAACCCAGGTTAAAACAACATGGGCCAACCCATATCTTTGTTATAACGCTTAATATTAAGGGTACTCTGGACTTCTTTTTTTTTTAACAATAAATTACCAGTTGCATATATTGAAACTAACTAGATAACGTTTTTTTAGACATTACTGAACTGAATTATTTTTTATAGCGTTGAAGTAGTTTTATGATACACGAGCCGCCCACTTGGGCTCAGTCACCATTATAAACTCAGTTTACACGAAAACAGAACGAAACGTCAGAGTATCCAGCAATATCTATCACGTTAACACTGAATTATTTATAAACAATAACAAAACTATTGAAAATATGCACACAAATATAACGCGGGTCATCTTAAATCATTCGTAAACTATAGTGGATATTATTTATGTTTTATTTATGTTATCGGTATACGCTGTAAAATTAAAGACGTTTTTTATGCATAGACGAAGGTAAATGGCCGTCGTAAGCGGCTATCGTCGGCAAACGGTTTGGTAATGTCAGGAGCACTCAGAAGCAGCTACCTACCGTGTCGTACCAATTACGTTTCGCTGGGAAGTAAGGAAAACAAATTTCCGGTAGTATGCTAAGGTAGTTAAAATTTATGTTGCCAGTATGAAACCACAAATAAGGTTAGCAAGTTAATGACAAATAACTTAATTATATTCTAGACTTGCACACAAGCTCATGCCTGTATACCCGAAGAGGTGGCCAAAGATACGAACTACATGCGACGTATACTGAGCTTGTTTCTGTTCTAAAATGTGATGTGCAAAATAGCTTATCGCTGTGAAATTAGGAGACAGAACCATAAGTCTTTGCGTAATCTTTCGAGTCTTCAAAACACGGTCTTTATAGATTTAATAATTCACGACGCTTGTGGAATAATGTAACGCTAAACTCGATCATACATCGTTAGCATCTTATTCTAATTGACAAATGTACATACGAATATAAAAAATGTATACGATCTGAGATTTCGTTCCTTCTTTTGTCTCTCTTTTTCAGTCCATTCTTAATTCATCGCATCCCGGAAACGGGCCTCCAACTACCTAGAAGTCGCAGTGTACATTTCGTAATATCAATTCCTCATATTCCAGTTGTACGAATGTAATCTAAAAAATGAAAAATATTTATTGACGTCATACTAACATGTAAAACTAACTAACGTAACAAATGTTGAATGAAAAGCGTACTCGTGAATTTTTCAATTCAGTGATATTTGTTTAAGTAAACAGTGAAGCAAATTATGAATATAAGCTGAAAAACAAATAATAAACTCATTACAGTTAGTAAATATAACTGAAGCGGGCGGTCCGTTTCATGGCGAGCACACAGAAAACGTGGAGTTAAAATATGTACATCAATTTTAAACTTTAAACGATATTTAGATATTAACAGTCCAATAAAATGTTTGTTTAGTGCCAATACTGTTGCATGTTTTAAAAGTATTTGCTTGTTTATAATTAATTACTTTTTGAGTTAAGCCAATGATTAAATAAATTATCATTTCAGTGTCCTAGTGGCGCCTCTGCCTACCCCTTCGGGGATAAAGGCGTGAGTTTATGTATGTATGTATTTCATTCGGGCATTTTTAAAGTGACCTACTGCCATGGTATTTCAAAGACCTGATAATTGTTGCTAAATTCGCTCGATGTAGTCCACTTCCAGCATAATAATGGGTAACTTTGGAGAAGGCATATATTAAACCGTAGGTATATGTTGAACGATGATATTTAATTCAAATAATCTTTGCATTAAGTTCATTTTTCCAAAAGATAAAAATGTAATGAAATTAACAAATAGACAAGTTAAAAATAATTGTATAAACATTTTTGCATGTTTTATATTAAAACAGCAGACCGGGCTCGGTGGCGTAATTTGAGAGGCCTATGTCCAGCAGTGGACTGCAACGAGCTAATGATGATGATGCTGATTGATACTAAATAAAATAAAATCTCAAGCAGCCAACGATTCGTTTAGATATGCTCGACGCTATCCGCTCTTACAACTATAGCTTAATCCGAAAACAAAAGATGGTTCTGTCATAACTCAGTAGTGTTAGTATACATGAAAATTACGCCGCATAAACATTACAAGAAGTGTGTATATAAATGCAAAGTTTACACAAGTGTATAATAATATTTTGCACGTGAAAAAGAGCCGTCATAACGCGATTGTTTTTACTTTTTAAATTCTTTGGATTCGTATTTTATTGAAGGAGATTTTTCCTTCACTTCTTTATTGTATAAAATGATGCGAAAGGAATCCATGAAAGGTATGGGAGTACAAAAAATAGTAAACTTATCTAAATTAATCAGCCTAGCCAACATAATTATTTCAACCGAGAAGAAGGAGACACCGCTGATTCATCATAATTAAAAATCTAGTCGAAACATTAAAGATTACACTGGGCTTTAATTTTAACTCTTTAAAAATTTGAATCTTCACCCATTATACATACTATTTTTAAATAATAATTACATTTATACCTACTTGAAGAAAAAATATTCGTCATTGTGAAAAACGGTGCAGTATTTTAAACTTGTCGGTCCCTCAGTGGCTTAAAATTAGGCTTTGCCAGCAATGACATCTACAAGTTTTAATAGTCAGTCAGCGTGCTATACCGCGAGCAACCTGGAAGATAGAGATCAAAATGATGGAAGGGGAATCAAATTAACTGTAATTGAAGTATGAATTGCAACGTTTTTGATCAATTTTATGTCTCAACTCTTGGCGCAAAAGTATGATAGATTGGCAAATATTTTATAATACCTTTTTGGGTCCACTAAGTATAACATAACTTCTAGGCCATGTTTTAGGATACACAAAGTACCGAGTAAAAATAATCGCCTATAAATTATGTTAATCAAAGCGTTAATAAACGTCGATGGACAGTTTATTACAAGACCTCGCAACACCTTCGCAATATGCATCAATTAGGTGCAAACAGGCCACCTTAGTTAAACATTAGGTTCACGCTATATCGGGCTAAGAGCTAGTGGTGCTAAAATGTCCAGCATCAGTCAATCTCCAATAAGTTTAAACATAATTATTTATTTAAAATCGAAGTTACCTCGTTGGTTTTGTATGAGCTGTTCACTCGGAGTATTGTCTACAGGCTTCCACTATTAAAGGTACCAAAAGTTTCAAGTCACCTATCTACATGTCAACCTACATATTCTAATACCTAAATTGTTACTTCTTCTTAATTCTTTTTCCTAAAAATAACTAAAAAAATACACAAATAAAACTCTTTAACTTTTGAGGCTTTACTTTTCAATAATTAAATCATAACCATTAAGATTGATATGGAAACATATTTAAACTATGCCAGCGACCGAAACGGAAGCACAACGTTGGTGCTGTTATTTACTCCAATAATCTAGCTGAAAACCTTGTAAACCAACAGAGCCATACGATCTTCTGTGAATTCGACTAACTTAACTGAAGCCTTTACAAAATCTGATGAAGTTTGATACCGAATCCAAGTTAATTAACATCGTACACCAAACTTTGATGTTACATTTTGACATTTGCTTTACAAATTAAATTAAAGTTTATTAGATTGTGCATTAGTTAGCGTGTGCAGCTTCGGAACAGCACTAGCGGTAGCGAATCTATGTGTCATAGATCAATTTTGTATTTTATTATTTATGGATAACTCAATAATTTATTACATGAAGAGAATCTGATTGCGCTCAGATAATCTTATTTGTCTTTGCCGTGGCTTCAGCAACAGTTTAATGACCAAGTAAGCTATAAATTATAGTTTATTTCTAACATTTTCAACATTATTTTCAAAACTTTTATTAGTTAGAGTAATTTCATATTAGAATATAACTTTATAAGGTATTAATCCCTGGATTCACAGAGAATAAGATTTATTTGCCTTTATATTTTTGCGAGAGAGTAAAGTCAAATAAAACTGGGACTAAATAAACATATTGGACTTAATTACGCTTCTTTGTAAATGTATTACTACCATCTTAATTAACTTTCTTTCTGCAATTTAACAAACTATAACGATCCAAATTGGTATAGGTACTAGATCCGCAATGAATATACTTTAATTGAGCGTAATTGTTAAAGTAGCGGAGAATAAACTTCAAAGTTAAAAACTAATTATTTATTCGACTCATTTTCGTGTTGTGTTAATAATTTCGGTACATACGTTTCAGTGTAGAAATGTTATCATATTTCCAAGCAACGTTAACTTTGTATGGGCAGCCAACCCATGCGAGAATCTGATTAAAAATTCACAATCATCAGGCAGAGAGACGACCGCAACCAGTGAAACTTTTATGTAAAAAAAAATAATTCATTGAAGTTTAGGCGTGACGGTAGGGCAGCAAAGCAAACGCTATGTGTAACGTAGCTTAGTAATATTAATATTTAACACAAGTTTTATGAAAGCTAGCTTCGAATACAATCGCAACAGTCCCGATATTCAATTTCGGAAACGTCTGAAACGACAATATGATATTTGAAATTACTTTTGATTTATCTTTTCTTAACAAAATAATACTGCTTCATCTATATTTTTTAGGAGTACTGAATGACAAAGAGACAATTAATGATGAGAGACTCCACTGATAGCGTTGGAGTTTATTAGAATTACTTTCAACATACCGACTTGTTGAATAGACTCAGCAGAAAATGCTGTCATGAAGTCACTAAGTTCTGCATCCCTCTTCACTGCTGTGTTAGCCTTATTTTAAGGCCTTTCTTGATATTTAAATAATTAAGTGTTATACCATCGTAGTGACTCACATATCACATTGGGTATTTCAATGACATGCATTTATTTCCATCCATCTCCTGTTTTGTTATATGTTTGTGACTCACACTGAAGGTATACACATATACGTCTACCTCTTTATGGGAATTGGCACTCGTATATGATGGATCTGTTAACAGCTTTTAAAAATGTAGGTAGCATTGTAAAGCCTAATGGGAATATGGAATTGTTGGGATTTCAGCCTTTTCACTGACAGAATGAAGCGTGACAGCAAACTATTACTTAATGTGGTTTACAAGTCCGCTATGGCCACAGTCAAAACTAGCTATATCAACCATTTTTATTATTTAGTCAAAATGTCATACTCGTACAACAACCCATTAGATATTTGGAAATTGATTAACAACATATCGATTTCAATTACAGCGTATCGGGAATAATATTCTCATGATGATAAAAAATCGAGTTAGAATTATAATTAGGTCAACGGGGGTTATATAGGTAGTAAGCTGCAGCCTACAGCTACCTGCTGTAGCAGGCTACGAACATTAAATTCATATTTTAAATACCTGTCAATATCCATTACGAGAACACTTTAAAAGGTTTTCGGTGTACCGTCCAATCGAAACTATTAATTGATGTATCTGCTCATGCAATTTCGGGGATGCCTTGCGGCTATGTAAGCTGACCGAGTCTCTAACTAGTACCTCGACAACTAGCGCGGAAGAGCCTGTAATGGACTATTTCATGCAGCTAAACATTTTCTGGACATCTAAGAGAAAATGTCGGTGAAATTTTAAAAATTCCTTAGCTGACAATCTTTGGAGTGAGGTTTTCTGTACTTTCAGGGAATGTTGCGAACACATGCTATAAATCTATTTCAAATTTCAGGAAAAGTAATTTTAAGTTTAATTAGTTAGAGAAATGTCTGTAAAAATGTAATAAGCTGGTAAATACTATACGTACAAATATATAACAGCAGTCTTATCTTTTTTCTACGAATTATAATATAATTCTTTATGCTCAGGTGTTACCCCGGCCGGTGGCAAAGTCCGCCTTCCGGCTTCGAATTATATCATTATTTATCTAAAATTGTTTAACACATATTTTATTACTCGTGGTGTACTGACAAGACAAAATGCATTGTGTAATCGTAATAGCAACTCGTATAAGTTTGTCGCTTTTTAGGTAAAGCTATTATAATATATTAAATATTAAACCAACCGACATTATAACCAACCAAAACACAGAAAAGCGGACTCTTAGCGAAAATCGCTTTTAAAATAGATTTTCGTAATAAGAATAGATTTTAATAAAATAATCATATGTACCCAAATATCCCCAATACTAGTACATTTTAGAATAATTCATTCAGATGTGTTAAACGCGTTGTATTTAAATGTGGCAATCGGCTTATTGTGCTCGGAACTGTGCACTTTATGCACTAATGGATATTCTTTGTCACAAATTATCACGTACCAAATTATTCATGAGCGTTCATTACAAATTCCAGTTGTTACTTATTTTGAAGCTATGAAAAATATGATATCGATCTTTGCATCGCGCAGTTGGTTGGACGCCGGCTGTGAAACGGGAGTCTTCGGGTTCGATCCCATCGAGATACGTGTTTGTGCAGCCCATAAGTACCAGAAATAACGAGAGATTTTCCGGTCTCACAAACACCCAGACTGAACCAAACACCCGTGGATCACGTAAATATTTCTTTCAGTGCGGGGATCGAATCCGCGGTCTCTCATAATTTACAGCCGGCGTCTAACCAACTGCAACACGGAGGCTGTCAAAATTGTAGCAACATAGTAAAGCTGTTTGATTTTATGCATTCAAATCATTCATTCGTAAAGTTTAGATTTTTTTTCTAATATCAAGCATGTAACTGTCGTGTTTTTGTGTTCACATTGTGTTTTTCGACATGGGAATCAAATGCAAAGCTTTAATAACCACAGACTATACACGATAACACTTTAATCAATCGGCTGATAATGCACTGTATACGTAAAAATAAAATTGTGTCCAATTAAAATGCGTCTCGATAATTAATGTAATGAGGAATTGCAACTTAAAAGGCTAAATGATGCAAATCAATTAGTCATCGCTTGTGTTTCAGTGTTTAAAAGCACTGTGTAAACTGAATATTTCAATAGTAGCCTAAAGGCGGAAACATACTGTTGAAACGCAACGCGATCCAATGTGACGCGACACTACGTTGCGTCGGGTTTTCACAGTGTGCTTTTGATCATAGAAAATACTATAGTTTTATTTAACACACGTCGCGTTTTAACAGCGTGTGGTGTGCTTTAAGCGGATTTTATTGGTAATTGGACGGATTTAACGTTGAACAATCTCTGTTCGAACGAACTCGTCAAATAAACAACATTAGTAGGTAATGCAAATTTTAATTTTAATAGCTTAAAAATGGATTTCCATTTACGGATTTTGTCGCGCGTAAGAAAGTATTTTTATTTCAATGTGTAACATGCGCGGAAATATAAAAGTCCATTATGGTTTTACATATGTAAAACTGTGATCTAACTGTTAAATATAAATCTATAGACATGAGCAGACATTCATGTTTTTTAAAAGCTTTTATTTAACTTGCAATGTATGTTTGTTATTCCTAATATTACAATAGGTATTATGATGGTATTTAGATTTTATATCTTATTCGTTTTTGGTTGCACCATCCTCCGAACGGAATGCTGACAGGAGTCGAAAAAGCACTTTCGGAAAAGATAAACTTGTATTATATTAATATTGACACAAGAAGTAACATGAATTAATTTCTTGAGTATTTAATTATAGCCTTAGTAGATTAAACATATAATGCCCTGCGAATGGAGTCCAAATCAATATACTCGTAGTTGCGTTAGTGACAATATACACTGTTGCATTGTTCTCATTAATCTAATAACGGGTATTCAATGTCATACGCAGTTCTGCGCCATTAATTAATTAATTATCTATATAACCACTTCAACGTCAGCTATGGCGTGTATGTGACCGTGGCCTCTAATATCTAAAACATTGATAGCTGAGCAACATTATAGTAATTGCATATAACTGGACATCTACGATATGAGCTGCCAATTATCTACGACATGTTCTAGGTCATGTCTTTCTTTGGTCTTCGTTTTATTATAGATATGAATTAATGAAATTGCAGTTTGTGGACTTGAATATGGAGTTAATTAATGTGATTTTACAAACTTCTCCATATTCTCAATAAAGCTTAGCTTTATTATTATTTATTATAGATAGAAGTAAAGCTATAGAAGTGTTTGCGTTTCGAAACTAACCCTACCTCATCAAACTGAATTTTGTTGTTATACAGGGTATGTCTGGACTATCGACTAGATATACCCTGTATTAGGCGATCATGAATTGACTATTTTGCTGAACGTGCCTAGTCGTAAGTGCTCTCTCATCGAAACAATTATTTCAGGTAGTTCTAAACGTATGTATGCTCAGGCTGAGCCCAAAACGCGACACATTGTGAATCACAATGATGGGTTTTCCACCATCGGGGACAATGGTTGTTATTCAGGATTGAATATACTCCCACAAATCGGTTGAGTAATAAAATAAATGCCCCTATAATGTCCAAACGTCAAGCCTCAAGCCTGTCTTATGTTATGGTGACATACCTAATACCTATCTCAGATAATAAGATCTTGTACACGTCAACGTGGCCTTCTTGTTGAGACTACAGGCATTATGCCGCCATATTCAAGCGAGTTTCTGGATAATCTCAGGTTAATAGGTATTTCATATTTCTCCTCAAAGCAAAGGTTTCTTGTCCTTTGAGACATTGTGAATGCCAGTTTGTGTTTCCGTGTAAATTGTTTATTTGTACATATAATAAACTAATATAACAGATTAGGATTTAACAGGTTAAGCACAATTATTATGACCTCTGAATAAAATAATTTCTCTACGTCTGAATAAATTCTTAGGATTAAAATCCCTTGGCGCATCGGCTTAGGTGACTTCGTATCAACTTATCATCGGTGGACAAGATAATCCTAGTATGGGATATTCACAAAACTTTAGACACTTATAAAATATCCCGAGTCATCTTAAAATTCATGTCCTTTTACACACACAATTTTCGCAACATTTTTGATAAATAAACATCTTTAAATAATTCAATTTTTCTATCCAAAAACTTTTATTGCACTCTCAGCTAGCAGGATATAATAAAGTTGGATTTTTTTATCTCTTACTACATACTAAGATTTCCACTAGAAAAATATTTGATATGCAAGTAAACATAATTCACAACCTGCTCGAAATATGAGGCAATTTTTATTAGCCTACCAAAACATATATTTCAATAACACTACTCCCGGCGCTAATTCATGTTGTGCCACCTACCCGCAGGGATGCCGCCGTGCATTTTGATCTATGAAATTCCACCCAGAATTTCACCGGGCGAATAATTATATTAACCTAGTCAACCATTGATGCCTACGTTTGTATTACTGCTTAATTAGTGTGATGCGTAACCTGCAAATATTATTTGATATTTGTTATTACAAAGTTTGTTTATTTGCTGTATTTGATGCTGTGAGTGAACAAATTGTTGTAGTTCACTAATTTGTTTTCAGTATTGAGAATTATGTCAGCCCATGATCGCCCACTGATGAAAACAGGACTCCAACAATTAAAAGTTCGATTGAAGGGTTTGCCTCATCATGCAGCAGCCAGGCCTATTATAGCGGGTCGATGGAAATCGCCCACCAAAGAATTCTCGTAAACACGTCTGTGGTATGCAGGTTCCCTCATATGTTATTCAATAACGATATAATTGGTTTCTGGCTGTTTTATTAGAAATTATCTCTATGCTTTTAACATCATTCTTTAAATGTAAAACGATTTTTCCCAATCTATTACGTAGTTATTCTTAGAATACAAGTGTTGGAATAAATCTAAAATACAAACAATTTAATTACTTATATTTACCTCATTGTTTTATTAATATAAATAAAATATGGCTACGCTAACCGAAATTAAAATAACACAACAGATTAAATAGTTACGAATAGTTAAGAAAATAAACCCGACGCTTAAAAGGAAATTCTTCGCATACTTCACTTCAAGCTCGCGGCTTTAAATAAAAGTTAGAAAATTTGCTTGCATAAAATATTTAATTTTGTTGACTTAATATCACTTGTGATATTTCTTAATATAAAACCAACGTGACGTCACATAGGCGGAGGTGCATTGCTTGCTGTCATGCTTCCTCGGCGTAATTCCGTCCCTCAGACGAAGTAAAAATAAGTGTTTGCTAAGTCGGAAATGGAATAGACCTTTAAACCAGAACAAGCAGGGATATCAGGCAATGCCCTTTTTTAATTTCGAATTTTGTTTATCCTATCATGCTAAGGTGAGAGCAAAAATAATTTTTCATTCGTACTTAGAAGTTTCCGACGCGAGCTTTGAAGATAATATTATGTAAACGCTGGCAAAGAATGAAATAGATCATCTGAATAACTTAAGTTTAACTTCTCTCAGTCCTGACGAAAGCCCAGCATTGGGACGTGTAAAAACTGAGACACTTACAGGTATATCAAATCCAAACCGATACCTTGTTTCAAAAACATTGTTTTAAATTATTTGAATATTGTATTACAAACAACATTGCATTTGATTTTCACTGGAGAAATATTAAATAAAAACAAAATTTGTGGAAAAAATATTGTACACCGGTATGTTTTCACAAAGCAAGCTTTACAGAGTACAGACCAAATCAATTTTGTAGCCATTCCAATTTCGATATGACAAAGAATTTCGCTCCAAAAAATTCTGTATCGGCCAGGGTGGACCGTTATTTTAAAGGACGAAGCTCAATAAACAATGATGTTGCAGCTAGTAAAGAAAATAGGTCTATACAAAAAAAAAACACAAAAACATGATATTGTATCCCCGAACAGGCTGTATAATTATATTCTATTTCTATATAATTACATTGTGCTCAAAAATACTAGTATATTCAATATAATATTTTCACACAACATTTATGTTTATGAAATAAACGCAAAGGTATTAACTTGAATTCTAAATTGCAACTTATAAACGTAACTTAATGTCAACTAGCATTGCGTAACACATACGGCGAGGTCACTTCAATGCAAGCTATTTATAAATCCAAAGGGCGTTTTAAAGCTCAGCTCAAACACGAACAACCAGCGCCACTGCAAATACGCGAGCTGTTTATTCAATTTCATAATCGGCGTTCAGCATCATGCTCAGCGAATTGAAGTCTACTACTGGACATTGGCGTTCTCAAAATGATTTCTCTTCCTCCAGCGTCTCGAAACTTTTAAGGATATTTATTTGTTAGTTACATAGCAATTAGATGTATTTTTGTATTGAATTCCAATTGCTCTCTCATTCGTCAATAAAACAGATATAAGAGAGTTAGGTCCAGGGTAGATGCAAATGATATGCTGTCTGAAAAATCAGACCTAATGAAGGTTACAGTATTAAGAAATGTAAGCCACTTCTAAACGGTCATTGTGGAAATCTTTGGGGATCTACATTCAGCATTAAATATTTTATGACTGACGATCCGACCTACTTTAAAGTGCCTAGGTACCTAGTACCTACCTACTTCTAAGTAGATATATTTACTTCGGAATAGCACCAGCTTTGGTTCAATTAAGCACTCAGAATAATTCACCAATTTTATCTTTTTTTTTATCGAAGACGCTACGAGCGGAGCTTATGTTACTCAAAGGCTACTAATATTAGATTTTTATTCAACTCTTTTATTATCCTAGGGCGCTCCAATCGTAAATCACAGTACTTATAGAAGTTTAGGTCTTGTTTTTTCATGTAAACAGTTCTTTGTCAATATTTTTAACTATAATTTTACGTTTTATTTAATTTTTCATTATAATCTGAAGAGCGAGTTATTAAAATTATTAAGTTTAAAATTTGAATTTTTGTTTTCTTTTTGTAATATGCTCAGTTGTTTTACAAAACGATCGAGTTTTTAAATGGTCAGTGACACAAACCACCGACATTGGTTCAATACTGTATATTTTTTCGCGGTGCGGGCCGCGCGGCTGGCACGACCTGACTTCGCGCACGAACCACTATCAATTTTTATTGTTTTCCAAACATACGCGACCCACGCTCCCGCCCAAATTTATTTACAAACATGTGTTGGCAAAGTATTACGCTTTCCCTTTATGTTCTCTTGTAATATGTAATTTCAGGAGTAAATTGAAATCACTCGCATAGAGAAGCTTAACTTTAAAGTTTAAGTGAAAGATAAAATACAATATTTCTAATTAAACACTTAATGATTTAAACGTGTTATGAGATATATTGATTGTTTTTTTATCTAATAATACCCCACACCCACCAACCATGCCAAGGAATGAATCATTTGTAATAGTATGAATTACCAAAACCGCACCGTAATTTAACAGTGTTATAAAACTCTGTTACTTTCTTTGGCATAAAACAGAAGACAATAACGTCAACATTTCTGAAACACTAATTAAGCTTAATTGAAGCATATTTAAAAAAAAAAGATTATTTTGAGTAAAATATAGAAAATATGTAGTAGTCGACATGGTGGCGCTCGACTCCGCTTCCGTTTTGCGCTACATTACCTCGTCACCTCTTTGAGTCTTTGAGTGCAGGGCTTAGGCCTTTTAATGCACCTGAAATGTACAGCTCATTGTAGTCTATCAATGGACATATTTCAATAAAGGCGTAAGTGCTCCAAGCGATATCGGTTTCGATTAATATCTATATAAATATATTATTCGAACGTTACAGTGATGTTATATTAAATATAAATATCGCCTTGATTTTTTTTTTCGTATTTATAAGATGTTAAATGTCGAAACATAAAACTTAATTGAGTCGTCCATAAAATAAAAATTAAAAAATACATATTTTAATTTAGACATCATGCTTTAATACCACCAGCTACAAAGCTGCATTCTGTTCCCGGTCTGCCTACAAGCATGTCGCTTAATCAAAAATGTAATACAAAATAAAGCAAGTCTCATATCTGCCTAAAATTCGCAAGAGCTATCACGCGCCAGCACTCTATAAGTTAATTAAGAACAGTGCTCTCGCTCAGGCTTTAAAATATTTTATTTTAAACCCCCGCCGAAGTTTTGCCATTCTCGTTAATACAGGAAACACTTGATGCATTTTTGGTGAAATATCACTGTTTATGGTATGGCATGCAACTCGCTCGGTACTTAGCAGTAGTGCCACGAAAATACATGCCATAATCTCAAAGAGCGTCGTTACTCGTTAGTCATTACCACGAGCTTTTAATTAACGCGCTGCAATCAAATACTTCTCATAGTAATAATGTTTCGGAAAAAAGAAGCAAGATTTTATAAAAAATACTACTATGCATATACATATGAAGATACTTATAGCGATTCGTCACCAGTTATTTTTATATGCAGGTTCGCTAACAGCGACCACCATTTTACGTTATACCAGCAAAATTGTAACAAAAGATAAACGTGCTCAAAGACCATCTTTCACCATTAGATACTCTGTTCCACTTATCATCTAGTCTAGTGAAATTGGCTCAAAGTATACTTCAACGCCAACAAGTATAAAAAACAATAGCGTATACTACAAAGAAAACGTGCAAGTCATTCAGTAAATCTGAAGCAAAAAATTCATTCAGCTAAAGCTGCGTCCCGACTTACAGCGGAAAGTGTTCGGGTTGTTTGGCCTCGTTCTGTAATGTTCAAATCTACGTCAAAGTTTCAATATTAGTTTGTTTTTCATTATTTCGTTCCGTTCCGCTACGAATACTTCACCTCACTAGATCGTAAAATACATCATGTGTAAATCTGACAGTAAAGATCTTTACATTTTCGTTGACGTTAAAATCAGCTAGATTTTTCTGGGCTAATTTATTTATTATTACTTAAAATAAAACAGTTAAGTCAAAGCTGTGGTGCAGTAATTATGCTGCAAATTCTACACTAGTTATTAATCCATCATAACGCTGATTGTCATCGCACCGACGCAGGTTAAAATAATTAAAACTCAGCTAATAATAATATTATGTGTATTATCATCATTCAAGCGATCATCGAGTTATCCCAGAGATCATTTAAAGACAATCTTCGTTATTAATACCCTTCTTGAGTGTCTTCAAAAATATGCATAGCTTCAAACTTGTTACCGAAAATCGTTATGAATTCCCTAACTTTACACAAAGAATTTCAATCTAATTTTATAATACATGTCGCAGGAAGACTTCCGAGGTTGTATTTCCGAGATTTCAGCGCTCCAACGGTTTGAATAAGACAACTCGGTCCACTGGCCGGAACTCCTATTTGTAATACTCGACGTCCTCAACTATGAAATAAGTCATAAGAATGTCATCACAAAAGACATTCATTATACAAACTGACAACACAGCGTAATACAAGCACTATCACTATACAACATTATGCTTTAAAAGGCCTTTTCAGTACTTAATTGTAACCGTGTCCGTGCCATAAACAAATCAGGCAACAAGAATTTGCTGCGCTGCCCACTGAGGCGTTCCGATACCTCTCAATCATGATATGCAACGTGTTAGTGTGCAGAGTCACTTTAAATGTGAAACTAACATCTCGTAGCATAGCTCGTGTGCAGATACGTTTGACTCCACACAATAAAAATGATTCCATAAAAACATTTAACTATTAAATATGTAGGTAGTAGGTGTATCTGCAAAGGCCAATAGGGATTTTAATAAATATAATAATAATACCAGTCCCTCACATAATGGCAATACTATTGAAAAGGTTTTCTAAAATTCGCGTGCTTCTGTATACTTTAAATCCATGTAGGTCACCTTTGACTTTTAGCACACGATGTATAAGCATCATTAAAGGAATGCACTCCAGGTTTACTCAATTTTACGGGTTAACAGTCCTGCATATACGGACGTACAAAAGGATGCAGACGCGAGCGAGTCTGGCATGAGCGTAGCGCCGGAATGTCGACAGCTATTGCATCTTTTCCTAAGACGAGTACAGAAACGTGGCTTTTTGTGTCACACAAATGTATTGTACGTTGTCACAGTTTTGTGGACAATTTACATTAGTACTCAGTCCGTAAAATATGTAGAATAGAGGACTATACCTGAAATTAGATGATTATGTAGCTATGATATAAACTAATATTATAAAATGAAAAGATTTGATTGTTTGCATCGAAATGACAGAAACTACTGGACCGATTTGAAAATTGTTTCGCCATTAGAATTTAATTAGTAATTTTTAAGAATTTAATAATGTAATTTTTAAGAATTTAGTTTAAAACTTGTAAATAGTTGGATAGATATGATGAGCTACTAGAAGCGAATTTCACCCTTTAATATGATAGTAAATACTGTTGTGTTTTCATTATTTATTTCGTAAATATATACAGAAAATCGGTTGTACAGCCATTTTGTATTTCCTAGAAGCACATTTCCATTGAAAAGCTTTAATAAAATACATAAGTGCAATTTTTTCGGAATTCAAGTATGTGACAAAAGATTACACATTAAATTTACAGCAAAATTCGTTTACAATAAAATTGTGCAGACCTATACCTATTTATAAAAGAGTTATTATTCAGTTTGAAACAATAGAAATATGTACAGTTATGAAATTTGTTTGAACAATAGGGTTAAGGTTACTGTCTTATAATTATTATTTCCGCTAATGCCACAGTACAATATTTTATTTCTAAAGTATTCATTTCCAGGAGATTTTAAAAATAAACAATGAACAGACGTTCCAAGCCTTTTGTTGTTTTATAATAAGAATAATCAAATAAAAGTATACTTAACATCCAACCTTCTTGACACGTTTCATATAATATTACAAACAATAATTCAGTTTGTAATAGCTACACATTTCCAAGAGCTCCCATCTAAAATGTAATAATGAGTTATTCCATCGATGAACGTTAAATTCCGTCCTCGTACGTCGCACACTTTGTCGTATTAACACGTCCACTACAAGCTTTCACTTATACGTGACACGATAGTATACATACACAGCCATTGTACGGGTTTTGCACGAAACTTCGACGTCACTGTAATTATTTTAGCGAACAAATATTTTAGTTTATACGGTAAATAACATATTAAATTTTGATGTAGTCAAGTTAGTTACTACATTAACAAAGATTAAACTCGCATACATAGGAAGGTATGTGCATTATCATTTCTTATTTAATTCTCAATATTAGGTGACTGAATTATTTTTGCATGCCGTTGTTAGTCGATAATAAGATTATACTATTTAGACTTACCACATTCTCTGTGTGTGTAAGTGGCAGTTTACAAATTAATTATTATTGGTCTCAACCTATTGTAGCTGCTGTAAGTACGTACCTACATTATTGTGAATTTTATTGTAGGGAATATATAAATAATTTGATTTCGAATTTCGAACATCTTTTGATTATAATTTAGACTGTATTTGTCCAACATGAGAATAGATCTACGAGTAGTATATTGATATTTCCCTAATATTATTAAGCCGCTTATGATAACACTTAATATAATTTGAATAACTTCGCCAACAATTGAATTGTTGACAAACATGTATCGATTAACAAGTTGAGGTACATGTCGCGTGACTCCATATTGGGAAGCGACGACCATCGTCCCAGTCCATTTGTTAATTAACTAACAACGCACGTGACCTATTGCGAATGGTCACCATCCACACCGCCCCTTAATGATGATGTTATCATTGAACAGCTAACATGTCTCTTTATCGTAGTTTGTCAGTATAATCAAAGCTTCGGCAAATAATAGTCGTTTTATACATGTCACAATTTTGGCAAATTCCAAACAGTGGATAATTATTATGAAAGTACTAACAACAACAAATACATACTGCCTTATTCATAAGATAGTTTTAAAATCTATTTTAGTTATCGAATGTTTTGTCCCTTTCGAATGACTTTTAAATTCAGTTTGAGGGAAGAAGAAAAAACATTAGAATACTTAAATAGGTTTTAAAACTATCTATGAATGCCAATAGTCCTGACTACTCATTAAAATACGAACCTTGTGTCGTAGGTACTAGCGTTCTCACAGCGTTTAGATTCAGACTTAAAACAAACGATTGCAGATCACGAAACATTTGTCTTTATACGAAGGTCGAATCCACGGCATCTTGTTTTACAGCCGCTATCTTAACCACCTGCACCATGAAGGTTAATAAATGGTTAGTTCTTAAGCCCCATTTATCGTATAGTAAGGATATAAAAAAGTTGCATCGTGTAAACGATAATCACATACGATGCTGGCCGCGAACAACCCTTTCCGTGTAAATTGGGCTTTAGTAACAACAGTTACACCAATCCTACGATTTTGTGGTTAAATGTGATTTTGCTCGTTTTGCTAATTGATAACCGATGCAGTTGCTAACTGTGCTGGTTGTATCATGAACGTCTTTGAGCAATGGTAATATGCTTAATAAATTATTATTAAAAGTAAATGGGTAAATTTAATGACAATTTTAGTATAACAGTATAGTTTTCAAATAAACTTTGCAATTACTTACTAAATAAATCTGATTCAACAAGGAAATTGGAGTAATGCTTAAGCCAGCGCATAAAGTCGAAACTCTATCGAACTTGATACCTTTCGCGCGTGATCTTAGAAAATCCCTGAAGCTTTTAACTTCATATACGGATGTGAAGTACATATTTACAGTACCATGCATAACATAATATTGCGTTATATTTTCCAGCACTATAAGTTTTCCAAAGCAATATTGCGCGGACGATAGAAAATAATTTAATTTATAATTTACTTATTTCAGTAGCTGTGACATTCCTTAGAAATGATACTTAAACTTTTAGTTGCGAGAAAAGAACAGTTAGTCTAAATATTGTTATGTGCAATTTAAGATTCATATAAAATTACAATATACATTTCTCCTCCAAACGGTTCCTTGCCTTTATCTGTGACATCTCTACACACCATAAAAGTTACAATCCTAAAGCAAAAACACTAATGTTACGCACACTTCCAATACCGTGATATTTTATTTAAATGTTTGTTTCCTTATTGTGTGAACCGTGATAGAGCCCGAGCCATGATAAAACAGCGGAAAAAGTTCCGTGCGACGATGAACTGTGATTTCCCCATCGGTTATATGTGAAAGTGTTTGTGATGAGAGTGTCGATAGTGAAGATATTGCAGTTCTCCATCATGCAGATGATATGGGCCGCAGGTGGCGGGTAAGACATATTTAACTACTTTCTTATATGACAAATTGAGTATAATGCATCTGATAGTAAGCCTAACCAAAGTTGAGTATCCCCAGAGGAGCAAAGGTTGTAATATCTCAGTGATCCATGCATGGTGAGTGAAAACCAAAACTACTGACAAGTGAATTTTATCTCATTAAATTCACACAATAGGGAACTTTATTGTATTTATAAAAAGTATCCTTATCCAAAATCCAGCAAACAAAGAATTATGTAAATCTATTTAGAATAAGATAGTTCAACGTTTTGAATCTTGTAGTGAGAGTAAAAGAAAAGGGAGCAAAACAAAACTAGTGACGACACTCACTAGTTTTAATATGCATTACAGTGTTCGTACACCCGATGTCTGTCTGTAACCTTCAATTCTTCTACTCTTTTTTAAAACACAAATATTTGCCTCATGTTACAAGCTACTTTAATACTGATTTGACATAAATGTTTTGTATTAATGGTATTTGTGTTTGTACGCAAAGTAATAAAAAATCAATAATAGTCAAATACCCTATTATGTCGGCATATTCATATCAGGCCCATAACACATAATATACAAACGTTGAATGCAAAACTCTCACCTGTAAGTGCAAGGCTTTTCTTCATCGCATACGGTGATGGTTTCCTAAAAAATATATCAAAATATTACTGTAAGTGCAAAGTGTGATGTGACAAAATATTACTGTAAGTGCAAACTTATTGCGCCGAAACTAGGCTGTTTTGGCCTGTCTTGGGCGCTTAAGACTTATTACACACGCTTTTAATGTCAGGTCAGCCAACTCTTCAAATGGGTGGCTTGCGGGTTTACAGAAAAGTTTTAGTTCATCAACACAAAGTTGGATAATTAACTTTGTATTTTTTCTATTCGTGAGGATAATTTCTGGATGAGCCCTATTTACGTTTAGCCGAAGATAACGATACCAACACTATATTCGAAATTGAACACTTTAACACAATTCAATACGGCCTTATTCATAGACACTTTAATTTATCGAGTGTTTTGTCCCTTTCGAACGTCTTTCGAATTCAGTTTGAGGGAAAAAGACAAAACATTTAGTACCCAAAATAGGTTTTAAATCTGATTTCTATGAATAAAGCTATACGATTATTTGCTAAATCTTAATGTTATCTAACGAAATAGTTTTGGACCAATTAATATAAGTGTCGAAGGATATATATCTTATTTGATTGTGGTGATGATTTGATTTAATTAAACGTGTGATTCAAATAGCACAAGTTTTATATTGATTTTAATTTCCTCTTCAAAATATTCAAACAGAACCAACGTTGTAACGTATTCGATAAAGAATACAAACATAAATTGGAGTATAATAACTATCGACGGTAAAATGAATCAAAAAATTCAATCATATCGCAAAGCACTTAACGTAAATACGTCGCTTTGTTGTCATTTCACAATTTAAATAAATTCAGTTATTAGTATATGCATGATTGAATTTGAAGTACCAAATTTATATGTATACTAGTATGTTAAGCGGCCCACAAGTTCTAACACCGCGTCATTTATTTTCTATCAAACATCTTATTCAACTTTAACCCATGTTAAAGGTTCAAGATTTTACTATAAATTCATCAAAATAGCATGTAATTTATTTAGAAAAAAAAACTTTAATCCATCTACAACAAAACTCGCACAGATTGATTTTGACTTCGCTGTATTAAAACTTCACCGATGTGATAACTGAAAGCGCACACCCAGTAATATGTTTTCAAATAACCAATAACGTAGTTATCTCTGTATGGAACATTAAGCCGATCAGCCTAGACACAAAGCCTTTGTGCATTGACAACTTCTTCGTTAGCGTTCCTTCCAGCTATGGCGCTACTTAAATTACTCGTATTTCAGTCAATAACATTGTTGTTATACCCGGTATATTTAGACTGCGTCCGAAAACAAAGTGAGCTTGTAGTTTTAGTGACTACAGACACAATACAACTAAAAATTTAACGACAACAGCGGCGTTTTTTTTCAATTTTATAATATAAATTCATTATTCATCGTATTTGGCTGGTAAATACATAGTTATAGCTAAAATATTAATTTAAACTTTTGTGAAGCATTGTGTTTTTAAAAATAAAAGAGTGGTCATTTTTATTTTAGGCAAAACTAACTAACATACATAGCATCCAAAAACGACGATGAGTAAATTTAGTTTTATGGTGTCTGAAGTCACAAAACCTAACACCTGGCTTATGCATTGCATGTTATGGATGAAACGGATACTCATATAAAAAGCTCTATTAAATTGTTACACAATATATTCGGGATATAAAGTAGCGTAAAGTGTTAAATCAAGGCAATTCCATGCCAAATTGCAAAAAAAAAACATGGGAAGCCGTTTGTTCGTGAAGAAGTATCTAACACAAAATTTTGCGATTACATCGTATACATTTTATACTCATACACATTGGTCTTTGTTAGGAAAAAAGGGTTACTAGTATTTTTTTCTGCTGTTTTATAATTAAAAATATTACCTACACTTCAGTAATCGCTAATGTCCGAAGACCGAAAATAATGACAAAACTTCGCAATGAAACGACCCGTTAGACGATTCTAGCCTTAATTCGACGCTACATTGGCAAAGAACCTTTGGCATGCCGCTTAATTGGCTATACGGACGCCAATAGAGTTTCTGCATGTAGTACGAAATCAAACCATGTTAACTTCTCAGTGCCTTTAGGCCTATTAGTTGAAGAGGCATATTTTTCGTACTAAAGAAAATCTAGACTTAGTTTTTGTAAAGACATACAAAAACAAGTTGACAGTTTGAAGTTGAAGTTACAAAGACATGCTAGTCAAACAAGAAAATCTAATCGAATACACACTCTATCCATTTTCAACGAAGGGGTAGGCAGCGGTGCTACCAAGACACCCAGATTTCGCATTGTGTGTACCATCTCACAATGAGATACAGGATGAGCCTATCGCCATATCACGCACTAACTATTAACTCCGAGCTGACAATGAATAAAAGAAAATATTATCACCTTGCCCGACCCGGGATTCAAACCCGAGACCTCAGCGTTGTAATCGTAGTACAACTACGCCCCCGAAAGAGTCTTCTTAACATTCCATGTTGTGATAACCAGTGTGGAAACAGCAACAGTTTATTAAAACTATAAACAAGTTATTTCAAATCTATCTTCCTAAGTCGCCAAGCTATGCCTTGAGGCATGCCTCTAAGCAGAATAATATGCGGTTTATTAAATTATTAAGCGACCTATTCAACATTTAACAATAGATCCAAGGTTGTGCTTTCTTGTTAGGTGCGGCCTCGCCAACTTCTGGTGTATATGTTATTTATTCATGATTTCCTCACTATAAGACATAGTACAATACAAATTGTTCTTCGTGACAATATTGTTCTTTAAAAAGTTTTTGAATAGGTTTTTTTCAATCCGATCAGGTAATCTATGGCTGTATTTCGATTTTTTTAAGTATAATATTTAGTGTGGCTCTAAATAAGTTACTCGATGGCATATGCTGTACTTAAGAATATTTACCTAGCCTCCTACAGAAAAATATGTGTTTCATAAACGTAATGATACTTCTGGCAGATTAAGGCACTTCCTGAGCCTAAGCATCAAAATTCATACTTCCTAAAAATAGCATGAAACGTAAAAAAATAAATAAACGTTAAACAAAATTTCGTTTTATGTAACGTTATCTACATTCGATATTAGCGAGAATATTTTATGTCTAAAAGAGCTCTTAAGCCACTATTATTAAATTGAATTGACGATGGGCAACCTTTCATGGTTTCTTAAAGAGATTACGTGCAACGACCGAAGCGAAAAAATACGGTGGAGAGGGTTATAAAATGGTAATTTTAACAGAAAGTTGTTTGTTGATATTAAGAATTATAGACTAACTTGACAAAAAATATAGTTAAAACAGAACGGTTATAACAAGTTTATAATATTATAACCTAACTATCCAGCCACAGAAAGTCTACTGCTGAATATAAGCCTCCCCCAAGGATTTCCACATCGAGTTGTTAAAAGCCGTCTTCATTCAGCGACTTCTACATACATACATAAACTCACGCCTTTATCCCCGAAGGGGTAGGCAGAGGCGCCACCAGGTCACCCACATTTCGCCTTGTATGTTCCGTCCCACGATGTGATAGGGGGCGAGCCTATAGCCATATCGGGCACAAAACGAGCGTATTCCCACCTCAAAGGCCGGCAACGCATCTCAATGCCCCGTGGTGTTGCAGATGTCCATGGGCAGCGGTGTTCACTTACCATCAGGTGAACCGCATGCTCGTTTGCCCCCTGTAACATAAAAAAAAAACCTGACTCCGGGCTGATAATGAATAGAAAAATCCTATATCACTTTGCCCGACCCGGGACTCGAACCCGAGACCTCAGCTTTGTAAGCGTACCGTAATACAACTACGCCAACGAGGCAGTCAACTACGCCAACGAGGCAGAGACAGCGACTTCTAGGGGTAGCATAATATCTTATTTACAATTAATTGTAGTATAAATAGCAGCGTAAAAGATAAGATTGTTTATTGGCGGAGCGATAGTTACTTAAAAATACTAAATAGTTAATTACTTCAATCAAACATTTAACCCCTTAAGGAAATTGTTGTCGAACATTCTGTTCTTTCGTTTAGCATTTCAAAGGAATCTGTTCCAATTTTTTATACTTCAAGACATTGTGTCTTTTAGCCATGTTTTCAGTTTTTTTTTTACTAGTTCCGTGATTGGACGTTTGAATGGTAATATTCTAGTAGGTGTTATCTCATTTGCATGTTTTCGTGCTAAATCTGCCATTGTGATGGTATTTGAACGGGTGCCAAATTGTGAGTGAACTTTGAATCTTGTTATTAGCAGAATTGCTTAATGAGCCAGAGTGTCTACTTCTGAACGCGCCCGTAATGTGTTTTCTGATTTAGCACTTAGTTCTTTTAAACTATGTATATCGAAATGTTGCTGAATTTTCGACGGCCCGTTGGCACAGTGGCTAAAATGCAGACTGTGTGCCGGAGGTTGCGGTTTCATTACCTCACGGATAACCGTTAGTAGGGCCTGTGAATGTTTATCCACGCTTGTTTGGTAACACAGCAGGAACCTTGGTACAATGCTATGTATTCAATAAAATGTAATTGAGAACTGAATTCAGCACTGAATTTCATGTAGTTTATAAATACTGGGAGTATTGTCTAAATAATAATATGCAATATGTCTTTTATTAAAATCCATTATTCGAATATATTTAACGCAGTCAGCGTAATTGTATTTTCAGAAATATCTGAATGCTGCTACATTTTCACATTTGCAATATGAATAAATTATTACAAAATAATTTTGCCGCGCCGTGTTTTTCGTCTGAGCTGCGCCGTGAATTGTAACAGGAACAATGGTGCGTTGCTCTGACGGGCAGAACATTATTCCAGCTTAACCCTGCCACTCTCTTTATCCAATTAATCCACATCGAACCATTCTAATGAGCTGTTATAAGATAGGTATGTATCTAAAATATAAGTTTATGGAACTCGTAATTATTGTTCTTTTGATGATGATGTTGCTTGCTCCAAAAAGTAGTTTCATTGCGCTTGGTTAACATGAAGTGTTGTCGTGACAGAGTTAACACTGAACACAATAGTTAATAATAAAAAAAATATTAATACCTAATTAGTCCAATAAAATCATACCACATGTTGGTATGATTTTATTGAAGTAAAAAATAGGCTATTAAAAACAAGCTGAATCCAAAATTCTACACTAATGTACATTATGAGTTTCTCACTATTCATTATCCTACTAACCGCTAAAAGAATATCGTATTCTGATAAATAGTTTTTGGAGTGCATTGTCATTCCGTGTAAGATAAATTGCTTTAGGCTTTTAATTAGCAACAGTCTTTAATGTACTTTTATACGAGAATATAATTCAACTTCTCAACGCGTAATATTATGTTAAAAACTCAAAGCAATAAATTAACAAACTGCACAGCGTTTCTAGTGTCTACGAGTATGCGGAAGTGGGAACGACAAAAGTAGTTAAATCAGTTAACTGATTTCCGGTGCATAAGTGAACCACAGAGACCGCATTACGAACAGGAAACTGTTTGAAACTTACGGAAGCAATAAAGCCCTTGTATTGGAACTGAAGCAACGATCTCTATGCCTATATAGACACAATTATCAATACTAATATCGTATATGTGCAACTTTCGTAGTACTTCAAAGGGCATGATTTTAAAAATACCTAATTGGTACCGATCCATATCTCTATGCCTATAAAGACACAATTCTTAATACTAATATCGTATATGTGCAATTTTCGTAATACTTCAAAAGTGCATGATGTTAAAATACCTAATTGGTACTGATCCATATTATCTCTATGCCTATATAGACACAATTCTTAATACTAATGTCGTATAAAATGTGCAATTTTCGTAGTACTTCAAAAGTGCATGATTTTAAAAATACCTAATTGGTACTGATCCATATCTCTATGCCTATATAGACACTATTCTTAATACTAATATCGTATAATATGTGCAATTTTCGTAGTACTTCAAGTTGCATTATGTTAAAAATACCTGGTTGGTACTGATCCATATTCGACTGTTCGGCACTGACATCATCGATTGAGAGCTATTTTGGCCTTAGTCTAGCCAATGGTTAGGTAGATTTCAGATATTTTAGAATCATTTGGGTAGATTTTATATTTTCATTTTGGTTTATTGTAATAATGGGCGATAATTAATTTTTCAATAAACAAACTGCGCCTTGAACTCAAACCGCTGAACCATGTCTCTTTATCTGGATCACTACAAAGTAGCCTGACGCTCATATTTATGACCATTTTAGCAATTTGTAAAAAAAATGGATTAATACCTTTTTCAGCAATTTTTACTTATGCGGTTTGATATCATATTTTGTACATAGGGTACCTATTGATTTCGTCATTAATTTGAGTCTATTATAATATACATTTAAATAATTTCCGATTTTACCTGCCTTACATACTTTGCATCTCAGATGATTGACCAATAAAAAACACTATTTTGGTTATAATAATATGCATTATGCATTATGCATTATAATAATATGCATATATTATACGCAATTTATATGCAATAAACATTATAGGAATTTTATAATAGTTGTTGTTGTAGTTGTAGACTGCCTCGGTGGCGTAGACTTCGGCACGATAACAAAGCTGAGGTCTCGGGTTCAAATCCCAGGTCGGACAAAGTGATATTGAATTTTTCTATTCATTATCAGCCCGGAGTAAGGAATTTGTGCCCGATATGGCGATAGGCTCGCCCCCTATCACATCGTGGGAGGGAACATACAAGACGAACTGTGGGTGTCATGGTAGCGCCTCTGCTTACCCCTTCTGGTTATAAAGGCGTCTTCTGGGATAAACGGGTGAGTTTATGTGTAATTTTAGAATATACTTAAATGATTGCACTGCCCACCTAACGCCTACGTCATTATCATCATACAAGACGACCAATCACATTTTTCATTTTGCAGACGGATTAGGGCATAGGTGCAATTTGCAAAATACAGTACCTAAATCCTCCGGTCACCGACAAACTTTTGGAAGGGCGGCGCGACTTCGGACTCTAGAATTTGTCGGTTTACACAGTCCCCCGTCGTTTTTTTCTTAGCGAAGTGGTTTACATTTTATTACAAATTATATACGAACTTTAAGCTACAGGCATGTCGTATTACCATAAAATTAGATACTAGGAACCTGATTACCGCGGGTCCATTGTACAGGGTAGTTGTACAGTACAGTGTGCACTATCAAGTTTTCACAAATGGCTTGATTATGAAAAGTAAACACTTGGGATTTGTAAAACCATACAAAATGATATTTTTTTTTCTATTATTTGGAATTGTAACCATATTTTTTAAGATTACCGGCTTGTTTCCTATACAGCGCCACCTACCCATTGATCAAAGAACTATATTGTTTAGAGCGCCATCTGTGCTTTGATACGAACACTGGGTGATATTCGCGCCACCTGTGCACTGAAGATAGAACCATAACGTATTTATCGCCATCTATTCAGAGTGGAACATATTTTGCAACTGATTGAAACTACAATCCAATCTAGATTGCGCTACTAAACATGTTCATGGTTATAGTTCTACTACTCACCGCCAGATGGCGGATAGTTTATTCCTTAATAACTACTAGATGGCGGTAACATTTTCTGCCGCAGTCATAATATCGACTCGTACAGAAACATTAACATTATTGCCAAACTTGGAGCCTTGTATATACTTTGGTATACATATATAAGAAGAAATTTTAATGACATCGTAGTTGACCAGAAATAGTATTTTTATTTTTTACCCGGAAATTAAACAAATTTTAAGAGGAACAAACTGGCTCGACGGTTTAACCCACTTTTGATCGTCACTGTCTTAATCCGTTACGTAATACAACATGATTAAAGAAATTCAAACTCACATTTAATTATGTGGATAAATTGTGTTATCATTGTGGCACAATGAGTATTGACAAATAAATGCATTGACTACGCGGTTTTAATCGATAACTCATTATTCGAAACAAAGACTTATACTTACCGTGTTATTCGTTATTGACTGTACCTAGACTGTACAAAGAACGTAACTGAAGAATCAGTCTCTTGCATATTATGTTGTTCTGGACTGAATGAGGAAGTAGGTCTCGGCTAATGATCGAACGTAAGTTGCGCGTTGAAAGAACGAGGAGTTGGGGATTTTGGCGCATTGTAATCGCCTAGTTTGAATATCGCGGTGATTAGACTCTTCGGCTTGCATTTGGAATAGTATCAGTCAGCGACTTGGCTTTTTCTGTCCCGTATCCCGTCCCGTCTTTATCTACTATACGTATATCTACATATTATTATATAGTTGTGGAAATTAAAATTGCACTTAAGTGTGACTGCCTACATAAGACTTTTTCCATCTAATAATTTCTACCTCTAATGAATTATCCGTATGCCATCCTACAATACGTATATATTTTTGAATAATTCCGTAACTCCTAATGTACTGCTATTTGTAACGTCTGTTGTTCATTATTTACTTACCTACTGCCTAACTTAGTTTCCTATTAAGTGTTCAAACATCTAATGCGGTAGAGGTAAACCGTAAATCATAATATTATTACTTTTTTATTTGTGTTAAAATATGTATTTTAAATTAAAATATGTATGAAATATTTTTAATTGCAATAATGCCATGTATACAATTGATTTAATGACGAAAATGAATTTAAATTAGTATAACGCAGCAAAATCTTTTCGGCCTCTGATAAATCGAAATAACATTACGGCAATTTTCGATAACTCGCAATTTCCTAATAATCCGGCTGATCTTGAATTTATCGACTCCTATTTTGTAAAGTACGTTCGAATAGAAACATATAAACAACGAATTTAAACTGGCCGTAGAACAAACAACATTCACTTTGTAATTCAGTAATGGGTCCATTAGGGCTAACAATAGAAGGGAAAAATGAATTCGTCGCATGTTTTATCGTGCAACCCATTCGTTATATTGATTCTATTCGTTCTCTCAGTATTTATGTATCGAGGTGACCGCCAGTTATTTTTGACGTGGCTAGTTTAAATAGAGTTTCCATTTAAATACGCCTAGCCTGATGCAATTATATGTGTATCTTTAAAAAGGCATTTTCTAAGTACGTACATAAGATTATATAGAGTAGTATAGTAAATGCCGCCTTAGTTTTAGACTTTGATATGGTATTATATGTAAGGTGATATATAAATAAATAAAAAACAAGTTAAACTCCACTCTAGCCCTAAAGGAGTAGGCAGAGAGAATATTAATGCCACCCACAGTTTATTCTCTATTTTACGCTTAAAAATACCCATAGACTTTCTGCGCATTAATTTCAAATCTAATTCATATTTTCAAACCTATAAACTCACAAAGTGGGTTGCATATCCCAACCTGGATATTGAACCCAGGACTAAGCGGACTCTCGTATCAAATAGCAAAGTCTTTCCTTGTACCCATACCTTTCTCTCTTCAATGACAAATTCGAACTTAATAGCAAGAAAATTAAAAAAAGATTAACCTAGGGGCTTACAATTCGCAATCCCTATATTTCCATTACTTTCAATAGTATACATTCAATTTGGAACCAAATATCTTCAAAAATCTAATCTCGCCTAATATAAGATTTACAGTGCGATTAATTTTGACTCCATTGAAATTGAAATTGAAATCGGAATGTATTGGGTTTTGTAGATATCTCGTCGTTTTTCTAATTCAGAAACACTCTAGATGTGAAAATAATTATTATTTGTGTTATATTTTATTAATAATATTGTTTTTCTTTTCAGGTAAGTCACCTTTGAATATTGGCCTCAATTTATAAAACTAGGACTTAAGGTAAGGTAGTTTTAGTACAAATTATAAGACAACTGAAAATTAAGAGTAAACGATATAATTGGATACAAATTCACTAACTTATCTAATGTGAATAATGTATCGCCGGTATTTACACTTGAAGGTTTTATACATGAATTGCGAATGTATATACAGTCCACCAATACGCACTAGCCATCATGAAGCTCAAAGACTAGCAATCCGAATGGAAATCTGGACCGAATACTATTTAAGACAGTATATTTACAGAGTAGGTACTTTTTCAAACATAGCAAAGGTTTTACCATAATATAATCTACCAAAATTAGAAGCCTATTCGCTAATACAAGTATACGTCGAGGATTTAATTTTGAGAGAATTTTACCAATAGCCGTCACGCTTGGAAGGCGCCAGGCGTTTGACAGTTGACGAGCGTAGGGTGCAGTTTCTCGTACTGACGACGCTGCTCCCCGAAATTAATCTTTCTTCCTTCCTACTAATTTAAAAATGTTCATAACTATTTAAGACTGTAGTTGTATGCAGCCAAATTTAATAATACAGGAATGCAATTTAACTGACTAATAGACAGGAAGATAACATTCACACACAAGCATAAAACATAACTTCTACAAAAGTCAGAATCTTCCTCGTCATATTCATTTCGCAAAGCAATTGAACGAAGATATATAGCGATATTATGTTAATTCCCTTATGCAGTAACATTGCGAGTGAGCTGCAATTTCTCCGAACAGCGCGATCGCATTCTAGGTTGTAAATTTCGCTTGGGACCTTCAAACTGCCGCCGATCGGCTTCGGATCGACAATCTTAGCCTCGAATTTCAGTAATACAAGAGTATGTAGTTCAGTAGATCACACGTAAAACCAAGATGAATACACCCAACGTAAATAAATAAACCCAACAGCCACATACATAGTCCTGACCCACACTAACGTCGAGTCTTGTTTTGTGTTGTGTCTTATGTCATCGTAATAAATACCTATACAAATATTGCTATCGATGCGGGGATCGAACGCGCGGCCTCTCGTTTCACAGCCCGCGTCAAACCAACTGCGCCACGGAGGCTGTCCTGATGAGATATCTACGATGTTCGTAGAAATATCCGGAGAATACAATACCATTCTCTATATCAGCCCATATACGTCCCACTGCAGGGCACGGGCTTACTCTACAATCGAGAGAATCGATTGAGAGTGGTTAGGCCATATACCATCATCCACCACGCTGGCCTAGTGCGGGTTGGCGGACTTACATACCGTGGAAATTCTTTAAAATCGCTACAGTATGCAGGTTTCCTCACAGTGTTTTCCTTCACCGTTAAAGTGCGTGGTGATTGACTATCAATACACACATAATTCCGAAAAGTCAGAGGTGTGCCCTGGGATTTGAACCAGCGAACACCGTGAACATATAAGCAGCCGCGCCTGGTCCGTTACCAACAGGCCACCACCACACGCACTTACCTATACTTCTAAAAAAAAAACTTTTTAGTCAAAAATTCACAGATAATAAAATGGCAACTTAAGAATCGCATCTAAAACCATGATTCGTCACTCTAAAGGTTGCTAAGAAACCAATGAGGGGACAGAACTTAGAGAAGTTCAATTGCCTCACAATGAGAACATTATCCGTTTAGTAGTTGGTACAATACTGACTGACAGAAATCGCACAGTTCAGGAGAGATCCATAGAGTCTAGAAATAAAAAGAAGCGTTTTAAAAAAAATCACGCGAGGTGAATGTTTTTAAGCATGTCCCACGTCTTCTGAGCTTGCAATACCTTTGAACATATGAAATGAAATGAAAATGAAATGAAAATAATTTATTGAATCCATTAAAATGTTCAACATTGTTTAGATTCAGTCATTTTTTGAACTACCACCCGGTTCGGAAAGCGGTTTTCACTAGAGAAGAACGGGCAAGAAACTCTAGTGTTGCTCTTTTCAAAACCAGTTTACAATGTAGTGATTATAACAAAAATTACAAGTTGGTTTAAATCAGAGCAGTTCATTAATAACTTGTTATGATTTGCAAGTAGGATATATTTTAATACGAATAAGTTTACTTTATATTTAATATGGCTGAGAGAAACGAAACGAAGTTACCCATAACGAAGAATCAGTATACTCTGTTTTGCCAACGCAATAAATAATTATAAAAGCGTTAAGTAATATATTTATCAATTACAAAGTAAGCAAATCGGACAGACCAGTCCACACAAGCAGCACCCGTTCACGAGTATGACGCATGTACCAGCCATCGGCCTCCTCAACCATGCTACAGGGCTAAGTGACCGACCCGGCACACGACGCCACCGCAAGCACAGACTTTTAAGCGAGCATGACTTATCCAATCGCTTACAAAGCAAAACAAAATAGTTTAAGTTACTTAATATAAATGAAATTATACAGAGCACACTAATACCTCCGCTCCAAGATACTATATATTTAATTAATTTTATACTATACTATTCCCAAGCCTTATTATCATCTAGATATTCTGAAATTTTATAATAAGCTTTATTGCATAATTTTTGCTTGATAGTAGCTTTGAATTTTTCAATACTTAAGGCTTTAATATGAGTGGGAACTTTGTTATAAAAGTGTATACAGCAACCCTTAAAAGACTTGCTGATCCTGTGGAGTCTGGTCTTATGAGTAGCTAAATTGTTCTTATTTCTAGTATTTTTATTGTGAATATCGCTAATCTTTCGAAAGTTTTCTTTATTTTTATAGACATACATTTAATTTTCATATGATTAACTGTCCATTTAATTATTTAGCAATATTATCTTATTGCGAAAAAGTGCGTGGTGGCCTGTTGGTAACGGACCAGACGCGGCTGCCTACATGTTCACGGTGGTCGCGGGTTCAAATCCCAGGGCACACCTCTGACTTTTCGGAGTTATGTGTGTATTTATAGTCAATCACCACGCACTTTATCGGTGATGGAAAACATCGTGAGGAAACCTGCATACCGTAGCGATTTTAAAGAATTTCTACGGTATGTAAGTCCGCCAACCCGCACTAGGCCAGCGTGGTGGACTATATGGCCTAACCACTCTCAATCGATTCTCTCGATTGTAGAGTAGGCCCGTGCCCTGCAGTGGGACGTATATGGGCTGATATAGATATAGATTAATCTTATTACGTATAGCCTATACGCTATGTGTTCCACAAGGTAGGAAGTTCAGTGCAATCATTATTAGTTATTACCTCACGCCTTAAAATCCCCTTTCTGAACACAATTCCCATTCTACTTGCTCTCTTAATATAATATTTACACATTCAACCCCCTAGCCGCATCAGCTATAGCTAATATATTGAGTGTCAGTATGTTCGCTCGTGTTACGTCATGGAACGTGACAGCGCGCTAATCGATAGCACATACATTATTTACCATTGCGATGCACTGAGCTATGACGCCACTGACATTAGCTCATAAATCTCGGTTTATCTCGCAAGACCATTCAATACCCCTACTATAGTATGTACGGTGTTCACGAGGTCACTGGCTTGAGAGCTGATGAGTGAGCTTGAAATATAATCTATACATTAAGTAGCTGGAAGGTTTAAAGGCTCCTTAATACTGTCCTACTTGAATACACACTGCTGGAACAGAGTTATAGCGGCACGGTTTGTCAAAGCGAAAACATCTTATTGAACCACGTCTCTATCTAATTTCCTTGTAAATTACCTTCTCTTTTCGCTCTGCACTAAACTTTTGTGACTAAGGATGATAATTATGACATATGCCATCAATATTTTAGGTTTTTGCATCATTTTGTAACACGTAAAGTATATTATTGTATACTTTCATTACTTGCTTTATTGCCACACAAGTGTGCTATAGGGTTAGGTAGAAAATACGATTCTCTACGTTAGTTCCGCCTGGCATACAGTGTCCCATCCACTTTCATTAATGTCTTCTTGTATTCTCGTTGTTGAGGTAATTCTAACTTATCCTTCACTTTGGGTGTCACCGATTTGATTGGCCTATGTTCTTTGCAATTTTATATGCAACTTCGCCTTGGGTGCTCATTTTGTATGCAAATTGGTGTTGATTGTCCAAATAGAATTTAGTAGCTAATCAGCATTGTACATATTCTGATCACGGGCACAAACTGGCCAGACGTAACTAAACACGTACACGGGCGGTAATGTGCTAATTATTCTAGAAAATTGTCACCTGCTACAATTGCTTACAAAGCTGATTGTATCAGTAACATTATAACTGTTTTAGAATTATAGCGTTTTTGTAATTTTGTAATTATTTAGGCATTGTAAATTGTGTATTGATAAAGTCTACTTTGTATTATTTTTGTTTTTACCTCGATGCGTACAAAAACTTAAGTTTCTAACTAAAATAACATTTATGGTTCTCCAAACTCAATCAGCTTGCGGAAAGATTCAGAGGTATTATGGTGATTTGATCTTTACACCGACCAACAGGGTTCTAAAGCTAATTCAATCCCACGACAATTTTAAGACAGCACTACCACAGCCACAGGCACAGCTCAATTACCTCATCAAGTATTAAAGGTTTAGGATCATTAATAAAATTACGTAAGATTTCTCGACCATATATTATATTATAGAGTGACACATCCAAAGACAAAGCACACGGTTCTAATTTCAAACTATCTTACATCAATGGTCAAAGACAAAATTACATTTGATTGAAACCTTTACATTTACATATCTTTAATATAAACAATAAATCAAAGCTAAGTAACCAAAAACTACTGTTTTGGTTATTATCGAGTAAAGAAGGCATTTGTCGCCGCTCTATGCGGAACATTGGCCGACAAATCAAACAGACATTTCCGGCTGCGTTCCGGCGGTCGTGGCACGCGATTCTGGCTCCTGAAAGAAACGTGTCACGTAAGAGCGGGATATTGCGATTTATACGCTTGTTTCTCAATGTATTGAATGCTAATCGGCGGATACAAATCCAATCCATATGTCTACGTCACCGTTCATCATTATCAACCAAGTTCGATTGAGATAATAGGCTATAGTTCATAGCTGGCCTAATGTGGGTTGGATATCAGCGATTACATCAATTACACTTCATGCATTGCCAATAGTATGGTTAGGCCTTGTTAAAACTACAGTCACACATTGATTAGTCAGTGTATCAGATAGGTGTTTCTGGTATTTCAAACGTATCTATGATAGTTTTGCTGAAAAGAGTTTAAAAAGTCCAGGTATATACGTATGTATATAAACGTTTCGTTTATGTATATAAACTCTCGCCTTATTCTCAGATTGGGTCAGAGTTGCTAACAAGACACCCACATTGTGCCTTGTATGTTCCGTCCCACGATGTGACAGGGACAAGCCTATTGCCATATCGGACACAAATTCCTGACTCCGGGCTGATAATGAATAGAAAAATCCAATATAAATTTGCCCGACCCGGGACCCGAACCCGAGACCTTTGTAACCGTACCATACAACTACGCCACCGAAGCAGTCTTATTTTCAAAATAATTTTTAAACTGACTGCCTCGGTGGCGTTATTATACTACGGTACGAGTGCAAAGCTGAATTCTCTGGTTTGAATCCCGGGTCGGGCAAAGTCATATTGGATGTTTCTATTCATTATCAGCCGGGTGGTGTGAGTTTATGTATGTATGTAAAAGTAAAATGTCAAATCAATGGTAAAAAATAGTGCTATTTTGTCCATCTATTAAATAACATTAGCCAGACACACGTAAAAGCTGTCGGAGCGGACAAAGTGTTGTTTTAATAAGTATCGTGCGTGGGACGGTCGATACGCGCCACGAATATGTACACGATCGATTGTTCACTTGACATCCACGGTACACACTGCCGCCCGAATTCCACGCCTTTTTACACTATCATCAACTTTACTAGGTTTCTTAAAGTGTGTACAGTTGGGCATAAAAGTCGATAAAAGTTGCCTCTCTCGGTCAATCAGTTATATATAGGGATTGAGGTCTAAGGCGATCTCCAGGTCAAGCAACGTATTGTGTATTACTTTTTTAGCTCAGATATTTTTGATGAACGGCGAGACGAGCATCCAATTCGCCTGATGGTAAGCGATTCGACCGCTCATTGACAGTAGCAAAACCAAACAACACCATGAATTACAAGGCAACGCTTGGCATTCCACTGTGCTCACCATCCTGCGCATTATGTTCAGTAGTTACTCTGGCTATAACGTCCTTCAAACCGGAACAATACACTGCTGTTCGGCGGGAGAAATGGAGATTGTGGTGGAACCTACCCAGACGGCCTCTACCATATTATGAGAGACCTACCACCAGTAAAAAAAGTAGATTACATAAGTATAAAAGTTGCATACAGTGTCATACTGCACACTAGACTTAATATGCCTTGATTGAAAAAAACTTTGGCCAAAATTGGACAATATCCAGACAAAGTAAAAAGATACAAATTGCATGAAAAAGAGCGAGTGCATTTACACATGTTTGAAATAAATCTTTCAGAGAAATAACAAAGTTCAACAGGGCGGCTGTAAATTTTAATTAAGTTTTAAAAATATCCAATACTTTTTTTCTTTACTGTCACGACATAGTGACTAGAATATAATATTATGTTTATTTATTACACCCCAACAGTCATATCGAGTCTTGTGTCGTGGGTATCCGAAACTACGAGAGACTTTTCGGCCTCATAAAATCCCAGACTCCGAACAAATATCTGTGGATCACACAAATATTGGTTCTGCCTCATATTTAACAGCTGGCGTCTTACCTATTGCGCCACGGAGACTGTCCATTGACGAATACATCCACGGATATTTTAATCCAAATTGATTGATTATTATCCGTTTCACATAGTGAAATGCGGGCCTGTTCGAAACCGGATATCCACACAAAAATCAGGACCTACTTTTGTGGGTTACCTTGACAGGTTTTTTACTACCAAACTTAAAAATCAGTAATATCATCATCATAATTATGTATCATGATTAACATTCACCTACACCACTCCTTTGCTGAACAAAGTCTTCTCTACTGAACACGATGCCCGGACTCTTTATAACTTTATATATATTATTTATCAACTGCGGTTCTCTAGATTTAATTGATTTCGCAACCCACTGGTGCATTTTTCCAGTATACTCTGGAAGTTAATGCAATCCAATCAGTCTTGGATGGACAAAGGTGCCGGTGCCTTTACAATGCAAATGGCATTTCAGTATTAATAACTACTGGATTGTCGACAAAGCGAAAATCTGCATATCGTTATACTTAACCCTATTATATTGCGAGTTAATGTCAGTATTCAGCAATTGAAAAAAGAGTACAAAAACTATGTTATTTTCAACCTAATCTTCAATCTGGCCACTTCACCGGCTTTTATTTATTTATCAATATAACACACCCACAGCACACATATTATATGTGAATAATAAACCTCATAAAACTCATAATTATAATGCATATGCTTTCTATACGCATGCACAGCTTTCAATTCACAAAAAAAGTACTTAAAAATATAAATAAAAACACAAAACAAGGTTCGGCATCCTTAGTTTCTAACTTCTGAGACTAATTTGATGTTTTCCCTAACCGCAAGCCAGCGCTTTTAACCGACCTTGACGTCTCTCCTCCTTAAGCCTAAGTATATTTATTTACTTTTTATTAAATGGCGACGTGCTCGTCGACATGAAATTATGGGATATACAAGGCGAAACGGAGGTGTCTTGACCACCTCTGCCTACTCCTTTTGGGAAAAAGGTATAAGTTTTATGAATGTTATTTATTATTTAAAACAAGACATTGCCTAATGCTTTTTAAAGCAATCCTGTAACTGACAAGGTGCCCTGAATGAAAACTACTTTTTAATCTATTTTTGTTCACACCTTTTTAATGTAATAATCTACTAAACACACCAAAATTACTATGGATTATGGAACGACCAACTAAGCAATAGTTAAAATATCTTTCATTTAGGTTATAATTATCTGTTTAAAACTGTATAAAAATGACTTAGAAAATGTGGCCTAATTATTACCCTATATATTATATTTTATTACCTATTTTTTAGTTTTTTAAGTTGGCTGTTATTTATTTTGAAATTATTACACACTGGCCTGGTAGCTTAGCGTAATAATTATGGTTTTAATTTTATATGTTTACTTACCCCGAGAAATGCTCTGCCCACGCTCCAGACACAGAAAATTGTATATAACAGGGAAAAGGAAAAGTCTTACTATGTCATCCAAGTTTACATGCAAAAAAGTAAAAATATATTCATTCGTGTGTTAGGTAGTGCCAAATATAAATTGTTGCTGAATCATGACTTTAATCACAATCACAATGCTTCGAGCATGCGCGTAATTAGTAGTAATGCAGGGGGTCAGGCCTCCTACGGATGTTATTCAAGAGAATTAGATCCGCTGCAATCGCTGAAATCGAAATGCCTTTGTTTCCATAGAAGATCTAAAAGTATTTCTAGTCGCGATCTTGTTGCAATTCATGCAGCTGTATTTTATTCGGTACACTTAATTTAATCTTGCTACTAGCTTGTTGTTAAAAAGTCGATGCTATTGTGAGTAAATATCTGAGCATTTAAACAAATAAGCAAACATTTAATTAACAAGCAAATACAGCGGTATTTCCGACCGCTTCGTGCGGTGAAATAAAAACATCTGGCATTTTTATCAGAAAAACTGTTTGGTAAAAACCTCCGCAATAAATTAAATTTTATGCGAGATTTCAAATTGTGTTTCCATTAAAATAAATAGATTAAAAAACGTCTGGATTCGTCGCTGTGCTGCCTCGTGCAGACACAGCCGCACCCGTTCAAATGTGGCCCCAGAATCGGGCTATGCTTGAATTTAACCGTTTTATTCAATTATCAGACGGTTGTTTCCGCCAAAATACGTGGTGGCTACGTACATTTTGTTGGGTAAAATTATACACATACACCCCCTTATTGCAAATTGACGAATTTCTTAAAACGTACAAGGCTTCTTAGAAAATATTACCCTTATAAATATGGAAGTAACATAGGATTTCTGAGGTGGGTTACTTTGAAGCAGTACTAGCATTCAAAATTATATTTTAATAAGTCTAGTGCAGTTTAAGAAAGAAACAAAATTTTAACTAAGTCGTCAGCAGTTTAATGTATTTATACATATACAAAATTATTGATATCTAGTAAATAACAATTGAAACTCGCACTTCTGACGTTTTGATTTACATAATGAATAATTATTTGCAATATCATCATTATTTTTAGCGACACAAATAATAATCGACCTACTTGGCGCCTATTCGAGGAGGCTTACTTTCAGCTGTTGAGGGCATAATGAAAAACACAGTATTTTGGTCTTCAAATATGAATCCAGTCCTAGTTATAACTACATGTTTTTTATCATAATTGCTTGATTACACAATTGCAAGTACTCGTTATTTCATATCGGTGGAGAATGAAAGTCATTGCTTTCTGATGAGGCCTATAGGTTTTCATGGCTAAATTTACCCACACTCTGCGCCTCATACCATTATTCAGTATATTACTATCAAACCGCGAGTTTTACTTAAATTAGTCTAAATGTGATGCAAAATAAATAATCATCCAAATATTTCGTAACACATGGATTGGAAAATAAACGTGAACAATATAAAGGTGATTGCACGTGGGTAAATAAATCTATTTCAATACGCCTTGTTTATATTCTCTTTTGCGAGGTGAATTTTAATATATCGTAGGTACGCTTATGGTGTAATACACGGAATTGCAGAGACGTACATTTTAAGCTGCGGTTATACTATACGCGAGAAATGTAATGCTTAATACCCCTAATCTCCTTTTTTCTACGGGATTGTGGTCACTTTTGTACAGAATTTGAAATTTTAATAAGCGTATTTAAGTAACAAAGAATAAGTTTTAAGCTATTTGTCTATAGAGTGTTTGTATGCGACTGTTGTCTTTTTTCGCCAAGGAGACAAAGGATGAAAAATTCTTAAATTAACTTTGATATGACAGAATTTTTTATTTTAATAAATAAGATCGAGAAACTAATTACAATTTAATAAATCATGCCAATTGATTGAACATATTTAAACTTTACATAGTTTATTAATTTAATCCTATTTAACTACTATATTTATTTTTAGTATCAATGGCCAATTACAAATTTACAAATCGTAAAGCCAGTGGGTCGAGATTTGCGTGTAATTTTAGCAGTTTGCTGGTACGAACACAGATTATCCGGGATAAAACAATTGATCCCTAGTCGCCTCGCAATACGTTGCTGCGTCGGATATCGCGTTATTAAATTTGATTTCATTGCAGCTTACATAACTGCGGCGAAGTGGATTCCGGAGTGTTAGTGTCCATTTGATCGCTTTTCTGTATTTAATTGTTACTCCGATAACGAGCATTGTTCACTCGCGGTCAGCTAGGCAACAACCTACATGGGTTTGGCTTGAATTACCACAGCTTGGAACTTTAATAGTACATGATTTTCAATTTATAGCTTATAATAATGTTTGGGTTATAGAATGTATAATAATGTTGATTGCCTTGTTTGTTAGAAAGTTTTTAGTCTTGAAAATGGTATTTAATTTTATTAAGAGGTGCTGCGCATTCCCTCTTTGTTTTAAAGAGATTGGAAGCAAGTGGACTTACTAGCGTTTTAAAACCTTTCTATTGTATGATGCATATTATATTCTTTATTGATAATTCACATTTAAAGTACAATCTGATATTAATATTTATATCATACCATAAAATACATAAACTTAATCCATAAAGAAATATGCGTATAATGTCATAGGATATGGATCGCTGCGGTGTATTTGTGCGTTATGTGTTATTCAACCGCAAAAATACAGATTTATTTGTAAAATCAATTGAAAATAAATTATAAAACATGAGGTCAAATAATTAAGTGTCAATTAAGGTGCCTTTATTTCCAAAATTGAAGTATTACACAACCAAAATACTATAACACCACTGGATAAAATAACTTAAATATTATGTATTTTAATCGAATAAATAAATAAAATAAAACGGTTAAATATTATAAAATTGAGGCAAAAGATATAGCCGGTTTAAATCTCGGCGTGTACAGTAGCACTTCGTGCCTTTATAAAGATACCATTTTATTGTCGTATTCACCGATATGAAAAATTGTAAATGAACTTTCTGGGGAGCTATGGCGGGCCTGAAATATCCCCGCACTGTTGGGGTTAATCGTCTTTTTTTATGGAAAGGTTTTTTATTTATTTATTTATTAAGTCTTTATTGTACACAACAATGAAACACAATATACAGAAATAACAAACATCTTTTGGGTATAATTCATAAAATATTAGGAATTGTATTGAAGATAATGATTATTTGTACGCATTGGAAAGTAGTTGCCTGACTGCCTCGATGATGTAGTTGTAATACGATTACATGTGTAAAGTAGTTTTTTTAAAATCTTACACTGTTTGTCAAATAGAGTACCGGTGAAATAGAGGTAACTATTTTTAAGGGCAGTCAGCAGTGTATATATTGAAAATTACACGCACACCTAAGGTGATTCTTTTCACATTTTCTTCAACTACTAGACCGTATTTTACACGTTGTGTACGGTCGAATATACCACCGACAAATATTCATAGTCACTAACCCATCCCTGCAATTTCTGTAAGACAGAATCATTATGTGCATGCAGGCAATTGATACATTTTATTGAACCTTGATTATGTATATGGGACATTCGTTTTTCTATAACCTGCAACGGCATAATCCGAAAAAAGACAAGACACAAAAACCGCATAACATAAATGTATCACCAAATTAAAGCATGGATAAGCTTATCGTTTCGCTGTCATGATCACACTCGCCTTAAGACACCTACGGCATACCCCGGATTACTCAAGTAAAAGAAGCGTGTTGGGCCATCTCTGTGTACTAAATCGCCCCGAAACGTGACAGCCCGCTTTAAGACTTTATACGTACAATAGGTTGTGGTGTTTATAAAATTACTGGTTTGCTCAAGGATAATTCTATGTGATTAATTCCAAATAGAAATTGAGAATTATTGCAGAAGCTGTTTAACAATAATCAAACATATTTAGAATAACTTTCATTATACAGGGTATATCAAGACCGTGACCGAAAACGAAGGCAGGTGGTAGTACCTATTCGTAACTTCAGACACAATGCAAGTAAAAATGTAATTTTTTACTTATCATCGTATGTGGGTGATAAATTTACATAGTTTTCCTAAAATAAACATGTAAACCTCTTTATGTTTAAACACGCTATGGTACGTAAGGGTTTACATTAGTATTTACGCAAAAACTAAGTATTTACCACCCAAACACGATGATTTTACAAAAATTCTAAAAAAAAATCTGTCACTGTTTTGGCGAAATGTTTTCATCGTGTTTGCAACTACTAAAACTACCACCTGGCTTCGTTTTCGGTCGCAGTCTTGATATACCCGGTATATAAGCTCATACTGTGTATAGCCACTTGAACCGAGATTGTTACTTACGTTTCAAGATCACAACGCAATATACAAACTGGACATATTTTATTTGAATACGGCCAAATTCTTTTTTATTTCTGCCATAAGCTAAAGCAGAATTGGACCATGGCTTCCTGTTCCATATCACCCGGTCCTTTTGCATCCTCGATTGTGTCTCTCGACTGTTGGCTCTCATAACTTCTTTGAGAACGTCAACCCGACCTCAAACCCCTGCTGTGTTAAGGCTTAGGAGAGTTGCCATCCTATTTCTGTGATTCCAATATTAAATTAAAAAAATAAATAAATTGTACATTTTATACCAAAAAATAAAAAACATCACCAAAATGAGGATGCAAAATCGATAACGCTTGAGTGTGCAGTGTGCGCCAGTCCTGTTTCGTAACGTCTCCACCAGTTGGCCGACAATATTGGAAGCGCACTTTATTGATAGCTATTGTACTGCATACTCCATTTTTTAATAAAATTTATATAGTACGCTGTAAAAATATTCTATTTTTGAGTTTATTTTTAAAACAAAAGCTGGGCATTCAGTGCCTTATTGAAAACTATTTTGGGTATTTAATTGAAAATAAATGATAGGAATACGTACGAAATCTTTGACTCCGCTTATTTTTTTAACGATTTTTTAAGTTCTTTTCGATTTAAAAATTATCAATAAGATTTGATTCTTCTTTGACGCCTATAAATTCATTTTAAAATCCAAAAATTTTACTTTATGTCGTAGGTAAAACAATAAGTTAAGCTTAACAACCATTAATTTTAACTCAAACATCATACACAAAAAATCTTTTTTCATCTTACTGTTCGGAGAAACAGCGAGCGCATTATTTGAAAGAAATTTAACAAAGTGGCAAATGTTGATGGCAAATGGAAATAATACGAAGGGTGTAACAGCACTTCCCAGATATGCTTTTGAATTAATTTGTGTATCTAATACATCCATGTTGGTATCAATCAAATTAATCAATTTAGAACCTTTGTCATTGAATGAAGATCCTATTCAATGTGAAAGCTTTTCCAGGTAATCCATCAAAGGTTTTCATCAAAACGAAGTACTCCCATAAAGTGAATGGCACGACCCGAGAATCGGATATAAGGAATTACTTAGAACTACTACAAGCAATTAAACCAAAGAGACCACTTTTATAAGTATTTATTGTAACTGATCGTAAACTAACATAAGCAAAATAATAACCTACCAGTAAACATACACAACCAAAAATACACAGGAACATGAAATATTAGGCGTTTAACCACATTAAACGCCTAATATTTACATATACACATATACACAACACTTTCCTGAATACCACAAAGTACAGAAAACTAAAACATAGAAAATTTACAAATAAGTGTACAATTGGCAGTCTTATCGCTATAAGCAATCTTTTCCAGACAACCAATATTTAATACCCAGGGAGAACTTCATTAATAATAATATTAACTTAAAATGTGATTTAGAAACAAAATCTTATCAAGCACATTTTCGAAAACAGAGCAAAAAGAAAATCTTTCCCACGCACCCTCAGTTGACTTGTCATTGTCACAAACATTCCATTGACCCCGTGTGGTTCGAGAAAAAAACAGCTATAAGTATCGCAACTTTTCAACTTAGAAACCACAAAGTAGGCCATCTAAAAATAGCTACTTTTGAATATATTCGCACTATATCGCCTTCTTTCCCGCAAAAGGCCAGTCGGAAGTTCCGGACACGTGCCAAAAATACCACTCATCCAGACAGCACCGCTGCCATGCATTAACTGCATACTTTATCATTCACAATCGATCATGCTCACTCATATTATTCAGATATAACAGCTGTTTTTTTTTTTTGTTCAACAGTAAGATATGTATTTCACTGGCATATATTTTTAATGTACTCAATTGGTTTTGTTAAGCCTTAGCCAAACCATTTCAGTGTTTGATGAAAATAAAATTAGTCGGGGTTGATAAAAAAACTAATTTTAATTACATCTAAGCAATTATCATTTTATAACCCAGTCGTCAATCACCTTCGAATTGATCCTTTTTAATCTATTTTAATTTATTGCTGTATTTGATAAACGCTCATACCACACAAATTACTTCGTGACGTATGCCTTAATTATGTCCTTAATCAAAAAATAATTTAAAAACCATAATTTTGACAAATTCCACCATTGGATAAAAATAGTGGGAAACAATTTGAATCCGTATTTTCAAACAACTTCTGGGATATAAAAAATGATAAGTGTAAGTACATTATTGTTACAGACAACATAGTTTCCGCGTGAGCACACACGCTTCCAACGCAATTAACCCTAACAATACTCTGCATTCATTGTTTCAGTGTTAAGGCCGCTTTTGATATTTTCACAACTGTACATGTTCATATCATTAACACTGGAATTGTACTATTCTAATGTTGCTCTTTAATTGTTAATAATAAATACTGAACATTAAATAGCTATACAACTAGTGATGATCCAAAAATGATACAATCCTACTTAACAGAAGCCCGAGAATTTTCACTCAAATTCGCGAACACCCAAATCCAGATCAAATATTTGTGCATCTCTCTAACATTGGCTCGATCCCACGGCCTTCCATTTTACAATCGGTGTCTTCATCAACATGCTCCAAAGGCTGTCAATAATTAATCCTGGACAGTAACATACCTCAGAATCACTATAGATATTAGTGAAAAGTTATATGAAATCTGTCGTATGACGACAAAAACAAAACAGCCATAGGCCGGTCCATTCATTAAAAGTTCCAAATAGTATCTCAAAGTACATTTCGTAATGAGAAGATCTGACACAGATCCCAAATATACGACATTACCCAACGAATTAGCAAATTGAAGTGGCGAACTAACCAGAACGACTGAAAAAATACGTTTAATAAGTGTATGAGGGCACTTATCACAGATTAAAAGACCCTAAACTGACACTATGACGCTACGATGATAATTAACAAAAATATTGAATATCTACCTCGGTGGTGTAGTTGTACGAAGGTATGACTACAAAGCTGAGGTCTCGGGTTCGAATCCCCATATTGGATTTTTCTATTCATTATCAGCCCAGAGTCAGGAATTTGTGCCCAATAGGCCCGCCCCCTATCACATCATGGGACGAAAACATACAAGGTGAAATTCGGGTGTCCTGGGTGCACCTCTGCCTACCCCTACTAGGAAAAAGGCGTGAGTTTATGTATGCATGTATATTGTATGTATTGAATATCAGAAAATAGTTCCGTTTCTCGTAAATTAAGAACCCAATTATCAAGAAATCTGAGCTATATCAATGTAAATCCAATATAACAAAAATGTAAAAAGTAATTATGGTTAGAGTCATGTTTAAAAGACAATGGAAATTAAAACCGCGATGCGCACAAGCCCTACTTACTCACCAAATAAATAAAATCAAAAGCCGAGAATATAAAACCAAATTAAGTATTTCACGAATCCATTGCGAGAGCTTGAACGTTCGATGCGTCCTTCAAACCGATGTTACGTAACGTGGCTGGGGGAGACCGCTGGCCTGGGATGCGGCGCCAAGCTGTCTGCTCTGTTTCATAAGACATAAAACGATACTTGTATTAATAGTTCCGTCCTAGACTAGCCTTCATCACAATAGATGAATCGATTGAAACGCCTCTACAACTTGATGATCAATATTTATTTAATCAGGAGGAATTCGAATCGAATTTCAAGGAATTATTGTAGGATATTATATAAAGTTAAATCGAAGTATAATCGCAAACAAAAACGTTATAAATGGATTTTTGCTGCGTGATGTACTAAAAGCCAATATTTTCATACATATACCCGTAAAGTGATAGGACACAGTTGGCAATATAGATGATAATATAGAAATAGAAAAATCACAATCTTCATAAAAGCCCTAAAATATTGAGGCTGCAAAAGACCACTACTTCCGCCTTGAGACAAATCTATATACATTACACACACAATATAATATTACTATTAATAATTATTAGTGGCAATTCTTTCCAATGTTTTCTGGACTGAATATATTATAATTCTTTACTAATCCAAGATCTCTCCATTACAATGACTATAAACAGATGGGGTTGAAACATTATTTGGAAATTCATTATTTGTGAGACGACAGCCTTAATTATAAAGGAGGTCGTTAGTAAATGCCATTGGTTGTGAAATCTTACGTCGAATCCTCGTTTAAGATGCAAAGCATTAGTCTGCGTTCATCCTAGCTTTGCACACCACTAGTATTTGCTATTAATTTTACCAATTTGTTTTAATAAAGATCTTATTAATGTTGGGATAAGTTAGAAAGTTCGGTTAATACGAATATTAAAACGGTTTTTAATAATGAAGGAGTGGAAGTTGCTCGGGCGCTACTGGATGTGAGTTTGTTCAATAACTGTCCGCTCGGATTGTTTTTAGCAAATTACAAATTCCAAGTTAAATTTGCTGATTAAAACTAGGATAATTATGAAACCTTATCCCGGTTTTTAGGGCTTTTTATGTGAGTATTTATAGCATCATGATATTACAATCAGGTCAATGCCCTTTTAAACATATTCTTCGAATGTACTTCAAATGGAAATGCTAAGAAATTTCATTGGACGTAGAACATTTGCTTCCGAAATTGTTGGTCACAGATTAATGTTTTATGTACTTGAAGCTTCCTCGAAGACTGCCCTGCCAAAATAAATAATGGAAACCCGAACGAAATCCTGTACATACGAAATGAGATTAACTTAAACAGATAGACTGCGGTTTGCGTTGAGACTTGCTTTTATATCGATTCATTCAAGACGGTGCGTCTGAAAAGAACTTCTGGTGTAAATGTGTTTTTAAGTATGTTTTTGCGCATTCCTTATTAATATTTGGGATATACTATGTTCCTATCAAAACTTCAACAACTTTGAATTTTGTTTATCTTCCATTCTAATTATATTTACATGAATTTATAATTACAGCCTATATTCTGGCATTGAAATGCATTGTTCAAGTCAAAACACAATGCAAAAAACATTACAAATGAATTAAAAAATGCTCAATCTAAGCAGAATGAAATAAAAATGTTAGTTTCATTCTTTCGTCGAAAGTGGGCACTTTGGTGCGGTAAAACAACCAACAAGCGCATTTGTTAACATTCACGACGCATGTGAATTTAATTTAAAACCGGGCCATTAATTAATGCTACTAAATGCGTGAAAAAAGAGGCTCGTACAACCGCCGGTTTTGAGGCCTCGGCTACTTCAATATGCTATAATTAATTGATGCAACTTGCAGGTGACGCCTTACAGTTAAGATTGCGGGAACTTAAGAGCGCTGAAGAGAAATGAGCTAATTAATGTTATATAAAAGTGTCAAGATAAACCTCCTGGGTTGGGAATTTTGAAGCATCGATTACAAAAGTGGCTCTCAACTCCTTTAATAACGGTTTAATAGTTCAGTTCTTTGGTAATCACAATGGTTATAATGCGGTCAACTTTCTTGGAAATATCGGGTAAATTTTTAATGAAAATAACTTTGACGTATATTGATTTTTATACTTTAGAATGTTACATATCGCTTTTGATGTTTGATACAGATAGACCTAAAATTCTTCATAGTTAATATGTCTCATCCATTTTCCATACCATTGGTTTACCACTTAATATTAATCCTAATTGATGTTTTCAAGCTGTGGCTGATATTTAAACAATCTGACTCAAAATCTAAGACACTTGGCTACATAGTTCATGAAAGTTTCATTATCAGGAATACCTAACGATTACTTCAACTAGTTATTGAGTGTTTTATAAGTTATCCAATAAATAGTTAAAGCAATTTCCACTTAGATTCCGTAGGCAAACTCTCCAACGAAGTTACGACCAACAGTAAGCTTCTTTCGGTAGGTAATAGAAATCATAAAATAATTCAGGTCATCTACTCGTGGATTGTACGGAACAGTTAGTGAATATAAACTAAACTTAAACAGGATATTATGAGTCATAATAAATATTTTTAAAAAATACTTAATTTCCCTATGTTTAAAATTAATTCAGAAACGACAAAATAACACGTTATAATCTATTTAATCAAAAATATCCAGCTTCTATACTTAGAATATTATTTAATGATTTTGGTATACAGCCAATGTAGTTAAACGTACTCCTTTTAACTTGACATTTAAATATATATTGGAGAAATATCCAGAATATTTCAAAATATTGCACGAATCATATGTGGAAATATTATACATATTCCGCTTTATAACATCTACTCATGTAATACAGTCATCGTATAAAAATACTTCATTTTATTATTATTAAATGTGTTTTATTATTAATGAGAACTGCCCAGGACAGTTCTGTCCAGGTTGTTCAACCTGGCGTGCATTGGAAGAGGCCTACACTCAGCATTGGGTGGCTACATAGGCTGAAGAAGAAGAAGAAGAAGAAATGTGTTTTGTTACTATGTTGTTAGTATTAATAGTAACTATTGGGGACAAAGCATGAAATGAAACAAACCAGTAAAATAATGTCATATATTTTATTTTTGAGGAATAATACTGAAAATATTGGATCAACAGTATCGCTTCGCTTTGTCGGGCACAACGCCGCCTTTGCTGTCAAATTGTTATCCTTCGAGATTTTAAAACGCAAGACTACGTTTCATATTTCCATTTTAAAGTAAAAATAGTAGAATTATGTTCACTTAGTTGTGAGTTTCAGTATAATAGGTCAAAGCCAAAGTTGTGTCCAAAAGTTGTGTTTTTATAACGCTGGCTATTTTAAACTATTTCTCATAATATTATTTTTGGTACTTAATAAGAAATTGGATGCCAAGCTATTATTAGGTTTAAATTCTAAGCCCCTAAAGTGAAACAATTAGTTAGAAACAAGTTCCATTAATATTCCACATTTTATGAAATATAATTTTCACTTCCTTCTTTCCTTCTCCTTTGACAGCCTCCGTGGCGCAGTTGGCTATACGCTGGCTGTGAAACGAGAGGCCGCGGGTTTGATTCCCGCACCGAAATAAATATTTGTGTTAACCACAGGTAATTGTATCGGGTCTGGGTGTTTGTGAGACCGAAAAGTCTCTCGTAGTTCCTGATACCCACGACACAAGACTTGAGTGTTGGGTCAGGACTGTGTATGTGACTGTTAGGTGAATTTATTTATGTAGTTATTTTATTTATTCTTCTTTTAATAAAATATGGCTTTGTCGATGTAACGTTTTTTAATATAGCGAAGATAAATTAAAAGTTTTTTATTAATACTCTTTTACAATCATTGTAATATAAATAAATCAATAAAAATGTCACTTTACACAATTCTCTTGTTGTAATAAAATACATTTTCTGCTGAAATCCACATGCGTTCTTGATAGCCCACGCTCTGACGTCAGTCGTTGTAAAACAAACTTCAAAGAGTATCTAATATTATTAAAGGTATTTAAATGTTCACACCGGAACTTACGTTTAATACTTTCAGACGTAAGAAGAAAACAATCAGACTAATATATATTTTTTATAATAAAATATAATGAAGATTTGATCCACAATTTTATAGCGTCTATATTTTTTTATATTTGCGTATACAAAATGCGTTTTTTGCTGTTGTTGGTTAGTGCTTTGCAATCCTTATAGAGTATATTGTTAACCTCTTTGCGAGACACAATTATCCCAACCTGCTTAAAACAAGATGTACACAGAAACAGAACCGCTGGACACTACGGCGGGTTTTCCGCTATCTTATCCGTGATCGCTATCCGGGCTCATGCCATTATCCTTACTCATACAAAGGATCCAAAAAATTAGCACACCGAAATAAATGCAACAGTAAAGTTGTAATTTCACGTCGATTTTTTATAGACAGTGATACCACTGTTGAGATACACCACATTCTATCACAACATTTCTGATTCAAGTCAACTGATGGAATTTAAAATATAAGAGAAGCTGCAGTCCAACCATGTATAGTGTTAGAAGTGGTAGTCATGTGATCTTAATCCTTATTAGTACAAAAAAAAATATTTTAGTTCAGCCACAGGGAGCTCACAGCTCAATGCCTCACTCTCAGTCACTGCCTTCTGAAGATATCAATAAAAAAAATCCAAAAAAATCACCACAGCTTAAATTGCAATAACTTATTATAAACGTATAACTTATTATAAATATTAATCTTTCAGCCCAGATTTGGTCAACATGCAATGACCCAAATACGAAGTATGTGGCGCCTAACCTATGCAGTTACATTTTACACCACGTGCAATGGTACGAGAAAATAAAATATATCCTTATCATTTTTGGCAATCCTCCTAGAATAAAACTCACGTATCGGATTGAAAGTTTTTGCTTACTAATTCATCTTTTGATGCTCGAAAGTCGAAAGGGCATAAAATTATTTTCCCTTTATTAACTGTTTTTGGAGCCGACACATTGTTGAATTGAATTTGAAATTTCAGTCAAGTTTGGAGGATTAATAACGTTTGAATTGTTTAACGTTTTAATTATGTTTTAAATTATTAAAGACTAATGGTTTCTTAGATTTACGCGAAGGTTACACATGGAAATAAAACTATTTTCTACGGATTTTATCGCGATTTGGTTTAATTTTACATTTTTTAACTTCCCGACGTTTCGATTACTTAACCACCGTGACCACATAATCGAAATGTCGCGTCGGGAAGTTAAAAAATGTAAAATTAAACCAAATCGCGATAAAATCCGTATAAAATTGTTTTATTTCAATTATTAAAGACTGTTCGTGACACTTTCTTCATTATAATCAGCTACTGGATTTACATTGCTGAGTTATAGATCTCCCTCAAAGAATTTCACGGCGACCTGTTAGTAGCAGCTTTCACACAGTAATGTCTATTAGATCTTCCGTCTATCCTATGAGTAGAATTAATTCTGTGCATGATCTAAGTGTGGTGGTTAATCTGCTTGTATTATAAGTATAATTGGTTTTCACTGAAGTACTTATAATCATCTATTCATAAATTATAAATTTTAGAGCACTTGACAATCGAAATCAATCAAGACGATCACAATCTTTGCAGCTGAAATAATTTGATCGATTATTGTTTTAAAATTATTTGTGTTCAATGTAACCAGCGAAATAAGCCTAACTCGTCAACGTGAAGAGCGGCTGAATCCGGACTGTGACGGTTGTATTTCCATGACTTTCTTGTCATTTCAATCTTGTGATAACGTCCGATGATATAAACCAATTTTTTATTCTGACTTGGAATTTAATTTTTTGAAGTATAGATAACGAAAAAGTGAAAAACTTTTCCTATTTCTTCGAATTCATACGGTAATATAAGTATGAAGTTTTATGCCCTCTTATGGATTTCAACCACTTCACACCTATGTTCTTTATCGTTTTAAGGAACTCCGTTTAAAAAGAACAACCCCTGGTATTCCTTTCCGGGTCAAAAACAGGCTGCTCATAACAATATTTTTCATAAGTACCTAATTGGCTAAATTATAATTGATTTTTTAACGTCAATCAGCTTGAATTGTTTTGATACTCCATACAAAATTTCATTCCTTATTTCACCCCCTTCATGCTATTTTCCCAATATTAATGTATGCTATTATTTTACTTTTTTAATAAGTAGTTATAATACAAAACTTTCATATGAATAGCTTCAGTGGTTTCGATTTTGCAAACAACATTCCACCACTTATAAATAAATATTATTCCTAATTAAGTCCTGACTCAATGCGTCAATATTATTTACATTTGTTGCAGCTTAGCAAAGATTATTACGGATGAAATTAATGGAAAGTACTGATAAAAAACATTGGCGTCGTAAAACACGTACTTACTATATAACATAAAAGCAGTCGTCAACATAGTTGAGCGTCATAGTCGCGTCTGGGAAATTCATAATCAGTCCCGAGGAGATGAAATCGCCATAACACGTGATTCACTATAGTAATATTTATTTTATGGTCGTGCGTATACTTACACTTAACTGTCGTCCAAATTAAACGCTACAGACTCACAAACTACTTTTTAATGACACAAATTTTATTTAAGGCTTACAAAGTAGTTTTCTACTTCATTCATATGCTCAAAGCTATATCATAAATGATGCTCTTAACAAAAACTATCATGTTAATGTACGAGTTTGTTGAAAATAACTCTCGACGAAAATATTAAATTATATTTTTAAAGCCTACGCTATGATAAAAGTAAAACGCATTTAATATTAATACATCAACTGAAGAGTCAAAGCTATCAAATAAAACGAGTTTTCTTGATCTGACATAAAAAATCCAACACAAGGATTTAAATATACCTGAAGATTTAATATTTAATAAACATTTTTCTATAGCAGCGTGAAGAAAATCGAATGCGCAAATATTTAATTACAAAAAAACTTTACAACCCTACAAAATAATTATCAATAAAATGGGAGCTCGATTACATAAGCCGGTTTCCCGTCTTGACGTTTAATATTCGTCATACGTCGCCAATCACATCGCAGTAAATCCGGCGTGGACTGTAAGATTATTTTTATATTGTCTATGGTTTATTTTCGGTTTCAGTGTCAATAAAATGTACGTGGAAGTGTCTGCTTAGACTGTGTTTACATGCGATTAATATATTTTTTATTATGACCGTCCGAAAGTGTCAACTTCGTCTCGAGACAAATACAAAAATATCTATGTGGGTAACTGGGTAAGCGGATTTGTACGCCGCTTTATTTCAGTCGTTATCAAACACGCTGGAAATATGCAGTCTTTTACAAATAGCTTATTTTATGATACACAAATCTTATTGAATACATTTTTATAATACCACTATCATGAAACTGGTAAAATGGTATTTAATTTGAGTAAAAGGAAACGTTTGCTTGCTAACAACAGCTTAAGCATTCTGACATGATGCACCAATGCTTTGTTATACAGTAAAAGCTCCTTATTCGCGCATCCTTCATTCGCGTTTTCACTATTCGCGGATAAAAAAATTGTGACACAATTCCTATATTCGCGGCTAAAGATTTCTTTATTCGCGGATCCAATCGGTAGATAGTACATGCATTTTAATAAAAAGATGAAGATTCCAATATGTATCCAACCAAATATCCTTTGTAAACGCGCCGATAAATGGACTAATGAAAAAGTAAAATAGAACTTATTAAAAGTAAAATAGAACTTATTACAACTATGTAATAAGTATGTTATTAAATGGTATCGCCGCTGTATTGGTTCGGCCTTTGACATAAACTGCCTTCGCCGCGGTCGGTGTTTTTGAGAATGTAAACAAACAGAATTAAAGCTACCTCAACAAGCACTGGAAATGTGACATTTAATCTGAAAAATCTTAGTGAAGGTTTAAGAATGGCAAAAGAGCTTTGTGATTTCTTTATGAAAATTGATCCGTCTATGGAACGAAGTCTTATTTTTAAGAGGCAAATTGCTACTGCCACTGCTGAATATCAGTTTGAACTGAAAGAGCTTTTAAAAACTGCCAAGCAAGAAAAAAATACAAAATTCTTTAAACCGTTGCCTAAGCCTGAAGATAATAATTAGTAAGTATGGGCAAAAACTTCAATTGTTTTTTTTTATATGTTTGTTTTTTTATTTTGTCACCTAGGAACCTATCCCCTGTAATCCCATATAAAATACCATTCTATATTCACGGTTTCTCTATTCGCGGCATATTTACGGAACGTATACCCCGCGAATAAAGAGCTTTTACTGTATTATCTGCGTTATCGCAAACATTTATCTGTATAATGAACTAACAGAACAAACAAGTGATCTTTGAATGCAATTTGAAATATTTGTAAGGTCACCTGATCTTTGCATCAACATTTCTAAAGCGATATTGTTATGGATCTTGAAACCATTATTGAACTCAATCGACTTATTAGTTTATTTTTTATTTTTTTTAATAATCCCATATGTTCAATTACTGGGGAAAGACCTTTCCTTATATTTGTCGCGGCAATGTTCTAATTGTTATTCATATTTTTAAGATTATTTTTGTGGTCAAGTTATAATGTATACCCATACAAAAAATTAATTAGCACTGGACTAGAACAGAATCACAGTATTCCACAAGTGGACGAAAGACTGTTAATTGACGTTCTTCAAAGGTATTTCAATATTTTTTTACTAAAGTGCGGCGGCAATATTCTGCAGAAGGAGTGATACCAACTTAGAGCTAAAGGCCTATCACAGACCCGAGTGTAATCTCTCTTTAAGATATATCACCGAGCATACAGAAGATGATTTCGAGGGAATCGAAAAGACCAGTATCTGAAACTTTTTTCAGCTAGCCTTTGTTGTGTCGCATTTTCGTTTCATATATTTCAAGTTATCACGATTTTATGAAGTTTTACTTCAAAAAATATTTCTACATTTGTAACTTACGGACATGACCGCATATTTGACTTTGTCAAATACAAGACGTGGCAGAGTTTCGCCAAACACTCGAAGTCTTGAATGGATTGCACCGACCCTGCCGTCCACATTATGGATGACACAGACGACAACAATAACTTGAGCTGCTACTCTGGGCTCTTTACTCGCTTAGAGTGTCCTACCATCTGTATTACCGTGAACGCTCTATGTAATTGTGTAAATAACATTATTACACGCTTCGAGTATTTAATGCACCCAAACATGGAATCCCATTGTGCAACACTGGTATTGTATAAGTAATGTTCGGAATAGCGTCGTCTCGTGTTGTCATGTATTTACGAAAGGGATTGCCTTGTTGTGCTATTACAGAAAGGAAGCCGTATCACCTTGCGCTGGATTAGAACAACAGAGGCCCCGATGCCAAGGATGAAATAGCTCATTCCTTTGCCTCGGGCGACGCCGGCGTGTACAAGAAAGCAACGGCATAACTCGATAAGGATGTAGGTTTTATTTCGACATCGTGAAGAATCTTTTAAAAATGTGTTGCTTATTTTTCAGCCTTATAAAAATCAACAGCAAATCTTTTTTTTGAATTAAATACATACTGTGTATTATACTTAAATTATTTTTAAATATTACTTCTATAGTTTTGTTGGTCACATGTATATCTTTTACATCATATATGCAGTAAATAACTATTCCAAAAACCTGTAATAAATCATAATGTAAATATTTTTGTAAAATTATTGAATTCAACTCCAATACATTCTAATTTCAATGTTGACTGTAGGCGTCTAGATGGGGGGTGGACTACTCATCTTCTTCACCCCCTAAGAGTTCACACTGAAACTGATTGCATATTTGTAATTTGTAGTATTGCTCAAAGAGGCAGTAATCGTTTGAATATTATAATTTACAAATCATTTCCGTTTGCTGAGCGACTTTTCTGTTTCATTCTGTTCTTACACATGCGTAAATTTTATTATACTTCTGTAAATTCCATCACAAAAATATTTTATAGATACATATTGGATTATTTATTAAGTTATCCATGTCTTTTGTGCTAGTTTTGAAGTACTGCTATCTTCCCCCAAAATAACATTTATATAAAAATAAATGCACGAAAATTATAATTGTATCAAGTTCCAGTGGAATTACATAGCACATTTGGAGTTCAATTAATATTTTTAAAGCTATAAATATCCTCTTTTAAACACAACATTATTACCAAACACTTTTATGATACATTTTCAATCAACCTTGGTTTCAGACGGTTTGCGTAAAATGCTTTCTAATTAATTTTACACAATATAAATTGGAATATTGAAGCTCTGTCATCAACAGTAACCTCAAGTAAACCTTTTATTAATTTAGAGTTAATTGCTTTTTCTAAATTGGCTAGTCATTAGGATACAGAACGAAAAACTATTTATAGTTTTGCATGTGAAATATTGTTTGGAAGTTAACAAAACGTTTCAATAAGTATCTAAGTCAGTTTATACACCGTCTTATACTTCAAAACTAATTCACAGGCGTTAATTAAGTTTTTACACAATTATTTTGCATTTTGTGTTGCAAAAACTCTATACGCTACTTCCGTACGTGAGCCCCGTGGAAGCTGATTGAAGTATAAAATATTCCCCAGAGCTGCGTAATATCCCACCGCACTACACTTACAAGGCGATAACGTTACAAGAGGGTAGTCCTCGGTTTCGTGATAATTCATGTGAACAAACTGAAGTTAATACTCATGGAAATTCGCTGTGTATTATTGAATCACGTTGAGACACCTTTTCAAAGTACACCTATTTATAGAGCGGTGAAATAAGGAATTACCTTAGCTCAAATACGCTCATAGCTGAGTACAGGTCCTAACTCCTTTACGATTGAAACTACGGCTGAGAGAACTTAGTATATATGTCACCATACCATCCAATTTATTTTCTTTATGGTATGTAGGCTTACTCAAGATGATTTTCTTCAAGTGTGTCGGGTATTAATTGTTCAGGTATTATTTGTCGGGTATTCATTGTTAACAGATTAATAGTTTTTCACGAATTTAAAACAAAAGGTTGTGACTTCTGCTAAGAACTCACCGTCTTTCTGATTTCGTATATCATCGACTTGTATCTTGACGGACGAAGGCTATAGACGCTACTAAAGAAGTCCTCGGACCCTTGTACAATTATAATTAAAGAAATCAAAGTTTAAAAAACATTGCTTTTGAACAAAAGTAATTTACTAGTTGTAAATGCTTTCTTGTAGTCTCGCAGTTGGTGAGAAACTCGTTATGAATAGAGTGGTCGCAGGATCATGATATGATCGGCAAATATCATCATCATTAGTGTCTGAGATCTGGTTTGAAGTGTGGAATCGGAGCTACGTGTATAGTTGAGTGTATCTATATAATATCGAAGTATGTATATAAGTGATTACCTAACTCAAGCATAATATGAAATTTCCTTCATTGTGTCCGTAGGAAGTCGAGTTATGAAAATTAAATTCGCAGTCTATACGACGTGTAAGAAGCCTCAAAACCGCTTGGCACAAGGCTTGAACGCTATATTACACAAGATTATTTTAATTCTATTTGGTTATTTATTTTGCATTCGTAAACTAATATAAGCGTTCAATGTAGATACTGAATAGGTTTTATCAGACCAGTAATTGGTGTCTCATAGAAAGTTTCAAAACATCCATGAATTCTCGATGTGGCTTAACCAGATTCCATTGTAGCCTTTTGAACTAGAATATACTGCTCAACTGCCAAAGCCACATTAGTTGTTGGTTGTATAAAATAACACCACAATAATAATTCGAATTGATTTTTCAAACGCATAAAAGATATTTTGAAACATAACATTCACCGTCGATGTTAGAATATTTATAAAGATAAGTGGCTCGTATTTTACTTCAGATAAGTGTAGTGTAGAACATTGCACATTTAAAAGGAGCGACGAGTTGCGGAAAGCAACTGGCGGAAAATAGATAAGGCTAACGGAATATCGGTATCCCCGCTGCACTCTTAAAACATTACTACGTTATTGAGTGAACTGAAGTATGTTGATTTTGATGTTTTACATAAACTACTAGTAACTTCGACTACTGTTGAAAGCAAAACAGAAATCATGTTCAGAACAACTAGGTCAGTTTCCTAAGATCAAGGGGTAGAATGGCCACAGTAAGGTTTCACATTTATATTGTGCAAAGTTTCACAAAACGGCTGTACTTTCCAAGAAGTCGGCGTTTGAACTTTAAAGTTGTTTTGATATTATGTGGAAATTTTAAAATCCTTGAAACAGTTAAGTGAACAAAGAAGTATTTATCAGGTTTCCACGTTGATTGTTGTTTATTTTTTGCTCTATCAGCAACATGATTAGTAAAATGTCGCTTATGGCACAACTCTACCAAGCGTACCTATTCCTTGATTACCCGTAACCCGTATTTTAGCTTACTTTAACTTTGAGTTATCTATAATTTGTCTCCAGGTGTAGCATAGAATCAAGACACGCATCCTATTTTAATTTAATGTTCATTATGCGTAAAGTGGAATACATTGAAGACCTGCCCAAAAAAATAACTGACGTTTCCTTCGTTAAAACAATGAAGTTGCAACTCATACTGTTAAGTATGTTAACAGTTATTAAAAACACTGGAGTTGAAATACTGCCGCAAGAAGTGCTGACTCGAGCCCCGGAGCCATCACCTACAGCCGAACTGTGTCAAGAGACAACACAACACATTTTTATACTAGCGCCTATTAAAAATACAGTGAATACGTAATTTAAGCACTGTCATTAGCAAAACCCCAAATGATCCGACATTTCTCTTTGGTGCATTGAAAGAATTTCTCAGCTTCACCGCGGAAAACATTCATGAATCATGAAATTACAGACACAGCGTGCACTCGGCAGTACAGTCGTTTATGTGCATTCACGAAGCGGGATTCTCGCTGAGGAGTAATACGCTGTTCAGATATAAAGACATGTAAAAAGCAGCAGCTAGGGGAGAACCTCTCTGGAGCCAAGCTATTATTTTCGGCCTGTCAAAAGTTATCTTGTAAAGCGAGTTTTGAATGCCCGAGTGAACGAACAAAATGCTGCTTTAATGTTATCACCTTATCGTTTTGTGTCCCACGGGAGGTTAAGGCCACTTGAATTCACGAAAAGTAGATTAATCTACAAGTATATTTTATTTATTTAGTTTTGAGTGTCCTTCTGTGCAATTTTAACACACTGATCTTCATATGAATACATATACTTATAAATCATAACTCACGCCGTATCCCAGAAGAGGTAGACAGAGACTCCATAAGGACACTCATGTTTCGCCTTTTCTTTCCGTCTCACGATGTGATAGGGGGCGAGCCCATCGCCATATCGGGCACAAATTCTGATTATGAATAGAAAAATCCAATATCACTTTATCCGACACATAAGTGGAGGACACAAGTTGATTATTTTTGTTTATTTCTCATCCTTGACGACAATAAGCATTTTGGTCCTCCACGCTGGTGTAGTGCGGGCTGAGTAAATTCAAATACCTTTGAAATTCGTGAAAGCAACTCCCAGGCATACGGGTTTGTTTACGATGTTTAGCTTAACTGTTACAGTGAGAAATAACTAGTAATACTAATTATTTCGAATACATGTGTAGCTTCAAAATTCAAAGATGTAATCCTTGGGCTCGAATCTACATTTCTCGACTCGTTCGTCTAATAAATTGCCAAATGGGCTACCGCTCACTCTTCTTTTATATAGTGAGTTTTCGAAAACGTATTTTTGCATTTAAACAATTTATTTAGTGTGATTTAACTATAACATTGGGTTTTATTATAATTCTTGAAGACATATAACACAATGTGTGAATTAAAATTTGAAAATTAGCTCCTAATTATAATTAGCAAAAAATAGATACCAAATCTATAATACATTTATATCTTCGTAATTTGTCGCGTACTTTTATTAACAATGCCCATCCACTGAATATATATATATTTTTATTTCTGAATGCATGTGCTATTCATATAACAATTTTGATTGACTTTTGACTTCAATAGCGACGTGTTTCGGTTATCTGGACTGTAGGATTGTCTTCTACTCTAAACTTTCAATCGTATCTGGTTTCACAGCTTATCGGTTTTGCATTTTGTTGTTCATGTAACAAATATATTTATTAATTTACCAGTTTTTATGGTTAGCGTTAATATATGCCGGGTATATCGTGAATTTTCTTTTACATACTTATACATAAACTCACGCTTTTTTCCCAGAAGGGATGTGTATGTGTTCCGGTCACGATTTTTTGCCCGACCCGGAATTATAACCCGAGAACTCAGCGTAGTTGTCGTACCGCAGTACAACTGCGCCACCGAGGCAGCAGAGGCAGTCAATTATATTTTACTTGAAACAAATGATTTTCCATAATAGGAAATGTATAATGTAGAATCAAATCATCATTATGAGGTGGCTGGCTGAACTCATTATTGCTTGATATTTTTGTAGCTAGTTGGAACAACCTTTTGCTCTTATTGATCAACCACAAAGTCTATTCCGATGACGTAACAAATAAAATTGTCCTTCAGGTGCGTAAACTGTACAAATGCCGACGACTAATAAATACATCACAATAGCCAAGAATAAAAAAGGGCCGTAAAAGAGCCAGGTTCAGTTAGGGGAGTTATGTCAGAAGATTTATATCGAATCACAATATGACAGCTCTCGGAATAAGCGGAGTTGCATAAAGAGATTGATGATTGCCCCATAAGCTGAAAAACTATATGAACGCAATTGTGGGTAGGTTTTTTGTACAATATGAATTATGAATGAATGCGGTATTATGAATATTTACCGAGATGACAAACAGCGGCCTCGTTCTCTTACCCCAAAGATATTTTATTATTTCCGGTTTCAAAGTCTATAAAGTCTTTGAGTGTATTATTTGATGACAGATTTGATGAAGTTTTCAGGAACTTCTTCGCTTAAGAAATGGTCAGTAACTTTTTTTCTTTACTATTGACGGGTATAAATACATATTTTGACTTTTACCATTTCAGCGTACTACATTTCTACAGATAATTGATTGGTGCCTACTATCGCCAGCTGTTAGAGTGCTGAAGCTAGAGCGTGAATATCGCTTTCCGCCGACTTGCAGTTCGCTGTAATCAGAAGTAGTTCTGGCTGACTGAATACAGAATTTAGTACCTTCTCGTGCCATGAAGGCTTTCTGCCTTCGAAACGCCCCCATGCAACAGCTCGTTGGCGCTAATTAGCGTCGCGACTCCTAAACGCTGCCGGAGATTAATTGCACCACAGCACATTCGAAAACGCTGTGTAGTTATTTCGGTGCAAGCAGCAGCACGCTCGGGTGTCTGCTGCATCGCTAGTGTTATCTGCAGTGTAACGTTCGGCCGTGCAGGACGTCGTCGCTGTGACGTAGGCGCCCGGAGAGCGGTCTAAGCTCTTTGTGCGGGCCGAATTCACGCTCGAGGACATCGGGTGGGTTGAAAGCAAGAATGCGGCGTGCGTGCGGGGCGCGGTGCGGGCTGGAGGGAGTCGGCAAGGGGGGCGCGGAGCGGCCGGGGGATGCGTCGTGTGGCGCGGGGCAAGCGCGGGTCGGGCGCGTGCCGCAGTAGCGTGTAAGCGCCGCCGCGGCCGCTCGGCACAGTCGCCACCTCCCGGCGCCCAGCCGCCGCCCGATGCGAGCGCGGAGTGCGGACTCTCAGCCGCCGCGCCGTCCGGACCCGTCCGCGCCGCACCGCCTCGCAGCGCGCGCCCTGTACGCCAGCCGTGCGACCGATGCTGGTTCCCGCGCTTCGCCGATCGGCATGTGCCTAGTGGCACCAGTGTCGCCCCTCTTGCCGCAAGGAGCACGTTCGAATTTTGGTCAAGTTTAATGTGAGCGCCTATTGCCAAAAGAGACCGTGTCAGACAAAGCGTGCGACTTGTCATTGTTACGCGTCGCAGCTTCCGCTTGCCGAAACCTCTGGCACGTCGCGCCGGTTTCTTATCCCGCTTCTATCCAAAGATATCGAACTTGCGAACTAGAACGTCAGCCGTCGAACAGCGCTAAAGTTATATAAATGGTAATGATTTTGGAATGACACGTCCCGGCCCCGTCTAGTAGACGTGCTTTTGCGTAGACAAAGTGATATCTCAATCGGTGGGAAATCATTTTGAATGCCCGACTTGGTATTGTACATAATCGGTCATGGTAATCGACGATGGAGAGCAACCGGTCGCTTTGTCCAACAACATGTCACTCAGCATAGAGTGATACACCTTCGATTTAGGATATAACCGGAACGTAATATTAAATATAGTTTGCAGTTGTATTTGAAATGCCGCCAAGATTTCGGTGGACATCACCATCAACAAATATTAATGTCACTAAGCGAGCCACTAAAGCGAAGATAGACCTCAACGTCATAATTTAACCTATATTTTAAAATATCCTTTATCATTAAAAATAAAAACGCACGTTGGTTTCCGCTAGCTTCTATATATATTGTTAATAGTCGTAGTGTGTGACACTACTTCTATTTTGGCGCGTGAAATCGTTTTTTTACTCAAATTATATTCAAGATTAAAAATTATTGCTTCATAACTAACCTGAGGTGTGAATGGAAACACCGGATTAGCGTCATTAAATCTTCCTCTCGCACCCTTTCCTGCCAATTGAAACTCGCTCCAATTGCTTCATTATGAAACGAAGATAAATTTTCAACTTGGCCGTCGCATCTGATCGCGAACTACGTAATATGCACATTTTAGCTCATTAACACATATTATAATCGCTACTTTGAACTAGTAAAATTATTTTGTAAATACTATAGCATGTAGTGAAGTATCCACTCAACATTTTGACAGATAGATATTTTGCGGAATCAATTGCTCATTTTCCTCTAACACTATCTGATCCCGCGTTATTTTAAAAGAAAATACTTCTTTCTTTCTTTATGCTTCGTCTTTTCATTAATCTTTTATGTAATTTTGAAGAATTCTATCAAGTCAATAAAAAGTTAAAATAAATCGCTTTCCTACCTTTAAAAGAAAATTTTAGTGCAAGTTTTGAAGGGAAGGATTTCAATGAACTCGTTTTCTTTTTTCAGAAAGTAGTAACATGCAGGGTATATTCAGATGTCAATCAAAAACGAAGCCAGCTGGTAGTTTTAGTGACTACCTGGCATAACATTAGACAAAGCATTTTAATAAATACTGTTGAGCAAGGTAAATAACAATATTCCACGTATTATCTTAATACAGTCCTATAAGTGTAATGAGCACAAACTGACTCTTCATAAAAATTTTACCAATGAACATATCTTTCCTTCCCGACGGTTACTAAGTAATATTACTCTCTCCTTAATTCCATTTAACTCATCAATGTGTGCTGTTCCACTGTTTTAGTATCACAGTTTTTCACTGTAATAAACGTTGATTCTTATTTATTTATTTATTTATTCTTAACTGCACAAAAAAAAGGAAAAGCACTTATAGATATTACAAATTAAGTAAAAGTACAGATGGCGGTCTTCTTCTTACAGACAACCTTAGGATGGATATAAGAAAAGGACAAATAAGAGAGGGCAGTCTAGAATTTAAAGGATACAAGCTCCAATTTTGATGTGCGTGGTGGCCTGTTGGTAACGGACCAGACGCGGCTGCCTACATGTTCACGGTGGTCGCGGGTTCAAATCCCAGGGCACACCTCTGACTTTTCGGAGTTATGTGTGTATTGATAGTCAATCACCACGCACTTTAACGGTGAAGGAAAACATCGTGAGGAAACCTGCATACCGTAGCGATTTTAAAGAATTTCTACGGTATGTAAGTCCGCCAACCCGCACTAGGCCAGCGTGGTGGACTATATGGCCCGTGCCCTGCAGTGGGACGTATATGGGCTGATATAGATAGATAGAAGCTCCAATTTAAAAAAAAAACTAAAAATAAAATAATTAAAATGTAATTGAATTATTTATAATAATATATACTCAATATCTAATATATAATTATAATAAAAACCATATATAGTACATATAATAAACATACACATATACATAATATATACACACAAATACATACATATACATATACATACTACAATCTGTTTTTCTACTCGAATTTTCTGTGAAAGTTCCCACAATGTTTGGTAACCTGCTTCCGTTTTATACAACTCGATTCACCCTATCTCCTCCAGACTTTGCTTAGTCATCAACTATAATATATTGTCGTGTACGCCGAAATTCCCTTTTATATAATGATATACCCATACAAAACACGGAATTAATGTGATTTATGTTTTGCTACTGGGAATTTCAAAACGTATTTCTTATTTCTGCAAAAGTTGGAGGAAAATGCTTTTCTGTTGAACCGATTCTGAGCATGTCGGCTCTATGAAATATTTCCCTTTTACAAAGACGAAATATTGGTCGTTAATCTGGGTATTTAAAATATACATTTTTAATATACTCGTATTTTCAAACTTGAACAAACAAAGAGCAACCAACATGACCCCATGGTCACCGCTAGTTATTTGTAAAGGTATGGGCCTACGTGGAATGTCCGTACATAAATAACACCGTTCGACAAATCTAATAAAACATTCACAAGTGAGACCTAACTTTAGCTTGAATATTGCTATGTATGGATTCAGTTTTATGCTTTGCCTCGTGGCCGCGACCTGGTATATTAACACACAGTATAATTAAAACGTTATACTAGGCAGTCTTTGTAGAATGTAACGTTACATGTATTGCTAGTGAACGCATCTTCTTAATGTCATACTGCGACAAAATGTACCGACCGTTGTGCTGGAGTACTCACAGTGTCACTGTGGAAAACATTAACAACATTGAATGGTTTGCGTGTCGAGACTACAGATGTAGAAACATATTGTATTTCAAACTGATATTTCTTTATTTCCAGTATTATTGATAAAACGTTTTTGCCGTATTATAGTATTAGGTTTATTTTTATATAAAATGGAAACAATTTCTCTAATTTCCGGCAACTATACGTGTCCATTAGTTTCGATCTATGTTCACATTTGCGTTAACTCTATTTTTACGCGATGTTTAATGTTTATTCTAACTCCTTATTCTTAATTACACACTTAATGAAATTGAATTATGCGCTGCATTAATCCGCTCATGCTCCGATGTTGGACAAATTGTTGCGTTCACTATATAATGTAAGATGCGATTGTTGTATTGCCAGTGAACCTGAATTCGGTATCAAGGGCATGTCCTCGTGCCAGGACCATATTGGTATTTCGGATTCTAAGCTGTTACACGTTTATTATACAATTAATGGCATCGTATCTCTAAATGGGCATTGTAAATGGCTTGCGGGCGTCAAGCAATTGAATTTTTGTTTCAAACATTTCTACAATGTACCAATAGAAGTTTTCAAACACAGCTAGTTGAGTAGGTTACTGGGAACATTAACAAGAATTGTGTAGAAACAAAAATGACTGATGAAACTTGATCAAGACAGACGAACTTAGCTCTAAGTCGCCAACAGTTTCCAGTGAAAACTTTACAAAGCCTACAGATTCCCAACCTCAACAGATCAATTTTATCGCTCAAAAGAAATATTTTCAACGAACATTTTCAGTCGAGCCGTTTTGCCAAAGCCCATTCTAGAGTCTAAATATTATGCGACTCCGCAAAATACCTCAAGTTTATAAATGTCGCTGCTACATTATGGGCACGAATGATTTTAAAGTATTTATTTTTATCTCAGACTCATACCTGATCGTGTAAACTATCGTTGGAGTTTTGTTTATGAAAATTTGGAACAATCGTTGAACAAAGCAGTAGACTTAGAGTATAAACTCGTATCGCATACAAATGTGTACATATAAACATACGTAATCTCGTATTAATTACTCGCCCGTGTTCCAAACTTAGTTGTAACCAGTAAATTAATGGTAGCTTAACTAAAACTTTGAGCACATAGTGCGCAGAGGTACGATGCTACAAAATATTGTTCGTACTTACCCTTTTTAAAAAGGATCATGTAGAACCGAAATTTATCAATTTCGTACAATGTTTGCCCTCATTTAACGTATAACATTTTCTCTTTAACGTAAATCGACTTACATAAATCAACTTATGTGTTAGACTTAATGTATGAGAATGTACTTTTCTATTTTCAAGTAAGTATGCCCTTATGAATAATACTAACAGCGATTTTATTACGTAAATTAATTTATAAAGGTTACTTTGGCCTCTTTGTGAAAACGATTAACATTGATATTCAAAAGGAAAATAAAAGGATTTATCAAAAGATTTTCAAGTAGTTACTTATATAATTAGATTTAATCTCTAGTGCGCGTGGGTGAACTCATTTTTACTGATCATTAAAACATCTTCTATATTAAGATTTATTTTGTATAAGTAAATATTTAATGAAGGCGTTTAGATTCTTAAGCTTTTATGTAGTAAATTCATTTATTACTCGAAAATGGAGGCTACTTAAAATGTTATTTCAAGGGCTGAATACCCTTCACATATTCTTCAAATGAATATCAAATAATTTATATACCTACCTTTAAATTGCCCATACAAAGAGTATCAAAAATTTTTTGTTCCTGTAAAAATTGTCCATTATACGGTAAAATGTAATCTTGATGAATTTAACAAGTATTATCTTAACGCGAACCGGATTTTGCTTTACGACGAAACTTTTGAGCGGAAGACCAAATGACCAAATAATTCACGTAACTTTTTAAACTGTGAGTAGTTACGTAGGATCTATAATGAGGAAAGGGTCTTTTCGCATAAATATATGTAAAATATTTGTTATCGCCCATGACGTGAACGGAAATAACAATAGATTTTTTTTTCACTGACTAGAAATTCTAGTGCTACATTGTAAATGTGATAATACAAGCTATTACCAAGATTAGGGGTGAAGTATGGTTTAAGGATTATTTTTTCAAGCGAAGATATTCTATTAAGCAACACGGAACATGTGCTGATGTTCTGCTTAGATAGATGCACGGAATAAGGGGAGGCGAGTAAACGATAACGTTTTGTCTTGTCATCAATGTGCGGGAGCTTGAACACACACTTATTTTGAAAAACTTTTCCCGCTTGTTTGTTTTGAAATATTTAGAAATTCATCAAGATGATAATTAAATAATATGACTATGTATATATCTTTATTATTTCATTATTTTAAGAAACTACCAAATTTCTCATCCAAATGTCGTAGATGTTCATGGGCGATGATAATTTTGTTTGCTGGACGCGTGCGATAAAATAAATTAAAACAAACCTCAAAAGATTTAATCAACAGTAAACCGCAGTACGAGGCTAAGGCTGTGTCACAGGATATTTAAACTCTTCACAGCTTTTCTCTTAGCTTTCTGAGATACATTGGAATCGATTCTATTAATATTAAATGTATTAATTTATTATAGGTTAGGAATACGAGCGGCTTACGTGATAGTGTGTATTCCCTTTCCGCATATAAACATCTAGGCCTCATGGGGATCGTAGACGAAATAGTCTTCGAAATTGATGGGATAGACTAGAATAAAGAAGGTAGTAGAATAATTCAGGTTTCAGCTAGGACGGAAAATTACGTGCAATAATTTTAACGTACATAGTGTCTTTATAAGCATCCATAAATACACCTGTTGTAGAAATTTTTAACAAATATTTTTTGTTCAATACTAATATCAAAGCATAATTTTTATACACGCAATGGTACGTAAGTGTTTAAATTACCATTTTTGCAAAAACTAGGTATTTACCCCCCAAACACGACGATTTTTAAAATACTGTAAAAATAATCCGTCGCTGCTTTTGCAAAATTTTTAGTTGCATTGTGTCTGTAACCGCTAAAACCTAAAAAAAAAAACTACCACCTGGCTTCGTTTTCGGTCGCGGTCTTGATATACCCTGCATATACGTTCAATAACAAGTTCTAATATGTTTTCTGCTATGATTTAATATTTTGTAGTGGTGATTCATTAACTTATCAATTCAACTTGCATTCCCCAATTCCCGTATTCTATAAGAGATAACAGTAATTCTATTCGAACATAAATTACACGCTCTTCGTAATTTAAATGCGTTTTTTATATATATTATTATTTTTAATTATTACCTTGTTAGAGTACTTTACTTATCCGATAAAGGATGCACTATATTACCGATTGCATCTTAAAACTTTCACAATAAATAAATTTCGAAATAATGATAATAATCACGGGGAAAATACCCCCAGTTTATATAAATTCGATATTTGAGTCAATAGAAAGCTAAAAGTGTTTCGAGTTCCTGAAACAGAAATCTATTCATGGAAGAGGTCAATGGTTTGATAGTGAGAAATTCAATTGAAGTAACAAATTAGCGACGCTACTGTTGGAATTAATTTAGGTGTCAATATTTTAAATGAATTTATCAATACCTGGAACATTATTTAATCATCTTAGACGAAAAAAAGTCGATTTCGATAAAAGCCACTTTTATTGTGCTACCATTTCCATAACGTTCTACTCGTAACTAACTAATTTCTTCAGTAGTACAAATGTAATTAAAAATCACTTTTTTCAATCTGCAATTATAAATTTGTTGAATGAACTTGACTGTTGCAAAATTATTTGACTTTAGTATTAGCATATTTTAGCTAAATTGCCGCCGGTTATGGTGAAATTTTTGATTACACTCTATACCAGAAGTATCTTGTATCATCTACAACCTTTGGTACTTCCAAAATACATATTTATGTATACCCACTTCCTGAATCAAATAATGTTTGGAATTAATTTAAATAATAAATGAAGCACTGCTGGTTGCGGTTGTGATAATAATGAGTTTTAGAGCTCTTGAATATGTTTCTTCAAATCGTACGTTTCTGTATAGCAAAGAGTGGTTTCTAAGAAGTTTGAATTTATGATATCTTCTGCAGAATAAATTTAACTGAAACATATAAACAGCAGTACTACTACATTTAAATCTTAAAATAACTAGTACATTTACTAAATAAATATTATTACCATTAAGGAAGATGTAATATCGCAAACGACATATTAAAAATCCTAAGTGGTAATTGACCTTAAAATAGACAAGATTAGATTAATTCTTTCTGTACATAAATTTAATAATTAAATATTGACACAGATCGCGCCGTGGAAGCTCTCGAGACGCACAACTTTATCCCACTTGGTTTACATTGACTCATTGCGTTTAGAGACCTTGTACATATTTATATAGTAGCCTATGCCCATGCGGAACAATGTACCTTTCAAATGATTCAAGAAATTTTCTACAGCACATTTTTAGTGGCACCCACAAAATGTGCTTTAGGATTTTAAAACACATCTAAGACGATTTGACTATCGTAATACAATAACGTGTGTGGAATACATCCAGCGATAGGTAATTTAATAATTCATAATAGTATTTTAAAATGTGAGTAATAACATAATTCACTTGGCAAGACGTGCGGAAAAATTAATAATTTAAAAACGCGATCGGATGCCGAGACGTCATCCAAAGTCGTAATTCGACAGGAAGTGCTAACAATAATTACGTATAGATGGCAACTTTGTCAAACACCAATTTTCAGAGCACGATAAATAATATTAAATGACTTAAACATTTATAAGACGCAAGGAATAAATTATTATAACGCGCCAAATTAAATTATGTAGCACGAAAATTAAAAATTTATGATTTTGTGAAAATAATATATACGTACCAGCTTTTATTTTCTTGTCAGATATAATTAATAAAATTAAAGTTATAAGATTCAATGGCCTCTCGAGTGACAAGCGGCTTTTAAGCCTGTATAAGTTGTTTAGTGCTCTATTGGATAACAAAATGTGGGCGCGTAAATTATGTTCTACGTTGTTTAAACTAATTCAAGATTATAGTTTTTATATATTAATCTCGAAACTAGTGGCCCTTAATGGTTTCTTAGATTTACGCGAATGTTACACATTGAAATAAAACTATGTTTTTATATATTTTACGAAAGCTGTAAAGTAATAGAAACGTCGGGAAGTTAAAAAATGTAAAAATTAAACCAAATCGCGATAAAATCGTAAAAATATAGTTTTATTTCTAGTGGCACTTGTCTGAGAAGGACATGGAATGCGATTAAATTATATATTGATAAATTTGTTTTTAAGCATTGCCGTATTTAGACTATGGTGGCTGTAGATGTTCAAAATAAATAATTTTCCACAATGCAAAAAAGACATTTAAAACTAATTTAACTAAAATAGTATCACCCAATCAATTCATATACGATATTTGAATATTCAACACGCAGAGTGAACGACAGGGGCGGCAGACCGTGCCTAAGGGAGACAATGAACTATAAACGGCTTAGAGCCAAGGTGTTGCCGCCTAATTGCATACGCTGCAGCCACAAGTGTATAGTATACACATTTCTCCAGCCATTAGTGCCTGCTTGCGGTCCGGTTATATCATATAAGATATTGGTGGGAATGAAATTTCAAAACCAACACATATGTCTCAACAAGAAGGCGTGTACTTGTGAATGCTATAATACGTTTAAAGTTATGAATTCCAGTCATCAATGTTTTATAAGCTTGATGTATATTACCATATATTTTTGTTTAAATAGTTAAGTATTCCTGTGACGCTACTTTGCATATAATTACTTTTAAATAAAAGTGTACTTTAATAACACAAATCTGTCACGTAGCAGTGATATGATAGCACAGTGTAAAAGAACCATCTAATAAAAGTAGGTATATGCCATATTCATACTAAGAAACTTGGTATGACAAGCTTATTTCTAGTTCTGAAATCCACTCGGAAATCAGACATAGTTCAAACTATTATAAACTGCCCTGAAATTCCTACGACGGTGGACTAATTCGATCGCATTCTATTTCCATACTAACTTGTCAATTAACGCAAGCTTCAAGTTTCTTAGAGAAATGTTGAAGTACAAGATCATCGGATTGTCATTTGTGCTATTTAATTACTGGCATTACTTCCTATATATTTAACCTATGTGTAATAGTATGGGGTCACCTACCATCTCTTCCTGTGTAAAATAGTGTAATGAATAGGTTCTCATTATATTTTATTTGTCGATTTTAATGCAACACCCTGTAGATTCTGAAGCGATATATGAGGTGTTGTCAATGAATTTAAAACTTATTTTAAGTACCGCGGCTACACCAACATTCGAAATAGACAGACTATTATATGATGACAAAATATGATTTAAAAATGTAATATCGAGATATATGCAACGAAAAAACTATAACTTTTAACTTATTAACTACATATTTTGCTACAATTAAACATAACTATGCAAAGGTATGTAATTATGAACCATGAAAATTGCAAGCACTTTTTTCGCATTGTGTCATAATACGTCACTTTTTCATAGAAATTTTAATTAGACGTCGCATCCGTGGACCATTCCAAATATTTACCAACTAAACATGATCTATTAAAATCCCACGGCATATTATCTTTGAGATGACTTCGGGACACAAGTTTTGGTCCAGATACTTTCTTATACTTGAATACCCTTAAGTATATATTGGCCTTTAAAAGTTGGCCATTCCATATCATTACCTCTCAAACCTAGCTAAATCCAGAGTCCAACTTTAATAACCACTGGAGAATGCAATTCAATGAACCAATTTTTATGTTTGAAAAATGTTTCATATACATATTTGTACTTTGTAGCAAAGGACCACTGATATTTTTATTTATTACTAAATATTAACTTACATTCTATGCAATCGAATATTTTCAAAAAAGTTGTATCTGCACCCGGGTGGGGCCTGGGCGGGCGGCTAGTATATATTACGTACTCAGTCTCCCGCCCTCACAGCTGGTCAAAGGCCTCCTCAAGTTAGCGCCAACCATTCTGATCTTTAGTAACCCGATTAATCTCATCTACTTAAACACTTTACTTATTCAATAGAAAACTTATTTTCCGGGAGGGGAGCACTTAGACAAGGTTAAAGGGGAGATTTGCAAAGGTTACTTCGATTCAGGAAATTGACGACTTATAAGGTCAAAGGTGAAGACCTTTCAGAGTAACAGCTGAACCAATGTTGGCAACAGTATCTTATGTCGTTAATGTAGTGGACATAATTGTAAATCATCTCTAATAGGCAATCATAATGTGTGCTTTAATATGTGGCCCAAGCTATTATAGGCAGCTTGCAGTGAAACGATGCATGAGACAGTTGTGGACCGACACTATAGCAATTCAAGAGATTCGAAGCTAAGCTGAGCTGTAATGCTCTACATTTTCTTAGACAATTAAATTAAGATAAATAAATAAATATACTCAACAGTCACATACATAGTCCTGACCCCATATTGAGGTCAATTAAGTCTTGTATCGTGGGTATCAAAAACAACGAGAGACTGTTTGGTCTCACAAACACCCAGACTCAAGACAAATACTTGTGGGCCTTACAAAAATATTTGTCTCGGTGCGGGGATCCAACCCGCGGCCTCTTGTTTTATAGCCGGCGTGTAACCAACTGCGCCACGGAGGCTGTCAAAGGAATAATGCTTTTGTCCATTATATTATTCATAGATTCTGAAATACCGCGTTGCTTTGTTTTTTAGCATTTTAGAGTGGATTTTTGTCGTATCTTTAAAACAAATACAATTTTACTGTCAAATATTATGATTTTAATATCAAAGACTACACTTCTGTAGCAAAACGCTTTTAAGTCAGTTTTCCATCTATAAAATGTGTTTCCGAATACCGCTATACATTTCCTTAACACCCCTTAATTGGGTTTTGGCCTTTTGTTTCCCCCAAAAGTTTCCAGCGCCCTCAAGAAGCAGTGCCACCTACTTTGAGAAAGACCAATTGAGTTCCAAAAGGAATTGTGCAAAGTTTGATAGGTCTTATTGAATATCCTTATTATGATTTCCCAGCTCTGCTTAGGTTAGTAATTGCAATAACATCTTTAATTATTTTACCAATATTTTTATGTAACAATAGCTGTTAATTTTTTTTCGTTTTGGAAGCCGAGTAGAGTTCACGCGTTAGAAACCTAAGTTATGAAATTATTTACCTAACGCTGCGTGTTTGTGGAGGGCAAAGAAACCGAATGGGAATACATTTAATACGTTTAGTTATACATTCATTCGCGCAGTCTGAGTTGTCGTGTATACAAATGCCATTGAACTTACGGTTGCTTAGATTTGAACGCTTAAGAGTCGATTATGGATTTGACTGCTTATATTTACAATATGACATGCATTGTAATAATAATATGACGCTCAATAGATACACATAATATGGTCTCTACACCAATCGTTATATAAATACGTCCATAAACTCACGCCATTTTCCCAGAAAGGGATAGGCAGAGGTGCTAACAGGACACCCACATTTTGCCTTTTATATTCCGCCCCACTATGTGATAGGGGGCGAGCCTATCGCTATATAGAGCACAAATTCCTGACTCCAGGCTGACAATGAATAGAAAAATCTAATATCACTTTGAGTGACCCGGGTTTCGAACCCAAGACTTAACCTTTGTAATCGTACTGTAGTACAACTACACCACCGAGGCAGCCACTTGTGATATTAAAGAAAATAGCCTCCACTTTTCTTTCAAGGACAGCTTACTACTAAGTGGCCTTCACCTACAACCTGCTCGATAACTTTCTATCCCAAAAACAAAAAAGTGCCTTTACTTCACAAATCTACGGATTTCGGCCACTAGGCTCGAGTAGTTTTTTAGTTCTACAAATATTCGCTGATTACGTAAATATTTTCCTTCAGTGCGAGTATTGAACTTGCCTCTTTTCGTATTACATCTTGTCCCGCTGACTGCGCAACAAACACTGTAATAAACGAGTCTAAGATTTATTTTCTTATTTATGAGAGTAAAAAGACTATTTTCCCACATCTACTTAGATTTACATTAAAACCATGATCTTTGGATTTTCAATCAGCCGTTGCATAATGTTGCGTCGTAACTGTTTAGTAACATTCCTTTAACAATTATAACTATTACTAATTTAATGCTATATAATATTAGTTTCAACGGTGAAGGAAAACATCGTGAGGAAACCTGCATACCGTAGCGATTTTAAAGAATTTCTACGGTATGTAAGTCCGCCAACCCGCACTTGGCCAGCGTGGTGGACTATGTGGCCTTACCACTCTCAATCGATTCTCTCGATTGAAGAGTAGGCCCGTGCCCAGCAGTGGGACGTGTATGGGCTGATACAATATTAGTTTACATTTTTATTATTGTATTGAAAATATTTTTTTAATTAAACGTGAATGGCTCGAGATACTCAAAAATATTATTGTAGCAGAAAATTAAATTTGATTGAAAATTTCACGCTGCCGTAATGCCACCGTTGCTTTTTATAATTTCGTACATTGTTCATATCTTTGTAATAACAGTGAATTCAATAGTCTAGGCAACTGCCTCTAGATTCAATTGTGTATAATTTATTGGACATTGATTACTTTGTGACATATATAATACAATTTACATCAATTGATAGTATGCAGTATTTTTATATTGTAAATTAATTTCATGCTTTTAAATAAATTATAAAATTAATAAGTAGAATTTTTTAATTTAAAAATCATATGTAGTAAACATATTAAAATTCGATGTAAGCATTTTTTATGTTTAAACTAAAATCACCGAGATAAGGACTTGTAATGGGAAATATATTTGCGTAGCTTAACAATTTGTAGTATGAAGACATGTATTTGATAGTACCATTAGTCACCCACACTCACCTACTGTATACATAAACAAGTTTGACGCACACATACAGCGGCGCACCAACACGAGTTAAAATATCTTTAGCAGATATAACTTCGCAACTTAATCTTTATACTAAACACGTTTATGTTTTATAAAAAAAATATCTAAAGGCTTGAAGTGGCTGATTGTTTATTGCCCGAATTTAATGATAAGCGGTAAATAAAGGCAAGCCAAGGGTTAAGCCGTTTATATAAATAAAGTTGAAAAACTAGCTTCTCATGTTTACGGATTTCAAATGTTGAGATTTTTTACACCCATTACAAGACTTTTCTAGAGTTCGATAAGATGGATTAGGCCATCCCAGTACTGACCACGTACGGGTTGGTATTTTACAATCATTTTCTTATTTTTCCATTCACAAACAGGAGTACAATAAAGATACGTATAAAGAATATTTTCTATATACTGCTATTCTTGGCTACGCATTACGAATGCATATGGGTTTCCAACAGCAGTGCAAGTGACACATTTGACTTCATACCGTTTCTAAGTAACGTACCCGTTGTACACGATATTATCCTTAATAAGACATAGTTAACTGTGGTAATAATTCCCTAGAAATATTGATTAATAATACTTAATAAAAAATGTATCCATCTTATAACCTAAAAATACTCGCGAAGAAACAAATCATCCCTTTTCTTATACATCTTAATCCACAACAATAAAAAACTCATTTTTTTACAACAAACTAGACATTGATTGAAAATCGTCTTAACGTCTCCCGCCACAATCATTTTCGATTGTTAAGCCAAAATAGTCCGTAAGTAAAGGTACGAGAGAACATTTTGGAAGATATTTGATAAAGCTGTTATAGTAAATATCGGCAACTCAGTCTGGACTGCCGAAACGCTCGGAATTACAGTGTTGCTTATACTTTAAAGGTATAAGCAAAAGTATATTGATTAGAACAAACGCGCAGTAACTAAAGCTTGATTATTCTTAATTTATTTAAATAAAATACACAGGTTCAACTATTTTAGGTATCGTCTCCTTACTAGTATTCGTCGGCACTATATTGGTATGTTAGATAGTTTTTGAATGGTATGTTTGCACTGGTCATGAATTTTCGGATACCATAAACGAAGCTCAACGTTAATTTATACTTTGCGTGTTAGTTTAAACTATTATTGAATTTTTGTGAAAGTAAACTATAGGTCATAACATTATTTTCGGTCTGTACTATATCTCTATTACTCAATATTTATCCATCACACGTCCATTGAGTTTATGTAGCCCTACATGTCGGTTACGTGATAGCTTTGTGACTTTATGAAAAATAAAATAAACCGAGCATAGTATTAATATTTTACATGGATAGCGACGTAGTCGATACTGTATTGGTATTTGCTGACATGACGCGGCCACTGGGGGCGAACCGACCGACTTAACGAACCCGACTACTTCGCTCTTTCAAATTATAAAAAAAGCCTATGAAAACAAAAAGAACTCGTGCTCTGATTTCGATTTACTTTACATTCGAAAGGCTTTGGGGAAATGCAGGGGCTTCAGACAGCAAGGATTGTGACATAATCATCAATGATAGATGAAAATGTAGTGTCCTCTTACGAATTCTAGTCATATTCATATATAACCTAATTGGTCCAGGCAGACCTCGTATGCGTTAAAAGATGATTTATCTAAAATCAAATACTGAACAATATGTTGGGTATCTTAGTGACTAATTGACTGCCGATTAAATAAACATAACACGAAACATAAGAATAATTTTTCAATTTCATTTACTACAATGTTATCAACTATTGACATCAAAATCTCTACAAAATAAAATGCTGCATTTGTAGACCCCCATTTAAAATACGGACAACGAAAGCTAAACGGAGGCATTCGTATCGTAGACGTTTAATACCCCGGACGAGTGCGGTTCAAACGCCACGAATCCCTCGGGGTTAAACCATGGCCCATCGCATTGCCATCTATGTTAAAATATAAACCAACAATCGCCCTTACAACGCGTGTATTTAATGTACTCCCACACCGATGAAATCGTATAATTTAGCTGCACCCTAAACGTCTTTGGCACTTCGCCAAAACTGCCAGACCTTAGGACAACCTTGGAGGACGGCTTTCATATAGCACAACATTAAAACTCTTCCGTGGCCAAGATTTAAATATAATATTTTCTAAATACTCTAACCACCTGGTGACTTTAATCATTTCCAATTGGTGGGATCGCGTCATAATATCGTCATACACTGCGATTATCACTGCAGAAGACGTTTTTATCGCTCACAGTGAATTTTAAAAGGATACTTCTTGTTAAATTGATTTATTGCCGTTTGAATGTTAACTAAAATTTAGTATTTTTACATATGCGTCGCGTACTGGTTTCTTAATAAACGCGCGTGGAAGCTACATGTCATTGAGTTAATATTTTTATACGCTAATATGAATTATATCAACAATTTAAAATAATGATAAAATACATAATATAATATATTACGAATATGTTTTTTATAATAATATTTTGCCCACTTGTCATACTGGGATTCTGCCTTGGTGTAACCGTGGACGGGCGAAATCTCCTGATATATAATTGGCAAAGGTTAATACCGAGAAACACGTTCGTGTTCATCAAATTATATTCATTTAATATTTATGAATAATAAAATAATCTTCCTCGATCCCCAATTAGCCTAATTGAACTTGAAAAGAGCAATTAATATTTTCTTAGAAAATGTTTAATAAATTAGGGATTTCGATAAGTAGAATTGGCCGACGCCTACGTTCTGATCATATTTAATGTATTATTTTTGTACTAAATATAAAAGGCTCATAAGCGGATTAATATATTGTTATTGTGTACAACGTGTTGATAAATATATAATTGCTAAAGCTATTACTTTGAGATATTTATCTTTATTTAACACAAAATCGATTGAATGTATACCCCTGTTTTTCGGAGGATGAGACTAATTGCCACATTCGGCGCACGGGTCGTTCGCCTTGGAACCGTAACATCAGCGTTCACGAGATTCCGTAACCTGACTTGTATATTTATTTGTTCAGAAAATGATTCAACATTTATTTTTATTTATTTATTTATTAAGCTTCCTAAACAAAATATACAAGGCGGATTAAATGCCAGCGGCATTATCTCCCAGTCGACCTTTAGGTAATGCAGCGATGAGCTGAAGTATGTAGGTGTACAAATACAAGTAATTTAAACATAAGGAGAAAACCTTAATAATTATACAAGTAAATAAATAATTGTATTACATATATAATTACATAAATGTAAATGAATAAATAGATATACAATATATATAAATACACATGAAAGTATTGGGAGGATCCAACAACTTTTTCTGGCACTATCCCGGACCATGCCAGGATTTCACTTTCTGCAAGTTCTCCTCTCCTTTATCCAACAGTCAGTATCTTTAAGCCGACTAGAACTTTTTTGGTCGACCGGGCGGAGGAGTTTTTAATATACTATTTTACTTTATTAATTACGCGACATAAAAACAATTGCCAGATATTTTAAAATTAAGATTCCCATTATATTTGGTCGTTAGACCGGGTGACCCACATGGAACTGACTTAAACATTTTTGGCAGTTAAACAAAGCATGCTCTATAGATATGTATGCCTAAGGTCACGGTGGTGGGGGCCACATGGGCCACGCCGCCTCATGGCCCCGTTAATTCAGTGTCTTCATACAAATGTTACGTAAGCCGGATTGTGCCGATGTCACGGCGCAATGTCGCTGGTGATTGTGCGACAAACACAAGTGACATTTCACGCGTCGGTGATTTCGGCTGATTGTTGGCATTTGATTGATGTATTAGATCCAAATAAATATAAAAATGTATAGTCAGAATGAACATCTGTCGACCTATAACGGCTTTTTATGTTTCAAACATAGTCTTGTCAATAGATGTCTAATAAAACAATTTCACTCCTGGGCACGGACCTCATTTACGATCTAATTCTAGAATATATCGATGGAAAATTATTATTAACTTTTAAAAATAAGGCGCAAATTTTTTCATGCCAAAAATTAAAATATAATTTATTATTATATCCTCCAGCATTCAACAACTTGAACAACACAAACTGATCCCACAAAATACATCTTCATGTAAAATGTTGCCAAGACGATACCATATGACTGGCACTGTCAAGAAGTTATCAGATGATATGGAGCCAAGCTTCGTACTCTTCACGCTTTAACTCTAGAAGGCCTAACTTCACAACCTCTATTCCTTAGTGCAAATATTATGTTTATCTAGTATAATCCAATACTAAGTTATGAGGGTTCAAAAAACGATAATGCGCATAGAGAAAAAGTAGGTAGTACCCCTGCGTTTCACCTCGCTCGTCTTGGCGGGGGCATTACTGTGCCCCCAGATCGTCAGGGTGCTTTTACTTCGCCCAGCCGATGTTGTGCGAAGTAAAAGCAATTTCTCCCCAAATTATTTTTTTGGTGAGCGTCAAATTTTTAAGACACTTTAACAACGATAACTTGTAAACGAAACCAGAAATTATTATCAATTACGAAAGTCTTTTATCTGGAAGTTTCATTACGGGGCCTGTTTTTAATACTAGCCGTGTTGACTTGCAAAAAGTCGGGTGATCTCTTGTCGGGTAATTCAATTACTGTTGCTGCGAAAGCCTTCAGGCTAAGGAAGATCGATGTCTCTCCTAGTTTTGTATGCAAACGGCTTACGTGCACATACGTCGTAGGTTGCGATGAAAATGGCTATTTTGCGGAATTGCCAGAGATGCCCTGATTTCGCTGTATGTGATACAATCAAACATAATGCAACTTGTATTATTAGTGGATTACATAACTAATGTTATAAATAGTGCCGCTTATTTACATCTAAAAGGAAAATAATTAATCACGATGAAACAATTTAATTATGCAAAATTAAACGCCCGTTTTAAAAATATGGTATATTTAAAACAGCTAGGTTTTTACCTGTGTTAGAGCTGCGCTAAAATTTCCATACTTAATAAGAATAAGAAAAACGTGAGGAGCTGTTTTGCTTAGCTTCTCGTATACAAAATGAGTTTTTTGGAATTTAAACCCACGCGTTACAGCGGAGGCTGCTTCTGTTTACATTTATAACACTTCGCTAAACATTTATGTGTGGCGCAACATATTCGGCACGGTTTGACATAATCTGCCGACCAGTGCTTTAGGCACGTATGCCTTACTACGAACTCGGTTTTGTGTCTCGTGAGGAAGGTCACTATAGCCCATATCCGTTAGAAGGAAAAATATTTCGGTATCAGTGCCCATCTAGCTTAGCTCGTGTCGACTAAGTCCGTACTACGATGACGTAGCCGCTGGGTAGGCTCCTGCTCCAATAACCGACCCCAGCTCTCTGTACTACACATTTTCGGACATCTTACAGCGATTGGCGATGAAACCTACAGATACGTGAAAGAGCATCTCGTATGTGAATTTTTATACCGAAACAGTCACACCAACTGAAGGTTCACTGTCATTCATAACAATATACCACTGAGGCGACAAAACTATTCCAACTTTACTTGTTAACATCTAAATATAGAACATACTTCAATAAAGTCATTCTAGGTATATAGAGCCAACCCTACATTAAAGGCTTTTAAAGCATCACCTGTATCATCCTCAGCTGTATCGGGGCTTGTCTATTTAGAACTTTATATATAGAACCTGCACACTGAAGGAACTAGCCACGTTTCCATTAAACCCGAAGCGACAAAGCGTAAACATTGTGACTATTGGAACAGCGCTGTTTCTACAAAGTACAATAGTGCTTTGATTAGAGTAATATGGGCCATGTATTCGAATATTAGAAAAAAATACTGGGGTTCTTTATTTAAATTTATTTTGATCTGATGAAATTCCAGCCAATGATACAATACGTCTCAACTCTCTTTTTTATCTTTTGTTTGGTTCTACAAACGTAATCTCGCATTCTTTACACTTATAATGTTGGTACAAAAGAGATGCAAATGCTCACAACACAGGAAAAAAATCATTTTTCTTTTCTTCCTATATAATTGCAATAAAACAGTTCACAATAACCATTTTATCCACAATAAGCAACTGCTGTACGGAAAAGCTCAAAGTTAGTCAGAGACAGCCTCCGTGGCGCAGTTGGTTAGACGCCGGCTGTGAAACGAGAGGCCGCGGGTTCGATCCCCGCACCGAGACAAATATTTGTGAGGCCCACAAGTATTTGTCTCGGGTCTGGGTGTCTGTGAGACTAAAAAGTCTGTCGTAGCTTCTGATACCCACGACACAAGACTTAATTGATCTTAATGTGGGGTCAGGACTATGTATGTGACTGTTGGGTGTATTTATTTATTTATTTATTTTATTATTATTATATGTATCCATTTTGCTTAAAAAAGTTCTAGAAATAATCGAGTAAGGTTATTCGTTGTCAGTACAGTCGTCGCCCAGGCGCAGTTGCATCGGACTGTGCGAATGGACTCTTACCCTCTCACCACTTTAATATAGGGTTATCAAAATCATAATTGCACCCTCTCAACTCAATAACGCCAGAGCCTAAACAATAGTCTGAATTGAAATAAATACCATAAAAGTAAAAAAAAAGATTTGTTATTTTTAGTTTTTTCTCTCTACTAATACAAGATTCTATGTGTATTAACCATAGATTTGTAGTGTTTGTTTTCCCTGACAGCCCTGGCTAATTGCGAAGGTCGTGGTAAAGCTTAGCATGGTCACCATCGATTTTAGCCGCGCCACGTTACGTGACCTGTGCATAATCGAGCGCAGGCAATACTTGTACACCCATACAAAACATTAACATACCTCAACATACTCCACGAGATACCAAATTATAATTTTATTATGGTTAAATTAAATAAATACGCTGAACAGGCAGAATAATAAAATAAACAGGTTTATGCCAACAGTAAAATACAAAGCCCTGAGTTGTGACTATCAGAAATCATAACAGACTTTTTAGTCTCACAGTTAGTCAACACTTAATAACCCACATTAACCAAAACTGAATTATAAAATAGGAATAAATAAAACCTAGTATTCATAACCGAACAAATTAAGCGCAGTTTTTCGATTGAGTCGGATTCGATATTCCAGCTCATAAATTGTATGTTGACGCAAAGATTTCGTCGTAGTTCTACATATATTCTGAGATGTCGGAGCCGCCGCACCTCCTTCATTTTAGCAGAGCAGGAATATTAAAGATTAGTTGTCATATATGCATCTTAGAAGTTGTGCATATTTGCTTACAAGTCAGTATAACTCATTCATATTCTTACACTATCAAAAGAGAAACCAAAGTTCTTCAGCAATCACATGCCAAATTGTAATTGATAGGTGTAAATGATTTCTGTGTCGTTACTACATTACTACTGTTTATTTACTACGTGTAATTATTAAAAAGGAAATTGTATAATAACTTATGAAAGCTGTAAAATGTAACATATTATTTAGATTGTAATTTTTTTTCTACAACCCGTTAAAATGATTGTCCTATTAATTCATTGTCTTGTTAATATCATAACGCATTGCATTGCATGCTACGCATCTGCAAGAAAAATCCGCATATTAAATATTACTAGTGATGGGAAAACATAATGGTGATAAGTCTCTCGTATGTGAGGGGCCGCCTGGGTGGGTAGCACAAAGCACTACATGTGACAGTGCGATAAATGTAACAACAGATTATCTATAATTGAATATAGTTCAACATAGTATTGTAAATGAGCTTGACAGGAGAAACCGCATTGAGACCGACGCAATGCAAGCCATTGTGTGACCAGATGTTGCGACGGTTATCGAACATCACTTACTGTAATTGGATGAGGCGAACTGAGGGTAGGCGTAGTACGAACACTACAAAACAGTGGATACAAACACAATTACAGTAGAAAATAGTTAGCTCGATTGCTTTGTAATACTAATGGATATTCGAGACTCTTCTTTGATATATCCAACAATTTGGGTTATTAGGAAACAAGCTTTTTCTTGACTTTAACTGTGGCAATAAAACAATGGACTAATTACCTGTGTGGTTCGGGCGTACTAAGTAGGTAAATAACACAGGCGTGTCATACCCGCACATACTTAAAAACACAACACGTGTGTGTACCGCAGTCAACGTGCTATAAGCATCTATGTAAGTATGTTTATGTGATTCTAGACAAAGAAATACTGAAATCGTTTTCACTATGTCGTTTTCACAATAATCGTCATTTATGGTTGAAGAATGAATAAGACTCGCTTTTGTCTCAGAATCGCAAATTCAAAACCCTTGAACCCTAATTAAAACAATATTCGAATGCATGCAGCATATTATATTTTAATAAAACCGACGTAGTTAAACTCAATTCGGCATTTTCTCACAATGAGATCATAACCCTTTATCGGATTAAGTGTCAGTAAGCACTCTTGCCGCGATTACTTTGTGCACAACAGCATTCGTTGCTTCAGGTGCGGGATTTCATTTTAATAACCAACGCAACGACTTGTTGAGTTAAGCATTTAAAGAAAACGCAAAAAGGTGGATGAAATAAATTATTGAATTTTGAGTTACAAGTCAGATAATATTTGCTTTTCAAATGTTAATTTTGTGCTTTTACTTTATGCATGAAAATAATGTGACAAATCTACCATTTATTATATTTTCGCTTTAGAGCACAAACGGCTAGAATACCTAGCTTTGCTGATAAAAATGAACACAGTAATTCTTAATAATACACTAGTACAAAATAAGCATCATATTTTATTTCCATGATATAGTGTTTTTACGCCTCTTATTGTAAATAGAACAATTTATTTATAGGTACAACTAATTTAAAAATTAAAACATTTTTTAATAACGCAATGTAAAGCACGCAAGAAAGGAGCTGACGCTAGCAGTTGGCAACGTGGACGCGGCGATGAACACTTCTGGTTTATTCATTTTACAGTGTGGTTTATTATATAGCAAATCACTAAAATGCAATATTAACAAATTAACATTGCTTTCTGTTTGGGTTAAAGTAGTGTACCTACTGTTACTGTTTCGGCTTCACGAGCTACCTTCTTACTCCTCATATTAGCTTTCCAGTTCATTTTCAAGAACGAAAATAGATTTCCAAAACAAACTAATCTTACTGCGAAACAATTGAGAAATAACAATTAAAACGTATACCTACATGTAATCTGTGGATTCTGACACTCAGCTAAAGACACAAAAGTTCCGCGAAAGCGCGCGTTTAGTTCTCCATGTTTGCCACGAAGAACAATTATGATACGCTTCAATAAAACAAAATCAACAAAGTCGGGTCTCGAAGTCTGCGTCTAATACCCAGAAAGACAGTCACTCATCAAACAAAAGACTGAAAAATAGCAAAAAAGCCACTTCCTCGTTTCGCAGTTTGTACGAAAATAAAAACACACACAGTTGGACTTCGGACGGCGACAGTTTCCAGTTTAGTGCCCGACAGACCGTTGTTTTATAAACTTTCAGCATGTTTTTATTCTCCACAGTTTTAGTTCAATCTGCGTCCGCATAATAGAATTGCAACCGGTCTGTTCGCTACCTTTAATTTTGGATAGCGAAGTAATTTTTTTCCGCTCCTTTGCTTTAAACCTTGAAATGTTGTTGTGTATTGAGCAAACTTTTTAAAGTTTTTTTTATGCTGGTAAGATTTTAACAATTAGGAATGCTCTTCTTACATACAACTGTCACAGATTTGCAACTTCTGTATAAACAAAGTAAAATTTTAGTTTTTCATTTTTATATTGAGCATCCATTTAGTTATAAGGTCTTAACCCCACTGTTATTTGTATTGTAAATAAAATGCTTAAAGAACTATTCGAAAATACTATTGACCGTATCAAACGACTTGATTTTTGTGTACATTCATTTTGAGCGTATAAAAATATATTTTCCCATCCACCCGAAACGCGCGCTTTCAAAAACCTCATTACACTGCCACCGAGCATAATATATTTCTTGAAATACGCAAATACAAGTTTGCCTGTAGAAAATTGTGCACGTTTAAATGGGAAAGGGAACGCGAATCGTTCACAAGAGGCAAAAGATTTTCCTTCGCGGCGGAAAAACCGAAGGCATGCAGTATCGCGTGCCTGAGTCTCCACGCTTACTGTTCCAACGACATTTTATTCATGTTTAATACGAAAGTTCAGTCTTGCTGGTGACGCCCACAATTGCTTTCACGTTTAGCGGCACGTTCATGATTTTCAGATAGCTTTTATTTAAATCGGCATTTATTTATTATTTATTATCCTTGTACCTCCTTTATTTATATCTATATTTATACCTATTTATTATCATTGTACTTAACTGAGTTTAGGTTTATATTATTCTAAAATGCAATAATATAATCGTAATATTTTAGTAATATACGCGATTAAAATTAATATTCAGAAAAGAAGGAAAACAATCTCTACTATTAATTTATGGGTTAAAATTTAATCCGATGGTTCAAAAATGGAATCACATCGAAATATTATCGAGAATGCTAACTGATGCATCACTAACTTTATCGTAGTGCAAAGCGACTGATTTTGATCGTGTCAAGTATAAAAAGCTAATTTCTCCAACGATCACATTGCAGAAGTGCATTTTCTCCCTCAATTTCAGAAATTTAACACGCTTCAACGTTTATTAGATACTTAAAGTGGAAAATAGCTTAAGGAATGGTCGATTTGTAGCGTTCTGAAATGAAACTACTGTTACTACTATTACGTAAAGTTAGCACAGGTAAATGTTTTGAACAAACAACGAAAACATTCTAGCAGGCTCTTTAGCTAATTCACTAGAATACAACCTTGTTTTATATCATAATTATCAAATAATTTTACATAAATATAGACCTGAAATATATGTACGTTATATTTAACAAAGTTGGCATGTTAATTATATTTTTGTTCAATAGCAGATCGCTACATAGTTTATTAATAAATATTTGTATCATAAATTCGCATTACTTATAGCAACAAGCTACTATGGACAATATTGTTACTGTAATATCAAAGTTTTAAAAGGCAAATGTCAAGTCACACGGCGGGGTGAAAAACCTGAACATATCAATTGTGTCAATCAATATCGCTATTGCCATTGCTATTGCTAACGTACATATCCAATGCTATTTCTATGTATATTTTCTGTAGTTATTTAATCAATTAATCATTGGTAATAGATAATTTTAGTGTAATATTTAGTTGTTACATTAGTGCCCGATTTGGGTGTATTTATTTAGCTAAGAAGCAACACCCGTTAGACGAAAGTATTTTCAGCAAAGCGGTTATTTTGGCATCGATCATTGAGTATCGATGGTTTATTATATGAGTACACTTAACACACGTAAATTCTTTCTAATTAGTAACTGAGATAAGGACTATGCGTAATTTTCAAGTGAATGTAAAACTTCTAGCGGAAATTTAGTGAACTACTGATAGCACGCCTAATTCCTATAAAATTCTTTAAGGAAATATTAAACCAGCTTTTGTAAGAATAATATAATATACATATATCTATCTTGCATAATATATCTATCTAGAAATGGATCCAACTTACGAGTTAACACATATGTGCATATTAGACTACCAATCCTGAAAACTTTAGCCTAATAAAACGACGTAAGTCCCGGCGTTGGGATATCGATTCATACGTAGAATTAGGGTGGATTCTTAGCGTCAACATTCATTTAATGAACTAGAATATTGAATCCGACTCAATCAGAGTCGTTTAATTCGCTCGGCTAATACTTAACCTAAATTATTCGGTATCGTAGCAAACGCTTGAAAATTCATCGAAAGTTTTAACAGCAAAAGTCAATGTACGGCGGGCAGCGTAATTTCGCTGATTCTGAGGTTCTGGGACACACAAGTTGAAGACCCATCGAGGAGTGAAGAGCTCAAACGTTTTGAGCAGCGAGCAACAAGTATCGAGTATGCTGCATTTATTAAATGTTATTTCAACATATAAAATAAATGATATTTTTCACGGTTGTGGTACGGGTTGAAAAAAACTGAATTCACATCTTCTTCTCTGTATTTGTATATTTATAAACACTTGAACCAGTACGTCAGGTACCAGAAAATGTAAAAGAAACACAAACATATTTTCTAACTAAGTACTTATATGCAGTAAAGACCATAAAATAACATCAACCTACAAATCAAAGTCACAAGTACTTTAAAAAACAATCAATCGATGGTTGTCATACATATTTTAAATATACACTATTTATTTCAAGTTTTATATGAGGTGCAAATTGAAGAAGTGTTAGTTTACTTCAATCAGGGAAATATACTTGCATATTCTCATTACATGTGTATATATAATAACAAACGAATATACATGTAATAAAGCAACAAAATTAGTTTATTCTTTTACATATCATAGAATTCATTGCGCCTTGTTTTTTTTTTTGGGTAATCTTGATATGATCTCATTGTATTACCTTATTTTTATCTCAAATAAAAGTCCTTTTGAATGGAATGGTCCACAATACATCTTACAAGCTTATATTAATTCAAGACTGTGTCCCGTTCTTTGTACACAGTGTGTTCTTTTTAAACAGATTTCAATGCTGCTATTATATCCACCTAAAAAATCTTTGTAGTAAAAACTTGGTTTTAAAACATTCTTTATTAACGATTCTTATATCGAATGGAGTAATTAGTTTACATAATATAAGTAATTAAATTATATTAAACGTACTTAGCTTAAAAATAATAACTAATAGAAGAAAACGTAATAAATAAATAATATTGCAAATGGAATTTCTGAACAACTCAGGTGTCGTAGCTCGAGTAATTAGCGAGGTGGAGTGGTAGGTACTCACGCTCATAAACTCGATGAGATGCCGCGTTTCTACACAAGATTAAAAGTGAAGAAAATCGTAAAATACCTACAGTTGGCGTGGCCCCACTAATTAGTAGTTCAAGTGCTGGAAAGCCAGACACGTAGTTCAGAGATCCGACGGCCATGGCTCTGATCAGTGGCGGCGTAAAGGGGGGTCCGCCCCGGGTACCAAGCACCAAGGGGTGACAACGACAACTCGACAAGCGACAACAAACGAAGAGCGTGGACCACGATCGTGGGCGAAACGATCCTGCTTGCCGCTGCCTACAAAGCAGGAGGACCTTTTTTTTTTTTTTAGTCCTTCACGAAAACTCCGGAGTAAGCATGTATAGTTTAGGTAGGGGTGCTCAATACGAAACAGCCTAGGGTACCAACGTACCTTACGCCACCACTGGCTCTGATTTAAAAAAGACAAATTGTAAAGAGCTTTTAATTTTGTACGCAATTAATGTTCAGGCTGTTGTTCCCAGCACATCCTTCCTACAATCATGCCGATTTAAATTAGAGAAGAAGGATTTTTTTATCAAGAAATAATAATTTCGTCGTATCAGAGAGGAAATTCATCATTGGCCTGTTGGTAATCTATTTATGCTATTGCACTTTTAATTACAAGATTTAGATTTTAGTGCAATCACTTTCCCGGTATAAAACAAGCTAAGTACATAACGGGTATATCAAGACCGCGACCGAAAACGAAGCCAGGTGGTAGTATTAGTGACTTCAGACACAATGCAAGTAAAAAATTCGCAAAAAAAAATCGACATCTTTTTTTTGTAATTTTTTACTTATCGTCGTATTTGGGTGATAAATACATATACATAGTTTTCCTTAAAAATAATGATGCAGACCTTTTTATTTTTCAACACTCAATGGTACGTAAGGGTTTAAATTATTATTTTCACAAAAACTAGGATTTTACCACCCAAACAAGATGATTTTTAAAAAGTTCAAAAAAAATATCTGTCGCTGTTTTGGTGAAATTTTTATTTGCGTCGTGTCTGTAATCACTATAACTACCACCTGGCTTCGTTTTCGGTCGCGGTCTTGAGATACCCTGTATATTAAAATAAACTAAAATGCTCTTGCTAAAATGATCTTCTCTTTTAATATGCATTTTAAAAACCGGAGCCGCGAGGGCAAGCTAGTAAATAAAATGTTCATTATTAAGATTTGCGTCAGCAAGCGCTCAGCAATCTTTTCAACAAACTTCCAGTAGAGGCACCGAGGTAATGACACAACATTTTCATTACCAAAACACACACACACACACACTCGCCCGCTTACTAAAAGAACTTACTTTAGTTGAAAATTGTCGAACACTGATCTTATTTATAAAATAATCTGCTAACGTAATGAACGGCATGATGAAATAAGATTAAAAACAGTATCCGTAAAATTACACCGACAGAATAATTTATGACAGTGTTATATACTTAAATATTATTCTCATTTTGCTGACGCCTACTATTATAAAAATCATTAAATCAAAGCATATTTAAATATTACTTATTATATATCGTATGAAATGATTTAAAGATATATACGATTTTATGGTATTTTATGCCTAGTTCCACTAAATATATTCATGTTTTGAGAATATGTAGGTATTACGAGTATATTCCTTGTTCTTATTTTAAATTAATTTTCTGTAAATAAAAACATTGCACAAATTGCTATAATACAGCTTAATTATGCCTTCAAATAAGAGTAATATATAGACCAATTTTAAATGTGTATACTCCCCAGTGAATAGTTTTACCTAATGGGGCGTTGTCAAGACTTGCCTTTGCAGGAAGTCGAAAAACAAGTGTTTTAGCGAGAACTCTATTATATTTAAATGTTTAATGAACACTCTGAGCTGTTTGAACAAGGGTCGGAATGCGGTATATTATTTAAACTCATTCAGTTGAGCACTTATATATTAATTAATGTGCCATTCAGTAATCTATTTTCATATTATTATCTTCATCTCCTATCTTTAGGCAGTCTCTTTAGGGAATGAAATTTCACCAATCCATTTCTAATTTCTACGTAAATAAGGAGCTTTTGTGCAAAATTAAATGAATTTATTCATCAATTTACAGGCTGCACATAACCAGACAATGAATTTAAAAAGTTGATTTCAAATCAGTGTTATCAGATTGACAGCCTTTGCGCAAATCGCATTCAGCCTAAAATTTCAATTCGAAATGAACAGAATAAAACTGTAATCTCAGATGGCACAATGCGGCCGACCGAGCATCGGCGGCCAGCTGTGCGTATTTGTACTATTTATTAGCAATTATTTTAACAAAGACTGATTATTATTAATATATATTTTTATCTGTCGAATATATAAATCTTGAACGCCTACAATCTCTGATATAATAACACAACATCAATTCCATATGCCACGTGGTGTTCGGCCATTAATTGAACAGCTGTTGTATTCATAATTCCGTCTGAATTTTTCTGCCTCATGCTTCACACGTCTAAATATAATGCATAATATTTTTTTTCGTGTCTCGTGTTGATAGTTCACAGAGATTCTTTATAGTACGTGTGTGAGGCTTGTTACATATACTCCATGTTGTTTATTATATTGCGGAATGTACTTATGTAATTTACTTTGATTATTTTGGCTAGGAGTGCAGTTTTACAGTTTAGACACAAATGAAAACCTGAGCCCAGTTTTATCTTTTGTGTAGAAATGTATGTGTCCTCCTGTCATATCAACGTCTCATCTTCTACCAGACATCTAACGGAATTGAGACTAATTGTTTTGAAAATCAATTGAAACTTATCGTTTGAAAGAGTAAATAAATATTAAACATACGACCAAAAGAGTGTATCGTTGTTTATACTAACGTGTTAAAGTGAATACAACGTACGTGATAGTAAATGCAAATCAATTCGAATGATATTCAGCGACTGAGAAGTATCTATCGCCCCTGCTCACATTTAAACCGATATAGTCAAAATGGACAAACGCAGGTTGAAACCGTAACTCATAGCACGGATCACTAGCCTCCGTGGCGCAGTTGGTTAGACGCCGGCTGCGAATTTGAGGCGTCGGTTTCAACCCACCCACCGAGACAAATATTTGTGTGATCCACAAGTATTTGTTTCAGGTGTGAGTGTATGTGAGGCCGAAAAGTCTCTCGTAGTTTCTGATACCCACGACACTCATAGTGTAGGGTCAGATCTATGTGTTAGGTGTATTTTTTTATATTGTTTACTATGCATTCAACGATTGGGTACAATAGTTACAATAAATTTGGCAGATCTACGTAAATCTCTCGGTCTGATAAATTATTTCCTTTGTATTATTATTTGTATCAATAGCGAAGCTCTTATGCTCTCCACTGACGATGCGACGAACTAATTTTCCTTAGAATCTCAATTGGACACACAAATGTTCGTGGTTAGATTATTCGAACATTGTATTGTTCGCATTGATGTTTCTACTTTAGAAATCTATCATAATTTTGCTTCAGCATTATTGGTTTTCATTTCTGATCTAAATTAAACTGTCTATTGATGTATTTTAGGAGGGATTGCTAAAAGCTATTTCGCATAACATAATAAAATTGTGATTTAGATTATTGTGAAGAATATAATTTTAATACTATAATCCTTCAAGCAGGCCTAGTAATGTTTTGTTTAGATTCAAAATTATTATGTATTTCAGTAGTACTATTCCAGGTATTCTAATTTCAAGTCTGGTTTTTCTTAAGTACAATTATAATTATCATAAAAAAAGTTGTGTTCTCCAAATAATCTTTTTCCGATAGTTTATGAACATCAAACTATAAACTATTTTTAGCACTTATTTACTTGCAAAATATCAATAACCACGCGGGTTTAATTAACCTCACGGGAACTGATTTGAATTCCTGCAAACATTTGATTTCCCGGGATCAGGTATGCATTCAGTAATTATAATTGAGTTATATAACACTATAGTCCCTATACCTTCAATATACAGAGTGAATTTTTCAAGTGGGCGTAGATGGCCAAATCCGAAATTATGAGGAATAGCGAAAAATACTGCATACTTAGATTTTTGATAAATCAATATTCCTAGCGAGGAATCGAACTCAATGATTTTGAAACAAATAACACATGCTATATTTTTCTACCATTCGGTAATGTTGCTAATAAGGATCAAGTTCTGGAAAGTAATGACATACGGCAAACTAACGGAAATAAATCATTTTAAGCAAAATACAATTTTTTTCTTCCGTTGCCTTAGTATCTAGTCTCCTGCGTTGGGAGTGGAATAATCAAGAAATAACGCATAAATTGGTCGGAACGATTATTTCTAACACTTTATTACAGATGCCTTGCTTAGATTACTATTAAAAAGCGACATCGTTGTTTATGATTACTAATATTTTTTTGGATGACTTTAATGGTAAAGAAAGCACGTAAAGACTCATCCTGTATATTGCTCGTCTACGTAACCGGGTGCCCTAGGTTACTTCCGTGAACAACAAAAGAACTACGATTTACGTCATAGGCAACCAAAATAGGGTAGGAAAAAACAATTAAGAATGATAATGTATTCAATGGTCTACGTGGATGCGCTTGCGTTGCACCTTGACATTCGTATAATGGCAGCATAATTGACGGTGGGCTTCAGCAGCAGTTTGAGTTGAAGGCCAGCTTGAGTGACAGCAACCTTTTAAAAGGCATTCTACTAGCTCATTGACATGCACAGGCTTTGAAATTCAATTGAATTCAGACTGCATATAAAATAGGACTTCTTAAGGGTGGTTCACACACAGTCCCCAAACATTGTTAAATCTAGAAGTACATCTTTACTGAATCAGCTTTTCTTTTCTCCAGCGTTTCTTTGAGATTACTTCAGGAATCTTCAAGCAAAGAAACTACGCTGTTCTTATAGGCAACGCACTGATGATATATTATGTAGTAGCCGTTCATACAATTACCATCAGCTGCTTGCTCGTTTGGCACTTATTCCACAAAAAAATATTGTACAAATGGAGTCTTGTTGTTTTTAAAGCAGTTTGGGCGCGGACAGTCTACAGTCAACTTTGATCACCGCCCTCGGTAATAACACCTGCAAACTCGTCGCGCCGCCAACTCGTGCAACTGCAGAGTAATAACTTGCTAATAGTCTTGCCTTCAAGTTTATTATTTATAGAAACTTTAAGTGAATTTGTTTTCTCAAGTTATCAATTTTTATTTTATCTGTAGGTTTCAATTTTATTTCAGGGTATAGTTTTAATGAATTCTTGGATTTTTATTTAATTTTCTTTTTTATATCCTTGTAGAAGCAACAGAAGTCTCTTGTACGTACTTAACATAGTATAATAGGCTTTTGTAACTAAAAGGGAAAGTATATAATTAGTGGCTATTCCATTTCTAAGAACAAACTTTAGGCATATGCAGAAGCCTTTTGTATTGATTGAAACTTCTGTCGTCCATATTAGCTGCTGTCTAATAGCATTTGTCCAAACCTCGTCTATGTAGGCATAAAAATCCTACTTATGTTTAAATACCTATATGTGCTAATAGGCCTCACGTGCATGAATAAATGCTTAAAATCATATGAATTACTACACACTTAAGCTTAAGTTTGTATCATAAATGAAATTCAATTTAAAGTACAATAGATAGGATATTTTGCAATACGTTTTCAATGAAATTAGCTGGTGGCAAACATTCGATTTTAGCCAATCACCTCGCTTGCAACCCTGGCATCCAACATTTAATTAATCAGGCAAATATTGGTCGTGTTGGAATCGATGTGATCCCCTAAAACCGCGTTAATCTATTTCCGAACATCGATAACGAACAATGGCGAAAGTCTAGCACGAAATATTAAAGTATAGTGGCTTGTTGCTGCGATAGATACGGCTCGGTCTCAGTCTGTCTAGATCCTGCTACTTTGTCTAGGGCACAACGCCAAGACATAGCTTTAGCCTAGGCTAAGCCTCCTTTATCAAAGATACAGTTGGAAACATTCTATTTGCGGTACATCGGAATTCACTTCAAGTCTTAACATTCAACTCGAAGGAAATTCATGTTAAGGTTACATTGTTGGTGGGTTTGCAATGTCGACTTTTAGATCCTGACGGTTAGACAGCTTATAACAATTGTTACTGGCGAGTACAATAAAAAAGGAATGATTAGTGCCCTCCCAAAAAGTTATGGAATTGTACACGTGTGTCGCGTAGCTACTGAGCGGGTGAGTATCAATAAAAGGCAGATGACCAAATAATATGCTTGCGTTTAATACTATATTATATACAAATTGATACAGTATACATTTATCATTGATTACTATGTTTTACTATATTATAAGGTTATAGGTGTTATAGGCATACTTTTTATATTTTTATTATTTCTTTGCAGTCTTCTTAAAAACAAAACCTTTAATTATGTAACAAAATTTACAAAAGTAAATAAACTTACCAAGCCTTCACAAAACAAAGCAGAGCGGTAAAAACAAGTATTATACAAATTAATCATATTAACAGCTCTATAAGTCCAAAATTCATTACAAAACTGTAACAAATGCGTTAAATATTAACAGCCGTGTTTCCTAGTACACGGCATTTTGTGCGATCACTTATTTTAACCGTCTAATATTAAAGTACTTGTTTTACGAAATTCATCATTATTGTGTAAGGCATAAGGTCGAGTTTAGCGTCAATCGTATATAAATGATTACAATAGTATTGTAGAGAAGTTCTACTTCCTTCGACCTCACATTTTCGGTTAGCGGGCAGATTCAGGCGGTCACGCCTGTAATGTTTCCGTATTGTGCAATGCGCCACGGTATGCATTACAGAGATACCTTTGTTACTCGATATATACTCACTTTTGTAAATTGTTGCTATTCATGTAGCTATTAGGGTTCGAGTAGGCGGTAAGCAGGAGTGGTAAACTACGGTTTAAAGTGTTTCAAAAGTGGAGGCCCGTTCCAGTGCAAGACTTTTTATTCTCACAAATACTGACCTCTGAACACGATAAGAGTAGAGAGATGTGGTTTTGAGTAGACTGACATACAGCCCACTTAGGTAAATAATTATCTCACGCTAGGCGTTGCTACAAATTACATAATTAGTAACGGCTCAATCCTTACTCCAGTTAGATTACATTCACTTAATCGTGGTATATAAAAGCCTAGATTTTAAATCTGTCAACAAATAAATAATAATAATCCCAGATTTGATTTATAAAATGACTTCATTTTGCAATTAATTTAACACAATAAAATCTGATTCACACAATTGTACAGTCCAATATGTGATCGCATTAAGCACGTGGGTTCTCGATTCCGTCGATCCCCTTTGCAGTAAAATCAGGTAGCACTTTACCCGCTGGTAAGGCTCGACCGCTGTATCGCTCATAAACCCTTGTTTACAATGGGGACGATTAAGCCTCGGCGGTCGGGACGATTTCCGTGACAAAATCGTTCGTGCCACTGTTTCAGAACACTTAGCCTACTGTGCAATCAACGTCATGTAATGAGCCAAAGTGCTCGTATTAGCTATATTGCAAATTTATGACGCCGTTTGACGCGTTGTTTATTTTTTTATTGTGGTACACCAGTATGTGATAAAATTTAACTTTATTTTTATTTTTAAAGTATATTGTATAACAGCAGTTTGCAGATCGAAGAATGTAATATATAAAGTAATATATTGAGTATCCATCGTTATAAGAAGACTATCAATTCAGATATACACTGGAACCCGAAAACGACACACTTACGTGGGTCATTGTAAGTTTATGAGGATTCTTAACACTAGGGTAGGGTCACTATCCGGACGGATACGTACAAATGTTCTACCAACACTTTTATGTTGTTATGTATTAATTACATTAGCCCTGTTATATTTGACGAGGTCGTCCCGCCAGCACTTTCAGGGTCTGCCTATTCGCCTATGCCCGTCTTCCGGCACCCAACGGCTGATGATTTTAGATAGATTTTTTTACTTTTAAGTTAATAACTTTTTGTAAACCTGTGAAAAAAATACACAGAAAAATAACACAATAGAAAAAACCTACAGAAGTCAAAACCTTTAATAATGTCTAGTTGTAACAATGACAAATGTTGCGGACGAGCGAGTACAGTCAACACGGCGCGTGCATCTTGTTCGCAATCGGTAATAATGCAAATAATCAGGTCGCATACACATTGTGTATACAAGCGATGAGGTGGCTAAATACTTGTCTATCGCTTTAGCATGAAATATTAGAATACGAGCTTCCAATAGTATACAGGGTGGAAGAGATAATTATAATATTACAACCATACACCGGTTTTCTTAGCAGTTCGTAGTGAAGTGCAGGTTATATGTATGCGCTCATTTTACAATTCTAACCTCCGTACTCAGAGACATTTATTGTGAATTAAATCATTACTTAGACTAGGTGTTCCAAAGAGAATCTATACGAAGGAACAATTTAATTGACATCAAACGCCTCTGAGTGCGGCCGTTAGTATTTTAATTGACTCGTAGCGATAATGCTGTGCTTTTATAATTTATTATTTTTAACTACCAGTGTCGGTAACAATCCCTTCAAATTATCCGAAGGAATAATCATTATCAATTTATAACATAAATAAATAATATCACCACAATAAATTACTTGACATCAAATTTTCAGAAGCCACCCTATAATGAACAGAAGAAGTAGAAGAACATAAATAAACGTGTAAAAATACAAAAAAATATGCTCCATAATTTTCCTTAAAACAGGTTTCAAATAATTTGCCACACTGAAAAATATCATGAATTAAGTCCCACGGGTTGAATGAGTCTGTGGAGTTGAATGAATGTGTTGAACATCAATTAAAGGCATTCAGAAGACGTAAATGGCAATTGTCCGGATATTGACGACGGAAACGCATCTCCCACCGTGCAAGTGGAAACACGAGTTTATTTTTAATAGAGAAGCTCCGCGTATACCATTCTTTTATAGACAATAGGCTATTCATTTAGAATATATCCATTAACTTTTATAATAATATGAATAAAAATAGTTTTTCTATTTATACCAACTAGTAAATAATCTGGATTTGCCACGTGCTTCTCTGAAGTGAATACATAGCTTAAAGTAAGAAATCTTTGCTAATAATACTTATTGTTTTTATAATATCATAGCTTCATTAATTTTAATTCTTTATTGCCCTCTGAAAATACACCTCTGTTTTTATAATAAGACAGTGGCAGTTCCTTTTTCCCACTTGGGGGAGATTCGTCTTCAACACTTTAGTTTCTGTGGGTGAAGATGTTATTACGCATTTAGTTCGAGTGAACAAAATAAGGAAACTATTTTCACCCACATAGCAAGTGGCAACTCTCCGAAATCAGTGTCACTGAGCACGCAGTACTTATAAGAAGCCTCAAGGCTCAAGGTACTTTCCCGATTTCACACTTCGCCGAAAAGTGCCTCCTTGCGACGAATAAAAATACTAAAACTACTTTGGGTTTTTGTACATTTCTTTCCAATGTCACTGAACAGTTTTAAGCTAGGTTTTGTGAAATGATTTAAATTTCGTTTTATGAAATAAATTGAATCGCAATTTTTTGCATAAACTAAATTCAAAGGTAAACATTTCCAATTAGTATACGGTTTAAAAAAATCCAAATTCTCCTCAGGCAGATCCGCTGTTAGTAGAGTTCTATTTTGAATAACGCCGACTCAACTGACGTCGTGTTTGTCGTAAAGCAAACATTTCCATAGGAACGTGGAAAAATTAGTTATTCAGTATTTGACACAGTGAGCTAACGAGCTAAGTTGGCCAATGAAACAACCGCGTGCGCTACGCAAAGTTCTGTTTACCATCGCGTCAAAAAACTAACTTGAATATCACAGCCCGTAGAAAATCGCTGAATATAAATAAAAATAGATACAACCAACAGTTACAGATAGTCCAGATCTTCGTTTTCCTATGCCGGATATTTCATGCAGCAATACATAGAAACTACATAATCCAATTATTGTAATTAAAGTTGTTATTAAAAATATTTATATGTTCATTTGCCGAAAAATTAACGGAAGTGAATAATATTATTCCATTCAAGTAATTTTGACTGGAAAGGGAATTTGACTGTTCACCTTCCGTCCACAAGAAAGCACATTCAGTCGAGTGTCGTTGTCAAGTGTCAGCGATCCCTAAGAGGTATAAAAACCTCAGGAGAAACCTCACAGATTGTATAAAAATGATGTCTTTAATCTTTTACATTTTGGATATGTAGGCATTATTTTCTGTCATAGTAGCAGGAACCTAGTAATGCAATGTTAAGCGCAAGCCTTTCCAAATCTCGTATCATAAGCCTAGTGATACGGAAATCTCGAAGTGGGATTTTTTTATATGTATTACACATTTTCTTTTTTTTTAATTAAATCTAGCGCTCTTTTTCTTTTTATCTTTTCCCTAAAACGCAACAGTTATGTTGCATATTTCAACCGTTTTTATTAGTTTTCGTGGATATGTTACGCGTTTTTCAAATGCATATTTCGAGCTATATAAGTTGCATATAACCCGGTCTCTAGTAATAATTTATCCACTGAATGTATATTTCGACACTCACTTCTAGCTTAATTAATTCTAGCTTAGTTAATTTACTGCCTAAAATTATTAACACATACATATTACCGTATTATCCACAATACTTGTTCAATTACGCGAAATACCCAACAGCCCGTCACACATCGCCGAGGCAGGCCGTAAAGTAAAACTGAAATGATACAAAACTTTCACTCGAAACTTCGCAATGTTAACTAATTTAAACTTTATGCATTTTAGGTTTGCGAAATCGTGTGCCCGCTTCTCCATCTCGCATATTTTGAGAAAATAACAGCAAGCTAAACCAAAAACTAACGCCTCAATTTGAGAACTTCAAAGTAGTAAACTGTATCAGCAGTCTTCACAGGCGCTTACTCCATAAAGTTTATTTAGTGCCTCTTTATTGGACGTATCTTGAAGCGGTTTGTGTTAAACGAAGCTTCTGTCATAGTTCCCTGAACCTAGAAAAGGATTTAATGTACAGTGGTGAAAGTATAGACTTGAAGCCGAGTGTAAACTTTAAATAATTTTTTTGCAATAGAATTCATCCATACTCCTATATCCGTATCTCTCAGCACATAATTTGTTTTTTTTTTTCATAAGATTAGCGATCAATTAATTAATGATTTGTCATATGGAGCGGAAATCAAGATAGATTTGCCCATACTCAAACAAGTTAGTTCGCGGGCCGATGAGCGCAGTAGCAGGGCAGCATAGCCCAAGAGGTAACTGGTTATTAATAGCATTGTAACAGGTGATACAAAGCCTGTCCTCTGGTGTATTTATTTGGTAGTACTGTCACGGCTCTTTAGGAAAAGAGCACCAACGGTTCCTATTACAGCCGTAGTCATAGCATGCAAGTCCATTTTCACTAGTCCCGGAGTGCATTTATATTGAATAAAACCTTTGAAAGGACCACTATCGCAAATACTCCAATGTACTCATGAAATCACTCGGCATTTTCGCATTTCAAGGAGCGGTTTACAGCAGTAGCAGTTGTTTTGCAGTTCCATTGCCGCAAATCTTAAATAATCGCTTTATGTTATTTAGATTTTCATAAAAGACTGCGCATTGTAATAAAATGCATCCTGTGTGATCTTTTTTCCTGTCGCCGCATATTCTCGCGTCTCAATTTATCCTTTACTGTGGAAATAATACAATTATGCAAATGCCGTTGAATTCTACGAAGCAGTGTTTCAGGCGAGCGGTAACAGACTATTTAAAAGTGAATTCTGAGTCTTAATTTCAATCGGAAAGATCTTAACTGCCCGTAGTGCTGCATCCGCAATTTACTTTTAATTTAAAATATTTTGAGAAACAAACAGTAGTATGTATACTAGGTACCACATTCAATATTTTAAGAACACGTAATTAATTTACAATTAGCTTTGAGCGAGTGTTGTTTTTCTACGTCAATCATTTATATATTCAATCTTAAATTTTTAGTAGTGAAAAAGAAACTAGCGTACGAATGCACTTCTGACAGTTATCCAAGAAACCACACTTTGTGAGATTGAATTTCATATAATCATTGTTTGACAGTTCGTAGCGCTACGGTAGAGAAGTTACCTTTCAATTGAAAAGATTGATCTCCACAGGAGAGCAAATATCGTGTGAGTCCGTCATAGTTTCCAATACTCCTGATACAAAACAAGTGTCTCACTGCGGACTCAAATTGTGTCTTATATATGTTATTAATATATTTTATTTGTTAGAATTTTTAAGACACTACAAATTCTAAACATTCAGGCTACAAGATAGAAAAATAACTTGAACAACTCTTTATCTCTCTTACTTACTCACTTACTTATGTACTAATTTAGTATTGAAATAATTAGTTAATTAATTACTTAATCTACATAATAATACCTACTGATTAATTAAATAATCACATAAAAGACGCGAAAACAGGAATGGAGTTGTAACAGGTGCACAGTATAACCCGATTAATTGAACCTGTTTAGAGCGAAATTGACTTACGTGCCACACGTTGCCGGTTAACTGCGACAAATTATCTAACACAGTTAGTTTACGGCTCGCATTAACCTCACTCAGAGATGTCATATCGCTAAACAATAGAGTATGCTTCTCTTATAAAGGGTTATTATAACGCACTAAATACAATTGACTGCCTCGGTGGCGTAGTTGTATTGTCTCGGGTTCGAGTCCCGGGTCGGGCGGGGTGATATTGGATTTTTCTATTATCAGCCCGGAGTCAGGAATTTGTGCCCGATATGGCGATAGGCTCGCCCCCTATCACATCATGGGACGGAACATACAAGGCGAAATGTGGGTGTCCTGGTGGCACCTCTGCCTACCCCTTCGGGGATAAAGGTGTGAGTTTATGTATGTATGTAAATACAATTTATCCGTGTAATTACGGTTTGTGTTATAAATTGTATTTCCAATATATTTTGTTTCATGGTTTGCCAAGAAGTTAAGAAAAACAATAATTTTGGATACCTCTAGTTATATTCTAATATAAAATTTTGTTTGTGTACAATAAAGATTTAATAAATTAAATTAATAAGCTTTAAGGAATTACAATTCAACCAAAGTTTATATGTCAGTACGGTTGTTGAGTATTGTACTATTAATAAATGTGTACGTTTACTAGAGATGAAGTCATAAGAATACCCAAACTAAACTATTCGGTATATTTTATCGTTGAACACGTTGTGGCTTAGTATGATAAGCTTTAGAAAAAAAATCATATAGTTAAAGATTTATTGTGTCGAAAATACGTTAACAAGCAGATTTCAATTGTTCCAAAGAAAATACATAATTCTAGGGACGTAAAATGCACGGAATTGAATGATTTTGGATAAGTTTATTGCATACACTGCTCATATACACAATTTTGGATTTAAGCGTGAAAGCTGCTAAGGTTACTATCAAACTTTATATTTTATCTGCTATTTATTTAACGATATTTGCGAAACCATCTGTATGTGTGTCTGTATTGGCCTATCCCACTGCAGAGCGCGGGCCTGCTCTACAATCCAGAGTACGATTGAGATGGGTTAGGTCATATGGTATGCGAAATCATGCTTACGGCATCTTGCCATAATATTCAAAACGGTCCCTACTACAAATTACATACATACATACATAAACTCACGCCTTTATCCCCGAAGGGGTAGGCAGAGGCGCCACCAGGACACCCACATTTCGCCTAGTATGTTCCGTCCCATGATGTGATAGGGGGCGAGCCTATCGCCATAACGGGCACAAATTCCTGACTCCGGGCTGATAATGAATAGAAAAATCCAATATCACTTTGTCCGACCCGGGACTCGAACCCGAGACCTCAGCTTTGTAACCGTACCGTAATACAACTACGCCACCGAAGCAGTCTCTAAACAACAAATTATTAATGCAAATACTACGAGTGCGGCGTGACGTCAGACCACAGAGCTGTAATCAAACGTTTAATTCCCCTATATTACCCCTACATTAAGGCTACGCTACTAGCTCGAGACAAGAATATCGCATAAATTATCTATTATGGTAAATAGGACTAGGTTTGGGTAGATGTGATAGTAGGACTCTCTTGAAACCCAAATGTTAGACAACACAACAAAGTGCAAATTGACTTGTGATATAAATAAAATAATGTAGCACCTTTTTAAATATTTTATCAGTTTAAAATTCTATTTTATCAGCCCGTAAACGTCCCACCGTACGATTGAGAAGGGTTAGGCCATATAGTCCACCACACTGACCTAGTGCAAGTTGGCAGACTTAACATTCCATAGAAGCGCTTGCAAATCGCTATGGTATGCAAGTTTTCCTTATGATGTTATCCATCACCGTTTTAGTGCGTGCGTGGTGATTGACTACCAATAGACACATGACTCCGAAACGTCAGAGGTGTCCCCTGGGATTTCAACCCGCGATTACCACCGGTGTTGGCAGCCGCGTCTGGTCCGTTTACCAACAGGCCGCCACGCACTTTAACACACGCAATTTAATATTATTAACATTTAAAATCAAAGACCTGTAAAATTTTAAAGTATATTTATGAAAGGTATATAGTAGTGGCGAAGGCTCCTTAGAAGCCAGTTCCTACCGGCTTCCCTTTTGTAATTTATCATTACACTATAAATAAGCAAATTATTCAAACTTATTTATTTAATATCAAAACTCAATTATTATTTTTTACATTCAACGACATCTGTCGGCCAGATACGTAAACATTACTAGGAAGCGGCACAGTAAGCCCTTTTTATTGCGACGCGGTGCGACCTCTGGCGAATTCCTGTAAAATTGTTCGGCTTATTCAATAACACTAGCGCGGCCCGTGCGCCGCCGCCCGCCGCCGCCCCGCCGCCACCGCGCCGCCGCCGCGCCGCCCGTTACGCATTGTATAGTATGCAACAAACCAGGCAAAATTGTACCTTAAATTGATAATGATTTAAGGTTCAATTTACGCTAAAAAAGCAAGAGGCAAGCCGCAGCTTCTCCGGCATTTCGTGTGTTTAGGTATAGATATTACTTATTACAATAGCGAAATGCGGAGTTTAATGTATTTATAAGTGTTGTATTTACATTTTTACAATATATTCATGGTTCATGCAATTAGTTTTAAATGTTTTTAATTACAAAATGTGTAATATTAATATTATGGTTTTAATGGAAATTACTAATCGTTAGGAGCGTACTAATATGTTTAGGTTGTCGATTTTACAAATAAAGTTAGTGTTTAGATTTTAGGACGTGCTCGATCCTTGCCTGAGGAATACATTGTCTTACTAATGTTACAACTGATAAATGCGGGGCTATCGTACTTGTTAAAATATTGAGTCTAGGTTTTTATTTCTTTTATATTAATCTTATATTCACGTGCAGTTTAGAAATATACTTTTTTATTTTTCTCATTATGTAAGCATGGTTTACTTTTTATTTCATGGACATTGTAAATATTGTATAAGTACATAGGTAACGAAAATATTAAAATATAATTGACAGCCGCAATAGGCAGATGCCACAATATCACTTACCAAATGAAACCCATTATTTTAGTTTGGTGAGTAAGATTCTCGAAGCAATAATTTGCTGGTGGGAGGATATTCGCAAAGGTCCGAATATAAGGACACACGTGCATAAGTGTGTCGCGTTTTGCGTTCATTCTGTGAAACATCACACAGTAAATTTTTAATCTCTATTCGGACTGCACTACGCTTACTATCAGTCGCATTCACAGATTACTTAGTACTAGTCGCATTGTAGTCATTTCGTAATCCCTTAGCCCTTCTAATATTATAAATGTGAATGTTAGTTTGTTTGTTACGCTTGCACGCAAAAACTACTCAACCGATCATCATGAAACTTTGTACACATATTCTTGGAGGTATTAGAAGTAACATAGACTACTTTTTATACCGAAAAAAAAAAGTGTTCCCGTGGGATGAAGAAGGAATTCCGATATATTTGCTACTTTTTCATACTCAAAAAGATGGGATGGGACTGGATTACATTTCATTAGTGAGAATGAGACGGGGCGGGCGGGATATAACGGGATGGGCCGGGGCGGGCGGGATATAACGGGATGGGCCGGGACGGGATGGGAGATTTCAAATAAAATTAACCACGCAGACGAAGTTTGCGGGCAGAAGCTAGTAACAGGATAAAGAAAATAAACATATTTTGTGTTTTGAGCTTCGGCTTCCCTTTTAAAAAATGTCACCCTTCGCCACTGGTATATAGTAATTAACCTCTATAAAATGAATACATATAGCATTTGTTTTATTTGTGGGATTGTTTTTGTAGATCAATGAAATAAAATAATGAAAACGATTAAAAAACTTGTTCATATTTGTAACAACTTGATAAAAAGGTGAACTGCTTTTTCTTTTTATTTAACTTTTAAATTTCATATTTTACACCATCTGAATAGTATAATATGAATTTTTCACTATATAAAAGATATTATATTCGTATTTATTCGTACTTTGAACTGTACCAAAGGCACGGGTACGATTTGTAACTTTAAATATTTAAACGTAACATTTAGAACCGGTTCACTGTCGATCTGAGCAGGCACCTCTTGGTTCTTAAAAATGTAACAACTTTGCCTACTTCACATATAAACCACCCTTAATGGTTGTAAAGGTGAAGGTCACCTACGTAGCCGCTCGCAGTAATATAAACCGACGCCGGACGGCACAAGTCAGTCCTGTTCTGATCGGCCAGCTGAACAGAACTAAGTGCATAAATCTAGAACAAAAACCTTCGAGTTTATAAATTACATCAAACAATTATTGGCAAAATACGATCGGAAAACTATGTTTTCCGATCCAGAAAATTATGCTTTACAATATTATTTAAGTATAGTTACAACGACGTGCATATTTATATGCTTTTACTTGGGCCTTTTTAGAAATTCGTAAGTAACATTGAAAGTTTTTTTAATGTAGAATTGTAATTGTTGCTCTCAAATTGCCGATTCATTATTGAATTAATAACAATTACAATTATCACTTTTAGATTTTCAATGCACTGTATTTGTGATTGTTCAATGTCTGATTTGATAAATCATTATCTTATTTTATAACAATATCAACCTTGTGAATAACATGTCCCCGGTTGGAACTGGACTTATCTATAATTAAAAAGGTCAACTATTAATTTAATTTAATTAAAACCATTGTAAGTGTGTAACCACGATCTGGATGCGGCGGCCTAGACGATCGTCGCGGATCTGTACCATACACTTTCCCAATCTACGGGATGTAAAGACCGACAACCCGCATTAAGACGATATGGTAGAACATGGCCTATCCCCTCTCAATTACAGAGGAGGGCCGTGGCTTTCATTAGGGCGTATATAAAATGCATTATTGAGAATATAATTATAAATTTTAATTTATTGGTGCATCACTCTAATCTGATGTGATTTGGGATAATTTGTAAACGATACAATTTTTTTAAAATCATTAAAAGTCCCGTAGCCAGTATTGAGATAGATTATTTACAAAGTTGTTAATATTATAATAATGGAAGTTATTTATACCTTCAAAGTCGTAACGAACGTCTTGTGTCGTTTAACTTTAAAATAAGTTCGAATAAAATTTACCTATTAGGCGACTTGATTTGACGACGACGATTTCAAACTTTGGTAAAGTTGTGAGTGAAACTTTATAAATACTAAATTATCCCTTAATTTGAGTCTGTAAACTTTGTAGGTTGGTATAAGTTAGTGTTATTGGGCACGAAAAAGTTTAAAAAGATGATAAGGTGCATCGAAGTACTATTTTATATTTCGTCGCTATAACTTTACCCAAAGCTATATTCTTTGGTAACTTTTTAAACCAATTTTTTACTTAAATATTTTGATAAAAATACAACAGTCAGTGAAATTGAAAACTAAATATTGACGGGCGTCCACAAGGAACGCATTGGCAACGGAAGTAGGTTGGCTGGCCGCTTCCCGACCAGCGCTGTTCAATTGAAAACCATAGCAACGCGAAGCCAAATCGAAAATTGCGTTGCTGCAACTTAAAACAAAACTCTTTCAAACGTTGTTCGGGAGTTTTCATTAATATTCGTGCTTCACGTGAACGGGCCGCGTTTGACAGCTGAAAGGCGCAACCAAACCTCGCCGGACGCGCCAGCACGGGCCTGTTTGAAATGTGGCGTTTGCTTAACAAACCAGTTTTCAGGCACATTTCACCCAAAGTAACTGAACAGTGATCCGCTTGACGTGGCTTTGAAGTCGCAATCATAGTTTAGAATGTTTTGACGCATGGTGAAATGGCTACCGTTCCCGTGCCTTGAGCGCCGGTGATGTGAATTTCTGATACATTAATAATAAAAGCCAGTAATTCGTATCGCTGTAATTTCCGAAAGTTATGTAAAGATTTACTAAAATGATTTTGATTGTAAATGTAAATGTTTTTGACAGTGATATATTTATCGGATATTTTTTTGTATTTATATCCGATAAATTACCTGTTTTTAAAAGCACAATAACGGAAGAAATGTCTTGAAAGTTCTAAAGGCTAAGTGCGAGCGCACCCGTGCACCAATGGTTCCGTGGTATCTAACGATACGACTCCACTCATAATACAGAGTTCTTTATTACTTCTTCTTCAATATATTATATATATATTAAAGAATTAACAATGACAACAAACAATACCTTTACAAAAATCCGGCGCGTGTCGGTTGCTCACTGTTACAACAGCTGACCGGTACAAGTATACCCTTCCCCCTTCTCCTCGCTGTCGCGCACATGTGCATACCAATGCATCATTAAAAAACGGAATTATTTATCGCAGCCTGTCAACGCGTCAGATTTCATTATTATAATTATTAATATTTTTGTCTGATCTTTTATACCAAAATCTCACTGGGGTGTTTCAGTTTCATGGTATACAAAAACTGACATTGTATATTTAGCGGTCCGACCCGGCTTCAACCGGGTGCAAGTCCTGACACATTACGACATACTTGAGTGTTATCTCTATTATTTGACCAATTCACACAATATAAATATATACATTATAGCTTATCGGCTTTATTTATAGACAGATTTAAAACCTATTTTAGTTATCGAATGTTTTGTCTTCTTCGCTCAGATTGAATTCTAAAATCGTTCGAAAGAGAAAAAAATATTCGATAACTATAATAGGTTCTACATAAATCTATCTGAATAATGCCGTATGTGTTGACTGATGCATATCCTAGCATACTGTCAAATTTCATCCAAATCCGTTAATATTTTTGCGTTAAAATAAAACCAAGGTCCTGGCAAACGGTTACATTAATTATTCTATGAATCGATATAGCAATTAGAATCGTCTTTATCTACATAAAGACCTCTACAGGTTTATCATAGTAAGTGAAACAATTACAGGCAATTACCTACCTACTTTATACAATTAAGTTTCCGCGATGACGTACATATTTAATAAATCTACCGTCGCTATTCTTTTTACTTATTTTAAGCGTCATGCATCGCTTTTATTATTCAAATGTTGATTGTATCGCGCCTGTGAAAAGGTGCAGCTGGGCTTCAACCAAACAATCCTTGAGACAGTATTCGTCGTGACAGTCATTAAGTTAGGTAATTGTATATTGCGTTTATGGTTTAAAAGCACCAAACAAATACCAAACTCGCATTTACTAAAACGACTGGGTAATACCTCAATCAATGAATACCGAACTATAAACTTTAAAGTAATCATTTACCGCGCAGCGGCGCATTTGCTAGTTTGCATCCAATTTTAGAAACAGAAAACCAGGCCGTGTGAATAAATAAGGAGTGAACAAACATTCCACCCCTTGAACCATTCGGTGTATTTTATTTTGCTGTTGCATTTCTTTCGGTTAGTAAGCCTATCGGAGACATTCTACCTGGTGGCAGGATATTGGCTAGTGGTGTGATGCAAATCGCGTCGTAGTAGCTCACACAAGAGCGTTGTGTTTCGCTTTTGGACGTCATATCGTTTTGGTTTAGATCGGACCTAAAAGTTTTCTAGAAATACTCCTATATTTATTGCCTTTGTTTTGAAATTCAGTGAGAAATTATTAAGGATACTGGGCCGATGCCTTTAAGCCTGATCTTGGTATAAGCTTGAAGAAAGGGCTAAGAATAACAGGTTTCCGACTATCTCGATCATACGTTATCACGCTGTTTTCACAACATCTTTTTGTATTCTATATCTTTACCTTTGTATATGCTGGTTTCGGGCACATTAGTCTAGCCGAGTTGTCCCGCGCCCGTAGCACAACTCCAACTTACTACAACTTCACAACTTAAACAACGAAAGACTCGCACATTCCTTCAACTAGTTACTTAAGTTCTGGACTGATAAACCAAATGTGCATCGCTTGAACTTGTTTTCAAATCATGCGGATGCAAATCCTGTAAGTTCCTCTGTAGTTGCTTGTCGAACAAGCTGTCTACTGATTCCGTAATGTAACACCAACTTTGATTGAGTTCAATGTTTGTTGAGCTTGTTATTGGATACCTTTTGTAAACAAATTCTGTATAATAAATAGATTAAAATTTTTGGTGATCAGTTCGTTGTTATACTAAACTTTTTTATAAACATACAAGGGCGATCTAGTCTTCAATGTAAGGCTATAATATTAAAAAGTGTATTTCATTTTTCCATTAAATATTTTTAAATTTACATACAGTTGGTGCCTCTGTAAAAACCCTTGACGTGTAGGTGGTTCGTATGAAAACATGACTTTAATTTTTACGCAGTTGACGCTTTTCATAAACGTTTCATGGTTAAAATAAAAAAAAATATTTACTTTTTAAGATTCTATTTTCACTTGCGTAATCAATATTTTGTTAACATTTTGTGCAAATTATGATATCACGGACCAATTAATTATAAGTATTTTATATTTAAAATGCTAATGCAACAGACCGACATAACTTTCGAGTGGCCTGAGAAAACTATCTATCTCGACTCAATACTTTATCTGCATGGCCACTGCACTTATTGTCAAGTGTAATATCACTTAGCCCAACTAGTAAAAATAATAAAAAAAAGCTAAAGTTCCACACCCAGTCTCTCAAATACACTTAGTCTTTACTATTTCAGAAGTTCAAAGTAGAATAAGAAACATCTACATGTCGCCAAGTGATAAATCCGTATTTTCCAAAACTAGTTCTACAAATCATCAAGCCGATCGGCACTGTCCAAAGAAATTTGGATATAAAACTCCCAACGAAACTGTTAAGCTAACCCGACGAGATAGAGCACGAATCTAGGGGATAGCGGTAACATCAGACTGCACCACTGAAACACTTCTAAGCCCGCCTTAAATTTGTCTTCCGTGTGTTCAAAGCGAGGACAAACTCGCAACGAGATCGATTACTGCATCCCAAAGAGATATTCTCTCAAACTGGTATCTTGTAGAATAAAACGACCCTGAAATGTGAGAAAAAAACTTGCCGCGTATATTATTTCCTTCGCGACTGCATGAAAGCTTAAAACGTCACCAGCCAAGTTTATATGCGGACTCACGAAGTTTTTAATTATATTACCAGTATGTACTTAATATTTATTTTGTTCTGCAACTTAAACAAACTCGCGGTGTTTTATGAGGGCGACAATGGTCCAGCATTTTTTGGCTTTGCTTTATTTAATTTTGCATTCAATAAATACTTGATATTAAATGCCATTATTTATTCCAAAACAGATACTATTTTTTGAAGGATGGCATAGAAATTATATTGTTTATTGAAATGCTAGCAATTTCTACCAATATTTATCCGGATCTGCGGAACACTACGTAGGAGTAATTCTAGTACGAGGCAGTGATTAAAAAATGAATTATAACCACTTCGAAAATACTTGTACATCCTCTTACAATATTCACGGTCAAAATTTTCTTTCTCGTTTTTGTTTATTCGATTGTTAAAGGTTTTTAAGTGTAGCGTCAACGAAAGTAATTTCAAACGTCTTTATACGAGTTAATCTAATGTTGACCACATTTCAAAAATAATTTCCGTATCGATTGTCGCTCGCTTTGTCGACGTGAACGCGGTCATTTCGCTTCGGACAAATATTACGTGCTCCCTGCGTGTGACGACAACGTATGAGAATCGACACAACAGGCGTCTAACTATCGCGTTTTAATGCACATCCATCGAATAGATCCAGCAACAATAAACCTGTACCTTAAGCAAAAATATATAAAAACAATCGTAACCTAGCTTAAACTATCGCTCCAATCAAACTTATGACGAGATACAATAATTAAATTGTGATTTTAAATTAAAAGTATAAAAAAGAGTTATAAATTAGTTGAACTGTACCAAAATATGCGTCCAAATTTTCATATTAAACGTTAAAAATAAGCGGTTAAGAACTGCGTTGGTTGTGATGGTAAATGCGAAAGACATGAGTGGTGAGTGGAGAGATTAGCAGTCGAGAGCAGCGACGTGAGTATGTGAGTGAGGAGTGAGGAGTGAGGGGTGAGGTAGTGCGGGGAGCGCGAAATGGCGGCGGTCGCCGGTCTGTACGGGCTGGGGGACGAGCAGCGCGCGCGCCACCGCCGCGGCCAGGCCAATGCCGAGCGCTCCGAGTCCAGGGATGACAACACTGAGGCGTGAGTAATGTTGTACTATTTATATGCATATACTTTCTGGGTGTTGGAACAACAGACATTCGTAGTCTCTGATACCCAAGACTTGCTATTTCATTGCAAGGTTGGGACTACGTGTGTGATTTTTGGGTGTATTTATTTATTTAACATTACTATTTATATGCACAAATGTTGTATACATTGTATGTGAAAAAAATGTAATCATTTAGTACTAATTTGATATCAATTCAAGAGGAAATTTTAATCAACCTGTATAATAAATTTGTCATAAATCGCTGAGGTACTAACTAGCTACCACGTTAATACTGAAATACTTCTTCAGCGCGCCGCGGCAAGCACTATGATTCAGTGCTATCTAAAGACTCAGTCCCGATTTACCCCAATTTGCTCCCAAAATGGGGCAGCTCTAAATACGGGGCTCCCGTTTACGTCAGACTATTTGCATGCATAGCACTCCGGTAGGCGCCAAAGTTACGTAACAGAGGGCACATTTGAACTCATGCACCCCTACCCCGCAAGGTCAAGGGGAAGGGATAATGCCGTGCGCAAACAATTATATTTGTACGTTTATTTTCTTAGTAAGTCCTTTTTAAAGTAATGAGATATTTTAATCTTGGTCCTTTGAAATTAAATTAACGTGCATTATGAAACAGTACTTGATCATTATTATAATAATTCAGTCAGCCTTATATCATATTATACATTGTGCATAAAGTTTTATGAATACTTTTTTTGTAATAATTTTTAGCCTTAAAATTTTGCGATTTCTTTTTCATCAAATACGAGGTAATTTCAATTTCAACATATTTTTATTAACACTTATCCCATATGAAATATATTTCAATTCATTTAAATAATATTAAATTGAATGTTTTGTTTTACAATGTCATTTTGTTCAGAATAATGTTAATAATTTAATCAAAAGATATATTGTTGATTATTTTTTCCTATCTTTATAATTTCTCTTTTCTAGAATAGTAATTATAACTAAAACTGTAATAATAATTTCCCTATAAATTATATGAAAAAAAACATAAAAAGAATACTTTAGAATTATTATCCCAATGAACTAGGCCGCATAGTTGAAACCCAGACAGTTCTGAGAAGTTAACTGGAGTTACGTGTTGGGAGCGCGAAATCTAAAATCCCAAGGTCAATGTCGTAAAATGCGGAACATAGCAACCTCTCTTAAAATTGATTCGCAATAACATCCGACGCTGGAAGCTTGCGGTTAGACACGAGTGGGATGAACAATGGAGTTTACCTCTCCAATCGCGAAACTCCGCTATTTTGGAAATATATTTTTGCAATCTAATATCGAATGGAATGTGTCTGCCAACTTCAATATACCGGGTATATCAAGATAGCGACCGAAAATGAAGCCAGGTGGTAGGTAGTTTCAGTGATTGCAGACACGATGAAAAATTTCACCAAAATAGCGACAGATATTTATTTAGATTTTTTTTAAATCATCTTTTGTGGGGGTAAATACCTAGTTTATGCGAAAATAATAATTTAAATCCTTAAATACCACTGGATGTTTAAAAATAAATAGATCTACATCATTATTTTAGGAAAACTATGTATTTAACACCCAAATAAGCATTTTTTTTTAAGTTGTCAAATTTTTTTGTGAAATTTTTACTTGGTTAGTGTCTGAAATCACTGAAACTACCACCTGGCTTCGTTTTCGGTCGCAATTTTGATATAACCTGTATAATTGCGCCACAACTAGGGTACAAAAAATGAAAGAAAAAAACTCCCTCGGGATAATAAAAATTTACAAATAAACATTGAAATTCAACATTAAAGACGTGCGCATAAAGTATCATCCCATGACCGTGCTATGAACGTGGCAAGAGAATAAATATACTTTGTTTGAATTAGTACGTTAAACACTGCTCACATACCGTTCCGTCACTAGCCAATACCGTGGCATGCACGCAAGTGTAGAACACGGCATTGGCGCACCGTGAACTGGTTCTTATCTCAAATAAAATAACTTTTTCAAAAATTATTATTTTTAAAACCTTATACCGGTTTGCACGTATCACCGTGTGTTAAATAAAATGAAATTTACTTTAGTATATACTATATATTACTTTACTTTGTGAGATTTCGGTATATTCGTTTACCAGTATAATAAATATAATATACACAACACTCACATACTCTTCACCCCACACTAAGATCGAGTCTTGTGTATCAGAAACTACGAGAGACTTTTCGGTCTCACAAACACCTAGTCCCGAAACAAATACCTGTAGATCTCACAAATATTTGCTTCGGTGCGGGGATCGAACCAACGGCCTCCCATTTCACAGGCAATCGTTTCTGATATGATTAATAAGCGTGGTACTCCATCACTTTTGCCATACTTAACTCGTTTACAGCTCTCATCATTGTATGATACATAGCCTATTTTTATTGGACATGTCACTTTTAATTACATATTAGCTATTAAAATAATCATATTATTTAATAATGACTGTGATACATAATTCCAAGTAACTTTGTTGAGATTTAGGACATTTTTTAAATCTATCAAAAATAATAATGACCGGAAACAATTAATCACAGTTTGTTTAGTGTAATAGCGGCCGTCACAAATAAACGTTATAAATAAACAAATGTGGTGGTTACGTTTTCAATCATTATTTTCAAAGTATTTCACTTTGCATTTTGTTTCTTTAACAAAGCTTTCATAAAAAAACGTTGTAATTGTTGCTCGTTTTATGCCAATTACAATTAAAAAGGTATTTGATTTAATTCCCTTTTATGGGTAGTTGTCATAATATATAAATAAATTATTCAACTAATTATCATTCTACACTTCCATTCAAGACAACAATGGTTCAGACAAAGATGAATTATTGCTGCTACGAAAAACCACGCACGTAATTTACTCCGTAGCATGTCTACGAGTGTAGCAAAACATTCTACACACCACGTCGTAGCCTACATTTGTTATACGTTATAACGTGAATTGTCGTGCACGAAATACGAAATGCACATTGCTGCACTTCGTTACATTATTACTTGGTTAAAGAGCAACGTACCCATGATTTTTCCTTTTGTTGGTGCCTACTCGTACATAATTTTGATATTGGGGAAATAATATCGTTACACCCCGTTTTTTCTTGCCAACGAACTTGAAGTCTTATTTGCAACATGCTGAGCAAATTACAACAACTTTGAAGAAAGTTGTTATATAGGTCAGGGGAAAAACGTCGTCAGAACAAATTGTAAATTACTTATTAGTGTGTATGGCTGGCTAATCGATCAGTACGGAAGTGTTTTTGTATCACCCAACTATTATGTCATTATGTGTAACGCGGCCAGTTTATGTGTAACACTAAGCGATGGTAAATAAATGTATTAAAAAATGATACCCTCGAAGTATGCAGTATCCTTGATAAACATGAATTGTAAGCAGCGCCACCTAGCGGTTGATAGCAGAACTGTTACTATAACTTGCTTCGGGAAAATAGTTCGGCTGCTTACCGCCAGGTGATACAGTAATTTTCCGCCATTGATACATAGATGGCGTTTCTATTGCACTATAGCGCCACTGAAATTCCCTGGCGCTAGTTTTGCTGGCGCTGGCGTTCAAAGTTTCGATTTTTCGAACGCAATTTAAGTCTGATGCATGGAAACTTTATATTTCGTTTCAATAGATGCAAAGAAATTCTATTTCACAGTCTATAATACGGTTTATTGATACAAATTATAGTAACAATCATTATGAAGTTACTCATTGCGCTACTTAGGTATATTATGTTTAGCTTGTTTTGGATATCACGTAATAAAAATATTAGTTTCCCCAGTTTGTTCTGTTTTATGTAATAATTAGCTTATTTTTACTAACAACACCTATTTAAACCTTTAGAAAGTGGTGTTATAAAAATGTTGTACCATGTACTTTTACTGGCGGAATGTGTAAACAATTAATATTATGTAGAAACCCTATCGTTTGAAGAAATAGTTCCCAATCTCCATACCAGGTGGCGCTAGCAACATCATTTTCCAGTCGGACGCTACGTTACGAGCGCATTTTCATCTTTAATAAAATCATATATTGTAGGAAATCTGTATTTTTTTCGGAACCACATTAAATGAAGAAAACTAAACAAAATCTAAAATCACTTAATTATTTCCTCTAATCTAAGATTTGGTGGTATCTCTAAATCGCATCAAGTTTAGGCCCCTATTATTATTGTTTTACTAAAACAATTATCATTATGGACCGGAAACGGGAACAATTAAGAATGATACATCAGAAAATAGTCCAATTTATTAAGATTATGATGCTTATATTAATTTATATTCTGAAGTCCGGGATTAAATAGAAAGATCTAAAGTATTTTTAATAATATTTATGTATATGAGCACGATTAATTTGTAACATAACATTTTACACTTTCTTCACAATGACATTACGTATTTGTTGTTCTTACCTAAAAATTTCCAAATATATGAGAAAATCTAAAATCCTCGGCTTCACAATAATGTTTTTTTTTTATTGGGCATCGTTCCTTATGCACCACCATATCCCAACTATTTTTTTTTCTTTGTCAGGTCTCAGTAAGTATAGGACGTGACCAATGTCCTTTACCATCGTAATAATCTTTGAGCCGCGAGAAAAAACGCAAGGTGGTTCAAAAATTCCGACTCTAGGCTACACGTGGTATGCGATTATTGTGTGGCCAGTTACAATTTCTGTAATAAGATAGTTACTAGCCAATAAATTAATTGCTTATTCTGTGAAACACGGCTCACTCATTGAATGACGTGTGATATGCGCTTGTGTAAACAGTGACAGCTTGACATCGTGCAAACGTATGAACTATGAAAGCCAACCACATGTCATTATATTAATTTTCGTATGGAGAAAAACATAGGTAAATTTTGTAATGTAAAAAAAGATAACTGCAGATAATGCAACAGCGTAACTGGCATTTAATACGCCCGGTATAAGCTTTTATAACTGCGGCCCTAATTAACCAAATTTTGGTCTGGTCTTGTCATGTTTGCGCCGGGGTCTGCGCCGTGTGCTTGGGCACCGCTCGCACCGACCTAGTTTCGGTACTAAATTAATAAGTAACCAAAGAAAATCTAAATCCTAAACTTGTCATGTCCTTAACACAGGACACGTTAAACTTGAAGCGTTAAACCATGAAGGATATTATAAAATGTCTTTTGGCTATATTATATTTTATATATTATATTTTTTGTTTATTTTATTTGATTGTCAAACTGTTAAGGTAAGTAATATCTAAAAATTCTCTACGACACCAGGATCTTTTCTTAAGCAGTTACCATACTTAAGCAGTTCTTTAAAAAATGCAGAAAAAAGTACACGAAAATCAGTCACGAAAAAATGTTTGAAATTTAAAAGAATTATTTTAATTCGATATAAAAATTATATTTAATTTTAGAATTAAATTATTAGTGTGTCCAATCGAAGTAACCACTTACTTAGTGTTAGCTATCAGTACAGTGAGCCAGAATTAAAATGTCGCCTTTAAACAAAAAACCAAAGTACCCTAATTTACTATTTTAACGAAGAGACGAGAAATGGTGTTAAAAATAAATACGCAGTATTTTTGGCTCCGAAATCCATTCATTATTGTGTAACTTTTTGGCATTTCATTAAGGAAAAATAACTAAATGCCCGGCACCTATTGTACTGACAGGCGGAAGTTAAGTTACCAACCCGGCTTCGTGATCGCAATGCTCATACATTATTTAAATATATTTTTGCGCACGGTTTTGGATCGCGGCATTGCGGTAGTGGGAATTAAACATTCAGAAACTCTATATTGTCAAACTTTAATAACTTATGCGACTCGAAAGGAGTACTCACTAACTTGTCATATCACGAGTCAAGAACTAGACTTACAAATATATACATTAAGGCGAACTTCTTCGCACGTGTGCATATTGCAGATTTGAAAATAGAACACACGTATTCTTTTGTTTAAAGATAGGAAAATACACTTAACATTTAGAAAATAAAAATACAGTGACCTATACGAGAATATAACACTGCAAACACGTTCATGCAGCAATGGAAGCCTCTTGCATAACAAAAACATAGAAGTGCATGCAATAAACACCCATAATGCAAGCAGGCATAATTGAATAATGCGATAACCTATTACACTGTAAGAACACAGCACATATTATGTAAAGACGACACACATAAGGTATTGTAAATAATTACTATGCAGTCACTACTCGTATACTATACTACACTTATATGCATAAATACTATAGTACGCCAATAACACCGCACTGTAAAATCCCATGAATACAAAACAACTGCGATAGAGCAAAACGTTGCGTGTATCCGTCAATAAAGATGTTACAGTGACCGATATAAAGCGGTGGAAAATTAGCGCAAATTCGACAACGACGCGGCATGGCGCGGCTCTGTCGGGTCCGCTGCGGCAGTGCGGCGATGGCCCGGCCGGGGTACAAACGCTGTCTTGAATCGATGAATTACAGAGAGATTCACAATTTCCATACATATTTGCGGTCAAATATAACAATACGAATTTAATGTGTTTCGTTAGATAGGTAATAATAACAATAACTTGAACTATGCATAATTCGAAATTAGTTCACAATTGCATTTTCGGTATAGGTACATGATTTTGAAATAGAAGCGACTTACTGAGCTTATTTAGATGTAAACGTACCCTTTCCCTCATTAAAATGTTCGAAAATTCCGGTTACAATTTGAATATAACTGGGATATTTTTTCTATAATATGGATTTCTAGGTAAGTACGCATTTTCTGCGGTACAAATGAAATGGTCAATGCATATGTCGAAAAGTCGGTATTCCCTATTTAGCAAAAGATATTTTACCTTGCAATTTATTAGCACCATTTTTTCTCCGATTTACCTGTGTGATCGTAGTAAAAATATATTTGTCCTCTATTATCCTACACGTGTACTTCAATTTATTACGACGAATAAAATATAACTTTCTTGGTAATTGTTTAGCCGTGAGCCTCATGGGGCTGAACATTACATTGAAATGTTATGGTGGATAGGTTTCTTAGTATGCCCCATTACAAATCACAGCAATTCACTGTTATTCCCAAAGCAATTTACCAAAATATTCCCAAGAAAAACTTGAATATTTTTTTTTCTAAATAAATAATATAATGACTCGAGCCACTGATATTATCTCACGTGTCGTGTTTACTAACATTTCACTCAAACAGGGGCGATAGTTTATTTACCCCTCGTATTGATAAAATAATCCATTGTTTTACAATAATAACATCATGTTTTATCTTCTTTCGCACCTTAGAAATGTAACAATAAAAATATTTAGCTCAGTTTTCAAAACACGACACCATTTTCATTGTTCTTATATTTATCAACACTCTTACATGTGTAAACAATAATGCGTTTTCTTTGTGTCTAACAGCTCTACTTTTCTGAATGTATTAGCTCATTTATGTTCCACTGATGGGCACCTTCACCTTTACTGCTGTCTACCGTATTGACATAATGTGATTAGATGGATATCTCATATGTACCTATAAAATTTCTTGTAGAGATCACTGTTATACCGATTTCCTCGTAATGTTTTACTTTGGATAGTAACTAGAATTAATGTAGGAAAGTCAGTCAAGCTAGAACCTCCGTCTTGTTCATCATTTCAGTCCACTTACAATTACTATAATGTAACTATTTTTTTAAATATAATCCATAATATTCTATAACTATTCGCCCACCCCCAACATTATTTAGAAAGTGACTTGCGTTGGAGTACGACATTTACTGACTTTATTCATGCATAATGCATTTATTTCAGATAAATATGCTCGTTATGGTTTTCCGTTTTACTCAAACTTAATGTAAGACGTTCATTTCGTTGCATAATATGCATTTTCCTCAATTCGATGCCTTCATTGTCCTTTAAATTAGTTTGGGTCAATAGCATATTTTGTGAACGAGACCTTGTTAAACAGATTAAAGTACGTAGTTTATCAGTTTATATAAGAAGTGACATGTATCTGTACAAACCCATACATCCACTGCTGGACACTGCCCTACAATTGTCAGAGGTCAGACATTGTCCACTCTGTCTGAATAACTTCACATACCTTTGAAATTCTTGCAGAAAATAGGTGTATACATTCTACATGCATATCTCTGTTTTCCTTTACGTAACGCGAACGGTAATTAACTACGTACAAGCTACAGCATATCTATGTCCTCCGTTATGTCGTAACGCATTGTTGGGTTTGCATGACCTAGGCGTTAACTGGTATCGCAGGTGTAACAAGCAACCTAATTAAGTCGTCATTGTAGTCGGTAGCTTGATATCCGCGCTAACGGGGTCTATAATTGATCTGACACCGACACTTCCTACGTAGCAAACGTGACCTAATTAATTGTACATGTGCGATACGCTCTGTAATTCGCAACGTATATCGTGCTGTGTTTTCTCAAAAAAGGATTAGCATATAGGGGTCTATCATCTATAAAATGTTTTAAAAGTGAGAACTGGAAAAGTAACAAGGTGCTTTAGCATATTAAATTCGGTAATATCGCAGTATTACGATATCAATACCAAGTCAATACGTTGCTTCACATTTTTGTGCTTAATTTGTGATATAAAACAGGAGCTGCAGTATAAATTTAAATTCATTTGATTTTTAAATTTAATTTTTAAATTTCTTGTGGACTAAGTCCAAATTAGTTCCCATGAAAAACTCCGAGCTTCAGAGCTCGTTGCATGCTGGTTTACATCATAACTAACAAAAAGTGCATTGTTAGATATTGCGTGTTAATGTCTAAAGTTCATACAAAATGAATTCACTTATTTGGTAATTTATGTAGACACGTTTTATACACTTTATAGTTCATTTAATTTCAATAATGGACCTAGACGCATCGGCACGAACCACCATTTAAGTATAAATTTTACTTTTCAGAACACTTTATTTGATAAACTTTTCTGGTGAACTTTTCATGTGATACTGCTTCAAGCTTTTTCTAGGACATTGGCCTCATGTGACTACGCATACAGCTTTGATTAGCCCTTTGACTAGCAGTTTTAGAATATTTCAACCTTACCCGAGGGTTTTCGTTGCGGTTCAATATAAAACCGTAAATGTCATACCCACGACGAATAGCTTTGTGCATTCTTCGAGGCATTTTCCCTCTATTCAGGCTTGTAATATGACATCAGTACTCTGCCTTGATTTTTATATCGTGTTTCCCACGAACTTTACTAAATTATAAAAATAAGTACTTCTTCTAAAGCGTCTACTATAAATATATAGGTACATTAAAGTAACTGCTGCCAAATCACATCCCACAGTGTGGTTACGTCAGCGTTTCCACTCATATTTCCACGTCGTACCAAGGAGATTCCGTGACATTTATCAAGCATGTTTATAAGTGGCACGCCACCTACACCATGTTTTACGTGGTCGCTCAAGTTGAAATTCATTATTATATGCTTCGTCGGTATTATAAAATAACTCTTTATTGCGATAATGTATCGTTGCACTTTCTACGTGACTGAACTTACACACAGCCGTTTACATGTGTATATTACATAAAAGGCAGTAAAGAATATCTATTTATTAATTCGTCGGGATGGTTATAAATCATATTTATATAACATGTCCCTTTTACATAAGGTCATGCCTTCACATCCCCGAAGCTGAAGCAGAGTTGAGTTTGGACCACCCACAGTTCCACCAAATAATTTGTCAATATTTAAACTTCAAATTTAGTCTACCGCCTATAGATATATATGACATTTGCCGATCAAGAATTTTACTGTGACTTTTCCTATCTTCAAACGAAATTATTAAAGTAAAGTCCTAGATTACCATCAATATAACTAAATGTGTACTTAAAGAATGAATATTTATTTAAATAAAGTCTAAGTAAGTAAATTGTCTACCGCTCATACCGCAAACATTGCAATTACTGTAAGTAAGGATCAATAGTGGCACGCAAAGTTTCTAGTAAAAACCTAATAAGCTTACTTTCGTTTAGTTTTCATCAAAGCAAACTTTGTGTAGTCGTCGCAAAATCTTTGCTGAAGTTTGCTTTACTCTTTTTTAATGTCTTTTAAACTTTGCATATGACACAAAAGAACAACATTATGATCACTATTTATATTCAAAAACTTAAATTAACAGAACAAGTTTATAATTTAAAGAATATGTTGCTTTTCTTCGCCAACCCACACTAGCGTGGTGGACTGGCACAACTCCCCTCAATCGTAGTCTCGATTGTAGAGGATGCTCGTGCCCTGCAGTGGGACGAATATGGGCTGATACAGACACATATACTTTTTTACGCAGTCTGTACCAATTTCGAAATGATGCAAAGAGTATGCACATTACAGAAATAAATGTGCATGTGTTAATATGCCAATAATACAGATCCGGCATGAAATACTGCCAGATACTTTGGCACTATTCCCTAAGCACTTTTCAATGCCCGAACGCATTGCAGCGACATGTAACTTGCGTTGTAGACATCGATGTATAGTATAATAATGCCATCTTATATTTTTACTGGCTATTACATAATAATGGTATGGAGCATTTCGCTTGTCTCAGGGCAATGCTCTTTAGTCTAGTCTACCTATAAGCGTATAGTTAAGGAAATCCTTCTGACTAAAAAAAAGTATCTGGCTGTGGCATACCACGGGTGATATTATAGGTGTAGAAACGTAGTAAGAAAAAAATATATTAGTATTGAGCGTTCAAAAAAATCCTCTTTCTTTTCCGATTTACATATAAATGGACTATCCATGTACATTTTAAGTATACTTTTTGCATATTTCAACCTTTTTACGATGCAAATACCCCAATTTCCTATAATATTTGTTACACAACAGCCAACAGAAAATATTAGCCAAATAAAGGCCGGGGTAACCGGGACACCGTCCCGGCGGCGGCCGGGCACGCTGACGTCACACGTCGCAGTCTCGCTGCACTTGCGTCATCCCCGCGACCCCCTGATACACCAAATTTTGGCTCCTATCTTATGTAGAGTATCATTTTTGCTGGTGGAAATTTAAAAGAAGATATAACTGTCTGATAACGGAACTGGACATGATATTGATAACTGCGCCGGAATGCCGCATTGCTTAATAAATATGAACGTAATATTTAAAAGTTAAAAGGCTTTAACATACGTTTTTAAATTTGTCACTATGCTGATTTTTTATGGAGTCATTGATGCAATAAATAGAAATTATACTACATGTGGAAAGATTGTTGTGAATGTAATAATAATATTAGCTAATAGAGTAACATAAGATACGAGTTGTCTTTTGTAGTGGATATCAGAAACTATCCGATTTTAGGACCATAAAGAAACCAGACTAAATTTTTAAAAAAGTGAATGGATGCAATATGTGAACCGGTCGTTGTCCAAACACGCAGTCGAATAACGCGACAAAATTCTCACATTGAACAGGTCTATTTAATTTCTTCTTATATCAATTGGTATATAACCACTAACAGTTAATTACGTGAACATTCAATAGTTTACCTGTCCGTTGAGTCTCAGCGTAAAATATCAGATTGAAAGTACAGTTCCGCATTTCTTTAAGTTTGAATCGACAATGTTCCGTCTGGCCGCCGCGCCGTGCCGCCTCCGCCCTCGAAACTTCGCAGTCGTTGCCACACGAGAACAAGCTACGGGAAATACATTATTCCATTTGACTGCTCGACTTCAATCATACTTTTATGACTTGACGTTTATATAATAGTGAACTGGGGTAGTGCACCTTTTGACAACTGCGGTAGAACTATTTATGGCAGGATTAAAATTTAAATGAGGTATTTGTTTATATTGTAATTTGTGTCTTATGCAATCATTATCGGCAGCCCACTGCTGATTATTTTATGTCCTTATTATTCTAAAAAAGACGTGCGTTCAGGTTTATTCATCATATATTCTAGTTTTATCTATATGAGATGTAACCTCTACTCGATTTTGATACATCGTCAATTATGACAAATTGTCTTCAACGTCTAGCTAAGTGTTATTAGCCAGGTTCTTATTTTTTCCTTCCATAATCTGATGCTATCTTGCATATAAACCAGGTTCAACAGTAGAACGCATTTTAATGACACTGAGCAAGGCTTCCCTGCCGACTTCGACGCCATCGCGTCTACGGCGCTGCGTCACGTGTTCTAAACGCATTGCCTCGCATATCATTCACAACTTTCTGATCAAAGCTATCCATGTTTCTCTTCTCTTTCTATGTGGTTTATTTTTGTTCTTTGGTAAGGTCTGCTTTCCTACCAAGTCTTAGTTTTCCAAGATAATCAAAGTCCTCAGTTATATTAAGGCCATTGGCAATGAAATAATCGCTGACGTGAAGCTTATTCGTTTGTTTCTTTTAAATCAATACCCATCGACCCAGCCTCCCTGTTCCAATTTCTCTGAAGGGAACAAAAATAACAAGAAACAAGACCACATCGCTCTCTATTATTAAGCGTCGTTATAGCGCACCTTTGATGTGTATGCCGTTCAAAGCGATAACCCAGTTCTTGCGAGGCGAGGCTCCGGGCGGAGGCGCCGGTATCTTGTCCACAGCTTACTTTGTTTACTTTAATGCAGGTTTTACATATTTTTTGCTTTTAGTCATTGATGTTCCTTTTTTATTTTACGATGTGTATAGGAAACAACTCGTGCGTAATCATTATGAGAGTAGGATAGGATGTTACGGTATTACGGTAAAAGTCATCCTCACAGATTCATAAATACAAATTATTTATACGTATCGGGCGAAGAACATACGTCTCGTTAGCTACATCGGTGTATCGCAAAAATGCCCCATAGGAAGTTTGATTTAATTCTGATCACTAATCCAGCCAACAAGAATATTAATCAATGTGCTGACTGCTGAATTAAAATGCAAATAAATTACTTCGCCGCCTCGAGGGAGTTCCGAAGCCCCTTATTATACAGGGTATATCAAGACCGCGACCGAAAACGAATTCAGGAGGTAGTATTAGTGATATCAAACACAATGCAAGTAAAAATTTTACAAAAAAATCGATATTTTTTTTTTGTAATTTTTTACATATCGTCGTATTTGAGTGATTAATACATAGTTTTTCTAAAAGAATGACGTACCTCGCTTAATTTTTAAACACGCAATGGTACGTAAGGGTTTAAATTACTATTTTTGCACAAACGATTTACCCCTCGAAAACGACGATTTTTAAAAAATTGTAAAAAAAATCCGTCGCTTATTTTGCAAAATTTTTAGTTGCGTTGTGTCTGTAGCCGCTAAAACTACCACCTGGCTTCGTTTTCGGTCGCGGTCTTGATATACCCTGTATATATTCGCTTGCGACAGTATAAAAAAAGATCGTCGCATCTTAAGCTACTTTAAAAATGTTTGTTACTACCCTCTATATATAATTGAAGAAGTAAGAAAATATATAAACTACTTCATTACCTTCAAAGGACAGAAAATACGTGGCTAATAATGCTGACTTAGATAAATCGTTTGCAATTACGGTAACTCTGCTATATTGCCATTGCATCCGATTCTTTAATGCCCTCAAAGGACTATTGGTGCCACTAATTGAAAAAAAGATTTATCTGGATAGCGTAAGAGTCAGGTCTAAGGATGTCAGAAGTTTTTGAGAAGGATTAGGGCCAACAAAATAGCGGTTGGACCCGGAATTAAAAATTTTGATGTGAAGGAAAATATTTTCCTGCTTGTAAAATATCTGACTGGTCCAATGGTGGTCCATAGTGATGACAACTCATAAGATAGATCTTCGAGCAGGTTGGCTCAATCATCTCCAACGGCGAAAGAGACATGAGCTTAGATCAGTTGATATACACTTTCTATGTAGGGTACATAGAAAATGACATTACATTACAGTACACTAATCACTAATGGCCATCACACACGTTCAAGTGCGTTTGCGCATCGTAAAAACAAGTCTCGAATCGTAAATTGGAACGAAGTTTGCGCAGTTATTTGCCCACACACGTGTCAGTATACTGGTGCAAACTCGGATTTGCATAGTTATATCTTTAGGTGTGTGACAACCATAACGTAATTAATTTATTAAGCACGATGTGCACAGTTAGATTGTTGTTTATTTATTCAGTTTATCTGGCATTAAATTGAAATTTTGTCTATAAATCGAGTCTTTCTCGAGCATACAAGTTATTTTAAATTTTTATAAACAAATCTCTTAATTATGCAACATGACGATACACTGTGACATTGTACATTCTATAACAACTATCGACTTTTAACCTTTTAAAACTAGATACGTATGTTCGTACAGATACATTATTTCTAACGCCAAAACGACAACCAATTTCTCACAAAAAAAATTAAAAAAACAGTTTTTATACAACGCTATTAATTTGATTCTTTTTTAAATTTAAACTGACTTACAATTTATCTCAAATAGAAACGAGGAAGGAGGGAGTAAAAATGTGAGAGGAACGTGCTCCATTAGAGCGTAGAGTCACGCCGACATGTGATATGAGCAGCATTGCAGCTTGTAGTACACCGATCTATCTATAAGCCCTTTTATCTTTACAATACATCTTTGAGAAACTGGCATTGTGATTTAGTTGATCAAGTCTGCTACTTATTTGATTTTTAAAAATAAAGTTACAATCGCATAGTATCTAATATAATATACAATAAACTATGGATTTCATATCCACATCCAAGCTAAATTATTCATTAAAACCACATGAAATCTATTGTGTAATTCTATTTTGAAGTCTAAAAAATGTTTTAAAACCTAACAGTGCGACAAAAATAAATAAAACAAGGGTCCGATCACGAGGCGTCCCGTTTCTCCGCCATTAGTACAACAAACATCCCCGAGATCGATAGGCAAGATGTGTATTGCAGATGTGGTCGGAACCCTGACCTACTTTGCTTCAAACCACCCATAAAAACCCTTACGCTCCTTGGAGGTGCGCGGCCAAAACACACCCCACGAATTACTTTTTCTAAAACACAGCAATGCTGTTATCATATACGAAATGTCATTTTAAAATAAAAGATAAAATTATATAGTCGAAAAAAATATTGAAGAAACGTTATTGTGTTGTTGAATTTTTATTTCGCCATATTGAAAATAATCTAAATTGAAAAACCACGAATTTTAAAATCTCATTTAAAAAAAATGTCCTATTAAGTCACCGGTAAGACAATGTTTAAACCGTCTCAAAGCAAAAAACAGCATTGTAACTCTTTACGAGTTGCGTAACGGCTCGGCCTCGTTATCCGGATTTGATCATTCATATTGCAATATGGATTTGATCATTCATATTGCAAGGTCATTGCTGTGGTGCACCACAGCAATGACCTTGTCACATTCCAAAATAAATTTCACTATTTAAACACTTCTACAGTGAAAATAATTACCGGAATTGGCGGTATACATAGTACAAAAAAGTTTTATTAAAAAAGCGCAATGGCGTCGATTATAGACGACTGACACAAGCGATCGCATTCATGTTATTCGCTCGCCTGCGCTCTTACTTCCTCTCTATGAACAGCGCGACAATAGCCTACCGGGCACATGCTACGCTCTCTCGTAGTAGCGGAAGTCAAGCGCGCTTAAACAACTCCACGCTATAGTTGCTCCTGAGAGATGCGACAACAGTGCTACGAAATCGTAGCGTTCCGTAGCGCCGTAACCTTCCTTTGATAAGCCAGCATTATGTTATGTGACGTCACGTAATCAATATAAATATTAGCGCCAAATTTTGGCAATTTAGTCGACCTTGAAATGATTATGGAGATATGACAATCAAGAAATCACATCGGCCGTATTGCAAATCACGGAATGCATTGCGAAAAAGCATTGAAGTTCACAGTTGCAAGTTGGCCGTCATTAAATTAACACGTGAGTTTTGGCCTAAGTTGCATTTCCGAAAACATTGATCAGTGAGCGTGTCGGCACAGGCGGGCACGCTCCCTGGCGGCTGCATCGAGTCGCTCGTCCAGCAGCGCCAGCAGCCCCAGCTACGCCGTAGCCAGCACCACATCTGCACCCTGGATGCAACCCGGGCCACTTCCATGTAAAGCGACCGTTATGTAACCCTTTTTATAACTTCATTCTGCTGCAAAGTGATTTTCACTTTGTTACTACGGTACTGCGAGTAGAGATCCTTTGCGCCGAGCCGCATCCACAACGTCTGCTCTCCGAGCGAGACGGCGCCACGCTGCCTCCGCATGAAAGTGAATAACGTCCCGGGCAACCGTAATGAGGGCAAGGAAAGCGAATGTTTTGATAGGAAGTAGATGGTTCATGGGTTGCGTGCCACCGTGCAGCGGCGGCGCGACGTGGCGGGCGCGTGGCAGGCGCGGGGCGCGATGCAGTGGTTGGCGCTCGGTGTCGATACGCGTGCGGCGCGCGGGGCGGGCGCGCGGTGGGGCCGGGGCCAGGGGCGGGGGCGGAGGCAGGTCCGTATAGCGGTGGCGGGAAGGCGGGCGGAGAGCACGCGCGGGGACGCCGCGGGACCGGCGCGGGGCGGGTCGGAGGGGGCAGGGCGGAGAGCGCCCGGCGCGGGAGGACGCACGCGCGCCCGCATCAGTACGCTACTGCCGCGCTACGGCGATACACTCGTCCGCCCGCGCCTCGCGATTGCCACGCGGCCATCCGCCGAGGCCATGACTCGCCGTGCTCAATGAGGCGCCACCGCACGCGTCCCGCACTAGCATTACGTAAGGAGCCGTCATCGTTGACGAGGCTCACGCGACGCCGTCTCCATACCTTACATATCTAAACGCATATCGAACTTTCATATATAATCAAAACGTAGAATATCGCGGGCGGAAGAAAACGCGCGAGACGAAGGGTAGTGTAAACGGCGGTGATCCCGCGCTCTAGCAGCCGGGACGAACGTTCGGTTCACGCGACGTTTGTAGGTTGCGCATCGTAGGCCAGTGCGCGTTGCGCGGGGCGACGCTGTACGGGCGTGCCGCAGTATCCGCGGGCAACGGACGCCATGCGACCGAGCACAATATGAGCAGGTCCGCCGAGCCCGGAGCGCGCGCGGGCTCGTCACCGGGCCGCGAGTAAGGTGGCGGGCGAGGCGTGCGCTGCCAGCCGGCCGGGGGGCGCCGCGCAGCAGCCGGACACGCCGTCGCGTCCCCACCGGGCGCGCGCTCCGACCCGATGACACATTGAGTTTGAGCAGCCACCATTGCTCGCATAGAGTTGGTCGAGAAATGGGGGCTGACGCCTGTCCTCAGGCCGAGGCAGGAATGCCCCCGGGCCCAGGAGCAAGGCGGAGACCAAAGGTACGTATGGGCGGCATCAACGATTTACAGAACGGGGGCGGCGACGTGGTGCGGCGCTCGTAAACTGGTCTGCGGTCACGATGGGTTCCGCTTGCGTCATAGTAAGAGCGAGCGCGCCGCGGCGCACGCGGCGAACACACGCCAGCCGCGGCGCGCTCGCTGCACGCGCACGTACGCGCACGCACGCGCCGCACCACGGCGAGCGCCATCGACATGGACTACTTTGAGATGTGCTGGTGAGTGCGCCGCCGCAACCGCCGCGGCCGACGCAGCTGCCGCGGTCGCCGCGCCACACTAACCCCGCCACCCCTGCGCGTACTAACACTCGCCACTCGACAGCCGGTGAGTGTCCACTCGGCACGTCAGCGCGCTCGCGGCGCATCCGATGTCACCTGAGCTCCGGTGCTCTCGCGATCGTCTTCGGCGCAACGGAGCTGCAGTCTGCGATCATTGTCGAGTCGAACTGCGATGTCAACCGGGTACTGTCAAACATTCATACTGCCTCGCGTTCCATTAGTATACAACACGATGTTCGCTGAGCCCGACCTGATGTGGTCAATGCTCCAAGAGTCATTTTGTTGCGGCTGACTATCATCTGAACGCTATGCGCCGATCATAAATCCTATGATTAACACAAAAAAACAACGCAAATTTTATTGCTTACGTTCCGCGTGGATTAAGACTTTAGATTTAGATCAATATAGATAAAACAACTGATATGAGTCAGTACTTAAGATTCTTGTTCGATAAACAAGTATTCGGAAGGCGGTGGGTAGTGCGCAGCGCATCAATCATACTGTTGTCTTCGAGATCGGCATGCGGGTCGCGCGCCGCACTCCGCAACCGCATCCAAACCTAAAACACAAGCTTTACAACCAACCTACAATGCAAATTATGTAATACTTACGTTCAAGTTGTATAAATACATACATAAAGACCTTGATGTCCTTTTAAAAACGAATGTCGAAATACTATCAGGTTTACTATTCTGAAAAGAACGCCGAATATCCGGAATGCGGCATAACGATTAATACACATAAAACAGTCTGGAAATATTATGTTTACGATTATCGATGGCATGTTGTAATCATTCGTTGGTCTAGTATTCGTTCGTTATGCAAATATGGCTGTTATCATTAATTTATAAATATGAAATTACCGAAGCGGTATTTGAATTGAAAGCACAGCCGGGATCTACCGTACGATAAGCTAGTTAATGATATGTGAGCTATTTAAAACGCAATATTTACTGTTATAGTCTCGTGTGGTGATGTACGCGTAAACACGACTCACTGTACACAAAACCGGCACCACACATCGTAGACTTATCGAAATATTAAAAGAAAGTTTGAATAAAATGTTTTGCGCTGCAACTAAGTCGCCGGCCTCGGGAAAGCTCACGTCTCCTTGATGCAATAGCGTAGAATGCTAAGTGCTTCAAGTGTGTCATTGACATGATCCAATTACGTATGTCCCGACTAACGACGCTCCTCATCTGGACCAGCTCACGGCCGGCGTTAACACTTCATCAGCTCTTTAGTGCCCTAATATCTCATAGTAACTGTGAAACGTAGCATAACGTATACTTGTTATATAAACCTAGTGTAGAATGTCTCTCTTTAATTTTTAAAGCGACGATCCATATAAATCATAATACACGATCATACAGTAGTATTTATCGATTACAAATCATATTCTCATCTTCTTCTTCTTCTTCTTCTTTTTCTTCAGCCTATGTATCCACCCAATGCTGAGTGTAGGCCTCTTCTAATGCAAGCCAGGTTGTTCGGTCCTCATATTCTCATATAGCAGCAAAAATCAGCAATTAAATCACACAAAATTTTATCACTGATTCATCAAACGATGATTCAGTAGAACAAAATTATACAATAACAATCTTATAAATCACACATAAAATCCAAAACCACCGACAGTAAGCCCAGAAATGATATCCGCGCTTAAATTAATGCAGAGAACGCGATCGAAATATTAACCAAAATCTTATATAACTCAAGCGCTAGTGCAGATCATCCACTGCATAAACCAAATTGGCATTAGACCCGGTAATGGCTGGAAATGATATTCGTATCCAACATTATAATGTTTCATATTCAACGGTTTCTCTAATGAATGTTATTCGTATTGCGCTACAGGAATTATTGCTGTAGTTATTGAGATGTTTCGGTAAAATTTTGTTTGAAAAATTATGTGTATTTGAAAGCAACATGCGTCTTCCGCCACCTAAACTAATAACATTCACAATCATATGATTTATTTTCAAATTAAACCTATTTTACTAAAAAGAACGGCCACTCTTCAATAAGTAGGGTTGATGTACGTTTTCTTAGAACTCCTCCCATTCCTCGTATATATACAATCAACCAAAATATAAGCACCGTTAAAAATCCTGTAAGATACAAAAAAAGATAATCTAAACTAAATTGGTAAATTATGTTACAACACTTACGTAATGCAATAGTGAATTAATAATAATGATTAATAATTAAGCCGTGCACATCACTGTGTAACGATGAGGTTATTGAGGCTCGCTGTAACCACATTCAAAGCTTTCTTTCTATAGTTTGTCTTGATTAAAGGTCAATCATATTGCTATATATCACTATCTCTGCTTTGGCTTGTGAAACAAACTCCGTCGAAGTTGGAGACGTGGTACCTAGTACCTATATTCCCATGCGCCATTGTAACTCCGTTTCCACCAGTCGTGACATCGTTTCAGTAAGAGTACTGATGAGTATTTCGAGAGGTTCGTTCACTCCCATTTCCCACTGATCGCTGGTTTTTGATGTGATTCGTTACACTTCTATAATCAAGCTTTGAGTTAAATCCTCGTATTGGAAAAAATTGCTTCGGAAATGTCAATGAAAGTCTAATTTTTGGAAATAAATGTAAGCTTACTCAGTAACGAGATCTGCTGTTGTGCTATCAATTCTAAATGCTCATTACACGACTATATCAGCCCCATTCCCCGTTTTAATCGTACTCGATATCCTTACAAAATTAATTTGTTGAAGTTGTACGAATAACAGGCTTAGTCGAACATTAGTCTACATAATTATGTCTTATATACAAGGGATTTTTCAAGTGGGCGTGGATGGCCAAATCCGATACTATGAGGAAGCCCGATTTTGCTGAAAACTAAATTAAATTAAATAAATACACCCAACAGTCACATACATAGTCCTGACTCCACACTAAGATCGAGTCTTGTGTCGTGGGTATCAGAAACTACGAGAGACTTTTCGGTCTCACGAACACCCAGACCCGAAACAAATACCCGATCGAACCCGCGGCCTCACGTTTCACAGGCGGCGTCTAACCAACTGCGCCACGGAGGCTGTCAACTAAAACAGCACTTGGATTTTTGATAAATCAAAAATCGAATAATTAGGAATCGAGGAATCCTAACGAGGAATCGAACCCGATGATTTCAAAAGAAATAACATGCTATATTATTACACCACATCATAGTGTTGCTTATATATAATATAGGTATTGGCAAACTAAACAAAAGCGCTCACTTTTAGCAAATGTTTTTTTTCTTCCGTAACTTTAAGAACTCGCCTCTAAAATGTGTCATATTTTCTTGGATATTTTCACAGGATATTTTAAACAAAAATATACCAAGATGTTAAATTCTGTGATTTGAGCCTGGATTCAATGAATAATGGTAGATTTTATTAGGTGTAGGCATATGTGTAGTGTCATTCGCCTTTTTGTACCGAAAAAATGCCCTTTACGTGGTTTCTTTACCATTAAGCGCCTCCTAAAAATATTAATATTCATAAACAAGGACGTATCCTTATCATTGTGTGTCATAAAGTGTCAGAAATATTTTTTCGACCAACCTATGAGTTATTTCATAATAATTCAACTAACAACATAGGTAACTATGCTCTATTCCAACGGAAGGTAAAATAGTATTTTGCTTAAAATGACCTCTTTCCTTTAGTTTGCTGTATCATTACTTCCCAATATTTGATCATTATTAGCAGCATTATGATATGGTGTAATAATATAGTATGTAATTATTTTTGAAATCATCGGATTCTATTTCTTGCTAGGAATATTGATTTATTAAAAATCCAAGTGCAGTTTTAGTTTTCAGCAAAATCGGGCTCGTGACTCCTTTCAGTATTGTTTGCTATTCCTCATATATTCAGTTTTGACCATCCACGCCCACTTGAAAAATACATCCTGTATATTGTTTACTAGCTTTTGTCCGCAATCTTTGTTCGCGTGATTAACTTTATTTGGAATTCCCATCCCATCCCGTCCCGTCTTATTGTCACTAATGGAATGCAATCCAGTCACACCTCATCCTTTTGAGTATAAAAAAGTAACAAATATATTGGAATTCCTTCCTCATCCCAGGGAAACACAAAATTTTTCGGGATAAAACATAGCCTAATTGTTAATCCATGGTGTCAGCTACCAAATTTTATCGAAATCAGTTGAGCCGTTTCTGATTTTATCGTGCACAACCGCACAAACAAACCGACAAACAGACCAACAATTTTAAAATTCATTGTTTTGGATTCTATTACATTATGGAGACTCCCCATATTTGTGTTTTTCATTTATCTTCCACATACAGGCATCGATCGGTACAAATTTATTAAAAAATGGATAAAAGAAAATTATTTTGTTTGTCTTAAATCATTTTAATTCATAATTCAATAGTTTCCACTTTGCCTAATATTTGGCATTCTTTAATAAAAAAATCTAACAAACAAAATAATGGCCAGAAGCTCTAAAGTCATTCCGTCCGCACCTGGCGCCTTGTTGTTCTTAAGTTGCTTCAGGGCCATCTCAATCTTACACTGGCTGATGTCCGGAATATCATCGCTAAAGTGTCGGATCAACTCGGCTCTCGGGTCTTCAGCCGAGCTAACAGTAGGTTCGGTAACCGAGGTGTAAAGCTGCCTGTAGAACCTCTCGATCTCCTTTCATACCTCTGCCCTCGTCGACACTACACGGCCGCCGTCCGTCTTCAGCCCAGACAACTGGCTTTGCCCAATAGACAGGTCTCTTGCAAATACTTTGAAGCCTCCGTTCCGCTCAATTGTCTCTTTAATGCTCACAGTGTTGTGAGCACAGACATCGAGTCGCAAGGACTTTCATATATATCTATTGAGCCGCCTATATGTTTCGGCGTTATTGGAAGACTGCAGCGCCATAGATCGACGTTCGGCCATGAGGTCAAGAGTGTGGATCGAGAGTTTTTGTGGTCTATCTCTACGGCGAGGTCTAAAATACTTAGATCCCACCGTATGGACAGCTTCTACCAAACCGCTGTTTAGCTCGTCCACTGCAAGGTTTTCTTTGAGACAATCAAAGCGTTTTGCCAGCTCAAGTGGAAACCTCTTGCGGTTTTAGATATGGGCACGTGTAGTCCAAATAGTGAAGTTCATCAAGCGACGCCTTTCTAATTGGAAATTGATATTCAATGAGCCTCTTACCATTCGGTGATCAGTGCCGGTTTTTTACCCCGTTGATCACAGAGGCGTCACTGAACATCCGTCTATTCGTCGTCAAGACGAAACTTATCTCGTGTCTCGTAGAATCATCAGGACTCAGCCAGGTCCATTTGCTGTGAGGCGGCTTCTGGAAAAAAGAGTCCCTCTCCAGAAAGTCGGACGAGCCTCTGACCTCTGAGCCTGTTCCGTTGCCCATGTCCAAATTGCCCCACTTTCAACTCGGCATCGCTTCTCATGCCCAACTTTGCATTGAAGTCTCCCATAACAACATTGAAGTAGGTTTTGGAAATATTTATGGCCTGACTAATGACCTCATACATCTCTACTTATTCATCTGGCTGTGTCGAGGTCGGCTTCGTTTTCGGTCGTAGTCTGGATATAGCCTGTACTTTGAATTCAATTTTTTTCTTATCACTAACGGATAGTGGCTAAATATTTAATGTTTTATTAATATTAACATAATCCTTGTTGACGTGTATGAAAATATGTGCTTCAATAGAGCATATGATGGAGATGCAAAACTGCTCTCCAGGTATAACGAGATAGGGTAATGTTTTATTCAACGTGTGGGCTGCTTTAATCTTATTATCCTTTCAATATTGCTAGTGCCTCGTAGATATTAGGATGAGTTCTAATACCTTCGGCAAAAGTTCGCGATTTATCGACAGTTACTAGTTACATTATTTCAACTGATTATATTTATATCAAATGAAAATGAAAATGAAACAATGCTATATTTATTCACGTTTATAATTCAAACGTATACATGCCACTTCACAAAGCTTAAATCAGCCTTAAAGCAGATATGTAATATTATGATCAAACGTACTGTTAAGGTGTCAATCGTTCTAAGTAATCTTCATCTCAAGATTCCACGTTTGTTGGAATGATTAACAAAATGTTGGTTTTATGTCAAGTGACTACACAAAAAACTGTGCCTCCGCAAACTATATATTTTCTTATACTAACATTCATGTCCAACTTCTGGACCTAATCTTCCCTTCTTACCTTCTATTTGTCAAGGTTGATCGCCTGTTCGCAAAATAATTTTTGGATAATGCGATTACCATTTTCTGAGTAAACCGCGTTGCCACTTCGTTTATTAGGTGTCTTCCCTGTAAACGAAGAGTAAATGAACCATTTTGTAAAACACAATATGATTATCATTTAGTAATATTTCCTATTCTATTTGCTACGTTATTTTGCACCCTGATCCAAGCATATAAGCTGTTTTAGATATTTTACAACAATAATGAGGAAGAAATAAAACCAAGCCAATTTATATGTAAAAGATAACATTTTCGGTTATTTATTATATTTAAACTACAGTTATTTTGATAACGATCAATAAACGTTCATTAAAAGCTAATGAGATCATTAATCCGCATCGATTGTAAAACGATTTTAATAACGTGTGTGTGATTAACATTTGTTGATACTAATACAATCCGGTACTTTCAATAACAACTAATAATATATTATTCTGGATTGTTCCTGATGCAGTTTACACAGGCATATGATTATATTAAATGTTTAACTTTACTATGTATTCCATTGTAAATGTAATTATTATCTACTATTGAGCGCAATCGGTTTATACATTTGAGTAGAGTTTTCGTAAATCCACGCGATATCCTAATTTATTGCAAGCCAAAAATTAATAAATACACCCAAAAGTCACATACATAGTCTTGACCCCACATTAAGATCAATTTCGTTTTGTGTCGTGGGTATCAGAAACTAAGAGAGACTTTTCGGCCTCACAAACACACAGACCCGAGACAAATATTTGTGGGCCTCACAAACATTTGTCTCGGTGCAGGGATCGAACCCGCGGCACCTCGTTTCACAACCGGCGTCTAAACAACTGCGCCACGGAAGCTGTTGCAAAATAGTGTCTTTGATTATCTCTGGTTGCACCTCTGTCTATGGTGGGTAAATGTGGATGTCTCGGTAGCTTCTCTGCATACCCTTTCTGGGAAAACTCATCATCATCTTAGAATTCAGCAATTCTTAATTAAATCAATTTAATTCTCAATTACAAAATATGTATATCTTAAAATTTTCGCATACACATACATATGTCTATAAGAAAACTTTACTGACGTATTAAAAAAATCTGACTCAATATTACTTTATAGATCGTCTTCAATCTTCTGGCGCCCGAATTATTAGATAAAAATATAAATGCTTGTTATTATTACAAAAACATATCTCAAACAATTATTTAAATATATATTTTTTAAATTTTATTTGTAGTTCCAAATTTCATCACCCGCCAATTTATATAAAATACTTTTAGATACTAAGGGCCTCGTTCACCATCTTCAAGAAAACCATTAATTACTTACTTTTTGAATAACGTTATTTGCCAAACGAATGTGCAGAGCATGTTCCGTCGATTTCACAAGCGAAAATAAAGTAAATTGCTGGTTAAGTGAATGACATAAGAATTGTACGGATCATTCGTTCAATATTGCGTCAAATGATTATAGAATAATATTATTTAATCATTGGTCAAATGTTCCTCGCCCTGCCTCCCGCTGAAGTATCAACGTGTTTTTTTTTAAATAAAAAAGGATGTTGATATTTTAACCTTATTATAACCATTAAGTAAATACTTTAATCGGCAGACGATGCAGCCAGTAAGGTACTAATTAATGTAATCATAGGATTAGTGTTACTGGAGCATGGTGAAATCGACACATGATGTTACGGATGACTTTAACTGCTGACTAGTTTAATCAACGGTCTACTTGAAAATGGTGAAAGAGGCCCTTAGGCTTAAAAACCAACTCACACGATAAGGTCTATAGACATAACTACAAAAATAATATAAATAGAAATACTAAACGCTCGGGGTCAATACAAAACGTTAATCTAGTTCTCAGTACAGTGTAACTGCATAAGTCATAAGGCTTCTGTCGTGGCATAACTTGGCGCCCAACAACAGACGGGATGAAAATTATTTCGCAATAAGTGCTATTTTTCTTTTTCATTTCTAATCAAAATATGCATATGTTTTACGCAGGATATAGAAAAAATTACAAAACATTGGGTCATACCTGTTTATGCCATCAAATAACATATCCATTTGGAAGTGGATGGCGAGTCATCATGACACCCAATTACCAACCCACCAACGTTTGCTCCACGCTTTTCGAAACCAACGCGGACTTCACACGAGATTAAAGTAATTAAATTTGTCCAAATGAGACATTCAGTAGCACTCGCACTTGAAGCCCCCAGTCCTTAATGAAATTTCAGCGGCGAGTGTCAGAAATCATTAAATGCTGAATCCCCACTGAAGGACGCTAATTAACAGATTTAATTATTACTTGCAGTCTGACCCGATATCACTATGGCGGAATTATTTGCAGTGATAAACCTTTCCTTATTTCTTATGAGCGCATTGCATGATAATCAATTATATTTTCATATTACTGTCGCTTATGTTATATTCTTCCATTATCGTAACGGTGTAAGCCACATTTATTAATGCTAATACCTTTGGTTACCTTCATAAATCGAAAGCGTGGAACTATACAGCTGGCGTGTTTCCGTAATGGACACCCGTACAAAGTGACTACAGTATGTACAGTTAAATTAAAAGGCATGCAAGCCAGATAGGCTTTCCACCAAAATAATTACATACATACATAAACTCGACTAACTCGCGTGGCGGATTATATGGCCTAACCACTCTCAATCGATTCTCTCGATTGCAGAATAGGCCCATGCCCTGCAGTGGGATGTATATGGGCTAATACAGTACAGTACAGTACATAAACTCACGCCTTTTTCCAGAAGGGTATAAAGGCTTTGGTAGGGTAGGTGCAACCAGGATACCCAGTTTTCGCCTTGTATGTTTCGTCCCATGAAATGATACGGGGCGAGCCTATCGCCTTATTGGGCACATATTCCTGACTCCAGGCTATTAAGAATAGAAAAATTCAATATCACTTTACCCGACCCGGGATTCGAACCCGAGACCTCAGCGTTGTAATCGTACCGTAGTGCAACTTACACCGAGGTAGTCAACCAAACTAATAATTATCCTAAACCAAAATAATTATCCCACTCAAAACCGGATAGTACCTTCAACGCAGGGGGGCTACTACAGAGTAATCCCCCTGGGAATAGTCCTAGACACGAAATTCGAACGTTCAACGTATAAGATAAAAGTTTGCCACTTCTAAAAATAAATACTATTCTCTATGAAACTTATCATTCACTACAAACTTAGTTTTTGTTTACGACGTACGATAGAGGATTCGAACAATTTTGCAGAGTATTTAGGCCCGTTCGTACAGTTTTACGTACTACGTTCGAATATTCGTCGTCGTGTCCGAAAATAGTGTTAGCTCCAAAACCGGAGCGAATAATTATTTTTGACACATTTGACGCTTTTATGTTCTGTAAATGTTATCCGTGTGCATGCGGATACAATATCTGTATCAGTATCAGCCCATATACGTCCCACTGCAGGGCACTGGCCTACTCTACAATCGAGAGAATCGATTGAGAGTGGTTAGGCCATATAGTCCACCACGCTGGCCTAGTGTGGGTTGGCGGACTTACATACCGTAGAAATTCTTTAAAATCGGTACGGTATGCAGGTTTCCTCACGATGTTTTCCTTCACCGTTAAAGCGCGTGGTGATTGACTATCAATACACACATAACTGAAAAGTCGGAGGTGTGCCCTGGGATTTGAACCCGCGACCGCCGTGAACATGTAGGCAGCTGCGTCTGGTCCGTTGCCACCACGCACTTTTTGGTAACAATATACCACCAGGAAATTCGTAAATATAAAAAGTACATGTTGTGTTTTATGTCTATCTAGTTGTTTTATATGATAATGTGTAAATCAGCTGAATTTACTTTAAGCACCACAATGTTACTTCTACGTGTTTATGTGCGTATCTTCAAACAAAAGTGTCTCACACTAACATGTCATTGTAAATCCCACTTTATGAAATATTCTTAGTCACATTATGCCATAATTTGTAGAGTTTTTAATGTTTTTAAGTGACATAAGCCAAAGTTTTGTTGGCTTTGAACTGTATTGCAATTACCGCGAAAATATAAATGTCGTTAAGAAATATTAATAGACAACTGGTAATAGGTACGCGACGTCTTCTCGTCTAAAATACCTCAGTGCCTCAAATCGAAAGTCTTCGATAGTTGTGTGTTGCCAGTGATGACATACGGCACCGAGACGAGGCCTCCCACTATGGGCCTTATTAGGCGGCTCAAAGTAACTCAATGAGCTATGGAGAGGGCTATGCTCGGGGTTTCCCTACGAGATCGAATCAGAAATGAGGAGATCCGTAGGAGAACTAAAGTAACCAACATAACCCAGCTGATTAGTAAGTGGAAGTGGCAATGGGTGGGGCACATAGCGCGGAGAACAGATGGCCGATGGGGCCAAAAAGTTCTCGAATAGAGGCCACGTAGCGGAAAGCGCAGCGTAGGACGTCCACGCACAAGATGGTTAGACGACCTGGTAAAGGTCGCGGGACGTCGCTGGATGCAGGCAGCCTCGAACAGGTCACTGTGGAAATCATTGGGAGAGGCCTATGTTCAGCAGTGGACTTCCTTTGGCTGATGGATGGATGGATGGAATAGGTACAGGACGTGTATTACTCGTACTGAACTGTATCTGCAGGGCACTAGCCTCCTCTACAATCAAGAGTACGATTGCGAAGGGTTGGGCCATATGGTCAACCACGCTGGCATATTGCGGGTTGGCGGACTTTACATACTATAGAAATTATTACAAATCGCTATGGTATGCAGGTTTCCTCAAGTTCAAAAAAAGATTCAAAGAGATTTAACTAAAGATAACAAACCGTAACGAATCTAGTTAATTAACAAAAACTTTAATGCCTTCGTATAATGTGAACTATAAAGTTCCCAGTGTAAACTAATTAATTTTTAAACTAAAGAAGATAATTTAATAATGAATGTGATTACTACTCGTATTAGTTGCTGTCCCATCAATTTCACTAGTTTTATTGAGTTTCCGATACTAACCTTACACTAATAACTCGTTTCTCATTCATCTGCTTACTACATCTTACTGATTAATTTAAATTGCTTTCGATTCTAAATTAACTGTTGACAGGCATTATTGATAATGTCAAGTTCAGTACAAACTCTTTTCCGTTCATAAATACATCGGTAACGACTTTTGTTTATATTGACGCGGTAAGACGAATATGCAAGCTAAGTTCAACTCTTATACTGGAATACGGAGCACATCTGCATGTCTGCATCAGCCCGTATTCGGCCCACTATAGGGCACCGGCGTCCGACAATATCGAGAGTATTATCGAGGACCGAGGACGAGGACGATCGAGGTCCAATCTACCCCATGTCAAAATTAACCAAAATTGGTTCAGCTGTTTTAGCGTGAAAATGGAACATACATACCTATATATACACACTTTCGCATTTATAATATTAGTAGGAAAGTATTGGGATGTTAGTTTAACGGCGCACTTTAATATTAGTTAGCGCTTTATACGCTGAGTTTATTTCTAATTTCCCCTGCGCTTTAATGACTTCTATAACGTGGGTACATTTACAAACACGAATTGACTTATGCACAAACGTATTATAAACTTGGATCAGAAAACTTCAACGCAAAATGCAATTTTCTATTCCCTATGGCAATCGGGTGTTTTCACATTTTATCGTATCATACTTGTCAATACTGTTATTGCTTACTGCGTAATTGCTCGACCTTTCCGCCACACCTCGCAGGTAATTTTAAAGCCATTAGAGACCAGGTGCCGTCAATCGAAAGATATTTCTTGGCAAATAAGAATTAATAACTGCGCCACAGTGGCTGTAGCGAGTGAATTTCTGATACAATGATATATTGCGCCCGTCACCTCCACGCTGTGATTAACGTTGGAAATTGGGTCATATCTATCGAGGCTCGTCTACCCCGCTCTGTTGTGAAACATCAGTAAAAATAGGAAATTGCTTCGGCGATATGCGCATAATGTATTACATCGGTCATTTTAACTAAGAGCATGTTTAAACAAGTTCGCTTAGGTCGTTACATGATATCAATATTGTGTGTTATTCTTTGCCGAACTTTTCTACATACACTTTTGACTCCGCATAAGCCCAGGACTGTATCTCTGACGGAATTGGTAGAGGTCGCAACAGTACCATCCATGGCTAGGCAAGCTTACGTACCTATTTTTCCGCCTCAAAACTCAATAAGGGGTGAACCTCGTCATTCTTAATTAACGTCAGTATCAGACAAAACATATGAAGTTTTTAAGACCAAATCAATGAAAGCATAATTAAGAACTTTAATCGAACGTCAAGTCCATAGCCCATGCAAGATGTGTACCCATAAAATGATTAATTTAAAAACTTGCTACAGTTTAAATTTAGCAAACGATCGCATACCCTTGACGGAAATCTTTAAGTCTTTGCACAAAATTTTGCATATCATCGGTTTTTTGCTTTCCTAGGGTATCATAAAGGGAAATCTTTAATTTCTATGAATCGTTGAGCTCTCATTTGCTAATGACACGTAACAATGCAATATTAGTGTCGTCTTTTTTGGGTATTAATACCAACCTAAACTAATTTAGTCTAATATTAAGACTTTAAATGTATAAAAGTACAGTTTTATGTTCGCATCATAAATTAAATAGGTATCACATAGGTAGAATCGGTTTAATTAATCTCAGCGTTTCCTCTATCCGCTTGAATAACATCCGATCCATTTTTCGTCATCAAAACGAAACAAATTAAGATTTAATCAATGCGTCATTTCGCATCCACAAATGTTCCGGATAACTACTTTACATCATTAATTCCATTCCACCGGTTGCGGCCTACATACTGCCGTCCTCCTCAATGCTTCTACTCCAACCGGACAGTTTAATTGAATTGTTTCGAACTGTATCTGACAGCACAAAGCGATGTTGCTGAATTGGCTATTTGACTAATTTCTGAAGTTCTGTGTTTTAAAGTCTAGATATAATCACTCTATACCTCTTCAAACTATTAATTTATTTTTAAAGAGTTGTTTATAACGAATAAACATATTTTTCAGTTTTATCATCATATATGTCACCAAAACGGTAGGTCACGTGACTTTGAAAAAGTTACGTCACGCTTTATAAATGGTGAATGATCTTAGTGGCAGAGATGAATGAAAATTGAAAATCGTGACATCACACGCTGCACAATGACAGCTTGTCGTGTTTTGTTACATTTAATCAACAGATAAAAAATGGCAAACTTATTTTAGATAATTTAAATATTTATAATTTAGATAAATGTAAATAAAAATACCTATAATTATTGTTTACTAAAAAGCTATCATATGCAACACATTTTATAATTTATTGCCACAACAGTCAAATACCCAATTACTATTTTTTTCGTCTCTTACAGAATGCTTTAAACCAATTCATTAATATTTTCCCTGAGGCAATTTGAAATTTAAATGGGATTGCTTATCGAAAGAAGTTGTGGCTAATGATTGTTAGGGATTTTAAAGCAGTCATTATGTGATATTAACAGGCCATTCGACAAACTGGCCTTTATTATGTCCAGTACATTGTGACGACCTCGCCCAAAACTGGCAGACGGACCAATCGTTTCCAGTAATGTGAACCAGATGGCGCTATTGCACTCTATGACATAATGGACAAAGTCATTTAAAGGATACTGTCAAAGGTTATTTTGTGAAGGTATTAGAAAAACCAATATTCAATAATATTGTATTGGCAAAATGGCTTTTAAGAAATATCTTTTGAAAATCTAAATTAATAGGTACGTCGAACATCTGAGACGGCGATTCAATAGTCCGCATGAACTCATATACCCTCCATTTGTAAAACACAATGCAAGCAAATTCAATGGCCTAAGAAACGAGTGCTGCCGACTCAAAGAACGCGAACAACAATAAAACGAACGACCTTATCCCGACGACGCGACGGTCGGCGTCTCAATAGTTTCGCCTGACATGCCTTATTCACTCTTATACGTTATAACTTTTAATTTATGAATATAATAACGTATGTTTATTTTTAAATATTGCACGAATATAACTCTTTAATAAAACCCTTTACCGCGTTCTAGGTGCTTTGAAATGGATCCAGATGTTATCATTTGGATTTGATAATGCGGTGATTAAAGTGTGTACCTACTATTTTTCTAGGAGAAATTATATTTAACACAAAAGCAATCTTATACGATAATCTTGTCATAGACCCACGATCCGGTATCAACATTATATCTAATATTGATCACAATATCAATTGAGTGTCAGGTACTTTACACAAAATTCTATTGACTTTCGACAGTTAATTAATTTACCATTAATACAAACTTAGCCACGTTACGAATATGGAAGCTTTTCGTACCTATTAATTATTATTGAGTTTATTGAAAGATCGATGAAATTAAATGAGATGTTGTTTTTAACTCGTACCGCGGCTGATAAACGTTGTTTTTTTATTGTTTTAATAAGATTTTTTTTCGATCCTAGGTAATTTTATTTTAAATCATTTTTCGCCAGTCGCATAGCCTCCGTCGCTTGTCGTGTAAGAAAAATATTATTATAACAATATTTTTCTTGTCAAAATAATAATAAAATCGTCACAGTATTCCTAGAACACTACCTTGATGAGTATGATCTATTCGTTGGAATTCTTTAATAATTCATAGGACACTGAAAGTGAGTGCCACAGATGTTCACTCGACCTAAATGCTATGCTTTCGGGAGGCACATTTGTGTCTAAAATATGCGCATATAATTAATAACCAATATTACTCGGCCAGTTTACGCGCGACAAATAGTTATGATCGTTTATTTGTCACATTAATCATTATTTGCGACCTACTTTATGCATGAAAATTTGTAAAATTGAAGAAACTGAAAAACAGCTAGGTTAATCTATCTAAACATTTCGCCCGCCAACGTTTGTTTAGCCGTTAATCTCGCGTACACAGTCATAGTCTTTGCTTCACTTAAACACATTAATTGATCGCGTACAATCCTTTTATCATCGCACAAACAGTGTTGTATTATTGTTTGTTTCCCGCTGCGTCGATACTCGGTCCAAACAACCGCAGCTCCGTGACTCGTCTCAATAATCTGGCATTAACACACCGCGGGATATTTCATCATTTGTATGTTTGTTTGCGCTGTTAATACCGCAATAATAATTGCTACAATTAGTCTATGTGGGACTGCAGTAAACTGAGACAATAAAATAAATAAAAATAAATAAATACACCCAATAAATACACCCAACAGTCACATACATAGTCCTGACCCCACACTAAGATCGAGTCTTGTGTCGTGGGTATCAGAAACTACGAGAGACTTTTCGGTCTCACAAACACCCAGACCCGAAACAAATACCTGTGGATCACACAAATATTTGTTTCGGTGCGGGGATCGAACCCGCGGCCTCTCGTTTCACAGGCCGGCGTCTAACCAACTGCGCCACGGAGACGTACTTTTTTTTTTAATTATTCATTCATTGGATCTAGTCGCCTAGGAAGGTTTATGGTAACCAACTTCAAAGCTTTTGTAGGACATTAATTTATTTTCTTCCAATTTTTGCCTATCCAAACTTAATTGATTTATCCAGTGAGATGCTTAGAAAACCTCAAAAATTAGTATGGTATCTAACCTTTATAAAATAGTCAATCGTTATACATTAGAGCTAACTCCCATAACGGCCACACGAGCTCAGTCCGATATTGTAAGTGGGGCAATCATGTCACTACATCGATATAATATATGGGATTTTTATTACATGCTCATATTCCAGTTACAGTACCTCGCTGCATCTCCGATTCACGGCAATTTATTGGCACATGACGTAACAGAGTCTATAAATATGCTTTCTCATATTCCAAGGCTTACCTCTTGCACATACGAGTACTACGTAAAACACGAACAATATTCATTTCTGCAGACTCACAGTAGACAGGCGTTTTAAAAACCCATTACCGTTTTCTCATAACAGCCCAATGAATCCACAGCCGAACGGGAAATTTTATATTAACAAGTTCGCCACGGAGCAAATATAAAATATTTTAAGAAAAAGCAAAGCGAGAGCCTGGTAGAGACCACTGAAGCAAAAACTACAATCGAACGAACTTCAAGAAGAGATTGAAAGCGACGCAGTTATTACATTTCTACCGGGCCGGTGCAACTTTATTAACTGTTCAATTTTTTTCTTGTCATTTCACACGAGTGCCCTTCTTTCATTACAGCGTAATGAGAATATTTCTCGTCATGAACGATTCCTTAGGGACAAAGAAGTTCATTTTAAGTATTTTAATATATCCAGTTTTTATTGCGCATCTTTAGCACAACACATTGTACATTTATTCCTCAGATCTGGTAAAAATAGAATTGGCGTTGTTCATTAGTTTCATTAATAAAATTAATTCCATATAAGTATTTTTACTCGTATATCCGCCAAAATGACGAACTGAATGGTATATTACTGAAAAATTTATTCCTTTCACAGCGTGTTACAGTAAAAACTAGGGCTCTTGATAATATTAACTTTGTAGAACTGTTGGGTCGGCGACGGCATGCGCGTCTGAGAGCGCCACACTCCGCACCTGCACTTCTCACCCCTTTTAATTGAGATTTTTCAACTCAACTTTACGATTCAAAGTAAATTAGGTTATAAAAACGAGAGCCCTTAGGTAACATGTCTTTTGAATTATTTTCTTAATAAATTCGTGAATTTATTACTTTTAAACATACTCAACTTATATCAGTAGATGCCTCTGTGACTAACTTTACTTAAATAAATAAATACGCCCACAAGTCACATTCATAGTCCTCACCGTGGGGTGATTACAATTCACATTAAGATCGAGTCTTGTGTCGTGGGTATCAGAAACTACCAGATACATATTTTAGGTCCCATAAACACCCCCCAAAGCAAATACCTGTGGTTCACACAAATATTTGGTTCGGTGTGGGAATCGGACTCGCGGCCTCTTGGTTTACAGTCACACACTTGACATTAAAATATATTTAAAACAGTTGGTATTTATATGACAATTCTCTAATATTTTTAATAAAGTATATCTATGACGATAGAACATTTATGCAAAATAAAAATATTATTTTGAAACATAATATTAACAGTCCTTAACAAATCCATCCGTTTAACTAATAATGCTCTATTTACTCAAATTGTGTGAATGAGCTGACTCAATTGGCGTAGGTACCACAGATCTCAGAGACAATCAACGTAAAGTAACACCATTGTGCTCATATTTGTTAAGTGATTTTGTTAAAGACCTCTAAGTGTTAACTCCTCGCCTATCGAGGTTTTGGGTTTTGCGGCAGCTTCGTATTTACAATAGGACAAGCCGTCAACGTCAATGGTCTCCAAGTATTACTAGTGCTAGAAAGTTGAAACCTATTTTACCCAGCCAAAAAACCGCATGATCGCATCTCTAACTCTTTGTAAATATCTTTCAACGAAGGCTTATTTCTTATTTTATTGTTTGCTTTAAAGTAAACAGAAACAATTTAATCAAATCTATGTTTAAATTATAAATACTGTGCAATTAGGCATTATCGAAAATTGTTAATATTGTTCACAATCAAAAGCATCTGGTAATTGATTCTGACCATTAGTTTCGCCGTGCGCGTTGGTTGTATTTATTATCATCAGTATACTCCTATATAATTCAAACATAGATTTAATTAAATTGTTTCTTCTTACTTTAGAGTAAAAAATAGACAAAAAAATAAGCCTTCGTAAAAAGATATTTACAAAAAGTTAAATGCGATCATGCGATTTTTTGGCTTGGTAAAATAGGTTTCAACTTTACGTTTTGACAAACAATTGCGGCACTGTTTTCCGAGTAATAGTTGCAATTTGTGAAGCAGTGCACGGAAGCCTCGCTTTTAATGTCGTTTTCGTATAAAGAGACATTCGCATTTCGTGATATTACTGCACAAAAATAGATCGAAGACACTTTGAAATAAATATTATTGGGTAATATTAGCCAAGAGTCATTGAACTGAGTGTGTGAGCGCCATCCCGTTGAATTTGACATAAGGTCCTCAATTTATTATTCAGGTTATTTTGATTTTTGCTTTTTTTATTTTATTAAGTAAATAAATTAATGACAATATATCAATTTTTCATCTGGAAAAACTACCTAGAGTAAACCTGGCGTTCTTTAAACGAATATCATTTGTCCTCGTTTCCAACACAAAGGGATAAAAAGTAACACGACTAGATCTGGGTCAGCCACATTTAGTCTAGTTTAAATCTTGGACTTGATATACTACACATAAGATCAGCTTCTTTTCAATAAAATATACCTACCGAAATATTTACCTATGTTAAATTTCTATTTCAGAACATAATTTTATACTTTCCCTATATTTTAATTTTTTTGTTGTTTTTACAATTTCAATTAATTAAAATCAAGTCAAAGTCTAGTCTCTTACTTGTATGTAGTACGTCTCTACTAATTGGAACTGTAAGAAAATCGGACCCTATCGTCACACATCCAATTTTTATCAACTCCGTAGCTACGCAAATTAACATTCGGACCGGAAAGATTTGAATACCGTAAGGTCAACATACGCATACACAAATCAACACCCAGACGCACACCCAAAAATAATAATTGAACACGCGTATTGAGTGAGGGAGAGGCGCGGTGTCGCCGTATGTCGCGCTGTATCGGCGAATGTCGGCGAATGTCGTCGAGTGTCGGCGTGTGCCGTGTCGCCGCCCACGCATCGTCGCCTCTATTTATTGTATTACAGCGCGCGTTAAACGCACGCGCCTAAATATAAAACGTACTTATTTTAGTAAGCCGTGCGTACTCGCTATGGAGAATTACCGGTCAGCTGTTCGTGTTATTGAGCCTTTACTTATATAGAGATTAGATTCATTTTTGTTTGAAGTTATATAGATAGGTACGCTTGTCAAGTATGCTCTGTATAATTAATTAATGAGTGATGCGTCGATTTATCTGTTTAATGGGCAATAGAGCATAGTATTGTCATTTGTAAGAACACTTTCAAGGAGTGTTACTGTTGGATTGATTGTGTTTTATTAACAACACACTCTGTTTCATGTCTTCTTTACATAAATAATTGCAATACTATGTTTTTGAGCATCGAAATGTTAGTCATTCGAGTTGGTTTTTCGTAAATATCATAAGTTCAAAACATTAGCGAGCGGAACGTTATACATACGAAAATGGCTCAGTAAAAGTATGATAATTTTATTGCCACAGCGCAGTTTAATGGCTCACGAGCGAGTTCGCACTAAAGACGTTTTGTAATAATGGCTTCGCGTCTAATGGGCGAATATTTGTTGACGCAGTTTTAGCGATCACTACTTTTATCTAGTACACTGACTAAACTAAAAATTCCTTTGTGCATCATACGCGAAAATCTTTCATGTACAAAACGGTATCATTGAAAACTGTTTCATTTCTAACAAAAGTGTCTGTTCTTGAAAAGCTTCGACAAAGCATTCAAGAATCTTTTTGATTTTTATTTAGAAACCTCCTTCTTTCAATTCTTCCAAGCATCTTTACCTTTGTTATATTACCCAAGGACGTCTATAAACTACACCTGTGAAGGATTTAAACAACATAAGCGACCATTGTTGCCCTAGTGACGTAGGAGGGAATAAAAGAAACTTTCACATGACATAGTAAGACCCAACACAGTCACCTGTAACATTATTTAAACTAACATTATATTTGAAGCTCTTTTACTGAATGGGGGTTCAACGATCACACGCCCTCTAAATACCATAAAACGAACACGGGGAATAAAAATCTGCGTAAATCCTGTAATATATTGGAATATATGAAGTGCAACGAGAAATATTTTATTATAAAATACCATCAGATTCTTCCAAGATGTAATAAACTTTCATCTGAAAAGCTTGTCATACACGAAGCGCAATTTGCGGAATTTCCTTTACGAACTCATGCGCTCCACACGAGCTCCGATTTCTTAACTCGTTTTAATACACAACTTGAATTGCAGATATTGCATCGCGATATACCATACTGCGTGTAAATACACGCACAGAAAAAAGCAACTTTGACGATATCTAAATCTAGTGAATATGTGAGACTTTTGTTATAATAATGTGACTAAGGCTTTTCTCGATAAATTCCTTAATTGTGACCCAAAAGTTGTTCGGAGATAAAAAATGTGGTTGTTCATCTACTCTCCCTGCCCAGTTGTTATATCAACGGGGTCCCTTCCATTACAAATTCGTAGACGGTTTCGGCTATCTTTTGCCAAGCTTCGCCACCTGCATTTTCATTAGCTTTTGTCTTTCACACCTGTTGTTTCTAGATGTTGTGAATCAATGAAAATGGCTACGGCCGTGTAGCCTTTACCCCTTTGCGTAATCTTCCCTGTGTACAAAATTTTCAAACAGTTGCAACTAAACGTGAAATTACTTACAACACATGGTAAAGGTCATATTAACAAGTCAACAAAATATGAACAACATAATCAAGAAATCATCAAAGTGTTTGCGAACCACTCTGTAGAATATAATTACTTGTTTATAAAAGCTTTGTTTGAAGCTTTGATTAGAAACTAAGGCACGTGTTACCTTGACATAAGATTGGATAACTGCGTTATAAAATAAAATGCCATTTGCGTTGCCTAGTCGACAAGGGCGTGTTGTAAACAGGAGACCATGAATAACACAAGCCACTATATTTTCCTCGGAGTTGGTAGAGTAATGGAAAAAAACTAGTTAGAAGATGTGTATTAAACATTATCGATTCCTTTTAGCAACTTATTGAAAATTTATGGTGAGCGACGTGAAAGTGCCTTGTTGTACTTTCCCTTTTATAGACCATATACTCTAGTCCATATTGTGGCTTGTGTGTTAAGAAAAACCATATTATAGATTGTTTGCAGTTTCGGCATGAATTACAATTTAAATTTAATTTGTCTCATAACTCAAGTAACTCATTTAACACGATAGCTAAGTCCCTAAATAATTCACACCATGATACGCAAAAATACTCAAACTAATTTAGTTTCTATATGATTTAATATTTTTCATATAGAATTCGTATTTTATCGATTAAATCCCAGGCATCTTATTGATCAAGTATGACATCTTCTGAAGAAAAAAACCTTAATAACTTGAAACACCATAAAACGCAACATGCTTATTCTTTAGGGCTTCCCAATACAACAGCTTGGCCCTTATTTAACCTTGAAACTTTAAAGAATTAATTTGCTCCATAAATTAATCTCTAAGCTGTTCTACATAGAAAATACAATTTCGTCCAAAAGCACTTAACTCTTCAGTTTCTTCTTTAAGATTTAAATTACTTGACTTGGGGCACTACTTTGCCATCGGACTCCAAGAAAATGCTTTTACTTTCTCAAGAAATTAAGTTTCAGATTAAACTGCACTGTTCGTATAAGCAATTGTATTCCGCTTTCTGTATTTTAAAATTGTTAATATATGAAAACTACTGTAAAGTCTACCTTTGAATGTCAACTCAAAATAAAACCTATTTCATTGTAATTTATTCATTCTTTTAGTTCTGTCGAATAGACTGAACTGAAGAAGTCTTCAAACACAAAGCAAAATACAGAACTGTAAGTTCACTTTTGACCTTTATTGCTTAAGAAGGTATATTTATTTGTTACAAGATCAGCATTCGCAGCATTCTGTACATATCCCTATAATTTTTATCGTACTCTTCACATAAAATCCGGAACACACAGCTTCGGTTCACTCTTAATGATCTCAAGCGCCGTTGAGACCCGTTTGAACAAAAGATGAACCATTACTATCGAGATATTGTGTGAAGTATGTTCGAAGATCGGCGATAACGTATTGTTTTGTGGAAAACAGCATTTATCGGGGCTACTCAAGGTGAGTGCTGGCGCAGCGGGGCGCAGCTTGCTCATCGGCACGTACTTGCCAGTTTCTAGACGTACCAAAGCTAACATTCGATTTGGGGTTAGACGAGGTGGTAGTAACAGAAGTAACGGCTCTTAATGGTCCCCCTTTGATTGTACTCTTTTTTAGACGCATCACAGTGACATCGCGCGTTACACAGATTTAATCGCGTAACAACATGCTATTACAACAAATATGTGATAAGACATTAATGTTAGGAAAACGAATTCATCAATGGATCCTATAATAAAATAAGAAACAATAGCGCAAAATGGAACAGAGTGGCTGTGAGTGCGCGAGCTGCGCGTGATCGAGTGCTCGCCGCGCTCCGACGCGCCTCCACAAATATGCTGGAAGGGCACTTCTATATTTAGCATTCACTTTACTACAATGTCTGTGATTATTTGTTACATCGTAACTTATTGGCTACGCCAAAAATCATCGCCATGATAACCAATTGCGAGAGACTAGGTATCTCTATATGACGTAAATAATTGGTTCAATAAAGGATCTCCTCATTTTCTCTCATAAAACTGCAGTAAACAAACAAATCGATAGCAGTATCTGTTTTGTTTGAAAACGTTCGAACGTAGTTCTTACTATCGAATGAAAAATTGCACCCCACGTCGGTGACCGCCTCATGGCGATCACTAACATAACAATCTTTAATTGCAAAATAATAAACAAAAGCTTTATGGTATTACAAAATGATCTTGCACCCTACAATGGATATGATAGCTCTAATGGATAATTATAAATGCTTCTAACTTTCCCCATCCATATTTAACGCATTCAGAATGAGTGCGCCTTACTTTTCTAACTTCAACTGGATGCATGTGATATGTCTCCGCTAAATATGTAGAGGAGGCAAAGGCATTCACAGCACTTGATTTGAAAAATGGATTTTTGCACGAGAATGTACACAATGCTAGTCAAAAGTACACTTCATTTGTAATTCCACACCGACCGGGAACTAGAATGAAACATGCTGACGCCCTGAGCAGAAATCCCGTTAGTTTGATACTCACAGAGACTACCGCTCGTATAAAAAAAACACAGAATGAAGACGAACACATAAGATTGATAAGGAAGATTTTAGAAACAGAAGATTACCAAGACTACATGATTGAGAACGAAATTTTGTATAAAATGAAAGATGGAACTAAATTGATTGTTGTGCCAAAGAGGATGCAGTATGAGATAATCAGAAGAAACCACGAAAGAGGACACTTTGGAGTTATAAAAACAGAAGAATTAACCAAAAGAGAATACTACAATAGAAAACGAAAGAAAGCAAAAGCAATTTATAATGTTGGAGACTTGGTTGCTATCAAGAAGACACAATTTGCGCAAGCAAGCAAATTACTTCCAAAATATCTAGGACCGTATGAAGTTGTAAAAGCTAACCGAAACGATCGCTATGCTGTGAGGAAAATTGGTAACAGCGAAGGTCCGGATAATACGACGACATCAGCTGATTTTATGAAACCATGGATCTCACCAGAAGATGAATCATCTGAGACAGATGATTGACCAGGATGGCCGTGTCGGAATAATTATTAGAAAAGAGTTTTATTGCAGTTATTTTGGAACTAATTAATTTGAGGATATTTTAAAAAGGAAAAAATAGACAGATGATGATTCGATGACGGACAAAGAATAAGATGTGATAAATTATTAAGATTACTTGTAAAGATTGTATAAATTCAAAATAAAGCATTTCCTGAAAACGTAACGTTCTTTTGGCTGATAAATAATATCCTACAACTTTGTAAATCTTTTAGAGTAAGTTTTGGAGCCAGCTCAATTACTTTCTACACCTAATTGTAAGCTTAATTTTATTAAGTAAATTTGCTTTGTATCAAATACGGATGATCGATGATGATTGTAGATGTGCAGAAAAACTTATCCTAGTTTTTGATACATCTATACCTATTTATGTTAATGTGTACTGGTAAATGAATAAATAAAAAAATAAAAAAAAAATAAAAAAAATCTAATTAACCTAGTTACCGCTCACAGCATTTATATCCGAGAATCGGATATATTTTAGTCGCTTGGATCGATAACAGACTATTGAAATCAGGCTGGGTACTTTTAGACCGCACGATGGCGCATTTAATAGTGAAATAAAAATAAACTAAGAAGATTTCATTAGATTCTCGATATCGGTTTATTGATAATGTCTTACTTTAAGAAAGCGCACTTTTTACCTCCTCTTTTTAATAAAATGCCGCATCACGTAACCTAACTGCCAACACCCACCCACAGAACTTTCCACAGACTGCAAATGTCAGAGTATTACTTTAAAACAAGATTAACTAGACATATCGAATTATAACATCGCGAATCTCAATTAAACAAATCTAAAAAGGCAAAAAAACTGCATTAATATTAGACTTTCTAATGCAAGGTTTCAGACGTTAAAATTGAGTTCTAATAACAGCTGTGGAGCTGAAAGAAGCCCGGGTCCGGGGATGTTACGGGTCCGATATTATTTATTGACGAGAGCTCTGTGTAGGGGTAGAACGTTCCTGGCACTCGAGCATATAGGTTGTAAATGCTCTGCAGCCGACGCCGAGACATTTCAGCTCTAAATATGGGCTGTTTTATATCGATTGTGACTATTGCTCTTCTTAAATGTAACATCTAGAGAAATTCGAGTGGGTTAGTAAAATTTAGTTAATTTGTGACGTGTTAGTGACATAGTGATTTGAATTTTTCGGCGTATGTTTATAAACAAGTTGTTATCGGCCATCAACTTTTTTTTGTTTGTTAACTTTCGTGACTTTGGTCTTAGTGATAGTTTAATGTTTAATAAATAAATTACGGGTGTAATTAACTATTATATATTATTTATTAAGCTTGAGTGTGAAAGACTTAGGCTGAACCGGGGACCTGTTTCGTTCATACAGGCGTGGTATCCCGTTGCAGTGCGGTATCATAGGGCTGATATTGTGCTATCATTGTGGTTCTGATTAACATTTTTCTGACATTAACATAATATTATTCAAATTCAGGTAATTTTACATTGACTTTTACAATTGTGTGATTGATTTATTTTATTTTTATGTCACAAAATGCGTATTAGCGGAGACAATTTACGGCAAATAATGCAAAAACAGAATAATAATTATAAACTGCATAGTTATGTCTTATTTTTATTCCAAATTTAAACAAAAACAGATTAACAATTATTTTTAAAGACTTACGTTTCTGTGAACAACGCGATTACTTTTTAGTTTGGTAAGTTTTGGACACATTTTGATATTTTCGTTTGTTTGCAGGTCTTTGCCCAAGCTCTGCTCGCAGGAAGAAGAAGCAGCCCGTCCACCCCAGGGTGGGGTGGTCACCTTTGAACCAATACAACACGACCATGACTTTTGCGAGAGAGTAGTGATTAACGTAAGTACTTTTACTGTATTTAATTGAGAGTTTAACATCGCGCCCTGCCTTTCAGTAGGCCTTTATCTAGAAAGGGACAATAGTAATTAATATACAGCTTGCTGTTATCAAATCGGTCAGGATTAGCGTTGCCAGGCGTCCGGATAAAGCCGGACATAGTTAGGCTTTTTGATTGCATGTCCGGCTAAAATAAACGGTGTCCGTCTTGTCCGGCTTTTGTTAGGCTTTTTACATTTCGCAAACAAGCGAGCACTGCCGCCGCGCCGCCGAGCATGGATTTATGATAATAATCAAAAAGACTTGATTTTACATTAAAAATAATTTTCGTACCTATTAATACTAAGACAAAATCCTCAACAATATATTGTGTCCGGCTTTTTTAACCAAATGTCCGGCCAAACTGGCTGGTCTGTCCGGCTATTAGGTTTGGCGACCTGGCAACGCTAGTCAGGATACTGAGCAGCATGCTGCAATAGTTTCAATATACATTTATAGAATCAATATAGAATATTTCAATAAAAAAGTGCATTCAAATTTTTTTATCACATTGTTGATCTAGAAGTTATTAGAAATTAATATGAATGTCGCCTCTTGGACCTAGTGCCGTGCCGTGGGCTCTTTATTTTCTGTCAGTTTTTGGTTCGAGAGTAAATTGTCTGGAACTAGAAAAAATCAGTGTTGAAAAATCTATTTAGTTTTCAGGTTTGTATCTGCTGTGCATTGAAATGCAAATTTTGCTTAGACAATCTTATAAAACTGTAACAGTGCAAAAACTCTAACTACAGTTGCTCCTCAGGTTGAAACCTAATCTATAGCAAAGTATTTATTAAGAAGTGTTAACGCTCATTTGAGAATTAAATTGTTTTAATTTAGCGGTCTGCCGCGTTAATGTAGTTGTGTTTTATCGATATACTTACAAGTAGTTTTCCAGTAATTATAACGTTAATTTGATGATGAACGAATTTACAAACACTAATCTAATTTTGCCTGTATGATTAATACTGTGTTGACTTTGACGATCGTATACGAATACGTCGAAATCGCATGACGTACGGAACGCCCTTAAATGTAATAGTGAATCGAAGTTATATGACGTCAAACGGGTAAAAGTAAACTTAGCAATTCCGACAGTCTTGCTTTCATTAAAACTCCATATAAACTTTTAATCAAAAGAGAGACTGAAAGAAAATATGGGAATGTTGCCTCAATTATTCTTAGCAAGAAATATACTAGGAGTTGTTAAAATAAACAGTTATAAGGCTACTGCAGAAGTGAAAACTTAAAACTGATTTAACAGCGGTTTGTTCGTATTTAATTCGTTCGTATTGTTTTTTTTGTCAAGCTTCTGTAGTGTACAATAAAGAATATAAATAAATAAATTATACCATTATCTTTTTTGTCCTCTCACCTCAAACTACATAGAAATGTGCCGAAAAGGGTTTTTTTGACAGGCGATTTACACTCATTAGAGTTTCCAGTGAATTCAGATCTTCAATATAAAAAGATACTTTAGAAAATCTAGTTTGACTTTAGAAAATCGTGAACGCCTTATTATAAGACAATAACACATAAATTATGTACGTGCCACAGAATTAATAAAACTATTCGGATTAAAAATTTTACAATTTATTTTCGTAGTTGAGAGCGTAACTGTTAAATTGAATTTAAATCGCAAAACATATTATGTAAATAAAATATACTCTAATACTTGTTAAACGAAACAAAGTCAAGCGTTACGACCTTATCACTCTGTATTACTGTAATTATACCTTTCAAAGTACATTCTACGAACTGACATCATCTCTAACCGGCATTAATGTTCTATCTTTCATTTAAATTAAATTTCACGGAATGCTCTATTCAAACCTTTATCTGTTAAATACAGACGAATAAATTAAATTCCAGGAAAAGAAACCTATTAGTTGAAAAGCAATTCTTCACAGAAGATACAGTTACTTATAACTCATAATTTATTTATTTTCTGAGTTATTACGTCTTCACGATCTCTTTTGAAAACGTTGTATTAACTAGAAGATGTCTGATTGAGGATGACTGTCAAGTTGAAGTACTTAACGTTATTTTTATTCCTGTGGGTGTACCTTTGTAGACCAGGGTCTGTGGCGTACCTTAGGAGTGGCCAATGTCCAGCAGTAGACTGCAACGGGCTGATGATAATGATTATGTGTACCTTTGTAACTCCTTTGCTGTTTTCATCCTTAATAGAACTGAACACCACATCACGCGTTACGAACCATTAAAATCTAATTAAATTGCTCGCAGTTTGTCTACGAATTTATTTGGTTACACCTGGTAATTTTCCCATCTAGTGAAAGAATTCCCATTATTTGCTTTATTTTTTTACGGTTCTATTTTATTCGTCTCAAGTAATTTAGACTCTGAATTAATGGAAGGTCCATTAATTCACATTTAAAATACATCAATATCATATTGATACAAATACAAAAAAAAACTCACAGACACAATAAACCACTCGCGCACGCTCGTCTACGAATTAAAACGTTTATTGTATTTTCAGTCTAACAACAAACTGCAATCTCTGTTTCAAATGCGTTAAAAGCTTTTCGTGATCTATGTCACAGTTCACGAGTTACTACTGATAAAATATTCAAAGTTAATTATGCCCTTAACGATGTTTCGATAGCGCATCTGATTATGTTCGACTCTTTACAGGTCATAGAAATAGGTACTGAAAGTTCAAATAAATTTTGTATTTTGGAAATTATTGTGTACAAAATCATTTGTTTTATGTCACTTAATATTGTAATTTCATTATCAGTATGTTCAATATGCAAAATAATGAAAGTAAACAACAACAGACTGCCAACCTTGGAATTGATTCACTAGGATCGGAACTTGACCTTGATAGTTGATTCCAGTTAAGTCTTTCCAACAGAACTAGTACATTAGTCTTCCTCACAGCCTGTAATATCTGAAACGTGCCTAAGTGAGTCCGCTGGCGATCGCGATATTTGCGAAAGGATTGTACAAACTCCCTCCACTGCGATAGATTAAAGCGATCTGAGATACCCTCGGGATCAAGCTCACACAGTTTCAAATGAAACGGGACCGTGAATTAATAACTAGTTTAATATTTAATATTTGGGCTCTTAAACTGGTATAACAATTGCACTGTAAAAAATATCTTGCATAAACAAAAGAACGATTGAGAGTCCGCCACGCTGGCCTAGTGCGGGTTGGCGGACTTTCCATATTGTAGAAAATTTTCAAAATCGCTACGGTATGCAGGTTTCCTCATGATGTTTTCCTTCATCGTCATAGTGCGTGTTGATTGACTATCAATACACACATAACTCCGAAAAGTCAGAGGTGTGCCCTGGGATTTGAACCCGCGACGACTTTGAAACAAGTTGGCAGTGAAACAAGTTGAAACAAGTCTGGTCCATTACCAAAAGGACACCACGCACTTTAATCGTACTCGCCCCTCAACCGTACTCTCGATCGTAGAGACCTGTGCATTATAATTATATAGTACTGTATTGGTTTTTGTTGCTTGGTAATTAAGTAAGCAGGGTGTTTATGACATAAACAAATATTTATCAAATTTGGGGGCGGTTGCTCCAAAAAGGTCCTCAGACTTATTTATAGAAGAGACGTAGGTAACTTAGTTTAGCATTAAACTGTTAATGATGGGTGTATTTATTACCGTGAAATCAACTGTCTTTTAAGACATTTGCCGACCAATACGACTAAACTCAAATAGTATAAACAATTAAAACATAATTAACTACCATATTCGTACGTGACGTCCCTTTAACACAAAGATAAAATAAAAAAATATTAACATAGAATTTTACCCAATAACTTGTTAGTTTGTATAATTCTTTACTTCAAAGGAAAACACTCTGAAATCACCTCGTTGGTCCAGAACTTTTTGAACACAAGTTGATTTTAATATAAAATATTTAGATCCAGATTGCAACTGGTCAATTCCAGCATGTTGTGTGATAATCTTTTTGTCCAATGTTCTGACATCGTAACAAAAATATTAATTAACAAGAAAATAATTAACTCATTGTTTTCTCTCCCATTTTTATTCAACTAACTTCATTACGGGTTATGACAAATTAGAAATTTTCAGAGACTCGCCAAGTTTTGCAGGTATTTGTGAGTAAAATGTGTGACACTCGGTCCTGGCCTATAGGAATTCAATGGCGGGTGTAAAGTCGCGACAGTATCTAGAATATGGTAGATGCTAAATGTGTACCGCGATCCCTATTTAAAAGAACACAAATATTCTACTCCCTGCGAAGACAAGCTTAACTTGTAAAAGGTTACATACATACATACATAAACTCACGCCTTTATCCCCGAAGGGGTAGGCAGAGGCGCCACCAGGACACCCACATTTCGCCTTGTATGTTCCGTCCCACAATGTGACAGGGGGCGAGCCTATCGCCATATCGGGCACAAATTCCTGACTCCGGGCTGATAATGGATAGAAAAATCCAATATCACCTTGCCCGACCTGGGACTCGAACCCGAGACCTCAGCTTTGTAACCGTACCGTAATACAACTACGCCACCGAGGCAGTCAAAGGTAAAAGGTGTCAAAGGTTAGATGAAGAAATTCAAAGCAGATGTTTAAAAATGCTACAATGACGATGTTGGAGTAGATGCACATGAAGAGTTGGCGATTACTGCTGATCAATATGGTTAAATAAATAATTAAACTTGATATTAAAGCTGGAACGTGCTCAGCGCACCGCTACGCGAAGTGTTTACTGTTTACGACGCTATCGCACGCAGCGCGCGCCGCTCATTTACTACTGCACCGATACGTACACGCGTTTGGGAATTTAGCTATACGGGCAATTGAATTAATCAGAAACAAAAGATACATAGCATTTTGAGTTTCCAAAAAAACACAAATTGATCCTTAGTCTTCTCTCTTTCTAAATCAACTTAGTAAACAAAGATAGCAAACCGGGTATACCACACTCAGGCAAATATATCTATACGTAGGTAAAGGGGAGACCAGGGAAAAAAACGCGGAGCGAATGTAACGAATAAATTTGTGAAAAAAGTATATATATATGTCGGAGAATCATACAGATTGCGATTTATATGGCCGTCGTTGCCGTCCGACATGATGATTCTTATTAATCAGTCAGTGCGCACGTTTGGCGCTGTTCCGGGCAAGATTACAATAGAAACAATTAAATATTATTAAACCGATCACAGACTCTACTGACAGACCATTCAGCGTTACCATAGGCAACCGATAACTTACAAGACTTCAATCATGTCGGACTGTGTTGCAATTCCAATAAAATAAGTAACATCAATGCGTATGGCATTCATCCTGCGTGGATCAAACTTGTGTAATCTCTAACATATATATATGACATGTAATTTGGAAACCCCATATACCTAAATAGCGCTCACAGCGCTGTGCCGTCTGGTTTTGGTTGTAGCGAGTGGATGCTGCAAAAATACCCTAAAAGTACATTTTGGCCGTGTATTTCAACGACGGTTATTTTTATTAAGTTAGGTTTAATCTTACGTGTCATGTGTCAGTATAATACCACAATACAACTACAATCGTCTTTTCATAAGGGCATAAATAATGATAACTGTCTTCCTATTTCTCTAAGGGTACTTTTCTCTCAAATTAAAACGTAGGCACTAGGTAACGAAAGTAACAAGTTGTTACTTTCATCCCTTCATACAATTATGTATGTGATATTTCAAAGCATGTTTTTGTTTTATATTTCGTAGTAATAATAAAATGATGGAGGTATGATAGAGCAGAAAACCAACAAACTGCATAGCGGAAGCTACCGATATGAAATATTTGAATGTAGCGCTATATTAACTTAGTGCCTACGTATACACGTGTCACGCTGAATTCGATTACCTACTCAAAACAGACAGCGGGCCCAATACTGTCACAGGTGTGTCAAAGGAAGTTTCGTACGCTCCGAATTTTTGTAGATGACAAGCCGCGAGTGCCTCCACAGAGCGCCTGCACTAATTTCCGTTTTGCAAACATTTAACAAAAGTTGCAAATCGAAGGAATTAATTCTGTTAGCTGTACCACAATTTTTTCTTTTCTGAAAATATTCCTTTCAAATTAGAAATTTACGCGTTAATTGTTTAAGCCCAATATAGGTTTGTCTACTGCTACGTCATAAGATGGAAAAGTTGTGAGCAATGTAAGTGCACCCGTGCTAAATTCGTCGGAGACGGATCGCTACAAGTCCAATTGTGTTATTCTGTTTCAACTACTATACCAGTATTAAATTCTAGTAAGAAATAAAAATAAAATCGAACCACATTTCACGGATTGCCAAGCTAAAATAAGAAAGCCTCAATTCTTGATTGATGCAAGACTTCACAGCGCAGACCAATCACTTTACAATTTCCTCTAAGTGATTAGATATATTATTAAGTAAGCAAGGAAGTTTTAATCTTATATCTCTACTTTTTCGTATACAGCCATAAAATTAAAATTAAAATAAGCTTAACAGCTCCTCTATATTCTGACACGTCTTATGCTTTGCAAAGACTTTTATAATATTTATAAACATTTCCTTTACCCATTCTGAAATTCAATCAAATGCAAAACTTGATAATCAGCAAAAAATAACTGGCCAACAAGCACACAAAACATTTCTTGGTATAAAATACCACGAGGGTGCCGGTAAAAACGAAATCGTGATCCATGATTATAAAGAATTTAACTAATCTGCTTAATAGTCTTACTCCACACACAAGACAACGAAATCTTACGGAGAACCGAGAATGCTTGAAATAATTATAAGCCGATAAAGGTTTCTAGCTTGTTTGTTCTGGGCTCATTACTTTGAAAGGTATATTATATCCCTACTTACGAAGCGCAGACTTGTGTTTAACCAAACTTCCAAAGAACGCCCTAGGGGGTTTCCAGCGAGCAATGAAGTGCAGCTTAGAATGAAAGTTATCGACCGAGTATATACCTAAGAAGTAGTAGAGTACCTACCTATAAAATCGATAACACTGACGCCGATCAAGCAGCAGTCAAACTGAAATCAAACAGTCCATATCTACCGCAATTCTGACGACAATTAGCGGAAACCGCGACACTATTGTTCCTCAATAGCCTGAACCCACAACGTGATTGCTATATAATTAAATAACAAATTAGATGCATATTCTCAGAGATCGTGACAGATTATGACGTATTTTGCCCAGTAGTGTCCCTATTGAATATAATGAATAATAATTACTGGGCGACTAGATCCGACACGCCTAACTATATAACGTTACCGTCAGTTTCAAATAAACCATTTGCGAAATTTGGAATTACAAATAGAATATTTGAAAAAATATTTATTTATGTACCGCATTGTTTGATATTATATGTTTTCCAATATATTAAAATGGGAATAGAAACACTGCTCCTAATATTTTGACAGTATGACAACAACGCTTTCGAAGCCAGAAGATCACGACCTATATAATATAAATCATACAAATGACAGAGACCGCGAGATGTGGTTTGCTGGCTATTCAGTTTCTTTCTGCAGAATCGTACTAAAATATCGTTAGTCTCACCACATGAGCTGCGTCCGCGGAACGACTCTATTGAATTTTCATCTCGGAAGTTTCTGAGACTGTATTTATTAGAATTCCTAGAATACCTTGTGAAAGCAGTTTCCTCTATTTTAGTTTCTTTATTTCTTATTGACATTGTATAATGTACCATTATGTTATTGCGTTTGATTTTACGGTCCTGGGTACCTAATGTTAGTATAGGATTTAAAATAATAAAATAAATAAATAATAAATGTTTCAGTGATATGCATATGCGATGAAAGAATGTAGAAAAAATATACAAAAATAAACATGGGCTGATTGGGCAACTTCTAATTAAAGCACGGTTAAAACTAAATATAACAAGCTGAAGTTGTATTAACTAACTCAAATATCAGGTACGTTTATTTACTGTAGCCTCGAATCCAGGCTTTAAAATACACACGTTTGCTTTAAAATATAAAATGGGGATTTAAGTATTTGCCGTCCATTGTACACAATGCGGTGTTGGTGTATTTATTCTTCTCTTATACATTCTCACTTCGCTGTGTTGAGTCCTCGACCAGCTGTTGTGCTCATCAGCGGAGGTGTTTGACGTGGTATTATCACCGTACAATAGGCGATTAGTACAATACTGTAAAGTTTCCATGGCGAAAATTTATATAACGGATTAACCTGAAACTTGGTATAAATACGCCTTTCTGTATGAGGACAAGCATCCGTTGCATTCAAGCAAAGCTTCGCCGAGCCGCTTGTGTTATTTAAACCCTTTGCTTCTCGAGATGTTCTTCAGGCCGTATTATGATTCTATTGTTTGAAGTTAAAATTTTGCTTCTGAAGTTGACGCCTCTTGCGAATGTTATATTTTTAAACCATTATAAGATGGAAACGCTTTATAAAAATGTTTCAACTGGAAATTAATAAACACACACATCACACTAAGGGATACTAAACTACAATTTTATATTATTGTTCTTTAATAATTATTATAATTATTGATTTAATTTTATTACCTAGTAAAATCATTTTATCCACGTCTTTATTGACCTTGACTTAAAACCTGGGGAACAATGCTTCTCCGTATTTCAATGTGCTTACATAATGTTAGGATATAAATCATATTTAACAGATAACAATCTGAATAGTTAATAGCATACAAATTAGGTATTTCGATTTGGCAACTTTCAATAAAATGTTAACTATTCTTAAACTGAAGTGGATTTTGTTAATGAACAATTTGAAGCGAACACTTCCTCTAAATTAGCAACTAAATGTTCTAATGGAGGGACTGCATAGCATTATTTCCATTGAGTCATTAACATGTGCACCCGTCCGAAAATCAATAAACACCCCATAACATTCGGTCTTAAACCATTTTAGTAACACTATTAAACTTTAATTACCAATAAAAATGCATGGATATAGAAGTTGAGGCGAACCGGTGGAATATACGAAGGGTTTTGACGAATGGATGTTGGAGAAAAAAATTGCAGTGTGACCATACAAATAATATGGCTACGAGATAAAGATAAATGTTTAGCCTGGGATGATGTGGGATTTCAAATAATATCGTACATTTTCAGTTTTGTCACTCCTCGTAGCACCATAAGTAAATAAATATAATGGTTAAATCTGTGAAAAAAGATGCCGATGCTTCAATCTCGATACTGAGACAAATTTCTGATTGAACAACCAATGTAAGCTCCGGATCAGGCCTTTGTAGAAGCAAACTTCCCTCCGAGTATGTTATACCCTCGATACAAGATACACTGTAAAGTCAGGGCCATGGGCGCGACTGTTGACGTATATATTTATGTTGAACTAAGTGCAAACCGATAACGCAAGCAATAATGCAAATTTATTCAATCCATTAACCTACTAAGCCACCTGTTAACAATATTATTAAACCATTCGAGCCGTCGATTCTTTAAGCGTTATGGTGGGTCACGGCCCTGGCGACCTCCCGCCAAGTCCAGCACGTAGAGCCGCCCAGTGGCATACGTTGGTAATTACGGCACTTACCTGTTGATTTATCACGTTCATATTTTGTAAGCGAGCAGAGGATTGTTGGTAAATACAGTGTGACCCCGTTTGCCGTCCATGTTTGAATACGAACTCGTAATTAGTGCACGGGCGACGCTTTTTAGCCTTATACCGGTAATTTCACGCCTCTAATGAGAGAACAGTGGGAATGGGCTCGCATATTTACCTAATTGACCGAAGTAATTTAGAAGAGTAGTGCGAGCGTGTAGAAACTAGCAAGTCGACGAGGAAAGCGAAGTCTTGCGTAATTCGTCTGACTGAAACTGTATAGAATTAAACTAGGATGGACGTCACCTTTAGATTTTATCTCTAAGTAGCTTAATAAAGTCCCAAGCTCTGCTCAAACTTTAAAAGAACGACACACATGCTTTGGATAATGACAGCATATTATTTTCGTATAAAATTCTACCTATCTGATACGAATTGCACTTGATCAAACGAATTCATTATTCAGCTCATCCTACGATAGGCTTAGATTGTATGCCTGTGGATGTTAATTTTAAGTCCAAGTCAAATATAGACCCCTGACTTTCCATAACTTACAACTCTTATGTATAATTTGCATGTAAAAGAAGCGATTTGTGACATTAGCTTGTCCGTAGTTGGGTAACTGCGGAGGAATGCAGAGGCTTCATGCGTCGGAGAATGCGCTAAGCCGACGGACAGATGTTAACATTGTTGCCACGCTATGATAATTGTAATACCGTGTAAGAATCCTTACAAGTAACGTTCGCCACATTTACATAATCCTAGTATTGGATCTCGGTGGCAGATAGTTACAAGAACTTATTGATTCTATTATGAGCGCTAAGCTGACGAGTTTGTAATTACCGGTGTGTAAAAGTATTAACGAGATCGACCTTTCATAAGACTTTTAAAGGTCAATAACGCTTTGAAAAGTCCCAGTTTCATTGTCTATGATCAGCGGCAATAACTATTAAGTTATTTATTAAGTTTGTATTAACAAAATAATCCAATGCTCGGTTATGGCACTCAATCTATTATATAATAAAGACGAATACTGGTTTATTTATACATGATCGCAATTGGGTGGAAGTCATGAACTATTTAGCTTTTATTTTGTCACTATCATACTATCTATACGACTCATATGAGTAGGGAAAACGATGGTCTTAAAATGGATATTTAACCCAAAATGTTTAGAAATCCAGTATCTTTTCTATTCCCTCGCGCGTCCTGTAACTACAGCGTTAGTTTTTTGTCCAACTGAGGAATAGTTTCAATTTTATTTAGATGTATATTAACTTGAACTTTCCACATAAATAGATTTCTGTAGAAGTGTTTAATGTATATTTGCGAGCAGACCGCACTGTCAAGTCCAAGGTAACATGTTTGACCTTCTAATTTTTCAGTCACACGTTTATTCGTAACATATGGTTAATTATCGCACATTATTAGTTGTAGCGATGAATGAAACCATCGTTAGCAGTGTTGCATTTATGTGAGTTTTGTACAAGAATTTTAAATGCTTGTGAAGGCATCGAACACGCACTGAACATTGTGGACTAAGCGTTTATTCCTGAAAGGGTCACACTGGCGGGCGGTCGGTCGTAAAATTATAAGTGAAATAGTTTTGCAACATGTAAAAATGGATTGTGGTTGTGCCGAACGCGTATACATTTGGGTTAGATACACGAATAAAATATGGCTTGGCAGTAATTTTTTATTATTTTATTAATTAGTTCATCTGAATAGATGTAGTAGATACTTATAGAAGTCAAGCACGCCAAAGGTTCGCGACACATACTTGAGAGTTGACATAATTTCAAATTAACGCATCCTCGGTAATTAGTCCAACATTTAATAAAGTTAATATCTCTAGCCGGCCAATAGCAAAAACATCGTAATACACTCATAAAGAGCGAAATTTTATTAAATTTCAAACGTTTAGCGCTCGTTACACTTTAACGCCTTCCGCTCTCCACAGGCGATACCACATCAACATTATGGCAGCTCTATGTGCGAGCTATAATCGTAAATGCAAAACATTTTACGCTTACGACAAATTTTAGAAGTTCACCGTTTCGAACAGAGGCGGTGCGGAAAACATGTTGCTTTTTTTAATTTGTGTCGGGCTGCGGCGCACCGGAACAGTCTCCACTCTCTACTCTCAAGCCATGCTGCGTCAATTACTTACGCTTGACGAGTTTCTTTTGTCTGTTGCTTGATTACTATGCGCTCAGAAGTGGCTATTACACGGATTTTAATGAAAATATTCAAGACTTAAAATACAACCGTGCACTAGACTCACTGTAGGCGAACGTTATTTTTGGAACACGTGTCAAATGTGGTCACAAGTTATGATCTCACAAACGGAGCAATTAATTTAATACGACACAATGATATTCTGTCTGTGTTAATTAATTGCGTGTCGTCATAATCATCACAATATTATTTACATACATTTTCTACATTGTTATAGGTTCATTTACATTACAAACAAAAACAAAGCGCTTAAAAATTTACTGCTTATATTTTTTTATTTATTTATTTTGGATGTACTCCGTGACTTTTGCATTAAACATGAGGTTGGAGTGGAAAATTTCAATCATATTGCATTAATATAGAATAATATTTAACAACGAACACACTTATATGTTAGAAAAGTCTGAGGCCTGTGTGTGCTATCGCTACCAAAGTAATAAACAGAGGAAAGAAAAAATATATTGCGACTATAATTTCTTAACAATAAACATTGTAAAAATAATATCCCATATATATTTGAAGCACATTCACGTAGCCAATTGCAATCCAAGTGTAAAATGCAGTGGAAGTATGTTATTGTTCGCGAACATAGTTTGCAATCACAAGTGAGCGAGCGCGCGGCGCACTCTAATGTGTTGCTAAACTTGCGAACATCGCCACGTGATGAAACTATCAGTCGCCAATACCTTCCCTCGATATTATTACTTTCACGAGACAAAGGAATTGTCTCGAATATCAAACTTAAAAGAGCTAGTTATAAGACTTCTAAGTACACCGTTAACAAAGAGGCACGGTCCGGGAGAAATGTCAAACGGAGAAAATTAATACTGAGAACGAAACTTTAATAAATCTTTTAACGGTCTACTAGGATTTTTTGCTTTGACTTGAAAACGGCAATACTCAATATTTTATGAACCCTTACGTTTATTGCCTCTTCAACTAATGTATTTTGATTGAAGATTATTTACTGATCCATCTATAAGTTATCATAAATATCGTTGTATCTAACGGAGCGTCTGCCAATATAAACCGGCTTCTCGAAACCTGATGGCCACTGAATGATCTTGAACGTCTAAGCACTGGCGAAGGTCACTGATGCGGGCTTAGCATTATCTGTAAAACTCTTCAGACGTAGGTAAGTACTACTTATGTAAATAGACCAAGCAATATAATAGTAATGAAGCAAAATAATGGCTGAGGAGCTTTTAAGATCCTTTTATTGTCTAACGTCTTTATAAGCAGCGTTTATGGGCTGTAAATCATAGATTTGGTACCCAGCTTATGAATTTATTTAATTTTTTTCGTTTTAATTTTTTTTATTCATTGTAATATTTAGGTTGGGTTATCTGCCCAGATAGCGACCATCATATCGGATGACAGGAACCTGTATCGTCCACGTATGTGTTTCTACTCGTTCAGTCTGTGTTCATCCGGCTTAGAGTAGGTCACCGTGGTGTCGCCCCGCGAGAAATTGGAACGATCATCTATAACTGGTGTATACACTCTTTTCGCATGATACTCAACTCCATGCAGCTCTGTTTCAATTACACCTGTTAATTATATTTGTAGTTGTTAGTCCAACAAGTAAACACATTAACCCTTTTCCTATAAGGTCAAAATTTGCGTATCTTGCTCTATAAATTCAAAAGCTAAATATTACTGCGACAAACACAAGTCGTATTGTGCCGACTCCACGTAATTATAGATTTATGACCGTCAGGACAAGAATAAGACTACTGCTTACTCTCAGTTTCAGGGACGGAGTTACACGCCTGAACTGTATTCTAATTCTTAACTATAGTTGAATTGTATTTTAGCAAAATTATAGACCATTTTTAGAGAAATATAGCTGAATATTATTATAGCTTTATTAATCGAAAAATATGAGAATAAATTAAGAGTTATCAAATTGTATATTTATCGTGATTAATTAATACGGTATAATCATGAAAATATTCCCATCGGATGATTAATTTAAACAGCTTTATATCTGAGATTAGTTAGGTTTAAAAAAAAATTCCATCACATAGAGAAATTATCCAGACTAGTGGCACAGACAATATTTGTGACCGTGTACCACTAATAAATATTCGAGTAATCGACAAATCACTTGGCCATAAAGCAAAAATCCCTAGGAAAACCCACGCCTTAATCCGATAAAAGCGTGCAAACGCAAATTATTGCCACTGGAGAAAAAAATTAATAAATTATAAAGAGACCAAAATCCAGATATCTATGATGCATAGAATACATAGGAAAATTTGTCAAATTAACTTGTTCGTGTTGTTTCATTTAACGGGAAAAAACAAGATCTCTTTGTTGTGTTGCTGATTCATTCTTCGACTAACCGTTGCAAAGGTATTTTGAGAATTTGAAGGAGTCCGTAGACTCCTCGGCACACACCGAACACCACAGCATATCACGTCACAGCGGTAATAAAACACGAGTCGACCTTTAAACTACCACCATTCGCGGTTTGTGTTTACAACGGGAAAAATTAATTGAAATTTCTTCATAAAGCCGTGAAGGCATTCGCCGCGCCGTAGTTATGGTCAGGGAGTCAGCAACAACAACACTTGCATAATGGTTTTTTAATAGAAAAGTAAATTGAAATAGCAAACATGACTTAGATTCTCTAGAACACCTAACAAAAAGAATGGCATTCTTTATAGTTTTCACAGTCAAACAATGTTTATGTTTACTTCAAGTTTCAGTAGCATAAATATTCCATTCCAATATAATAGTATTGTTCGAAATACCGACAATGAATCGGCAATGTGTACTTGGAATGCTTAGGCATCTAATATCTACAACAAACATACGACATGCGGATATCTATTACTGCCAATAACAAAAGAATGCCGGATGCACCTTTATAATTTGACACGGCCTTCAACAATCAAATAAAATAGACTTGATTACTCAATCAGGTTACAATTTACTTAATATCCCATTTGGCGAACGTAAAGATATATTTGTAGATATCGCGTAATTTCGACCACTTTCGGCTGTTGGACAATCACAGCGTGATGCGCCCTTGGGGAACACACTGTAAAATTTATTTCGGGACTCGTCCATTGCCAGCCGGCGAGTAACATCCAAGCGGCCGCCGAAACAAATATCGCGCAAAACTTTGACTCCCGCCGAGCCACCAATGGCACGCTAATTTATGCGCTTAACGATTATTGGGGAATGGTTTATGCCGGCTCATATTTGTTGTTCCCTGTCAGACGATAGGCACATTATCGACGCGTATGACAGAAATGTCTTTACGCTGTGCAAAAGTATTGTTACATCTCTTTCACCAATATGGCCGGTGAATAATAAGTACCTAATTATAAGTAACCGCTCACACTTGAGAGTGAAACGATTGTCAGAACATAAGCACGTGATGATTTATGCATTTACTCGTATTCGATCTTGATGTAACATTACTGATGTTATTTATATTCGTATTCGCTAATGCAAATACTCACTCATGACCTCACATACGCACTAGTTTCCGCATGTACGAAATAAAGCTAAACTTATTTTAATAAGGAACGTTAAGGATATATTATTTTTATATAATTGAACATAATGTTTTTCATATAATCTTTCTGATCGGAATGATTTCGCGTTAACACTGCCAATCTCTATTTTTGTATCAATAATTCACAGACTAAATTGTTGCGATATATTCACTTTTAGTTTTTTATTGAGCTTGTCACTCATAAAACTGATTAATCGATTGATTTTTCTAAAGTCACGGCTTCCTTGTTGTCGGGAATTTTTTTATGTAAACAATCGACCATACAAAAACTATATGTTATTGATCTAAAAGTGATAAATAAATGCAAATTTAATAAACGACGCCCGTTGAGTCGAGAGTATAATGAGCGTGGGCGCGGGCAAAACAAATAAATTGTATAGATTTCGTTATAATAAATCAATATAAAAACGTCAATACGGCGGAGCGTAACCGGCCGAATATAAATATAACAGCGCGCTGACTTGCGGTTGTTCTCGTTAAATTGTAACTCCGGAACTTTTGACATCACATTACTGAGAACATTACAGAGTTCTTAGAGCCGTCACATACGTACGTCACTGGCAAAGCTGAAGGTTCGAAGATTAGGAGCCTACTAGTGCAGTCAAAAGACATAGGTATCTATTAACTTGAAAGCGTAATCTATTTCACATTAGCATGGCCAATATTTACATTTGCATAAAATGTTGTCCAGGATACCATTGGAAGCAAGCAGACTAATTTAGAGGGTCAACCACCTCCCGAACTACTTAACATAATTAATTAATACTTACATTTATTTAGTCATAATCTAACAAAGTGGCTAATAAAAATGAAATGATTACTAAGCGATTAATTGAAAAAACTAAACTTGGAGTCCCTTTACTTATGCCTTTTGATGCTAAGGAAAAATATAAAAAAATACCATTGATGCATTGATACTCACATACAAATGTAAAGATATATTTAAATGTATATTTACGAGATCCAAAATAGATTCTTCTATTCTGAGTGTCGCCATAGCACACACGCCGTACACAATTTCCTACAAACTCGTAACTCAACGTCTACAGGGCCTCTACGAAACGCACAGAGAATTCCTAGAATATAATGCCTCAAGTACTACGTAGCACGTAGCACCCGTGTTGTGCAGCTTCCCATAACGTTAGAGTCTACGGAATCAAAAAGATCGTAGTAGTGTAGTAGTCGTTCCCAATATGTTTATTAATATTTTTTTTATATTAATATTTTTTTAATTGAAAATTAACTTAAGTAGTTAAATTGTAATAGTTACTGAGCGGGTGAGCGGATGATTAATACCTCAGCCCCCCCTCCCCCTCCCCCCCTCCCCCCCCCCCGTGACTACGAAAGCTGTAAAGCAATCGTAACGTCGGGAAGTTAAAAAATGTAAAATTTTAACCAAATCGCGATAAAATCATGAACATTCGTTTTATATCAATATGTAATATTCGCGTAAATCTAAAAAAAGTTTCAGCTCCATTTCTTTAACCACGCTATATTTTATATTGTATTAAATATTATTATTCACCATGGAAAATAGTCCAAAGTATTTGTTTTAACTGGCGTAGTTGCACATATTTCCTCTTACTTAGGGGGTTGCAAACAGCATTCTTTAGGTACCTTTTCAAGAGGGGTAATAGTTATGATCCCGATAAATGATCGACAACATTTATTAAGGTTTTCCTGGTATATAACCTACTTAAGCCAGTCGAGTCCCTCAACCTGCAGTAGTGTGCAACTGCATGTGGAATAGATTCACAAAATCTGCATGATGAACTGCCTCGAGTGTTTGCTTTCAATCAAATCGCAGTATAAGCAACACTTTACTTTGTCACACTTATCTGCTACAATGCAGCTCCCGATATCCGGCTATGCCTCTTAGTTTGCACTTAATCGTCTTCTAAATAACATTTCAGATTGTAATTACTTTGTCAATAGAAGCATTAACATAACGACAGAGTATTTTGTGTAAGGAAGGAAAACTGAAATATGTGTAATTATTAAAGTTTGAAATACGTTATGGCCACAGGAAAGTGTATGTTATTCACTAAACTGGCATATAAATATTACTTTTCCATCCATTCTATTATAATATTAGGAGGCTTCCTCAGGCCACAAGATCGGCATTTGAATTTTTTACATGAGTATACAACAAAGCATGAATACACAAATAAATTAGTATAGTGTAAACATTTGCACATAATTTGTTAAAGTGGCTAATAAAAGATAAGGTTTATAATTGGGTTATTCAAATTAACAATAATATTACTGTTATTAGTGCAATTAAGTTTATCAGCAACATAATCATCTACATATTATATTATCTACCTATTTTCACATTGTTTCATCGTTAAATCGATAATGCTACAAATAAATAAAATTAGGATTACATACATACAAGAGAATCGCTCCAACACATTATTCACAAACTAAAATAAATAGCCGACCCTTTCCATTATAAAACTTATAAACACCTCGGGCAAAGTCAGTGCAAACGTATCGATATAACAGCATCAACAAAGCTGGATATTATGAAAACATCTCTAACAATGTTTTAAATACTACACCACTCGGGTCATGTAAAGTCAAACACACGGACAGAAGCTTCCGTCTGCGCTATGTAGTGATAAGATACAAATGTACTAGATAAACTAGCGAACACTCCACATTTTTATTTCTGTCTATTTGGATTTATCGACATCGATAAATATCATCGCGTCCTTTTTTATAACGCGCGTGCGAATGTACTCCAAGTGTGTTATTTTAAAATGGAAAGATTTGTTAGTACATATCGGAGTGATGAGTTTATTACGGTTGTAGGTACGATTATCGTAACGTGATAAATCAATCGATCCAATTCTACCTATGTATACTGATGTATGATGATCTTATGATCGAGCCTTTTGATTGGTAAAATGATGGATTTTTTATTACCACATGGTGGGTTCAATTCCCCTTTCTATATTACTTACTATGCAGGGTTCCTCATGACGTTTTCCTTAACAATTATAGTGCATGGTGATTGACTATATGACTACACACATTACCCCGAACAGTCAGAAGTGAGTTCTAGGATATGAACCGGCTACCAACCGGATCATGTTGACAGCCGGCGTCGTCTGATCCATTACTGACAGGCGACCACGTACTTATAATTAAATAACCACCCTGATATAACAATTACCAAACTGTTAAGAACCATAATTGTACGGTGAAACCGTACGAATTTTTGTCAATGCATCATTTTAATGTTGACCGCGCAAATAATTTAATAAAATTAGTACGTTCACGGCAAGCAATAACACCGCCCGTGCTCAGCTATCAATCATTTATCATTTTACTTTTAATTTTTCTTAATTTATACATTTTCAATTTAAGTCTAGACTATCATATAACATCAGTATCAACAACATTTTTGGTCCTTCGAGCGTCCGAAAAGGCAGGACTTAAACGTGTGACCTAGTTATGTGTTAATTAATAATAATGTTAATGTTTACCGAATGTTGCATAAAGCAACAGACTGGGATCTGTGACGTTCCTTGGGAGAGGCCTATGTCCAGCCGTGGGCTGCAACGGACTGATGATGATGACCATGATAATGAACCGTTGCAATTAATTTAGATGAGAAGTAAAGATTGAGTACACAAAAAAACCAAGTCATCTCCACATGCGGTGACTCATGTTATATTATATCTTCTAATATATGAAAATCAACACCACTATTCGTTGTAATTTTGTAACTCAAGAACAGGCTCACCTATCCAAACTAAATGTTTAGGCTTTGTTCAGACTATTCAGTAGATGGTTTATGTAAAGTTTGCACAAAATCGGTCGAACGGTTCTTCATTTATCACAATTAATTCAATAAATGGCGGATAATTTTGTTAATGGGGATTTTGCTTTCAAATTGAAACATTTTTCAGTGTTGACAGTACAAGCATTCTTACGTCATTCACGCGGTAATTTCATGTTTATTACTGTTTAATAAATGAATTGTTATAATATCTGATCTGAAGAAGAGTCAAGAGTTTGTATGAAAAATAAAAACTATCTGATCTGGAATGGAATAAATATATTATATTATAATATTTTAGAGACTTAACTCTTGTTTATAGATTAGCACTAAGCATATGTTAACAGTCTTGCTTAGATACGGACATACTTTAAATATGTCCCGCTATAACGTCATAAGGAATCTCATAATATTCATTTATTTTTCGTTAGTAGAGAGACCAATTTTGATATGAAAATTATCTAGGAGACATAAAAAAATAAATAAAACAATAACGTATAATTTAATTATAGTGCTAAAAGATATAATTTATATTGAGTATTAAATAAAACCTGCAACCATATCCGCTGCGACACACACGTAAAATTATACACAATTAAAAATTTGTGATATTTCCCACGACGCGACGGTCGACTGCAGCGTTCGGGAATAACAACACCGCGCGTAAAAACGTTCTTTGCAGTGTTATCAGCGCGCGCAGTCGCCAGAATCGCCAGAATAAATAAAGGTCAAGGCAAAACATCTATTTCGGAAGTCGGCCGCGCGACCGCCGCCGCTCCCAACGCCGCCCGCCCGCACTGCAATCACAGGCGACATCTTCTTCTTTTTGCGTATTCTTTGAATATATATCATTTGAGATTCCGGCTGGCTTAAGAGTCTGTCTAGCGCATTGACGTATCGTGGAACTTTGAGTTGTGTTCATCGAATCGAGCATGTACAAACAAAAACGCAGGTGTTTTGATAATCATATTTCCTTCTTTTAATTAGTCACTCAGTGTCACTCAGTGTTTTAATATTTTTTATAGACTCGTATATCAAAGAACAACAAACCAACGTAATTGATATATTGACGGGAATTTAATTTTTGAAATATATCAATATTAAAGGATTTTACAAAACTACGGAGCAAAGCAGAAGGTCAACTAAGTAGAATATAAATAAAACATTTAATTAAGAGAGTTGTTATAAAACTAAAATTACGCTGGAAATACTGAATTTTTTTGCAATTAACTTTATAGTGACAGTATATTGTTAGGTTCATGATCGTCAGCATAAGGAGCTTATCGATGTTTTGGAGATCTTGATTTTGGCTCTGTCGGATAACCTCATTTCTCTCGTTCAGAGAAACACCAAGCATAACTCGCTCTATAGCCCGTTAAGCGACTTTGAATTGGTGGACCAATCCCTGCTAAAGTCCAAGCTGATTAACCAAAGGTGCAATCCTGAACGGTTTCAGCCACGATATCAAGTAATAGATATTGTAATTCATTGACAAAGAGTAACACGTTTTCTATCTCCCTCAGGTAAGCGGCCTCAAGTTCGAGACTCAACTTCGAACATTGAACCAATTCCCGGAGACACTACTTGGCGATCCGTCACGACGGATCCGCTACTTCGATCCGTTAAGGTAATTTATTGATTAAATATATATTAAATAAAGCTATTTATGTATTAGCCTTCTTTTTCGTGCGATACCATACCATGATTCCGGCAATGGAAATGTTTTCCTAGGGTGCTTATAGATCAAATTATGTGAAAATAACAAAATAATACTAATACTGAACACAATACATTTCACTGCTTGAAAATATCTCACTTATATTACTTTGTTGCAGGAACGAATACTTTTTTGACAGAAACCGACCATCTTTTGACGCCATCCTGTATTACTACCAGAGCGGGGGGCGCCTTCGGCGCCCCGTCAACGTACCCCTCGATGTATTTTCCGAGGAAATCAAATTCTACGAGCTTGGCGAACAAGCCACCAACAAATTCCGGTGAGTAATTCTATTCCATTACACTAGAAAAATATATTATTGACGGTTTTGCCCACTTGAAAGCTTTCTGTATTAGTTAGGCCACAAAGGCAAGATAGGCCAAATCCAAAACAAAACGTGGACATTTGTTTACAGGGAGGATGAAGGATTTATCAAGGAGGAAGAGAAGCCCCTGCCCTCCAACGAGCGCCAGCGCAAAATCTGGCTGCTTTTCGAATACCCAGAGAGCTCCCAGGCGGCGCGCGTCGTTGCCATCATCTCCGTGTTTGTCATCCTTCTGTCCATTGTCATCTTCTGCCTAGAGACCCTGCCCGAATTCAAGCATTACAAAGTGTTCAACACCACCACCAACGGTACCAAGATCGAGGAAGACGAAGTTCCGGACATCACCGATCCGTTCTTCCTTATTGAGACCCTCTGCATAATCTGGTTTACGTTTGAATTGATAGTGAGGTTTTTGGCTTGCCCGAACAAGTTTAACTTTTTTCGGGACGTGATGAATATAATAGACATAATTGCCATTATACCATACTTTATCACGCTCGCTACTGTCGTTGCTGAAGAAGAAGACACTCTTAACCTACCCCGCGCTCCGGTCTCACCACAAGACAAGTCTACCAACCAGGCCATGAGTCTCGCTATCCTCCGGGTGATCCGACTCGTTCGAGTATTCCGTATCTTCAAGCTGTCGCGTCACTCCAAGGGTCTACAAATCCTTGGACGTACTCTGAAAGCATCCATGCGCGAGCTCGGCCTATTGATATTTTTCCTGTTCATTGGTAAGTTTCATATTATTTCTTGGCACGTTACTCTTACATATTTAATCAATGAATCTGCAGTCTTGCGAAACTTGAAACATGCCTATTCTTCGATAATATTTTATATATGTATAGTAATAATATAATAAAGTAATATAAATTACCGATATATGTATTTTGTATCGATGAACTATTTTGAACCAGTTAATTCTTATTATCGTTAATTGTTTGGTAAAATAGAAATATTCAAATTAATTTAAGTCGAAGGTTTCGCATGACTGCAATTTTTTTTCAAAGTAACAATGTATTTTAAGGTCCGATCAGAAAAATGGTATTAAATTGATCTTTATAATCTACAATACGGTCAAGTTTTAACAGGACTTAAATTTCAGTAAATAATTACTGCCGGATATTAATACTATCTAATTTTTTCTTAATGATTACTTTTCCTATACAAATATCTTGAAACTTAAAACGCATGCATAATGAAATATACTAAAATTATTTCCATCGCTTATTTTATAGATTTACTCTCCTGATAAAATCATATTGACATTGAAACAAATAACTGTTTTACAGAATGGTTATCCACAGGGTGCAATTATGGGAGACCCGGTGCGAATTTAACAATTTTTAATTGTCTTGTAAAGTCACACAATCATTATTATATCCCAAAATACTAATTACACATAATATGGTCTGTTCTTTCGGCTTTGACACCACTTTGTTGCAACTGGTATTACAGATCTTTAGATAATTGTCACAATAAAAACAGTGTATTTTGTTACAATCATCTCTAGCCTGGCTTCAACAATCTCAAGGCATGATTGTAACATTGCAAATAAAAACAAAAACTGCTTTCGTTTATTAATATATTGATTTTCAATGATCCAAGCCGACGCGACGTCTTGTTCTTAAAATACCTCTTTTACAACAAAGATCAGGTTTACAATATTATTACATATTTTTTTTATTGTATTATTTAGCGGATGAATCATAAAATTAAATGGATACATTCAATAAGACACATTGTGTCGTGGGAATCAGATACTATCAGGGCCTTTTCGGTCTTAAAGATCCGAAACGAATATTAGTAAGCCACATATCGCTTCGGTGCGGGCACCGAATGCGCGGCTTCACCCTTTACAGACTGCTCTCAAATAAATGGTGCCAAGAAAGTTGTCAATAATTAAAAAAAAAACGAAGTAATTATCAATGTTAAGACCTGAAGATACGGTGAAGGTTGAGAAGGAGAGCGAACACTGACACCGGTCGTGATAGCGGTTTACACAAACATACTCTTTATGAGTATGTGAGAAATAGGTACCTACATAAATTTCGTTAAATGTTGTTGGTAGAAAACAAAATAATTTGGTGCATGGTGTATATTTTTCTGATCGAGCTGCAGTTAATAATAATTGAAGTGAAAATCTCCTTAGACGATACGACAGACGCAACAGAGGTGCCCATGGATCGTTAACGAGCGAGGTGTAGCGAGCAGCTGTTGTGACCCGTCGCTTCACGAGCCGTCCCTACAAAATTTCTTTTTTTACAGGCGTGGTAGTGTTCTCCAGCGCCGTATTTTTTGCCGATAAAGATTGTTTGGATACAAACTTTTCGTCGATTCCCGACGCTTTTTGGTGGGCTGTCATAACCATGACAACCGTGGGGTACGGGGACATGAGGTAACAACAATACAGCTCAACGCCCCGCCCGCTCGCAAACGCTCCCCGCCACTGTATGTCGCACTGTATTCTCCGTTGGTGTGTGCTTGTTCTTAAAGGTGTGGTGCTGTTTTCGTCCGCGGTGTACTTCGCTGAGGCGGGAAGCGAGAACAGCTTCTTCAAATCGATACCTGATGCGTTTTGGTGGGCGGTCGTGACAATGACGACCGTAGGATACGGAGACATGACGTATGATACAGCGACATCACCCTAAGTTTCATATTTGCCTTCTCGTCATTCATTTTATCCTTCTATCTTACATTGGCATTTTTAACACTATTGAGATTTTTTTTGGCATCATGTAACTAAAAATTGCTTCAGTTTGATATTACCGTCGGTAACCGCTTGAAACTTAACCTTACACTTACTTACACCTTTTTTTTTAATCACATTTTTTTACAAAAACTTTACTGCACTTTGAGAAAGTTTCTTCCTTACTTTTTCTATATTTTTTATTTCCCTTTCTTTATCATATCCTGGACTTGTACAATTTTACATGGAAGCGTTACATAATAAAACACCAGGAGCGCGGAACCGCGTCGGCGCGGTACGGCGTCCGTGTGACAATCGCCCGTCCCAAAGCGTATTGTTGTGAAACAGCTTTAGTTGTGAACATGAGCGTTCCTACCGCTCTCTCCGCGCGATCGAGAACCGCAACCCCGCGTTGTGACGTTCAGACGCTTATGCCTACCACTTGATGTATCCCTGTCACCGTGTGTCTATGTTGTTGTCCGGACGACGTGCTCCACGTTACGTTAACTCATCGAAAATGGTGAACGTCATCCACATAAACGCACTGAAATATCGTGTACACGCCGTGTAGAAGGCCTGTCTTATAGCTTTCACACCCAACTTTCTCACCAACATTAGTGTGTCTATCTGTCTGTACATCTCTCTGTCTGAAATGGCTGAAGCTTGTGTCTTCCCATGTGTTACGATTATTTACGGTGTCTTTTAAACTTTCATGCTACTATGTAAAATTGTTGTTCAGATGCTTGTTTGTTGTTCGGGAACTATCATCATAACTCACACCATTTTCGATAGAGAACTAAAGTTACGTGCTAGAACTATATATGGAATCCTGCATGATTACAACTCCGTTCATGTTGTAAAAGCCTTATGTAGCTGTAAATGTTCTAGTTCTTTTAGTACTTGATGTTAGTTATGTTAGTGGTAATGTGTCTAATTTAAGGATAATACTTTGACGTTGCGGCACCCAGGGGTGAGCCGGGATAGTAAGGCACAATGTATCGCATGACGTAGCTATGTCGACAAGGGCACGTCGAACGCGAGTGAAGGAGTGCGATACTTGTTCTGTCTCCAGCATTCCGATTTCATCACTGGGCGCGGTGCTGGCGTTAAACATTATAATGCATTGCGATAGACGCAGTTACAGTCTGACTGTAACCAGCTAGCGAGAATGAGAGGTGACGAATGAAATAGTAATGCTTGCGACTGGAGTACAGCTTGGCGAATGTTCGGTTACATACATACTTCTGCAATGTTATTGCCGAACCGAGTTTCCAGGTACTAGTTTATTTTCAGATTATTTCTTTTAATTTAGAATTGAGAGGCGTTGTCGTGTAGAACGCCGGTACGTACGATTGACGCATGTAGATCTTCATTGCGTTTATAATTTTTATTTATGATTACAAAATTATGATTATTTTAATTCTTTAGTCATTATTTATGATTATAAAGACTAGGAAAAATGCAAAGGGTGTATATGTGTGTAATGATGTGGTTTGCGGCGCAGGCCGGTCGGAGTGTGGGGAAAGATCGTGGGCTCGCTGTGCGCGATTGCTGGCGTGCTCACCATCGCTCTGCCGGTGCCTGTGATCGTATCCAACTTCAACTACTTCTACCACCGAGAGACTGATCAAGAGGAGATGCAGTCGCAGAACTTCAACCACGTCACAAGCTGCCCCTACCTGCCCGGAACTATGGGCGAGCCGTATTTAAGTAAGTTGCCATGTTCCTTCTTACCTCACCTCATTATTTTCTGCACGTACAACATAAGCGAACGTTCACAATTGTCCTTTATTGTATTTTGATATAGTTAAATGTTGCGTCCCTTTTTTTTACTGGCATGATCAATGCTTTACAGATTTGATTTCACCGCATGTTTTTTTGTTTTATTTTTTATTTTGTTTCCTTTACGTTGATTTTCGGTAATTTCAGGTGGGAGAGACGATGAGAAGGAGGAGGTCTGCAGTGACCACTGACTATCTGACAATTGTGTTCGTTTTATTTAATATGGACATGAAATTAATCGAGAGAGACGATCATTGTGATATTAACGTGTAAGAGACGAACGAGTGTGTTGTGTTATTTTTTCTCTCAGTTGTGTAAATATTTTAGTTAGTAAGCGATGTAAAAATAAGATAATAAAAAATATTATTTATTTTCTTCCTAGTTATGTTTGCGTGCAAACATTTTTCTTAGTAATATTTCCTTTTTTCTTTGTTTTGAATTATTTTATATATGAGTAATTTTGGCGATACATCAGGCACATTCCTAGCTTTTACGTAGGTATGTATTACGCCATTCACGTCAAATATTTGTATAAAGTAACTATTTAGGAGTCATTGAATTTCTACGCATTTATTTTTATAAATCAAATGGTTATATGGCATTTATGCAATATTATAAAAAACGCAAAAATATGCCATATTTATGATTTTCTTGAGTTAAACAAGATATGGTAAGATGCGGTCAAGCTCCGCCAGTTGGCATTAGGTTTTGTTTGGTCAGATGCACGGTCGCACCTGTCATCCGCCCTGGGCGTTTGGCGCTCTCCGTGTTGTGAACGCGTCAATCAAGTTCTGCCTTGCCGGCGACGCACGAATATTTCAATGTTTAGTCATACGCTTCTATTATTCGCCCGTACTGCCATTACGTATTACTGTCAGACGGCAAACGGCCCGCTGCAGTTCAGCGCACCGTCTGCGCTGCGTCCACACACGTCAATGCACCCTCACTATTACCCGTTACATTATAGCACGCCCTTCCGTTTTAGCAATGTGAAAACTCCTCGCGTGTTTTGGATCTTTCACAAGTAAGTTTTGTTTTCAGTTTCTGTGGTTATGATTTTTTCTTATGCTTATTCATGTAGTCAAAATAGGTGCTTTTAGACAAAAGCGATACAGGAGCAAGTATTGCATCCATAATTATTCTTTCATTTGTTCATTGTTAGCAACAAATCAGTCTATCTCAAATACCTATTTGATAAAATCTATATACATATGTACGAGTATATAGTAAATATGAAGTAGTTATGATTTCACAATTGCCTGCTTTGTTGCATTGGGGTACCATTACCATCTGGTATTTTTCTACATTTCCTTTCTGCACTTCCTGCGCTACTTACTTCGAGACTCGCCCCCAGTCACATAATTTACCTAATAATACATTACTAAAATAATTAGCCAAAGAAGTAAAAAATCTCACAAAATCTGCAGATAGCTGACTCCAATACTTCTTTTTTGTTTTTTTTTGATTTGTTTCATTAATTTTATTTTAATACAATTTTATTCCCAACCTTATTATTTTTTAAAGTATGCCAGTGATTCTGAAAGCATGGTTATTGAAGTGTGTATTTAGGTATATTGGCTACACGTAGGGCAAATTATTTATTTGCTTAGCTGTAATGGGCGCTAACGTCTCGGTCAAGGCTACGTCGGCGGTTGCATGTTGTGGTGTTGATGAATTGTAGCAACAAGCTTGCATATGATTCAACGGAGCATAAATGCGCTTTACTATACAATTAAAAAACCTGATATAAAGCATTATATTCATACATATTTTCACAAAACTATTGGCGCGAAAATATTTCTACAGAACATTATTTCTTATCAAACTATCTTTTTGAGACAATCTGTTAAATTTATCACAAGTGAATCAAATTATTTATTTGTCACTGAGTTAGACCGCTATAGCATTGGAGTCACCTCGTTGTGACGTCACCACACGATGTAACCGCGACGCGTGTTTGGGACGGTGGGCGTCATTGCTGGCGACAGTTTCAGGGCCGATCCAGAAGAAATCTTCTATGAGCGACGACTCATCTTCGGAAATGATGGAGCTAGACGAGACGGCTCTGCTGACAGAGCCCAACCTGGAGCAGAATCTGCGGCGCCTGCGCGAGGAGGAGCGCTTGCTGCTCGAACAACAGGCGGCCATGGAGGCGGGAGCCTTCGACGACATCGCCGCCCTCGAGAACCAGGACGCCCTGCGTCTCAACCACGTGAGTACTACCGCCAACTATGCATACTATTCTGCCGGGAAATGAATATATTATTTATTTTTATTTTTAATCTTTATATACATAATATGTATACAGGCGAACTTAATGCCATAGGCATTCTCTACCAATCAACTTTTGGAACGACGTTGACGTATGTCAACTCTGCACTACTCTGCACACAATATAGTGGTATATAAGTACGTAAAATATACAAAATATGATTCAAATTGGTTCGCCAAACATCGCGCAAAACAATGCTGGCGCTAGAAGACATACCGACAGGCATGACAGACGGACAAACTAAGAACTGAAAAAAAAGTACAATCAAACTCCAAAACCGAATAGCCTAAGAGATTAGAATTAAAAGCGTTGCTGGTACAATAAAAGGTAGTTGTTGTAACTGGTTGTCGTTGTTGTGTGTTACAGCTGCAGCAGGCTGAGCTGCAGAAGCAGCAGGCGGCGCAGGCAGCGCGGCTGGCACTGCGGCAGGAGGGCGCCGGCGCCGGCGCCGGCCCGCGCCGCGAGCGTCGCCGCGCCACGTGCACCGTGCGCGTCAACAACTTGCACGCCGCCGACGCCATCGAGACTGACGTCTGACTATTAGGTACTAAAAACTACCACTGCCACACGCACTCACACGGGTGAAGTTATACCAACTATAATTATAATATTATTACTACCAACCAGACTAAATAGATGCTCATTCAATAAATAACGAAAAAGTATTGCTTGATATACTTAAATGTAGCCGAACTTCAGCAATACGTATTCCATTTTCCGTATAGTGGTACTACTTCACCCATAAATCATTTTAGTAAAGTTTCTAATACATGCACATCACGCCGTGCAGCAGTAAGATAGTTATGGGAGGAGTAACTCTCTTACAAATCGCTTTCGATTCGTGCACAACCATTAAACACATTCACGCCAGTTCCGTACATAGGTGATATTTTACTAAGTTCATTTTTACTCAAGTTTTCAGCTTACTTAATGCTTTTCATATCTCGTGTATAGAACACAGTCGACACTTAAGATACGCAGGGACTAGCAAACTTAATGTGTTTAATCCAAATGTTTAAATTAGTTAAAAAAATATATTTATTAACTGTTATCTCTACTAGTATCAACATCGGTTTCATTGTTCATTAGAAAGACTTTAATTATTTTTCATTTTGATAGAAAACTGATGCATATTTAAATAAGTAAAACATTTTCAAAGTTACCTTAAAATTACTATAAATAATCACCCAAAATTCAAGATTTGCCGTTTATGCACTTCATTAGATTTTTGTATCTTTTTTTCTATTTTATCATCTACTTTACGAGACATTCACCCATGTCATGCATTCTCGCTAATTGCGAATGCTTTTAAATTTTTCTAATATATACATCAAAATTAATCATTAAATTAACTTAGAATGTAGACATTTACCGAATTCACGTATTTACTTTTATATTTAACAGATGTATTAAAATTAGTAAATCAATTGGCACTAAAGTTAAAAATTGAACATTTTTCAAAAATATATTATAGATAGGCAAAATTTAAAAAGAATACATAACTATAACTTAAGTACTAGGCATTTTTGATAAAGTCTTCTCCCACAATTGTGACAAAAACGATGTACGAGGATTAGAATATAATTTCATAATATCTTTAGGTTTCTTCAATAAAACTCGAGAGGTTTCCAATATTCTATCAATTCTATTTTCATCTGTGGATTTGAAAAATAATCATGTTTCTATTTTATTTGCAAAGACTATGTAAATAACCTTTACTTCTTTATTCTAACACCACATAGTTTAAATAAATAAATATTATTAACAGATTGACATTTCCAGAAAATTATGTCAAAATATTACGAGTATAGCAGTAGTTTAATACTGTAGTTACTTAAGTATTAAACGAGTTTATAAAGTTATGCAACGAGTGAGCGAAATTCTCCGTAGATTGATAATATGTATCTGTGACATTTATAGTATTTTTCTTATAGGTATCTAAATCGACAATTTCGTATTTTATCTTATGTTGCCTGGAGGTTTGATTTACTTGAGAGCGTCAAAAATGTGGTAATACGAGTAATATACAAAATTTATATTGATGAGACAAGACATTACTCCTATTAAGGCTTTGAATTTCCTTTTAAGGCACACAATACAAAAAAATGAAATCATTAATAGTAGGTACCAATAATTCACACTTCTGCTATCAATTACCACAAAGTATTATACAGAGCGTAAATCTTGCCACTGACAACGTGAGAATATTATAAAATGTACACTATTTATACTCATGTCTCTAATATTGTTTGTCATTTAGCAATTTATAACTTACACAACTTTCCTTTAACAAAGTCAGGTTTCGCATTATGTCTGAAATTTCTATGCCTCAAATAATTTGTTCACGAAAACTTTAATGTCGGTGTCTGTAGGTAGCAATGCTTACAAGTTTCGTAACATATTGAAATGTGGCGCCGTTCGCTCACTTGTGACTGCAAACTACTCACACCAACAATAACACACTTCCTCTGCATTTCCCGCTTCAATAGCAACTACTGCCTTCGCAATTTCATTTTATACACGACGACGAATGGCACGAGTTTCTCAATCAATATTTTACAATTCATTGTAGTTCGAGTGCCTCTTATTATTTAACTATTATAATATTAATGAAATTGTTTCTTCACGGTTTGAACACAAATACCTAAAGGAAAGCTTTGACACTTTAGACATCGTAATAAGTAAAAGTATCGAAGGTGAGAGCTACTACTTCTTTGTTCTATTATATATATATATATATATATTATAGGGGCAAACTGTGTTGCTTATTTCTAAATACATTTTAGAATTTTGTATCCAATTCTTCTAAAATGAGACTACCTACGATTAAATAAAACAGAAATACACAATACTCCAACGATAGAAAAAACGAATTAACAAATAAGATAGAAACAAAAATTTCAAATGTACAAGAAAATAACGAAGAGAAAAATCGGAACTGGCAAGAATGTTGGAAAACTATATAACAGGAAAAAACCGACAACATGCTATTTTTGTGTACAGCTTGATAGATTGACGGCGTGGTGTTTGTATTTAAAAACACGACAGTACAATGTAGTATTGAGTGAAAATATTCTAAATAATATTTGATGAATCCATGATAGGCCGAGAAACCGAACGCGGTCTGCGGAGGCAGCCGTAAACAGTTGGTAAGTGACGAATCCCTAGGCACACTACTCCTTTCCCTTGTAGTAAACGTGAATGTTCAATTTTGTAACTTTACGCCACCAATTTCCTTCGTGTGTTTGTAGTCTAATATTTAGTTTGTCATTCGTGTATTTTGTGGGGGTTTCTTTCGAAATAAATAAGGATCTGATAAGTGGACCACAGTTATTGATATATTGATTTGTCGTATTTTTACTATACTTTCAATGTATTATTTACTTTCAAGCCTTCAGTTTCATAGTTCACACGAGAGACATTTTTTCTTCACAAAACGGTTTGTCCAGTGTGAAGTGACTATTTAAATGTCAAAACAGCGTGGAAAATATCACATAGCCCGCCATAAAATAGTACTTAGGGCTAAGCAAAAACTGCTAAAATATTAATTAGTTATAAAGTACAATGTCCACGCACAAACAATTTAACGAAACTGGTCATAAATCGAGAGGCAATTTTTTACCTAAAAATAAGTATATTTTTTCTGAAAATGTTCGTATTACTCAACAGTGGTCCGCTATGGCCCCGGTGGATAAATATCAATAGAAAGCGAAGAATGCTTAAGTCTTTCGTCGAGTCTTAAACGTTTAAAAGCTTTGTTTGTTTTGTGTCCGTCCGTTTGTGTGTGCCACGGGGCTCTTAGTTGTGACATAAAGAAATCTATGCGAACATTTAAAGGTAATTTGGTCTCGTTTTTTGCTATTGGTATTAGGTTTCGGTTAATATGGCTCTACCAACCGGCTAGGCATTATGTGTCTGAAAAAAATAGCAGTTATTCTATTTTTTCTTTTTTTTTTTGTATAAATGGATATTATGTTCTAATAATAATGTAAATCAACTACAAATTTCTAATTATGAAATACAAACTATGATAAAAAAAAAACATTATGAATTTGTAAGACTCATAAAATCGCAAGCAATAAAAATAAACAAAACAAAACGATAAACGAGAGAAAAACCATTGCACCTAATCATAACCACAACAAAGCCGTCCCGGTTGATTTGAAATTCAACTCAGATGTTCCCAATCAATAAAAACCCATTAAATATGAACACGTCCACACTTCGACGTATCGAATACGATAACTGAAGCGTGAACACGGGTTGTAAAGGCTGAAAAGTAACAATGACTAGTGTAAAAAAATGCTCAGAGTTCTCTATAAATGGTTTTAGTACTAGTAAAAATGAAATGCAAGTCCATCCAAGCAAATATGACCAAGTTATTCAAACAAATTTCCAAATCTAGTTTAATTTCAATAAAAATCTCTTGAGAGCAGTGGGCGCGACAGAACATCACAGCCTTGGAAAGCACACAAATACATACAGTAAGTTGAGTGAAATATACAGCCTCAAGTTTGTGGCGAGACGTTACGTCACACTGCATCAAAACAAGAACGCTGAAATCGACATATTATTTAACGTGAAGTATCTTGAATGCCTGTCGAGCAATGGCAGCTCGCTAGTAAACAAGGGAGAAGGGGGAGTAATTTAAAAAATAACTTGACGTCGTAAATGAACAATGGCGATGTTCGGTAAGTGAATGAGGGCCATTCACGTCAAGGAGTGCGACCACCGCGAACAGATGCACTATGAATGAATGCTTGTTGACGATCGATGTGGTTGCGAATTGCGACACGGCGACGCGCCCATGACGTCATGCGACCGCCCCGCACTCCGCCTGAGCGCCCAAGTACTTCGGTGGACAGTAGCACGAAATCGATCCCGGGCACACCCTCGAGCTCCCGCCCGACTGTTTCAACCGCACATCACAAATTGATAATATTGTGCGCCCTAGCGGCCTTGGGACAGTTCCTTGCGTTGTTTATAGTGACAAGGTTATACACGTCCTGCCCTACATTGCAGCTGTTTGTAATACTCTTGCGTGTTGTAAAAGAATTGTAAATTACATTCATGATTTCGACAAATGCTTCAATTTTGGGAATCAGGAGCGAGGTACTAATGTATTGTTTAATAAACAGAATTAAATAGAAATAAATAAAATAATTAATTACATTCTGAAAGCACTTGAAAAAGAATTGTAAGTATAACAATATTATCGAATATAGGTTTTTCCAACAAAACGCTCTTATACCATCAATTAGAGCAGATATGTAAATAACCTGAGAAAATTTTAGTGGAACTCGGCATCTATCAATTTCCTATTCAGGATAAATGGCACTTTTTTGTGCAAGAGGAAAAGCTATTAAGCTCCCCTTTCCGTATGGCGGCGGTGGCCCATGATGCATGTCAGTGTCACTGGCCTTACAGCCCGGCATGCTGAGGATGTTGTGGCCGAGCCCGTCTTTAACAAAACCTACATTATGGGCTAATAAAGTGATTTCGGTACATGACATTCCCAAGTTCTACGTTATTTATTATTATTATCAAAATAAAAACCAACTAACTGCAGATTTACGTCACAATATAAAGTCAGATTTATTTATAAGTACATATGTATTGTACAGTGAGTTAGAGTTATTCGCTATTATGAACTTTCAGTCGTAGCGACTTTCACGTTATTTGGTAGTTATCAGCTGCTCAGAGACATTGAAGTACATTAATTGGACTCTTCTGCTGGATAATATTAGAAACCACTTGATTCATGTATTGCCGAACACTTAGTATGCATAATAGAACCTGACCTCATTGAAATTAAAGATGTTGGAATAAAGTATTGTATACCTCATATTATAATCAGGCCAAGGTTCGGAGACTATATCCAATTATTATTTCGTTCAGTAAGGTACCTACAACCGTAGAAAAAATCTGCCTTTCTACTATGTCGTTAACCCGGCGTTCAAGAACGCCTGTGCTATAGAGGAAGCTTGGGCTATAAGAACTCATAATATACACTGGTTATTTAACTTATTGTTATAGGTAATATATACTTATAATGCTCTTGAAAATCGGTCCTACAAGATTATGGCGTACAACTTACAAGAATGGCACATTTGGATACATTGTAAATTTCTGTAAGGTACCGTCACGTTGCATGATTTTTAATTGTATTTTTAATATTTTTATCGCTTGGTGCCGTTAAACCGCATACATTGTGTGACGTGGAAAAGTTGGAAATGGAAGTAATAAGCGTATGTGTGCATGTTTTCAGATAAGGCGAGCCGGCGCGACTGCGCTCACGCAGTGTGGCGTGGCCGGCTGCCGGCCCGCTCCCCGCCACCCTGCCACGTGTGACGTGCACTCTGTAACCTCGCCGACCCCGCCCCACCATCACTGACCCACTGACCGACACTATCTCAACTAAACACGCCCCGACCGCCCCTCCAATAAACCGACTTGTGAATAAACCTACCCCTAGATGCTTTACGTACACCCTTCCAAGCGACCCGATAGTTAGAGTATTATGGTATATTAGTAAACAAGTGTTTTCAAATACTATATAAAATAAAAAAATAAAAAAAAATCTTTTTAAAATATAATATGCTTGTACTGCGAGCGCGACCCGCCGCGGCCCTGGCCCCTTTTGTAAATATTGATTATCGAAACAGCTTATCTACTGCTTTAACACTTTCTACATTTTCGACACACATGTAATAATAATTAGAATTGGTTATTCGAGGCAAATAATAATCGAACATAGGCCTATAGGTTCTTGTTGCGTTCGCGGGGGACGTCGCTTGAACGCTTCACAATAGATTGTAAATAGTTAGTGCGGCGGGAGGCGCGCGCGCCGCACGCACCTCATGCCGACCGTCGCTTCGCGGCACTCGCCGCCTGCGGCTCTAGCCACTAGCCACTGCCCAGATGTGACACTCTCCTAGCCCGAGGCTCGACACTCGACACTCGCTACTCGACAATGCTGCGCTGCGGCGCTGCCCGGCCACGTGACGCAGGCGACGCAGCACGACGCGGCGGCAGCACGCATGCGCGGCCACCGCGCGCACGGCGCGTGTCCGCAGTAGACTTCGCGCGTAGCTTCAAACAGCTCACATTAGCTTTTGAATGTGACGCGTTAGCTGGTTTACGTCGTCCGAAGTGCAGTCTCGGTGAAGATAACGCATTTAAAAGTACATAGTGAAAGAAGTGAAATCAATTTCGTGCAATAGGTTATAAGTTATTTACTTTGTATGATGTCGTGCGTGGGACATTATCGATAAGATGTAATCGTTCTGTATCAAGTACGTCCAATGCCCCCCGACCTTTCTTGTTCTCTTCATAATACCGCGCAACAGTCTCGGCAACACCCTGTATTATTTAATGGTAGTTAATTAGACGAAACTGTAAAGGATTTAGTACTATGCACCCCAACATAATGTACCTATATATTTGTTGTTGTTTGGTAATTCATTAATAATGATTGACTGTGACGATTTAAATGTTGAGATGGTTGTGACTACACACGGTGACATAATATATACAACACAGGTATTAGATGACTTTCCACTGAAAATCTCCTACAAATCCAACCTTATGAAATGTAATTATGTATCTGTAAGACGCTGTAACTATTATTACCTCGAACAGGAGGTGTTTAATATAGTTATATCTATTCTTGACAATAATATACAAACTATTATCGTTGGGAGAAGTGTTTCCGTGTGTACGTAAATATTATTACGCGTGTTTTGTGGAAGGAAGTTAATGTTGTATTATCAAGTTATTAATTAGCTTAAAATATTATCATTTGAACATATCCAGTAAGAATGTACTGCTGTTTGCGCATGAGAACGGTGACGTGCTTGTTTACCATGCTTATACCAACCAGGATAATCTACTGCTTCGTATTGATGAGTAATTTTTATGATGAGGGATTACAACAACACTAAAATTTACATACATAACAATTAGTAACAGAAAGGAACACTATAAATTTCCGATGATAAAAATTTACTGATAGCAGATTATGATCATTCTTTTTTAACATGCCGACCTAATAGTGTTCAATGGGGTGAAAATATCGTCTCTCAGCAGTGACCTATATGTACTGGACTGTACAGCTGTGTAGTTCGTCCAAATTCAAAACAAATTCAAAAGACAACCAAATAGCAGAGGCAATCAGCTAGTCGCCGTCACTGCATAATCGTAACTTCCTTTTGTAAACTTGAGTTATTAATGTAACAATTAGGTGTAGAAACTACATCCGATAATAATTTCATATCATTATCAAACATGTCATATCGTTTAATACATCTAGGTGAAAAGACATTAATTATATTTACGCCCTACGTAATTAATGTAGTGTAGTTTGTAATTATACTATTCGTAGCTTTTAAGTCTAGCTCTTTTACTGGGCATTTTTCCTTTAGCTGACTCAACGCCTTAATTATACAGGCCAGAATAAAGAGGCATGTTGTTCTTTGACTGTCATTATATCCTTTAAAAATTCGCTCATTCCACCTTACAAAATTACAGGTTTTGAGCCTCTTTGTAGTGTAAAGTATATTTGGTTCTTATCGCATTATTTAAAACGAGATCATACAGGATGACATCGTCTATGTATTTCCAATCGGAGCATTCCTTCTTGACTCAAATCTAAATACTTTATCAGTGTGTATTATTACTGTAATTGGTGTTATGTAGTGTACGTATAATCAGGATATATAATGCTTTATGTTAACACGTACCCGTTGTTCAATGTGCATAGTTGATGGTAGATTTTTAAATATAAAAACAAAAAATCATATCATTACGGTGACTATTTCGACAAAAATCTTCCGTATAATAACTCAACACTGACATACAGACCAAGCACAACTTTACAGTAAATTCATATCCGCTTAACTTTGTCCTGATAAACTTATAAAATAAAGCCAACCTATATTCTTTGTAAATAAAAAGAAGTCGAAGAGTTCTGGGATTTGTAATCACGAAACAGTCACTGTACAATAAAAAATAAACCCTTTTAATTTGCACTGTACATACCAAATTGTATTGTTAAGGGCGTATTGAGTGTGCGTGTCTAAAAGGAGCATCTTGAATCCCAGCGGGCAATTAACATCTCGACGAGAACGTCTTTCAGCACTAAAAGCTCATCCCGCGTGTACCGTTATTAATGGGGTTCTTTTTTACCACGCCTCCAAATGCCCATGGAAATTTTGAAATCAACAACTAAACTCAAAATTTATTATGCCAGAAATTGTAATGATAATATTGAAAAAAAAAACCGTCAATTAGTTAAGTGTTAGAATTATTTGGTCGTTGTTTCAAAACCTTAACTATTTATTCTATGTCTTGACTTTTAATGAGTTAAAGGACTATATATCTGAAAAAAGCAATGGACACTTAAAGTGATATATATTCGTGGAATAATCTGAATAAATTGTATCAGTGCTCAAAAACTATAACGTACGTAGTTAATTCTTTTTGTCAATATAATACTCGTAATGATAAAGTATAATCGGTGTTATGTTTAAGGTACAGCGTTCTAGTAGTTCAAGTGTCGGTGCGTTTTGTGTGGACATCACGACTATGTAGCCGAGACTGTTGTTGGAATATGTGTCAATGCTATATTTAAAAAAGTAGAGAAAGTGTTAATTTATAATTCGATTGAGCACGCGGGTCCTGTTGACTGGTTTTATGGTATGACTGTGTTTCGATAGTACAATGCAGAACATCATTATGGCAACAGGAAATCATGAAAATCTAGTAATGATTTTGGACAATCATTAGTGGTTTTGAGATGCAAATAGAACAATGCGGGGAAATGCATCGAACTCAAAGTTGCGGAGCGTAGGCCGCATGTTTCGCCTACACTTTCCTCTTAATCCAGTTGCCACCTTGTAAGTTGTATGTATTGTACTGTCGGAAGTCCAATGCATATGTAGGGTATTTAACGAAGATGTTGGTATTTCATGTAATATATGTCTGTCGCTGTAAACAAAACAGAAAAAAAAACAAAAAAATGTATATTTGTTAATTTTTACACGACGATTTTTGTTTTTGTATTTAATTGATAATTGTATATATTTTTGTTCAATTATTTACAATGTCTGAAATGTTGTATATTTTTATACTTTATTTATTCGGTGGAGTGCGATTTAAGAGCGTGTTAATTCTGTGTTAGTATAATACGTTGAGAAAAAGTTGGACAAGCTGTAGCTAGAGCTCAAAATCTTTTGCGGAAAGTTGAGATGAGATGTGTGAGCAAGATGAGCCTGATAGCTCAACTCACAATGAATGTGCTTTCCCTTGTATTACCATCAATAACAATATTTGTATTATACTAATGAGGGATTACAATGGAAAAATATTGAATAGGGTATTTAAGGACGTCGACATAGCATATTAATTTATTTCATAAAAAAGACGTTTATTTACGTTATAATTTTAGTAAAGATATATTTAGTACATTTATTTATTAAACTTACAGTTGCATAATTCAATGAAAATCTGCGTTGAATATTGCGATCACAAATGTTTAGTGCGGCTTCAGGGCATATTTACAATCGATTATAGTCACACGGGCGTGACTTTATCGGATTGAAAATGGGCGATTGTTATGGGCCATTCTGACTATTCTTCACTCGATGAATAATCGTGACAGGCCTCATGACCCGCTGCCCCTGAACAAGTGTAGATCCCAGTGTACTCAGATTACTTGAGTTGTGCAATTGTAACTTAATTGCATTTAGACATCAGGAGGAGATGTAATCTAAACGTTATTTAATAGATAGCCTTCGTTCATAGTATGTCCTTTTATCTCGTTACGAAATATATTTAGAACTTAAACACTGAGCAACTTCGTCACAAAATCACTTTAGTGTGGCTTGAGAACACTATAAACATCTTATACCACTACTGAATGATATAATATATTATGTATAATCAGACTATTTTTTTTTTCCTGAACTATGTAAGTGTTGCCACATTTGTAATATTGTACTTATTTATGGGCTGTCCGTCTCTATTCAAGAATTGTTTACGTTACTGTACTTGTTGTGGTTTCGTTTTAGTTTTAAATATTATTAAATCTTAAATTAATTTTATGTAAAAATTCCATTTTGATATTATTGAATTAATATTATGAATATTGTTAAGAATGTTGTTAACTTTTGTTTGCATAGGTGCCCTAATGGCGCTGCCTTACCAGTATCAGTAAAATACCCTATTGCGTCCGCAAGTTATACATCAAATATAAGCTTTGTATTAGTTCACTGTTGGTGTTATATGTTAGTTTTTAATATTATATTATATCCGGCACTTCGAAACCGGTAATAACGGCGTATACTCTCGATGTTAGTCTGTGTATACTTGTGTCGCGATGCATGAAACGGCTATGAACTATGACAGTGCACCTACATGTGATCCACACCATCGGATTATGTCATCAACGGACTAACAGACTAAACAATGTATAGGAGTAGTACATGCGTGATGCGCGCGTCGCGTCCGTGCGCCGTCATATGTTCACATTATTACCTGTGTACTTACATTAATATTACTGAATATATAAATGGTTCTCTTCGTAAATACTGGCTGTAATCTAATAAATTGTGTCGTATGTATCGGTATACAATATCTGCCTCGCGCACTCTGTCTCCTATGGTGTACCTATAATCTATATATCACCTTAATGCCACAAAACTGTATTTTCATCCCAAAAACTGCAAATGATATATGAATTTGATAACCATCCAGCTGAATACTAGACCAGTAACCCGTTCTAGTGTGCTGGTAATCATACATTTGCGGCGATTGGGGATACATTGTGTACTAAACGAGTACTGTGGCAGTGCGCGGGCTAATTCGGCAGCGATGCGATCAGCGGCACTGTGCATCTTGTTACCCAGCTGCCATATCGGTACATACGATAAATCGTTATGCCTATGCCCTGTCAACTGTCAACTGTCAATTTCCGCAGACACGATGCATATTAGAGGTATTTGTGAATTACTCATGTTGGCCAAAATTGTAGTTACGCCGTCTACACGAGCGTATTATGATTTTCGCTCAGTATTATTAGTTTTTATCTACGTAGTGTAATGTACCCATAGAGGCGATGACACGGGCCCGGTGCATTCACCAATGTTTTTAGAATGACCACTCCGTACAACAACTTTAATTTCGTCTATATACTAACGATGTGAAATTGTCTTAGATAGAGGATCCCGCATAGATTTTGCTGAGGAATCACAATTTTCTATTTACTTGTGTAATATCAATCTCGTAGTTAGGATGGAGTTGGAAAAATTTTAAATTTAATTAAGAAGTCTGAGTAAGTCCGTTACGACTGTATTTGATATGGTCCGTAGGATGCAAAAGTTATCGATAATTTTATCTGTAAAATTCAATTTGTTTTAAGATTAATAATTAGGTGGTATCTGCAAAACTTAGCGGTGTGTGGTACATGCGGTTCGTTTGTGGAACTTTCAGTTTACACTTGCTTGATAGTAACGTCTGAGGCGCTACGGCCCCTTCGGCTCTGCGTTTGCATGAATTCCGAAACCTAAGATGGGACCTTAAACGTTTTTGTTGTGTTGCAGGGATTACTCGATAACTCTACACGTAATATTGACACACGTGCTTCACACTCTTACTTATCTCATAGAAGATGTTTGTATATCTGACTACTAAGAAATGTGAAATAACATTTAAAATCCATCGCCGCCCTTACATAACAAGGTAAAAATTTGGAGAAGCATATAGAGTACTTTGCCAACAGTTCTCACATTTTGATCTACTTGAGAAAATTGGAATTACGAGTAAATCCCTTAAATACGAAAAATAAGAGCTTTGATAAACTTTTCTCCGTACTCTAGTTCTTCTCAGCTCGCGCATCATGCTGAGCTTATAGTCTATATTTGACCCTTTATTTGTTGGATGTTTGGTGGCAACTTAGTAAGTTCCAATAACACAATTTACCCGACAATATTTTTTTGAAAAAGAAAACTACTGGGTGGCGGTTGCTCGTAAAATCTTAAGCCAAGTCACGTTACGCATGGATCCAGGTCAAATTCACTTAGTGGAAAAGGAATGTCAGTTTTATCTATCTGACTCGTACGTATAAGGTTTTACATTTCTTAAGTAGACAGATATGTCGATAAATGCACACAAATTGGAACTTAGTGATTTTTTTATTACTGCTTAAATTATGCGACAAGGGCTAATGCTGATATTATTTACTAATTTCTTGCATCACTTGCCCCCTCTCCGTCCAGGTCAAAGCGTGTTCATATATACATATATATCGAATATTAAAAATTCGCAATTCAATTTTCATAATAAATTAGAACTGATATGTTGTATGTAACTTTTCTAAACTATAATTTTTTTGAGATTTGTTTATTTTAATGTCCATATATAGTCCGGCTATTTTGCTTAAAGCCTTTGTTTTTATTTGATAAATTGTTGACAAAACACTTATACACTTGTACTATGCTAGCTACGAGCTTATACATATAATTTTATATTTATATTACAATACATCGTGTATTTTATTCGACCATGTAATGTAAGTTATACAAGGAGCGAGTTTTTAGTAACTTAACTACGTTATCCTCTACCAGTATCTAAAATTAAGATATAATAAGATTAAGGGCTTTTCGACTAGTATACTAACGGAAAAAAATTATGAGATCTTATGAAATAATCAGAATTTTTCGCGATAAATTAAATATATTATTATCCATCCAGTATTATTAGATGAATAGGGTGTAATGGTTTCGAAAAATGCCGTTTTTAGCTCCTGTGCTATTTAAATAAGGTAGAATGATTGGCCAACAAACTTTTTGTTCCAACTAAATTTCTTAAAATTTTCCAAAACAGCTTTTGCTCTCCTACCCGGTCCCATTGCTCGTGTCGATGCTCGTTTACACTTTCGTTTTCAACTTGCATTTAAAAATACAACATCCATAAATATCTAAGTTATAAATAACTAATTCTTCTTTAGCATTAATATAGGTAACCAGAAATGATCCATGACAATATCTACATTTCATTTTTTTTTTTAATTTTCACAATAAGGGATATACCCTTTTTGCTTCAAAATTATAATTCATTCATATAAGACCACAAGCATCTATATGTTGCATGAAGTATAGATCTATTGTGTTACGGCACCGCACAAATAACTATCGCGCAATTAATATATATATTATTTAATTTTAAACCACATTGACAGACTAATCAGACATCTCAATTTTAAAAATATTTGCCTCTAATGTCTTAATATAATAGGCACACGATGAAATCCACTGTAAATAATGATTATTTTTTCCAATTTTCTTTACCAAATGACCTAGTTCCCCAAAACCTAAAGCTCAACCTTTACTCATTGATGATAAATCATGGTGTAATATACCAAAGTGTAAGAGGATCGCACTCGAAAACAAAGACTCGACAACAACAAATAATTAAATATGTGTTTATTTATAATGCCATTATTTAAGTCTAATAAGGTATTTGACCATAATGTTGATAGGTTCAAATTCAGCAATGTAACGTGGCCTCTGACTATGGGCTTCTTTAAATCTCAGTCACTGAACGAACTAATGCAAGGGCTATGCACAGAGATAAATATCTCCATAAGATTTGTCTTCGAGACAGATCAAATACTGAGCGCTAACATGATGCGCGAACTAGAATGGTTTCTATAATAATGTGTTAAATACTAAAATTGTAAACATCAAGCAAATAAATCTTGTTTTTGTTTTATATAAAAGTAACTATATGTTATTATCCTATAGTCTTCGCGTGCGATCCTCTGAAACTCTGTGTATCCGCTGAACAGTATAGAGCACAAACGTCAACACGAGTCGGTTTCGGATTTCATCGAACTAAAGGTCCTCTACAACGACAGCGTACGCACGTTAGTACGTCCATGTATAATCCACAATATTCCTCATGACTTCAAAATGAATAGTTTTCACAACGCTATGTTTTCGTTAATAGTTGTAAAGTGCGAGCGAGCTGTTGCCAAGTTTGAAAGTTTTGACATCCATTGTTGTTTTATTGTTCCATATTATAATTTCTTAAAGAAATTGACAACGAAAGCCTTGCGATTATTAATCATTACCTGCTATATACAGAAAACGAAGCAATATATAAAAAACTAAGCATTGGGAGAATAATGCATCTACCGAGTGTATAATTAATGTGATAATTAATTACCAGCTCAAGAGTTTACCTCTGAACACAATTATCGATGAAAAAATATTATTCTCCCATATATATTTGTTTGCATATCAAAATTAGCAGATATCTTTATCATTATGTTATAATTGTTTTACTGAAAACGGATGTTTAATTTACGAAATGTTATTTTATATACTGTATGTATACTGCAGGACAAAATCAACATGGATATCAACGGTTTTTTTTTGAGATTTGTAGCAACACAGTCCTACACAATCACACTCGCTTGTACACATCACAATACCAACGTAATTGTTGACATTGTTAGAAATAGCCTGTATAATAATTTGCTCACGCAGTAGAACATAGTCATTAAGTTTTCAAACGGTGGCTGGCAACTCGGCTGGCACGCAAATGTCGTATTACAAAATCTTAATGTATCGCGCTTATTGGAGTGCTATTCAGATGTCTCAAAGGAGACGCGTTTATGATATAAAAAATATTTTCTGATAACGTTTGCGGACGATTTGTTTCGATGTTGCTCATTACACGACTTGGAAACAACATTGATAATGCCGATTGAAATTTAAATGACTTGATGGACGTAGACGTTTTACGATATAACACCAGTACTGCTTATGACTTGTGGCTAAGTATAGAAAGTAATTGAACTGTTTCGATCCTAGATAAAGCGAACTGATGCATTTTATAGATTGCGAGAATTGAAGGGTAGTTTAAGTACCTATAGATATATGTTTCAACAAAATGTAACGAAGCATGAAAAAATAAATTTTGTCTCACCAAAGACACAAACACTGAGCCATCAAGCGACAAGCGTACACAATACGAAGTTACCCGTGTATAAAGACAGGTCGTGCAACTGCAAATCTGAGCACTTCGTCCAATATTGCTTGTAAGAAAAATTAAATAATTTCAAAATATATCTGGAGCTTTATCCAAGTTTTGTACTTGATTTGTAACAGTGCTGTGCCGTGCTGTAATGAAGGATTTACTTTTAATATAAGTTGTGGATCAAACCTACATGAATTGTAATAAATATTAAAAAAGTCATCAATGTTTTATTTTACATACTTATGGTATGTGAAACCTTTAATAACCCTTGATTAATAGGTAAACAGTAGATAAATTTGTATCTATCTTAACATTACAAATTCGGATGTTTTTTTTTTTTTTTTTTTTTTATTGCTATGTATGGCGAGACGAGCATACCATTCGCCTGATGGTAAGCGATACGATCGCTCATGGACAGTAGCAAAACCAAACAACACCATGAATTACAAGGCAATGCTTGGCATTCCACTGCGCTCGCCATCCTGAGACATAAGATGTTAAGTCTCAATATGTCCAGTAGTTACTCTGGCTACAATGTCCTTCAAACCGGAACACAACAGCGCATTTACACTGCTGTTTGGCGGGAGAAATAGACATTGCGGTGGTACCTACCCAGGCAGCCTCTCACATATGAGAGACCTACCACCAGTAAATATGTACATACTACATACCTTTCTTGGTTTGCCTTTCTCTCACGCAGTGACTGAAAAGTGGACCGAGATTACTATCAGCTATCTATCAGCAATAAATGTTTATAGCTTGCCATTAGAGTTTAGACATAAATGTCCTAGTATTTTTATATAAAGTTATATTAGTCATGCATATTTTATTCGGACAGAAATAACCTTACCAAGATCATATTCCCTGCATAATATGTTACATGAATATTTCTATAATATTTTATCTATCAAAAATAAAAATGTATAGATCGTTTTTATGGATATGAGCACTTATTATTTGAGACTATTGCACTAGTTATTTTGCTTATTACTCGGTAGAGGGATTCAGATAACCAGGTACTTTATAATAGCCAATAGACGTTTACTGATAACTTCAGTTTGTAATATAGAATTACGGCATCATTCATAGACATATTTAAAACCTATTTTAGTTATAGAATGTTATGTCTTCTTCGCTCAAACGGAATTCTAGTCTTTTGAAAAAAAAATTGTCCCAGATTTGATGACTAAAATATGCTTTAAATCTGTCTATGAATAAGGCCGTAATTCATTACACTACTCTTTAAAATATGAAATGGGAAAGATTTAAGAGAATTACTAATCCAGACAAAAATTCAAATTCTTTTTGGTTGTCTGTTCTTGTTAAATGACTTTTTACAGGAAAATACGTGCATCACACACACACACACACGCACACGCATACGCACACGCACACGCATTGTACATACACATTGTACATACTATTATATTTGGTGTAGTGTGTATTTATGAAAAACAAGTAAGTACAAAAATATATTTATTATAATATTCGGAAATCAACAATTTTAAAAAAATATACATGTCGGAGCGTGACAACAGATAGCGCCACATTGGTTAACAATTGTTTACGGGCATAACAATTAACAGAACAACGAGCCGAACAGAGCCGACACACGAACCTCGGAGGTTACCACCGTAATAAACACGCTACATTAGCCGTTTGCGTCCGCGGTGCTACATTCTAATATATTGTTTTCATCTTCTAAAGACCCAGCGACAATTAGACATTATTTTAACAATGTAATAATCATAATAAGGGAAATTATAACCAAGTGCGCTTAAATCACTCGTGAAAACAAACTAATGATCATTTATTTTTGTGATTCATTGTATTGTATGTGATTATGATAGTAGTATGACCTTGAATAATTCTCGACCTAAGACAATATAAAAGATATGGTGGTAATAAATAAGTATTTACGTCGAATTACGATATGCGAAGACGACATACACCTTACAATTACGACTTTTCTATTGATAGAGACAGGGTTTCAAAGTTATCTAGGATAGTAAAGACGTACTATTTAATAAGTTACAACAACAATCTACCAACACGAAGAATAAAATTATTCTAGCGCCGACTAAAAGCGGTTGTAAAATCTAAGGAAAATAGGCTTTATTGCTTCATGTTTAGATTCGAATCGTAAACATGCCCAATCTACGACAAGCAGCGCTGGCACTACCCCGGATCCCTATGGTTTTAAGAATTTAAAATGTCTACCATCTATTTCAATACATTTTTATGCATAAACGAAGATAGATATATTTATCTTATCTTATATATTAATCTTTATATTTAAATGTAAATATCAATCTTTGTTTGCTGAAACAATATGCGACAACATATTAATTATGGCAGCCAATTTAATTTATTTTCAAATTTAACAGGTATTAGATACCAGTCGATAGTGACGCTTACCAAATAACTGATAACAGATGAGAAAGTCCGTGAGTAAATGAAGCATGTTGTGATTAGGTAAAATCTTTTCCCACATAACTAAAATTACATCATCTACCTCGATGTAACTTATTTTAATGGTACTATAACACTTTAAAGTTAAATAAATAAGGCAATCTTAATATGAAATAACTACTTTCACTAAAAATTGATTTATTTACAGTAGGAAAAACATTTGTTTCTAAAAATTTCTAAAAATATTTTATTCATATAATTAATATTCTTACTTTGAACATACAAATGAAACCGTGACTAAATCAATTAAAGCGGATATAATTATTTTAAATTTAAAATGAAAAATAATCATCCTTAAAATTGTACGTTATAACATTTTGAATTCGCCCGACACAAAAATAATAAGTTAAATACGTAGATTTCTTATAACCTACGCATCAGAAATAAGATTTATTGTCAATCTGTATCAATAGTATGAAGAAAAATATACGGCACAATATAAGGGTAATGATTTACTTTTGTTTTAATTAACTCTAATATCAGCACTCCAGTTAAATCTGTCAGCAGAATATATTTATATTATATAAAAATAAACATAATCAAATGTAACATAAATAATTTTGTTTAAAATAAAAGATAAATCAATTGAAGCAACGTAACATAGAAAAACGCTAGCGACCGCTTTTTGCTGAATATAATACATATACGTAAAAAACTGTAATCTTCAATATTATTATACTATAAAACTCCACATGGTAGTAATAAGAGCGTCAAAATTGAAGATATACTCGCATAGATTTTCTTTGGCTCACAATACAAAGTAAAACAAACAAACCGAATCATTTCACTGCAAAATAAACTAATTAAGCTAATTAAATTACACAAAATAAAAAACACCAACAAGAGAGCGTTCAATTTGTACGTTCAAAGTAGGCTGATCTCTGATTGGTCAGTTACAAGGCGGATTTGAACGGGGTGAGTTCGAAGAGTGCGGCGAGCGCGAGGTGATCGGAGCCGTACACGTCATTGGGCAGGCACCCCAGCACCTTGCACTCCGTCTCCGTGGGCAAGCGCAGACGCTCCACAAGACGCAAAGCACTGCAGCAGCTGGATATAATTCATAATTATCAAACATTTATTTATCCATTTAATATTTTTTAATAATTGAGTAAGCTCACGGTTTTATTATTATTTTTTTAAGACTACGTTATCCTTGATTTAAAATTGAAATAATTTTATAAATCATTTAGAAATAGCAGCGAAGACAGGCATTTGACAAGCCATAGCTAAAAGAGGCCCAAGACAAAATATTATTATACCAACACATTTACTATGAACCAATATTAAACTGGCATTCCTTATTTATTCAATAAGTCGCATTGATGCAGCACAGCATACTAAGCCAGCCCATCAAATTAGAAAGTTAAGGAAACAGCAATGCTCAGCAGCCAAAAGAAGCAAAAAATAATTATTCTGCATTAAATTGAGTGACATAACCCATTAAAAAATAAAAAATACTCGAAACAATGCTCTATGAGATACTTTCTATGGTTTCTGATGTATAAAAAAGTTACTACTCACCTAAAGTAAATGTAATCCACGGTAAGCCAGTAGTCCTGAAATGTGGAAGCCTCGTTTTGACCATTTCTCTTGTACTTATCATAAGCACATTTGAAGTTGAGCGAGTGTCCTATAACATCGCTATTGAACATATTACTGAAAACCGTTGAAGGGAGCTGGTCATCTGCTGAATTGAGATCAGGAACAGTCGCACTATAGTCAGAGTTGAATATCTGAAACAATCGATTTAATCGTATTCAGCATCATCAACAATAGGATACCATTACCGAACAAAGTTACTTAAGATACTCTGTTGTTCAAGATTACGAATCGTGTTCCTACTACGTATATCTAGAGCACACAATTACCTGTACATCTTCAAAGCTGGTAGTTTGTCCGGTCCGCCTGTTCAAGTATACGGATAAGTGTTGACAGTTGTCTGTAACTCCTATTCGCTCCCAACCCGACACGTCGCGGAGGGGAGATATTCTACTGAAATAGCAAAATTTAATTTAAATCCCCAGTTGGTTCTAGATTTATTCAAAACTCTATATATTGTCATTTTAATTTAAGATCACCACATTATGAATTTCTTGCAATTTGGTGATTCATCTTTTCTTATTGCAGGAATATTACTCGTATATCACTATAGGAAACACACTACTATAATTAAATAAAGTACACATGAACAAATTGATAAAACTGTACAATACTTAAATGCGTGATTCCATAAGTTGGAACAGAAATTGTTCTCACCTAACTTGTCCTTTTTCCAGGAGTTTAATCACAGCACTGTCTGGTGTGGAGTTAAAATCACCTGTGAGGATCGTCGGTAAGTGACCGGATCTAGAAATTAGACGAACAATGTGGGAGTCGTTGTAAGCAACTCTCAAACTAATACAGTAAATATGTAATCTGAATTATTGCATTTTGCACATTTTAATAAATATATCCTCCCATTTGATAGCCTCTGTGACGCAGATGGTTGAAAGACGGTTATAAAACGAGGGCCTCAAACGGATCTGATCCTCGTCCCGAGACAATCGTGCCCCCAAATATTTGTTTCTGGTTTGGGTGGTGTACGACATAAGGTCTTGTAGATTTTTGTGACGAAACCGTCAACATAATATGACTTCAGAAATAAATCATAAAATACTGAAATATTTATTTTGAAACAAGGTCAGTATAATCATACTTACTCTTTGCCATTATTGTAGTAGGAAAATCTATCTATCTCGGCGAGAAGCAGTTTCATTTGGGCAAGTCTGACGTCGGTCCGTCTGGGGTTGTACAGTAAGTGTGTTGTTGCTACTATAATTGGAGTCCCGGGCGCGGCTCGTGGGATCAACTTCACCATGATACCAATGTTGTCACGGTTTAGAATCGGCAGGAGAGGCTGGTAAAATTCCACCTGAAAACAATACATCGAGCCGAATATTATTAAAAACCACTCTTACTAATAAATGAGTGTATAACACGTCACGTGTATAATAATTGGGGGAACACGAGTAAATATATGCTTTTTTTTTCTTTCAAAACGATAAATATCCCATTTATTTCAATTAATTTATTAAAAAATAGTTGATATCCATTACCTAACTATAAAATAAAACCTTACATTGTCGTGATAGCTGTGCGTCGTTTTTATGCACTTTACTATTTTAAGAAGACACTTTCTATCAAATGATATGCGTCAAACTAAACAATTGCTTGTTTCCGAGCACATATGAAAAAATATTAAGAAATTATTGATAACAGCTGCTAAAAAATACTTTGTATTAATCAAAGACATAAAAATAATCAGCGCAAGCAATTATATAAAACATGTTTATTTTCAATCATATTTACTGTAGCATAATCATACAATTAACTAATATGGGTGATTGAGTTAGATCAGACCCCATCATTGGAGGTCTAGGTTCTCATTTCGTCTCAGACCATTGAGTGAAATTGATTCAGCATCATAATTGGTCCTTAATAGAGATAGGGTATCCGTTGCTCTAGTAGCTTATTTTATTGGTTGAGAATCTTGAGTTCTTGCAATTATGCTGGGTTTTTTTAACAATTAGTATCAATATTTGCCATAGGACAAGCCATCGAGAAACAATAAATATGCATGATGACGATCTCCTTATATTATCACAATACCGTATAATACTCTTAATTTAAAATATCTACATGCTGTGTATCTCTACGCATTGCACAAATACCTAATTTAAATATCCTTTGTCAATACATTTATCTAGAATTAAATAATCTGAGATCAACAGTCTCACACAAACGTTGATAACGTGTATCGATAACTTTTGTTCGCAATAGCAAGACGATGTCAGCAATCGCAGGCCAAGGCTAAGTCGCATTGCCAAGTGTGGTTTTAATAATGGTACAATACAACAGCACAAGGAAACCAGATGGGAGCGATAGAATACGCTCTGTTTACACATTTTCAAATAAACCTCGCTATAAACTATAAAGATATGTACTTACACTGACTTGATCTTCCATTACGAACAGGGATTGTTTAAAATATATTGCACAGCCATCCTTCCTTTCACCAGTTTTCCGTTTGTATATGCCGAAATATCCTAGCTGTTCAAACTTAAAATAAAACGAGTTTAGATGAGACGCTTGAACCTCTTGAAGGCATAATATCTGAAAAAAAATCATTATGAAAAATATACCTACTAACTTTTCACTATGAAATTATAATTATGCAGAATCATATGAAGTAAATAAAAAAATATGACCCACCGAAGGACTAACATAATTCAAATTATGGCAATCCACTTATACCAGAAGTCATGAGTCTATTTTAGTAACTGGACCAAAACAGACCCATCGCATTTGTCCCTTGATATCTACATTTACTATTTGATTGTTAGTTTTGTCCTGTATGTCTTTTAAATTAATGATCCGATTACAATGAAAAATAGTACAGGTTTTGATATACGTTTTTTTATTTAGTTTATAAACAAGCAACCAGGCATAAAATATTATCTATTCTATAGAAATACAACAGGGACAGTAACTGTACCCAAACGAAGACGACGAGCTAGGCAGCTTCTTTGAAAAAGTTAACAATCCTTTCTAACATTAGTCTTATGCATTAAAAGTAATATTTACGTCTGGAGAGAGGTTGGTAATCTCCTCATATAGTTTCGAGGATCTGACATTCCACTTGAGGTTCTGCGGCGAACACTCCACGTACAGTTCCCGATGTCGCTCCAATAAGCATTGTGCCAAAACGTTGTAAGAAACCACCTTAAATTTGAACGATGAGCCTGGAACAAACATACAAAACTCACCGCATCATATCAATCAATATTACAGTCAACTGTATGAATAGAGCAAAAGAGTATTTGCCTCCATTTTTTTAAATTGTTTTTATCAAAAGGTCTATATACAAAATCTAACAAACAAAGAATTTTGTAAATCCATTTAGAATTTAATAAAGAAAAGGGATGCAAAGAAAAACTAGTGATGTCACTAGTCTTAATATGCATAACGTGTGCATGTGTGCAGGTTAAGATACAGGTAATACCATTAGAAGAATTTCCATTTTTCTGCACAGTCTCCCAGACTCTGAAGTCTGGGGGTATTATGTGCTTCTGCCTTGCCCTTGTGGATGAATCACCAGGCTGCCGTCGCCATTGTTCTGCAGGGTCGTCTTCGTCAGAAGAACTAATAAACATTAAATAACTTAAGCAAAACACAGATCAAAATTGTGATAAAAATGTTTCTCAAACAGCTTGCTCTGCATCTAGTTTTTATCATAACACAATGTTGACTTTTATAACAAAGGGCAGTACTTAGTCCTGACCCTTAGAAACAAGCGTAGGCATTTGCATTTGCATTGTTAAGTAGTAAGCATTTTTTTATTAATTTATGGAAAGAAGGAAATATTTATCTACTTACAGCTCAAATACTTCTTCATTTCCAGCATGATTGTCTTTGGGCTTAGGGTCAGTCATTTGGATGTCTTTACTAAAGTCATTTGAATTAAATGATGGTATTCTTATCCGCAACCTTTTCTTCTGCTTCAATATTTGACTAGTGTGTAACAAAGCTAACTTTGAGCACCACTCTGTGCTGCATGTCTTTTTTCTAGCCAAATGTGTGAACTTTCTTACATGTGCTTTGTCTGTTGCTACCCTCAAATATCTGTAAAAGCTTTTTGTCAATTTCAGCATATCTTTCGTATTAAGCTATAATGTACATTATGAATCATTTATAATCATGTTATAGTATATGTTAATAAGTTATTGTTTAAGTTACAAAAGTATCATTTAATTGATCTTGGCATGGAATTTGCTCTGTGGATTGGTTTGCTCTGAAACAAACAAAATATTTCAAAATAAATAATACAATCTTATAAATTCACAATTACTATAATTTTACTGAGTCTGGGGCCAATAATAATAACACATTTAGTTTCATACATTTATCTTTGACATTGAACATGCAAAAATTATTTTAAAGCAATACCATTTTTATTATTGTAAACCAGAAAAGATTAGCATAATCTATATGTATGTATATAGAAATTTTGATGGTGATCATTATTATTATGACGGTTTGTCATAATTATAAATAATTATCACATCAATCTTAGATGACATCGATCTTATACGACAAAAGAAATGACAAACAATAAGAAAAATCACTAATAAGCTTATGAGCAACATGCTTGGAATATGCATAAAACATCATTAACATCATTCATCATTTATATCATCATCATTTATTAACATCTGTTTAGCATTTTCACCATTGCAAAATGATAATCAAATGGGGTTTCACATAGCCAGTAATAAAATTATGTATTGGTCATTCAAAATTCTTATAAGACTCCTAAAATTGCCAAGTCTTTATGTGTCAGACTGCCAGTTAGATCAATACTTTGGTTGAATGGTAACTATTTTTAAGCCAGGGTTTTCCTGATTTTAGACTCGAGGCCCAGGTGCTACTAATCAGTTTTGTACTAGGGTAAGCTTCAAATAATACATACAAATTGGCTTAAACCAATATAATAAGCTAGCAAAATAATAAACACATTTTTTGTATTTTATTAAGTTCCATGATTAATAGTCAATAAATATTTTGTTTTGTTTACATTTCACTACTGATAGTAGTCATCTTATCATAACACACACGCTCACAAATACCCATTTACATGCAGAGATGATAGAATAGTTAACTACTGATTTTAATATATTGTATTGTTTTCTTACTATTATCATACTATAGAATAGCTTAATAAACTATTTCAAACAGCTTGATAGTTATAGTTGGTGCTATAGTTAAATCAAACACATGTGTGTATTCTCAAATTAATATAGTCATAAATATGGTATATTTTAAATCATTTTGTATGTCAATTATACATATAAATATATATTTTCTATTCTATTGTCTGCTAGATATGCACCCACATTTCATAAATCTTGAAGGTGGTATCTATAATTAATTTATAAAATCGATACACTGTTGTTGCCTTAACAATAGTGTATACATAATACATATACGGCACCAATAACATTACACAGACATAACTTTTATATAATTTATGTATTGTGTATGGTGATGAGTCTTTTTAGGCATATACATAACACTAAACATTAAAGATATAATTATGTCTTAGATATATTATAATAAAGAATGGAAACAATGGGATAAATTTTATATCCCACATAGTGATATAAATATTTTTAATGCAATAAGAAAGTTATTAGGTGCTTTCCAAAAATATTTTTATTAAGAAATACAATAAGATATTGTAACTTTAAATAATTTTAACAGAAAACATATTTTTAAAAGATAATTACAAATAATCTATTATTTCCTATCAATGTTTTACCAACACCACTTGAGTGTTTATGACATAGGAATTATTAATAACTTCAAAGAGTTAGGTCCATATGCACTCATTGCACTATGAAACATTAAACCAACAATACATAGCAACACACATCAAACTATAACAAATGCTTCTCCATGACATGTTGTTTGTTTATGTGTTGAGCAACATAACAACTTGGCATTACTTATCGAATACCAAACTGAATATTACGACATACATTGCATCATTGTAACGAAGTTTGTAGACTTAAATCAACGGTCAGCCAGCACAACATTCTTTAAAAAAAATATAATATTTAGCACAGCACAAAGTCTTGGTAAACAAATAGAATAATAAATAGGTTTCTAATGACTTGTAAATAATATGAACATGAAAAGCACACTCTTATTCATAAATTAATATTGTTTTACCAAATGCACACAAATTTAGGAGTAGGCACCCAATGATAGGACAAAAACAAATGGTAACCTTAGTAAAATAAAAACATAAAAAAATTATGTAATGAAAATGAACTTACATGCATTTCAAAAAAGCCATATTCTTATAATTTGCGAATACATAGAACAAAAACCATGACGACTGCTAAATTACATCGTAAAATATGCATTTCTTTACTGACCCGACGACCTACCGTATCGTACAAGCTCCGACCAAGACATCTGTCAACTTCACGTCGCAGATTATATTATGAATAAATCTGATAATATTTCGTTAACACCGGATATATATCCTTTGATCCAAGAATGGTATTACACAAACTACGCTATGTAAATTGTGTAATATCTTACTTATATATAATACTAGCATTTGCCCCCAACTTCGTTTGCGTGTTTAAGATAGTTATATTGCTAAAACTATTCTATTGTAACCTCTACGTAAACTTTTAACAAAAATCAACGTGCAGCATTTTTATTTCCAAATCTAATTCTGAATTTAGATTAACGGATTATTATATTATGAGTCCGTCAGTTATCGATTCAGAGACCAATCAGAACAATAAATAAAAAGTTCAAAATCAAATTTAGATTATCGGAACTTTGATATCGATTATGAGACCAATCGGATCAATAGATAAACGGTTTTATTCATATACAGTTTTAACTGCCTTATTCATATAGAAAATTTTCAACCCTTATTTTTACTCCTTTAGGGTTAAATTTAAGTAAACAGAGTACGCACTTATTTTTGGTCTTAGATGACTAATTATAGTGTCAAGTTTGAAATCTGCAACTTTAACGATTGGGGTTTTCCATACAAAATAATGTTACCCTTTTCATTTCCGCTTAGGGGTTGAATTTCCAAAAATCCTTTCTTAGTGCTACCCTACGTTATAAAAGAAATTTCAAGTTCCTAGCTTCAGTAGTTTCGGCTATGCGTTGATCCGGCAGTTCGGTTCTACAAAACTTCAACCCTTATTTTCGTCCCTTTAGGGTTATTTTAGATAAACAAAATATGCAACTATTTTTGTCTTATAATGAATAACTTAAGTGCCAAGTTTGACAATTGTAACTTTAACGGTTAAAATTTTCCCTATATCAGTTTTTAACCCTTTACACCCCCTTAGGGGATGAATATCCAAATATCCATCCTTAGTGCTACCCTACGTCACAATAGGAACCCTTGTGTAAATTTTCAAGTTCCTAGCTTTCAAGATCCAGCAAGTCGGTTTTACAATACTTCAACCCTTATTTTCACCCCTTTAGAGTTAATTATAAGAAAATAGAGTATGCAGTTGTTGTTGTTTCTAGATAAGTAACTAAAAAGTAAAGTTTGATATCTGCAACTTCAACGGTTTCGGTTTTCCATACACCAGTATTTTACCCTTTTCACCCCCTTAGGGGTCGAATTTCCAAAAATCCTTCCTTAGTGCTCCCCTACGTCACAATAGGACCCCCTGTGTAAAGTTTCAAGTTCCTAGCTTTAGTAGTTTCGACTGTGCGTTGATCCAGCAGTTCGCTTTTATAATACTTCAACCCTTATTTTCACCCCTTGAGGTTTAATTATAAGAAAAAAGAGTATGCAGTTGTTCTTGTTTCTAGATGTGTAACTAAAAAGTCAAGTTTGATATCTGCAACTTCAACGATTTCGGTTTTCCATACACCAGTATTTTACCCTTTTCATCCCTTTAGAGGTCGAATTTCCAAAAATCCTTCCTTAGTGCTACCCTACGTCACAATAGAAACCCCTATGTAAAATTTCACGTTTCTAGCTCCAGTAGTTTCGGCTGTGCGTTGATCGGGTAGGACTTTAACGGTTTAGATTTTCCATACAACAGTTTTTAACCCCTTTCACCCCCTTAGGGGTATAATTTTCCAAAATTCCTTCTTAGTGCTACCCTACGTCACAATAGGAATCCCTGTGCAAAATTTCAAGTTCCTAGCTCCAGGAATTTCGGCTGTGCGTTGATCGGGTAGGAAGGAAATCACCCAGTTTCTAAACATTTCAACCCTTATTTTAACCCCTTTAATGTTAATTTTTAGACAAATTGAGTATGCAATTAATTTTGTTTTTAAATGATTTATTGAACTGCCAAGTTTGACAATTGTAACTTTAACGGTTTAGATTTTCCATACAACAGTTTTTAACCCCTTTCACCCCCTCAGGGGTAGAATTTTCCAAAATCCCTTTTTAGTGCTACCCTACGTCACAATAGGAATCCCTGTGCAAAAAGTCAAGTTTCTAGCTCCAGTAGTTTCGGCTGTGCGTTGATAGGTCAGTCAGTCAGTCAGTCAGTCAGTCAATCAGGTTCCTCTTTTATATATATAGATAACTTTTCTATGTAGTCAATATGTGCTAAGTGCTTGCTTTAAAGTGTAACAAGGAGTTTATATTATAAACACGTGGTGATTCATATTTATTTACAGTTATTTGATAAAATGAACAAAAAAGCACAGTGATTATAAAACTTAAAAAACCTTTGATCTAGCTGGATGCCTGTAGCTATTTAGAATCCACATGTTAACTGTGGCCCAGCTTGTTCTGTCCTGTGGACCAAAGAATAGACCATTTTCGAACACAGCCTGGCCACTGAGCTATGGTGTAAGCAACACATGGGAAGTTTTCAAGGAGCGTAACTATTATGAAAACTTTAATAATAGAATAATTATACTTTCTTTCTTAATATTCTATGAAATATACAAAACATCCCATAATGGCTAAATTTATTTTTTCCATATATTAATCCATTTTGAAGTGTTTGTGTTTATTATTATAAACCTTACGTATTATGCGTCAACACACTATGCTTTTATATATTATAGCCTTTGCGGACCCAAATCTGAGACATTTATTTAGTAATATCCAATATCACTTTCCCTGACCCGGGATTCGAACCCGAGACCTCATCTTTGTAATCGTACCGTAGTACAACTACGCCACCGCAATTACAATAAGGAGGTATTTTGTAAAAGTCTTGTGAGCTTATTTGCAATTTTAGGGGACTGTATTTTCTCACAATAAGATCCATACTGCCTATAAGTTTATAACATCAAACTTCCATGCAATTAAACATGCAATTAATTTAAGTACATAATATTTAAATTGTATGTTGGTATATACAATTATATACTAAGTACCTAAATATGTAAACATTTAATTTCATATGTCAACCTCAGTGGGGCAGTTGTTTAGCAATGGCTGTAAACTATAGGCTGCGGGTTCGATCCCCGCATCGAAACGTTATATTTGCGTGATCCACAAGATTTTTTTTCGGTCTGGTTGTATGTGAAACCGAAAAGTCTCTCGTAGCTTTTGATACCTATGACTCAAGCAAGTGATAAGACTCGATCTTAGTTGGGACCAGTTGGGACTAAACTGAGTGGCTTTAATACTATTCACCTGACTTTAAACGGTGTATCGAAATTTTTATTCAATTTCAGAAAATATTTTATTACCGGCACCAAAATAAAAAGATGACAAAATTTATTTCGAGTTTATTGTAGTGCGAATTCCGAACATAAATTAATATTATTCATCATCATCATCATCATTAATATTATTGCACGCAATTAATTAATTCATATCTTATTCATGGACTTACTATTTGTATAATAACTAAAACAATAATGTGCTATGTACAATATTATATACCGTACCGCCTCATTTTTATTTCTTAGTACTCAGTGCATAGACGAAAAATCTAATAGACTGCTGTATAGTGCCTATTCAGTCCCACAGAAAGAGATGCCGCTTATAGGTTTTGCTATAAGATAGAAAGAGATCGAAATATACATTTTCTGTCCTGCACCGCGTGCCGGTTTTTTCAAGGTCGGAATTGAAATTGCTAAACAAATTTTGACATAAGACTGTCGTATCGTGTTTGTGTTTAGTGTCGGAAGTTTTCAAAGTGATTTATAATTGTTTAAATTTTAAAATCTTTGCTCAAAAAAAATAAAATAAAAAAAAAAGCGACAGTGGTGTGAAAATAACAGGATTATCATTCTATGGGTAAGTAAATAACTTTAGTAACAATTAATAGTATCCAGCAGTATTTAAATTAACTAGTTTGCTATAAAATCTTATAAAATAGATAACACTGTAATACATTGTAGTTATACATTTGTTTATCTTAATGTTATTGTAATTATAATAAACACGTAAACTTTATGACCTAAAATATCAGTGTGGCAAGAGTGAGATTGTAGTATTACCCTGTACCCTGTATAGTAACCCGTATAGTTATATATTGTTGATCTGTCATACGTAATTTTGTACACTTTGTAAATATATGTATAAAGTAATAAATAAAACAATCCTATCAAACTGTTGCATTTTCATTTATCCTTCCTTCTTCCTTGTTTGCAAATTTTGTATCATTCTAAAAAGCCGTTACCGAATAGTGGGTAATTGTACCATACTTGGCAACCCTAAACCAATTAAGTACTTTATTTGTTGTCCCTTTCGGATATTAAATAATTCGTCTATGCTACGTATAATAGACGTAGTGACCCCGTGCCACCGAAAGGGACAACAAATAAAGTACTTAATTGGTTTAGGGTTGCCAAATATGGTACAATTACCCACTATTAGGTAACGGCTTTTTACAATGATACAAAATTTGCAAACACGGAAGAAGGAAGGATAAATAAAAATGCAACAGTTTGATAGGTTTGTTTTATTTATTACTGTATACATATATTTACAAAGTGTACAAAATTACGTATGATAGATCAACAATATATAACTATACGGGTTACTATACAGGGTACGGGGTAATACTACAATCTCACTCTTGCCACACTGACATTTTAGGTTATAAAGTTTACGTGTTTATCATAATTACAATAACATTGAGATAAACAAATGTTTTACTACAGTGTATTACAGTGTTATGTCTTTTATAAGATTTGATAGCAAACTAGTTAATTTAAATACTGCTGGATACTATTAATTGTTACTAAAGTTATTTACTTACCCATGGAATGATAATCCTGTTATTTTCACACCACTGTCGCTTTTACAACCAAGTACGCTACACCGCACCATTTTGTGATGGATTTAGCAAAGATTTTAGAATTTAAACAATTATAAATCACTTTGAAAACTTCCGTCACTAAACACAAACACGATACGACAGTCTTATGTCAAAATTTGTTTAGCAATTTCAATTCCGACCTTGAAAAAAACCGGCACGCGGTGCAGGACAGAAAATGTATATTTCGATCTCTTTCTATCTTATAGCAAAACCTATAAGCGGCATCTCTTTCTGTGGGACTGCATAGGCACTATACAGCAGTCTATTAGATTTTTCGTCTATGCTACGTATATTAGATTTTTCGTCTATGACTCAGTGATACCAGCAAAACATATTAAAGTTTTCTGAACTGTGTTTCTGAACGTTACCGAATCGCATGCGTGGCACAGATAATAAATTCCCAAAACTGCGATAACTGCTGTGGTTATCTGTCAGGTTCTGTTTACTGATATGATGTGTATTCGTATTTGAATGGTAAGAAATCAATGAAATTCTTGTGAAATAATACCTTTTCAAGTACAATAAACGTATATACACGACTTGTTAACTAAATGAGTATCACTGCTGAGTCTGGGCCCCAGCCGACATACAATTCCTTTTATAAATTAAATTGAACACGTAAGTAATTAGTTTCGGTTTAAACCCAAGTTTTTATAGTATATTAAATATTTTCACTAAATAAAAAATAAGTAACATAAATAAACTTAGAGTAACAAGAGATTATTTTCAATTATAATAATTGTAATTGTAATTTAAGATGATAATTTAATTATTTTCTTTGCTATTCTTTAAAGAGGAATTTGTAATCGTTCGTTGTGGTATCGACATCGACAACATAAATCATGGTTTTACACTAATCTTCACTATAAAGGATACTGAAAATCTATTCATATATACCACAGAGTACATTTTATGATAGGAAATATATACCTTGTTAAGTGATCCATTGTACCTGAATATCCTTTAAACTTCTACAAACTCGTTCAAAATTTACTGAATTTTGAGGTATTTTATTGCGGTAGATAAATGATTCATTTTCCAAAAGCTAATAGATTGTGATAACACTACAAACATAAAAACCATTAGTGATAAGAAATATTTGAACTAGAATGCTCAGGTGTCTAAAGTCAAAATATTTCTCCATTAATAGATTTGTAATATGTACATATTAAGTTTATTATCAGTTGTAAAAGTTGGATCTTAACAGGTTATAATTTACTGTTCTAGTTGTGATAAGTTGAGACTTTAGTGTGTGATGACTGGTGCCATTACACGTGCAAATTGTGAATAATTATTGCAATGGCAAATTACTTTGTGTAAACTATTTTAATTGAAAAAGGTTGGTTAATTGATTCTTGGTTGGGTAATGGTTTCTTACATTTACGCGAATGTTACACATTGAAATAAAACTTATTTATTACGGATATTATAGAGTCCGCCCTGTGACCACGAAAGCTGTAAAGTAATTGAAACGTTAGGGAGTTAAAAAATGTAAAAATTAAACCAAATTGCAATAAAATCCATAATAAATAGTTTTATTTCAATGAAAAAGGAGTTATTTGATTATTTATGAGTAAGAGAGTTGATGTTTAAGCAATATATGTATTATGATGACAAGTATTCACAATAATGTAATGGGTTTATTTTAAGTAATAGAACCTGTTTAATAATTAAAACATTATATTATGTTAACATATACATTGATATTGTTTTCTGATAAAATCAGAAACCTATGAATTATTTTTCAGTGCTTTAACCCAGATACTACAGTATTAACCATAATATTATGTCAAGGTATTGTTGTAAAATTGGAGCTAGTTGATTTTATCAGCATTGTGTTGCTTTATAAATACTAGAATGAAATATTTCTTACAAAATGGAAAGCCAATTTGACAATGGGGAAGAATTCCTCTACTTTGGCCACACTATTATCCAGTAGGACTTTAAATGATTGATATACATACATATATTCACCATGCTTTGTTAACTTTCATAAATTAATTTATTTACATATTACATATTTCTGCAGCAGACCCAATACATCATAATATGGCTATAAGGTCATTACTGGTCTAAAACATGTTCAAGATCGAGTCATATGTAACACCCATTCTTCTAAGTTATGTTGACAAATATGTAAAAGACTTCAAGCCTGCAGATGCCCAGGTAAGTTTGTAAGTTTATTTTATAGGGTGTCTCAAATTTATGCAAGATTTGAATCGATTAGAAATCACAGCTGTGCATGATTTTTAGGCTTCAATGTTGTATTTGCTGAATTTTGTGAGCATAGAGACCTAAATTGGAGCTCTTAATTTTTTGAACCATTGCTTTATGATTTATAATTGCACAACTGTTAGTGTATCATGTAAAAACAAGGAAAATGATTACATTTTTATATCAAACTTTTCCTTAAAATTAACTTGCCTACTATTAGTAGTTGAGTCACTTCTTTGTGCATTGTGAAAGGTCACCTTAACTTGGCTTCCATTCAAAAATTAGATGACACTGGAAATCTATCATCAAGAAAGGATATTGATCTACCCAAAAAGTACTTTTGTATAAATGTTAAGTATCATTATGTCTGGACACTGTTGGTAGTTACTCTGGCTACAATGTCCTTCAAACTGGAACACAACAGTGCATTTACTCTGCTGTTTCCTAGCCAGGCGGCCTCTCACATAGGATTGATATATCATTATTTTTCTTTTTGTTTAGGTTTCCCTATGGGGTGGGGGCGTGGCTCTGCACAACTTAGTTCTCAAAGCAGACGTCCTTCAGCAGGAAGTGGCACTGCCTTTTACCTTGGTTTCTGGACGAATACACGAGCTGCTTATCCAAGTACCATGGACGAAGATAATGTCAGAACCAATCATTGTCACTATCGATACTATAGGTATGTCTGTATATTATTTATATTTCGCTACTTTAAAACGAAGCTGAGTCGAGATCTAGGAGTTGGTAGAGATTAATGATGCTAAATAGCCGAATTTATAGCATCTTGAACAAGGCCTAAGACAAAAGACCCTGAGCTTAATGGAAAATAATAGAGATATTGTCAAAACTGTATGTTTATGATTGAATAGACAGACTCCAGTTGGATAGCACATTCTCAACTAATTCAGCTAGATGGCTGTTTGTCGTTTGGTTTAAAACAGTCGATGCTATATTGAGCAGGCACTTACGTATCATGTGGTGTATTGTAGTCAATTTCCCGTTCCCGTATAAAACTATAATGTACCTGCTTAGTGTATTGGAATGCAAGGTATTCAATATTTTACGTTTATTTTTTTATTCTTATGTAAGTGGTATATTACAGCAGCTATTTAATATTACAGAATGTGTGTTAAGTCTCAATCCGCCGACACCATCGGAGGAATCTCCGCCTCCGGAGTCGCCAAGGTAAAGATAATACATATCGTTTAAATATCTACACCTACATTCTTTTAAAATATTAAGTTTGGGTTTTTTGGGCCTGGCTAATTGAGCTTTATGGATTATGTTTTGTCGAAGGAAGTTAAATATTGTGGCACAGGCTTAATAAACTCCAGTCGTAACTCGTTTGGAAGAATAACTTTGTATTAATGTCATTCAAATATTAATAAGGTATCTCTACCAATCCTATAGCCGCAAGACTCAAGTGGTGGAAGCTCCTCCGGGCTACATGCAGGCTCTGGTGCGCCGTATAGTGAGCAACATTGCTCTACGCGTGCACCATCTCATAGTCAAGTATGTGCAAGACGACATCGTGATGTCCTTCAACGTCAAACATCTTGCAGTCGATAGTGCGGGGTCTAACTGGGAGCCGGCTTTTGCAGGTGTGTGTTTATATACGACTCACTACTGTTCGGATTTCTGCAATTAAATAAAAACCATTAGTAAAATAACTGTGATCGACAACAAATTCGGATGGCTAAACTGTCTTCTCAAATATCTGATGGATAAATAAATAATAAGGAACCTGTTGTTACAGATATCGATCAAAATTTACCAGTTATTAGACGATTAGTCCGTTTAGATGACCTTACTCTGTGCCTTGACCGCACCGACTCGGACGGCAAGATCAGATTCTACCAAGAACCTTTGCTCTACAAGTGCCAACTGGATCTTAGGTGAGTGAAACACTATATCTTTCTCAATCTTTGTTACAGATAGTATATATATTTAATAATTCAATGGAGTGTTAACAACTAAATAGATGCAGCAACAATTATATTTTAGTGATCGCATTTCCAATCAGTCATCATGCTTTCTAACTGTCTCAATCAATAATTTGTTTTATATGAAATATCCCTTCCACTTAAGGTTAAGGTTCATACTTTATTACTTAAGTAAGTATATAAGTTGGCTGATGTGGCGGAGCGATTGTCTAATTGCAAGCAAGCGTTATACTTTTGCGGTGTGCGAATCATGTAGGGTGAAACAAGGTATTTTCGCCAGGGTGCTAACACGATTAGTGTCGGCAAACACTCGTCGCGCGAGCAGCTTGAAGGTGCAGCTGAGGTCCACGAAGCTCGCGTGGGGCGTCACCAGCGAACAACTCACCCTCTTGCTGCGGCTGATGAGGGAGCGTTCAGCAGCCATGTACAAACCGCCCCCTCCGGCGCCAAAGCAATCAAGCGTCGCTCAACTGCCGCTGCGTGAGCTTCTTCTTTTCTATTTTAGTGATTAATTAATCGATTAAAGAAGGATCCAGAAAGTTAAGGATCAAAACCTTACATAAATGCAATATGGGTATAATCTTATACCTGTTGTTAACCTTAAAGAAGTACCATCGTAGATTCACTATTTTTTACTCTTACGTTAACCTCTTGCAGGTCCATAACAATCTTTATGTATTGAACTAGAAAATGTTATATATCAATTCTTTATATTACCCATATGCCCCAGAAATACAATAAATATACTAATACTATGATTCCCGCAGATACGACTTCGTCGAACTCGGCAGAGCCTGCTCGGTCCGAGAGCTGGTCGGAGTGGGCGTGGTCGTGGCTGCCCACCTGGATAGACCGCGAGGGCGGGGTCGAGGAGGCGCCCATGCCGGCTTCGCCTACGCCCGTACACTTTTCCGCGTATCTTGACGATGTGTCTTTGGTGTTCAAGGTAAGGTCAGGGCACTACTCCAGATAAAACAATTATTTTCCCTTTAAAATGTATATTGACAATTTGTGGCATATCGTTGGCCGTACATTATTATAAAATTAAGCACTTTGTAGATTTTTTCTTACCGCTGTAGAGTTTTCTACGGTATGTCCGAAATAAGGAAGAATAATCCATGGTGATTTTGTTGCAGGTGATGGAGTTAGATGGAGGCAGTCGCAAGCGGTCGCGTGGAGTATTGGAACTAAGCGCCTCGCACGCAGCTATGAAGAGTTACATCTGCGCGCCGACAGCGCTGCGAGTACGCATGGCGATGCGCACGCTTGTGCTCCAGTCAAACGGAAAGTGTGTGTGCGGACACCTAGACTACAATGCCGTGAGTTTTATAATCTATACATATAATAAAAATGTAAATGGTCGATGTCTGTACATGGAAGATATTTAAGAAATTTCAACGCGTTTATAACAGCAACAGAATCCAAAACAATTTTTTTTTGAATTTTTGTCTGTCTGTCTGTCTGTCTGTCTGTATGTTTGCTTGCGCATCACGCAAAAACTACTGCACCAAATGAGATGCGGTTTTTACAGTTGTATTGCTGCAGGTTCAACTTAAAAACTGGTATATGTTGCATTTGCATACAGGGTGTTTCTTTTTGTTTGCTTGCACATTACTTATAAACTACCGCACCAAATGAGATGCGGTTTTCACAGTTATATTGCTGCAGGTTCAACTTAAAAACTGGTATATGTTGCATTGACATACAGGGTGTTTCTTTTTGTTTGCTTGCACTTTACTCATAAACTACCGCATCAAATGAGATGCAGTTTTCACAATTATAATGGTGCAGATCCAACTTAAAAACTGGTTTACATTTCATTTACATACAGGATGTTTCTTTTTGTTTGCTTGCGCATAACGCAAAAACTACAAGACAGTTTCACAGTTATATAAGTACAAGTCCAACTTAAAAACTGGTAAATGTCTTATTTACATACAGGGTGTTTCTTTGTATCATGGAAGATAAATGAGAAAAACGAATATTCCCCATATTAACACTGGATTAACACTTAGGCTACATTTTATCCAGATAAATTAAGTGTTCCCGTGGGATGAGGACGGAAATCCGATATATTTGTTACTTTTTATACTCAAAGGGGTGCGATGGGCGTGGATTACATACCTTGAGTGAGAATGAGATAGGACGGGCGGGATATAACGGGACGGGACGGGACGGGATGAGAAATACCAAATAATCTATCTATACATGTATATTTTTTTAAACAAAGTTAATCACGCAGACGAAGTTAGCGGGCAGAAGCTAGTTTACTATAAAAATATATATATACCGATGATTGTTTTTAACATCTGCTTTACATCACTATCTCTTTATTACTGCATTATTCTTGCACAAATATCGTTTGTTTTTGTTGTTATTATGTAATATTTGAAATAATATAATTACGTAATTTCTTTATACGAGTACAAGTAAGATTTATAAACATTTAATCTTGATTTCGTAGGCTAATGATGAGCCGACTGTGTATGTGAAGAGGGTGGAGGCGGAGGACGAAGAGAAGGAGCCGTGGAAGTGGCCAGAAACAGAGTTTAATGACGAGATCGTGGAGACGGCGGAGGTGGCGCAGGAAGGCGCCCGCTCTACGCCTGATTCAGATCCGGTGCGTAATTTATATGAGCAATCCAGCAATATACATATTTTGCTTGTTATTTATTATCTGTCCTGGAGCGCAAAATATAATCTTACTCATAGTCAGTTTATAAACATTTTTTAGCCAACGCATGTTTTGTTTCTTTCGCACGACTTTTGAATTCAGTTTGGACGAAGAAGAGAAAACATTCGATGAGTAAAATAGGTCTATAAACTGGCTATGAATAAGGTAGTAAAAGTTTTTTTTTTTCAATTTATTTGTCTCATCTGATCCATATCTCTCAGGATTACGACATACAGCCCACGGAACAATCAGACCACGGGCTGCCCGAGGAGCCGTCTCCGGAGCCCAAGGAGACGCACGAGGAAGTTGACGAGCTGTGGCAGCAGCTGGCGCCCGTGCTATACATGGAGTTCGTGCACGAGCGCTCGCCGCCACACATCTACGTCAATCCGTATGAAAACCCGCCTCTCGACTTTCAGCACAGGTTAAAAACAATGAAAATGATATTATATTAGTCTACGGAATATAATTTCATTTGTTTAATATGTATGCATGTATGCAAAAGTTTAATATAAATGAAAGTATATGTAGACTAATCCGGATTAACCGTTAAAAAACAGAACCCATTGCAAGGCTTGACACGGCAAGGAATCCATGCTATGACAGCAATCAATTATTACAGCAATAGGATTTTTGAATTAAGGAAAATTTGCTGAGACACGTGTTAACATCTACTGTTGGTGTATTTTTATTTCATCCTAGTCACTTGCTTCAATATTTAGAAAATTTGTTTATTGCAGTTGTTTTGATTAATTTCTGTAATAAGAACAATATTTCTTTTGTTTTGTTTGTAAAAGTAACTGGCGTCAAAACGTTCGTAATTTTTTGGCAGATGTTTTTAAAAGACCACTTTAATGTATCACAAAGTACTGTAATCGCAAAATAATTTGTTCGATGTAAATCATATCATATTACAGGCTCAAGCGCGGGCTTTATGAACACTTTAGTATGTCAGCGTAAGCCTAAGCCACCTTACCCTCGATTTACCTTGCGGGCTAGTTGTATTGCAGTTACTTTTAACAGTACTATTACACAAGTATCAATAGTTATTCAAACTATACAGTGACTGGGCGGAGGAGTGCAACTTGAAGGTCCAGATTGAGCCATTGCAGATAAAGGTGTGCTCTGGCTTGATTCACCGCTTCGCAGCTCTGCGCAGCATATACACAGATCTTCCCCCTGTACCCGATACAGGTAATAGTAATAATGATATAATCTTAACTTATGCTTTTAATCTACGAGGATGTTTAACAAAGAGAAGAATGTTTCAATGTTAATACTGATTAAATATTGTAGGGACCTTGAGATATGGCGTATTAATTATCATTAAATATTTATCTCCTATATGGATTATAAGCTTGAAGTAGTAATTTTGTGGAATTAAATATAAAAAATACTATAAAACCAATAAAGCATAATTATATTTTGTCGCAGAATTACCTATGAAAGTGCTAACAGTGGAAGAATGCGAAGCGCTTTGCGATAATCTTCCTCAACGTCGGATATCCATAGAGGCAAAGGGATTGCACGTGAGATTGGTACCGTGGGATCATGCCTCGTCGGAACGGTCTCTCCCTCCTCCCTTGGTTTTAGATGTTCACCTACCAAAGTCAACTGTAGTTATCAATGGACCCCTGTATCCTCATAGGTAAGATTTGAATTATTATTTTTTTATGAGGTAAAACAATTTAAAGGGTTCTTGAGCGCTTTTTGGATAACGAACTTCTTTTTAAATAGAGTTTTTTTCTCCATTAATGTAATGATTTTAAATGCAGGAAATACAATAATAAACTTTATAATCGGTGCACCTATGATTTGTTGACTGCAGCGCACACACACGTGTATTTTAGCGCAATGCGTTCACATGTGGCGTGATATTATATTCCTAAAACAAGACGTAGTATTGGATAGTTTGGCACTGCAGCCACTATGTTAATCACATAACTGTATGTGCAGAGTGTGTTCGGCGGCGTGTCAGCTGCCGGACGACGTAGGTCCGCTGTGGCAGGGCGCGCGGCTACACGTGTCCGTGACGTCGTCGCGCGTGCAAGCGGGTGTGCGCGCGCCCACGGACGCGCAGCCACTGCCGTGCGCACGCACTGATATGCGTCTCGTTATGCACATACTGCTCTACAAAGAGTACTTTACTAAACGAGAGAGTGTAGTGTTCAGCTACTCGTTTAAAATACGTAAGTGAAAACTTATTAGTGAATTATAATTATCTATACATATAATAAAAATGTAAATGGTCGATGTCATGGAAGATATTTAAGAAATTTTAACGCGAGGGGTCTTTATAATAGCAACAGAAGCCAAAACAATTTTTTTTAGAATTTTTGTCTGTCTGTCTGTATGTTTGCTTGCGCATCACGCAAAAACTACTGCACCAAATGAGATGCGGTTTCCACAGTTGTATTGCTACAGGTTCAACTTAAAAACTGGTATATGTTGCATTTATGTACAGGTTGTTTCTTTTTGTTTGCTTGCACATTACTCAAAAACTACTGCACCAAATGAGATGCAGTTTTCACAGTTATATTGCCGCAGGTCCAACTTGAAAACTGATATATTATATTTAATTTACATTCAGGTTGTTTCTTTTTGTTTGCTTGCACATTACTCTAAAACTACCGCACGAAATGAGATAAAGTTTCCACAGTTATATTGGTGCAGGTCCAACTTTAAAAGTGATTTATATTTAATTTACATACAGGGTGTTTCTTTTCGTTTGCTTGCACATTAGGTACTCAAAAACTACCGCACGAAATGAGATGCAGATTTCACAGTTATATTGGTGCAGGCCCAACTTAAAAAGTGGTATATATTTCATTTACATACAGGTTGTTTCTTTTTGTTTGCTTGCACATCACGCAGAAACTACGAAACGAAATGAGATGCGGTTTTTACAGTTATATAGGTACAAATCCAACTTAAAAACTAGTATATGTCTTATTTACATACAGGATGTTTATTTGTACTATGGAAGATAAACGAGAAAAACTAATATGGGGGGGGGGGGGGTCTGTATTAACGTAATAAAAATAATGAATTTTAGAATTTTTGTATGTTTGTCTGCGCGGTTGTGCGTGATGAACTCGGAAACCTAAATCGCTACAATATCGGTATTCTACTTCTAGGAGAAGCGAATATATGCGGCTCGGCTGCAAGGCTGCAAGCTGCTTGGCATATACCCATTACGTTAATCAAGGAACGCGCCTCCGCACCATTGCGATATTCAACTCTTGCCAAAGATGCGCTCAACGACGAAGGTAACAAAGCAAAATGCTAGTATTTTATTCCATCCCTGAGTCATGTATTTTTTTTATTTTTCAAACATACTTTTCCGGCTAATCATTATTTTTATAATTAGAACATTTGACTAATCTCAATTTCCAAAGTAGACAACACACAACTAGATTCCTAACTCCTTCGTCACTTGTATCGTGTTTGTTACAGAAGCAGTGGCAGTGGATTTGACAGTTGAGGAATTCGGCGTTCGCGGCTATCTGACTAGAAACATCAACACGCACATCATGACGATGCATTCGGCGCGTGCCACTGCCTATCATGCACCTAGTATGTAGATTACGATGTACTTATTAGGTATTTTTATGGCTTAAAAAGAAGTAATGCCAAAATGTGGCCCTAAGCCTTCATTGGACTAATACTGAGTACAATATAATTTGAACAAATCTCTTTCAGCACTTTAATGTGAATATGCAATTGTGTTTGTTTTATTTAATAGTCCCTACAATGACTAATGGTAATTGAGTCCGTGACGTAATCAATATTTATTATTTTTAGAAGGGGGCGAGTTGAAACAGGCGTGGCTTTTCTCCGCACCCGACACGCCTACTACTTCGTAAGTTCATTTCTTTTGTTTCTCATTCAGGATATATTGGTGGAAAACTCTCAAGAAGCAGTTATTATAGTATTGGTTTGGTGCCATAATACTAAAGAACCTTATGGTTCATATAATATAGCCGCGAAATCGATATTCGGAAGGAGACAAATGTTTGTACATACATTCATACATTCATACATACATTGTTGTCTTTAGACCAAAAATCAGTTGTAGCTTCACATCCCCACGACACAAGATATGATTATGACAAGACATGGGTGTATTTATTGTTCGTTTTTTTTTGTCATAGACCGTATCTCCGCGCGGCGATCCAGTGGTGCACGCAACCCATTCCAAATGGTCTGGAGTATGTAGGCATCTGGATGGAGCCTACAGCTATTTGCGTTGATCCGTTGTTCATCGCCTGGCTGGCTTACAAGCCGCAGCTGAAGTCTTATTGTGAGTACAAGCTATAGCAATCATAACTTTTTAAACAAAACTGAGTTATCATCATAATCAACTTCATCACCACTGTCACTATCACCAGCAGACTGTAACAATTCGATGCTGCATATAGAATTCTCTACTTGCAGGAATAATGTCAATTTACAAGTAACTAAAATAAATATAATCACTAATTTAACTAAATACAAAATTCATACCAAAGCTATTTTTGAGAACTTTAGTGAAACTTCCAAATGAATTAATAAATAAAAAATCTGTATAATATAGGTTAACCGACTCATAGTTTACTTTGAATGAAAACAGCAATTTTCCAGTGCCATTGATTAAGTTGAATAGTAATAGACATTTATATATTTTCTCTTTTTTACATAGTGGCAGAATCACAGTCTCTCATCATGTCAAAAAGCTTGTCTTCAACACAATATTTCCTACGAAGGCGAACAACACCACCTGTAAGTAATACTTTCATTTAATGAGTTATTGTCATCGATTATCAAGGTCATCGATGAACACTTACGATTAGATTTTTTTTATTGCTTTGGATGACGAGGCGAGCATGCCATTCGCTTGATGGTAAGCGATACGACCACTCATGTACAGTAGCAAAACAACATCATAAATTACAAAGCAATGCTTGACATTCCATTGCGCTCACAATCCTGAGACATAAGATGTTAAGTCTCATTATGTCTAGTAGTTACTCTTGCTCTAACGTCCTTCGAACCGGAACACAACAGTGCATTTATAGTGCTGTTTGGCGGGAGAGATCGACATTGCGGTGGTACCTTACTAGGCGGCCTCTCACATAAGAGATGCCTACCACCAGTATCTTATTTCGTGGAGTATCTCCGATTTCTAAATAGTATCTAGTCGATTTAAACAATTGTAGTCTTTGATATTGTTTATTAGTTGTCGTCTTTTATACGAATCATCATTATCATCATCATCAGCCCTTCTGCGTCCACTGCTGGACATAGGCCTCTCCCATAGCACGCCACTGGGCTCGATCTTCAGCCCATCGTCGCCAACCGCTACCAGCCTCCCCACGAATACGAATGTTGACTATAATTTAGATGAGTTTTTAACGAATTAATTATTAAATATGGCAATACAAACTTGAATATTCGACAAGATTTTCCATAACATGTGTGTTTCCGCCAGTCTTCAAGTGGTCGTGGTATAAGTCGTTCAGGCTCCGGGGCGGATATGGTTCACGTGAAGCCACGCAGCGTGGGGTCCAGTAGTGAGCCCAGCGAGAAGAAAGAAAAACGTCTGACACAGCCTGTAAGTTGGGTCACTTGTGTATTTTGGTTTTAAAATATAAAACTAGTTATGTAGTTGTAATTTAGAATTGAAGGCTGATTTAGTGAATTAAATTTAAATTTTCTGTTAGCCTACTAAGGGCACTTAATTTCGTTAGTTCCTTTAGATTTCTCGGCGATTAACTAACATAGAATTAAATTGTGCGCTGTAGCATTCAACAATAATAAAATGACATCGCTTGTAATCCAAAGTTTAAAAAGATATCGAGTTCATGAGTAGGTTAGCAGGCCCCTGCCGTCTCTCTGCACTATTTCCATGCGTGAGAAGTAAGTAGGTTAGCAGTGCGCACTAGTATACTCGTAATATCTCATTGGGTAATGTTTGTGGCGCAGTCGTACTACGGTACGGTAGAGAAAAGCAGTATTGTATTTTTCTATTCATTATCAGCCTGGAGTCAGGAATTTGTGTCCGGTATGGCATTACGTTAGCCCTCTATCACACATGGGACGGAACACTAAAGGCGTGGGTATCGTGTTAGCACCTCTGCTTACCTCTTATGCCAAGAAGGTGTGAGTTTATGTGTATGTATGGGTAATGTGTAGGTAAAGCCGGTGGAGAGTGAGTGGTGGAGCGGCGACCACCTGCTGGAGGTACACGCGCGGCTGCGGCGCATGCTGGTCAACGTGGAGATGGGGCTGGTGCTCGTGTACGTCACCATGACCACCGCCTCTGCCATCGACTGTGCCACCGTGCGCGACGCCATGGAGCGACACGCCAGCGCCTCGCAAGGGGTCATCGCGCTTAGGTATATCTAATACTGATATTAGAATAGATTGATAAACTAGTTACTAGACTGTTCGTATGTAACTTTACAATATCCTGATATTGTAGAAGGTTAAGAATCCTTTCGTCTGTCTATTTATTTCCTCTCTTTTTCCATCCATATACTGATCCCGGCAACACACTAGGAACACGAATTTCGACATTTCAATGTAGTTACAATTTGAATTACGTCTTCAAAATTTACTTTCTCCATTAAATTGTTTTTGTTTTTAGTTTGGGCCGACTCTTGATGCATTCTAGTTCAGTCGTAAAACATTTGTGGCATGAAATACGACACGACGGTCCTACATTCACGAACACCAGGCCGGACCAAAACGCAGGTATGTACGGATTTAACCCTTTCAGGACCATAAGGTTATGAGACCTTATTCAAGTATTTTAGCCATTTATATTGATTCATTAGGTGTATAAAAAATAAATTTTCAAATCAAAAAACATTAAAATATTATAGTTTTTTTGGAATTTTTTGGGACACCGATGTCCCTATGGTCGATAAGAGATATGTTTCACTCAAAAAATCTCAATTTTACTTTTATTAAGTTTGCTTGTGGGAATGGGGTAATATATTAATAAATAAGTTGATATTATAGAAATACTGTTTATTAGTTTGATAATCAGCGAAACAATTTCTCTCATTGGTATAACATAGATGAACGTTACATAGAACACACATATTGTTTGTTCGATTTTCTTTTTTATATTTCGCACAATTTGCACACCTCTTTCTGGTGGAGGATTTTTCCATGGGGTGCATCGATAATTGCCGCTTCACATATTTGCTCACTGCACTTTTTTTTGTAGAAGGGACTCCACGTTGTCTAGTACTGTAGCCGTTTACCAAACTCCTGGCGACTACCTGTCTGAACTGCAAGGTGGACAGCAGGCTTCCCTCTAATTGCTTTTCACTGTGCAGCTTAGTATATATGGTATGTGCGTTATTTACTGATATATCGAACAAATCGAAGAAAAGGCGAAGGTAGTACTTTATCTTCGATCTTCGATCTATTTCATAGGACACCTTCCGTTGATCCATAAGATCTACTCCACCCATATTTTTATTGTAATGTGACACAATCCTAGGACATTTTACGTCAAGTTTGTCGGCTGAACCTGCTTTGCGGCGCTTTACGATGTCCGTTTCTACAGGCGACAAAAAGTTTGTCAACAAATGAACTCCTTTATTATCCATCCATTTTACATAACTTATGCCATGGAAACTTGTTGTGTAAATATCGCCACGCTTCATTGTTTTGTCAGCAGGTGCTGTTTTTGGAAGTTGTTTTCTGTTAGTCCGAACTGTTCCACACGCCTTAGTATTCTGCTCAATTAGCTTATATTGTAGTACAGGTGAATTAAAAAAGTTGTCCATATAAATTTCACATCCTAAGCCTTCAACCTTTTTTGTTAGCTGTAGTACTATTGATTCACCTAATCCATATTCCATTCCAGAAGTTCGTTTGCCCGTATATAGATCAAATTCAAATAGATAACCGGTCGCAGCATCACATCGGCACCATAATTTGAAGCCCCATTTGACAGGCTTATTCTTTATATACTGCTTCATTGCATTATGCCCCTTGAATTTTATCATGTGTTCGTCGATTGATTGTTTTATTGTGTTATTGAGGGCATTTTGGAAAGAATCATTGTAGTGCTCTATTATTGGCCGAACTTTGTATGCCCTATCATAAATAATTAGAGCTAATTGTGTCTCTTATCGCTTCGTTGTTACAGAAATGTAGGTTCCGGCGAATGTCTTCGAATCGAGCCCTTGGCATAACATTCGATATGAATGGTTCTGTAGACCAGTAGTCCCTCAATGATGGCAAGATATGATAGCCCATGACCAAATTCATACCAAGAAATGCTTTCATTTCTTCGAGACCAATAGTAAACTCCCGTCCATTTTGATGAGCATATCGTATTGACTCCGATACTACATATTGCACTAAATTATCAAAATTTGTCGCTGAACAAAATATATCAAAGGGAGTCAATAGTACATTTTTAACTTCTTGACAGATTTTCACTTTACCGAAGTCGTATTCCACGTCACGAAAAACATTTGGTGCGTATGTTCTCGAACTCCACTTGAAGACTGGTTGATGCTGTGTTACAGGTGCTGATGTGGAAGGCTCAGGTCTTGTTGAATCACTATGTTCATTTATCGTACCGTCAATCTCCACGTCAATAATCCCTTGATCATCATCCTGTGTCAAAAGCCTCTGATCCTCTTCGTCAAGCAGTAAATCGTCCTCTTCGTCACTGTTATCAGCCATCAAAATCTGTTGTATTTCATTTTCTTTAAGTTCGAAAAGGCCGCGTCCTTTGCGAAACATAATCTGTAACGACATGAATAAGAAAATGAGGGTAATTGACGAAAAACATCAGTACGACAACATAATTTTATTCGTCATAAATAGTATCTCTTTTCGGCGATAGGGACATCGGTGTCCCTTTATGTTTATAATGACTTATCGTTATACACAACATAGATAATAGTTTTATAAACATATAAAATAATAATGTACTTACCAGGCAATGATTATTTCACACTGTAAATACTTAAAAAATAGTTTTACACCTTTTATGCACTTTTACAATATACAAGATTCGCGCGCTTTTAACGAACTGTCAGTTTTCAATAGCCGTAGACAAAGAACGCTATTTTTTTTGTGTTGCTAGCATATAAAATGAAAAACGTACGTTCAGAAACTATATTATTAACAAAAAAATAAAATAAGTTTCTTAGTTACTGTTTTATTGTATTATTTCTATTTGGGACACCGGTGTCCCCGTGGTCGTCAAAGGGTTAAACTCAACTTATCATTTATACTTGGACCCTGAGTAATTGAACATTTTTGATGCCTCGTCCTTTGCAATTTTACCCAATTTTATGTAGTAATATTCGTTATTTTCCGTTTCTTATGTTGTACACGGCAAAGTATATCGGAATGTTATAGGTTCTCCACCTCCTTAGTACACACATTTTAGAATGTAATAAATGCATTGAATATTGAGCTAATCGAAATAAACTAACCACATCATATACGATGACAGTTGACATAACTGTAAAGAAGTGCATTAGTGTTTCGTTACATTATGGTTTAAGAATTAACCACTGAAACATCACTACAGAGGAAACCGATTCATTCCCCTGGAAGATGCGGCTAGCCGACGTGTCCTGCTACACGCTTGAGATGCGGTCCGGCTTCGCCAAGGAGAAGACCAGTGGTCTCCGTTCGCAGCTGAAGATGCCCACGGCTGTGGCGCCGCGCACCGTCATCGAGCTCGTCACCACCACCGTCACTCTGTCAGTGGTCACCAAGTCCTTGCAAATAAAAACAACCACGAGAAAAGAATACAAGAAACACGCTGAAAATAGTGCCGATGAAATGGTCCGCAATTTGACAATGAAATTGTATAATTATTTTATATATGCATACAATTAAGATCACGTTTGGATGTTTCAGCGAATGAAGTACTTCACATCGGGCATGGACTTCAAACCGGCTACGTTAAAGGAGTTTGTTCGTGGTCCTGCAAGGTATGTTTATGGTTTACGATCTTTGTTTATTATTGTTTCAATATATGCAAACGTATCGCTTCATTGGCCTCTATCTTTCAATAAACCTTTTTTTTTGTTACAGACGTAAAAAGGCAACAGATGTAAGTTTTAAATATCATTTTTTTTTTGGTACAATAAATCACAGGATAATATAATCTGATGTGTTTTGTGCAGCAAGAACAGAAGCCCGAGGCGCCCCCTGCCCCCTCTGTTGCAAAAGGCCCCGTAGTTTCTCTGGGCGTGCACCTTCATGCCGACACCCCGCCCATAATAGTCAGATTGGAACGTGACCAGGTACGAACAACGGAACACTAAGTTAATTAATTTATCCATAGTTTTAATATCTGCTTAAAAATGATTTCTTTCTTTGAGAGCATAATTGTTAATTTACCAAAGTTTTTTAAAAAAAGCTGCCGCTATAATACTTTTGTATTGGTTACATATTAACCTAAATTGATACTCACTCGACACTACTTGGACAATACTCCATTTGCCAGAGTCCTATTAAAATTTGTCTACTTGTAGTCAATCGTAGCTTCCTGTAATTGCATAGTATTTACTATTTAATGTAATTCCCTTAAACTATTCCATGAGATTACGGAAGTGCAGTCAATTATAAAGACCAAGGCATCCGTTGCACTTCCAGTCTGCAGTTACACTCCGCTGCGTGATACAAAATGACGTTTTTATACGATTTTTTTTTTTTGTGCAGGTGCATGTAGTAGCAGCTACGCTACATTGTTTCAAACATATAGTGACTCTGTTACAACGCGGGCCATTGACGGTTCCACGACATACACACTCAACTACAACTGGGTCTCATCGGTCGTTAATAAGGTACTTCTATTTATTTATTTATATACAATACAGGATATTTACTGTAGGACCTATTACGAGTATATCGTACTCTCGATTGTAGAGGATGCCCGTGTCGGCTGATACAGAACAGTACTGAATATTTGTATTAGATTTCTTCTTTACATTAGCCAAATATATTTTTATCAGTCAAATGCCAAAAATGGATGATAAATTAAGTTTTTTCAGAAATTAATTAATAACTATTTATGTAACAGTTATAAATTCGCTATGATACACATGTTTTCTACACAGATCAGTATCAGAGTTGGAAGAACTACACACACCATCCGATGAGACACTGAGCGAGAATCGATCAGAGCTAATATCAATATACGAAGCGCAGTCGGCGACAGATCGTAAGATTTTATTTACATATTCGTTTTTCAGCATCTTCAGTAATACATGTTTTTATCAAACGAACGTAGTCGGCCTTAGGTAATTTTTACTTTATTTCCTTTGTCATAACTACTGTCCATAAATGTTCTAGAATTTAGTACATGTTCATTGCTTTTAGTATTTGTTTTTCAATGTGCAGTATTGTAGAATTACATCACGAGTTCTAGCTTTCGTGATTTTTCTTACAGCTGTGATCAAGTTGAAGACATTCTTCTGGTTCCAATGGGTGGTGAGTCGCGCGACGCTGGTAATCGCCACTCACCATGCGAAGCTCGCGTTCGACATAGACGACATTATATCCACAATGGATCTGCAAATGCAATACAATCAACTTAGAATCAAGCTGGCCTCGGCGTCTGTGAGGCATTATGAAAGGTAAAAAGCATTTTATTAGCATTGTACCTTAGTGTGTCCGCATGCCAGATGGGAAATGTTTAAGTTTTGCTGCTGTTGTTGTGTGCTGAATATCAACCAAGTTATTGGCCAATGTAAATGCGCCATTTTATACACCATTAATAGTTTAGAATTAATGTTATATCACATCTAACGGTGGAGTGACGCCGAGGCAGATTAGTGTAGTAGAATTTGATGGTATTGTTGAAACGTCTTAGTATGAGCCTGCGATATTCGATTCAGGGTTGGCAGTGACGAATGGACTGCAGGTGTGCTTGGCGGCCGAGTGCTCGAAGCCCGCGAGCCGACCAACGCCAAGGAAGAAAATCATTTCCTGGCCATCACCATTACACAAGCACAGTGAGTGTATATATTTATATAGTACATAAGCTGTAGCTCTATAAATATAATGTTATTTAAAACTTATGGGTTACTTATAGAATATCTAATCTACCACCCAGCTGGAAGGAGGAGCTGCACCCAAAGTTACTGGAGCAAAAAGCCGTAAGTCTACGTAACTATTTGCAAAGTATCTTATATATCAAAAACGTAAATATGTTAATTACATTATGAAAATTACGTCTAGATATTATTTTATGACACGTAATGTATTTTCAGAACGCGGACAGTATGTGGGAGATATACGCGACGCTGGCGCCGCTCGAAGGGGTGTTGCGCCCCATATTTGTGGAGCACATCGCGCTGCTCATTCAAGAGATGGCCCCGCGCTCCTTCTGCCCTTTGCAGGTGGAAGCTGAACCCACGTAAGTGATTATTTATTTATATATTGTAAACCAGACTATACAAGCACTTTGTGATTTTGGCAAGATCTATAGCACAAAAAAATTATTGACAAATACAGAATGACTTCACGGCGCCCTCCACAGTTTTCTATCGTGCACTAGGGCGCCTGGGCACACACTTCGGAAACGTCTGGTTAAGGCAGTCTCATACAGCTATGTAATGAAAGTAGATGATACCACTTTATTTTGCGTTAGCGTTCATGCATTCTATTCGAGCTATCGAGCTGGTTTGTGCGTTTTGGTGAACTCAATCTCATCTAATTAGTACCTATTATTGTAGTATTTATAGTACAAATGGTCATGTAGAGAGGATGGATGAAAGGAGAATAACCAAGCAAATATACAAGGCGAGTGTGGATGGGAGAGTCGGTAGGGGTCGACCTCACCGTACCTACACCATCCAAATCGGTGATACCCTCAACAAGGGTCAGGTCAAAAGTACCCTGAACCGACGAGAATGCATGAAGAAATTGATGAAAGTTGATGAAGTGAAAGTAATATGTCAGGATCGAGCAAAGTGGCGATCCATAGTCTCTGCCTACCTCTATGGGATACAGGCGTGACGATTATGTATGTATAGTACAAATACGTTTTTCTTTCTACAGTAGGGTCAGTACGTGGCAATGGCCGTTCTGTTACGTCACTGCAGGTGGTCTGCGGTTGTTGGTAACGTGTGAAGAAGACGATCTTGATACAGACGATACGTTTATGTTCGTAGTACGTATTTTATTAACTTAATATGTTGTCTGCTAATTAAATTGTTAAAATAAAAAAATGACATAATATTTACCTTTTTAGATCGGAAAAGTTACTGTAAATCCGCACCCTGAAAATCCAATTTGCAGGTGAGTGTCGTTTTATATGGATTATTGTCATGGTTTAGACCTTTTGTTTCAAAACTAGAGTTTGTATGTAAAAGAAGATTTACAAGTTTCTAGATTTTAATCACCCGTTAGTCCATAAATATATAAGTACTAGATTTAGTGATAAAATGTAAAGAGTCATGAGTGATGCAATAAAATCCAGGCGTGCTGTGACCGTCGCCACTGACGCCAACTGGATCACGGCCGGCGGCAGCTTTGAAGGGCGGCAATACGAGGTGAACGTGAACAACGTGGCAATACGATCCGCGCTGTTCAGCCAGATCGTCAATCAAGAGGTACAAAATATTTTCATATATACTCGTATGTTTCAACGTCCATTCTGGTTTTTATCTAATACGGGCGCCTTCTTTTTGAAAATAAATTTATCAAGACTACCTTTTGTGTAATGTATGAAATATTGCCGGGAGCCAAACAACCTACCTCTTTCAGTGCTTTTAGTGAGAAAAAATCGTGAAAAAGAAGCCATTGTCACACTTTCAATGTTCAAAACGTACATTTAATTGATTTTAGGAGAGTGAACAAGAAATGCTAAAAGGCATAGGCGGCGAGAATCCCGCTCTGAAATGGAGTCAGCCCGTGGTATCACCTGTCGTTACTCCTGTTTTGCATTCGTAAGTATTGCAATCAAATACACCGCACTGATGAAGCTTGTTTGACAACCGAAAATATAACCTAGCCAATCAGTACACGTGTTACCTATACGCGAACTCCTTTATCTGATATTGGTTCTTTTGTACTTGTTATTGTTGCATCTGCTGCATACGTCGATTTGACAAGTTTTTAACGATGTACGGATTATTATGGCTCTCAAAATTGCATGAATTTCGTGTTATTTGTCTTCAAATCTATACCTAGGGCTTAGATCCACTCACATTAAATTGCGTTGCTTATATTAATTGACCGTGGCTATTGACTTATATTCTATCGATAGACGAGACACGTCAATGAAATAAAGTGCCCTCGTATTTTAAAAGCACACTGCAATATTACATCACTTACCTGGTATTTTATTAAAATATTTTACCTTCAGACGATTTGCTTTCGGTTTGACGGCGAAACATTTTTTATTACTTTTAAACGTATGCGATAAGGCGTACTGCGCTGTCACTGTCACGATGCAAACTGATTCATGTGTGGTGCATGCACCGCAAGTAGGTGGGACACATTTTTTGTACTGAATGTCTTATCTAGTGTAACATTGATATCGATGACTGTGGCAATATTTGTGGCAGCCCTACGTTCAGCAATAGACATCCCAAGACTAATGATGTTGATGAAAGTTGTATGTAACATACACTTTAGATATATTTTGTTCGTCAGGCTGGATTTAAGTTGCGTGATAGCCCCAGCGCTGTACGTAGGCGGCGTGCTAATGTGTGGGCCTGCGCTGGAATTCAACCTCATCACCGACTGCGCCGTGGAGTTGAGCGTCAACCAACTGGACCTCGTGCGCCGCGTCGCCTCCGACATGTATAGTGCAGTGCTAGAGTGGTGAGAGTTGCAACACTTACAAATATTTAAGGACAACATTATTTTCTTTTCAATTGAACTTCAATGTAGGTACCGCGATTTCAAATACACTGTCATTCAGTGGCGTGCCTAGGGTTTTGGAGTAGGGCAAGCCCAATATTATTTTAAGATGTTTGACTGCGCAGTTAACCAAATTTGCGGACAGAAATTGTTATAAATACATTAAGGTGAAGTTTTTACAGGTAATTTTAATTACAAGTAATAGCATGCCTTTTGAAAGGACCACAATATCATTGAAATCATTAGGATTAATCCAAACATTCTAATACACAAGTGTCCCTTGAAAAACATATGAAACACGACTGTTTAATAACCTATATGAAGGGGAACATGTAGAAATCGAATTACGTAGTTTAGTAAACTGAACCGATAAAATGCCTCTTGTGATTTATCACGAATTTAAGAAATGCACAAACTCGGCGTAGTTTTCGCGCCAGTTTCAATATAATTGAATTAAATTACCGTTATAACGGCAACGAACACTTTCACCATCACAATAAAACCATCACAGGAAACAATACAAATCATTTTCGTATCATAAAGTTTAAATAACATTAAAAAACTAATAATTAACCTACAAACGAACTATGTACAATTGCACAATATCAAAATACTTATGAAGTTAGTAGTAATTCTTACAGTATTGCTAGTAAACGAAAAAATAAACATTACAACATGCAATTATAATTTATGAAAAAAATATAAAAACCTCATTATTTGTATTACATAAAGGATTAAATTATTTTAAATAAGAACCAACATAATTTAATAACAATAAATATAATTTAGTTAACAAATAATGTTACACTTGACGACCTTCAAACGTACGATGTTCAGTCAAAACAATTCTGTGGTCAAAAGCTGGGCTTTTGGTTTAGTACATTATTGCTATATATGAATATCTGTAGCTATACATTCGTAGTGCCAGAGTGTAGCATTTCACCCGTAAATGTGAAAGATATAGCATGCGTTGCCAAAAGCCTCGTAAAAGCACACGAGAGAGAAAAAGGCAGATATATGATTTGCGCGTACAGTCTTTTAAAAAATGCGTGGAGCTACGTTCTACCACGTTCTGTGTGAGAGGTAAAATTATTGAATGAATTTATTACAAGCGTTGCGCAAAGCGGTCGGCGCTTCGGCTCGCCGTCGCAGGCGCTTCATTGAAGAGCGCTATGCCGCGACGGGACGCGGTAAATTAAAAAATTGTAGATGTTTCGTAATTACTGTTTTGTATTGAATGTAATGGTTTCGTTCAGAATTTAGTATATACGTATTAAGTAGGGCAAGCCGGGCTTTTGGGCTTGTATGGAAGTACCGCCATTACTGTCATTTATATATATTTATTTTATTTTATCACGACAATTTTTATAGTTAACTTTTTGGAAGATAATAAATTGTTGTACGTAGCCAGTAATACAAAATAGTATTTTAATTTTTTTTACACAGTGACGACTCAGGAATACTATTTGACGAAGAGAAACATGGCGTCTGCCCGTACGCTACTCTGCTAATGGGGCCCGATACTGAAGAGCTCCCGGCCACTTTCAGCGAGGCGACGATTGTCGATGGTATCTATTAAAAATAAAACTATTAGAAATTACTAAAACAATCAAATAATTTATCCCAACTGCGTTGGAGCTTGGTAGGTGTGTGTGTGTGTGTGTACTTTACTTACTTTGGCTTGCACTGTAGTTGCCATCGGGAGTATTGTATTCTCGGTATAATGCAGTAATCAATAATAACATTTGTTTAGATGCACCGAAGAGTACTAGTGAGACAAATAGGTTTTTGGCGGCGGATTCCGGCGTAGATACGACCTCGCACTCAACATTCAAATCGGGCAGAAATACCGAAGACAATCCCGTGTCATCAACCAAGAAGACAGTCTCGGTAGCGTTTGTTGAACAAATGTTAGTATACTTACAAGACCTCTATTGTATCTTACTTTAGTAAAAATGATAATAATAATAATATGAAAATTGAGGTAAGACGAATGAATCTGAATAACCATAACTATAAACAAATGCATAGCGTACGGTTACCTACGTACGATTTAGTAATAACGGACCAATTAAAGCTTAAGGCTACGATTAGACACGCGCATGCAGCGGACAGTATTTCAAACTAAATTCCAATTTAATGGAACATTCAGAAAAAGGAATATTTAAATTATAATGTGAAAATTTTGAATATTTACCGCCATTAATTTATCATTGCTTCGCCTTGAAAATTAACGTGGTAAATTTTGTTCAGGGCGGACGCTTCGGAGCACCTGGAAGTATTTGTGACTATGGGCACGGTTGAACTGTCATTGTACACGGCAGACGATGGAAGTTCTGACGTCATGGAGTTACGTTCGCCCAAGACTGATCGAACAAAAACGCCTGAACCAGCCCTTCAGGTAAGTTGCTATTATGTTTCTGAACTTTATGGCGCCCTTCAAATACCTCTTAAGCTGAAATAGACATATTTTCACACTATGTGTGTTTTTTGTTTTATTAAATTTATACAACTAATACTACCGGCACTAGAATTGTTTTGATGTTCAAAACCGGCTATTAGCTTTTTTTTACATTTAAAAGTAAGATCTATATAAACGACGTTGAAATTATACACTACACAGGTAGCTATCGAAGAAAACCGCGAGTCTGCCAAACAGGAGGACGTGGACTCGCCCGGCGGCAGCAGGAGCATCACCGAGACTATACGGAACGTCGACATGGGCAAATCCAAACTAGAATCAATGGTTGGTGTTAAACTTATAATCCTGTTTTGAAATACAATAATATGTTTTTCAAAAAAATTGTCCATCGCACCACATGACTTTGCGTGTGTTTTTTTAGGCGCAATGCGTCTGCGCCCCGGTTTTATCATTTGCCTACTTAAGCTTCGATCAGCACAAGGGCTTAGTTTATTGTTTTTAAACGGCAATAAATGCATTAACTGTAAGTTTCTATTTTGTTTTAAAAGGTACAAGCTGTTCTGATTATACAGGGTATATCAAGACTGCGACCGAAAACGAAGTCAGGTCATAGTAATAGTGACTCCAGACGCAATGCATCTAAAATTTTGCAAAAGAAATATTATTCTTTGTAATTCTTTACTTATCGTTATATTTGGGTGATGAACACAAAGTTTTCCTAAAATAATAATATACACCTTTTCACGATTGTTTCATGGTTTGATTATAATTAAAAAATTACAAAAAATATCTGTCGCTTTTTTTGCTTAAACCACTTAAACTACCACCTGGCTTCGTTGTCGGTCGCAGTTATGATATACCCTGTATTGTAATATTGGTGTTTTGTTTGTTTGCAGAATGTAATGCCACATGCACGCAAATCCGAAGGCAATTTACCTTTACTTCATGTTACTCTTCAGCAGCCAAATTTTTACTACTGGAAGAATAAAATCCAGAAAACTGTACAGGTGAGATTCTTGCCTCTTTTCTAACTACAATTATAATATTTAGACGTGTAAAATGTTGTAAAATCTTAATAAATATATTTTCTGTTTACTTTTTTTTGTCCGACAAATTGCAATTAGCCAACACAGCGGGCGATAGTACATAGCCTAACCCCTCTCAATCGAACACTCAATTGTAGACGATCCCGTGCCCTACCGTATGTCGTAAATGGGCCGGATTATATTTAATATTTTTGTGTAGGCTCTGTATTCATTTGATTGACGGATTTTTGCAGGGTAATTATTATTACTTGTGAATGGTTTGCGTACAGGTGTCGTTATTCAACGCGTGGGTGGGTCTGGGTGTGGGCCAGTTAGAAGGTCGGTGGAATCTGCCGCTGTTCAGCACCGCAAAGGGTGTCCCGGACCCTGTGAGCGATATACCGCCTGCGTTGGCCACTATGAAAATGATAGCACCGATTGGAAGTGGGTATTGAATATTTCTCATTAATTATTATACTTATTAGTTTCCATATTTTTAGTTTATTAGCCAGATTAATTTCGTTAGCAACCAAAACAATTATAAAAACAGCCATGATGAAATCTTAACTTAAATTTAAGAACATTGGAAATAATCCATCGGTTGAGACCGAACATCAGTTTTAGAACTTGAGGTATGTAAAAAATATTCTTTGTGAGGAGGTTTTTAATAAGTTAAAATAGAGCATTACCTCTTTTATATTTTACCTTTGATGTGAAATGCCTCTATGATATTTATCAAATGTGTTTAAATTGTTTTTGCCTGTGATGTTTAAATGTGTGATTATTTTAATTTATGGTTTTGTTACAGGTGTCGGGTACATAACTTCATCATCCAGTAACGCTTCCAAAGGCTCCGTTAAACTCGATATAGAGAGACCGATATTATTTGATATTTGTATGGATAGATTGCGACGTTTGAAAGGCATATATGCGCTGGTAAGAGTCAATACTTATTGTTTTAATTCTATTTATTAATATTTAATCAGATTACCCAAAGAATATAAAACATTTTATACAGGTAGACAAACACGTGTTGAAAAATTTGGATTACACTGAGACTACTCCACAAGAAATCCCAGCATTGTACAGGCTTAGGAAGATTATGGGTGACTATCACTTTATTATTTTTAGAAATTTATTGTTAAACCTAAATTAAATCAAATGTTTGCAAAATCATAGAGATTTGTTACTGTGATTTTATGTGACTGTGTACAAAATAAAGACGATATTTATATCCACATAAAGAGTATTAAATTACGCACCATGGATTTCAATTTGATATTGTCAATATGTGTCATTTAGTCCAGCATGGGTTGGAGAGCATCACGGTGACGACAAGTCAGATAGGTGTCAGCGGCGCGGAAGGCACAGTGGGCTGGGACTCCGCGACCTTGCAGATAGCGGCAGGCCTCCGCCCCGAGCGACTCATCGCGCGGGCTTCGGTCACCGCGCTGCTGGTCGCCACCGGAGCGCCCGCGGACAGGCGCCATGTTGTCCTGCAACCGTTGATGCTGGGGTCAGTTACTATACTATTTATTTAAACATCTTAAGTGTAATATTAAAATATTACTGATTAAAATATTGATATAATATCTTAGGACTAAAACCGTTGTGTTGGTTTTTACTGATTTAACAAAATGCACTGCGTTGATGCAGGGAAATTAATGTAGATTATTATCGATTGAATTGAGATATTTGGCATGCACAGTGAATCTTGCTCTTTTGAAATCTACAATCGATATATTCTTACTCAGTATACAGGTGAGGTTTTCAAGTGGGCGTGGATGGCCAAATCCGAACCTATAAATAATATCGAAAAATCGTCAAAGGAGTTACGAGTCCGATTTTGATGAAAACTAAAACTGCATACTTGAATTTTTAATAAATCAATATTCCTAGCGAGAAATCGAACCCAATGATTTTGAAAAAATAACACATGCTATACCTACTTTTCCACCATTCGGTAATGTTGCTAATAAGGATCAAGTTCTGGGAAGTAATGACATACGGCAAACTAAAGGAAATAGGCCATTTTAAGCAAAATACTATTTTTTCTTCCGATGCCTTAGAACTTAGTGTCTTGCGTTGGGAGTGAAATAATCAAGTAATAACGCATATTAATTGGTCGTAACGATTATTTGTAACACTTAATTACAGATGCCTTGCATGGTTAGACTAAAATGACAAAGCTACATCGTTGTTTATGATTACTAATATTTTTTTGGAGGCGTTTAATAATGAAGGAAGCACATAAAGGGGATTTGTTCAATACAAAAGCGCTACAACTCACCCTGTATATTGAGCATATACAAACTTTACTTTCGATTGCAGGGCGGAAATGGAAGCATCTTGGGAGGCGTGGCGTCGTGCCGAAGGCGGTTTGTCAGCACGTGAGCCCACCGTGCGAATCAGCCTAGAACTAGACTACGTGACTATCGACCTGCGGCCCGCTGAACTCGAAGCAATGAGCAGGATACGCACGGCTCTCGATACCATATTTGCAAGAAGAGATGTGAGTCATTCTTTTTTACTCTTTTAATTTAAATCCTCTTGAAATATTGCAACAATAATGTAGTATCACATAACGCTAATAAATAAAAATAAATCTTTGAAAATTGACGTCTTAACCACCTAAACATAACTTAGCTTTCAGCCGATAGAACAGAAAATTGATCTTAGATACTACCTTCTAGTATACTAATAATAATTCCTATTATTTTTTAAAATTTAGGGTCCACCTTCCGTCCCATCTTCGAGCTCGGAAAACGTGTTTAAATCTAGATACAGCAAAACGCGCTCGTCTTTGTCACTGGACCGGCGATCTGTAGGGTCTGCAGACACGGCGAGTTGGGATGTGGGGGACCACTACTACAAGGATGATCTACGGTACGGCTTGCTATTTTGTAATGTTGCTAAATTAATAAACTTAGCTTAGAATGTAACTAAAACGTGAGGTTTTGTAATATAATATCCGGTGTACACAATATTTAAAGTAATTAGTAAGTTGCAACTACTACGTTTTCGTTCGTCTACGATAGTGATATCATAAGCCTCGTACATACAGTCAGATAAATACAGTTAGTAAACAATATATTTTTTATACAGGAGTGGCGCGTTCAAAATAGTAAGTGGTGGTCAGTTGCCAATGGCATATCAAGTGATGCTATACGGAAGCTGTGTGTCGTGGAGATACCCGCACCCGAGGGCGATCACACGCGTCATCGTGTTTCCGCTTCCTGGACAGGTATTAATTACATCCACTTAGAAGTAAAAATATAAGATATGATGTTATGATTGAATATTATTATGTACGTGTTTAAATCAACTATCGCAATATTACTGTGAATTGATTTCGATGAACAGTTTTGATGATTAGGAAGTGATAATATCCTTTTGTCTTCACCTTCATCCTTTACTTATATTTTTCCTCAATAGGATAAAGAAACTGAATGTGTGCTGGAATTTTATTCGCCGATGTTGTCAAAGTGGGAGCCTCACACCTACTTCAACTTACCAGTTGGCGAGCCCAGAGAATTGCAGTTGCAAGTGGTGCCACCAGGTATATTATTGCATCGTATATTATATATCCAATTTCTGTTAACACACGAAAAATATTATCAAAGCTCATTATATTTTAAACGTATTTGTGAAAGAGTAAATCACGAAAGAAATAATTTGGTAATTTCAACAGTCACATATAAATTAAATGAATATGTAAATAAAAAAATAAACATACATATTGGTGCCCTTTGTTACTAGTTTACAGGAGGCTGTATTAAACTGCATTAACCTTTGTTCACAGAGGCGGTATTTGCACAGACATGGCGCTTCAGAGCTCGTTACAACACAGACCCTAAAGAGCCACCATACGAGTTCTGTGTCGCTAAATTCATGCCCAAGGCTGATCCCTTCGTAAGTACACACTCATTAACCCTAAGTTTTAAATACTTCTAATACTTAAATAACGCCATACTTCTTATATATAATTAATTGCCCATTCTACGTGGGACGGAACAAAGAAGGCGAAATGTGGGTGTCCTGTTGGCGCCTCTGCCTATCCCTTCTGGGATAAAGGCATGAGTTTATGTATGGATGTATGTATGTATGTATGTATGTATGTATGTATGTATGTATGTATGTATGTATGTATGTATGTATGTATGTATGTATGAAAGCCAAACATATGTGTAAAATAATGAGTGTGAGTTCGTTGGCACATAGTTTATTATTATTATTGGTAGGTTGAAGGAGGATAAACACTTATTTTTTGTACTTTCTGTTGTGTTCAGATAAATTAATGTCTATAACATTAATTCTGTCACATTTTATGTTTTGCTTCAGAGTCCTGAAGTACCGCCAGAACCACCTACTGGCCTCAGGGGCGACACCGGAGTCACAGCAGAACAGCTGTCTGGCGTATTGCGTGTCGACTCGTACTTCGCGCCACGGCTGCTAGCGCGAACGAAGCTTATTGTACGAATGGTGTCTTTGGAGATACATGCGCATAACTCACTGCCATATTTGTCTAGGTAAGAATATTATCCGGAGGTATCGTAATTCTTGCAAACCTTGTTATTCGGCGGGAAAAAAGTTCATTATTGAATGTAGTTCTACTCTGACGGACTCACCTCTGGCGACAGGCAGCTCATTGACAAAATTGGAGCAAATGTCAGAGCCAAATGTTAAGGTGGTGATAAATAGGAAGGTTATCGGTTACCACTACCCTCACAATGTGGGTTTTCGTGCGGCCTAATATTTTCATTTGTTTATACTTTGTCCAAATTTCTTATAGGCTTTTTTAATTCTTTACATTAACTCTTTAGTCAAGCGACGGCTTTGGAAGGCTACTATGTATCGCGGCCATTGATGCGTAGTCACCGCGTGCTATCAGTGTTGGCGCGAGACACTACTGCCCACATCCGACTAGGCTCCCCAGCGGGAATCCTGCTTCTACTGGACACTAAGCTCTCGTAAGTGTGATATTACAGAAATCTACCTTAATTAATTTATAATAATAGATGATGCTTTACTCGTGGATATTATGGTAAAAGTGTTTTATACTTTGTACACCATGTCTGTATAATAATCGCAAAGGAATTTCGCCAAGTTAAAAAAGTTAAAACCCATGTCGCCCTAATAATACTTACTAATATAGACAGTGTAATATAGTCACTCATCGCGGTGATCTACTCTAGTATATTACATTCGAGAATTTGTGTACAATTACATCTTTGTGAAGAGGAGAATTTGTGTACATACTGTATAACATCTAATTTATAATTTAAAGTATTCTAATTAATTTCAAGATATAAATCTTAATAAAATTGCCAATAATACCCTTGTGTTTTTAGAAGCGACATATTGGAGAGTTCCACGGGTGCGGTGGAGGGGTTGGTGGATGAATTCACTGCGCAAGTTGGGTTATCATTGCCCGACGGTAGCATGCGTCACGTGCAAACGAGAATCGGCGCCGGTGACGTACGCGTTAACCTAGTTGTACCGCGGTTGCGCACGCTACTCGCCCTCGCCGCAGACTGGATGCCTTCTATACACGAGGTTCGCATATCATACTAATATATTAACTAGATCTTGTAAATCCAAATACCGGGTATCGCCTTTAACGATCCAGAACGTTTTAGGTCTTATTCAATTTGTTTAGTATTATAAAATAGTATTGTTTTGATGATAAGCCACATTAAAATTGGGTAACATAGTTTTTTTTTTGTACCACTGTTAAAAATCAGATGCATTAAATATAATTCACAATTCAATTCATGAGGCATAGAGTCGACGGTATTTGCTAAAATTATATTATTAAAGACACAAGACTGGCTGGTAAGCTGGTTAGGATGATTTTAAAGTCTATCTAAACTAAGAAGTTCCATTTGACGTTTCATACTTTTAACGTAAATAACTTTGTGCAGACGTAACCCACACAATTTCAATAACACTTTCCGTAAATCCATGGAATTATGAAGCCATTCTTATTTTATCACTAGACTTACAATCCATAATCACTAAATTTAAACTAGAATCCTTTAAATAAAGCAAAATAACCATTTTAAACAACATATTTTTTTTCTAGACGTCATTACAAAGTCACCTCGTTAGGTCTTTTACCGGTAGAGTCGAGACTATTCAAACGCATTTGTATACGCATAATCGGTAAAAATATTTAAATAATCGAGCAGACATAAAACAGTTGTGTTTTAATTTTTAAAAATACTAAACTGGCAGCTAATAATAGGTATGCTGTCATCGAACATACATCAATAAATAATGAAATAATAATATTAATATAAATTAATTTATTATCAATTAATAGATTTGGATATTACAATGGAAATGAAGGCAGTATTGTAGGATACGGCACACATAGTGAGGAGGTTCCTCACTTTGGAGTATATGTATTGTATTGTATGTATGTATCATGTATTCATAAGCATGTGCGTGATGTGGACTGGACTCAAAAAGTGTCTGCACCCGGGTGAAGCCGGGCCGGGCCGCTAGTAATATATAAATCACTCCTTTTGTTCCTAAATAGTAAAGTGACTTATGCAATTGTTGATGTCTCATTAGAATAAAAATGTTCATGAAGAAATAAACGAAATGATGTAACCTGAAAATGTAAACTGTAATCGATTAATAAATACAAACAAATATCATCGATATCTCTATATAATCGGATATTGTAAGAACCGATTTATTTGACAGCATCCCTATTTCCAAATGTCAAATGGAACTTCTTAGTTTAGATAGGGTATAAAGATATAGAAGCAATAGAAAAAGTCACAAATATAACTGATTTTCTTTGTATACTATGCAGTGCCGTTCTGAAACGCCGTCATGCTACACGATGGAGCGAATTGGCGATAAAGCTACGACGAAACGCGAGCTAGCGGATGCCGCGGCTGCCGCCCTGGAGGGCAGAGTATCGCTCTGGATACACAACAGTTGTGCATCCGCACTTAGGATTGGACAAGAAGGAACTGATGAAGTAGTTCCTCTGGGCCCGGGGGCGAGACTGGCATACAGGCGAGTACGATTCAATGAAAAGAAATAGATCCTTCTCCTTGTCCATGTATTATAACAACCGTTACTAAATCAGCACATTTTCTTTGTTATATTTATAATATTTGCTACCGTCTTTTGACCAGCTGCTTGTTACGTGAGAGTGCATTAGATATGGACAATAATATTTAGTTTCACTGACAGATGGCGTAGTCCTACAGCTCTGAAACAGTTACGGTTCGCTTTCGCCGGGCCGGCCACTGAATGGCATTGGTCTAATAGTAAGTATAGTTTTATGGAATCGTTTAGACTTTAGGTATACATTTTTACTAAAGGACTTGCCTACCCTCAAATGATTATTTTGGTAGTCTGAGATGTTACTAAGCCTATCTCTGTAGGTATATCGTTCTCGGCTGGTAAAACGAGAGTTCGGCTGGAAGACGACGAATCCCCGACTAGCTCCAGGCAAATCCCGGGTGCCGGAGTTTTCGTGTATGCGAAGATTGAGGAGACGGGGGCGAGGCGATGCTTACATCTGTCGGGCAGACTGGCGTTAGTCAACATGCTGCGGTTCGACTTGTTATACAAGGTGAAGATATATGCGAATAGAGCGATTTGTTGTTTTGAAAAAAGTGCTAGACGTTGAAAATAGTTCTAGCGTGTAATATATAAAAAAAAAACTATATAAAACTCCTGGGACGCAAGAAGTAAATGAGAAATCAAATAAAAAATCTAAGAAATATTTATGTCTGTGTTACAAAATTCGTTCATCATCATTTTTATACAAACCCTATTTGAAATTCGTCCAGGTACGAGCTCGTTGCCCAGAGTCTAACCAGTGGCGGACCGTGTGCTCTGGGGAGCTGACATCCGAAACAGTCGGCAGGACCGTCCTATGCGGCGCTGAGTGTGAGATGGTTATCAAGTAAGAATGACGTTTTTAATATGAACGTTTGTTTTCTTATCCGTTAGTTCAGCTATATTCCAGATTTGTTATGAAATTTAACTTGTGAAATATTAAACCATACGACAATATGAGACTCTTGTTTGCTCTTATAGTATACTTTTATTAGGGAGACTATTCATGTGATTATAATAATATACTACATAATGGTTTGCCTTAAAAGGTTACTAATTACGACCTTTATTTATGCACAAATATGGCTGATAAGTAAAGTGCAATGCCTTTTTTCTAGAATAAAACTAATGACCCACGACACCGGCTGGTCTGGTGATATTCCACTGAAGGAATGCCCCAAAGAAAACGTTCCATGGTTAGTGAAAGGTATGTGTGCTTATATTATAAAGATTTCATTATTATAATAATATCGCGTTAAAGTTCGTATTTGCGATGTATTGTTGAATAACAGAGAATATTTGTACGACATTAGAAGGTTAGAGTATACATATTTTCAACATAGATAAATAAAATACCTCTTGTGTGATAATGACGCACAGCAGTGAAGGTGTTGAAATTTTATACGTAGTGCCGAGCGAAGGGGAGGTGCCGTACATGTCGGTGTGGTGCCGCGTGGTGCGCGCGCGCAACGACGGTCGTATCCTCGCTACCGTGTGGCCGCTCTACGTGCTGCACTCTCATCTACCGCTTGATACAGATGTAAGTCTATTACTATTATTCTACAGTAATAGACCAGGTATGTGGACTAGACTACCGTGTCTTATACGCCTGCAGTAGGGTGATATGACTCACGATTCTAGTGGCTTAATTTGTGTTGTGTTAAAATAACAATATTTGAATAAAGAATGTAAATTTTTTATATCGTCATTAAGTGTCATTTATAACATATAATATTCTAAAATACTGTACGTTATTTGATTATCTCTTATGTTATCCTTAAAGAGTTTAGGTATTAACAACAATATTTTTCAAGTTTACATTGATCATAACTCCACAGGTATTGATAACAACAGAGACAGGGCTGTCGACTGCCGAGCTGACGCCGGAGCAGTCTCGTCCGCCGCCACTCATACAAACGACGCCAGGACGTGGCACCAGCACACATCTCCTTGCCCCCGGCACCACCGCAGCTAGGCACAGCTTGTCTTTCCAATACAGGTGATAATAAACTATATAAAGCTCGAGAATGCATGGGCGACAGCTTAATAAATTATGTATAGAATATGATAATGTCTGGACGACGGTTATTTGTAATCAGATCTGCCGCTTGTTAGTTTGTGTTCTAAATATGTATTTAGTTTTTGCTACCAACTAACTAAGAGTCCACATGACATAAGACATAATTCAAATTTAGAAGGCTATTTGCTTCGATCTCGACAATTATTTGTGTGATTTAATAATATTTTTTGTGAAGGAAGGAAGGAAGTGAAAAGGTCTTCTAATAGTGGTCTTTCATTATACTAGAATTGGTTATTTCTATAGGCTTGGAATTATGTGTGTGATTTTGGACGTAAAATATTGTTACAAGGATATGTTTGTATGATGCAGAAATATCGAATGCCCGGTGACGAGGGAAGCGGTGCCTCTCTACTACGGCGTAACGGACACTTCGGTATTCGATAAAAGAACGCCAGTAGCGAACATCGATGAGGTGATCGATGATATTTTACGATGGTATGTATATTTTAGTACATATTGTTCTAAACAATATTTAAATAAAATACGCTGGTATCTTTAAGCTAGCCAGTTATTCTATCATATATGGACAGGATTTCCAGAAACAGATTTTCTACAACACGCATTTTTTATTTGGAAATTATGGTTTGGTATTGAGTTATCTTGAATGATTTACGGGAAAATTGTTGATTCCTATATTTTGTCTTTCAACTTAATCTATCATGTATTTGTTTTGTAACTCAGGCTAAACAGGTCTAGCAGAAGCGCTGTTTCATCTTGGCCATACTCCGTAGTGGCGAAACATTGGCCTGGGCAGTGGCAGCCGGCTTTATTACAGCCCAGGTGTGACGTCACGGTACGTGCGTTAACGTTTTTTTTTTATCACCGTTTCATCACCCTTGGCTCATAACGATTAAAATTGCTTTAGGTTTTTGACGGTATTTAGAGCAGCTTTGATCACCGATTTAGTTCAAGTTTCGTTACCGCGGCTTTCAAAACAACGAATACTTAGTATCCTAGTAGATATCGACCTTTTATACTGCTTTTCACGCGGTGATTCAATGACTTATATAATTTCAGGATATTGATATGAACTATAAAGCACGTACTCTGGGAATCATCTTGTCACGACAAGGAATGTGCAAGAGCGCTAAAATAAGATTTACTAAAAATAATAATATTAGCGCAGTCGATACCTTCAGAAAACTACTAGCTACATATGAACTTTTTGACTTTCCGCCGATTTTTGTTATTACTTCATAGTTCCATATACCTATTCATGATTCTTGGCCAGATTTTTAGATAATTTGTGATTGCCAGGTGCGATACCAAGCAGTGCGTGCCGGCGGCGGTTGTTGCTTGGAGGTCCAGCTATGTCCAGTAGTGCTGCTGTGCAACGCGACGCCAATTGCACTGACTCTGCGGGCGCACGACGCCGCGCCGCTGTGCAAGCTTGAGCCAGGGTCAGCTATATCGCCGCCTTCTGCTGTACTCAAGGTGAGGTGCAGTGATTGAAAATTGCGTATTCTTAGTCTCATATTACTGCCTTATTTTTGCTTTTATATATTTTTACCTGTGACAAAACTCTAGCACTTATTATACGTACACATGTTCTACTTCAAGACGTCTGTGTGTCTATAATATTTGGTAGGAGTGTATACAATAACTTCATTTTAATGTGTCAGGAGCACTCAAACGTTATCTCTAACCGGACTACTTCATTGTTCTATGGTGTTCATACCAATATTTTTGACGCAGTATCATGAGCTACACATCTAAACGCTGACACAGTGACACTTCTATAATCATAAACATCATATTATATGCTTGCAGCCATTAAGATGAAATATGACCTATTCAATTTAATTATTACTGGTACAGAAACCGCTGTTCATGTCGGTGGAGATGGGTCGCGAGACGTTCGTGAGCGGGCAGCTGGCTGTGTCTCCGGACGAGCCTGGCCGCTACGGGGCCCCGCCCCCCGGACACGTCACACTCGACCGCGCCGCTGACTTCGCCATACAGTGCAACCAGAAGGTACGTCACATCCGAATGCCACATATCATAACTTTGACCCTATAGTAAACCCGATAAACGTGTCTTGAGTATCAAAACTATGCTATAATTATGATCCCATGAAATGGATTATAAAGGAGAATGATCATTCATGGTATCGGTATAAAATATCGTTGACCCCGATAACGATACTGCTTGCGATGGATAGCACCAACATTTCACTTACTGTGTTACGAAATCTATCCTAATCCTGTATACTATGTTTAAAAATCTCTTAAACCCTTTTCGACACAGCCTAGTGTTTATTGCGACCTTGGGTGCATTGTCACTTACATCTTATAACTTAAGTCGTCAAAAATGTAACGTAAATATTTCTGTTCAGGTGGCATTAATGACTCTGTACTACGAGATCAAGGAGAACATCAACATCCTGGGCGTCAGCTCCACTTACGTGCTCCTCAACAGACTCGATACTGATATACTGGTAACTCTAAATTTATCTTGATTGCATTGAATTACCACCGTCGGTTCTGATGACCACTTTACAGTGCTCGTAAAAACACGAGCATTTTCGTTAACACTTAAAACCGTAATGTTGATCCATACGCAGGTATCAGCAGTAGCGGTACCGAACGAGGTTGAAGAAGTGTCAGTGCTGCGACCTAAAACATTCAAAGTGATTTCTCCTACCAAACCGGATAGGTACGTTTAATATTTCTTTATTAAAAAAAAACAAAATTTGAGTCCTTAGAAACTTGGATCAAAATTAATTTGAATGCTCAAGACTTGCGATTAATTTAAATAACGAATATGGAGGCAAAACATGGAAACTAGTAATTTTACACTTTCCAGTACTATCAAAACACTTTATATTCCATGTCAACTCCATAAATATTAATAAACAAATATTACGCAATAATTCATATATCGTATAGCATCCACGGCGCGCCGCTTTGTCGGTTCTGGCTGCGCGGCCGCTGGCGGGGCGGGGACCCGGCCGAGCTGCGCACATACCTGTGTCTAGCGCTGCCCGCGGGCGCGTACCCGGCGTGCGCGCCTATACCCGTCCGGCTGGGCGCCGCGCCTGTACGCCGAGCCCTCGCGCTCGTCGATGAGCATAACAAATCGGTGAGTTGTCAATATACAGGGTGGTAACAACGTGAAGACTTTAATTCAAACCACATTCACGTATGTTTGTATGTAAAATAATTCAGGTGTTTGCCATTTAACATTTTATATGTTGGCGTTGTTGTATGAAAAAGTGCATAAATAAATATGAGAGGCCTACTACCAGTGAGTGAGAGTATTATGATGCATAACTGAGTAAATAAATAAATAAATAAATTAAGATTTATTTTATTGGGCGATTTTTTGTAACTTAGATGGCGGTAGTGGTGACGCAAGTGAAACACGAAGGTCGCTGGTTGATCGCGGTGAACAAGGACCCGTGCCCGCAGTTCGTGGTGCACAATCTATCGCGAGGCTCTCTCGTGATCGCACAACCGCTGCACACCAACGATGAGCCTTCCACCTCCGCTATTTTGGTTAGTACAATGACTACTTACATGTCTGCGTCATCCTTAAGTATTTTAATGCTATATGAAGCTTACCAAACTGCGTTAGATCAGCGGGAAAAGCTTGAAAAATAGCTTTAAAGCTTGTGTACATTTACTTAAAGGGGGAGGAGGCCGATGCCCTACAATAACATATGTCTCAGCTGATATAAAAAAAACATTACCTCAGTAGTTTTATTGATATTGTGTATTCCTTGTATGATACTTATGTATATATTTTAAAATTATTGTATTTTAGACACTGTTGTATCAAAAATAAATGACCATACAGGCGAAACCGGAGTGTGCGGGCACGCGGTGGTGGTGTATGGTGCGTCCCGACGCGGTGAAGCACTACTCGAGTCCGGCGCACTGCGACCGCTACCCGCCGCCGCAGAACTCCGCCCCGCTCGCGCCAAACGTGCCCTTCCTTACCTTCTCCAAGGGCAGAGGTACTTCTCACATTATTTTATCGGTATATTTAATATTTTTAGTACATACACAGCAAAAGCAAAGTGTGTTTAAAGGTATATTTTATATGTTTTTATACCTATTTACCTGGCAATATTATTTCATTGCTAAAGATGTCAAATCCAGTGCCGACCTAACATACTGGGTGATAGATGGTTACCTCGTGTCGTTGAACATCACTAAGTTTACTTAATATTACAACCTTTTTATTTGTGTCAAACAAATAAAAAAGGTTGTAATATTAAGTGTGTGTATAACGAACACATATATCTTAAAATTTTCCTTACTTTATCCCTGCACTGTGTTCGGCCACGTTTCTTCCTTTATTCTGAAATTCAAGGTAATGTGATTTTTGTTACTTCAGAAGATGGGGATCCTGATTGGTGCCAGCCCGTAGCAGTGGCTGACGGTGAACAACTGGTCCAACTCAGCGGCGGCGCTACAATAAAAATGCGCGTGCGCACGCACCCGCACTCCACGCTCATAGAATTACATGACGTCGATGAGGTAATGTAATAGCAAATTATTTATTCCGCTTTGAAGTGTGTCGTGGCGATAAATGGATTCTACTGACGCTCGTAGTTCATAGAATTAATAGGCCTCGAATTGATATCGGCGTCGTTGCTTATAATTTCTGGACAATATCGTACTTACCATCAATAGAGTCAATTTGTCGAGCCGGGTAAAAAATGCCTCAAACTTTGATTTGGTATTAGCAAAAAGACGTAAATAGGAAGCAACTTTGTTCCCCAATGAGAGAGACCAGTCGGTATCCTGCTTTTGCGCTGGGTCATCACAGGAAAAAATCGGGGCGCTTCTCGCCCTGAGATATCCAGTGCCACCGACATGCGCGCGACGGCCACCGAGGGAATTTTAGTCAGTAGATATTTGTAAGGGGCCCGACCCGGCCGCAATATCCACAATGTGCTGGGCTGGTAAGACAGTGACACTGACATACCCCTTTCGGCCTCCTCTGGACCAAAAGAGAAGCTTTACAGCTTTTCCTCTAGACAAAAAAAAATACGGGTTTTTGCCGACATAATTATGATGTCACGTTTTTATAATATAACGTTTTTGCAACAATTTATTTATTTTAAAAATTATTTTACATACCTAATTATCATGTTTTATATATCTATTTAAATTATGTTTTCAAGTCTTTCTACTTATATAATGATTATTTTTTATGATTTTCTGAAAAATTTAATGTACCTATGAACTCACAACTATTTTTATTTTTATATTATTTCATTTCCTAGCGTGACATATCGGCTAGTGACATCCGCCGTCGACTACTTGGGGCCTTCTCCTCCGAATCTATTAAATCTTTAATGGAACAGGTAATTAAATGTCAAATATTTCGATAAAGAATGTTTATTACAATTTTGGATACTTCCCATCATTTGAAGATGAATACATGTTGTAATTAAGTTTAAAGACAAAATAATAACTTGGGAGTTCAGCTGAACGCTGTTACTCTTGTAGTATAGAACAAATCATTAACGTAAAAATGTGTTCAATTTTTTTACACATATTACCAACCGGCACCAAGCCAGCGTGGTGGATTACAAGGCCTAACCTCTCAATCGTATTCTCGATTGTAGTCCTCTACATATATATGGTAAACCACCCAATTATTGGCACTTTAAGAGACTATCCCAAAAAAACTTTGAAAATTACTTATATTCTATAAATTGAAACAAAGAAAAGGGATTTAAATTGTTGTAATATTATCAGAAAACGCATTTAAGTAGACTTTATTTTAGGCTAGGCAGTAATATTGATTAAAAAGTAAGTTTAGTTAAGTTGAGTAAAAATACCAAACATTGGCATAGTAAAACCTTTTATTGGCAGTAAAAATAACCCTATTATTGGCACATCCTGTTTTTTCACATTATGTGTATAACATAGTACATGACCTATGTACATAACATAGTAGGTAATTGAAAAATTAATTTGAATACATGTCCCAATAAAACACTGATATTAATAATGAAAATAGTATTTATTTTTCCAAGGAATAGGAAGTTGCGAATAAATAGGAATTTGCGAAGTTATTTCTGCAGGTAGTCTTTTATAAGGATAAATCACCATTGGTGGTGTAAGGCTACCGTCTGCTCAAAAAATGAACATAACCGTCAAAGAAGTTTTGGCCTGGGCGTGATCAACTTCGTATACGTTCTTTTCTCCTTTTGAACTCAAAACGACACCTGCTTTTGGGTACAACACAAAATTTGTTTCGTCTCCATTAAACACACGTCCTGGGTCTGAAAGTATGTGAAATAAATTATTTACATCAAGGTAATCTTTGATTTGCCGAAACCAATTTGTGTGCCAATAAAACGGTTTGATTCATATTACACGTACCAGATGATGGCACCGCAAAAAATAAATAAAAAATGGCCTAAACATTAAAAATCATGATTGGAAAAGGAAGTTAAACAACTCAATAATTGAATTGAACAGTATCCGTAACCAAAACTCTTAAGATTTACGAAAGTTATTGAGATAAGTGAACCTCTTACCTTAGCAAAAACACAGACTATATTGTTACTTTTTTTATGCCAGTCCGAGCACTACAAAAATGTTTTCATCGCGACGCCATTTTTGAAAAGGAGATATTTCTGTGGTTCAGTATTTTAGAATGTTAAATCTACTATTGATTACTAAGAGAATAAACTGTGTTCGGATACTGGTAACCTTATTATTGATAAATAACTTAAAGGAGCCAATAAATTTGTCGAGTGCCAGCAATTGGGTGGTTTACCCTATATACATCATCCGGCCCGTGTCCTGCAATGGGACGTATTTGGGCTGATGCAGATAACATACATATATTAATTTCAATAAGAACATCGTAATAATATATTCATAACTTTCGGGTATTGGTAAACAATAAATCTCGAAATAAAATACATTCTTTTCCTAAATAATAATAAAATTATATTGTAATAAAATACTTTCTTTTCCTTGTAGAGTTCTGGAGGACCAGTTTCTGTTAACTTAGAGCGGATTGGTGCTGATGATAAACGTAAGTTCACATACCCCTTTCATTACCCTGCTACGGCAGAGCTAATGAAGAACCGCATTCACACATTTAATCATCATCGTCATCCATACTAAGTTTTCTGTTGAACATAGGCGGCTGTCAACGATTTCCCTAAGGACCAACAGGAATCAGCGACCAGCAGATCACCTTATTTACTAATTGTACAGTGCAGCGTGACAAATTATTGAAGCAAAAGGCTTGGTTTTTGAGAGCCAGTTCGCGAAAGTTTTCTTGCAATCGGCACATCGACCAATAAGCCTAGTCTAAGAACTTTACGATCTGTATACTGTGCACTAATAAAAATACTTAGTTCTTTTTTATTCCAAATAGATAAAAAGTAAAATTAAATTACTGTTTTACATAGTTCTGGACCCTTCAGAAATAATATATGAAAAAGGGGGTCCATTGAGCATTCACTCTGAAGAATTATTTCCTCAAGAAAGGCCGAGTCAGCGTTCGATAAGAACATCGTTTTTGGTCGACGTTATCAACCACAATGAAGCAGGCTCGACTATGTTACTGTATCCGGATGAGATCAAATATGCACCTGGTACTTTTTTATTAAATACGAAAGGTAGTTAGCTAGTTCACCTTAGAATCTCCCAGCATTTCTTGAAAGTTATAAGTCAGTATAGTATCGATTGGTAGAAAAGAATCCCTATCTTTCTGGATGGAGATCAATGCAACGATAGAACGAACATGTTTCGGTTTCAACCTGCGAATATGCTTTTGCCTTAGTCGGCATAAATGTGTCGCCCGGTGAGAGATGATTTTTTTGTTGTAGGATACTCTGTATTGCTATAGTTAGTAGTCTATTTGTTTTTAGAACTTGTTATTTTTCTCAGTTCAAGATAAGGAGGAAGATGTAGGTCTTGGTGTTCCGCGTGATGTCGACGCGACGGAAGAAGCTTCTTTTGTGCTCCCACAAGAAGTCAATCAAACAGGTATTTAAATCAATTATTTTTTCTATATTGGTAAGGACCGATAATAATTACATATCAGCAGAAATTTATGTATTTAAACGAAGATGTATATGTATGCATAACCTCATGTATTATTAATTATGAACATATTAGATTGGGAAGAGAGCGGTGCGATGTGTTCTGCGAACGAGCGCGTGCGTTGCGTGGTGGCGGGCATGGTGGTGTCGCTGGCCGCCTGCACGGACGCGCCGCCGCTACTGGCGCTGCACGTCGACCGCGCCGCGCTGCTCGTGCTCACCGACCACAAGGTTATTTACACACATGTACTTAGTACACACCACAATTTAGCTACTTCTTACATTTATAATAAGTAGAAAATATAAATGCCACCTAAAAAATCTCGAATATTTATAAAATATTTTAAGTCCTATATTGGATAAACACAAGCTCAAAATAACGCCTTTTGTAAACGATTGTTGTACCACCAAATAACACACCGTCAAAGACTGAAAAGATCTCCGGAATATTGCTGGATAATGGCTACATCCAATCGGTTACTATAGAAATCTTTGCGCTCGTTTACCGGTGCGCTTAAGTGCGACCATCAACTGTTTGTACATATCTTAAACTACTTGTATTATCGCAGAAAACGAAAACAATTGTATCGGTCGCGGATGTGCAAATCGACAACATGCAATACGAGAGCGGGCAGTACGACTTCGCGGTGGTAGCGAGCACGCGTGCGGAGCGCACTCCGCGGGACCTTCCCCCGCCGCTGTGGACGCTGTTCTCCGAGAAGGATGCGTTTGCTACTAAACATGCTGATGCAAGGGTCTTACTACGGCTACAGCACGACAAGTGGAATGTCGTCAACCACAGATTTAAAGGTAAATCATGTCTTGTTTTGAGTCCATTGAACAAAGCTTTGAGAAACTATTAAGTAGTAGGTCGGATTTATACAAGTTATGCGGATTCGGCAATATTAAATATACGTCTGCTGTTTTGAAGCTGTGCGTCCTAGCAAAAACCTATCTCAATTTTCACTCTGGAGACTTGTCGTTGTTACAACAAATGTAATTAATAGATGAAATATGAGAACTTAAAATTTACAAATTTAATAGCCTAGTTTAGGCATAAAAATAGCAGAAAAAGTTATACTTATTCCACTTGTTTTAGAATTAACCGAGATAGACATCCGCGTGGGTCCACTGGCGGTATACGTGGAGGACGCGTATGTGACGGCGCTGGTGGAGCTGTCGCGGCTGGCGCTGCCGGCGGGGGGCGCCAGCGACGCGGCCGCCGCGCTCGCCGAGGAGCGCACGCTCACGACGCCGCTGCGGGTGCGCTCGCTGCTCATACAGCCGCTCGACCTCACGCTCACCCTTCACACTGCTGTGAGTACCGATAACCAGTAAAGTACCAAGACTACACCGTCACTTAAAATCTTGTAAGGCAGGATCTACTATAGGTCGCATTTTATTGACATCGAGAATTAAGTTTCAGTGAGTTTCTGAGAAGGTATACTGCCACCATTGTACCTGAAAACATCGATCATCATGAAAGTCATTCTAAAATTAATCAATTTGGACCTTTTGTGTATTTTGTCTTTTTTGGATATTTTGTGTTTGTTATAGTTAAGATAAAAACCGTATTTGCTTGTACCTAGTATTGTAACTTTTGAGATAATAATATGGACCTTATCAAAGAGAAAAAAAATCTTACAATCGTTTCTCATTCTTCTATCCACAGGTCCGTATGTACATAGCTCTAGACCAGAGTCCACTGCGTCTGAGCGCTTTCAAACTGCACGAAGTGATGACCTCCACAGAACACTTGACTCACGCCCTTACTGTGCACTATCTATCCGCGGCTATACTCGGCGCCGGTAAGTCATATTACAAAAGTAATATCATTAATTTAATCACCAAAAATCGTTGCGAATTATAATTCAGGAATAAAAATAAAAGCGTCTGCAGAGGCTGCAAAATGCATTATAATTAATTACGACTTTGATCCCGTTATCCACTCAAAATATATGACGATCCATGAGAAGCTTCCTACGAGGCTTGCATGCAAGGACCCCTATGTGATCAGTCACAGTCTATAGTATCCATACTATTCAGATAGTAGGTCCGTAAATGGTGCGCTTCACATTCTATTAAACTTTAAGATACTTGCGTATCAGTAATACATGTTTGTTATCATTTTGTGAGAAACATAGTGTTCAATGAATAGTACAGGCTAAAATTGATTACACATCCATTTCAAAGGCTGGGTTGTGGGCGGGTTGGAGTTGTTGGGCGCGCCGGGAGCACTTGCGGCTCGCGTGGGCAGCGCCACGGGCGGCGTGCGGGGCGTGGCCTCCGCTGCAGCCGCCGCACTACTCAGGTCGCTCAGCGCCTGGGCGGGCTCGCTGGCTAGGAACCTCGATCTGCTAGCGGGTGATGAGGAACACGCTAGGAGAGCCGCCGCAGCGCGCAGAAGACCCCCGCCCAGCTTAATGGCTGGACTCGTGGCCGGCATTACCAACTTTGCCATTAATATCCTTGGTAAGATTTTATAATCACCACATTTTTTCCGATGAATGAAATCTTCGTTATTTGCCCGGAAATGCACCAATGTCAAATATGAATAGTAAATACAATTTTAAAAGTCATATTTTGTTTGTCTATAGATTTATTCCACGGCTGATATCGATGATTCTGTTTTTTTTTTGTGTCTATAGGCGCGGTAGGAGGGCTCGCTCATCATCCACTAGTAGGCGTGGCGGTGGGAGAAACTGAGAGCGGAGCTGCTGCTCTGCGACGTGGATTGTTAGGGGCGCTGACCAAACCACTGAGTGCTACTGCCGACTTAGTCGCCTACGCTGGACATGGTCTACTGAGTCAAACTGGATGGGATCCTGTGCCGCAGGTGAGATCATATGATTTGAAATTAAATGGACGGTGTACGGATAAGAGAATGATCTCTTAAAATAATGCGTCATCTAAATAAAACGAAACATCCACTGGCTAAACTAACACATGCTACTTGTATGTAGGCCATATCGTGTTTTATAACACAAGAATGCCCACAATGTTATTTTTCATTATAAATTTAATAATAATAATTTCGGTAATCTAGGCTATTTAGAGTTTAAGTAATATGTGTCCAACAGCCTAGAAGCACGCGTTCTACAAGCCAAGGGAGTACGAGTGGTTGGCGACGCGACTGCGTGCGCTGGACGTTCCGGCTGGCGGAACTCACCGCGCTCACCGGCTTCGAAGTACTGTTCGACAACGCGCCGCTGCAACTACTGCTTACGCACAAGGTAAACAAGATCAAACACATTGACTCCCTCACACACACACTCTCTCTCTCTTCAACCACAGGAAGTCCACTACTGAACATATACCTCCCCTGTGAATCTCCATTTCGACTTGTGCAACACCAACAAATTGACTGCAGCGCATAAACTATGCAGCATAAACTAAGTAACAGAATATGAGTGCCACAGCAAAATTCCCCGAGTATAATTATAAATCTCCGTTCCCGCAACTGTTTTCATTGATGATCCGCTCCTTATTGTAATTCCATTGTGTTATACAACCTACATCCTTCCTCGATAAATAGGATCTCTATCAGCCCATATACGTCCCACTGCAGGGCACGGGCCTACTCTACAATCGAGATAATTATCGATTGAGAGTGGTTAGGCCATATAGTCCACCACGCTGGCCTAGTGCGGGTTGGCGGACTTACATACCGCAGAAATTTTTTAAAATCGCTACGGTATGCAGGTTTCCTCACGATGTTTTCCTTCACCGTTAAAGTGCGTGGTGTTTGACTGTCAATACACACATAACTCCGAAAAGTCAGAGGTGTGCCCTGGGATTTGAACCCGCAACCACCGTGAACATGTAGGCAGCCGCATCTGGTCCGTTACCAACAGGCCACCTCGCACTGGACACGATAAATAGGATACCCAACATTAAAATAACTTTTCTATTCGAACTAGTAGTTCCTGGGTTTACTGCGTAAACACAAACAAAACTCGCCCTGCCTATGATAGCCGCCGTATCTGCACCTGCGTGTTCATTGTTTATGTACTGAGTGCTCTCGATAAACATATCAAAGCAATTACAAATCCACCCATCCGGACTAGGCTGCAAAGTTGACCAACACCTTACTAATGGCATAGTACTGGAGTCAAACCGTCGATCATCCATGCCCGAAAGATGGCAATTTATTTTAAATATCAGATCAAACACTTCAAGAACATATTAAAGACCTATGTAATGGTCATTATTGTTTGACAATAGGGTTAATATTATGGTTTATTTCAGTTCCTGGTGGTTGCCGATCCTGAGACGGAACGCGTCATGGAAACAATCGACCTGCGCTTTTGCACCTTGGGGCCTTATCAAGGATCTATCATTGAGGTAGGCAGCGTACTATACATTACCAGATAACGCAATATATTGTTTACATAGCTTTTTTAATGATACCTAATCTACTGTTCTTCAAATAAATAAATACAGTGGGGTCAGTTGTATGTACTAAGATCGAGTCTTGTGTTGCGGTTCATCAATCAGAAGCTACGAGAGATTTTTCGATTTCACAAACACCCAGACCCCAAACAAAATACCAATGGATCACACAAATATTTGCCTCGGTGCGGGGATCGAACCCGCGCCCTCGCTTTTACAAGCTGGCGTCTAACTAACCGCGCAACCAACCATGGAGGCTGTCAGATGAGCTTAAACATACACAAACTTTAAGTTTATGGACATAAACGTTTAGCTTACTGACATATATTAATTGTCGGTTAGAATGTGAAACTACACGGTTAATTGTAAAATGGAATGCTTATTTTCAGCTGGTAGTGATGCAGCGACGGCAGTCTAAGTTAACGGACACGAGAGCCATTGATGATGATGATGAGTACCAGGTACGCACAAATAACATATTGTCTCACTTGTCCTTATTAATAGTAGGTACATATTTAGATTTTTGTGTTGTTGTAATGTTTGGTAAGTTTCTTTTAAGTTTTCCTCGTTGTATAATTAATCTGGCGGCACGGTGTATTTTTGAATTCTACTCTTACGTCGGTAATTTATTTCGTAATTAATCTGTCAATTAACATTATTTAATTGGGATGCTATAATTTTATGAAGTGGGCTAAAGTTAGGAAGGTGCCTGACTGTTCAATTATAAGCCAAATAACAAAAATAATGTTTTTATAACATTTATACTACGCCGACTTTATGGAAGAAGAGAAGGTGGAAGGATTCTTCATTCGTCGTGTAAAATAGTTTGTGTTTGTGAAGATAAGCGCGGCGGCGATGGCGCGCGTGGCGCGGTACACCGGCGCAGAGGGCGCGGGCCCAGCGAGCGGCGCGGTCGGAGCGGAGGCGCGCGTGCTGTCGCTGCTGCCGCGGCCGGGACACGCGCCCGCGCTGCACGCCGCGCTCGCTGCCGCGCTGCATCACAACGCTGAAACGCACTTTCCGCTACTCTAGCCCCAAGACGAAGCAGCCTTCACCAGGTACCATCCCTACATCTACCACCACAAGGGGGTCGTCAAAGTCATCTACTAGACTACCAGACGCCGAAGAGGCTAGCTTTTGAAAATTTCCGGTGCAAATCCCAAAGACTAACAGTGTCAAAATACGAACGATTTGAGTGAAAACTCGATGCTATGCGTAGAAAAGACACGTTGTAAGTTATTGTAGTCGAAAGTGTGTATGTTAAATTAATATGTTAACAATTATATATTTATAAACTAAACCTTCTGGGTATTATCAACAAGATGTATTTTAAACAGAACCTAAAATAGTCATTTTAATGTACGTTAGTTCAACGTGTAAGGTTAAACGAGATATTATTCATACACGCAATACGTCTGACACTGTTAATTGAATTCAAGATGTGTAAATGTGTTCGTAATATGTAAATACTTCGGAATGTAAATTAATCGAATAAGATAAAACTATATTGAAGTTAGATGTGGAAAACAGGTCGACCCAAGCGCGACTTCTCTTCCATCCACTATTAAAAATATTTTAAATCCTATTTCGTCTTACGTCAATAAAATGTTGGTTTGCTGGATGCGCAAGCGTACCTAGTCGGTACATTACAACAAAAAAGGAGTATCAACAGCCTCAAACATCGTTTTTGCGTGGATTGAAATGTATATTTAATTGAATGGCGTATTGCGGCTATCGCACATCTGGCATGTTATTTAAATATACGTCAAGGAGACAGAAGTCAGTTTAAAAAAATGATTTTCTTTTTAAACCCACTTATATAGAAGACATTGGAGTAGACGATCGAATTCGAAATATATTCCTCGTTAAACCTTATATGTTGTATAACGGGACAAAAGATCGACTTGTATAAATAAATACGTATGTTACTTTTACTTCACTACCATTAAAATTATTATATAATATATTATTATTATTAATTCTTTTTATTTTGTAATGTATGAATTGGATCTTATGTTATTCATCGCATCGCTTACCCAAATGTATAAATCTGAACATAAAGACATTTATATAAGTACATAAATTAATGCCTTTGACACCTGGTCACAGTGCATCGTCAGATAGGCGTCGTTATCTATAGTATCCATAACTCTTAATTCCTAATTCAGTCCAATTTGATGTTCATACCAACGTTGTAGTGAATACAATATTTGTTGTCTTTAATTATGTATACTGGCGATTTTATACTATTTGGTTTTTCGAGATTTATTAATATACATACAAATATACATGTTTAGAACATTGAGTGTTGTCTTTACTGTAGGTTTGTGTACATATATGTACAAACACGATACATACTTTCATTGTGGGAACCATACTGTGTAATGTGTTTGTCTATGACTGTGTAGTAATAAAATATAATTATAAATATATTTAAAACTCAAAAATAAGCAAGCCTATGTACAATTTATATCTTCGAATTTAAAAAACAGTCATTGCTGAAATAAAGTTAAGGTCTTTGGGTCATTTTAGTAGTACGATATACCTGAAAACCTAAAATGTTAATAAATTGTTTGTTGGATTCATCTGACATGTTGCTAATTTAGAGAATACTGCGATACCGATTGAAAATGAACTTCAACGCAACCATGGGTCATATAAGTTCATTTTCAAGTTTTATATTATGTTCTCTTACCAAGTAAAATGTATTATTATATAATTATATTAATGTAAATTTATTGTGAATATAAAAAAAATCCCGGTTATTAGTAAAAATAAACGTGCGTATGCTTAAATGACTTCACATATACTATCTGTGCATAATTCTAAGATTTTTCAAACTATTTTGAATACCTCAACGACTCTTGTAACAAATGTGTACTCCCTGGTGTCGTTTATTAATTCATATAATGCATGACATAATAAATAAGATATTATTTTATTAATTCTTGTTTACCAATATAACAATAAAACACTAGGTAAAATGTTTTTTACTTTAAATTTAAATGTATTGTAATTGAATTGTATAGTAATTTTGCGGTAAACATTTCTACCGTCATCGCCTGATCAGTATAGTATTAATACATCAAAGGGTAGTCGCTAGAAAGGTGTAATATTTATTGAATTAATTATGTATGCGATGCATATCGTTATTTTGTTGTATAAGATTACCATTATAATAAAGGCAGCCCTTTATTTGTTTGTAAGGGATGAAATTTTGGTTGCATAATTTTTTTGTGCCAAATATCTTGTCTTCCTGAGTGTACGACTAGGTTACAGAAGTTTACAGTAAAATCTACTTAAGGTATACGACAACTTTCACAGACAAACCAAATGACATCAGTTTAACATAGCTGATCATTTATGTTTGTACACTCGAATGTTTTCTCCTCGAGTCGATAATTTATTGATTTGTTTTAAATTAGCAAAAATGCGCCTAGTTCCACATGTATGTGCTGTTAGGTACCTACGTTACTACTTACATTCCTATTTCTTTATGAATATAGCATGGTCTTCCTTTTTCCTGTAAATCTTTACTTCTTATTCTCTCTTCATTGCTAATGTTTCATTTGCCATTTTCAATATCGAATATATGCCTTCTTTACATATATATACCTATTAGTCAAATATATTAACGTTACTTAGTATCTATAGTTTTAAATTTCACCCCGTGTTTGTTCTTTTGACTGTTCATTTTAATATAGAAAAGTCTATTCTCTAACTGTACTCTTCAGACGATATATCTCAGCTTCTAAGAGGAATTCATAGTAACCTCTATGAAAAACACAAAAATGATTTCGTAGAACTGTCTTTCGATATACAACTTTTATAATTATAATAAGGTAATTAAGAGGGTGGTTTAAAATTAGTGACAAGCCTAAAAGGGATGCTTCCAATGTTTACTTTGAACAGTATTTAATTATCACAGCAAAATATTCATTATAATAAACATTCATTAAAAACACCATCGAAATTGGTCGTCAAATGTAGGTCTCTCTAATACATGTTCAAACTATCCATAAAGTTCAGTCTTGTAAATGCAACCTGTATTAATAAGTAATATTAATAAATTAATTCCATAAAAGCCTTTTATGTACCATTTATATACTCCGGAAATGGAGATCGATTATTGAACATCAACAAGTGGCCAGGACAATGCGACGCAACTATTCATACTAAACTAATCATTAAATTGGTATGCCACTACCCCTTTCAGCAGCTAAATAGGTCAAATGTCGATTTATATTGTTTATAAGTATGTCGTTGTTCTTATCTCTGTTAGATTTGATAGGATAGCGGAGACATCATACGTCACGGAAATTAGATAATTAAACTACGTCTCTCAACGTGTTGTAGAGTTAATTGTAAACTGATCATAAACTATCTCTCAGTTACCGAAATACTTTCAAGTATGTCTTAAAACCATCAAATACTGAAGACTGAGCCTTCAACTATTACATTTTATTACTAATATTGATAAATGAAATTATACTTGTAGCCTGTATGTTATTTTATAAACTTTTTGCTGTTATAAAAATAATGACATTCAATGTATATTTGATATTTGTGATATAAAAACTAGTTCTGAAGTGTAGAATATAATGTCTAGTTAAATAATGTATTTAAAATGTACGACTTCAGAATTGGTCATGATGTGATTTATTATTATAAATAAATAAATGGAGTATCATTGAGTTATTTTATATACCTTGAATCTTGTTCTTAAGATGCTATGCTCACCTAAGTGCTGGATAGTACTTTAAAAGTTTTATAACGATGGGCGATACTTTCGGGTGGAACTAATCTTGTCATGTTTCCTCGGCAACTTATTATTGATTCATTACAACAAATTATTGATCAATTCATGAGTTATAAAATTCAAGTACCTACAAAGCTGTTGAACCTAATTACGTATGAAAATTTCATTAAATTATTTAAGTAGTTTAACTTCAAAACCTAACTTCACGTTTGGTAAAATAAATAAATACACCCAACAGTTACATACATAGTCCCGAACCCACATTAAGATCTATCTTGTGCCGTGGGTATCAGAACCTACGAAACTTTTGATGACATTGTTAAATTACATGCCCTAAAGATGGATAGTTTCGAACATTGCTTGGATCACCCTTGGACATCCTAGCAACCATCTATGCTAGTAACTAATAACACTTGGGATAAAAGAGAGTTCGAATAAAAATAAGTACGTATTTTATAAATAGCAGAATCCATATGAAATGTCGCAGTACGTGCAGTGGCTGGATCATCCGATGGGATAGTACGTAATGAAATACGTGACTAATTGGTGCACTACGATTTCTAGAGCAATTAGTGTCAATCATAATGAATGTGATCTCAGGACGTATCCATCTTATCACCCACTTGAGTTTGAACCCAAGTGGGTGTAGCGAGGATATGCATTTAAATGAACACGGCTTTGAACATCATCTCGATCATAGTGTCCATGTTTCGGTCTATATCTCGAAAGATATGAATTCGATCCTACTTAAACTTACATCCAGCCCCTGCTATAGTGGCTAATTCCAATATTTTAGTAATGAATTCGTATTTCACTCCGCTTGAGAGACAGACGAAAAAAATAATATGATAAATTATAATTAATAAACACACCCAACAGTCTCGTACACTCCACATTAGAATATAAAGATTGGGTATGAGAAATAAGGATAACGTCTTCAATGACACTCAATCATTTTGAATAACACATTTTTATTACGTCGTACTGTAACTATTAACGGGAATAAAATAACTGAGTTTTAGTGTTGAATTGTCATGTAACTTGCAGTTGTTCGAACTATAAGAGTAGAACAGTTTAATATTTTATATAGATATACAAAAATAATGAAGTTAGAAAAAAAACTCCTAGAGAAAACTTTCTGGATTCCTGGTAAAAAAAACATCACCCTAATTATAATACGTGTAGTGTGTCGCATGTCATCCGAAGTTAATTGGCTTGATCAAAATTATACTCATCTTGAAACTGCATTACGTAAAAATGTGGATATTTTTTTAATACTAAGGGATTGTGTTTTTACGCACTTACCGTAAGCTCGAACGCTATCAACTCGTTAAGCTTATGAGTGACACTAGTTGAACCTCTGATTTGGCTTCAGGGAGGCAGTCGAAAGCTTATGCACACGCACAAATTGTACGCACAAATACACACGTTCATAGCTACTCACAAACATAGATACCCATACACACACTGACAAAACAAACATGCGCAATTTGTAAGATGGGTTGCCAGACACAGCTCATTTATTTATTTAAATAAACTTTGGAAGGGAATCAATGTTTAGTTTAAATCAAAACAGAACACTAGTCTTTTATATGCTAAATATCAAAAACCTAATCTTCTCTAATCGTATAGGTGACACGTCTTGAAATGTATTATACATTAAACATTTTTGCAAAAAATAGCGAAGAATATGCAAAATTAATAAAACTTGGCTTTGTGATCTTAGCTTTGGGGAAATAATTCGAACAGCAATGTAGATGTATGTGATCGGAACTAAAATACCGAAAATCTGGACTTTTCTGCCATCTAAGATCTACCAAGACGTCGTTTGACTGTCAAAAAGTTTTAGGCTACACATAAGCAATGTTCAGGAAGGGTGAAGCTAGAGCGTGGGATTGTTTAACACCCCTAACACACACATGCGTAGCGAAGGGTGATACGAACGTGAGCAGGGTTGCCAGATGTACAAAAAACTGTCTGCGATTGGCACGATCTTAAAGATTTAACTTGATTTTTTGCGGTCCATCGAAGAAGAAAAATAAAAACAATCTCATATCGTGGGTACAACTTTGAAAACCGCCAAGTTGAATTACAATGACCGGTCACATCTACCACATGCGACCACTGCAGAGAGAAAAAATCTCCTCTGAGTATCCTCTTGACCATCTAAAGACGTGGTAGAGAGAATCCACCGAGGAAACCGAAAAAAAACACAGGTTTCTTCGGTTTTATTATTTCGGTTCAAAACCGCAAAATCTGTAAGGAAAGGAAGGAGGCCTTTGCCCAAAAATAGGTCATTAACAACTAAAATAAATAAATATATTTTATATCCATTGTAGTCCAACTTTTATAAGATCAAAATACCTTAAGTGGATAAAAAAGGTGCATATTTTTCAGTGGCTAATTACGCAATTAAAGATGAAACATAAATCAAAATTATAATGTTGAAAATATTTATTTTATGCAGAAAAATGTGATTTTGCCGGCTATCTTTCAAAGTTTTTGGATGATAAATAGTAGTCATTAACTGAAACCATCACGGGAAAGTACCTAAAATGGCCCTGTTGCCAATGCACTGAAAAAGAGTACCAGTGGTATTAATTGCGCTGGCCTGGTCATTGTTACATACATATATGAAAGGCCCTTCAATGCATTTGCCCGTCAATAAGATGGCCGTGAAAATCGCGGCGTTCATTACATTTTTTTCATTAGACTTCGTCGAAAAGAACGCCAAAATAAATAATAAATGAACTTATAGTACCTAATATATTTTGTTTTAAAGGTGATAAATATTTTTTTACTAAGCTTTCTTTCATAATACACGCAAGCATTTTCAAAATCGTTGCGAGCGACGGCTAGTTTCAGTACCGCTCCACTCACGTCGAATCACTAAGCACTCTTTTCCCTGTCCATAAAAACAATCAATGGGCCTGGACTTAATTAATTATGCATATATTAAATGACCTGCAGCATAGTCTCTAGTCTCTACCATTTGTACTTCTCGGTTCCGAGGCTTTCCCGGATTTTCCAGTGAGATGGCAATAACAAGGGCAAAAGAGCAGCAGGTTACACGATTGATTTATCCTCCCAAGTCCCAAACAAGCAAAGTTGGGGTGGCACGCACCGTCCAACGAGCCCATCACTGTGTAATATCCAGGGGGAGTGGCTTGTGTGTATGTGTGCTTACAGCAAGACCACGTAGATAAGTCGCAACATGTATTTGGCTCACTAATATTAATTAAATTGTAATCATAGTAACTCTAACTTTCAGAATCGCAGTTAGAAGTCGTCTCGTTGTCCTATTGGATGTAGGTCAGCGAGGTCCAGGTTACTTATACCAGTTCAAGCATTCCATTTTGTGTGACTCTTTCGATTTGAAAATTCTCTTTCGAGTAAAATTTGTGCCTCGTATCGCCTATTGGTTTGCTTAGTGACTTTTTCGACGTAGGTACATAAATATATTCAACTTGTATGTAGATGCAGGTCACTACCAAAAGGTCGATGTGAAAATCTTTCGGGGAGGCTTATGTTCAGTGGAGCACTTTCTGTGGTTGAAGAGACAGAGAGAGCATAAGTCGTTGACAAATCAAAATTAATCTGAAATAACCGTCATATTAAGGCCTCTTGAGATTTATCATTTCGAGTGAATATATAATGTGAGTAATTTACATGAATACCAAAAACAAAATTGTTATGAGAAAAAAAATCGATATTCTAATTTAAGTAGTTTACACTTTGAGTTGCCAAAAATTTCTACCCGTGCCCGTCTTAGAAGCTATTTGAAGAATTGCCATTAGAAACATATAGTCTACGTATAGATCAATTACAGTTATTAATCATAATTACCTACACATGTTGTTAGCTAACGTTAATTGTCATCTGTTGCCCTAAACTGATGTCTAGTGCAGAGTGCTGTACAACATCGTCGGTTTTGTTGCTCCGTGTCCCAACACGACAAGGCGTATGAAATCTTTATTCCTTGACATATTATGAGAGGTCGTCTATGGGCAGAATGTGACTTACCGTGAATCATGCTTTGTAAATATTCTGACGAACGGTATAAAGAACGCAAGAAAATAATTTTTAATCGCAATTGTTCCTAAAACCAATACCTAATGGTATCCTATGACTGCCAAACCAATATCCATACATTCGAAAAGAATAGATGCATACCTACGAAAAAATATACGTAGCGCATTTTTGTAAAATTAAATCTTATGTCACTATTAAATAATACACGCCAACTCAGCTCTTATTTTTGTTATTGCGCTGAATCCCGAGACGACCATGGACAGTATCAAAACTATACAACATCATGAATTGTAAAGCAATGCTTGGAGTTCCTCTACGCTCGCCATCCTGAGACATAACATATTGAGTCTCGTTATGTCCAGTACTTACTCTGGCTACAAGTCCCTTCAAACCGAAACGACAGCGCATATTCACTGCTGTTTGGCGGGAGAAATAGACAATACAGTGGTACATACCCAGGCGGCCTCTCACATATAAGACATCAGACAACTACCATCAGTGAACAGTTGATGTACCTACAATTCGTCATTCAAAATACAATTGTGTGGGTTATTTATTGTATGCTCTCAATAAATCTGCGGGGTTTCGTCACGACCGCCGCCGTCAATAAGGTCCGCAGAAGAACTTGTATCGATTAAATAACTACACAGAATGCAGCGGTCGCATTGTCCGCGATTACTCAAGCTAAGCGGGGATTGTTTTGAAATACTATAATGAATTAATAATAGAAAATCAGTTTGTTATTTTTTTAAATGGTGCTCCTAACTTTTCTGTAAACAAATGGGTTCGAGGCTCGAGCATTCCAGACGAATCCCGCCTCTGCGATGTGAATTCCACAGTCCACTTCCAAACATAGAAATTACGTATGGACTAATTGACTTCTATAAAGATGACCGGAGCTACAGCACTACTTTCGATGAAAGTGGGGTTGCTTGGATCCGAAGATTATTATCATCGAGAATGTGGCCGAGAGATTCGAATAGTAATGTATTAGTAAAAATAGACAATAAGTGAGACGTTGACACAAAAACTTCGGTAAAGCTAGATTACACTTCAATCTTGAAGCCACATACAAGACAAATGTTGATGCTTAAGGCATAATATTTTTTGAAACGAAACATTGGAATATATCAATGTATTCATTCGGTGTATTAATAAGCAAATGGCTGATGTATAAAAAAGATTACGCATATTTGAAAAAACCTACTTTATATTGCCATTAGACAGTCATTACACTTGTTTATTGGAACGTTTTGGCGGCGCTAACTCGCTAAATACTTTCGCAACATACAGTATTATTACTTATTTATGGTTTGACAAGACATTCCGTTCTTAATTAAGTACGCATATAAATTACTAGCTTTTGCCCGCTAACTTCGTTTGCGTGATTAAGTGATTTGGAATTTCCTATCCGGTCCCCTCCCGTTCCATTTTATCCCGCCCTTCCCGTCTCATTCTCACTCAGGACATGTTATCGAGTCGTATCCCATCCCTTCGAGTATAAAAAAGTAACAAATATATCGGAATTCATTCCTCATCCCACGGGAACATTAAATGTTTCGAGTTAAAAATTAATTTTATCGAAATCTCGATCGAAAAATCTAAACTTGAAAACGCCTGCACTAGAATGTGGATAGCTACGGACTGGTGACTGATGGTAAAGCAAATGAGGGTTACGTTTCCAACAATACATATAGAAGTCTTCAGGGTCTGTTAGTCGAGAAGGGAGCGTTTGTTGAAGATGGACTCTCAACGCGACAATGCAAAGGTAATGTTCATTATTGCGACAGCAAGTGCAGACTGTAATGAGCGGTGCGTATCCGCTACTATACACTCAGTAGTGGATCGCTCGCTGGCAGTGCGCCGCGCCTTCCTTGTTGACCCGCCGCGCCGCCGCGTGATTGCTGCGATCCGGATCGCGCCGGTTCCAGCTATTCTCGGCTCTTCGTAGACGGCGCGCAGGTGTTGCGATTTGTTCCCGTTCGCTTATTGATCAACTTCCTTTAAGGGCAGGTTGAACCTATTTTTCCCTTTTTTAAACGTCTGTTACACAAATAATAAGCAAAAAAACAATCATTTTAGCAAAATTGGGATGACCTACAATCAAGGATTGTCTAAAGCTAAAAACGATAAAAAATCATCTCAAAGATGGGTCTGAATCGCTATTTGCAACACAAAAAGAGACAAACACATTTTTACATAAATAACAATATAATTGATAGAAACATAAAAGCTTAAGAATTATACGAGGATAGAATTATTTTATTTTTTATTTATTTATTAAGTCTTTATTGTACACAACAATGAAACACAATATACAGAAATTACAAAAATAATAAAAGTACAAGTGGCGGTCTTATCGCTCAATTATTTAAAATTATTTATCTTAGAATTATTTAAAAAACAAGCATGCAAAATGTAAATATAGTGTTATTATTGTTAGTTTTAATTTTGATACCATTAACATTGATCCAAAATGTTTATAAAAGGAGGTGGGGGGGGGGGGGGGGGGGGGGATTTCAATGCGGGAAATTTCAGGAAGAAGAAATTCATATTATGAAAGTCGCAAATTAGAGCATTTAAAAATATATATTCTAGAACGCCTTCTTCAAATTCATATTCGCAGAGGGAGTGAATTCTAATTTTGGCTAAGTGATCTGTAGTGCAGGAGTGATTTAAACGCATTTGGCAAATTATTGAGGTGGAGATTGGGTCCAGGCACTGCTGCTCTCTCTTAGAGTCTGATAAATTGATGACTTTTTTTATTATTTACAATTGACATTACGAAATTAATGACTTCCAAGATTGCGATAGCTTCACCCGCAACGACAGTAGTTAAGGAAGGACATTTATAGCTCCAAATAATCCTGGAGGTTTGAACCCACACCGCAACCCCAACTAGACGATTTTTCGACGATTTTTAACACGCCGATTTTTCTACGAATATTCACTGCAAAATACCACAGAAAAATACCGTATATCCGCCACAGTACAGATGAGTACAGTTGATAATGAATAAATATTGTATTGAATAAAATGTACATAAAATGGATGATATATATGAAACTGAAGTTATTGATGGATTCAGTATTACAATGTTATTGTAACCCCACCTTAGAGTGAGTTGCATTTTAACTAATTGGTTAATACTTGCACTAGAATGGTGGTATTTTTCCTTCGCATTCTCCTCCCGTTTAGATAGGCCGGCAACTAATCTGTGATCCGGTTTTGGATGTTCATGGCCTCACTTGCCATCAGGCGATTTGTCGGACCTATGGTATAAAAAAAAGCTAAAAGGCACTGTCAACTTCAATGAATAAGACTTACATTCCAGACATTGAAATATACACGTGTGTTCTAGTAAGTGACAGTGTAAGCAGAAATTATACGTGTATCGGCAACGAACTCATCAGAAGTCCCATGTCACTACACTCATGATTCATCTACGAAATAAATAGGTAAAATATTAATTATAAATTGAACATTAAATTGTTCCATAAGTGCATTTATTAATCCACAAATCAACTTACCAGCCCCGATTTTTTCCTTTTCAATCGATTGTACGTGAATAAATATATTCTTTGGTTTGTAAAAGGTCATTGACCTTACTCGCATAATTATTTTTAACCTTTACTCTTATTACTTACGGTGAACATTTTAAGTTAACGTTAACAGTACGGTGATTATTTCAAAGAATGCCAGAAAAACTTTAATTTTGTACATACATACATACATAAACTCACGCCTTTATCCCCGAAGGGGTAGGCAGAGGCGCCACCAGGACACCCACATTTCGCCTTGAATGTTCCGTCCCATGATGTGATAGGGGGCGAGCCTATCGCCATATCGGGCACAAATTCCTGACTCCGGGCTATAATGAATAGAAAAATCCAATATCACTTTGCCCGACCCGGGACTCGAACCCGAGACCTCAGCTTTGTAACCGTACCGTAATACAACTACGCCACTGAGGCAGTCTTGACTTTAATTTTGTACTCTCTTTAATTATGTAAATAGTAAACCACTTGATAACAATTTTCCAAAGTTTGTCATTAAACATTGGATCAGTTTTTTTCCCAACAATGAAATCAGACTATTTGTAAAACCATAAGTTTTACGAATAGTAATTATTTAACTGCATCAACATCAGCAACATTTTTCAGTGACCATATGTAGGTCTCCAAATATATCCACTGCCACAAAATGATATCCACTGCCACAAAATGGATGTGGCCTTCGTCTAGCATCCTCTAACATTTGTAAGTCCAAATGTTGTTTAATTTTGTCCAACGACAGGAGGTCCACCTCTGAACTAAGATCTTCTCCAGGATATCCACAACAACCCGCTAAGAGCGGTTTGGGTCCAACGACCCCCTTGCTTACTTTGTTGCTAATATGAGGGACAGGCCAGGAAACGATGAATTTATCACGACAGTGATATTGAGTGCAGAGCAATTTTGATATTGGATGATTGCGCTGCAACGGGCCCGGTATTGCAAATTTGATCACAATAAAGTGTCCTTACTCCATTATACCCTCATAAAGTACAAATGGTTCGGCGCGGCCCTTTCACCGTCAATTTCTTAATGAGCCTTAAACGCTCGTCACATTGTACGGTGACAATGAAATGACCATAATAAACAGCGTTTATCCACTTTGATATGTTCATATTCGTATTTGCATTTTGCAGTATGTTATATTATATGCCAACACTATACCTATATGTCCGTGATGGTAGCATAGCTACCAACCAACCGCAAGGTGTGAGCTGCTCGCATTGTTGCGGTAGTGTTGTACAATAATGCTGGGAATTTGACCATTGCTGGGTTTTTATCCCTAGGTATGAATTCTCTAGCGTCACCTTGGGATGACGTCGATGAATCTCGTCACTTACTCAGTAATTAATGTCATAAATAGTTGATGTTATTAAGTGATGCTATTTACAAATACACTTCATCGTACCTAAAGTGCATTAGCCGTAAAGAATAATTACTTATTACTAATTACTTTTAGGTTACATTATTCAGTTATATATGAGGTACCTACACATGATAGAAACTTAGAGAGAGCTTGAGTGTAATGTGAGAACGAGACCCTACAACTTTTTTTAGTTTTTCTGTTTTAAAAGTTCCTATGCGCGGGATGTAGATGTTCGAATAATCTATAATAATTAAGTACTCCTTTTTTTTTGGTATCCAAATAGGTAGCATAATATGTTATCATTCTCGCGTATTATTTTGTGGAATAGGGTCTCGCCCAAATTACTTGTCTTCAATGATGTCACGTCTACACACTTTGGGTATACAACGGAAATTATGATTTTTATAAGACCTGACTAGATCAGAAAGTATTCCACAATCTGTCTTGATACTCCTTAAATGACAATTTGGGGTAAGATGTAATATTATAAAACTGGAATTTAAAGCACTTCTTTTCGATTTTCCAATCCGCGACCAACTTCATTTATTTGACATTAAGTAATCACAACCTTCTACACATAACTCAGTATGGAATTTGGCTACCAACTTGAACCCATCTGATGTATTGAAAACGACAAAAGGGTGGCAATCTGTCTCAACAATGACGCCTCTTTATACTTTATTTAGACGTCTCTTTATCGCGTTACAGGCTTTCCCGACTGATACGAGGCTCGGAGGTCTGCGTGGCTGTCGACTAATGTGCTCTGTAGTAAGCTTAGCGAACCTGATGATTTGTGCCTCTTACAACAGCAATAAAACTGTTAGAACAGGGGCTTAGTGGAACTCCGTGGTAGAGCCGGACCATTCATGCAATATTTGCTTAACTACCAATTATTATTTACGGAGATCTCGTACAATCTCACAACATAGCTATAAAACAACGCCAGAATAGGTATTCGGCTTCTCAGATAGATACGTTTTTATGACGGACGGTTTACCGGCGTTATAAATGAGCTGTTTTGACCTATTAACAATTAATATCGATTTTTCCAGGGGTATTGTTAATAGCTTCTATTACTCATTTAAGAACGTCATGTGTGTGTCAAAGCACATTTGGTGGTGTCATTGCTCAATTACACTTACTCTTACAAATACTGCGCAGGATAGAAAAATATAAAACATATGTACTATACTTAATACCATTTGCTTAATACCAATTACCGGATTATATTTTGTTCTTGTGACGGCTAGCGGATAAAAGAGGTGGGCGGTTTGTTGGCCGTCTAACAGTGAACACCAATAAGCCGAATGTACATTCCATCTACCCTATTACTAGCGATTGTTACAGTTCAATCATCTTATCACCTTATCCTACAGATAATGACATTGGGCTTTGGAATCGGTGGGCGTATACCACGGCTGGTGCGCCTTTATCCAATGGGAAATATGGCAAGTGTCTGTTGCTAACGCCTATAATATGCGACACATCTTTAAACAAATTATTACAATATTATTTTATTGCAAGACTTAAGACACTAGGTATATTACACTATATCGTACTGCATAGCCGCGGAGTAATATCTACAGGATGTATCTCGACGAGCAAGAACCGCGGTTGCCCTGATGATATGCGGCAAGGCGACTACAGAATACGGCCATAAGAAAAATTTGGTGGGGAAATAATAGCAGGTTTTTGCTTAAGACATCCATCCAATTAAGATCTGTGCGGTACAAACTCAGCCGTAAAGAAACTCAGTGTTTTCCTTTACTACAAAAAAGAAAACAAATAGATACGCCGCATAATTAGGTACTCCGAGCACCCACATCAAAATCTTTAGAGTACTGTCCATCTATAGGATCTATAGAGTCCTACTAGAATCAATTTTGTCAAATAATAACGTCTCACAGAATAAATAAAGGAAAACATCGGAAAATCTTTCATTTTTTTTTTCTTTATATTTTATTTATCCAGTAATACACATAAGCAACAATATGGACTCCTGGATTAATTATAATATAAACTCTATAATCAAACATCATACAATTTCTTCTTCCCAGTCTTTACCATTCTTGGCAGAATAGTCAACATACAAAACGAACAGCCTTAAAAATCCTAATTAGATTCCTTAGAGACTCAATATCAAATTTCAATGTTTGGTAAAAACTTAAACTTTAAGGGTATGATTGGGTGAACCTGAAGGATTGTCACAACTAGTATGGCACGAAAAAAAAATTTTTTGCGACTTTGCCACGCAAACAACAGTTTTCGATATAAGTCGTCTATTCCGTTTATAGGTGCGCCTGGGATAACCTCAGAATATATTTCAAAATATTTTGTTTAAGAAGCAAAATTTAATATCAAAAATACCTTCTAATATCAAGAATCCTCTGATATTTTGGAAACTTTGCAGGATTGAGTATTAATATGTTTTACATGTTTATAGTTATTATTGTTCTGTTTGTTTCCCAAAGATTAATAAAATAAAATAAAAATAAAATATTTATTCTCCGCTATTTTGTTAAAGTAACTCATAGTGAGTAAGAATATTTATATTTTAAAGAAATAGTACTGTTTATGATATTATTTTGTTATGTGCCGGTGTAAACAGAAGTCACAGATATTCTGTGGTAGAGTGTTTTATTTGCTTATAATTGATAGAAACCGCCAGAGTTAAGGCCTTGTTATGAGGCCCACGTATTGGTGATGTTGTTTAATGCTATTTCAGAAACTTACACCTAGGTTCGAATATTACGTAGCCGAATATTTTAATTGACCTTGCCCTGGCAAGAAGTAGCCAGGGACAATATAAGAGCGACTGTTTTTACAAATGAGAACTTCGAGGACTAATTGTGGCGTCAAGCGGGATAACGCCATGTGGCAAAAAAGAAAAAAGTTATAGAAGACGAAGAAATAGCTAATGTATAATTTATGAACTAACGTTATATAGCTTAATGTATCTGCCGCGCTGTATTAAGGGCAAGCCAAAAACGTATTCTATCGTATATGACTAGCTTTAGTTAGATGACTATTTTTCCACAAAATATAATAAGATTGCAATTAATCATAATAAGAAAGGAATTGTCGAAAAAATGCAAGTAATTTAATTATTATAAAATGGAAAACTATATTATTTCTGATTGATCATAATTAACTGCATCGATTTCCGTATAAACCGTAGTTTATTATAAAGTAATGAGTTATAAAATACGACGAGCAGATTTCATGCATGCATGGGCGGGGTACATTTTGTATAACTATAACCGAAGTGCAGGTGTAGTATCTTTTGTAGTATCTTTAACTTTCATGGGAGTATCTATTATCTTAATTGCATATTATCTTAATAACAGCAACTTCAGCTTCTGAAAAGTTTCCGCAATTCTGGAACTACAGCCGCACAAAGGCAACTTACCAATGTTATTAACAAGAATAATTATTGTCCATTATAAATTCCAATTTTTAACTCAAAGTTTAAGAACTCTCTTGTCATTGTTTATACGGAAACGACAATCATATTTAACGTTAAGCATAGGATATAATATTATGTACTACATTAAACTTAGTTTAAATGTGAACAGCACAATAAAAATATCTGAATAATTTATATTTTACTCACGAAGAAATACAAAATGACTAGGCCTACATGAATCGTCACACTTGCACCGGGTGCCGACTGTCGGTAGTTGCTTTTAACCCGCAAGACTGGTACGTGAGTTAAGTAACAGGAAAAGGCTATTGTGGAGTGATGTTTCAAGGTACACGGGGAAATTGCTTAGGGGTAGAAGGTGTGAGGTGTAAGCGACGTGCGCCTGCGGTGTGGCTGACGTCACGAGCGCGCGTGGCGTGGCGTGGCGCGGTGCGCGGCTCGCGTTATAACCGGCCGCGGGAGCGGACACGCGCTCACTCGACTAAGCGAGCGCGTCGCGATCTCGCGTCGCCTTCACCACCCGATACCACTAGCGCGAAATTCAATATTCTGCACGCGTTTAATATTTTTCTCGTCGTGCGTAACGTTCAGTGAACAAAATGCCGAAAAATATTCTAGCTGAGATGGGCTCCCAAGTGGGTCTCACCCCCGCCCGCCAAAATAAAAAGGTAAGTGATATGTTAATTTTTTTAGTATGATAAAATTGCAAATTATAGATACGAAATTTTATAATTTACTTAGATAATAAAAATTAACATTTTACCATAAAAATAAAAAGCGAAGTAATCCGAATTTAGAGACTAAGGCCTACACAAATTATGAAAATAAAAAAGTCATTGCGTTGAATGAAGTACCGGGGGTATTTTCATATTTCCGACTATCGCTTTGGTGGAATGAATGGCTAGACAGCATTCACGGTCAGACGAAAATAAACGGTGCCCCCACGTCATGTTTCTAGCACAATGTCAACACTGCTTAGTGCATACCCTCAGATACACATACTAGACCGCAAAACCACAGAAGCGCCTCCCGAATATAAAAAAATAGTCGTGCAGGCTTTATAACGCAACTTGACGGTATCGTGCGGAATAATCTCGCGTGGTTTTCAACTTGCCCCGTATGGGGATAAAAAAATTGCATATCAAAAACGAGTTCCGAAATAAGTAAAGTTTTGCGATAACCTTATGCGCATTCGAACTTCGGTTGCACATTACACCATGTGGAAATGAACGCGTTGGACCGCAGCCAATGCTTCACATTTGACAAAAAACTATGTAAATATTGTTTGTTGTGCGAATAAATATGAATTGATGCATAGAGGTTGTGTGTTTCACTGATTACAGTTTACAAACAGGCGCACTCTTGCGCAGTTTTCGTGTTTTTTGAAGATATTATCATGAATTAATTTACTGGGTTCAGTTTTCATGTAATAATATATTAATATCGCAGTGGCCTTTTTAAATAATTTAAAAAATTATATGGAAGAAGAAGCCAAATTTAGGTGTGCGTAATTATTATTTCAAAACACGAAACCAGTTTCAAGTTTGCAGATCCATAAAAACTTTCTATTCGAGATTATAATAAAGTTAGGTATACATTTTCATCGCATACTTGTTTCCTTAAAAAAATACGCAAACAGAACCGTTACCTTTGAGGATTCTTTTACAAAAATCATATTTTTTTATGTTTAGTCAAATTACCACTGCAAATATTTGCACACAATAAAGCATCGTGTATTTTGTTTATAAACCACTCAGTAATCATGGGTAATGGCTTATAATTATATCATTACAAGAAGTACTTGTCCCTGAGAATTTATGTCAGTCATTATAAATTCCGGACGAAGTATAATTAAATAAGATTTTGCCAAAATTCCTTTAACTCGGTTAACCCTGAAATAAGATCAATAAAGCACCCACAAACACCAACACGTAAACTATTTTTATACGCGGTGACAATATTAGTAGAACAGTTATATTTAACTGAAACACTTGAGGAATGTTGTTACGTAACGAATGAGCCTAGCGAGAACTACATACATCGCGAGTTCGATTCCGGTAAGAAATAATGTCACGGTGAAGGAAACCATTGCGATAAAAGTTTACGTTTTACAGGGCTGGTGTTGACAAGAGAAAGAATTGTTTTGTTTGAAAGAAAAAAAAATTTTTCAAAATTAAAAAAAAAAGTTTTCTTTGTTCTTTTAGTTGTCGTGTGACATGTTGAAAACTAAGGTACCTGGGTCGAATATGGCCACCTTAAGGTTTGTTATCCTTTTTTAATAATAATAATGCTAAAACAAACAAGTTTTAGCACGTATTCATGAAGAGTAGCTATTTATCTTTACAACAAAGGTAAACAATACAAGGAATTTAAAAGAAAAAGAACTTTTACAAAAGTATTAAAACAAAATTGAAATTGGCCATATTTTCGACGGGGGAGGTAATTATGGCCACATATGTGGCCATATTTACTATACAAATTAACAAGTTTAAAAAACTTCTATTAAGTGAAATAAAAGTGGATATTATGTTGTAATAGAGCATTTATTTATAAGATATTCTTTGGGTGACAGTTATTAGTATTTAAAGATATCAAAATCAACAATGATATATATTTTTTTAACTTAAAATGTTATTTCGTTCACAGAATGTCTTAACGCATCTACGTAGTACACGTTGTGTCAATGGGTATCCCACATTGCATAATCGAATAATACGTGATGCTAAAATCTTCTCTTGTTCAGGATTAAGAAGTGGTTTCCGGCCCAAAGTAGATTTAGTCTCCCTTTCTTCTAGTAAATATCGTCTTAGAGTGCGTCTTGGCACATTTTAATGCTTTGCAGCCGTATACACTTTCATTTTACCGCTTTGACTGCAGTCAAAGCGAGTTTCATAGATGCTTCTGATACTTCGAAGCCCTTTAGCCTTATAGCGTGCCATGGCCTAAAACAAAAAAAAAATAAGTTTCGGTATCGGAAATATGGCCAAACGGTGGCCATATTTGCAGTCATGCATTTTTTTGTTTTAATACTCACGAATGAAAAACACACTATTACTTTGATAATTAAACAAAGAAATATCAAATTTCAATAGTCACACAATATCCTAATGTGATTAATAAAGATTCTTCTTTGAAAAATAACGAACGACAGGTGAATACTTACTTAATGTTTTTATAGCCTCAACAGCAGTTTTACTTTAATGGACGCTGGGCGAGTACTGGACACGCGGGAAGGATGACGGGTACGTCGTTCGGATACATGTGACACTAGCGACAATTTATGGTAGCGCTCAGATATTTACAAATTTTCGTGTTTGGAATAATGGTAGGTGGCCATATTTTTCGGCTGGCCATATTCGACCCAGGTACCGTAATTTTAATAAATTTAGATCCTAAAAATGTTTGGATAAGAACTAAAAAGCAATGATGAAAATGAACTTACATTGATTAAAAACAAATCTCTAGAGCACACAAAACGAAGGCAAATTGATACTTAATACATACCTGGCCCGGCTCCGTCCAGGTGCAGATATTTTATGACTCCACTTCATATCAGCTGCATATTATTTTCTGTACTGTTTTATTTATATTCAAATCAAACTCAATACCGTCCACTGTACTGTTTTTCCCCAGGCACGTAACGTTGTCCCATCCCTTTCCAGTTTAAAAAATAACAAAGATCTTTGAATTTCTTGGTCATCTCACAGGAACACTATTTTTTTCAGGGCAAAAGTGGCCTATGAGTTAATTCAGGGTGTCAGCCACCTCCATACCAAATTTAAACGAACCAACCAATTCTGCGATTAGCGTGCTCAAAGACACAGGCAGACAGACAAAAATTCTAACAACAATTGTTTTGGGTTCCGTTTCGCTAATACAGTCCTCCGATGTTAGTTTTTCTCATTAAGCATATATTTACAGACATCGATCGGTTACAAAATTTGTACCTATAGATTTTTCGAGGTTTTATTATATGAATTGAATTTATTAAAAAAACAAATTAATTAAGTAGTACTGATGTACAATAAAGTTTTCCATTTAATTTGTTAATTTGTATAATACTGTTTGTTCAGTTGCTTAATAAACTGTAACAAAAATAGTCGTTTTAGAAAAAAATATTGAAGTAGATAAATGAAAATTGAGTTAATATAAAAAAGAACGTCCCAAATTTTGAAACCTGTGTTCGTTCATAGAGATATGTATTACCATAAAAAAATGGCATACTTACCTTATTTAGAACATAACTCAAAAAAGGCGTGGAGACATCTGAGATCTAGTTTGTAGTTACATAATATCATGGTAAGGACATCCATGCGAATAAATTATGTAGAAGTCTCGCTTTAGTGAATTTATAATTGAATACTTACTACTTTTTGTGTCACGGCCGACCACAAAATCACTGAGATTTACTAACATGAAGAATATAAAGTTAACGCTGGCTTGAATGTTTCGAACCGTATTTCCAACGTAGTAAAATAATACAGCGTTCATGACGCTTTCGCCGGAATAAAAATAGCTTCATACTCCAATCGATATTAAAAACTGATTTCGTATTCTAGTAAGCAATTGGCAATAGTCTGCCACTCTAAATGTAATTCGGGCCAATTTGTAATGAAATAATATGATTTAACGTACTTACGAATCCTTTTAACGATATTACTAACTGGTATCACTTGCAACGAAGCGGAAATAGGTTTTACATGTCGTTTTATGATATTTGTTTAAAAATACCGCCCGTTTTCATTAATTAAGTATGTTTGTTTTTTTGACAAACTGCAACGAAAATAGTCGTCTTAGAAGAAAATATTTATGTTGATTAATGAAACTTGAATGAATAATAGAATAAGCAAACTTTTTACATTAACCGTTTTCTATCTACGTCTAAGAAAATTTATTAGCCCCAATAATTGCGGTGGATGAGAGTTTTTTAATTACTTAGGAACTCCGTAGGTGCAGTTACAAATTTTAGGGTATACAAATATTGTAAAATATATTTATATTTTACTTAATCAAAATATTGAACAAGAAACATCATTTTTGAAATGTATTTTGATATTCATAGTAGGTACCTAAGTATTCATAATTATTATAACTTAGATGTCGTTATGATCGTAATAGGTTGTAATTTTTCTGCAGTGTGCCATCTATACTTACGCGGAAAATAGAAATTCCCTCGCTAATAAGTAGTCGTAATTTATTACGATAATTGAAACTGATAACAGAAAATTGCAATAAATTGAACACTGACATCCATAGCAAATTGTATAAAACACTTTTTCCCGCATGTATTAATAATATCATCATTGCCGTTAATTTCCTTCGCAACTATCCATATTTTAAAAGAGATTATACTTAATACTATACTATTTATCAGCCCACAATTGCTTACAGCTGACAACAGATACCGCTACAATCGAGAGTTTAATTGGGAGGGCTCAATCATGCTGGTCTATTAAGTGTATTTACATACCATAAAAAAATTTAATGATATCTCAACTACATGATACGCTTTTCCTCATAATGTTTTATTTTAGTTATACTATTTTTACACTTATAGACCATGAATATTAAACTAAAAAAGTAATGCTTTTTGCTAATAAGAAAATTTAAAAAGGACGACTTCTATATACATATTGCAGCATTGAATCCCGTTAACATTTGCAACAGTTTAAATTTCATAATGCACTACAGCTCAAACAGTCGCGGCCTTATTCATAGACAGATTTAAAACTTATTTACGTTGTCGAATGTTTTTACTTCTTCGTTCAAACTGAATTCTAAAGTCCTTGGAGAGGGACAAAACATTCGATAACTAAAATAGGTTTTAAATCTGTCTATAAACAAGGCCCGTATAATTGCACAAAAAATTGTCTTTAATAATTAAAAAACTCATAAGTTATTACAATAGTGAGAAATCGAACATGTCAGTCTAAAACCTAGAGATGACGAATGAGTTAATTGAACTCAATAATTTTACATAAAACTATTCAATTGTAAACAAAAGGATTTTTTAAAGAGTCCAATTATTTTTGTTGTAAGGAATTAACACGTATGTTTTTTTTTTATTGATCTATTAAATATTTAAGCTGATCGAATGACAACACTGCATTAATACTAGTATGCAGAAACGTAAAAAAATCATTGACATTAATCTGAGTGTATGGAAATTACTATATTAAAGATATACATATTTATATAAGAAAAAGGGATTCCTTCTACATACAGGTTCGTCATAGAACGACAGGACTAGGGAATGTCCCGCTGTCGAAGACATCTGACCTATACCTACTCTGTCCAAGATACGAAAATATAGAATGTAAACAAACAAAGCAATGCCTCCCAAACATGTTTCCGTCCTAACATTATTTTTTTGTTAATGTATTTCCTGATATATATCGTGGTATTTCATTTCGTTTTATTATAAACTACTCATAAATAATTAACTATCGAAAATAAAACAAAAAATAATCACTAAAATATTTGAGATATGTATGCCAGAAAATTCCCGGCAAAGAGTACTCCTGACTTCAACATTTTTTCAATGATGGGCTGCAATAGAATAACAACAGACACCAAATTTAGAAAAAGTAAAAAATATATAAAAATAAACATCCATGAAAAATCTAAATACAAACATGCAAACAATCATTCTCGTGGTGTATTCATTTCATTATTTAATTTCCAGCGAATAAATTATTGTGTTACAGTGTGGTCATCTATTGCTATACATCTTAATATGTATTATGTGTATTATATGTATTAGCATAATCTTTATTTTATTTCATTTTGAAATGCATCAATAGTGTTGTTATTTTAAGTTTGAAGACTACTATAATAATAAATTAGAAACCTTTTTAATATTTGTGTTTATTGCATACTTTCTTATAATTTTGCATCTCGTTAGTCTGAATCTGATAAATTACATTTTTACACTATGCCGGCTTATTAGGCATAATGCGTTTGAAAGAAAAGGCAGTGCAGTCTAGATAATATATATCACTGGGAACTATCTCACTCACAATGAAGAGCTGCTCAAATGCAATAGCAAAACAGTAAGTGAAACGGCGGATGCTAATTTAGTGCGAACATTACATCAGAGGCAAGTGCTAACGCGAACACACCCGCACCAACCGCTCCACACCGGGGCCCCTGGCCTAGCTACTGGAACCGCTTCCTGCGCAAACAAGCGCGATCAGCCAATCATACTGAAACTTCTCATATCTGTGACGATAATAGTAATGTTTAATTTAATTACGGAGTGTTCACCAACATATGTAAAAATCCATATCGTCTGGTGAATATAGCCTTCGAGTCATACGTGTCTTGAGAAGTCAACAATCCAAGCCACAATAACAAATATAACACATAATTTGGCAATATTTAATAAATTTCCAACCCGAGGACTTCACGTAAGTACTTCGGAATTAGATAGACATTGTAATTGCAATCTTTTTGTTATGCGCGTAAAATATGTATTGATCCATTTTACGAATTGCGGGTTGAGAGCTAAATAGAAGAAGAAATGGCTTCGGTGGTTGAGCGCAAGGTGCCAGACCGTCTACTTATTTGGCAGTTCGAATTTTACTTGTTTATATCGTTCGGTCGGACCGATCGGGCGTTTCGATTAACCTTGGTAAGATTTTTCGAGGCCCATGAGCCAGCGTTGCTGCACTTAAAAGCTGTTAGCCGTGTACAAATTACATATGAATACAACAACATGTCTTGCTGTTTATGGGGTATACATAGCAACAATATCCAAGGTAATAATTAAGATACCCATCTTCGGCAGCTAAACCCCTATACACATCCCACTGAATATACCAACAAGTGCAACACTTCAGGGGTGCCAGTATAGAAGGACACATATTCTTTACGGGTGTCTAATGTGATGGCTCAGTGTACTTTAAAGAAGCCGCTGAGTACAATCAGGTGGTCGGTTTTGCTAATTGGCCGCGAAACGTTGCATCACAGAATGTTAATGTGAGCTCATTCACACTAGTCCCGATCGGAGTAAAGTACACTTGGGCAAACTGTTATGTTTTCAATCAAATCTCTGGCCAAAATCAAATTTAACAATTTGAATTTGGCTTTTTATAATTTTTAGTAAAATCCGAAGAAGGTTTATTTGGCATGTGTTAACTGCGGTTGTAATCTTATTTATAAACAGAATCTATCTATTACATATGTAAATATAATATATTTAATGAATTAATTACAGAAACTATTAAATTCTAGAGTTTATAATTTTTATACTTTATTATATGTGGAATGCTATAAACATTCAAGCTTTTGAAATAATTATATACCTATAAATATTTAAATACATTAATTATACCCATTAATATAGCAACGGATAAGAACTGCTGTATATAAAACATCTTATTTGTTATCTAAAAGAAAATATGAATCTTAAGCCTTTAAGGATAAACTTAAAGTAGCACTAGCTTGACGGGTCACCGAATATTTTTCCTCATGGGACTGGTTTGTAAATATAAATAAATTATGTATGCATAATTTATGTGTGTTTCCAATTGTATCAGCGTCTATGGACCATTGCAGAATCCATACATAACCGTACTAAACATCTTACATCGTAAGATGACGTATGCAGTGTCCCTAACCGTCCAGTCACTTCTCTCAATCACGTGGTGGCTAAAAATAATCAGACAAATTGCTGTATCCGTCAAACGAAGTCGGTTACTCTTAGCACATTTTTATGTGCTGCGATCACTGGTGGACGCCCACCATGCATACTCACTTCATACTCAGTCATATAGTAAGGGAATAAACCCATTGTAGTGTAGTGAAAGAACAGAAGCACGTGTCAGCGTCGTAGGAGACGCGTGCGGATCATCTGTGCTAGGACAGCGCCGAGCCACGCGGTCTACTAATGAATTGCCTGTGTGTTAATTTAGAATAGATCTAATATAAGAAAGTAGTAAAGTAATAGGAGCTGTATATAGTCACCCTCTGCTACGCATGATATATCTCCTTGGCACAGCAATGAAATACCAATTACCAATAGCAAAACCGATATACTCTCGCCGTCAAAGAAAATAATTACTCGATAGTTGAAAAATCTCAACAGTTCTTAAAGTGAACGACATAGAATCTTTTTTGTCACATTTAATACAAGTAATAAAAAACTATAAATGTTTACAGACACAAGATTCTAAACTTAAATGGTTATGAATATTTTTAACTTCTTGGTATTGTTGAGACACAATCCAATATTCCAAGATAACAAGATATAACCATTACAACTGTATAATAATAAACGTTAGTCCCACAAAACAAACAACTAACTAATGAAATAGACTCACGAACAGTGAAAGGCATGGCCTTGTGTTTTTACTTGTCCACTTGCTGTCTTTTGGCATTCAATGAAAAGGGAGGTTGGGATTGAATCATTCATTTCATGATTCTTTGCCGCTTTGTCACTCAATCGGTTGAGGTGTCACTAACATTTGATCAGTGTTAGAATTGTCAAGCTGCGTAAGATTTCTAATTCAATGACTTCCTATTTGGCAGTATTTCACACGACGTGCCTAACATTTGTATTATAGCAACTAAACCAATCTATCTCAGTAGTGACACACAGCATTTGATAGTCTCCTTGGTGCAATAAGTCGATAGGTTGCAAGTTCGATCTCCACACCAAGACCAATATAAATATATTTTTAGGTCTGAATGCAGCGAGATCAAAAACTCTCTTGTTGTTTCTGAGACTTCCGACATGATGTCGTGAGTGTCGGAAACAACAGACTGCTGTGGTTTCAGGCCCATCCGTGAGACTATTAGCTTCAAGATCTTGACCAGCTTCAAGAGCAAATAAGGCTGCATCTTTATTTATTTGCTCCTTACTAAACCATCGCCCACATTGTAATTCTGTAAAACTAAGCAAATTGCAAAAATAACTAGAAAGAATATATTAGGTACTATAGAATGTGTTGGACATCACGTAAATGTTTAAAACGTAAGTATTCTTCACGCTTCATATTGGCACATGGGATTAGGTTCGCTGTTTCGAAATAGATAATTGCCAAGTAATGATTCGTTGTGAATGCCGATGCCATTACAGTAATTAATAAGTTTACTAATTGTGCAGCACTAAATACATTGTAGTTTGACGTAAGCGCATCATACATAATATCAGATAGTTGAGGTTCGTTTACCTTCAGATTCGCAATAACATTGTTTAAAGATGGAATTCCAATCGTTTGGTATCTCTAGTGGTGTTGAGTGCATCAAATATTCCACTTTGCCGCGGCGCCGAACTGTTGTCCTGTACTACTGAGGTGGTGTAGTTGTAATACACCTTGAAAAATATAGATCAATATAAGTATTTCAATAGATATCATAAAATAAATGTATTTTATTGGAAAGAGAACAAATAGTAATTGCAACGCTTTTCAATTATGCACGTTAAAAGATGCAGCGTTCCAAGTGACTACAATTTTATTTATAAATTGTAGACACTTGGAACTAAATATACACTTTATACTGATGATTTGTATAATGGACTTTAAATTTTATAATTTTCCACTTTGTTGAGCATCGTCAGTTTATAAAAGTTAAGAAAACCATTGTTTTTCACACATCTAGTAAAATAATAAGTCACATTCAAAGTAGGAAAGTGTAAAAACAATAAATTATATTAAGATGCGTTCGTTTAAGATCTATAACCCGATTATGCCAAATTATACAACGTTGATAATGTGTAAGTTACATATTATATCAGTTTCTAGTCGTAAAACCTGTTAAAAAAAAACCCAAGGAGATATTTAGGTAAAAGGTGCGAGTAATATTCCATGACGTAACTGCCTTATACTGTGCTTATAAGCACGAGGAATATTCAATGCCCGTGTCTGACCTTTTGCACTCAGCCGTGATATTATGTTTGTCCCGCATTGTTTTCCATAAAAACATTTTCCTTCTCAAAAATATGTAAGTCATAAATAATTCCGACCTTCGTCTTGCAAACGCAGAATTGCAATCCATTGAAACACAATAAAAAATAATTGATCCATGCAGTTGTTAACGATATGAGGCCAGTTTGTTTGCTCAGATATAAATTGCGTCTCAATCAGCATTCCTCCTACTTACCGCTTTATTAATATCGAACTACTTAATCCCAGAATTAGCCGTGGATCTTTCCAGAGCCTTCTCTCGGGTGACATAATATGCGGTGTTGCAACGCATTGGAGTATGCTAATCTAATAGAAATTATACGTTATGTGCAGCAGTTAATACATGGACGTTATTATGCAGGCAAATACCTTATAAGTTCTGCGCAACTACATAACTAACACAGTATTATTCCTTACTTTCATTAACATGCTCAAAGATAAAAACTAATATTTTTATCTAACAATGCTTACGGTATTAAAAAATATTGTGAGATATTTTCAAATTGTTTTATTAGTTAAATATTATCCAGCAATTAATTATTAGGAATATGAAAAATGTCAGTAAATCATAAACCATAATAACAGACGGTTATTTAGGAAAATATTCACTACCCACAAACTTATATTGGATTCATGTATGTGCATTAAAAAATATAAAATGAGGAGACACATCATGTATTTTCAGTACGGCACAGTTTTTCGGTTTATAATAATACCCCTGAAATAATTTTGTTTACAATTCGAAATTCCGTAAACGATAATAATGCAATTATTTACCCTTGTGAAGTTATCAATGAATCTATATCGTGGATATGTAGGTAAAGTGTGGGCAATTCAACGCTTGCCCCAATAATTGATTAAAATATTAAGACCCTCCACAATAGCATTTTCACGATTATATTGCTAAAGAAATCAACAATACTGTGAATTTAGAACCATATTCTTCGTAAGTATATCCACTACAAAATCACAGACTTTTTTCTAATTCGCTGAAAGATTTAGTTTCTCCTATTCGCTTTGTACATACTCTTGACTTAAAAAACCTACCTCTATAATGAACCTGAAATACAATTTTGAAAATTCCAGTGTTATTAATATGTTTCTGTGTTGTGCTCTTATTAAAGTGTTTTGTATATTATGACGCAAAGCGAATGCATTTTTGCGCTGCGAATACTGCTCAGCGAATGCACCGCATTATGTCGAAACCATAATGCAACTCCCATTGGCTTGTTTATATTAAATGTAATCAATTTTTTAGACATACGTACCGTGATTTGATTTATGTTGAGTAAAATGAATTGAAAACATACCGACTGTGATTTTAACAATAAAAAATAATGGATCATCATACATAGCCTTGCGATTTTTCATATGACCACTAGTACAGGCTTATCGTTAATTGCTTTTAATGGATCGTCGATACTAATATAATTCCAGCTCTCTACATTATTTCCATCATTGTCATTCTTAGAAGTAGCACTATATCAGATTTTCTGGTATTTCCTCCACTCCTTGAGCTATTTTTCCTCAATATTTACCCAGCAGTGATTTAATGCAGCTTATCATCGATAAATTTATTTCGTTTCACTTTCAATAACACCAGCATATTGACAGCACGGGCAACGCGTTGGCAAGCGTTCCGCCGGCCTTGATCTTAACACGCGACGTACTCGCTCACTTTACGAGGGATGTAATAGAAAAAAAAAACATTGACCAGACCACCGTCATTCCATCAATGGACCAGAGAATGGAAATCCTGGCGCCAGTTTAGCGGCTGGAAGCTAACAAATCAGAACAATTCTCACAGCGATGTTTATTTTCACTGAGCCCCGACAGCCAAGAGCGCCAATACACAGTTTATAGCTGTAACGTGGAGTTATTTAAGGATTTCACACTAATATTGCTCTTGGCTTTCCTTTATGTGGCGCGTAGATTTGTACTGTTTAGCTAGTTCGGAATTACTGCTAGTTTTTGTCGCTTTTATAATCTGAACAGATTTGATTTTGAAGATAATTTTGGACTATTACGGATTACCTATTGGATGTTCCTACATTTATATTTTAAACTAAATTGTCAGCTGACATGTTTAGCAGAGAATGTAAATAAGTAAATAAGAGGACCACTTAAAATTAATTCTAGCATAACTTTTATTAAAAGATAAAAAGTCATAAATGGCTAACTATACTCAACAAAGAGAATGAACGTCAGTTTTATAAAATAAAAACGTCATTAGTATGTAGTAATATTGATTAGAACGCATAGATACCAGCGCAGGATGTAATAATTTGACCATAGTACCACCGTGGATTAAATTTCATAGTTGGTTTTAGATAGTTTTTAAGTATTTGTGATTTACTCCAGTTTGGCGAGCTCTGCATCATTAGCTAACACTTGTTATGGCTTGTATTGCAAGCATACTAAAACAATGCAATTCTGTTGCAACCAGAGTGCGCGTTTAATTTCGCTGCTGCAGCTGTATTTATTGGACATTTATTGCAAAGGGCTCGATGTAAGTTAAGTAATGGATTGCAATTTAACATTGCCGAATACCTAAATATTTCAACTTTAATAGAACTTGTTCCTGTTTTGTTTTATAAAATGCAATGACTTCACTACCATAATGTTTATGATTCAAAAGCCAGAATATTTTTCATAATAGGTACTTGTCAGAGTAATTTAAAAGAATGAATACTCCGGCTTCTCTAAGGATTTTTTATTAGTTCCATTATAAATGTTTGAGTATTTTAGCCAAATTATGTAGTTTGCACACCTATTTAAGTCTATTTGATACCTACTCCCGCAATCCAGACTAGGCCAGCGTGGTGAGGCCTAAGCCTCCTCAATAAGACTCTTGATTGTAGAAGAGTTTCGTAGGTCGTGCCCAGCTTTGGGTGATTTTGAAGTGATATGTACAGACAAAAAACTGTGACGGAGCTTTTTAGTTATTGCAGTAGCCAAACAATCATTTAAGTCATAAAAATGTCCAATATTATCCACTATATAATTATATAGAACGCAAAAGAGTGAGTACTAGGACAACATAGACGAAAAGCGTTGTCACCCACGTTTGGGACCACAGACTAAAATATTATGTAGGACTTTATGCAGTACCTTTGTACGTATACATTGTACTGGCTATATATTTAGGCTGTGGCTCTTGGTCGGCTTCTAGACAGATAAGTAGTCTCATAGATGCGATACCAAATAATAGTCTCGCTGAACCAAATCACACCATGTTGAGGAAAATTATGATGACTCTGACATCACATGGAAACACATGGGGAATATAAAATTAACAACGGAAAAGCCATTGTTTTGCTTAACGTTTACAATTACATTAACCAAATTTCGGTTTTAGAAATATAAATATTTCAAGACATCGGTTTTCATCTACCTATTCTCTCACCACTGTGTATAGATAGTCTCAGTGTAAAACGTATTTTGTGCCTATCTTAAACATGACGTGGTTTATCATGGTTAATTATTTTCCATATTTTTGCGAAATGTATAAATAAAAAAAATTCTAGGACCCAATTGAAGGCCCTAACCATATGCAATTTAGACACCAAATACTAATTTAGAAGCCACGTGGTAATATTCGATAAAAATCAATCGTTTTGTATTGGTTATTGACCACGCAGTAAACACACAAAGTGTTCGAAGGATAACAGGCTAGTTTCCGGGTGCATGCCGACATTACCGCATTTATAATGCCGATGTACTCGTAAGGAGCATAAAGTACATTAGAGAAATATCCGTTGATTTACAACGTCGGTGATTTTATATGCCGCATTAATTGAGCCCGCACGGACCTCGTAAAATGTACTTGGATCTTACTATGTTGTAAAATAACCTATAGAGAATTTAATTTAAAAAATATATTGTCTGGGTATTACATAATAACAAACATACCGAGTGTTAGTCCGAAGTTTGCTTTAGTACTTTATATTTATTTTATTAAAGAAACAAAAGGATAAAATTATACACCAAAGTATATATTGTATGTTTAAAAATAGTGGCTATTCGGTTTTATTTAAATGATTTACTTATGGTAATATCTGTTACCCACTGCTTTAACAAATTACCTTAATCTACTAAATAATCCTTGTTGTGGACAATTTTCCTTACTTTAAGTAGTAATATACTTGCTACATGTTTTGTTATTATATTCTTATGATTTCGTTTGTTAACAAAAGTCCTTAATGTAATTAAGAAATTGTAACGTAAGACAATTGCGAGTTGGTTGTTCAAGCAACTTGCCAGGGATGGAAATATTTACATAATACCTACAAACGCTTTGACGGTCTCTAAGTTTTAGTATTATCTTCTATTAAATGTATTATACTCGTAATATGCCACCGATGACAAACAGTAAGATAATAATCTTAATCGTTTATTCGCGCCTCTAAAAAATCCCGAGGCGGGGAACCCCAAGCGTTAATTGAAGTAAGCCCTGCACAAAAATATAAATAACATTCCACTGTTATTTTCTCGTCACATTTTCCCTCTTCGTATTAAGATTGAAACTCGTTCTTTACAGCATACTTAAAATTTAGCTAAGTTAAAGTGAAATTTTACGTAAATATCGGACGTAAAAGTAATTCGACATTTTTTATTCCATGTGTGTTACTTAGACGTGAGGATTCTTTGTGTAGAACTTAAAGGAACTATATGATTTAGTTAATATTTCACTACACATACAGATAAATAATATTATTCGATATCGGACAAAGGATTGCAGTTAAAGCGTATAATTAGGACCCTTGAATACATTGAATAGGGACTTTTATGATAGCCTTTTGGCAAGTGGCAACGTAAACAGTATCATCACTGCTACTGCGTGTCTAATGTCTATCCAGCTTATATTTAGCAAAATAGCGAAGCAAGATAACATACAAATAGCCAATTAAGTGGTACAAAATGTTAATACGCAAATAAGCCTAGAATCAATATTACATACAATTTCCATGATAATCCCATGATGCCACATAAATAAACACATAAATTAAAGGTGGGCAGATAAACGCGATTTTAATGAAATTACTGCAAGTGGGCTAGCAGTACAGATGATGTCTGAGACTGTAAATTATTAAAGGGGAAAGTAGATAATAAGTCAAAAGCGCTTTGAGCTAACCTATTAACGCGGACAGGTTTGCACACTCGACACTCGTCCACAACCCGCCGCGCCGTGCCCGTGCTGGCTGCATTGCTAACTTCATCTGCTAATTATTGCATATTTTTCTAACTCGCAAACGAATCATTTTGAAATAAGAAAGATTTGTATCAGAAATATAATCAATACCAATTTGTACTTAACTCTAAAATAACTTAAATAATTCAGACTTTACTGCTTCTACAGATATTCTAACCTCTCCGTGTAATGAAAATACGACTAAAATATTATTAAAGTTTTTTGCTTGTTTATTCGCATCACCTTAGAAAACAAGGATATAAACATTAACTAGACTACGAGTATACCTACGCGTGTTTATGCGTTATGACATAAGTCGACACGCCCAACAATGTATCATCATAATAATATTTCCTCATGAATATCACAATATTATAGTCAGCTGCTTAGACCAATGCAAAACATATCTAAGTAAGAAAAACTACAACCGCGTGTTTTACATATTTTTTATTTAAACAAGATGGCAGTGCAATATTACAGACATTAAAATAAACTAAAGAAAAATCTTACTCTATTATCCCATACATATTAACGCAAAACAAAATACTAACCTCCCTTAAAAATGGAAGTTAATATTATGAATAATGATTTTAATTATAATTAAAATTATTCATCTTAAAAGTACGAGTTAAACATTCAGTAGAAGCGAAATTCTTCCTTGCTAGGAGATTTAGTATAATATTTTATGCTACTAAGGACGACTCTTACGTCAGTTAAGAAGAATAAATTATATGGGATATTATCAAATATAGGCAGAGTATTATTTGTCCAAATAACCAATTATTTAATATTTTTGAACGAGGAATATTTAAAAGAAAATAAAAATAAACATTTAATTTATTATTGTTGGAAACCTAAAAAATAACCTTGAGACTCTGAGTTCAATGTAACGTTTATTCTCCAGTAAAAGTATAACAAGAATGAATAAAATATATTAGAAAATAACTAATGACAGGTAAAGCACTCAAGCGCCACAAACGACAACAAGGTGCAACTACTCAAATAAAAACTATTTATGTATTTATGTTTACTATTTCAACATCCTCCCTTAAACATAAATCAAGCCCATCTTGGTAGAACAATATGCCAGCTTTGAGTATGGTGTCGCTTTAGTAAGTGCATCAGCTACCATCATATCCGTCTGTATAATATATTGCACATCAATGGCTCCTTCAACCAATTAACAATCGGAATCTGAAAGTTTAATAGAACTTTGATTATCGGTGTAAATAGCCATTGCCTCATTCTATAGCATAGAGGCCGAAATAGCCACATAGCTGTCTTTTCTCTTCTTTAAATCCTCTTTTCCTTGCTTTTCTTTTGTTTTCCTCTTGAAAACCCATTGCGCGGTATAGGACGTTTATCTTCTGGAAGATAAGTTATTTCCCAAGTTTTATTTTCCAATAATGAATGATACTCCTCATCCATAGCTGCTTTCCAGTATTCAGCATCAGTGCCCGACATGGCTTCTTCAATAGTCAGTGGGTCTGAAATCTGTTGAACACACATGAAGTTGTTTTGCCTGTGATGAGATCTTAAAGTAATATTTCTAGTAAAACTTTCAGTGCTAGTATCATCATTTGAACTGGGATAATAGGTTTCATCCTCAGTCATTCTATTCAACACACAACTATCGAAAGATGTGTCAGGACTTGAGTGTGACAAAGTGTTGCTACTCCGTGTTCTATCTTCGACAGATATTACCTCATCAGTATTTGCACTTAAAGGAATATTTATGAGCGGTTTGGTAGGTAAGGGTTCCGATGTATTACTATTATTATCCATAACTTCATTAATAAATATGACATCTCTACTAATAATAATTCTTTTCTTTACTGGATCATACAGTCTGTAACCCTTCGTATTGTCACAATATCCCACCAAAAGTAATTCTCTTGATTTACGATCCCATTTTAAACGATTTTGTTTTGGAATATGTACCATGGCTTTACAACCAAAAATCCTTAAATTTGAAAGGTTCGGTTTCTTACCAGTCCACTTTTCATACGGAGTTACCTTATCCAAAACCCGAGATGGTGACCGGTTGGTAACATAAGCTGCAGCAGCAACTGCCTCTGCCCATAACTGTTTATGCAGCTTTCCTGCAAAAATCATGCATTTCGCACGTTCCACCAACGTCCGATTCATCCGCTCCGCTAGCCCGTTTTGCTCAGGTGTATACGGAGTACTCGTCTGATGTTTGATGCCGGAAGCCCTTAGGAAATCCGAGAATGCTTTATTAAGATATTCTTTCCCATTATCGCTTCTAACTATTTTTATTTTGAGATCTAACTCATTTTCTACTTCTTCTTTAAAACTTTGAAAAACCGACTTAATATCCAACTTGTTCTTGAGAAAATAGACATAAACTTTACGGGAATAGTCATCTATGAAAGTTATGAAGTATTTCGCACCACCAGCAGACAGTGTCTCCATCGGACCACATAGATCAGTATGAACTATTTCTAATAATGCCTTTGCCCTAGAACCAGAGTCTGGAAACGGTAATCGTGTTTGTTTAGCTTCACAACATGGTATACAAACAGTATCAACATCTTTATTAGTGATAGTTATACCCTCAGCACATGATTCTAACCTCTTTACATCAGCCAAATTTAAGTGCCCCATTCTCTTGTGCCATGTAATAAGATCTGTCTTATTTTCACCCAATACAGCATAAGCAGTCACGGTAACAGTGTTCAATTTGTACATGTTATTGATCAAACTTGCATTTGCTATAAGAATCTTATGAACGTTATATATGTTACATCCCGTATCAGTGAATTCCACTTTACAACCATTTTTAGTTAGTTGACTAACTGACAACAAATTTACACACAGCTCGGGAATAAATAAAACATTTCTCACCTGGATTGGACACCCATCTTTGCAAAAAATGGTATGAATGTTTACTTTACCCATATTTTGCACGGAGACAGCATCATTATTAGCCACCTTTATTTGCTGAATCGGAGATGCTTGGATATCATACATCCAGTCGGAACGTCTCGTCATGTGCATAGTAGCACCTGAATCTATGTACCAGTCTTCTTTATTCACATTGCTGTAAGCTGAAAAAATTGCTGAAAAACTGTTATTGTTGTCATGGTTACATTTTTTCACTGTACATTGATTTTTGTAATGTCCATATTTATTACAATTGAAGCAACGAGGGCCTTTTTCTTTTTCCTTTAGCTTGGCATTGTTTTTAGAGGTATTTTTGTGCTTTGTAAATAAAACAGAAGACGCAGAAGACTCGGAAACTTTAACCTCCTGTAAAAGTTTTGTCTTGACAAAATCTGATGACATTTTTATTCCGGAACTTTCCAGACCCATGATCATCGGTTTATAATTTTCCGGTAAACCTGCCAGCATGAGTGTTCCCAACCATTCGTCATCAACTACGAAACCAATGTTTCGTAATTTGTATGCAGTACTCATTACTTTATTTACATATTCTTCGACGTTTGCGCAGTTATCCAGTGTTGTGTTGATTAAATCCCGCAATAAGCCAACTTTCCTCGATAACCCGGAGTCTTCGAAAGCATTTCGTAGGTTTGTCCATACTTCTTTCGACGTAAGTGCATTTTCAATATGGACATAGTTTATTGGTTCCACCAACAAAATGATTTTCGACTTAGCTTTTGTATCTTTCTTACTGTCGACATCGGTGCCAGGATCGACACATTCCCACAAATCTTCATGTTCCAGATACGATTTAACCGCAAACTTCCATGTCGAATAATTTTCCCGTCCGGCTAATTTTTCAATTTGTAAATTAGACATCGCCATTGTTTTCGGGCCGATGTACGATGGAATATTCTCGAATGATTATTGTCCGGTACTTTATGAGAATAAATATTAAACTTCGAATCTTTAGGTTTATGAGAACTGGGCCCATAACCTGTTGGAAACCTAAAAAATAACCTTGAGACTCTGAGTTCAATGTAACGTTTATTCTCCAGTAAAAGTATAACAAGAATGAATAAAATATATTAGAAAATAACTAATGACAGGTAAAGCACTCAAGCGCCACAAACGACAACAAGGTGCAACTACTCAAATAAAAACTATTTATGTATTTATGTTTACTATTTCAACAATTATATATATTTATGTATACACACTATTACCGCGTCTTACAACTAACATTGTGGAATGTGCACGAACTGTGTTTTATTAAAGTAGCAATCATTCAATGAATATGAACACGCAATATGAATCTGCGAGTATTTACAAAGGGCTTATACACATTTTTGATATGGCCGGCATAAATGTCAGAAAAAAACAAACCTCTTTACATGTTCAGTTGTTTGAATAATTATAGTATATCAAAAATATGGAGCAAAGTTATGACACCATAAATGAAGTACCTAAGGATAGTCCAAATGGAAGTATGTATGTATACTCGTATATGTACATCTGTACCTCTATGTGTTTATCTCAACATACTGTGATAAACAATTTACTTAACTCAGTGTGGCATAAAATATAACTATACTATAGAGTCCATTAGAGAATGGAAATTTTTAGCATAAAATAGCAGATAACATTATTTTACCTGCTTCGTGTACGAGAAAATACGTACAACTATACTCTGGGCTGAAAATACACTTTTCTTAAGTATTTTCATGCCTACCAAAGCTCTTTATTAAATAGTTTGCATATTTCAAAATGTCATAGGTAAATCGCAATTAGAATTAATACCCAGATTGCATTGTTTGCGTTACAAAGGCAGCGATTATAAAATGATCATGTGTCGTAAACTGCGCATAAGGCGAACACGGGGCCTCACAACAGGTACTGGAGGAAAGCATGGAAACTCCCCACGACCGGCGGGGTTAGCCAGCGCCGACCGGTCTGCGAGCACAGACTGCATTTCTAAGTGCTAGTGCACCAGTACCGCATGCAATACGCACCATGCACCGCGCTGTCACGACTGTCGATCAGAAACAGGCGCGATGTGGGTCATCAACCATAAGCTCGCGAACCGCTAGTCGCAACCCTACACAATGTTTGGTTGCCTAATTTATAAATAGTGATGGTTGGCATTAGTTAGAATTTTTATAATTCGCTGGATGCTTGGCGGAATAGATAGATAGATGGTTGGCAACCCTATTAAAATATCAAAAATGTATAACGTCTAAATACTATTATGATCCCAATAGTCTCTAGAGGTAAATCTACTATACTTCCAAACATATAAAAAAATATGTCTTTTTGTAAGAGTTATCGATAATTATAGGTTTTTCTTTCAGAACGTGTAACGTTTTTGTAATTATAATGTTGATTGAGGTGCCGGTAATTCAAACTAGCTGAGTTGCTGTTAAAAGAAGAGTGATCAGTGACTAGGAAAATATCAAAATTTTTGTTTTACATTGAGGTAATTCGAATACTTATTCGAACAACAATACAACCACGACCAGCGACATTTCTGCATGATGTTGCAGTTGGTGTATTAATATATAGTATTTATAAGTAATAACTGTTATTTAAGCTGTTGGCCTTCAAAAGCAACAATAACAATTGATTATAAAATGAATATTGAAGCGGTATATTCATATTATATTCACCTTGCCAGTTGCCAGATTTAAATTGATGATTGTCGATGTCCACTTCCTCTTTAAAACTGTAGGGGGTCTTCAGAGTTGTTTCACAAGTAGATTGCTATAATGGACCAAGATATTCTCATTCCGACGAGTGGTGTACGAACATTGTCAGTGCATTTCTAGACCGATTTTTTCTAGAAACACTGACTTGTTAAAAAAATAATATTTTTCGCCGTATTCTTTCCGCCCTCGGTCTTACATACAATTCTAGTGAAACAATTATACGTGATGAGTAACAATTTTATGTTGTTGTGTATAGAATTATGATGGACTGGTATATTTTAATACTCAGTTTACTTAGAACCGATTTGCATTCCACTTACCAAGTTGAGCATATGCTATAAAATCTAATCGTAGCAATATTTGAAAAAGACAACTTGATTCTCAAATATTCAGTTATATTCACAACAGTTGTAAAAAATGCAGTGTTTCTTTTTTACCTGGCAGTGTAATTGTAATAGGCATTGAAAGAAACTGCGGAACTTTGCGGAATTTAACGTCGGTACACTCGCACACCGCAAGACATAAAAAACACCTGATGGGTAAACCTGTTTCGCCCGATTCGCACATATTGAGTTTTAAGAGTTTACGGCAGTACTATACATGCTATCCGCGGCGGCACAATTCCGCCATTCGCTGGCACTGAAACACCTCACACTTACTAAATCATGTATTTTATACTCCTTAGTATTTAACAAAAAAAGCTTATAATTTATACCGATATTTTGAATGCGAAAGAGCGTTTGTTTGCCCTTCTGTAATGTCAATCCGAACAACGCGACCGAAGTACTTTTTTTTTGCAAAAGACTAGTTTTACTTCACCCCTGTGCTTCACCCGCACGTGCCTCATTTCATTTTCCAATATATTGTTATTAAAAATCGTTCGCCTTCAGGTGCCGGCCTTCAACAGGTGCGACATTGGTCATATTCAGTGTCCACATACATGTGCTACACTTACTGACTGTAGTAAAATAAAATTTGCATCAATTCTAAGTTACGATAATCTTATTTAGTCTTTTTGTTTTCTATTACACTTGAAAGTTTCAAGTTTCTCTTCCTGAAGAAGAGAGATTCAACTTTGTAAAATCTAAATGTCGGTCGAATTTAAAGCGTCATATATTAACAATCTCAGAAAATGTATGTCTATTGCTAGTAGAAAATACCACATAAACAGATATTTAACGAAATATGCGCCACAAAATACGTTAACGACTTTCGCGAAACTGGAAAAATCTGGTTATCGTGGAACAATTGCCAAGAATTATTAGAATTGAAGAAATATACGTTGTGTAGTAAGCCAAATGATGAGATGAACGTCGCTAATAGAACATTGAATAAGAAATTTGCGGAGCGTCCAGAAATGTGTGACGTGCCTGACGCAGAACCCCGCCTTCAACTATGCATCCTAAGTCAACATAAAAATAAAGAAAATATTTGACATTTGGCAAAGATCGCAATGATATGTGGAAAGTTTCAGTATAAATTATTATTCATGAAATGGAATTCAAAGGCAAGCTCTACATAATATATTATTCGGAAAAACAATGTATAAACCGTGATGTGCATCCGTTAAATTATGCTCAGTGTGCGATTGAAGAAAAATAAAGTTAGCATTTAACTTTTTCTGTTCACTGCCAGTGTTTGATGTTTTCCAGAAGGATTGAAATCAGTAGTTAGCCGGTCGTTAATTCGCACGGCAAATCTTTTCGAATCCACAGAGTGATTGAAATAAGGGCTTGCAGGCGACTCTGATGTGCATGGTAAATTTCTTCTGGAAAGTGATGGAGTGTTTCTTTGATAAGTGGCGTTGGCAACGTGGCTTGTCAGATGTAGTCATTGTGATTTGTCCAAACTGTATGTGGGGAGCGCGTGCCAAGCTGGCGCGGCGGTGGCGCACCTGTGCCAGCTGCCAACACCGGCTGCTGCCGCATCACGCTCGCGGCGCCGGCGTCCCGACTCTCCTCGTACCAATTATATTTACATTCTTTACATCACGCCGCGCCGTGTTAAGTTCAAGGTTCCAAACTCTGTTTATTTTGTTTTCTCTTCATTGGCAGAGCACCCTATTAATAATATTACTAATGCTGCTTTCTTTCATTCAATTTGGTTCGGTAGGTTTTTTTGTTTTGTTCAGGACCTTTGAATACGAGTAGGTTGATGAAAGTGGATACGAAAATAATAGAAGGATTGAGCAAGCTATGTATCCATAATCTCAGTCCAATTCAAGTGCAACAGAATCGGAACAGTTCGTTTGTAATTTTGGTTTTAAGACATGAATCTTAACAAAACATTATGTTGGCGCTAATGAGACGATTGCGCATTGAACTCTGAAAATGAATTCACAGTGTCCACAAATGTGCGTTGAAAATTTATTGAGAAGATTTATAGAAAATAAATGTTTGTGAGCAGCTTACAAATGTATGCAATAATTAGCAATATCAGGAGACAAAACGTGAAATTAAAATAGGTATTCGCGTTTCATTTTAAACCGGAGTACGAGTACTTATTCATAGTGATTGTCACATGAGCGGTTTTGTCTGAATGATTTGCGATTAAATTATCATTGAAGACTGACTTCAATTCATTCAGTGGGAACATTTATTTATCAAATGGGCCTTCAGCTTTTTCATTGCCATATTTTCTGCAGTTCTTGTTATATATCTAATTTATAAGTTTCATTAGCCCAGCGTCAGGAATTTGTGCTCGATATGGCGATAGGCTCCCCTCTATCACATCATGGGGCGGAAGATACAAGGTGAAATGTGGGTGTCCTGGTGGCATCTCTGCCTACCCCTTCTGGGAAAAAAAGGCGTGAGTTTATGTGTGTATGTTTATATACCTATTATAAGTTTTGTACAATATTTCACAGTGCATATAAACATTGTGCAACAACGTTCCATTTTATTGCTAACGTTTGATGTGCGCACAGATTATATAAGTTGGCGTCACCTTATATGCACTCAACATATATGAAACAGAGCCAAGTAAAAATTATATAACAGAAATTAAATAAGCCCCCGGCGAGTTTCAAATTACAAAAATATGAGTTAACTAAACTTAACCCGGCTGGCTTATAGAAATAATACCCAAAGTATCCCTAGTAAAATATACAAGACGGGCATAAGGTTAATCCACAAAAGGAACAGCATTTTATTATACACCAAATTAGATTCTATACTTTATTATGTTTTGACGATACTATGTCGAAACGTTTTAGGTGTAACGAATTTTGCAGGTGGTAGAGCCACAGTGAAGTCAGTGTTAACATTGTCTTAGATAAATGCTTTGCTGTTGCGTTTCGGCTTTGCCGGCAACTCGAAAACTGTGGGATCTTCATATACGAATAGCTAATACTGCGGTAATAAAACACACATTTGCAATACGTTTCGTTTACATGATTGCTCTTTGAAATTCATCCAGAATTCTGAAGATTTGATAACATACCTACATGTTTAGGAGTATCCTCTTAATTTGTTGGAAAATGTCGCGAGTTTCCTTGCAACATAGTTTGTAACCAGCGCGGCGCGGCGTGCGACCACTCAGCTTTGGCGTCATAGGAGGATGAAGGCGGCCATATTAGTACGTGATCTCTTATAACTTTATTGGCAAAACACTAGCGGTTCAAGTAAACTGACTATTTCATTTTAATATTTAATCAACAAGATAGAAACAGCCTTAACAATAATTTTCAAGCCAATATTTAGTACAGCTATGTACTTCTAATTTCTAAATAAAAGATGATCCTGACCAACTATAAATCGTTAATAAAATAGTGCTTTAAACGCAAGAATATAAATAAAAACTAGCAAAGTAATACATTTCTAAACTCATTAATAATAAGAAATGACGAGACAAACCACAACACTATCAGGTTAACCATTTTTAATATAACAGAAGCGAGGCTTGCGACTTTGGTTGCGTAGATTATTAATTAACGTGTTAAAAATCTGTAAATCTGAATTATATTCATCAGTCACACATAATACTGGTACTATTTTAAGATTTAATTGCTATAGGAAGTACAAGAAACTTTTTGTTTCACAACACTCGCACCCGAATCAATTTTTGATTAGGTACTTCAGAAACGTTAGCCTCCGTGTGGGAATCGAATGTGAGAAAGAAGAGGCTCTTTCAAAATCGACAAAGTAATTATTGTGCCTCAGACAGACAGCAATTGTAAGTAAACCCCGGCATCACATGCATAATGCATACAATTAGTAGGTAGAGACGACTATTTCTAGTAATTCCTATGAGTTGCTAGAAGATTAATGATTAAACAATATTTATTATTTATATTATACAAGACACGGTTTATTGTGGCCAGGCACGTGTGTGCTCAGCACGTGTTCGCGTTAAAACGGGGAAGGCACTGTTCCAACTGCATATTAGTTTATGCTCGTCTCGCTGACATAAACACTTGCATTAACGTCTCATATGTTAATTCTGTTTTTATTGTTTTGGACGCCAGTTATATTGCACAGTTTCGGCGAATTGCCCGTATGACATAAGTGAAGGACAAACGATGCATCAGTTTTAGTAGCTTGGTAATGAATATACTTAGGTAATTTTCTTTCGACGTAAGTCATTCAATGTAAGATTACTTCATAGTTCTCACAAGATTAGTCCTCTACTTCTAAACAACGAACGAGTGAACAGTATGAGCCACAATATTTTAACCGACTTCAAAAAAACAGGGCAGGTTCTCAATTCGTCAGAATCTTATATTTAGTTTTTTTTTTTTGATAGAGCTTTCTAGGTCCCCTACTCGGTCAATTGTCAATTTTTGTTTAAATATTGTGAAAATTATGTACTAATCTTCTATTTGCGCGGTTTAAACAATATTTTTTTGTGCGCGCGCAATTTTTAGACGTTAACATATACCTAATTTTGTCGAAAAAGCTTCATATTAGTTATTTTTTTATAATTCTGCAACACCAGACCCAATGGGTATTACTGACAATATTGCGGTGAAAAATGTGTTTATTATCCACATTTCCTTTAGAGTAATGCCTAATTGACATATTATGTATTTACTAATGCTTTTATTCACAACACTTTGGTAACTAGATTATGCTTGCTCAGTGCTCATATTAGTATTTGTTCAAATACTTATACTATTTGTTTTATATGTTATTGGAATTCCTATCAGCCTGACTATTGTGTTTGGTATGTTAAACATATCATCGAACAGGATGTGATGAATTGTCCTGAAGAAACCCACATATAAATTGGAAAGCGATAGTGATTTGAAATCACAGATAGATTCGCCGAATCACTGTGAAGATTTACGATGCGTTCATACATAACGCTGTAATCATTATAAAATGTGATTTAGTCATAATATTTGCGGTGTCGCGCAATCTCTACTTATAGCAGCGATGTTTATGCGTTTTCTTAATGCTACATCAATTTAACTGAAATTTACAACGGTGTGATTTAGAAATCCTCACAGATCCGGCACAGTTCACTTTGACATGCAAGAAGGAAATACGGGGTATAATATTACTCGTATAACTAGTGATATACTAGAAAATACCTAACTTATACAATTTGACTATCTTATATCTTCCAAGTCGCAACACAATTGTTTCTTCAGTGATGCATCGAACTTACTATGCACTATTAATTTCACCTAATATTACTTTTTCCAACAATTTCTTGAACCTTGGTATTACATATTTCATTTACACTAATTTTTAAACGGTTGTATAAAACTTTCCCTGTTTGTTTCTCTGGGTAAAATTTATTTATTTTATTCTTAACTGCACATAAAAAAAGGAAAAAAAAACACTTAAAGATATTACAGATTAACAAAAAAAAAGTACAGGTGGCGGTCTTATCGCTCTAGGCAATTTCTTACAGACTATCTTATGATGGATATAAGAAAAGGAAAACAAGAGAGGGCAGTCTAGAATTTAAAGCACCAATAAAAAAAGAAAAAATAATAATAATTATAAACAACTTATTTATATTACTTCAATTTAATTGAATTGAAGTTTCACTGTCTTCCTGTTGACAGATTGATCTGATATTTTTAACACACCTTTAGTTTTTTGTACACCTACTTTGTACTTACATTAGCTTAGAATTTAAAATTTACAAATAATGACCTCAAATATCTTCCTCGTGTATTTTATAATAAACACAGAGCCTGAAGCCCAGTTACTTGCATCTTATAATTAAACAACTAACGGAATGGCCAGGTGGAGTTCTACTGCATCCGAGCTGAGTTACGTTGTGGGTGGCTCAATTACCAATAATATATTAGCCCAGCTGTACACTGAACCTTCATGATAGACTTCGCGATGTCAGGACAGTCATATGCTTTTTTAATTTACTACCATTGCTAGAAATTATGTCATTTAGCAATCAGAAACTAAATTCTTACAGAATGTAGGGTCTTGTTTCGTGTGTAGAACCACGACACAAACGATATACATATATTTGCACTTGACGTGTTTTTTCCTCAATAAAATCCATTACGCGGTACACGCGAATTCTTTCACAGGACGCGACGGTACATTGTAACAATATTTTCCACCCGACTGTACCAGTAAAACCAGTTATGCTAATATATTTTTCGTAAGCTTGTTCAAATTAAGGCGGCGTAATTAAGCCAATACGGCGGAGTCGGCATTTATGTACCAGCAGCATTATAATAATTGCACAAAAATCGACCCAAGCGCAGCAGGTCTATTCTACAAACAACGGAAATATTCACATTTTTTTCTCAAATTGTGATTTAACTTCCAAACTAACCCCTTGTACATAAGTATCGTCTCGCATCGTCTTATACAATTAAATTAATAAAATGCTATTATTAAAATTGATGTGCAGTGAAGAAAACATGGGCAATAAATAATATAGCGCTGAGTTAAAATAAAAAACCTTCAATATTTATTGTATGCTTCCTTTCATCTTTTGTAAATGGATATATTTTTATAGTTTTATTGGCTACGATAGACCCGCGCGCTGATTTGCAATTGCAATAATTCATTTTATATTTTTCATATCTTTTTAAATATTAGTCTTTCATTGCATCTTAAATAGAACATGAGCACTTCAATCGTCACCACATATCACCGTGTAATGTATAAATCTATTAATCATTATAATATGGTACAGGAATGATTAAATTAATAGTAATTTATTTTACAAATATAAAATCTCGCCAAATAGAAAGGAAATGTACAAATAAATCTCAATTTCACAACAAAATACATACACCTATATTTTTTTCTATTCCCGACTTCCGCTCCGAGTTTAGGATAAAATTGACGTACGAGAATATTTTTCCCTATTAATAGAGGTATGTATCAGTGGGACACATTAGCGTAAACATTTGTGTATAAATAAATGGCCTCCATTTCTCCATCTGTTACCTCGGAGCGCTTGAGCTGTAGAAGGTCACAAAACACAGCAACTAGCTTATTCTTTGAGTAGATAAACTATATTATAAGCTTTTTTTATCATAAACCGTTGGAGTTTGTAGAGACGGAATCAATTTTCTTTTATTTCAATTATCTATGTTAGTAAACTTAGTAAGCAGTTTTCAGCATATTTATATCGGTTAACACATAAGACGCACGATCAGAATAATTTTCACAGAAAAACATTAGCACAAGTATTGTACGTAAAATAATGCTACTTTTCTTGTTACCCATTACAATATCAGCGATTGCATTATTCACGTAATCGCATCTGTAGACAGAGGTGATAAGTGTACGCAAATTTAGAAAGTACTTCCGTCCTATCAGCCAACCCAAGGCTAAATAAAGCATTTCATCATCTTTATTTACGGAAAAATCTCGGATTATAATTAGGTAAGGACTGCCTACTCTTAATTCATATTAAAGAAAGGATCGCTACTAGATAAAAATGCCATACTTCCTGAAACAAAATAATTTGTAAGGAAGATGTTTGAATACAGGCGATATAAGTTTCCTTCTTTAACTATATTTTACGTAATTAATACAATTGTCTATTGTAAAACGATAACTAATACTTAGAAATGATTAATCCGCTACACAATACTTTATAAATTAATACTTCATTGTTAGTTGGATTTTTATCCTGTTAAAAAAATATTTTTCCTGCTCTTTGCTTTGCAGGTATCTTTAAGGCTTCTCTTTATTTATACAAGGACATCATTTTTATTTTGTTATTAGAGCAATTCAACGCGGTTTCACGTTGCAATAGTTATATGAAAAAGAGTAATTGCTGCACAAGTCATCAGAACGTAAAATAATGTGACATTTTGAAATCAAACCTATCAAATAAATCACTTTCGAATTACGGTAAATTTACAAGATTGTCTGCCAATTATAAAAAATAGGAATACCTAACTGCACTTTATTTTCTGGCAGTCAACTGCAGGTCGTCGTCCTAACAGATAACCGTGTTTCGCCATATGTGAGACAATACATTCAGTCATTCGCTGTATCAAAATAATAAATTACTATACTGATAGGTCAAGTGTTAATTTAGAATTGCCCATCGCCGCTCGACGAGATCCAGTTCGATCCGGTTACTTGGTCGGCTCGCCTTAAGGCGCGCGCACACCTCGACTTGCATCGGAGCCATATGGCTTGAGTCGAAACCTCATTTCCTGTACAAATGTTACTGGATTTAATGAATGTCTAAAGTTTTCCTGTTAGATGTAGACTAATGATATTACCTTAGGGTATTACCTAAGTTTTAGATTCCGTATCGTTAATGTTTCGGAATCCCGCTAGCCAATTAGCAGCCAACGCTTGCTGATTCATAATTGTTTTTTTTTAATATTAACATTATGCAATTAGAGCCTACTATCAAATTCTGTTCCAATATACTTACCTAGCATTCATTATTTTCCACATTCAATATTGTGTTTTAATGAGAAACTTGCGATCAAAATTAACGCATTGATTGTTATAAAGAAAATCAAATTTGTATCTGCATACTAGGTACCTAGGAAATTAATCATAATTTGCAGCAAACATAAAATTGCGAAGCTTGCCAATGCCATCACTTTTTAGTGTGCACTTTGGCAATTGCCCTACATTATTTATAGTTTATATTTTAGATAAATTCATTAATTTTCTGTAGTAATGTCTCAATGTGACGCACATTCACCTGTTTGAATATCGAATCAGATAACACAATGAGCACGGCCGCCGGGTTTTTTTCTGTTACACTTTACATATCTTTGTCACTTGATTTCCTTAAGTATTTACTGATCAACTTGTCATTACAACCAGTACAAGGATATTCAAATATTCACAAATTAAATATTTTTAGTGTGGTCGCTCCCTGTCTGAGTTTCAATAAAGCGCCAATTGAATGCAGGGACCTTTCAATTAATATGTTACCAAATAACCTAAGAGGCCCTCATAAATTGACTACTCAAATCTTAGGTTCTACTTACAAAATAACTGATAAGTTTATGCAGTGATAATTAACTGTCTCATTCTCTTTTATGGAATAATAAGCATGGATAAACTGCAAATAAAAATTTGCCAGGAGTTTAAATAGTTTTTTTTTTGGAAAATATTTTATTTTCATAACATATTACTGAAATTGAATTTAAGATCATTCAGTTTTTTTATATTGCAATCAATTAATGATGAAAGCACCATTAACGAGATATTATTTTAAATATTAATAAATCTTCGTATTAAAGTTTACCTATCGTCCTGAACAAACCGTTACTATCGATTCGCCCAGACGGAGAGATCGTATCAGTCATAACTTATAGCAGTGATGTATTATTAATGAAGCTATGCAATATACCCACAGGCTACCGGTATAATTCAGTACCCTACAATAGCTCTAAACCACCTGAATACTACAAGTTGTCACTTTCGCATTCATATTTTAATCTAATTTGTATTACATCACTCTACACACATAATACTTATTAAAAAAGTAATACAAGAGTTATTAGTTATTATAATCATACTACAGGGCAAATGCCTCTCTTATGATATGTAGCCAATTCAAGTCTTTATCGTCCCAGACTGTCTTTATACGTGTACCCAGATATTTTAAAGCCGTAAATTCAAGTACGATTTTTTACGACAGTAAAACTCATAATTCTAATTCTTCTGCAGATAAATATCTTTTTACGACCAATCGTAGATATTCACAATTATTGAAGGATTTGAAGGACATATAAAAGTAGAAATCCGGTTCAACGCAGTGGCACAGGCAGTGGGTATGCGAGTTCACTTTTTGTTTTAGGTGGCGAAAAAACATCAGTTCGCGACGTTTAATTTAAAAGTCAATGAAATAAAAAATATACACACATGTAATAACCGCGATTATTCCTTTATAATCCTAGCTACAACATTAGGTCATTCGCCATTAAAAACTTGACAAAAAGAAAATACAAAAAGTAGTAGCATTTTAGAATCTTGATAAAAAGGGCCAGTTTTTCAAAATACTTGCCTTGGATACTATAGTATGACTGGACTAATACATAAATGTCAAATACAAAAGTTGCCACATGCCAGTGATGACATACGGGACTAAAAAATAGCTCATCATGTGCATCGTAAAAATTCTCAAGGACAACACGAGTTAAGGTAAGGCTGTGTCTGGGTATTTTCCGACGAGATGGAATGAGAAATGAGGAATAAGCAGAATAATTCATACAAACATAGCCCAGCGTACTAACGAGTTGAAGTGGCAATGAACAGGACACGTAATGTAGAGAACTGATGACCGATAGCCGACAGGGCCGAAAGACTCTCGATTGGAGGTCATGTATTGGACGCATGCCGTCTCTAACAGATCGCTGTAGAAATCCTTCGGACTTAAATCTAGCAAAAGACTTTCTGTGTCCAGTCATGATCTCTCCAGATCTCTACTCAAAAGCATAGAAACGGACTTGTAAAATTTAAATTAATTAAATATGGTACCTTAATATCCATGTACATGCATGAAAACAATGCAAATGATTTTTATGCAAATGCAAAATTAAGGTTTTCTTTTCTATAAATTTGTAATACCAACGAAGAACGACAAAATATAAGAATTAGAATTTGTTCGTTAGGTACGTTTTCATGACTGTTATGGCATTTTCCATCCAGCCGCGCCATGAGTTCCAATAATAGTAACAAACGACACTGAATAAATATTTACCGCCGGTTGTTGATACTGGATGCTAATTGTAATGTAATCAAAAATAAATGGTTTTTTTTTCCGCCTGGACCCTTCATTGGCCTCTAATATATTTATAGATGCCGTGAAGCGACATTAGTGGTGAAATACTGATGAATTATTTTATTGACTGAACTGAATTGAATATGAAAAAGAAACGGTCGAAAGTCGTTTAATTATATCGGTGCATGTCTATAATATATTTCATTGATGATGATTGTATAAAATACCAAATAGTGTAAATGTGCATTCCGTGACTGTACAATATAGATTTTTTTTATTAATTTATAAAATTTATAACTTCTTATGAAAAATAAAAATTGAATTTACAGCAGTTTTATCTAATGTAAATAGTTTACTTATACATAATAATATGTACTATAATTTTAATTGCTCATATTTTCAAATACTAGATTATTTAAATATGGTATAAAAGCACTAATTAAAACCTTAACTTTAAATAAAACCACTTATTCCTTTTTTGTCCGCAATTCTCAGACGACTAGACGCTGACCGAACCCCACTTTACGCCTTGCACCAATAATAAAAAAAAATGTTTCGGAGCGTTATATTTTTCCATTTTTGTCATACAAAATTGTTCTCGATTCTAGAGACATTATTCGAATTGTAATTGGCGTTTCTGCATATGATAGCGCACATTGAAATAGTTACAAGCATCGAGCTATTTTCATTTCCTTTTCGCTATTACAAAATCGGATCACATCAACATTGTACTACTATATTTATCACGCTAATAAACACGAGAAAGTCAACAGGGATCGCTGTGTGATAACTTTGAACGCTCTCTTTCAAAACTTGTAATATAAATCATATTTATAAAATCGTTTTAAAATAGTTTATGTTTACTGATTTTTATAGCCTGCCCGTCTAATTTTATAATATTCAATTCAATTAATACAAAATAAGAAATGGAATAATGTAGTACGATTTTATTATAGGATCTGAATATACTGAGACGGAAGTACATTTACGTACGTTTAATCAATAGGGATAAATATCGGAAACCTCTGGCCTAAGCCACAACAATGTGCAATAGGTTAAATATTGCCAGTAGAATAACGGGGAAGTCATGATCAACAAAATGCATCACAAAGTGTGACGTTGGAAGTAACGAGAAACTAATATAATACACATTACCCGCGGTTTTTCCCTAAAAAGTTTGTCACACGTGAGGTGCTTACGTAATTTTATCTTACATTTAGCATACAAAACAGGACGAAACAGGTAAATAATGATCCGAATCGATTTTTGGAAAACGAATCAAGATGCGACACTGTTGAATTTGGAAAAATCTTAGGCTTTTATAAACTACCTTTATTTTATTATCAGTATCCTCAAGATCCCGACTTAATGGTTTCTTAGATTTACGCGAATGTTACACATTGAAATAAAAACTATTTTTACGGATTTTATCGCGATATGGTTTAATTTTTACATTTTTTAACTTCCCGACGCGGACGTTTCGATTACTTTACAGCTTTGTGGTCACGGGGCGGATTTGGCGACGGGAACGTCGGGAAGTTAAAAAATGTAAAAATTTAACCAAATCGCGATAAAATCCGTAAAAATAGTTTTATCCCGACTTAGTTTGAGATTTGTATAAGACAGCACACTTGCCCATTATAATCAATTATACGAATCACACACTTTCATTAACAAAATAGGTACCTAATCTCAATGTAATTGTGTCAATCGAACTAATTGATATTCTCAATGTCCACGCAACTTCATACACTCTTAAAGCGTAATAAGTACAAGATCTGCATCGCGTCATCCGATAAAGGTTTTTTTTATAGTAATTAACATACATAACATTGGAAACAATGAGATGATATGTACGTCACTCTGGACGTGTTAAAACTTTGTTGATCTCATTACACAAACTAATGTAAATGAATCACCATCGCTAACAAGACATACGTCACTTGGTTGAAATATTTACCTTAAAAATCCGATTCATTCAACATTTAGAAAGGAAAATTTATTTGAATACAATAAATGACGTGTTATTACTACACGCACCCTCATGACAATATATTATTGTATTCTTTGTGAGAATTTATAGGATACGTTTACAGCTAATCCATCATTCTTACCGCATCACTATTGTACGAAAGAAAAATCGTGCTAGGTTGTTTTTTTTTTTCAATTATCACGGTTCTTGATATATTGAAATTAGATCATTCTCTCATTTTTATGGTCATAGTGCAGAAATAATAACTTGTAACCACTAAGCTTGTTTAGAATTTGCAATCTAATCTACTGAATCGTCATTACTTCTCATACTCCAGTTATAAATACAACTAGGTCTAAGGGAAGTGTGCTATAAACGTAACATGAGATGTCGCGACTAAATTTCGTCTGTGACCGCCAGACAGCTGATGATTGTTTCCGTCCGCAGTACCTGTTGTTTAATCTCACTGTTAGGGACTGAGAACAGGCCTCCCTCAACCACACGCAACCAATCATGTATGACGTCATTACACGGTTTTATTTAGCATGACTATGAACAAGGGTTATCTGATTGTTACTACGGTGTAAACTCACACTATGGGACTACCTATAAAAAGGTTATAAATCGAAATGATTATTCATTATACCAATTAATGATAACTTAGAAAATACTAAGCACAGGCGCATTATTCAATTGACGATTAGTGGAAAAAATTGACTCGAGGTTTAACTTTCACAAATTGTATAAAAGGTCTCATCGATAAAGCAAGATTTACTAAGAATCAGGATTCAATATGCACCAATTATAACATACACCAAAATGTAATTAAACAAAGAACAAATAAAATTATTCATTTGTTTTAATTAGCATAGAAGCATCACAATATTGTAATTATATAGTACATGATATCACAAAATGATAATAAAGAATTATATTTTCACACAATAATCTTTATTTATTCTATTTTCGCATGCAAAAAATATGTACAAAACATTTTTAAAGTACAATTAATTGGATGTCAGCCTGATGTCAGATCTATATCCGTCAGCAGGTCACCCGGATCTTCACCTCATAGAGGCTAGAACATTTTATTACATTTTTTTTTTTATGTTTCTAGTTTTTCAATTCTAGTCTTGATGTTTATTTTCAATCACGACATTCATAGATCTATGTAACATAAAACGTGTCCGTAGATTTTTCATGTTATACCTGTATCGTTTCCGTGAGTAAAGTCGTGAGTACACACCCGAAATTCAATATTACCATCGTATAATGGCGGGAAACGGCAAAATTGCCGGAGTCTCGTCTACTAGGGTTTCAGAAACTGTACGGGTTGCATGAAACAGAAATATATTAAATTCAGTTGTAAGAAAGAAACAACAGTATCGGCTACAGTTTGTTGATCAATAGCGCTTGAAGGAGGAGTTAAGAGTGGATATGACTTCACCAGCCTGTATCACATACATTGCGAGAAATATATCAAGGTAGTATAGATGTAGCTCCCACTTACCCCACACCCGAACACAATTGGAAATCAGGGGTGGCAGAGGGGTACTCGTACACACAGGCAACTCCATTGGGGTGGTACAACGGATCTACGATATACTCAAGCAAACCCGAGAGAAAATGTTTGTATAAACCTCGATATTGCCATTTTGTTCTATATATACTTACTACGTGTAGTTATGTAGTTCACTCGAGTGACGCCGCGGGAAACTGCTTGTAGTCCCTGAATCAGATTTGCGTACACCAGGAAATCATAAACGCGAGGAGGATGAATATTTAGCAATTTCATAAAATGAAATAGCTATATACAAAAACAACGAGACAAAAAGAGCTAACACTGTATCCCTCAGTTCGTTTAAAAAGGCTGGAAAGGGGTGGGAACAGGCTGTATTTTAGGTGCACACATGCAAAGAAAAGGGGGGAAAATGCGTGGCTATTGCTGTGTATGTGTTTACCCAAGCACACGCACACATTCAACGTGAGGGGGTACAGAAGGTGGATTCTACTGTTCATGTTCATTTTAATAAATACAGGCAACAGGGAAAGTTATGCTTATAATATATCTATATAGGCCGCGCAAACAAACCCGAGAGAAAATGCTTGTATAAACCTCGATATTGCCATTTAGTTCTATATGTACTTACTACGTGTGGTTATGTAGTTCACTCGAGTAACGCCGCGGGGAAATGCTTGTAGTCCCTGAATCGGATTCGCGTACACCAGGAAATCATAAACGCGAGGAGGTCGAAATTTAGCAATTTCATAAAATGAAATAGCTATTTACAAAAACAACGAGACAAAAAGAGCTAACAGTGTATCCCTCAGTTCGTTTAAAAAGGCTGGAAAGGGGGTGTTAACACGCTGCATTTCAGGTGCACACATGTAAAAAAAAAGGGGAAAAATGCGTGGCTATTGCTGAGTACGTGTTCACACAAGTACACGCACACATTTAAAGTAGGGGGTGGCAGAGGGTGAATCAACGTGTGCCACATTAGTGCTGTGGTACCACAGTCAGAATGCGCATGAACATCAAAAAAAGTTTGTTCTTATATCATATGAACACAGTACAAGCATGATTTAATGAACTAAAATTAGAATTATCGATATGCTCATCATTTGTATTGCTTTACTGCTTTAGATTATTTATATGCAGACGCGAATTTTTACTACCGAGTACCGTGGCATTTCAATTGATCAGAAAGCATACCTTACATTTTTTGTCAGGTCTTTCGTCAGCATATGCCGCGTAATTTCTTAGAATTTCCGAAGCCATGTGGGTGTTCATACTATCAGGAAATCCGCAGGCCCGTTGGCAGTTTTAGTTTTAATTTGCTGCCGAGCCGAGAAAAAATATATGTTCCTAAACTTGTGCTGGTGTTTGAAATAAATAATAGACAACGTCCTATACTATACGGCTGATATAGTCCTATATGGCCGATTCAGAGACTATAAGCGTCCCGCGGCGTCACCCGAGTGAATTACATAGCTACATGTAGTAAATACATATAGAACAAAATGGCAATATCGAAGTTTATACAAGCTTTTGCCCCCGGTTTTGCTTGCGCGAGCTATATAGTTATACTCGATGTACGTCTATTATAAGTATAATTTTCCTTTTTGCATGTGTGAGGATATCGTATCTATTGTAACACCCTATCGGTTTTGCCTATGTATATTAAAATAAACGTGAACACTAGAATCCACCCTCTGTACCCCTCACGTTGAATGTGTGCGTGTGCTTGGGTAAACACATACACAGCAGTAGCCACGCCTTTTCTCCCCTTTTCTTTGTATGTGTGCACCTAAAATACAGCCTATTACCACCCCTTTCCAGCCTTTTTAGACGAACTGAGATTTACATTGTTAACCCTTTTTGTCTCGTTGTTGTTGTATGTTGCTATTTCATTTTAGTAAAAATACTAAATATTTATCCTCCTTGCGTTTATGATTTCCTGGTGTACGCAAATCTGATTCAGGGACTACAAGCATTTTCCCGCGGCGTCACTCGAGTGATCTACATAACTACACGTAGTAAGTATATATAGAATAAAATGGCAATATCGAGGTTTATACAAGCATTTTCTCTCGGGTTTGCTTGCGCGGCCTATATAGATATATGTACGTCTATTATAAGCATCACTTTCTCCTTTGCATGTGTGAGGATATCGTATTTATTGCAACACCCCCTTGGTTTTGCCTGTGTGTGTTAAAATAAACGTGAACACTAGAATCCACCCTCTGTCATCTCTCACGTTAAATGTGTGCGTGTACTTGGGTGAACACGTACACAGCAATAGCCACGCATTTTTCCCCTTTTTCTTTACATGTGTGCACCTGAAATGCAGCCTGTTAACACCCCCTTTCCAGCCTTTTTAGACGAACTGAAGGATACACTGTCAGCTCTTTTTACCTTGTTGTTTTTGTGTATTGCTATTTCGTTGTAGTAATTTTTTTACATATCGACCCTTTCGCGTTTATGATTTCCTGGTGTGGACAAATCCGATTCAGGGACTACAAGCATTTTCCCGCGGCGTCACTCGAGTGATCTACATAACTAAACGTAGTAAGTACATATAGAACAAAATGGCAATATCGAGGTTTATACAAGCATTTTCTCCCGGGTTTGCTTGCACGGGCTATATAGTTATGTGTACCTCTATTATAAGCATCAATTTTGCTTTTGCATGTGTGAGGATATCACATCTATTGCACCACCCCATTGGTTCTGCCTGTGTGTGTTAAAATAAACGTAAATTGTAGAACCCTCTGTCACCCCTCATGTTAAATGTGTGGGGCGTGCTTGGTTGAACACTTACACAGCAATAGCCAATAGCAATTTCCCCCTTTTCTTTACATGTGTGCAACTTAAATACAGCCTGTTACCACCCCTTTCCAGCCTTTTTAGACGAACAGAGATTTACATTATTAACCCTTTTTGTCTCGTTGGTTTTGCATATTGCTATTTCATTCTAGTGAAATTACTCGATTTCGACCTCCTCGCGTATATGATTTCCTAGTGTGGGCAAATCTGATTCAGGGATTACAAGCATTTTCCCGCGGCGTCACTCGAGTGATCTACATAACTAAACGTAGTAAGTACATATAGAACAAAATGGCAATATCGAGGTTTATACAAGCATTTTCTCTCGGGTTTGCTTGCGCGGGCTATACAGTTATATTTACGTCTATTATAAGCATAACTTTCCTATTTGCATGTGTGAGTATTTTGTATCCATTGTACCACCCCTTTGGTTTTGCCAGGAAAACCTCCTCCACCCTCGATTTTGAAATGTGTTGATGTGTGGGGTAAGGCAGCTAGCTATAGTTATACCATCTTGTTATAACTGTCACAATGTGTGTGATGCAGGGCGGCTAAGGCATATCCATCCCAGCTCCGCCTCTAACGCTCTTGCTCTACAAACTGTGTCCAATACTGTGGTTTGTTTCAAACACATGAATTTAATATATATCTATTTCATGCGACCTGAACAGCTTATGAAATCACTATACGCAAGGCTTCTTTATTTTTGCCACTTCGGGATAAAATAATGTTACAAGTAATTCCTAAAAGTATAGTAGGGTTTGCCCGCGCATTAACTCACGTAATCGATACAGATTCAAAATGATTAATCTACAGGACACGTTGTATTTAATATATCCATGAATGCAAACAAACAACGCCATCCCCTTGCGAACTTTTGCTACCCCTTTCTGTACGAACCATGGAAAGACTGCTTACTCTTTTTAACAACCGAATGTGATATATTTTCGTTTCTAGCAGCGATGGCTAGACAATTCCGCAGAGGCAGGGTTTGCTTGAACCTCTTGATATTTATGCATTCCTGTTATAACAAACGCAAATAGTTGACTATTCAGCGGCGATTTAGTTAGTTGATACAGCGATAAGTTTTACTTTCGCCTCTTGATACTTATAAATTCCTGGTGTACCAAACGCAAATAGTTGACTATTCAGCGCCGAATTTAGTTAGTTGATACAGAAATAAGGTTTACTATTGCCTCTTGATACTTATAAATTCCTGGTGTACCAAACGCAAATAGTTGACTATTCAGCACCGGTTTAGTTAGTTGATGCCAGAGACAAATTTTACTTGCGCCTCTTGATACTTATACATTCCTGGTGTAACAAATGCAGAAAGTTGACTATTTAGCGCCGGTTTAATTGATTCAGAGATAAGTTTTACGTTAGCCTCTTGATACTTATAAATTCCTGGTTTACAAAACATAAAAAGATGACTATATATCGGTGGTGGTAAGTTATTAATTGAGTTCGCAAATTGATAGCCAGGATTTGCTTAAGCCTCTTCATACTTATACACTCATGGTTTACAAAACACAAAAAGTTGACTATTCCACAGCACGGCGGTTACTTTCTAGTTTGACACGCAAATTGATAGCCAGGGTTTGCTTAAACCTCTTCATACTTATACACTCCTGGTTTACAAAACACAAAAAGTTGACTATTCCACGGCTTGGCGGTTACTTTTTAGTTTGGCGCGCATATTGATAGCCAGGGTTTGCTTAAACCTCTTGATACTTATACACTCCTGGTTTACAAAACACAAAAAGTTGACTATTCATCGGCACGGCGGTTACTTTTTAGTTTGGCGCGCATATTGATAGCCAGGGTTTGCTTAAACCTCTTGTTACTTATACACTCCTGGTTTACAACACTCAAAAAGTTGACTATTCCACGGCTTGGCGGTTACTTCTTAGTTTGGCGCGCATATTGATAGCCAGGGTTTGCTTAAACCTCTTGTTACTTATACACTCCTGGTTTACAACACTGAAAAAGATGACTATTCCACGGCACGGCGGGTACTTTATAGTTTGGCGCGCATATTGATAGCCAGGGTTTGCTTAAACCTCTTTATACTTATACACTCCTTTTTCACAAAATACAAAAGTTGAATATTCAACGGCAGTAACTTTTTAGTTTAGCGCGCAAATTTATAGCCAGGTTTCACTTAGGCCTCTTGATACTTATAAACTCTGGTTTGGTTTACTAATCACAAGAAGTTGCCGATGATGCGACAGCTAGTACCTTCTTTGTTGATAATAAAGGAAATATCAAAAGTTTTACCATTGTTTTTACTAAAAAGGACAAAAAAACAAACTAGTACAAACTTAAAATACGCCTTATTTGATAAGGTCAAAGAATTAATAAACTTTTTGGAAGTTAAATTAGTAAGCTTTTAGTGATAAATTAAATCAGTAAATTATAAATGACAAAAGAGTATTCCACTTTGTTTTAAAGTATCTTAAGTTGTTCCTAAGTAAAAACAAACTGGTAAAAAATATATTACATTTTTAACTGATCGGAAAGTCCCATAGAAATACATTTTAAATTAGTATTTTGAACTTTCGCGCGTAAATGTCGGTATATGTTAGACGCCGTGTTTCGAGTGATTACGATACTCAGCGCCGTAGCTTAACCCATGTAAACAATGACAATTTGCTTTGTAAAGCGTGAATTATAATTGCAATAAACATAAGCGAATCTCTAGTAATATTTTATTTAAATTATTTAAAAAATAAAGAACTGGAAAAATTAATTTATTATTTTTAGATATTTTCTCAGTTGTAGTAAAATACCCTATTATATTAGTTTTTCTTTTGTACAAGCCTAAATGACAAAAATATTAAACACTGGTTACAACTGGTTTCATATTAGACACAACAAGCATTCAATTGCCGGCTGATATTCTTTTTATTCTTTATATTCTGCTCCTCAACCAAGGTGATTTTGGATCAATTACTTATCTATTCTAATAACCAATAAAAGTCAATAAACTCATGTTAAATGAATTACTAATATAAATACTTAATTGCTAACAATACTAAGAACTTAAGATGTAGAAGTAAAACTCGCGACGCCGTATACCTAATAATTAAATAAATAAAATAACTTGTATCTAACTGCAACCGACGTACATGATGTAACTCATATACTATTGACCCCATTTATATTCACCGGCATGATTCTAAAGTGCCACGTTGTTATTTGACCTAATTCACGCCCAGTTACCAGTGTCCCCTGACCTCAACCAGTTATTGAAGCGCACAAGATAAATCTGCCGAGGTGCGTCGACCTACGACAATCGGTGGGCATCGATGCCAGTGTGGATCCGAATTGGTATCTGCATACACAGGATGACGGCACTTAGGGCCCAGACGTTGCGATTGCGGCCACTTGCACTTAGTAAATACTGCACAATGGCTTTCAAATTGTGATTGAAAGCTGGTTAGCAATCGACGGTGCAATGTGAAGTCTATTGGAGCTGTAAATTACTCTTTGAATCTGCAATTTAACAAAATCTGCAATTTAACAACTGCTCGAGCGAACGGATGCCATAATGGATGTATAAAAGTGCATGTAATTGACACTTATTGTCGTCTTTGTAGGCTTATTGAATGATTTGCATGCTTGAGTGTTGCCTTCCTGCCTCGATGCATACACTTAGGATGATTTGTTTTTGGATCATGTGTTGTGACGACAGCCAGACTTATTATGTAAAAAACAAACTTAATCGCTGCCAAAAGATTAGATCTATCATCAATACCTAATAATCATAAAGTGGGAATTATGTTTTAAAGTTACCATGAAGATTGTTTTTCAAATATAAGTTCCTCGATTGTCTTCCAGCAGTAGTCATATGGTCTAGTACAATTCCACTAACGAAGGAAATTAGATTTATTCTGTTATGCTATCAAGTTCAATGTCGTATAAATTTATGACACAGATCTCAGTGAAGTCTCTTCACGTGTAAATTTTCGTTTTTAACTCAATTGCTAGGAGTTGTAGTTTCATAGAAAGAAATGCGAAGATCTAGTAAAGCAGTTTGATCATAAATTCATTATGCCAAATTAATTTATAGTACACTGCGAATCTTATCCTAAATGAGACAGGAAAATTTACCTATGTACATCAGAGTATAATAAAATTGAAAATATATACTTATAAAAAAAACAGGAAGCCAATTCATCTACACTTATTCATGTAAATTATTTTAATTCAAACCCAGGGTCAAAACTCATGTTTGTATGAATTTATAATCATAAGAATTGTAATTAAAAGTATAAGTTACACTACACATTTCGTAGAGAGACTATTTGTACAAGCCGACAAAATTCCGTAGACATCTTATTATGACTTCACAACGTAACATGTTTAAATAACAGCTACTACTCGAATGCCCGCATGGTATTTTCCATAATCCATCGTCAACATCTGAATATTCTTTTCAATTTTTCCCAATTTTTAGAATTTTTTGGTAGTCTGCTCTGCTTTTGCACATTTCTTAAACTACCTTTGTTGACAAACTACATAATATTATTCAGATATCTGAAAGATTATGAATATAATTTCCCAGTTTCTATTTAAATGTCCGTCGCCTTATTCAACTTAAATGATTATTTTTTTTAATAAATATGCTAACATACGCTTATACCAATCTAACTTCGGTTTGAAATTTCATGCGTTTAGGGTTAGACGCACCAAGAAAAAGACCACTAAAGACTATACCTTGGCTGTCATTCAGACGATAGTCAAACAAAAATGTGTCTGAAAGACCGACTAAGTGTTGAGTCGGTTGTTTTAGAAAAGAGTGATCCTGAATCATCGAAATTATATTAGTTTACATAAACAATCCTTTGTAAATTTAGTTCGCCCTTCTCCAATACCATAAAGACGTGTAAGTAAACAATGGTTCACTCGTGCTAATTAATTACACGACTACAAACACGATGTGCGAATTCTCGTAAAACTGTTGGCGTAGTGTTCAGCTTGAGGTTCATAGCGAGCTATTTTCATCGAGTTATTTATAACTCTAGTATTTACACTGCCTTATTTAGACGTGACTGTATTCAATGACTCGGTGATTGATGATTTCAGTTGCGATATTAATGAATACCCTACATAAGGAATATGTGTGGAATCTTTAAATGATGGAAAACTGGCAGTGAACCATACCAACTGCAACGTTTGTCTAGTTAGTAAAATTGGGTATTTTACTATAAGAAAGAAAAAATCTAAAAACTATAAATGTATATAGTAGAGCATTAAGCAATAAGTATATGTTAATTTCAGTTTTTATTTCCAAGGAATAAATTTTATAATCCGTTTTGAAAATTTCAATTTTTTTATCTGTCCTAAAAAGATGTGAAACGGCTGCCGCCATGAAGGATAACGATTCTACGTCATTCCGTAAGTAGAATACCCCCTCCGCTGTCCAAGAGCTCATACAAACACAGGTTGTTTACTGGTTGAGTGACGTATCATTTTAAAGGAACATGGCGCCTAGCGTTTTCACATATTTGCGCGCATAAATTTAAAATTTAAATTTTAAATGGTTTTTTATTGGACTTGCCGAGTGAATAAAAATTTGATATTTTTTTAAATAGTTTGTCTTAATCTTAAGAACAACTTAAAAGACTTTTTGAAAATGGGTAGAATACCCAATTATAGATGTATATGCATCAGGATATCACAAATTGAAGTTGCTTTTTAGTATAGTCATTCTGTAATGAAGCTTAAGTGGGACAATGGGTAGATATTTTGCTATTTCATTGCGCCTGAGTAGTATGGATTAAAATCGATGACAAGATAAAACAATGTATAAAGGCAAAAGTCTCATATTCCACAAACCGATTGTAGTCTAAAAACTGACGCTTGAATATCATTGCCTTGATATTCCAAAACAATAAACAAAAAGATCTAGTAGACCAGCTCAGTTGAATGAAACGGGAATCCTAAAGCAGTGCTAATATTGATTATAGTAAAATAAAATACTTTCGAAAACCGTCAATGCGTTTAATTACCTTCTTTATCATCTACGGAAAAGCTGTTGTTTATAAGTACATAGCTAAAATCTGCGTAACTATAATTTATTAGTTGCCGTACATTATGTGGTCAAGTGAGCGATTGTTTTTATCTTGTTAGAACTCTCAGTATGCTGATTTATGTAAATATATTCCAAGTGCTCCGTTCGGCTGGAATAATATTTGCTTTTTGTTTTAACAGAAACCATTGATCATCTTGCAATCACGTGCTTCGCATTTTACAACATTTCTATTCAAATTCCAAAGTAAGTAGCATTATCGTCTAAATCAATACGGAATTCAATCATGTTTAGACTTATTAAAATACTTTCAAATAAAACATTTTTTATTATAATGCATTTATGATCAGATGCAGCGCTGAGGCAAAATGGACACTGGTTCACCTTATAAAATAACTTGATCTAGCTAGACGAAACTGCGGGCACAAGTTTCGCCATAAATAGATACTTAAACAGCGAATAGTCGAGGTTCCAAATAGCTGAAAATGTATCTATTTGGTATTTTGAAGATCATTATTAATAATGATTCAAATATGTTAGCCAAACAGCGAAATTTAGTCAACTTGTCAAAAGCATTATGATTCATAACGTGTATTTAACATTACTAATCACTTACCTGGACGGATTTAGATTTGAGCAATACTATACTGATTATTTAAAATGTATTTTAAGACGCGTTGGAATTGTTTTCGAAACACTCATTCCTTTAAGAAAGTTGTGAAATTGAAACTACAATTACACGTGTGTTTCTAAACATTTCCAGGAAATACAGCTAATTATATCCTAGTATTTGTTGAGTGGTCATTACCGTACAGGAATACACGTGTAGCAAAAGAAAAACAGACTCCTTTTTCGACCTTTATTCAATTAAGTCTTAAGTCGAAAATATATAAATAGGTAGGCACCTACCTATAACTGCTACAGCAAAAGAAATTATGGATGATGATACATCGCGAAAACAAACAAAAGCCTTTTTAGCCCTCTTCAAATAATGTAGTCATCAAAAGTTGACACACTAAGGTCCAAAATCGACTGTATAACGTCGCGCCTTTGGAAAATGCCATATGTTACACACAGCCTTAACTTTGAACAATTATTTTCGGCCGTTGACATGTTCCGATACTTATCGACGGACAGTTGTTAAATTGTGCCGAGGAGCATTCTAAGGAAGCTACAACATTATACAGGTATATTCAAGCTTTTTATAGGATTAAAAAGATTACCACTTATCGGAATATTATAAGGACACGTGTAAAGATTTTTTTAACATTTTTCCATGAAAAGCTAACGACGCAATACTACAATATATAATTTTATTCCATCCAAAGGATAATAATATTTTTACAATGTAATACAGTGAAGCAGCGAAGGATATTGCCGAGGGAAACGTGGGAATTACATACAAAAGAAATAAAAATCGAATTTAAAGAGATATGATTTATTTTTTCCTTAATCACATTTATGCTATATGGCCAAATCGTTCGAAACATAATGACACATAAACTCTTTTTGAACAGTCTTATTTTATTTCTCAGTTCTCCTGGTGGAATCCCAAAATATCCTACAATAATGCAAATATGTATGTATTCCAGTGATATGAATAAACGAGAAGTTATTTATAATCATGTTGTATTAATAAAGAAGTAGTAACTGCACTCGATCACTTTGTACGCGCGTGATCGTTACAGTGCCAAAACTATTAATCAAGTCATATTCACTACATACTTTATCGAATACATAGATTAATATACGTGTATCTAAAATACCCACGTTCCGGACTTTACTCTTTTCACTTGCATCTTACCACTACTGATGCCAATACTAATGTCAAAAAAGTATAATAAAAATCCGTCATCTAATTTATATACTCGTAGTACAAATAAAATTATTAAAGCAAAGTATTTTTCATTTTAAAGCGATTTTAATTGTGTATGAATATTGAATAGTTGTAATTATAATCTGGGTTTTAATAAATCCATAAATTAACTGACTTCCGCAAGTCGTATTTTTAATACAATAGTGTATTCTTTATAAATGTATAAATGAATTCTTAGGTATATCTTTGTTTGTGACAATTTCTACGTACTGTGATATTGAAAAACTATTTATACACTCAACAGTCACTGATATTGATCTGACGCCTTGGAAAAGCTTTTTGTTCTCGTGACACTTGGCCTTGAAATAAAATGTTTATGGAGCAGACAAACTTATCTCAGAGGATCGAACCCGCGGGCTCTCCGCTCACATCCGGATTTCAACCAACTGCGACACGGAGGCAGTTTATTTATATCTTTATTATATATTCAAGCTCATTTTGAATTCTGTATAAAATAACAAACCAAATAAGCAATAACTAGGTATCTTTTTTAGACTCCTTTTTTATTGACTGCGTTACGCCTTTGGGGGTCCAGTCCCTAGGTATCGCCCGTATTACGGAGCTATAGATTGTCTATGATCTTTTGGCGTCCGAGTGCGTTGCTGTCATGCTGTCTTCAAAATATTTGGAATAGTTTTTCTCTCTTTACATTTTATTATACCCGTTAAAGCTATTCGATTATAAATAGTGTAAATAAGTGTTGTTTATATTACGAAACATATCTCAAGCGATGCGTTAAATACATATTTTTAAAATATTAATTGTAGGTATTGTTTGAATTTTTGACTGCCTCGGTGGCGTAGTTGTACTACGGTACGACTTCAAAGCTGAGGTCTCGGGTTCGAATCCCGCGTCGGGCAAAGTGATATTGGGTTTTTCTATTCATTATCAGCCCGGAGTCAGGAATTAGTGCCCGATATGGCGATAGGCTCGCCCCCTATCACATCATGGGATGGAACATACAATGCGAAATGTGGGTGTTCTGGTGACGCCTCTGCCTACCCCTTATGGGATAAAGGCGTGAGTTTATGTATGTATATATAATATGTTGTTTGAATTTCGCCACATGTCAGTAGAGTTTAGATGAATTATAATTTGAGTTGAATTTGATGTGTCATTGACATTTGAACGGGTCCACGATGTAGGTGGAGTGGCGATTAGCGAACTTCTTAGTATAGCGGTCTCGTGTCAATTACCTTACAAATAAAATAACAATGCTAAAACTAATTTTATTCTTTAAAATGCGGATAGGACTTACTTTTTTATTTTAACACAATACTCACAGATCTGATTCCACACAACAATAAGATTTATTTATTTATTTATTTATTTATATATGAGGTTCACCAACAGCGCCACATATCATACAGTGTAAAAGAAACGGTATCAAAGTTTTAGTCCGATATGTGCGCTAATCACAGGTGTACACAACGTTCATAGAAAAAGAAAACAAAAACAGCTCAACATTACATAAATAAAATTAAAATTAAAACTTATCCTCAGAATAACAAAACAATGTGCAGTCTTGAACTACAAAATAACTAATTCTAGGAAAAAGGAACAAAGAATGATAAGATTTAGCATTTTGTTATTGAAAATATGAAAAGCCATTGCTGCCAAACAAGAACTAAATAACATTATTTGCATGGACAACCGTGAACCGAATCAGCACTCAACGTAGATATGAGATCCAGGCGTCGCTGCTTATCGTCTTTTTCTTTTTCTGATTGCTGCTTTATTTCTGTGGTTCTGTTTAAAAGTCTAAAAAAGCTATTGAAAAAGTTATAGCTACTGCGGACGTTTTAAGACAGTCGCATATGTAGTAGCAGTAATGCCAAGCGTTGATTTTGAAGCATCATCCAAATGCGATTAGGGCAGGTTAGCTTTCACGTGCTCTGGCAACACGTGCCATTCTGGTCACAAGCCAACCAGTGCTATTCCATACATTAAACATGACACCATTTACGGATTAGAGATTGCTGCGGCGTCTTATTTAGTTAGAACTATTGGCGAAGGCCAAGAATGTTCAGTTCTGACTTCCCACCCTATTTTCCTATATCAATAGCGCCAGTGAATGAGCCTCGTAATAGAAGTGTTGACAATGATCCCAGCGTCAACGTAATTTGTGAAGTGAATGTTCGGTAGGCGAGTATCATCAGTATTTTTTCTTCCTGTTTTCGGTAATATAGTTTATAGAAGACATTTATTTTCTGAAACTCACAATTATACATGTATTTAACACGTCACGTGTAAAACCTTCGGATTATGTAAACACATAATAATATGATGCACACTTTTATTCCATGAGTAATAAAGTTTTTCTGTACGAAGAAAATGTTTGCGTAAACTGTGTTCTCTATTGACTGTTTTATTTGTCCATCACTAGCTGATGGCCGCGATTTCATCCGGCTCACTACATGGGATATTTACAAAATGCTACTTCTGCACAATGCAGACTGTAAAGCGTATTATGAAAATCATACTTTCTTAGCACCTCAATCATTATACAGATATATCGTAATATTTTATTACCTCGATAAGTACCAAATATTAGGAAATAATATAAAAAGACAAAATATCTTCATCGTACAGTCAACTTCTAACGCATCTTGGGACGGATCACGGAACGAACCTCGGCGGATTGAGGATAGCACTATGGCCTATGCCCTATTTCATTCTCTTTTCATGCTCCTTCAGGCCTTTCAGGTCTAAATGCTTGAGCCCACGTAATACACTTTTGCGGTGTATAATTATAATCCATACAATAAAAAGCAAAATCTACGGGTGGAAATTAAATTAAACATTTTAATAATTAATTAAAATTAAATTAATGTAATTCACACTGCTTATAAGATTAATTATAATGAGGACGTGAAAAATAAACACGCAGATCATTAGTTTATATTTTTAGTTAAAATTCATGAAATATTCATTCAGTGTGTGAGACGTAATTAAATATAATAAGGCGGCCTTGTTAGTAAACCGTGAACAGGTAAATTATTTGAAGGTCGTCGAATCGATGACCTCACGAGCCTCAAACTGTATGCTTTGAGAGCATATTTCTGCTGATTGCGTTTTTAAACCAGCGATTATTCATATATTCTTTGTCTATTTTTCAGGAGGCAGAAGAATGGGCCAAGCGGCACAGCGGGTCCAAGGTCAACCCGTCTTTCGAGCCGGACGACTTCGCCCCCCATAGGTTAGTATTAATTGTTGCTTTTTAAGAGCTATGCCCAACGATCCAAACTTTATGATATATTTGTACGCATTTATCTTTTATTTTTTGGGCCCCTTAATGTATTAAGTTAAAAGTTGTTTCGAGGAAAATATGTACGATGGAAATTAAGATACATTTCGTATCCCTACTATTATTTTTTTATGAAGAACTCTAAATTACAAGGAAAAAGAGGTAGTATTGTCAATCATAGTAACAAATTTTAAAGTTGAGGCTTTGGAAAATCTAGGCCATTAGAAATAAAGCACTAAGTACCTAGTCTCTCAATGTTGGATGCTAACCATAAACAATTAACATTCATAATATTCGAGGAGCGAAAATGAGTTGCCGTCTTCTATAGCATTCTACCAACAACTCATTTAATGTTCATTCGCCAACATTTCAATTTCAATTATTTCACTAACACTGCGATATTCTGCTTATAAATTATGTAAACTTATCCTACGAAGATATCACCGCGCTTTCTATAGACTCCACGCATAATGAATAATGGTACGTTAACTCCCCCAAAACAGAGTAGATATAATTCAGTGACGTGCATCACTAATAGTTCATTGTAATATTAACGAGGAGGTAACGAGGATAAGTCACCGGCCGAATAAATATGAGAACATTGATCCTAAAATTGTAAATTGTGAATTAATTAAACAGGATTTCATAATAAAGGACATTTCTAGGGTCATTCGATATATGATGTACCTACATACACACCTGTCTTTTATTTTGGGTTCCATTCCCGTTTCAGACATGCGATTATTCAAAAACATTGCATGCAGTTTAAAGTGTATCAAAATTCAAAATTATGTGTTCTTTTAGAAACATTATCTATCTAGCATCTAAAATATTTGACATACTTCCCCTCTATGTGGCATCGACAACCCTGTGTAGACTCCGATTCTAATAGTAGATAATATAATATGCAAAATTATAATACCTTTATCACCGTAATTTTTATATAGCATATACTCCTGGGTATAACTCTTACTTTCATTTAGTTTTTTGCCACAATGATGTATATAGCGGTGTACCATATATGTATGTAAATGTAAAATAAAGAGCTATGCGACAATCCATTTATTCAGAAAATAATTTTTTAACATAATTAATAACAGTACTGAATACAAGTTCCCAATTGTTTTAAAAAGTAAAAAACTTATTATTTCACCGGTTACGAGTATTGCAGAAACACAACCTTACACAAAGATTAAATCAATAACGTTACCTGGCAATACGAGATATCCGAGAATGGCTAGGTGTGTAACATTTATAATAGAGAAAAAAAATAGATTTCTTTGTGATTTTCTTTATAGAGTAAGCTAAGTGGGTTCTAGACTGACTGGTTCTTTGGGGGAAGGGAGGTTAATGTGGTGGAACAGTGTTTGAATTATTTGAGTAGATATAAAAACAAATTTACAAAGAAGATTTGCGTTTTACCCTATTTTGTAAAATACTAATACCGAAAAAACCTAAATTCTGTTTTTGCATTATTAAAAACTCCCACGGTTATAAGAAGGCATTAAATTTTTCTTGTAAGTTTATTACAAAAATTGTAAAAAACACTATTAATGTGTAAAGCATTTAACCAGATTTTAAATTCACATTGTTACTACCTACAGTTTATTTTCTGACAAATACTGGTTAGGAAAATCGTTATATTGTCCTCGCTTAAAATAAATAATTCCAAGATTAATACCACCTTGAAGTGCTTGAACACACAACTATCTGAAAAGCATGAATCGTTATTATCATCAGCTATAGAGTCCTATAAATATAGGCTTCCAAACTCTTACACATAACTATATCTCCATTGCCTCCTTACGTTCCGACGCGTAGTCCTTAGATGTGATATCGATTCTTAAGTATTTTTAATGCCAAAGTCTGTTTTCTATGGCTTGAAAATGCCATGGTAATAATATTTCTGATATGTCCACAGCCTGTCACCCGTCAAAGATGAGAAGAAGAGGCCGGGGGATAAAGGCATCTTCATGGTGAACATGAAAGAGAAGAACCTTCAAGAGGTTGAAGAATACGAGCCCTATGACAACAGGGTTGTAGCGCATCCCACCACGTAAGTAACTTGTGCTCGTTATTCATAATTGCTCGAGCTCGTAATTCCTGCAAGACTATAAAACATCTATAGTTCTTTTGATTGGCCCTGCACTTGCCATCAAGAAAATTCGAATATTTTATAACCTTTCGGGACTCACGTTCGGGTACTCAGTCGACAAAACCATATCAATATTTGCTAGTTTTTGCGAAATATTTTAATAAAAAGTCAATGTTACTCGCTCCGCAATTTAGTACTATTTATTTTTTATGCGTTACTTTTTGAACTGCGATTGTAATAAAACTAATTATGTTACGTAATTACTGCGAATTGTGTTTGATACATTGGTTTTACTGATACTTCAGTAGACCATACTTGGTATACAAACGACCTAAAACAGCAATGCTATCTAATAAAAGAAAATTGGTGACACATATTAATTTTACTAAAAAATCCTTATGACGGTCATAAAAAACCCTTAAGATATTTCAGTTAAGTGCTATTAAGAATATGATCTCGGATAAATAACCACAAATTAAAGAATAACAAAAAAATATAATACATATCGAGGTCTTTGGGTGCTCTACAAGCAACAAATAGAATAAATTATATATTTGTGCAAAAATCTCTGTCAATCATAGTTTCCTTCCTGATTACTCATCAATCGTTTAGTACACTAAAACTGTATGCTTTGTTTTAACAATAATTTGATCTTTGTAAAGCGATGAATCATGTTAATAATTAACGTTTGTTCCTCATGCAATCTGTTTTTACCGTTTCTATTATTTCACCAGTTTAATACTGTTAACAGGCAAAATGAGTATAGACGGCAAATTAGTTAACAAAGTAACCTTATAAGATAATGCTCTCTATCATTACAACCTCAGAGTGGATATCACAAAAATATCGCGTTCCGAAATCAGCCAGTACACATTCAATGTTAAAAATCTGTCATAAATTGAGTCAAGAAACCATCAATGACCTCCAGATGAGGCATGCGAATCTGTTCCGCCGCAACGACAGGAAGACATGACAGATTGCGGACAACTCGGGAAATGGACGCGCAAGGACTTTTCCTTTAATCGGACTCAATACGACATAGCTGTGAAAGGTCAACTTAGTCATATAACGTGTTGACGACTTACTGTTCTGTCAAGCAAACAACAAAATCAATTTGATATGATTTGATGTGAATCTTGACGGAAAAAACCAAACGATGATACATTGTCGTGGTATGTACGCACTCAAAGAATCATAGGACGAATGAATAACAACGGGCAATAGTACAAGTATACAGTACCTCTAGCTAACAAACCTAAGTCTACTCATATCTGGACGGACGATGTCAACAAGGATTTGTAGCTATAAACAATACTCACACCTAATTATCGAGGAGTAACTAAATGACACCTAATAACAAGTGCTTTACTCTACAATAGAGTACAAACCCGATAGAGACGATAATCTCTCAACATGCTATGAGGCCGGACAGCCCAAATCCAATAAACGCTGGTCTTAAACGCATAAACTTGCGTGCACCACCAAAATGTCCTACAAAGAGCAAATTTTTTAACCAACGTCGCGTCGACTTGCTGGGCAAATGATTTCTGTGTGTGCCACGACTCCAATTAGGATGCCATTCGATACTCTATCTGGACGGCATAGCGCTTACCATCAGGTGTTGTGCAATCACTTTGCCGTACAAGGAAAAATAATATTTGGTCCACAATATGAGTTATCCATTGTCATTTAAGCTCTACTGTTTTGCTTCTCGCGATTTCATGGTCGGTTTTCAAGTGGATGACACTGTTCCATATTCTATCGCTTAATCTTATTCCGAGGATGCCGTGATCCATGACATTTTGTAAATTTTAAGGTTTTCGTTATTCTAGATCTCGATAATGAGATTATCTGAGTGTTGTAAAAGACTTGATCTTTTCTCGAATAACAATAAATATTTAATGTTCAAAACAAGAAAGCCGATACATATTAAATGACCTTGAAAATGTGTATATTTTCACTCGAAGGTATCTTAATTGTTTGTTATCATGTGTAATTATGGTAAACAGAACGTGCATACAAAATGTATACAAGTATCTAGTTATGCGAATGGACACGTTATGTACACGTGGCTCGTATAGCTACTCACTAAGGTACTCTTACAAATCTTAGATTTGATAACCACAGTTTCTTACTTCTAAACTTCTTACTTCCTTACTTCTAAGGTGAACTACACCTCTATTTCGTCAACACACTCAAAAGATCAACTGCCAACAATTATTCCATCATGATAAATAATTATTTATAAATGGTAGTTTCCATTTCCAAGAATTGATATCAATTTTGAAGGTCCTAATTGAAGAGGAGAAGCATCGTCATTACAAAACATCTTAAAGATAAAAAGTTATGAATATCGTCTGGTACTCAAGATACGTTAATCAATCATATAAACAAGTCGTCACTTTATACAATTATAGTAGTGAATACACTACATTTCTCTTATATAAACCAATAATAGAGTCTCTTCGCATATCAAACATTATGAATGGAAATGGATAAAAACTGTGCATGTATAAGTATCGAAGTCCTTGATGTTATCTAAAATACTTCATGCTAAAGGTGAAACTTACTTTTAATTGTCTTTAATTAACATTGGTTTTACTTGTGACTTACATGTACAATTGATGGCAATAATACACCATTAAAAATTATTAAAAACACAAAAGTTATACATATCGTACAAGAATCTAATTATATAACCAAATTCGTTTATATAAGTTATTTTCAGTTTTAATGTTTCCATCGGAACAAAAGTTTAATTTACGTGATCCACATTATTGTGTGTCAGTGTTACAGCATCGTTTAACAGTATATTTTCTTTACAGAAATACCGAGACTCTTCTGCACTTGTTAAAAGGCAGTTTGGGTACTGGCATCTTGGCGATGCCGCACGCGTTCTCCAACTCCGGCTACGTGGTGGGCTCCATCGGCACGGTCATTATCGGAGTACTCTGCACCTACTGCATTCACATCCTCATGGACGCTAGCTACGTGCTCTGCAAGCGGCGGAAAATTCCGTCACTCAGCTACACCGCGGTGGCGGAGGCTGCGCTATCTGAAGGCCCTGAATGGTGTAAAGCATGCGCTCCCTATGCTGCGTAAGTTATAATATATGCTCCCTCCTGCACTACCGAGAGATTAGACACGGAATTGGATATACATTTTTAAAATATTAAAATCTGTTCTTAGAGCGAGCATAGGTATTACATAAATATATAGCTGACAGCCTCCGTGGCGCAGTTGGTTAGAGGCCGGTTGTAAAACGAGGAGCCGCGGGTTCGATTCCCGCACCGAGACAAATATTTGTGTATTCCACCAGTATTTGTTACCGATAATGACAAGTCACTCGCAATTTCTGATACCCATTTCTATATCTTAGAGTGGGGTCAGGACTATGTATGTGAGTGTTGGGCGTATTTATTTAACTGTTAAAACCATAATAATTAAAAAATTAAATGTAAGTATTTTTTTTTGCAGGCACATTGTGAACACGTTTTTACTGATATACCAGATCGGTACATGCTGTGTATACGTCTTATTCGTATCAGAGAATATACAACACGTGTTGACGAAGAAATTCCAAATAGAAATAACTCTGATACAAGTGATGTTGTGCGTTCTTCTGCCACTGATTCTCATCAACTGGGTTCGAGATCTGAAGTACTTGGCTCCATTTTCTGCGGTGGCTAACGCGGTTACTATCGTGAGCTTTGGAATCATTCTGTACTACATCTTCAGGGAGGCACCTTCTTTTGAGGGCAAATCTCCAGCTGGAGCAATTGCTAAATTCCCTCTATTCTTCGGAACTGTACTCTTCGCTTTAGAAGCTATTGGCATGGTGAGTGTGATTTGTATTATATATTCCTTTCAATTGCACTGATTGTCGGCCCTTTAATTCAGATGGAACAGTGATATAAATACGATCCAGGAATCCCATAATAAAATAAAAGGTTTAAGCTGATATTTGAACCTAGGCTGTTATCCATGATTAACTAGGTCAAAAATAAGATAAAAACCCTTGGACTTTTCGTCACTTGGAACACTAATGCAACATCCACAAATTATTATTAGTGTCCATTTTCTGCCGAGATTACATAGCGACGACAGGCATTGATAAAAGCACTTGAAAACAAAACAACACAAAATCAAAACAATATATTGATTGATAAGATCAAGTCTATTCATGTTTGTCCCTAGAAAGTACCGACTTCTTACCTATCTTCTCAAAATATTCATCTACTGGCTCAAATTTAGTTACACTTATTGTTCGTGAAAATTACCATAACTTAAGTTACGATTGCCATTATAAAAGTAAAATAACATGTACACATCTAGTATCTACTGTAAATAAATTCATACAATAAGTATTACTTTGACCTTTTTGCGATAGGTACATAATATAACTTTCTGTATGTAGATACTGCCCCTGGAGAACGAGATGAAGACGCCTAAGGACTTCGTTGGAAAGTTTGGTGTGCTCAACCGTGCCATGATCAGTATTATCATTCTGTACGTGGGCATGGGACTATTTGGATACCTGCAGTATGGCGACGAGGCCCAAGGCAGTATCACCCTAAACTTGCCCACCGAGACCGAAACGTAAGCATCAAAACCTGACCTTGTCTACACCGACATAGTCTAATAGGGAATAAAAAATATTTTGATATTTTTGTGCTATAATATTTTAAGCTTCCGATATTTCAAAAAATGATCTTCGCAGACCTGTCGAGTCCGTCTTGTTATAATTTCTATGTATTTTCAGCCTTGCCAGCGTGGTTCAAGGTCTCCTGGCGTTTGCGATCTTCATCACCCACGGGCTGGCTTGTTACGTAGCCATAGACATCGTCTGGAACGAGTACGTCGGAATCCGCCTTCTCAACAGCAAGCACAGAGTCATCTGGGAGTACTTGGTCCGCACTATCATCGTCTTAGTCACATGTAAGTTAACAATCTATTTTTGTATGATAATCAATACTGGAAATCGAAGGGTGGGCAGGGGCAATCAACACACAAACATAATATCTCACAGGTACTGAAATAAAAGAATATCAGGCTGGCGGGTGGTTTATTTTTACATGTTAAGTATTCATAAACCAAATTACTTATATAACTAGCCATCACGTCACGGGAACCAGGCGTGAACATTTGGAATAAAGCCAAGTTAGACTGTTTATTATTGCATAAACTCTGACGGGAAAGACAATAAAAATACCATTTCTTAGGTCAGTTTCATTAAAATGTGCTAGTAAATGTAGAGTAGGTATCATTCAAAATCAAAAATCGGCCTTATAAACAATCACTACGTGTGTACCTACACTTACAACGCCACACAATTAACACTCAGTTAAGATTAAAATTTGTATATGGCGCCAGTTTATGATAGGTGCTTTAGATTGTCGAATGTGCGTATCTTCAGTTTTTTAAATGTGACTTATTACTTTTTCAGTTGGTCTCGCTGCCGCAGTTCCTGCGCTGGATCTCTTCATTTCCTTATTCGGAGCTCTATGCCTTTCAGCTCTCGGACTCGCCTTCCCCGCATTCATCCAAAGCTGCACCTATTGGTACTACGTATCTCGTTCAGAACGTATCCGTATGCTGATCAAGAACATCATCGTGGTTCTATTCGGAGTCCTGGGCCTGATCGTCGGCACATGGACCTCACTTGAACAAATTGTTCGCAAGTTCGGCCAAGTAGACAACGAACAAGTATCAATTGCTAACACCACCGAATTCAGCCTGAGCAATGATACCACAATACATTGATTACTTTGCAAAATAAGCAATCTAAGTATATCTGCACGTTGCAGTTTCTTTTACACATTCGATCGGTCCCTAAACAATTAATATAATATATAAAATTGAGTTCAAGTGCTGAGAACCGCAACGTACTCGACGATGTGTAAACCACGCTCAAGTGTAGTTGTGCGACAAACCGTGCGAGTCTGCGATGCAGCGGTTGTAGGGAGGCACAATTAGTATAAATTATATATTTAATATACAAATGGTTCTAACTCAACCATTAAATTATAGTAAGTTGTTGTTGACTCATAATAAATATTATTGTATTGTTGTGGACGACTTTGGTTAATGCCGACAGCTGTAACGGGACCACGCAGATTGTGTATTGCCTCTATGGTGCCATTACTCGAAATATGACGTTAAAGCAATTAGAACCGTGTTGCTAATAGTGTCGGCACAATTGTCGGGACAGTAAGACAGAGTTACGTATGAAATTAATATTTAAATATATAAATTTTATATGGTTGTTACGTAGATAATTAAGTATTATAGGCTAGACGAAAATATCCTGTGACAGTGAGATAATATGTCAAAAAGCGTGGCATTTTATAGAATAAGATACGTATAATTTATATTGTATAAGTGCATACATCTAACGCGACGTTTTCTTTATTGGAGTTGAAAAATATTGCATGTGAATATTTAAGAGGCAGTGTAATCCGTTCAGAGTTAGAAAAGTAAACCTGAATGTCTATTTAATTATTCAAACTCAGACCTTTCTATAACTTTTTTTTCATTGATTGGCTTACTTTATCTTTCTTCTGTACCCAACGCGAATAACGAGTCTACATTTTATCGAATACTTTAAATGGACATAGAATCTTAAACTCTTTTTTTAAATAAATTAATATTATTTGTGCCATACAATATATTTCAGCCCTACTTTATAAATAAACAATGCGTAAAGATGTTAACGATTAACTAATACCGACGTCGACAAAGTACAATTATACTAAGATTATTGTTATTGTTACTTCGTATTAAACTCCAAATATATTAAGGTATATTACAATCAGATTTAATTTAATATTATAATATCAATACCTTCTAAAATCTTTCACTTTTTATAAGATCGGTTTATTCGACATGTGTATTAGTTAAACTAAAACGTAAACATACAACGTTATGTACAAACCGTGTGGCAAACTGCACGTAGCTTTTTTCACAATTACCGTGTTCACTAACCCTTTTATGACCGGATTTAGAGATGTCACAAATTAGATAGCCTTTATAATAAATGAATTTGACACCTAAACACTAAAATAGGTACTATTTGAAGGTTTTTTTACTTTCTGCAATGTATAGAGAAACAAAGATATTCCACAAAATTCATTTGTAATAGTCAACATTCGTATAGGGTATATACGTATAGTATAGTTAATCTATTAGTTTTGAAAAGATCGATCAATGTAGATAAGCGTGTTATTTTTTTATTTATTTAAATTGTGCAATACAGTCCCCAAAAATGTAATCTATTATTGCATTTATTTTTGACAAGTTGTACGTACATATTTCAATATACGTAAAATTATATTTAGATTAAGAATTTTATTTTTTTAATTGACTATTCGTAATAAACCCAAAATATCAATCATCAATTTAAATTATACGAAGAGCCTTACATTACCCGATGTATATAGGGTCTTTAGCAATAGATTATTTTGCCTACAAACACATTTTAGGAAAGAAAAAATAATTTCGCCTTTTTCTTTTTAAACTATTACTGTGGTGCATATCATACACAATCCGGTCATAATATTATATATTATAAAAATAAACTGTGATGTTTAATATATATATTAGGAGCTAATATTCTTTGGTTAACAGAGTTGTTGTGATGAAGACGCACACGTCAGTGATAATGTGCTCAGAGCGATGTTGGGTTCAAACCCATTATATAAGTAAACTATATATTATAATAAATCACTTTGTTTTATTTATTACCCCAAATATTAAATATGTATTTAGATATTTTTCTTAAGATGAATAAAATAATAAATTACGTCTGAAATAGATCAACATGGAGTATTAGATTTTTTATCCGCAATACCTACCGTTGACAAATATGAATGCAGTTAGAACGGCAGCTACCAGACAGGTAACCACTATTTAGTTAATAAAACTATTGTAGTCAATTGTGATAATGATAGTCGTCATATTCAGTTACAGAAGTCCAGTGCTGGACAATGACCTCCCTCAGATTTTCTAGCCACTGTTCAGAGACAACCTACATGCATCGCTTTGCACTCTATATCGTTTGGCCGAGTCTCAAACCTTTATTGGATAGTGTACAAGTAGTTCCTATTGCGACAACACTCACTACATACTCCTTGCGTGAATTAGAGTATAATTTTAAGACTCTAACCCTTGCTCCTGTTCTATTTGGAAAATGCCAATCAGATTTCTTAACAAACTTTAAGACAAACCCATTAAGTCATCAAAGGTATAGCACTCAAATTCGAGTACACTTCACTTACACAATAACGCATCAATTAGATTACTAACACTTGTCCTAAATTGTATCAAGTATCACAAGAATTAAATAAAATAGCAAATAAAATTTAATTACTTTATTAATACCAACAAATGTCAGAATTTATCACATCTAATGAAATGCCTCCAGTGCCATATAAATATAATACATTCAGTCATGAGAACAAAAATATTCGGCTCAGTAGGAAACATATGCTTGCTTCAAGGCTGACAGGCATTATTTATTTCAATACGAAGATATTTTATTAGGATCATGTATGTTTATAGATTACTTAAAACCGACCCTTCGAGATGCTCTGTATTATTATTACATGGCAAATACAGTTATAGTTATTTTAAAATATCCCATTATGTTCGCACATATTAGCTAAGACAAATATATGTGAAATAACGAAATAACACCGAAATAAAATATAAACCTAGTACATAAAAAGAACATAATTTGAATGGGTTTGATTGGGTAAATCAAGCATACAGTTTACGGGTTCAGACCCATTAACTTTTTATAATTTAATGTATTACCTTATTTATTGGCAACAATTAAAAGTATTTTGCTGTAAGACTTAATGACTATGTATCAAACACACATAAGACAGCAGATACAGAAAAAAGTAACTATAGTTCGATGACCCAGAAAACAAATGTACAATAATTGATCTTGAATGAAAGTTACATAAGATTATAGTTGTGTTGTACCTGTTACACATGAAGAAGGGCTATTTGATTACCTACTTAAAATACATAACACACGGTTGCCTTAGATCATAATAATTGAGTTTTTAACGAAATATATCAATTATCGTTGATCAGAGGCAAACTCTCATGTAGTAAAGTTTAGTAACAGAACACCGTAACAAATATCCCGTCCAAATCCATAGTTAAATCACTATCAAAAACAATATAATATCAATTGCATTAGTCAAATCATTATTAAAATACATAATTATCAATCACTATCAATATCTGCACAGATTACTATATCGACCGAGTGATTCACTATTTATATTTATTACATAAATACGTAATATTTATAGTAGTCGAATAAAATTGGTTTCTTGTGTATATACGACGTGATGATAAATCGAACATTAATTTTTGTAACAGATGAACAACATCAACAATCGACTATATCGAAAAATCTGGCTTCCAATTTGTTTTCATATAAATAAAATGACAACGGACACATGAGTAGTCAACGGCATAGGCAGTTCAAGTTACTGTATTCTTCTGGATTCAGTAAGAATATTGTGAACAGTTACCCACATCCATATTATCTACACAGCATAAAATAAATGGTGTACGGCAGAAGCATATTCAATTTCTAATACTATAGTTTAGTTGACGTACAAACTGCATTTGTTTTCGAAATGGTCTCAATGCATTGGAATTAAACATTAAGCCGAGGCGATAAATCCAGCCTTCTATATACTACGCTATTCATTTTTGGTATGAAGGTCAATATATCACATGGGACATCACCAAGGGAGAAAATTAATGTTTTATAAGAACGTTTAAAATCAGATAAAGCTTCAACTTCCTCTTGTCTTCATGTTAATATTTAATTAATATATTGCAAGTAACTATATAAAATACTTAACCACTTAAGGTATGAACGCCCTATTAATTTTAACAACTACATTTTAATTATAGTAAGTACTAACATTTGTACTGTATACGTCTATTATCTATACTATGAACTCAAGTGTTATTAAGTACAAAACAATTATCTATTACATCAGCTCACAACAAATTGCATTTAAAATATAATTAAACTAACTTATATTTAAATACTTACAAATTACGCACACTTTAGCACTTACTGCGTTATTCATAGACAGTATATAAACCTATTTTAAAAATAGCTCTATAGGTCGTTGGAATGGGACAAAACATTCGATAGTTAAAATAAGTTTATAAACCGACTATTAATAATACGCATACAGTATACTTAAATTATGAAAAATTAAAATTCGAAAATGTGTAATTAATTTTTAACTAAGATTAAATGGAATATTTAACTACGTGACAGCTTACTTTGTGTGCACGTTAACTAAACTAAAAAGATCTATGGTAAACTGAGGTAGTACAAACAAATAATAATAATCATTATTTATGTATAGCATCAAGGCTCAAAATATAAATAACTCACGAAAATACTAAAAAAATATATAAACCATTTTTAAAACGTAATATAAGAAGTGGTGGAGACATGATAGCATTAATTAAATTGATAATATCCGCGACAGCAGTTCCAAAGTCATTAAGAAAACATACATTGCAAGTTAAATAAAAGCTTTTAAAAAGATATCAATTCAATGGAATAGTCGTTGCATACTTGTAGTTTCGAGTTAAAATATTTATTTGTAATGTGACACCTAATTCGAAATTTCTAAGATTGACTCTTGGCAGTTGTGTTATAGTTTAACAATCAGAAAAACTCCGCTCATACAAACACATTACTATAATTCAACACAACTTTATTTCATGTTAAGCTATATTAGTTTAAAAGACAAAGCAGGTGTGTGCTTCAAAAATAAAACACTTAGCGAGCTTATATTCAGAATGAAATCAAAACTATAATATAATGTTTCATTATTTTCCAAAATTTGTCAAGAGCAATATTAAATAAAAATATTAAGTTCGCAAGCAATATTAATTTAATTTACATGCCATATAATATATTTATTGCAACAAAACTGATCGTAAGAGATTCAGATAATTGCACGCTTAGTACGTACTAGTGTTTTTGTCAATTTGTAATGTTTGAAAAAATCCAGCATAATTAATTATTACTATCCCACAATTGCAACGCATTAAACCAAAACAGAATATTAGACAATACCAGTTTAGATTATTTGTATTTCAATTTTAAATACTTATATTTATACAGTATTTAAGTATTTTTTTTATTATTCTATGTGACGTTTGGGGATTTTAGTAATTATTTATTTACTCATAAAAAGTCTCACATTATAAATATTTGCATACGATACTGCAACACTTATGAAATGTTACTTCATTAGGAATCAGTAGGGCAAACTAATATAAAATATTCTGCAGTGTTTAATATTTCATCGGAATTAATACTTACACACACATCTTTAGGACAAAGCACTGCTAGTTAATAAACTATTATAATATATATTGCATCGTATTAAAGTATTCTTGACATTCACATTGTGTATAAACGAATACGAAAATTTTAAAACAACATAAATATTCTAACAAATAAAATACATATTATTATCTATAAATAAAGTATTTACTTACACTACTACCAGAAGCTAATATAAAATATGATAGCTCATATCACTACTCGAAAGGCACATATTCATTGAAACATACGTTACTGAACACATCTCTAATTATTATACGTGTTATAAGCAAATTACTTATTTGCAGTGGAATGTGAAAAGTCTAAGTCATCACAGCTATTGTCTGCTATTTAAGCTATAAAAATGTTAATTATACCGGGTGATATTTTCATATGGTATTTATTTCAACCCACAGATTTCTCATCACCCCAGGTGACATTGTACAAAATTCGAAATAAGTCCATGATGATTGACTTGTCAAAAATCTTGATTTTAGTCTTCACGATTTTTGGCCGTATGTTGATTCAGAACTTCGGTTCGGTTCAATAACCTACTTGAGTGGTAAAAATACTTGTACCTGTATGGGTTGATCAACAGCCTTGAAAACTATAATCCAGATTTCTGAGAAAAGTACCAGGCAGTTTTATTCCAAACTTGGTACCATATTACTTAACTTAATGTAAATCTAAGAAACATTATTGGTACCATGTTACATGGGGTGGTTAGGAACATATAGTTTAAATTTAATACCATATGTCAATATAACCCTGTATAGTGAAATCAATGTACAATGTTTATTTGATACATTGATAGAAAAAACATTGTATTTCCATAACTATTGTTAATATGCGAAGTGCCAAAGGCTTTCTCTGCCTAAAATATTTTTGGTCAAGTCTCAGGAACATTAAAACCAATCAAATAAAGCTAATGGATTCTATATAAAATGGAATCTACATTGAAGGGGAGAATACTAAAAGTACCTTCGTCTTTCTCCCGGATAGGTAACTGAAAGTACACCTATTAGTAGATTTAAAAGGTAAAACAAGTTTGAAGGTTTCAATATCTGTGTAAAAACTTCACACAAATCGCTGTAAACACTTTATATGTATACTGTAATATTTTATGTAAGTGGTATAATTAAGCTAACATAATATTATATTGCACTAACATACTACACATGGTTCTTGTAATAAAAGTTTAATATCCATTAATAAAAAAACCCTTTAAGCGTTATTATGTGAAATATGCAGTATTTTTAGCTTGCCTCCATTGTCAGTTTAGTATCATTTATTTTAGTTACTGGAAATCTGTCACTCTGTACTACTTCACGTTAAACATAGGAAATACACAATTATTGAAACACTACACAATACTAGGTGAATATTTACGATTCTATGTAGATACTTAGGCTTTTCCAGCGTCATAGCCCGCTAGAACGCTTCTTAATGCGGTCTTCAACTGTTCGTTTGGCTCCGGTTCGTATTTAGCGAGGTTATGTCGACAGCAGGGGCATGTTTGCGTATCAGTGGATTTAAATGCCAGTTTAATGCATGCCTGGAAACGAATATTGCAGAATAAACTTACTATTGCGTTAAAACGTTGACTACAATGTCAACACAATGAATTATCAACCAATGTGGATAATAAGTAAAAATATAGCTACAAGAAATATTCGCAGACGCGTAGCGCACATAAAACACACCGCGTATACGCCACAGTCGACGGTTTAGAGATTGTTCGCCCTAGCTAGGAACAGCCAACCACTAGCAAAACTCTCGCTACAACAAACGCTTGCTCGATCGTGCCCTGCGGCATGATTTTGGCATTAAAATTTCAATTAGCATTAACGGTATAAAGCTATAACTCACCAGGCAGAAGTTGTGTAAACATGGTGTAGTAACGGGAGTGACAGCCACCTCTTGACATATAATGCACAGGAAAACTTGTGTTACATACTCAACAAACTCCTGCAAAATATATATATATTTATTTTGTTTAATTCAATACAATAATCGTACATTACATTTCACTATGCCTGGGTATGAAAAATGGTGGAGGCTCTTCTAAATGTTATAAAATTGTTAAAGTTAAGAAGATAACAAATAAATATAAATAAATATCAAATGTATCTCGATAGGCCAACCCGTACTAAAGAAGCTGAAAAATTGGTCAGCAAATAATACTTACACAATGTAACTATAATGAAAACAAAATGATTCATTGCTGTCAATGGCAAGGTGCTATTGGTGTCATCTTTACAGATTTCTATATTATATTTATTTACATATGTATACAAACGGACTTAATGCTATATATTCTTACCTTCTTTCCTCCAGTTTCACAAACAGCTAAGCCCTCCTCCCACAGCTTGCTGTTAAGCGTGTCAGCTTTGATAGCCTCTTTTTCTTGATCATTAAGTACACTTTCCTCCTTCTTCACTTTTTTAGGTGAAAACATATTAGTAATTTTCTTTGTAGGACTTGCTGCTTTCTTATTTTTTTGTGCTGTAACATAATACATTTGATGTATGCTCCTGTATAAGATATTACTATTAATAATTTTAATAACAGTACTTCAACATAGGTTTTGCATGATAGCATTGTGAAAACCTACTAGAACAGCAAAAACCGAGAGATATGGTGAGAAATCCGATTGGAACAAAGTTCCTTTTCCACATTATGTATAGTGCAATACTAGAATATGTATAGTGCAACATTACAATTTAATAAATTTCCTTTTTTTGAGAGCACTCATTGTGTCATACTAAGTTTCATTGGGTAGGGAATAGATACTATCTCTAAACGGACATTAAGCATTATCTGCTACTTACCTCGTCCTTTTTTCTGTGTTTGAACATCCTTTTGGTTATTGGTCCTTCGTTTCTTAACAGGCGGAGACGCTTCACCTTCAGACTCAGTCGTTTGGTTACTCTCCCGCAGCGCTCTCTTCTTATTGCTCTTAGCTTTCGAGCTTTTGTTTTCTTTTAATGCCTTCTTCTCCGCTTCTGCTTCTAAGTAACCATCTGGATACTGTAAGCCAAAAAATTTAAGTATAAAAATATTGTGCCTTTGTTGGACAATTGCAATATTATCACCAGTCACAATATTTATACAATTTTATGGCAGTTGGTTCAAGCATCTTATCCCGTTCAGTTAGACTATTTAAATAACAAGCACATTATATTACCGAAAGGGACATTGCCAGGTCATAGTATTTATGCCTTATAAATGACCTGCAATTATTAAACCTAATAGAATACTTACGACAATAGGATAATGTTTTGCTGTCGGTTCCCAAGGTGCTGGACTGGGATCGTCTCGCCTTAATAAGTACTTCCACACTCGGTAACCCGATAAACCCTTCTCTGGATAATATTTAACAACCTTATAAATTCCATCATATCTGTAAGCAGAAAATAGGCTATACAAACCACAAAGAAATTTTTGTTTCATTACAAAATGTAACAAGACTAAAAATACTAAAATCTTTATAATAAACGGAGTTACACTTCTGACTCAACTAGCATGCAGCTAGCATGCAATATCTGCAATGTCTTACCTGATTCCTTCCTTCGGAGCGTACTTAGGGAAATGTTTTAACATTTTGTACGATCGAACTACCCGCACCGGCTTTCCACTGCGCCAGTTATCGCCTGCGTCGCCTCCCTCCTCGCTTATTTGCTTTATAGCACAATTTCGAGCCAAAGCCCTGTAAAAAAATGCATGTTAAACTACCTCTTATCTGACATTTAGTCTATCGTAACATAACGGCAAATAATAAAGAAACAACATTTTAATACTAAAAAAAACCACTCGATAAAAGATACCTTTCGGAGCCGATTATTTTACCACGATATCAATTAAAAACTTATTTCACTTCGAAACTTCTGACACTGGAGTAACGGTTTCATACAAAGTAATTTAAATTTACTCAAAATGGGCTCAAAAGTCTAAACTCTCTTTTTGTATTTTCAATTTACAATTACTTTCAATGTACAAGTCATGAACTTAGAAAGTAACTTAAAGTTTTGTTATTGAGAAAATCGTTAATACCCAACAGTGTATTTTAAATATTTAGTATCAATATTATAATATCAAAGATTTTGCTAGTAAAGATGCTACAATATTTTCTTGTACCTCGGCATTAATTGACGAGAGATGGAGGGAAAACTTGTTGCAAACTACCCTCTTAGGTCTACAGTGTCTTGGAAAACATTACAAATATATTACGAAAAGATTCTTACTTGTTTTCTCTAGTGAGCGTTTGGTCGCACGACTGCTCGGCTGTTCGTTTGTTGCCTGACAGATCTCGTCCTCCACTACCCGTATACGTGAACTCATTCCCATTGTCAACATCATCTTCATATCCACCTGATAAAAAATATTATATTACAATAAAAATCTGAAAAGAAAAGGAAAGGAAATCGGAAAGCAAATTAGACTGACCAAGTATCGCAATGATTATTAAATATAATAATTTGAAATTAGAAAAATCTTATATACTGTAATTTTCACATACCAGACAAAACTATACTGTAAGCGCCCTCGACGTCGCGCCCGTGAATACCGGACACTGGCGGCCGATGCACACCCGATTCCGATAGCTACAAACAGGAATAAAGAAAAATAAATTAAACTACAACACTTTTTGAAGATATTTTCTTTTTCTGTAACAATATCTACGATGTCGCCTTGATAATCCAGATGCTAACTTAAGCTATATATTATTTTTATAGGACAACATAATTAACTGACTTGATCCGCTTATTCTATACATTCCCATAAATATATAAACGTGGTATGGTATAACAACCTCTTATATATTTACCTGTATTCTAAATCTCCAACACATTCCAACTTCAATACCCGGTATAGGACCGAAATGATTAGGCGGCATCGCACACGTCTTTGTTTTACCTGTAACAAATGCATTATATCATGTATCGAAGTCAGTATTCAAGTCTAAGTAATCCGATGTCTAAATAAATCTGGTAAGATTAAAAAAACCAATAGACAAGCAAACTTCATCCACGCTGTTGTTAACCTTGTCCGTTCCACGCATGCGCGCGTCATGCAAAAACTACTTGAATATTTGAACCATAACCACAAAAGTCTCTATTATAGTTTTTCTTTCATTTCAACCATAAAGATTATTATAAGTTTTGGGTGTATTTTATACTACCGCCGGGCTCAGCTTCGCCTGGATTCAGATATTTTTTTACTATACTCCAAAATTTCAATTCGAATCGGTAGTAGATGCGGTCGATCAACCTATCGATCGGTCGATACTGCGCTCCATTGGTCGCTGGCAAACCTTGAGTTTGAGCTTCTGGGACGCAGTTAATGACCACATCTGGGCGCTATAGGTTAGGACGATTTCTCGTTTAAGAGAGAGCGAAAGGATATTATTGCAAAGACCAGTAGCACTACCAAGAAATTTCAATTCATTCGGAAATTTCCCAGTCTTGTCTATTCCTGAAAGAAACTATCTGGCAGCTAACTAAGTAACCATCTTTGAAATACCACATATATTTACTTACTAGCAAATAAGCTACAACATAAATTAAAAATAAACAAGTTTTATAATATACTTGTTACAGCTCGCGTTTTGCCCAATCAAAACTTACGCATTTGGTTTACAGATCATAATTTCGCTGAACATAAATAAAATTGAACACTGAGAAAAAGCATTATGGAAGTGAAATAAGGGATGAAATATTGTAGATAAAATCAAAATCGCCGAAGTTGTCAGTGTCAACAATTCATAAGACACATTATTTGGATATGAGGAGATGGGATAGAATATAGTGAAAAGGACGAAATAGGTTGAAATGTAAAGGCACAGGATGAAACAGGATGGATAAAGGAGAGAAAGGATGGGACGGATCGGTCAGTGACTGGACAGACGGAACAGGATGGGATTTAGCAGAACAGTAAGATCGCTACGTCGAATTTAGGTATACAAGGGTTTGTACGAATAATAACATATATATGGTGGGGAGTGGAATCAAAGAAAATGTTGTACCCAGGCGAAGCTGGGACGCGCCGCTAGTTATAAATATAAATAATTAATTGTTAATTACCTACAAAATTATTCAATGCTTTTGCTTCTAAATTGTGCAATATGTTTCTTACCTACGCATGCCATTCCTCTACCCCAATCACGGTTTGTTTTGGATGCCGACTTCTTTTTTATCTGTTTAGCTGCACCCGGTGCTATAACATCGTTGGTGTCCCGCTTGCACGAGGGACAGTACCAGTCTTCCTCAGGCAACTCCTTAAGTGGTGGCGAAAGACAGCTCATGTGGTAACCGTAATTGCACTCATCACACAAAACAATCTGGAATTAATTAAAATAACTTAAAATGTATTCATTCCTGTATATCATTAATTAATAATACAAAGATATCTATGGCTGTCATAAACTAATTATAACTGAGAATAATAAAAACTGATATAGATAAGCCATGAGTAATCAGTCACCTCATTATTTTATTGGTGTAAAGAGATATAATTCCAATTTTGAAGTTCATATTTTTAAGACGGTATATTAGTAAGGATAAGAAGAACACATAGTTTAACAAATTAGCTTTGTAAACATTGACTAATCTGTCAGGGAAACACCCGTCAAAATTGGCCCAGCAGTTCTCGAGATAAGCGGCAACAAACAGAGACAAAAAAAAAATATAGTGCATTTTCACTATAGTTAATTGGTATTGTGTAAGTAACAATATGTACTTGAAAAAACGGAAGCTATTTTGATGTTACAAACAGACACTTCAATTTTATTATTATAGAACTGTCTCACTGCCTACAACTACTGAGGCTGGGATTGAATAAATAAATAGTTAATAATATTAAAATACCTTCTCAGGGAATTCTTTTCCTAAGCATAAGTAACAGCCGCAATCTTTGCAAGGTGCTTCTTCATCATCACGACATGTCAAACAGTTCAATGGCTGTGTTCCTGAAATGAAAACAACAGGAGGTTAAAAAAATTCAAGAATAAACATAATATTAAGTGTTACCTTGCAAAAACTTACGTTTCTCAGGTGGATTGACCATCATCTTCTTATATGTCATAGTTCTATCAGCTAAACTTACTACTTCTTCAATAGCAAAAATTTTGTCTTGCAATCTTATTTTGGTGTCATTCTGTGGAACTGCATCAGGACCAAGGTACAATGTTCCCACAAGCTCATAACTTGCTCTTAATTTTTTTATTTCACTAACTTTAAAGTCATACCTGTGAACAAGACAGCTTATATTTTAAAACTGTAAGTCAACTACAGGATAAAAATTAAATGCAAAATAAAAACCAAATAAAGGAGAAGGCGCATCCCAGCCTACTGGCCAATAACGACGAGCGATATGTCATTGGAAAGGTCTTTTCAGATGCTACAACTTCTTCTATGATAACTAAACCCAAATCGCTGTATTTAAAAAAATATAGCTACTTAAAGACAGCCCGAAAATCACACGAAAGCGCCTCGTCATAGTGAGCAATAATAACAAGCGATACGTCGTTGGAAAGGTCTTTTAAAATGCTACAACTTCTTCTACGACGACACTTCTCAAATCGGTGTGTGAAAAAAAATATCGCTGCGTAAAGGTAGCGCGAGGATGAAAACATGTATATGGACTCATAGCCTATTGTCCAATAACGACGAGCGATATGTCATTCGAAAGCTCTGTTTGTTTTCTACAACTTCTTCTTTGGCAAGAAAACCCGATTAGCTGTATTAAACAAGATATTTCGACATAAAGATATCTCGAGGGCCATATGTATGGACTCCAGCCTACTGGCCAATAACGACGAGCGATATGTCATTGGAAAGGTCTTTTCAGATGCTACAACTTCTTCTATGACAACAAAGCCCAAATCACTGTATTAAAAAATATACATAGATAAATAACTACTTCATATCTATATAAATCTATATATTTAAATAATAGTTTATTTATTTATCAAAAGTACATAAACATGGTACTTATACAAACTAGGAATAAAAATATTATTTACATTATTAGCTTATACGACTATCTCGGCACTAAACGAAGCTTGTCGCAAAAATAAGTCAAGCCTAAAACATACATACATAAACTCACGCCTTTTTCCCAGGAGGGATAGGCAGAGGTGCTACCAGGACACCGACGTTTCGCCTTTTGTTCTGTTCCGATGTGATAGGGGGCGAGGCTAACACCATACCGGGCGCAAATTCTTGACTCCATACTGATAATGAATAGAAAAATCCATTATCAATTTGCTGACCCGGGATTTGAACTCGAGACCTCCGCTTTGCAACCATACCGTCATACAATTGCGCTACCGAGGCAGTCCATGCCTACATAATATCCTTATATTATTTTTTTCTCTTTTTAAAATTGTGTTTGTTTTTTATAACATCCCTCCAGATTGGATTATTAAACCCATTGCCAATAATCAACGCCACTGGTAAATGTAGAAATACCGGTAAAAAAAAGATTTACTTATTATTTTAAAATAAACTCTATAATGTCGCGCAACACTCCTTAGACAACTTCTGACCAATAGCTGGATTGAATTTTTATGGTATTTTATCATATCACAAAACTAAAACAGGACTCATTTCACATACAATAGCAGTATGTTGAAAATTCTTGCCTTGCGTAAATAATTGACAATTACATTTTAAAACGGTGGACGTTATTACAGATGCAGGAAATGCATATTTTTGGATTGTGATACAGCGCAATTTGCTGAATCTTGCAAGATATCGAACGATAAACACAGTGAGAGATTTATTGGATCGCTCGTCGTTATTAGAAAATAGGCTATGAGACATACATATGGCCCTCGCGAATACAGCTTATCGGGATTACTTGCCAAAGAAGAAAATGTTGTAGAAAACCAAGAGAGTTTTCGAATGACATATCGCTCGTCGTTATTGGACAATAGGCTATGAGTTCATATACATGTTTTCATCTTTGCGCTACCTTTACGCAGCGATATTTTTTTCACACACCGATTTGAGAAGTGTCGCCGTAGAAGAAGTTGTAACATTTTAAAAGACCTTTCCAACGACGTATCGCTCGTCGTTATTGGCCAATAGGCTGGAGTCCATACATATGGCCCTCGCGATATCTTTATGTCGAAATATTTTTTTTAATACAGCTAATCGGGATTTCTTTCCAAAGAAGAAGTTGTAGAAAACGAAGAGAGCTTTCGAATTACATATTGCTCGTCGTTATTGGACAATAGGCTATGAGTCCATATACATGTTTTCATCCTTGCGCTACCTTTACGCAGCGATTTTTTTTTTCATACACCGATTTGAGAAGTGTCGTCGTAGAAGAAGTTGTAGCATTTTAAAAGACCTTTCCAACGACGTATCGCTTGTTATTATTGCTCACTATGCCGAGGCGCTTTCGTGTGATTTTCGGGCTGTCTTTAAGTAGCTATATTTTTTTTAAATACAGCGATTTGGGTTTAGTTGTCATAGAAGAAGTTGTAGCATCTGAAAAGACCTTTCCAATGACATATCGCTCGTCGTTATTGGCCAGTAGGCTGAAGTTCATACATGTTTGCCCCTTCTCCTTTATCATTCCTGTAATCTTTTTCATAGGCTAGTAATTGCTATTAGGAGTCTTAGGTTATTCCTCATTATTTATTGGATTGAAGTTTTTGGCAGTTTCATATTAATAACTTAATATACTAAAAATAATGTGTCTATAAATATTACCAGTAGCCTTTCTCTAAGGGTTCATCGGTGTTGTGATTTAACATCACTGTCTGTCCCACTTCAAGATCCTTGATATCAATTATATTTCTTGCTCTGGGTCGCATTTCCTTTAATTTACAATACAAATCTGAATCTTCTTCACTGAAAAATACCATCTAGTTTAAGATCTGACATAGACATGGATAAAATATAGAAAAAAGTAAAGAAAACATTGTGTGTAGAAAACAATCCATGACAGTATTTTTTCCTATAATACATATAAATATTATTTTACTATATGTATACTAACTCGGTTTCAAGCTGCACTTTGTAAAGAAGATTTCTTTCCAATTCTTTAGAGCTATCAGTCTTCTCTATGTCTTTATCTGCTTTCTTTCTACCTTTGGGACTTTTACTAAAATATTTTGTTATTCCTTTGTTTTTTGACTTTGGTGTATCCCCATTTGACATTTCTAAGGGAGGTTTGTTTTCCACATCATTTTCATTGTCACAAACTGTTTTGTGTCCATTTTTGTCAGTATGTTTAGCTTCTTCTTGAACAGAATTGTTTAGGCCAGTTGCGCTAGCTTCAGGATCATAGACTATCCTAACAATCTTTCCCTCAAACCAGGCACCTTTTTCCCGGTCTTTGACATCAACTAAATCACCAACAGCATAAAATGTACTGTCAGCGTCTGTAACAATTAAAACATGGTGCATAAATAATACTAGAATACTTGGAGACCCATATGAACCTTGCATATTATAATCTTCTCAGGTCTATGGATTGCTATGTTCAGAAAACCATTTTTTAAGTGCCTCTCTCGTTTATTAACGTTATACAAATAGTATATACACTATTTGCTGCACCACTACATGTGCTATAAGGACTTGAAACATTATTCCTCCAAGGCAAATTATTATATGCTATACTTGCCTTTGTATACCACATCCTTCTTATCATCATTCACATCCTTGTTAACTTCAAGTTTTGTCTCAGGTTTCTTTTCCGGACTTTTGTCTGGCAATATCTTGACCATGAGTTGGATAACATCATTGAGTTTAATATTGTAGTCATGAAATGTGTAGCCATTTTCTAACTAAAACAAAATGCATACACTATAAATTCCATGTAGAAGTTTGTAGGATTTATGTAGAACACTTGGGTTCACAACTTCACATTGGCTATATTGTAGACTATGTTAACAAAAAGGTGACTCTGATTATGAGGCAGGTGACGCTCCATTTAAACAAAGCAAAAAAAGAAGACAGTTTGTGTCGCTGAGGGAGTTTGTTGCATGGTTTCTTCTTCACAGCTACAGTACATTCTGAAGCAGTGGTAGCAGAAACTAACGATTCAAAATATCTGGTAAAAAACTACTTGAACATAGAATATTTTGATTTGATTATATTGTTTTACATATTTCAGACATTGACTGCTGAAGTGCAAGGTGGCCTGTTGGTAACGGTTGAATTGTTGGACCAGACACGGTTGGCTACATGTTCACAGTGTTGAAATACCAGGGCACACCTCAGACTTTTCAGAGTTATGTGTGTATTGATTTTGAGAAAACATTGTGAGGAATCCTGCATACCATAGTAATTATAAAGAATTGCTAAGGTATGTAAGTTGACTAAACCGCACCAGCCCAGCGAGGCAGATTATAATATGGCCTAAACACTCTCAATCAATTTTCTCGATTGTAGAGCAAGCCAGTGCCAAGCAGTTGGACGTATAGGGACTGATACAATACATTGACTGCGGCACCAAAACATAATCTTTTACTTGTCAATATTCCAAATTTCCCAAAATATATGTTATATTTGACCTAGAGCATGTGGTCACAAAACCTTCGTACAGATACAGATACACAACACTTTATTGAACACCACAAAGTACAGAGACGATTAAAAATAGAAATCTTTAAAAAAAAGAAGTGTACAATTGACGGTCTTATCGCTATAAGCGATCTCTTCCAGACAACCAAAAATGATAGAATGGATTGTACGACAAGAAATATTCATATTCATTGTTATATAAAAGCTGAAAGTTTATCTGCAATTATAAAAATTGGCCACTTTGGAATTTATCAGCTTCTTTGTGCTGACAAATTGAAAGAACCATAAAATTCTAGCTGCCATTTATACCATTATGCTGGGGAAGTCACAAATTATTGAATTTTACAATTTTTTCAAACTTTAATAGAAAGCAATTTTACCAGCGTTACATTGAAAGATAAATAATATAATTGAATAATAGAACAATAAGATTCACTATATTCCTTGGTTCCCAACTATTGGCAATTAGGATATTATATCAATGTTTTATCCGATTGCGGTTAGAAAGGCATACTGTTGAGTCCTAGAACATATTGATACCAACTGCATTAACAATAACGGAGCTGTAGAGAGAAATTTCTTTATTCTTGAACAACTTTATCCTTTACCAATGTTGCTTGATCTTCATAATACTAAAATAAATACATGGCGCCAACCAGCCACCCAATATTGACGTCACAATGCTTGCATGCCTCTTATTTTCTAGGTCTTTGTAAATTAGAACAAACATGTGGGTATCACAATTAAATTGAGGGCATGTGCGTTAAGATAAAAGAACATATGTAGTAAAGGAAATGTATACAGTAATATGATTCACTTAACGATTGACTTACTAGTTTTCCACCATAAAACAGTCGTTGCAGTTTTGGTTCAACATCAAACTTATCACGAATTATTTTACGGAACTGATCGATTTTAGTCAATTTGGATTCGACCACAACTATTGTATCAGGTTTACCTAATATGCGCACACGTACATGCATTGTTCAGTTTTATTTACACAAATTACACTCAAATTCAGATCTTATTCATTACCGTTAAAATAATATGACATAACGGATAAAATAGCGCGAAATTCGTCCAACTGACTGAAAATTGAAATACCATAAAGGATAGACTCTCAGTAATAAAAATATACTCTATGGGATAGACCACATTCCACAACTGTCATGTAGAGATGAGACTTAAACTTGATTTATAATTATTTATCGATACCTTAATTTCGATTGAATTATAAAAGTTACCTAGATAATATTGTTTTAAATTCAATCAGCCAAGGTTCCTAATTTGACCGAGTCTTTGATATAATTCTAATGCATGTGCTAGTATTTTCTATCTCAATACTCGATTAATAAAAAAATGAAGTAAAACGTACATAATCCAGTTTTAAACTACTATTAAATGTTTGACGATAACATGGTTCACCTTCGTTAATTATGAGGAAGACTACTAAAATCTGCTATACCTTGTATTTGTAAAAACGAAATAACCTAAAGGAACTAGTAGTAATAGTAATTATTGATCAGTTTAATTTTGAGATCTTTAATAATTTGGTGAACTGGTCAATTTATTTCCTATTTTGATGGCACAATTTGGTAGACGCTGGCTTTGAAACGTGAGGCCGCGAGTTCATTACCCAAATCGAGTCAAAATATTTGTGTGATCCACAGGTATTTGTTTCGACTCTGGGTGTTTGTGACACCGAAAAGTCTCTCGTAGCTTCTGATAACTACAACACAAGACCAAGACTTGATCTCAGAGTGGGGTCAGGACTATGAGTGTGACTCTTGAGTGTATTTATTTATTTTAATCTTCTTAGCAAAACCTCACGGCTCACGATGTGAATATTTCACATTAAATAGTGATCTAAGTTAACTGTGCACATTAATGCACGATAATAAATGTATGTTGTCTGTTGCGTAGTATCAGCTAGTTAATAATATAAATTGAAGAAAATACATGTGAGTAACAGAATATATATATATTTTTTACCACGACTACATTGCTGGAGTATAGTTTATATTAATAGGTAACAAACCGCTATGATTATTTCGCCGGTACTATGGATTTATTGCACCTATAAAACGTTTATAATTTTATGTCTTTATTAACTTCCAGAATAACAAGCTAGGTTTAACAGCCTGTTAGAAAATAACATTTCTTAGTTAGAAAAGGTATAACAATGAAGTCTCTTTGGTTTTCCATATTTTTATTCATGTTAATAATTACCATTAGAAATGGTATTGCAAAACTTGCATCGTTGGTAAGTCAACATAATAATATTATACGCAATTATACTTTGTCCATGTTGATTTCTTTTTTGTCATTGTTTTGTGTTTTAGCTTTTGTTGTTATTAACTATTTTGAAGGTCTATTATAATATATTAATAATTAGAGTATTATACTTTATGATTTAAGCATCCCGTGTTAGTTGCCCGGTCATCTTTAGATTGGATGCCAAGCAGAGTCAATTCTTTGTACTCTGATGTTGGAGCATGGAGTGGAAAATTTGTAAGTAGTATATTATTACAAGTTACAAGTAAAGGCTTAGAATTGTAAAATGTATACAATTTTTTTAATTCGTGATATTTATTTCAGAGACCAGTAATGGATGAAATAGAATCCGACGAGGCTTTAAGATTTTATCAATTTCTGAACTATTTAGACGGCGGAAGCTTTGGAACTGGTAACTTGCATAAAATAACAGTAATAAAAAACCCAACGTATTGATAACCTCCTCTTGAAGTCGGTTAAAAGTTAAAACCAACGAATTGTAAACCGATGTTTTTATTTATTACATAGGTTTATTAAATGACCAAACGCTTTAACCTGTCGGTAAGTAGTTTCCGCATCTCATAAAAGTGACAACAATTTAATTGTTGCTGGCCTCTGAAAATCGCTCTACGTTGCAGTTTCCTTACGACAACAGTAGCACCACCCTGGTCAAGCCGACCCATTATAACAATGTGTAGGGCAAGGTAACTAGAGATTGATTTATCCTACTACAGCGTAGATAGTAGTAAAATCTTATTTTTTTAAGGGCCGATAGATGAATTCGTTGAAGCTATGTACCGATTAGCAAACTATATGAAACAACAAAATAGTAGAGAAACTCAAGCAAGAGGTATGCGCGAACTTGAAGCTATAAACGGAGAAAAAGGTAAATTACTTCAATTGACAATGCCACTAAATCTTCCAAAAATACGGATTAATTATACTCAGAGGACGTATTACTTATTCGCATATATTTTTTAATAAAGATATTAAAATATTTGCATTAAGTACATTATTGATGCTTTTCGTTTCGGCATTACTTATGTTTATCCTCTATACCCACAGGAAATAGCATTAAGACAGTTCTGGAAGTGAGTACACTAATTATGAGAAAAAAACGAAAATTCTTCTGCACTGGTGAAGTTAAGGAGCCAATAGTGAACAATAAAATTATATGCAAGGTTTGATTGAAAAACATTTTGCATAACAGCAAGTATAATTGTTAACTGACGTTTTGTATAAAGAAAAAGATTTATGTTTGATGTTGCAGGATCGCATCTTACTTCCTATAGCTGGAACATCTTGTAGGGATGCTATAATGTATTGGCATCCAGATCTAACAGAAGAACATTATTGCGTAGGAGCTCTAGAATCAAAGAGTCCCGTCCACATTATGGACATTGAAGGTAAAAAATACAACATTGTTTTGAACTTAGGTTCCATATTACCAACTTTTACGCTTTTGTTATTATTTTCCAGGTGAAATGTTCTGCAAGGGCGATGACTATTCCAAGCGCGAATATCTTTTAGCATGTGACTTTTATGAAGATCAAGAAGCACCAGTAGCTGATTTACTTCAATATTATCCTGACCCTGATCCGGAAATCTCACCGAAACTTTTCTAGCAAAAGTTTAATTATAACTTACTGTTAATATACTTGTTATCAAGATATAATATCAACGATTTTTATTCACTGTTATCATCTGATTATTTAATCTATAGTTACCAACAGTATTTATAGGAATTTATTGTTAAATAATTCATTAGTTAAATTTTCACTTATATGGCGGTGCTACTAGAATTATAAACTAGATAATATCTACGATTTTGTACACGCAAACGTATGATAGCGCTCCCTCTATATAATATATACTCTGAGGTGTGTTGTCACTGAGTTCCATAATAGCTGGATTAAATTTTAATGACCTTTTTGTATGTGTGTTTGAGTGATTATCTGGATAGTTCGCGACGACGCTCTTATTGAGTTAATATTTGATTTTTTGAAGTTATACTTCTTTTTGCGTATTTGAAAAGATAAATGAGAGTAATTTTTTTACGATACGGGCGAACTCACGGTTAAAAAAAGCGACAAATTTTTATCTCCAACGAATTAAATCCAAAGTAGTTTCGTAAATATTTATAAATCTGCAACATGTGTTTTATATCAGTGGAGATAACAAATATATATTTATTTTGTTATTGATCCTATTGCACCGAAAATTAATACCTACTTGAGATTCAATAAATTCTAGAAATTAAACTTAAAATTATAAATGGAAAACGATGTCAGCTAATGTAATTTTTAATATTTTTCTTAATAGGCATTAATTTATTTGTTTCTAGGCGAAGCGGGGTTAATACCCTAGTGCATAGTGAACAGGCAACACAACCTGTCATCTCCGGCTATCGAGTTGCCAATAATTATGAACAACACTTTATTATTGATTAAAATTTAAAATAAACTGCAAACATAATCGATAGTGGGTGGGACGTCTCGCGAATTAAAATATATTCTATCTTTTGCAGAGTGGGTTAGTCTGTGCTTTTGCAGCTATGGCTAATTTGCGAATTTAGGGTTAATAATGCTTTGGTGTGAATTTCAAAATATTTTTTCAGGTCAGTAAATTAGCTGGACGGTTGTTTCGCTATATTTAAAGCCGCATTTCCCACGAGCTACTCAATTAAACTTCTAATTAGAAAAGTGAGAGGTCGATTAATGCATGAATAGGTTGGTGTAGGTATTTAAAAGTAGCTGGTCAATAAAAAAATAAAATAGAACACTGAAACAGTTTAGACATCGAAGATGACTGAAAGAGTGAAGATGCGAAAGCAGCTCGGGCTGCTGGAGGGTGTAGCGATAATTTTAGGCATAATATTCGGAAGTGGAATATTTATATCACCTAAAGAAGTGTTAGAAAATACGGGATCGGTTTGGGGAGCTCTAATAGTATGGACAGTATGCGGATTCCTTGCCACGCTTGGTGCATTATCATACGCAGAACTGGGTAAGTACCTAGATATAATATATTTAAGTAGTAAGAATATTTATTACAAAATATTATGTTAATTGCAATAGCTCTAAAAAATCGATGTGCGCATTTAAAACGGTGGGAACGCACTTTAAACATTCATACAAATTAAGGAGATATCAAAAGCAATATTTATCAAATGTTTTGTATTTTCCCAAACTAAATTTAAAATTCGTTTGAAAGCGACAATAGATTAGAGAACTAAAATTGGTTTATAAACTGTATGAATAAGGTTGTAATTGTTTAGCAGCATTATAATCACTTGAAATAATATTGTACTATTTATGTATGATTGAGTAGGCAGAACTGAGATGTTAAGCTGAATACTTTTTAGGACGCAGAGGTTCCCATAGTCTTATTTGAGAAGCATGTCACCATGTTTGTAACCAGTTTTCTCACCATGGCACATTGTTGTCACAAAAACCAATTGTATTTCCATATTTTTGAACAGTGCCGGGAATATACATCAACATTGCACATTAGTATTCTGACAACACAATCATACCAATAATTTTCTTAAAATATGATGTTAATTGGACTGTGACTACAACAAGAGTGTTTCACTCTACTTGACATCCATATTTATAAATAAAATGTAAGTCACAACAGGCAACAGTTTCTCAATATTTTATGGGTTGGATTTAATTTCTATCAATCTCATTGTGTGAGATTGTAAGTTATTGGTCATCAGTTTACATGTGAGATGTAATTTTTCTCAATAATTCCACACACTTGTTTCTTTCAATCTCAAAATATGCTGAAATTGTGTCGCAAGGTCAATGTTCATATATGAAGAACCTAAAGTTTAGTGCCATATAAACAAAACACCACACACAAGTGTTTGGTCATGATAACAAGGTTGTAGAAAGACAACTTTTGTAATAGACAGAGTGTATTGCCAATTACAGTTGAAAGTTTATTTCTTTTACATTTAATTTGTGCTCCTCTGGGTAAGCACTAATAGGAGTTTGGACAACCTCAGATGGTATAGTTATGCCACCCTCTTGATCTATTTACTAGCCAGGTGGCCCCTAAATTATTTATTATTCAAGCAGACACACACCTTTCTTTGATGAAAGAGATTCTGTACGGCTACCTTTCCAGCACTCTGGCCTGCCGAAAAAGCTATGTCGGTTTTACTGGCCTTCCTTTCCAGTACGCTAGTCCAGGACGAAGTCGAGCCGCATCCCTAACAAATTCCTCAATGAACATTATAGGCGGCACCAGATATATCAGGGCGACTAACGCCCTTACCATCCGGCTCAGAATTATTACTAGTCCCTTTAATTTGGGCATGGGAGGGTGTCTTTCATGTCAATAGTCCTGACCAGCTATGGACGCCCCTTTAAGACATTTTGGCCCTAAATGGCTAATACGATGACTTGCGCTATGTATATCATCAATTTTTAAATGCCCCATCAACTTCGATTACACTTTTAGATCTCTTTTTGCGTAGGGTGTGAATACCATGGCCTAATTTTCACGTCCCCGGTACGCAAGGCTCAAAAACATATTAGCATTTCAGCGACAGCTGGGAAGAGTCACTGCCGTAAAATTAGAATATTACTGACGCCGAAAAACATCCTGGTGTTGCTGGAACCGCTCGTTGGTAGTGCCGCGAAGCAGCCAATCTGACTACTGTTCTGAGATTTTATTATTGCCGTGCCTGGGCTTCGCCACATGCTCGCCTCGGTACTCCTGTTACTCAACTTTGTTTTCAAGTCACCTATAATAACATACAATAGACATAAATAATACGGACATTTTTACAATAAGCTGGTGATATGTTATCGTTGCGTTTGTGTTACATGCTTTTTAACGCCTTTTGAACATTAGTTTAATACTGCATTATATGTCTGCCTACATTATCCAAAAGGTTCACATTTCCTATATAGTGTATTATCTATGGGTTCACATATCGTTTGATATTAAAATTACAATGTTAGAAGGGTATATTTGAAGCTATGTCATGAATTATATGGCTGTAGAGTGTAGAGTTTGCAGGATATCATGCCCTTTTAATGTGAACAGGAACCACCCTGGCGCAGAGCGGTGGCGACTATCACTACATTAACGAAGCGTACGGGCCTCTGCCGGCATTTCTGTACCTGTGGGATGCTAATCTCGTTTTTGTGTATGTTTGCTTTGGTTATTTCAAAAACTGTATTACGTGTTGTGTTAAATGTTTAAAATGAGAAATGGTATAGGTGTTCATTGTTATATTAACATAAAACGCATGCAATGTTAGTGTCCTATTAATTATAAGTTTTATGTGTTGTATCATGTATTTCTCGAATAATAGAGTTTTAAAAGGTTTTTGCTAAATCTTATTTTTTTCTGGTTTATTTAATTTAATATCAATCAGTACGTAGACGACATCTGTCCAGAATAAGATGTGATACTAAAAAAGATTGAGTTATGTATATTCCTACTCATATGTGACAGATCGGTCTTTGCTAGTCAGTATGCTGGCGTAGATATTGTTAGGGACCCAGCTCGGTCACAACATCCGCATTGTTCCGAGCCGGAAGGCCAGTGACACTGACATACCCCTTTCGACCTTCCCCGGGGTACCGAAAGGGGAGCTTAATAGCTTTTCCGCGGTCCTTGCGCAACTGGGCTATTGCTCACTTAAATTGAAAACATAAATAAAGTATAAAATACTATTAATCATAATTGACTCTAACATCAAGGAAGTAATGATTACAACCATACATCATTGAGGGTATATACTATTGGTGACTAAGTGGCAAGCATTAATTGACCCAACATTCTTTTAATTAAACCAGCTTATAAAGTAATAAGGCCTCATTGTACTTGATGCGTACATTTTATAGTTATTGGCATTAACTAACAAGTCCTTTATTTTCTTGGGGGGCTTCATAATATTAATTGTGGCAAAGTGTATCCCAAATGATGAATTCTACCGTAGCTGTATGTTTTAGGGTTCAGTTCATATCGGAATTCCCATGTTTCCTAATTAATTATTGTGGTTATAAATGAAATACGTACAAACTGAACAACAAAATACATTTTCATACCCCGAAGTATAATATACAACTAAAAGTCAAGTAACCTTTATAGCGTAAAAACACGTGTATAGCATCCATGATTCATGAAAGTATTAAAATTTACATAGAGCTGCTGTGTACTGTTAGTTTCTGTTTATTTTAGTATCATTAATCATTTATCAAGTTCAAGCTTCTTTTGGAGGATTGGTTGAAGCTTGTAGTAATAATTATTCATAGATTTATCAAAAAAAGTGCGTACAGTGGAAATGTTATTAAATTTGTGCTGCGCTTCATAGAAAAAGAACTGGAGTATATCTTTTGAATCTGCTGTTCTCCACATTTCGCCGAGAAATAATTCAGTGTGTGATTTTAATGCATGGTACTTAATGTCCTCGCTTATTGTTGTCGATCGCCTGACCGACGCACCTTTCAAACGAGCACAACCTATACTCTTAACCTAATTTATTATAATTGTCTCTTTTCAGACCAAGCACAAACGCAATAATGTCATTAACATTTGCAAATAATATTCTGGGGCCAATGTTCCCAGGCTGCCACATAGATCCCATGTGTCAGAAGTTGATAGCAGCGGCCACCATTTGTGAGTATAATAATAATACATAAATACACCCAAGAATCACATACATAGTCCTGACCTCACACTAAGACTACAATAGACTTCGGTCTCACACACAACCAGACCCGATGATAAGTATTCCAAATTATTTTTAAGCTCTGTCTTCTATTGCTTTGTTTATAAGTCATTAGTTTTAACATTCGCGTGTCTATATTTCTAATTTGTATTTGCGATTTTCACTGCGAATTATGACTTTATGGTGCCTTGCGAAAACATTATTGAACTGCGTGGTAGATGTTGCAGCCAGCAAATTATTTAAATGTGTATTCTTTTCAGGTTTTTTAACCTTTATAAATGCTTACGATGTGAAATCCACTACCAGAGTGCAGAATTTGTTCATGTTCACTAAGATATCTGCTCTCGTCATCATCATCATCGGAGGTGTGGTCTGGATGGGCAAAGGTTAGTGAGTAATAGGATAATTGCAACAAAATCAATTTTTTTTTTATAAAAATACTAAATAGTCTTACAAGAGGTCTTTAGAATTTTTCTTCAAAACTACCATCGCTTGGGAACGTGTTGTAGCTGTGAATAGGAAACAGCGATCTCCCTCTTTTTTAGTGTATTTTTTTTCATGATCAATTTTTTCTTTTATTCTCACAGCATATTTTTTAATTTTATTGTCATCCATTGTTTTTTTTTTGTTAGGTGGAGTAGAGAACTTTCAAGATGGATGGGCAGGAACTAAAACTTCAGTCAGCGATTGGTCCGTCGCATTCTTCTCTGGCATCTTTTCGTATTCTGGCTGGTATGTACGCAAATGAAATCCTAAAAATCTTAACCCGTCAACAGCTATTGGCCTAAACAGAAAAAAAAGCGATGTAAAAAGTTAAAAACCAGAAATGACAGATTTTAAAAATTGTATATTATGGAATATTGTAAACAAATGTAAATACAGCATAAAATACGATCTTGTTCAAATATTTCAATTATTTCATGATACGTATTAATTTCGTAAAAGTGCACCCATTTTCCAATAGGTGTTGAAGCCGTAAATACTTACAATAATCGTCTCCATATCATATCGTATTTAGGTATGACTATAAAATGTAATAATATCTTGCAGGAACTATTTGAACTTCATGACTGAAGAGCTGCGGGATCCCTTCGTAAACCTACCGCGCGCCATCTACATATCCTTGCCGATGGTCACCGCTATATATGTGCTCGCCAACGTCGCATACTTGGCTGTGTTAGGACCAGTAGGCGTGAGGGCCACAGAGGCTATCGCTGTAGTGAGTATTCCACCATTTGGCCTTATTTCGTCCTTACTTTTTGAAATTGCCTGTGAATTTCCTTATTAAATCTTATGACTAATTTTGTGGGTAATACTGTGTCTATGCTATTGAGCCCACAGAACATAGCTTGTAAAAGGTTTTCTTAAATAGACTATTCTTTAGGATAGGGGTTTCCTCAGTGTGCTTTCTGCTTTTTTCCAAAGTGAAGAAGGGCACCGTGAAGCAATTCTCACTCTCAATTATTTTTTGTCGCTATCTTCATATCTGGTTTTTGTACCTATTTATTTCTAACTAGCCCAAACAAACCCCAGGTCAAACAAGTAAACATGTAGATGCGCCGCAAACTAAAAAATATTGAAAAACACTGGTCTGTACCCATATGGCATAAAGTGTATAGTTCTCAAAATGATTTTAATACATGGTAGCCTATTTTCAAGAAAGATTCTAAGTATTTTTCTGGCTACTTTGTCCCTAGGACTTCGCAGTGGCGGCACTGGATTGGTCGCATTGGATAATGCCGACACTAGTAGCGCTGGCAATCCTCGGTGGGTTGACTGTTCACATCATGACGTCATCGCGGATGTGCTTCGCCGGCGCCAGGAACGGACACATGCCGGAGTTGTTGGCGCACATTAACATGAAGTGCATGTCGCCCCTTCCATCGCTCATATTTCTTGTGAGTATATCTATAGTTTTTAGTTTAATCATTACCATATACTTAGGAATGCTGACGAACATACTTTTTGAAGCAGCCAGGCGGGCCGTTTGCTCGTCTGCCTACCAAGGCATTAAAAATGCAATAATTATATTCCATTCATATGTAAAGGTGCCTTCTAATGCTACAATACAAATTCGTAGGCTGATTCAGAAATCATGATCGCCATTTTATTTATTGATCTAATTGCTGACAAATTATCAGCGGCGTGCACAGGATTATGACGCTGGGCATGCGGCGGAGTACTCGGTCACAAAAAAAAATCTTTGAAATAGATTTTTAGCTTAACCACAGCCACGTGACGGATCCATAAGTCGGAAACCATTCCAACAGAACATATCTTAGATGTACTACTATTCATGTACATTTTCTACGGCAACGCAGACAAAACAGCGATCGATCGTCGCGGCGGAAGAAATTCTAAGTAAAATAATAGTTATACGTTTCATAACTTTTAACATGAAACTTTCGAGTTACATTCCTTTTTGCTGGTTTAATTGTTGTAACTCGGGCACACACCTACCTTTAGACACAATTTGAATCTTTTCACTGAATCACAATTGTGAGAACTTGTTATTTTTTAATAAACAAACGTTTTCAACACAAACCTCACAATCCAATAACATTTAAAAAAAACATCAAACGCACTATACCCTGAAATGGAATCAGAGATCAAAAATGTAAACAGAAGGGTTACCACTACAATAAAATAAATTGCCATGGTAGTTTGTCGACAACCGTTAAAATGATAGGTTAGAATTATTCTCACCCGTTATATAAGTATAAAACATAGCCGAAATAAAATTCTTTGGTATAATATTTACATAAAATACAATTTCAACATTTTTTTAAATGATGTGATAAAAATGGTACGAAATTATGTTATGCTGCTGGCAATAAGTAGAAATTCCTAACATTTGGCTCACTGAAATAAAACTTTATTATATTTAGCCTCTCCAATAACGAAAAAATATTAGTTATGCAGAAAACATGATTAATGAAGATGGTTTACAAGAAGTGACACCGCGGTGGTGGAACGGATGTGTTAAACATGTAATAAAGGAAGAAAAACGTGCAAATTAGACCACCTGATTTATATAGTGCTAGAACAATTTATTAATAAATGTTACTGATTCTGACATCAACGAGTTCGTCTCATTCAAGTGATGTTGAAGGCTTGTGAACTGTGAAGTGTGTGATTGATAAAATACTTTTTTAAATAACAAACTAAATATATTTCGTTTTTTTTGGTGCTTTTCATTTTTACCATGTTAATCTAAAGGAAATTCTAAAACACAATACTCGCAACATTTTAATTTTTATTAGAAAATGTTTCCTAGCCCTGAAATGTCACTTTCACAATGACATTTGTTTGTTTACATTTTTGATCTCGGATTCGATTTCAGGGTATAGTAAAAGCAAATCACTACAATTATTATAGAAACTCAGTAATAAACTGTTAAATGTACACACTTTAAATGTTAAAATAAAAAATCTTATAATTATGAAAAATATAAATAAACTGGCGCAAACAAAATAGTAAACAGTGCTTATCACATAAAAAAAGCAAAATGGCCCCCGCAAAACACAAAACATTTCTGCTATTTAAACAAATGAAACCTTACTAAACAAAAATGCATAATGTGCATACGTGATTTATTAGATTTCCGTCTATTATTTTTACTCGGGTTATAGGCAACGAACATTTCCGATTACTCCCGACAACTGCCGAACTTCCGTAGCCTGCCGCTGGAGTTGATTTCGATTCGGCCAATCCGGCTTTCGATATTCATGGGTGTGTGCGTTTGCGAACCGTGCACGGACACCAAAATTACTACACACATGCGAACAAATGTCCTGCGGGACGCGACGGCATGAGTTGGTTGCTTATTTTGCAGTGCTGTTGCTATTTATAAAATATTAGGCGTTTTTAATTTATTATATTTTGTTTATTCATTTATTTACTATTAATTAAAGTCATCTACAACGTACAAACGTTTTATTAAATATCTGTGAATGGCAAGTAAAGCACTGCATTTCTGCCTACAAGGAGCGCACGCCCCTGAAAATTATAGTTGTACAAATATAAGTAAATAAGGCTGATCCGACTGTTTTGCAACATAGTTTTGCTTAATATGCAAACGTATTTGTTTTGTCCCCCAGATGTTAATATCGTTAGTGATGCTCATCCCGAATAACTTGAGGTCTCTCATCACCTACTGTACTGTGGTGGAATCCTTCTTTACCACATTGAGCTGCAGTGCAGTGCTGTGGTTGAGGTACAAGAAGCCCGACATCCCTAGACCAATTAAAGTAAGTATAAACATACACACAATGGGGTTTGTTTCTACTATATATTGTATTAAGTAAGTTATATATTTTTTATTATATTACTAGGTGCTAATATCGATACTTAAAGGTTCAATTTTATATACAAAACAGTAAAATAGTATCTATATTTATGCATTAAACAATGTGACCTATAATAACGTGTTTTGTGTTAAAAATTAATTCATATTTTACATACTTATCTACTTAGCTTCATAGCATAGGACAGACGTTAATCTTACATACGGTCATTGTATAGAGGCGTAAGTGTGTATATAATATATTTAATTATTATTATATAAATAATTATAGGTCCAACTGTGGATGCCAATAATGTTCGTGGGTGTAAGCGCGGTCTTGCTAGTGGCTCCGGTGGTGAGTGAGCCAGTGGCGGTACTGTCCGGCGCTGGCACCATCCTGGCGGGCGTGCCAGTGTACTACGGACTCATACATTGCGAGCCCAAGACTGTCAGACAAATTTCCAGTAAGTAAAAAATAACTTGTACACCCAACAATCTCATACAAAGTCCTGACCCCACAATAAGATCGAGTCTTGTGTCGTGGGTATCACAAACTACGAGAGACTTTTCGGTCTCACAAAAACTCCGAAACGAAACAAATTCCTGTGGATCACACAAACATTTGTCTCGGTGCGGGGTTCGAACGCCCGGACTCAGGTTTCACAGCCGCCGTCTAATCAACTGCAACATTGGGGCTGTCAACTAAGTGTTAGTATTGCCAGTTAGCCGTTAGCAAACGCCTTGTATAACTCGCTTTCTTTCTTTCTTTGCTCTCTGATCAAAGCTCTTCTGGACAGGATCTTCCCTCTACAGGATTTGATAAAAGGTCAAAACTGCCTCACCAATCTCTGCAGAGTCTATCATGGACCTAGTTTATGTTCTGTGATGTCTATTCTATATTATTACTATACTACAATTTCATTTATGTTACTGGTTTATTCTCTATCATTTATATTTCGGAAGCGTATATTGTACTTCATTATTAATATAGTATTTTTTATTACAGTGAAATTTACTCACCTTTGCCAGAAGCTGTTCCTCTCTGCTGTAGAAGATAAGGAAGAATAGATTTTATTAAGGCAGGTCACATAATCTCTAGTTAATAGAATATAGATAATGAGTTACTATTACATATTTAATCAATAAAGTATAAGTATTTATAATAAAAGAGAATCCTGAAGTCGCTTTATTAAATTAAATACTTAGATCTGTGTTTAAAATTTTTAGCACTGTACTATAACATAGTTGAGTATTTAACACAAATCAAATTATTAATCTTTAAGTAATAGGTGTGTAGAGAGGCTTAATCTCAGTGTTTAGTGCATATCTGTAATGAATGGTGCGTATAATGCAATTTGAGGAGTTTAGTGTACTGTGAACTATTTCATTAATGTACTTAAATTATGTTAATTGTCAAAAATTTTATCACAATTTTGTAATTTTTTATCCACGCATTGGAATCTTGTTGATATATCGGTCATATATTTAGTACTAAATAAGAATCTAAATTATATCTTATTTATATCCAAAATTGTTATTATTGTTGAACCATTTTTATAATTTCTAAGTAAGTCTAAATGCTTGTCGCAAATTATATATAAATATACAATTTGTGTGCCTTAGTCATTAAATATGTAATAATAAACATAAAAAAATTCTAAATTGTGTAATTGTATACTCTTCAATTGTAGATTTAGTGTGTACTGCATTGTTGTATTTATATTTATGTAGATATTTGAGATTATATATACATTTTTCACTTAAGTACTTTTATTAAAATGTTTGGACTGATGTATATCTTCATATAAGATAATCAAAAAGAACTTAAAAATATATAGTGCTTTTTGATATTATAGATAACTTTAATAAAAATATTGGTACTAAAATATACGACCCGCCAGATATTAAATAAGATGTGTAGTTAAGTACTTAAATATGTGTAGTAATGTGATAAAATGAAATAGTACTGGTGGTGGTCAACTCATCATAATTCTCGTTTAGAATTTAGTAACATAGTATCTCGTAGTCGCTTTTAAATAACTTTCGTTTTTAATGATTTCCAATTGCATTTGTCAGTAATCTTTTATTATTGCTCTATAAATTATTTAAATATTTTAAGTTATGCTCAAATTGTTTCCCACATACTGATATTAAAAATTGTTGTGTTTCAGACTGTTTTGTATTTATGTCGTTAATTTAGATTTACCAGTTTAAAAAATGGTTTAGATATTTTGATTTGTTTTTCAGAAAGAGTATTATTCTACGCTTTTTATAATCTTTAGTGTTTAATTATTTACTAATAATGATGATGTGAAGTTGGTATTACACAGTTATTGGCCTGAGAGTTGAACAAAAATAATTACACATGTTTATGTTGTATGTGTAAATGAATATACTTTCAAACTGTACAAATGATCCACAATGTATGTATTTGTGTGAAAATCATTTTCATTGTCTTAACTTCACACCAATAAAAATGTTGTCTCTAAAGAGGCAATTAAAATTTGCTTTATTTTTGATATATTTGTTTATAAATTGGGTTGTGTTGCAGTCATTTTAACTTTTATAAAGAATATATTATGAATGCTTTGTAATAATATTACATGTTGTGTAAAGATTAAGTATTCAGTGTAACTGAATGTAACATTTTTAACCAATATGGGAACTTAAGATAATAATACTGCCTTAAGTTTATGAAAAACTGCATACATTGTAGTCATTATTGTGTGTATTTTGTTAATTATTGTTAAGTAAACCAGAGAAACATTGAAATCGGCCTGTTCAAGATGTTCTTTTAGACTTTGAATAAATGTAACCAACAAAATGCACACAATGAGATTTTGGTAGTTATGTTAAGGTGCAATTTGTGTATTATACATTTAAAAATCGTTATTAATATAAAATAGTGTAATTAAATGTCACAATTGAACATCTAATTAATTTAAGAATAAGTCATATGTGAATCTCAGTATTTGATGTACCCTGTAGTCAACAAAACATCTCTTTATTGATACTTAATATAATGGAAGGTAAAAATGTGAAGGTAACATTGTTTTTTTTTTAGGAGATTAGTCCAAGAAGATATAATAATTAATTAAATATCACATGAATGTACTGTAACTATTGGCACCTTTGTCGAACATTTTTATCAGTGTGTCGCAGTGTCTATTAATTTTGATTATCGCTTTATATTCGTAATTAAGGGGATCTCGCAAGTATTCAATTATTCTAACCATGACATTTTATCGAGACACCTTGTGTTATGTGCCAAATATTGTACTCTAACGCTTTTGTATGAAAAGTTTTTAATTTAATAAAATCATAATATAAAATGGCAAAGTTTTATTATAAACTGTCCGTTCTTTATCCATTTTATTCTACCGTAAGTTGGCGTGTGGGGAAATTAGGCACTACAAATGAAAGTCGGCATAATTTTAATAATGCAAACAAAGACCATTTATATTCCTATAACATTTATTTATAACATTTTCAATGTAATAAAAAGTGAAGTGAGAAAAACTATTTTATTACATTGCACTAAAACGATTTCGGGCGATAGGTAGAAGGTCGTAAATGACATTTTGTCTTATTTTATAATCTGTCACTGTTTGAAAAACTTTATTCTATAATCATTGGAAAAATCCAACAATCATACACAAAGTAAGATCTCTGCATGAATGAATTTACGGAAGAATTAATTACTAACTTTCTACTGCAGCGAAGCACTAATATGCCAGTTATACTTTGCCTTGCATTTAAGGTACTTAATAATTTTCATTCTATTATTATTTGAAGGTAAAAAGTTGGGTCGTAGCAGACAGAATAATGCAAATTGTTAGATTGAAAATACCAGGTTCAGGTAAAAAAAAAAATGAAGACATTTCATAAATAATTAAGTGTATTTCACGACTCTAAGCATACATTTGATACAAAATAAATCCTTAGGCATATCTAATAAATATGATTTATCTTAAACATAGATTAAAGCTAATTAAGTTTTCTAAAGTTTTTTAAACTTTAAAATTAGTTAAATAACCGCAAATCTCCCAGCACCATTTTTCAGAACTGCAACAATAAATGAAAATAATCTTCATTAATTGGGTATTCTACCCATTTTCAAAAAGTCTTTTAAGTTGTTCCTAAGATTAAGACAAACTATTTAAAAAAATATTAAATTTTTATTCGCTCGGCAAGTCCAATAAAAAACCATTTAAAATTTAAATTTTAAATTTATGCGCGCAAATATGTGAAAACGCTAGGCGCCATGTTCCTTTAAAATGATACGTCACTCAACCAGTAAACAACCTGTGTTTGTATGAGCTCTTGGACACCGGAGGGGGTATTCTACTTACGGAATGACGTAGAATCGTTATCCATCATGGCGGCAGCCGTTTCACATATTTTTAGGACAGATAAAAAAATTGAAATTTTCAAAACGAATTATAAAATTTATTCCTTGGAAATAAAAACTGAAATTAACATATACTTATTGCTTAATGCTCTACTATATACATTTATAGTTTTTAGATTTTTTCTTTCTTATAGTAAAATACCCAATTATGCGTATTCTCCGTACTTACTAACTTGTTCAAAACATTTTCGAATGTTTCCTGTTTTAAATAATTGCTTTGTAACTCTTCGGGTGTCCATGTATAGACAAAAGACTTTTGCCAGACTTACACAATGGAGAACAATAGAGAACGTCACATACATCTTGACAGGGAGCCTAATATGAGGTTCTTGGACACCTGAGTCCTATATTTTGTTTGTGAATATAAAATTATTCTAGGAGAGTAGCCCAGACGATACTAATAGATCACATAAATATTTCGGCCCGAGGGGATTGTGTCCGTGACCGCCGGCACTGGAAGCCAGCTTTTTAACCTCTGCGCCAACCAATCGTCAAGTTCAGGACTGCGATGCGCTTGCCTTAGATTTCCGTATAAAACTCGTTAACGTGTTGAATGAAATGGTTGTACCTAATCTATTTTAATAAAAGAGGAACCTTATCGACTGACTCACTGACGTATCAACGCACAGCCGAAGCTACTGGAGCTAGGAACGTGAAATTTTACGTGACGTAGGGAAGCAATAAGCAGAGATTTGGAAATTCTACCCCTAAGGAGGTGAAAAAGGCGAAATACATTCGCTTACAAAATCAAAATTTGTAAAACGCAGACGAAGTCGCGGGCAAAAGCTAGTTATTTATTATAAAGGCGACCTCGAGCCGATATTACTTTATTGTTAAACTATAGACTTACGTAGCAGCATATAGCGCCCAGGTGTGATTGTTTCGGGCATAGATGTACGTGTACTTTGACCACGTTCGCGGGATCGCAGTCGTCGATTCGTTGACAGAGTCCACCTTGTCGCACACACGGCTCTTCGATAGCTATGATGGCTGGCATGTCTGGGAATATACAAAGGTGTCCATTATAGGATAAAACCATAATTCTTTAGCAAGTATTAACATTAAATGCAAAACCGAGCAGAATTTCTAGAACGTAAGGTGAGTCATGAGTCGTCTCTAATAGCCGGTATGGTCATTCAGATTCATACCAAAGCCGATTGTAATATGATAAATTTCGAAAACAAGGTAGGTATCTCGCTTTGCGAATAGTCGAAGGGGGATCAAAGTCCTTGCAGTTGCCTTGAAACATATTTAGATATTTGCAGTAAATGGGTCAATGTGAAAACAGTTCGATTTGACGTAATTTATATACGTTTCAAGTTTACCGAATCGGATACTTTATAGCGGCTCGGCATTGACCTATTTACCAAAAATAAAAAGTTGTCTACTTATTCAACGATCAACAACCATGTTTACTATCTTAATGAAATAAAATGTGTTTGTTTTAAGCGGTCTATCAAATAGATGACATTTATGAAAAGTCGGTAGGTTCAAAACCAGCGAATAATACTCCTATTACCCGTGATAATGCCGAAGTATTTTTTAATATTATTTCAGTTTATTAACTACATTAAGCAATTTTTTAAAATTAAAATATAATTAGCACGTTGATATGAGTATCTACATGTTTTTATATCATCATCATATATGTCGGCTTCCACGGTGGCGTAGACTACGGTACGATTAGAAAGCTGAGTTTTCGGGTTCGAATCCCGGGTCGGGCAAAATTATGTTGGATTTTTCTACTCATATTATCAGACCGGAGTGAAGAATTTGTGCCGGATATAACGATAGGCTCGCCCTCTGTCACATCGTGGGACGGAACACACAAGGCGAAACCACGGTGTTCTGGTAGCACCTCTGCCTATCCATTCTGGCATGAGTTTACGTATGTATGCATATACATATAGTTCCTTAACACCACGTAGTATTTTAATAACAGATACCGCTTTGTAGAAACACGTTACACGGCCCTTCCTCGGAAGATAAGGTACAAAAGCGTGATAAGGCATGGGCCACCAGCAACGTCCATGGTCTCGACAATCATAAAGTGTAAGGAATTTTGTATAAGTCATGAGAATTTTCTAGCAAGAATCGTAAAAATCCGTGGCAAAAAAAGTATTTTGAACTTTAATTACTTTGCTGTTAAATGAATGTTTCGCCGTCAAACCGAAAGCAAATCGTCTGAAGTTATAATATTTTAATAAAATACCGGGTAAGTGATGTAATATTGCAGTGTGTTTTTAAAATACGGGGGCACTTTATTTCTTTGACGTGTCTCGTCTATCGGTAGAATATAAGTCAATGTATAGAATAGTTTATTAATAAAATTAGTCAACTACTAAGTTTGGTAAATATATGAGATTAGAAAACGTTGATTAATGAATACTTAGACGTCTACAATGACTACCAGTTTTAGAAACATTCCCTAAAATCCCTAAATCAAAAACATTGGATCTCATCAATTATTTATTCATCATGATATTAGAAATAGTATTTGATGTTCCGCCAAAAATTTTTTAGTGTTTTTTTTTAAATTATATAAGTAAATATGCAAATTCAAAAGTAGCTATTCGCTTTAATTTTGTTTTGCTAATTTTAATTACAGTCCCCGCGGTGCATGAGTACCGGAGAGAAAGCGACGGCCTATCGAGTACCTAAACGTGAGTTCGATACCCACATCGGAATATACATGAAATTAAGCTTAAATAGGATCCAAAAGTCGCTGGACGCAGCCGGTTCCAACTGGTCTATGTGGCGATTCATGGGTGATGCCTATGTTTAGTAGTGGACTTCCTGTAGCTGAAGGGAGAGAGGGAGAGAGGATCAAAATGTTCATCGTAGTTTCTGATATTCATTGTATCATCTAGGTACTCTTTATGTATGTTTCATAATTCCAGTACATGTATTACCCATAATGTACGTTGAAAATTTATAGTTGTTTATTTTTAATAATATTATTATTCACAAAAGCCTGGGAATGAATAATACGGAAGTCCGAGATTACATAATTGCTTCAAAGATGTCATTACGACACGACAGATAAATCGTTATCTTGTAAAAGTTGACACAATTTATTTAAAACAATTTCACGTGATGCCGGCCGCCCCGATTTGTTGTGATATCTGTGGCGTTCCCACAATGTGTGTTTGTTGTTCGAGATTGGTAAGTCCCTGATTGTACAAACTAATTGTATTTTAGAACTACAATATTTATAAGTAGTAAAATATTTGCTACAATCGATAAGTGTGTTATTAATAATAATAAATGGACAAATTATCGAGACATTAAATTTTTTTTTTATATGTTATTATAAGATGTGTAACTTTTGTATATTAAGTAAGTAGTGTATGTAAGAAAGAAGACACGCTCAATATGTTAAAAATGTATTACAACTATACTTAATGACTACCGAAAAATAGTAAAATTAATATAAATATTATAACAAATATCTTGTAAATAGAAAATAAGTATTATGTGTAATGAATTGTCATCAGAGCTATTTAATTGCCTATATGACCAATAAACGAATTTCATTTCATTTTAATTATTGTATTATTAACTGACTTCTTGTGTCTATATGTTTTTAAATTAGGGCCTACGTAAATATGAATTTTAAGCAAACAATATATTAATATATACAATTATTTTCAAAAAATAATTGTAAAATATATGATTGCAAGTAATATAGGTAACTATGTAGAAATACTGGTTGGAGTTATTTAAATATATACAACACACACACACAAAACACAGACCAAGAAAAAAGGGTTAAAAAACCGAGAAGCCATGCAGCAATATAGATTTTTATGATCGCTTTGGCCTTGGGTATAAACAAAAACAATTTAAATTAGAAATAAGAAAAATATATCATAAAATGGCTGCTACACTTCATCTACAAGGTACCTAAAGGTAGAGCTTTCCTTTTACGAAAAATATTATTTATACACAAGCAATAATCTATCTCATAATACATATTTATATCACATAACAAAAGAATAGGTAAGTACTTATGGATTTAAAAATTACATGGTTTGGTGGTTTCAGTTGTACAAACATTGAAAGCGTACATAGATGATGATGAGTCTGCACTTTGTGGTCCTAAAGTCGATCTAAGTCAAAACTCATGTATAACAGTACTAGAATATTTTTTTAAGGAAGTCACACCGATAATAAAATTATAGACAAAACCTTCTGCTTACATCACATTGCACCACACTACGTTATAATGAAATTAGAAACAAAATGTTGTTATTTTTCATTATGTATTGCATTGTTTAATTTACATGACTTAAAATTATGAAGGAAGCCACTATTATTTCTATCAGCACTTTTTATTTCCCTAAAAATTAGGCGCGCTAGCTTTATATTTTTGTATCTATTTTTTCGCCAGGTTGTAAGAAATAATATGTATACACTATACAGGGTATATCAAGACCGCGACCGAAAACGAAGCCAGGAGGTAGTATTAATGATATCAAACACAATGCAAGTAAAAATTTTACAAAAAAAAATCGTATTTTTTTTATTTTTTGCATATGGTCGTATTTGAGTGATTAAACATAGTTTTTCTAAAATAATGACGTACATCGCTTAATTTTTAAACACGAAATGGTACGTAAGGGTTTAAATTACTTTTTTTGCAAAAACTAGGAATTTACCCCTCAAAAACAATGATTTTTAAAAAATAAAAAAAAAAATCCGTCGCTTATTTTGCAAAAAATTTAGATGCATTGTGTCTGTAGCCGCTAAAACTACCACCTGGCTTCGTTTTCGGTCGCGGTCTTGATATACCCTGTATATTGTATCTTCAAAATATTGTTATTTAATTCGCTAGCTTAATGGCTAAAAAATAGAAAGTGGAGAATACCCATCTGTCTGACTCGGAAAAATCATTATTGCAAAAGAAATGAAAAGCTCCTTACCGTTCATTGACGACCTTGATTGCGACGGGCTAGTCTGCACTGTCACAACCAGCAAACATAGAACTGCAGCTACTAACTTCAACATTTTCTACACGCAAAGAATAACAGTAATAAAGCGATGTACCAGCTTGCCGATTCCGGTAATATATGAGCACCGCGGCCCGCTCACACATTTATATAGACGGCTTTTGATAAACAACGCAGTCGCTGTGTACACATCGTAATTATTGAGACTTTTAAATAGCCTGCATCTTTGACAACGAAATTAGTATTCTCTCCCTATGTAACAATAATTTACTATACTATAATGTGTAAACAGTTTAAGATCTTCCCCGAAAAATCCAAAAGCGTCACGTGATGACAAAGTATAATCACATAGGTACTACGAATGGCAAATTAAATACTTGCTTAAATATCATATTGTCCCCAATGTCTTTATTAGAAAATAATGTCACTTTTATGTGTATACACTAAACTACTTCATTTACAAGGATGATGATGATCGATAGTTTTTAAAATATCATTAAGCAAAATTAATTCTTATAATATATTAATGTCCAAAATTTCGAATTTAATTTTTCTAGTGATTAATAAATTGTTTTCGAATGTCGGGATTAATAATAAAATATCATTTTGTAACCCACAATATTATAATATTTGAGTTATTCGTGTTGTATACCTAATAACTTGGCTTGTTGATCGTCTATCTGCTAGATGATCGCTCTTACTCTCTGTAGTAAATTATCTAATATCGGGGATTCCTGTTATTGCTTATCTATAAATTCGTGGAAAAGGTATTTCCCAAACTATAAATTATCCTTTAAATCCTATAATTTGCATCTAAGGTACCTCGTTCATTATGACCTAAATGAGTTGACTCAATCACACCTTTCCTACATTGATAACGTCATGTAATGGCTTAGTTTTCTTTTAACTGTCCCTAAAGAAAGGAGCAGTTGACGAATATGGTCGCAACCGTGTTTATCAGCGTCGACTATGGCTTATAATTTCGTAGAGAATATAAAACACCACCACAAGTTTCCCGACTTTCACTTTGATTTGATAAAACGTGAATTGTGAGGAAATTGTATCCTGGGTGTTATGGATATGAGTCAATTATTTATATTTAACTGTGAGTTGTGACCGACGCCTGGGTAAAACACTGCGTCACAAGTCACAACAGTTTTTTTTGAATGGATGAGACTTGAGGGATAGATAAGAGTTGTATGATAAAGTTACAAATACCAATGTACGTCGATTTTCAAATAAATATGGATATTAAATATTACGTTAATAGTATTTCGACAGCTTCACATGTTAAATAGAAGAAAGATGGAAAATTTTAATTTGTAGTATGACAAAGTATTTATTTTAAATGCTTGGAGTTCTTATAACAATACCCTGAACATATTAATATTATTATTGCAATAAGAAAAGTCGCTCCTTTCTTCAGTGTTCCAAGTTTTTTTTAACATTATGCAATACATGCGTACATATCCTTTTTATCCAAGTTACTATTTCATATCGATAAAATATAACTGCGTGGGCAAATACTCGAAGGGCCCTCCAAATAACACTCCCTAAAAAGTCCGCCAAAACATCTTGGTAGCCATATTTGACGTAATGTGATGACTCGAGATCGTTCTTGACCTTGGGCCGATTGTTTGTCGGCCACTAGTGACCTGTGGCCCTCCCCGCTCATGTGACCATCTCATTAAATAATATGGGGACGGCTTTGGGTTAGCCGTGCGGCTCGCAATATCATTCCAGGAACTGTTGTGTATCAAATTTCGCAGCGTTGATACTCGCCACTCGATGATTTTTACCGACGCGACGGCAATTATCCACATACCATATTTTTGTTTCGTTGCTCTCATAATGAGTTATAGTTGTTTGCACAATGTTTGTTTTCATTCAATGTAATAAATGTGTCTTTAATTTGAAACGATCTGTAGTGCTATTGAATATTTATAGCAGTATTTGGTTTTAGATAACAAGTTTTCGTGTACGTGCGGACCCATCGAAAGATAAGCGTTTAATAGAGTAAGTAGTCGTTATGGGCATAATGATTTGACGACCAATTGCGACGGTACTTATGAAATTGACGATCTGCGTTGGTGGTTACGGGTTCAACCCCCCGCAATGATATTGTAGGTATTGATATTTTTCAAGGTCTGGTTGATTATGCATATGAATTGTGGACTCTCTACAGGTGTATTTTTTGTAAATAAAAGTTGAGCTGATCATTTTGGGACTGCGTTCAGGGGTAAAACGTTAAGAGAAATATGTATACATAGTACCTTAGATAGAAATTTACAAAGTAAATTAGGTAAGTATAACATTTTTTATTTGCATCTTCTGCACCACCACGCTTTCTAAGCAAGTAGGTACTTTAGTAACATGGATCACAATATTTTTTTAAAAGTCATTATTTATATAATTAAACATATAGCCTAGTATCTATAGTATCTATCATTATTTTGATTTAATTTAGACTTTTACAGTCTCAATACGTGTTTTATTTATTTCCGTACAAATACGTCGCTTCATGTAGGTAGGTGTAGGTAATTTAATAGAAATCTTGTGCCACAATCGCTGCTTCTATGATAAAGATTTTATAACATATTGATTCACGCCTTTATCGCCGAAAGAGGTTACATACTCATAGTTCACAAGTTCAGAAACGTGTTAATTCTTGCTAATTGGATTAAAACACGTGGATAAGTACATCTAGATTCTAGTAATATTATTTCCTAGATTTTAAATTATTGTAGTATGTTATTGTTTTTAAATAGCTACTCCCTTAATGATGTGCGGGTTTCAAAGACACTTTTTTTATCTGATATGTAATTGTGATTTAAATTCTTAAGTGCCTGTTTTTAAAAGTATTAACTATATAAGTATTATATTTTTTAAACGTAAATTATAAGTGACTAATGACAATGATCGCTCGCCCAGTGGTATGCGTGACGCCTGTCCATAAGTAGCAGCATCGTTACTGAAAGTTTCTAATGTCTACTCACTGCCATTAGGTGTTACGTCTTATAGTACCCAGTGATTGTATAGACTACATATTCTGAAGAATGAGGAATTATTGGCGACAAAGAAGGCGTTCTACTATCTCTATACAGCAGTTTTCGATAAATACTTTCACTCTCCTTTCAGTCATAGGAAGTTCACGGGGCACTGGCCACTGTTGAACATCGACCCAAGGATTTCATAGAAATCTGTCGGAACTCGAAGAGACTTGCGTCTAGCGATTTCCTGAAACCTAAAGTAGATATAGTTTGTAGATTTGATAAAAAACACGCACCATGCCTTCATAAACTACATTGGAGGCCGTCTAATTTATTTCGCTATTCCGCGTTGTATTGATCGGCTCGTAAAATATTTACGATTCCGCAAATATTTTTACGTTACAAAAATGGGTCATGGTTTCTTGTTTATAAATAGGAATATTTCTGATACAAAATTTATAGTACATGTTGGCCTTGCAATCAACATATTATTTATCAATTTTAATATTTTGCCCTGACAAATTACATTTGCACAATTCTTTAAACGCCAAATAAATAATTATGAATTTTAAAGAAAGAAAATAAAGGCCTCTGTGTACTAAAATTTGTTGGAATCGGTTTAGGCGTCTTATAACTTTTCGTTTTGTTATGACTTATTGAAATATTGGATGGAGTATTAAAGCATCACATTACTATCAGCATCCGCTCAAGGTTGTCGATATATCGTACTGGGGCTACGTTTATGAAAGTGTAGAGACATTTCTTCTAAGAAAGACTGAATGTAATAGTCTGTACTCTGTAATAAGGATCATTAAAGATAAAAAATAAACAGCAAAATAGGTCCACAAATCTATTTATTAACAAATTCGAGTTTTTTTTTTATATTTATTACACAACATCACATACATTGATCGATACAGGTAGTATAAAATTAATGGTTCATAATTAACGATTGAAATAAAAAAAATGCGTATTTAAATAACTAACATATTTATAGCTAAATGTAGGAACCTAAATTATACATTGTTGACATAATACGGCTTTGAACATAGAGCTTTGAAACAAAAATGGCATCTTAATCAATGAGAAACAGAAGCGTTTTGTGCACACAAAATTACATACTAAAACTGCATATAAATGGATAAAATTTATCAAAGTGAGTGATAAACACTTTCCCACAAATATCAAAACCCAAGAATAAGTCTGTAACATTTACTTGAAAAAAAAAATCACTGTCACTTAAATTCAACATAGTTTACCTAGGAAGGGTTGATAGGAAGCTCTATTTTATTTTTCTTAACATACCATATTATTTTCAATACTTTTGGCTTTCATTAAAAGAAACAAGCAACTACCATATATCTCAACATAAGGTACTGACTAAGGACTCGGTAATGGAGAGATTTACCTCTATTGAAATTTGAATACTTACTCCTAAGAAATAATTTGCACTGTAAAGTCCGTGTTGAAAGTAAACTCGGAGCTACTAGCAAGCTACAACAAATAGCTTGGCTTCATGCACGTCTCGTACATAACACAATGCGGACGAAAGATTCATTACATATGCTAGCTATGAAATATATTCTGCATACGAAAATTCATAAGCAAAACCAGCATACATTATCTGTGTGACGTTGCTAACATCGCACAGATTCACGGTTGGACTGCCGACGAATATTGAAGCTTGTGAACGAACTTCGGTCGGCCTACACCCTACCAATAAAGTCAGTTAATACTACCCAACTAATTTATATTATTTAGACGCAAATATACCATTACCGGGGACCAGAACACCCAGCTGTGCCACTTCGTGACCAACGTACTAAAAATTTTAAAGGCGAGCGAAACTTACCTAACTACACAACATATCATAAGACACAATGTTAGAATTCTAAATGAGTAAGTACTATATCCTCGTTATCTCAGTCTAATTAAAAACATTAAACAAACATAACAATACGCTATCTGGCTAACACGTACGCGACCCTGTGTATCATACGTGTTATACATTAGTTAGAGTTCGTTTAGATTTATCTAAAAGCAATCTAACATGGGAATAGCAAGGCACACTCAATGAAATTACGTAGCTCTAGTCATTAAGATTCTTACAAGCATCAATCAGAAAACATATCCTATTCAATTCACAAGGACATTTAAAGCCATCAAATCTGTAGTTAAATAGTGTAATCTTAAAAATAGAAATTACTCATCGACAATGCCAAATGTCCAACAACACTTGAACCAAGTGATCTTATAGGTCATAATAATTAAAATAATACTTATTAATGATTATAAATTCTGAAAATGGAATGACGTTCTTTGAATGGGTTTTTCTTATCACTTATAACGATAAAGAATCCTGAGAAATTATGATACAAATCTATGGCTCTTGTTAAGCGTAAATACTAGTTTCAATGGTACAAAGGTAAAACGGAAATATCATAAACTTGTCTCCATATGCAGGTTTTGAACAGTCTTAATAGTGTTAGTTTTTGCAGTAAGGCAACCCAGATCTGCCAACAAAACTTATGCGAAAACAGCACATGTCCAGCGGCATACTGAAGGAACGACTAGGCGCTCCTTCCTCTACGCCACCACTCTGTTTCTATAAAATCTAAGACCAATGTATGTAGCGGACATCCTGTTTTATTACATTTTATATCTAGGACCGTCAAGTAGGAACTGATACATTTCACCTTCATCGCAACACATTTTTTGCAAAACGTAGAAACATTTTCCAGAAAAGTTATCATAATTAATTTTATTTAGAATTTGAGATGTCAATTATAATGTTGTGTGTCAAAAGAATAAAAGTTTGCTATTTCTGTGTTGGATTTAGCTTACCCTGATATACTATTTATTTGAACCGTCAGTCTCAATAATCGTTACCCAGCACTGTAGTAACGGGCTAGCAGGATGGTAGCAGATATTCTTCTTAATTTACAACCACTTACTACGATATGACTTAACCACAACACTTTCTTCACAGATATGTTAACTTCCAGTCCATCTCTTTCTTAGTTACGATTCATAAATTGATCAATTAAGAGTCATTTTTCACAATATTCGGCTGCGTAAAACAAGGTTACCAATGTCGATTATAATTTTATTTACAATCCGATATGTCCAAAGTAATTTATACATTTTCTTAGCTCGAAAATGTGTTCTCTATTGTGTTTTAAATGCCTGATACTTCGGAAGTAATTATTTGTTCAAGGCGTGACTATTTTTAAACTACTGGCACATAAGAAATTTAAATGCCGACTGTCAGAATATTTTTTTAAATGTGCAAATATTCTTTAAAAATTATAATGTGCAATAAATATACTAAATCAAAATTTGGTAATAAAAAAAAAAAATATTTATTAACTTAGAATCTTACACCAATGTTCATACTAAGTGAATTTTGTAAATAAACAGTAAAATTGTGTGGCTATAATATTTAGTAAAGATAAAAAAAGTTATTTATTTTTACCTTTTTTACTAACTATGTTTACACATATAACATACACATTTATAATTATGATAAATCATTTCGGTCTAATATACTGCTATTAGTGACTCGTCAACTATTTTTAAACCATACCCGTTAACTTGCATAATTTAAATATAGAAAACCTAATAATAATTCCCTGGTTGAAAACATAATGCCGACGCCGCCGAGTAGTTCATTGTTGCCATTTTATAACTGATACTTAATTCTGCGTATAAAATAGATTCGAACAGGTGTAGCACCACAAACACATTTCGCTGCGTGTAATCAAAGGCTCGGGAAGCTTAACAATACAGAATTGTAAAGGAAATTTGTTACAATATATTTTAGATATATATGTCTTGTAGGCCCCAAATAGGAAGGCTAACTAGTTCAACAATAATAATAGAAAAATACGATATCTTTACAACATAATAGTATATGCTAGATATTAATCGCTGAATAGACTAGGCGATATTCTCTACATAGATAAACTGCGGCGTCACTTCAGACTTAGTCAAATACTCCCTGTATGCCAACACAAGCAGCTACTAAGCAAATTTCATACGGCTAAAATTGATAAATGAGCTTCATAGCTATCAAGGATCGGTCTCGAACATGGACCAATGGGAAAACATTAGTAGCCACGCCCATATTTGACTTATTTCAAGGTCGTTCCATAGATAGCAATTAATATAGCTTATAAATTTCTGCTGCTAGACCTGTGGCTAGACAGACAACGTGTCGCAATCTACAATGTAATTACTTTCTTAAACAAACACTACGCGCTGTCGCAGCCATCTATTACATTGAGTAACAACATACACGCAATAGTCAATACTAATATAGGTGAATAAATTCCAGATCATTCAATCACAAACATAATTCAATAATTTTGCACAACTTAACAAGTCCGTAATTATTTACTTAACTAGCGATAATTCAATCCCCAAATATAATTTTAAATCTATACAATCTTCGATCAAATATATACTAGATGTCGGATGAGCACTTCAAAAACGGCCCGAAAAATTGAGCCACAAAGTCAGTGTGGCTCTATTTCAATTTAGTATGCTTCAATCATCACCAACGGCAACGCGTAAACATGCCGCAGTGCGCCTTTCAAAATTGTCAAAATATAATCACCGTAATACAAAGATTTCTGCGGGAGTCTCTTTTTTCGATAAATTAATGTCTATAACTATTTATTTCCATATTAAAAATTTAAAGAAGCGTGAAATATGAATCAATTCATAAATAATATTTTAATTGTTTCCAACAATAATATCTGTGCACATTTATTAAAAACTTTATTGCTAAGTGACATTTTTTTTGTTTTTTTTTTTTTAATGACATAACGTCTTGAATGCAAGTATGTTGTAAGATATAATAAATCTTATTTCAAACAATTAAAGTTTATTGTTACTTGAAGTTGTTTATATTTTAAGACCATTTTCCACACCTCGTAGTTCGAAATACAAATGTATATGTATCTCGGCCACTTTTGGCATGTGATTTTGTTCCTGACACTGTACTGACTGACTTCTAGTATATATTTTATCGAAGTATACAATACATGTAAATACACGCATAATAATGCATAAAGCTCTGCACAACACTTAATGCTGAATACGCACAAACAGAACAATAACAATGTTTTAATTATTTTAATGCACTTACGGGGTTTAAAAGACTAAAATTCTTTGGCTCAGGCGAATAAATTAACCAATTTGTTATATGTTTTAATAAATAACTCGTTACTAATTAATGGAATAAAGAAAATTCACTTTACATCAATGTATTGCCGGCAGGCGGCACACACTAGTCGCAGGTAACACTACTTTTCAAATGTCTAAATTTAGCGCGACTAAAACCTAATATTTTAGTTAAAACTGTCACTGGCAAAAATACTCTATTTTAAGATACCCTCATTTTGTCTAGATACACGTCTCTTTCCCGCCCAAAAAGCGTGGGGCCGCGATAAATTTAGTCTGTAAACCCTGACATTGGCGACAGACCGCAATTACCCTGTGCATTTGTGACAGCACAATAGATAAGATAGATTCCACTGACAAATCCTTTGCTGAGTACGTTAAGCGTTTTTACTCCTAGCACCATAAATAATACAATGACATAATTGGAAAAATTCGCCAGATCGATAAAAATGTCGTCGCCTCGTATTACATCGTGATTATAAGTTCAAGCGGCACCTTACTCTGTAATGGATATTTGCGCAAATCCAACCAAAGTTTTGTCATCGAATTGTTCGTTGGGACCGGCGGAGTTCTGGAAACAAAAACAACATTGGTATAGAAGGATTTATCAGTCTAACCTCTTAGATCAAAAATTATAAGATGCGAAAAAAGCTTTTTTCTGTATTAGTTCTCTTATGAAGAAATGTAAAGCAGTGATTATCACCAGTGTGTGACATGGGGACCCTACTGTCTCCAAAAATCAGTAGAGGAAGGTGTCTGGCAGGTAAGCTAATCACTTTTGAATGTCAATTCATAGATCACTCTGGTCAGAAAATGTCGAGAAAGCGGCTCTAAAGTTTCTCGCGAAGCTCTTGCACATAATTAAGTTGATCAATTTTGATGTTAGCTCAGTGATTATGATAAATGCCAGTCTTCAATTACTTCTCCGCATAATATCGCTGTATTAAGTCGTAGTAACGTTACAGAGAATGAATAATGCTAATGAAATACTGAAAAAATATTGTTTTTACTGCGATGAATGGCGAGGCGAGAATGCCATTCGCCTCATGGTAAGCAATACCAACGCTCAGGGGCAGTAGCAAATTACTAAGCAATGCTTGATATTCCACTGCACTCGCTATTCTGATATATACCTAATATTAAGTCTCATGATGTGCAGTAGTTACTCTGGCTACAATATCCTTCAAACAGGAACACAAGAGTGCATTTACACTGCTTCGTGGGAGAAAGAGACAATGCGGTTTCTAGTAGTACCACCGATATTTATTTTCTAACCAATCATCAAAGGTATCATTAGCATTACCTGTATCTTCGTTAGCGTTTCCCACACACCCTGTATATTTTTAATAAGCACTCGTTAGCTTTTCCCACACACCCTGTATATTTTCAATAAACACTTGTTAGCGTTTCCCACACACCCTGTATATTTTTCTCAACAGCATGCTTACCAAGTGGAACGTGACGGCCTTGGGCGCGGAGTGCGCGGGGCCGAGCCGCGCGTCCAGCAGCTTGGCCAGGTGCACGGACACAGGCGCGGAGTCGTGCGGGTGCACCAGCCCCGCGCCCACCAGCTCCGCCGCGATGCCCTCCGCCGTGTCCTTGCCCACTATGAACTCAAAACGGATGTCGTTCAACTCGCGGCGGGCGTTCCTGCAAATAATGTCGTAATTGAATTTAATTCGAAAATTAGGTTCAATGACTTTTCATGTACTAAAGCGGACAAATGCTTATTTTTACTGGGTATATCCAAAGTGGACCGAAAAGGAAGCCAGGAGTTAGTTTTAGTGACTTTAAACGGATTTGCAATGTTGTAAAAAAGGCGACGATTTTTTATAAATGTTATAACCATCGTTGTGTTTGGGTGGTAAATTTGTAGTTTTTTTCTAAAATAATAATGTGTTTATCACCCAAACATATTGTGTTTGTAAAATAGTATCTGTAGTCACTAAAACTATCACCTGACTTCGGTTTCGGTCGCAGTCTGGCTATATGTACTACCCTGTATTTCCTGCACAATCTTCTCAGAATTACAGTCGTTTGAAATATCTACTTTCTATACTCCGACACACAAAAAACAATATGACTTTTATCATTATAATTTGTGTTTATAAGTCTTTCATACAAAAACGAATCAAAATTATTGTTTTTCAAGGATTTAGCTTATGGAGCAAAAATAAACATGCGCTTTATCTTAGCATACGCATATGAATAATATAAGCTCTAGCTATTTCCAGAGACACATATAAAGTACAGGTAAGAGTCAACATAAAATTAAAATCAATAGTTACACTCACCTCAGCCTCAGAACAAGGTTAATGACCCGGGGCTCCTCTTCAACTGACTGCTTGGGAACTTTTTTGGTAGTATCAGTTGGCTCCTGTAATAATAATACAAACCCTTACAAAATTAATTAGAATTATCTAATCTATCTATCTATTCAGCCCACAGGAAGTCCACTGCTGAACAATTGAACATAGGCTTCCCCAAGAATCTCCTTATATAGTTATGGTTGCAGGAAATCACTGGATGCAAGGTAACAAAGACAGACGAGCGTGCCATTCGCCTGATGGTAAGCGATACGACCGCTCGTGGACAGTAGCAAAACTAAACAAATCATGAATTATAAAGCAATGCTTGGCATTCCATTGCGAGTACCTCTTCATTGTCACTGGCGCTGGAGTCGGCCCTCTGCAGCTCGTTCATGGGCCGCTTGTCGTCTGCGAGCGACGTGTCTTCGTCCGACTCGGCCGCTTCCGTGGGCTCGTCCTCCTCCTCGCTCCACACCCACTCGCCCGTCACGGTGCGGTGCAGCCGGCCCGACGCGCCGGACTGCCTTTTACTTGCCTATACAGAAAATAATTAACAAGACTAATTAGGTGTTATGTCGTGGGTATTATGAAACTACAAGAGACTTTTCGGTCTCACACACACCTAGAGCCGAGACAATTTTTTGTAGGCTTCACAAACATTTATGTATTTCGGTGCGAAGATCGGCCGCACAATAAGGATAATTAAGGAGCACATAGGGCCCATTGCAGGGCACGGGCTTTCTCTACAATCAAGAGTACGATTGAGAGGGGTTAGACCTAGTGCGTGTTTGCAGACTTTACATACTAAAGAATTCTTTACAAATCGCTATGGTATGCAGGTTTTCCTTACGATGTCTTCTTTAACCGTTATAGGGTGTGTAATAAATTTAAACAAATTATTTATTATACTTTATGTATGTCAGACATAAAATGGATAGAACAAACGGCAGTGTTATTGCTATCTACTGTTTGAAGTAAATCAGGCATTAAAAAATAATTGTGTATGTGTGTTTGTATACTCTTGCAAGGTATATTAGTTTAGCACCTATTCTATTATGAGTTATAGCAATGCCAGTCACAACTTCCCAAATACTATAATAGTTCAATAAAAAAGAAACCGTTGTATATCTGTATTGTTAAATAAGTTCATATCATCACATCACACAAATCATGTGATCGCTACAATTGTAAAACAATCACGTGAGCCTTTGTCACATGTCTATCGACCGCATTGCAAATGCGATAATGACTCATTAATTGATATACTAAATAGCATATTATATTCTCTTTAATTACTGTTTTGTGACTTAACACTATTAAGAGTTATGGGATACACCCACTGAAAATGAACTACAAAAAGCGTATAAAATGCTTTATATATGTATTTACTTTTTTACATTAGTCATGATTAAGAATTTCCGAATCGTTCTTAGAATTTCTTTAAATATTTAAAAACTTTTAAGTAACTTTTATACGTATGCATAGACTTTGTACGATTTTATATAGCATTACCATTATGAACATATCTTTTTGTTTACTTCTCTATAAGGTATAAGTTGCAAGATTCTTGGAATTAATAGAGCCTTCACCTTATGCACTCTTGTCTCCATACTGGGCCCAATAGCGACTAGGGTTTGGGTCAAATATTTCCTATCCTTTGACTTCTTGAAGAACGGATGCTTCAGTAACTCCGTTGCAGTTGGCCTCTTAGATGGATCCTTCTGAAGGCAATCTATTATCATTTTCCTAAACGTCTTTCCATATGCTTTGTACTGCTCTTTCTCGTCGGCTCCTACAACGATTTTTAAATAATATACTTCGGCAAAAAGAAAAGACATCACTTAACGTTTAGTTAATACAATCGATACAATATTAATCATAAATGTGCATAATATTTCAAATAATAAATAATAAATTAATAACGATATAAATAGCAGTAAGTTAGACATCTTCTAGTAAGTGTAAAAGAAATCGATTTTTAATAAATTGCAACAATTTAATAAAAATACTGAACTAACAATTACCTGTATCCAAATTGGGAGGATCATTCTGCAAAGTTAACATTAACACTTTCATCGGTGGGTATTTATGATACGGTGCTGTGCCGGTGGCCATTTCAATTGCTGTAATACCGAATGACCAAATATCGGCCTTGAAATCGTAGCCATGGTCCTGGAAATAAAAAAATAAGAGAATGATAAAAGTACCTGTTACACGGCCATCTGAACACCCAGTGAACGAGGCAGGGTTTCTGATGATAAGTAGACTTGGAGTTTACTCTATGGTAAGGTTTCCCAGAATTTCCCTCATGGAGTATAAGATGAATGAAAGGGGCCTATGGGGCTGCTAGGCGGGTTTACAGGGCGATGCGAGATTATAGATAGCGATACCTAAAGGCGACCGCGATATCTGGCACGAGGTGGCGCCTACCTACCTGGTAAATAAATTATCCCCCCCCCCCCCAATTTAAAAAACCTCCGTTTTACGTTTATTCTGGGTTCTGAAAGGACGGATATGGTATGTGATGGGTCTTGTTGATGTAGCAGCCACTCTACTAATGAAAGGTGGCAAGGGTATAATATCTGTATTATACAAACCGTCCCCACCATTTGCGTGGTGCGGATAGAATCTGTGTACCAGACTGCTGGAAGCTGGAGACCCTAATATACACTTACATTTTATCTCCTTATGACATGTTATTTGGATCGCCCTGTTCAGGGCGTGAATAGTGCATTCGATTCCAGTTCACAATTTACTTTGTGTTTATTTTTGTGATGTAAAAACTCGTATCAGTTGTTTGATGCTAGAATTTATATCCGGCATGACGATAAATTCGCCTCTTATCACATAGGACTGTTGGGACGGAAATAAACCGTGTGAACTAAGGGTGGCAACTAGGATTAGAGGTATCTCTGGCCGAGGGGATAAACGTGTATGCATGTTTTATTCTAAAAAGTCTTCCGCCTGCCATCTGTCATTAATGACTTAACAAGGTCGTCGGTTACACGACAAATTTATCTCAGTCTTTTAAATAAAATGCCTATGCTTTTATTCAACTTTACGGCTTACGCTAAAAAATCTTTAGGCAATCTCCTTACATCCATTTCCACCATGTCTGAAATATTTATATTTTGCTAGCTGATTAAAATGCTTTATTTAATATTATAGCAGTGGTTACATGTCGAGAATAAGAATCAACTATATTTTATAACTAAAACCCAGAGTCCTTAAGTGTGACATTGGTCTTGAGTAGAAAGCTCTATGTTCAATGTTTCAATTCATAATTTGCTTTTTTTATTTGCAAGAGAAAACTCTTAAACGTTTCTGTCGCTCCAAAGGAGGCCCAAAAGGATATGCCGGGGTCACTGGACCTCTAGGCTAGCACACTTGCGGTCTACGGACATTAAAACCAGAGCAAGTATCAAACAATTCCTACACCACTTTACTGATTGAAAATCCTCGGCACCGGATATCTCAAGGCGAGTACCCCAATATACCTTCATGTGAACCCCGGCGTTTTACCATTACTGGCCTCTCTAATTGGACTACATAGATATCCGCTACTTACAATTGTGCTAGGGGACCCGTCTGACGTGCTATAGGCGTCCATAACAGATACGAAAACCCTTAACCGCAAGGCAAAGGCGCCGCGCCGTTTCACCTTATGAACATATTTGACACCTCTCCATTCCAGGCGAACCGTTTCCCGCTATCTTTGCGCGAGACTACGTTGTTGCAGAACATGGTTTGCAACGAAATTCAACCATGGAAGCATTCACGGTTAAGAACGGATAGGATATAAGCTGACGAAGCTCTTTTTCCAGCCAGGGGGCCATTCCTCAAGTGAAACTCCGGGAGGCGAAATATCATACCGTGTCGCTTACACAGTCAAATGTCAAAGACAAGACGCACTCCCACTATGGTCCATCCTCCAGCACTGGAATCGTTGATTCTTGAGTTCCATTCTTCCACGGTGGCCATGTGTCAGGAAACCTTTAGACTTTTAACTTTTTAGGAGGCTGGCAATTCCTATCGACGTTCTGCCTTCTTACTGCGAATTATGTATAAACCAACGAGCCAAGAAAGATGCAATCTATGTCATGGAAAATCGTGCAATAACCTGTTATCATTCGCTGCGCCACCACTTGTTGCGTTTGACGCAAGACAGCAGCTTAGCGACTGTTCAAGAATTTAATTAAGGACCATTAACAGCACGATTCCTAAAAAATCTTACTCCATCGTTCTGACAAACTAAGTAGCCATCAAACGCATAACACAAACGTCCCCCACTTCCCCCACTTACAACTAGGTATAGAGGTAGTTACAGGTGTTAGTGCACTGTCGGCCATTGCCGAGACGATAAAAAAAGAGAAAGAATACGATGACGCCTCTTATTGATACCCGGGTATGGACGAGGAATTTTTACGTCTTCTAACCACGTAGGGGGAATGTGAAGACTGATTTATTTAAAAAATAATGATTATACTTAAAAAACAAATATTTATAATTAAAAATGGCATTTCAGAAATAGTCCTAATGTATGTTTACTGTAAAATATATTGTTTATTTCGAGAAAGACAAATTGGTGTATAGACAATAGTTATACGAGTATTTTTTTAAGATATAATGATTGTATAGCATTTTGATCAGTGTGTGCAATTTATCAACAATATCATACTATCAAGATTTCAGTTTTTTTATATAACCTTTCAGGGTGTACTTGTTATGTATTCTGTACCCTATAGGATAGGGACAAAACATTGCAAGATATTGGTAGAATATATAACCTACCCCTCACCAGAGACTGAATAACTATAGATAACTTTTACGTACAGGCTGAGGATAGTTTAAAATATGTGAAGCCTAAAAATGCAGGTTTAAAGGTTCTTCAGCATAAGAAGTCCACTGATGAACATAGGCCACCCCTTAGACTAACTAAACTATTGTGACGAGTAACTTCAGCTTAGTTCAGTTGTCCAGCAGTGAGACATACAAATATAATGAGTGACAGAGACACAACGTTAAGTGAAACCACACACAGGGTATCAGGTCAAAAATACATACCCAAAAATTATTAAATTATTTTTAATATTACAGGCCACTGGGGGCACTGGGTATTTCATTACATGGTTATACACGGGTGTATGTATATGTACTTAGTCTATCCACCAAATATATCCAATATTAACATCCATCCAATGAATTATTTCCTCATATAATTAGTACTATTATTGATACACATTTATTTAAATAATCTCAAAGTATTTTAAGTGTCTCATATTCTAATTCAGTAGTTTAATATTATTTTGTCTCCATCTACATATAGCATGATAAATTTATATCACTAACTTGTTCCATGACTTCAGGTGCCATCCAACATGGAGTGCCAACAAAGGTGTGCCTGACTTTCTGCCTAGACATATCCCTGCCAGTTGCCAACCACGCTGACACACCAAAATCAGCAATCTGGACTGTTCCATCTTCTCCCAGCAGGATATTACCGGCTTTTATATCCCTGGAGACAAAACAACATTTTAAGATAAATAACTTAATGTTTATACACGCACGTAAGGTATGTATTTGTATGCCTATATCAGTAAAAGGGTAGGCAGATGGCAATAGTGTCAAATACAGTTCGCTGAGCTTAAGTCTTAAATTAATAAATAAAAAAACATAATAGGCTGGCGAGCGCACAACCTTGCCCCGGCATTCACACAAAGGGCATTAATTGCTCAGTATTTAATTCGCATTCAAAATCACAGGATTAACACTCTAAACTTGCTAATATTCGACCAAAAGTCGATTTTTTTTTATACTAATTAATATCTCATGGAAACAAAAATATTTTTAAATCAATTACACTATTTTAGAAAGTTAGAAGCCAGCTGTGAATCGAAAGGCCGCGGGTTCGATTACCGCACCGAGACAAATGTTTCTGTGAACCACAGGTTTTTCGTGTCTGAGTGTTTGTGAGACCGAAAAGTCCTTAGTTACTGATACTCATGACGCAAGACTCGATTTTAGTGTGGGGTTAGGACTATGTATGTGACTGTGGTGAGTATTTATCTATTTATTTTATGACAATTATTTCTCCAATATTTAAGGCATTATTTGATATTGGATAATACTTTATATTTATACTTTAAAATTACATTCTTAACATTAAAGTTATAAGCTTTATGTATGGTATGGTTAGCTCAATAATTCCATTTAACAAGATTCAACTTGTTTATTGTTTTATTACCAGTGGTTTGTCATTAAAAGGAAGAATTAGTGACCATAAGAACAATATTCACATCACATAATATATTGAATCAGTTAAATAGGGATACATCATTTCCATATTTTATTCTGTAAGGGAAAACCAAATGTGTTACAAGCTTTCTATTTTGTTTTTAATTTTATAACACTGTGACAACCTTGTGACAGCACAATAATGCACATTTTTAAATACATGGCACATAGTTTTATATACTTCTAATCTAAATAAGCATTTCAAAATACTAAGCACATTCTTTTTATTTTTGTTTCCCTATAAAATTCTCATTATTTCTACATTTCAGTGTGGCAAGCATAAGTACCAATAGAACAACTTCGACTTTTGGCCCTTTTATAATAATTTAGTTGATAAATAATTACGGCCTTATTCATAGAAAGATTCATAACTTATTTTAGTTATTGAAAGTTTTGTCTTCTTCGCTCAAACTGAATTCCAAAGTTGTTTGTTAGGGACAAAACGTTTGATAACTTAAATAGGTTTTAAATCTGTCTATGAATAAGGCCATTAGTGTTTTGTTTAGAAAGACATTATTATCGCAATATGCATTGGTTAATAAATTCATTCGCTGCAATAGCAGTAAAAGAAATACATCATAAACAATTGAGACAAGAATGTTTGATATATTGCATAGGTTGCAGACAGTATAATTTAACCAACTCGCAGTGCATTTACTATTCAAAATACGAAATATACAATATAATTTTACTTTGCTCTTTGCAATTAGCTTTGCTCAATACAATTCTCTATCATAATGCAACATAACTGCCAAAAAGGTACCTGTGTATTTGTCCATTGCTATGGAAATATTCTAGTCCTTTTAAGACCTCTTTAAGGACTGTAGCTATTGTTGCTTCGTCAAAAACACCATGTTTACAATTTGCAACCTTCATCTTGTGTTTTATTACATCTAAAAGGCTGCCACCTGAAACAGTAGAAGAATAATGTATAATTTATTATTTTTTAATTTTCCAATACCACAGATTGAACAAGATATCAATATTTATTGTAATTTTCACTGTGTAATGTTTACACAGATGGCTGGACGACTTGCACAAGAGGGCCAACAGCAACTGGATGCGTAAAGCAGCAGACCGGGCTCTGTGGTGTACCTTGGGAGAGGCCTATATCCAGCTATGAACTGCAACAGGCTGATGATGATGATGATGAAGCCTTAACAAAAGTGAGTCCTAAGAATTACTGATGAATGCTAATAATTATTATCAACTCTTAGTGGTTGAAGTTGAAAATGGTCCGAGATAATTATCTTTTCATTCATTTGTACTAGTTTATGATATGTTAATACCATAAACTAGTCCGTATCATACATCTTTGGGCCTAATTTGCCAGTATGACTTATCAGTCTTACTGGCAAATTATATATATATGTAATGATAAACCATAACATATATATTGGATGGATGGATGAATGAATGAATGAGATTCAGCAGATTCTATTGTGTTTTCTTAGATACTCCATGAACTTTTTTATGACATACAATTCTGCAGGGGCTTATTGAGAAAATAAAAATGAGTGTTATCAAAAACTGTTTAGATTTATCAATTCTTAATAGGCTAGATTGCATGAGCTAATTAATACTATCAATATCATACCAATATTCATGTTTTTAAATTAAATACTCTTAAATTAATTAATGCTCAAAATCTTGTATTCAGTACAAAAATTTAATTGACTGATTGATGGAAAAGATAGATTCATTTATACTATTTATTTTCAAGTTAGATAAGATTGTGTTCCTGGGATAAATCTATATCAGTTTGTCAAATGGGATAGTGTTCTGAGGAAGACACATAAAACATACCTTCAAGTAATTTTAAGACTAGCCATAATTCATCATTAACTACAAAGCTTGTATAATATGTCACAACATTTTCGTGATTGCAACTGGACATAGCCTGAAAACAAATATGTTTTGTTATTTTAATAAATCTGTAATACATTTTACATTTACTTTGAGTAATAATATAAAATATAACTATATTGATAACACGAAACGATGATATGTACTTATTTAATTAATTATGGGAGACTAAATTGTAATAAGTATAACAACTGTTTTTATTAAAAACTATACAGCTCATATTATGGTGGAATTATACTTCAAGCAACTTTTATTTGCAAAAAATATATATTATTAATTTATTATTGCAATAGGTATACCTGTATCTCCTTCAGAAGTTCGTCCATGGATGTATTCCATTTTTCTAGATTTATTCTTTTTATGGCACATTTTTCATTTCTTGGTTTACAATATGCACTATACACAACTGCAGTGGCACCCATACCTGAATGCAGTAAAATCAGTATTTATTTAAAATAATGTTCATACCATGCCAACTTACTTTTAGTATATGATAGCGTCATAGTGTAAATATTCAAAACAAACATTACACTTAGCACACAACTACTGCAATGATTACAGCAATATTCTGCATAATACAGGTTTGTTAGATACAATTATTCGTTAACTTGTCAATAAACACATACCAATGCAGGCCGATGCAATAAACTTAATAAAACGAACCCAAATACCAATAATAAATTAATTCCAAGCACGTAATTCCTAGTAATCGTAAACTTCAGTAACGTCATGTTGTCACAATTTTTTATTTTAGAATCTAGAGGGTAGTTACTTTGAAATGATTTTAGTTTTTAGTAGTTGTAACTCGGTTTACTAAATAAAAAAATACAAAATTGCAAAAAATACTGACAGGCGATCACATGGAATTTGACAGATGTGTATCAAGAGTTGTTCAACGTTTTGTTTAATAGTTCTTACAAAAACGCTACAAAAACTGTGTGGTGGACCTTAGCACGAATTTTAATTTACTATTACACATACCAATAACATCCCTTAATTGGTAGTCATCCTGAGTATTTGGCCACGGAAATATCGGATTTGCACCGGCCGCCATTTTGCGACTGAATAAATTTCCGATTCCTGCCGCAGCCGTTCCGATTGACAATCGTGCTGCTCGCGCATATGATGATAATGCGGTTAGTTGGCGATCGCAAGAACCAAACGATTTCTGTAAACAATTAATGGTAATGGATTTATTTATAAAGTTGTGGGTTTCTACAAAGAAATGTAAATATTAATAATTCAATAATTACAAAACCACCTTTAAAAAGTGGATTATATAATTGGGTATTTGACTGTTGTGGCAATAAATTATAAAATGTGTTGCATATGATAGCTTTTTGGTAAACAATAATTATAGGTATTTTTATTTACATTTATCTAAATTATAAATATTTAAATTGTCTAAAATAAGTTTGCCATTTTTTATCTGTTGATTAAATGTAACAAAACACGACAAGCTGTCATTGTGCAGCGTGTGATGTCACGATTTACAATTTTCATTCATATCTGCCACTAAGATCATTCACCATTTATAAAGCGTGACGTAACTTTTTCAAAGTCACGTGACCTACCGTTTTGGTGACATATATGATGTTAAAACTAAAAAATATGTTAATTCGTTATAAACAACTCTTTAAAAATAAATTAATAGTTTGAAGAGGTATAGAGTGATTATATCTAGACTTTAAAACACTTTTAAGAAATTAGTCAAATAGCCAATTGGGTATTTGACTGTTGTGGCAATAAATTATAAAATGTGTTGCATATGATAGCTTTTTGGTAAACAATAATTATAGGTATTTTTATTTACATTTATCTAAATTATAATTATTTAAATTGTCTAAAATAAGTTTGCCATTTTTTATCTGTTGATTAAATGTAACAAAACACGACAAGCTGTCATTGTGCAGCGTGTGATGTCACGATTTACAATTTTCATTCATCTCTGCCACTAAGATCATTCACCATTTATAAAGCGTGACGTAACTTTTTCAAAGTCACGTGACCTACCGTTTTGGTGACATATATGATGATAAAACTGAAAAATATGTTTATTCGTTATAAACAACTCTTTAAAAATAAATTAATAGTTTGAAGAGGTATAGAGTGATTATAATTAGACTTTAAAACACTTTTCAGAAATTAGTCAAATAGCCAATTGGTCCTATCCATTTTTATTATAATGGCGCCTCTACACAACCTCTACATAATTAAGGCTTGCAAAGTTACCAGCCTATCCGAGCTTTGTCGATCGAGTCGAGAAATACTTCCACCTTATCCTTAAACTTAAATAATAAAAACTCAGATTATAAATGTCCGCCATCCAGACAATCTGCTATTATAGACCGACAATAATTATACATACGATTAATTTCTTTAATTTTATCTATCGATTTATTATAATACAACAATCTACCTGCATTACTACCGTATAGTTATAAAAATTACGATGAATCTAGATTGTCATTTTAATGATAAGTTTTAGAAAATATAAACATGATTTATTTTATAAATTTAAAAAAATATGGAAAGTATAATAATATCGCATTGTTTATGTTTATACCTGCCGGAAAACACCGTGAACGCCAGATGCTGCAACTTCTTCATGCGCATGGCTGAAAAAAATGTTATAAAAGTAATTTTATATTTTTACTGATGGCACTAAAGGAATGGATGGTATATCTTAACATATCGTACAAAAACCTCGAATTTAATCCAGTTCCTAAATGAAAGTGCGCTGTATCTATGCGCGGGTCCCAATTTCTTTGAGTCATATAATATGAGGAGCGAACAAGTTTGTTAATAAAAATCCTGAGTTCCTCCCTGGGATTGGATCACAATAAATACCGGTTAGCACCGCGGTTGCTTAGTGACAACAGCTGTCTCAGACCCCCTGACTGTCTGGAGTCTCGACGATAATAGGGTTTATTGATGGTGCTTGGTGTTATTCAATTAACATTCAACGGGCTCATTTTTTGTACAATTAACTTTTTGATTTTCTCACTACATGGCATTCGATTTTTATCTCTCTCTCTGGTCTCTATCTGAACGATATGTCGAGGTCGCTGGCTTTCCAGTCTAGTGTAAGTAGGTACCTACGTTAGAGACTTAGTCCAGTAGGACTGAGTCTCTAACGTAAAAGACGAAAATTCCTCGGAAGCCATATTCTAACTGCGTTATTGTAGGTATCTAGTCTCGGTAGGGCTGAAGTTCACCGGACACTGAGTCAACTTTTTCACCAGGGTAGGCGAGATGTGATGCCGCTAGAAGTATTAAGTAGTACCTATAGTCATAGAATACGAGAGCGAATGGCGTGCTACGCTGTCTCCCTGTGTCCCCCAATTAGTTGTTTCGTAAGATAGGAGTTCACTAAAACTTCAGCATACATTTAAACAATTTATTACCATACACTACCGAAAAGTGATTCTTACTTTTCTGATACACACGACACAAGACTTAGTGGAGACTATATACTTGACTGTTGGGTGAATTTATTAATTAATTTATAGTTATATTATTATATAGTACCCCACCCACCATACGCTCCTAGGTTGGGATAGGGACATAATCTTGTCTATATTTGACTCACGTTAAATTGGTTATCATCATATTAACATGTTGTTTAGCTTTGAAGCTTGAGTCATAACTCATAACGTAACAGCTTAATCAATACTCGACAGCAAATCGGGCCGGGCGCTGCCTTTTGTTTTACCCGGGATTCCAGTTATAAAAACGTTAAAAAAGGGTGTTCAAACCTCGCCTCTCGGCCTACATTCACATAATATCACGCATGCGTCTCTTTTGCCTCGTGAACTGGGCTCTATCAACGAAAACTAGCTATCTATATTGTGTAGAAGTTTAGGTCTTAATTATATTTGTATGATTTTGTTACATACATAAACATACCGCCTTAAGGCTTTTTCCCGGAAGGGGTAGGCAGAGGTGCAACCAGGACACTCACGTTTTGCCTTATGTGTTCTCTCCGATGAATGAATATCACTTTGCCTGACCCAGATTTGAACCCGAGACCTAAGCTTTGCAATCATACCGTAGTACAACTACGCCACCGAAGCACGATTTTGTTATTACGGTTTTATTGCACCGTATGCACCGTAATAGTTTGTTAAATTGTATATTTTTTACTTTTTATAGCAATGAATGGTGAGACGAGCATGTCATTCGCCTGATAGTAAGCGACACGACCGCCAATGGACAGTTGCAAAACTAAACAACACCATGATTTATCAAGCAAAGCTTCCATTGCGCTCGCCATCCTGAGACATAGGATGTTAAGTCTTATTACATCTGGCTGCAATGTCCTTCAAACCGGGACACTACTATTATTCCATTCAATTTTACTATTGCTATTCTCTTTATAAGAATTAGCATTTTTGTCTTTTTATGAAACTATGTATAGGTAGATAATGATTTTTATCGCACTAATTAAATAATAAATCAGAAAGGGATTTAATTATTTCAAACTACTTCAATTCCTGCGGGCAGGGTACTAGTATTCGTTCCGATGGCGACCACCTATGGAGAAAAACACACGGAAAACCTAAAATAGTAAGTATATGTATGTCGCGTTCCGCTTTCACTTATGTATATCCGGTTGAAGTAAGTTGGCAAATTATCGACCGGCGAGAGAAAAACATCTGCCGATATCCCACGTAGATTTAACTTCTGTCTAACGAAACGGCGGCTGTTGGCAGTATCAACAGCATGCGTATCAACGCTACCTGGGCAGCTTTTTATTACTAGACTTGAACAACAACCTAACATTGTAATATAAAAAATGATTTTATGCACCTTGCAAAAACATTGGTCTTTTGATTTTAGGAACCTATGCTTCACTTCACCTCAGAAAATATAATATTTCTGATTTCTAATACCACTTCTTTGAAAGACACGAGAAATCGTGTCTTTCAGGCGGTCAGGGCGGTTGCTCAACCAAGCACGCTACTAACTATAGGCCCGCACGACTAATAATTATTCGCCGCTCAGCAAAAATATTTGTCAAATTTATATTACTTCTTAATTTTTGTTACATACTTTGGCCACGTTGCAGTGTATTTCCTCTTAAAAGTGTGTAATACGATTTAAAACTCTGTTACAATATTACTGCTATCTTTAGTTTTCCGCGGGACGGTAAATCTGTTGGGCGCGTCTAGCCTAAGATTAATAATTTGTAATAAACGTCTCAATTCGTTAGCTTCATTGATGTTTTTTTAATTACCTTTATAAAGAATGGACAGACACCATAAAATCCGGTTACTCTATATTAAGATATCCATTCAGCTCCGCAGTAATCCGGCTCTTGATTTATTTTCATTAGTTAAGTAACGCGGCGGATTGTATTAATTTTTAGACTCTGACATTTCACTTTGATGTCGCAATCATCGAAATACTCCCGATAACAGCGCACTAATCTCGCTGTTGTTACGACTGGCGCGGGCGGCTAATGTAGGAAATTAAATTTTGTCAATGATTTCCAACGCTATATGGAATGGAAGGTCCATTTGCTTTTCATAGTTTTTTAAATCTGATGATTGTAAATTTTCTGAAATGTTCGCTTGTTAGTGGTGGTAAGTCGTTGGTAATCAGGAACTACGAGAGACTTTTCGATCTCACAAACATGGGATCCGAAACAAATATCTGTCGACCGCACAAACATATGTCTCGGTGCGGGAATCAAACCCGTGGCCTCACGTTTCACTGTTGTCTAATAAACTGCGCCACAGCGGCAGTCAATACAATACTTGGGATAAAACCGTTAATCTACCATCTGATTTATGGTGTCCAATTTTATATTTTATATTAAAATTTATTTAAATTTAAATATTAGCAATTGATGACGACCGGATTTTAAAGCTCTTTGGATACTAAGAATATACCTGAATAATTTAAGATAAACGTTGCGGTCTCCTATCTTGTACCTTAAAAATAACTATACTTAACAAGAATGATAACTAATATAAAACACTTTGTACCTCTTTCGGCATTTCAAAGCTTATTATAATATTTCATAAGGAAGGAAGGAAGGATATGACAAACGTGGCCAAAATTTATACTAGATTTTCTGTGTTTCTGAACGGCTAGTTTGAAAGCAGGGTAATAAACTTATTTTTTTTAAGATTATTATGCAATTTAGAAAAAAAGGATGTATTCATGGAAATAAATAATGCCTTCAAAAAAGTCAAAACCAATCCACAATATTTCTATCGTAGAGATTACGTTTAACATTTTCATTATAACAATTGTAACGGATTGAGATAAAAAATGTGATATAAAAACAGAGGCGTTATAAAGATTTCTTCATTTCAGTAAATTCTTCCTTCCATTGCTATTACCGTCAAGTTAGTTAGTGTTCTAGTTAAGCACAAACTACTACAATGGCACCAAGATGCTTTATTCTTGAGGTATGTATCGATTCTTAACATTCATAGCGAACTAGGTACTTTATTGTGTCGTGGCGGAAAATAACTCTGGCATTCCTCAGCAGATTGCTAGCCATTGAAAATGTATATACCTATACATAACAATTTTAATCATTATGTATAATCAGAAGCTACCCAAAAATCTTGTAATAGTAGCATAAGAATATCACGGTTATTTTGCGTAAAAATATGGGTATCACACAAATGACGGTTGCCTACCATTTACCGTATCAAAAGGTTTGCGTTATTCGGTTGTATACATACAAATCGTTTCAGAAAATTATTCACAAGTGGGAATTTGACTAGCTTTTAAATTCTAACGCCGTTGCTTAGAGTGTCGCTTGGGAAAACTCATGTTGGAAAATACAACTTCGAAAAGCGATACACGAAAAGTACTTTCGACAGTTAGGGCAGGATATTATTGTGTATTTATAAATAAGGTATATAAAGGTGAACTGACCTGCCACTGTAGTGACTAGTGCTGGCGCTCTTCGCTTTGCTGGCGTTTCCCTTGTCCGGCTGTGGCTCCATTCTGAACGTTCCTCGCTGTTTACGTTTCATGTCCACGCCTCGAGTGCTGAGAAAATGCATTTTCATTACATGTGTTAAAGAATATTAAATGCAAACAGAGAACACGTTTTATATAACGACATCTATTATTGATCCAATCACGATCGATTCCATTCTAGCTGTGTGTTTTTATCATAACTATTTTGTTTTTATTATGTCCACAAATAAAATTACAACGCGTACAACTGATACGTATTTTATTGCACGTGGGAACATTTTAAAATGTCTAAAAAATATAATGTGCTAAAATTATGATAAATATATTAGACCAAAATTATTTAAAACTAGGTAACGTAAAGAAGTTTGAAATTGGATTAAAGTTATTTTCTAATTTAGATGAAATGTTGAACTCATTCATGAGAGAGATATTACAGCGGGTATAAAACAACAAAAATACAAGCAAATCACTTTGATCAGTTGTCGCAACTTGCAACATATTATGCAATATTGCAGTACTGGTTACGATTAAGAACACTATATCAAAAAATAGTGCCGCTTAATATTTAAATTAAAATCAAGCATACCATTACAAGCTGATACATGGGCTTAAAGAAGTACTAATCTAATACGAGATTGCAAATAGGAGCTAAATATAGACTGAATAACACGACCGTCGACTGTCAACTCACAGGATATAAGGTCCTTCCTCAATCGCCACGCGGAGGGATTGAAACAGAATCCAATCCATTCCAATCTAACTGATAAAAATAGCACTAGACTACAAGTTCACAGCTAGGGATAGATGAAATGAACTAGGCTTGTGAACAATACAATGGTAGTAATAAAAATAAGTCAACGTACCGATATATATTTTAGTGGTTTGCACTAAATGATTACGAAGATATTGCATTACTCCGATGGCACTAAAGAGATGTATATCTTCAACTTTGTGAATGAGACTAAGTAAGTCCGAGAACTAAACCAGTTAATATCGTTCAGAGGAATCTCGTTCCCATAGTTCTTATCATTGCTTATTCAGAATTGTAGTAACCTGATAGCATATTTTATGTTACAATTAACAAATGTTCAGCTTTTACTATAAAAATCCTGGGAGTTAATAAAATACTTAATTTAAAAAATAACTTTAATTTTAATATTTGGTGAGCGTTTTTACTATTCTTATTTACGCACTCGGTGTTTAAAGATTTACAAAAGAGATTACACCATTGTATATTAAAACCATAGACGAATTAGATATTTAATAAGGTTAACCTATTTCAAATACCTAGTTTATAAAATGTAGAATCCAAATTACTAAATAAAGTTATAACAATTATCTGGAGAAAAGTTTTTAATGCTTAATTAGGTCATGAAGTTTTGTGAAATTATGATAATTTATATAATTGTAAAAACTATGAAATCTCTTAGTAAATAAATTATATATAGATATAGTTTGCAATGGCAGGCATATATTTGCCGTGGACTGCCTCTGGCTGAAGATGACAATGATGATAATAATTCTCTAACACTTATGACATGCTAGATCATTAGCCCGTTGCCGCCAGACTTTATTCATTTTATAAAAGCTGAAAGTTTGTCTGCGCATGCCTCTGACATAAACATCACAATATGATCAGCTAATAAGCAGTTCTGATCGTGGTGGCTTTAGAAGATATTGGCTTGAATGTGTCTGGCAATGTGAAAGAACCATCAAAAGTGACTGCTAAGGAAACATCTTTTGACAGTTGTCTTAATAACATTATACGAGTATATAAAATTCAGCTTTTGTACTTTAACACTGGCAAAATTACATGTTATTTAATATTACGATATCTTCAAACTTTAATAAAATGTAATTTTGCCAAAATCTTAATTTGATATATTATGTTGTTGTTAAAGCAACAATCAAAATGTGTATCCTTGGCAGTCAGAAACTTTTGATTGTTCTTTCATCTTGCCAGACACATTGAAGCTGATATCTTCCAAAGCCACCACGATCAGAACTTCATAATAGTTGATCGTGTGATGCCTATGTCAGAGGCATGCGCAGACAAACTTTCAGCTTTTATAAAATGACGAAAGTCTGGTGGCCACGGGCTCTTGCTCTGTGCGTTTTCATGATCCACTAAATTCATATCGCACTGATAACTTTTTCCCTTTAATAGATTTTGAGCTCATTACTATCATTAATTATTCACATAAATTACTTAATAATAAAAATTAAAAATATTTGTATTGTCTTACAATTATAGTGTAACTGCTACAGAGAGCAGGCGTAAACTGGTGATCGTAACATGATATTCAATAGCCATGCAGGTAACTCATAGTATGATACATGCATTAGTTAACAAAACACCTATTTTTATTTACCTCTTAACTAGTGTGGACACGACATTTATTATATCAGCTGACATCGATGTAAATTACTCTAAAAATAAGCCGCAACATTCATAAAATTACACTATCGAATAAACATTTGGTATGGCAACAAAGATACTATTGTTTATCACAATCAAAAACAAGGAAGGTGGCATCACTTCTTCTGAATTGGAACTAATGTGTGCAGAGCTCAACCCACGGGCCAAAGTTGCGACCGCAGGGATAGCCAATCAATGTTTATACTTAGGCGAGATAATGTTTCACGTATGAGCAATGATGCTGACGGTTCTGTTACTGTGCACAGGAAACGTACAGCACTTTAGTAGAGTAGTTTATCTTACTAAGGTGTGTGATTTGATGAACTGTTGTTTTACATTGAAAATAATTTTACTTAATATTTTTTTTATTGCAATGAATGGCGAGACTAGCATGCCATTCGCCTGATGGTAAGCGATACGACCGCTCATGGACTATAGCAAAACCAAACAACAATGAATTATAAGACAATGCTTGGCATTCCACGAAGCTCGCCATCCTAAGACATAAGATGTTAAGTCTCAATATGTCCAGTAGTTACTCTGGCTACAATATCCTTCAAACCGTTACACAACAGTGCATTTAAACTGCTGTTTGGCGGGAGAAATAAACATTACGGTGGTACCTACCCAGGCGGCCTCTCACAGTATATGAGAGACCTACCACCAGTAAATATGTATTATAAATGGATCATCAGTAAGTTAAGTTGCAGATGAAGTAGAATGAAATTTGGAATACAATAAAACATAGTTTTTCCTTTTCTTTCCAAATGACTACCCATTTTTTTAACAAAAAAAGCAACATACAGTCGAATTGAGAACCTCCTCCTTTTTTTGAAGTCGGTTAAAAAGAAGAGTTTTCTTTTTTTTTTTGACGGCATGTGTTATTATAAAGTCATATTAGCCATTGTTTTAGCGTACCCATATACTGTATTCATAAATCAGCGTTACTCAAAATTACCATGATTTGTAAGAACCATCGCGTAAATAGCGCTACGAGTTCATTAAATTTATGTAAATTCTAGGAAATAAGCATTTTATCTTATATGCTCTTCCTCATATTACTCAGATTGCACATATTATAGTTTTTATGCCATGAAACACATTAATCCATATTCATTCGAAGGTATGAGCAATACCACTCAACAATGGACAGTTAGCTCGGTTTAATTGTATGCATCAACCGTCTAAAAGTAACTGCACAAAATCCCGTTCAGTCAATTATAAAATTTAGCAGTTATTTCATCCAGTAACGTTTTAACGTTACACTCGTAGTTCTATTGACAAGAAAGCTCACGTAGGACTTAATTTTGGGTACAAATATCAACATTTGTTAAATATATAACAAATACTATAATACTAGTATATATCTTTAAATAGGTTCATAGTACGGTTATTTTTAGAATTTTATCATATTTTTTGTGCTTCAGACATATATTCTATAGATCATTTCGTAAGTTACATAAAATTAGTTGACACACAAGATCACAATATAATGACTAAATGAGCAGTAATGAAATTGTTGAAAATGAAAATCATATTTTAGAGATTAAAGATAAAACATAAATGTTAGTGCATTCCGAGATGATCATCGGATTTGAAGTGTGTACGCGTATGGAGCAATGTGCCAATGATTGCGAACCACTGGAGCTCCAACGTAGAGCAACTACAGGCCGAGATCTCCGAATGAATGCCAATCAGAGCACAGACGAACCTCGCGTAATCAACTAAACAAGCTGGCAGCGTAACTCGGTGCGATGCATACGTCATGCGTGCTCGACGCATTCGTCGACTTGCTTATTATTGTAATAGGTAGTGACGAAACTTTATGTTTTTTATACTGGCTTGATAAAGAAATTGCGCTGCGTCCGATGATAAGTGCACAGCGGTCCCAATATAATCGGCCGGTGAGAATAACAATATTAACTGTGGAGAGTCTACCGAGGCAATTGAGTTGCGGATAAAAGTTTAAAACATACGTAAATTCTTTGAATGTATTTTTTGTATTTATGGTGTCAAATAAATGTTGATGCGAAAATGATCCTCGTTTGTGTGTTAATTACCATAATGTTAGCTTTCAATTTTTTTTGGCATTTATAGGATATCGAGGAAATAAAGTATCTAATTGCTGAACTTTTCATTATTTAAATTCAATTAAATCACAATTTTATCCAAGGGAATTGAAGTAAATTAATCATCGCATACAATCATTGTCTTTTTAAGTTCTGTCTCACTTGTTTAAGTCTGTAAATCATCGAAGTCGGATACTATAGATTATAGAATATAGATGAAATAATTCGTACCTAGAAATAATGTACAAATTCAAATATCAAAATTCATACCATAGAAGTATTGCTTTAATTACATTTTTTATATTAATGGTTATATTTTTTAGTGTTATGAATATATTTTCACTATTTCAGGTGCTCTGTATAACTGTATTCATAGTTACGACACTAAGCTCAGGAGACGAAACGGCACGAGATTTTTTCGAGCACGTTCTTCGAATACCCAACCCAGATAGAGTTCTAAACTCTGTACTTGGCATACTTGAGAGGAATCGTCAGCAAGCTTTGTCCAAGCCAAAAATATCTGAACCAGAGGATTGTGACGAGCCTACTGAAGTGAGTATGCTTCAGGTATGCGTAATAAAATACTGTAACATGCACATGAGATAATTCCTATACGTAAATAATATTAAAAGATCAAAAGATCTGTCTAACGCACATTTTATTTTCAGACCACACATTTCTATAAGACTTTTGTGGAATCCTTTCATACTCGTTAATAAATTTTCAGATATTGCCAGAGTATACCGAAACCATCGGATCACGGGAGCGGGATTTGAGACAATTAGGAGTTCAGGTTTGTACATTTTTATGGAACACTTTGTAAATATTTTGGTTGCATAAGGAGACTGTCCCGCCTCTGCAACTCATGCAAGCCACGACGAACAATGGCACACAGCTTAATGACACCGAGCATTGAAGCTTAGCGACTCTCCGAGAATGTCTAATTTCGGTTGTATAAAACGCATTTGAGTATTAAACTATTCTTCATTAATGATTACACACCTTTAGGCAATCTAAGTACCTATAATATACCTAACTTTAACATTTTTCACGTGACTTGACGGCAGAGCTTTTGAGAATTCTGCATAAGAATTTCAATATATATTTGATATCCGCCAACCCGTACTAGAATGGGCGTTAAATTATAACCAGATTCACTCAACAACACGGAAAGATAAATAATTTAGGCCGACCTGTCTAGGAAGCAAAAGAAGGCTGTCTGGTATGCACTTCTTTTATTTTTTTTTGTTAACATTATTGAATACACCCAAATATACTTTTCTTTTACTTTGGTTATTATATGTAATCGATTATACACAAATACTACAAGGATGAGTGAAACAACAAACATCACTTTGTATTTCATTACCACAACATAGATTAAAATATCCTGAGCAAGTACACACAGCATGCGCGATAAGTATAAAAAAAGCATAAGGCAACATCAACACGCCACATTAATTGTCCGTTAAAAACTAATTTTAGAAACTAAAAAAAAAGATTATGTAATACAAGAAAAACAAATTTTATCTCAGTTAAATTGCTTGGTGAATTTAAGAGAAGTAAGATACACATAGTCATTCCAAAGTTATTTGAAAGTAAAGGATGACGTAAAAATATAGAACTTTTTTTATTTATTTATTATGCTTCTTAAATTTTACAGTGAAATTATAATTTGAAATTTAAATGGTAAAACTGGAAACAGGAATATTTAGCTAATTGTGCTCAATTTCTTATTTCTCGATTAACGTTACTCGCGGATAACTTTTGGTAACCAGTACGAGAATACACCAACCTGGCTTAATAAAATTATAGTTCGTGACTTGCATCCATTACTTGTCATTAAAGCATATTAGAAGAGCCCTCCAGCGTTCAGGCTCTCTGGACGCGCCCTTATCGACAATAACTCCTACTATGGCGGTAAGCAGCGTGCGGCCTGTATTCATCACGGGCGCCCGAAAATATTAACGTAAACTGTTTGTTGTAGTACCGACATAGATTATATTAGTATTAACAGACCAGCTCGGGCTGAGGACCAAAGAGTCCCCTCACAGAGGGCTGGAAGGCTGTAGATTTCCACATACTGTACTTTCCGCCGCGTGAGGCGTGTCGGAAAGAACGTACAAAATATTTCATTTAAAAAAAAAATCCGTTTAAATAACGTAATCTCAACACAATTGGACTCAGTACGTATTAAAACTAAAAGTGAGCACTGTTCATAACACGAATATATGTCGAAACATGGCTTGCACACAACTAAGTTGAAAAATAAATAAAATTAAAATAATATTTTTAATGAAAACAGATTTATTAAATGATATAACCATATAGAATATGAAATTAACTATATGGGGGAGTAATAGTATCGGTAGAAGAGTATCCGGCAGGTAGTAATGACGAGGGTGCATGCTTACTGTTGCCTAGTGCTGTGGAGTGTGGACAGTCTAGTCGTGTGCACTCTACAGAGGAGCCTGCTTGTAGTGCTTGCGAAGTGTTTGCCACGCTGGTTGGCAACCACAGCGCATGACTATCGTACCACTTGTTGAATTAGCTAGCTATGTAACATACAAAAAATGATAGCTGTATTTTAGCCCAACATGAAATGTGATTCTAGTTCAAAACCCTATTTTTTTTAATATACAATGAAAGTTGAGATTATTGTTTTACTTCAGTGTGTAAAACATATATAGAGATAATAAAGAAAATACTATAATTTTAACTCATAAAAATATGATGTAATCTAAACTCTGGTAACAAAAATTATGGACTAATCAATCTAAAGGATATTTTATAATTTAGAAATTACCATCATTTGTTGCAGAAACACTACCCTATATGTCACTTGGAGAGGAAAATTAGGAAATTGAACACCAATGAATATGAGTACCGGCCAGCTTACTACGAAGAAGTGAGATGTGTTGTCACATCCGATGACGATATTGGCGTCACTAACGAGGTATTATTGTGATCAGAATCAAAAAAAGATTAATACGAAAAGCATTAAAAATGGCTGCCATATACCGAGCCATCAATATTTGCATAATTTAAAGTCTCATGAAAAGTTATAACATTTAAGCATTATAATTGCCAACATATTTTAATATTATATACATTACTCATATATGTTTCAGATTTGTTCGAGCCTCGGATTTTCTTGTGTTCAATGGAACAAGACAATTCACTTAACGCGAAGAAGATATTCTAGGTAAATGAGACACACTTTATTTCACCACTAGCATACTATAATCTTAACGCACTGTTTATTAATTAAATTAAATATATCTAAACACAGTAATATGTATTATTGAAATTACTTACAAATTCAATTTTACGCGACAATTTTCACCTAATAACTGCGCGCAGATAATTTCCTCTTTGATTTCATGAAGTAGTTGTATGGTATTGATTTAATCGCATGGTACATCAACAATATGGCAACACATTCCCGGGATTGGCCGATATATTATGTCATAGAGAGGCATCCGTATACATATGTAGCATAAATTAAAAATACACGGGCACGAATCTGATTTGAATGCACTTAACTTCTCGATTTTGTAGACATAATTAATTGTAACTCGTATAGATGAATATAGAGGAGAAAAACGCGTTGTCTGATATAATATTTATTTTCGCAGCGATTGTTGGGAGACGCGCACTATGGTGATCCCGGCAGGCTGCGAATGCATGTGGCCAGTTCATAGATTAGGTGACATGAAATTACACCTGTAATTACGGGAGGCTATCGGATTTATGAGAATCAATACTGCGCAGACATTGAGAACAGGAGAACGTCGGAATAAATTATATAATTTAGTAGATTTTGTAATAGATTTATGATTGTGCATTTATGGTTCAAGATTTTATATAAGATAATATAATAGTCTCATTTTTGTAACGAAATTAGTTAAAATGTATTATTTAAAGTACCTCAAGTGCCCACACACAAATTTATTTTTAACATGGGCTCAGAGGGTTACTTACTATTTTATCTAGTACTTGTTTACGTCTTTGTGGTCTTTATAGTGCATAAGTTTTATTTGTATTTTGAATTTATGGAAAATAAAGTGTATTATTCATTATAATTCTATACGAGAAATTGAAATTTAATAACAACATATTATATATTATACACTAGGGGCTGGTACTGCTTCACCTGGGTCCACATACTTTTTGAGTCCTGTCCACATCAGCAAAATATTATTTCGTGTACCTACTGTTTTATTTATAGGTATTTTAACTTAATAAATTCAATGGCACTGCCGCCTTCTGCACTGCTTGTCAAACCTCATCCCGTTATATATTCTCGCCCGTCTCCCCTCAATCCATTTGAATTTGAATGAGTAACAAAAGGTTGTCTGTAAGATATCGCTGACAGCGATAATTAATTTCATCGAAAATCGTACAGACAAAAATTCTAAAAGTCTTTGTTTTGGTTTTACCTTAATACAGACCCCCGTCCCCCCATATTCGTTTTTCTCGTTTATCTTCCATGTACAGACATCGATCGGTTACAAATTTATTATATATAGCTATAGATATGTATATTTACCTATTTTCTTCTTGCATATTGTAGAACTTACGGACTTAGTCACCTTTAAATTAAATTTGTGGTAGAGTCAGCGCTAAACCTAAGAAATGGGGAAAATAAATGTAATGAGGTTCTCCTTGTTTATATTAATAAGAAATGCATATTCTTCCAATATGCATTTCGCATCGTAATTAATAATTAATAAATTAATTTTGCATCGTAATTTAATAGTTTACAATGAATATAAATCTATGTGCGCAATAACGTTTTATGTTGGTAGCTAAATATTTAAGAAGGGTATAAAAGTTAAAAATCTATTCTAAGTTGTTCGAAACAATAAGCGGTCATTCTTTTCGCCATTTAACTATTAAAGTTGTATGCAAATAGAAAATACATACATAAAAATTCAAAACGGTGAGGCGCAAATCCCTCTAGCCTAAAGGAAAACAGTAAATTATTTTCAGTATACAGGGTATATCAAGACTGCGATCGAAAGCAGGTGGTATTATTGGTGACTTCAGATACAAAGGAACTAAAAATTTTGCAAAAAAAATTGCCATTTTCATTTTGTAATTTTTTACTTATCTTTGTGATTGGGTGATAAATACATATTTTCGTAAATTAAGGATGGACATATTTTTATTTATAAAGACGTAATGAAACTCAAGGGTTTAAATTACTATTTGCACAAAAACTAGATGATTACCACCCAAACACAACGTTAATTAAAAAAATGCAAAAAATTCTGTCGCTTTTTTTTTGCGAAAATTTTAGTTGTCTGTAACCGCTAAAACTACCATCTGGCTTCGTTTTTGGTCGCAGTTTTGATATACCCGGTATTATTTTCTTAAATCAAATATAACTATATCCTTTTTCTATATAGTAATGATTTAATCCATCCAAAGGTTGCCTGAAGCAGATCGCAGTTAGCGATAAAGCCGCCAATTGTAACCATGACTAGCTTTAAGTGATTTACTGTTACTATGTTATTCTCTTTTATTGTAGTGTACAATAAAGTGTGCAAATAAATACCCTTTAAAAATAACAAATCTGTAGTAAATAAATCGGCACTCATTCCCGAATACTTGCGATCAAGTTCAATGATCGCCAGAAACTGTACACAGCTTACAATGAATATTTGAAAATACACGATGGTGCTGAACTAGTTCGTTATTTCGCCAAAAGCTTTCGTTGCTGCGGTGTCCGAGTGGTTAAGGAGATGGACTTGAAATCCATTGGGTTCTACCCGCGCAGGTTCGAATCCTGCCCGCAGCGCTATTATCAAAACTATGGCTCTGAATTTTTGAAATCACTTTTTGTATATTATTTATTATTTAAAGCTTTTGCCCGCAAACTTCCTCTGCGTGTTTAACTGTATTTAAAATTAAATTAAAAAAGTAAATTGTAAATTCTATTACGTCCATACACTCCTCCATATTATATTTTCTCATTTATCTTTCATGTACAGACATCAATCGTATACAATTTATTAGATGCATTGATTTACGTTTTGCTTACAATTAATTTAATTTAGCAAATGAACAACCGTGTCCTATTCTGTAGTACTAAAAATCACACACTTAACAATTTCGCCCTCTATTTGAATTTTTATGTTTTTATTTCCATGTTTCATCATTAACGTGTTTAAAATAATACGTCTAAGTTTATTTTGTAGTTCTACTGCATATTTTTATACTATTTCTTGTATAGTAAATCGTTTACGTGGCTCCATCTAAGCATCCTGTGCGGTAGGCCTAGGGATCTCGGCAGCCATCTAATTGGTACATTAATAACGATCCAGGAAGGAATTTCTAAATTAAAATAGTCCCTTGTTATTCTACTGTTATTCTTATTGTTGAAGAATGAGATTTCACCGTACTGCATCGAAAATATATTATTAATATCGCTTCTTAAATTGTCAAGTAGGTACCTCGAAATATCTTTTCGTGTTCTGATGCCCTTCATAAAAATGAATTATATTACGTTAAATAGGAGTTCAAGATAATTTGAGGAATATTATCTCACTATTTAAAGTGCATACCTGAGCAGGCTCTACCGTCTGTATGTCTATGCCGAATAGCTGTATTGTCGTGTTCTGGTTCAATGGACAATGTAACTAGCAATTATTGGATATTAGGCGATTTAACACCCAATGTCTTGAGGTAATGAATGCAGTTCAGTGCTTGATAGTTAAATGTTACTTATTTCTCCTGTTAAAAGGCAAGACAGATCTGCTCATCACGATATTTTCGTAACAAATAAAAAGATCTGCCGTCGTTAAATGACGTCGGAAATAATGACATCAGGACATTATTTTTCCGGTCCTACGTCATTCAAGAGGATAAACAAAGTTGTCCCCCAGGTTTTCCACAGCTGCCAGTTGGAAGCGGCTTGCATCCAGTCACTTCTTGTAACCTTCATTAGATGTTCATACTAACGTAGTGTTTTATATTCTCTTTGGTTCATACGTTCATTAAATCAATATTATCGAAGTTCATTGAAGTTAAAACAATGAAACCTTTATACGACAAAATTTTGAAACAGGCGGAGACGATCTGTATGTATTTATTTCATTTATCGTCGCATAAAATAGAAATTTCTATGAAATACAAAAATCGTGTTCCCTTTTTTTTATTATTTTTCACATTACTTTTATTAACAAAACGCAATAATACAAAATGGCATTCTTTGTTTTAAATAACGTTATTTGTTCACACTCACCTGGTTCAGGTTGCGGTTATTTTTTAATAATTTTTTTAATAATAAATTAGACTTACTATCATCCTCTCTACGTGTACACAGGATGCAGGATGATGTTTTAGATGGGTGCGACAACGCAATATAAGCACGTTTTATAGCTTCTAAACTCAATAATACTTATTTATATTGGCACGGCGATAAGTGAAGTGCAATCCAAATGCAATAGAGATCTGGCGAATGGTGTTTTTTTCTTCCTATTTGTTATAATGAAGAATGTTAACTAATTTTGATTATTAGCACTCCATATTCTCTGGCAAAAATAAAAAATACTAGTGAAAGAATTACTTCGATATGTCAATTAGTTTCCGATTTAGAAGTAAAACAAGTTGTAACCGTACGACCCGGGCTGCCGGTTACGGTGTGACGTCATAGCACAACACGCTCACTGGCTCACTCAGTCCGCTCGTGGTCGCGCGCCCGTGCCGTTGAATTTATACCCACAGAGTACTATAATATTACGTTTATACCTAAAGACTTTTAACAACGTCCAATCCAAATACTAGGAAATCATGTGTTGTGCCTAAATGCACAAACACAACTACCAATTCGCCAGAAAAGTTGTTTTTTATAGTTCCAAAGGACGTTAAAATGAGAAAAAAATGGATAAAGGCTGTGCCTACCAATAGCTACAAAACTATAATACATACATATTTGTTGTCTTTAACTTACAAATTTAATGGTAGGTAGGTAGTTCTACTATTTGAGTTGCATTCTTCCATTACGACATTAGTTGGGTATTTTGTTTTGATAGAAACAATTTAGAACAGATAAACTATTAAGCATAAGTAGTAGCACGGAAATTTCACTTACTGTTGCATTTTTATTCCTCGCATTTCGGCGGCAACGAAATCACTATTTGTTGATAAGTAATGCGCAACCATTAATCCATCTATTTTAGGTAGATTATCCGATTGCCCTTTATCGAATCCTTCATCCATTTTATTAATCGAATAATATTTACTATTATTAAACTATTAACTTAATACGCGAACGAAAACCAACAACAAAACACTGCGCAAGCTATTACAACTACTATAATCGCTGGCGATTTGATGAAGTGAGTCATGGCCCGTGCGGCGCGTTGTGAAATGACGTCACAAGCGATCGCGTGACTGTAGCGGGACTCGATATTTTTCAAAACTTTGAATACCTATAAAATCAAAACTACTAGGTATTTTTGACTACAACAAAAAGTAGTGTGTTTGTATACATAAAGGCTTTCCTGAGACAACATTTCAAGCGATTTGGCATACCTAGTAACATTGTCCATTATTGAAAAGCTTAGCTGTAAGTTCACGACAGTTCTGTGTAAAATTTTTGTACTACCCCGGTATACCGTCCCATTTATATTGTAGCTTTAACGAACTACTCAAGTCTCAAAGGCTCTATGCACCCAATAGGAAGTTCAATTACTCCGACAAAGTATATACATGTATTTCATTTTTCCACTCTTCACCTAAAACACAAAAAAACAGCTTTTATACTATAAAGCTGGCAGAATTATATATTACGATGTCTACAAGCTTTAATTAATTGTAGTTTTAAAATTAAAATCTGAATTATATTATATATACAGGGTATATCCAGACTGCGACCGAAAACAAAGCCAAGGAGTTTTTTGTGATTACAGGCCCAAAACAACAAATTTTTTCACGAAAAAAACGACAGCATTTTTCTTGCATTTTTTAAATATCATAGTTAGGTACCTAGTTTTAATTATAATTATAATTTAAACCCTTTCATATTGTGTCTTCAAAAATAAAGAGTTATACGTTATAATTTTAGGAAAACTGTGTATTTATTACCCAAATACGACGATAAGTAAAAATTTACAAAAAAAATGACGTGCTGAATGCTTTCTTTTGCGAAAATTATAGTTGCATTTTATCTGCAGTCACTTATACTACCACCTGGTTTCGATTTCGGTCGCAGCCTGGATATACCCTGTATGTTATTAAGGCAACCATCAAAATATGTTTTCTTTGCATCCAGACACTGCTGATGGTTTTTTCATCTTCCCGGACACAATAAAGCTGATAACTTTCAAAGCCACCGCGATCGTAACCTCATAATAACTGATATTGTGATGGCTATGCCTAAAATGACGAAAGTGTGGCGGCCACAGGCTTTTGGTCATTTCGTCTCTACATTATTTTTCCAGATTTTGACAAACACAATATGATCATACCCTCAAAAAATCGTTAGATAGTTATCACTGTTAACGTTGTAATGGAAAGAGAAATAGTTGCTTTATTTTATTGATATTAGTACATGATACGCAATATTAAACTTAACATAATGAAAACAAACGCAGTTTAATACAATCTCCGAAAAGTTACTTTTGGTCTATTTTTGCAGCATCGACTCGCTACAACAACAACCGCGCTGTGAGCACAACATAGGTATGAGGGAGGGTTCGAAACGACTAAACTCTAAAGTCCATCATACAGAATATCAGAGTAGACGACATATTTTTTTCATAAATCAATTTGTTACTTTCGTGTCTAGTCTCCCCTACAGGCTACCCACATACGCCTGATGCCTATTTTACACACAGGGCATTGCATAACTTTGATATGATTCGCAAAGAGCGTGTTGCAGCCGCCGAATCTAATGTCGGACAATTCCATTCATTTCGTATTCCATCTCCCGCGTTAGAAGATTATTTATCCGAGGCTTTGCGGTGTTCGGCCGAACAGTCATTAACGAAGTGTGCTCGCGGAAGGCAGCGTCTACACGCCAAACGCCGGGCCGTCGCTCTACAACACCCGTGAACAAAACAAAACAGTGAGTCTTTTTTTATATTAACAATGTCTTTACGTAACCGCCTTCGATCGGCTCGCAAGAAATTCGGCAACTTATTTCAAACCTTGTGTTACATAAACATTATTATTTTGGCCTTTATTGGTTTTATAGTGTTGAATAATATAGAACATTGATGATGGCGCGGACCAAGCAACAAGTTAAGATACTTTGTAATACTTTGTAGTGTGTTTAAATTCTAATGAAATATGTAGGTTTAATATAGTTTATTTACCCTAGTTTATAAAAGGAATTAAGTTATAGTAATAGAAACCATAGAAGGTAGAAATGCTAAATGGTATTAGAACGAATACTTATAACTTTCAAAATATTTAATTCACGCTAAGGAGGGCTGTTAGCCCACTCTAACGCATATTTAATAAAATGATGAAATGATTTAATGAAATGATAATAATAAAATGATACATAAACGGCGGATTTCAAAATATATTTCCTAAAAAATCAGAGATGTAAAGCTGTATTATTGAAAATAATCAATATCCTCAAACCATAAATGAGCATCGCGAATGACGCGACTGTTACACAAATAATAATAATATAACAAACTAACACTCACAAGTCACAGCTCCAGCGAACAATGTAGCAAGGCGAATTTAAAATTCTATTCTTAGTATTCATACATACATACATACATAAACTCACGCCTTTATCCCCGAAGGGGTAGGCAGAGGCGCCACCAGGACACCCACATTTCGCCTTGTATGTTCCGTCCCATGATGTGATAGGTGGCGAGCCTATCGCCATATCGGGCACAAATTCCTGACTCCGGACTGATAATGAATAGAAAAATCCAATATCACTTTGCCCGACCCGGGACTCGAACCCGAGACCTCAGCTTTGTAACCGTACCGTAATACAACTACGCCACCGAGGCAGTCTTAGTATTCATTTTAATTTTATTTAAGAATATTTTACTAAAGAGACTTTTGAAGTGAAACTTCTTTATCGGGGTTGGAAAAATTTTTTCGTTACGCGTCACATTCTTCCGTTACGCGCCATCTTTTTTTATTTAGTAAATAAGTACCCACTTCAGTAAGCCACACCCCCAACCGTTTCCAAGCCCCACCCAAAATTTTAAGTCCCACCCACTTTTTTGTAATTTGATCCTTACCCCCCCTCTGGCCTTCCCCCACCCTAAAAATTTTACCTCACCCCCCCTACTCATATCTTCGGCATTATCCATCGTAGACCCACCGACCTTGGGTTCATTGGAACCGGCTCGGTGAGGGCTACAATCCTGCCCCAACAGAATTCCCGAATTCCCCCTCCACAACTTTCCCCACCCAAAAATATTTTAAGGTGCCCAATAGCTTCCCCACGAAACCTAACCCCCCCCCTTACCCCCACCTAAATTTTTTACCTCACCCCCCCTATTCCTATCTCCGCCAATATCCATCGTAGACCCGTCGACCCTGGGTTCATTAGAACCGGCTCGGTGAGGGCTACAATCCTGCCCCAACAGAATTCCCGAATTCCCCCTCCACAACTTTCCCCACCCAAAAATATTTTAAGGTGCCCAATAGACCCCCACCGAAACCTAACAAGCCTTTATGTAAGGACTCTCCGGAACAGCTGTTATTCTCACAATTTGACAACAAATCACTAAAAATATCATAATATTGTCCTTGCGCTATATTAAAGACTCAAGTGCAATCGCACATTGACGTTCTTTCCCTACAATCTATTCAACGTTGAATTTAAAAGTCTATTAGATATCTATTCATACTTAGAGATGCTGAATAAAATTTTCCTGATTTCGTGTAAATTGTGAAAGACTTTTCAACTGTATAAAATAAAAACATATAACAGTTTTAAACCATACCAATGTATCGTAAGTAAGAATATTTTAACATTTTGTACACCCGAAAGCAAATATATGCAAATGCATGCTGCATGCACTCAAATGAGTACGTCAACACTTGTCCCGGCACAGGGATCGTACCCGCAACCTCCCTACCACAAAGAGATTCTTAACTGACGACGCTACGGAGATAGTTTATTAAACATATTTTAAATTATAGTAAATAAATTATTCTTTCTACATAACCTCAAGTTCCTGTCCAAGTTGTTACAAGGAAAGCTATGAACATATTCGTTGCTATTAAACATTAAATTAAATTTAAATTAAAGCACCTCTTATGTGAACTTTCTATTATCTAGTAATTGGTATGTAGTCGAGTCGAGGTTCAAGTTCCAGCTGGCTCTTAATAACAAGTCCACTCCATACTTTGGAAATTTCATAGTACCCTATAAGAAAAAGTACCCAGTGGCGTCCACAGTATGAAAACGAATTAGAACCCTCTTAAATCGTCGCCCATTATAAACGTTCTCCTTGAACTACTAACAGAATGCTGCGAATGAAAACACTAGCAGTGATTTGCATTTTCGAGTTTGGAAATATGATTAACCATAAATCAAATGGTCGTGTGCCCATCAAAATATTTAATAATTACGTAGCGATATACAGACATTAATAAAATTTAAAGCACTTGTCAGTCGAAGGCTATACTTATTTTTTTTATATTATTAGATATAATTTTTATAACCGACCTCAATTAGGCTTTATACCTTTAATAAACTTTAAGATTGGTAGAGTCTAGGTCGTAGGCAGCGCTAGGTTGTTCGGTACAAACACATCTCCTTCGTTTCACAAATAATTTACATTAACCTCATCATACTTCTCGTCAGATATTAGGATATTCTTATGTTAACCATTTTAAGCAAGCCCCATTAGCTCCCTAGCCCCTAATTAACTAGTTATCTAAATGCTAATAGTAACCTCCTTTGTAATAGATATAAACCTATAATGGAAAAACACCGCTAATATAGAATATTCTATAACAAACGTCGATCGTAGGAAAATTGCATAAAGGGCATATTATCACATAAATCATAAGTTTATGTAATACGGCACACAAGGTTTAAAATAAAAATTAACATAATGTCGCAACGAGTATTAGAATAAACTTATCGTAAAAACTCATCAAGAAATATTAATCTTTTCGCTGCTCAGTGAAACGAAAAAACTCTGTTTTCGTGTGTACATTACACACAAATTGCAAGCTTTAGGGTTCTCACTGCATTACAATGTACTCTCTTCAGTGTTTGCACAAGTAGTTCCTCAAGATGGTGACGTACCTATGTATGTATCTCCGATCTCCAAGAGCTTTGAGCGACAGGCACTTATCATCTGGTGAAACGTTTGCAAATCTGTTGGACCTAGGCTATAAAAAAGATACAATCATTTACAACATAATTGTAGGCCAAAAAGCAACGGTAAACGTGTTGCAAGCCCCCGGCGAAGCATCAGCAAAGTAATTCGGCGAATCGATTTTACGTAAATTTAAAAAGTATTTATTTAAGATCACCAAACTTACCTGATTGGTGAAATTCTTAAGACGTTGATGTGGTTTAGAGTGCAGGCCTTCCCTGCACTCTACGGAACGGCAGCGAAAATTCTGAATTGTTCCGTGCTTTGGCGTTCACGTTGACTCGTCTGTTGTAGCCAGTTGGCCGTATATTGTGGCCGTAACTTTATGGCTACGTCATGAATTGTTTGAGTGAAAATAACATTGATGACAGGCCATTACTTTGACAAAATAAATTCGTAGACTGTAACTAGAACCCATAATGGGAGATTAATTATAACTACAATATCAATTGGCAACGACGAAAAGCGAAGATAGAGCAAATACTATTTGCCAATGACATTCGACAATAATTAATTGCAATTATTCCCTTTTCATACATGCTACACACTACGGCTTTATCTAACCCTAATCTTACGCATATTGAAACGAAGAAGCTACATTTCTGTCTACATTAAGGCGAAGAGGATAGGAATTCCAAAGGAAGAAAATTATCTTTGAAGACCCGTAAACAGTTAAAATCTATATAAGTTTGCAATAAAACGGTAGTATACGAGTAGTTTATTTTTTATTTAATATCTAAAAGTATACATAGTGTTGTAGGAATCAATAAGCAGTAAGACTTCTATTGTCCATTTCACTGCAATGCGGTCAAAGTAATATTGCAACATTTTCAGCATACTGCAATTAAACAACTTTTACGCGGTAAAAAATTCATGCATTTCTTTTACATTTCAAAATTAACCAATCTTATTCCGTGTTACTTATCCAATATGTCCGCCTTATTATGATTAGTTTTAATGAAATTATGCGTCACATAGAAAATAATAGAGAAATACATAAAATATTAACCAATCAAAAACCAGGAGTTGTTTGTTCTACGAGCACAGCAGTCTGAAGTACGCGTAAGCTCATACGCATAAATACGAATGTGATAAATAAAAATGTCTAATTAAAGTCATTTAATGTATGTGTAAAAAATGGGTTTGTAATACTGTTATAAGCCTCGTAGACCTAGCTCAAACAGCCTATATGTATGTTTTTACTCGATTGCCGGGAAGGTGACTTATTGATATTTTTTTTCCTATCTAAATAGATAGGACAAAAATTATCAGATCGATGATTGGCATGAATAGTCATTTGACTATTCATCATTCATCATTCATCGATCTGATCTTCGACTAATTCTTTTAGATAACTATATTATTTTAAAAAAATGGTAGAGTGGTAGAGTCTCACTGTGTTCGTTGATTTAATAATTATTGCATAAATGCGAGGCCTCGATTTGGGTATAGGAATGTGCTATCATTTTTTTTTACAGTGCGATGATTTGAAGTAACCATTTTTAAGTTGCATTGCGTTTAGCTAGTGCGTTTTCCTTACTCTGCCCTTCTCCATACATCTTCAAAGACCGGTAATGCACCCATGACCTCTATTATTATAATAATAGTCGTTAAACTATAATAGACATAGGTAATTAATAAGGTTAACACGACAAATAGCAATATTCAAAATATTCATGAATATGAATGAATAACTGCTTTTTTTCACAAAAAATATTGAAAATCGTGCAATAACCTTTATTTATAAACGGTACGCAATGTTGAAGTCATTAGTCAAAACCAAACATAAAAGTTGGTGAATTACTTGTTTAATTGCTAATACAATATTTGAATACACATATTTTAAAAGTTATGTAATTTAAAGAGCTCCTTAACCTTTCCACGACGGTGTTTCTATTTTTAAAATTGCGCATTACGTGTTAGTGTGAAAGTAAATAAAATGAAGACGCAAAAATAATTAGAATAGAGGTTCATCGTATGAAAGTTGTTTTGACTCTGAAATCACATTTTTGTACAAGATATATACATTATACATTGGAATAAGACATATTTTATTTTTTAAACGTTACATTGTAACATGAATATAATATTAGTTTTATATATCTCTTTTTATTACAATTTTGAAGGCGGTTTAATGGTTTTACATTATTTTTTATTGTGAAACTGATTAGAAAGGTCCGACATATATGTCATTTTAATAATACTGAAATTTCTGGAATACATGCCTCAATTTCCAAAGACGGAACTCCCCGTAAGCCCGATAAATTGCCCTATTTGAAAATAGCCCAAACATACAAGCAAGCATGTAATATGTAGTCATATTATCTTCAAGTCATTTGAGACCACTAAAGGTTTAAATTTTCTATATTGTTAAAATTGTTCCGTGGGATCTTCATACTTACTTTCTTGCTATGTCTGGAAAAATGATTCTATTATTTTTATCGTAGGTACTGAACATTTCGGATCGGTGGCGTTGTAATTGTAATAGTCCACTACGCTGACCCCTTGCGGGTCCTTCATATCCTTTAAAAATCATTTTAGGGATGTTTTAGGCAGCAGAGATCACTTAACATCGAAATAACTGGTTACTTGTCGCCTGTCAGTATTATAAAGAGCCAGTACTTAATCTCAATAGAGGCAAAAGTAATAGCCCGTAGTTATAGGCGTTGAACTCAGGTTTCCCACTGTACATAGATGAACGTTATACAAAAATAATATACTTAGAATAGAACGTTATATAAATGCTTATTAATGGACGCGGACAATGGCTTAATTTGCAATTACGACGGCACGCTGTACGCAATGAAGTTCAAGTCAACAATATAGTTATTTTACGTCGCGTCGAAGCGCAGAAGGTCGAAGGTGCAGGTACAATTCTATGGCTGTTTTTATCAAGATGCTTAGTAAATTATCTGCTACAATCTATATTTTTTCCTCCTTAGTTAACAATAACTGGTAGACTTAGAAGCGCCAAAGGTTTTTTTTCCTTATTTGAAAATAAAAATTGTTTTTTTAGAACTTCTGTGAGGCGACAATAGATTTTCATAATACAACATGGTATTAAATGCCTATTAGACATGAGATATCCCTCATATATTTATGCAGTGTTTATGTATGTAAAACATGCCTTGTTGATACGAACCATGATGCACAGGCTAGAACGATGACCTAGTAGGAAGAGACCGTGCTGCCAACCCGGAGATCGTGCTTTTCGCTATTTATTGCCTACTGAATTTTCGCAGTGCCTAGAAGAAAGCGAAGCAAAACATCGCTAGAAAAACTATATACTTTATGGTTTACTTAGTCTTTTGCAGAGCAGTCCTTTTCGCATTATGGATGTTAAGGGACTCAGCAACCGTGCTTATTATCCAATACCGATAAAAGTATTTGTATCCCTAAAGTATATTATGTTTATCAGTAGATGGCAAATTATTTTCGTCCGCTCGTTCCGATAGAGATTTTCACACAAAACTTGAGATAACGCTATAACCATAAGTATTAAGTACAATGAGATTTTAAAATTGTAATGGCAGTTTCATAGTAATAGCGTCGTTAACCAAAGGTTACTGGGTTTCCACAATTACACTTCGTAGGTTGCGACTTCTATGAGGTTTCCTGGACGGACCAACCACAATTACATAATTTTAGTCATTTTGCGGCTACAAACTCAGAACGGATTTATAATTTCGTCGTCAAAAGATAATCTCAGTGTGGTTTCGCTAAATATCCTCATTTTCAGAGCATCCGCTCGGCCACCGCGCAGCCGTTTAATTATATGTATAAGCGGCTTCGCTCCAGTTCCACTAAATCCTCAAAAGCTATGAAATAAATCTCTATATACTATAAAACACCCACCTCTTCGTTGAAGGATGGTTAAATAAAAAAATAAAGCTTACTTAAATCAACAAACGCAAATTTGTTTAAACTGTGGTTTAAACGTTTTTTTATTACATAGTGGAACAATTAAAGATGTAGGTCTGGTGGTAGGTCTCTCATATGTGAGAGTCCGCCTCGGTAGGTACCACCGCAATTACTACTTCTACCGCCAAACAGCAGCGTAAATCCACTGTTGTATACCGGTTTTAAGGACAATGTAGCCAGATTAACTACTTCACATATTGAGACTTTACATATTATGTCTCAGGATGACGAGCGCAGTGGAATGTCAATGCTTTGTAATTAATGGTGTTGTTTGGTTTTAGACTGTCCATGAGCGGTCGTATTGCTTACCATCAGGCGAATGGCATGCTCGGCTCGCCATTCAACGCAATAAAAAAGGTGTTAAATGATTACAGCCGCATATGAACACCCACAATGGTTAGATTGCCAGTTTTGTCACCTACATTTCAAAATCCTCCTTTTTCGTAAGAATAGTATAAAGGGCCGGAGGAGGAGAGGGGTATTGTCTCCCCGGTTCATGTATAGATTTCTTTAAGGTAATTATAGTGGCTCTACCATTTCTACATTTTTATTGTTACTTTAATAGTAAAGTAATAGTTATTGCGATTACAATATGATCACAAATACATTTCAATGAGTGCATCCAATGTTGTTACGAGAATTCGTGTTTTATTTATCTCAAGCTCGTGTTCATCAACGATGACAAATAACGACGCTGAATCATTAAAGATACCTTGACATAACATAAGAACTTACGTAAGGTAAAAGCCGCCTAAACAATTTCTGAGCAATTTATTTCGTATTAATAGAAAATTGTTCCAAGTGTTTATAAAATTGACGAACACGTTGAAAGTATATGTGTTTTTAATGACACGCCAATTCTTTTGACTATACAGACTACGCTCAGTTATTTTCTACAGGCTAATAAAGCCATGGTCCAGCCAAATAGCCGCTTTTATACAGATGTTATTATGTTACGCCTCATTCAATCAATTCCATTGATATTATACGAATTCGCGAAATGATTTATTATATTGGCAAGAAAATATATAATTAAATTGATTGCTCATCGACGGTTTATGTTGATATCGTAATAATTAAAACCAACAAGACATTGGAATTGATTGCTTGCTGATTCTACATGTAGGTAGTCGATTCAAGTGTTACATTTCTAGCATGCGTTTTTCAAAGTACGCAATTTGACGTCTAGTGGAGGTTAGTATAACCTTAAGTTCAAGTTTGTGGGGACGCCACAATTGTCATAATCCGCACAAGGATTTCTAAACGTACAGTAGATAATTAAAATATTTTTATTTTCTTATTAGTCATCAATTTTTATCTTTAACTTTAATCGTTTTCTGTTAAATTCCTGCATAGTGTTTTCCTACACAGATAGCTAATGTATTCAAAGTCTAAAAACATTAAAACAAGTTATACATTTTATAATAGTGCCATAAATTAAAAGTCTAGCCATTAGGAAGTAAGTAAATAAATTCTTTCTACCTAACTTTAGGGTGACTGACCCCACAAAAAGTTCAACCAAAAAGACTCATCATACATTCGTTAAATATACAATACCGTTATAAATAATAAATGAGGAATACGAGTAAATGTAATTTATTATATGCGTAGGTACAACTGCCTGCTGAATACATCAAAAGCATAATTAGTTTATAGACAATAGACAAAGTGCATAGACAATAGACATACATTTTATACTACGGGTATTACTTTATCTTCTTTCGAAATGTTAATGCTCCTAATTAGAATATTATATACAAATAATGACGACAATATACGCCTTTTAAATATGAAATATGCACAAGCCTCTCTGCGAATTCGACGTCATGTTTATTAATTATTACTCATCCACTGGTACGTCATGTGAAAATCGAAAACGTTTTACGTGTTACGACACAGACGATATGAGCGAAAGAATATTCAAATCAAGCCCGGAATTTTATTGAATGGAATTTGTAACATGCGACCGTAAAGCGAAGACTTGCCCCAGACACTTATGCAACGTAAAGCGTGTACTAGACACATGAACCACGTGGAAACTCAACAATTTGCAGGTGACACACCACGCGTATGCGCGCTTACAACACGACATGATAATGAACCAAACACACTGTAGAACTTGTCGCGAACCTTATTAAGTTTCGGTTTGTTTGTTTATGTTTTCATTTATTCCGAACACACACAAATATCCGCCCATGTGTTTAAAACATTCATAAATAATTTTACGCATATTTACGCAGTAGGATATACATAATGAATTAATAAATTATTGCTAGTCCTCATTACTTGGTATATTCATTAAATTAATTTCCGTTTATTAAAATAACCAAAGTAACGTAAAGCGATAAATAAGTAATCTTGCTTACAAACACTTAACAACCAAAATTCCATTATAAACGTGAGTAAACATCGTCTATTTGTTTTTTTATCGCATTATCACAGGCCATATTGAGATTCGTTTGCGTAATCAATACAACTTGGAGCCTCACGGCCACGCTCAAACTTCAACCGAAATAAGTGTTTTTTTATTCAAACAGCCAGTTCCGCTTTCTCTTCGAACTCAGTATTATTTCGATACTATACCAAAGACGAAATTTGTTTTGGTTTAAACAAAACAGTCAGAAAATTCATTTTACATGAAATTTGTGTAATGGTATCCATTATATATTATTATCCCCGTCATATTTTTCTTTTACATATCGTTGCTCTACACCACATTTACATAAATAATTTCATTTACAACTCCAGAGATAGCTCAAATCTGCAATAATAAAGTAATTATAATTTAAATTACCAAATGTTAATTCATGTTTATTCATGATATGTGTATAACAAAAAAATCTTTGTTTTCTTCTCATTCATCATAACTACACATAGGTAATGTTTAAACTGATATGCATTCCAAAAAACAATCTGCATAATTTTTGCACGGTAATCCGTAATACATCTTAGTTTAAAGTAATTAATAGCTAAATTAAGTCTATTGTAACAGGGTTTCTAACGGACAGGCCGTACCCAAATTTAATTTAATGGATTAAGCATTTACTTTTTCAGTATTTACGTACGTTTTCGTAGCGTAGTTTTTTACGAAAAATGTAATCGTAAGTATCACTAGGTAGGTACAAATAATTAAAATGTAAGTAATGCAAATGTGCTGGTTTGACTTCTAGTCAATAGTCATTTAGGTTTACGATTCTTTAGTGCTTACTTTCTTATTTAGTGTTTCTTCGTTACTAATATGGCAAGAAATCGTGGCAAGAAACGCCAACGTTGTTATTTCCTTACATTGTAAGATTATTTTATAATATGTTTAAACTGCAATAGCGAACATCCAGGTATTTATCGTATTGTCAACTTGAATATCCGCTCACGCTAAGACAATAATAACCTACATGACCATTATGTATAAACACTGTACATACTAAAATAGAGGAGTTTTACCTACCATTAAAACTCATATTATGTCTGGAGCCTTATTCGAGGCCTTTAAACAATATTTGAGATGGCGTTCTTCCGTTTCCTGCCGAATTCCATAGTAAATAGTCGGTAGCTCCGCTAGGTGGCGCTAGGTCTGCGGAGTTTACCAGGTTTTGCTCTTGTCCATATTTCTTCATTGAGTCTCAAATTAATCTATTGTTCTCATAATATGTATATATAATTTAAAAAAAATTACATATTGTACAGTAGGTAATACCAGGCAGAACTTAATGTAAGGCCTCGAATAAGGCTCCAGACATAATATGAGTTTTAATGGTAGGTAAAACTCCTCTATTATGTCCTTCCGCCGTTATTTGAGGCCTTTAAACAATATTTGAGACATTGTTTGTTTTCGCCTGGTAAACAAGACGCCAATGTGATAAGAAGATGTATAAATAATAAAAGAGTATGTCCAATTGTATAATAAATTGTAACAAAATATAAATAAAAACAAAAACATTAAAAATTATCAGGTTTTACAACAAAGGTGTGAAAATTGATTATAATTATGCCATTATGTACATATCTTTTCAATCAACCTACTCAAAATAATCAGATAATTTATGCCTTTTTAATTAATATTATAATTATGTATATAATGTATATAAAGTTAACTCTGTAATGGTTCAAAAAGCTTAGTCAAAGAACAATTTTTTGACCTATTATTTAAATTTGATATAACTTCTTTTTTATAGAACTTTGTGAATGTATTTTCGGACCGCCAATTAGCTCTAGCTAAGATTTTATCTATAGGCTCTTTATCTAACCACCCTCTGGAAGCAACAGCAGATCTGATACTTCCAGGTGTGGCCCCCACGCCGGCTTCTTTTAATACTGATTTTACCCAACCCGCAATTATAGTTCTAGATGCAGCTATAGCTTTACCTCGCGCTGTGATAAATAAATTATCTAACTCTGCCTGAGTTCTTCTAACGTTACTAACTTCAATTAATTTTCTGACCCAAAACACGGGATCGATATTACGACATTCTAAATTTGAAAACAACTTCCATCCTGACTGAACATAAGATTCAGAGTCTGTTTTGGAGCCATACTTGGGCCAAAGAGTCAAACAATTATCTTTTTGATTATCAATATAGGAACCTTCTGAAACACATAAAAGGGTTAGATCATGAACTCGTCTACCTGAACATAGCAATAACAGTACAGCACAACGTCTTGATACTTCCCATAAATTGTGTTCATTAATTTTGTTTTTTATTAAATAATTGATTAATATTTTAGTATCCCATATGTGTTTCGGATGTATCTTTGGTTCAGAATTAGCTATCGATTTTAGAATTTGCCTAACTAAAATATGTGAGCTTAATTTCCCTTCACCAGCACTGCAAAGCGTCCAAACGACAGATTTATGTACCAGGATGGTCCTATATGATAGTTTTTCGACTAGATGTAGGTCAGCCAAAAATTTTGCCAACTCCGAACCTGTGGGGCTCGTAGCTTGAACATGCACCCTTTCACACTACTTAACCCATCGTTCCCAAGCAGGTTTATAAGTATTCAAGGTAGATTTTCTCCACCCTGATCGCAATAGGGTTTTTTGTTGTTGTGACCATGATTTTACCGCTTCCGACCACCCCCACATTTCATAATTTCTAGAGTCAAGTCTTTGACTTTCGGTGGCGGAAGTAGGGTTGATAGGTCTATCAACCTGCATTCTAGATTTTGAATGGTGAAGGGTGGTGCTATTGCTCAGCTCTTTAGATCCGCCCTCCAAAAGGCTTGCGGCCATTTGTGTGCTACTACCAGGAAAGTACCTTTGGCCCGATTGAGGTGCATCAGGACTCGTGGCATCAGGGTTGGGGGAGGAAAAACCCAAGCTAGATCGAACTCCCAATCCCAAGCAAACGCGTTGTGTCTCCAAGCTGCTTGATCTTTTTGATCCAAGCTCACATACTTGTTTACTACATGGGCTCTGGCCGATGCGAACAGATCTACTTCCGGGACACCCCATTTTGTGAATATTCTGTCGGTCAACTCTGGCAATAAGTGCCATTCTGGAAGCTTCGACTTCCGTGATAATCGATCGGCTACAATGTTGTATCCGCCCGGAATGTGATGAGCTATTAGATGAATGTCGAATTGGTCCATAATCTGAAAAATCTGGTAAGTAAGATTCATTAGATCTGGAGATTGACATCCTCCTTCGTTTCTTAAATACGCTACCACGGATTTGTTGTCGCACTGCAGAAGAACTGACGATTGTTTCAGAAATGGACCGAATTCGTACAAACATTTCAGGACAGTTAGCATCTCTTTGTGGTTCGAGTGAAGATGCTCTTCCTCTGTTAACCAATTGCCTCTCACTTGGACCCCGTTTAACTCCGCTCCCCAGCCCGTGTCGGCTGCATCTGTTGTAAGGAAGTGTGTTGTTAATGGGGGATGAAGCCGAGAGTGCTTGGTGCAGTTCACCATCCACCATCTGAGTTCCTCGATTACTTGTAACGGTAGTGGAAACTTTTGCGAAGATATTTGAAGCAGATGCTTGCAAAAAGTTAACAGGCAACGAAAATTGATGCGCCCTTGAGGAACAACTAGCCGAGCGATATTCAAGGTTCCGGCAAGGCTCTGAATTTCCCGAAGGGCCGCTGACTGACACTTTAAAAGATTTGCTATCATTACTTGAATGCCTTGCACTTTCTTTACTGGTAGGTATTTTCGGTTTTGCCATGTGTTCCAAACTAAGCCGAGATATTGTAGTGATGTTTGGTTTGTGACCAGAATGGATTTCTCCAGGTTCAATTTCCATCCCAACTCGTGTAGAGTTTGACGTACAGTCTGTACTTGGGACAGCAACTGCGACCTGTCCTGGCAAGCAATCAAATAATCGTCCAGGAATGCTACTATACGGATACCCTGTTCGCGCAGTATTTCCGCGGTCCAATTGGAAAGGGATGCAAAAACCTTGGGTGCTGTGGCAAGCCCAAATGGCAAACAGGTAATTTGTAATAGTTGATTTCTGTAAATCAATCTCAGGAAACACCGATGAGCTGATGTCACAGGAACGTGGTAGTATGCCTGTGTCAGGTCGATTTTTACCATCCAATCGTTCGGTTGTAGAAATTCCGGAATACGATGGACCGGAATTAATCTGAACTTCGTTATTTTTACGAATTGATTTAATCTTTTTAAGTTGAAAATCGGGCGCATGGTTCCATCGCTTTTGGGAGTTAAGAAAAGAGCTGAAAGAAAACTCGGTGTTTTGGGGGCATATTCTAAAGTGTTCTCCAATAACATTGTGTTTATAATTTGGTCCATTTGGGTAGAAGGACAAGTAAGGTAATGACCTTTGATTAGTCGTGGTAGAACAAAAGGAGGTTTCTTTACAAAAGGGATTTTGTAACCTTTCAATATTTGTACTAAAGTACTGGGTGCGCCTTTGCTCGACCAAACGTTTACGTATTTCATTAACCTCCCCCCCTGGAACATCTCTGAGTCAAAATTTTCTTTCTCCTCTGCCACTGCCACGAGATGTGGAAGGCTGATTAAATTGTCCTGGTCTATATAATTTCCTAGGTAACGTTGAGGCTTGTCTTGATAAAGGGCCAGGTGCGCCTTTATTTGTGGGCATTCGTGGTTTAAATTGAGATCGAAACAACTGCTCCTTATTTTTGTGGGCCATATAGTCATAATTCTGGGCTGTATGTCTATAATCATTGGTATCAAACGGTGCCATGGAGCGACCGGTTTGAGCATAATGGTTATTATAAAAATAACTACTACTACTTCCGAGTCCGGGTTGCGCAGCCCGAGACCCAGGTACTCTCTTCTCTTGCGCAGAGAAGGAGGTTTTACCAAAAGCAAATATTTTGTTAACTCCCCCGTTCGTTTTCACAAATTCAGAAAATTGTTCTTTTTCAAATAAATATTTACAAGATGGAGGTACTTTCTTTAAAGTATTTCTAATAAACTTATCTTTTACTAAATTTAAAAATAATTCTCTTTGTTCGATTACATCCGCCCTACGACCACAGATCAATTGTAAACAATCAAGAGAGATTTTCTGAAAATCTCCCGAAAAAATATCTTTGATTTTTGTTAACAATAAATCCTTATTAATGGTGTCACTACTTTGACAAAATTGTAATAAATCATTTACACCCTTTTTCATAGCATCACTTTGCATTATGATACCACGTGTTATAGCACCTAGTGATTTATCGTTTGCCACTAAACTACTATGCTTTTCTAAATGTTTTATTTCGTCGTTAATCTCCAAATCGATAAAACCCGGTCGAGTATTGTACGATTTTTGAATTTCAGCATATCGAACATTTGTCCAGTTTTCAGTATTAAAATATTGTAGGGTATTTAATAATTTCAAATGTTCTTGCGAAGCATTTGAATACGTAGGCTCCTTGACGTGGGTAGCCAAATTGAAATCGAAAGATGGAGCCGTCTCGGCGGGCACTTCATTATTAAAATCGTCATCACAATTATAATTGTCAGGAGTTACACTATGAGCACTTTGTTCAGGCGGATACCACCCCGGTGGCGGGTACACATTAGCCAAAAAGTTTTTGATTTCACTGACCTGTTCGAAAAGGTATTTCAAACCTTTTTTTGTCCTTACGTGACCGTTTCCGATGAACAGCTTTGTTTGAAGCGCGTGCACGTTTTCTTTTCTTGGTGATTCCTTCGCCTGCCGCAGGATCCGCCACAGGAACATCCTCGTCGCTGGACGTCGATGAAGACGAACCAGAATATTCCGAACTACTATCGTCACTCATTTTCTTTTCGAAAATTACTTTAAATATAGTCGCCACTTATTAATATTAATATTTAAATGTTAAATTAAATACTTTCGAACGCTAACAGCGTTAGATGATTTCGGTACGAAACTTAAGACGCCAATGAAGAAATATGGACAAGAGCAAAACCTGGTAAACTCTGCAGACCTAGCGCCACCTAGCGGAGCTACCGACTATTTACTATGGAATTCGGCAGGAAACGGAAGAACGCCATCTCAAATATTGTTTAAAGGCCTCGAATAACGGCGGAAGGACATAATATGACATTAGTAAAGGGGGAGTCCTTTTAGTTTATATTAAGATAACTTTTGAGAATTCCAATTAATTAATTATATAAAGGAGATCGGTCGTTTTCCTATGAATATTGGGCCTAGTAGTGGAAACATGGTGGAGACAAATGAGATATAGAATTAAATAATAAGGATTTTTTATCGTTCAAATATAACAAAGTCTTCTTGAGTTAGGATACGGGGTTTTTAAGATTTATCCTCTTAAAGTTTTACAAAATCTACCATTTTCTGCTATCTGAATACGTAATGTCATAGTTGGCTTATATTTTAAGTTTGGGATGAGTATGAATATACATTATTATAAAGTACGTAAGCTTATCAAGGAAGACAGAAAAACACATTTGAATATTTAAAAGTATATTATTTTGATATCAGGTTTATTGTATGTAGTTAGTCACTTTGTCATGCGCTAGTTTAAAAAGTATCTGAAGCTACCGTACACAATACTGAAAAAATAAAACAATGATTGAGGATGAATCCATTCAGACATTACAGATCATGTAAGCCTTTGCGCCTTTACGATCGGTGTCTCGTAGTTGTTGGCTTCAGGCGCGCATCAATGATTTCCTGTAGTTTTTGCTTACATGACGATTATAAACATTTTAACTTATTTATATGCTATAGTATTGTTGAATCGAGGTAAGCAATGGACTGCAAGGGACGCCGTAGAGAATAAACACAACACCCAGCCACAAAACGAAATTATATGATTATCAAATTAATTCAATTTTAAATACACATTAGGACACGACGAAATAAACAATGCAATTTGACAGATAATAGTCACGTGACAGATGTCAACTCTATGAATGTTGCTGACAAATACAAAAATGGTAGAAATATTTCATGATATCCTCATTTTTTGTAAATCTAATTCCAATGGTGTAGGATAAAAGTAAATAGAGAAATAAATCTAAAAAAATACGCCAAATTTTTTGGTAGTAATGAATTTCTTGTCCACAGTTGGACCAAATCGACCGATCTCCTTTTGTGGATTAAAATCAGATTTACACTCGCACTTATATTAAATGAAGGTTTTTCTTTTAATAGTTGATGAAACTTTAAATGTTTCATTGTGCTACTATTATAGAATACTTTAAAAAACACAGTGTTTATAATACAGACATAGAAATATACAGAAACGGGGCACCTTTGAGTCGCTGCGTTTGTCATCTACGAGAAGTATCAATTTCTACCTCTACGGCGACACGGGCCAGGCGTGAACTTCTTACTTACTATTTTGCTTATTGCAACATCATCATTTTTTAAATATTAAGTTAATTCACACATTTCTCAAGTACATAATAATAAATAAATAACTATTTCATTATGTTTATGGTCTAATTTACAGAAATTGGTACATTTCTTATCTATGCGTATGATTACCATTGATTGCTATAAAACAGTTAAGACTGCCATGCCGCTGGCTTTTCGACATAATATATGACTTTATAGCCAGCAGGTTCGTGCGCGGAGATAATGCCGCCCTCCTGATTAAGTGAGGTTAACTTGGAGGGTAAAGGAACTGGAGGGCTAAATTCCTAGGTATTGCAATGCGAATTTTGCAGTGTAAAAGCTTTTAATTTGCCCGCTCGCTATTAAATCTTGGGGTGGAAGCAAATCAAAGCAAAGCGAACTTTGTATGGGACAAGTTGCAACTCTACCTTATTTGGGTATCTCTTAGTAGGATAGGTAGTTGTAAATCATTATGTATGCAGCCCCATTAACACATTTTAATCTTTTTTACATTAATACTTAATGGTCTGAGTTAGAGATAACTGAGACGACTTATTGCAACTAGCGCAATATGTTGTGCAAACGGTTTTTTATGCAAACTATATAGCTTGTAAAGCATTATGACTCGTAACATCCCCGTTGAAGGTAGGTGGGAATTAAAAAATATTTGGACTGGATTTTAGTCAACTTTTTGTACAGATTTTTAAATAAGTTTATAAAAAATATTCACATCCTGTCTAACAATTAAATACTATATTTTGTAAATCATTCTTCAATTACGGGCTTGATGTGTGAGATACTCCCTTTCATAGCATATATCTTTAAATATAAATTGGAAATTAATTAAAATAATACATTATTGCCGTTTCTGTTTCGCGATGACGAATTAGTTGAGCAGTAGGTAAGTCGAATACGATGCTCAGTTTCGTTATATTGCGTACCTATAGGTATATGTGATAATAAGTTTATGGTGTTAACATTCCGCGAATACATGCGAAGAAATATAAAAAATATGCCCTCATAGAAACCTTCGCGTCTCGACTCTAATTATTCAACACTAATACGCAAAGATCAATCAAGTCGACGTCTTTGTGCCCGTTTTACAGCAGTATGTACTATTTAATATACAACCTTCTAAATACATATTTTCTAGAAAAAGTATATTGTTGAATAATATTCAAAAATCTGCCATTAGACGTCGCCGAGCCAATAATAAATGAATGTAGACTGCTATTTAAAACATACATACTGAACATACGCAACTTGTCAAACAACATAGGAACCACCATTAGAAAACGAAATTAATGGTAACCTATTGCGTACCTACCCTTTTTTTAAAAACCCGTAAGCTTGTACTAGAATGTCTCTTGCATATGTACACTCTTACAAAATGTTATTAAAGTAAAATCCTAGTATTATCCTAATATTATCCACGCGCAAATCGAAGCCGCAACCTTAATCGTTGAGGCCATCTTAACCTGCGCCTGTCATTACTCAAACTTGGCTTGTGGCCATACATACCTACCTACTATATGTTTTATATTTTTATAGTCGTTACTCATCGAATCGCTTCGAATTAAATTTGTGAAAGGGAAAGCAGCTACATCGCGTTATTTTAACTGTCTCGGTCTGCTTTCACTGTTAAAAATATTAGGCATATTCATACTGCCATCATGGACGAAAAAGAAATATTGCAAATATTAGCCGTACATTTTAATGGCCCAATGTTGCTAACATGGCCTTCGTGTAGTAAATTGGAGTACCATAGAAGCACTCAATAAATTGACACGATCCATTCATTCGTTACCTATCTCTTGTACTTAATTCTTGTGCTTATGTTTCTAATTGTCACCTACAATTTAGAAAGCAATTTAATTCGTATAATTTAATATTATCAATTTTAAAACTTATAGCGATAGGTATATAATTATTTTTTCTTTTGAAATTATAATTCATCTAAATTAATTCATGGGAACGGTTAATGCATTACATAATTGCGAATTACAACACGATGGGAAACAATTAACCAATGTTTTGTTTTTATCGCATAAAAAAATGATGTAGTCGGATTGTACATTGTAAAAATATTCATGGCGTAAAATTACCTCAAATAATTTGAATAAATTGACAGTTGATAGGCATAATCACCATTGTTAATTTTACAACGCAGCCATATTCGAGGTTCAGTTTAATTTGAACATTTTTTTCAAATTGTAATTACATCAATTTGCGCACTCTTCGTTTTTTTTTAATATTTTTATTAAATCTTCGTACAACCGTGACGATGACAATTGAAATAAATTACCAATAAAGTTATTATAAAACGAAAGTCACCGCAGCATAATCAAGCATTGTCTTGAGGTTTACAACGAAGGGGCAGGTCGCATATAAATATTCTGACTTAGCACGCACTAAGCTTTTGCTCCGGAAGGTTCAACAACGGTTACTATTTTTTCTTTCATCGAAACAATTCGGCTATAATACTAAAACCAATATTTTTATCAACCCATATAGGTACGTCCCACTGCAGGACACGGGCCTTCTCTGCAATCTAAAGTACGATTGAGATGGGTTAGGCCATACAGTACTCATTTAGACAGTACATTGAAGTTATTGAAGTTTTGCCTAAGTACGTCTGAATTTTCTACAAATACATTTCAAGAGTATTATTTACTTAATTTACCAAAGTATTTAAAATCGTTGTAACTACGTTATTGAATTTAGTATGTTAACAAAAAAGAAAAACAAGAAATACATTCTATATGACAACGTATGTGTCACAGATATTTAATAACAAAGTTACACTACAAAGTCGCTCACATATTACCAACAACAAAACATATTAAGACAACTTATTACATAAAAATTAAACGTGTACAACAACTTAACCTTCACAAACCCGAATTAGTTGTGCAATGGTTCTAGTGTGTGGGTTTGTTACGAAAACTATATTATTAAGTTCGGCATTGGCCACTATCAAGTGCCATATTGCATTAGCCCTTCATAAACAGTGTGATGTGATTGTTGGAGAACGTTCTGTTACGCTAAATGTAACTATTAACAGACTACTTCCTGTCACTGCTAGCGAAGCGGAATTGCACCCTGTCAAAAAATCAACAATGATATGTTCATTGACCATTACCTACGCAATGTTATTCGTGGTGTACATGTTTCTATATAGTATATTATACTTATTATCCATTTACATAAATAATAATTTATACTTAGTTTTAATAAATATAAAACACTGACAGTACATTTGGCCTACTTGGACAGCTTCCGTGGCGCAGTTGGTTAGACGCCGGCTGTAAAACGAGAGGCCGCGGGTTCGATCCCCGCATCGAAACAAATGTTTGTGTGATTCACAGGTATTTGTTTCGGGTCTGGGTGTTTGTGAGACCGAAAAGTCTCTCGTAGTTTCTGATACCCACGACACAAGACTCGATCTTAGTGTGGGGTCAGGATTATGTAGGTATGTGACTGTTGGGTGTATTTATTTATTTATTTTATGTATTTGTTATGCACTCTGCATAGCAATGTCTTTTGATGATCTCCAGATAAATGTTAGATACGTTATATACATATGTACTATGCATACGAATCCTTCTAGTTATAATATTTAATTAGCAATTTTCGCAATAACGCTACAATTTATTAATAGGTATCTAAATAATAACTTGTAGGAAAAGGCCCCTACCGAAACATTTCGAAATTAACTGTACCCTACATTAATATTAATACATCGATGAAACGCAGAATTTATGACTTAAACATATATATGCATAATAACACGGCTCAAAATTTATTCTATTAGATGAATTTTGTTGAAATGAAATGAAATGAAATGAAAATAATTTATTGAATCCATTAAAATGTTCAACATTGTTTAGATTCAGTCATTTTTTGAACTACCACCCGGTTCGGAAAGCGGTTTTCACTAGAGAAGAACGGGCAAGAAACTCTAGTGTTGCTCTTTTCAAAACCAGTTTACAATGTATGATTATTACAAAAATTACAAGTTGGTTTAAATCAGAGCAGTTCATTAATAACTTGTTATGATTTGCAAGTAGGATATAGTTGAATACGAATAAGTTTACTTTATATTTAATATGGCTGAGAGAAACGAAACGAAGTAACCCATAACGAAGAATCAGTATACTCTGTTTTGCCAACGCAATAAATAATTATAAAAGCGTTAAGTAATCTATTTATCAATTACAAAGTAAGCAAATCGGACAGACCAGTCCACACAAGCAGCACCCGTTCACGAGTATGACGCATGTGCCAGCCATCGGCCTCCTCAACCATGCTACAGGGAAGTGACCGACCCGGCACACGACGCCACCGCAAGCACAGACTTTTAAGCGAGCATGACTTATCCAATCGCTTACAAAGCAAAACAAAATAGTTTAAGTTACTTAATATAAATGAAATTATACAGAGCACACTAATACCTCCGCTCCAAGATACTATATATTTAATTAATTTTATACTATACTATTCCCAAGCCTTATTATCATCTAGATATTCTGAAATTTTATAATAAGCTTTATTGCATAATTTTTGCTTGATAGTAGCTTTGAATTTTTCAATACTTAAGGCTTTAATATGAGTGGGAACTTTGTTATAAAAGTGTATACAGTAACCCTTAAAAGACTTGCTGATCCTGTGGAGTCTGGTCTTATGAGTAGCTAAATTGTTCTTATTTCTAGTATTTTTATTGTGAATATCGCTAATCTTTCGAAAGTTTTCTTTATTTTTATGGACATACATTAAATTTTCAAAAATATATTGTGATGCCACTGTCATTATATTTATTTCTTTAAATTTTTCTCTAAGAGAATATCTGGACCCTAGCGAATAAATTGATCTTATAGCTCGCTTTTGGAGAACAAAGATGGTATTAATGTCAGCAGCACCACCCCACAGTAAAATTCCATAACTCATCAGACTATGAAAGTAGGCAAAATATACCAATCGAGCTGTATCAATATCAGTCAATTGACGTATCTTACCCACCGCGTAGACTGCGGCGCTCAGCTTTTTAGCTAAAGCGACTATATGAGGACCCCATTGAAGTTTGGGATCTAATGTGATTCCCAAGAACTTAGTTGTATCCACAAGGCTCAACTCATCCCATTAGAAAGTCATTTCTTTCTATTCAGTCTGAGGAACCCTACTTAAATGTTCAAACAATAGTCTTATACTCTACAGGTACCTAGGTCTCCCCAAAATACTCTATAGCGCTTTGTTATTTCGAATATTTTTTTTACTGAGGTATTTACTGATTGATATATTAATAACAAAGAGTTATTAGTCTCAAAGTCTGTCTTTGTATATTTTAGATATGACATCAACAACGTCGGTGAGAGAATTTTATAAAGGCCGGAGCGTGCTGGTGACCGGTGGAACTGGGTTTATGGGCAAAGTGCTCTTGGAGAAGTTGCTGTATTCCGTGCCAGACATCGGCAATGTCTACGTCCTCATGAGGCCCAAGAGAGGAAAATCAGTTGCCCAAAGACTTGAAGATATGCAGCGACTACCGGTAAGACAATAAAATATGAATGCAGTTACACCTCAGATCGTATTGTATCGTATCAGTCAATATGCGTTCCACTGCAAGGCACACACACACGTATAAACCCCAAATAATGGTTTTTTAATTGAAGCTTATTCCGGTAATTAAATCGCCGACTTTTAACTTTTAGCGTTTATGAGGTAAATTTTGAATTACATTTCAAAAGCCACGTTGGTGGAAATAGCTTCATAGTTGTAGGACATGCAAGTGTGGAGTTTCGGGTTTAGCCTATGCACGTATTATATTCGATATCGAGTAGGCCCGATATGTGTTATGATTTGTAGAGATGGTTATCTCCCGCCATTGGTTCCGCTATCTTCACTGTACTTACGTACCATAGCACACATTTTAAACTTTACATTATAAAGGACGGGAATCAAATTAGTGATTACATGTCTTAAATTTACAAACGAAGCCTTTCTGAATATATGCTGCAAAAAATTACTAGCCTTATACCATGGTACCAGACTCTATTAAACACCTTGGCTATGCCAAAGCTCACAGCAAGAGCTTAGCCACGAAGGTCAATCGCCTCTACCCAGCGATGAAGGACCCCTAGAAGATCAGCAGTTGTAGCGTTGGACGGCCGAAGTTAGGCTGGACGGCCCTGGCCAAACGCCAATAACCACCTAGACACCTAGTAATTACCTAGAATAACTAATTGATGTTTACTTACGTGATGTAAAATGCAAAGCTCATGATCAAACATGACACTAAAGGAACCGACGTACAGTTTTTACATAAGAACTGTTTTTTTACTATCCTCAAAATAATATACACGCATCAAATAATATTGAACATTGGTCATTTTGAACCCGGATACATCAATGAATTAAAGTTTTTTTGGCTTTCATACATAGTTACTGAGTTACTCATTTAAAATAGCAGATTTAGGTACTATTTTAATCTTCGTTTTATTTATCTTCCAATTTATTTGGCTGTTAAAATAAGTTTTAATGTTTTTTTAGTATTGTTACCAGCCTCTAATAGACTATAGAGTAGTGTTATGTCGTCGATTAGGTACCTAATGCAAGTTTCAGATACTTACCTTAACACCAAACTTTTCAACTTCGATTTACAAAAACATTAATTTTCTTAACAATTATATGTAACATTGTTGTTTACTACGTACTTAATAAGTATTTATTTTTCAGTTGTTTGATCGAATTAAAAGCGAGAAACCTAAGGTTTTAAATAAGTTGAAGTCATTACAAGGAGATGTGTTATTTGAAGATTTTGGATTATCAGAATCTGTTATAGAATCTTTGTCCGAAGACGTATCCGTAGTATTCCATTTTGCCGCCACATTGAGACTGGAGGCACCTTTGAAAGATAATGTCAACATGAATACTTCTGGAACACTTAGAACCATAAAAGTAGCCAAAAAATTCAAACATTTAGCCGTCTTCGTACATTTATCCACTGCTTTCTGTTATCCTGATTATGAAGTTTTAGGAGAAAAGGTAAGACATCGTTCCATTATTCTGAGTCAATGATGAAACGGTAGAATTAACATTTAAATCTTTAGATACCTACTATATTTTAAGGCCTTACTTATATTTGGCCCTTCTAAGGCCTTACTTATATTTGCAAATTCTAAAGTTTAAATACCATCGATTGCTAATGCTCTAATCAATGAAATAATATATAACAAAACAAGACGATTTAATTTGTATTATATTCCAGCTATACGCTGCGCCTGCACAACCTGAACAAATGATGAGACTAATAGAATGGCTGGATGACAGACAACTTGCTCTCTTGACACCGTCGCTTCTCGGACCTCATCCCAACTGTTATACTTACTCCAAACGATTGGCCGAGAGCGTTGTTGAACAAGCTTACAATTATCTACCTATTGTAATCGCCCGACCGAGTATAGGTAATAAGATATTGTCTTATATATGTATATTATAAAATAATGTTAGATATTGTTGTATTGTATTAGCCCGTATACGTCCCGCTGCAGGGCACGAGCCTCCTCTACAATCGAGAATACGATTGAGAGGGGTTAGGCCATATAGTCCACCACGCTGGCCTAGAGTGGGTTCGCGGACTATGTTAGATATGGTCTTTGTATTTACATAGCATATTTTTATGCACTTGAATGTATATTAGACTCAAAACACTTATAGCGAGTAAAATAACTAAAAATGATGACTTTAGAAACTAACTTAATAGAACCTACACACCTATGTATGACTTTAAAGCACATAACTGTCCCGGAAACAAATAGCGTATTAAACGTGCGTCGAAACATAGTAGTAAGTGAAGAATTCCTGCAGCGCCCTGAAAAGAGGGACTAATCCTTTTAACTATAACTTTTAAAAACGCAGGACAGTCGAGATATTTGAGTGCCCATAAGATATATTTAACAGCTTTTCTTTCGGTAAAAAAGTAGGTTTCTGATTAATTTTCGAGTGACCAAAAGTCTCTCGTAGTTCCTGATACCTACGAGTTACGACACAAGAGTCAATCTTAGCGTGTGGTCAGGACTATGTATGTGACTGTTGGGTGTATTTATTTATTTCTTAATATGTATACATAAGAGTAAATTTGGTCAAAATACTATTTATGTCGATGATTTCAGTGTGTCCTGCTTATCTGGAGCCGATGCCCGGGTGGGTGGACAATCTAAACGGGCCTGTTGGTGTGATGTTAGGCGCTGGTAAAGGTGTAATCCGCACGATGTTATGTGACGGCACGCTCAATGCACAAGTAATTCCAGTGGATATAGCTATCAATGCGATTCTTGCAATAGGAATGATCGAAGGAACAAGGACTGAAAAGTTAGTGTACTATATTAAAATAAAAAAAATATGCGTAATACTATAATATCTGATGTATTGGACTGGATATATGGACTGCATTGTATCAATGCATGTTTTTTTATAAAAACCATTCGGTTTTCATTTACTAATGGTATTCTTTTGCAGACCCGAAAGTATACCTGTTTATAATGTCAACATTGGTCACCAGAAGCCAACGACATGGGGAGATGTATTAAACGTAGCGAAGGAATATGGACGAAAATATCCCTTGTCGTGGCCACTGTGGTATCCCAACGGAGATATTACGACGAACTTTACTTTACATGAAATACGCCGAATATTCTTCCATCTCGTTCCAGCATATATCATCGACTTCCTATTATTTTTGACCGGACAGAAACGATTGTGAGTTTCACCATATTACTTAAATGAACTTTACAAGGTGCAAAGTTAAACGAGGATATGTTTAACAATTTAAATTGTTAGTGTGTAACAAATAAAAATATACTATCCAAACAAGCACAGATAAATAGCAAAAAAGTATAATATTATATGTTTGCCTAAAAGTCCCACCACGATTAGATACTTACACTTATGTCACTACGCGTGTTAATGACCTCCACGTATGTATGTGTCTTGATTTATTGAACGTCTCGAAATGCAGTTGAGGAAGGAAAAGATTGGCAAAACGGATCTCATGGTGCGTATGTATTCTATATACAGTGGACCCCCGATAATCCGGCCCCTGGCTAATGCGGCACCCCCTGTAATCCGACATGGCCTATTATTTATTATGTACATATGTACATTTGTTAGTACACAATTATTTCCTAATGTAAAGTTATTGCTTTTGTTTTGTGAGTTCTATAGCATTAATAACGTTAATTTTGTAATAAAACGAAAGCTTTCTATTTCGTTGTTTAATTTACTAAATTTGACATACATATCACACGTTGAATCTTATCATTAGATCTGTAATTTGTCGGAATACAAGGTACTCTTTCGTAAAAAAATCCGGACTATAGGGTGTCTTAGACAGTACTCTATAATCCGACAAATTCGATAATCCGACATTGCCCTGCAAACTGTTTGTCGGATTACCGGTGGTCCACTATATGAATGAAACTTCTATGTTTAAAAAATTCAGCGCGGAAAATCTACACATTTATACAGGGTATATCAAGACTGCGACCGAAAACGAAGCCGGGTGGTAGTTTTAGTGATTACAGACACAATGCAAATAAAAATTTCGCAAAATAAGCGACAGATTTTTTTTTTGCAATTTTATGAAAATCATTGTTTTTGGGTAGCAAATACCTAGTTATTGCGAAAATAGTAATTTAAACCCTATCGTACCATTGCGTCTTAAAAAATAAAAAGGTGTACATCATTATTTTAGGAAAACTATGTATTTATCACCCAAATACGACGATAAGTAAAAAATTACTAAAAAAAAATTTTCATTGCAGTGTGTCTGAAGTCACTAATACTACCACCTGGCTTCGTTTTCGTTCGCAGTCTTGATATACCCTGTATATACCTGCCAACAGAGATTCAAAAGGTTTAAGAACTTAAAATTATAATTTAGGCTAATGTGGTAAATTAATACGCCTTTGACCGAAGGGCTTTATAATATAATTGTGTCGAATGGTATAAGACCACCGTCTGATGTAATTCGTTGCGCTCTCTGGGCGGCATTGCTCTTACGATCAAGCGTAATGCAGTCACTTTGCCGTATTAGAATTAAAAAACAACAGGCGCAAATTATAAGCCAAATAATTATTCCGCAACACAGCTTAGAGCAATGTTGTGCTTACTTATCTAAATGTGAGATGGAGACTGTAGTGAAATGTAGTGTGATGAGTAAGAAATACAAAATGTACGTTTTTGCTACTCTTTTAAACTCGAATTAATGGCACGGGACAGGAGGGACTAGGATACCACTAGTTATTTACTCTCAGATTCACAATAACATACTTACGACTTAAGTTTTAATTACATTGTTTACAGTATGGTGAGAATTCAAAACAGAATTAGCCAAGGACTGGAAGTTCTTCAATATTTCACGATGCGCCCCTGGTCGTTTCCGTCTGCCAATTTCGACAGCATACAATCAAAACTGAACGATGAAGAAAAGAAAATATTTAACACTGATATAAGCGATGTTGATCGGGGAGAATACATGAAGAAGTGCGTTGAGGGCGGTAGAGTTTATTGCCTCAAGGAAGACCCCACGAAAATGTCCCTCAACAGATCTTACCACAACTTGTGAGTATTTCCTGTTTTTGATTTTGTAATGTTGGTTCCACCATTCTCTCTTTAAAAGGTATCTTTTGAATTATTTATCAATGTAAAGTTTGTTATTCAAACTCAAGTTACATTCAGATACAGATTGATTATTTCTTATCGTTATTTTTATTTCTTTACAGCCTGTACGTGTTACACATCGTTTGCATGACGTTATTTTGGTTACTTCTACTATCATTCTTCGCTTCATGGTTTGAGCAAGTGAGGATATTATTTAGTTATGGAGAGCCAGTAGTAAAACATTTGCCATTCTTGGGTGCTAGTGTATTCAAAGATCAACAATAACACAGACTATAATGTATGGTAGATATTGGATTAGTAAATGCTTGGATGTGTTTATTACAAATAACTTTTAAGTTTGCTTTGTGTTATGTTTTAGAACATGTTTGGTGAGCCCTGTTTTAAACAGCACAGTTTTAAACTACGACCAATAATATTAATTCATAAGAGATGATTTTTTAAAACATATACTTATCTGTCCTAAGTATTAGACCCAAAACCTCAATGTGGGTTAGACACCGACTGTGAAACGAAAGATCGTGGGTTCGATCCCCGCACCGAGACAAATGTTTGTGTGAACCACAAGTATTTGTTTCAGGTCTGTGTCTGGGTGTTTGTGAGGCACAAAAGTCTCTCGTAGTTTCTAATACCCACGACACAAGTATCTTAGTGTCTTCTATCTTAGTATCTTAGTGTGGGGTCAGGACTATGTATGTATACTGGTGGGTGTAATTAAAAAAATAATAATTAAATTACGGCTAATCTAGCGACGGTGACACAAACTCAATCGTCGATAATATAAGCTATTTGATTACAATATCAGCTTATCAAAGTAATTTATCACATGACATGCATTAGACTGCTGGTTAACGATTTAAAAATAGTATATTAAGGGAAACTTACAAATATGTAAAAAAAAAATCTGCAAAACACTCCCAAATATTGCCTCTTGCGAAATTGTTAATGAGAAATTTGGAGTAATGCCAGCGGTTAGGTTCTCAAACCAATTTTACATATTGTATTTGCATATTACAAATCGTGTAATCACCTATACCTAACCCTTAATGCCATTACAGTCGCAAATACAAACTAGTTACCATAACATGTAATTTTAACCGCACGGCGCGGCGGTGCATTATATTTAAGTAGCAACCCAAATAGCATCGTCACAGGCTCTTGAAGGCTTCAAATACTAGTAATATAAAACAGGTGCATTTATACATACGTGAATAGAATTAATATATGTGTTATCTTCATTTTATAAGTAAACTAACATCGCCGTGTTCAGTTTATTTAGTTCAATAATCCATGACAAGCATGTTTTTACAAATACTGTTTTCATATACATTTCTACTAACTTAATGACTAGTTTTAAATAGTAGGTATGTATGTATATTTGGAGTGGTCCATTTAGACGCAGATATAGCTTATTTTTATGATATAATTTGAACTAAAAAATTTCAAAACTAAACAATGTTTACGATGGTTGGTAACTGAAAAATAGTTTTGCTATCTTGTCCAAATTCTACATTTATATTATATATTATCTAAATTATTTTGGTTGTAAGGAAGGTGCATTGGTGTGTTATGGTAATTAAGATTTTGATATATTTTTATACAATACTTTTATATTATTTGTTTGTTTAAAATAAAACGTTATACGATTGGTGTCTTATTATTTATTTGTTAATCACTTATTCGCAGGGGGAAAAATATGTGTTTAACTTCATCAAAACACAGTGTAAGAGTGTATTATGTTTTACATTACTACATTTTTAACATATCCAAACTTTGAAATAGAAATTATTAACTCTTACTTTGGTATTATAAAACTGAAACCCTTAGGCTAAAAGCCTATTATACTAACACAAACTAGTAACTATTATAAAAGTTAGTTTGGATTCTCACTTCTCATGTAACTGTAAGCAAATATCATGCTTATGTGTATTATTTTTGAGATCTTTTATTATTACTTTTATTATTATGGAAGGGTAAATTTTATTTAATAGAAAAAATTTAAAAAATTTTAAAATAAGTTTGTCATTAATCAAAAAGTCATCAGTGAATTCATAATACATATTATGAATATAGGCTAAAATTTGGCAATAAATATAGATATTTCAATGTGATAGATCAAAATAATTAATATGAACCAAGTTTGCTTTATTAATAATCTAATGTCAACACTTTATAGGTGTTTTAGTGATGATGAAATAATTAAAACCATTCCTGATATCAATCTTTATAAACAAACAGTTTGATACATTGCACATTCAGATAAACATACTAGATGATTGAACAACAGTAAACAAGAAGCAATGATTTGTGCTTCAGAATTGAAAACATTGCATTACATGCATATATATTTCGCATATATGTAAATGAAAACAATTCGCTAGCAAAATAAGAAAAAATGTAGATTATTTGTTTTTGAATTTACTGAGTAGCATTGACAATGTCAATAAACTCAGGCTTGAGACTGGCTCCACCAACCAGAAAACCATCAATGTCCGTGCAAGCAGCCAGTTCCTTAGCATTGGCAGCAGTCACTGAACCTCCGTACTGAATGCGGACTGATTCTGCAACTTCAGGAGACACATTTGTAGACAGCCAGTTGCGAAGAGAGGCGTGTACCTCTTGTGCCTGTAAAAAGCATTAAAATAAGGCTTTAATTATTAGGATAGTGTGTTTTCAAATCAGTATATAACCAGTTAAAACTTTTATTATATTGTAATACAATAGCTATTGTCATGAGACTGTTAGTTTTTACTTTATTAAATTCTTTGTGCAAATATTTAAAAAAAATGTTGGGACTATGAATATTGGTGGTTGAACCATCGAAGTGCAGAGTTTGCATATCACCTGTTGAGGAGATGCTGTTTTGCCTGTGCCAATAGCCCACACAGGCTCGTAAGCGATGACTACATTTGCCCAGTTGTCGCCGATAGCTGGTACTAAAGCCTTAGTTTGTCTGAAGACAACTTCTTCAGTCTTGCCACCTTCTCTCTCTTCTAATGTTTCTCCAATGCAAGCAATAACTTTGAGTCCTTGTTCAAGGGCATGAGCAACCTAAAATGATAAGACATAGTATTAGGTAACTATTGGTTCATTTGATGCACTCTTTAATAAAGATATTATTTTAGCAAATACAATTATTTTGTAAAATAGATAGTTATAAATGTTTTATTTCCAGAACATATAGCACTAATATGATTGAAGGAATTATGAGGTATTTTACTCATTCTACATTAAAATAAATACATACCTTCTCGGCAACCAGATAATCCTTCTCTCCAAAGATGGTTCTTCTCTCAGAATGACCCAAGATTACCCAGTTGGCACCAATATCTTTGATCATAGCAGGTGAAATTTCACCTGTGACAAAAGATATTTCAAATGAGACAAAAAAAATGACTAATTAAGGGGCATTGAGGATAACACCGTAATACATTTTATAGGAGTTTACATTCTTAGCCCTTCTATTCTTGTATTACTGAGTTAACCCAAAACACTATATACAAAGAAAAATAAGAATGTAATAAGCCGTTTTAATCAAAATAAATTATATGAAAATTCTTATCTCCACTATTAGAAAATATTGTTACCAGTGAAAGCTCCTTTGGCAACCTTCCAACAGTTTTGTGCTGCAACTCCAATGGTGTCTGGAATAATGCTCTTGACATAGGATAGGTAGATGGCCGGCACGCCCACAACAACCTACGAGAAGTTTTCATTTCAAGTGGATTTTATACTGTTTACCAAATACATACAAATATAGCATGGTTGTTGACATTGTATTACCACATTTCACATGAATCATATTAATCATCGGTTCAGAAGCGTTTCACACCAGTCTTGTTTCATGCGCTTACAAAATCATATTTACCTCGACATTGGGATCCAAAGGACCCTTCTTCAAATTCTCGACAATTTCAGTTACTTGTTTTTTGTCGCCATTCATTTTCCAGTTACCACCAACAACGAATTTTCGACCCATTTTTGCTAAGTTATTCTGACAACAAAAAGAGAATTAGAGGTATGTATAAGGTAATGAATGACTAATGTTCCTTCTAGGTTTTGTTACATCATGAGTATGTTATAAAATTTATGAAAAACAAGTAGGTATCGCTATTTATATTAAGCCGGCAAATTGAGTGATGCGATAATTTCCCAGCTAGATGATAAAATAAACTATCTCCCAAGTTCCAACTTATCTACTTTTTTTTTTCTTTAAACACTTCTATTTTTCTATAAAATAATAAACCTATACGGTGTAAAAATATTTAAACTGCTGCAGGTGAACTCCAACGATGCCGAAATTATAACACGATTGAAATTATAAAATGATTTAACTACAATTAGTTAATCTAAAACAATTTTGCTGAAAATAAACAAGAACAACCCTAAGGAAACCTCTACTTATTGATTTAGCCCGTTAATTACATTGAAAGTTATTGTAAAATTAAATTTAAAATACATACCTTTCACCACCCCGCTTTAAGACACTGAGAAATCAGGAAACTACTAATAATATGTTCTTAATAATTGTGTTACAAAATTGAAACGTGTATAATTTATGCTATTGGTCAAAATAGCATAGTCCCACTTTAACAACCAATCATACAACGTCATTGAAACCGATGTTTGAATATTAGCAAAGAAAACAGTGCTATTTACGATGACCTCAATGACATTGGAGGCGAGATGTACGAGTACAAGTACAGTTCAAATATATATATATATATTATTTACTATCCAATGCAAGTTTACTAGTCGGTAACAATAAAATACCAGAATTTTATTTTAAAACCGTTTTTTTTTTTCAATAAAATATTGATTCAAAATATTTTTTTGGTAAAGATTTTTAAAAATTATATAAAATTGATAATGAATCTTAAATAATTTATTTTTGTTCGTAATGTTGATAGCACTGCCATATTAGTGAAAATTGAACTACAATTTAAAATAGTTAAAAAAAATAATACTCACTTTAGTAGGGTTTTGAAAAATAATTGAAAGATTCTATTATTTAACTTTATTGTAGCTTTTAAATCGTAATATATATTTTATTATTTTATATTCGTAATAAACTTCCTAATAAAGTAAAAATACATACATTTTTAATACTGTAAAGTCCAAATTCACGGTAGGGATTAAATGTAATCTTGATGTAATCCCTACCGTGAATGGAACCGATGGCTGTCATTTGGAAAAAAAACTCATATACCATAATTTTTAAATAAAACATAATCAGTTTGATTCATATAACACAATAAAACAAACAATCAATTTCTTTTGATTTCCTCCTACACTTCGATTCACCGTTTTTCACTATATTACGTTTCGTTCAAAATTTAAAATGTAATATTATCGGAAACATATTCTGAATTTTTTCACATACCTATTTCAGAAATATTAAAATAAAATCAATTGGAAAATATTTTGTTTGTTAGATCCATGGAAGTATTATACAACCAAAACTGCGCACTCTGATCGAGAAAACGAGCCGAGTGAGAGTTGTTAGCGACATTAGCGCGGGACACAATCCTCCACTCAACATCTCTCACTCGACTCGTTTTTTCGATCAAAGTGCGTAGTCCTGTTTGTTTATTACGTCCATGTTCCCGCCATACGCCGTTTTTTTTTTGGATTGACTTTACAATGTTGTTCATTGCGTTGTTGTTAGGTACTAAAAAGAACGTATTTTTTGATGAGGCAATAATAAGCGTGCTGCCGAGAGCTGTGTTTCAATGTTGCCACTCATTCTACATATTTTTTTTTACAGGTTTATTGATTTCCTAAATCCTAGGTCATAGTTCATACAGATGTGTCAAATCGGAATTGCACTTGCCGTTGCCGGTCGCTTGTTTGATAATAGCTCCTGCATCAGATATCGATCGACTATAACTGTATATGGGAACTGTCCCATTGCGTACAAAATAATTTAACTTTATCAATTTGTACGTATTTTTAACTCGTGTTGATCAAAATGAGTAAGGTATGTGTTTATAATACATTTTGATCCCTCTTCGCCGAAGATATAGTAACATAAAATATATTTTAGATGCCTAGAAACGAAGTTTCGAAGAATTTTGTAATGTCGCACACACTAGACAAAGAAGCTTCGGCCGAGCTACGCAGAAAACCTCACATCGAAATCAACAAATACAATAGGAGGTATGTAATTTATAGGTAGTAAATATTAACTACATTCAAAATAAAATTTCTGCTTATTTTAATAAAGGGCTTAATATTTTTTTAAATAAAGAATAACATATTTACTTAGAAGAATTTAGTCTTAATTATTTTTATTTTGAATAAAACTGCTTTTGCCTTTGAGTCCGTACGTGTGGAATTACAAATGTTTATGTGAACCACAGGTATTTGTTTTGGGTCTGGGTGTTTGTGAGACCGAAAAGTCTCTCGTAGTTCCTGATACCCACGGCACCAGGGGCCAGGACTATGTATGTGACTGTTTGGTGTATTTATTTATTTGTATTTAAAGTCGATGTATTTTTCTTCGCTTGGCAGAAAAAAAAGAACTTCATCAGTAGCGTAATATCCAATAATTTTACCAAGATACCATCAATAATACAACTTTATATTCAAACGTACCTACCACAGGTACCTACTACCTACCTCTACCTACTCTGAATTTGAACCAAATAGTTCTGCGATTCAATTCGATCGTGGCGCCATCTTGTAAATTATGTATTTACTATTTTCGCACGGGATAGTTATTAGTTAATGGTCAGTGACTACTTAGTACTTACTAAAATTGAGAATTCTGATATATACATATAACTTTATCAATGTGTATTTGAAGCAGAGAATGATATTATTATTTCGACAGCATCCGTGGCGCAATATTTGTATGATCCACAGGTATTTGCTTTGGGTCTGGTGTCCCGACAAAATATTTTAGTGCGGGGTCGGTACTATGTTTGTGACTGTTGGGTACATTTATTTATCACGACTAAAGGTTTTTAAGTCAGTTTCTCTATATCTTAAAAAGTCCTTAAAATGACCATATAATTAATTACGACTCATGAAAAAAAGGAATAATTCATGAAAAGATGTTTTTTTTTTAATCGTTTCATAATGTTTGGAGGTATTTATTACACATGTCAAGATGCGGCCAGGACACCTTGGACTGCCTCTTAGCTACCAACATGTTTGTATCTATGTACAATATTGTGCAAATACGTTTAAGTTATTCTAATAAACGCACGTACATTAAGGCGCCATAATGCCCGCCGCTGTGATGCATCACATTTAAAACTACAAAGCGATATCAACGCGTCTCTTAATCGATACTGTAGGCAATTGTTTTACGTTACTATATGATGAAATAAAAATCTCCTTGCTTCTGCTTGCTGTTCGTATCGGTAAAGGATGAGTCATTCAATTATCTCAGCAACGAATACTGTTTCTACCAAGAAGAGCCGCTATTATTTCAAGAAATACTCGATTATTTCGTGAAATATACGGTTCTATGATCTGATTGAGACATTAAAAATTATTATACTAATTTTTAAGTCAGATTTGCAACAATAGAACTAATATCCGTAACACATTTTTTTTGCGATACGTGTACCTACGTATACATAAAGACAATTCAAAAATAAATTGTTTTGGTTTATTATTGAATACATAATCGTTCTAAAGAAATCTACTATGCCACAAACATAGCCGAGTTACTCTTTTCATTGTAGCTACATATAATTATTATACAGGGTATCTTAAGACTGCGACCGAAAACGAAGCCAGGTGGTAGTTTTAGTGGTCCAAAACACGATGCAAATAAAAATTTCGCCAAAACGGTCAGTTATTTTTTAGAATTTTTTAAAAGTCGTCTTGTTTGGGTGGTAAATACCTATAATTTTGCGAAAATACCAATTTAAACCCTTAGGTACCATTGCGTGTTTAAAAATAAAGAGGTGTACATCATTATTTTAGGAAAACTATGTATCCAATATGTCACCCAAATACGACGATAAGTAAAAAATTACAAAAAAAAAGTTGTCGATTTTTTTTTTGCGAAATTTTTACTTGCATTGTGTCTGAAGTCACTAATACTACCACCTGGCTTCATTTCGGTAGCGGTCTTGATATAGCCTATATATACAATTAAGGCAATTAAATAAATACGCTCTATTTCTTCTATTCAACTTAAAAATCCATCACAAATATCAAAAACAAGACAATATTAAACAAACTTGAAGGAGTTCTACAATTTTAACAAATATTAAGCTTAAATAAGTCTACATAATATTTTAACATAGCAAAAGTGGACTAAATAAAATAAGTTTTCAGTTAGCTTGCGTTGCCCAGCGACTTTGCAAATGTGCTCAGCGTGGTATGATTAATCTGCTTGGTTATCTGTTTGGTTAACTATTTTATCGCCTGTCTAAATTCTATTGGTGTTTGGCGAAATTTGGAACTAAAAACAAAATTTAAAAACATCTATTAAACTTTTTTTTTATTATATAAACAAGCATTTACACTTGTAATCTTATAATATTAACGTGTACAATATAATAAAGTGTAAAGAGAGGTAATCTATTCTGATTTTTTCCAACGCATTCGTACGCCAAAAGATCGTAGACGAGATGTAGCAATATTATTGGTACTAGTACTGCGATGACGGGAGAATACATTTACTGTTTAATCAATTTAATTTAAATTGTATAACAGCATAGAAACTGCTACGAAGGCCACTCAAACCGACCCTGAGTTTGATGACAACATGGTAACTGAAGAGTGGACCCCCGATACTTGGAACGGAACGGAAGAGGAGAACAGGTCAATGACAATTTTATTTACTTAAGAATATTTCAAATTATATTAAATATGTATCAGGAAATTGTATTAAATACTTTTTGTAATACTACCGATTTTTTCCATCAGATGAATTGAGAAGTGGGCGTTCACACCTTATCTTCGACTTAGTCATACGTTTTTTTGGCAGATCAGTATTCATATCAAACATACCTGTTATCGTATCAGACATACATGTTATTTTAAATTTTTATACTTATCACATTCTAGAGGAAATGGTCGATAGTTCGTTGTCTTGGCGTCGCTGTCAGCCTGGTAATGAGTTCAAGAGTAGGCGGGGAAAAATAAATCGTAACGCGGGCGAATCCATGGTGGCTAATGATAAAAATTGTATAATATTTGAAATTGTGTATTATTACAGCTCGGAAATAAACAAAACTTTGGCTGATAACGACGAAATGCATCAATCTCTTGCTCAACTGGTTGACGAAAACGCCAAATACAAGGCCATGGTTGAAGAGGCCAATAACTTCATTCAAATTTGCAGGGTTGGTATTTCTTATTAGTACTATTTTATATTTGGAAGTTGTTTACATATTGCTTGGCATTGGTCTCTGGTGTAATCCCAATAAAAGAAACGGAGTTATAAATAATATTGTTGAAAAACGATATACATAGATAGCGATCGAAGCAGAAACATATATTGCTGTAAAATTCCGCTCTTTTTTACAAACATTTTCTTAATGGTGTCACCGCTAGCGTAATAAGTAATAACTTAATGCAGTCATAGTCAGGGGGTGTTCCTTAGTACTGACCAGTTCATTTCTGGGGGGCGGGGGGTTGTCCCATGGTTGAATTTCATCTCTCATACCCTAAAAGCTTTTTCTAATTTCCTCCATTCTCTCCACTTTAATTCGTGCTAAGCCCGGTATATTTACCTGCGGTTAATGTCGCCACCTCTTCAATAGTCCTGTTATTCTACTGACAACAAGAATATGGTCAGTGTCGACATAATTATCCCACAGTATTATCTCGTGACCACTATTCTCATTCCCAGTCGTTCTACAATCTATCGTTATAAAATCTATCATAATTCTATCTGATTATTTTTGGCACGTATACTTTTTTGGTCAAATACTGTGTTCGTTACAATTAGATTTCACTCTCCTCTCTCAAACTATGTGGCTTCCGTCAAATGCTCCGCATACATTCAGCGTCGCATAAAAGCAATCTATAGCCTGCTTACTGCCCTTTAGGGAGACAAGACGTGACTCAGTGAATCATGGGTGTGGCAGAAGAAGCTCGAAAGTAGATTAAATGCTTTAGAGATGACAGCATTGAGGAGTAGGTGTGGGGCCAAATTGGTTGATAGAGTGAAAAACAGTGTGATAAGGGAGAAATGTGGAATGAAAGAGCATGTAGTGACTAAGATTGAGAAAGGAATGCTTCGGTGGTTTGGCCATATAGGAAGGATGCAAGCTGACTGATGAAAGAGTTTTATAATGCAAAAATGGATGGTGGAGTCGGTCGAGCACGTCTCAGGCGGCTCTATTAAATCAAAAACAAGACCTGTTAAAGAAATACGGAGTCGTCGAAACCGACGAGCGTGTATAAAGAGATTGGTGACAGTTGTAAAGCGAAAGATGTATGTCTGCCTATCCATTGGGACAAAGGCGTGAGTATATGTATGTACTTATGTATTAAACATTAGTAAAATGTGATTTTATTTGTCATGAAGTACAAAACCTGGAAATCTTATACACAAGCATTGTCCATATTGGGCGCCAGTTTTTATTAAAAATCGAATCGATAAACTCACAAAACATAACTATTGCCCAAACTAGTAATCAAACCCAGGATCTTGGTTCAAATATACTTATGAGATGACTTTAGGTTTAGTTTTATTTAGTGTTTAATTATTTTAGCTCTCTTAGTTAATTTAGTGATGATATATTTCAGAATTTGTTGCAACAATACAATGACAACGACATGGATTTAGATCAGGGATTTGATAGCGATGACGATCTAATCAAGGATATCAAGTAAATATACTGGCGATGGAGAAACCTAACCTACTAGAGGTGTGAAGTATTAATTTAAGTGTGATACAAGGTTAAGAAATCCATTAGAGGATAAGTTTGTGATTTTAATCTTGCCATTAATGGGAAATGTCAGTTTTATTATATTTGTCCACCAGGGCCCACAACTGCCCTGAATTAAAATCAATTGAGTTGTAATTAAATAAAAGCAATCGGCAAGTTTTTTTCATACAAGTTTTTTTCTAAATAAAAAACAGAATTCATTAAGAAAATCCTTCTGACATTACCCATTATGTACGTAGTTTCGATGTGATAGATATAATGAAAATTATTTGTAGACTGACAACAAAATATGGACTGGCCATAGTGAAAAAAAATGCAGGCATTTGGTATATTACGAAATAAAACAGTATTTAATTTCAGGCTGAAACAAAGTATTGTAATTTGTGCCCATTGCATTAGTTCGTATTATTTTTGATGTTTTGTTCTATCTTTCCTGCTTCTTGTAATGACTATATATAAAAAGCAAGGTAATAAATTCTAAAATATAACCACATATATTAACAATTTATCATTTATTAAGAGTTTTATTACACAAACAGGATGAAGTTATTACGTTAAAATTTATGTAGAAAGTTCCATGTTTTTGTTGTCAAGCTATACAAAATCTCCGTCTTTCTTCATAAAGTACGAACATGGCTCATTATATTATGGGTCTGAAACCATATGAAGGAGATATCATTCAATCCATTTTTTATCAATATTTACTACATAGTATTTAATATTAATGTAATATTTTTTAGTTTGTTTATATTTCAGCTGATTTGATCAGCTTTAAGCTATTCTACTATATTTTTGTGATACTCAAAAAAACTTATATTGATTCTAGTCAGATGTCTGGATACTGAAATGGTATTTTATATTTTAAAATATGCTTTACTAGGGCAGTCCGAATGGCAATGGTAGAGTCGAAGTTGATATATCTTTATATCAACTTCGACCTTTGAAAATTTAAGTTATGGTTGGTGTATACAATAAATGTATTAATCAATTATTGCATGTAAATAGTAAAATGTACATGTATAAATTCAGACACCGTAGAGATGATTTTTGACAGTATATGGATAGTCCAAGCATACCTGTAAAGGTATCTGCCCACTCACAATAGTTATACCATGGTCATACTATTACTACTTTATATATGAAGTTCCCGTATAAAGATACTCCCGATTGATTTGAAACGAAATTTACATAATATGGCTGGCATTAGATTCTAAATTCAAATGACTTTTATTAAAAAAACATCGGAATTCTATTTTCAAATTCAGTCATTTCTTTATTGATTAGTGTTTTGTTTTTTCTAAATATTTATCTTTTTACTCATTATAGACTCGATAAAAATACGAGTAATTACGGAGTATGAGTTCCGGCGCGGTAGCAGAAAGACTACATTTATCGGATTTAAACTATTTGTCTTCATTTCAGACATTAGGTACATTTGTTAGTGACCTTTCTGGTCCTATATTTTTAGGTACATAATAAATAAAGAAAACTCAGTTAACATTTACAAATCTCTTACATGCCGTTCTCTTTAATGTCTGCCATTTAGTTTTAGAATTAAAATATCAAGGGCCGTAATATACATACCTACATAATATGACCCTTAGGTTAAGGTAAACATTAAGTAAAAACATTTAAACAATAATATTATAAAAAAATCTTCTTAAATATGAGTTTATCCTGTAGAATATATGCCCTACATTTATATTTAATAACTGAGTAGCAAGCGTTTTTACATTTTTTGAGAGCTGCACATATTTGCAATGAATATTTAAAATTTTAGGTATATACCTAGTCTTGTATTTAAATTGCCACGCACATGTTATACAATAAACAGTTGCGTGACTGCCATACAAGGGCAAGCAAACATCGTTCTAGCATGAGATCAAGTTGTAACGCGTTGTTTTAAGTCATAAGTGTACTTCAGACGTGACGTCATACCGCATGCATTTAAAACTCGCTGTGATTCGTCTATCGTCTGAAGGCCAAAAACTAAATAAAAGTATAATACATATTTATTATTTAAAAAAAAATGTGTGTGTGTATAGTGTACACACGTAAGAAGTGAAACTTCTTTATGACATCATTTTTCGAAAAATGATCTACTATTTACAAATTTACAGAATTGGTAAAATAAAGCTAAATTAAATAAAGTTTAAGTTTAGGAGGGGGGAAATTTTTGAGGGAATTTGGGATTTCTATCGGGGCCAATTTGTAGCCCTCACCGAGACGGTTCCGAGGATACCAAGCTCGGTGGGTCCACGACCTTTATTGGCCGAGATAGGAATAGGGGGGGTGAGGTAAAAATTTTAGGTGGGGGTAGGGGCGGGGGGGGGGTAGGTTTCGTGGGGAGGCTATTGGGCACCTTAAAATATTTTTGGGTGTGGAAAGTTGTGGAGGGGGAATTCGGGAATTCTGTTGGGGCAGGATTGTAGGCCTCACCGAGCCGGTTCTAATGAACCCAGGGTCGATGGGTCTACGATGGATATTGGCGGAGATAGGAATAGGGGGGGTGAGGTAAAAATTTTAGGTGGGGGTAGGGGCGGGGGGGGGTAGGTTTCGTGGGGAGGCTATTGGGCACCTTAAAATATTTTTGGGTGTGGAAAGTTGTGGAGGGGGAATTCGGGAATTCTGTTGGGGCAGGATTGTAGCCCTCACCGAGCCGGTTCCAATGAACCCAAGGTCGGTGGGTCTACGATGGATAATGCCGGAGATATGAGTAGGGGGGGTGAGGTAACATTTTTAGGGTGGGGTAAGCGGGGGGGGAGGTTTCGTGGGGAGGCTATTGGGCACTGTTTTGGATTTAGGGTGGGGGAAGGCCAGAGGGGGGGTAAGGATCAAATTACAAAAAAGTGGGTGGGACTTAAAATTTTGGGTGGGGCTTGGGCACGGTTGGGGGTGTGGCTTACTGAAGTGGGTACAGAATGTGTTCTAATGGTATACACTGTATTATGTCCAAATGTGGGATGATACACTAGTGTGGGATTCGTACTAAATACAGTTACAATACACAGGATTACTACTAAGTATTACTTATTTACTAAATAAATAAAGATGGCGCGTAACGCAAAAATGTGACTTAGAAATAAAGATGGCGCGTAACGCAAAAATTTTTCCAACCCCGATAAAGAAGTTTCACTTCAAAAAAACAAAAAGTACATTATACAAAATCATACCATGTTTAAATTTAATTAATAATTATTTTTAACTACATTTAAGATTTTTTGTGACTGTCCGGTTGTCCTATTCGTAATTAATTATAAGGAGAGGCTTCAAAAGGTAACTATTTTTTTAGTAACTTATTATTTGATTATAGCAATAAGACAAAAATTATTACATGTGTGACTTTAGAGTCTAGATAGAGTGAAAATCAATTTAGAGCGTAAATTATGTTTTTTTTTGGGATTCGAATACGAGGAAAGGTATGAGAGTGAGAATTATATTTGTTAACCTTATGTTAATTATGTTTGTAATTTGTATGTATCAGGCCATCCATATAAGTCCCACTGCAGAGCACGGGCCTCCTCTACAATGTAGAGAACGATTGGAAGGGGTTTGGCCATATAGTCCACCACACTAGCTTAGTGCGAATTGGCGGACTTTACATACCATGGCGACTTAAAAAAAAAACACCTGTAATTGATTATGTATTGTTACATAATTAAACAATTTAAAGATTCGATTCATATCGATATTTGATATTGCTTTTATTAGTAATAACAAACGGGATAATAAAACAATAATAACATGAAACGGAATTACCTAATTATTATTGGTACATGTATATTTTTATTTCAAAAACCAAATAAACCATGCTACAAGACTGATTAAATATAAATGTGATTAATTTATATGATTTGTAGAACCTAAAAGTATTTTTCTTTATTGTAAGTAAAGTGCGTTCACTAGAAGCTCAAAACGCATCCATAATTATACCTGATATATCTTTTTATCCTTTTTCTTCTATGATCGTTCTTTTGAATGTATCTTATATCTTGGTAGGAGCTTTTTAGTAAGTTTAATAATATCTTAATCAATATTTGCAAACTATACACTTATAGTGCTGGATATGGAAAACTATAAGTGTTTAATACCAATATATAAATGTGTAGTAATTTTGTGGTTTTATTTATCCCATGTGAAAGGTATAAATGATAATGATGTATGTATCTATTGACAATAATATTATATTAATATTACATTATTATGTTCATTATATTCGGATACTCTATGTACAGAAAGTGGGGCAGACGCATTGAGCTAATATTACTACGAACTAATATTATTACTACTACGTAGTACAGATGAGAATTTTGTGAATTTGTATAAGTGAAAGCAAATCTTCAGAAACTATGCTTAGAGAAAAACCTAAGTAATTAATTTTAACAAGTAAAACTTATAGAGCTCTACTCCTACCTACTGAATAGTAATAAATGCCTCCTACCTACTAAATTTGGAGCTTAGACATATGTACAGTTTTTCATACAAACCAGTAGACTAATTAAGAAAAATTCAAAAGATAGATTAATTATTCTTGTGCTGAAAACGAACAAACTATCGGAAAAAACCTCGGATGCGGCTGACGAATGAGTAAGCCGATCTGGACAATGGATCCTTTTGTTGGGTGCACACTATCCTCAGTACCTATCTAAAATGTATTCAGTGTACACTGTACACTATCAGTCGTAAGTCGCGGACGTGTCTTTGGGTGTTCTAACGTCTGACGTACCTACTGAATGTGCGTCTGCCCTATGTTGACGTGTGGGGGAATTCCACCTGTAAAACGCATTATAATGAAATTTTATATTATGCTTAATCTAGTAGAAGTAATAACATGTCCAATGTAATAAATATTGAAGAGAGAACAAATTATTCATATAGCTTTACACACCAGCGCTTTTGGGCGATAGACGGCCGTAGACAAATAATAAAAAAATGAGTCTTTTAAGCCAAACTATTACATTTATTAAAAATTATATTCGATTATTATAAAGACAAGCTAAATAACTTTCTTCATTTATTGCACATAAACATAAATCGCTTATCGTTCTATATAATTTGAATATTTCTATTATATGAGGTGGCAACATAGTCGAGGTGTCAATTATTACTAGATGTGATCTGTGGTGTCACTATTGTGCGCTCTTCAGCCTCGTCCGTCAGCCGCATCTTGGCCGCATCCGATAAATTTGTCATCAGCTTTAAAGGCATAGACGAAAAATCTAATAGACGTAGTGACCCCAATGATTAAAGAATAAAGAGGATGACGCACAACAGTAGTTCTATATATCAAGTTATAGTTATGTTAGGAGTGTCGACGCGGAATTGTACATTTATGCATCTGTCTCACTTACACAAAGGTAACTTGTCCCTTAACGAAAGAGACAAATAATAACTCCATTGTTCCGAATATGGCAATATTTTGTTCACTAACCACACTGAGACCGCCCTTGGCCCAAAATGACGCCATTTTTCTTTTCTGCATGTAATGTCAAACTGTGGCGTTATCTGTCAATAGGAGTAAACAAATCTGCACAATCAAAGAATTTCGATTTTTTCATTGTTAATCTCGTGTCTTATGTTTGTTAAGTTTGCTCATTAGATTAATTGTAAAGTTTTTAAAATGCCTCGGTGTTGTGTGAAAGGATGCGAGTCGAGTTCAAGCAAAAAAGACCCCAACATTTCTTTTCATAGGTTAGTAACTGTTTTTACGAAATAATAACAAATATGTGTCTAAATTTACATATTGGGTTTGTTTTTATAATTTTATTATTCATATTTTATTATTCATATCGATATTATCATTTTTAAATATTTTGATGTTTATTTTTCAAAATAAGAAATAATATTTCTTATATATATATATATATTCAGAACGACAAAGAAAGTGAAATTAAAAATACATACATACATAAACTCACGCCTTTTTCCCAGAAGGGGTAGGCAGAGGTGCTACTAGAACACCCACATTTCGCCTTGTATGTTTTCGTCCCATGATGTGATAGGGGGCGGGCCTATCGCCATGTCGGGCACAAATTCCTCACTCCGGGCTGATAATGAATAGAAAAATTCAATATCACTTTGCCCGACCCGGGACTCGAACCCGAGACCTCAGCTTTGTAGTCGTACCGTAATACAACTACGCCACCGAGACAGTTGTTGTTTGTGAAATTAAAAATATTTTTTAGTTTACCTATAAACATACAGACCAGGACAAAATGGATACAAAATATCGGAAGACACTATTGGAACCCTCCAATAAATACATTTATTTATTGTTTACATTTTAAACAGTCGTCGCTTTTACAGTTACAATTATCAAATTGGGCAATAGGGAATATGCACGAGGCTCCAAAATAAGTAAAAAATGTTTTTTTTGTAATCTTTATTGATGTAGACCTTATGGACTTTTTTAATTTTAATAATCTCTAAATTGGTAAAATTTATAATTAAAAAGTGATATTTTAAATTTGCCGTTAATCATTTCGATACGCGACGCTAATGGTTGCAACACAATGTGACGACAGCGTACACGACCTTAGCTTGTTGGGTGCATTATTTTACGTTTATGTTGAACGTTGATGTTTGTAAAAAATTTAAGAAGAGGTAACAATAAAATAGTTGTTGCGATTTCATGTAGTTTTCTTTTACGTCCACATTATTTTATATATAAATAAATAAATACACCCAACAGTCATACATGGTCATCACATACATGGTCCTAACCCCACATTAAGATCCATTAAGTCTTGTGTAGTGGGTATCAGAAGCTACGAGAGAATTTTCGGCCTCATCAATATTTGTCCCCGTGCGAGGATTGAACCCGCAGCCTCTCGTTTCACAGCCGGCGTCTAACCTACTGCGCCGCGGAGGCTGTCTTATACACGCAAACGAAGTCGCAAGCAAATTATAAATATTAATAAAGTTGTATTTTATCTCACGTGTGTATTATTTGACACAAATCCAATCCAATCATCAGATAAAACTTACCATGAAATAAATCATAGTATGAATAAAATATCAAAACATCGAACTATTTTTATCGGATTTAATTTTGAATGACTTTACTGTCTAATCCTAAAATCACCTGTTTATACTCAATTGACATGTAAAGCGAAAATTAAAAAAGTTATACAAGTTTATACACTGATATTTATGTACATTCAAAGTTTGTCAGTCGTATTTATGCCACTATTGATGCATCGATGTCGATAGAAAATTCGGTACTAGCATATCACTATTTTTAGGGGCGGAGCCGCCGCCATGTTGGTAATACAAAGGGACCCGTGTCACGTGACCTTATGCTCTATCCTCTTTATTCTATAATCATTGAGTGACCCCGTGCCACCGAAAGGGACAACAAATAAAGTACTTAATTGGTTTAGGGTTGCCAAGTATGGTACAATTACCCACTATTAGGTAACGGCTTTTTAGAATGATACAAAATTTGCAAACAAGGAAGAAGGAAGGATAAATAAAAATGCAACAGTTTGATAGGATTGTTTTATTGAAGTGAAACTTCTTTATCGGGGTTGGAAAAAATTTTGCGTTACGCGCCATCTTTATTTCTACGTCACATTTTTGCGTTACGCGCCATCTTTATTTATTTAGTAAATTAGTAATACTTAGTAGTAATCCTGTGTATTGTAACTGTATTTAGTACGAATCCCACACTAGTGTATCATCCCACATTTGGACATAATACAGTGTATACCATTAGAACACATTCTGTACCCACTTCAGTAAGCCACACCCCCAACCGTTTCCAAGCCCCACCCAAAATTTTAAGCCCCACCCACTTTTTTGTAATTTGATCCTTACCCCCCCTCTGGCCTTCCCCTACCCTAAATCCAAAACAGTGCCCAATAGCCTCCCCACGAAACCTCCCCCCCCCGCTTACCCCCACCCTAAAAATTTTACCTCACCCCCCCTACTCATATCTCCGGCATTATCCATCGTAGACCCACCGACCTTGGGTTCATTGGAACCGGCTCGGTGAGGGCTACAATCCTGCCCCAACAGAATTCCCGAATACCCCCTCACAACTTTCCCCACTCAAAAATATTTTAAGGTGCCCAATAGCCTCCCCACGAAACCTAACCCCCCCCCCCGCCCCTACCCCCACCTAAAATGTTTACCTCACCCCCCCTATTCCTATCTCCGCCAATATCCATCGTAGACCCATCGACCTTGGGTTCATTGGAACCGGCTCGGTGAGGGCTACAATCCTGCCCCAACAGAATTCCCGAATACCCCCTCACAACTTTCCCCACTCAAAAATATTTTAAGGTGCCCAATAGCCTCCCCACGAAACCTAACCCCCCCCCCCCCGCCCCTACCCCCACCTAAAATGTTTACCTCACCCCCCCTATTCCTATCTCCGCCAATATCCATCGTAGACCCATCGACCCTGGGTTCATTAGAACCGGCTCGGTGAGGCCTACAATCCTGCCCCAACAGAATTCCCGAATTCCCCCTCCACAACTTTCCCCACCCAAAAATATTTTAAGGTGCCCAATAGCCCCCCCACGAAACCTAACCCCCCCCCCCCCCCGCCCCTGCCCCCACCTAAAATTTTTACTTCACCCCCCCTAAACCTATCTCGGCCAATAAAGGTCGTGGACCCACCGAGCTTGGTATCCTCGGAACCGTCTCGGTGAGGGCTACAAATTGGCCCCGATAGAAATCCCAAATTCCCTCAAAAATTTCCCCCCTCCTAAACTTAAACTTTATTTAATTTAGCTTTATTTTACCAATTCTGTAAATTTGTAAATAGTAGATCATTTTGCGAAAAATGATGTCATAAAGAAGTTTCACTTCTTACGTGTGTACACTAATACACACACACATTTTTTTTTATACTGTATACATATATTTACAAAGTGTACAAAATTACGTATGATAGATCAACAATATATAACTATACGGGTTACTATACAGGGTACGGGGTAATACTACAATCTCACTCTTGCCACACTGACATTTTAGGTTATAAAGTTTACGTGTTTATTATAATTACAATAAAATTGAAATAAACAAATGTATAACTACAATGTATTACAGTGTTATCTCTTTTATAAGATTTTTTAGCAAACTAGTTAATTGAAATACTGCTGGATACTATTAATTGTTACTAAAGTTATTTACTTACCTATGGAATGATAATCCTGTTATTTTCACACTACTGTCGCTTTTACAACCAAGTACGCTACACCGCACCATTTTGTGATGGATTTAGCAAAGATTTTAGAATTTAAACAATTGTAAATCACTTTGAATACTTCCGACACTAAACACAAACACGATACGACAGTCTTATGTCAAAATTTGTTTAGCAATTTCAATTCCGACCTTGAAAAAAACCGGCACGCGGTGCAGGACAGAAAATGTATATTTCGATCTCTTTCTATCTTATAGCAAAACCTATAAGCGGCATCTCTTTCTGTGGGACTGAATAGGCACTATACAGCAGTCTATTAGATTTTTCGTCTATGTTTAAAGGTTTATTCTGTAATCTGTGGTTTATTCTGAAATCTCACAATCTACGTCCGGCTGCCGCGCCGTCCATAGATAATACACTATGCGCCGTCATTTGACAAATCAAACTAAGCTTAATTTGCTTGGCACATACTACATACTATAAAATTTATTATTGAGTGTCATCGTTTTTGTTTTTACAATATTACACTTTTAGCCTAGAATGCTTACATATACAAACATACATGTTGCATTATGTAACGTGTGATCATTGTTTTCTAGTCCACGAGTGTTAAGAGTAAGTGATAAAAAATACAGGAATAATGTGTCGAAAAATGTTTTTGAAGGTAAGTTGTTTTCTAAAAAGGGATATTATTTTATTGTGTCAATCTTTGTTGATAAGACACTGTTTCTGATGATTACTGACATACGTTTTTTAGAATGCTTATTTTTAATATGTATTTGAAGATCTACTTTCATTGTAATGTGTGAGCGCGCGGTGCCGGTATAATGCTGGTCACTGAACATCACAACACCTACGTAAATTTTATCGTTCATACTCATAAAATTAATGTCATTACGATAATTCAAGTCCCATAGAATAATATGTAAGGAGATTTCTTTTCCAAATGGCGGAAAATTTCACTGAGTTTTAACTTATTTGTGATTATAATTTTTTTGTTGAAATGTTGGTGTTTCATATCAAAGTAGATAATTGCAGACTAGTATTTGATTATTTTGATAAAATATTATCAACCTTTTAAAAAGATCTGAGATTTTGATGTTATCACTCACTACAATTTGATTACTAATCTAGTACCTACCTATGGTATTTCTGTATACACAATTCCAAGAACCTGTTATTATGTTATGTCCCTGAAGAGAAGTATTTAATGCATTTATAAAACATGCCATTGTCTTTGTATGGGAAAAGTTGTTATTTATTTCATTCAATAGTTTTGAATTACTTGTTTCAGATTCTACTTTTAGTATTAATACTCAATTTGGCATTGATAGAAAGTAAAAAACAGAAAACAGCAGTTATCAGTGATATAAGTGACATTAAGGAGCTTAAAAAATTACTACGAACAAAAACTAATGTTCTGGTTTTGTACATAAATGAGTCAAAATCATCACAGTCAATTGCAGATGTTTTTAAAGATACTGCGGATGCTATGAGAGGTCAGGCGACACTGATTATAATGGATTGCACTAACAGGTAAGGTCTCTGTTCTATACTAAAACCCAAGAGTTCCTATTTCATTAAACTTTAACATGAATATTTTTTTTTCTGTTTTTTAACATTTTCTTCTTGACTTTTCTTTTCTTAAGTACATTTGGCCAGCATCACACCATTTTCTTTTATAATAGGCTACCTCATGCACCCTTTTCAGGCATAGTTGGCTCCATTTGGATAAAGCCTAATGTCTTTAGTCTAGTTGTAAATAAGGTATAAATAATAATAAGTACACCCAATAGTCATATATATAGTCCTGACCCCACATTAAGATCAATTAAGTCTTGTGGTGTGGGTTTCAGGAACAAGATGAGACTTATTGGTCTCACAAATACCCAAAACTGAAACAGGTACCTGTGGATCACACAAATATTTGTTTCGGTTCAGGGATCGAACTTGCCTCACATTTCACAGCTGGCGCCTAACCAAGTGCGCCACAGAGGCTGTTCAAAAGTATGTTAACATTACATATAATTATCATATTAAATCAGAATTTCTTTTTAGGACATTTTCAGTTGTAGCCTATTCACACTGCTTTCCTTCATGATACATTAAAATAGTGATTTATTAAGAACACACATATCATGTTGATAGCCATGGATGCATTCACTGGGCTTGAACCCATATCTTTCACATTTGTTTCTCCCTAAATAAAATTCTTTTACTAAGAATTTACTATAAATTTCATTACTGCAAATATGAAGCTGTAGCTTTTGCAACTTTGGAACATGAATATAAAAAAATATATCACAAAGTTAAGAACATCCCAATGAGCACTTGCTTTTCTGTAAATGTGTAATTCAAAGAGAGATAGAAATCACAATAATTTGTTCCAAGAAATATCATATTAGTATAGTTAGTTAATTTTAATACATGGATATTATGGAATACAGTGAAACAAGAAAACTATGTAAGAAAATGAAAGTACCTGCAACTGAGCCATATGTCATCAAGCATTACAAGGATGGAGATTATAACAAGGATTATGATAGAAGTGAGACAGTGAATTCAATGGCCAATTTCCTGCGAGATCCCACTGGAGACCTACCTTGGGAAGAAGATCCATCTGCCACAGACATCTTCCATCTTCCAGATGGCGAGGTAATTCTGATTTATACCATAAAAAAATGGTTTTATATATATACAAAGGCATTTAAATTAAAACTAAAATGTTTGTAACAACAATCAATTTATAAGATTTTTGGCCGGAACTCAAGCAATATGTAGTTGAATACATACATACTTGAAGAAGTAACTCAATGAGAAAGTTGCATGTTTTTATTCTGTCTTCATTATTCAGAATTACCATTTATATTATTTAACTTTGAATACCTTTCGTGTGATATGATCAGTTTATTATGCGAATTTATGACTGAGTGGTTGTAAGTGTTTTGTATAAAAAGCGAAGTTAATCAATTGCAGTTTATTAGAGTACATTCAAATAGGCGACACAAATTAAAATGGCGATAATGTACCATAGCTGAAGCGAAATACTAATCATCCAGTATATAAAACCCAAGCGAGCATTGTGATAACAATATGTGTGGCTAGCATATTGAATCTTTTTGAAAGTTTTAATGAGAAATCGATTATCAATTATTCAAAATATAGTATCCATATCAATAATCATAGCAACATACCTGTTGGTAGTTCTCTATAAGTAATATCTTTAAAGATATCAAGTTGATATCTTAAAATCTCAGACATAATATTATTATACTAATAAAACAGTTTATATTGATCCATTGTAGTAACTATTGGACTTAGTAAGTTTTAATTATAATGAAGAATGCTGCCGAATAACGGATTTATGCTTATGTATACTTTGATAATTATTTGATATACTTGTAGAAGTATAGATTTTTTAATTATCATTTGTACACAGCTGAGCGGTTTATTTTAATATTCATTTATTCCGTAAAATAAGTTCGTGCTGTAAAATGGTTTCGGTTTGTTAACTAAAATATATAAGAATATAAAGAAAATGTTTTTGGTATTCACAAAGCAATCTAAATTAGGAAAGTACATGTTTTATTGACTAAATGGATCTTCAATAATTCAATAATCAGTCAATCTGAAATAAAATGACATTGTGTGGGTGGAGTTCAATTTGCTAAATGGTCTTCAGTTATAGTGGATGTTATATTAGATTTATGTATAAAATCATTTGTAATTGATCTGTGTGTGAATAATTCACTTTTATTTGACTTAAATTCGCAGACATAAAGAGCGAAATTTACGTAAATCGTGAAGTATTTTATGAAATCATAGATAAGAGGTTCGATGTAACCATTTGCTTAAATATTATTGTTATAGGCACTTAACAAGTTCCTGAAAAAAGGCCCTGGGGCATACAAAAACTCAATGATAATGTTCTATGCCCCCTGGTGTGGTTACTGCAGAACGATGAAACCGGAATATGTAGCAGCTGCTGTTGATCTAAAGGTAATGTTTGGGGTATAAAATTGTATACAATTTTTTATTTATTTTTTATTTGCAATTAGTCGTCACTCGTCAGACTATGAGCAAGTTCGTTAAGTGAAGCTTATTCCCTTAATCTGCGCACACAAGCGCTCTTAATAACCGTTTCACCGTATACAAAATAACTCAGGATGACCTTGTTTGAAAAAAAAAACTGCATTTACAACTGTTGTACATACCAATATTTGACAGCCTCCGTGGCGCAGTTGGATTCGACGGGTTGTTAAACGAGAGGCCGCGGGTTCGATCCCCGCACCGAGGCAAATGTTTATGTGAATCACAAATATTTGTTTCGGGTCTGGGTGTTTGTGAGACCGAAAAGTCTCGTAGTTTCTGATACCCACGACACAAGACTCAATTTTCGTGTGGGGTCAGGACTATGTGTGACTGTACACCGAGTATTTATTTATTAATAGACTACAATGCCCCAATAGCTATGTAGTTCATACTCAAAATAACTAAAATATTTCCCTAATTATGTGGAAATATTTTATATATATTCATTTTATATATATATTTTTTATTTATTTTTATTGTCGCAAAAAATTACTCATTAATGTTATGAATCTGTTTAATTTCTATTTATTTGTAGAACTTATTATGTCTTTTAAGATGCCAGTTAATTTCAGGGAGAGTCAGTTCTGGCTGCAATTGATGTCGCCAAGCCTGGCAACTCGAGAATTAGACAAATATACAATATAACTGGATTTCCAACATTGCTGTACTATGAGTAAGTGTATGATGTGAAATATTTGTACAGTTGATTAAAACTAAACCAAAACAATTAAGTCGTTTTGCAACCCTTAACAGTTTTGCATAACATTTGGATCTGATTGCAAAAATTGCTGTTCAAATAGTGTAGGTATAAAATTATTACATCCACATGTTTGGTTGTGTGGATCTGTTTGTGTGTAGAGAACTTCGTAAGGCTTAAATTCCCGACAATTTTTTTCTCGCATTCATAGGTTTTTTGCTTTAAAAATCACTATAAAATGGCTGCTGCACGAACTTGTGCCCACCCTTTTTCCGTTGACCAGCGTTGACGCGCCCTTTTAACATTTGGGTACCACTAAAGCCCAGGAGTGAGCTTACATATAGGCATAATATATAAATTCATGCTTAATAATAAATAAAAAAATAGGTTAATTAGTTTATTTATTCAATAAGGTTTCAATAATACAAAATATATGTACAAGAAATAAAACAGTATTGATAACAGAAATATGTTTACAATGAACTGTAGGTATTGATTTAAACTTGTCATAAAATATACATATACTTACTTGTATGAGTATGAATGAAGAGCATTGTTTAATTTGATAATATAAATATTTTATGCAATAATAAGCCCTCCTTTATTATATTACATATACAAGGTTATTTTTAGTATACTACAAAGCCGAAAGTAGTTTGTTGAGAATCAGTAACACAATCCATTGCACAAAATTTTAACATACGTTATATTTTATCCCAAAAACATATTGAAATTCCATCGAGCTGGTTACCTTGTTGATTAATAAAAATCCAGCGCGTGTCGGTCGTTCACCTATTAAAGTACTTACACAGCCGGCCGATGCCAAATGCAAGGACACCATCCCACCGGTGCGTGCGGTGCGTGCGGTGCGTTTGATCTAATAATATTAGCGACCCCGGAAGTCTCGGCGCGTACGCATCTTTCGTGATATTGCTTAGACTACTCCACGCACGTACCGATTTCGCGATGGCTTTTCAATACACTTTACAGCAATGTTGAGTATACAGATATGGTGCGCAGTCTCGCGATTTGTGGTGATAATGTGTCTGCGGCAGTGAGATATTATGAAGCCGCAAAGTGAAAATGAACTAAAAAACAAAATTGAAAGTTTGAATACAATAAAACAGAACACTTATGTGCTATCAAAATTAGACCGCAATATGCGTAAGCAGGCTCGGCTGTGTATTAAGGAAAGTGGTGGACATTTTGAACAATTACTTAGGTATGTTTAGTTGTTATTGTAATAGCAATGAAGTGGTAAATATTAAGCCGAGTTTCGATTTGTTCTTAACACACACATCCCTCGCAAAGCATTATCTTTGGTGGAAACGCAGACGTGTTGTTAAAATGTTGTTTATAAATGAAACAGTGTAAATAGTACCAGTGTTGTGCGTGTGCGTGTGTTGGCGCGAAACCCACGGCGCGGCGCATCGCGGCGCGGCAGATGCGCGGCGCGCGCTTGTTCCCATGCATTATTCAAAAAATGAGATAATTATCGAAACCTGTCACGGCTTGAGTTTTCATTATTATTATTATTATTCTATTTTATCTGATCTTTTATACCAAAATCTAATTTGGGTGTGTCGGCTTTATGGTATACAAAAAATAACGTTGTATACAATCATCAGCATCTTAAGTCTGTTCACTAAAGAAATGTCAAATTATATTCAACAGCATAGTGTCATACTATGTATTTCTCCTATATTTAGGTATTGGAAAACACAATTTTGTCTTGTTAGGGGCATGTTATGCTATTGGTCTCATAGTGTATTAATCACCAATATTGCTTTTTTAGGAGAGGCCAGTACAAGTTTCCATACAACGGCGAAAACAAAAAGGATGCCATTGTGGATTTCATGAAAGATCCAAATTCCCAGCTCCATCAAAGGAAAAAGGAAGTTATCGAAGAGGGGTGGCCGATAGACTCAGACGTCGTGCATTTAACCGGTGCTTATATATTTATGAAATTGCATAAAATATTGCATTATTTTTTCCATTACTTATTTTAAAATTAATGCTCATTGCTGCCAGGTTTTAGAATAATACGTATAAAATCTTACGTGTATGTATGTACATATGTATCGAATTATATATGACTACTGATTGTTTACAGTATCAACCGAGAGGTTTGGTAAAAATGATGTTTTTGGCAAGAAAATAATGTGACCAAGTTTTGAATATTTAAGAATGGGACGATATTTGTTAAGGATATTAAATATAAAATGAAGCTATGTCTCCAATTTTATATCCACCTTTATATCCAATAGATGTTGCAAATGCCATACAATTCAATTTTTAACTAATTCTAATCGATTGTTCCCAAATACATACCAGGGACTTTTTCTTAATCAAATTAATATATACTTTTGTTTTATAGAACAATAATCATCCCTATTTTTAAGTTTAGTAATAGAGCTAAAATATTAAAACAATAGCCATGTCTATATCCCTTATTGGTAGGCAGTGGCTATTGAAATCCAATGTATATTTATTATTTAATAAAGCTTCGTTTTAGGACTGTGATTGGCATGAAATTAATATATTTACCGAAATTAATAATCCCATGGAGTGAAAATGAAGACACTTTTTTGAACCATGGTGATGTGAGTCACAAAAAAGATTTTTCGTCCACTCTTCCAAATTCTTAGAAACGGAAGGTTCAGCGGTGAATTGTATTTCAATCAGTCAGTCAATTAATCGTAATATCGTATTATATATTTAGATTAGTATATTCGTAGCACATTTGTACACCATATTGTTAAACATTTTAGAAATGTTCTCTGAATGTGATCCATTAAATCCTTATGTGCATTGTCTTGTATAACACTGGCATCACAATGTCTTTCACTAGTAATGTCATTTTGGCACTTGGCAGAATTTTCTTTGTATTATCCGTAATACACATGTAGAAGAATTTTATTTTATTTATTTAATTCATCTCATTATGAAAATTTGGCGGTTTTTGGGACATTATTTATTTAAAGGTATTTAGTAGATTGTTTAGTAATAATCCTGTGACAATGTTAACCTTTTTTGTTTTTTCTTTTACACAGCTGATAACTTTGATCAGATATTGTCAAAAGCGGAACACGCTCTGGTAGTTTTCTATGCGCCATGGTGCGGCCATTGTAAGCGTATTAAACCTGAGTTTGAGAAAGCTGCAACTAAAATAAAGGCTGCGAAGGTACATTAATATTGTATTAAGTATTGTGACTGAATGTTTTAATAATCTACACTGAACTGATACTAATTGTTAATAGAAATTAATTTAAATTATAGTGTTTGATTAACCATTAAATAAGAAAATCAGTGGTCAAATTTTTTATTTACTAACAATCTGGGTGCGCGTTGTTTCTGTTTCTGTTTTTGTAATGACCTAGTGTTCTATTGTAGATCAAAGGGATACTAGCGGCCGTGGACGCTACGAAACAGCCCGAATTGGCCTCACGTTTTGGAGTAAAGGGTTATCCTACGCTGAAATATTTCAACAAGGGTGAATACAAATTCGATGCTAGTCATGCTAGGCAAGAAGAGCAGATTATCAGTTTTATTAGGGTAAGTTTATTATTGCATATTGATTCACATTTAACAAAATACACGTGTTTGTCTTCACTCACTAACCCGCTCCTAATAATTATTTCGTGCGTGCATATCGTTACACATTTAAATAACTCATTTGTTTCCAAGGTGTATGGGTTTTAATGGCTTTAACTTGTACATATAAAAATGCGACCTTCAGCGCAATTCATGGCGAATATAACAGCAGTAAGCTGTTATAATCATAAATAAATTAAAGGAAATATTAGGTGCCGTTACGTTTTGAGCGTTTATCGGCAGTTTGTACCGTTAGAACCTCTTTCATACTCTTCTCCAGAACCTTTGAAAAAAACTGCTTAATGCTCCTTGCTCTCTGCTTATTTCTCCACCACTTTCGATCCTGGTGTTGCCCATACCATAGCCTGGGTCCGTCTTTTTAATGGATCTGTACACTTTGCTTATCTTTAACGTTCTTAATCTGGGACACTAACTCATATCTTTTTAATGACAAAGCTTGTGGTGTCGTGTCTTGAGGCTAGAGCAAACAATTTTATTTTTATTCTGGACCTCGTTTATCACATCACGGACACTAAACGCATAGAATCATGGTCCCGGGAATGATAAAAGATGAGGTGCAAATACCGTTTTAGTATGCGCTTGATTTATCGTAGTGACATAAAATACTTTTCAACTACAATCTATTGGGGAATTCCCCTGGTAATGTCTTTTTTATAACGATATGTAGAACCAAGAATACTATTGTGAGTTAGTGACAGTAATTATATTTTTAACAATAAATTAGTTGCTCCCTAGCTAGAAGATACAGTCAATTCAAAGTTGATTAAAGACATTCTTGATACCAATCTGTCCTTAAGTAATATGGTGATTGCCTTCACTATTACGGTTTCCGGGAAATTGCGTCACCAAAAATACTTTTATATTATGTAACTTTTTTCTTCTCCAACTTTGGCCGTAAAGGTGGACTTATACTAAAGCAGAGACCAATCCTAAATCGTAATGTTAACAAACCAATTTCACCCTTATTTCAACTGAGTAATGGACATATTTTTATTAAGACAAAAGAAACTACTCGCAAATCGGCGTGCATTCTGCGACATACGCGTATCTGTGCCTAACTACGGTTTTTGATATCTTAATACATTGTGAAAACATGGATGAATTTGCTAGGTTAACTTTAACATTGACATTGCCATTGGCACTTCGCTGCGCTCAGCCTTGGTGGCAGTAAGAGTCGACCCTAAAATAAACTAACCTTCACCTGCATTCAATAAATAGTATTTTAAAAAGTAATTGGGTTTATAAATATTCATGCAGCATCGTAGAAAGTGGGATAATCATTGTCATCATAGTTTTAATATTGATACGACTCATGTTAAAACCCTGATGGTAAGGTCCATTTGAATCTGTGACACTAAGCTATACATCGACGTCATCGCTACTATTACCGCCTTCTACAGCAGTCGGTAGCAACAAATTCGAATACGTCACCAGTAGCACCTGCTGTATATTGATTATAGGTAAGTAACAACGTAACAATATTCATAACGCCTGAATCATGCTCACCACCATAATCATTAATGAACAGATATTATAAAAGAAAAAACAGGTGTAGGTACTGTGCATGCTCTGATGGTTTCAAAATAATCTCCTTTACTTGAGAAAGAAATAGTATATGCATGGTAAACATGTGAAATAACACAGGATACCATTTCAAATATTTTTATTTTTCGCTACTATGAAAAAAAAGAAGTAAGGGGTCTCTTTTAGCTGGAAGAAGAACTAGGCTGGTTACACTGGCATATTTTGGGGTTATCGGAAGACCGAAGGCACGGGGAGGATACTATAATCCTGAAGTCTGGTAATCTGCTTTTCTATTGGGGGGACGATTAACACTCCCGCGGTGGTGTAGGACTTCTCGTCCACAATTCCCTTATTAACAACATCCTCACTATTTAAGTGTGTCAAGTAGGGTTTAGTGGTACGCTTAGAATATCCTACAGATATTCGCTGAAGGTCATAAAAGTATACGCACTGACCTCGACACACCTAGTTAAGGAAATAGAGGAGGTGTGTACATAAGTCGGGCCATAAATACCTCGGAAAGTTACTTCAATGTTGTGATGTAGGACTTTAACGCAAAGCTCGGCAGAAGAAGCGATGAAGAGTTGAAAGTGGGGCAATATCGACATGGACAGCGGAACCGCAGAGGTCAGAGACTGGCTGACTTTCTGAAGAAAGTGGGAGTATTTGCGATGTACTCTTTCTTCCAGAAGCCGCCTTACAGGAAATAGACCAGAATGAGCCATGAGAGCCGGTTCCACGAGAAATGAGATAGACTTCATCCAGACGATGAAAAGATAGATATTCAGTGATGTCTCTGTAATCAACGCGGTGAAAACGGGGAGCGATCACCGGGTGGTCAGACGTACATTAAATATCAGTGTCAAGATAGAAAGAGTTCGCTTGATGAAGTCTACGCTGTGTCCCACTCGTACCTTTATACAAAACCCCGAGAACTTTCAACTAGAATTGGCAAATTAATTCGCCTGCTTAGAGAATTGTGCTAAAGTTGACGAGATAAATAACTGATTGATAGAAGCTGTTTATACGGTAGGGTCTAAATACTTTAAACCTGACCTTAGAGATAGACTACAAAAACTCAGTTAATATGTACTTACTTCTTTTGTGACACGACGTCCGTGCTCATAACACTGAGCATCAAACAGACAGTTGAGCGGAATAAGGGCTCCAAAGACCTGTCTATTAGGCAAAGCCATATGTCTAAGCGGAAGACGGATGGCGGTAGCGTAATGTCGCGCTAGCCAGAAATTCTGAAGGAAATCGAGAGGTTCTACGGACAGCTTTATAGATCGGTTACCAAGGCGAGTAACTCACCTTGGATTTGCCGACGATATTGTAGTCTAGGCAAAATCGCTGGAAAACTTACGCCTTATGCTCAAGGACATCAGCGGAGTTTCTCAACTGGTAGGGCTTAAAATGAACATGGACAAGACTAAGATCATGTTGTATGTCCACGCTCAAAGTTTTCGACGAATATGTCTATTTTGGACAAGTAGTCCAATAAGGCAGGTCCTACTTCGAGAGAGAGGTCTTTAGTAAACATTCTGGGGCATATGCTTCTGACTCCGAAGTGCGTGGGTTGGTTTTGTGGCTAATTATTATCACTCATTCTAACGACAAAGAAAGATAAGAGTTCCTGGGCGTTCTCCCGAAAAAAATCGATGGTTTATCAAGTGTGCTAACCCGTAATTTATCAACATAAAGTAGATGTAGATGAAAGTCGTGGGATTTGTGGAAGTAACATAAAAGTCTGTTATTATAAAATTACGTGCAATCAATGTTATCGGGTTGCCAATTTCATTTCTATTTTCTAACAATGATACTATTTTCATTGTCTTTTAATATAAACTTTCAATCAAATACAATAATTAATTGTATCATTATCTATATCTTTTTATTATTTGATTCCTGTTTCTCCTTTGGTATCTACCGATGGGTAAATGGAGCGCTACTATTAATCTGATAAAAGAACAGTTATACTATTTATGTGACACAGATTTTTTATTACCTACATGTTTACGTTTTGACACCTTCTGTAGCCACGCCACGTAGAAAACGCTCGATACACGCTACTAGTGAAAAGGTTGTGGGTTCGATCCCCGCTTCGGGTCAAACGTTCGTTTGACCAAGTATTTGTTTTGAGTATGGTGGTCGTACTACCTAAATGTATCATAGCTTCTGGTGGCTACGTCACAAGACTTTTATCATTAAATTGGATCAGAACTTAAGCGACGGGAAACTACATTCCAGCGGTCGTGGGTGACCGCTCACGGTATAAAAAGTTAAGAAACCTTGAGTTGCTTCCAAACTTGAAGTATCTGAATAGTAGAAGTAACTGTAAAGGTAGGTACTGACCTACCTTACGGGGCGTTATGTAACAACATGTTACAAAGCGAGCATACGTGCAGTCAGTACTTGGAAACGAGCTCGAACATTATATTATTACTATAGATTTTACCACACAGTGTACCATAATATGCTTGCTGCGAATGGTCCTTCACAATGCGTAACACTGGTAAATATCCAACTTAGGACTAAAAGCGACGAAAAGGTTATATTTAATTTAGGTTCGCCTGTATCTTGCCCGCTTATTTTGGTGTAGCGACGTCACTAGGTTGGAGTTGTGTGTGACCGTTGGGTGTATTTGTAGGACCCGCAAGAGCCGCCGCCGCCCCCGCCGCCGGAAAAGCCTTGGGCCGAGGAGGAGAGCCCCGTGCGCCACCTCCACGCCGCGACCTTCCGCAACACGCTGCGCAAAATCAAACACAGCGTCATCATGTTCTATGCGCCCTGTTAGTATACGAGCTTGTTAATATACTTCACTATAGAAATGCAGCGATCAATGAACCTTTAATTCTAAAAAGCTCCATGTGTGCAACAATTAGTATTCCATCATTGTGACGGAAAAAGGCATTATTGAGTCTTACGTGCAGTATAAATAATTAATCGAAAACGGTATATAATGGTGTCGAATGATATTTAATAATCCCTCCGGATATTGTGTAATTTTTGAGCTGTATAAGAAAAAAGAAGGGCCTTCTTTTTGCATTAGAAGAAATGTAGTCTTTGCCGAAGCAGAGTAATACTTTTTTGTCCCACACTTAGTCAAATATTCCTTACTCAATAGATTTAATAATTAAATCTGATATATTGATTGTTTCTTAGAATTGCATGAAATGTACCTGTACCGATATTATTGATTAGTATACTCAGCCTATCGGCGTCTTTACACGATTATCATTATTTAAAAAAAATATATAATGAATTGTAAAATAAGTTTAAAAAACTAAAATTGTTTATTATTACTTAATTATATTATTATAAGGTAATTATTTCTTATGCGTATAATATAAAAGTTAATTTAGCCTCGATTCTATTGAAATATTTTGAAAGGTGAAGATGACCTTTTATCGATGATGCCACACTTCTTTGTACTCTATATCTCTGGCCTGATTCTGGCTTGTGCCAGGATTTATTTTTGAAACTGCATTAATATAATTATTTATAACTCACATTCTGATAATAGAGAAAAATATGCTAATGTTACCAGGGTGCGGTCACTGCAAGAGTACAAAGCCAGAGTTTGTGAAGGCTGCCGAGCAGTTTGTGGACGAACTGATGGTGCTGTTTGGCGCCGTGGACTGTACCACGGAGCAGGAGTTGTGCGCCAACTACGACGTGAAGGGATACCCCACCATCAAGTACTTCAGTTATTTCGATAAGCAGATCAAGGACTACACCGGCGGAAGAAAGGTAACATACATTAAAATTACACTTAACACCAGTGCCTCATGATCTTAAAACAAAATTGAACGAAAATTAAATGTCAGTAATATAATTTTTGGTGGAAATATACTTTGATAATTGTTTAACTAAACAAAAATTATAATGCAAATATATATGAAAATTGTTAATTCGCAGGAGGCGGACTTCGTATCATTCATACACAGTCAGATGGGCGACCACCAGACGATGCAGAAGGCGAAGACTAGTCAGGAGGCAGGATTTGGAACCAATGTGGTGATCTCCACTGACAGCGACTTTGAGCAAATTATTGCCTCGCCCACACCCACCTTTGTCATGTTCTTCGCCAGCTGTAAGTTCATTTATTACTCTTTAGCATTACCTAAATAGTTGCATAGTCTAAAATATGCCTTCTAAAATATTGATGACTTTAAATTATAAATTGAGTGATGAGTGAGGACCAAACTGTTCAATGGAAGGTAGCTGCTCCGTCACGCACCACTGTGTTTTTAAAATTACTGTTTTATCTTGATAAATTACTGTCCCTGTCGTGATATTATTAGCCATATCATGCTGCAAGATTGCTGTTATGTTTCGTCGACTTTATTTATGTGGGGGCAAAGGCAGGTAGAACAAGAATTGAAGACAGCCAAAATGGTTATATTCTTGTATGTTGTTCACTTTTGCTGTTCCTACTATGTCTGTAGGATTTATAAAAACGCATAAACTCGAGCTTTATCGCATTGTATGCATGACGGTCGTTTAATAATTAATAAAGGAAACAATAGCGAGTGAATTTTTTAATTAACGTGTGATATTTTCTCACAATTTAAATGATTGTTTCTCTCCACTATCCGTCAGCGGGCGCTGGGATGTTTCCGACTTTTTACAATCGCAAAAGATTATGTGCGAATAGCAATTTGTATAACTTTTCTTTATGTTGCATGAAAAGCTACTCGTGCTATTTAAATAACGACCATCGCTCATAGATGCATTTTGCTATGGTTTATCTTACAGAAACTTGATGTACGCAGATAATGTTGACAATGGAAAACAAAATGAACACATGTATGTCTTCCTTCACTAACCAATTGAATGGACTTATTTGTTTTATACAAAGACAAAAAATATTCCATTGTAGGTTTCACGTACCTCCGAAATTCATGTGCAAAAATGTTCTTTGCGCCTTTCATATTCAAATTAATATTTTAAATTATGTGTACCCTGACATTTAACATCAGGCCTCTGCCTTGGCACTAAATGGCGCTATGAACAGATTAATTACTCACAGTATACTTACACGGCCCTGTTCAGACAGCTTTAAAACCTATTTTAGTTATTTAATGTTTTGTGTTTTTCGTTCAAACTGAATTCAAAAGTCGTTAGAAAGGGACATATTCGACAACTAAAATAGATTTTGAAACTGTATGAATGAGGACGACAACCTTTTGTTTTGTTTACAGGGTGCGGTCACTGCGTGGCTGCAAAACCCGCGTACAGTAAGCTGGCAACCACCTTGAAAACAGAAAATTCCGCGGTCAAAGCTATCGCCGTGGACGCGGCAGAGAATCCTAAAGTGGCTGATTTAGCGGGAATACAGACCTTGCCCACTTTCAAAATATTTTCTGGAGGCAAGCACGTGGCTGATTATGAAGGCGATCGCTCAACAGAGGACATGCTTACCTTCTGCCGATCTCACGCTAAGGTCAAGGACGAATTGTGATCTACGTAGCGTATAGCATGCTTCCTTAGTCATCACATTTAGTTTTTTGTAAAACGTAATTCATATTTGCTCGTGCTAATAAATTTTTCGACTATTGATTATTCGGTCGTATACTAAATTTTATCTTAACAAAATTGTAGTTTTTCTAACTAGATTAAAGTAAGATAATATTATAGAGATAGTTCAATATATTTTTGTATTCGATTTAGTTATGCGATATAGTTCGCTATGACAATGACGTAATTTTGTAGTTTAAATATACCATGTTAGCTCTCATTTTGTTATATCGGAATATAATCGTATTGTTAATCTTGACCGCGTAGTATATAACTATGTATCGTTGGCATCATAATTGTGTAATCGTGATATTTGGATACTTATAAGGTAAACGATGATCTTAATCATATCTATTTACATATGTTTAGGCGTAGCCAATTTTGTAACCGAGTGCAATGAGATTAAAGATTGGACTATTTGAAAATTCCACTTTGAATTTATATTGTATTGTTTTTGATAAATTGTTGCACCGTTTGTTTCCAAAATACTTTTAGTATCTACTTTTTATGGCTAAGTTATTAAATACTCGTATTGACTTTTTGGATGGGACCTATGACATGCAATTAATGGAGTTATTTTAATACATGGACATCAGAATTGGCGTCGTCGTTGTTGGGAGATTAAATTAAATTAAATTCGTGCGGAAGTCCCACCTCGGGTATGGGGGCTGGGCATAAGACCGGTACTTAAGTAAATTTCGTCTTACCTCGTATTTGAAATAAGTATATGTCGCACATGTTCTAAAACCACACTTGAATTAATACGTTTTGTCTACCGATGTAAAGTGCAGCTAACAGTATCTAAGATTTATTTAGTAAAACAAAAGTTAGTATATTTCAGTCGCGTAACAAAGGATGGCAAAGCGCGTAAAATGCCACAGCCGATCTAAGGGGCCCAGGCTTCGGTCGAGAGGCCGTAACTGCCCACGTAGTAAGGACAATACGACGGCTAGGTCTCGTGGTGGGCTTTTACAAATCTGAGGTCATTTGTTTTCGTGGGCTTCGGAGAGAAGCCCACATAATGGTGGAAAGCGTGGAGGTTTCTGTCAGCTCTGTAATGAATTATCTTGGTATTTCTTTGATAGCCGATGAGACTTCCACGCCTTCATCAAAAGCCTCAAGCCAAAATTGACAGGCACGTTGTCTGGTCTGCTACCCCACTTCGAGGGCCCCGGCATACCTTGCCGTAAACGCCGGAGTCTTGCAATCGATAACTCTTTACGGGTGTCCCGTATGAGCTGAGTCCCTGAGCGGACGCTTAACAGTTTTCCTCAACACAATAAAAGAAGGGCCTCCATCCGATGATTTTGCCACGGGCCCCAAATGGTAGGCATGCCGCTGGTATATGTATTTCTAGTTTTCGTGATATAACCATTTTAGAGGATAGTCGATGATGAATCAAGTTTTCCATGAACACAATGTATGAATTAAGCTCCAATATGTGTTAAAGGAATTATTTTTAAACACAATATAAAATGCAAGAGAGGGGAATCATTTGGCATAGTATTGGAGTCACGGTTCGAGGTGAATAGTGTCTTCGCGCGGATTATATTTTAATTCAAAAGTTACGTAGTACAACTATGGCTTGTATGACAATACGATATTTTTCATATATGAAATAATATTTATACATTCCTAGTACTTATAACACTGTGTACTTGATTGCAGACTAAATGAGGTATATTATAGCAAATATATGTATATTCGATGATAGATATTTTTGTATTTCCCTCGTTTTGCGAGGATGTTGCAGTTCTCATTTACTTGTTTGTATGTATTATAGATTAATCAATTTTGTAATAAAGCGATGGGCTTCCAAGTTGTATATCGGATAAGATTGGGCGTAATATATCGTTATTAATATTTTTTTATAGTTTTTTAAAAAATCCCTTACATGATCAATTTTTTACGTGTTATTTAGTGAAATTAGAGGAAATTTAATCGCTTTATTAAATTACAGACATGATAATATACATTGTCATTTTGAACAAATGAAGAAACTGCACTTAATCCAGGATTTTAAATTAATCTATGCATTTGTGACAACGCTTGCAAACAATAAACTGTATAAGTTGTGGAAACTAGTAACTGAGTAATATTCAAGCAGCAAATACAAATATCAACGAATTGATAATAATTTACTATTACAATTATTTGTTATTATAATACCAATAAATGCTTTATATATTATTTTTACATGTTTGTTTTATTTCACAGATTTTTTATCAGAATATTTCTAACTTATATCAAACATTGTGTATCTAAAGATCAGTACTTCTATATCCATGATGCAGCCTCCACGTATATTCTTGAGAATGTAGCAACACGTCACTTGATACTATGTAAGGATTACCAGAAAAGTCTGAATCTAAAGGCAAGTAATACTGCCTGTAACACACATAGGCTGTAGTAAATCCTATTAGGGAACCTGCAAATATATCTTCCCAGTGATGGTGATTGTCGCACCATCGACTCAGAGCCACCATCGCCGCCACGAATAAAGGAATCAGGCTGGTTACCAGCCGCAGCCCATGCCCGCGACTCCTTGAAAACACTCTAAACTTTCCGCACAACCACATACTTAAAAACCCTAACGAACAAAACGCGAAACTGCTGTGACCGCTAGGAAACGATTTTCTTCCTTCGTTATCATCGCTGGCGCAAGGAGTCCTAGTAACCTTGCCAGTTGGATAGCACCGGTAGAAATAGTCGGGGCGGGGCCTTCCAACAATTAGTTTCACAGTTTCAGTAATGACAGCGTTTATTGATAAGGCCAGAGTCCAGGCTAGTAATGCTTGAACTGCTTCTGTGTATTCTTTCATTAAAAAAAGAGATACGAGTATAATGGCTGTGGGTAAGATGATAATCAGTAGTATGGTCAGCCATGGTGACACGTAGGAGTATTGTCGTGGTCGCATGTAGTAGGTATGAAGTTCCTCATCGGTAATAGAGTGCATGTGCGGTTTCTGGAACTGTATAACGCACACGGCAGCCAGCAAAATCACTCGTACTGCAATTTCTGTTAAAATATAGTGTGGAGAAAGAGTATGTCCATATCGCCTCATCACATCACATATTTTTTTTTACGAATTATGTTATTTTTGTACTTATTTAATTTACTCTAAGTTCATATGAATGTAAACAACCATTGCTGTCACAATGATACCGTCAAAGGTGTAAAGTGCATATCAAAGAGAATATAAAACAATACGTTATAGATATAGATCACATAGATTCAAAATCCCTTCTTATGATTTATAATATGTATATATACTGTGATATAAACCTACGAGCTATGAGGTTGTACTTAATTTTGTCAGCCTCCGTGGCGCAGTTGGTTAGACGCCGCTTGTGAAACGAGAGGCTGCGGGTTCGATCCCCGCACCGAAACAAATATTTGTGTGATCCACAAGGTATTTGTTTCGGGTCTGGGTGTTAGTGAGACCGAAAAGTCTCTCGTAGCTTCTGATACCCACGACACAAGACTCGATCTTAGTGTGGGGCCAGGACTATGTGACTGTTCGGTGTATTTATTTATAATAATAAAGCGTAAACCCTTCTTTATTGACATTAATTCCGATAAGCTCTACTCCGATACTCTGGGATAAGGGGCATGCCAGTAGGTACGTGTATCTTTTGCCTTCCGCGTGACCGTCCTTCGCAAAACCGTTACTGATGCCTCTAGTTGGGGAGAAAAGATATACCCCACTTCTGACTGTATTTGGTAGATTTTTTAAGGTGTTCCGTTATAGATACAACGGTACGCTTTCTGTTGTCCATTAGAGTTGTAATTAATTAGGTTGCACCGCCACCCTATTGTTCCTAGCGACCACAACGACAGCGGTGTGAGAAAGCATAAGCTTACTTGACGTCACTTGAAGATATTTCTCAAAGAGAGCGACTGTGAAGCGATGAGACTGGACTGCAAAGGTACCCTCATAGCCCGTCGAAAAAGCAGGTTGAAGTGTCTGGGCTGGGCACAAAATGTGGACATCTGATGGCTGATGACATTAATATGTTTTGGGTAGAAGTCATGTAGATAGTGAGAAGCACAGTATCAGATATTGTTATTGACATAATATGGCCTAATAATTATCGTAGAAATGCACTTCCAACAGATCACTGTGGAAATAGTCAAAAACTCGAGAGGGACGCATATTCAGTAGTGAACTACCTGCGGCTAAAGATGATGACACGAAAAACTCCTACCTATTAAAGCTTCAACCCCATGTGTTATAGGATTTTACAACAATTCTTTTTCAAAATCAAATTAAACGAAGTATTAAAAAATATAACAAAACATGTAAAACTGTATTGGTGTCTGGGGCGGTGCAGCGAAAACCACTATGTTACCTCTCGAAAGGGCTCAGCGTGCCGTGTTAAAAACAATGCTGTTCAAGTCGTATAGATATCCGACAGACGTTTTGTATAGGGAAGTAGACGTACTTAGAGTGCGTCAGTTGTATATCCATAAAGCCTGTGTTTCAACTCACAAATTAATTATCAATTCCTCGGCATATGAACTTTTAAGCAAGAAGAGACTTCAAATATTAAAACTGCCATCAGTTAAAACTAGTTTCGCAAAAAAGTTTCAATACTATGCTCATCCTTCACTCTATAACAAGATCTCGAAGTTGTGTCCTGTAAAGAACTATTCTGCCAAAAAGTGCTCTAGTGAAATTTGTAAACTTTTAAAAAATCTAGATTATGAGTCCACAGAAAATCTTGTGAGTTCTTTTGTACCTGGAGTAGTTAATATTTAATTCTCAGGTTTTGCTTTTTTTGTCTATTATGTGTTTTGTGATTCGTATTTACATTGTACTAATTGCTTTAATACTGTCGCCACTTTATCTTAACATAGTTATATATATATATACTTTACTGTAATACTGTAACTTTTTATGTGTATCCAATTCTAAGATTGGTATCCCAAGATACAGGCTGTGCCTAGTTTGGGAACCTCTGGTACCACTAGAATAGTAGTTCATGGGTTCAATAAATATTTTCATTTCATTTCATTTCATTTTTTTTCAATGTTATTTTGCCATTCTCATCCATATCCAATTTATGGTGGAAGATGAATAACAATTTGAATCATCAATGTAGATATGCCGAAGTGGTTTGTGGTGCCGGAAGAAAGCTCGGTAATACGCGGCTATTCACTCCGTTCTCTGAGTGTTTTGTAGGAGCATAATAACACGTCCCCGCAGACGAGCGCATACCGGATACTAGTTTTAGGAACAGGTCCAGCCAACATCAGTTGGTTTCCTTACTTCCTGACTGCACACAAGTGCGCTGCCGGTCACTTTCTACTTTGTCTGCCCCCGTATGAACCAATCGAATGATAAAATATCAATGGTGTTTATGCTAAGAATAGTCCTATAAATTTTAATACTAAAAAAACGGCTTAGACCAACACAAAGGTCATTATAGTCTCATAATACATACATTACATCACATTTATTGTGAGTAAATTTAAGTTACGTTCAGACAGTTATAGTTTTATTTTTAAGGCGTCTCATTCATGTTAGTTTAAATGTAATCTCACCTACAGATACATCTCGTTGTAACCTTTGCTGTTTTTTTGACCTGCTTGCTTATTAGTAGGGTTATGAGATAAATTCGTTCGCTTGGAGGCATTTACTATAGGAAGAAACATAGTATTAAATGTAATGATCACAGTGGTCACACGTCGGTGTGGGCACAGGGCACCATTGCATAACAGCTGCGCCGGATACTTCCTCTCTCTAAAAAATAAAAGTGAACGTGTTCACGTAATCGTGGCCATATATAATTATTTTTGTTATAAACACACTGAGAAATCATCTCTCATGATTCTTAGAGGTGCATCGACAACCATTCATGTAGCTATTTATATGAAGTAGTAGAGTGAGAATCGCTTAAAGCCCCCTTGTCGGAACATCTTAATCATGAGGTCGTGTACCTGTATTGTAAATTTTTTTGTCTATTTTATATTAGGTCAATGACAATGAACTGCAGTTGGTGCGGATGTTTGATAATGCATGATTGATAGTTGAGAGTAATATGCAAAAAATATAAAAGCTTTGACGTTTACTAATGAGTGTCGTATTAAATAGAAACCACGCTGGATGCGAATTAAACATTTAATTACATAAGTGAATGAAATTCCCTCATTAATGAGAACTCGTAAACAATATTATAAGTATACACACGGTTACCTTAGTTTACATAACAGTGCAGAGGAAACGAATAAAAACTTGTTCCGTGGGGAATATTCCATACTATTTTAAAGCATTAACCAAATTACTCGACTTTAAAAATGACGTTGAATAAACAAACAAAGAAATGTCAAACAAAAAAATTAAACAAACAAAGTCCGGCCTTCGTATGGATGATTTGATTTCGCCATATTAGAGCATTATGACAAGGACCTCGTATCCAAAAAACGTGCGCGTACCATTTTAAGTGCTTTTTATGTAAAAACTGTGTGCAAAGTTCATGCATGTTTGGCCGCCTAATCTCACATTGCGTGATAGTTTGGTTTAATTACGATAGTGCCGAGTTGGAGGCATCATGACATCATATCCTACTTTCGTATTCAATTCAGGCATACTGTCTGTGTTAGCAGTTCAAGTATACTTTATGACCGCTTTTTGTAAGCCGTTAAAGTCTACAAATATGATCATGATTGTTACCAATCATAATTCTGCTTGCGTCTTCACCCGCTTGCTCCATAGTAAGATGTTACTCCATAGCTTTTAATTCATAGTTCAATGATGCGCTCATTCAATATGTTAACATAGTTTTAGGTATCCAAATATTATTGTCTTTCCTCACACAGTAATTGTTGGCTCAACAATTATATCAATGTTATATGCATTTATACTTACGATGTCTAATCAAGAAATGTAGTGTTATTGACTGGGATATCGTAACTAAAGAGATATTGATGTAGTTTTATTAATAGTTGAATATCATGTGAATGGTCTCATTATTCATTCATTTGAAGTGGTATGAAAAAAATGTGTGCACTGTGCACTCTTAAATTTAAAGAAAAGCGTTTGGTTCCGTCCGTTTTACCTACAGTCTATAGAATATGTTCCGTATCTTTAGGTGTTGTACATGCATATGGTATATTTGTTCCCTATCCTATATTTACGAAACAGAATTATCGTTTGAACTGTGGTTGCATCTCCTGCTATTAATTCCCGGATAAAGTTATGACCTTATATTGTAGTGTAATGTCATCTTACATCAAATACTTATTATGAAGTGGAGAATGAATCATAATATTGTAATTGATATTATTACATATAAATTGATATGTTTCTATATACATTTAAGTATACCAGAGATGTAAGCTTACGGCATTATCCACTTACATAAACTTTTGCATTTGGCACAGATATCTATTCGCATCTACGCTTGACACTGATACTTAGCATTACGAAATAGATTATATTAAGTGCGTACTAGTTCTCTGGTTTCGTCTTCGCCGAAGCGCAATTAATGTGCCGTTACGCCTATTTAGAATAGAATAATATGTATGCCGAGTTGCATGCTAATCAGCTATTGCATCGCCGGCATGTATTGTAGATTAATAAAATTATTTAATAAGATTATGGCAGGACTCAGGAATACCCCGCGACAACAAAAGGACTCTGGAACATTTTCGTTTCTATTCACAAAAGTTTTATAGCAATGGAATAATTGTTTTATAATCGTACATCTTACATAGCAATAAACTTTAGTGGCCTTAAATTAAATGACGATATAATTTAGACAAGTGCCAAATGTCTAAGCAAACGAACAAAACATAGTTTGACTGTAATCCAACCATAAGTTTTTGCGGTATAACTGGATGCGTCTTACGAGTATACTTTGATTTTTTTCAAATGCCAGTGTTGATTTATCGGTATATTTAGTCAGCGGTCCTTCCTACATTCTTTTTGGTATGACATAGCGACCATGGACAGTGTATATTTGGAGATAGATTACAGGTTATGCGATTAGCGAAATCCATGACATATCCCATGTTCAGCAGTAGACTGTTACAGGTTATTATAACGATGTGGAGGATATTATATCTAACGCTTGTGATAGACATGTTTATTGATGCTTTATTAGTAAGACTGTTACTAAAATATAAACACAACATCTTTTCAGAATGCATCTCATCAACAGTCATCCATGAAAATCCTATCCCATTTTAAAGTTTTTAGGGTGAATTTTGTTAGTTTAGACACGTTCTTTTAAAAAAATTGGGCAGTCATAGAATCAGCTTGTTCAGATTTATGAGCAGTATAACAATGTTGATATTTAAAACCGATAAAGTATGCTTAACCAAACGTTGTGTTTAATAGTTTTGTTTCAACAAAACCGTACAAATTGCTTGGTCTCAGTTGTTACTCACGTATTGTATCAAATAACTCGGATGTAATCGTTTTCAATCTGGCACACATAACTATGAATCAACAAACATACTTACTTTTTTTAGTTTCATACTGGTGATGTAACGTGGTCAGGTAAATAACAATCTATTGAGTGATATGCATATATATCGACCTCTTCGTCTGTGCTTCATAACTTATGTAATTGATATTTAGGTAGGGGTATTTTGTACTCGATACCATTTCGTTTTGTAAGGGCTTCGGTATTCGTACAAAAGAGTTTTAAATAAATATCAAGATTAATTTCGTACTAGATTCGTTCTTCCGATAAAATTTATGCTTATGTTTCCGAATTGAATGTCGGTAATTTTGGCTGTACTTGGAGGATTGCAACAGGAAGTGATTAAAATGTTTAAAGGATAATTAATTTTAAGTCTGTTCCAGACAACACAATTTGCTTGGCAATCTAAACAAATTGCCAATAAAATAGTCTCGTGTAAAAGTAGTTTTTCCTCAATTGTATAATACTATTAATTTGCTAGTAACTTGACCCAGAATCTAATTGCCAAAGAAATTATGTTGAGTAAAGTAGGCATTGCACGAGAGACTACGGCGAGAAACAATTTTGACTTGAGCTTGAATCATAAGCTCGACTGTGATATATAGCTACCATGTAAAGTTGTATGTGACGTAAGTGTTACATCTCGTCTGATAACAGTGATTAATGAAATTGGTGCAGGGTAAAAAACTCACACATCATTAATTTATGATTCTTGCCAGATTGTAAATGTAATTAGGCATGTAAGAAAACTTTTCGTTTGGCGACCTCATAGATTTATACTATATCCATGGATGACATACTGCTTATTATTTATTTAGCCTTACAATTAAGTATTTTCTATTTCTCCTATTCGGTTTATACGTGAAAGTAACTCTGCCAATCTGTTTCATATTTTGATGTATCGAGGTTAGGAAATAGTGATAAAGCTTTTAGGAGTAAATCAATTTTATCATTTTCTGTAAAGGACAAAATATGTTTCGTTTCGAGTGGATGATAATTAATTCATTATGTTTCTAGTAAGGTTTATTTGAAACCTGTTTATTTTTAATACGATAAATTAAATACTTATTAAATATTTGACGTGAAAATGACTAACTAATAATGAGCAAAATTACTAAAATAACTTTATTCTTTAAAAATACCAGCACAAGTTGCTTAGATCCTTTATATTCTCTATCATCAACTACACAGTCGTGAAAAAGTCTCATAATCTTCATCATAGTCTTATTAAAAAAATGTATGACACATAAAACTAAAGTCACCACTATAAGGGCATAACAGGGAAATACCGACGTCGTGGCGCAGCACTTTGAGAGCCGGCTGTGAAAAGAGTGTGTGTGGATTTGGTTCCCGTACAAAGAAAAATGTTTATGTGGACCAAAAATACTTGTGTAGGTCTGGGTGCTGTGATACCATACAAGACTGCGGGTGAATGTATCATGTACACGTAGAATTAACACATTTCATATGAAAAAAAAAGATTGCTTGTCAATAAGGACGCGTATTGCAACACCCAGTATAAACTATAATGAATTCATTTGTAGGGCCCAAACTTGCTTAATTAATAAAGTATGAAGGCAGTACAAATTAACATATAGCGTTTATAAGCGTTTCCAAAAAAAAAAAAAAAATTAATAATACCATTAGTAATTCATATTCGGGCTTATCAGGTAAAATCAAATATTCCAAACTTTGCGTGGACGATATGCCTGGTCATAAACTTTACTAATAAGAATAATTGCTATTGTCATATGCTTATAAAACACTAATACTCGTACAATACCTCTGTAAATATACAAGAAGGTAATACAAAAACGGCTATTTATCAAAATAACAGACTATTGCAGAATACAAACACAAAATTGAAACTGTATCTACGTGGGTCTATGATTAATAAAATAACAGTAGAACCAGGAAATATGCGGTATGCTATAGTACAATTCACATGTTATGGGAGAGCTTTCATTCATTGTTACGTATTATTACGTAACGGACTGGACACAATCGAGTTGTCGGCACATAATACCAGCATTAATATAAATATTGGGCTAATTATATTCTATTAAATTATTACTACTTAATCCCTGCTAGTTCTCTTACAGAGTCTCCTTATATACAGAGAGCCGAAAATTGGCGGCTCGAATAAAATATTACAAACATTCATAGGTTAAAAACATAAACACTGATATTAGCATGCTTAGGTTAAACAAATAAAACATACAGCTCGCTGCCATCCACGTAGTAATCAAAGCTCGAGATCAAACATAATAAGAAAAAAAGTGAAACATGCGCTTCGATTGTATGCGATCATCACACTATTTACAAACTGCAGAGACGCAGAACACGTGGATGATATGTTATTGTTTGTTTATCGACGCTTTATTATTTTAATTATTTGTATTTTTATATTATTGTTATAGTTTTAGCGGTCGGAGTAGGGGTTGTGGACGTTCACTGTCATATAAAAGGCTTACGCGGAGTCTGAGCGTCATAAGAGTAGTTACGTTCATTGGTTTGGCTGCAGATCGTGGTGTAGAAGAGGCGGTCGCAGACACAGTTCGCTCGCTCCACGCGCATCATGGCTTCCCGTTTAGCCGTGAGTAATATTTACCACTTACGCGAGAAAGTGCGAAATTTATTCAAATCATTAAGACATTTATCTCTGCACGTGTAGTATTTGGTTGATTAAAGGATATTAAGACATATGTAAAAAAAAAATTATCTACGGCGTCGGAAATTCCGACTCGGAATGCCTGATGATACTAAATATTTTCAATGTAATCCCGGTTATTAAAATTATACAAGTATATGAAATTATTATAAAAATTAAAAATTGTAATCAGTGTTTACACTCATTAAATTGTTTATAATGTTTTAATCTTTACTATTATTTATTACGAACATTAAAAATAATTTTTATATTAGAAATAATTCCGTAACGTTCCAAATTCCGTAACAGGCTTCTCTGAGAATGAACGCCACTTATGCAACACCATGATAATTAACTAGTAATTGCAAGCACACGTCTGTGCTAGAGCACTTGTGCCGTTTGGAACAAGAGATAGCATTAAATAGCTATTACTTGCACGGTCACTTTCAATTTCATCCAGGACATTGGTATAAATTGAAGAGAACCTCACAATAAAATGTGTGGTTGCTTAATAAGAAATATGCAAACTAAATGGGTGTTTACTGTTATTATTTCAGCTGAGCTGCTTTCTACTGGCTAGCGTTGGCGTCTGCTTCGCGACTTTTGGAACTGAACAGTTAGTATTATTCCGTTCCTACACGCATGTCCCGCTCCTTTCCGCACTGGGATTATGAATATTTTTGCGACATTGAATGACGTTTAGTTACGCTACACGGTGGCGACATAAAAACAGTGATAGATTTGTTTATGATTTCTATAAGAGATTCTCACGCGTCTCTTTATTGCGGTAAATGGTGAAAATCAAGCTATTGTGTTTTAAAGACAGATTACCCTTGCAATTTGTTTTCTCTCGTAACTAGTTGTTCCTGCTGGCTTTGCGATCTATTATTATTTTCTTTTGTGTGCTAGATCAATAAATAATCGAACAAACGAATGTAACACACTGGTGTAGATTATAAAATAATTATTTTTTGTTGCAGTGTCCATATTCGCGTCCATATACCTGAAGAGCATCACTCCTCAAAGGAAGTAGTAGTTCATGAGCATCATGAAGAAATCGGACACGGCGGTGGAGGAGGATTCGGTGGCTATGGAGGCGGGGGCCACGGGGGCGGAGGAGGTCACGGCTTAGCTGAACATCTTCATGGCGGATTCGCTGACCATCTAAAAAGCCATGGCGGAGGACACGGTGGCGGATTCAGCGGCGGATATGGAGGCGGCGGTGGCGGACACGATTTCGGCGGTCACGACTTAGGAGGCGGTCATGGGGGCGGAAGTTTTGGTGGACATGGCGGAGGTGACTTTGGAAGCAGCGGCCACGGAGGACACGACATCGGTGGGGACATCGGCGGTGGTTATGATCTAGGTGGACACGGAGGAGGCTTTGGCGGCGGATATGGAGGCGGTCACGGCGGTGGATTTGATGGCGACCACGGTAGCGACCACGGCAGTCTGGGTGGTGACCACGGTGGCGGATTTGGTGGACACGGCGGTCTCGGCGACGATCATGGCGGTGGATTCGGTGGAGGTCATGGAGGTGGCTTCGGCGGTGGCTACGATGGTGGCCACGGTGGTGGATTCGGAGGCGGCCATGGCGGAGGATTTGGCGGCGGTCACGATTCTGGCTTCGGTGGACACGATCATAGCGGCGGTGGAGGTGGCGGCAGTTTCGGTGGAGGCTACGGAGGTCACGGATTTTCATCAGGAGGACAAGACAGCTACAGCGGTGGTGGAGGCGGCTTCGCTGGCCACGACAGTTATAGTATAGGTGGACATGATAGCCACGGCGCTGGTATTGGTGGTCACGGCAGCTATAGCGTCGGTGGTCAGGGATTCGGCGGAGGAGGCGGTGGTCACGACAGCTACTCAGGTCACAGCAGCTACGAATCATTCGGTGGTGGCAATAGCATCAGCAGTCACGGCGGCGATGACAGCTATAGTTTAGGCGGAGGAGGCGGTCTGGGTGACCATGGAGGTAGTTTTGGCGGCCACGGGGGTGATAGTTATAGCGTAGTAGTAAGTGGCCACGGGTCAGGCGGCGGCCACGGGGGCGGTCACGGTGGATTCAGTTTAGGTGACCTAGGTGGTGGCGGCGGTCACGGCGGTCATGGCAGCTTCGGTGGTGACAGCTACACCAATGCCATCGGCGCCGGCCACGGCGGAGGTCCGTACCATAAGAGGAAGTAAACCCACCGTCAAGCTTCCCCACCCAACTAAGTCAGTAGTCTTCTCATAATTAAAATGTATTTGTGTCCAGTATTTAAGTACAATTTGTTATTGTAAATAGTTTGTAGTTTAAGTTATTGTTGCTTTATGATTTAATAAACGTTATTTAATTTTATCTTAAATAGAGTGTTATTGTATGACAATTGTTTCATTATCCAATACGTGTCTGTTGATGTAGACTGCAGGGTTATACAAAGTATGCAATATTAATTTTGTGGTTCTAATAGTCTGTATTAGTAGTAACTTACATATTCGAAACTGCGCTGAAAAATGATAATAGCTATTGTAGAAACAAACCTGTACGATATTATAATGTTAGAACGCAGTTTATTTTGTAGATAAAGTAATTAATAATGCTGCTCTACAATTTAATTTCTTATTTTGTAATTTCTTCCAAATGTTTTATCCAGATATTAAGATTGCCCTAAATAAGCATAACAATGAACATCAAGAATACTTATAGCAAAATAAATATATCAATTATATTTCTAAAATATTTTTGTATCATGGACAGCTGTCATTAACATTTCCGAAAAAAAAAAAGAATAAATTGCAGAATACCAATATGCTTTTTAATCCATATTAATAAATCTAATTGAACAGTTATCCAATGCAACCTACTATAAACGTAAAAATTGGTTGGTACAAAAAAAAATTGGACTGGGTTACGAATATTAAAATAATATAATTTCAATAAAATCTTGCCTAATTTTTAATTATGATTATGTATGAACAATTACTTAAATATTGGCCACGTATTTCTGAAAGAACTTTCGACGTAGATACTGCCGGAAAGGTTAAGTATGGAAAAGTTCGTTTCAACTGCTTTTAAAATCAAACCTTCACATAATTATACTTCATCGTTTTTGTTATAACTCATAAATATTTATTATACTACACGACAAATCGACAAATTACACTCATTGCGTAAAGACTTCTCGCTTTGTATATTTGTACCGTCCATTTTGTTGTTGAGTTAATTGGTTCATTTGATGTCTTCCGGCGAAAGCTGGTAAGGAAACTCGACATGTTTTAGGAGGTTACGTTTGTATTATTAGTTTGTTAGTCTGATATTTATGTTTTATAACTAACATAATTGTTTATAAGAACATAAAATAGGAAGAAAATAAGGCGATAAACGGGCACTATGCAGGCCCTTGTGGAATTACTTGGTAGAGGCTTAAGTTCAGCAGTGAACTTCCTGAGGCTGAAGATGATAAATATGTTACCGCCTAGTGTTCCTTAAATAAATTTAAACACATGTCTTTAACATTGCAATTTGTAAGATTAATCGACTAAAGAGCCTTCTAGCATAAGCTCTATAGCAACTTTCTTATATATAAATTGCTTGTATCTCGGCGTGCGATTCGATAAGATCTTGAATACCAGTTCGTTACATAAGGCGATTGTTGTGCACCCCGCCCTTCACTTGCAAGATCGCTAGCTACTTCCCATAGCAGTTCCTCTGTTATTTTTTCCACGTCGCTTCCATGTCTCACAGTATAAGTTTATCTGATCGACCTTACGTTGCGTGATTATGCATGCTTTGTGGTGAACAAATTATTTTGAAATATAATAAATATTTTGCGAGTAGGTGCACATGCCATTTAACACTTAGTTATACCCGTTTAGTGAGCTAGATTGTTTGTGATAATGCTTGACAAAACAATATTTCGTAAGGAAATTCAATTAACAGACAACATGTAAACCACCAGAACAGGTCGTTTGGCACAAAAATGCAAAATGGTGAAGTGGACAAGAACTTGGCTGTGAAAACAGCGTTGACCATAGATTCGGTCCTGTAATTTTTTCGAGTTTGTGTTTTGTAAGCCGCAAAGTACACGTGGGTCATAATCAAAGTTAATGGTAGGTGCGACCGTTGACGTTGTTGGGTTAAAAATAATACCTATTATAGCAACTGACTTGCATGTGAAAATTCAGTTATTTTGAAAATGAAAATACCGTCCTGTAATGAAAATATTCCACACATATGTACGCATCCAAAATTCCAAACGGCTCGTAATTCCATTATTTTTGTTTTTTAAATCACAAAAGATCACAAAATAGATGGTGTCTTAGATGTTTTATATATTATCATGAGTATTTGTTTTTTACGTCGGAGGTTATTAAGGTTAAAACTGGTCAATAAAATTCGATAGTTTGTTTTATTTACATTTGTATTTTTATTCTACACCTTTGCCTAAGAGTTCGTATGAAATGCATAAATACGATTTTCGTTCGCATTTTAACTATAGCTTATAATCAAAACTGATTATTTTAGCTATCACATAGCTTAATAAATATTTAAATAAAGTAAGGAAATGATTACAGATACAACCACACTCACACTTTGGTAGAGATTTATAACTACGACCACCCATCACTCTATTGTCTTATCACCGATATGAGTTCAAATTTTGTCACCATACTTTAAACTACCCGTGGTACTCGATATTTCTTCGATTTTCTTGTAGGAGTGGGCGGGTTTATTAGGAACAGTGCGTGTTACTATTGGTTTTTCAGGCCCGGTGTAATCTTTTATTATAGGTTCCATCTCTACATTTGAATATCTCTGTCTGTGGTCCTTATACATTTCATTTTTTTTATCACTCGCTCTTTGCCTTTCCATCGAATCCTCTACATATTTCTCATGTGCTGTTATAATGTCAGAGTCCTGAATCGGATATTGGTCTGTTGGTCGACTTGTTGTCGTCGCTAGAGACGAGGGAAATGGCGTAGTCGACGGAGTGGGAGCTTCGGCATATTGAAAGTTGTTGTTAGAAGCTTCTGCCACCGATACTTGGTCGCCGTGCAAAGCCTTTACTGCCATGGCTGAGTAATATGGATGCACTGGTGAACTTTCTTTTATAGTGTACGGGGTAGATGTGGCGGAATAATCGGGAATTTTTGGTTGGTCGTATTCACTGTAATGTTCTAAAGCAGTCGGCACACCATCGTTCATCGTTATTGCTGTAACACCAGAATCATCCAAATGATCTACTGTTGTATGATGGTCGAGACCCCCAAAGTTAATATTTTGCGTCGAAACCGATTTCTTTTTTCCCCTTTTTCCATGATACGCCCATTGTTGGTATTCATTTTTGTTTTCAGACGCGTACAAATTCGATGGCGACGCATAGGTGTCGTATTGAAAGTTATTCGAGTAACTGTTATCTTTGAAGTGTACTAACGGATCATTATATTTGGTAAATGATGTTGGACCATTGACTGGGCCATGGTATGCTTTGGGCTTGTAATCGTGCACAATCGTAGAAGACACAGAAAACGGTGCAGGTACATTCGCTTCGTGTAGTCGGTAATCAGACACTTGTTTCCCGCTATTGAAATAAAGTGCTGGAACTGTATTACGCGGTTTCATATACCCTTTGTCTTTCAATTTGAAGGCCGGAAGAGGTCGGTAGTCATCGATATTAATTTCGGTCGATGTTTCGTATGGTAGTGGTCTATTTAAGGGCTTTTGGATATTCCTTATCTTATTGTACGGATTGTACATGTTTTCATAGTACGAATAATCTTTCACGGGGGTTGGCTTTGTAGGTTTTGCATACTTTGGAGTATATTTACTTTTAAGTATCTTTGGAACACCTCCAATACGTAATCCTTGGCTGTTGTAAGAAACTCTTGGAGGTATTGATAGAGGATCTTTGCCTACATCAACGTCTGGAGGAATTTCTCCATGGTCATGGAAAATGTGGTCGTGAGTAACTTCACGGGGATTGTAGGCAGCATATTCTAAATGTGAGGGTGTTCCCATAGAACCGATCGCAGCAAATCCTGCGAGTGCGTCTGAAGGGATAGCCAATAAGGTTTGCGAGTTTTTGACCGGGTAAAGGGAATGTGCCGGACTGAGTCCCGGGATAGTGTTAACGGGGTCCATTCCGACCATGCTGGCCAGCTTCGTCGACCCGTCGTCGAAAATTAATTTGTGTATATGCTCTTCGCTGTACGTATGGATGTGTTCGGTATCACCGTCGATAATTTTTTCAACTCGTTGCGGTTTCTTTATTTTTCTTATCGTCCCAGAACCGTCTAGGTCCGAATAAAACTGTTCGTGAAACGTCGAAACCGGATGTTCTTCTTCCGGTTGAGGACGTCCACGTACGACAACTCTCTTTTGTTTTGTCTTCCGTCCAACATTTTTGCGCGGTTGTTCATTGACTTTTATAACTTTAACCCTCTTTGAAGTATGACTAGGCGGGGTCGCACCAGCTCCAGAAGGCGCCGAGAATGCCGATGGAATATATGAGTGATCTGTTGGTTCCGGTGGGGGAGCCAAATCATAATCCTGGTCTTCCCATTCGGTGGGCGAAGGTCCGTAGTAGCCCCGCGCTCGATACAAAGGGAGTAACTTCGACGCCGCCGCCATCATGCCAGGCACTCGCCCGTGTGGGTCTTCATAAACCTCGACTGAGTTCAAGGGCACAATGTTGGTAACAGCTGGCAGCGCCACATTTGTCGGGACCGCCACCGCGCCATCCGCGCTCGGCATGTAGGCTGGCGCATACTGTGAGGCCGCAGGATGATTCGTTATGTATATCTTTTTGTGATGATGAATATGTTTCACCTTTTGTGGTAAGTGTATGCGGATCTTTTTCCTGAAACAAAATAAATACTACAATGTAGTTGTTCACAAGCGGCGTCATTTCACATGCATGCTCAGTGAGTGTGTTTTTGCGTCGCAGTGGTTCCGTCTAGTGCGGAGTCATTGGCACAAAGCGTGACGCGGTAGCGGCTTTCCCTCTCAGCGAGCGACGACGCACTCCTTGTGGCGGTGGTCGGCGGCTAACCGACCGTCACACTCATATAAATGTGTGTGACAGCTCGCAATGACGTGTGTACGGTAACCACCGCCGTAATATGCACCGGCGATTTACAATTTTGATTAGTGCCACTTGTTTTCTAACATAATAAGCCGTCCATGGATGCACCGATGACAAATTCGCACTTTCTAGTAAATGGGTGCTCATTACGCGCCTGGTCGAGTTGGGTTCAACGTTCATACCATTAGCGCAGCGGTGAAACAAAATAATTATGTCGCAATTATTGCCACACTGACACTGAATATTTATAGTTTCCATCGCATTGCTTGTTAATTAAAAATGAAAGAACTTTCGCAGTTACACAATTAATTAAAGTTCTGTCTAAATAATTCTATTGTAATGTGAGTCTTATACGTATTTCAGCGAAGCTACAACAAAACCTAAATCTACTCATTCAATGTGGAAGACAAGTAATCACAAATGGTATTGTTTACTTGTGAATTTATTACGCAAGCGCTAACGAGTACCGTGGGAAAAAATATCTTAATGTGGCGAATTTATCATGAACGTCTTAAACAAAAAAAATGAAATAATTCGTAGCCCACGATTAATTGGGATAAATTGGGACCCATTTACATTTGTACATGATATAAATTGGTTAGTAAAACAATACTTACTTAGGTCCTTCTGCCGTGACATGAATGGAAGCAACAGCAACCAAAAGCGCGAACTGTAACAAACAGACAAATATTTGTATTGTAGTGCATATAATGTAGATTCCACACGCGATGCGTTACACCATTATTACAGTTATTTAATTTTACAACTGCTTGATATTTCTTGAGTGATATCGTTTTTCTTATTCACACTATTCAGGGGGTTATTTAAGTCTGTCAGTACTGTATTTGGAACTTTCATTACATGACAAGCCTTTGCAAGCTATGGTCACAAAGAAACTAAGAAAGCTAAAGAAGATATTTTTGCGGAATTAGCGTTCTGTGAATTAGTACACGAAATAATACTTCGCACTGGGTAGAACGATGATTAGATTCAATGGCAAGTGATTGTATGTATCGCAAGGTATTGACAATAAATTTAGTTTATAAGACGATCTCATATCTGGTTCAAATTATATTTTTCCTTCACCTCTCATGGGTAATATTAATATTCGTATTTGGATTCAAAGGCCTGGTGTCATATTTTTACAAGGATTATATTACATTTGGTTATTTACACTATATTAAAAATATTTATTAATCTTATCTATCTATCTATATCAGGCCATATACGTCCCAATGCAGGGTACGGGCCTACTCTACAATCGAGAGAATCGATTGAGAGTGGTTATTAATCGATTAATCTTATAATTAATATTAATATTAATTTCTATATATCAGGATAGAAGAAACTATGCCGCTCTATTTTAAAATTCTATATCTTTAGATATTATTTAGCGTAGGCTCCCAAAACATAGTGTTGCTAGTAAGTAGTTTTCTATATTCATTAATTATCTACGCAATTAACTAACCAGACGATCAATTAAATTAGCTTTTTTATTATTATACAGTAATATTATCATCAGTCAAAATAAATTTAATTAATTAAACTCTTTAGTAAGATGCCGCATTTTTAATTTAAGCAATGGATAGTCTTATAAAATTTTAACTAATTTATGTGATTTGTAATGGGTTAACATAATTACTTACATGTCATAAAGAAATTATTGATTTTAATTGAACATTTTTTCATTATTAACAACTATCATAAAACTTTTAATATATATTATAGGTCACCCACTCGCTGCAATTATTGCCTGTATTATAATTTTCTATTAACAATTAGTATCTAATCTCAGAGAAACATAATAATTAAATCGCATTTTATATCTCAATATTATAGCATTGCCATAATGAATTCACAATTTACTCATTTGTGCAAGGGGAGTTATGTTAAATTGCATTTCGATTCCAAAAATGTTTTGATATTTGTTTAAAAGCTGCCACTTGTGTAACAAATATATTACTCAATAAACTATCACCGTATCACATAGCCTGTGTCAGTCTTCAAAATATTCAAACATGAACTGACTTAAAAGTTAAAACACAATCACGATTTTGTCAACGGAATCACTTTCATCCACAATCCGTATAGGTTTTCACTGAATGTCACTGACACGCACGATAATAAATTGAAAACATATCGATTATGATACCGACCAATTTCAACCAATCCATTGCCGCCTCCTGCTGTTGACGGCCGCGGGACAAATGTTTGCTCAAGTTTTTTCTCGAAATTTCCTAAACACTAGTTGAAACCGCACTGGCCTTCAAGACCATATGATAATTTTTCGTAGTGTGCCTGTTTATTTATAACATTCATTTTCACGGCTGAAAGAATACTCGCTGGGTGCGTATCGCGATGCATTCATATTGCACCGGCCAGCTGGACGCATCGGCTGACTGCTCAGCCGCTAATAACATAATTAATATCATAAACTATACTTTACACCAGGAAAATAAACAACTAAACCGAATTTATTTATTCTCTACACTACATAAATTGTTTATTTAGATCTTTGTTTTTAAATCGTGATTAAAAAATGTTATTGGTAACGCTAATTGGTATTTACAATAATTTAATAATGTTATTTACACATTATAAATAAATACTAAGATCAAGCATATAATGTAGGCAAAACTATTCATTAATATATTTTTGAAAATAAGTAGCACTTGAAACATGATATCGGAAATGCATTGGATGCAAAGTTAACGTTTGACAAGGATGATTTAAAAACACTGGCGTAAATTCTGTGTCGATATGCCAGTTTTCTAATTGAGGTAATCTTTAAAAAAAAATGAACGTTGGATTTAATAAATCATTATAAAAAGTAAATTGTGCGACAAAATTATACGTGCGTCACAAATGACACATGTCACGCATGTATCATCGACAGGACGCTGTCGGCCTCCACGTGAACAATGTTATTGTACACTTCTGCACTATAAATTGTACATATTTTAAGCGTATGTGGGATGTGTAGTTTTATACCTTCTTTTCACTTTAATTTATTGAAAAAAAAAAAATACTCACATTTACCTATATATGAAAATTAAAGATTATATCCACGGGGGGTCGCAGGAGCAAGTGTTTCAATTGATAGGAACTAAAACCTCTCTTTTATGGATTCCCTGTAGGTAGCTGGAATATTTATAGTCGTGCAATTTGCGCTCAGAGTGGAAGATAAGAGCGGAAAAGAGTCAGGGTTATGAAGCTTCTGGTAATTTTATAACTCGATTCAATGAACTTGGGGGGCTATCTACCTCAAAAGTCGATTAACAGTTTAATCTTTTTTAGTAATCATTAATCTTAATACTATTTTTTACGTTTCGTTCAATTAGCCAATACTTCATAGTAATCAAAGTATGTGGCTCTACCATTGATAAACTGCAGTATAAATATTGTGTGCTTAGTTGATATTAACATGTATAAAAGAAATTTATCAGTTAACATGCGTACATAGACCTCGTGCATGTGCGTTTATATTTATTTCTGCGAATTACAAAATACGCACCGTCTGTTTGGCAAGTCCGCATCTGTTCCGATATTCCTAGACCGTCTTAATTCTTACTAATTATTAATTTATTCACACTCTTATAAAATTTATAGAAGTAAATTATATTATCCATTTTTATGTTATTTAGTACAAGATGTAGTTTATTTTTAATTGACTTAAAAAATGAGACTATCAATTCGACCCGTATGTATGTAATTTTGTCAGAATTGCACCATTTTTGTATATGTTAGCCTACATCAGCGTCTGCTTACGTATGCCAAATAAGTTTAATCGAAATCGGTTCAGTAATTTTTGAGATACAACAGGGGTCCACAGTCTTTTTCAGTCATCGGCGCACATACATGTTTAATATTTTGTCTCGGCACCCTTATCTAACTAGCTGGTTGTACAATTATACTTGTTAATGCTTAAAAATTGCGTCATGCGCTATTGAATTGATACAAGTGCGTTGTTATTACAGATGGCTTTTTAAATGTTTTATAAAATTGTTTTAAAGATACTGTTGTTAAGAAAACAAATAAAATATCAAAGTTATCACTTAATTACAAGAGATTACTTATTGGCTTTAAAAAACAAAAAAACGGGAATAGATTTGAACTGTGTTTTGAATAAACCGTTTAGGAGTTATAGTAAAACATATAAAGCGAAGCCACAAGTTTGCACAAGTATTGCTTACGACTTGAGTCTGAGTAACTGGAGCTTTTTATGATATGTGGTATTCGCCCATAACATGAAAATAATTTTTGATTTTTGATGCATTGCCGGCCTTTTGGGAAGGTTGCGGTTGTGGGTCCGTGGGTTGGAATTTCTCTGAGTATATTATAGCTTTCATGCATTAGCATATAAGCTTTTTTTTAAACTCCTATTTGTTTCTTCGTTCTGATTAATTTCGATGCGGGTTAAAGACAAGCTAGTGTCCGTCCCTAAGAAACTCGCCGAGCTCCGGGGTTCGATAATAATTCTTTGCGTGCCACTGTTGATCCCAACTGACAGTAGTTGTGTTGTTGGGAATATCTCTAAGTATTTAAACAATAAAATTATGATGAATTGACGTGATAACCTTTCAAAGATCGATAGAATCTGAGTAAATGATCCAGTTAAACGTATGATCGCGTGATGGGACAGCGCTCGCACGCAACTTCGTGCATCCGCGTTTTAAAACCAGCCACGTAACAATAAGCTAATAACACTCGATTTGTTTTCAAGGAAATACAAGCATCGACAGCTACCACGGCTGATATATCAATTAATCAGCTCTTTCAGTTAGAGCTGTTACGTGTGTAATGAACACTAGTAAGGAGGAAATCAGGCCAAGTTTACGCGCCTTTATGCTAATTGTGATGCCACAGCGGCCGTCAGGGCTATGCTTAACTAATAACGATTAATATATCAATATACTAAAGATGTTATAAAATATATTTTGATAATTACTAAGTATTCTCTGTGGTAACCATGCTTATTACGTACGACGTTGGTTACCTATGGCAACCTTTTGTTTACCAACATAAGGGTTATGAGGTAAAAATTTGCTATAATTATAATTGGACATTAGCCAAATATACCAATATAATACGAGTAGCGGCCTGGCCCGATATTTTTACAATATATTTCTTATTTCCCCTTCAAACTTTTGTACAATAACCTAAATTCAATCTAAAATCTTATTCATCCTGTCCCATTGTGCATTCCCAACTACGCCATTTTAAAATGCTACTGCACTGGATTTTTTACGGATATTTTATATGAAGTGAATCATTTTTAAATCGGACATTAAATTTTAAATGATATTGTGCATGTTTATATATTTTTTTACATTTAGAGCGATTACTTACCCATGAATGTTTATTCGTTGAATAAAATACAAGATGAGCAAATTAAGAAGGACAACTGTTGTATTAATAAAACTTTCCAATTCTTACATATTTATTCAGTTATATTTTATTTTATGGATACCATTTGACGATTGAAATAAAAAATGTTTACAAAATGTTTATTATAAAGGAAGCCATTACAAAACAAAAGAATAATATTTTCAATATACAATAACTTTTAAAAGCAGCCTTCCTTCAGCAGATTTCCCTTTGCTGAAAATTGTTATGACAAAACATAGTAAGCAATGTAATTAATATAATCTGAAGTCGCACGAGGCTTACCTAACTGGGTCGATATTTTGTTAACTTGTCCCATCCCGACTTAAAAATTATTTAATTTGCGTAAGTGTTGAATACACTTAAATAAAATAAAACAGAATTGTATTGCGCTATCGCATAGATGAACCTCGGCTTGCCTAATCTCTCTGAGGAAATAGAGTCAATACGACCAAATGTATTAGGGTGAAATTCAACAAGTGATTTTTATTTGTCATTTCGGTGGGATTTTTTTATATCAATGCTTTCTTCATAAATTAAACAACAAAACAATCTTTAACTATATTTGTAACATATCCGTGAGTGGACTTCATATCACATCAAATCTTACTGAAATATTTAAGGTTGAATTTTTAAAGGTCCACTGAAATGAAAAGTGTCCTCCGAAATGGTAAAAAAAACCACCGAAATTATAATTAATGATAATGAATAATGATAAAAAGAGGGAAGTTTTACGTTTAACTCATTAAAATCATTATCAAAATGTCAACACCACTGCAACAAAGTAGTACTTACGGCGAATTTACTCAAAAATTGGAAAAATGAAAATGAAACTAGCATCAGTTATAACGGCCACCGAAATGAAACCATTTTTGTCCCCATACCACCGAAATGATATACTTACTTATTGGTGGGAACCCACAATGACGTTATTACCACTGCGTGTGCTCCGACGAGCTGAGGCGGACGGATTCGAAGTAAGGAAAGGCTAGGGGGCGCAACAACGCAATTTTGAAGAACCTATTCAACTAAAACTTACTGTCCACGAAAATGATAACTTTTTCAGGACAAAAATTGACTGCTTGTCAAATGTATTTAAAGGAAGAAGTTAATAAGCATACAATAACAGTTTTTGATAGGCTATATTATAATTTAATGGTACAAAAGTCGATTTTAATCCAAATAATAAATGTAACTGCAGGGGAAGATATTTTACGAGCCGAATTGGGTTCAGGACCGTGATGATAAAATGGCACTTTATTTTTTATGTAATGGAGGTTATTCCTCAATTATTTTTTTTGCCAAGGTAAAAAAGTACTTACTTTACTAAGAAAAAAAAATCAAAATCATAAACCAGTACTTTGCACTACCGTTCTCAGGATTGCCGTGTATTTTTTTTGCTAGGGCAATTCACCCATTAGAAGAATTTAGAAACAAATTGAGATTTTTTGTCATTGTAGTTAGGTGTTTAATTATTACGATTTATATATTAACTATAAGATAACAGAGACTCTAAAGAATTACAGGAATGTGTCCTTGCTTTTTTTTAAGTCTTAAGGTGTTTTCTTAAGTCTTAAGAAAACAAGCGTCGATATGTGCAGCGCATCTCCCACAAAACCCGGGCTTTTAAATTTTAAAACATAAAATGCATTATGTTTCGTATTTTTAATGGTGTTACTGTGCGGTGGTCTCCTCGTAAAATATTCCATAAACGTAAACAAACTACGGTGGGGTTAAAACACTTCTCCGTAAATACATATAAAGATAGCGGTAGTCAGGATGCATTAAATGTATGAACTAATCGTAAATGAAAGATTAAAATGTATCAGACTCGTCATGTAATAGAGATTTTACTTATCAATCGCACCTCAATCAGGCATCAGCCTAATATGATTGCAAAAGGCTGCCATAGACAATACAACTAATAGAAAATAAAATATCTATGTTTGCTTATCTGATCTTAATTAGATACAATAATACTAGTATATCTAGTTCACAGACTAGACTATACATACATTTTTATTATTTATCACAAAACTAAAGGAGATAATGTTTAAAAATATGATGTTCATGTAAAAGGGAAGGTCTAACTCCGAGGGACCAATAGGTAAACGTAATGCTGTTTAGTCTGTGTCCTATGATGACCTTTATATACTTAGTATTGTATGTGTGTATTGCGCGGTCCAATCTCTCCAATCACTCCGTTTATCTTAAGTTATTTTTGGAGCAGCCACAACTTGTGTTAAATAGCTTATGAAAAAATAATAGTAATTTATAATATGCATAATATAATCACTAACCAAGTATAAAAACACTAGCAGACAAAACGATACCGAAATATGATTTTGAAGCTATAATAAAATGATTAAGAGTTAAGACAATCTGTGTCAGAAAATTATAAACGATTTCTTTTTCTGCTTACAAATGCTTTATGAATATACTGACACAAAATGTGAAAATTACCTCATCAGTCGTCCATCAGTTCCTGTTCAATTAAAAATATCGATTTAAAATTTTCGATCACTTACAAACGCTTTCTTCATAATTATAATATGTAAATCAACTATTAACATATTTTATGTAAAATCACTTACGCTTCGCGGGTAACGTAATAATGATCAGTAATTTTTCTCCTGCATCGCTATTGCGAAATCGCTCGTTTCCCACTTTCTATCATTTTAACTAAGCCTTGTCCATCAACGGACATCGGGTAGTGTGCGAATGGCAATAAAACATCAAGCTTCCTTTCTTTCCTGCTCATAGCTCTACATTGATGAAAAGGTGCCTGGTCAGCACTCATGTGTCATGCATTTCAATTTCCGCCTGATAATATTTATCATTTAATTTCGCTGTATTAACATGACTTGTGTTTACAATTTCCTCCTGATATTTTCTAAATAAAGTTCTATAATTTATTTATGGATTTACTCCGCCTTTTACATATGTATTGCAACTATTCTCTTGCGTATATATTACTGAACATAAATTTATAATAAAAGATATTAGCTCTTATATTGTGTCTCATAATATAAATTCTGTCATTAAGAGGGGTTACCCATTAGCTACTGAAAATATCCACCAGTGTTTATTTGTGGTGCAACTGTTATTGCTTGTATTGCATACTATTATATGTAATAAAATATTATGCTACATTGTAACACATATGGACGAGTTATTTATAAAAGTACACTTCATGCCGTATACGTCATTTAGTGTAACATATGCTTACATCGGCAATAAACGATATTCGATATAGTACGCCTGAATACAATTTGCGGAAATAGAAGCTAACAAAACTCTTGTAAAAAGATTTATAATTTATGATTGGGCAAAAACTCGACTCATGAAAGCGGGCTGGATAGGAAACGGAAGAATATTTGTTTTTTAGTAACCAACGAGGCAGAAAGACAAGTAGCCTCCTGATTTTAAGTTATGGACGCCCATGGACGTCCGAAATACCAGGAGCAAATGCTCACATTTTAACTCATACTCTGTACTGTCATTTAAAGTTCTGAATGCATTTTGTACTTTTAAAAAGTCTTTATACCATTTTGTGTTAATTATTCACAAACAATAAGTTGAAGATTGTAGCCCCACATTTATATCATAGCTTTAATATAGACAGATTTGTTGGCGTATAAATAATGAAGAAAAGGTTAAAAAAGATAATTAAACAATGGAAGTAGGTAGGTATATCAATCTAATATGTGTACCAGTCGGGGGTATTTTATTTACAAAATGTGTTATTTCTGTTTAAGAAGTCCGAAATGTTTATATATGTAGATAAAACAAATATATGTTTTTTTTTCTCTGACATGATATTACTAGGATTAGTCGATCCAACCTCTCATTCTTATTATTTGCAGTTGCAAATAAGAATGAGGACCATATTTATTTCAATATCCACAAAATAAACTAAATGATTGGACAGCATTGATTCAATACGGGTAAATAACTAGAAACTAACGAGGGCTCCGACTAATATTACAGATACACATATAATTATGCCGTTTCAGAAAATAAATAATATTCTTTTTATTGATTTATAATAAAAATACGACGATACGATAACAGGACTTAATCACGTATATTATGATTGTGTGTTTATATTTCATAAATAGTGACAGGAAACCGTACCTAATCTCTTATTCCATCCTGTCTATATTCCGTTGACTAAAATGTGAATATATGTAATCACGCCGTTCGATAACGCATCACAATTATATGCCGACATCTATTCCCACACTAAATGGGAAACGCTATTAAAATGTTACGAGGCAGTAACCGGGGTAATTGTAACCAATTTGAACGTTTTTATTACTAAAGAACGTTCTAACACGGAGGGGTTACCTGTAAATAACGATTGCCGAATCTTTACAATTTATTTGGCAACTTGACTCAGCTCTAACTTGACCCAGCAACTGAAGACGTTTTTCTAAGTATTTGTGGTTATGATAAAGATGTTGATATTTTAATTATTTTTTTATTGACATGTTAATATCCGTGGTTACTCCAGATAGAGTATTGAAAAGAGGCAGCTATTTTATAATTTATATTTTTATTTTCTATGGTAATATATTTTCATCATAATCGTTTTCAACCACAGAAAGTCCGCTTTGAACATAGGCCTTTCCGAGAATTTCTACGAGGATCTGAATGCAGCTAGTTCTTGCTAACTACGTTGTTCGTATAAAATACCGTCTTTAAAGTTTCTGGATTAACGTCCGAACGCGTCATTGCTGTTGTCACTAGTTAGTAGGTACGTAAGAGAACATTTTGGCCCCACTGGCGATCAGTAGTCCCAGGTTTGGGACCTGTTCATGTCCATTTTGTAATGCTTATCGTTTGCACATTACATTTCCTAAACCAGGATATCAGTGACTTTTATCCGCTGTTTATATAAAAAATTCGATGTTAAATGCTAAGAAGCTAGCATTTCGTGACATAGCAAAATTATATGTGCGTGTTGCTTGTTCAAACGCATAGGGTGGTTATTAAATCGTAAATTTAGTCGCAATTTATCATCGCGTACGTAAAACTTCACAAATACAGGCATTCTGCTAGTAGAATGTTATGGGGTTTTTTGTATTCACCATCCTATTTAGGTGTATGTCACCCACCCGTCCGCGATACCATGTGGTAAACTTCTTCTTCCACCTGACGTTAATCCCAGCTATATAAATATGGTATATAAATACAGATACCATGTGGTTAACTATAGCTCCGTAATGTAACAAGATTTGTTCTTGTAAAATGAAGTAATTTCATATTGTCATAAAGTTTACTTTGTTTGTTCGCTATTTTTTTCTATCAGTCACGGCCATTTCACCCGCGACCCTGTAATTAAACGCCAATAGACGTTAAACAGTAAATAACTCATGAGTGATATGTTTCCGACAGCACGCAGTATATTATGGACGAAGTCTATAATCAAACCTTCAGTCCTAGCCGGACGAAAGACATCAAGTTAAGCGTATAAACAAAGCTGTTATGGCCACCACACATGTAACGAAAAACTGTGCAAGTCTGACTTTGCACCAGTATACTGGAACATGTGTGGGCAAATAACTGCGCAAACATAGTCAATTTTTGATTCGAGACTGGTGCAAATCCGATTTTGCGCAAACGCACTATAACGTGTGTGGCAGGCTTTAGAGGGGGTGTTATTTTATTACCGGAGTAACCTGTCCTCTCCCGATATATCGCGTGTACCTAGCAAGTGGTTATCAAATCATTATCTGATACAATTGAGATCGGCGCGTGATGTGACACGCTTCAGTATTTATGCCCCATAAATTGGATCCATCAGCGCATTACCATTTTAATGCATCCGTTAAAATCTACACTTGGAATATATGTACATATATTTTTTTGTGACGCAGAGTGCCTGAATATAGCCCTATATTTTGATTTATTATAGGGTTTTATGTATATAGATAGGGTTGTTAAACAGGCTTTATTTTATTGCATTTCTGTATAATCTAATGTGTGGTTACGATACATATTTAGATAATATGAGATAATTATCCATATCCATCCAGATTGTTGTTTTATGGAGCAGCGACAGATGAACATCTCGCGTCGGTAGATGGTTGGTCGGACTCGGTCGCTATCTCAACTTCACTGCGCTTATCATCGGTGCAGTCTCTTTGTAGTTTCAGTATAAGAAAAATAATATGTTATAATAGTGAAATGAGGTTCGAATGTTAAATAATTAAATAATCATATTATTTTATTGTAATATAACATGGGCCGAATATAATTGGCGATTGTTTAATATAAAATTTGACTTACAATAACGATTTTGGAATAGTTAATAAATCACTTTCTCGCTCGCATTTCCCTGATCGCGGGCGCATTTTCATGAGTTTCACCGCCGCCAGCGTAAGTACGGGAAGTACGACGCGCACTCACGCAACTATCCGACTGTATCTAAACATCACTGCACACTTGATGAGTGCCTAACATCGTGAACAATACATTCTGTTCCTTACTACCACTTTACAATCCAAATACTTCTGACTCAACACTAAGATCGAGTCTTGTGTCGTGGGTATCAGAAACTATGAGAGACTTTTCGGTCTAACAAACACACAAACACGAAGCAAACACTTGTGGCTCACACAAACATTTGTCTCGGTGAATAATACGCAAACATCGCTAAGTCTTATGTATACTCACAAAAAGCTGTGCAAAATTAAACATCTAATAGAAAGCTTTTGTAGCGTAGTGTATACAGCAGTGCTTGTGGAGCGCCACGCCGCTGATGCGATGTTCGCAATGCGAAAATTTATATTAGTTTTGGGTCTAAGTAGAAGTGAGACCGCGGGTTCAATAACCGGTGACAATCTTTGTGTGAATTAATAATATATTTCTTCCCTACCTGGATGTTCTGAGACCGAAATATTCCTCGTAGTATTGACACCAGATAAGTCATTTAATGTCGGCTCCTTAAACCATCAGTCCCAACACATGCGTATGTATGTGACTATTGGGTATATTGATTATTTACTTATATGTATTGCTATACTCATACATGTTGTTGTGCAGTGTACAATCCCCACAGCATTCCATAAAGTAGGTGTTAATTGTAATTAGAACCTATCAATAAGTGCGTAATAATAAACAATTTACATGTCAGTGCAGCACACCAGTAACAATTTGTCATATATTTTTTTTTTAATACGAAAATGGTTGTCATTACTTGTTTACAAGTCTGTAGTTACTTATTCCGCTATACATTGTCTTTAAACAAATGAATTTTAAAAACAAAAAACCTGCGGTGATTTATTAAGGCATAACTTCGATGCAATGGTGAATAAAAAATAGGGGATATCAATGTAACACGTGGACATCCGAATTCATTCACTGTAGCGTATCCATTTAAAAGTCCGAGTCCCTAGAGGTACCGTTCAAAGATAAAAAGTGGAAAAAGGCCTCGATAAGAGGTGCCTCCCAGTACCTCCCGACAGAGGCATCAATCTAGAGCCATGCTCATGCTAAAGCCCACCGGTACACTTCTTATTTTTTCTTTTTCATATTATTAGGCCACATTAAAATGTCAGCCAGTGTGTGTTAAACTTTTCCCGTTATTTACTTTACTTAAAATTATATTGATTTTTTTAAATAGGTGCTCTTATTTTTTACATGTTGCTTATTTAAGTCTTTTGTTATTTCTTGATGTATATTGAAATTGTTCAACAATATTTCGTTCTTCGGTGCTTTCGTTGTTAATCCCAAAAATAATTAATTATCTCTTCGGAATAGTAAACATTTGTTTCACGCACACACCCATTGATTTAAAAACTAAGGATTGGCTCTTCACTACCTTTGGAGTATAAACAATCAATAAGATGTTCGTGTAAATCGCGCCATCTATTAGTATTTTAATAACTAGGACGAAATATAATTGCTTAAATAAATATTAAATGAACTTATTGTAATAGAATTTGGATTAACGCTGCTTAACATTTTTAAAATTATTGCGAGTGACGACTAATTTCAGTAACGTTCCAATAGAGATGAACAGGAGCGCCGCACCACTTATGTACGTCCGAACACTGTACGCGCTCTTCGCCCTGTCCGTATATGTATTTATGTCAATGCACGCACCACAATTTCCATGAAACCTCCAATCACACACGAAAATACCACACAATTATCTAAGGTTGGGAAGCGTTGCGTTTAAAAAGAGGACTCTTTAAGATTTATTATGTACGAGGAAGAAGCCCCGGACTAGCGGGGTTTATTAGAAAGTCGGCTTATCTGAACATTTTTTGTGTTACGATAATCGGCTTCTCAGCCGTTTCCTTGGGCTCGGTTGCTGGGCCGCACTCGTCACGCCCCACACGGCAATGTATACGTTACATTATTTAAATACCACGTCAATGATATGCATTGTCCCGCACGATACATTACCCAATCTGTTGTATTCTAAATTGCGAATATTAATGTACTAATTGACCATATCGATTACTCAAGTTTTTCAATTTTATCAAACACTATTTTATTGCAAAGTATATAATTCGTATGTTCATGTGCGCCATCTGTTATTGAGATAGCGAATTAATATAAAGAGAATGTAGGTAGAGCGGTTTCTTTGTGATTCAAGTATTTTGCGAGCTAAGGACGCTGATACTTTCATAAGATTTTTAACGAGGTATTGTGCAGTACAACATTATTCGTAGAGATGGAGCTGTTGAAATCAAAACGAATAAACTCTTCCGAACAAAATAGAAATCTAAATCGGATAACTGTTTGCAATATATTGTTTGTCTGTATAAGACGTCAGTTTAATTATCACCACATTGTTTTAGTTATAGCAAATCTACTAGGGTCTAGCTTCGATTTAAACAGACGTTGCTTTTAAATACGTGCTTTTAACTCTACATTCCAGACATTTTTAAGTAGGATATTACCGTAATACTTAAATAGATGCCAAAATTGCTCAAGTAATTCTTTCTGCATCGCACTAACAAAAAAATCAAAACAAAATAAATTAAAAGCGCCAAGTACCGTTACGCGAAGGTACCAACTTATCTTTATAGATCCATTAAAACGTCACTTCCATTCAACAAATGACTACTGTCAATGGCCGAGGGCTTAATTAATTAGAATAGTTAAAAATGGTATGCTGTTACGTGGAACAAACTGTCGTTTGGAGCTCGCAGGGGGCCCGGCACCAGCGAGTAATGCGTACCTGCACCACCCACATCGAAATACTTATACAGGCTTATAGCAATCATGCTGTGAACACAATTTGCTCAAACGTATTGCGATTTGGCCTTAAATTAATAATTATAACGTTTGTTTAAAAAAACACAATGAAAACTTTACAAAGACATTACTAGAGGCTACCAAACTAGGCACAGCCTGTTTCTTGGGGTACCAGCTTAGAGTTCTCGCACACGTTTTGATTTAGAAATTAAAAAATAATAAAAATGAAAAACCAAAGAAAATAATATGAAGTTGTACATAAAAAATAAAATTAAAAAGACATTCCTAAATTATACAAGAAAAGATAAATTAAACAAAGAAATATATGCTCCATCTTTAAGTTACATAAACTCCAGAAATACTAAAATGGATTGAAGAGGCATTATTTTTCTTTATAGAAACAATCCAGAAAAGAAGGATAATATAAAGATGATTTGGTGATTATAATGAAAAGCTATATCACGCGTCACCTGATATATTCTAATTAACAACAACTCACTGTTTTCATTATTAAGGCATAAAATCCCAAATCCTGGCAACATTGTTATAAATATCTACCGGGTATATCAAGACTGTGACCGAAACCGAAGACAGGTGGTAGTTTTGGCGGTTACAGACACGATGGAAATAAAATTTTCACCAAAACAGCGACAGATATTTTTTAGGTTTTTTTAAAAATCATCTTGTTTGGTTGGTATATACCCAGTTTTTGCGAAAATAATAATTTAAGCCCTTACGTACTATTGAGTGTTTAAAAATAAAGAGATCTGCATCATTTTTTTAGGAAAACTTTGTATTTATCACCCAAATACGACGATAAGTAAAAAAATACAAAAAAAAAGTTGTCGATTTTTTTGCGAAATTTTTACTTGCATTGTGTTTGAAGTCACTACTATTACCACCAGGCTTCGTTTTCGGTCGCAGTCTTGATATACCCTGTATTTGTGAAAAATAGGGAAATCTTTTAGCGAAACTATACGCTAATTAACTCTGGGCAACTCGAGGCAATATACTCTCCTCTTTAATAAAGCGACATACTCGTTGGATTTCATTGCACATTCAAAATCTGATTTTTTTAGTAATCTATTTACTATTTAAACAGAGATAAAGACAAATTTATTTCCCCTGTACAATGAATAAAGAGGTAAACAATTAACAAGCTTGTAGGCCAAATTTATCCAACATAAGGTTATTCGAGGAAGTATATGGTAATGTAGACCGAAGATATTTAGACACAAACGCATGAGTATTCTATAAACATTGCTTTCCTTAAAATTACAGTAATTTTAAAGCCTTTACCGTAGATATTTGTATAAAAATGGTAAAACAAACATCACTCTACTTATTGCCATTGAAAACAAACAAAATAAACTTAAAGCAGGGTTTTATGCCGCCTTATAAAAGTTATTAACCCAGACAGTCAAATCGTGTAAGAAAATAATGTTATTGAATAGAGGGAACAGTACGAGATTGTGAGTGGAACAAGTTGTCAAGCCGCATGCTTACATTATGTGTATAATGTGTTTAAGTAATCGAGCCGGCTCGGAGGCCGATGAAGATACATTGCATCGAGGGCCGGCTGCATGTGAAAGTATGCTCACAGCTAATGTTTTTTCGGTTAACTCCACTATTGATTATATCGGAATGCAGGGCGGTCCGCACTGATGTTTAAGGGCTTATTCAAAATAATGATTTCCCCGAGTCACGGATAATTGATACTTTTTTCAGAATCCAATTTTATCTGCTTACTATAAAGACTAATCCGAATAATTGTGATGGCTTGTAAGCTCTCCAACTCGACGCATTTATTTCTATATTTCAACGGGTAAGGAATAAATATATTACCATTTTTATAATTTGAATTTCTTTCACCAAAACGAGTAGGTTCGAAGCAGTTAAGTGGCCATTACAAAAGATCATGTGATATGGATGACATTTGAGTCGGTTCTGTTGGTCGGTTCGGTCGGCCCAGTGTAATGGACTCGGATGCAGCATGTGTAGGATGTGAATCATTAGACGATAGAAAGCATGAAAAATCGCCGGGGCACTTAAAAAAAGCCTTTACGTTACAATATGTTAAAAACTTACTCTTATTACTTATTTATATAAACCGTTATTATAATAGAATCATTTATTGCAGTATTTTGTTATAATGGAAAACTAGTGGCTTTCCTATGGTTTAAGGAAGAAAAGGCTTAAGAAAGAAAACTCATTTATGTCGGTAGACCTACCACACAATCTATATACAATGTTAGGATTAATATAAATATAGATTGCTTGTGGACATGTATCTAACTTTTTATTGAACTGAGCACTTCATTTTTGATACCCGGCATTACACTAGCACAACCATAGCTAAATACTATGGTGCAGTGTTATACTTAGCAGTTAATCGAAATTGCGGATAGAAATGATTAGATATGAATGCATTGATGTTAAGTTTTTGTGAATTATAATTAATAATAGAATTTGAAAGGACTAACTAATTTATTGAAATAATTATAATTCAAACATTCTAATCCCATCAAAAACATTTTCATGCAAAATGGCTCCAAGATAAGACCATATGTCTCACACTGTCAAAAAGTTATTAGATCTCATGTAGAGCCAAGCTTCTTACTCTTCGCGTCCTAACTCTACAAGGCCTAACTTCACAAACTCTATACCTTAGACAAAATATTATGTGGCTTGGCCACATATCACTCAGGGCGCTACAATCACACAGGCGTCAGGTGAAAAAATTATCACTCATCTTCATCACTTTTTATAAATAGATTTATTGCTTACCGATGTTTTATGTTACACGTCATATTAATATTAAATAAATACACTCAACAATCAAATACATAGTCCAGATCCATATTAAGATCAAGTAAGTCTTGTGATGTGGATATCAGAAATTACGAGGTTGTTTGTTTGTAAGAACCCATGAAACAAACCCATGATGTAAGAAACATAGAATTTGTCAAAATATAAAAAAAATACTAAGAGTAGCCTGTACACGTTGTACTGTAGACCTACCCTAGCTAGTAGGTCAAATTAAAGAAAAACAGCTCTATATCTACTAAAATAATTTAAGTCCATGGAGCGTTTAAGGAACGGTTAAAAGGTTCAATGTAGTGTCGATGCTCTTCTTACGAATTTAACTAATTTAGCCTCTAAAAATTTTTCTACGCCGGGCTTGAAAACTACACTTGAGAGTAACATTTGTAGATACAACTATTTACATAATCGTTCTGTATTTAGTTAGACTTTGCGTCTGCACATTGCATCAATTACTTTAATATATTTAATTAAAACATCATACATTCGTGATTCGGTAGCCAAATTTCGCAACGATATGGTTCGAAAGCAACCTTATTGTTATATATCAGTAGTTTCCCTGTCGCTAAACTTTAATGTATAATTTCAACAGTGGTACCTACGTGAAAGCGTATCTACTACATATTTGATTACGCAACCAGGTGTAATATTGAACGCAACATCGAATAGGTTTTTTTATTTTATTTTTCATTACAACGCAATGTCCGGCATGGTCTCTTTGCTATAAGATAAATCGGAACGAGTTGACTCACAACTTCTTTATTGAAAATAGAAGGTGACTTATGACACTTTCCTTTATTAATGTGTAGAAGTGGCACTAGCCACTAATGTAACAGTTTGCCGACCTCACTTCCCTCCTAAGATGTGATAGAGTCAATAAAATTATATACATATTTCAAACTGAAAAACGGTCTTCATATATTGCCCAATCGAGCGACCCCAACGACACACGTAAATCTCGGGCCCTCACAATGCAATGCTTATGTTGGGTGCCGCGAGACCTAGAGGCGAGAATGTAATTAACTATATACATAATAAGATTGTACCTACATGTGATAATGGACATTAGTTATATCTGTCCTTCATTAGGTAATTAAGATTCCCAGTGGCCCAGTTTTCCCCTTCTTTCATGGACCGTTTCGCTTTGCTCATCTATTTTAAAAGGTCATCGCTCAACCAACTAATATTCAACGCCATCACTACGATGATTATTCCGCCACAGCTTGATCAGAACTTCCTCCGTTGACAGACAGATATTAGATGAATGGTGATGGCCCCAGTAACTATGACTTGAAGGCCCTTACATTATATATACTATATACACTGTATTTCTATATTTACTTCACTATATTTCTTTCGACTTTCAATTCTCAAAACACCGAACTTACACACGAATACAATGCATTCATCTCTGTGTCGGTAAAACCAGTACAATAATTGAGATATTAAAATTAAATGCAGTTACAGATAAACGATTGTTCGTAGAAAGGCGTTTCGTGATTTAGAACTAAAATAAAACAATCGATGTGTAAATAACGGCCTACTAAACTTGTTATACAATATTACAATCAATTTTTTTGAATTACGTACACGCATGGTCAATATTAATTTATCAAATATTACTCCACGTTTCTTATTGTTGCTGTTAGTCATAATATATTTACGTCTAAAGTCTTGGTTGTGGTTATTTTACTTAATATTTACTTTTTACGTGTATTTCAATGAAAATTTGACATGAAAGTTACTATATCGTAGTACTTTTGTTTTTTTTTGCCCTTTTGTCCGGGTTTCAAGAATTCCGCCACGGTATTCACTGCTGATTTTAAGGGGCGACCTAAAGGGGTAATCAGAGTCGATGAGCATACTACGGGAGCGATACGCCTTCACGTATAATGACTCTGAGATTTTCGATTGAGCCTTGTCTCAGTCATGGACGCCAACAACACCTTAAACGAGACCACTATGAAGGACAAACTAACAATGATTTTGCGTGGTTCAATTTCGCGGACTTAATACTAATAAGCCTATAAAACATTTTACTGTTTGATACAACTTTTGACTCCAAGTCATCGACTGATTCGCGTTGAACTTAAAATCAACGTCGTAATTATTGTACAGTTTAATTGGTAACCTATTTACAGCCGTGACATTTTTTGTTCAGGAATTATGTTACCACAATAGATTAAGTGAAACTTGCCAATTATTTTTTGTATAGAATGTGAAAATGCAGATATTTCTACACTGACCTTCGTAGCCGATTCAGGAAACTCTCGAAGTCAGACGTTCCGACCGACTGAGCGGAAGTCACTTCCATCTTTCATATCAATGTCTATGATATTGGAGCCTCCGGCCGCTAACCTTCGCAAGTGTGTTCACCTTAAAACGTACCATAATATCATGTCTACGTTTATGATTTTAAAAAATTAACTGTGCAAACCCGTCTTCTTGTCATCGCATTTTTTATTCTTTTTTTTTAAATCTTATTTCTACAAATAACATTACATTTGAAAATAATTATCATTACACAATTGAACTATTTTTTACATTCTTTTATGTATCTTTTTTTTCTTAGCCTTCAATGTCATCGTCTACATAAACTATAATAAATGTCTAAGTACAGAAATATTTTTGCAAGAAAACTGTCTTTGAATCTTAACTAAATGTGTTCCCTCCTTCCTATAATCCTGGGTCCTTCCGCCGTAGCCTGAAGAGGCATCTCAGCGGGCCGGCATGATTGTATCGAATGGTATGAGACTACCGTCTGATACCATTCGATACTCTATCTGGACTGCATTTGCACTTACCACCAGATGCAATGCAGTCACTACGCCGTGCCAGATTAAAAAAAATAAATAAAAAACTCAGTATGATACTTACGATGCCCATTGGTTTTTAAATGATCACGCCGCGTTGGTATAATTTAATTGAGGCTTGACCTGATGGTAAAAGATAAGTATCTTCCAACGCCTGCCATACTTAAAGATAATAAGCTATTACCTGATATTACGTACTTAAAACGCACACCAATTACTGGCGTTTGTGTAGTGCTAGACAGTGCTACAATGCATAATTGCAATATTATATCCGTTATTATAATCTCATCAAGTTCGCTCTCTGTGAAATGGTAGTAAAAGTGAGAGTAGCTTCCGCTCGGCACTGCATTGCATATGCAGGTCACCTGCATGCTCGCATCTTTTTTTATTGATTTAGATCACGACACACGTAACGATTATGAAATGGAACGCCAAATATAATCGAGAGCATGTGTAATATATTAGTAAGAACTAGCCAGTTACAACATTTTACAATTATCTCAAAGAAAATTGAGGTTCTAATGAGTTTTTTCCTGTGTATTTTATGTGATCATCGATATCAATAGTAATATTATCTGAATGGTCGTGATGATGTTCGATGTGTTATCGTAAGAGATAGGTCGTCACTATTTATTATAAGAACTACATAGTTCAGAATACAATACAATAATATTATCCAAAAAATTGTAATCATCGATAATTTTGCTGAATCAAACGTTTACCCATTGTTAGATCCGTGATTCATTCAAAACAATCTGGATTACAGTTTTCATCTCCCTCGGCGCGTTCAAATTTCTACTCTACTACAACAATGGAGACCATATCTTCACTTTAATTGCAGAGCTTGAAAAATATGTAGGAATAACTTATTCTGTACAAAATAACGTTTATTCAACTGGGATAAAATTGAAATTTCTATGACGGAAAGAGGTTTTTTCATAGAACATTAGCGGATTGGTGATTTTGTGCTTTGGCCGTTGGAGATAGGAATTAAATTCGCTCAGTGTGATTGGATTGTTGATTCGGTTCGAATCCGCCAAGACGCAGTGTCGCGAAACTCGACCACGTTGCGATATAAAAGGAAGTTTTGTTTAAATTTATTTATCACACACCGGCAGCCTGTTACAGCGTTTGGACACTCCTCGGTCCGGCTCCACTCACATGATGTCAGCTCGTTTTCTGGTGAGTGAAGTAATCTTAATTACTTATACGCAAAATACTTTCCAAAAATATTTAATAATCAGAAATATTTTATATCATAATTTAATTAAGCCTGAGCATATAGTGAAAAACGATTGCCACTAAAAATAATATGTGCACATAAGGGCTTACACCCGAAAAACATGTGCCACAAATCTGCTATTTGTTGAGAATATAAACAATGTTATTGCTTTTTAATCCGCCTGAGATCGAATGTCTCTATAATCTCATTTTTTTATGTGGAACCACAATCCAGATGGATGAATGATTTTTTTATGTGGAACCACATCGTTATAATTATCATAAATTAAATGATCTTAATTGCCTTAAATGTTCTAAGATGAACAGCGTCTACATTCGATTATTCGTAAAATATCGAATTTTCGTTAACGACGTCCACCGCTTGACATACCCTTTTCAACAAATATTTGAACCTCGTGTTAAGTTATATTCTTGATTTTATGGCATTTAGATTCAAATATAAAGCTTTGACTGCAACTTGAATAATTTTCGTTAACAGGCTCACGACCAAGTAAAAGTACAAAGTAAGCGGCACTCGTTTTAGTTGTTCGTTTTTCTCACTTAAAAGTTACACAACGGAGAGTCGTAGCCGTCGCGACAAAATACTCCGATAATTACGGATGTTGTGATATGAAAGCATTTAACTTACAGTCGCTTTGTGTATTGTGTATATTTTATAAGTATTCAAAGTATTTTTAATTATTAGTACCAATATTAATTACATTTTATCAAAGATTAATGTTTAACTATAATATACTTTTTCACAACATAGATATATTCACATTATCACCCATCAAATTCAAACTTTCATTAATTAAAGTCATTCAAACTTTAGAAATTGAGTGACATGTTTTTGTTTTTGTACCAATTCAATGTTTACCATGATGTTTAGTTGCGCATTTAATTGTATCATATATATATATATATTACGCTATAGTTGTAGGTGTATTGCTACTGAAATGTTTTAAAAAACCTCTATTCAGAAATACATTAAGTTATTTTGTTATTGCTCTCTTTAAATTCAATCAACACGATAGAGGTTTGTGCTGGCGATTGTATTAATAACTTTATTCAAGTACAGAATGTGCATTTACTTACAAGATATCAGAAATTGTCTAGTAACTGAAAAATTTAAATCAGACTCGACTATTGTGCGATGCGATTTAGTATGCAGCAAAATTTTATGTGCCACAGCGATTTTTACTAAAATTTTCTTCCAAATTAAATGTTGAATTATTGATAACTTTCTGTAGTGTTGATTATTTTATATTTCGATATACTTAAAAAAAAACAGTTTTTTAAAAACACTAAGTCTGCAATACACCTATGGTTCTAAAAATCTACTACATGGCAAAAACTATTTACGTCAATATAATTAAATATAATAATATTTTCTTCAATAAACAAATAAAACAGAAAATAAAACATTTGAATATTTAAACATTTAAACTTTAAAGTGTCAGTTGAAACTTAAAAGGCGCGATGGTACCTATCTTGAAAGACACGCTTTCAAGTGGCAGCCATAGCCCACGGCGCCAGAGTACCTTTAATGACTATTTGAAGAAGAAAACAATAATTGGAGCTAAACGACGGAAAGCTGTTTAACTCTACGTATTTTAAATTATTAGGGCCTGGGGGAGATACCAAAATTGTTTATATTTATATTGGAATAGAATGTTCTTAAGTCAGTGGACCAGAAAATATTATTTAGGTGTATTTTGATTCATAAATATCGTTTAGATATAATAATTTGAGAAAAATAATATTTTACTATATCGTACAAGTATAAAAATGTTTAATTTTAAAAACACAACTCCCGCAGGAATTATTGTCAGGTCAAACGTAGTCAAATTATAATTCATATTATTCTATAAATTCAATAAAGACCAACTCTCCAATCTTACATGTGGATATATACATACGTTATAAGATGTACTACAGGTAAACTCGACAAATATTGGTTTAGCGGTCCAATAAAATAAGATTGACAGGCGCTGTGAATCCAAACTGTTACTGTAATTAAATAAAACTCTATTTCTTTATCTTTTTAATTATAATTTTCAGACAATATTCCATGCAAGCACGTCCAATACTGACCCTACGCGATTCAATATAAAGATACGGTGCAATAAAAATTAAACTCGCTCAAACTTTCGTTCAATCATTGCGAAATCTTCGATATTAACTCAATAATATTGCACAATAATACATAATATTGCGCAAGATAATATTGATCAATAATATTGCACAATTCTCGATATTGTGCAATATAATTGATCGTCTGAGGGCTGCCTAACGACGAAGTTATTTCAATAATAAAAACAATAACAATCATCATCAGCCACAAAGAGTCCACTGCAGAATATACACCCCACAACTGCCTTTTGGAAGCATCTTTCACCAAACCACGTACTTAAAACTTTAATTACTTTCCTAAGAATAATATTTATATTGATGTTCAATTTCCAGTTGGTGTTGGTATGCGCGGCGGAGCTATCGTCACTGATCGCGGCGGGCGGCGGCGGCGGCGGTCACAAGAAGGTGATCATCCACGTGCCACTGTACGTCAAACACCACCACCACAAACACACCATCGTGAAGCACGTGCACCACAAGAGCGGCGGCGGAGGCGGTGGTGACCACTACGAGGTCCTCGGGTACACTTACGGCGAACCTAAAGCTGCCCCCCATGGAGGTGGAGGTAATCATATTTGTAATTTATGAAATAGAACATGTGTAGGCGATACTGGTATGTAAAAATCGAACAATACGGAGAACTGAAATCCGCTCATACTATAGGGGTAGGTGCGACAGTTTCTATGAATGGCGTTATGAAAGCTCTGCTTTAGACATATCAATTTATGTATTTGATTGAATGTTTGTATGTTTTACTCATTTCCACTGGTAAACTATATAACTTTAATTCACCAAAATCGTGTTGCAGTATTGCAGCATTACAGATACTGTTCAGGTCTTACTACTCTTACTACTTACTCCTCTTATAACTGATTTTAAAACAAACCACTCAACTACACTATTTTATTTTTACCTGCAAAAATGCCTCTTCATTGTTAACACTATAAGAAAATACAATTACGTTATACTTTTTGTGTGTTCGTGGCATCAAATAAACATGAAGTATCTAACGTCACTCAACAGTCAGGAACAAAATTTATGTTTTTGTACTCAGTAGAAATCACGGCAATAAAACCGAAGTAGAGTAATATATAGGTGTTCTCTGCTCGAAAACCCATTGATCTTTATCTGCTGTAGAGCAATAACTCCGCCGTCAAATAACTGTCGTCTAGCCGTCACTCACTCCGGCATTAAAAGTTACACATGAAAAATTACTCGTAATGGTTATGTAAGATAAAATTCTGAGTTTGCTTGACCTCACTTTGTTTTCGAAGTTATTCGTGTTACACGATGTATCTAGAAGTTTCCGTAAGAATGTAGAGTAATTTTTCGAAACAAAAATAATGACTGTCAATATTGTTGGCTTGATTACAAAAACAAATAACAAAAGTAAATAAGTTTTAATGAAATTAAATTCAGTTGTTTATTTTTTGTGGAATACTATATATTTTTTGCACAGATATAAGAAATTAAACATGAAGAAGTGATCGCACGAACAGCCTTTCGAAACATTTAACTTCAAGCTTAAGGTTTTCAAAGCTCATGATCTAATTATCCTATACGGTTTCAGGTCACGGCTGGGGCGCTGCTGACGAAGGTCATGTTGGCGGCTATGGCGATTCTCCTGTTAGTTTCGAGGGTGGTGAAGGAGGAAGCTACAGCTTATCAGGCGCTGGAGAAGAATACACATCAGGGCATGAAGGATACTGAGCAATCAGCAGTTAGACGTTGAGATTCCTACCAGTCAGTACAAGTTCACGTAGACAATATCACACGGTTGTTATATAGAAATAGACATATAGGTACAGTTGAGTGGGTACATATTGGTTAATACTAGTATGTACTAGTATTGGTAAGGCATATTCTTCGTGGAATTCAATTAATCAGGAGTGTACCTTAATCCTAAAATCATATAATATCGTCAATACATCAATGTACAAGATTATTAAGCATTTATGTACTCGTAGCGTTATTGTGGAATTTTCTCTCATTTGTCGCATTTAATAGCCTCATTTATAACGCACCCAATCGAGAGAGCCAGAGGATATTTTTTGTAAATATTATAACCGTTATAAATAACTGTTATTTCTTAACGGATTTATGTTATGCCGAATGTCTGATTATTATTACCTGTTATTGTATAGTTAAGTTACTGGTTAAGTTGTTGCGTTGTGAATTATTTTATCCCGGTTAAAGTGGGTATTTGTTGTTAATATTATACTTTTGTTAAGTTAAACCATACTTTATTTTTAATGTGTTTCATTACCCTGTATAATATTTCCTTTATTTCTACCTGTCATATTGGGCAGGATTTCGTCAGTATCTAAAAACATTAATGGTCAGTTGGATTACGGTATGATTGCAAAGCTAAGGAATCCCGGGTCCGACAAAGTTATATTGGATTATTCTATTCATTATGCTATTCATCACTGCCGCATGCACCCACAGCAGTGCGCAAGAATTTGTGCCAAAGATGCCACTGAGTGACATCCTGACCATCCAAAAAAACGACGAGGCAGATTTAGCGTAGACGGAGACAATGAATAGACAGGTATCTTTAGAATTGGCCCCAAGTCATGCAAGACCGCAACATCGGGAGGAAAGGGAGGAGGCCTTTGCCCATAATTGCTGAAATAAATAAATATCGGAGCCCGGAGTCAGAAATTTGTGCCCGATATGGCGATAGGCTCCCTCCCCCCATCATGTCGTGGGACGGAACACACAAATGGACAAACGGGGGTGTCCTGGTTGCCTAGTGCCTACCCCTACTGGGAAAATACCGAGAATTTACATACATACATATGTTTGGTCATTTCATTGCTCGCAAGCAGCGGGTTGTGAATCGGTGTCGTATGGTCCTAAGTTCGATGCATGTACCTACATGCAGTCATCTTAATCGATCCCCGCATCAAAACAAATATTTGTGGGAACCACAGGTATGTTTCGGGTCTGGGTGTTTGTAAGACTGAAAAGTCTCTCGTAGTTCCTGACACCCACGACACAAGACTCGATCTTAGTGTGGGATCAGAAGTCAGAACTATGTATGTGACTGTTGGGTGTATTTATTTATTTATTTTAACCTATACATATTAGATTAGGTACTTATATTGTCTGGTATATCAAAACCCTTAGGTATTTATGTCACATTTCGTCCAGCAATAAGAAATAAATCTCGCAATAAACTAACACAAAAAGAAACGGTTCACTTTCTACCGCACTCGTACATTTGTTCTTTTTGTCCGTCCGACCACCGCAGTCGTAACGATGGAACATTTTACTTTCAAACTCCACATAATAATACCCGCTGTGATGGTAGCTTCGATATTTTTAACGGGTTGTGTATTTTAAATATTGATTATTCGGTTCACACGACGCTATACCTAAAAGTAACTATTTCTTTCGAAACAATTGGATGTAAGAACGGACTGAAGACAAATAACGCACATAACAAACGCAAATAACCGTCTCTTATCCTATTTCCTTTTTTTGTACAAGCTAAACATGTTTCTGTATTCTGTAATGTTAATATGTGATATTTTGACATGATAACATTGAAGAGGCAAATATTTCCACAAATTATTGTATAAATAATTTTCACTTGTAATAAAAAATGTAATTCCTCAATGGGTATATAATACATATTTGAAAAGTTCCTAAGATAAAATATGGTGCCTCATAATGAAATAGATCTATAAATTTTAATTTTAGGGAAATTTTAGGAAGAAGTGTGATAAGTACAAAATCATCTCTTATCCTCATCTTTAATTACTCTATTTTCGATATAGCACCATACATTTAATATAATAACGAATAAAACCATAGTCAAAAAGAATCTAAGGATTAATTAATAAGCAGTTATGTTTATTATAGGTACGGAATTTTATTATATGGAAACTCAACCAATCAATCAAATCAATCATACAGGGTGATTTAATTTGTTCAGTTTAAAAAAAGACACACACACACAGGTACACACAAGTAAAAAAAGCTGCATACTGTAGTAATCTATGAGTGAGACAATGCTAAGAGTGGAAGAAATATAATTTTATGTATCAACAATATAATTTGTCCCTTATAGGTGATATGTCTACATCTTAATTATTAAGCAGTTAGTGGCGGGAGTCAGCTCCTCTATCCCTGTTCCGTTTACTCCAGTTGGCTCGAGCTATAAGGACCTTTCATAATACCAAATAATTTTATATAATATGTATGTGAATATATATTCAAGATATTATACAACTATGTTACCTGAATTAGCATTTAGACGCATCAATAACGAAGAAATATAGCCACTTATAGTTATAAAATAACTTTTCTTACGTCTAGACGTAACAAGTCTAGACTTGATAAACTAGTTTAATCTTAATGTAATTTCTAATCATTAATTATACCGATTTACTTATATAAAACTGATGAGTTTGAATGCACTAATCTCAGGGATTACTGGTTCGAATTTAAAAAAGCTTTTGGTTTTGTATAGCCCATTTATCGAGGAAGGCTATCGGGTGCTTTTTATCCTTGGAAAACGTACAGCTGGGCATATAGAAACACTTTTTTATGCAGGCGAAGCCGCGAGTAATACCAGTTATAGGTTGTTTTAATAGTGGTATAGTGTGTGAATGTCATATAGATACTAGTAAACTATATTTCATATTAGTGAATGTAATAATGGCTAGTCTTAGATGTTTTTATAACTGTAATATCGAAGAAGAAGAAAAATGACACCTGGTTTACTGTTTGTATGTATAACAGTTTGAATCATGTCTGTGGTTTGAACACTAAAACTTGAACCTAATTAGTAGATATTATTGGCTTCACTAAATATTTAACTGGATGTTCAATACACCTGCATATATCTACATAATCATAGTAGCTGTTTAGCTCGCCTAACCTGGTTACTTATATATCTTTGCATCCTAATGGAACACAGTATGTTTATTGAAATACATGTTAGTACCCAAATCTAGTTATCTCAGACAAACTTTATTAAGATACCGCAACCTTGCCAGACCAATCTATGGCTCTGTTAGATTCCTTTCCAGACTTATACAGTATACACGTCAGCTCTGTCTTAATACTACATTTTATTTTAATCAGATGAATGGTTTAAAAACGCATACAGAACGCGATGTATATTGCATACATGTATGTATGTGTAGATAGTTGATGACTGTGGCTTATTCTGCGTGATTTACAATAACTCTAAATTATATATTATTGAAATATTTATACTATTTCTCCCTGATACAACAACCCACACGACACAACGCTGAAAACACCGTTTTTTTAACTCTAATTTTATTACTGAATGTGTCGTGGTTCAGTTTTTTTAATGCCTAATAAATTCCTTATTTGTAACAAGACTTCGGAATCCATTTAGCATAACTCAAAAAGAGTTATGCTCAATCAAGGGCGGAACTGGATAATTTTATTTTTATTTATAACTGTATTGTCAGTATCTTTTGCAAATGATTTTTTGCCGATATATTAAGTATGTTAGTAAGTAAATTTTGTTGTGAAGTTTTTTTCTGTAAGTTTTGTTATTCAATCAAAATGGCTATAGATTTTCCGGTTCAGTTATCATTTTTAAACCGAAGCTCATTGAACTATTAGATCGTATTCATAATAATAACAGCATTTATAATATTTAAATAGAACTCCAATATAGGGTGAAGTGGACGGAGGACCACGGAGATACCAAAAACTCGCTGGATACATGTAATTCTGGAAATCTTTGGGATACATTATCTTATAAAACAGTATCCTAAAGACTCTAAGGGGTGATGGGTAATGCTGGTTTGCATTTCGCTATTTGTGAACTCTTTACATCACTCTATTTTAGTATAGTGCCTTTTTAATTTAACATTAAGTTTATGTTTTATTTAAAAAAGTATATAATGTTCATTGCTTGTTATTTTCTAATCAACATTGTTGTTTACCTCGCAGCACCTTATAATAGACCAACTTTTTTATCAAATTATTTAACAGTTACGTTAGAGTCAGTGGGAAATGTCGTTTCGGTTTATTTTTAACTTTATGCAATTCCGGATCTAAGGCGTATCGTATTGTGATCGAATGTCGTTTGCTTTTTGGTAAATTATATCGTTCATCGATGACATAATAGCTTTCAGACAATAATGGACCCACTTACACTTCAACGCTGCATTGATATTAATAAATAACATAAGTAAAGAACAATCATTAATTTGCAAAACATGCATAGTGATTTCATATTTAATAAGCTCTCAATTTAAGATGTGTAAAACATTGCAGAGTGCAAATCATTGGCTGCCAGCAGCAACCTTAATATTCGAAATGTATGATTTTCTTAAAAGAGAATATAAATAATAGGTATCTTTATTTGCCCAAATCTAATACTGTGTACATATGCGAGAATTTTATGTGTATTTATTTTATATTTATATCTAACAGACTGCAGCACTTAACTTAGATTTTGGAAATATTTGTATACTAAATGCGTGACATTATAAGCCAGTACTTATATACCCTATAAATTGTAACATCTAATTACAGAACTTTACTTTTAAAAACTTATCAGTGCTTATACAAATAAAAATGTGCGATAACAACATTTCTTAATTTATCCGATGTTTGTACTACATTTTTATTAAAACCTTATGAACAATCTAAAACTAATACACAATCGTTTCCACACCTCCACTATTGGTTGAATGTTGTATACCTGCTTCCCTGGCAAAGTTTACTGGCGTATCATCAGATAATCCTTGCTCTGATGTGAAAGATACACCTTCACCCTCGATTCCAGCAAAAGAATTCGATTGTTCTGGACCCGAACCACCTTGATAGATTACTGGAAATTCAGCCGAAGGTTGTACACTTGGCAGTCCATTATTTTCTTCGAGAGGAGCAAAAGGATCACTTTGAACAGCTCCGTAACCTTGTCCGGCGAAGGATGTCGGCGACGCTTCTGCTGAAGCGAAAGGGTCGTGAGTGTTCGTCAAGGCAGTGCTTTGAGGTGTGAGGTTGGGAAATGCATTCTGGACTATTGGTTGAGCAGCAGCGCCCCGTAGATACCCGTAGGTTGCTGGATACGTCTGCTGTAAGCCACCGACAGAAGTAAAGACGTCGTTGTCATTATCCGCGCCTTCCTCTGTTACCTCATACCCATGTGAACCAGTATTTGTTGGGATCACCCCGGGCAGCGAATCAAATACCTTAACTTGTTTAACAGTGTGACTTATACCATGCACGTGAGGAGTTTGGTGTCCGAAACCTCCGTCATACGACGGTGCGGATGGTGTGTACGATGAGCCAAAATGTTCTTCAAATGATGGAACCGCTGGAGGATCATAGCTGTAGGATGGTGAGTCGTGATGCCCGTGACCGTGATGATGTCCGTGCCCATGGTGGCCATGGTGACCATGATGACCGTGGTGACCGTGATGTCCTTGATGGCCATGATGTCCGTGATGGCCATGTGTCTCATGCTTATGTTTCCCATGACCGCCGTGTTTTGTAACAGTTGTTTTTATACTATGAGTATTTTTATGGTGGTGATAATGATGGCCGTGTGGTATGTGCGGCTTTGGATGATGGTGGTGATGGTGGTGGTGATGTTGCTCTTTCTTAGGCTTGTGATGGTGGTGATGTATAGTTATGACTTTCGTATGATGACCATGATGAATAAACTCGGGAATATGTAATTTCACGTGGTCACTGAAAAATAAATTATTGGATGTAACATACAAGTATAATGTGTACTCGATACTTTATAGAAAAATACGAAAAAATACTATACTATTTCGCTAGGCGCTGTAGCTATTTTATTATTTTAGTTGCTAAAAAATAACCTGAGGTCCTTTGTACTTTATTATTAAACGTTATAGATAAGCGTCATAAAATAAAAATAAATAAAAAAATATACATCGCAAAGCATTTATCGCTAAAATTATTTGAAATTGGAATACGACTTCATAGAGTCAAATTTAAAACAAAAACTGTTTTGTTATTTTAGGTTATTTAAAAAACACGTGGTGTATTCTTACTGGTGTTTTCCTCCGTGTCCTCCGGTCTCGCCTCCCTCCAAACACAAAACCATCAACACAGCTACATATATCGTAAAATCCATGGTTGATGTTATCACACACGGGAACAGTTCACAACGCTTAGTCCAAGTCAACAAGGAACACTGCTGGAATGGGCCACGCTCACATTTTGTTTTACACCACAGTACATAAAAACTTTCTTTATTCCCGATAGTTTTATTTTATTTTTATTAGATCAATGGAGCCTCACGATGTGGAGCACCGCACCGCCACAACGCCGCATTGGATTGAGTAGCGCAACATCGTGAGATGACCATTTATCCAATTTCACTTAAATAAACCCGTAATATCAACAAAAAGACAAAAAAAATCTATTGTCGCCGGAGCATGCCAAAAGAGGTAGACGGCGCGGGCGGCGCGTTGCCGGACCGACCGAGCTCCGCGGCGATTCTCGATCTAATTCCTATCGCGGCAGGGTTCGGTTTGTACACCAGGAAATGTTTCGTCGTATTATTCCTTTTTTATTTATTATAGGCAACTATGTGTAACAAGTATTTCACTACCGTTCCAAAACAACGATTCGATCAGGCCGCAGGGTGGATGGCGTAACACAGTCACAGATTGCACGCAGACACGTTCTTTCGTTGTCCGGTACTTATTGACATTTTTTAAATAAATTATTCTAGGCCTACTTTCGTTGCAGCATTTAATTCATATTTTTCGTATAACCAATACAAATAAATAATTTGTGTAACCCTGTCGTATAACATTTTTTAATTTGAACAGTCAATGTAAAAGAATCCATTAAAAAAAAAATAACTACATAAAGACAGCGGTGTGGAGTTGTGGACGCATGGGCGTGGGGTGGCCTCCAATAAATAAAGTCTGTAGGCGTCAGATTGTGCCCATAAATATACTAAACTGTAAACGTATCCTATTAAACTTTAATTATCCTTTACATTCCAATTTATTGATTTCCCGCGGGAACGATTCTGTGGCCGCTTATATACGTCGTCCTTATGAAGTAATTTGATTATTATTTCTTATGTACGGTCAGGCTTATAGCACTTTACCTGCTCAACGTAAAGACCATTTATAATGAACATAACTTTTGTATTATTGTATGGTTTATTAGACACATGAATACACATTACATTTAGTATTAGTATTTTTAAATTGTATCTAGTTATTAGACAGCTAATAAAATGAATAAACTTAGAAAATAGAATAAAGCGTATGTGAAAATAATCAGTCTTATCATAACGTTTTTGTACAATATTTTGTGATACTCCTCTACACGGATCTTTGGTCGATTAGTAAAGCAACAATGTGGCTACTGGCTAGTTGGCTACTAATAACAGACATACGCATTTCTCTTAAAAAATAAATAAAAACAGTCATAAGTTACAAAGTCAAGACATCTGCGTAACAATTGCAAACATTTTGCATTTAGTACCTACGTTATTATAGTTATTTTATGGCTTATACTATGATGTAGGTTCTTCTGCGTATCCGGACTTTTCATGTCGATATATCCTGAAAACAATACAAAATAATAAAGATCGTAATTTTTATAGTATCTTTAAATATGAAACCTTAAAGAGAAACATGGAAAACCAAGCAATCCAAATATTTAGTAAAACCGACCCGAAACTATTTCTTAGAGCTTTTAATTCAAAACTTCATATGTGTATTGCACATAACTTAATAAGAGTACGAATTAAAATATCATAACCCTCAGCCCACGTGAGTTCCCGACAGACTAATTCAAGTATAATAATAATATTTTACTATATTTAGATATCAAAATAGTAGATTGACAAGGGCTCTATTCCATGTGACTTTTAACATCATAATTGTTATAATAAGCAGGTTTCTAGTACACGCGTTATTTTCACTGTACACACTACACATGCAAACGCAATTAAGTTTTGATACAGTTCGAGTTACGTTATTCTGAAGACAAAAATACATTGCCTTGTTAGATGGTATTATAATGTTAAGTTTAAACGTACATTTAGGTTTTATTAGCTTCTATTTAAACCCTAGTTGTGCCTCGCGTTTTTACCTTATCTACACTTTAATGACTTCGATCTTACAGTATTTGTGCATTTTTCTGTGATGAAAAATCCATGTCAATTCCCATATAATAAATAAAGAATTACAAATGATATGACTGTTATTTCTACTTAAATACACACAATCTGTTAATACTTGTAATAAAAGCATAAACAAGTTACCTAGTTCCGTCTGTACAGCGGCAGAACGTGTCTCGAAGGTTTCTTGGGAAGACCGCGCGGTATATCCGGAATTTCAAGTGGTACGTCTAAAGCGCCATCTGGCAGAAACTCTGGTATGCCAATGTCAGGCACTGGTTGGCTGTGCAGGCCGAGGGGCGCCTCGTGGATGTGCATGTGATGGAAGTGTTCATGCTCCTCCGAGGGGGCAGCGCTGTGGTCCAAGTGCGGCTCGTGGTGGGTGTGGTGATGGTGAATGGTCTTGTAAACCGTGTGCGTGTGCTTCACCCTCTTCACCTTGTATGGGACGTGGATTACCACCTTTTTGCTGCGTCTGCGAAATACAAGGGTTATAATGATATTTCATATATTTTATATTATGAGTTGTTTTGCAAAGATCTAGAATTGAGGGATGGATTAGCTATCTAATTGATATTTTCCCAGTTATATCTGAATGTATTTTATATAAAATGTATACGTTAATCTTTAAATATATTTTTTTATAGTAAAGTAAAATTATCATTTCTTCACTTTCATATTCTACAAAATAAATATGTTTATTTTATACGATGTAAACGTTTATGTGGATTATAGTGGAGGATAAATTATTATTATATCATTATTCAAGTCGAAATACTCGTAGCTCAGTCTGGTAGAGCGTAAATCATGGCTTCACGGTCCGTGGCAGAAATCTAGGTTTCGGCATTTTTCTAATTTGGTATCGTTTGTTTTCTAGGGCGGAATTTTTAATCGTCAAGCACTTATAGACCCAGAGCCCGTGGCCACCAGACTTACATCATTTTATAAAAGCTTAAAGTGTACAAAAAGCTAGTTTAATAAAGGCTTGTATAAAATGACGAAAGTCCGGCGACCAAGGGCTCTGGGTAGGTATATTACGTCAACGAATAAAATAGAAAATTAACAAATTTAATGTAATTATGTCAATGAATAAAATGTATTAAATTTAGTTACAAGTTATTAGATGGATGACTATTATAGTCGAGTATTGAAAAATCGGATGGTATAAAAATAACAAAGGAAATTAAATTTGTAAAACACAATATTGATGTGACTTTTGATTTGGGATATGAATAAAAGAAGGCAAAAAAATATTTCTTTATGTTATGCTTGTTTTTAAACATGTTGATAATTGATTTATTTCGTAACGAGTTAATTATAAGAGAAGAGATTATACTTCTGTCCTTTAAAATTCGGACTATCAATTTATAACGATTAATAAAATTCAATATTGATATGCCATCGTTTGATAACAGTTGATTTAAAATTTATTACACAGATTACAACTTAACTTCGAATATAAGGTAAACATACACTCAATCTAATAACTTTTTTATTTCTGTATGTTGCCATCTTATTTACAAATTATGTAATTACGGTAATTTAAAATTGAGATAAGAAACTGTAATTTTTGCATGAGCGCGGTAATGACGCAGGTAATCTTTCCAGCTTACATAGTTTTTATTGTTTAGATTGCGTACTAGAAGCGGTTCCGTGATGGAGCAGTCAATTCGGGAGCTTCCTGCTTCGATGCGCGTGAGTAACATTTCCTACTGTTGCGGGAAAAACATGGCACAAACAGACATACACCTTAACAATAACTGTAATCATTTTTGTCTTCTATTATTATTGACGTTTCTTTTATATGTGTGTGAAATTAGTATAAAAGTGTTGTGTACTACTAAAAGTGGCATACATCAGAATATATTATTAGAATGTATACTTATTGTTATATATTAATACACTATTGAAGAACAAATCACTATCTATCTATCTGCCGGCCCGCACTGGCCTTCTCTATGTATTTTATTATAGGCCGATATTTTTATAATGATAGACATTTGCGGGAAAAATACAACTCGGCATTTAATAATATAATTTAACTTTTGCAGTTTTGTACATTATTTTTTGAACATCTGCTAATTATTTTATACGTCTAGAAAAGAAAATAATTATACAATAAGGCCTACATAACTCCATGAAACATTATAGTGTCTGCTTCCACATATTTAATATTTTCACCGGATAAAACCTAAGAAAAATCCATTTAGAATAATTGAAGAAAATGTATACTAATTCGTACCTTGCATATATTCGCACTTGGATATTATTTAACATATCGCTTTGTAACGGTTTGATTTGATATTTAGATTTGTTATTACCTGAATTTCATTTTAGTTCATTTTATCTGCTGAAAACTTAAACCACAGTATATTGTGCAAATGAACAATTTTAACATAGTAAAACGGAAGCGCCAGAAATAATTAATAAATAATGATCATTAAAATCAATGTATTAATTATAATTATCAAATCTGTAGAACTGGAAATTAAAATGTCGACCTCTATCAAATTAAAATTATAATTATTATATGTATATAATTTTTTCTATATCAGCAAACTAGATTCAATGTTGTATAAATTTATATAAGATCTAGGTAAGATATTGTACGCTTTTAATACATATCGGTAGAACAGTGGTAATTTTATTTTATATGAAACTAAATGCCATTTCGTAAATACTTATTATTGATTTTACTATAATATTTTTTTTAAATACTTTTGAAAACATGAAACATTAGTAAGTATTTATGTAATAAGTGTCTGCAAACACATAATCGAGAAAATCCAGTGCGGCGCAAAGTAATTCAACCAACAACAAAACTCGTTTATTAAAATCATTTATGCTCTACATATACCGTTACAATAATCTTTAATAGAGTAACAAATTATCCTCAACCGTTAAATAATATAAACTGAAATAAATTATTCGTAAACAGTTTCATTGCGCGAATGTTGTATGAAATCGATAGTAAAATTGATAGCATAATCGCACGCTTTGTCACGCACCGAGAAGTAATTCCAATGCAATGGATTTAATCATTCATGTCATCGTCGCGTTCACTACAAATTTTGTAATATTTAATTACGAAACAGTTATTACCCCTAATTATTTGAATTTATATACCCTGATGTATCTTAGGTGTGTCCTAAAACGCCGGAACAATTTCATTTTAATCTTGCTGATTTTCGCTATCATTATGCCATTTGTCACAGCATCTATCTATCCATTTGATGTCAGCTTACCAGCTTTTTATGAATTAACCAATGACTTTAACCTTTCTTTAAAATTATAATATTAATGATATTTCAGCTCACAAATTACTTATTTAAATTTAGAATATAATATGTAAAATCTAACCTCATAAGATCAGGTTAATTTGTATCCATAAAAAAACATATAATCAAACCTATATACATCCCCTGCATGGCACGGGCCTCTTCAACAGTCGATTATAATACGAGGGGTAGGCCACCTCAATGGCCTAGTGCGAGTTGGCTGAATTCAAAGACCACAGATTTTTTTAAAATCTCTCGTGTGCAGATTTCCTCACGATGTATTCCTTCACCATGCAAGTTACCGGAATTTATATTGAATTATTTAACTATCAAATAGGGTAGGGAAGTTATTAAATAACAGAATCATATTTTTATTATACGTACCCATGAGCTTCTGTAACGTGCAAAGCCAGAACGGCAAGCATACATAGTAACAACTGAAAATAAACACAAACCATGTAATTATTAACTGTTATTATTATTTTAATGATATTCCGCATTTTACAGTTCGGTTACAACATGCCCAGCTTATTAATCACAATTTACAATAAAAGCTCAGCCAGGGAAAAGGTCGCTTACCAGCTTAAAGTAACAGTATTACCTATTAAAAAAAAGACACCGTGACTCTTATAGAAAACAGTATATAATTACATTAAATTGCAACAAATAAGTTTACTAAGTTTATTGTCAAGTAAAGTAATAAGCGTAAACGGCCAATTAATTACGGGGTTTACATGACAATATAATTGTTTACTAATAAAAATGAGAGGAATATAAAAAAGGACTCACCACCGTTCTGCAATCCATTATCAAATATCTATTGAAACAATGTACGGGAAAGCACTATTCAAAAGTTATACGCAAAAAGATGAAACGAGCGTGAGAAACTATGACGCGTACGAGAGTCTGCGTAATTTTAATTTGCGGAAAATTGCACTTTCCCACTGGTGCGCAAATAATGCGCTCGTGCCTAACGATGGTCTGACAATGAAAGGCGTTGCGCCAATCTATACTTATATATGCCATACATGAATGAAACATGTAAACATCCAAACACACACGCTCGTATCGCTTTGGGAGCTATAATACCACTGTGATATTTCTTTCATTGATCTAGAACCTTCCATCCCGCGTCGGGGTTGTTGCTGCATATTAGGTAAAGGTAAGTTCATAAGCTTTAGAAGGATAATACAATGCAATCCAGAATCGTGTTATTAATTCTATCCATAATGACAAAAATCTGTCAAAATAACATGCATTGTGATAATTTTATAGAACTCCTAGATCTTCAGCTTCGAGAAACATTGGAACATGTAGCAAATATAGGCCTTTTTATAACAAAGAGAGTAGAGCAAGCTATTCACTGTTACATCAATGATCATCGATGCTCGTATACCCCCATCACGTGCTTTTGATACACGGTGATGCACCTGACGGAACTTTTTTCGATTCAGCCGCTCTCCAGGCAAATATGAACATTCTTATTCCAGCATGAGTTTGGGAATAATTTTGTTTATAATCCTTAATTTATTTGTGTATCATATTCATTCAATTAAATATTCAGCGCAGCGTACTGAACGTGCGAAATGAACCGCATCACATTGTTTCATCCAACTTGCGTAAACCCGTTAAAATTAGCATCAATAACACATTATCACGCCAAGAAACCATCAAATTCAAGCTGCAGTGATGAAAACCATGAAGATTGTATTCAGTATTGTGATTCGTTCCCGAAATTATTCGCGTTATATAACTGTGCTATTGACCTAGGTCTACTTTAGACGAGGATAAATTGAGCAAGACACGACGCGACGTCTGGAAATAGTTTATCTAGCTAGCTAGACAATTTAAAATTTAAGTAAACAAATCTATGTGATTTCAAAATAATATATTTCGTTTACTGCAGCATAATGCAAGCGCAACGGTGAAACAGTGATAGTGAAACATTTTTCATTCAAAAAAGACGTCGGCAGCGAATACAACGCGGCCATGATTATGTGAAATATAAAGTTGCGCATATAATTACTGCAACTTTTTTAACTATTTAAACACAAAGACAAAGAAAGCAGTGAGAGTGGAGGAGCACATTGTTATTTATTTGTCGTTAGCATTAAACTACACACGACGCAATATATTATGTTTATCTGATACGTTTGAACATCTTGTTTTGTGCATGCACTTACGTGATTCTGAAATAAGTGCAATATGCGTGTATTAAATCGTTTATAGGGTCCTTTAAAAATGTTGAGGGACAGCAAAAAAACGCGGTACTTTAAAAATGCATACTACGTTAACAAAAAAAAAAAAAATATTATGCTATCTACTACTGCTTTTAATTACTCAATTAAACAACTTCATTAACGTTTAAGTATATTTTTATAATCTTATTACAGTTTCAGCACAGCATACAGTATTAAAACACGCACATTTATTATACAAACTTATACACAACATTATTTCCGACTTTCTACCGTTTACATATAAGCATATCCCCTGCCAAAGTACAAATTGGCAGGAAATGAAATTACATAAAATTCTATATTATAAACTTAATGGTAAATTCATATTATTTACAAGGAAATAATAAAACATAAACTATACAAGCACAATTACATTCGATATTTACTTTCATTAGGTAAATCGCGGAAACAATTTCCTCTACTCTTGTAATCAAAATCGAAGCGTAACCACCTATTAATTGCACACAATCGCTAACACCTTCGTTATTCAAAAATCTTGAATAATATAATCAATAAAATAAATCATTATTATTTATTCTGTTTATTATAAGGAACAGGCTAGTGTCACACAGTATTTTACCTCTATTCTCTATTAAATACCAGAACTGATACTTAATTCTTTATTAAACTAGTTTTCATAACAGGGTTGCTGGCTAAAACTATTAATTATCCTCAATAGCGCAAGTCCAAAGCCGGCGCCTTCTTAGCCAATTTAGTCTGAATCTTCTTCACCGGGGGCTGAAATAAGTAGTAACATAACATTGATAACATACCGACTTTTTAGAAAAAAAAATGAAATTAGATACCGTGGATTTTATACGAAATACCTGAACATCCTTAAAGTGTTTCCAAAGGCCGTAACGCAATTCCCAGTCCTCAAAGAAAAGCGTTGGTTTATTCCAAGTGACATGATGTCGACCGATATTGTAAATCTGCATCAACGGTGGGTTCAACTGCGGCGCCTCTTTGGCCCGCCTCGATATTATCTGGTTCACGTATCGGTAAAGCACAGGCGCTTTGTGCACCCAGCATATCAAAGACATCACTGATATCACAATCGCATGCATCCAGTATCGACAAGTTGCCAGCAGATTCTCCCCATTAAGAGCGAACTCTTGAATAGTCATGACGATACAAGCAGCGGCCGCGGCGGTCAGCCCGCAAGGAACCTCCAACACTATCGAACATATTAGAGCAAAAATTGCTTTCAGATTACCGATATTATTGCAATGTAATTTTACGGCTTTTAAGAAGAACTCATGGAATTTCTCCCGTTGATATCGTATGAATGCTTTGTCACTACTGTCGTAGTGTCCTACTTTTAGTCGGACCTGCAAGGAGTTTTAAGCATTATTTAAATAATTTAATAAAATTAATACAATTTTTATCCGAGATAAGTACCCCTTTGTGTTTACCCCAAGTTAGGTAACAATTATGTCATGGAACTGTACTAAGATATTGTTAAACACACCTGTGAAAATTCATAGTATATCGTAGGTACTATTAGGTATGCTGCATTGGATTGTCGGTCTAAGAACCTCTGTATCAAACGGCAGCCAAGAATACTGTACAGCGAATTTGTAGATCCGACCAAATTTACCAACACGTGGTCAAATATTCCTTCACGGAAACTTTCGGAATATGTCCCTACTTTGTACAGTTCAGCGGCACGATCTAGTAAAGACGAAAACTCTAGGACATCGTCATCGTTCAAGCTGACCATTGAGAACCAGTTAAGCATCGTAGTAATGATCATTAGCCTATGTTGGTTTTCGACTCTCTCAAAAATACGACGTAAGCAAACTTCAAATCCTTTTCGTAAATACCCATACGCCGATATTTTCGTGTCACCCTTGGCTATACTATAGGCAAAAAAGTCCAATAAACGAGTAACAAATGGCAATAGTTTCTGCTTGTCGATTATCCAGTTTGCACTTTTTAGCAGTTCGTAGAGAACCCTCATCCTATGCCGGGCTGATTTAATATCAGTGAATAACACACAGTGTATATCTGTAAGCATTAGGTTGAATAAAGTAGTTTTCCCTCTGTTGTAATAAAGTACTACTTCTAGTATTTGCTCTACAAAACTCTCATACGGCCAAAGTGATACTTGAGTGAAGAAATTCAATGTTATCTTGATAGTGATCTCGCTGCGTTCGGGATGCAGCTGGTCCATTGTCTTTTGAAAGTTCGCCTCCGCTTTATTAAAGTGTCGTTTGCCACACCAGTATCCATAGCGTGAAGTGAGTCTACGCAACTTAAGTCTCATCCCGAAAAAGTATACCAGAGTTAAAGCACATAAAAGAAGCTCCTCAAAATCCGCCTCTTGTAAAGTCCTACGGCTAGAATTGCGTAATATAAATTCTAACTTCTTAATAGCACTTATTTTACTGCGTTGAAATAAAGAGTTCAGATCCATCGGCATGTACAATTTGTGTAGTTCGTTTATTTTATCTTGTAAATCTGTTCCAGTTAGTGACTTTTTCTTATGTGATGCGAACATTTCTATGTTTGCCTTAACGATTTATTTAACTTTATGTGCTTTAAACTTTCGCTGTCAAAAGATATATTATAACCTATTGACACTATTTACATTTTTTTACCACCGGAGCATACAGGAGTTTGTATTGTCACGCAATAACAATTTGTTTCAATGAGTTCTTATTAAAAAAGATAAATAAGATTTTTTTCTCCGGGTTGCACGTTAATACACAAAACTATGCTCTATAGTCTATACAAACCTCACCTATTTTGCCCCGTTCACCTATTAGAAGTTTTTGGTGTTATGTTACAAACCTTCACTATAAACTACACAACATAACTACGCAATGAGATGAATTGTTTAAACAAGTCGGTGTGGAGATCTTTGGGAGAGGCCTATGTTCGGCAGTGAACTTCCTGTGACTGAAGAGGGAGAAAGATATTTTTTACATACCTACGGTTCTGCGACATGCAACTTAGCATTCAATTTTGTATAGTATGTCTATGACCTAGCTCTCTAAGCTCTGTTGTACAATATAGACTAAATTATTTTTATACTTTGGTAACTACCATAATATTATTAGTTATTTAACACAAAAAGGTATAGATCCTTTTTTTGGTGCGCGAATAATGGCTCTATCATTTAGTAAAATAGGTAATAATCATTTCCTGTTCTCTTTATATCTAGCTATGTATATCTGTATAATGACTAAACGTATTTTGCCATAACTGTGTAATATATTTTCCACGCTACATCTAACAAATACCGATAAAGACCATGCCAAAGCCACATTAATACTAATGAATTTTGCCTGTCGTTACATAAATGACGTAATAGCCATTCGGCCTCCGATAACTAGAACATTTTTGAGTAAATGAGTTTATAAATTCGAGTCATCAGAGCGTGAAAATAAAGTTCTGGTTTATAGAACGAATAGTACAGCTTGAGTGATATCGAAAAGTACAATGAAAGTGTTTTACGTAATGTTACTTCCCGCCAGTTTCCGAGTGGGTTCGGCCGCAGTGTGCATTCGTGTCGAGCTAAACAAACACCGTCCGCACTCCGCTATACAGTATGCAGTATACGCTATTACGGCACCTGCCGTGTACCATAATTACACACATTACTTACGTATTGTTACAATTTCGTAACACGTCATTATTGCTAATGGCTAGGTGGTGTTATATCTTGTTTGGAAAATTCTGTCCATTTATATTAATTGAGTACCGGAATCGTGACAGAATTCGGCCAACGAAGACTGTAATTAATGGAACAATAAAAGATTTCATTAAGTTTATTATTTATTAAAATGACCACACACATCTTAAACTATCAGTCTTTATTAAATCTTTTTAGAGTGAAAACCTAGGTAGCTCGCTACTTTAGAACTTATACTTTTCATTGCAAACATTAATTATTTTATTTTATTTAGGTCTAATTGCTTCGATTACAATCATATGCACGGTTTTCACTCTAAAAAGGTTAATTGTTAATTATAAGTAATTAAAAGAAATAAATTACACATAAAAAGATAGAATCATTGGTGGGATTTTAAAAGTATACGTGCCGATCGCAGCTTGATTTGTTTACTTTTTGTTTCCGGGCATGTCGGTTTCCTGTGGTGGGCCCACTCGTTGGGCGACAGGGTAGGCTGCCTGGGTGTATGTTTGAGCGACGGCAGGGCCTGCGTTTTGCTCTTGAAGTTTCTCTGCTTCCTCTGGCGCCACGGGACACATGCAGGGGACTAGTTGGACGTGTTGCAGGGAGACAGGGGTGAGGCTGGCCCCTGAAGGGATACTGATCGGTATGGGAGCAATGCTCTGCTGCATGGGGATCTCTTGCTGCGCGTACTGCGGTGGTTGGAACTGGTAGATTTTCCGCGAGTCGTACGGAGTGTACGAGTATTGGTAGCGGATCGCCGGCGGTAGGTTCGGAGACATCGACTGCACCCAAGTTTTCTGCGGCGATGTTTGCCCACTGAAATAAAAAGAGAGATTCAAGCATGTTATAATGTTATAACTGTATAAGCATTTGCAACTTATTTCCGATCATAAATCTATCGGTGCACCAACTTATTTAAATTCTTATCTTTTTCTAAGAGACATAAGGAGATATCAAAAACTACAATAATACAATTTAAAATCCTAGCACGTTTTAAGATGTTTAACGCAAGAGCATCAATTATGATGACGTCCAAAAGCTAAAACACTTAATATTTGATGAGATTCGAATCTTATATATCAATAACAAGGTCTTCAAACGATGCTGTAGAATGCAGAAGCAAATACATAAAAAATCGCAGAGCTGTAACAAAATCGCATCGCATTATTTCATTGCCAGACACTTATGCATATCTAATACAAAATAAGTTGTACATACGAAGAATCCGAGCCCCACTTCAAGAAGAAAGCTTCCGATGACGCAAGCAGCACCAAACCCAACAGGAAATACATCTGAAAATAGGCAGCCAAATAAATTTTCGAGACCAATTGCACACTGTTCAAAAAAAGGAAAACAACGGACCCGTTATACATTTTGTAAGAGTGTTGCATCATCGTGATTAGAATTAAAACTATAAATACCTACACGGAATGTGAGTCAAAAACTAAGAACAATACACAATATCAACATCATACATCTTTACCATAAACAGACAAACCTATACTACTTAAAACAAGATATATGGAACTAAATAGCTTATTCACATGGTATTAAGTAAACGGCATAAGGCAGAACATTTTTGCAGTCAGATACATTTAGTTTATAGAAATATATTGCATAATTTTGATATTTATTGTAGATAAATTAGTATTAAATGATTTAATATAATCGCAAAGCAGTTTTCCCCCACTTTCAAATTAGTTATGAACAGTAAAATTTGTATTTTTAGGTACGTACGAATTTCCATTCAAAACAAATCATAAGTACGAATAATATTTTCAATCCATGAGAGTCACTGCCTCGTAGTATAGTAAAATTTTGTTTAATTTAATTTCCTTAGAAAAAATAAAAAAAGTTGAAACAATAGTAGCAAATAATAACTCTTGAATGTTAAAAGCTCGAAACTCGGAAGTCATTAATAGGTACTGGCATGTATATTTTACTATAGTGAGTAATTTTCGTTTGTACGCTTAATGTTCAATCGTGGAAGAAAAATATATTGAAAGTGATGATAAATAAAGATTGTAAACATTATATTATGTATTTGTAAGTCACAATCTGGTTCGAAGCACTTTCATATTAATTATTTACGCTACACGTAACAATATGATTTCGAAGGAGAAAACAAAAGATATGAAAATGATTATGTGTGTGCGCACTCAGTTAAAGTTATATAAAATTGTTAGATCCGTACCTACTGTTTTTGTTTATATTGCGGATAATTATATTACATGTCTATTGTCTAAGCTTATTTTTCAAAACATTCTATAGAGAGAAACGAAATCCAAAGATTGTCATAATAATATGTACGCTTTTGACATAGCTAACGATTGATTCACCGAGTAAAAGTTTGGGAATGTGTGGGAATAACAGGGCAATTACGGGACCTACCCAATGATTCGCTAGACGGAAAGATTATAAAGTGATTTGTGTCGGTCCGTAGAAAATTGTTAAATGGACCATGCCAGTCCCAAACTCATGAATATTTAATTTATTTTCATTATATCTTGTCATTAGTAAAGTCACTGACATCTTTTACATTTACTAAATTAAATATCATTTAACTAAAGTTACTTAAACTTAAAATAGGCAAGAAGTGTTACCTATTTAAATAAATATACACTGATTGAAATATTGACCGACATTTGCTGGTCATCCCAACTGGAATAACACATTGAAAATATAGAAATTGAAATCACTTTGTTATTTTATATGTACTGTAATCGATCGATCGGTGGCTGTCACAACAAAGATGTTAACAAAACTGAGATGTTAGATTACACAGGAGAATGACTTGCATCGCCTGCGCTTTCATCGCGTAAGCATTGAGCTTTGTTATTGCCCATCAAATTGAATTTTCACTGTGCCGAAGAAATATCATCAAACACATTCAAAGAAAATAGAAATACCGACTGATCAATTCAATTTATTCATTCAGTCTCAGGAAAAAAACATTGGAGTATTAGATACCTATTTATAATTTTATGAATATTATTATTGTATATAGGTAGCGGTAAATAACGCATTAAGTATTTAATTACTTTGTAAGTTACGCTAGGAATGCACAATATTTTTTATTTATGTAAATATTTGTTGATTGCAATATATTTATTATTTATTCTACAATCCTTTTAGTAAAAAAATAAATTCTGTCAAACAAGAGTTTGACCGATTTACACGCCAGCCAAACACTTTAAATAATACAAAACAATAACAAATATCTAAAATAAAATAAAATATATATAATTGAAAAACTATAGTAAATACAAAATAATAAATATAATAAGCGCAGAAATAATATCAACTCACCATTCCGTTAGTATCCTGGTACATCGCACTGGTATAGCAGGCAATATTCTAAACAGAACGAAATAACTACGACGACGTTCACCCCCCGTGAGACTTAACTCAAAACTATTACTAATGACAGAATCAAGGATTAAGGCGCCTTTAAAACAAAAAGACTTCTTATTTTTGGGAACGAAGATGCGTGCACCCACTCCGGCCGCGGAATGACCGATCCCTGGAGACCAGCCGTTTTTTATACACGGTATCAGAAACATTCCGTCCTTAAAAGCCGGTCCCCGGCCTCACCATGAGGTATAATAATAATCTTATTAACTTATCTACACTTATATCTTTACTTAGAACGTACCGTTATATTATCCCGATTCTAAAACAGACTTTCGGGGATACTGGCCACTTAAGATAATTTTATACTTTTTTTTCTAATGGCTAAAGAGTTTGGATGATTTTTTTATGAGGAAGTTATCGCTTCAGGTGATTTAGTCGGGAAGGGCTGGGTTCCATCGCTCCCTAAATTCAGAGGAAGGATGCAGTTGACATTCGTGACGAATTGTCGGGACGTGTCCATTACCCGTTGCCTGCTCTTTCGGAGTCCGGTGACTTGCCATGCTATTCCATGCGTGAAATCTTAAATGGATATAGTCAATAAAGCGGCGGTATTGGAAAAATACAAAACGACTACACGGTTTCAGTTAATTACTTAAATCCGTCGAGCCGGATGCGCTGCTCGGGCTACGAGATAGACTTATTGTAAGCACCAATATGTTTGTAAGTAAGACTTATTGTAAAAACCTGTATGCATTAATTATTTATTTTAATTGTTAAGTCTTTAATTGCGCGTAATAGGATGGGATAAGAAGACAGATCGTTTGTCTGAGGGATTTTTTTGGGCCGTTTCCTTTTTACAACTATACAACGTTCTGTAAAGACTACTTAGGCATTCTAATAAAGAAACACAAAATATATTTAGATACCATTCGATATTGTGGTAAAACTTATTAGGATAGTAAATTCAGATACCTCTCCGGCTTATATTGCCGTATTTTAACGACCTATAAACTACCTTTGACAACAAAAACTGACGAAACGATACCTGAAAAGACTAACTAGTAAGAAACAAATATTTATATGGGATATAACACTCATCGATTAATCAATACAATCTAGTTTACGTACATGTTGCGTCGTGAATCTAGTGGCAGCGTGAATGAGCTGTTAACCTCGAAGTCTTGGGTTTAATGGCCAGGTCGCGTTCACCATTTAGTGTGATGTGACACTAGAAAATAGTCTGAGTTTTGTAGCTATATTACATACATGTGTGTTGAGCTTAGGTTTTATCAACAAGGTGATAGTTACGCCGACTAACACATCTTCGGTTGGAGTTTAGCTCGGCGACACCCGGGTTCCACTTTTGAGACTTAGGCCTACACTCTCATGGCGACAGACATGAGGAAATGTATATAAGCACAAGTTATAGTTAAAAATGTACCTCGTGGAGTGTGGTAGGTAGAGCTGTTGGAATTTCTCCATTTTAATTGCCATAGAATCTGGCTATTGAGCTCAGGATGCCTTTTTATTACAATAGTAAGTAAAGAATCCTTAGTGGCGTAGCCCAGCACGTGTTGTCTGTGCGTCGTGAGGTTCGAAGATTGAATCCTAGTTGGGAATAACGACTCCGTGAGCGTTTTATAAATCTGATATTTAAAACCGAATTACGATTTTTAGTTTTGGTACAATGGAGAATGTTACTAGGTATGCCAAATCGCTTGAAATGTTGTCTCAGTAAAGCCTTTATGTATACAAACACACTAGTTTTTGTTGTAGTCAAAAATACCTAGTAGTTTTGATTTTATAGGTATTCAAAGTTTTGAAAAATATCGAGTCCCGCTACAGTCACGTGATCGCTTGTGACGTCATTTCGCAACGCGCCGCACGGACCACGACTCGCTTCGTATCAAATCGCCAGCGATTATAGTAGTTGTAATAGCTTGCGCAGTGTTTTGTTGTTGGTTTTCGTTCGCGTATTAAGTTAATAGTTTTAATAATAGTAAATATTATTCGAGTAATAAAATGGATGAAGGATTCGAAAAAGGGCAATCGGATAATCTACCTAAAATAGATGGATTAATGGTTGCGCATTACTTATCAACAAATAGTGATTTCGTTGCCGCCGAAATGCGAGGAATAAAAATGCAACGGTAAGTGAAATTTCCGTGCTACTAGTTATGCTTAATAGTTTATCTGTTCTAAATTGTTTTATCAAAACAAAATACCTAACTAATGTCGTAATGGAAGAATGCAACTCAAATAGTAGAACTATCTACCTACCATTAAATTTGTAAGTTAAAGACAACAAATATGTATGTATTATAGTTTTGTAGCTATTGGTAGGCACGCATGTATAATATAGGTAGGTAACGCTCTTCTTAGTAAATTTAAATGAATACATACATACCTATATTGATTTATTGCAAACTAGCTTCCGCCAGCAGCTTCGCCCCAGTTTCCCTCAGAAACTGTACATTTTCCCAGTATTAAAAGTAGCCTATGTGTTATTCCAGACTTCGTCCAGATCCATTCAGTAGTTGTTTTTGTGAAAGATAACAAACACACACACTCACAAACTTTCGCATTTATAATATTAGTAGGAAGTAGGATATGTACTTATGTAGATGTAGTGGGTTGAACGTTACAGATGTACTAAACCTTTTTTATTTGTATTTTTTTACTTACAAAATACGTAAGGCCATTTTAATCTCATTTTTATTGCAAATATAGATGTTTGAACAGATGTACTAAACCATTTTTAGTTATTTGTTTTTTTCTACTAATAAAATACGTAAGGCCATTTATTTTTATTTGAAACTTATTTCAGATCGGCAAGAGACAGCTATGGCGATGATGCTATTGGTTATATTCAAGTAAAAAGAGTAGGTGATGTATGTACGGTTAAATGTAGAATCACGCCAGAACACCGCGTACGTACCACACCTTATCATTGCAGTTTAGAATGCAATGAAAAGGATCAAGAAGTTTTAAATGTTACCTGCGAAGATTGTGCCGCCAGCAGAGGTGGCTGTAAACATACCATAGCATTTTTAATGTGGCTTCATCGTCGAAGCGAGCTTCACAACAATAAACTGTACTTTTATCTCCAAATGAATCTAACCTCTTCATAGCCTTTATCCATTCTTTTCGCATTTTAACGTCCTTTGGAACTATAAAAAACAACTTTTCTGGCGAATTGGTAGTTGTTTTTGTGCATTTAGGCACAACACACGATTTCCTAGTATTTGGATTGGATATTGTTAAAAGTCTTTAGGTATAAACGTAATATTATAGTACTCTGTGGGTATAAATTTAACGGCACGGGCGCGCGACCACGAGCGGACTGAGTGAGCCAGTGAGCGTGTTGTGGTATGACGTCACACCGTAACCGGCAGCCCGGGTCGTACGGTTACAACTTGTTTTACTTCTAAATCGGAAACTAATTGACATATCGAAGTAATTCTTTCACTAGTATTTTTTATTTTTGCCAGAGAATATGGAGTGCTAATAATCTAAATTAGTTAACATTCTTCATTATATCTTTATAGAACTATACGGCCTAACTCTTCTTAATCGTATTCTCGATTGTAGATGAGGCCCGTGCCCTACAGTGGGACAGGAGGTACTGCGCTGGTAGTATAGTTAGGGGTTGATACAGATATTTTTATTATCGCTATCATATGTGGGGTGCGAAATATAAGCGAAGACATTTTTAGGCGAGACTACTGGCAGCTCTACCTTTCCGTTCAGGAATACCGGCGTAGTTGTTAAAAATAGCACCATGTCATTACCTTAGACGCAAATTTGTGATTACTTTAAATTATTGTTAATTTTCGCTACTTAAAGGCTGAAATGAAGACTTTAATATATTTATATCACATAGCTTTTTCAGTTTGTTCTGCTAATTTGGCCCTGAGAACTCAAAAGATAAAAGCAATAACAATGTATTTTAAATCATCCAAGCCCGTCAAGGGTGTTTACTCAGGTGACATGAAACCATGAAAATTGCTGCTTAAAAGTTCTACGTACGTTGGTTCATCATCCAAAATCTAGTAAGTGCAATAGATTAATTTATTGTTCTAAAAGTCAGGTACAGCTGTACCAAAATTATGTATATAGTTCAGTTTACTAGGGTGTGGGGTCCCTTTTATGCGGCAAACAATCTGGTTAGATATTACCGCTTTGCCTTTCTGTGTCCACGCAAGCAATACAGCCATATTACTGGGCATTGTGACAATAATATCTAACGCAGAGAGACCATTGCAATGCATTTTAGTAGTATTCATTAGTAGTGCTAATACACATAGCCAGCGGTGTTGCTCTTGTTTCTAGCCAGGCGTGACCGGTGACGTTAACTATCACCAGGTTAACGCCCATCTCGTCTAGACATTAGCTAATAAGAAAGGATTGCTTGTATTCTTAATAATAAAAATACTATTCTGTTTTAAATCTTTGTTTATAATTCTGTAATTATTGAAATTTTATATCATATTATTTTACTGTGATTTAAATAAAAACTGATTTTATAGTACAGTTGAAAGTTACTCATCGTCGAAATTGAATCTCCTCATGCCATCGAATCGGAATCCGTAGGCGGCTGCATTTTTCACGTCAACTAGCGCCGGGTTGCGATGCTTGTAGAAACTACCGTGACCATGAGCGGGCCTTGAAGAACCGTTCGGAATACCGTGCGCTTCACGAGGGTAAAACGCCTCGAACTGTCCGCTAGATGGCAGCACATTTTTCAAGTCGTCGTCCTCCGGATCGTAAGGACGCGACATAGATGGCGCCAATAGCAACATACAACACACCACGCAATACACGATTCGCATCTGAAAGCACAACTTCAAGTTAAATTGACGCAATACAAGAAATTTAATAGAACACAAGAATTACCTACAGTGTGAATAAAAAGTCAACAATTTTGAGCTACACTATTGCGGGTTGCGCAATGGTTGACTGGAGGATGCAATAGTTGAAACTGGTACAGTGCGCTTGTGCTCTGTGGGTCGAGTCGATCACCTTGACGTGGAATAGCTCATGCTAAAATCGGATAATATGCGCGAGGGGCACTCGGACACGCGCGATTTCCCAACACTATACTTTCCCTTTGAATGGCGTAGACTGTGGAGGTACTAACAGCGTTGTTGCCGGCCGTTAACTAACTGGGCGATTCCACGCTGCAGTCATGTTCATATACTTGCAATTTTCGCATGTATTATTTAACGTAGCTCAATACAGTTTCATGAAAATGTATGATATTAAAATAAATGTACTTATATGTGGTGTGAATCCCTAAAGCTATAAAGACAAACAACAGGTTTCCAATATGTTATCTTTAATTAAAATATTTTCTTTCCAAAACTTAGTTTTACCATAGACAGAAAAGAACATTAGTACACATTTCACGCAATTGATATCTAAATGGGTGTAACTTGGTGAAGGAATTAGGTGAATACATTTTAATGGACTAAACTTAGTACTTCGAAATATAAAAAAATATAATTTTTTCGTTAGGCCTAAATGCCCGATTCCTACACGATACTCTACAAAATGAAGTATTCACATTAAATAATAATAGTGCACTTCAAGTGATAGGGCACGACAAAAGTCCTGTAGATTTTATATAAACAAAATAATGTTTAAGGTTCTAGCATCTACTGAATGGTTCAACATTTAATTCTAAATCCTACATTATGGATCAAACATGAAACAGATTTAAAATAATTTAGTGTATAATTGTAACATTCATATTACACGTGTACAATAACTGTATAGTGTTAACTGTTTTAAACAAGTATCAACGTAACTTCATGGCCGATATACATATTGTAGGAAGATACATAATACTATTAAAATACTTCGCAAGGTGTATGTACACACATTAGAAGCATCTATTTAGAACCATTAATTAAATGTACAATTTAAATAACATGTATAAAAATAATTATTGTTATTCTACCAATCATTACAAGGAATTTTGAAATATAGCTCTATATTTGGTAAATATAATTTTACACCTAATATAGTGTTAACGTACAATTATCAGCTTCACAAAATAAATAGTTTAGGCTAACCTGCACCGGAAAAAGTACCAATGATTTGTGACTAAATTTTGTTATAAATAATAACTACAAATATAGAGAACATTTCAGGCAAGTCTTATAGTATGTAAAAATAACAGGAAATAGTGCAAAAGCTGTAATAATAGCGACGGATACTGCAACAAACTAGCACTTCTCTTCAGAATGTAACGTTTCGTAAAGAGGCTGCCTGCGATGCATTGTAAACTTATGTACATACTGCAATGGACATTTTAGTTAAGATGACTACAACATCAAGACCACCACACTGCAATAATGACCAACCGTCACAACAGCAACCGCTGAAGCTCTACAACTGCCATTACTTGCATTACATGTACTCACTTGTTCTTTTCTATAGTTACTGTCACGTATCGAATATAATTGTATTCATATAATTAATTATAATTTGTTGTTAATTTGTAACCAGGCACATAGTGAAAAACTAATCTATAGTTTACAGAGTGCGTAACAAATATAACTACAGGCGCAATAAGTATAGAATGTCTACATAAGTAGCCAATAAATGAAAAAATATATATTTTATGCATAAATTAAGTTTTTCGATAGCAATTTTTCCATTACAGAAACTATGATTGCTGCGAAACAAATCACCCTGCAACATTTTTCAGAAAATGTTTAGGCCAATTTAAGCTCTAATCAACTAACTTAGTGATAATAAATTAATGATAATACAACGCGTTATTTGATCGAGACGTCATGTTAAGAGAAAAATACCTAAATATCACCGAAACTACAATCAAACGAAATACAAATTCTAAGGGAATGAGACCTATCATCGCGGCTGCGAAACTAATATAACTAATATATTCATTCAAATAATTTAGTAATCAATAATGCATTTCTTCCAACTAAAATAATATAGTGCCTATGTTGAAAGCATTTGTTCAAAAGTTGTGAACAAAATTGCCACCATCAAGTAGTTAATAATTACAATTGATTTATTTCGTACACTACAACAACATTTGAGAGTGAATTCGTTGAAAGATTTAACACTGTCTTTTAAACATCTAATATGTATAAACATGCCACTTTGATTGAGATAAATCGTACAACATTTAGTCCACGTATCAATGCAATTCCTTAATTAAAATATACCTTCCTATGATTATCTTACACTAGGTTATAAAATAATATACAGAAATCAATGTACAAATACATAACATTCATTGAAAAATAAATAAAATTTAAAAGAGAAAATAATAATAATTTGAACCAATACCAGAAGTGTCATTGATTGTCACTTGATGAGAAGTAGAGAGGTAGTTATTTTTGATATAATTTTAGTGATTTTAGTACAAATTATACTAAATACTAGCTCCTGCCCGCAAACTTCGTCTGCGCTATTATCTTTATTTGGAATTTCCCATCCCGACCCGTCCCGAACCGTTATATATATAATACAGTCCTATCCCATCCCTTTAAGCATAAAAAGTAACAAATAATATATCGGAATCCTATCCTCATCCCACGGGATCACGATTTTTTGGGAGTAGCTTAAGATTAACTTAACAATCCAGGATGTCAACTACCTCCATACCAAGTTTCATCGAAATCCGTTAAGCCGTTTCTGAGTTCGTCGCGCACAACCGCACAGACAATCAGGCAAAATTTATAAAAATCATTTTTTTGGGTTCTATTGCGTTAATACACAGGTCCCCCATATTAATTTATCTCATTTATCTTCCATGTACAGACATCGATCGTTTACAAATGTATTAAATGTATCGATATAAAATAAGATTAAGATTTACCACAAGATATTGTTTTGTCCTACAATTAGTGTCCTTATAAAATATAATACATTAATATAATTTCAACAACTTCCAATATTGGCCCATTCTGATATTAATAATTTATCTCTCGCATTAACAACAAGACACATTGGACATAACAAATAAACAAATCACATGGTACAAATAATTAATACCCTCACCTTAATAATATAATTTACATTCACAAAATGGAATTCACAATTCTAAAAAGCAAATAATGAATTGAACATATGGAAGATTGTAACCGGAAAAACAATATCCATTTATGTATAAAGACGGCGGAAGAAGTATTGCATTCATTTACGCTGAATCTATATTATTTCTATATAAATTGTGTCTAAAACTTAACCCATGACCATGGCATTGTTTATGCGCATGTCGTATAATATGACAAACTTGAAACTTGTAACATGGCCATAAATCAGTTCATTTTAACAACTACCAATTATGAAATAGATGTACAGTAAATTCCTAACACACTTGAATGTTTTTTTATTACAACAATGAATCAAGAAGATTATAATTCTCATATGGTCCAAGAGGCTTTAATCCTGACAGACTTTCCATTTGAAGCTTAGTCCCTAATTACATTACTTTCTCCCATCTGTAATAATATCACTGGTGTAGCCTTGATCTCATCTAGCATTTTTTATCTAAAAAACAATAAATTAATTGTATAATATATCATTTACTCTCCACAGATATTTCTAAGTTTCAGAGAAACAAGAAACAAATATTCATTCAAACACATTATGGAGATCATTTTAACATATAAGAGATCCTCGTCAAAAGGATCGCTACCCATCATTGAAATTCAAAAGCATGGAATATTTAAATTACATTAATAAATATATTGGATCTATTCTTAAAATATTTTGTGATTTGAACTCTTAAATAGCACAAGTCCTCAATACCTATTATATATTCACAAATTTTAATAACAAGCTACATTTAAACTACACTCAGACTCATTTTCCTTCGTTTGATATTGTAGTGTGTTGATATATTCCACAGGTATTAATGATCACAACACACATTACTTGTTAAACACACAAGTAAGTTATGAGTGAAGTTTCTGGACGGAACCTTACAGCGGTCTCCGCACATAAACTCCCATCACAATTCTGCATAGCTAAGATACGCAAGCTTTTTTACATCCTTATTACATGCAGGCCGGTATTTCCTTTACATCTGAGTGTTTCTAACTTACATCTTAAACATCAACACCATTTCAACTTATGGATTGTCAAAAGACAACAGACCAATTACCATTGTATGCCACGATTTGGAAATAGTAAAGTAGTAAATGCAAAACATTTGGTTGGTTAATTTTATGACTCAATGACAAAATCGGATACCACTATCAACCATTCGCATAAACGATAAATCACAACATTACAAGAACAATATTCACTAAGCAATTAGCAACTGACAACAAGTTTTCATGAAACTAATTGAGAAATAAACAATATTATTGCTAAATGATATTCATTTTGATTTCATTATTGAGCTAAATACACAAGAAAAGATTCACAAAGTGCAACATTAAAACGAAGTTCATTATTAGTCCCAACTGAAACATATTTCGCTAGTAACACTAAATGACCACGATGTTAGCATATTGAATGAACGGGTAACTCTGTGATGGCTTACACGCTGTACAGGTAGCTTTCGACTTTCGTCTTGGGTGACGGTTGAGTGAACGGAGAGAACCATAGTATAGAGAAACGTCCAAAAACAGACTGGATGCTCTTCCACCGCGACTTGCGCACCCAACGCGCCTGTTCCTTCTTCAGTTGTTCGATACCCTAAAATAATAGCACACTTTATTAAAGAATCATACTACTAATAATCAATAACTATATGAGAAGTGCTGGAAATTTACCATACATTATTTTTTTGCATATTTTAAACGAGATAAATATAATAATGGAATTATGTGCAGATATTGACATAATGGGTCGTCTTATCGCTAGGAGAGATCTCTTCTAAAAACCATTTAATGAATAACAACAAAGGCGTTGCACCACAAAGGAAATAGACAACAATGTGTTGACAATTGAATGTAGTGAGTTCAAGTCACGGTGCAAATATTTCAATGAAACTATCGATTTTTAAATATTCTTAAAAAAAAACTGGATTTATTAAAATGCATAAATCATATCTGTCTGATGATAATTGATTTCAAACTGAGTGCTAATGAGGTACTTTATTCTACTTTTGCTACAAATAATGCATTATCCTCTTTCTATAAATCAGAGTCATTTATGGTGATGACAAAAGACATTTTACCTAAATCTAGCTTAACATTAGTTCTGATAGATACTGGGTAGATATCTTACACATAGTAACTATGTATATACGTACAGTCTCGTCATTCCAAATCGCATGGAGCTGCGTTCCGAGCATGACAGCGGTGAATATGGCGAATAACAGAGCCTCGGCGATTAGAAACAGGAGCAGTACCACGGTGGCTGGCGGCGAGTATGTGCTGCAGTCACGCCACTCGTGTCGTATGCACGTCACGAACTGGTATATAGCCAGCGCCACAGCATGGATCGACAGAGCCGCTATGTAAAACTGAAAGGGTTTTAAACCGTCACTTAAATAATTACACAATACACATTTAATAAAATACCTAATTTAGCTTTAAACTATTTTTATTCAAAGTAGTATAAACTAAATACAATAGTTCAATACCTAGGCTATTATTGATACTCTTGGTATTTCATGCCTAGAGTCAATCTATATTTTACTGTTATATAGACTTTTATAATAAATACACCCAACCATCGATATCAATGTTACACTAGATAAGAACATTCAGTACAAAAAATGTGTCCCACCTACTTGCGGTGCATGCACCACACATGAATCAGTTTGCTTCGTGACAGTGATAGTGCAGTACGCCTTATAGCATACGTTTAAAAGTAATAAATGAATGTTTCGCCGTCAAACCGAAAGCAAATCGTCTGAACTCTGAAGTGACAATATTTTAATAAAATACCAGGTAAGCGATGTAATATTGCAGTGCGTTTTTAAAATATGGGGGCACTTTATTTCTTTGACATGTCTCGTCTATCGGTAGAATATAAATCAATGCACAGTGGCTTACATAGTTCTGACCCCACACTACGATCGAGTCTTGTGTCGTGGGTATCAGGAACTACGAGGGACTTTTCTCTCTCACAAACACCCAGGCCCGAAACAAATACCTATTAATCACACAAACATTTGTCTCATGGCCAGTGCGGGGATTGAACTCGCAGGCTCTCATTTCACATTCAGCGCCTAAGCAACTGCGCCTCAGAGGCTGTTTGCGCCACGGAAGCTGTAATTTCTTATAAAATGAGTTACTGAATCGGCAACTTACAGTGAACAGGACGAAATATTTTTGATTGTTTTCTCCAACGCAATTGTTCACCCATGGGCAATGGTGGTCCATTTTCCTGATGCAGCGCTGACAGACTGAACAATGATGCGCTCTCTCCGGCTTGATGCTGCAGCACTTGGTGCACTTAAAAATAACCTGACCTTCGCGAAAACTCATCTGTTTAATCATTTCCTTTGTGGCATTTCCTTTTGGTACTGCACCCTAAAAATAAATAACCATATTATATGACTAAATGAATGCAAGTAAAGTCCTGACCTCCCATTTACAAGTATTGTATCGCAGCGACTACTTGAGACTTTTCGGTCTGACACACACTCAGACCCGAAACAAATATTTGCGTGCTGCAACAATGAATATTTTTTCAATATGGGGATCGAACCTGCGGTCTCTAGTTTCACAGTCAGCACTCAACCAACTGCGCTACGGAGGCTATCAGCCTGCACTTTGGTCCTATTAAAAAGCTGCTTTTCCCAGAAGGGGTAGGCAGAGGTGCTACCTGGACACCCATGTTTCGCTTTGGTGTATTCCGTCCCACAATGAGACATGTGCGAGCGTGAGTTTATGTTTGTATGTACATAGAGATTATGTCATTTAGATAATAATAACTAGGTAATTATGTTAACATTTATTTGGTAACCTTTTAACCAATCTGATAATTAAGATAATACATATATAGGAAAATCACGTACCGGATCAGTAAACATAGTCCTAAGATGTGATGCGAACGCAAGAAATGCCAAACTCTGGAATATGAATATGTTGACATAACTGTAAAAGGGATATGTCGACATGCTCGGTAACAGCATAACCATCATCACCACAAACTCCGCATACAATATAAGCAGCCATGTCAGCACTGCACATATTATCCCGCAAATATCCTACAAACATAAAACAAAATATAATGAATAAGTCACACAGTATTTACAGTTAGATAACAAGTATTGCATTACAGGTATTACAAAATATGTAACCTTTTAGGCCTCACTAGCAGATCAGAAATATCTTTGGACTCAAAAAACGTATGTATTGGTGCAAGTCATTGAAATCTTTACCACTAGATTCAAAGTGGCGCAACAGAGGCTGTTAATTATACCCAGTCTTAATTGTTACCTTACGGTATCTGTTCTATTGTGAATAAGGTAACAGGACATAATTTACCTTAATACACCATGCTTTTCCCCCACAGCAACGATTATGCATATCCTTATCTGGTGGAGTCAGCACCAAGCATTCTGGGTCTATTTGGTACTGGCTTTCCATGTCATCATCATCAGTACTGTCATAGAAATCACGTATCATTGATTGCTGCCGGGATCTAAAACTACAAACAAATAAAAATATAAACTAAGAGTCGAAACAATATACTATTTCTCATTGTTTTTACATAAATCTGGACATCAACATAGACAAAGACAAAAATAATACATTATAAGTAACAAATTAATGATAATAGTATAACACATAAATAAAAGGATATATAAACAATATAAGTACCTTACAAAATACATGAAAACGGCTAACATAATATAGTTACAATTATAAGTACCAACAAAACGCTACAGCAAGATCATAGCAAACCAAGATGTAACAAATGTTTAAAAACAAATAATATTGATTATAATACGACCTTTACCCCATAATTATTGGAGGGGGGTGTAACACGTTTTTATTTATTCCAGAAATATTTGGCTTATAATTTTATCACTAGCTGCCATTGGAACAGCAACATTTTCATATCTAAAAACATACAAGAAGAGGATAGCTCAATATGGGACTTGAACCCATAAGCTTAATTAAATTGCAATCAAACAACTGGGATAATTACTATATAAATAAAATAAGAAAACATAAACAATACTCATTGAATATGTTGTGGTATTTAGACATAAAATATATATGATTTTACTCTAATAGTTGTAAATTTAAGCTAAATTTGGTTAACAGGGCCTCATATACTTTATATGCGGCACCACACCATTCAATGGTATTATGTGAACTTTGACAATGTGTTCGCATCAAAAGCTAAACAATAAAAAATATTTAACAGAGATAAATGGTGTATCAGATAGAACTGTAGAACTTAGCATCTTTATTACAGGAAATGCATGGGGAATGTTTTCAATGGGGTACATTCCACTTTTATTTATTTTTAGATACTGAACTAAGTATCAATTCTCCAAGGTAAATATTAATAGACCTAAATTTTCATGTTATTAAATACACATCAATCCCAATCATATTATCATAACAATGTGCTTTATTAAAAATTGATTATATTTGTATGCATGGCTGGAAATCTAATATGTATTATAAGCAATTAAATAAAATAAAAAAAACAAAAGTTCATAATCAATTATATTTCATTTATGTTTTATACCTCTCAATAAACTATTATAAAATAACTATTTGGAATTTAATAGTCTCTAAATTAAATTGATAAATTGTGTTTGAATATATAGACAATTAAAAGTATATTCTACCAAGCAAGTTAACAACGTGACAATCAAAACTAAGTTCTTTAAATATACCTATTCAAAACAAATGAAATACCATTTACTTTAAACTAATTAGGATATCTTACAGGTGGGTATTTTTATATCCGTTTACATATTACGACGCGATTCGCATGCACAGCCTGGGCAGCAAAAAGCATATTTTTACAACATACGAAAGCACACTGCTTCTATCGCTGAGCACTTGTCATAGAATAGAAAAATACAACTTATTTTGGTACTATTCCAACAATTAGCAATATCAAATACACACGAATTCGCAAGGCATTACTGAATGTGATTAATCTACGCGCATTTTTTATTTAGGCTTAATTATTCGAAGTGTGTATACGCTAAACAACGAGTCAAACTCAAACTGTTTAGAAAATATTACACTTTACTTACCTTCGCGACAAAAACTATAGCAATTCTTGTAAAGAAATAGTAACCAACCTAATTTCTAGCGTCAGGTTGAAAATATTGTTTTAAGGTGTTTCATAATTTATTTAAGTTTGTATTTTCTGCTAGAACGCAACGAGAAGGTTACAGAAACAAATATTAACTTTTATTGGATTCCACTTAGAATTTCATTGTAAGGTATTCAAAATCAATAAATGAATCGAAACCACTCTTTTCGCAGCTCCTTCGCCGAAGGGAGTTGATCACAGATTAAATATATAATTCTCAGTTACCTTTTTTTTCACAATATGGTAAAGTTACTTTTATGTTGTGAGAAACCCATGTCTTCTCAATATTAAAAATCCTCAAAGGAATTATTTCATTTAAAATCATTTTTTAGAAACGAAATGGATTATTAAAAGTTATTTTATGATAATTTTCAATTATTTAAAGTGAATAAAATTAATTTGTTTCCGAAGTATTCTACTTAACTTTATATTAATTGATCTCTTAAATATTTTTGAAGTGAAACTTCTTTATCGGGGTTGGAAAAAATTTTTCGTTACGCGTCACATTCTTCCGTTACGCGCCATCTTTTTTTATTTAGTAAATTAGTACCCACTTCAGTAAGCCACACCTCCAACCGTTTCCAAGCCCCACCCAAAATTTTAAGTCCCACCCACTTTTTTGTAATTTGATCCTTACCCCCCCTCTGGCCTTCCCCCACCCTAAATCCAAAACAGTGCCCAATAGCCTCCCCACGAAACCTCCCCCCCCCCCGCTTACCACCACCCTAAAAACTTTACCTCACCCCCCCTACTCATATCTCCGGCATTATCCATCGTAGACCCACCAACCTTGGGTTCACTGGAACCGGCTCGGTGAGGGCTACAATCCTGCCCCAACAGAATTCCCGAATTCCCCCTCCACAACTTTCCCCACCCAAAAATATTTTAAGGTGCCCAATAGCCTCCCCACGAAACCTAACCCCCCCCCCTCCCCCGCCCCTACCCCCACTTAAAATTTTTACCTCACCCCCCCTATTCCTATCTCCGCCAATATCCATCGTAGACCCATCGACCCTGGGTTCATTAGAACCGGCTCGGTGAGGCCTACAATCCTGCCCCAACAGAATTCCCGAATTCCCCCTCCACAACTTTCCCCACCCAAAAATATTTTAAGGTGCCCAATAGCCCCCCAAGAAACCTAAACCCCCCCCCCCCCCCGCCCCTACCCCCACCTAAAATTTTTACCTCACCCCCCCTAAACCTATCTCGGCCAATAAAGGTCGTGGACCCACCGAGCTTGGTATCCTCGGAACCGTCTCGGTGAGGGCTACAAATTGGCCCCGATAGAAATCCCAAATTCCCTCAAAAATTTCCCCCCTCCTAAACTTAAACTTTATTTAATTTAGCTTTATTTTACCAATTCTGTAAATTTGTAAATAGTAGATCATTTTTCGAAAAATGATGTCATAAAGAAGTTTCACTTCTTACGTGTGTACACTAATACACACACACATTTTTTTTAATGTACACACAATTACTTTACAAGAAGTAAAATTCCTTGCACTAGATTACTTCTTTTCGAATAATATGAATTTAATGCGGTGCTTTTTCCATTTAAGTATTGTATTTTACATACACTTGATTTTACAGCAAGAAGCGTAAACTGAATCTCCTTTGCCTATTACATATTTTTGAACGAACTGCCACATGGAGCAGTGACTTCAATGACATAACAGTTTTGACGTTTCAAATCATATTTTTTTAAATCTATTGGTTGGCTATGGGTTTGGTTTAGCAGACGATTATAATTGGAATAATTAAAGTGGTATTAAATTGTCATTTTATCCACAACATATATTTCTGATTGTATATTTAACTAAGTCACCGATCTTGAAAAATCAGTCATGCCTCCTGTAAGCATATTTTTTCTTATTTTTAACTATTACATACCTCATTTTGGTAGAATAAATTGGTCTTTTTGTATTTTTAGAAAAATAACACTAAATCCAAATAATTACTATTCTTTCCCACTTTATAACATTCTGAGAGTTTCGATAACAGAGTGAATCTTACAAGTTACTTAGTTGGCAAATTTACACATGTCACTTACACTGTATTTAATTATTATACAACTACTACACAACATTATCTTGTACAGCCCATAGTAATTAGAAAATATACTTGGCAGCTGTTTCAATAGAATTTCAAGTAAGAGCCAACAATGGATAGAATTAATTACTAAAGTATAATTTGGTAAGGGTATGCTTTCATAAGAAAAGACGTACGACTACACTGTAGGCATAAATTGTCTCGTTTGAAATATCTCCACAACAAAGACATTGGCAAAATATCCGATACTACGGGGGAGCCATTCTTTAATTAAAAGAAGAAGAAGAAGAAGAAAAATAACTGGATACTGTGGCAATCTGGTCTGTAATGCCAAAGTCGATGGGTTGTTAAATATTCAATGTTATATTATTGAGCATGTTAAATTTTAACACAGAATCTGTTTTTGTAACCAAAAGTTAGGTATTTATATTGATGCCATATTCAGTGAGATAATTTGAAGGATGCTCTAGTATGGATGAGATATAAAATTGAAGAGAAAGTAGTCACTTAAATGGGCATAGGATATTAAAATTTACCCAGACAGAGTACAAGTCATCAAAATCTCTAGTGGCAATATATATAATGTTGTTGTCCTTGAAGGTTAGCGTGTATAATGAGTTTACACAAGACTCACATAATTGTGGGTATTCTATTTGGGTAACATTGTGCTTAACATTAGGTGTATAACAATCTCTTAGTCATACAATAATTATAAATAAAACCAGAGCCAAAGCTTTTGCTATGTGGAAATAGTAACACATTGACTATCAGAGACTTGATGAACTACAGTGATTATCAATCAAATCAAGTTTCTACCATAAGGTAGGAACTTGAGAGAAGAACCTGAGTATACAAAGTCTTTTTGAATGCACCAAGTAAGATCATCCCTAATGATCTTCTGTGAGGTTTTATCAATTACAGGCCCATACACATGTATGAAAATTACATTATTTGTCAAAAATTCACTGAAAACATAATGCTCAGCGTACTATGCAGGGCTAGATAGTGTAGTGCAGTATCTTGATGGTTAAAATTTACTCACACTATATAAAGTTTTATTTATTCTTTGACATCTAACATCAAATTATACTTTCTTTTTAGCCTCCAAAAGGGAAAGCGCCAACCAAAGGTGCGAAACAGATTTTAGCTGAGAACACAGCAACTGTGGCCTTTTACCGTAACATGTCCATAGGAGCAAGTTTGGTTTATGCTCTTGTTACATCAATTTTTTATCTTGAATATTTGTCAACATTGGTCATAGTAAGTATATTTCTTTGAGTTTCTTTTTGGTCTCACAAACACCCAGACTGGGAAAAAATACCTGTGTATCACAGATCCAGTGGCCCATATTTTCAAAGCTGGCATCTAACCAATTGCCATGGAGGTTGACACAATAAGAAGAAACAATAAGTTTTATAATTGTGCATACTAGAGAAGAATTTAATTTTTTATCTTTCTCTCTCTCTGGTGTCTGAGGATCGTGGAGCAGATGATCTGCCTCCATCAGTTTCTCTCCAGCAAATCTATTTTTTTTATAGCATATTACAATTTCAACATAAGCTAAAATTGTAGCAAAAAGTTTTGTATACTATATTCTTGATGAAATAATGGTACCCTAGCATAGCTCTTTCAAGAATTAATTGATTTGAAAAACGAAATAATAAGCCTTAGTATTGCTAATTAACAATATGGAAGCAAAACATTGTTAGGAGATTGCTATATCTGAAATATCTAAACACAATTTTTAAAGTTATGTGATGTCTACCAATTGTTCATAATATGTTGTACATTAGAAGACTTAAACCCAAGGAGGTTAATATCATATTAGAGCCAGTCAAGAGACTATAAGCTAGATCAGTCTGTAATTAGGTGGAGAGGTCATGTTTCAGCAACCACATACATGTATAGGCAGAGGAAGAAATAAAATACTGCCTTCAATATTTTATGTTTTATTACGTAAATACCAATTGTTTTTTTTTTTGTTTTAGTTTATGAACATTTTTGTTATTCTACTATATGCGGCGTGTTACCAAGTGATGAGGTATATTAGTCGCGCCAGTTTCACTGATAATGGCCAGATTCTAGACCCTGGTTTAGATTTGAACATGGAGGGTGGAATGGGAGAGTGAGTATATTTTATTTATGAAATTAACTATTTTGTTAGATAAACTAAGGGTCAGAAGTACTAGTTCCATAATAATAAGAAATGGCTGTATCAATGTAATATACTAACCAAAAATATATTAGAAGGTAACAAATCTTTAAAAAAATCATATATTGCTACTATGGCAACAAATTATATATTATGTATATTTAACGTTATCTATTTAATTCAAGTTATCAGAATACTAGAAAAATGAGTTTCTATCATTTTTTGTTAAAAGTGATTAATAAATGTTTTGTATTTCAGGCATGTCAAAGACATTGTTATATTGACATCAATAACACATGTCTTAGCAGTATTTTCGAATTACTTCTGGTTATTACTTATCCTGCTCCCTATCAGGGCATTCTGGTTACTGTGGGTTAATATCCTTGGCCCATGGTTCTTCCAAGAAGCCCCTCAAGACACTGAACAAGATGAAAAGAAAAGAAAGAAACTGGAAAGAAAAATGAAAAGATACCAACAGTAGGCCACTACCACCTTTTTAGCTGTTACTTTTGTAGTGATCCACTTCCTCTATGCTGACAGATGTTTTTGATTTGCTATCCTGTATTTAAAAGAATTTAGAAAATTGTAGTTATTTGTATGTAATAGTTGTAATAATGTAGATTGACGGAACAATTATTAAATACAAGTTATTTCTGTTTGGGATCAAACTAATCGAATGTAAAGTGATATAGAGTCAATAAAATAGTTTACAATAAGTGTCATGGTACGGTTTGTTGGATATGCAATGTTTTTAATTTGCAGTACTTACAGGTAATATAAATCTCAAAATAATATCAGTTATTGGCAGTCGCATAGATTTTGTGTAATATTATTAAAGTACACTGCATTTTTATACTGAAAAGACACATTTTAGTGAGTAAGTTGTGTGGTATCATTTCTGTGCAAATACAAGTTTAGAAGTATTTACATATGTTACATGCCTAAGCAAACATAATTTCTAATTTTGATGTTAAATATCCACTTGTAAATATTATATGTGGAGTGTCTCTTCAAAATAATAAGGTTGTAAGTTTTTGCAACTCTCTATATTTAGTAGATAAAGTGGTATTTGTTAAAAGTTGTACCTCTTAAGGTTATGGATAATGTTTTTGAACAATTAGTCTGAATACTTAGGGAGTATTGAATATAATAATAATTTTAAACAGTTGCATGTTTATTATCACATTGTATTCGTAAGTACCACTGCCTGCAGATGCATGTATGTATTTATGTACCTACTATCTTTGTATTACATAAGTATATTTTTTTTTCGATTTTGTTTCTTATTTATTTTTAAATTTAAATGTTACAATTTTGTTATTGTAATTAATTATTCAAAATTATTAAAACATGCTATTTATAGTTATAATAATAAATGTTTGTTTTTATTTCTAATATTTTATTTTATGAAATATGAAATGTGTCTTGTTGGTGTCCTGATTAGAAGATTTTATTTTTATATAATATGTCACTGTTATTTTTATTTATGAGCTTGTCTCATATCCTTGGAATTCTCCCCTAACAATGGAGTAGTCTAAAAATATTTTCTTGTGTCTTTATCAGAGGGTTTGGTCATCAAATAAATCACATGGAGGAATTTTATAAACCAGCTCAGACCTGAGCAAGATAGAAACATTTGAACCTAATAATGGGGGTAATTAGTAGGTAACAGAAAACAGCTTATAGTGCCTGGTGACGTTACCACACCAACAGTACGAAAACAACGGATAGGTATTGAGACTTTTCAACTACGCACATTTTCTCATATTAATCTTTTAAATCATTTAAAATACTTACTCCAGTTATGAAACATCGATAGCTAACTTCCAGAATACATTATTTATTTTATTTTTTATGGGAGAAGCAATATGTTACTGACAACCTGTTCATGTAAAAGATTTGCCATATACCTATTTTCCATCTGGAGCATGATTAATGGTATGAAATATTATTCAAAATTGACCTATCCACCTTAAAAGGACCTAGTGGGCTGGTTTAAGAAATCCATCGCGGTCGTTATGTCTACTCGAAAAAGGCCTGTTTTCATTTTTGCTGTGGAACAGCTTACCGAATAGCGAGTACCGCCTTACTTGTTCTCATTTAGGTAGGTACGTAAAAACTACCTACCTAGGCGTCTACCTCGGAAAGAGAGATGGAGGATGTCAAGGGGCTAGATCCTAGTTTAACAGTTTCTCGTATGTATTAAGATAGATTGGAAGAGTCTTCGAAAATCTTCTGAGGTCATTGTGGTAAATTAGGCCAGGGCGCCGCGCCAGCAGTGCCAATACCTGCACTGTTTTGGATGTTACAAGCTCTGTAATCTTGATGTTTTGCAGTGGTTAAAATTATCTGAGTCACCTGCACTGCTCCGTAATAGTTCCCAATGGCAAAGGATAATATTGGTCGCAGGCCTGTCCTTATTCCAGGTCCATATCCTTTTGCCACTGTATGTACCTATCTACCATCAACAGTTTGATATATATTCTCGTGCCATTATACGAACTCAACTACTGGATTAAATTTTACGAAGGCGCTCGGCCAAATTATTTTTGCGCAATACCACCTCAGTTTGAATTTGTTTTATATTAATTAAGGCTTATAAACATTGAACTCGTGAAAGTAAACAGAGGGGAAAAATACCTTGTTATTGTGATAGCCTAGACGAAATCGAATATAGCTACTACACAGACTGAACCAGAAACGCGATAAAATTGCATGGGTCGCTATGACTGGTTTTTCACCATCATATACGGTGGTCGCTCACGGGGCTGATACTAAAACTCTGCAGTCAGCTTTTAGATCTTTGGCAACCTTATTCACGCAACAGTATATGGTTACTTATTACCTATGCTAATGGTCAATAAGACGACTTTAAGGCACCACTTGCTTTTGCTCTTTTCATTTAACATAAGACCTAGCCCAAATATGTAATGCTACGGATTCTTTCTGTTATTTAATTTGTTTACTAGCACATAGGTATAATAATGTAGTTTTTGTATTAGGTATTGGCACCTATCTACCATCTAATTATTTTGCATTTTCAAAGTACAAAGAACAGAATAATAGGTTCCTACACCTTTACCTAATGTCGTTCAATACTGTTCTCAGAGTAATCCCGCTTGTGAAGACAGTGTCGTTATGCTATGGGAATTTCTTTGTTTTAGGGGAAAAGTCATACAAGTACGACCACATTATGTTGTTGCAAGGAAAGGCAAGTAGATGGGATTATGGAAATATGTTGCAATTTGTAAAGCTGACACGAACTTGCAGGTACAGTTACAAATGTATTAAATTACTAGGATCAATGATTATGTTTTCAAACCAAATATGTTATATCATATTCAGTTTCGGAAGAAAGCTTTAAAATTAATCCTACTTTAAAAAAATAGTTTTTTTAACGCGCACATCACTGCTCGGCTTGATGCTAAGCAGTTACCGAAGCTCATAGCACGGTCATTCTGACCAGCGGCACAGTAACGCCGTCGTGATGTGATAAATATGAAGAACAATTACATTTAAGAATTCATAATGCTTGAGAAAAGCCAAGGCAAAGGTTAATTCCAGATTTTGTCGTAGTGGTTGTAATTAGGATGTAACGTCGTTTATACAAACCAAATAAGATTGGATTGTGGTAATTATAAATATTAGGGTCTGGTATGGACAGTAGTTATACAATAACGATGGTAAAATAGCAACGATTGAAGCTTACATAGAAACTTCTTATATATTTCTTCAGAGCTCTGTACCTAGGATACATTCCGTGTCTTAGTTGTGTTATGTGGTAGATATTAGACTAACATTTTTTTTTGTACAGATCAATCTACACATATGAAGAATAAACTAAAACCATCATCGTCGTTCTACGGACTACTCGTTTTATTTTTATTAATTACTTATTTATCATTAAGTAGGTTGCACGAACATATAATAGTAATTTAGCAATTAAATATAGTATGTACTATGTAGTAGACAATATGATTTCCTAATTGGACATTTCTCGTAATGCCCGGGTTGTTCGAAATGGTTATTATCAGAGGTGTCACAATATTCACTATTTACATATATATTTTATGACAGCCTCCGTGGAGAAGTTGGTTAAACGCCGGCTGTGATACGAGAGGCTGCGCGTTCGATCTCCGCACCGAGAAAAATGATTGTGAGGCCCAAACGTATTTGTCTCGGGTCTGGGTATTTGTGAGACCAAAAAGTCTTTCGTAGTATCTGCTTCCTACGACACAAGACTTAATTGATCTTAATGTGGGGTCAGGATTACGTATGGAACTGTTGAGTGTGTGTATTATTTATTTGACCATGTATAAACCATGTTATTGACCATGTGTAAATAAGTTAAGGTATATTCAGATAAAAATATACTTATTCCGATAAATTGTGGGGAGGAAAACATAGGAGAAATGCGTAACATGTTCTTATTGTTTGATTGGTGGCCCTTGTTGCTTGCTCTTATTGTTTTTGCTTCCATTAAATGCCTATTATTATTGGCCCCTCTTTACGACCTTATCCCTCGTCCAACTGGCAACCAATTGGTTTTAACTTTAAGTAACAAGTCTATGAATAATGCTCTTTTACAAATTTATTAGGATCAAAACATCCAACTGTAACTTTAAAGCCTCGAGGTATTTTACAGCATTAACTCTTCCTCTGGTAAACAATAAACACAGGACTTTTGTAGTAAATAGGTACCATTACCAGCTAAATATATACTGGCCACCATACCAGTTTTATTCCTCTTTCTTCCTTACTCCAACATTGGCAAAATCATCGAACGCTGCGCCGATGGACCCATACATCTTTTAAAAAAAAAGTATAAAATAATTATTCGCATATTGTCAATGATCGCAATGTAAAATATTTGTTTGCGTTGTGGTTTATTCTTGCAAGTTATTAAATTATTAGCAATTTATTTGCTAAGTAGTTGGATCTATACATCTGGCAATTATAATTGACCTTTGCTGACGTCTTGCGAACGAGGAAAATCGATGTTATTTTCTCTTTTTATTTCAGTCTTGTATTGTTTTACAGTGAATAATATTATCTTCTCGTTGTATTACGATCATTTGTATACACTATACAGGGTATATTAAGAAGACGACCGAAAACGAAGCCAGGTGGTAGTATGAGTGACTTATGCACAATGAAAATAAATTTTTCGAAAAAAAGCAACAATTTTTTTTGTAATTTTTTATTTATCGTCGTATTTGGGTCGTAAATACATAGTTCTCCTAAAATAATAATGTGCACCTTCTTATTTTTAGAGAGACAACGGTACGAATGCGTTTAATTTATCATTTTAGCAAAAGCTAGGTATTTCTGTTTTATCTAGGTGTTTACCATACAAACTACTAACTAGATAATATTTAAAAAAATGAAAAAAAAAACTCGCGTTTTTTGCAAACATTTTACTTGCATATTGTCTATAGCTACCACTAAAACTACCACCTGGCTTCGGTTTCAGTCGCAGTCTTGACATTGGTATCCTGTATAGTCTTTAGTTTACTTGTTGTTAAGACGACACATGTCTTTCATCCATTTAAAACATATTGATAGTGCAGTGAAGTAAGAATAAAATGTACAGGGAATAAGATATAATATCATTTTTTTTATGCGATTGTCATAATGGATAGAAAGAAACATATGCATCGCTTAACAATATGTATTGCTTATAAATCATTGCGTATACATATGTATATATCGTAAAATAAAAATCATGGAAGTAATGTTTTAACATTAGATATAAACATTACTAATTTTGAAAGCTACTGCCTATGGAATAAATTGAATTTTTGTGTTTTTTTATTAAATGAGCAATAACTAATCTGACTGTGAAGTCGTTTATATTACGACTAAACTAAACTAAACTAAGCATGTTTGATGACTACCAGTATTTTAAACCTATTGTTTATTATTTAATTTGTGACTGAAATTAGTAGAGTTCATGTAGAAACCCAAAAATATCTGGTGTTAGTACATTTGTCCCACAATAGATGTGTTTATGAGAAAATGTTATAAATTAAGTAAACCCACCTATATATCAGTTGGAAGATATTCTTATTTCGAGACATATGAATATGCTCCTTGAGTGCGAGCTTTGAAAAACAAACAAAGCAGCGATGGCTCATGCCTTTTGTCTCTGGATACTGATTACCCACGCAGTAAATTATATGATGTGGAATAAGGATTGATGTTCTGGTTAGTCGATAATGACTGACACACAAACGAATAGACGAAACAATGTATTGTAGGAAGATTTCCTGATTAAGTTGGAATGAATGTGTACTTGGCACTGGGCAGTGTACATTGATTTTCAAAATCGCGAGGAATATATGGTCACATTTTTTTATATTTCATCTTTATTACATCAGCAAGACAAAAATGTGATCCTTTGAATTATGAATCGAGACCAAAGGTTTTCTGACAAAAGCAGTTGTTTGGAAACATGCCGATATTATATTATCTGGTCGCAATAACTATTGCATAGGACGGCCATGGATAGAAGGCAGCTAGAGCCTAGAAGACGCGGCGCCTGCGCTCGTGGAACATTACACGTTCGCGCGTCAACGAGCACGACGTACGCCGATCGCGGAAAATATACTTACGCACATTCAACCACAACGTGAGTTCATTTTTGTTATATAAATTATAAATATTATAATATATTTGACTTAAACAATTATTTTATATTTTTTGGACCATTCATTCATTTATATTTACAGCGTTTGAAATCTCGTAATTTTTAAAATATGTATGTGTAACATGAAGGATCTATTCGCAAATATTGGCATTGGTATTTAATGAATAAATGCAATATTTTTAAACTTATGCAAAAAAGAAAAAAATTGATTGCAAGTTAAAAAAATATTTGGAAAATTCCCATTTTTATACCAACATCTGCAAAGTATAATTATGCTACTAATTTAATCGAATTAATAAAGTAGGTACTGGTAAATTGTTAATTTTACATGTTCTACGAGACTTTGTTTTTTCATATTTATTAAATTGTTCACGCATTCCGAATTTAAACCTACGTACTTCCGATTGTAAACATACGTCTCACGGAGTTGTGTATAACTTATTGTGGTTAATAAACCGAGAATAAAACATACAATAACAACATAATTATTGATTGTCACGTGCATAATAGTATATAATATAAATTAATAAATGCAATACATTAATAAACAAATGGTACATGCGATCGACACTCGATGCGTATGTATAGTGTGTTCCAAATTTTGCAACCTTTACCTATGTTATGAAAATACGTTTTCGGTCGTTACATAATTTTAAACGGGTCCTACTAATAGCACTTTTTAACATGAATCAACAAACCTCGCGTGTCGTGTTGTGGGTGGTAACGTCGTACTTCAAATTTTGCCTCGATTTCGATATGCGTAAATTTTGAAATGTTCAATTCGTGCCATTTGTTGCTAATATTGGATTGAAGAATGAAATTGCGCCTAAAACATTACACGTGTTTAGGTGTGTTATTTTAGTAAATTAATGTATTGGTACGGAACATATCATTCTAATAGTAAATGTATAAGCGTGTAATATAAATTTATAAGTACTAACAGTAAGTACCTTGTTAATGTGATTAAGGCTTGTATAGAAGTGAATGGAATTTTATGTAGAAAATGTTAAGTATTTTACCTACCTGATGTATGCTCAATTAAGAAGTTGCCAAAATGTTTTGTAGTTTCCAAAAACGTTTTAAATAAAAAATAGATCTCAAAGTCAAGAAGCAATAACAATTTTTAAGTTGCGTAATTATCACTATGACGATATTAGTAATAATGTTATTGTTATAGGTTAACAATAATTGTGAGTGCGATATTTGTATTTAAGTGTAATACCTGCATTTTGTTTGGACAATTCTATTTCATTATTCATACATTATGCAAACAATATTTGTTTTTATTACTCGGTCTTATCTTGCGAACTTTAGCTTAATTTAATCAAAGTCTTCGTTACGTATATGTTGAGATATTATGTCATTGGATCAATGATTAAAGAATAAAGCATTGGATAGATATAGTATAGTCAGGCCTATTGACACATAGGCGGTCTGACATTTCCTCACAAACTTAAGTCTATTGATAAAATATAATATAGCACATATAAATATACTGAAGAGGTTAAATTACGGGGCATCTATCTATGAATGGTTTAGGTACTTAATAAAAAGTCTTCTGGTCTCATGTTTAGTAATTTCTCAGACATATTAGACAGTAACACGATACATCAAAAGAAATACATGTGTTATTTCTTTTAATTCCTTTTCGCATGTTATTGCATTCATGACGTCACTTATATCTATAGTGCTACCCCCTACTTCCAATTGTCGGTACAATGTAGTCATAGGATTTTTCATAACAATGTTTTTTTTAAATACAAGCAACGAATCTGCAAGATTATCCGACCTTTAATGCTTTTACATTGGTAGTGTATTATCTGATGCCTTATATCTGCAAAAAAAACGTCTGGACCCTATTTTAATCCTCAGCATTGGAAACCTTTTAACGGTAACCTTTAGCAGTGTAACTTTTTAGAACACACGTTCTAGAAATAGGGTAGTAGTTAATAATATAACAAATCGATACTGGAGCAGCAGCAGCTAGTCCGTTGTTCTAAAAAATAGCACGGAATCGATATGCACGCGACGCCGATGACCCGATGTAAGGAAACATAATAAATTACGCCCCAGTTAGCCTATGACGCGATAGCACTACCGGTGTTCATTACATATTAATAATACCTTCCTAGTAAAGGTTGGGTATGAATAAACTATGCCTAACTACCAAGTACTAAACAGATCTTAAATTAACAACATTGAAGTTTGTGCTTAAATCGAATCAATGTTATTACCACATCCTAGAAATAAAACTATCGTACATGCATTAGATGTGTAAACATGAAGATCATAATCAAGGAAATCGATATTTATCGTATGTCACTGCGCGAGGACAAGGAAACTTGTTGCATTAAGGATATTGCGATTATAATACACGGTTTAGCAAGTGGTATATAAACGCTTTAAAATTTTCCATTACATATTTTCACCTTCAACTTCTATCTAATATATGATCTTCAAATATCAGCTAATTCACTACAATTAATTTGAATAATTAATTTATATTATCCTCTGTAGAAGTCAATGTATTTAATATTAATTATGCATACATTTTATACATTTATGATGACACGCTTATTATTGTATAGCCTTGTAAGCTTATAAAATTATATAACATTATACTAATCTTTATAAACAAGAGAGTTCTTGACCTTTTTGTGTCGGTCACCAAAATGTAGGTATTACATACGAAATGTATATTTTTTCGGACATTATTATACTACCTGTGAATATAAAAATAAATGCACTTGACATTTCCAGATCTTTTATTGATTTACAATATTTTTGTTCACCTTGTTTCGTTGAGTCGTTTTTCATCAGGTTTTTATTAATAGAAATATTAGATATTTTAAGTATTCGCTTTGAAAAAGTCAGAATTACTGGCTGAATGTATCCAATTTGTTTAATCAGGTAATTTCTATCCATTCTTTGGCCATATTCGTACTATGGGGTCGTAGTAGCGCCGGTAGAGTTACAACTCACAGGTGGGGAAGTAATAATTAGGAGTAATGACAAAGTTGTTTTTATTTCTCGTTTATGGTTGCACTCTTAGGTACCACTAACACACGCAACAAGCGTTATTTTAAAACCCAATTAAGAAAAACATACACCAGTTTTTTAATTACTAGACCTTTCTTCTATTCTGTTGCAGTAAGCCATAAATATTTGTAATATGAAATTAAAATAAAACTTGTATAATAAAAAAATGGATAAAAATATCAATAATTTCAGCAAGTTTCTATCATAAACAAATGCGACTTCACAATCGCCTATAAATTATAATGATGATATTCCAGGTCTATTGAAAATAATGGTCTTGTTTATTACTAGATAATTCTTCAATCACATATCTAACTACATTGCCTTTTTACGTCATTATTTAAATTATAATGACTATGGCGGACACTTCACGGAGACACGAACGGCTAAGTCGATGCTGACATTGTTCTATTGAGCATAATGATGAAAAATGAAAACAAAAACAAAACTGACATAATAGTTTTCTGTATGAATATACAGGCGATATAATTAGATTTTTTAATCAAAACATCTGACAATTTTGTTTATGTGGCAATGACGTTTTATGACGAATATTTTTTTATTACTACACGATTGAAAAATGAGCCGTAAGCAAACGAATTGAGAGCGTATAAGCGTTCCGTGTGCTATTTGGCTCAAAAACAGCAAGACTGCTCTTAAGACGAAAAATAAACAAAAAGACCGGTAATATTGTTAAAAGTCGTTAACCAAGACGGCACGCGATCGTGGGTTCGAGTACATGCAACGCACATCTAATCTTTCTAAAATAGGTGTTTATCATGGATAATTAAAGCGCATAAACGGCGAAGGAAACGAAGATGAAAACGAGAGTAAACCTGCTCACCTAAGAAGTTCCTTTAAGAAATTGAGAGGTATGTCTGTAAATTGAGAAGTCTAACAAAATGTGTAGGTACAACCACCATAAGTATAAGCGGAAAAGCCTGATTGTGACTCACGCAAGTGTCTCATGAATCAGGGTCAATTAGTGTAGGTATCTCTCATTTAGGTCGCACAATGATATCGATTAGCGAGAAATTTATATCTACCGATGTATTTATACTCCACCTGGATTTCACTGCACTTTTGAACTGTTACAATTACTTACTTTACAAAAAAATATTCATCTGCCTAGCGCTTCTTAAACATCAAGATTCCTTACATCGTCAGTCATCGCATACAGTGTGAATTAATATACCTTTGGTTAAATGCTCGGCTTCCTATTAGTAATTATTGGACCTTCAATAATTGTAAGTGAAATGTCTTTATTAAGTGTATCAAGTCGGACAAGGCTTGATTATTTTCAGCTATGGCCTATTAAAAAAATTACATGCTCTACGTCCTCACATTATTATAGATTTTTCTAGAAAATCCAACCTCGATAGGTAGTAAATGTATATTTCCAATGGATCAATTAAACGCACGCAAGGAAGTCAGAATTAATATGAACTAAGTGGGCAGGGATATGTTCGATAGAATAGACACAGAAACACTCAGAAAACTAAATTAATTCTTACATTATTGCTTATTGAAAAGTAAAAACGGTAAATCAGACGAAATCTAAACGCAAATTCTGAACTCAATATACTAAAAGTTCTTACGCTCTGTATATCAAATTAGTACTAGTTTATTAAGTATTTCAAAGGGCACTCCGTTTTGACGAGATATAATGCCTAGCATGAGTCTTATTACTCATTTAAACCTGAGTTGAAACTACTTTAACTATCTTACAATTATTAGGTGGAACTGCAGTGGAAACGGCTATTGTTAGATATAGTCAATAGTTTTTTTATAGTATTCAATGGTTGTCAGTAATATTTCGATTAGGCAGGTGTTAAACACGTTTCGTTTGCTCCATTACATATTTATTTTAACCTTTGTGTTGTACCTACCTTTGTATTGGTTAATTATTCAATTTGTCAACAAATGACGTTTGTGACGTAAAACATACAAAGCATTCAAGTTATAGGTAAATACAACTTGTAATTATGATTATTAACTTAACTGCTAGTTTAGTACCGCATGTCTCTGTTTGCGTTCAAGTTCTTACATCTTATTGTATGCGTACAAATGCGCAAACAGTTCAAAAGTACAAGATAGGTACTGTATTAGTACTTGGAGACATACCGATAGCATCTCTCATGTCTCTAATTCTTGTAATTATAAAATGGCAGATTATGCACTTGACATTATTACACGCATGTTAGTCGTAGCATTTAGATCATTAGACGCATACCTACATATTAAAAAAGGCTGCATTATTTTGCGCATTTTTAATTATCCTATAATAGACTAGGCGTGGTGTGACTCTGATGCATGAATAATATTCGGATTTTTAAGATGGTTTTATTGGGAGAAATATACACTTTTTATAAACATGGCATTAAAGCTGTCAAATGTTGCCAACATGCAAAGGTTACCCATGTTATTTAAGGTAGGTATATTACATTATCATTTTATTTATCAATGGGTACGCCTTAATCCTGCCATAATAAGTTCAGTAAAACAACGTTTAACTGTAGCAAATAAATGTTGGCTAAACTTTATGAAAGCATAATCTGATGAAAAATAAGGAAATTGCAACTTAGGCATACAGAATTATATTCTTGCAAGCAAGAACACAAGATTTACGTCTTCAGACTTATTTGCCATTATAAATTATATCGTTTAGAGAAAGATTCGTCCTATAATGAATAATCGATACCATACAGATTTGCGTCTCGGGATAGGCTAGAGTACATTCGGATTAGATCAGGCTGGCATATGTCTATGAGCTGTAGTGGCACTGCAAGAAACAAGTCACTTGGCCGTGCCTGTCTAAAAAATAACAGTAACACGAGTAAGGCCAATCTGAAACAGGTCGATTCGTGTAAATAATGAAGTCAGTCCGAATGAGTTGTTGAGCAAAAACTAGTCTAGAATAGCCCGTAAATTATACTTGCACGCGGTCAATTTCACCGCGATAATATGGCATCTACCTTTGTGACCTGGTGAGAAGTATGTCGTCGATGACACAACCTAACATACCATATCACAAGGCCAGGGCGACAGTCCCACGAGTAACGAGATAACTGTCTTCCCATCTGTCGAAATTACCGGATTATATAACACATGTGTGTTTTTGATATGAATGTTATGTTTACCTACAAAATTACAGTCACATGGCGCAATGTATGTTACTAGTTTAAACAAATTTTGCCGGGCAGCTTTTAAAACATAGTTTTTATAACTGTTACTCTTAATCACAAGTTGTAGGTTTTATTTTATTATGTTAAAATAGGTAATTGTTTGTATTTAAACGAATAAACATTTGTTCTATATAGCATCATATTATTTAAGATGTATATGGACTTATTTATTGAAACATAATATAAGCCAAAATCATGACTATAATATAAAGTTCAAATTATGACAATAGATTGGTAATCACTTTTTTTAGATTTACATGGTAATGCTTACTGCAATTGAGGTCACATATGTTTAGAATAAATAATTAATAGGTATTAAGGCATAAATTATACTTTCATAAATAGTAAATACATAAACTGGCGACTTTTTCTCAGAAGGGGTAGGCATAGGTGCTAACAGAACACCCACATTTCGCTTTGTATGTTCCGTCACACAAGGGGCAAGCCTATCGCCATATCGGGCACAAATTCCTGACTCCAGGCTGATGAGGAATAGAAAAATGTAATTTAATTTTGACAGACCCGGTATTCGAATCCTAAACCTCAGCTTGGTGATCGTTCCGATGTAAAACTACGCCACCGAGTATTTAATAAATAAATTTTAAGAATGCAAAATTTTAGGCAAAGGGAAAGGAAAAGGGTTAAACCTAACATGATCAGAAAATTGGTAGTAAATTTTTATAAAGAACCACTCTGTTAATTATCGTAGTCTGTAATTGAAATGTTAATAGAATAATTTAGTAGGCATCGAATTCAACAGTAAAGGGTTGGTATATAGAGCGATATTCCGTTCAGGCATTTTTTACTGCTACCAAGCTACTGGCTTTTTGTACGAATTTGACCACATCGTAATCAGTTATTTTAAAGCAATGCGTTCTGAACTTTTGACTACTTTTGCTATTATCATGACTGTCTACTGTCTCACTTGTGACGAAGTGCTACAACTGCCAGATTCCGTGAAGCTAACGCTAGTAAAAATGCAGACAATAACACCGCACGAAGTTGTCAAATGTGTCGCCAACCTAGCAAAATACAAGTTAACCGCTGCTGAAGCTGATTTCATATGGCAGTCTATTAAAACATATTTCAAAGATGTACATCTCATACCTCCCGAGGTTCTTATGCGGCTTCACTGGGCCACCCCGGCCATAAAACCTCAAGAATATGCCAACATCACATTAGGTGATATTGATGTGATACAAAATTTTGGCTTAAATTATAAACTGAGTGATGCCCAACTTTCTGCTATTGCCGATAGAGTTCGTGTCGATTTTGCTGGCAAAACACCGGAAAAATACACTTCTTTCGATCTTATGGCATTAAAAAACATATTATGTGCATTTAATAGAAGTGAAGTACAGAGAATCCATCCCTTGGCGTATATGGAGGCGGCTTTAACGATCGGAAAACTAAAACGTTGCAGTGAAGATCTGATGATAGGCTTCGCGGTATTAGCTGTGCATCCTGATGCATTCGGATCACCTAAATATTGGGACGAAGATGTGACCAAATTTCTTGGCAGGGTACTCCGATATGTACCCAAAGCTATACAATACAAAAAAGCTGTACTTGCGGCAAATAATAAGCAAAATAAAACAAATGCAAGTTCAACAAACAAACACTAAGCCAACGTCAAAGGCATTGGCAGTGTACTTGAAAAACTGTGCTGAAAAACTGGTTAGATTAGCGTTAGATCATTAATTTTTCATTCAGAGCTGCTACTTGTACACGCTTTCTTGTAATTTGCATTGTTTATTAAACTGGAAATCTTCAGTGTTTAATTATATATTTATGTTTGTTTATTAAAATCGTAATTTGCGTGCAAATAAATATATAAAAAAATATGATCTACTTATTGATGCTACGTGCATTTTAATTCGTATTGAATACGAATAAGTTTGATTACATCCCTACGGATATAAAATAAAATAAAGTCAAGATACGTAATATTATTGATGCGTACTACATTCCGCTGTTCTAGATTGTTTATTAAAAGAATACGCATTTTTATGCGGTATTCGATCTGTTGGCCAATACCTTTGGTAATAACTACGCTGTAAGCAGGATATTTAGTCATCAATATTGGGCACCTGCGACTTTTTGCCGTTTTACCTTATACACATTTTGTAGGAATCTAGGACGGGGTTGCAGGCCACGGTTATAAATAATATCTAATCAATAAACTTCTCCAAATTTATAAGTGATCTCGTTTTTTATACAGGGTATAATCAGACTGCGACTAAAAACGAAACATTTTTTGCATTTTTTTAATTATCATCGTGTTTGGCTGGTAAATATATTGGCTTTTCTATTAGAACAATTTAAACCCCTGCTTATCATTTCGCCTTTAATAATAAAAGGTACATTATTATTTCAGGAAATTAACTTATTTACCACCCAAACATATAATATGCAAAAAAGTATCGACGCATTTTTTTGCGATGTTGTTGATTGCATTGTCTCCGAAGTCACTAAAATTGTGGTAGTTTTACTGGCTTCATTTTCGGTCGAAGTCTGGATATACCAGGTATACTTAAATATATTTTATACTTCAAGTGCAATATGTGAAATCTATCGAGTTGAATTAGTGGTGTTTTCTAGGTATTATTACTTTGGTTACTGCTTAGTAGCTCCAAGTTTTTATTTTGTATTATATTAACCGCCTCTGCAATTACCTTTAAAGTAACCATGATTAATTTCAATTCCGCAGATTGAGTTTTTCGCAATAACTGACTTGATAGTTAACGCTTGTGCCTATTTTAGAGTTACATTATGCCATTCACCATATCGTAGGCCCCAAAAACTTGTATTAAAACAAAAACATTTCATAACAGTCCAAAATATTTGCATATTTTCGGATGATTTCATTACGCAAAATCCATCAAGGTTGTAATTATAAATTCAATAGGACACGTTTTCTAATGTCATTGCTGACACACAAAAAGCACCATAAAAAAGAGAGATTCCCTTGTAGGATTCTCCTCAGATAATAAGCACAAAAATAAACTTATCAAAGGTCAAATGTATAGATAAAATAATTAAACACCAATTATACTTAATAAACAAAGTGGCATATTTGTGTATTATACCTATGTATTATGTTCAAGTTAATTATGTTCAAGTATTGCCTTTATAGCTCCATGTAAATACATTAAATTTAATCATTAATTTCTCTACATAAATAAGCAAAGCAATAAGTGTTTAAACTCGAAATAGTTTACCTGCGTTGACCTACATCTGTGATGATGAGGTGAGACTTTTGGGTCTCCTGTGGAAAAGCTACACAATTATTTTATTTTCATCCACTAATCACTGTGTTCAAAACTGCATTAGGCCGCTCCTTTTTTATTAGGGCTCTAGGAATCCAAAGTGTTCGGTAACTAAAATAGGTTTTAAAATTCTCTATAAATGAGGCTGTAAGAATCTGCACCAATAACTTAGCCATATTCCCCATGGAGAGCTTAGAACGAAAATATGAATAATATACATTAGTGAAAGTTATTTGTAAAGAAAAACGATGTAAAATATTTGTTATTATTCTACTTGAAAAATTCCCACATAACTATATTGTACATGCAATACTGCCTCGAAATTTGTATCGTGTGCGTGAATGTAGAATGCGTTATATAAACAAATTGCAAAACCGCCCAAAATTGTAACTTAAGAGAAACTCTATTTTGTAGTTGTTTTAAAGGATTATGTAATACATGATTCACATTATAAACGGGCTGTTCCCTGCTATTACACTTATTTTAATGAAAAAATTATGTTATGAAAGGTTTAAGCCCGCATAACACTGTATGCTTTTATTTCTAATCTCACTCAATCGAGGACCAAGGCTGGTATATCGGTACTTCCATGGGTTGACATAGAAAATATTCAAATTATTTAAATAAACTGCTCTGCCTTCGTTACCTTGAGACTTTCGTGTTAATATCTTACCGCTCAGTAATCAATCGCAACAATATTCTTATAACTAGAACACAGTACTTACACATAGCTTTCCGGCAGAAATAAACAGCAAGGGAACATACTCAGACAGCAACAAGCATCAGCGGATATAAGCGTGGTAGGCCAATTTATTTTTAAATTAAGACTGATGATTAAAAAATAATTAGACAGACCGTTAAACTCTAGCTTTTTAAAATACGGTTCCCTAATTGGTACTATCTAGTACAAGAATTTTCTATTTTTGTTAATTTGTCCCAGTTTACAGCGGTTCCATCCTTATAAGGCAGAACGATTTTTAATGGATATGTTTGATTGGTTACTTGGTAGATAAGATTTAGTTGCTCACCTCACTTAGCACTTAAAGTAACCAAAAAATAGACCGTATACATATTATTGGTTACAAAAATATTATACTCCTTATACCCTTGAATGGTTTATAAATGTTGCAAACTCGGGTTTTATTATATCATTTCAAAACTCAGCATGAACTCCATGGTCGTATTAATATTTTTTATCATAAAGCCATAATAAGGTATAAGAAGAGGGATCTATTAGGTAGAGTCTTTTAACATTAGTTAAAACAGTCTCTTTTTGAAACTATATAGCTTCAGTCTGGACAATATTATGTACTAGATAATGTCACTTAATAGAAATAAATGTAGCAGCAGATTTGAGTTGTTCAGGCTACAAAGCTCACAACATACACTAAGTTTCATTTTCGGACATAATATTTACTTCGGATTTTGTTTATATTTAAAAATTAAAATACGGGTCGCTTGATGATGATTAATGATCATGAAAATTTAAGAACAATATAAATTATAGAATAATTAATATAAAGAATGCATAATTTTTACCAACCGATAAAGTGGATGGCGTGCAGAATTAACAGCTTATTTTTGGCAGAATAAAAATGATTCTATTTGTAATATATAAGTATATATTAACTTCAAGTAATTGTATCAGCAGGACCACTGATTAACAGCCTTTTCTTTTACACCCCCTTCTTTTTATAGTAAAAAGACAAATAAAGTTTTTCGGAAGTGGTAGAGCCACGTTGTTGTCAGTCATGACCCAGCATTAATGGGCAGGCTCGTCCGGGGCGATGCCACTGTGTCACAGAAAATTGACGTGAAGTCACAGCTTTGCGTATTTCATTCGGTGAGTGAGACTGCAGGAAGCCCAATACCCCTTTCGTCTTCCCATCCTTTTTTACTTCCCGATTTCCTCCCAATTTGATGGAACTCATCAACAATCCAGCGTTGTAGGTATATGTCCATGGGCGGCAGTGATCACCATGGAACAGAACTATTTTCTCTCTACCGTGATGATCACTTACCACCAGGTGCAGGTCACCTCTCTCACCTCCAATTAGCTCGTTGTCCGGATCCATGCAACGTATAAAAAAAGAAACCCATCATTGCTTTATCTTGTTTACAGTCTCAATACAGTCTCAAAACTCTAATCAGTGAAAAGTTTATACGGTACACATCAAATTATAATATAACTACAATAATAATAAATACACCCAATAAATACACCCAACAGTCACATACATAGTCCTGACACCACACTAAGATCGAGTCTTGTGTCGTGGGTATCAGAAACTACGAGAGACTTTTCGGTCTCACAAACACCCAGACACGAAACAAATACCTGTGGATCACACAAATATTTGTTTCGGTGCGGGGATCGAACCCGCGGCCTCTCGTTTCACAGGCGGCGTCTAACCAACTGCGCCACGGAGGCTGTCAAATAAAAAAAACCAAGTCACTTAATTATATAAAGGTCGACTTTCGTTCTCTATTTAACCTAACTATATTTATCATAATCATATTTACGTACTTATAGCACTAACTCAATTAAGTTTGTAAACTTTTCTGTGTATTAAGATTTGCATATATTTACTTAATACTTAAACAACACACACAAGGCGTTCAAGAGTAATAAATATGCACCATAGTCCGTACTAATATTTAAATACTGGTTCTCCAGTCATCTTGTTTTAGGTCATCTTAGAGCAGAATGACGACCGCGAGCGTACTGTTGACTGTCACTACCACCTGGAACGTTACCAGCGAGAAGCATGACAAAGAACGATCAGCAAACAAGCTGAGGAACGTCGTAGCCGAAGCAGTCAAGGAACTCAGGGAGACTTCTACCATCAAAGACCAGACGCTCCACATCATGAGGGACTGGATACAGCAGAACAGTGATATTCAAAACGTACGCCAAGGTAAATATGCATGTATTATGCAAATCAAGGAAACGTAATTTAATTACTTAAATACGTGACACGTTTTTATAATAACATAGGCTTATTGTTGTTATATTTGCACAACAACCCCACGTGTTATTTCAACACGGCCTCCACAATGTCGAGCCTGTAAACCATGAACTTTAAGTCTTAGGTCTGCCTACGTACACTTCCGCTTCTATAAAGGGATCAGTTTGCATTTGTCAGGACCGACATTGAGGAAACCTTTTCGGTTTATTACGCCCAACAAGTGGCAAAATTCAGTGGACAATAAAATTGTCATTGTATAGTTAAAATATGTAATTATCAGCTTTGGGATATTCCTAAATTGGTAATTTCAATGTAACAAATTAAAAATAAGTTAATATAATATGTAGTTCTGGAGCGAAAATGGTTAGGACGCCGGAGGGGCCGCGGGTTCGATTTCCAAGTTTTTCTGCATTTGTGATTTTCGGCACCAATTTGTGTAATCCATTTGTGTTTGTTACGATAGGGAATATTCAATTGGAAACATTTCATGAAAGAATAATATCGTCATAAAATTTTCTTAACAAGCAAATTTTCTAGAATAAATTAGATAAGCACCTCGGATAATTTCTCACGTAGCACGAGGACAATACTACGTGTAGTTATACTTCAAGAACTCGTATTGTATTAAATATTCCGAACAGAATGAGAACATTTAATGCGTAGTTGAAATGTTCATAAGGCTACGTTTCCACTGAAGCAGAGACGACTGGATCGGAACGGAGGCACGTAATGGTCGACGCAATAAAATAAAAGCTTGTTTTTAAAAATAATTTTTAGTCCTAATTTATTTTTACCGCTAAAAAAATATTTATATTTTAAACTGTTGACACCCATCTCTCCATTTACACAAATGAAAGTGCAACTTATGCTACATACTCGAACAATTCGACTACAATATCATGATCGAGGACTCCGAAAACTGTAGTATAACTACCTACAGTACCCTAGTACACCAAAATTTCGGACCGATTGAAGCACGAAGTTTAACTCACTTACGAGTTACGACTCTCAGCAAGTTATTCATTTGATACCCATATTGTTAGGAAGCATAAAAAACTTACTCCGACATCTTTCAAGCCCACAATATGGGATTCAGAGTGACGTCACTTTATTTTTGTAGTTATTCTGAACAAGCCCTTACATTTGATACCTCTATTGTAAAAGTGCATTAAAAATATCTAATCCACCATCTTGGGTGTTTCGCCTTGTTAGATTTAGAATGATCTCACAAAGCTAACCATTCATCGTCATACAAACTAAACGTGTACATACAATTTCAGTTCAATCGGTTGAAGATATTTGCTTCAAATTGGAGTTGCAAGATTCCACCCAAACATTGATACATAGTAACATACGTTTGAACTTTCAAGATTAATAAAGGCTTGTAATAAGGAAATTGACGTGAATGAAATTTTATAAGTGTTTTGAAATTTATTACAGATGATGCATTCCTGTTGAGATTCTTACGGCACAAAAAATATAGCGTGCCGATGGCGCAACAGACGCTGCTGAAATATTTGAGTCTTAGAAAATATTATCCTGAAATATTCACTAATCTAGATTGTGAGGATTCAAAAATACAAGAAATTATCGACAATGGGTAATTATACTTCCTGCTTATATTTATAAACTTTCAAGCCTTTGATTGACGATTTAATTAGGCCGGTTACACTAAGTGTTGGTAGGTACTCGTATCTAGCTTAATAACTGTTCACAATTGTTTGTTATATATCAGTGTTGCGCAAATATTTTCAAGAATTTTAAAGTTGCATGCATTTACATAGGCCGATGTTTAACTTCGCGGATCATTAGAAAGTTTCCATACGTGACAGCCTTGAACTCGGTCGTGCTATACTCGTTGCGTCGCGTGCTTGTTTGTTATGGCAGTTACTGCCGCCCGATGATATAATTCCGTTTGTCTGCTTTACAAAATCATTTCTTAATTTATAGGTACATAGCGGTTTCCCCCGTTCGTGACAGCAAAGGTCGCCGGGTCATCGTTTATAACATGAGTAAGAATAGTTTAAAGTAATTTTAAAGCTTTTACATTTCACATTATTTTCAAACGTTACGCCTTGCGAATATTAATTATGTATAATGTCGTATCTAAATCTGCATAATGCGAATCTTATCTGCGACTACAATGTGTTGTTGTGTAGTTGTTGGCGTCCTTTTCGTTTCCTGATGTTTGTGCAACTTCTTATGTTCTTTATAAGGCTCTGCGGTCGTCGTGAATGGAAAATCAAGTGTATACTTTTGGCCTACAGGTAAATTCAATGCGAACAAGTTCGGTTGCTGGGACATGTGCCGCGCCCACATGGTAGTTTACGAGAGCCTGATGGACGAGCCCATGGACCAGATCTGCGGGTTCACCCATGTAGGAGACGGCAGCGGAGTGTCTGGCGCCCACATCACCGCGTGGAATCCCACAGACTTCGCCAGGATCATGAAATGGGGCGAGGTAGGTATTCATTAAAATGTACTTTATTATAACATTTATTTTGAAACATAGTTTATTCCAAACTTGTTTTGTATGCGGATAGTGCAAATTTTTATTGAACCACCACAAAAGCGAAATATTTGATCAGGGTGCATAATGAATATAAGTCCTTTAAAACAGAACCGAACTAACGACAACAAATGAGAAACCGGCGTAGTTACAGTGGTATCATTGATGCGGGATCACTGGTCTACCAAACCAATTACCTCAGTACCTACTAACTGTGTAAAATTTTCTTTGCAAAGAACTTTAATATATAGGGTAAATAGAGCCTAACTACCTCAATGCGTCACTCCAAACAATAATCACTTCTTACTGTAACTCCAATGTTGCGTGATTTTGACCAAATGTGGGAATGACTGCGGTACCTATATGACTGTATTTCACAAGATTTTTGAGTTCACTTGTGAAATGCCAGCAATGCTATTGTTACAGCAATCGCTCCCGATGCGCCACAAGGAGTTTCAGCTGATAAACATACCGGCCGCCATCAAGTACATCATCGACTTCGCAACCAGTAAGGTGACACCAAAGATGGCTGAGAGACTCCACGTAAGTAATACGATATACATCGTGTTTGTTTAGAATGAGGTAACTGGTGATTATTACACTACGGAGCACTTGACACAACACGTGTCTTGCACAAAGAGATGTCCGAGTAGTACACCGGGGCTATAAGAAAATGCAACGTCGAATATTTTTTTCATAACTCTATGTTTCAAAATTTGTAAATTTAAAAGCTGATTTACTTGAATGATATCCTCCATCTTTATCATCATTATTATTAATGATAAGTATCTAGACCAAATTCCAGTTTTGAGATGAATATAACAATAAGTTCTGTACAAATCAAACTGCATCGTCTCCATTCCATGAAAACATTCTGCCCTTTAACTCGTGGCACATGTGGCTTTAATCTTTATGAAGTTTCTTTCTAATTACTAAACCTAAAAATATATCTACATGGAGACTGGAGTCAAATAGTGTCGGCACCGGGGCGATACAGGTCGGGCCGCTAGTTTAAAATAAAGTAATATAGAAATTAGATGCGTGGCGCTGACGTTTCTAAGACGGTTCTCGTTTTCCCCATAGTATAAATAAAAGGCGGCCCCTAGACTTACAATAACATTGTAAAATACATTTTATTGTACAATATGATTGTAAGGCACTTTGCATCCAAACAATCAATTATATTGCACAATAATACTAAATAAAACTCTCTTTCCTTAACGTTTAGATTCTTTTTTAATGCTATCATTGCACGCTCGCGTTTTCCCGTCAAAACGAATAGTTTTATTTTTCAGTAGTTCGATTTGGTATCCCATACACAGGATCCCCTGTCATATGTGTAGCTTTTACGTGATGCGTTCATTATCCACTACGCAAAACGTCAAACAAATAAAAAAAAAATGTTTTTTCCTTCATAACCGATTCCTACGTATGCCATATTTTTTCCTAAATGTATTTTTTTTATGTTGCGTCACGGAACCTCTACTAATTAATAACATTATCATTATTAATTCCCATTAAAAAAAGTAAAAATAACCAGCGTCTTTTTATTTTCAGATTTACTCAAACCTGAAACAGCTTCATAAACAGACGACCCTCGAGTGTCTTCCAAAAATATATGGAGGCCCAATTGAATTACAGAGCATGATAGATTACACTAAACAATTACTCAGTGATCAAAGGAAGAAAGTTCTCGCGTTAGATGAAATGCTCATCATCAGCACGAGAGGCATTACATCGACCAGAAATAAGAGTAAAGCCAATGGCGACACGTCGGTCGAGGGCAGTTTCAGAAAATTAGAAATAGATTAATTTATACCATTTCGTGTAATAGCTAATTACGTCGGTATAATAGGTTTAAATCTACATATGTACCTACTTACATGTTTTATATTTACGCAAAACATTTTCGAAGGACACAATTAATGTTTTTTGTTGTTTTTGTTAACTTTTTATATTGTAATTTGAAACATTTGATGTGTTTTATTTAATTTTGTAATAGGATTGTTTTTGTAGAGTTCATTTTACATGTTTAAAATTGTGATAAGTATGATATTATAAGCTTTCTTATAAGGTTTACAAATTATACTTTAATGTTATTTCAGTTTGGTATGTTTAACGAATACTAGGTATATTACAAGTTTTAGGCTCAGTTGCATAAACTAACTTTGACGATAACTTTAATTTTGACAATATCATCGCCATACAATTGTGAGGTATTTGACATTGCTAATGTATGGGATTGACGTTTACAAAGTCAAAGTTATGGGCAAAGTTAGTTTGAGCAATTGGCCCTTAGTGTTTTATTTTTATATTTTTATAAAAAGCTTTATAAAATGTTCTTTCATAGAGAAAGAAATTTCTTTTTACTATACGTGTATGTAACATTTAAATAGGTAATACATGTTATTTTAAATATATACAAATAAAATTACATACTGCCTACTAAAAGTATTGTAATACCTACTTAGCTAATAGAACATCGGTCTTATCGCGCATCATAATTCGTTATCTACTTATGTGGGTAGATCGTTGGCACTTATTTAAATGGTACTAAAATATAGGATTCAATTTTATAAATATGTATGCATATATTATACAGATTTTAGCAACCTTAAAACGTATTGCAGTCTGCAAGTATTGTCGGGGTATGGGTGATGTGTTTTAAGTAATTTTCTCGTTTTTATAAACAAAACTAATAAAGACAATTTTGTGGTTTGGATTAGTGAATAAAACGCAGTATTTAAATTGCAATATATTAGAAATTGATTACAATGTTTTCACTACACATTCAGATAAAAATTGAAAATGTTATGTCTATTGTAGATTACATTCCATTAATATGGGATTAGCCATAGTTTACATAAAAGTAACTTTGGTAGGGACCCTTAAGAGGCGAGTTGTTCACTTAGAACACCCTTAGGGTTCTATGCTGAATATATAAAAACGGCACCCTAATGGTGAAGTATAAGTATGTGGTAGTCTAGTGAATATACGAGTATATATTTATATATAATTGGTGATCTTCCTGAGGAATGTTTGAAATACGTTCACACCTCAATAGCATACCTTTTAAAACTCGTTTGTATCAAGTAGTACTTAATTTTGGCGTGCTTCTGTTGGCCTAAGCAGGTTGGCGTAATTGGTCTGAACAGCCCACCGCATCCCATATTCGTTTGATAGGACACGAATATGTATCGAGCCACTAGGTTCTGCCATTTGCAGTGGAAAATTACACTAGGATCTGAGCTAACCACTAACAAGATACAGTTGAATCATACCGACAGTTGGAGTATGTAAATTAGTTTGTTTTTTTTTTATAAATAGTCTGAATAATGAAATTTCTTTAAATACAGCAATGTGTTTTATTATATCCTAAAGATTACTATAAAAACTGATTATTATATCAAGAAATATATTAATTTACAGATTTAAACATAGTTTCATATAAAAAGGGCCTGCCCCGATAGACAAACAATAACTAGATTGCGCTTAAGTACCAGAGACGGAAAATAATAAAATGCGTTGATAATAATACGCCAAATTTAAGCATTTAAAAATATACAATAATCGGTTTCAATTGATTCTCGCTATATGACCCCTAATAATATTCATTTTTATTTTGTATTTCGAAAAATGTAATGGATGCATGTGATATAACTTAATAATTAACTATAATATAACTTAATTGTCAATATTAACTCATATAATTCACCATTTTTGCACCGTTTTTAATTTTCCCGCACAGAACATAATAAAATCATAATATACAAAATAAACTTTCCGTATATTTAATTTTAACCCTTAACGCCTAATTTCAATATAGATATAAATAACATCACAGTTAAATTTATTAAATATAATGGGAAACGTACATACTTTGTGTCATGCCAACACAAAACAAATGCACGAAATAAGCTCATCATTGTACTTAAAAACCTAATTCTCATTAAAATCGATAGCCATTGGAGTATATTGCAGCGGACATATCGAACAAAATCTGTGTTCCCAAACCCATTGAAGCGAGATGGAAGATAGAGTCACTACGCAAGAGTGACAGTGACAGGAATTCTTTGACGTGTATCGCTCGTCTTTGTTACACAGACTTTGTGCAAAATAGTCAATGTTGATACTCATGTACTGGCATGACGTACACACATCACTGCAAACACATCAATAATAAACTTAAACAATGCACTAACATTAAATCATATGAAGTTATGTATTACGGCTTATATATATCAGTCGATTATAACTAAATCATACTAATATCATCGATATTGCACTAGGAATTAATCTACTGGTAACATGAATGTACATATTAATATATGAACAACTTAAAAATGTACGCAGCCGGAAACAAAGTGATGAGAAGTCAACCCATTGTGGTGTCACGTGTAGCCATATTCAATCAAAATGGGGGATCGTGCTCAGCAATAGGACGATAATACAACATGCTGTATATATTGTACACATATACAGGCTGATGTGTTATGTAAATTCCAAGACACATAGCTTTGTTTGGACTTGATGTTTACCAAATGAGTTGACTTCAAGCGACCGATCGTAAATAAATAAGCCTAATTCTGCAAAATGCCATAATCTGTAGACCTTAAGACAGGGTAAGGGCAGGTAGAAGACGGTATCAGAAAATATACACAACATTGTGCATATAATTTTATAGCATAAATCGACCGTAGTCAATAAATAAGATACAAGGCAAGAATGGCTGTAAATACCATGACACGATTATATTACGATAATATAGCGGACAGTGTTAGCAAATTTAGATTGTGGGCTTACCGTATTGTGTGCCAAAACTAAAAAAATATGCGCGGGAAAATATATTGACACGTCAAATAGTTTGAGGTAATGAATTTGGAATGACGTTAATCTCTCGGCCTGCTAGCATGACGTCATAATTCAGTATTCGGGCACGTCGCTAGGTTGTTAAATTTTAGGCAATAATTGTTTTAAACTATGCTTATCATTTCGAGTCTCTTGTTGTACAAAATTCAATATTTTGATAACTATGTGACGTATCAAAATGATTTCTCGATCTTTATTTTTTGGTAGACAATACGATGAGCTAAAAATTTAAATTTCCTGACATTTCCTTGCCCTCAACGACGTATGATCTGTTTAAGCTACCAATAAAATACCCCAAAACAGATCATCGTCTACGTAAACTATTACAACATAGTAAAATTGTAGACGCTTCGTAAGTACCCTAAACATTTTATGAGATTACTACATGAAGATGAACATCCTATCTACTGTATTTGTGAAACTGCTGGTTGGTTATAATTTGGCTAATTTGCAATTTCAACGAGACAGTTGTAAAGAATGAAATGTATTTGCGAAATATGTAAAATCCTTCATAAAATTATTAAATTCTACTATTGAGCATGTAGGTAAAAACAGCAGGCTGCTCGACAACCGGGCCTGGGTCGTTTTTTAATTCCCACACGCTTTACTTGTCAGTGAGCGAGTTGTTCCACTGCGGAATGTGCATCAAAGACCTAAACAGATATCTGGGCAGATCTTTAGTGCGTTTGCCAAACAGTATGTAGTCAGGTTCGAGGCAGTCGTGGCTCACGGACTCGGCGATGAAGTTTTTAGCTTCATCGATCTGCTCGCGGGTCGGCGGTATCTCAGTGTAATTACCTGAAATTGTCAAACATTATATCAAATATACTAAATCAAATCGCATATATATAAAAGTTTTTACTGTGCAAGGATCTCCTTTTTGAAAGGGATTACGCCGTAAGTGAATATGCACGTAGATAGGCGTTTAACAACGTAGACTATATCGCCAATACCCATCAGGTGAGATTATATTCAAAATCCTAACCTACAAACGTTAAAAAAACGATGGCCCGGAATTATCAATAACGTTTTCTAACGCAAACACAGTGTATACATGTGAAATTTTTCGCACAAGCATTCTATATAAATTATACCGCAATAATCTAATTACGGCTATAAGTACAAAATAATATTTTTACATAAAATATCCTTAAGCCTTATTATCTCGCTGGGCTAAGGACCAATTATACATATGAAATGAAATTAAAATATTTATTGAACCCATGAAATGTCATACATTATTTAGATAGTCACATTTTTCCACTACCACCCGGTTCACAAGGCTGTTTTCGCCAGAGAAGAACGGGCAAGAAACTCTAGCATTGCTCTTTTCAATGAGATATATGAGAGCCATTCATCTAACTTCAACAACGAAAATCTTTGGTTTAAAATTACACCCATTATACTCAACACTCAGCAAAATAAAAAAGTAATTGTTGCGCAAAATTTCATACTTCAATAGCCACCGGTTTACAAGGAAAACGTTGTGACTTGTGACCTAGGAGTCATTTAAAAGAATCAAAGACATATAAAGTTCACCAGCCGGAACTAAGTCCTGTTATAGTAGTTTATGCCCTTTTTTCCACGAGGAAAAGCTTTTAAGCTCCCCTTTAGGTACACCGTGGGAGGCCGAGGTATTGCCATCCAGTCCTGCACGCTGCATATTATGGCCGTATCATACTGACTAAAAGACCCTCTGTGACCACCACACGCATTATGGGGGCACCGGACATCCCACGGCGAGAGGCGCCCCGATTTACGTCAGCGTTATACCCAGCAGATGATGTATGTAGATAGGATATTTACCTATGAAAGCCAAGACTAGGGAGTTCATCGCATGCTCTGGATATAATGGAGACATCCTGTGCCATCCCAGACCTTCGTAAGTCTGACCATTGGGAGACACCAAGAAGTTGTATGGCAGATACATGTTCTCTCGCTTCGAGCGCACCTAAAATGTAATAAAGAAATGTTAAGGACTATAATTCGCCTAGCAAGCACGTATCATTACAAATACAACGGTCGCAAAGTACAAAATATTATGACATTAAACACGAACAATGGATCAAAAACATAAATGAAATACTTGTGCTTATCCTATTAATATAGACACAATTTTAAATTTTGGAATAAGCGCTTAATAATAATACACTTCTAACCAACAATAATCATTTTAAAAATTGCTTATCTGGTGATGAAGGCATGACATCATTAACTGAAACCACATATAGGTTATTGCGTCAATAATTCGTACTTTGTACACCAAAAAACATTAAAATATACTTCATGGTATAGTCATTGGATATTTTTGTGTTTATAATAAATAGCAGCTCGACCCGGCTTCGCCCGGGTGCAACTACCTACTTATTGAGTCCAGCATACATCAGACAAATGTTATTTCGCGTTTTAATTGTTTAATATTGTAATTCAATGTGACTAAACTATTTTTCCCGTCCCGCCCCGTTACATCCTGTCCTGTCGCGCTGTACTGTCCCATGACTCAAATCATGCAATTCTGCTCTCTTGTATTCCATTTCATATTTTATTCCATCTCCTTGAGTTTGAAAGCACATATGCATATTTTAATTCCTTGCTCATCCCACGGGAATACTATATTATTCGGGATGAAAAGTAGTCTATGTGTTAATCAAAATTCCAAATTTCATCAAAGTTGGTCTAGCCGTTTGAAAGCGAAAAAGTAGCAAACACACAAACTGTCGCTTTTTTAATAGTAATAGGAATCATTTTATTTATTTGAAAATTTTAATTTATGCATTATTATTATTGGTTACCAAGGCAACTAATTTCAAAGTACTTCGATTGAGTCTTCAAGATCACATGTATTGTTTACTGTTGTCATGCCCCCATCAGTCTGTACATTGCACCACATTATGTACACAAGTTTTTTTGAGCACTATGACATCAACGCGCAGCCGAACAGTAAACAAGTTATTTCGAATCGCCAGCGGACAAAAAAGGCTTCCGCGATCATTACACGGCGGGAAAACCAGCGAAATAATACGGAAAACGCTATGAATAATTAATTACAAGCTAAATCATATATGGCTAGTACTGAAGACAGATATATTTAGGCAATGACCACCACGCTCAAATATCTAGGTTGAAGTAAAACTATCGGGCATGTCCCTCAGTCAATTTGTTCGGGGAGTACCTTGAAACTTGATCCAGGCGCATTGACATTATTGAATCGAAATGATTCACATTTAGCCCCCAGTCTGTTTTCATAATTTTTATTCTATAGGTAGGCGTTTAGAGTCCATTATTGTTTAATATAATTTGAACAATAGATTGAATTACATCATATATATATGTAGCATGGTAATGCACACATGTCATAAGCTTCACTTTTGTCAAGTGCAATTATCAGCACATGTGTATTTGCTTTAAGCATGAAGGCCACTGTTATTTCTGCTTTTCTATTATTAAATCTAATAGACTTGTCATTTAGGGAAGACGGTTAAATCCAAAAAAGAATTTAATCTTAAAATCCCTCAGCCCTGTAAGGACACGATTACAATATAAATAGAAATCGGTCGTAGTGTTCGCTGAGCTCATATTGTAACTAAAACCATTACACGCACTGCCTTATCGACTGCGAATATCACTAAACTAATAACTGCGTTAATTGGCGAGCAATATAATTACCTGGATTTCCTTGAGCAGTTTGACACAGGAATCCGTAGTCATGCACTCTCTAGAGTCAGACTGCACGATGATCACCTTCCTTGCCTTGAACGCATCAGTAGAGAGTGTGGGTGAAACACTGCCGTTGTCCCACTGGCTGCGGCTTACTAGTTGCAGAGGAATTTCTACTGGTGGCAAGACATTTTCTGCAACACAAATCAATTACTTATCTTTCAAAAGTTTTTTATTTATTATTTCATATTCGCACACGTTTGGTTATCTGGCTTTACATGAGGGAGTTTAGATATACGTCCATAGGCGATACAGTGCAAGGGTGTTAATTTGGGAGATGTTTATTAAATTTTATTTAGCTATTGAATTCAAGTGCGTGGTGGCCTGTTGGTAAACGGACCAGTCGCGGCTGCCAACATGTTCACGGTGATCGCGGGTTCAAATCCCAGGACACACCTCTGACTCTAGAAAGTTATGCGTGTTTTAATAGTCAATCAACACGTACTATAACAGTGAAGGAAAACATCGCGAGAAAACCTTCATATCATAGGGATTTGTAAGGATTTCAACGGTATGTAAAGTCCGCCAATCCACACTAGGGCAGCATGGTAGACTATATGGCCTAACCCCTTTCAATTGTACTAGCGATTGTGTAGAGGAGGGCCGTACCCTGCAGTGGGACGTATAAGATAAGTTAATTAACTAGAAATTGCACTTTGCCTTACAGGAGTTTTGATTATATCATATAAATATACGACCTGGTAACTGATCTGAACATACAGTGTATTTCAAGACGGCGACCGAAACCGAAGCCAGGTGATAGTGTTGGTGACTTCACACACAATGCAAATAAAAAAATCATTTTTTTTACTTATTGTCGTATTTGGGTGATAGATACATATTTTTTCTAAAATAATAATTTTCCTAAAATAATAATGTACACCTTTTTGTTTTTAAAGACGCAATGGTACGCAAAAGCTTAAATTACTATTTCCGTAGTAATTAGGTGTTTACCACCCAAACACGATGATATTTAAAAAATTGCAAAAAAAAATCTATCGCCTTTTTTTGTACATTTTTTCGTTGCACTGTGTCTGTAATCACTAAAACTACCATCTGGCTTCGTTTTCGGTCGCAGTCCTAATATACACGGTATATTAAGCACATTGAAGAAAAAACACAATAATATATCAATTATTGAAATGAATACTAACCCGCGTTGTTCTGCAGGACGAGCAAGTAGATGCCGATGACCACGCCTGACGTCAGTATTAGCAGCAGTAAGCTCACAATGAGCGTAGTAGACGACGGGTTCCTTGGTCGCGGAATGTTCTGCGGGAACCTCGCAAGCAATGGTGTATCTTCTGACGGTCTTTCGTCGAAATCCTCAGTGGCCCGATACGAGTTCTGGCGAGATTCGTGGTCTATAACAAATATTTGACACTTCAAAACATTTTCAAGTTTAATTTCTTCTAAACCCATAGCCGAAGCACGAAACGTGTGAATTCATGAACGCGACAAACAATAATGGTAAATCCCAAGCATTTATCGTGATCACCAAACAGGAAATGGTTGTCGGCTTTATTATGATATAAAAAATTTGACATTACAATGGAGGGCATGAAGAGGTATCTCTACCATGATAGTGGGCGGGTAATCTGTTATCCCACATGTAATGTCCAGTACTACACTTCAAGCAGTAAGCATCACCAACACTACCGCTCTAGACATGAGTTTAATTAATAGTGATCACTCACTCATATGTGGGTACACGTGCAATATGTTTGTAATTCATATCTATATTAATACATAAAGCTGAAGGTGAAGAGTTTGATTGTTTGTTCGAACGCGCTTATATTAGGAACTATTAGTTCGAATTGAAAATGTCTTTTGGTGTTGGATAGCATATTTATCAAGGATGGATAACGTCTAATATAACATCACGCTATGTCCAATAGGAACGAAGCGTTATTGAAAAAAGTTGCAAAAATGGTTTTCCCGTCAAAACGTATCTGCACCCGAGCGAAGTCGGGTCTCGCTGCTAGTAACAGATAATTCTGTCCCATAGTTATCATATCGAATTATGAGGTATCAAATTTATAATTTGTTACAAGTAGTGTCTGTTCTCAGTTTAATGGGTGGATCAATACAGAATGACCATAGAAAACTAAATTCAGTTTAGCGTTTGTTTAAAAACAACGAGCAGAAATATTAGTGATTTATATCCAGCACATTGTGATATGTGAGTTTAATATTTTATAAGGATTAGGTTACAATACTGTAAATTATTATAAACATAAATAAAAGCAAGATTAAGAAGTTATGCTGATGTATGTTGAGATAACGTTAATAACTAACCCATTCATATCTTATCAACCATTATAAAAAAATAGTTCAGGGTGAAACTAAGTGTTACATAAGTTATGTCCATATAATTGATCTCCTTTCTAATTTAGGCTGACTACATTGTAGAAGGCATATTATGAAAATGTCATTGTTCATAATTTATCATTATAATCAAATAAAATACATGTTCGAGCTACATTTTAATTTCGTGGTCACGGGGCGGACCCGGGCCCCGCCATATCCGCTTTTTTCTGTCCTTTATCAGTTTTTTCTACATCTTTTTTTTTATCTATTGATTTGTATTGGTTAAATGTATGAACATGGTAATATTAATATTTTGTTTAAATGTATACAATAAACAATTTGTTAATATTTCAAAAATGTTTTCCTTATCGTCTGTTACTTACAATATGTAATCATGGCAATCAATTTGAGAGGCATGGCTGGTACTTATTATAAGGAAAACCCGTGTTGTGAATTGATCGAAGCATTTTAAGTATACAATACGATCTTTAGTACAGCGAGGAGGCTAAAACATATTCTATGCATTGAGGAAATAACAAAATAGAGGTGACATTTCACAATACGATTTTTCGTTGTGAAATTATACCCTCTGTGTAAACCATTAAATTAAGTTACAAAAGTGAATGAAAGGAATGTGATAGCTATAATGAAATGGAGACCATAGTGGCAAAGTCGCAGCCTACTTTGTAACATTACATATTGCATGCCTAAGTAACTAGATTTAAAATTATTTTCAATTTAAGTACTTAGTTACATGTACTGTAATCTTTATAGTATAACATATAATTATGAGTGTTATCTTAGTGTTACTACTATGATCGCGCCGTCTCTTGGACCATTACACTTCAATGCGGAATTTAATATCAAATACTTATTTTACGTACAATTATTTTTATATTTTTTCAATGGTTATTAAACTTATTCAATATAAATTATTTTAATAACCTTTATTTATTTACTTAAACATTCGAGAAACGATAGCAATTGCAGGTACTTTTCAATTTAAATTTACATGAAGCAAGGCATTGTAAAATGCAATAATTATTATTAGTTTTGTTTGAGAAATCACAATACTTATTACTACTCATTAAAGCCTGTTCCAAAAACCTTCATAAAGTCTCTTGAAAATTAAATATAAACATTTCTTTACTTCGTATAATATAGGTACCCCCTGCAGGCCGCGACGTATAACAACTTACCCATATTGGTTCCCGCAAAACAACCCACCACCACAACAATTGTCCCTTCACTAAACTGAAACTGATCGCTTTAGTCCCCGGAAGTAAGGGGAAGGGCGTTAACACAAAAATTACTAATTGCGAGTGATCTCAGAGACGTGTCCACACAGTTAAAGCTTAGCATTATTCTAACTCTATTGTTTTTATCTTAATTAAAAGTAAATAATTTGTTATATTTATGTCTAAATAAACAGCCAATATCCTATTGTAAAACGACTTTTGTGTCTTGCCTACAAAACTGTTTTTAATAGCTAGTAGTACTTGAATATAAATCATATGATGTGGTCATTAATATTAACATACTTTCAGTTGAGTCATATAAGCATGTACTATGTTGACCTCAAATCTATTGTATTGTATCAGTCCATATAAGTCCCACTGCAGGACACGGGCCTAATCTTCAATCTAGGATACGATTGAGAGTGGTTAGGACACATAGTCCACCACGCCGCGCTGGCCTAGTGCGGGTTGGCGGATTTTACATACCATAGCAATTCTTACAAATCGCTATGATATGCAGGTTTCCTCACGATGTTTTCCTTCACCGTTATCGTGTGTGGTGATCGACTATCAATACACACATGATTTCGAAAAGTCAGAGGTGTGCCCTGGGATTTGAACCAGCGAACACCGTGAATATGAAGGCAGCCTCGTCTGGCCCGTTACCAACAAGCCACCACGCGCTTATAATAAAAAACAGTAAGAGGAAAATCAAATGTTTAAACTAATATTCCAAGAATCGTATATTTTCCTGTTCTCCTCAATGCTGTATTAGTATTTAATGACTTCTTTATTAGAAATACAGTAAGATATTATAACAAAAAAAATCTTGGTTAACAAACTATTTGTTTATTTGAACTAGCAGCATTATAAACTAGATGTCAACAACCACTAATTGATTTCTTGTGACCAATTGTTGTTTATGTTCAATAATAATAAGTTCATTGTATGAAATCATGTAATAATAAAGAAAACAAATTAGAGAAGCTCCTACTTTTTTTATTTGTTATGTGAGTATAAAAAAATATGATTTATATACATATTATTATTATAAATCATGTTATAGTGTTTACAAGTAATTGTGCAATCATTTGTGTTTTAGAAATGTTTTGTACACATTCAAAATAGAATAAGGAAATTTTATCTTTAATATATTTCGTTCTCAGGTTTTTCCTAGTCTCAGAGAATGGCCGACTTTCCTCATGAGCTAAAGACCTGAACAATATGCCAAATCAAATAATTAAATATGCATTACATAGTCCTTTACTCCATAATAAGGAAATAAGAGGTATTATGCAAGTGAAAAAAAGATAAGAGAGTTACCAGTCTCACAACATCCAGGTTTGACACAAGTACTTGAGGATCAAACATTTTAGGGGGAATTAGGAAAAGAGCACCAACACATCATTAAAATGCAAAATAAACCAGAATGCCCACCCTGGGCACTGGCACATGAGCGCCGAAGCGTGTCCGTCAATGACGACACGTATTCTACGACCATGCAGAAAACCAGAAATCCACGGACACAAGTTGCCGAGCCAACCGTATGCCGGAAGTTTGGAAAAGAGACCACAGTGCCGGACCACATAAACGCCTTGGGTATGTCGAGGCTCACAACAAAGACCTCGCCACGCCGGTCAATGCCCTCACCCCGGCAATGGCGGTTAAACACGAGAAGATTACCGTTGATCGATTTTGACGAAATCTGTGTTGTCTGTCAACGAGTGATACTCCAGGTAACGGATCAATTGATAATTGATGATCTGGTCCACGACCTTACCCTCCACTGAGGTTATAGCGATAGGGCGGTAATTGGGTTTTTGAATTATTATTTTTTTGTGATTAATGGAAAGACCATATATAAGTTTTATAACAAAATAATTTTTTTTTTTTTTTTTCGCAATAATTCAAGTTATTTCAAAATAAAAATTAATTTTTGAATCCAGTACCGAAGACGCGCCTAAAGAAGAAGAAGAAGACGCGCCGACAGCTTCCGAACAAACCCGAGTACGTGTGACGTCATAATGTTAGTTTTCACTCATTGCAGTTGATATAGAAACAATAAGTACAGTGTTTTGATCTATTTAATTTTGTTGTCATTGTTAAATATTTAAATTTATATTGAAAATGTCGAACCTCAAAAGTTATCGTTCTTGATTTGTACCATTATGTACTAATACTACAAAAACAACTCCTGACAAAATGTTTTTAAATGTTCCCCAAGATGACAAACGTCGAAATAAATAGTTTCAAGCAGTGCACCGTGATAATAAATAAATAATAAATAAATACACCCAACAGTCACATACATAGTCCTGACCCCACACTAAGATCGAGTCTTGTGTCGTGGGTGTCAAAAACTACGAGAGACTTTTCAGTCTCACAAACACCCAGACCCGAAACAAATACCTGTGGATCACACAAATATTTGTTTCGGTGCGGGGATCGAACCCGCGACCTCTCGTTTCACAGGCGGCGTCTAACCAACTGCGCCACAGAGGCTGTCAAAACAAAATCGTTTTTTTTTGTTGTGAAGATCATTTCGATGTAAGTATTTCTTAAAACCATTGTTATTAATTATTATTTATCGAAGTATGCAAATCAATTAATTATTATACACGTAAGTATAGTTCAGTCAATACATTTTTTTAACTGGACTTCAAATCATAACCTTTAAAATCACAGAATTTAAAAAAATAATTATTGATTGTTTAAAGTTCTTAAATAATGAATTCATGTATCTTTATCTAATGATTGGAATTCAATTTAATATATTTATAATTTTATAACGTTCTAGGTTATGTATTTGACTAGATATATTTTTTTTAATTTTATGTTATAGTGGTTTTTCTGTTGTTATAATAACAATTAAATGATTCTTATGATTTCTATTTTTTTTTTCAGATGAAAGATGACATGGAAAATTATATTTATTATACAACGATGGGAGGTAAAGCAAAGATAAAAATTGATGTGGTACCACACAAGTTTGACTGTCAACCTAATCGTAAAAGACAAGGCACTACAACGATTCTTAGACCATCTGCAGAAAAACGACGGAGACAACAAATCATCCAAGAAATTTTAAGTGAATCGTCAGAAAATATGGAAATTAATAATCCTCAAGAACCAAACATTGATGTCGTATCAGCTAATACTGTTGAAAATATTGGAATTGATTTTGTTCCTTCAAATGTAACAACTGGCCAAAAGGTCACTGTTGAAACACAAACTAATATTAACAACCGTAATGTTGCTGTACAGGTAAATAGTCGTCCTAAGTATCGTAGCGTGTCAGTTCAATGTAAAATTTTATCAATAGGAATCGATGAATCCTGCTCACCGATTAAAACTGGTAGCATTAGTACTGCAACATCTCCAATAAAACCATTGCGTCCAAAATTACATCCAAAGGAGATGGTCCAGAAATGTATGGACCTTGGGCCATAGTGCTGTACAGTACATGAAATATAGTTCGTGAAATTGGCTTTCGATTTCCGTATTAATTACTGTTATGCGTTGCTTATTAACTTTATACAAAAATAAATATCAAGCCAAGAACAGCAACACTACAAGCAATATGGCGACAATAACGGCCATATTGTTTTGGAATTGCAGCCTGTCAAACATTTTCGTTCTTTAAGTGAAATCATGAAATATAAATATATTAATAAAAGTGACGCTTTTAACAACGTATATCATCTTTTGACAACTTATGGACTATAGTATCAAGAGATAAATATATAGAAAACAATTATAAATAGTAGCGGGTTTTTAAAAATAAGACATAATATTCAAGTTATAGATAATAGGTTTGGCATTTTTTAACGAAATGACAATTAGGCATCATGGAGGACAGATTATCGAAGAAAATATTGCTTCTGTACTAAAACAATCACATTTTTGTATAAAGCCCCCCGTTGTCCAAGAAATCTAAATGTATTTTATTTGAATTCCACATTTTTGAAGTGAAACTTCTTTATCGGGGTTGGAAAAATTTTTGCGTTACGCGCCATCTTTATTTCTAAGTCACATTTTTGCGTTACGCGCCATCTTTATTTATTTAGTAAATTAGTAATACTTAGTAGTAATCCTGTGTATTGTAACTGTATTTAGTACGAATCCCACACTAGTGTATCATCCCACATTTGGACATAATACAGTGTATACCATTAGAACACATTCTGTACCCACTTCAGTAAGCCACACCCCCAACCGTGCCCAAGCCCCACCCAAAATTTTAAGTCCCACCCACTTTTTTGTAATTTGATCCTTACCCCCCCTCTGGCCTTCCCCCACCCTAAATCCAAAACAGTGCCCAATAGCCTCCCCACGAAACCTCCCCCCCCGCCCCCGCTTACCCCCACCCTAAAAATTTTACCTCACCCCCCCTACTCATATCTCCGGCATTATCCATCGTAGACCCACCGACCTTGGGTTCATTGGAACCGGCTCGGTGAGGGCTACAATCCTGCCCCAACAGAATTCCCGAATTCCCCCTCCACAACTTTCCACACCCAAAAATATTTTAAGGTGCCCAATAGCCTCCCCACGAAACCTAACCCCCCCCCCGCCCGCCGCTACCCCCACCTAAAATTTTTACCTCACCCCCCTAAACCTATCTCGGCCAATAAAGGTCGTGGACCCACCGAGCTTGGTATCCTCGGAACCGTCTCGGTGAGGCCTACAATCCTGCCCCAACAGAATTCCCGAATTCCTCCTCCACCACTTTCCCCACCCAAAAATATTTTAAGGTGCCCAATAGCCTCCCCACGAACCCTAACCCCCCCCCCGCCTCTACCCCCACCTAAAATTTTTACCTCACCCCCCCTAAACCTATCTCGGCCAATAAAGGTCGTGGACCCACCGAGCTTGGTATCCTCGGAACCGTCTCGGTTAGGGCTACAAATTGGCCCCGATAGAAATCCCAAATTCCCTCAAAAATTTCCCCCCTCCTAAACTTAAACTTTATTTAATTTAGCTTTATTTTACCAATTCTGTAAATTTGTAAATAGTAGATCATTTTTCGAAAAATGATGTCATAAAGAAGTTTCACTTCTTACGTGTGTACACTAATACACACACTCATTTTTTATTTTCTAGTATTTGTACTAGACGTACACAATACGGCCCAAAATGAAACATCTCCTTATCCGATATTCACAAAAGCCGTAAACGCCGTACTGCTATTAAATAGCTACAACATTTCAAGTCAAGTGATTTTTTTTTTTAATTTGATCAATTTTTAATTGTTTATAATTTATACCCTATCTAAACTAAGAAGTTCCATTTGACATTGGGAAATAGGGATGCTGTCAAATAAATCGGTTCTTACAATATACGATTATATAGAGATATCGATAATATTTGTTTGTATTTCTTAATCGATTACAGTTTATATTTTCAGTTTACATCATTTCGTTTATTTCTTCATGAACATTTTTATTCTAATGAGACATCAACAATTGCATAAGTCACTTTACTATTTAGGAACAAAAGGAGTGATTTATCTATTACTAGCGGCCCGGCCCGGCTTCACCCGGGTGCAGACACTTTTTGAGTCCAGTCCACATCACGCACATGCTTATGAACACATGATACATACATACAATACAATACATATACTCCAAAGTAAGAAACCTCCTCACTATGTGTCGTATCCTACAATACTGCCTTCATTTCCATTGTAATATCCAAACCTATTATTTAATAATAAATTAATATATATTAATATTATTATTTCATGATTTATTGATGTATGTTCGTTGACAGCATACCTATTATTAACTGCAAGTTCAGTATTTTTAAAAATTAAAACTCAACTGTTTTATATCTGCTCGATTATTTAAATATTTTTACCGATTATGCGTATACAAATGCGTTTGAATAGTCTCGACTCTACCGGTAAAAGACCTAACGAGGTGACTTTGTAATGACGTCTAGAAAAAAAATATGTTGTTCAAAATGGTTATTTTGCTTTATTTAAAGGATTCTAGTTTAAATTTAGTGATTATGGATTGTAAGTCTAGTGATAAAATAGGAATAGCTTCATAATTCCATGTATTTGCGGAAAGTGTTATTGAAATTGTGTGGGTTACGTCTGCACAAAGTTATTTACGTTAAAAGTATGAAACGTCAAATGGAACCTGTTATACCCTGAAATGGAATCAGAGATCAAAAATGTAAACAGATGGGTTACCACTACAATAAAATAAATTGCCATGGTAGTTTGTCGACAACCGTTAAAATGATAGGTTAAAATTATTCTCACCTGTAAATATAAGTAAAAAACATAGCCGAATTAAAATTCTTTGGTATAATATTTACATAAAATGCAATTTCAACATTTTTTTAAATGATGTGATAAAAATGGTACGAAATTATGTTATGCTGCTGGCAATAAATATAAATTCCTAACATTTGGCTCACTGAAATAAATCTTTATTATATTTAGCCTCTCCAATTACGAAAAAATATTTGTTATGAAGAAAACATGAATAATGAAGATGGTTTACAAGAAGTGACACCGCGGTGGTGGAACGGATGTGTTAAACATGTAATTTAAAGGAAGAAAAACGTGCAAATAAGACCACCTGATTGTTATAGTGCCAGATCAATGTATAATAAATGTTACTGATTCTGACAACAACGAGTTCGTCTCATTCAAGTGATATTGAAGGCTTGTGATATTGAAGGCACACACTTATCAGTATAAGTGTGTGATTGATAAAATACTTTTTAAATAACAAACTAAATATATTTCGTTTTTGTTGGTGCTTTTCATTTTTACCATTTTAATCTAAAGGAAATTTTAAAACACAATACTCGCAACATTCGAATTTTTATTAGAAAATGTTTCCTAGCCCTGAAATGTCACTTTCACAATGACATTTGTTTGTTTACATTTTTGATCTCGGATTCGATTTCAGGGTATAGTTTAGATAGACTAATAAGAAAAAAACTTTTTTTTAAGTTTTTTACATCAAATATCAATATTATTAATAATTAAAAAAAAATCAATATTTTTTTTTTTCATAATCCCAATTGGTAGGGTCGGTCTGATCATGCTTTTTTGGGGATTGGCACATTGGCTTCCCTCAAAAATTCAGGCACAACACCTGCGCGGTAGAACGTTCAGTAGAGGCGCATTAGAGCCGGAGACAGGTCCATGCACAACCCTCTAAAATCACTGCCGGTATTACATTCGGACACTAGTTCTCCGCACATCCAGAGACCATAGCTCACGCCGCTCATCACAATACCCGATGCGAATATCCGCCATTGAGATACCGTAATCAGGCAGCGCATGTGGCGTTTGGCAACCACGATCGTCGAGGCGAGTATTAGCTGCAAAGAGATTTGCCAATAAAGTGGCTTTTTCTTGCAGCTTGTTGGCCAGCGAACATTCCGGGTACCTAAGCGGTGGCGGCGCTGGAGGATTGTAGTTAGACTGGAAAGCCCTGGTCAAACACCAATAAGCACAGCTAGTTATATGATTGGCCAACGCACGCCTAATTGCATGAATTTAAAATTAATCTTATTTCTATCCGCAACATCATACATACATACATACAGACATACATAAACTCGCGTTTTTTTCACAGAAGAGGTAGACAGAAATGCTACTAGGACACCCACATTTCGCCATGTATGTCCTATCCGACGATGTGATAGGAGCGTGCCTATCGCCATGTAGGGCCAAAATTCCTGAGTCCAGGTTGAGTCAATATCAAAATCGAATATCACTTTAACCAACCCAGGATTCGAACCTCAGGCCTCAGCTTTGTATCGCACGTATCGTACTATAGTACAACTACGCCACCGAGGTAGTGCTGCTGCGACATTAATCAATGACGTAATATTTTTTCTCAAACAAAATCGAATGAAGAAACCATCTTGTGATATTGAAGGCTAAATAAACAGGTAGTCATGATCAGTATTCATTTTTTGTATGTGGGGAACAAAAACAATTTTTTACAGTTCCACAGTATAAAGAAAAAACAAGAAGACTTCATTGTCCATCTGTTTGTCAAGCTTTTAGTTGTAATAAAAAGTATTTATCACAAACTTACAGTCTAAAATGCTTCTTTCCTCTCATGTATCTTTTAATCTGACATATAGATCATAAGGGGAGATGTGTGTTAATAGTAAGATAAATGAGAAAACTAATATGGGAGGTCTGTATTGATGGTATAGAGCCCAAAACAATGATTTTTGAATTGTTGTATGTTAGTCTGTACAACTGGGCATAATGAACTCAGAAACGGCTCAATGGATTTAACAATTAAATTTGGTATGGAGGTAGCGGACACCCTAGATTAATACTTAGGGTACTTTTTATCCCAATATATTTAGTGTTCCCATGGGATGAGGAAGGAATTCTGGTGTATTTTTAACTTTTTTATACTTAAAGGGATGGGATGGGAGGGGATCGCACTGCCTAGAGTGAGAATGAGATGGGAATTGACAGATTGGGATGGGGAATAAAGTTAATTTCAAACAAAGTTAATCACGCAGATAAAGTTTTTGGGCAGAAGCTATATTTATGATGTATGTAACAAACTCAGCCTATTACCATCTGCTAGAAATAGACCCACAGAAGAAGGGGCCAACCATCTCGGTCTTGGGCAGGTTTTTATCATTATATATTTATACAATATGGACACACACATATATTTAATAATACAGAGATAATACAGGATTAGATGTGTTACCTACTTTCTATTGTGTATGCATTTTTAATTAACATTACTATCGGATAACTTGACAATAGATGTTTGATGAGTTGTGCAATGGATTTTAATACAAATAGTCACTTACATCAGTTTCAAATTACTCTCATGAGCAGTAAACCCAATTTTAAGGAAAATTTGTTGTATTCATGAATGAATTTGTAATATTACCATTTTTGTGAACAAAGGATTGCCATTGACTTCACATATTTTCCATTTTACTGTTCTAAATACTTTTGTTGAGGATACAAATATTGCCAATATTTATAGCAATGATCATCAATATGCAAACTAGTAAACTGCGCTATCTTTATTGTAAATACGTGAAGTTTTCTCAAAGAACTTTGTTTCGTATTGATTTATTGATTTTCGTTTATAAAGACAAAAGATAGTGTTATTACTTTCCCCGCCGTCTCTAATATTTTTTTTAAGCAATTTAATTCATGATCTTTATTATTTAATACATAGATTTTAATTAACTTACCAACAGAAATCAGAGGCTGCATATTGAGGCAGTTATCAGAACAATTTAGAAAAGAACCATAACTTATTGAATTATCTTTTCAGCACAAAATCTATCAAAGATGATTTTATCAACCAATTCAGTGATTATTTAAGTATTATTTGGAGGATACTTTCTATTAGTAAAGCACTGAACATTTTTGTGGGTCCTTTTTTACACTTTATGGAATACCTTGAGCAATAAAATGTGACATTGACAGGTCCAAATAGAATTATTGATTTGATAGACATATAAAGCTGCACACTCAAGGCATTTTTTGCAGGACCATACAGGACTATTTTTGTGACCAAGTCAATCCGCGTAGATAATTTAGTTTTAGAGAGGTTTGTATGTATACGTTTAGATAGTATATTCTAGCCAAAACAATATGTAATAAAATGATCTTAAATTAAAGGAAGACCATGTGCAGACATTATGCCGTACCAGTATAACAAAAAATAAACTGGGGTAGCTGATTGATTGAGAAAGGATGAAATGTAAAGGCACAGGATGAGACGGGATAAGATGCGACGAGAATACTTTTGGCAAAACTTGTAATAAAATGTGAGAGGGCTAGCCACGTCACCCATTAAGATGGACGAAGATTGCTACGTAATGGATGCATAAGGATAGCAAGAGGCGACGAGGCAGGCGTTGGAAAAGTTGGCGTAACGAACTCGACAAATTTAGCATCATTTGGATGGTATCAGCAACTGATAGGGAGAGGTAAGTAGAAGGAGTTGAGGGAGACCTTTGCCCAGCAGTGGGACAGTAAAGGTTAAAAAAACTATTTGCAAAGCCTGGGATAGCCTGGAATCTGTGTTGTAATAGCTTTTTAATAAATGAATACGAATATATTAATTTATAAAGTGAAACTAATATGTTAGATTTATTTTATCACAGACTACTCAATGCAGGGTCGTGCAAGTAGTATCTAGAATGGGATGCTTTATCGGTACAAATTATGGGTTGACATTCTACGTCAACAAAAAGTGATGCAAATGCGGGTGGCAATAGTAAATAATTAAAAATATTGATAACAATAGCGGATTTTACTTTAAATAAGAAAAAAGCGATGTAGTATAGCATTAACCAATCAGAATATGCAAATATCAATTTCAAAGAACACGATTTAAAATTCGTATTAAAATAATCAATTTTTAAATCTGTCACACAAATATGTGAAATTCATGGATGTACTATTTAAATAGCACTGCGCACTCACGAAATAAGACTTATGCTTGTGGAGTAAGGCTTAATTTGCTATGATGAAAGACATGGAGGAAAAACGAGCTAAGCGAGATAGCACATGAAGGTGTGTGTCCCTTTTTATTTGCTTGCCAGATCATAAAAAAAATATTCAGTTATTAGTGCTATAAAAATTTAATATGAATAATAAATAAAAAAGTATTGTTATTTAACTTTATATCAGGGTCCACAAACGACTAGAGGTCATCAAAATTGAAGGATAATCCTTACTTCCTCGTAGTGTTGTGTAATTTTCGGAAAAATTTCAGGAAATTTTTCGGAAAAATTTGAAAATGGAAAAATAATGGAAAAATTCGATTATTTAACTTAATTGTTGCTTTTTAAACGTAAAGTCGATTTAATTGTTTTATATTCGTAATAAATTTGCTAATAACGTAAAAATACATGCATTTGTAATACTGTAAAGTACAAATTCGCGATAGGGATTAAATGTAATGGCTGCAATTTGTAAAAAAGAGTCATAAATCATTAATTATAAATAAAATATAATCAATTTGGTTCATAAAACACGGAAAAACAAACATTATTTTTTTATTTCTCCCTGAGTTTCGATTCACCCCGTTTTTCTGGAAGTTACGTTTCGTTCGAAATTCAAAAATGGATAAATATCGGAAAAAGAATGTCATTTGGAAAATTTTCGGAAATTTTTCATGACCCAACAGTACTTCCTTGCTAATTTTATGAATGCGAAAGTAACTCTGTCTGTCTGCTACCATTTCTCGCTTACACGACAGAACCAATTTTAATGAAATTTGATGCAGTGATAAATATCACAGGATAAATAGGATCTCGGGTCAGGACATAGGCTACATTGTTTTGTGAATTAAATTCTTGAAGGGTTAAGATAAGATAACCAGGGAAGTTAAATTCCGTTAACTTTACCAGGTATTTGAGTTAATTCATTAATAGATATAATAATAACGGTAATACTGGAAACGTCGTGTTTATATATTAAAAATATTTACCAAAACCTTTGTTCTGTTGATGACTATAGAATCCAATTGGATAAAAGCTCTATACAAAATATTATAATTTTAACACATATCTATGTCGAAGATTAGCTATTTGGCGAAATTTTAAGTTTACGAGGAATTCGAGTTTATCTTCAATAAACTAGGGGTCTCATTCTTTTTGTATCATATCAGCTTACAATAAAAATATTTTAGGAAATTTTGTTAAGAATAGTTCGCATAAAAGTCAACAGATGTCGCTCTATTACTTTTATATACTAATAGGGCACCGGATAATGCAAATACTTTTTGAGTCCAGTCCACATCAGCAACATAATATTATTTCGGATACTAACGGTTTAATTTATATTTAAACTAAATTGATAAACTGAATGTGAGCGTTCTGTTAATTATTTTAAATGAAAACTGACCTGGATCTGGGACCAGCTAAACCAGAGCACCGCTAAACAGTAATGGGAATATATTAATTGATTATTCTTCGTGTAAGCGACTTTTGCCACTAAACTATATTCTTTCTGTTTAATTAAAAATGGTGTGACTAGACGCGGCTGCCAAAACAGTGGCCGCACGCTGAAATCACAGGGCACACCTCTTATTTGCGAAGTCATATGGGTATTGACACCTTTTCAATCAACACACTTTGTCGGTGAAGAAAAACACGAGGATTGATGCATTCCATATGGATATTGTAAGAATTACTGTGGTATGCGAAGTAAGCTAATTCGCACTTGGCGGCCGGCGTGGCGGATTATAATATATAGTTATATACTAATCCTCTCATACGAACTACCGGTTGCAAGTACGATGAGTTCAATCAATTTGTGTGAACCACAAGTATTTGTTTCGGGTCTGGGTGTTTGTGAGACCGACAAGTCTCTCGTAGTTCCCCATACAAGACTCGATCTTAGTGTGGGATCAGGACTATGTATGTGACTGTTGGGTGTATTTATTATTATAAAACACAATAGTCGCTACTGATAAGTGGTGCCGTCATTGATATAGTTTATATATTATATAGGCCTCTCCCATAGCACGCCACTGGGCTCGATCTTCAGCCCATCGTCGCCAACCGCTACCAGCCACCCCACGAATATCGTCGCTCCACCTGGCTGGGTGGAGCGATACCTCTCCCACATAAAATGGGAGAGGCCTATGTCCAGCAGTGGACGCAGAAGGGCTGATGATGATGATGATGATATATTATATTATAGTATATGTGATCCGTGACGATGCGTTGTGTGGATTGCTGGCGTTATCTTCTCAGTCTGCTTAGAAACATTTATCCGAGAAAATTTAGTCAAAAATAGTAGGGCTTTATTTACCAAAAGTACTAAAAGTAGAACATAACGGCTTTCTTCTCGAGCAAAAACAAATATACATACATACATAATTGTAAGCAGTATGTTATGGTTCACAATCTTTCCACAGTTCACAATCTCGCGAGATAGATTGTAATGTAACGGTATTTACAATTTTACGGTGACATATATGAAGTGTAATGCCATGAGGAAAATGTTGAAAAAATCAAGCGTGAAGATAGTTTTCTTCTTGGTTTTCTACCGGACTAGCTTAATTTAAATTTAAACATACATAAACTCACGCCTTTATCCCCGAGGGGGTAGGCAGAGGCGCCACCAGGACACCCACTTTTCGCCTTATGTGTTCTGTCCCACGATGTGATAGAGGCGCGAGCTTATCGCCATATCGGGCTCAAATTCCTGACTCCGGGCTGATAATGAAGAGAAAAACCCAACATCACTTTGCCCGACCCGGGATTCGAACCCGAGACCTCAGTTATGTAGTCGTGCCGTAGTACAACTACGTCTATTATGAGTTTTTGTACTCGTAAATTCATAGAGTTTTGCAAATTTTGAAGTCGGAAAATTTCATCAATTTCCAAATTTATAATTACTGATAATGTACGTCTCAGGTATAAAGTATCTCTACCTGCCATGCGCGATACAAATAATAAAGGGTACAGAAATAGATAGTATCATAGACTTTTGTATACATGTGGAGCGAATTTTCCTTGCAATCTTTCTAAAAAAACTGAGTACTTTTTTTCATGCGGATCCCACAGAACTGCATTGTACTCAAGAGTACTGCGTACGTACGTATTAAATAATAAATTTAGAACCCTAGAATCACACAATTCCGATGACATTCGGATGATGCATCCAAGTGGCTTATTTGCTTTACAACAGGTGATCGCTATGTGCTTAGAGTAGAGGTACTACCTAAGAAAGTAATAAATAGACATTACAAAAGGCATGCCTATAAAAAAATCTTAATAACATTTATGGATACTATGCAATTATATACGGAAACCTAATATTGTTGTCGGTAATAGTTTATGCGTTTACGTCACAGCGTTCATGGAAGCGTTCTCAGATTTCCCTTTGTTCAGACTGTATTAACTAGAGACTGACTGATCGACGCTATTCCAAGGAAAGATATGATAACCCGGTGCGTATCGTCTACTTGTAAATCATGCCTCTAGACAAGTTCCGTTGCATTTCTTTCAAATGTCAATAAAGTATTATTGATGTATCCATTAAAAATAAAGTTCAAAGTGTGAAAGCAACATAGCATGGGATGCGTTGCGAAGTGCAGTTGACAACCCTAGCCCGCTTATAACTGCCACCCTGCCTCGGAAATCACATTGTAGGTTGCTTCCTTTGGCGTATGCTTTGAAGCTGTATTTATTATTTCCTATTTTTAAGTTCGCATGTAAGTGCGGCAGACTGTTTAGTAAACTTTGCATCTGTAAAGTACGAGGTCGATTCTAAATTCAAACTTTGATAACTGGTGCATATTGTTTTCTCAAAATCAAATTAAACTCATTTAGATTAGTTTAAAATTGTAATATTATTGTAAGCAACACTATGTGGTGGCTTCCCATATCTCCAATACGATTGTGAAATACTAGTTACTTTTAGATATGCACTTCACGAAGTTTTCCTTCTAAAAAACGAGGCAGAATTCAATAATTATAATAATTAAGCCATTCATAGTTATGAATACATACACATATCACATCTTTCTACCCGAGAGTCGAACCTGGAATCTGTATTATCTGATTTGACTGACAAGAGTGCCTCCAACTAAGCTGTCGCTTAATTTTGTCATAATTATCTATGAATACAAGAACTGCAACATTCATATACTTTACTATCTTTAATCTTATTGCAAGAAACTGTATCAAAAGCCATAATGTTTCCACTGCTGAACATTTGCTTTCCAGAAATATTTTCAGAGATGTATAGAAAGCAGCCTGCATTCAACGACGTTCTGCGAACTTAATCAGATTTTTCTGTTCACCTTGTTGATTGCAAGAAGCGTCTGAAACTATTAATTATTTCTTAATAAGCTTTACGTAATGCGAACTCTGTCCATGAACTCTATCAGATCCGTTCGTGGACGGATATTTAACGTTGCATTTGCTTTTGATGAATGCATCTTGATGAATTATGAACTTGATGATATTTTAGTCGATCAGTTTTCTGCGCTACTTCTCTCACTCATTATCATTTCAGCTTCTCAGCAATAACGAAGGCCGCTTTTGACATGTGGAAATTTTTGGGATATCGTATACTTACTTACCGTGGCTCGCAATCGCGAGTATCAGAGTACTCCAAAATACTAGTTAAATAAAAAAAAATGATATCTTTGTACTAAATTTGTTAGATATTCTACCAAAATATATCTCTTAGCTACAAAGATAAAATTGAGCCTTTAAAAAGTTTTATCACGTAAAGTGTAGGTACAGACCATTGCCGGTAAGTTCCACATGTAAAATTTGTATATACTACAAACGTTATGTTTATACTTACTTTACATTATGTATTCTGAAATTTCACTATAGGTAATTATGGTATAATTAATATCTTCTTTTAACTCGTCCGTCTCTTTATCGTAAGAGATGTTTAACAAAGTCAGTTACGAAGAAACTTTCATCATGGGTTTTTTAAATTAACTCCCTTTGATAAAATATATTGTAAAAGCCTCTAAAAGCGGCATATACCAGGGCCAAGAATTAATTATCTTAGGTAGGTTACTCGTCGTCACCTAGTGCCACATCTCTATGTAAAGATTGTAAATAAACAGATTAATGCTTATATTTGATTTCTTCAAAATCTTCGATAGTCATATACGGCCTTATGCATAGACGGACGAAGTTTGCGGGCAGAAGCTAGTATAAAATAAAATCAAATATTTATTTTCATGATAACACACTAAAGCAAACCGATGGTCCACATATTTGGACAAAAATCTGAGATTCCCTTTGCTTGTGTTGTCTATTGGGAATAACACGCACTGGGGATACACCTTGATATGGCTCCGGATTTAAAGAAAAGTCGTAAATAAATGGAAAATATCGACTAAAACGAGATTTCGCTAAAATGAAAGTTGTGTTGATGAGTACAACGAAGTTTCAAAAAACAGTTACGTATTTATGTATTCTAAAATAATGTTTTCCGAACATGTCCATTAGACCTGATTAAAACTTTTCGCAACGTTACGTAGGTTTTATTTATGGCACATGCATTAACTCTCCCCTTCATACGAATTATGGTCGGAATCTGATTATAATGCGATTATTTCCCAATGACGACGAAGAATTGTTTTACATCAGTAGTTTTAATTTTCTAAATATAGTTTAAATAAATAATACTTAAATAAATGCACCTAATAGTTACGTATGTCGTACATAGTCCTGACCCCACATTAAGAAATAAGTTTTGTGTGGTGAGTATCATAAACTACGATAGACTTTTCGGTGTCACAAACACCTAGACCCGAAACAATTACCTGTAGTTCACACAAATACATAATTGTTTCACAGCCGGCGTCAAACTAACTGCGCCACGGAGTCTACCTTGTCACCAAGTAAGTATTTTTTTCATTATAAATCTTTTTATTATTTTCATAACCTTTTGTGATATTTAAACAATGCAACACAAATAAATACAAACAAGAGGGATGGTGCTCGCGGACAACTTTATACAGAAAGTCCTTCAATGTGAGGTGAAGCGTACTAATATTATATTCTGCAACAATGAAATGCAACAACAAAGCATTTCATCCTTAAGTCGTAAAGTACGCTGCGAGGTGCGTTCTATCAATAAACCAAGAAATATTTTCTCCGTCGAGGTACTTTTTATAAGCTGCTTGAGTATCTACGCCTTCGGAAAATAAGTATATACTCGAACAATGAACGTTTTGTAGCGTCTTTATGTAAGCTTAGCTCTGTCTGAAGCAAAGAATCAAAACCAATTTCTAGAGAAAACAGTTACGTGGGCTTATATGTTGAGACGCCAGTAAAGATCTCAAGATCGAAACATAAATATTTCCTTCGTGTTGCTATTTTAAACTACACTCACTCGTATCGATTGGCATATCATACTACAATTGAAGGTTGTTGGTTATTTCAAAATAGATATTACATTTGTCGAGTTTTAAGTTCATGAAGGAGGGAGACGGTATGCAAAGGCGGTTCGAGTGGGTGTTGTAGAAATCTCTGTAAAATTTCTACATGTACAGTTAAATGTACATTAAGAGGTACTAACATAGGAATTAGTTGTCTTGAAATATACCACGTCAACCCCAACCGGCGTTTTGTATTACTGAAACTTTTATAACTCGCGCTCAGTAAATAACTCCCCCACATACCTATTTGTAATTATCGAGTTCCGGAGTGCCTATTATGTGTGCCTTTGCGATTAAAGTCCACATATTTCGCAAGTTTATTTCTTATTGAATTTAGGTAGTTCATAAATATATTTTTTTGGGACAAAGCTAGTAAAATAAATGTAGAATTTTCACTTCGGAAACTATTATATATATTCTAAGACAAAAAACGGATTCCAAATGTTTTCTTTAAAAGTCTTTTAACAAATTCGATATTTATACGAAGTAGTAACTAGTGGAAACATTTTGTATTTCATGGGATTATTTCACTACCGTGCCGCCACTAATGCCGTCCCTTACAGCCTGTTGCGTGAGGCATTATACTGTACTGTACGAGCCTTCCCTACAATCGAGAGTACGATTGAGTGGGGTTAGGCCTTTTAGTCCACCACGTTGGACTAGTGCGGGTTGGTGGACGTTGGACAGAACGCAGCGTCATAATTCATTTTCACTAGCGACGCGTACTACGATGAAACAAAATATGGGTCTTGTTTTTTGTACATTCATACCCGGTTCCGACATACTGCACATCACAGCGTTGTGCATTTCGATTAAGAGAACAGTGCTTGATAGCATTCAAGTTACAGGATATACCCGTAAGGTATACCTAGTCTGAATTACATGCATTTGAGCGTTGCCGCTTTCACGATTGAAGGAAGATTTAGCGAATATTACAGCGGAATATGACGATGTTTAATATAAATACGGCATTCAATTGTTGGTTGACTGTACCGTGAAGCTTACTATGTAGTTCCCGGAAAAATGCTGCGTCGCGTACAGGTGATCTTATTGCATTCGAGTTATGGCAATAAATAGAGCTTATAGTTTAATAAAACGTTATAAAGAAATAACGTTCAAGCGTTTAGTATTATACTGTTTTAAGAACATAATATTAAATATGGATACTTGTTCTACAGTGGACTTAGGAATGGTTGCAGCAATGATGAGGCAGCTTCCAATTAGTCATTGTGGAAATCATTGGGAGAAGTTCACGTTAGCAACGGGTGTATTGGAGCTGATAAACATTATTATGGTAATAATGATCATAGTATTACGATTCTTTAGTAGAAGACTAACGTTAAATGAAGAAAATCAAATAAATTCAATAAGATTCAGCGGCGCATAGATCAAACCCGCAAAGTGCAACCCTGAAAAGCTGAAGTCCGACTGTTTATCTGCCGCGCTAACTGTTTGTCGAATCTCGTTTCATTGTGAAGTAACTAGCACAGCAAATACTATTTATTATACAAGGAAGGATATTCATGACTCGCGGTTTCACTTTTTAGAACCAGAGTGCGAAAAGTTTCTATATTAACTTACTTTATTTTTTAAATATGTTCTTATCATATTGCTCCTTTATATGAAACAAATTACATAATACTACGTGCTGCTTTGTGATGGCCGCTTTCTTGTTGTATAATCGTCCAATATTCCCGGCCTAGCTGTGGTTGCGCGTTTGCCGATCCTCATAAAGATGATGGTCGCATTGTCACATTGCGGTGTACGCTTCGACATCTAATTTTCATAAATAGACCATGCTACAGTTAGCATGTGAGCGAAGGCACCGTTACATAAGCCATAATTCCAGGTAGATTCATTTGATTTGTATGATAATGTGTGATTGATTTGTATGATATTCAGTATGTATACGTACTAACATTGTATTATTGGCAAATATTTCGTAATGTTCTGCAGATTGCGATAGATTTTATTAGTTAGTTACTATTTATCTACTTACTCTTGTAAACACTTGCGTGAGGAAACAACTTGACTCGCTTGTTCACTTCACATAAAAACAATCTAGGTTTCTTTGTCAACTACAAGTTACTCAGTTCTTATAGCATTCAGGTAAATACATTATAAATAGATTTATTATTAAATTCGCTAAATTCATGCTCATTCAATCACAAAATATTTACATTAAACCAAATTGCAGCTTTGATGTAAAGCGAGCAAAATATGAAAATTAACAACTTCAAATAGAAATTATTACAGTTTATTTGCGAGATACAAAATTAGTAATTACAAAATATGTTTACCCACGCATTGCATTCGCATTGCAAAGCTTTGGTGTGGGCCGGTAATTTATCAATGCCAACTCATTCCTAAATCATTGCGATATTGAAAATAACTAGCAAAATTTTTCAACGAAAATTTCAAAAGAGATTATTTCATTAAAAGTGAAGATAATTTATCTATGTAATTTCTTCCTTTGAGATATTCAAGAGTTGTCCGGATCATAAAACAAATTCTTGTATCTTCGTAAACGGATCCTGGGAATAAAACAAGCTGCGTGCGACACGAGGTACTCAGTAGAAATTCCCAACTTCAAAGTCGTTTCCGCGACTTGTAAAGTTACAAGTTCTTTGATAGTTGTCTCTAAGGAATTACAAGGATTTTTAAAATTTGCATATCATTTAAATAACAAACAAAAATATATTAAAGAAGGATTCGCTATTGGAAATTCTGAAAGCAGATCGTTATCAACAGTTTGTGAACATCTTTGGAGAGACGTAATGTCAGCCCATTGCTGCATTCTTGCGGTATATGATTGAATGTGTTTTTATTTTGATTTTGATTGTTTTTTATTTGTAACAAAGTATACCTACTCTTGCCTCTGTGGCGCAGTGCCTGCCTCGGTGGCCTAGTTGTACTATGGTACGATTACAACGCTGGGGTTTCGAGTTCGAATCCCGGGTCCAAAAAAGTAATTTTAGTCCCAGCCCTAAGTCAGGAGTTTGTGTCCGATATGGCGATAGACTCGCCACCTATCACATTACGAGACGAAAGGCGAAAGGTGGGTGGCAAGTATCCTTTCTGGGAAAAAGGTGTAACTATGTTTTTATGTACATTTGTACACTTTATCTACACTTCTCTCACGTGGTAGAGACCCATTATAGATATTATCAGTATAGAGTAAAGCCTAGAAAAACCTGGGTATCCTGGTACCACCACTGCCTAACCCGTCTGGAAAAAAGGCATGATGTCTACGTTTGTTTGTACACATTATTACATTGTAAAATCCAATTATTTACTTAGACTACTGTCTACTTATTTCAGTAAAAACACAACTAAACAGGTTTCTGCCGTGTGTTAATCTTACACACATTAAAATCGAATAACATGTATTTAGCATTTACATGATACATGCAAAACTGGTCAAAGGATGATATACGAGGCTAGAAACGACTTGCATAGGTATAATAAGGGTTTGAAGCGGAACGAGATTATCGTGCACAAAGAAAATACGGCTTCAGTCATATAAAAAAGGTCTTTTTTGCTAATATCGACAGTGTGCGTTGAGGCAGACTGGCCTTCAATGCGCATCCTTATCGAAATTGTATGGTAATTGCACCGAGAAATATTACTTTATCATAAAACGAGAAATATTAACTCGTGTTTATCAGACCAGGCAATATCGTTGGGATGAATTTCATACAAACATAGATAGGCAAGACATTCATGTTTCGTGTTCTCACTTTCGGGAGAAGGCTGTTCGGTTAGTCCTTACCCATTTCGGAGTTGTTTGATTTTCTCCTCAGGACGAATTTTACATCCCCCTTGATTTTATATTAATCTTTGAATATAATCTACGGTTTGCAATATTACTGGAATCGGATTTTTTCCGAAACTTGCCATACATACATAAACTCACGCCCATGTCCCATTGGAGTAGGCAGAGACTATAGAGCACCAAATGCTCAGCATCATCATCAGCCCTTCTGCGTCCTCTGATGGTCATAGGCCTCTCCTATGGCAGACCACTGGGTGCGGTCCTCAGCCCATCGTCTCCAACCACTACCAGCCATGCTAAGAATATCCTTGCTCCACCTGATTAGAGGCCGTCCTACATTTAGCTTGCCGAGGCGTGGTCTCCGCTCGAGAAGACCCCAAGACCCCAACGGCTGTCGGTTCTCCGACAAATGTGAGCGGCGCATTGCCACTTTAACTTGCTAATCCATAATAATTATTTGACGATATATTGCATGAATTTAATTCAATTATTTTCAACTGCAACTTTTAGAACCCAAAAACTCTACATAGTCATCGAAAACACATAATCAATTTGTTTACAATAGATTGGCCGTACATGCACTGAAAATAACTTGAGTGCATTCTCAATTTGCTTGCAAACAACGAAAGCCGCTCTCTTGACTTAATAATAGCAATTTCGGCTTACGATGCAACGTACAAGACCGTTTCTGTATGCCGGCTTTTACAATGTACCCTAGCTCCAAAGAGTTTTATTCTCAAACAACTGCCGAAGGAATAAATTTAATGTTTAATGTTTAATGTTTATATTGGTAAAAGTTTACTATTCTGTGCAAATGGGTTTTAAGGGTATTAGAGATTACGGAACTAAAATTAATGATAGTTTAGTTGTGGAGGGCCCGGATTATCGTCACGGCTGTAACAGACTTAAGTCTAGTAGTCTAGAATTGTGAGAAATTTCCCAAATATTATTTATAATTTAGATACATAGAAAATACGTCGGTGTCATCTTTGATCAAATATATACTCGAAGGGTGTCATAGATAATTTCGTAAAAGTTAACGTTCACAATTATATTTTGTTGACATTTCCACCACAAACATGCAATTAATTAAACTTATTGTGCGATTTATCACGCGAGCTAAGACTTTAGACGCGGCTTCTGTGAAAGTTTGGAAATGTGTTTATAGTAATTAATTAACACGACACCAATTTATTGACATTTGATTTTGAATTATACACGGAGCGAGCAAATTAACTTATCGCGGTACGCAACTAAAATATTTAAAAAGTAGCGCAACACTACAGTAAACAATTGGCGTCAAATTGAAATAAATATAAAAAAAACACAATTCTGGAATGCGACGTGATAAAAATATTTTTCCGCCTGTTGAATTGGGAATGTAAAATTTAGCTTTAGATCAATTCATCAGAGGCGGCATGCACGCAACAACGCATAAAAATCAGTTTTAAATTAAGTAAATTATTTTATATATATATATATATATATATGGATTTATTATGTATAAGAACTTGGAATTGTACACAATTACTAGGAAATGTATACAAAATGAATGCTTCTGTGTATAAAGTACACAAAACACACTAGTAAACTCAAATAGAATCCAAATACCTGTCAAAAATCGTTAGGTTCGTTTTTCCCTTTTTTTGAAACTTTTAATTAATATATATTTTTTTTATTCACCTTTGTTCTTGTATAATTTATCTCAATGTTAACCTAACCTATCAATCCCTTTGTTTAGACCTCTGTATTCGTTAGCGTAATTAAATTGGAGAAGAATACTCCACGTGCCCGCTGCACTCATTAACATCCCGAATGGAATACAATCCGATCGCTATCTAGAAAATAATGCTTTCTAACAATAGTAAAAAAAAAATGTGTGTGTGTATAGTGTACACACGTAAGAAGTGAAACTTCTTTATGACATCATTTTTCGAAAAATGATCTACTATTTACAAATTTACAGAATTGGTAAAATAAAGCTAAATTAAATAAAGTTTAAGTTTAGGAGGGGGGAAATTTTTGAGGGAATTTGGGATTTCTATCGGGGCCAATTTGTAGCCCTCACCGAGACGGTTCCGAGGATACCAAGCTCGGTGGGTCCACGACCTTTATTGGCCGAGATAGGAATAGGGGGGGTGAGGTAAAAATTTTAGGTGGGGGTAGGGGCGGGGGGGGGGGGGGTTAGGTTTCGTGGGGAGGCTATTGGGCACCTTAAAATATTTTTGGGTGTGGAAAGTTGTGGAGGGGGAATTCGGGAATTCTGTTGGGGCAGGATTGTAGGCCTCACCGAGCCGGTTCTAATGAACCCAGGGTCGATGGGTCTACGATGGATATTGGCGGAGATAGGAATAGGGGGGGTGAGGTAAAAATTTTAGGTGGGGGTAGGGGCGGGGGGGGGGGGGGTAGGTTTCGTGGGGAGGCTATTGGGCACCTTAAAATATTTTTGGGTGTGGAAAGTTGTGGAGGGGGAATTCGGGAATTCTGTTGGGGCAGGATTGTAGCCCTCACCGAGCCGGTTCCAATGAACCCAAGGTCGGTGGGTCTACGATGGATAATGCCGGAGATATGAGTAGGGGGGGTGAGGTAAAATTTTTAGGGTGGGGGTAAGCGGGGGGGGGGAGGTTTCGTGGGGAGGCTATTGGGCACTGTTTTGGATTTAGGGTGGGGGAAGGCCAGAGGGGGGGTAAGGATCAAATTACAAAAAAGTGGGTGGGACTTAAAATTTTGGGTGGGGCTTGGGCACGGTTGGGGGTGTGGCTTACTGAAGTGGGTACAGAATGTGTTCTAATGGTATACACTGTATTATGTCCAAATGTGGGATGATACACTAGTGTGGGATTCGTACTAAATACAGTTACAATACACAGGATTACTACTAAGTATTACTTATTTACTAAATAAATAAAGATGGCGCGTAACGCAAAAATGTGACTTAGAAATAAAGATGGCGCGTAACGCAAAAATTTTTCCAACCCCGATAAAGAAGTTTCACTTCAATAATGACACCAAAAACATTTTCATGTAAAATGTTGCTAAGACAAGACCATATAACTTGTTAAAAAGTTATCAGATCTCTTGTAGAGCTAAGCTTCTTACTCTTCACGCCCTAACTCTACAAGGCCTAACTACACAAAGTCTTTACCGTAGTCAAATGTATGGCTCGGCTATTTTGCTACATTCACAAAGGCGTAAAGTGAAAAATGTATCACTGTTCATTACTTTTCTGTTCTACTGTAGTTCAACTAAGTTCTAAAAGTATTTTAATGATCACCAGTGAGGCAGTGACAAAATCAGAGTTTTTTTAGTTATCAATGAAATCTAAAGTATAAGAGCTATGCAAATTTAACTTCATATTTTAATAAGTCCGCTATTGACAAAATATCCCGAGAATTTCGTTTGTCTAGTATAATCTAAACACAAATTATGAGAGTTCAAAATAACGACAAAGATATAATAACAAGAAAGGTAGTGCCCTTGCGTTTAACTTGGTCGTATAGGCGTCATACATTTCCCATATATTTTAGGGATTGTACACGTTCCCGACGAATTGTACACAATGACGGATTACATAGTTTTCCTTTAACATTATACACGAGCCGCGCTCATAAACATTTAATTTTATCTTATTAGAGAATTAAAAATAATACGTTACGAGTGCCGCATTATTGCAAAGTGAACAAACACTGCTCGCTCGGCTCTTTGTCACAAAACTTCATTTACGACTGTTACAGTTATACGATTTTAAAACATACTTGTTCTTATAAATAAATTAACTGCAATGTGTTTAAGCTTTCCATTTTATCAAAGATTATACGTCGTTTACTATAAACTAATAACTTGGTTTATTGTCTGCCAATAGGCTGAGAAGCGTTGGTCCCGCTCTTGAAATTGAATCCGAAATTGATTATTTGAATGATAGAAATGAATGATACAGAGAGTAATGAAGTGCAATAATGGATTCGGTTAATGATTTTGCACCCGGCATATCAACATTGGACTGCATGCAGATTGAAGTTAAAACCCCCATTAACAAAATATATTAATATCTACTACAGTTTCGATTTTATTAATAACACAGGTATAATAATTAAGAGGAGTATCAATCCCTAAGGATAATGGACTAAAATAAAACAGTTATTTTTGTACAAGCTTAAATTATTTCCTTTTCACGTTGCCTAAAATTTCCTCTCTATCGACGTATTTTTATTGAATATACTTTATAAAATATTTTATCTCAACGACTTCTTTTTTGTTTATATTGTTTTGTCTAAAATACTGACTTTATTAACTGTAAAGGAAGAATATACATTTATGATATTGTAACATAATAGGTATGTTATAAAATGATAAATGTAATGTAAAACAGTATGTTCAGATTCAAGCCGCATGCAATTAATTCATTACATTGCTATAATAAATAAATTATTTAACACCTTTCTCTTTCACTTTTCTTTCGTGTATTTTATTATATTGAACTGTATGTATGCGTTATCGCCTTACGGGCTTGTAACTAGGTCTAATAACTTGTACTGTCTTATTGCACCTTCGCATACACCACTACACTGATATAATTCCTCTTTGATATTAGTTATCCAAACAAATATTTAAGTAGGTTGGACACGCTTAGCAAGGAAGCCCATTCAGCTTACTGTAGCGACTCTTAGTAGCTCGTATGGTCGGCATCATTCATAAAGCGGATTCATCATACACCAAACGAACAACACCAAAACTACTATCAATGCATAGGGGATTATACATATATAACAATATTATTTATTACCACTAGCTCTTAGTAAGTAATAACAATGGCAATAGATATACCATTCAAACATAGTCATGTCTATTTTTTCTCTATAAGGTACACAAAAACCTCAAGAGTTCCGAAGTAAGTCTTCAATTTAATAAGTCTAAGTTATCAACGAGTTTCAAATAAGTCTATTAAGCTCTTTTCTATGCCTTCCTTCCCTACGAATCAATAATGAAAGATGAAAATAGGAATAATTATTAGCTGCAAAGTTAGGACAGGTATGAAATGCGAATATTAAAGCAAACCGATAGGTAAAGAGACGAGTAATCAACGTGTTTTCGGACAGCAGCGACGGACATCAAACATTTAATGAGAAATATGACGTGTTTTGGAATCGGATGCTTCGGCAATATGTACATTACGATTGACATTTTGCAACAGTATTAAGGGCATAACACACTAAAGCCGCCGATCCGCCGCGCCGGCCTATTGTCGGCATCACTCATTGCAACTCGGAAAACTCGGCTCAACATGACATGGGGAACATTTTTGTAACTTTGTTGAGTGTCGCCGAGCAACTGAGCAGAGCACTTGCGTCGCCAACATGTCGACAACAGTACATGCGGGCGCTAGTTGCCGATATGATTTTTTCTTATAGGCAGCCGCGCCGGGCGCCGCGCCGCGCCGGGTGGTTTAGGCGTGTTGTGTCGCCGTGCCGGCGGCTTTGGTGTGTAATGCGCTTAAAGGTACACGTTGGAAAATGAACTCACCAAAATTTTTCATCCAAAACTAACAAATGACATGATACACGTCTGCTTCAAAATAAAATGATTTCTTTTTACAATAACGATGTGGTTATTACCGATTTAAAAATCTTTTCGTTGTAAATATCGCGTGTAACTTGTCCGATAAAACAGATGCTCGAAATATTCATGTTTATTTTATTCTCTTTTGGCTTGCGGTCGGTTTACCTTGTTTTGAGCCGTGTGCGTTCAGTAATATCGGCGACGAGGTAAATTTAGACTTTATTTTTTTTTTTTTATTTATTTTAGGAAAACTTACAACTAAAAAATAACAGGTAATAAATACTATAGGTACAAAAAAGGTCAATTAAAAGTTTCCACAAATAGAGTCAAATAATAGTACTTAACATCGGCAAAATTACCAGCAATAAAATAATATGTAAACAAAAAATAAACGTTCCAGGTATGCTCAACGCACATTATGCACGCCGAAAAACGTCTTACACATCATTCTTTTAAGTTTCATACTGCTAACATTAAAGAGATCAATATCTACGCTCGATGAAACGTCATTATAAGATCTGCAAGCTCTAATTAAGTACGTGGTATACTGATTTAGCGAACTGAGTGTACAATAGTTTCGGCTTTCGAACCGTAATGCAAGGTGCGCGCAGACCAATCTTGCTCAATAGTTCAGGGCAATCCACAGTGCCATTTAAAACATTCCGAAGATATGCTAGATCAGCTATTCGCCTGCGCTCTTCTAATGGGAGAATATGAAATGTCTTACATCGGGTAAAGTAATCCTTAAAATAATTGCCCGATCGATATTGCAAATATCGAAGAAATTTTTTTTGTATTTTTTCAATTTGGTTAATATATACATTGAATTTCGGGTTCCACACTTGCGAGGCATATTCAAGGTGGCTGCGGACGAAAGAACAATAAATTATTTTAAACGTTTTGATATTATTAAATTCAGAGCATAGTCTCAATACAAAACCAAGTGCCTTGGAGGCTTTCTTGACTATGTTATCAACATGAGCATCAAACAATAATTTGCAGTCGAAAGTAACTCCTAGGTCTCTAATGGAGTTCACACGTGACACGATTGTGTTAGATAAATAAAAATTATGGAGATATGGTGTGTGCCTTCGTGTGTAAGAACAAACATAGCATTTACTGGCATTAAGATCCAGCTTGTTGACAGAGCAATAATTTTGAAATCTGTCAAGGTCCTGCTGGAGACGGTGGCAGTCTGCGACAGAGCTAACTGGACAAAGTATTTTCATGTCGTCCGCATATAACAGTATCTTAGAATACATAAAACAATTTGATATGTCATTAATGAAGATAGTGAATAGTAGTGGCCCCAGCAAGGACCCCTGCGGAACTCCTGACGGTATATACCGTGCTCTCGAAGAGAAACCATTCAGGACAACAGTTTGACACCTATTCTCAACATATGAAGAAAACCATCGGTATAGGTTACCTCTTATTCCCAGGCATAGCAGTTTGTGCAGTAGAATTTTATGGTCTATACGATCGAACGCCTTACTATAGTCTGTGTATATGACATCAACCTGACCACATCGAGACATGTGATATGTTAAGAAGTCACTACACAGAATCAGATTTGAAGTTGTGGAACGCCCTTTTATAAAACCGTGTTGGTGATCGCTAAAGCTATGTTTCAGGGCACCGTAAAGTTGTTGATAAATAATTTTTTCTAACGTTTTGGCGAACAAACAGAGCTTAGAAATCGGTCTGTAATTTTCTACGCAAGTTTTAGCACCTTTTTTGTGAATAGGTGTAATGAGTGCGCGTTTCCATATGCTGGGAACCACGCCAAGATCGAGAGATCGGCGGTATAATATTGTTAAAGGAGCACTGAGACTTTTGGCACACTTAACAATGAATGATGCAGGAATACCGTCAGGGCCAGCTGATTTGCTGGAGTCCATAAATGTTAGTAGTTTATACACTTCAGATTCACGCACTTCAACTGATGACACCTCTGCACAAACATCGCCAGTCCTATTAGCAATATAAGTGCTGGACGAATGAGGAAGAAAATTAGAGTTAAAGTAGTCACCAAACATATCACAGATTTCCACTCCGTCATCAGAGGACCGTTCTCCGTATTTCATAACAGAAGGGTATGAATTTGACTGCTTTTTGGATTTAACGAAGGACCAGAATGCTTTAGGATTCATACGAATACTGTTTTCAATATGCAAGATATGTTTTGCGAACATTTCCTTTTCAAGAGTTTTAGCTCTTTCACGTATCAAGACAAAGGAATGATAATCGGAGATGTTACCATATCTTTTGTATTTCGAATGAAATTTTGCTTTCTCATTAAGAATTTTTATAAGAGGGCTTTTATACCAGATAGGATATTTATACCTAGGAACAATAGTTTTGGTTGGAATGTAAGAGTCACGCAATTTATAGAGGTTATCATAAAATAATTTTATGGACTCCTCAAAGGGCAGAGCATCAAATTCGTGCAGCCAATTGATTTTATCTAATTCCGCGCAAATTGTATCATAATCTGCTATACTGTATAAAAATTTTACGCGAGGATGTTCAGTTAGCGTTTGAGGTTGAACAAAGTCAACCACAGAGCACAGTGCTTTATGATGCGGATCTTCGGGAACAAGTGGGTCAATGCAGCATGTGACATTTATATGATTATTAGAGAAAATTAAGTCTAAGATCCTATTATTACAGTTAGTAAAGGAATTATATTGGAGCAAATTACATACATTGATATTATCAAAAAAGTCCCCCTGGACATGACCCTGGATGTTGACAGGTTGCAAAGATGGGCCATCATTTGCCGGAATCCAATTTATGTGTGGCAGGTTAAAATCACCAAAAACTACAAATCTATCAGTAGGGTGTTTTAAAACAATGTTAATTAAATTATCGGAGAAGTTGGTTAGTTGATCGGCCATTGAGAAACCGAGGTTTTCAGGGCAAATATAAGCTACACATAAGTGCATTTTATATGCTATATTGGGACTTTTGTGCCGCAGCGTTAGGGTAACCCATAAATCCTCAGCAGACGAGCACCAGTCACTGCGTACTTCAGCAGGAAGGTCCCGCCTTACAGCAATTAGCACCCCTCCACCACGAGATTGATTGGTTTGGCAATAATTCCGGTCGCGTCTCCATATAATGTAACGATTATCAAACATTTCACTGTCATGAAAACCATCAGTAAGCCATGTCTCAGTCAAACAAATAACATCAAAACAGTTCGATAATAAATTCTTATAAAATATATGCGTTTTCGTCCGCAGCCCACGAACATTTTGATAATAAACGTTAAAGAGCATTGTAAATTAAATCATAACTGGCATTCAATACAATAATATAAATGTGGAGCGGTAGTAAGTAAAAAAGAACTAGTTTAATAAACATCAATGGACAAATGGCCAAGCAAATCGAAACCCTAGTAAAGAGACAATACAAATTAAAATTGCAAATATAATACAAATCGGAACGATCGCCCCGATGAATGAGAACAAAAGGAGTGCGAGCGTACAAAAAACCGGAGCAAAAAATACACTTGTTTCTCAAACTTAGTGTTGCGTAGTTATAATAAGGCAGAACATAAATTACGTGAAGAAGACAATGGAATATTATAATTAGTGGATGAATTTTGTTAGATCCTCCTCTGTTTTTATAGTCAGAATTGGGGAAGCTGAATTTTTTCGTATGAGTATTTTGCAATTTTTTACCCATACATACGCAAAACCCCGCTCGCTGGCTATAGATTTAGTTTTGTTCAGTAACAACTTATTGTCTAAAGTGAGATGGTCATTGACAAATATCCTTGTGTCACCTTGCAGTCCAATGTCAGAGGATGAGATAGATTTGTGCTTTTTTGCTGCAGCCACAAAATCATCCTTTATGTAGCGGTTGTGAACGGAGCATATTATGTTTTTACTGTGGTTGTTACCTCGCATCGGGACCCTCGCAATATAATTGATCTGCTCCTTGGGAATGTTCAATGATATAAGTCCACCAATTTTCGACACTATGTCAAATAGGTTTTCTGACTTTACCTCCGGTACTCCCTTAATCTCGATGTTATTAATACGGGATCTTTGCTCACATTCACGTCGATAATTTTCAAACTCCTTGAACCTGCTTCTTAAAGAAAACATCTCATGCTCCATCTTCTTCAAACCTTCCAGCTCACTTTCAACCTTAGAAGTTTTGCTTGCTAATACTTCCAAAGAATTATGCGCATATTCCATAGAAGATCTCATGCACTCCAAGTCAGTCTTGACAGATAACAGTTCAGTCTTCATCGATTTCAAGTCAGCCAATTCTGATTGGATCGCCTTTATGTCTTCTAATATGGTAGGTAGTGACGCCAGTTGAGTCGACAGATGTTTTAGTTCAGACATAATGTCATCAAGATCACTCGTCGAGAGACACTTGGATGATGAACGTGGACTTGCTGCCGCCGATGACTTACAAGTGCTGCACCTCCAGGTCAGTTTCCTTTCTCCAAGTTTACGCCATCCACCTTCTGTGATACCGGCACAAGGAAAATCAAGCCGAAGTTGACATATAGAACACTGCACACCATCTCTAAAATCGACTCCACAACGACTGCACGAAAACATCGCGATTGGTAATAAGTTTGACAATGCACAAAGATTGAGAACCGTAGGCGATGAATAGGTATCGTAGCTGCGTTAGTGCGTACGTGCGTTCGATCAGCTGACTGCCGAGATACTTACTTACACACCATCCATTCTGTAATGGAGAGCATAGAATTTTTCAATATACTTATTTTATTAGAGGAAAATAACCCAGCATTATCGATATTTTTTTATTGACGAAGGCATTTCAGATGCGGCACCTTTACCTAACCACGTCAAAGAAAGGAAATTCTCAGTGCCTATAAGATTTTACACCACAAAGATGAAGCAATGCATTTTAGTTTATAGAAAAGAGTCCATTATAAAATTTAAAATAAAGCAGATAAAGTTGTAACTGGATTTAAATGTTTGGTCTTATTCATCAAAAAGAGAGCGCATGTTGAGTTCTGAGAACTACGGGAATGTGATAACTTCTTCACGTAATCCCCAAGGCTAGAACTTTTTCCTTGTAAGTGATAAATTGTGTCCTAATTAAAGGTTTTCATACATTTTTGTGCTGCACAAGTAACTCCTACTTACGAAACTATTATAACAGTTTCTGTTACAAATTATAACATTGTTCAATCCTGAATTTGGATTAAAAATTGTAATCTTTGAGTGCCCTACTCATGATTTATTACTTTGGGAAAAAAATCTGCGAATAATCGTAATGTGATGAGACGTGTACAACGCCTACACCTCTGGACGTATCCTTCGGTAATTTACAAAAGCTCCAAAACATATCAAGTATTCACCTTCATTAGTAAGTTTTAACAAAGTAATCATACACGTGGGCCTATACAAACTTTTCTATGAGTTTGTGAAATGTCAATGTATTATGTTTTACTAGAAATGCGGCTGTAATTAAAATCAATGACCGCTGCATATTGTTCGATGACAATACAATTGCGGCTTCGTCCAAAGCTCAGGCAAGGACGTCGAGTGTAGACTTATAAGTACATTTATGCCGGAATTTGTATTGTTTTTTTTTCATAGATGTACCTGCGTAACTCATATTGGCATTCTTCTTCTAAATTAGTGTTTCCGCCCCTTTGTATGTCTGACGTTATTAGCCATGAAAACCGCACCCTACGTCTGAATGGAATTTAATACTCGAAATGAATATGAGCGAATTCAATATTGAGAGCTTCATCCTTCACTAGATTCGAGTGTTTCGAGAGTACGAGTATAACCCTACTAGTGTACGTGTGATATAAGAAATAAAACATTGATTATTCATTACAACAATTATTATTATATTTTATTTCATTGGTTTCGCATTTAATGAAAACTAACTAATAATACAAAGAAATAACGATTAACTTAAAAATCTAATTAACAACAAAACACAAACCATCAGTGGTACAGACTAACGGCCTTATGACAACCTACAAACACAACACACAGCATTTACATGTACTATTCAGACTTATTGTGGTAACTACAACGAAACAGACTTAAAGCTTGAGCTATTATAAGAACAAAACGCACATATCTTTTGATATTTCCGTATTAACTGCTTAAGCGATAAACATATTACTATAGGAGCCGAAGAAACAATCGCCTTGCCTTTACATAGTTCGCATTGCATAGTGATTATATAAATTTTAATATGATAAAATAAATATTACCTAAGCGATGGGCCAAATCGGGATTGTTCCTTGCACGCGAGTGGGCTCCATGGAATGCTTTTCGCAGTCTTAATCTTATATGGCAGAAAACGCTATCATTATACACGCGTCCGACAGTTTTTTACTTATCGGATTCAATATAGACGTTCATGTTACATTCGAGTGAGTTATTTAGGGAATTGCCATGTTGGTTGTTGTGGCTGTTTGGGCGCAGGGCGCAGTGGTGGTTCTTTGACGGCTTCTACTTTTTGGCTTGCAGCTATGTCATTATCGCTTTTATCCCATCCGTGAGACTCGTGCACGTGCTCATGATGATCCGGCGAAGGGAACCATTCCGAGATCCAAACGGGGCGCCAGATTTTCTTGACTCCCGGGACCCAAATGTCCTTCCAATCAGGTACCCAAATTTGTTTCCAGGCTTCCTTCCATTCCAGCTTCTTGTCTGGTACCCATATAAGTTTCTTCGATGGCTTCCAGATTTGTTGCCAAGCCTCTTTCCATACCAATTTCTTATCATCAACCCAGATTTGCTTTTTCTCGGTCTTCCAGATTTGCTTCCATTGATCTTTCCACACTAATTTCTTGTCCGGGATCCAGATTTGTTTTTTAGATGGTTTCCAGTATTTTTTCCACACAGGTTTCCAGACCAGCTTCTTCTTCCACAAATCATGCGAAGTGTATTCCCAGCCATCGTGATCTTTACCCAAATATTTTTCACCGGGTATGCCTACCTTTACCCACTCAGGTACCCAGATTTTCTTCCACGCTGGAACTTGTATATCCTTCCATCCTGGCACGACAATGTCTTTGTAAACGGGAATAGTTATTTTTTTCCAATCCGGAACTTTCACTTCTTTCCAAGCCGGCACTTTAATAGGTTTCCATTCGGGCTTATATATTTTTTTCCAATCAGGAACTTTTATATCTTTCCAAACGGGCACTTTTGTCGGGACCCAAATTGGTTTCCAAATCTTTTTCCATGAAGGTTTCCATATTTGTTTTTTGGCTGGCTTCCAGATTTTCTTCCATCCTGGTTTCCAGATGAGCTTCTTCTTCCAATAACCGGGGTCGTGATGATCATGGTGCTCGTGGTAGTCGTGATGTTCCTCGTGATGCTCCTCGAAGTCGTGTTCTTCGTGGTGGTCGTGTGGCTCCGGTCCGGGGTGATCCCCGTTATAGTCATGAGTGTCTATCGCATCTTGCGGACCAGCGTGCGCACCTAGATCATCGGTGTCTTGAAAAGGATTGAATCCGTCGGTTGAAGGTGGCGTGTAGTCATATCCGTCTCGCCTTTGCGCCTTGTCGTTGCTGTCAGGTACTTGTACCACCTGAGGCTGTGTTTGTTGATTTGGTTGAGGTAATGCCTTTCCAGAAACTAGAGCAATTTGTAGGATTACCGCTAGGGTAACCTGAAACAAATGAGAATACCATCACATATAGAATATGGTTAAATACAAAATTCAATATTGTACGCACAGCCTCTAAATAATATTGCTGAAAATAAAATATCGCGGAGCGTACAATATCAGTATAAATTTAGTTAAATTATTTTAGACGTAAATGTTTCATGAACTTCTTGATAATATAATAATTTATTTTTGCAAAACTCTTATAGAAAGAGCAATAATATATTACACAGAAAGATTATTATAAAAGCTTAAGGTCATTCTCGTCATGGTCTATATATAAAGAAACATAATTGCAAGATTGAACTGGCATATCTCTTACGTAATGAGAACATTTAAGTGTATCACAAAAGAAAGTGTTCTCAAGACGAGTAGCGAGTGCGCGGTGGGGGCCGGAATGCATTCCATCTAATAGTGAACCCGACTGACGACCTCCGCCGACAGGAAGTTTTTAACCACGTCTAGCTTTAATTAATTTGCCATGATTTCCATTTCATCTAAACAATTACCGTTTCATATATACCCAAAAAATTGATTAGTTCCGTTTTACGGAAAACCGGTATCCAAAATAAACCGGACCTGATGTAACATTATCGGTACTATGTTTGTGTTATATAATGGAAGCATACATTCGGAAATTAAATTGCATAATGCGCGAACAAAATATAACGAATTATTTCGGGGAACTATTACGGTATTTTAAGTACATGAATGAAACATTTAATATTAATATCATAATATTTAAGTATGCAGATGTACTGGTTTGATAACAAAATAGACATGTTACTTTAGCGGTGCTCGTAATATATTCCCTCGGATCGTATTCGATTTGAATGAAATGTTTTGCACTAAAATTGTCAGTACCATACGTGACCGGACTTTGTGCAGGTTAAGCGAAATTTTCTTGTGAAAGTTCACATATTGTGCATTAGCGTAATTCACACCTGACACTAATAACACAATACAACAGTGGACGACATTGTGCAACTGTTATGTAAGGTATCGGAGCGTTATCGGCCGATGCGATGACAATGCCTGCGACGACTACAGCTATAATGAATGGCCGCGCCATACATGTCGTGATGCCAAACATGAACAGAATTTAAAATGCAGTATTGTCACTATTGTATCACTTGCCTAATACACTCATTAGTAAGGCGGAGCAAACCACGCACATTGATTACACATCACATAAAACGTATTATACAATACTTTTAATCGTCGCTTATTTAATATTTAGCACGTGTGTGTTTAGTATTGACCTCGAATAAAAGTTAAATGAAGATTGAATAATTCTTTCTGCATTAAAAGCACTGAAAATATTTTTAAGAACCATATCGGCCGTTAAGCTGTATTGATATATCGGATTAACTTCTTCGCTGCACCGGAAATGGAAGTATTCGAGTTCGTATTGATGGAAACAATTGTTAAGTGTTATCGCACTTCGACAAACCGTTGGGATTTTATACGAGCCAAAATATAAAAGTGCGTGGTGGCCACTGGCTTGTTAGGAGGAAACCGGACACGGGCTGTAAGGACCGTGGTCTCGATAAGCCACTTTTATGAACTCTCTATTGTAGAGAGATCCCGTGATTGGCAGTAGGCAGTAGTTAGCTGATTCTAACGCTCATACAATTTACAAGTCAAATCAAAATATAAGAGGATACGAAATCAATATTTTTTTATCTTTATCTATAACTATTTATATCAGCCCATATACGTCCCACTGCAGGGCACGGGCCTACTCTACAATCGAGAGAATCGATTGAGAGTGGTTAGGCCATATTGTCAACCACGCTGACCTAGTGCGGGTTGGCGGACTTACATACCGTAGAAATTCTTTAAAATCGCTACGGTATGCAGGTTTCCTCACGATGTTTTCCTTCACCGTTAAAGTGCGTGGTGATTGACTATCAATACACACATAACTCCGAAAAGTCAGAGGTGTGCTCTGGGATTTGAACCCGCGACCACCGTGAACATGTAGGCAGCCGCGTCTGGTCCGTTACCAACAGGCCACCATTTTTTTTATACTTCAGTGAAAAATTATAAATAGAGCCGAGTATTTATAATAAAATTTCCGCGAAGAAGCTAGAAGCAGATTAAGTAATTTTCCGTGAACTGACTTAACGCCACGCGATCCAATAATGTATTGAAGGCGGTACCTATTACATAATTTAATTTTTAATCTACTTAAACGAGATCAACTTTCGATTGACGATAAAATCGCCCACGCGTAAGGATGTATTATGTAAAATGTTCGAGTTCATCGTTGTTAGTCATAGAGGTAACTTGTAACTTCCTTATCCGTACAATTAAATAACAATGCCGAGAAACGTCGCGAACAGTTATAGAATAAAACAAATACACTTCACGCCTATCTCGTCCGCACTGGTTCACGATCAATGTAAACACATTAAACAAACGATATGCAGTGGTTATTTGGATATAAACGAGTTATCAGAAAATATTAATATCATTTTCAACAACGAAAAAATTACGTTGGGATTAAATATTTGTACGTGCATGGATAAATCAACCTGAGGTCACTTAGGGCGCTTACCAAATCAATTAACATCGAACGATTATAAAATTTGTGCCCATGATTAAAACGCGAAAAGTTAAATGCTCAATTCACTTGCGGGATCTGTCAATATTTAAGGTGACTCCTTAAACAAATGTTAACACATGAGTGCACGACAGGTCATTCGCTAGTTGCCGCGAACATTTATGTTTAATCAAACATTGACACACACTTCATGTATAATTGAACTTTAATAAAATATTCTTGCTGAATATGAAACCAAAGCAAATATAAAAGTTGCCAAAATAAAAAAACGGAAAGTAACTGACTAGGTCGGCACCATAGAGTGGAAGTTACAGTGAAAGCTGTACCTAATTTACCCGTCACTGCACTTCAGTTAAATCAATATACGTTAAACAAAAGTGCATGTTTAATGTAAAAAGTAAAAACCTTGGACGTCTATTCCACACCGATACCGATACGCACTTTTCCGAAGCCGAAAAATGATGCTAATTATAAAAATGTAAATGTAATGATTGATAAACTAACCACTAGGCTCCAGATCCCTCGCATGATGGGGCGGGGAGCGGCCGTACCACTTGGTGAGACGCCGAAACTCTTTTTACTCTAATAGTTGGCATTGGGTATGCTTTTATATAGCCTGGCCCACCCCCATGCGCCGCCGGTGAGGCGTAAGACCGCATTCACTTTCGCTCCCACCCCGCAACCCGTGGGCCCAGGCGGCATCCGTTTGCCCTCTGGAGGCGTGGGATGTTCTACTGAAAAACATCTCATAATTCGCAACTAAGCCGGTACTCAGTACCTCCACAGACATAATAAACGGAAAATTATTACGTATTAAATATAAATTGATAATTTATTGATTGCATGCCGATGTACTACAGTGTTGAATACCAATTTACCAGTGATTATTGAATGATACTCGTAGGTCTACGCTAGGTTTTATAAAATCTGTTTGTGTGTAATAACTAATCTGCTTACCTGAAAATTTGTGGATGTTGCGGATATACAAATTCATTGCTGAATATTATTCAGTTCCGCAGCTCAATAAATGCTCAAAAATAACATAACACCGTTATACCTCAGGTGCTGTAATAATTTCAATCTATTTTATATATCCCAATAAATTATTCATACAGTTACATACTATTACACATTGCTTTTATACATTTCTTTAATATACATATTATTTAAATTAATTTTTAAAACTTATAATCAATATATGTAATGAAATTCATTTATTGGTATATTAAATGAACTGCCAATTATAGCTGATTAATAAAAAATATGCAGAAACTTAACTATATCATATTTTAATATAGTAATTGAATACGTAAACTTTAAACATACTTCATAATGAGAGTTGGTAAATGATAGGTTTCCAAAGCTCTGTTCATAGACATATTATGATAAAAATTAAAAGAAAGTAAAAACACATTGACAAATAATTTTCACGAACATATTTATTTTACACACGGTTTATTATGACAACGTTAATGAGTTTTTTACGTTTCGGCTTAAGTTTCCCTTCATGTAAGGCAATTAAATATATAAAAAAAGCTTATGAGGGTTACGTAATTCATTTTCATGTAAACTATTAAGCATCAGACATAAAAATGGACTTTCCCAAACAATGCGTCGCTACTCATTGTTAGAGTAAAATGATTTTTCCAACAGGACTCGTTTTATGTCTACCAGCTTTTGAGATTAATAAATGGCTTCGCCAAATTGAAATACGCTTCGTTACTATTTTTGTTAGAATTACTTTTTGACATGCTGTAGTGTATAATTTTATTCGTTTAACAAGTCCAGAACACAATTTGTCGGGCCTCGATTTTTATTTACAAAACATTCGATACAGAAGCAATTTTATTTTGTAGCTTTGGTTTTACAAGTTACAAATATGAAATGTATTGAAAATCAAATTTATAACACCGCGAATTTGTTAAAATATGATTTCCTAAACCCTCACCGACATGTTTAATGATACCGTTTACACTTTGTTCATGAGGTGCATACAGCATAGATCGATAGTCATTGTAGGGGTTAGGTTTTTTACATAATTATTTTTAGCTCAGAGATTCTCCATAAGAAGATTAATCCTACGCAGGTCATGGGAAAAGGGCAGACAGTCTTAGTAATAACGCCCTGATAAGATCTAAAATTAGTTATTTCTGAAAAGCAAATTCTTGATCAGTTGTCTGATACTGTCAAAGTCATTCTGAAGTACCTACATTTTTTGTTCTTTTCATACTATTTTTAATGGATCTGAGATTTAGTTCGCAAGTGTCAAAACTGTTTTTTGCCACGAGTACGCATAAGGGCTTATTGGATTCGTAATTACATCGTAAAGCAATTATTGTAAAAACATCTGTTTTTGTAAATAGATAATATTACATAATGTAAAAAAAAAAGTCATGTCTCAACTGGAAAAAGTCTGGAAGGATCGCAACATCTCCGTAAAAACCAAAACCAAGCTGGTACGGACCTTGGTTTTCTCGATCTTTTCGTATGGAGCTGACTTGGACAATAAAATCTGCAGATTGCAAACACATTGACGCCTTTGAGATGTGGTGCTGGAGAAAGATGCTACGTGTCCCTTGGACAGCATTTCGGACCAACGCATCTATATTGCAAGAACTCAAAATATCATCGCGATTGTCATCTGAGTGTCTACACAGTATTCTGGAATACTTCGATCACATTGCAAGGAAAGACAGTGACAACCTCGAAAAGCTGATTGTGACCGGCAAAGTAAACGGGAGAAGACCTCGTGGACGGAATCCAATGCGTTTGTCTGACCAGATCCGCACCACTCTTGACTCTACACTCCACAGCGCCCTTCACACCGCCGTAGACAGAACCAGATGGAAAAAGCTCGTTAGGATGAAAACGATGCCTAAGGAAGGTCACGACCCTCAAAATTGAGGAGCACGACGCAAGGAGGAGGAATATTACATAATATTAAATTTTAACAAAGTAACCTGAAATATACGCTTAAAAAAGACAAATTAGATAAGACCGCCGATTGTTACACATATTTATGCGCTTTACATTTTTGTATGTAATAATTTGTGTGGTGTGCAATAAAGTATTTATAAATAAATAAATTATTTAAACCGCTCTCAGTTATATATAGCGAAATACCTAAATAATGGCCAAATACACGGGATGTATCTTCGAAGGGACGGCATCTATACCAATATTTTCTTTGCGAGCGTGATCGTTTGACAAAGACTTAGCTAGATGTCGATTATTGCGTATTACAGTTTTATAACCATGGTAACTTTAAGTCTAAACTGTACTCATTTACGCTCGTTAATTCGCTTGCATGTTCAATACCTTATTGCGAATATGAATAGTCCGCGCATCATATACTTTGGGAGTGTAGTCTTTGGCAAAATGAGCGTAAAACCATGTTGGATAGTCTGCAGATATCATGTGGAGTCGTATATATATGGACCTAGACTAGGACGAATTTCCGTGCATTCCGGCGTTTTTGCCATACCTATTACTGGAATCAAGTAAAACAGCTCATATAATAGGTAGGTCTCTTAAATATAATAATAATTTTATCCGAGGTGCTTTACCGCTGGTTTCTCTGGCTGTAAAAGTCTTTATTCGAGGTTATTTACTTTTATGAAACCTGCTTTGCAATGGAGGGAATTGGACAAAATATATTTCCCACTCCTATTAATTAAAGTTTATGATTAATTTCGTTGCGGTTTAAAGACATGCTAGATATTCCCGGAGACTCCCAGAGCTTCAATGCTCGGTGTGAGGGCGGGACCGTCTTTGAAATTGGAAGAAATTTCCAAAATTCATATATATAATATTAACCATCCAAACATAACCCGTGTTGTTAGTGTAAACCTAACCTCGCGCCACGCATGCTGTCGCTATAATACTTCGAAATCAGCCGGCTTGGTAATTTTTAAAGTAGTCTAATGCCTAGATGAAGAAACATCCAAAAAGAAATGTTTTTTAATTCAGTAGCGCAGCTTGTTAACACATTAGGTGGGAGACGAGATATCATGGATTTCATTCACGCACCTAGACAAATGTATGTGCAATACGTAAAAAAATGTTTGGGTTCTTTGCTATGAGACTGAAAAGCATTGTGAAGTTTCTGATGTCCGCGACACAAAATTTGTTTGATTTTAATGTGGGTTCTGGGGTGAGGATCGTGTGTGTAATCTTCACATTGTTTATGTGAAATTGCACATCACTCTATCTGTTATAAAGCGTTTAAAACATTCTCACGCACATTTATATTCGCAGTAGCTAGAATTAACACGCTTTTAAAACCGCGAACTAGACCAGTAGGTGATTCGCTTAAAAAACCGGAACAATCTCATCGAGTACATATTTAAGCAACAACTTATAAGATTATGTAAAGATTAACATAGAAACACACATAAAATCAGTGGCATGTTGTTACATCTTTTGACAGAAGGAAATAGTTATTCTATGGTATGATTAGTATTTATACATCTTAATCTTGGGAATTCACGTTCTCCGTAATTAGCCACAAACAAACGAAAACAACCTCTGCAGAAACAATAACTCAGATAACGATGATAGATATTTTGAATTGTCTATCTTTTCCACAAGGCTTTTCAAGTCTTTGTTAAAGCAAATTAAAGGTTAATTTGCACGAGTGTGAGCAGCGATTCTATATCGTATCTCTGTAATAAGTATTTGAATGATGTCCACACGTATCGAATAAAACGGAGGTCTACTGTATAAAAATAAAACAATGAGGAAACGAGACAAATATAGCATCCGGTAATTAATGGTAAATCGTATTTAACATCTCATCCGGATGAAGTGTACAAGTGTACACTACATTACGAGCGCTTCATTTATATTTTTACACGAAACCGTGACCTGTTGTATAATCGGATAATAAATTGATGTGTATGTGCTACCTGTCCACGTGGTGTAACCAACAAATTGTAATATTATGTAAAATTTGAGCAACAGGGAGTTTCTCCGCACCGTAATATATAGTAAGTATGTGTACATACGGGTACATGTAAATTAATGTAAACTATCACAATATATAATAATCTCAAATTACATAAGTAACATGGAGTAAACAAGTACAATTGTAAGTACTATTTTTTTACGAGATTCTTGATAGAACAACATGCGAATCACTTTAGTGGTCTGTTTTGAGACTTAGGTTTTGGAATAAAGTGCAACAGTGGAATAAAACAGGGCGGAGTTGTCGTATTAGTAGTAAGATGCAAATGTAACAAGTTGTCGATAGGAGCTAACGAGAAAGCGTTTGATGTAGGGGAAACTTGGCTTTCAGTTAGTTCCGACACACGGCAAGGAGTGCGCCGTGCGGGGGCCAGCACGCGGAACTCGCCGAAGAGGTTCCTCAGTAAAACGGGTCGAATCACTTTCTCTGTGTTTGCGTCCTACCACCCACCACACTCGCATTTAGCTCAGTTTAGCGAACTGTTGCGTAACCACTAAAAAACAGCGCTCAATAAAAATAGTGCCTTGAGCCCACGGTTTAGTTCTTCGATACATATAACATAGCACTCTGAAAGTAGAACCTTGATCACTGTCAATGCACTATTTGTAATAAATTTATTCATAATTTATACATTTATTTGAATAAATCTATTTATTTAAAATTTAATTATAATATCACATAACCAGAACTTGTACAGCCGACTAATTTCTAAGAACTCCATGGTATTTTACAGTCCATTTACATTTCTTGATTTCAAATAGCGATTGCCTGGAAGCTTTTCCGTGATTTTCCGTTCCTAAAATGGAAGAATACAATATCTTTCTTATCCTTATCTCATTCAGCCTTGTTGTTTGTAGAACTATTCTTGTAACCTAGTTTATTTTATATTCCAAGAGCAATCACTTCCACTTTCTATGTAATTTAAATCATAATATGCAAAAAGTGCACGTTCAGAAGTATATAAATAAACGTATGCATTTACAATGCATTTCAAACATAATTAAGATTGAATAATAAATATATTTCCTACACGTAGTGTTATAATTTACATATGTAAACAGCCGGCGGGGTTACGTACCGTGCGGTAACGAGAATTGAACTTAGTTTCACCGAAATTGTCATACAAATACTGCATTTCAATTGAAACACTACATGGATGCGCCGACGGCATTCTCGGCGGATTGAATCAACGAATTAATTTGCCCACGGCTCTCTGAATAGTGGTAAATAAAGTTAAAATTAATGTACGTATGGAACGCGACATGACAAAGTAATTTAAAGTATATATGGAGGTATAGAACATATAAAGCCTTGCGTAATAGGAGATAACTTTCACTGAACCTATGAAGCTAAATTTGGGTTCACCCTTCGTATTGCCTTAGGGCCCCTAATGGATGTCATGGACGCGTCACACGGAGTATTTATGTAACCGAGGCTTGTACTGTACTGTGTCTTGGGTCACATCACAACCCGACACGACTCAAATGCACCTGTAATGACACACTTTTTATATTGATTGAGTCATGACACAGAATGAGGTTATTTTGACACCATAACCCGCAACAACCTGATTTACTAATAGCGATGTGACTAACATGATAATAGCGGTTTGCTTCATGACTCGTATGAATATAATTTAGATATTAGTAAAAGAATAAGTAAATCTTATATGTATTTTATTTAACATTAAATATTACTGAAGACGTTTTAATGATTAATAAAGTGATTGTAAATAAATCATTTGAAACGGCGCGGTATAAAAAAGGTAAACGGAGAGAATATTTCATATGGCATGCTTACGATACTTGTAATGCTATTATGTCCACAGAACACTGCTCTCGCAGCTGATCATGATAATTAATTATTCACAATAATTCCCCCAAAGAAGATCATTGTTATAAAAGTCGTTTTCATCACGAGATTCAAATATATAGGTCATGTCTATTATGAATTATGTTAAAGTAATCAAATACAATACGTCCAAAAATCATTAATGCGAATTATTCCGCATCAAGTAACTAATTAACGAAAAGCGACGTAGCTAATTGAAAGGGCTTATTATTAATGGTTCGATCGCGGCTTCGCGCTGGCTTGGCAAGATGTATGTGGAACGCGCAGAATTGACGCTAAGCATAGGCAGTTCAGAATGATGCGGTCAGCCACCGGAGACCGACAGGATTAATAACGTACGACGGATTATACCCATAATGAAAAGGTCATATGTTACGTTCTTATTACACATAGTGGCGGTACTTCCATACAAGCCCAAAAGCCCGGCTTGCCCTACATAATACATATATACTCCATACTGAATACAAACTATTACATTCAATACAACAGTCATTTATTAGAAAACATCTAACATTTTAATTTTTTGAATTTACCGCGCCTCGATTCAATGAGACGCCAGCGCCGAAGCGCCGCGTAATTCCATGCGCGTAATATTCATTCATTAAAACTATATTGAACTTGAAAAGACGGAGCACACAGCACATACATCTATCCTTTTCTCTCTCGTGTGCTTTTACGGGGCTTCTAGCAACGCGTGAATTGTATGGGGAAATGATATTACTCGATCGCTACGAATGTATAGCTATAGATATGTTATATAGCAGTTTACTCTAGACGATATGCCCGGCTTCGGCCTTGGTGATGTAAAAACATCGTGCGTTGCATGGTCGTCACGTGATTATTTGTTAAATCAATTATATCAATTGTTAATAAATTAAGTTGGTTCCTTTTAGAAATTATATCTAGTATTTTTTTTAGAACAAATAATGAAGTTTTAATATTTCTTTTAATAAATTGTATCTTTTGTATTGTTTATTTCACGTTTACTGGCAATACAGCACATTTTTCTACTAACTTCATTTGTATTATCAATTATGATATTTTATGAGTTGTGAATGTGTTTTGTTTAAGGTTAATGTTTAGTTTTTTAAGTTATTTAAACTTTTTGATACTATTATGAGTTGTATTGTTTTCTGTGGTGGTTTGAGTGCGATGGTGAAAGCGTTCATTGCCGGTAAAAAGGTAAATTCATTCAATTATATTGAAAAATAAACCGGCGCGAAACATATGCCGGGTTTGTACATTTAGTAAGTCGTGATAAATCACAATAGAAATTTCTTCAGTTCAGTATAATAAACTACGTAGGTACTTTTATTACTACATACTCCCTTTAAAGCTATTAAACAATCGTGATTCATATGTTTTTAAACGACACGTCTTGTGTGTTAGATTGTTTGGATTATAATGCTTTAAATTTTCATTAAATTAGGTGGTCCTTTCAAAAGGCAATCTATTATTTTAAATTCAGAAAAACATTTAAACATGAATGCGTTAATAATAAATTCTGCTTGCAATTTCGGTAAGCCTCGAAGTCGACCACGGCACCACAGAATAGTGACGGCAATAGAAATGTAATGAATAGTTACGGATACATGTTCACAAGTAATCTATATTAATTGTTTTAATCTTAATATTGATTGTGTGGTAGGTTTGCCGACGTATTATAAATTAATTTTCTTCGTTCTTAGTAACTTTGTGTTTCTAAAACAATATTAATTAAACGTAAAAAAATATTCGGCTTGCCCTACTCCAAAACCCTAGGCACGCCACTGATTACACATCAATATAGATACATACCATAAGCTCACGCCTTTATCCCAGAAGTGGTAGGCAGAGGCACCATCTGGATACCCACATTCCGCTTTTTATGTTATGTCCCACGATGTGATAGGGGGCGAGCCTATCGCCATATCGGGCACAAATTCCTCTCTACTTATTCTCCTCTCTCTTTTGATTTTGATTGACATCAATTTAGGTATATGTAAATGTATGTGACTGTTGGGTGTATTTATTTTATTTATGTGCATAGAATTCAAAAAAAGTATATAAAAAAGGGTAATAAACTGACCTAATCTAACGTTGCGATTGTTTCGATGCCGTCGGGTATTTATTGATTCTCAGTATACTGGTGCGTTTGATTTACTTATACACAAAAGCATTCATTTTTTATGTAAATATTTCCTAGCAACATCTCGGAATTGCATACAAATCCTAGGAATTTCCCAGGATATGTTTGTATTACATAATTTCAAATTGTGATTTTACACATTTCCTAAATGTGTTTGACATTGTATACTTTTCCTAGTTGTCCTACATTTCTTGTATCATAATATGCATATATCTTGATCGACAGGATATGCCCTACTCGGACATGAATTGTAATTTGTTTATAACAATCAATAAGAACTTAAATACTCAGAATAAAGAAAATCTGCATCAGCACAATATACATATATATATATTATTATGCAGGGCACGGGCCTCCTCTACCATTGAAAGTACGATAGGACATATGGGCTATGTGGCCTAACCATCCATGCCTGCCTATATTTGTGCGACATTATAACGAATAGCGAAAAGTCGGCATCTCAAATTCCCTACAAGAATATCAACTATCAAACAACTTTTGTCTAATAAGCTATTAAAATATATTTAACAAAGAATCGGGTTTATAGAGCGCTATTTTATTAAAAAGATTGAAGGTGCGCGCGAATACTTCCGCCACGAATTTGCGGAATTCTGTAATTCCCTTAACGAACAATGCGCGTGCTTGCGAAATAGCCCCGAGAATATTAAAAGCAATTTTTGCTATAGTTAATATCAAAATAATGTGATAGTATCAGCGATCGGAATCTTGTGCAACATAAAATAAATGCACTTATTTTTGTAGCATGCATAATTACGAATAAATGATTTTAGAAATCGAAAATATACATCATGTTTTCGTGCAAGCTTAAACAAGGTTTATCATGGCTTGATTTTAACCAATTAAATTTATATACGCATTAAGTTGATGGTACATACGCAAGTAAAATTGGTCACGTTAGATGATTTTTGAAAGGTAGTGTGTGTTTACGTAACCACTTCCATGTAGGAACCGGTTCATACGATAACCCACGTAATAAGACCAGCATCATAAAAGTTCCACTGCATATATGAGTTAAAATTCGCCTCAACATTCAAAATATGTATTTCAAAACCCTGAACCACATACTCATACATGCTGATACATATTTATATTCTATGCCATATTCAAGACTTAAAAAATACTTAAAGATAAAGATAGGTAAAGGCAGGTTCGTCCGGGGCGGTACCATTGTCTCACAGGATATCAACGTTAAGTGACAGCTTGGAGGTCGTGTTTCCTTCGGTGAGTGAGATGGCCGAATTGTCGAAGTTCGATGATAACGGTAATGTACCCAAGCGTTGTGGATGTTCATGGACGGCAGTTATTACTTACCATCAGGTGACCTGTTTGCTCGTTTGCCGGACATATTTTATGTAGTACCCTTAATATTTTCTTAAGAAAAATAAATAAATGTGAACTTATTTAATCAGCAACGCGCCATTAAAAGTACCATGTTAAAAATATTACGTCCCCAATAATGTTAAAAGATATTTTTTCGACATAAATTAAGTTCCGATTATAACATACTTTTTTATAAACCCATGTCACAGAAACATAATGTATTTTATCATAAAAAGGGAGTCCATATCTATCTTTAATGAATATCCAATACCTGGTATTTTATTAAGGCTTTTAAGAACTTTGTTTCGTCACCGCCCGTGACAAAAAAGCTAATGGATTTTTTTAATTGAATTTATGAATGTTCGCTGTGGTGCCACAAGTACATACGATATTTTTTTCAAAGGGGTCTTAATCGATTCGTTGCTATTGAAGATTGTCGAATGCAAGAGAAGATTATGAGAGATTATAAATAATGAATATAAATAAAATGAAACACATTTACAAGTACCCACAATATTATGTAATGTACATTATATAAGAGAGATTTAGCATTTACTCAACAATGACCATACTATAGAATCTGTTTATAATACATAGCCCGTTGATTTGAAATATAAAGAAGTGGTTATTTCAATGAGCAGTGATCCGCTAGGAACAGAATTTGTGAAAGTTATATTTGATATAAAATAGAGTTTCCCTCTCTCTTGTTTCGTAGATCTTTGATTATTCTGAATTTTGGGGGAATCGAAGCGATGTTTATGGAATGGACGGGGATAAATTATTGAATGAATAAATTAATAATAAATTATTAATTAATGATTTTTTTAAATTATTATTGCATAGGTTCAACAAGCACGGCTCACCTGATTAATCATCCTATACAGCGTATATCCAGACTGCAGACTGCGACGAAAGAGCGAGGTAATGACTAGTGACTTCAGACACAATGCAACAAAAAAAAATCTCAAAATGTTTTTACTTACCCTCGTATTTGGGTGGTTGATACATAGTTGTATTAACCACCCAATATCCAATACCAACCAACCACCCATACATAGTCCCAACCACGATGATATTACCACCACCACAATAAATTCTGTCGCTTTTTTGCGTAACTATTTGGTGCATTGTGTCTGTAATCACTAAAACTGCCACCGGGCTTCATTTTCGGTCGCAGTCTAGATATACCCGGTACAGTAGGTAGATTTTACATGATATCGACTTAGATCATGCGAAGGCCCTAGTGGTCATGACTTTTTTACGGCACACTAAAATATATTTTCTAAATAATAATAAACATAATAAAGTAATTTTAACGAAATCAGCAACTTCAATTCATTCCCTGTCTAAATCAGTTTCAATGGTTTGAACTGAGCAATCAGTCAAATTCTTTTATAATAAATAGATAACACAAGATAAAAGGTTAACTGCACAAAATCCTTTAATATTATGTTTAAATCGTAGTATATAACATTAATAAGATTTATAACTGTCTAATCTCTATTCTACATAGGCCATAACATAGGTAGAGTACGAGTATATCGGACTCATTCATAGACAGATTTAAACCTATTTTAGTTACCGAATGTTTTGTCCCTTTCGAATGACTTTTAAAGTAGGTTTTAAAGCTGTCTATGATAAGGCGGTATATGTACATCAAGTTACCTTAGTTAGACTTTACGACTTAAGCTTAACAAACTGAACTATCACAATTGTACATTCTACGTAAATGTATTCAAAACTAGTTTAGGATTTGAACTACTCTCAAACGTAATGTCATTGATATCCGCTTTGCTTTGTGGGTACGGCGTTAAACACACGTACGAATATACTAGAATTAGTGCCTCGAGATCTTCTGCAGGTAAGAATTTACCAATTTCACCTCTTGCATGAGACAAACTATGATCGGTTCTCCGTTTCAAATCTTCTGACTAGAGAGATATAAATAATGTATATGGATAGAATACGTGAGAATAAAATAAAATAAACTGTTTGAAAGGCTATGGAAGACGTGGAGGACGAAAGGTAACGATAAAAATAAAGACGAAATAGAAAAGGCATATGTACATATATATTTTACTATATTATTATACAAGCCCAATTACTCACACCCACTTCCATAATACCTACCTACATAAGTTTAAAATAGATCTGGAAAAATATTACTTATATTAATTTAACGAGCCGCCCACTCTTCATCCCTTTCTAATTAGTCTATGCCTTTATAAATCATCCATCCATCCATCAGCCAAAGGACGTCCACTGCTGAACATAGGCCTCTCCCAATGATTTCCACAGTGACCTGTTGGAGGCAGCCTGCATCCAGCGATGTCCCGCCACCCTCGGACTCGAGTGCTCGGGGTTTCCCTACGAGATCGAATCAGAAATGAGGAGATCCGTAGGAGAACTAAAGTAACCGACATAGCCCAGCGGATTAGTAAGTTGAAGTGGCAATGGGCGGGGCACATAGCGCGGAGAACTGATGGCCAATGGGGCCAAAAAGTTCTCGAATGGAGGCCACGTAGCGGAAAGCGCAGCGTAGTCCATCCACAAGATGGTCAGACGACCTTTATAAATAATGTAATAATATAAAGTAGTAAGTTTTCCTACAATCCTAGGGTATCCCAGTACCTACTTTCATTACGACTAGGCTTAGGTGTGAAGGCACATTAAATAAACTGACATTCGTATTTTTAAGATTTAGGATTTTCAACTACTGGTGTGTCAACAACATTATTTGTAGAAATGTCACTAATAAATATACACAAATGTATATTATGTTTCATAAAACTCATGTTTATTGCTTATTAGAGAAACGTAAATGAGTTTTAAAAGTGCTTTATCAATGTTTTGATTTTAAAGGTTTATTTTTAGGAAAAAAAAATCATACACGCCAATCTCGTTGGTCTGATTTAAATTCAATCTTGTTTATCGTGTTGTAAATCGGTGATGATATTAACTATATGAATACTCATTACGATATTGTACCTCCATACCTCGACGACGTCCATATATACAGTCGATGTCATTTTAGGCACAAGATCCGGTGTCGCCCACGACGAAAACGGTTGTGCTTTTTAGGAAAGATGTTGCAAAATGTAAGCTTAGGTAATGAGACAATGACTTTATCTGTTTCTACCACACTTTCACACGTAAATACACGACACATCTATTGAGTGAGAGACTATAATCTCTAGGTCGGTCGTTGTCGGGTATCGTTTTTATATGTCATGTTATTCAATAACTATAATTCATTAAGTCATCTTTAATTGTGCTGATGTTGTATGACAGGGGTTTTTGAGAACGTAAATAAATAAATACACCCAGCACTCACAAATATAGTCCTGACACCACGCTATGATCGAGTCTTATGTAGTGGATATCAGGAACTACGAGAGACTTTTCGGTTTCACAAACACCCAGACCCGAATCAAATACCTGTGGTTCACGCTAATATTGTCTCGGTCGGGGTTCGAGCTCGCGGTCTCTCCTTTCATAGCCGGAGTCTAAGCAACTTCGTCTCAAAGACTGTCGAACAGAGTTAATGCAATGGACAAGTGTACTGTGTAGTACCGTAAATGATGCTGTCACATCTTGAGAGATTATTCAATGTTTTGACACTCAAGATCTTTAATAAGTTTAGTTTGCATGTTTATAGTATTTTTATATTTAGGTATAAAGATGTAAAAAAAACTTACAAAATAAAGAAAAGAATAGTTTAGTTTGTACTGACATGACGGGGCAGCTATTGCAAATAAGAACAATAATCAATTGGTCTCATTGCCAGAATTAAACCAGAAGCTCTTCGATCAGTGTATAATTGATCGAAGCAGAAGCCTCCTAATTTATATCCGCTCACTGCGCCACAAAGCAAATGTACCTATCTATTTTTGTCTGTCTAGGTCATTGATAATTTCCCAACTGCCACGTTGATTTTCTAAATTATTGACGGAGGGGTTTTGCGGTTTTGGAATAAAACCAAAGTAAACTTTTAACTCCCAAGTAATCTTTTAGTAATGGTAGATTTACTTCCGTTCCAAGTATTCGTCCGTTTTATTTTATAGTTAATGGTGACGTATGAATACTTTCTTATATATAAAACTGTTAACCGTATCTACCTCGGATGTTATTGTATAATCATGACGAATACTTTAACGAAACATGAAGCTTTGGTTGAAGTTCAATTAAAAGCGGTTGCGATATTATTTTAATACCTCAATGCAGTAAATAATACTCACTTGTTAGTATATGTATAATACACATAACATAATTTATGGTTTGAGTCTGGTTGATAAAAGAATAGGTCAAGTTTGATTTGTAACCAGCTTGTACAATGTACCTGTTATATAATTATATTATAAGAAAGGTTTTTATTTCGTCGTAAAATGCATGTAATTTATAGTGTAAGGTTACATTTTAGTACTGAACACTTTATTCGTTGTATCTCTGTTATTATATTTTTGTATCAATCATATTTAATACTTATTCATACTATGGCTTCGGAGGCCACTAATGGAGTGGAATGGAATTAAAAGAAATGGATTTAAAACGTGGAAAATGTAATGGGGAATTTTTATTTAATTTAAAAATGTAAAACGTCTTCCTACGTATACTTAAGGTTGATTCCTTGGCGTATCGTCTTGCGAGTAATGTAAAATTGATGTAAAGCAATTAGTGAATAATATTATTGCTATTGATCGAGACGGGGTTTCATTCCTATCCAGAGAAAGATTCTAGATGTATATTTATCCAGTTACAAAAGAGAATCTAATGAGAAATTAAAGGCCATTCCTTTATATAGTAACTTATATATTTTCATGTGAATCCGCTAATGTGGTGATATAACTTATGAACGATTAAAATTAAAATGCCCGGGACATTTTGCAAATAATCTAAAAAGTAGCACAATTAAATATACTTGGTCCCAAAATCATAAGTTTTATCTATGTGATTTTATTAATATGATTACATTACATGCATATATCTAGATATGAAATATGAATATTTGTATTTATACTGCACTCACGATCCTTCAGCAATATCAATCTCGTTTTATTCTGTAGTGGTTATTGAAGAATCTTATGTGGGTATACTATTTTTCAAAGGAACGTGAAATATGAACGTGAACGTAATATCTTATACAAAACAAAAAAGAGGATTTTCGGTGTAGGTATTTTATAGGTACCGTATAAATACTGATACGAAATTTAAAAAGTGTTATTTTCATTTTACCATATCTATTTAACGAATCGTTTGAGATACATAAATATGCGTTCCTAATATTATAGATAACTTTGCTTTTTTAATGTTAAGGTGCATTCAAAAGCAATTGCTGTTAACTTGCAATACATAATTTGAAGATGCTACATTGACGAGGAAATGTTAGTGGCTTTACAATCTATTTTATTTTCAGAATCAATTGATTCCCCTTATATGATACTAAAGCAGTACTCGTGTCTCGAACCAGCTTATTGATCTGTTTCATGCAGGTACTCCTGCAACCAGGGCTTTCGTTTTATTTATTAAAATAGCCTCTTCCACCGGCGGTAACCGCAATTTATTTTTCTAATAGCGATTCCACTATGTAATAATGTGGTAAAACTCCTTTCTTTTCGTAGTGTAAGTTTTAGTCTTGTATCTTCTATCTTTTACCCTAAAGCCATTATCTTATATGAAAACTGGAAAGAAGGATTACTACTAATCAAAGGAATTCTAGTTTCCTTAGTGAAAAAGTACCTAAACTTAAGCGAACTAGGTAATGAAGTCGAGTTTTGTAAACAAAACACGTTTCTGTAGGTTAATAACCTCGGTATTTTTTTTCTGTAATTGCTACTGAGCGAGCTTAGCTTTTGTACATCGCCCAAGGTTACATCTGAACACCAGGGCTGTGTAATGTATGGTGGCTTCTGTTTTCACACAATGCTGTGATGAGATTTGAGAACCTGTTGTCGCAAGTGAGCCACGCTACATACGTGGGTAAGTATCTGTGTTTCCGCTTTAAATTTTTGTATTTTGTTTCATTACAATAATGTATTGTGTTGTATGCGGTTTATTTCGCGATAATAAAAGCATTTTCTTTCTTTCTGTTCCAGTACAAACTCGTATGTACTTCCGTTAAAATTATTTTCACAGTATCTAGTATAAAATACTTGTAGGCTATAAATTATCTCTTTACATCGCCTTCTACTTTCTACTAAAGATCGCATTTCGCGATATGTAAATAGCTTCGTCAGGTGCAGGTCTTTCAAAAGTTTTAATTTTTTTTGTTCTTTTTGGCTAATATTTTAAGAGTTATAATATTTCCGGTAATGGAATAACTTATAGAATCAATAGAAAAAATATCATGCGTATTCCCTATTGAAATACCAATCAAATAACGAAAATGTTCTGAATGAAAATGCTTGATTTTATAAAAAAAACACGAACAGCTTTCGTCTATCTAAAATATTCCACATTTTTCAATTGAATAAGTTTGGTTATAAAAGAGAAATGTACATATTCCTATTCACCGCATCGTTCAAGGTGAAAATTTCCCGGAATAGGTATAGTTTCCACTTATTTTAAGGGATAGATAGGATAAGGATATGGTTTACACTCGATAGTTCGAAGTCCCTACGACTTCTCACTTTAATACTTCGAATCATTCAGAGTTCGAAATGATGAGAGGTTTCTATGTTGCGTTAATATGTATAACGCGTTATTGAGCTGTTGTAATCCTGGAATCGATAGAACAGTTAATAATATAATAAAGCTGAAGAGTTTGTTTAAAAGCGCTAAACTCTGGAAATACTTGTCGGATATTCAAAATCGTTTCAGCATTTGGTAGTGTAATCATTGAGGTTCGAACAGGATTCGAACAATACAAATAATGGAAATTTGTATCTGGCAAAGTTCATTTAAAACCAACGGCTGTACAACGTGAGGGCGCGGGTTCGATCCCCGAACCGGAACCAGTATGTATGTGATCCACAGATATTTGTTCCAGGTCTGGGTGCTCGTGAGACCGAAAAGCTTCTCGTATTTTCTGATACCCACGACACAAGATTCCATCTTAGTGTGGGGTCAGGGCTATATATTATGTGACTGTTGAGTGTGTAGGTACTTATTATTACTTTTTATTGTTTTCTGAAAGTGTTAAGGTGCATCGGTCCCATTATCGGATTTAATGATTTAATGTAAGTACCTACATCAAAACTTCGTCAGTTTGACTGAAACCTACATGTGTAGGTATTGCACCTAAACCAAAAGGGGAACTGTAAGCCTACGTGTAGCGCTCCTGTGCTGTATAATTAGATAGAACAGAATTTCGAGTAGGTATGCAGGCGCGTCGTGCGTGCTTCGCTCTGGCTATTGTTTCACAATAACTGCGTTTATATTATGTGCCAATACTGTTACAGGTAGGTCGAGATGTAAAATAATATATATATCTACTATTTAAGCCTTAAAAGAATATTAAATTAATCTTAATTATTAGTCTGCCTCGGTGGCGTAGTTGTATTACGGTACGGTTACAAAGCTGAGGTCTCGGGTTCGAGTCCCGGGTCGGGCAAAGTGATATTGGATTTTTCTATTTTTATCAGCCCGGAGTTAGGAATTTGTGCCCGATATGGCGATAGGCTCGCCCCCTATCACATCGTGGGACGGGACATACAAGGCGAAATGTGGGTGTCCTGGTGGCGCCTCTGCCTACCCCTTCGGGGATAAAGGCGTGAGTTTAGGTATGTATGTAAGTATCTAATCGTGGCAGGTAGGTAATGTAAGCATGCAAATATATGTATATTGATAGCAAAGGATCGCAAAGACAAACTCAGAAAGTGAATACCTACACTGGATTTAAAACAAAAAACTTGTAAAGAGAGAAAAAATCAAACTGGGTTCAAGCGAATGGGCACAAAAAACGTGGAAGACCTTCTTTTTGACAATAGGTCCGGCAAACGAGCAAATAGGTCACCCCAGACTACCAAGACAGAACCGAAAGACGAAATAACTAGGTCACCTGATTGTAAGTGATCGGATGATGAACATCCACAACGCTGGAATTATATATGTCTTGCTGATCAAATCGAAAGGGAAGCGGGAAAGAAAAACCTTGGGAAGAGGAAAGGGTATTGGGCATTCGGCAATAACAACCAAAAAAGAGCTATGCATGCATATGATCCTAAATGGCAAGAGATCGCTGCGATAGGGTCAAGTGGAAAACAAAGGAGAGGCCTTTGCCCAGCAGTGGAACACAATATATGTTATTAAAAAATAAGAGATAATATAACAACAACAAAAAAACATAATATATTGTACCCATATTGTACCTAGATAGGTATCTAGACTTTTGATTAACATTTGTATTGTAAGACGCTCTACTATGGATAAATGTCGAGCCCTATTTATAATATCTAAAGCAGTGATTCCCAAAGTGGTCCAGGTGGACCCCCAGGGGTCCACGGGAGACTTGCTGGGGGTCTACGTAGGCGTGAACAACAAATGGGGGTCCATAAGATGTTAATGGGGGTCCACGAAAATTTATCTGCTTTTGATAGTAAAGAGCAAAAATGTAAGCATTATAAAGGCCTACCTACATTGTTTTAAGTACCTAACTATTAATTTTTCTTGTAATTCTATTCTTTTAATAAAAAAAGTGTTATAAAATGTACCATTTTTCGTTTTTATTTTAGCTATTGGAATATAGGGACAGAACTCAGAAGCGACACAATTTTTATTTTTTGGCGACTTTAAGAATGTGGTAGAAATGTAGGGGGGTCCACCGAAACCAGTAAAATTTTGAAAGTGGTCCACGAGAAAAATAAGTTTGGGAACTACTGATCTAAAGAATAACTTAATAAGCTGAACAAATTTCTTACGAAGCTTTATCATTAATATTGAGGTTAAATTTATTTAATTTACTAATACGTTTTTTTTTTTTTTTTTTTTTCTCTTCATGGCAATGCACTATTTGTGCTTCTGCCAGTGTCGAAGTTCTTATAAATGTATATTTCAAGAAACTCGATCAAAGTTAGGGAAACGATGGTTTCGGTAAGGGGTAAGGTACACGGATAATGTCGAACGGATAATTTTGGAATAGTACCAGTGGATTAATTATAGGTGATAGTCAAAAAGGAAAGAGGCTAAATTTTAATATTATTTTTACTTATATACTTAGATAAGATATTATAAATATTCAGGTTGTTAGTACATAAAAGAGTGGCTATATTGGTAGGAAACGGAACTGTAATTGATTGTATAATGAGGAGGAGTCATAGTTGGGACAGGAAAACATACAATGGTTTAAATTACCAACATCACACCCACATGAGCAGGCTGGAGTGTCCAAAATACCAAGCCTAGCAAGATGGGCTGGGGTACAAACGTGCCCAAGCCGCATCCGTATCAAAATGGATGTAGCCAACTTACTAAGAGCGAACTTGAAAAACCAGGGTTTTATTGGTATATTGGGTTGTATTCTGTAGTAATAATTACCCTTAAAACGGCTACTAACTGCCCACAGTTCATCCCAGGATGTCCGGAGATTAGCCTTGGACAGAGCAGCAAGATCAGTATAGTAATTTTGATATGGAAAAAGGTCTCCACATTCCACCGCATGCTTGGCTAGCTCGTCAGCCTTATCATTCCCTTTAATACCGCAATGGCTTGGTATCCAAACAAAGGTCACCGAATAGTTATTTATGGTACACTGATATAATTTAGACCTAATTTGCATTATAATATGAAATAATTTTCCCTTAAGTGGAAACCTATCCAATGCTAATAATGCGCTTTTAGCATCTGTAAATATGACGGTGTTACTTAATTTCATAGTAAGCACATACTCGACTGCTCTGAGTAGACCTAAACATTCTCCAGTAAATACAGATGACTCCGGGGGAAGCTTAATTTTTTGAACTATTTTATACTGGCTATGATATACCCCTACCCCAACACATCCATGGATTGAGAGTTTGGATGCATCAGTGTACATATGGTGCCAAGAGGACCATTTGTTAGCTACTAGATTATTAAAATAAATGTTGGCATTGTTTTCGTATTTGTCTATGCCTAAGTTAAAACATATGTTTACTGACAATATCAGGGATTCAAAATTTGTGGAAAATATAGGGAGATACCGGGAGTTGTGGATAGGAGCTTGAATGGTTTGGTATTTTCGTAGGCTAATGAGCAAGCAAGGAAGGGATTTATGAGTCCAATATTTAGACAGCCTAATCTGTTCATTGAGCGCCTGTAATTTAGTTAAAAGCGGGGAGTTGTAAAATTGTAGGTTTCGTAACAAAAAATTGTCCGAAATAAATTGTCGTCTGAGAACTAAAGGGGGATCACCGCATTCCACTTGCAATGCATTAATAGGACTTGACTTCATAGCGCCTGAAATTATCCTCAAGGCTTTCGACTGAATTGCATCCAATTTTTTAAATCCCACTCTACTACCAGGCTCCAATAAGAAAGTTCCATAATCCAGAACACTTCTTATTATTGCATTATATACCAATTTGAGGGAAAAAGGATGCGCACCCCACCAAACACCCGAAAGACATCTAAGCATGCCTAAATGTCGTTCACATTTGGCAGTTATATAATCACAATGCGGTAGTCCTGTAAGTTTAGCATCTAACACGACACCCAAAAACTTCGTATATGTTTTAGTTGGTATCTGATGACCATCACATTGTATATTAAGGGGCGGAATGATTCTATGCCTAGAAAAAAGGACTGCTGTGCTTTTTGAGGCAGATAGTTCAAAGCCATGAATGTTTAACCAATTCTTTAATCTACCTAGCGAAGAGGATATAGTTGAACAAGCAGAATTTATAGACTGATTGGAAGTATATAAAAGAAGGTCATCAGCATATTGGAGTACAGAGACAGAATCGTTAAGTGATGATGCCAAATCGTGTGTATAGATATTGTACAAAAGGGGGCTGAGAACAGATCCTTGAGGAAGCCCTTGCCACACAAGTCTAGATATGTTTCGAGAGTTAGGAGTATCTAGAGTAACTTTCCTTTCTGTGAGTATATTTAAAATAAAATTGCTGAGTATTTCTGGAACAGCCAGATTACACAACTTATTTTTGAGAAGGTCTAAGCGAACATTATCATAAGCAGAAATAATATCCAAAAAAACAGCAACTACCGATGCCTTAGATGAGAAGGCAAGACGAATATCGGTAACAAATATGCTGACACTATCCATAGTACTTTTTCCTTTTCTAAATCCAAATTGAGTGTCCGATAATAATCCTCTACTCTCAATAAACCACTCTAATCGGTTTTTGACCAAATGCTCAGCAATTTTAGCCAACACAGACGACATTGCTATGGGACGGTAGGAGTAAACACTATTAGCATTTTTATTAGGCTTTAATATTGGCAACACTAAATTATGTTTCCATGTAGAAGGCACTTTTCCATTTGTCATCACTAAATTGATAATATCTAGATAATAAGAAAGAGCACAATCGCCTAGGTTTACAAGGAATGAATATGTAATGCCATCAATTCCGGGGGCTGTGTCCTTCATACCATTCAAAACCCCCTTCAATTCAACAAGTGAAAAAGGTGAGTTAAGGCCTGTTCTGTTGGAAACATCAAAAGGGTTTGTTTTAACTAAATCTTTCTGTGGTACGTATGGGGGAGCTAAATGATCTATGAAATTATGTGCTAAATCAAAAGGAATAACATTTGAAAAAAAATTGTCGTCCGTACCCAATCTGTACCTCTTGATATTACGCCAAACTATTGAAGGGTGTGAGTGTGGAGAAATTGAGTCACAGAACGTTTTCCATCCTTCTGATTTCTTTCTTTTTAATGTTTTCTTTGTATTTGAGATTGTTTCTCGTAAAGTTTTAAAATTTATATCGGACATGTCTCTACCATATGCACATTCTGCTGCTCTTCTTTTTTTTATAGCTAGTGTACATTCCTCATCCCACCAAGGTGGAGAAGGAAGCTTATTGTTTGGTATATTCTTTACAGGGAATGTTTTACCAGCTGCTTCATGTAGTAAATTCAATAGAGCATCTGTACAAGCAGACGGATCATTAAGTGATGTACTTGGAAGAGTAGATATACCCTTTTCAACGATTGATTGGTATTTTCCCCAGACCCGACCATTCAATTTATATTTAATCCGAGGCACTTTTTGCAATTTTTGGTATTTTTGAGGAAATTTAATCAATATTGGAAAATGATCACTTCCAAATGTGGAAAGTAATGTAGACCAAGATAAAGAAGAAGCTAAATTAGGAGTACAAATTGACAAATCGATTGCACTACTAATCTCATCAGGACCTGTTCGATGAGTTGGGCTACCTGAATTTAAAATGCACAAATTATGACGATCTAAAAGATCTAATAAAGTTTCACCATTGGTGTTTGATATTGAACTACCCCAAGATCTGTGGTGTGAATTAAAGTCTCCCAGCATTACTAGTGGATGAGGAAGAGAAGAAAGAATATTACTTATTTGATTAAAGATATCAGAAGAAGGACGGGGAATGTAGATGGATATAAAGCATATTTTATTGATGATTGCTGCAATAATTGAAAAGTCATCACTGTGTTGAGGAAGGGTTATAGGAGAAAATATTTGTGAGCTTTCAATAAGTAGAGCAACTCCACCATACCCATCAGGTCTATTTTCCCTTAGGCATATATAATGAGGTATTTTAAAAAAAGATTCTGGCTTCAGCCATGTCTCTGAAAGTGCAATAACAAAAGGATTGTATTTGTTAACCATATATAATATATCACTCTTCTTGCTGATTGCACTGCGACAATTCCACTGGATTACTTGGTCCATTATTTATGTTATCTATTAAATTCATTATTTCTGGGGCAACGTGGGACGGTACTGTTATATTTAACTGAGTCAAACAATTAATCAGGGCTATAACAATATCTATTATTGATTTCTGTTGTTTCTGATGTGATTGTAACACAGAACCATTAGGTGATTGGGATGGCATGTTATAGTCTTTAATAAGTGCTTGATGAGCTTCTTTATTATAACCACTTGTAAACTTGGGTGGGGTGCGAGGCTTTAAAAATACTGTCTTTTTGTGTGATGTTGAAGGCTTATTAAGTGAATTCTTTATTTGTAAGGGCTGCACATAAGACTCTTTATTAATTAATACATCAGCAAAAGATCTATTAACAGAAGGAAAATTCTTTGCAGCTTCTGCATAGGATATACAATTTTCAGCCATATACAACTTGATATCCTTTTGTCTAATAAATTCAGGGCAACATTTATTTATAGCAAAATGGTTGCCAGAACACAAGCAACATGAACCACAATCCTCCTCCACACTACATGAATCTCCAGAATGTCCTTGGCCACATTTAAAACATCGAGGCTTCGATCTGCATTGCACTTTAGTGTGACCGAAGCGACAACATGCAAAACACTGGATAGTAGGGAAAACATACAGTTCAACGGGAAGAGCATTGTAGCACATAAATATGCGTTTAGGTAGCACTTGGCCGTCAAACGTCATTACTATTGTTTGGGAAGGTTTCCAAACTGGGGAACCATCCACTAAAACCTTATAATTTAACCGTCTAATTTTTAAAATTTTTCCACAACCAATAGGCACAGAGACATTACTCAAAACTTCTTCTGGTGACCACTCAGCAGGAACTCCACGTACCAGTCCCATTCTGGTAATATTGAAAGTGGGAATATAGGCTTTAATATTCTGTGTAATTAGGCTATTGTGCTCAATAAAACTGTTTGCATCAATAAATTTTGAAAATGCCATGGAAATTTTATTTCTTCCAATTCTTTTAATACTGCCGTTTATAATATTTTTAAAGTCATGTTTTTTGAGGAATTTCCCAAACGTTAAAGGGTGAAGAGTGGAGCCATCATTTGGGGATAATTGAACTTTTTGTATATGTAAAATATAAGGAGCGCTATCAGTATCAGCATATAATTTTCTGCCTATAGAAATATTGCTATTTTGGGGATTTACTATATCGGTGCTCTGTCCCAAGTTAGATTGACTATCTATTGAGTTACTTGTAATTACTCGAAGTTCAGGTTGTTCGTTAAAATCAGTATTGCATTGACAACTAATGGATTTGTTATCGTCCGAACCATGACGTGTTCTCCTGCGCTTATTGCATCGCTTACAAATTTTGTGAAGGCGACTTCGCTTAAGTGGACGCTGCGAAAGCGAGCCATCCGTGTCCATTCCCGACTCAGATTCATTAAAAGATGTGTTAATAGTGACATTGCAACCGATTGGAGGGACTGTCCCCCCTGGATCGGGGGGTTCAGCCATCATCCAGCAAGAAAATTAAAAGGACTTACCAGAAGGCCAGAAAACAAGAAGAAAATAAGAAATAAATTAAATACTTAAACGAAATATATATCTAAGAGCAATTTATTATCCACTGGTTACCAATAAATTAACATTTAATCATAAATTAAATATGAAAACAAAAAAGCGCGCCTAACAACTCGAACGTTTCCCGCCCTTTTTCCAAACAGATTCTATTCTGTCCTAATACGTTTTATTAATGATAACCAGCTTAAATTTTGGTGTCAAAATGACATGTTTTGTCTGTATGACAGTTGTGAGTTGTGTTGACATTTAACTATTTGCTTTTGCTACAGCAGTTTCTGCATAATTGCTGTATTTAAAAAAAATGTGTAGTAAAGGTGCAAAAGTTGCTGAACTCTTCACTAAAACTGTGGCTTCAACTAAGTTTTTTGATCAAAATCTTCGCAAGGTTTGATTAAAAGTTTTTCAAAAAGTACTTACTACATTTACTTCCATTACGTAAATTCAAACATACATTTAGACGTCAAATAGTACAGATCTTTAAATTAAATATCATTTATTGCCCTTTTGTATCACATACAATTTATAATATTTTGGACATTTATCAAGACTAATATTATCAGCTTAATATGACAAGATAATGAAATAAAAAAATTATAATTTAAATTAATGACTGACAAAGGTAGTGTGTCCTAGTGGTCAAGTAGGTAAGGAAATTAAACAACGATTTTGTCAATAGGTAAAAGTGGTATGCTGTGAAAATGGTAAAATGGTGACAGAATTTAAAGTGGCTCCGGAGCACCTCAACCAAAGAGGAACACTGCATGGGGCGTTTATCGCACATCTTGTAGACGCAATATCAACATATGCCTTAACTGCGAATGAAAAAATTGAAACCAGAGGAGTCTCAATAGATCTCAGCGTGAGGTATGTTATTTAATCACAAAGTTTTGTTGCGTTTACTGTTCATTTTAACTTTCTTATATTCATTAATCCAAATTGACTGAATATGTTGTGGTATTTAGTAGCAATTTATATAATATGTGTTTTTACATATTACTTTGTCTGCAGAAAATAGGATTTGTATGCAAAGGCAATATATAACTATACTTAATGTGGACTACACAAAGCTTATAATCTGGTGCATTATATGCTGTAGTGACTGTCATACCAGTACATAAAAAACTGTAGCATGAGGGCATGCCATACATATAAAACGTTACAACTCGTATTGTAAGTGTGGGAGAAAAATAATATCATGATTTTTTTTTCTATAATTTTCCAATTTAGCATGTCAATTTTGTTAAACATCAATAAATTATAATATATCAACAATAGGTTAGGGACCTCTGTAAGAATTACTTATAATACATATAGACTCTTAAACATTGTTCATCCGTATTTATCAAATTTAGTTGATGAGATATATAAAGCATAGAACCTCGAGTAGCACAATGAAAATAATATCTTAATTGTTGCAAAGACAACATACTGTCTAAATTGTTAAGAGATATTTTCCTAATAAATTCACAAAAAAGTTTACTGAGTATTGTAACAATTGATTTGTTGTTTCATGCAATAACATATATAAACTAGGTAACAAAAATATAATAGAGGAATGTAGGTTCTTGCATCATAAATTAAAATAATAAAAATCCAAGTAGGTACTATTTAATTTTGTCAAGAACTTGTTCTTATATCTTTTCTATCTATCAGAGAATTAAACCAAGTTACTTTACTGCATATTGCAATGGTAAAATTAGCTTTCCAAATACTTCAGAGTATAACTTCAGAGTTCAGACAGTGGAGCCTGTCAGTGTATGATATGAATATGTTGAGTGCAATGCAAACCACATTTTGAATAGTCGAAGTTGCCTGCCACTATGGTGTAATTAGCACCAAATGTTGCTATTTAGTCATTTAGGAGTGTTATATGTTAATAAATAATAAATAAATTGTAAATCTGGACTCATGTAAATAAATTTAATATTACATGGATTTTAAACCACTGCTTCATTATATTCATATGAGATAGGATTAAGAAGCATATTATGGTAAGCACTTTTCACTCACATGTTGATGATTCTTTGATATGGAACAAGCCATGAATAAAAAAATATTCATAAGGTCTTGGCAGTATGAATAATGCCAATTATGCATAAGAGCAATGTGATAATAACAACGGCAAATATTTACTGGGCTGTATTCTGAATGCATTGTTTTATCATGCATAAAATTAAATTAATTCATTGTTTCACTTCATTGTATGATGTTGCTGAGTATTGTGATTTATAAAATATGATTAAATCAACTAATTGACCTGTAACATATCTACAGCTCTTTAAATTTTACTCATATAGTTTATAAGTATGTAATATTATGTTTGTGAATTTTATTTAGTTACATGAGTGCTGCAAAAGAAGGCGACAACGTAGAAGTTGAAGCAGTCACAGTGAAAACTGGCAAAAAAATTGCCTTCCTCGAAGTAAAAGTGCGAAATAAGGATAAGGATCAACTACTAGCAATTGGTCGTCATACTAAATACATTGGTGTATAATTCATGTTTTCAAATATAGCAAATGTCACCAATATAAACTTTGCTTTATTTAAGCGCCAGAGACATGCATAGTCAAATATTTGCATTTCAAATGCCATACTATTGTGTCAGTGATAATGTATATATTTAGATAATTTTGTTGCAAGTGCGACCCACTGCATGATTTTGACTTAGCAATCGCTTACGTAACTGTATATTCTAATTGTAGTGTGTACATATTCATTTATTTGATTATTTATAACCATGTATAGAAGTGTAGTTAATGTGTGAGTTTCAATTAAAACATTGAATTCAATTAAATTAAGTTTTATTTATGAACATTTCTTATACCATTTAGACGAAGAATTGTTTCAACAGTTTATTTTGTGTTGGTAATGCGTAACGAAAAGCGGGAATTGCATTGAGTACCTGTGACTGCACCATTTTATCCTCACAGACAGCACCAATTAAACAACTTACAAGTGTTCATTGGCGAGATGGATGGCGGGACGACTTGCACAAGAGTGCCGGCAGCGACTGGATGCATAAAGCAGCAGACCGGGCTCTGTGGCGTTCCTTGGTAGAGGCCTAGTGTCCACAGTCCAGCATTGGACTGCAATGGGCTGTTGATGATGAAGTGCTCATTGTTCAAGCAACCTATATTTTATAGTTAAACCTATGTAACAATTCATTGTATATCTGATTGGTATTCTACTGTATTCATTAGGATCGATTGGTATCGTTCACTTTTCCAGTGCCCCTAGCCGGAACATTTTGAAGTATCGTATAGTAATTCTCGTATAGTAAAGTAAACGTTTCCCGCTGTGTAAATTTTAGTACCAAATACGCTCACAATGGCGCTGTTTAAATTTCCTTACAAAATTTTACTATTACTATTCTATTACGATACTGCAAAATGTTCCGGCTAGGGGCACAGTTTTTGGATGGATGAACTAATTACTGTAACTAGTTATGGCCGATGTTAATAAACGATCTTCGTTTTTATCTAAAGATCGATCGCGAAAATAAACCAATGGGCTCAAGGTATTGCCGACACGCTCACATTTGATGTGTTCTGATTGGTCTATTTTCCGGATCGATCCTTAGATAGGGATTGGGATTGCTTATTAATTTTGTGTGTTAGACCTTTATCGGGCGGTGTTCAACGGTTTAGTGTGCAGTATAACTTACGTTAGAATAAACAAGGCAGTAACCCTAACTCAATATTTAAATATGTACTTTATCAAGTTATCAATCCATGAACCCATGAACTAAACATTAAACAATACCAAATTTTTACCGCTTGGCGCGAAACCGTGTCTAAAACAATAGGCTACTATTAATTATTCTGAGCCGCACGGAAACAGATGATTGTGTGAATGTGATCAACAGGTATTTGTTTCGGTATGGGTGCAGTGACACCGAAAACTCATGATTTTTGACGCTTAGGACGCGCGTCACGTATGCAGGGCGGTCGTGACAACTGACATGATAACGTTAAGCCACATGCAGTGTTTCGCCAGTCATCAGCAGTGCGTACCATCACACTATTTAATTATAAGCTACTATTTAGCCACGGACACATTACTTTTTCATTAAGAATTTATAGAAATATTGAAATGTCATGCTTCCACTACCGTTCTTTGTCCAAGGCAAAGTTGTCATAGGGTGAGAAGCGAGGTCCATATATAACTGCCTATAATAAGCGAATCGAAAGGATTTTTGCGGAAACGATGCTCACAAAGTCCTGTAACCGTAGCGGATTTTCAAAAAAACATTATACTTAATTGAGAGACGAGCCCCACACGGGCGGAGTACAATATTTCAACTTTTAAAGGTATACTAGGTATATAGCCGAGTCGGACAAAGTGATATTGTATGTATATCAATAATGGCACAGCTTAGCCAATAACTTCATCTTCCTCAGCGGCAGGATGCTCATTACTGAACATAGGTCTCTCCTTCGGATTATCACACTGACTTACTGGAAGCGGCCTACATCTAGCGACTTTCACTTAGTGGGTTGACATCCGATGATATACTTGGCCAATGAACCCTATTCAAGAACTAAGCTACTATTAAGTCAATTTCTGTGTCTATTTCCGCAATACCTATTTCCTATCAAAATTGGAGTGTAAATGGACTGTTGTGTTCCGGTTTAAAGGACATTGTAGCCAGAGTAACTACTGAATATAATTAGACTTGACATCTTATGTCTCAAGATGGCGAGCGCAGTAGAATGCATTGCCACAGCATTGCTTTGTAATTTATGGTGTGTTGTTTGGTTTTGTTACTGTCTATGAGCGGTCGTATCGCTTACCATCAGGCGAATGGTATTCTCGCCTCGCCATTCATCGCAATATATATATATAATTAAACTACTGCCTGCCTGACTGCCTCGATGGCGTAGTTGAACTACGGTAGGATTACAAAGCTCTCTCGGGTCTTGGGTTCAAATCCCGAGTCGGACAAAGTAATATTAGATTTTCTATGCGTTATCAGCCCGTAGTCAGGAATTTGTGCTCGATATGGCGATGGGCTCGCCCGCTACCACATCGTGCGACAGAACATAAAAGGCGAAATGTGGGTGATAGCACTTCTGCATACCCTTTCTGGGAAAAAGGCGGGAGTTTATGTGTGTATGTATGTAAAATTAAACTAGAGAAAAGTGTAAGTATAAGTAGGTTTTACTGTGAAATCAAAGAAATCCTATTATTATAAAAGACAACACTTTCATCTTGCAATTGCTTATAGCTAGACACTATTAGATCACTATTACAATCATTCATAAAGTGTTACTTAATACGTGTAAATTCTCTCAAATAATACAATTTCCTTTATTAGACGCCAATGCGGCATTTTCTCTAGTTTAATTTCGTATAGGTACATAGACGTTTTCCTCATAAAATGATTCTAAGAGGAGATATTGTCAACGAGATACGAGGTCGCAAAGCGGAAATTCGAATAGACCACCTCATAATCTATAAAATCGCCCATTTAAAAACTCCCAGATATTTTTTTTATTTTTTTATTGCCGTTATAGGCAGACGAGCTAGCGGTCCGCCTGATGGTAAGCGGCTACCACTGCCCAGAGAACTTCGCAGTGCCAGGGGTCCAGCACAACAAAATCGCTGCCTGCCTTAAGGAGAGTACTCTCTTTAAGCCTCTTTTGAAGAAGGACAGGTCATAGCGCTCAGGAAACACCGATGCAGGGAGTTCATTCCAGAGCTTGCACGTACGTGGTAAGAAGAACGCTGAAAACGTACCGTTCGGGAGCGGTACGCTTCCAGGTGGTAGGAATGAACTCTGCTGCGGTGACGGATGGTGCGATGGTAGAAGGGCGACGTTGGTACCATCTCAAAAAATTCCTCGGAGCACTCCCCATGGAACAGACGATAGAACACACAGAGAGACCCGAAGTCTCTCCGCAGTCCTAACGGTTCCAATTTGTCCGTAAGTAATTTCTAGATAAAACTACGAGTATATGTACAAAAAAACGAAAATTGCAACGTGTAAATTACCTTTATCTAGAACGAAACATTTGTTCCTCGTTTTTCCTTTGCTGACAATGTAGGTGCGTACTCTAACTCAAATCGAGCATTTTATTTAAACTAACAACTTACATTAAACAACCCCGGACGCATTTCATGGAAAAAATGGATTAGGTAGGTACCTATGTAAAATAAAACAGCGAACTATTCATTTATAATTTATTCAGTGGGTAACAGTATGCATTGAAGTAACTTAAACATTACATATAAGTTAAAAGTAGATACCTACTAACCGCCGAGATTTTGATATGTCGACGTTAGGATATTTAATACTTATTTTTATAGCTGAGTAGCCCTAACGCTAAGACCAGAACATGGTAAATTGGTTATGCATATATTAAATGGATAAAATTGTTAACTGCTTATACACTATAATATTATATAATAGATGATTAAATATTAGAAAAAGTTGATTATTGTTAAATATTATGATACGTGTCCAAAAGTTTTATTGTTAATAGAGTATAGAATGGTTATTATTGAAAGAGGTATTAGAAGAGGGGATTATATCTAAAACGATATTATCAAAATGGCATTTTTCGTCTCGTGTTCACCAACCAGTTATGTGCAGTTTGACGATAAATGCTCTGTTGATTGAACTTCGGATCTTCTTTATTTGTCGGTCGAAAGTCTTTGCTGGTTTTTAAATAGGTATGGATGGCCGTCAGGTGGCCGACACGTGACCTGCAGCATACCATCATATGCGCAACGGTGCCCGGAAAAAATATTGGTGGTAGAATGTGATCACAGAATTATCATTCGAACTCGATCGGTGAACTCGGATTAATTAAGTTGGAATAGTAAATAAATTTAATATTATAATCAGTGTGAGTTTTACACCGATATTGACTAAGACTAGATTATTTAATAAATACATCGAAAACAATAGTAGTCGTACATTTCGACTTTTTTAGGAGAAAATAGTACAGTATATTGGTCCTAAGAAATAAGTAATTTAAGTCTTATTCATTGGACCTCGATGGGAAGATTTACCTCAAGGAAATATGTATGAAAGAGCAAGAATATTATCTATAAATTTAATGTAAACAAATTGCAGTGAATTCCTTTAATTTATCCGGATTTGTAATTTTGTTCAAGAATATTAATTTTTTCCTTTAGCAGTTCAATAGTCTCAAGTAGATATTGCTGGGTCTTTTCCAAATTATTCAGACGTTCGTCTTTCTGCATCTCAATGGCTTGTTCTTTAGGATCAACTTCCCTTCGAGCGCGCTTAGTCTGCCTTTCGGAATCAACATCGTCGTTGCATGATTCGCAATCTGCCCAAAAACGTAGATCCATTGAGGGTAAGTCATCGCATGAGGTCAGTCCATCTTGTACATCCGGCAACAAAAACACATTTTCTCCAATCGTATCTATGTTGTCACCATTATCGCATAAAATCCGAGCCAAACTCGTCTCTTTAATTTGACGCAGCTGTTCAGGTTTAAAAACTGTAGGATTTTCATACCACAATCTATCGCCATCCCTTAAACGAGTGAATTGCTCTACCATTAGACATCTGAATAATGGTCCTATTTTACCACCATCAACTTGATCTTCTAGGATTCCACCAACCCAAACATCGATGTTGTGCACTGAACCATAAAGCTCTTTTAATTTATCCCTTACAGTTTTGTCGCTTATTTCACCCGCCAAGTCGTCAAAATCGTTAACTTCACTCATGTTGCAAAATTGTCTCCATTTTGTGTACGGTGGTATGCCATGGTCACGTCCTCTTTGAATATTAATAGCAGCTAAGTCAAGAGCGACTGCATGAACACTGTAGAAAAGTTTTTCTGTTAGTTCTGAATTCAGATTTTGGGTAGGAGTTTTCAGTTTGGCTGGTGTTGTAAACATGCCTCGCAACAAAGGATCTACGCCACCTTCGTCAACTAATCTCCATGGTGCGAAAAATGCATGGCGGAGTAATAAATGACCTTGCGGTATCGGCTCAAAATTTTCGTCATAGCGATGCAGGACAGGGTTAATCATGGAATGTCCAAACCTTAAAGCGGCCGTTGCGAAAACATTCGAAATAGACGGATTTATGTAGGGATCATACTCAGTGTATTTTCCTACTTGTTTAAAGCCTTCAGGTCCAAGAACAATGGGAAGCCAGTTCTCGTATGTTATGTATTGAATTTGAGCTCCAACAATTTTTCTCGCTTCTTGATACACTTTGTCGCCATCCCAAAATGGATTTAATGCTTTTAATTGCAGAGCAATGCGGTTGTGTTCGCGCAACCAAATCGTATGCATAGCAGCTAGTCCGATCTGCTCATTAGCTCTTATATCGCCGGCAACAAAACAGTTTCGTGTACTTTCTTCGAGATTGAGTCGACAGTCCATGCCATTTATTCCAACAGTAGGCAAAAGAGGTTTTCTGCCAGGGAAGGTAGCACCTACTCGCAATAATCCGTTGTCATTTGTTAAATCACGCAAATCTTCCGCTACAGCGTCTTCAAAACCATATACCTGGGAGGCATCAATGAAAGAAGTCAATTGGTTTATTTGCTCTCTGGGTTGCAATGTTCCAAATAAGACAGATGTCATTCCAGAGCCACAAACTGCACTTGTTCTTATAAAATCGATGCAACGACGATTCGTCACTCGGGGGTCATTTGGTGGGATATCGATGGGGAAGCACGGTGGTGCGTAATCACAAGTTTTTTTGCAATCGACGCCATCCCAAGTTTGAGAACTGACGGAAGGTAACGCATGATCCAAGTCGTGGTCCAGCCATTGTCCCCATTGCATAGCCATGTGAGTTATTTCGATATCTTGAGATATGTTTTTAGTGGTTATAATAGAAGTCGACACTAACCGAGCGCTTGGCAAAGTAAATCCATTGTATTTTTGTTCTTTGTTCCACCCAATTGGATGACTAAACCCGTTCTCATATGTTGGATAGAGAATACGTCTAAATCCCGTCAACGAACTTCCCCATGTCGGATGCGCGAAATTATTGCAACTGCCGTCAATAGAACGATATTTTTTGTGATAACACATGTCAGAGCATTGCTTTTGTTCCCTGTGGGCAACACATCCAGATAATCGTGCAATAACGTCCAAATGTTGGTTTGTTAGAGCGTTTTGATAATTAAATGGTTCCGCTGAATTAATTTTTTGGCCATGTTGGATGTACTCTTTAACTTTATCCAAGGTCCTTTCATAAATTTCTGCTGCGCGGGCAATTTCTCTGGCAGGTGCATTTGGAAATCGGGTCATTCTATATAGATCATTTATATCTACTTTAGTTCTATTATTTTTAAACATATCATCTATTGTTCTAGCAATAGCTTGATCTACATCTCTTGTTGCTTGAGTTAAAGCTATATTAACATACTCATCTCCGGGAAGGACATGATCTTTTACTGTCAAAAATACGGAAGCAGTATCACGACCAAATTCATTAAATACTGAACATTCGTAACGTCCACTGTCCGTAACCGATACATTTCGTATTATGAGGCTCCCGATTATGCTCACAGAAATTCTGTCATCTTCTATAATGCGGGTTCCGTCTTTTCTCCATTCTATTATGGCCTCAGGCTCACTTTCCACCTCACAAGGCATTTGAACGGATGTTCCTTTGTAGGCATCGGTATCTTCAGGTCGTAACACAATATGTGCTGGAATTATGTCACCACCCAGAATTGAAAGAGTAGCCGATGATTCAATATCGCCTTCTGAATTTTCTGCCCTACAATGATAAATTCCTTCATCCTCAATAGTCACAGCGACAATTGTTAAATTTGTATAGTTTTTACTGTATAATATATCTTCACCGGGAGGCAAAATTAAAGTATCTCTAAACCACACAATATTAGGATCCGGATCGCCTATTGCGTCACATAAAAATTCGGCATTGTCACCAAGTTGAACTGATATATTTTGCGGAACGATGACAAACGATGGTGCGGCTGAAAGAAATATTTGTTGTTAACACGTACTGCTAGACAAAACTTAAATAAAACATATTATGTAGGTAAACTTCATAATTAGGTACCTTTAACTTCAAGCGAAATGGATGTGGATACTTTTCCGTGCTTATTTTCAGCTTGGCAGGTATACTCGCCAGCATCTGCTTGTTGGACGTTTTTAATAGTTATGGTTCCGTTGCGATGAATTGATACTCGCTCGGTTAACAATATTCTGTCCCCATTGAAAAACCATATCAGATGAGGCATTGGAAAGCCATTTGCAACACAATCGAAACTCACAAAAGACTGATTTACTTTGGCAATTTGTCGCTTAGGCAAGACGGTAAATTCTGGCACACCTGAAATATGTAATTTGTTACACAGGCTGAATGAATTCTTTATTTAGGAAGTCATAAAGTTAACCACTTACTACTTTCTTCTTGCGCCTTACGCTGTACTATCATCTTAGCCGGTTTGGAGTGCGCTGCACCAGCCGTATTTATTGCCATACACTCAAACACTCCACTAGCATTTTCATCAGCTTCACGAATCATTAGAGTCCCGTTACGCAGTACCTCGTAGCGATTTCCGTCTAGCGGTATTGCCTCTGAGTCACGAAGCCATATAATTTCTGGATCGGGTTCTCCATTCGCGACACAAGTAAACATAGCATCTTCTCCGAAACTGACGGCTACGTCCTCCGGGTCGGTTTCGATTTCGGGTTGACCTGTTGTAATAACATTAATCACATTATCTAACCATAATGCAAATTCCTTTCCTATTATTTCAAAATGTTATTAACCTAATACACTGTTTTGAATATGGGGAAAGTTATAGTTTTGGTTTATAAAATATGGAAAAATCTTAATCAACATTATTCGAAGGTAGCGAGAAAATATGAATCAGATATGAATGTTAAAGATTAATAGCAATAAAAATAATAAAGTGCCCGAAACTAAAGCAAAAGTCTTAAATAAAGAATAACATACGGCATTTAAAATCCTTTTCTGTCAGCTGTGCCAGCGGAGTGCCAGTAACACTTGTTGGTTGGTAACACGTCGCTGCTACATGCATGTCGTTGTGTTCCGCCAACATTTGTACCATCCAAACCATGGAACAATCGCACACCAGAGCATTGCTGTCCAAACGCAGTTTGCGTAGCTTCGGCATTCCGCTAAAAGATCCTTTCGGAATGCCTCTTAATCGATTGTTATGCAAGTATCTGAAAATGTTAGACCGTATTGTGCAGCATATCTATACATATAATAAATTTGTAATCGATCGATGTCTGTACATGGAAGACAAATGGGAAAAACTAATATGGGGGGACCGTCTTAATGCAATAGAACCCAAAACAATGATTTTGAATATAAATAAAACAGTTCCGGAAATAATATGTTGCTGAATGTGGACTGTACCAACTCAAGAAATATCTGCAGCCGGGCGGAGCCGAGCCGGCCCCTAAACTTACCCCTAAACCGGCCCTTAACTAAAGATTATAAAATAATAATCATATAATTATAAGATCATTGTATTCCCCCGGAAGCTGACCATATATGCAGGTATTGCTAAATGCTAATAATGTTTTGGGTTAAGCCCGTGTTCCTAGATCAGGATTTGAACACGGCACAGATTTGTCGACTGCCGCGAGATAAATATCTCTCGCCGTATTATCTTCTATTGGGATTGCAGTATATTAGATATTTTAATAAATAAATATGTAAATAGGTGCATTGAAACAAAAAATGCAATTGAAATAGTGGATTTGTATTGAGCCCACGTATAGATACAAAATGCTTCAAATAAACACTACTACTTACAGTCTCTCCAAACGCGGCATGTGAGAAAAGGTATCTGGATTGATGTGATGTAATTCATTGACATGTAAATACCTGAAATACCAAAATTAATGTGTTAAACGCATATCGCATTATTACCTACTAATAAGGCTTAATAACGTTTCGTCAAACGGCCAAAACGCCCTTAATCAGATACTCAATTGAATGCACATATACAACGGAAACGCTGTATAAATACCTGGCGCATTGATTTATAATTAGGGTTTGTATGTTTCATGTTTAATTTATGGTTATGGTTGATTTAACAATGTTTAAACGACGTTCAATTACAAGCCTAACGTAAAAATGTACCGTATGATATTAATCAAATTAATATGATTATTATGTTTTAAAAAAATTTACTCCTCAAAACCGTGTAACATTCACTTTCATACCGTACAGAGATTTTATCTGCGCCTGGTAAAAATTTGTTCTACAAAGCATGGGTACATATCTGCTTGCTACATTGCATTTAAAAAAACGTAGGCACTACAGCCTTATACCTTATACTGCCTAAGTGCATTCTCAGTGCTCACACAGGTGTCTACCCTATCAAATCCAGATTCGAACCGCTTTCTCAAAGATCAAACGTTTGACATAATCATTCGCGGCCCGGGACATAGCGATACGCTGCTCTTTGTGTGACTAATTGATAGCTGGGCAAGTGGTATGCAACGTCGACGACTGATGTCAATACATACGCATCTAGTGTGGCGTATGACAGATTCCGATCCATGGATTGTAGCTTCCCGAATCCCGATAGACCGTATTATTGTTCCGTCCCTTTGTGTTGTTTTGTGTGATTACAAATATTAATTGGATTAGATACAGAACGCGGTGGTATGTACACAGTATAAAACTACTAAAATCCGTGCAGATGATTAGAAATAGAAATCCATTAGCCGAAAAATAAATTATGAAAAACATAGAGTCCACTCGCTCACTTCCTAGCACGCGTCTCAACAAATTTAAACATGAAAGAACGTAAATCAACGTCACAAAACGATGGCTTTTAAATTCTAAATTATAGCTTCTTTATGACTGCTCATTATTTAAAATTGAATACAATTGTCATTGACCAAAGTGTAAAACAGGAAAAAAAATCTATACGCCAAACACACATTAGCTTTTTAAAATCTATTATCGGGTTAGTAATACATTTTCAACATTGATATAAAAACAAGACACATTTATATTGATGAAACAAAACTGTTTGTTTTATATAAAACTAGGTTTAAATATAGGTATTGTTTGCAAGTTAAAGGACAGTAGTGCAATATATTATACAAAACATCCTCAAATGAAAATAACAACGAAGATAACATGAAAATATTGTATGTACCTACGTCAATCATGAGCTTGTGCGGTTAAATATTATATATTTATCACCATGACATCATTTTCTTGGGAAACCATCAAACAGAATCGTTCGAGTAAGTATTTATAATACAAGTACTTGCATATCTCATTACCACACACCATTTATAGACTGCGAAATACTCGTAGGTAGGTACTAAACGGCGGCTGGCGCTCGAGTAAAGGTTTGCCAACACTTTTCACTTATTATTTTACAACTGCACAAATTAGTTTATAAATACACTTGTTATTTTGTATAACCAATCATTATTAGCAATTTTTTATATCCCAAAACTATAAATCTCGCGTGATTGACCCATGATTTTTTCAATTATTACATTAAATAAATTCATTAACAATGCATTAATTTAATTTAACTCCGAATGAATTAGTCCATTAAAAGTCTACATTTACTTTCACAATTCATTATTCCGATACAGTTCAACACCGTCTTATTTTTTTTACAAATTGTTCCTAAATCCTTCCTTCCTTTCCATACTTCCATGGAACGTATCGCAATGTTTATGTTTCCGTTGTATGTTTCCGAACCAAAAACTCACTCAGTCGTCTTCGTGGGTACCACCTTTATAATTAAATATAAAATTAAGGAAGTACATATTATATCATTCCCAATTAAAACAATAATTATATATCAATAAACAATCAAACGCAAATAAGTATTTTAATATTGTTATTGCACATCATAACCTAACAATTGTTTATAAATAGTCAAAATAGATAAGATTGTTACTTTGATCTTATATTGGACTTACATTTCGAGTGCAAAAAGAATACATCAAATCCGATGAAGTGACGCAATTTGCAAGACAGCAATTATTTCGAAGCCAATTAGACAGGAAATGCACGAGTCTCGTAACATCTTGATATTATTCTAGCTTCATCGAAATGCTACAGTAGATACCATATTAATTGACTTAATTACTATTGGTTGGTTTTTGAATCTATTAATAAACTCTACTCCAAGGTGCAGCGGGCGAATAACTTAATAATAAATGGATTAGAATTATTGAAGCAGAAAGCTTTTGTAGTTTGCGCTCGTAACCTCGGTATTAAAAAGTAGTACCTACATCAATGAATTATCTATATTAACAATGTAGTAATAGAAATTGTATTTTATTATACCGTTAGAATAAAAATGCAAATTATCAGATATGAGACACTATGAAATTAGAATGAAAAATTAAATTTTCAAAATTAGGAATATTTAATTGCCATTGCAGACGTTTGACGTAATGGTGTAAATATTGTGGGTTCAACATACCGCAAATAACAATTCAAACAATGATGTTTGAGCATTTCATATTAAATAACACCCCGATTATTCCGTAATGAATAGCATACGAAATAGGATATATGTCGCACTAGCTAGGGTTTTGCGTATGCATGAAAAATAAATAAATTATTGTTAAAAAATATTTCCTCGTTCAACTTGCCCAACAACTATTATTGAAAACCTTCGGTCAAATATACTTAAAAACACATATCAAGTCTGTTTCTGGCAAGGGAAATCCCTGAGGTTTTAATCCACACTCCACTCCCACAGAGTTGCGGGCGGCAGACTAAGACACAAAAAAGGCTTCGGGGCTCGATGATACCTATTCCCGGAAAAGTCTTTTTTTTTACGCATCTGATGGTTGCGTACCGTCAGGTACCATCGTGGGGTTTTGATTAGTATAGGAATTTGCTAGGGACTCAACTCAACGGTCCCCCGGATGGTAACATCTTTCCGGGGTGGCTTAACATTGAGTCGTCATACCGGCGAGCTCAACGTCCCCGCTCCGCCTCCCCTCAGGCAATGGTAGCGATAAATCGTTTTTCCCCACGAAAACAAACAAAAGTATGTTTCTTCAGTTTGCTTTTCGCATTGTATAATATTAAATTATATTCAACGTTTTCGTGACAGGATACCTTGAACTACATAGATTTCAATAAGATAAGTTATTTTTTTACTTCATTTGTTCAATATTGATTTTTGTAAGAAACAATTTTAATAATTCTAAAATATTTTAATTGGATCGCAGTGATCGTAGTTTAATTTAATATCGACTTGTATCAAATGATTATTTATTTCTTCTTTTATTCGCACTGGAAATAAGTATCTATAGGTAATAATGTGTGCCAAATATTTATGTTGGATTAGATTACACTTTAGGTAAAGAAAAAGGAAACCTGAAAGTGTTCATTAATTTTTAAAGCACTCTTGATGAACTTAGTAGGTAATTTCAGTATCTTATCTCGTGTGAACTGTGAAATATCTGGATAGCGCGGGATTATCTAATCCCGGTGCGAATTTAAGGCAAATCCATATTTTACCTAGATAGATTGTGTAAATATTCAGTTACGTGAGAAGATAAAATTGCACCAAGCTGTTGCTAAGGATATTTATGTTCGTTAACCAGAACGTATGTTAAACATGGCAAGCGATGGCCGGGTAAACAGAGATAAGTGTAGTAAAAATCTGCACATTGTCCGATAGACACATTGTTTGTTTGTGCATCGTCTGTATAAGCAAGGCAGAATCTAAAATTACTAACGCACGCTCAAAGCATAATTAAAAATTCCAATGGCCTTATGTTACTAATTCTATTCTGGCCGCTTTAAGAATGCGTTCCTGGCTAGTCATATTCGAATGAACGAAGTAACTTTAAAGTGTCTTTGAAGAATCCGAATTTAAATATCATTTGTAATTGATTATATGTACTTTTAGAATTAATAATACGTAGCTTTTATTTGCTTTTAAAACTTTATTGCATATCGTCAGAAAACTTTCCTTATTTTAGTTACCTTCCTTAAAAACAGTGAGTACTTAATATATATATTACAAAAATATTATTAATTTGAAACTTCCCTTAATATGTAAACTATAATGTGGCAATATACTACGTAAATCATCTTTACTCGGGCGCACTTTAATTGGGTGAATTACGATCATATCAAATTAAAAAAAAACCTATCACCTTGAAAACTGTCATGGGTTTTTCCTCGAATCCTTGGAATTAAATCTTAGCTATTTCGGCTATCAGTCCACAAAAAATAACCCTGTTTATTGTAAGCATCGTTCGTCGTTCGTTATCGTTAATCGTCGAAAAGCAATATTAAAAGCGTTCTGAATGGAAATATCTCTATTAAAACTTTATTCAGAAATTCAGGTAACATTTCCAATAAATAATGTGGTCACATGTCCAGTTTTTTTTTTAATTCTGTGTTCTTATTTGAATATCGGTTTTATTTGGACACGGGCGCAAACACTGCAATGCACTTAAAATGTCGGAATTGAGTTTTCAGAACTGGCTGTTTAATACTTTTGCAATCTGTCATTTTATAAGGGAATATTTAATGATCGTAAAAAAGTGTTTATACTTTTCGCATATCTGTTTTGTTTATGACATAAAAGAGTAAACTTAGGTATACTTACAGTTGCTCCAAATGTACCAGTTCTTGGAATACTTTATCTTCAATGTGTTGTATGCGATTGCGGTACAGATAAAGATATTTGAGTCGTCGCAAGCCATGGAAGGCCCCGGAGCGCAAGGATCGCAGTTGGTTGTCATTGAGCAGCAGAGAGCGCAGGTGATGGAGGTGACTAAATTCGCCAGGTATCAGTTCTTGAATTTGGTTGAAGCGTACGTCCCTGCAAAAATAATCAGCATTAATTGCTTGTTTAACAGTTAACATTACATTACGCCGGCCGACATAATACAAATGTTATTAAATTAATGTTGACACATTTCATTCCTGTAATTACGAAGCAATAGAACTAAGATTCGGTATCGGTTACAGTTCAATTATTAACTGTCAACCTTTTAAATTAACACATTGCAAAGTGTTAGCAGTGAGTTGATTTAGCCTTCTGGCCTTCTTCCATTAATTGCAAACGATTAACCTTCATAATGGTATACATCACGGGAGCAGATACACTATCATAGACATTTTGTGTAAAGGTATAAGTTCGTTTGAGAGTCACTGTTTGAAGCACAACGATGGAATGGCATGTAACAACATCTGCAACACTTTGCCATGATCGTGCTCTTAAGTAGGTACCTATCGGGCTACTATATCGTTTACAGCCATGATGATGGAGCCTTATAAGATCTGTTAAATATTAAGCTGGCGAATTTAACCTGGTGCAACTCGTGTCAACAGGAAAGCTGGCAAGCTCCCCTTTTTTGTGCGATCATTATTTTCGTTTTTTGAGGGAAGAAAGATGTCAAAGCATAAAAAAACTCAAGCAAACAGCGGTAATTTGTACTCTCCAGTTAAATTTCCTTATTTACTTTATTACTGTAACACAGATTTTGCTAGCACAGCAGCCATGGCTTCCATTCAATATTGTATGTAAACTTTTCTGCCAATAAAGATATTTTAATAATTTTTGACTAAAATGGAATAATGTTACCGGTGAGTGATACGTCATGGGCTTAATAAATGTTGACAACTTGACAGATAAATGTGCACGTAACGTACGCGCTGAGGGATCAGCACGCATTTTAAACCATGCATTTTGTCTACAAATAAAGGTAAACTAGTACCTAATTAAATGTGCACTCAGATCTCATACTATAATTTTTTAATTATTATTTTTTCGATGTGCAACCAAACTTTCAATAACATGTCAAAGGAGGTACTTAGAGTTTGATTTTTGAGTACTACTATTTTAGTTTTCATTTGTATGAGCCCACATACGTCCCAGTGCTGGTCACGGGCCTACTCCTAGAGTGGTTAGGCCAGTATTACTTGGAAATTTATAGCAATATATTTTTCAATTCAGAACGGTGGCGTGCTAAAAGTTTTGCCAACCATATTATTTTATAAAATTTCTAATTAATTCTTGAGCTACACATCGATTAAGCATGAACAAATACTCCAATAATATTCCAGAATAGACGTGAAGTAAACTTAGATTTGTGGAATTAGTGTTTACGCTATCGTTGGACGGCGGGTTCAAAGTGCAGCTGCCGACAGCTGACGTGTGCCTCAGAGTATACGCTAATGAGCATTCATTTGTTTACTTCATCTAAATTCTATAGGCGTGTGGCGAAATTTGGAACTACAAATAAAATTTTAAAAATAACTCATTGTTTGAGATATGCTTTTATAATATAAGCAACAGTTATACTCGTAATTTTAAACATATCCAATGTAATTAAATGGGAAGAGAGATAAACTATTTTTATTTTTTTGACAACAATGCTATCCAGCGCTAGAAGATCGCAGACGATCTCTAGATATTTATTCGACACTAAAACACTTTTATCTTCGATAAACTTGTTGATCGAATGCTTTTATAAGTCATCTATCTACTATTGGGGTGTGTCGAAATTTGGAACTACATATAAAATTAAAGATTAATACACATATATATAATTTAACGCATTGTTTGATATATGCTTTCATATTATAACAACAAGCAATAAATACTCGGAATCTAATAGTAATTAATATTTCAATATAATAAAATGAGAAAGAAAAAAGATATTGACAACGCTATTTTGACAAAGGCTCTTTCGGCGGTAAAAGATCGTAGACAAATACAGTTAGAATGTTATACTCAACTAAGCATTTTTCTTGGAAAAGAACATAAGTAATTAAAATGATTAAACAAAGCTGCAGAAAAAACAGTTTACTCGCAAGGTGCCCGTTTTGATTGCAAACCAGTTTATTTATATTGTGCTGGAGCCTGGAGGTACGCAATTTTTTATTCGTTTTAGTGCATTTCAAGCGCCGCTAGTCAGTCTTAGTCACGCCTGAGGATTGGATGCAGCAGTAGTTTTATGTTTAATAATGTTTTACAGCAATAATATATCCGTCGAACGTAAAAGTAAATTAGTTGTGAAAGTAAATTATACAAATTATTTGTAACACGTTAATATTGTTCAATTTTATCCGAACAAAATAATTTATGATATCCCGTCAAAGGAGACATGACAAAGATTAACAATGTATTAATGCAAAATGTATTTTGTTATATGCAGGGCTGAGGGGACCAAGCACAAAGAAGCTTTATAGCGTTTATGCTTTTGACTCGTTGTGAATTAAATAAAATATTAACAATTCCAGCTCGCAAATGACTCATCCGACGAACACTATTCCCTTTTTATTATTGTAGCATGTATACTTACAGGAAAAGAAAATTAGTTAAGATAATGATCCGACTGATCGTCCGCACGTCTCTTGGGCCTCCCATTGAAAATCAGCGTTGTAGTATTGCATATGCAGTACTGCAGCAGAAAGCTGAATGGGAGGTTCCATTGCTGGCGCAATATTTATAATTGAGAATAATTAATTTTATATTTATAATTCTGTTCTTAGTGTAATTCGTTTTTTGTTTTGTATTCTTTTGGTTTTTTATTTTGTGTAGTTTATTTTGTTATTGTGCTAGCAATAAATAAATATTTCTTTCTTTCTTTCTTTCTTTCTGTATAATATTAAATGGTTCTATTTGAAACGATAATTCGAGAACCATTCTAAGTTATAGGCTTTTTTAAAGGAGGAGATTGTATTATTTGCTCTGGGTTTTGTGTAACATGTTACCGACCAAACCCGATTTTAGGTTAATCTAGTTTCGCCTATGCCTAGTTATTCCTCCACGCGATAGGACAAACCAGTATAGCCCAGGCCACTGCTGAACATAGCTAATATATATACGAGTATTACTTAAAATAAATGCATCATTTGGTACAAAAATGGGAGGTATAAATGGAAATATATTATTTAATGATCTATAATAAGAAAAGACGGAAGCAGTAATGACTAATGACCATGCGAGGAGTGAAGTGAAAAACGAAAAGCGTTATCATTGGAGAAAAAAAGTAAATAAGTGAAGCAAGTAAAGGCCATTAGTAGTATGTAAAACGCGCTTATAAGTTTTTCTACATATCGAAGTAAGTAGGCGGGAGATTCTCACTTCACCTTACACGAGTGTCGTCAGATAAAGTTCGAAGAGCGCTATGCTTAAACTGGACAGCGACTTACTCCTAGCGTCGAACAAATAGAATAACTTAGGGAAGCTTTTTTTGTGCTTGAAGCTGAAATCTGTTCACTCTTGACCACGTCACTGTTTCAATCATACTGTGTTGTGTAACGTGTGTCTAGCAGGTTCATTTAACATGTAGACCCGTTAAAGGACGGCTTTGTAAGACCGGGCGAAGCGGGTTTATTAACTTGTCGGATATGGTGAGTTTGTACCGAACATTTATTACTCGTGTGACTTCCCGAGGACATTTGTATATCGACATGTTAGGAACAGTTGCGATGACGAATAAATAAAATCAGGAAAATTGTAGGCCCATATACTCAAATGGAGTTTAAATAACAAGAGTCCGTTCTTGGAAGACTTATAATTGTAATGTTATTTAATTATATAAATGCAATTATTTTTACTAGCAATTACATTGTTGCTTTATAAACGAAGGTAATTAACTGAGCAGCTGTAATTTTTTGTTTCGTTAGTTCAAACTGCCATGAAATGAACAATCAATATCTAACTGCTGAAAAACGATTCACGTAACCATCAAAGGGATAGAGTAACAGGCAGGTACGGCTTTTCGTTAAACAAAGCCCATTTGACGTTTGAACAAAAATATTTCTTTTTTTGTATCCATCAAATATATTTCGTTTCCTTAATCTAGCAATAAAAAATGTGGCTCGTTGTGAAGTTAAAGATTTATTTATTTAGAAGCACCTCCATCTGTTCTTTTTTCGTAGCGTTAATTTTTATGGAGTATAAAAAAAAATTGTAAATTATGAATTTCGCAAAAATGAATATTAAGATATTATTAAATTAGACCAACATGAACTGTGATTAATTGAATAATACACAAATATACCTAGAGTAGTTGAATTAATTGTTTTGGATGCCGCGCACGAGGGCTTCCACGAAGTCTTGCAGTCGGTTTCCAGGTCCGGTATTCCGCTTTGTGTCTGATTCAGTTCATCCCAAGAGTATAGTGTGGGACAGCTCTGATTTTAGTTGGTTAAATCGACATGCCACCCACTAAATCATGTGACGCGAATGTGGGCGGCCTCCTACAACTTTTCCAACAGAGTGAAAGGCGCCATTGTATATTTGTTTTACTTCGATTGAGTCTATGGCTTCGTCTAATAAAGCAAGAAATATTTATTTAAGTATTTTATATTTATATTTACTAAATAGGTACTAAAACCACACATTCTATATTTGGCATTAATCGGTATGTCGTTCCGAAATAAGCCTTTGCATTGGCGCCATAAAATGGATGTTTATATCACAGAAGTTAATTGCGGACTGTTCATAACTGTGGTGTATTTAATATGTATTCAATTTGGTGACGGTCCGCTGGTCACAGGTATGATTAAACGACCAGCCAAGTAATGTTCATTAAATGTCCACATGAATTTAATAATATTGGATATTGCGTCGACATTGGTATTAGCATGCAGATGAATCCGATGAGGGGCGCAGCAATGAGCAAACACACCGCTGTAATATGTAAAGCGTTCATGCCACATTTGTTCGCCCTGCAATGTCAAAGGTGCAATGAGTTTTTGAAACGTGTGTACCTTTTGAAAGCGCTTACAAGCTATGGCCGTAATTAACTTGCGCATTCTCTCTTTGTTTAGTACACATACCCGTTTTATATATGTTTTAAAACAGACCATTTTATTATCATAGTTCAAAAGTTTTATTTGCGGTGACTTCGTTTATAAATTATTTTCTTGTTACACTTCGCTGACGTTTTTTATTGTGTCTTCCTTTCAACGAATCTATTTACTATAGTAGCGATATACAGGGATTTTAAATAGAATCAAATGTATCAGTTGTACATACTCGTGTCAAGTAAAAGTCAATATGCACCGATGTAAAAAAGTCAGGCGCCGTACCCGCTGGACGGCCGTTGAATCCATATTTTAATCGGATGTCTCTATGTAATCTATTCACATTTAACGCTCTGAAAAGTGAACAGCCTCATACCAATACGAATGCGAGCGAGATTCGATTTTTATTAGACGTACAAAGCGTTCTAAAATACTATTTACAGCCTACATAAAATTGAACTTGATCAACTTCATTGGAAATGTCTCGCCGCTGAAATTGCCGAAATGATCTCGCGCACTTCACCCGACAATGAGAACGGGGCCTTAATGTGCCGGCCAGTCACTGTTAAACTAATTGTGGAAACATTAGATTGTTTTAGTGTTTACTTTATTGATAAATTCGCTAAAGTGTTTGTTTTGTACACAAGTCTACTATATTAAACGGTTTTACAATACCCTGTAGATACCTGTTAACCTAGTTTCTTTACATTTTACATAGCCGAGCGCAAGTTGTTTCAAGACTGCACTCGAGTATAAAGGTAAAAGCTTTTTGAAACAAGACTACGTGCAGTTTGAAAACTTGTGCATTGGATGTCTTACAAGAGATTTAGAATTTATTATATGAATTAGTATAACAGGATAAGCTACTAAACTATTTCTGACTAAACTGTTAGTAAACTTTCAAACAATTCAGTCAGCGTTTGGGGATGCATTATTAATTAGTGTGAATATATAGCATGCTACATGGCCTGCAAATTTTGCATTGAACAACGACGCGACGTAAAAAAAAAAGAATCCACTGCTCGTCCCGCTTACAGCACGAATAAAAGTAGCGCAATAAAATTGCTCCAAATAATTCAGAGTCCGGTCCTTGTTGGCATCAATATCATGTCCAAAATGTAAGTTTATGTAATAAGTCGCGTGACTCACGAGTGTTACAATCACGTGAGGCCGGTATTAATATCAACGTATGAAGATAATTATATCGCCACTGCAAAACCACTTAATGGCAATAAATTCACAAAACGAGTTAATATTATGGTTGAGTTGCTACGCGCGGGAATATGATAATTTAATAGTTTAATACGGTCAGCCATGTTCCACTCATCGTGTCTTGCGAACATGTGAGATACGCCATGCAGCATCCGACGGCGCCCGGCAACACTAACCATACCCTTGGAAGATTTATTCTCAAGCGCGTTTGAAAAAGCGTAAAGCTCAACTAAAATACAACTAAGCAACAGCTTAGAACTGAATTAATTATATTTTTAAATTTTAGCAGGCTGCATTAATTTAAACTCATTGCACTGCTACCACAAAATTTAATAAGAAACATAATGTGGATGAATGTAACATAATTATTGTACGTTTAAAATATGTAAAAAATACACTAGTGTAACGAGGACTGCTAGTGTCACTTTGTTAATTTGGACGTTATAAGTAATAACAAACATTGTAACACATATTTTTGGTCTTTCCGCAGCTATCGTTTTATAATTATGTGAACTGTTATTCCAATTGTCTTGTCATCATCTTTATTCAGTTCAGTGTAAAACATGGGCATCGCTCAGACATTTACATAACGAAATTTACACTTCGGAAAAAGTAGTGCACGTAATGATTCAAATGAAATAACTCATTCATTCGTTAATATTTTAATTAATTATTGGGTTGCATATTGTTTTCCATTAGTCAATGCGTTTTTGTCCGGTTCGGCCCAATTTTTTAAAAGACTGGGTATTGTACTTTGTAACATGCAGATAAAGTAATATTTTGCGAACTGAATAATATACATTTTAATTTAAAATTTGTTATCTTGTTCCGTTGTTACAATCGACTTAAACGACAGTTATTCCAGTGGCGAACAGAGGGCTTCCGCAAACATTTCCGAAGCGACCTGTTGATGGCGGCTTGTGCACAGTGACTTTCACTGTACTAAAATATTTTAAAGCATGCATTTAGTGAGCGTTGAATTAGCAGCTTACGTATAACAATAGATTGTACAAATGGACTTAATTAAAACAAATAACATGAACGTATTTGAACTCACATACTACGTAATACTTTCGCACAAGTTACCAAATGTTTATTTTGTAAATACATTTAAATAAAGACACAGAACACAAGAATAATATGTCCATTGTTATGTGGTATATCCATAAGTATATTCATTATACCGCGGTGTGGGATTACAGACTTGAATAATGTACATCTAAATGTACAGAATATATTCCTTACCTTTTGCATGCAGATTTTCAAATGAAAATATCTGCTTAGGAACACTATTGGCTGCCACGTGGGTGTTCTTTGTACGTATGTTTCTCTATTGCAGCAAACGAAAAATAATTTTATATTATGCGATGTTAGTGGTTTGTGTGGGTTAAAATGTTTGAGGTTTGGTGAGTGGAGTAGATAGATTCCAATTGGGTATTTGACTCATTTTTTTTATTGTATTCATCAAAAAGTATCCATATCCAAAATCTAACAAACAAAGTATTTTTAAATTTAATCAGAATTTAAAAAATTTACTACTTTTTAGCTACTTTATCACTGTTTTCACAAAAATATTTTATTTTAATGGCACTTCTGCTTGTTTGCAAAATAATACAAAAATTCGATGATTGTCAAATACCCAATTATTTTAAAGCTAATTAACAGTATTGGATATCTTTCGTTCTATTACATTCTACCATTATGGTAACAAAACATCTACGGTATAAAAGTACGATGTTATGTGAATAGCCTAATATAATAAGCATAGTTATAAATAAGCTCAAAAAATAATAACAAATACGCTCAACATTCACACTATCTAAAAATACAAACAATTTTCATATTCTTAAAATCCAACCCGAAAACTCTCCTTTCACAACATATTTATTTACCCATGGACCATGGAGTCAGATTAGGCTCCGTGCAGTGCTTTTTTTCGGTTTCAATTCTTACGGATTACCTTTGCAATACATTTGACTGGACGTATTTCATTGGCTCTATGTCTCTACATAGAGCAGACGCCTATAATCCCTGGAAATTTAAATTAGCACTGACTGCGGGTGACGGTTTTTTCTCCTGGCTTCAGTAAAACCATCTTATTTTGATAGAGCTAGGTTTCTAGTGAGAAATCCAGCTACTGTCCATATGATAAATCTAACAAAATCTGTAATGTATTATCGGCCGAACCCGGCTGTGCTCGGGAGCAAATTTTCCATCGGAGACTCACTCATTTGGAAATCCATTTTAAATATCTATTTCATATTAATGCAATACTGCTCTCTTCACGTCAGAGCATATTTTATGTTAAGGCTCTCTCAATTCTCAGATATTTTCGGCTACAATGTCCTTTGATTCAGAACCCAGCCATGTTTATAGCTTAAATTTATAAACTTTTGTTTGTTGTCAGAAATAGACAAGGTGTTGGTACCTACCCAGATGGCCCCTCGCATACGAGGGCATCTTATATGCACATATTGCTGATGAAACTTCACTTGTTTGTTGCCCGCAAGTAAGATATGAATGATCATACTGAACATCGAATGAAGTGGAGGAAATTAATTAAGAAGGCCGACTATGCTACTAGTCGACTATGCCGACTATGCATTATCCAATGCCAGGAAGAACGAACTCGTCATTATCAGACGTAACTATAGAAAACGTGATTATATGCTTTGCTTTAAATAGAGCTTCACCAAGGCTGGGGAGCGCCTCGCCTCGCCTGCTTTATGCTCCACAGAACGGATTGATATCAAACGACAAACAATTGTGAATTGCAGAACTCATCTCGTATTTTATAAGGCCAAGTGGCGTGACGGCCCTGCCTTCAGCACACAGTTGCGAAGGTCACATAATTTGTCAGTCTAAATAAGTCTAAAACAAGTTTCTAACCGCGTAATGAGTAAGTAATGAGTAATGCTCGACATACTACCCGCGTATATTGGCCGAAATATAATTATTTACGCAAATAAGGAAAACACTTGTCTTGCGTTTCTACAAAATAAATCTCTGTTGCTAGTTTACTTAAATCATTATGATAACCTTCGTATACCTTTCTGAATATATTTTACTTAACTTAATACTTATACAAAATCCGCTTGATAAGCCGCAAGCATCTTCAAAGAATTACACAGAAATAACCTTCATGTTGGAGCCTTATCGTTTTGCTCTCCTTTTATATTTGCTTTCTAATGGTTTCATTTATTTATTTTTATACTAATCAATTCGTAAAATCCAATATTGTTTAACATTGGTATTAATCTAAATATAAATGAACAATTCGTTAGAGAATAAAAGAAAAACTGCAAGGCTTCCTTAGTATAACTTAAGGACGTCGATTAAATACGTTTATTTCTAATTTGACTAGAGAATGGATGACGTAAATCCATAATTAAGACGTTACATTATAACCTTATAGAGAAACAATAGGTAATACGGATATCCTTTAAGCAATTTATTTCGTACATTTACCTACGTTATGCCTGCAGTATAATATGCTTATAACTCTCCTATTAGAACTTGATACGACCATAACCTATGGCACCGGCGGACATGTGACGTGAATATTGTTAGCAACAGTAAACAAGGTATTGGCTACATCTGTGGTGTACATGAATGTACACAGGCTATACGAAGGACACGTAATAATATTATCATGAGGTCGAATCCAAATTTTAAACGCGTTACTAAAAAGCACAATCTGTTATTCATTAAAACATTCGTAAAACGCCGCAGTTAACGATAAGACCTTGGATAATGTAAAATAATTATCTCACATAAAATAATTCTTAGAACGTATCTACGTAATGTTTATATCTCGTATAATTAGAGTCATTATGTGATATTAATTGTGTGAGGACCAAGCTTGATTTCATTGAATGCTGGGATGTTCAAAAATAAAAGAAGAGTACGTTTTGCGCGTGTCCATGAGTGAGATGAGTGCATACACTCGCCGTATGAATTTTCATGCAGCAGTTCTTTCCGGCACCTTCACTGAATCGTATGGAAATAATATGCAAAATGGGGATCTATAAAATCATGTGTTTGAAAATGTAACTCTTATGGATTTCGATATGTATTACTGCATGTGTATGCTAATTGTTATTGTGCTTTGTTTTCATGCCTATTAGTATAGATACATGTTTACTGATGGCTTCTATACTTATGTAAAGCGCTTCATTCGGTTTCGAATCAGGTGGAAATGGCAAATGGACTGCCTCGGTGGCGTAGTTGTATTACGGTACGGTTACAAAACTGAGGTCTCGGGTTCGAGTCCCGGGTCGGGCAAAATGATATTGGATTTTTCTATTTATTATCAGCCCGGAGTCAGGAATTTGTGCCCGATATGGCGATAGGCTCGCCCCCTATCACATCATGGGACGGAACATACAAGGCGAAATGTGGGTGTCCTGGTGGCGACTCTGCCTACCCCTTCGGGGATAAAGGCGTGAGTTTATGTATGTATGTATGTATGGAAATGGCAAATACTTAAATTTTATGTCTTGTGTTGGACACATCTTAAACTTACCGATTGGTCGGTACGTTCGTAATATTGGTCCTTTAATTCTCTTAAGAATCTTCATATTTTAGATTGCTCTTAATAGTTAAAGATTATCAACGCCTTTCCTTAGTAAAAAAATCGCTTTACTAATAGAACCAATTCGATTATTCGCTAAATTTGAAATAAAAATCCAAAGCCCTGCTTTAACATCTCCCGGTCCGCTGTTAACGGGAAAAGGTTGAGCTTCTAGTGGATTAATGGTAGGTTAATTGATTTAATCTCGTGAACGGCTAGCGGCAGATTTTTTCGCCGAAGCACTGTAATACGACTTAAATGAGTGAATGAATTGAATTGAGTGAATGTGAATGAGGCTTTTTAGATGTTTATTAATGTAAAACAATATATCTTTTTAAATATAAATCAGTGGGTATAAATTAACGACAGAAAATAACGCCCAGCTCAAACCAATAATCGTATTAAATAAAAAATTGGCCAAGATCGAGTTAGACTCGAGTACCTAGTTTCGTAAGGTGAAATGACTCAAACCGTCTATCTGATACATCCTAAATCTCGTCAGCCAGAATTATAGTACTTGGAGAAAAAAACAAAATTAAAAACATAACTAATGAGTCGGATAGTAAGACAAAGTATGGATTCAATTAATTATTTTCATTTTCAAATTAACTTTGTAGTTATGATGAATTTACAACAGCCAGTGTAAGTTTATATTTCCAAAAATAAACTATTTTTCCTTTAGATTTTTTTCGAACTATTCCTATGCTTTTAATCTGAGACCCTTCTTTTGCCAAATTTCATGGTTCTAGGTAAAGACAGGCAGACAGACAGACCACAAATTGATTCCATATCTGGTTCCGGCTTTCGGTTTTTGGTATGACGCCTTCAAAATAGATTTACAATAAAAAAAAGTTTTGGACTGTTTTTTCTTTGAATTCAAACTGTAAGATATTTGAAAATAACATTTCATGTTTTACAATACCTATTAATTTTATCTTACCTTATATTAATTTCTTCAGAATATAGGAAACCGCGCAAATTAATTACTTCGTAGTACACAAGTAACATCTTTACAAGCTGCTTAATAATTAAATAGTATTTGTAACATGCAGGGCCAATATCTTAAGACATGGCTACTTATTTTGGTATTTATATCCTAACAGTCGATAATATCATCGAAATCCGTTCAAATAGATTTTATTAATAGCAAATACGTCAATAATTTGCTGAGGCATCTAGATAAACAGATTGATAAGATATCTAGAATTCTAGAGAGAAATTGCAACCTCAGAACTAATCAAGTTAAGTAAATAGAAATAAGCTTTTGGCTGAGCGAGATAAACGATTGGATTTATTTTTTAATTTTCATATTAAAAGTTATTTCAACTTATCGCCGATCATTACAGATCAAAAGCTCAGTTTACGATCCCACTGATTAGTCCACATATTAAGAACAGGACGGCTTATTTGATTTATTTCTTTTTTTTATGTAATGGAATATAAATTACGAATATTTTTTTAAGAGAATTCGAATAAGTATTTTATGACCTAAAAGGATAGATACTTATAAAGAAATGGATGAAAGTAAAGATCTAAGAAATAACTGCCCGAAGCTCTCGTGTGATCCACCAGTGAAATTGATGGTATATTTAATACAAGACATGCCTATAACAGCAATACTAATACTAAAGAAAGATTGAAAGGGAATATTGAAGGGCAAGGCGAATCGCATCAGGATACAATTGTATCCGATTTATACAGTAGATCGCCTCTGCCTCGCCTATGTACATCATCCGCATGACATGTGCATCATGAACCGCACGCATATCCCAAATATTGCAAGCTTCAGGACTATGAAAACAGGTATACATCGATTTTATAAGCAATTGGTGATGGCACTTTGGAGTATCACGTTTGCAAATATTTATCGGAATCGTACTTATTTCTGATGAAGTACGATATCAAAATGTCATGTTCATGTTATTGGCATAAATCGACTGGTACGTGTATACAAACATAATATTAGACACTTTGACTGTATCGAATGGAACATCTAAGGCGGTGAAGCCAAAGTAAACCGATTCAGACAGCCCAGTCGTTACTTTAATCTCCGTTTAAATGCACAGATTTTGACATATATTGGAAGGAAGCGATGCAGTACACATCAATTGATTTCACTTGTGAATTGCTTTGACGACTGAAATGTCACTCTAATCTCCCGATGACAGAACGCAGAAACTGGATCTCCACAGCAGCTACACAAGTGGATATATCTTGCGTGCTATTGCCGGAGCACACCTACATTTTACTAATAGTATTTCTGTCCCGTGAGAATCAAACATTGCACCACCGGGCGCAAATCCAATTGCAAGCAAGTAATACATTTCGGAAAACTCGAACGCACAAAAATGATTGTACTAGTAACGGAACCCTGGTACAGTTCACTATTCATGAATTGTGTCACTAAACCAATCAGGTAACTCTCGGGAAGAACAATAGCTAAAACTGCCGTATAAAAGTTACGACACTCGGTGTACTCGAGTGTTCTACAAAGGAAGTTTAACGTTAGAAACTATCTAGACCATGGTTATCCTTTTGTTGCTTATAATTTTCCGTTTAGGCAGATCCTTAGGCAGATGAGGCGTCAGTTAATTCCTTATAGTTTAATATTCTGTTCTATTTTGCGAAGAACTAACTGTACCACTCTAGTTACAGTAGTTTTGTAAATCTATGTTTTATTTGTATAATACCTATTAATGTTATGTACGTAGGTACACACCCTTAATTTGATTTAAAACCTAGTGTTCAAATACATAGCGGCAAATAACAAAATAAAGTTTGCTCCTGAACCTGCAGTGCATGAATGTTGTTCGCACGTAGTCCGGTTTTTTATTTTATTTAGCCTCTCCCGCGCTGTCGAGTTTTTCAAACTGCGTTCAATGTTATTTTACAAAGTGAATAGCAAGATATCGGAAAATCTCTTATTATTTACATGGACCACGCCATCGAGCTTACATTCTGGGATTATTATGGCTTTAGAAATACTATCCCGAATGATTCTGCAACAAATTTCCTTGTTAGTGACGATAAATAACCCGCAGAAGCAGGAATTTTTACATTAGAATAGTAAACCAGGTTCTAATCTAAAATACACGTATCTCTATTCCCAGCTTTCCTCAGATATATGAGCCATTACAGCGTAAGAAAGAGTGAAGCCAATCGCAAACTATCCCATCTGGCATCTTCTGTATACATTAAACTTTTTTTTCTGATATTTGAAACTTTTCTTGACGCTTATTATTTGTTACAAAATAAAAATGAATATTTTTTTGTTCTACCAGTTTTAAGGGAAAATTTTATACAACAATGTAAAAGAAATAAATAACATTTATCGATATGAATTGTAAGTTAAATATTGAATTATTTCTGTACAAAATTAAAATCTTATGTTCCTTCGTTTTCATGTCAATAAAATGTTTAAGAGTCTGAAAAATCGCAAATCTTGTTTTCTGGTTTCAATGTAACTTGTGCAGTAGGATTACGGTGCAATGTCACCACAAGAGCAATATTTGACTTCAAAGACAAGCTATTTGAAATAAATGGAAACACGGTGGGAAAGATTAATTTACTACTTCTCAGATTTTAAATTGGCGAGATGACGGCGTAGATTTCGCTTGAGGAACTAAAATTGTATTGATAAAAGATAGAAAATATTCTGGATCCAACGCTAAATACAATAAAGTATTCGAAGCTGCTCTGAAAGCGTTTGAGTTCAAACAAATTCATTGTGGTCATAGTCAATACCTGGCAAGTTCTTTCTTGACATTATAGTGACGTTATTATACGAGTAGTGTATCAGCGTTTTTTTAACGATTTCAAAAGATGCATAATTTTTTTTTTTAATAATCCTAGATTAATTTTAATAAATTTAATGAAGACCATCTTGCTTTGATCTAAATGACCAGATGAATATTAAGATTTACCCAAGGGTCAGGTGAAAATTAAACCGGGGCGACTAGTTACAATAAACATTTACTAAGCAAGTCAACATTTTCAATTAATCGAATTAGAATTTGAATGATTCCCCTGCTACCTGAATGCATCATGGAATCATAATATCATAACGAAATTACAAACAAGATCATCGGTGAATTTTGACATTTCCATTATAGAATCACAATCACACGTCGCCCGTCGCGTCGCGTCAGTGCCAGAATATTCGAATAGGTAATAGACCTACATTAGTGCATCAGACGTTTGCGACGCGATTTCAATATTTTAAAAATGCGCGGGGTATTTTTTCATTTTCAACCTTTATTTTATTTTTTATTTATAAAATTATCAGTACATATTAACACTATTAAATAGTTATAGATGTATCAAAAAATAGGATAAGTTTAACCTAGAGTTATGATATTTATTTTATAAATACCAGCTTCTGCTCACAAACTTCGTCTGCGTGACTCACTTTATTTGGAATTAACATTATTTGGGATATCCCATCCCGTTCCGTCCCATCCCGTTATATCACGCCCGTCCCGTTGCATTCTCACTCATTCTCTCTTTACTGGTGGCAGGTCTCTCATATGTGAGAGGCCGCCTGGGTAGGTACCACCGCAATGTCAATTTCTCCCGCCAAATAGCAGTGTAAATGCACTGTTGTGTTCCGGTTTGAAGCACATTGTAGCCAGAGTAACTGGACATATTGAGACATCATCTTATGTTTGAGGACGACGAGCGCAGGGGAATTTAGTGTTAGATCAACTTAAGAGGAGCAACAAAAAGTATGTAATATTAATATTTCTTAATGACTAGTTTTTAGACGGCTTTTGTATTCATTAGTATTGGATATTAACGACAGTCTTGGCGTAAGAGCACATTTAATCTGGCTACTTATGAAATTCATCTCATGCATTTTACAAGTGAGCTATTTGAGTACCGCTCCGATTTGCCTATATCTGACTGCAAAACGAGGTCAAAGATGATAAAAAATTCTAAAACCCAACTAGCGAAATATTGAAATATCTTCATGTGTTTAGAATATTTTATATGTATTTGGGTATTCCCCAGATCAATGTTTTTTATTCTAATAAATATTACCTACAATCTACCCGTAACAAATAAAACTGAGGCTGTAGCTGTCCTGCGACGTAAAAAAATAAACAATTTAAGTGTGCTAATCGTGTTTAAATTACACACAATATTACTAAAGTTTCAAGGTTTTTTTCTCAAATAATCTCTTACCATTATAAAACCACGAGAATCAATATTTTATTGAGGGAACTTGCTTTAGCGGAAGATCTCAAATTAACAATTCAAAAGCCAAGTCTTGGAATAGAGCAGGATCAAGCTCTCAATAAAATGGATCAGTATACTTCGACGTTGCAATAACTTATCACCAGGCATACTTCTTTCTGTATAATTTTTTGTTACCTTATGTCATTCCATACACGGTTAGTTTTTACCTAAGTATAATCTGAAGTAGAGTAGCCTAATAATATAATGTATCCCAACCGCAACTGCTCAGCCGAACGGCTCCACGTCGAATATTGGGCCAGAGACGACCGTAACGATTTTCAATTTTCTTGTAATACCTCACAAACCTTAATAGATCACAAAATACTAAATTTTACACATGAAATATTGGTCTTTCGAATATCTATTAACAGCAACTTGTTTGCAATTAGTATTGCAGATTTAGAGAAAAAAATCCAAAAGTACAGTTAGCTTTGCTAACAAGTATTATTTCTGAAGTAACAAATGATTTTATCACTGTTTTATAAAAATCTTAAATAAAATTAGATAATTTATCTGAGGTCCAATAAAATAACTTATAGCCATAAAAAATAAATACGAAATTACAATTGAACTAATAGTCTTAGAGATATCGCAAAAATTGTGAAGCGATACAATCAGAGTCAAAAATTAAAAGCGTAATGACGTGAAACATATTCGACAACATTCCCGTTATTATTTTATAATTATTTTACTTCAGTATTGAATATTTCGGCCGTTCGCTTACGGACAGGCTACATTGTAACTTGTCTGATGTCATTCACACGTCTTTCGGAACAAAAAGCTCCATGAAACAATTCACTCTGCAGCGCTATGCATGAACATTTAATGTGGTTCAGAACAAGTTAACTTTAGGACGATTTATAGTAAATATTTAAAGTATATTGTAAGGTCCGCCAACCCGTACTAGGCCAGCGTGGTGGACTATACGGCCTAGCCCACCTAACTACCATTCAGAAGAATGGTAGTCTCAATTGTAGAAACGGCTCGTATCCTGCTGTGGGACGTATAGGATCTGTTACAGTACCGCACAGTACAATGAATATACCAAACAGATACAAACTGATCAGCCGAACCGACCCCATGCTAAGCCATAAGGCTTATTGAGTATCAGAAGCTACATAAGATTTTTCGGGCTCGGTCTAATAACACCCAGATCCGAATCAAATATTTGTGCGTCACACAGTTATCTATCACGGTATGGAAACCAACCCGCTGTCTCACTTTACGCTGCCGACGGCATAAATTCCACCACGGAAGCTATCACTAAAAAGGGAACAATATAAAATAGAATAGGTGGAATTAAATTGTGTAATACCGACGGCTTTATAAATTGTTGCTAATTAAACACCGATAAGCTAGCAACTTGCCGACGGTATCCGGAACTTAGAAGTTTCGACTAGCAGGCGTCACTGCCAATTAGTCTTTTTGTGAACATTCCACCGAGTCCAAAGCAGCCTTTAGATACTGGAAGGTTCAACAGTTGCTCAGTACTTCGTAACTTTGAAGGGGATATCAGATTTTCGACAACGGTTTTTCCAGTGGTCTTGACGGAGTAGGTATAATAAAAAAAGTAATTTACCTTTTGCTCATTTTAAATTCTTTTTTAAATTATGTTAAAGTTAAGCAGGACTAGGAATCAAGATATTACTAGTCGTGAATATATTTTGTGTTTTGTAACATATTAATATTGATTTAAATTTACATTAAGTTTGTATAATACAATTCTAATGTATCTACATGCAAAATTGGGCGTCTAATGCGATCTTCTGAGTCGTCCGCGCTAATTAAACGAGATTTTAGTAGGTATATTGTGACGAATGTGCAAGACAACAATGACATCACTCCAAACACCGAACTCTCGCGACCGATAACGTGCCGAAATAAAATACGGTGACTTGTCCCGCGCATTCATTCGCTCTGGGTTGAAATATAAAGCCCACTTCTTTAGAAATTTATGTATCGGTCATTACATTGACATAAAACTTTATGAAGTTCTAGCAGAACATATACTTATAAGTGTTTATATTATTCCGGCCATTTACCATTGAAAAGTTAATAAGATTTTATGAAGTTTCTTTGAAATAATTAATAATGCAAATATATTAATGTCGTGTATATCGATATTGTAACTTAAGTACTATAGATGTATCGCACAGCGGTTGATACAAGTGAAGTAGGTATGCCTCATAAGAATTAAAATAAGCCGAAGCTGAAGCAGATGGTTTCGCAACAATAACATTTCGCGTCGAGTCGCACGGCTGTTTCTAACTCATAATCTCACATTTATTTATAAAACGTTAGCTGCAAGTTATAAATAAATTGAGAATACGAGATAAGTTAATAACTTTGGAAACTTTAAACTTACAAGGTGTGCGTGTCGGCCGCCGTCTTCGGTACAGACTTCAGATCTTGATGAAGGCAGCCAACCTTGTTGCGACTGCACTGACATCTCGCCGGGCAAAATTTCACAGAAAAAGAGTAATCGATGATATTAAAAAGTAGGAGAAAACTAAAAAAATATAGAGGTCTCATAGCGAAAGAGCGTCGGAAAGTGTCGAGTAGTTACAAGTTAACGTTCGGAGACGCGCAACTCTACCGAGCTGCGGAGCGAGTGACCGAGTACGAGTCCCGGATGGCGACTGGCGATTCAGCCGGCATGGCACGCTGATCGCGGACGAGATGTTTGACGACCGCGCCACGCCACGCGCGCCCGCTGCCGCCCGCCGCCCGCCGCTTGCACGCCCGTACGCGACTCCGCTCCGCCTCCTATATTTTACTAAACTCGCCTTTATTCTATCAGACCCCATCATTAAATCTCAAATTAATCAAATATGACTTTAAAATAAGGTATAACATTTGCTTAATTAAGAAATCCATATTTGTATTGATAGTAAATGAAATAATTCGAAGCGTAAAATAACAAAATAGGTGCCATTCTAATTTATTTATAGCAGTAGAATCCAATACATAGGGGAGACCAGACACGAAAGTAAAGCTTTTTAATTTTCTTGTAATAACTTACCCAAATCACAAAATTCAAATGACTACATTACAATTTTTCTGATTTTGTCAGACACATGACCAGCCTCAAAAATCGTTTCTCAATTATTATTGTTTACAGAGTTATCGCAAGAGGGATAGTTGTGGGTATTTTACTGACCAATCACACGCAATATGAAACCCACCATAACAAAAATAATGCGGTTGGAAATCGACGAAAAAATGTAATAAGGGTATTTTTGCAGCTTCGACTCCTACAACCAAAACCTGATGGCACAGCTTGATAGTGCGCAACTTAGGTAAATAGCTGGTTCGAAATCACTTATGTCTGTCATACAGCTTATCAGTGTAAATAGCATATTTCTTTTCACAAATTAATTTGTTACTTTAATCCCGCGTTACTTTCGTCTCTGGTCTCTCTTACAATTTTATGTACACATATTTGTAACGTCAAAAATATATTGTTTTAAAAGCTTTGTATCCGCGGCGACAACAGTACACTAGTACAGTAGAACACCAAAAACGTGTCAACTTACATATTTTTACCTCTCTCTCTCTCTCTCTCTCTCTCTCTCTCTCTCTCTCTCTCTCTCTCTCTCTCTCTCTCTCTCTCTCTCTCTCTCTCTCTCTCTCTCTCTCTCTCTCTCTCTCTCTCTCTCTCTTCTCTCTCTCTCTCTCTCTCTCTCTCTCTCTCTCTCTCTCTCTCTCTCTCTCTCTCTCTCTCTCTCTCTCTCTTCCCGACTATTAATCCTACATGGTGGTGCGGTTAGCGTTACTCACATTCATAATTCACTTCGCCCTATTCGTGACATCGTCATCTGAAACACAGTAAACTTAAATATTTTTATAAGCGCAACAATTGTGTTACCGTTAGTAAATTCATTTTGGACATTCATACGGGATATAGACATTATTTTACACATCAATAAGCATATCAATTAATCTATACATAATAAAGTTGAAGTATCTATTTGATAAGCAATTTTTTCTCAATTGATATGTCATTATTTTATTTGTGTGATTCATGTTAGGAAAGGGTCTTAGAAATAAGACATCTGGCCACATCTACCGCATGTCTGACGAACATTGGGCGAAAGCCACTAACTTCACAGTGGCTCCCCAGCAGCCGAAACCGACGACGCGGTAGGCCTAGAAGGAGATGGCGCGACTAATTCGAACTATAATATCTTCCGAACTGCCAACTGGAGGCAATTGCCAATAAAGCATCCGACCGCGCATGGAAGGAAAGGAGGGAGGACTTTGCCCAGCTATGGAACTTAAAGGACTGACTTATGTCAGTTCTTTAATTCCCATTTAAAGAATGTTATAATAATAACAATTACCTATAACATTCTTTAAATTTCTTTACACGATATCTAAACCTAAAAGCCACTTTTAGAAATGTTGTCTGTCTGTCTATTGTTCTGTTTGTAACCGCTAATCTTGAGAACTGCTGGATTTTGACAGGACTTTCACTGACAGTATAGCAATTTTTTGCGCTCCTTTTATTTTGGTATACAAATTAGGGTTCGGCACAAAAACCATTGAAAATGGAGCCTTGAATAGCAATATTAAAACTGTAACTGATTTCGTAAATGGTTCATTGGCATTAGAATTTCACTTAACGGGTTATCAAAATATAAACTTCAAAATTTGAATTTCAGTTTTATTTATTTATCTATACATCAAATTAATAGGGTTGACACATTGTATTGTAATTAGTATCTCTATTACAAGTAAATAATGAGGTGACTCCTGATTTTTCATAGATATCCACAGTTTAGAGGCGGGAAACGGAGGTGATATAGATTATGTAATAAGAACTTTAATATTTAATTTAATAGCGAATAATATGCGAAGTCACAAGTATAAGAAACTTTTATTTCAAAAATACACAGGGTTGGAAGCTAAAAATACTCATAAATAAATATTGTAAGGGTTTTGAAATTTCACATTTTGGTGGAGAAGGAAAGTGATGAAATTTTGTACGAGAGTGCCGACATTTTATGAAGTAGGGAGTTAATAAATTTAATCTTATCTACCTAACGTAAATTGATAATGACGAATTATACGGATTTGGGATTTTTATGTTTTAATTGAGGATAAAAGGGAAATTGTTGTTAAAAAAGTGAATGATATGGCATATAATTTGGCAACCGCGATAATCGCTTATATAATGACGTGATTGGAGGTTTTTGGTTTTTCTTATTCAAGGTATGGGTAGAAATTGGGTTGAAATAAGGTAGTATCTGTCGATTTTTAAAGTATGTAAAACATTACAAATTAAGTACACCACGCAGATAAAGTTTGCGGGCATAAACAAATATAACCCAAAGCAAACAAAACCTTTGAAAGACACACATTACACATCAAAACAACAATAGGTATTATTATACCTACCTCATACCTGCAATCATGAAACTAAGCAATGAAATAGATATTATCTAATAATCCCGAAGTATCATCATGAAAAGGTACTAAAAACAACTGGTTATAGCAATACATTGGAATAGTGAGATACTAGGATAATCTTAGTATCAAAATGGAACACGCGGTGCATCGTGTTTCGATTAGCCAAAACCGCAGGTCAGACACTTTCAATACGAGCACACATGAACGATTTTGTAAACTAAGCACGCAAGTAAATTAAACAAAGCACGAATACAATATTCAATATAACCTGATAGCTTACAAAGCTAAAATTATGAGACAACGTCAATATTTGTTATACGAGTATGTTAAGCGAGTAAGTATTAATTTTCTATAGTCCATACATATAAATAAAATTAGTGTATATTTAAAAAGTGAAAAAAAAAATTCTTTCAAATACATATTATTTTCATGATACTTAAAAAGATTTTTTATCTGTCTGTCATTCTGTTTGTTACCGCTAACCTCTAGAACCGCTAGATCGATTTTAACAGGACTTTCAATGATAGATAGTTTTGGCTGCAGTGCCATGCGCTACTTGTATTTTAGTGAACAAATTAGGACTCCGCACAAAAAATAAAAACATAAAGGTTATTTTTTAAAGAGAGTATTCAGTATTATATCTTGAGTATTTTTTTTATGTAAAAAATATTTAGGGTGCCATACAAGATACCCCTTAAAAATTGAGCCTGTTAGTATAATTCAAAACTTGAACAGGGAAACAACTTCTGAGCGAAAGAAATATTTAAATCGTAACTAATTTCCTAAGTGGTGTAGGAGTTTTAGAATTTTAAATTTTCGGGCGGGTGCGGTGAGGGGTGATAATGAACTTTGCGGGGGCAAATGAACTGCAAATTTGGAATTGCATTTTGTTATAGCATCAGTAATAAAATCATATCACAAATAAAATAATGACACGATTCGTGTCTTTTGGATACCCATATTTTAGAGCAGATGAAAGGGGTGCTATTATAATTTTAAATAGCTATTTTTATAGTGAGCTGGATAACAGGTATAAGTAACTTCCGTTTAAAAAATAAAAAGGGGTTTGCGCAAAAAAAAATACTCACATATAAATATTGTACATACGTGGTTCAGAATTTTGAAATTTTACATTCGGGGGCGGGGAGGCCAATCATATCTAGGATTATTTAAGCCTCCGTAGCGCAGTTGGTTAGACGCCGGTTGTGAAACGAGAGACCGCGGGTTCGATCCCCGCACCGAGACAAATGTTTGTGAGGTCCACAAATATTTGTCTCGGGTCTGGGTGTTTGTGAGACCGAAAAGTCTCTCGTAGTTTCTGATACCTGCGACACAAGACTTAATTGATCTTAATGTGGGGTCAGGACTATGTATGTGACTGTTGGGTGTATTTATTTATTTTATTATTTATTTATTATCTTAGAAAAATTATGATAAATAATGTACCTATAATGATAAAGGATTTCCATGTTTTAAGTGAGGGTGAGGTGGAAATTATTGTTGATAACGTGAGTAATAGTAAGTAATACTTTCATGAATATAAGAATAATTTTATTATACAGGGTATATCAAGACTGCGACCGAAAACGAAGCCAGGTGGTAGTATGACTTCAGACACAATGCAACTAAAAATTTCGCAAAAAAAAAATTGTTAACTTTTTTTTTGTAATTTTTTACTTTTCGTCGTATTTGGGTGATAAATACGTATTTTTTCCAAAATAATGATGTACACCTTTTTATTATTAAAGACGCAATGATATGTAAGGGTTTAAATTACTGTTTTCGCAAAAACTAAGGATTTACCACCTAAAACAATGATTTTTAAAAAATTGTAAAAAATAATCTATCGCTTATTTTGCAAAATTTTTAGTTGCATTGTGTCTAAAGGCACTAAAACTACCACCCGGCTTCGTTTTCGGTCGCAGTCTTGATATACCCGGTATATGGGAACAGTTCCGCATCGCATCAAATGAAACAAAAGTTGGTTTGGTAATCTTCGCTATATATTTTATTTCTTTATTTCGTCACATAGATACGTTATTGTGTTTATGTCCATTTAGTCAAATTTTATTTAGTTACCAAATGGCTACACGTTGGACCAGTCATTTCGCATGAATAATGGGCCACTGGTTGCTATCAAGTCGCAGAGGAAAATAGTATAGAAGGACTTTTGAAAGATTGATCATAGGGCTGGGAGGGAATGGCTTCGCAGTTTCAGAAAAAAAATCCTAACTTCTATATCTATATCAGCCCATATACGTCCCACTGCAGGGCACGGGCCTACTCTACAATCGAGAGAATCGATTGAGAGTGGTTAGGCCATATAGTCCACCACGCTGGCCTAGTGCGGGTTGGCGGACTTACATACCGTAGAAATTCTTTAAAATCGCTACGGTATGCAGGTTTCCTCACGATGTTTTCCTTCACCGTTAAAGTGCGTGGTGATTGACTATCAATACACACATAACTCCGAAAAGTCAGAGGTGTGCCCTGGGATTTGAACCCGCGACCACCGTGAACATGTAGGCAGCCGCGTCTGGTCCATTACCAACAGGCCACCACGCACTTTCGGATACTTACTATACAAACATAATTAATGTTATGTTAAAGAAATTCTTCCAGTCCATTACCTTATATTACCATTACCAATATATTCTAGTGTTGTCGAAAAATTGCATTTATTTTTCTTACCAGTACTTCAGATAGACATAAATTCCGATTATAAAATGACATCATAAACATCATAAACCTAATGTTTTTGTTAAACTATGTAACTCATTGTGTACTTTCCTGGCCAATTGTGTAATATGTACCACATCCCTGTTCATCGTGTACCACAAGGTGTACTCGTTGAGTAATTTGTTTTAAACCTTTTATAAGTTCATAACATAGTAAAAATATACAACAATGCTGTAAAATTTTCACATTTAATAAATCCCTTTACACACGTTTAAAAATTGTTTGAAACGTCTACATAAGAACAAAGAAATGGCGGACTAAATATTACGTGGCTCATTGTTAAACACTTTACCCTATAAAAAACATATTGAAAATAAAGTAAATCACGCAGACCAAGTTTGCGGGTAAAAGCTACTATTATATTAAAAACGATTTATTATACGCGACAGCAGCAGAAATTACGTGTCGCTAACGAAAACTTTTAATTAATAAGACCGTTTAAAGATTTTTTTTACCAATTTAAAATAACAACCTGTTATACAAAAGTGAAAGAATATCACTGATTTATCCATTGGAGGACTTTTGATTGGTAGGTATAAGCTATTTATTAGATATTCAACTCTGGTTACGGAAATATCCCGAATCAAAGCTCTACTGTAATGCAAATTAATCGAAATTCTACGAAGTTCATTGATATTAATTTCCCGGTAATCGACTTTAACTACAGGAAACCAGAACACATTGTAAACATGTTACATGTCATGAGGAACAAAAGTTCATAATTACACATGCGCTATATTTCGTATCTGTTGCGGTGACTAATTCATGTAGCACATTAAAAACTAAATGTTATTTATAAAAGAGGTGGGTGGCACAAACAAACATAAATAACTCGTAAATATCTACAATAGTCAGATGCCCAGTTATTCTATTCTGGGGATCGCGTAGAACACCAGTTACGCTTTTACAATCAAATGAAATGCCTCGCTGGTTTCCTCTCCACGTGACAACTCCTAAACTTTTCGCAAAAAGTGAGTGACCCAAACCAAGGTCCCATTCCCCCATGCGAACATTCCACTGTCCACATAACGGATATGATTCACGAATAAATTATATTCGTAATATCTATTTACTTTATTCATTTATTCATAACTATTTGTTCGTTTGTCCTTCACGTATCTGCATCGGGTTATATAACTATAGGCTTTTGTGAATTAAATTTTATCCTAGTAATAGATCATTGACACAAAGGCTTGTTGTTGACTTCTCATTATCGAATTTCTGGAAACAAAGGCTTTAATATTGACTTTAAGTAACATAACATTTCTTAGTCAGTCAATACAAAACTACTAATTAAATTTTCACACCTTGTAACTGCTATCGTTTAAGAAACTAGCAGGAACTTGTACTCTTGCACCGGCAATACCGTAAACCCTCGACATCTTTTGTATCAAACTACTTTTTTCTCATTCATTATGTTTTTGCAGGAATGCTCATACTTTTTAGTTAATTTAATGACAACACGATAACATTCAGCAACAATATACTTATAACTTTTTGTGCTACTTGTTATTAATTGTTGGATGTTTCTAATTGTGTCTATATCGCCAATACCAGAAAATAGCAGAATATAACAAATAATAGTAAATAATATCACAATGTTATAGTTTGTTGTACTACATGTTCGCCAACATTAGTTAACATTGAAAAACACGGTAACATGTAACTAATATAACCTTTTGTTATTAGATATTGCTGAGTAACATTTGGAAACGTTGCTCAACAAAAAGTAACTGCGGTTTGGATGCACCATAAAGGACACTTACTTAATACTTAGCGGTTAAATATCAATAATTTCTCCTAAACAAAATTTGTACAAAGTATTAAAAATAAATATCGCCGTCCCAAACCTCGATAGTTTGTGGCTTTTTTTAAAGCTGATGATATACCTTTAGTTTATGCGCTAGTCAGTAAGGAATAGAAAATAATACTTTATACCACAATCACCCTAGTTATAATAGATTTATGATTTCCAAATTACTATACCGGGTATATCAAGACCGCCATCGAAAACGAAGCCAGGTGGTAGTATTAGTGATATCAAACACAATGCAAGTAAAAATTTCAATAAAAAAAAACGTCATGTTTTTTTGTAATTTTTTACTTATCGTCATATTTGATTGATAAATACATAGATTTTCTAAAATTATGACGTACACCTTTATTTTTAAACACGCATTGGTACGTAAGGGTTTATATTACTATTTTTGCAAAAACTAGGTATTTATCCCCCAAAATAATCATTTTTAATATACTGTAAAAATAAAGCCGTCGCTGTTTTTTCAAAATTTTTAGTTGCATTGTGTCTGTAACCGCTAAAACTACCACCTGGCTTCGTTTTTGGTCGCGGTCTTGATATACCCTGTATATGAGAGGGCTTATATGTGCATATAATATGACCAGTAATTTTATTTTTATTTTTTATTTTATTTTCTTTATTAGGGAAAAAAAACGTTATTACAATCAATATATGCTAATAATCTGAAGCTTAATTATTTAATTTAAAGTAATAACCACGACATTTTCCACGTATAAAGTAAAAAGTAAACACTGCTGCGTCTGAGACATGCTACAAGGTATGGTACCTCAAACTATACAATAAAAATAAAAAAAATACAAAGAAGAAAAACATTATATAAGAAAAGGTTATTACATATTGCTTAAGATTGTTTAGTCCACACCACTGTCAATCTGCTTCAGTGTCTTTATAATTTGGTTTTTATAATTAGGTTTTGATACGGCGAAGATATCTACATTTGTAAAGTAACAATTATAAATTGTAGCAAGTCGCTGCAGAGGTGCACGCTTACCCGCGTTCGTTCGGCACGGAGCCGTCGCGAACAACGGGTAGTCGCGAACCCCACGGCAATGACTTACTCGAGGAACTATAAAGCCCTCTATAAAGCTCCATTCATCAATTCTGTACAATCTAAGTTATTGTTGCATAAATCATAAAGAGTCATCATCTGAAGAAGCTTTCTTCTTTTTTCTAATGGAAGTAAATTATAATGCAATAAGACTTGTTCATGTGGCACTTGTGCACGACGGCATCTAAAGTTTACTGCACGGAGGAATTTCCGCTGAACTCGCTCCATGGCCAATTTATACTTGTCATAGAAGGGATCCCAAATCAGGCAAGCGTATTCTAATTGCGAACGAATTAACGAGCTGTATAGATAGATATACGTAGATGGGCGAGAAAAATCTGTTGTGGTTCGCATCACGAATCCAAACATTTGGAACGCTTTGGTGATTCATTTCTCTACATGTAAGTCTAAGTTCAATTTAGAATCAAGTAGAACGCCCAGGTCCTTTACATAACTTATTCTTGTTAAGATATGATCGCCTAAAGTATAATCATATTTTATACTGTTTTTATTTTTAGTAAAGGTTATGATGTTGCATTTGGGAGCACTAAGACTTAACTTGTTACGCGTGCAATATTCAAAGAGTCTATTTAGATCACTTTGAAACTTCAAGCAATCGCTAGTATCTTTAATGACCTTGAAGATTTTCAAATCATCGGCGTAAAGTAAATATCGCGTGTGTTTAAAACAGGTATTTATGTCATTCACAAATATGTTAAAAAGCAGTGGCCCCAAGATGGATCCTTGTGGTATTCCTGACGTGACTTTAACGCATTGCGAAGAATATCCATTTATTACAACAATCTGACTTCTATTGTATATGTACGAACAAAACCACCTTAGGAGATTGCCTCGTATACCATTGTATGCGATCTTGTTTAAGAGTATTTCACTATCCACTCTGTCAAATGCCTTCTGGAAGTCAGTGTACACCGCGTCGATCTGATTGCGTTGGTATAGATTCTTGAATAAGTAATTTGAGAATATTGTTAAATTTGTCACTATGGATCTTTTTTTAACGAAGCCGTGTTGTTCAGGAATAATATATTTATGAATGGTAGGATAAATTGCGGTATGCACCAACCTCTCAAAAAGTTTTGAAATTGTGCACAATATTGATATAGGTCTATAATTTGTGACATCCGATTTGAGCCCGTTTTTGTAGATAGGTGTGATGTTAGCACGTTTCCATATATCTGGAAAGTACCCTTCACTCAGACACTTGTTAAAAATTGTACAGAGTGGTTTACAAATAATTTCAGCTGTCTGCTTAAGGAATATACCTGGGATTGCATCTGGCCCCGGACCTTTAGATGGGTCTATGCATTTTAATTCTTTACGTATAATATTAACTTCAAATGATAAATCGTTAATTAAGGTACAATGGTTGGACAAATCATCCGGAGCAGACCAACGGGGAGTATATGTAGAGGCTTGATAGACGGAGTGAAAGAAGGAGGAAAAGTAATTACATATTGTTTCAGGTTCGTGAGAAGTTTGATTAAGATAAGTCATAACTGATGGTATACTATGTTTATTTTTTCTATTAGATATGTAAGTCCAGAAATACTTCGCATTATCTTGGATAGAATCTTCAACGGATTGCAACTTCAATGTTAAATCTCGATCGGTACATGGAAAATATTTCATAATCAGACTTATTTTGGTATACTTTCCACTTTATCCACGATTTCTTTTTATTGTTAAATATGTGTTTCAGAGAGGGGCTAAACCATATCGGATATCGGGAAGACCTAGGCTTAGATAGGGGAACCTGCTTTTTTATGATATTATAAATCTTTTCATAAAACATGTCGACTGCCTTTTCGGCGGAGAGGGGCTCAAGTAAAAATAATAAATAAAAATAAAATGCTTTTATTTCAGGCAATAACCCATAGTACATAGTCACATAAATTTTTAAAATTATACAATAGTATAAATATTTTTAACTAATCAACTACTTCCGGTTCCTACTACTGTGCAATGAGAGCCAGAATCTGTACATTGGACTATACAGATTATCAGACATACACCGGAGAATGCCATTTTTTGAGTTCCTCAGACCAGTCCAGAAGGACGCTGTCCGCGATCTAATAATGGCAAAGAAATCCGGAACCCCAGCCTCTGCAAACATGCTTGATGCGCTACAAAATCGAGACTTTTTCATAAGGATACGATAAGCATCATTGTATTGTATCCTTATAGTACTGAACGATTTTCGCTTGTACTTGAACCATAGCTGGCAGGTATACATACAAAGGCAAAATGCTTTGAACAGGGTTATTTTAACATCATCGCTGCATCTCGCGAACCGCCTTGCAAGCATATTGCATCTGATGGAGAGGCTCCGTCTTTCTCGCTCAATGTCGTCATCATCACTTAGATTTTCAGTGATAATGTGCCCAAGGTACTTAAATTTTTTGACAACCTTTACCGCTTGCCCTTTGAAATATATGTCCGGGACTTTCTCCGGACCCTTACCTGCTCTAAAGACTAAAGCTTCTGTTTTTAAAACATTATATTTTAATCCATGTAATGCAGCATATTTTTCGCATATAGCTAAGAGCTTTCTAAGACCGTTGATTGAGGGGCTGAGAAGCACCATATCGTCTGCGTAGCTCAAGTTATTTACGCAAACATCTCCAATGTGGCAGCCGATTTTGGTGCCCCTCAGCTCCTCAATCAATCCGTTTATGTATATGTTAAAAAGATCCGGTGAAGTAAGCCCTCCTTGGCGTACCCCGCATTTCAGCTTATATTCGCTGGATGTCGTGTCACCCCATTTCACTATATTTTTTTGATTTTCATACCAGTACCTCAATAGCTCAACAATCTTCAGCGGCACATTTAAGCCGCGCAATTTGTTCCAAAGAATATTGTAATTCACCAGATCAAACGCTCGACTCAAATCCAGAAAACAGGCATAGACTGACGTGTCTCGAGTCGTGTAATAATTTACAGTATATTTAAGGCTAAAAATTGCCAAGTCTGTTGAGAGACCGGCACGGAAACCAAACTGAGCGTCATCAATCTTTACATTAACCATTAGCAAGGGCTGTAAAAGTCGCTCAAATATTTTGCCGACAACTGTCCCTAAGGATATGGGCCGGTAGTTGGCCGAACTTCCGAGGTCTCCAGTTTTATTTTTAGCAATTGGAACTACGACTGATCGCATCATTTCCTCTGGTATATATGAGTATTTTACACAAAGATTAAATAATTTACACAATTTTTCTTATAAAAGTCACCTGAGTACTGTATGTGTTCTATGCTTAGCCCATCACACCCCGGAGACTTACCCCTTTTCATATTGCGTACGGCCTTTACCACATCCTCTGTAAGGAAGTCATTAAGGACTAGTTCTTCATTTTCAGTCGCATTAGCAATTGCCACATTTGCGTTCCCAAGTACAGATTCCGGCTCAATATTAAATTTTTTTGCAAATATTTCTGCAATACTTTTAGAATCTTGCTCCCCTTCGACCGACATCGGCAAATTTTTATTTTTGTAGTTCAGCTTTTTAGTAGATTCCCAAAATTTTATAAAATTTTTGTTTTTTCTTTGTATAGCTATTATATCAGTTTTTATTTTTTCTTCATTCATTTGGCACCATTTAATTTTATTCTTAAATTGTTTACGAGATTTACGCATAGACTCATAAATTTGCCCTGATGTCGGTCGACCGGCGCAGATCCAATTTTTAAAAAAGATTCTAGCTACATCATGACTTTCTTTGACATGATAATTCCATCCTATAATCTGTCTTTTAATTTTCTTTGTGCCGCAGGAACCGGAGGACCGTGAAAATTATGATGTCATAGGCATTTGACAATATATTAAAGTATATATTTTGAAGTTTTGTTCTCATCCCTCTACAATTTTGGTAATAAATAGACAAGTTATTATTAGCCATGGAGAAAATGTATCAACTTATCGAGTATTGCTACGAAAGTGCTATTCAAGTGCATGAACCAAACTACTAAATACTTAAAAAATATATATTTGTTTGTAAACGTTAATTGACTGTGTATTAAAATTGCTAGTTTATTAAGCCTCTCCAGACGTGTTGTGACACTTATCTTAACAATATGGAATACTACAATACTGATATGACGAAATGAATTGCAAATTAAATAAAATATGAACTTACTTAAACAACAACAAATATGGACTGAATGTATTATTTTAGGTTTTTTGTTTTAATTTTTTCGATGTCTTTGAGCGAACGTATGGCCAAAACAGCCGAATTCTCTGACTCCCGTACGAGGATAGTAGAGTGTTTAGTCCAAACATATTTGTATCCTTCCTCTCGAGCATTACGGAGGAGTTGTTTATTACGCAATGTCAAGTGCTCGTTAACATATATAGTTTGTACCGTTCCATTTATGCCAAGCTGGTCAGAAGTAAGTTCTTTCTTCAGTCTATAAGCACTAATGACATTATCTCTCAATACTCTGGATGGAAATTTTGCTATGATGTCTTTAGGTCGGTTATTTTGAGAAGCGTGAGGTACGCGGTGCACGGACACTATGCTTTCTTTTTTTAGTGAGCATCCAATTTGCTTTCCCAAGTTCTCTATGATCACAAGGAGATTCTCACCACGACGTTCCGGTACGTTTGAGATTTCTATATTACCTACACTGCCGCGAGTGTTGCTCCAATAAATCAATTTTGGCTTCCACCGTGGTAAGGACAGTTTCATATTGAGCATTAGAAAGAACAGATAATTCATCCACTCGTTTCTTAACATCGTTGTACTGGTCAGACATAAAATGGTTACATTCTTTCATTTGGGTCACATCTTGAGATAACTCCAAGTATTGTGATTTGATCTGAGCTTGATCTGTCCGAATTGTATGGATGTTTTAACAGTAATAACAATCATGTACTTGTTCTTATTTAGGTATTAGTTTATTAACTAAAGATGGATTGAAATAAGCTCAGAATGGCCTGTAAATATGACCGTTTGGTCGCCTGTTTTTTGAACTTGTCTGAAAGACGGAACTGTCTCTATAGAATGTCCACAGTCCAGTGTTTATTGGCCTCCGGTTCCTGCATGAACATTGTCAACGCAGTCGCCGTGGGCGCGGCGGGTTAACAAATATGTATTTTGTAACTTGTATTGAGCATGATTGGTACTCGGCGCTGAGTACTACAAACTTATACGAGTGCGAGAATAGTTGGTTAATTATAGAAGTTAACATTCCAGCTTACTTTGATTATAGCCCAACGCTTGAAACTCCACGTAGGTACCTAGAGAGTGTTATGTATTTCATAGCCACACCCAGGCTTGGTTTCAAATAACGTAGGTTATAAGGTGATAGAGTCGATGGAGAATTAATTAGTGTGAGCATCTATAGGCGGAATCAGGGAGAGGACAGTACTAACAAAAAGCATTTACCAGGCAGAGCCGGGCAAGCTTGAGACCGTTCCGATAGCGGTATATCCATGTAATCCCGGCTGATAATTTAATTAATAAACAGCTTAGTGTCTGACAGTAAAGCCTCTATTGCAAAGGCGACGGCGCTGCACTCACCAGCCTATTATGTTGCACAGTGAACGCATAAAGGCTGATGGATAGATAATTAACTGATGTAACTACAATGGGTCTTAGATAAAATGTGCATTATACACTAAATGAAGCAAATTTACTATTGTATTGTGTCTGTAATTATATTAAATGTTATAAAATCCGTCACACCTCTATTCCGGACGTGATAAGCAAAGTAGTGGCTTACTGCTCGCCTAGCTTTGTTCCGACCAAAGTGTTGGAAAAATACCATATCGGACAAAAATTCCAGCTCCGGGCGACGCGTAAAAGATTTTTCAAATCGAAATACGCACACAAAATATTTGTGAATATGCTGTGAATTTCAAACTTCCTGGTTTACACGATGAGACGAGACCAATGAGCTTGTGTTAATATTGCGAATAATAGTTTTCTATGTTAACGCGTATGTTACACATTGGAATGAAACTGTGGTTTTTTCAGAGTTAATCGCCGTTTTTGGTTTATTTTTAACTTGGCGGATGACTAACCGCCTATCAATCTGATCCGTGACCGTGAAAGCTGGAGAATCATCTAAATGTAGAGAAGTTAAAAATAAATTGCGATAAAATCCAAAAATCAGTTCAATTTAATAACTATTGTTGAGTGACCGTCCCGCGCTCACACTCGCCAATGCAACTCATTTAAACCAGCGTCGAAAGGTGCGAGCGTTTTAATAATCGCGTGCACTGCAGCACAGAGAGTTTCTGGAAATATCCAAATTGACTTGAAGGCTCAAAGAGATTCATCAAGTGACGTGCAATATGAATAGAGGGTGTTTGAGATCTATGCCCCCTGCAGCGAAGTAAACATTAGTATTTGATTGAAGAGAATTAGTGTTCTCCTTTTCCGTTCGCTGCCTCTCCCTTTCGCCTTTTTGCATAGGCAAGAACGCTCCCGCAACGTGTTTATAAGGCTAAACTTATGCTAAAATACCATTACTTCATTCATCCTACCTTGCGTTAAAATTAGTGTGAAGTAACAGCTTTCCTGGCATCAATGACCTCCGTATGCGTTAGTGGACATCCACAATGACCCACGCTAGTATGTCGCTTTTCCGGTTTAACCTATATATAAGTATACGATGTCAACCATGACTGTGACCATCGGTTAGACGGAACCATCTTTTGGAAATTGTACATAAATTACAATTTACACTTCATCAAATGTACAAAAAAAAATTAATTAAAATGTGTGTGTACTTAAAAAATAATATCTGAAAAAAAAACAATGACAACCAGCCATCAAACAACGAACTCACTGCTTTTGTGTTCTGCTACGTTTCAACTATATTAATTAATACACCCAATAAAAATATCGCTATTCAAAAATTTACCATTGGAGGTACATATCGGCGCAAAGCCATTGTTATCCTGCCATAATAGGAATATATTTTTATAGTAAACTTTAAACACACAACTGTATTCGCAATATATTTTATTTGCACTTAAATCCTTTGTTATTCTCGCGCCACGCTTGTTTTTCTTTGCCTTGTCTATTTGATAAACAAAAGCTGTGATGAAATTACATTCTAAGAATAAACGGTAATCCGGATTACCGCCTTATTAATTTGTTCCTACTTGAGAATCTGAAACACTGCAAATAAGCAAGAAAAGCTGCCGGTATACACAGCACTATTGTTCAAACCATTGCAGCATTGCATTCTGATCTCGAAAATTACAGCTCTGAACGACTTTCTTTTGTTACCAGGCTTTTTGTTGACAATAATTGAGTTGTCTCTTTATTATAGGTAAACTCAATTCAAATTAGAATATTAATAATTATTTGCCTTTCTGTTTTGACTGTTTTAATTAGAATTCGAATACGGTTTTAATCTTTTTATTATACACTGACATACACAAAATTTAAAAAGTGTGTGTTTACTTAGGTTCAAACGTAAGGAGATATTTGTACTTTTTAAGGTAAAAGTTGGGTACATACTTTTATTACGAATGTTTACACTGGGTTATCGTTCACCATCACACTCACACCTTAATCCACAGAAATATATCGAGAACTTAATCCGTACAGCCAAACATTTAGCTGCAACTTATGTTTGAAAATTAAAATTGTTTCTATCCGCCCCGTTTTACAGTAATTAAAAAAATATATAATTTCAAATATAAGCATTACATGGGCTTTAATACAAGATACAAGCAAAGAATTTCCACGTTGTCATTTCGCACCCATATACTCGAATATGCGCGAATTCTTGAAAGTTATTATTAATTTTAAATGATTTTTCCTTAGCTATTGTAGAATTTATTATTCAACGATGATGAGCAAAATTATAGCCCAAAATAATTAACGATAATAAACAAAATTGGCAGTAGTAAGCAACAAATATGAAACTCGTGATGAGTTGAAGTCACTTAAAATGGCCAACAGTTGGGAACAGTTGCATCACATTGTATACCGCCGCGTCGCGCCGCGCCGCGCTTACCAAGTTGAACAACCGAGTCGTCTTATCATCCCTGTGTAGTCACGTGAAGTCACGGCTGTGTCCTTGTACACATGACGACATGGCTCGGGAGTTGTAAGTGCTCATCATTATTTATGAAATAAATAACAACTTAAACTGAAAATGCTCTTAACGCATTGATTTACTAGGTTATATTAAGGCAACTTTTAATATTTGAAATAACTGGTCGTACTACGCAATTATAGGTATATTTTATGGTTGGCCTTCATTTTTCATAAGAGTGAATAATGGAACTAAATAGGTATTAAAATACGACGATGAAACCATCAAACAGAACATTATTTCTAAAAATATTTATACACTACAACGTACAGATATAAGCAACTCCCACCTTTAACACTTCTGAACTTTTTCTTTTCAGCAAATCGATTCTATAAGAAGTTTGGCGAACCGAACCGTAGCTGGAGAAGATATTATATTAAAAAAGTGCGTTTGTCTGAAATTCACACAAGGCAGAAGTGAAACTTCAGAAAAGTAGCTGATGAGAGAATGAGCTAAATATAGATTTTTAAAAAGCAGCACACAAAAATATGAGAAAGACATGTTCATAAAATATTGGATTGAGCTTATGAGGGAATGAGATAAAATATTAGTATACAGTAATTCCCATAATATTCCTCTCGTCTTTCTTTCTTTTCTTTTCATAGACTTTTCAAGATTTTGATACCAATCGGACCATAACTGAAATGTTCAAAATGACGGCCATAATTTTTAATTCTGACCATCAAATTACATTATCGGGGCGAAGGGCCCCTCAGATATTGAACTTGAGACCAATTGGACAAAAATATCTCTAAAAATACTTAAACAGAAGTATTTTTACTGTGATATGTAAGGCCTTTTTTCAAGTACCCTTTTTCGTGATGCATTTTTGTCTCAAACATTTTCAAAACACCACGATTTTATAGAAAATTTCACTTCAAAAATAGTAAAATCCTAGAGCTTGTCATAACATGCACTAACTTACTTAGGCTTCCAAGCGGTGGAAGGAAATTTAATAAATTATACAGAGGATGTCGTAACATAGATACTACATGGTCTACGTACCGATTTTCTGTGAAGCTAAATACCTACATCCTTATTTGTCGATGTCGATGAACACACTGTAACTCAATTTCCTCTTTAACTTCCTTCTCTGTTTACGCAAACGCCATGTGATTCAATATCCATTATAGCAAAATGCAACGCCACTATCGATGTACACATAAATAAATTTATATTAAATATCGCTGGACGTAAAGCTCTTCATTTATAACAAAATATTTAGAAGTACCTATATCTTGAATTTCTACGGTATGTAAGTCCGCCAACCCGCACTAGGCCAGCGTGGTGGACTATATGGCCTAACCACTCTCAATCGATTCTCTCGATTGTAGAGTAGGCCCGTGCCCTGCAGTGGGACGTATATGGGCTGATATAAATAAATAAAATAAAAAATATCTTAAAACTGCCTCGGTGGCGTAGTTGTATTATGGTACGGTTACCAAGCTGAGGTCTCGGGTTCGAGTCCCGGGTCGGGCAAAGTGATATTGGATTTTTCTATTCATTATCAGCCCGGAGTCAGGAATTCGTGCCCGATATGGCGATAGGCTCGCCCCCTATCACATCGTGGGACGGAACCATACAAGGCGAATGTGGGTGTCCTGGTGGCGCCTCTGCCTACCCCTTCGGAGATAAAGGCGTGAGTTTATGTATGTATGTATCTTAAAACTAATTTATTCGAATCAAATAATATACAGGGTATATCAAGACCGCGACTGAAAACGAAACGAATATAATTATTCTATAAATTTATATTTACATTTTATTTTAATATAGTGTTTGCTTTAATTTAATGAATCATAATTCTGATTCATGTTTTATAAATCTTATCTACTTATAAACGTTTTCTATCGGTGAGCTGCTATAACTGCAGTCAGCCCATATACGACCCACTTAGAAATTCTTACAAATTCCTATGGTATACAGGTTTCCTCGCGATGTTTTCCCTCACCGTAAAGTGATACACACATGACTGCGAAAAGTCAGAGGTGTGCCCTGGGATTTGAACCCGCGAGCACCGTAAACGTATTGGTTGCTGCGTCTGGCCCGTTACCAACAGGCCACTACGCACTTCACTTCCACATATTTTAATGAATTATGTTAAAAGGCGGTATGCCGGCGCGGCGCGGCGGTTCAAAAACCTGCCGGTCTACCCGCCGGCCTAACCGTCGGCCGTGTCGCCGGCGTAGGGACTAGGGGGCACAACAACACAACAATAACAAAGGAAAGAATTGGAAAGCTTAAGTTGTTTCACGGAGTTCATAGACGTGGGTGTCCTTATAAAATCTGGTTCATGTCAGGTGGCAAACCATAAAATAGAAGCACCTACTTATAGATAAAATAAAGTTTCGAGTATCATGTTAGTAGCTATACCATATTTCATTTATTTAAATTTGCACCAAGGTCTATTACGTTAGCATCGCAAAGTATAAAGTGGTTTTTGTTTGCGCTGGCCGGAAATGTCATTAGCAGTACCGATACGCGTATTAACATGGCGGTTATACTTTTAATAAGATTTCAAAAGGTCGCTTCGGGAATCTTGCAAGAACATACAAGTATATGCATTTTCTACACCAACCGTGAGTTTGGCATAGTGATATTAATGGTCTTACACGCGCATCTTTGTAAACAGCAGGAATTTCCTAGGTGACACAAGTGATGGGAAATAAAGGAAGAAGACAGTTTTCCTGTCTCTAGGAGAAGGCTAAGAGGGCCAAGAAATAATATTGCTAATCTGAAGTCACGCTGTTATAGCAGAAAGCCAGTAGGACTTCAAGCTGTTGGTTCCCTGTTAGGTTGCCATACCTAAAATCGAATCTAATTCCATACAGTCTATGGGTCTGATTAAGGATTTTCACCTGTAGAAGAAAATGAAACCGCATTCTCGCCTACCGCTTACTATAGGGTGAAAGCTCACAATATTCCGAAACATTTTCAATATAAATTTTGTGCCAACTTATTTTATTCCAACTCAAATAAATAAAGGTGATCGTTGAAAAAATCATTTACGAAATAAATAAACTCCCTTCCTGGTCATGTAGGCAAATATAATATGACGCTTATGACGAGTCGATACACATATTTTTACGATCAGATATGTGTAAATTGATATTGAATATTAATGATGCACGGAAAAAATAATTTTTTATATTCCGAGCCTGTAGGAAAACCCGCATGAATACACCGATTGTGTATTTTAGGATTATATTAAGAGTTAAAGTAGTTTGTATGGAAATTTAGGTCCTCCTTTAATTATATTAGTTATAATTCTTGTAGGGTGGGGTTAACACAAAATAGGAAAAAAGCTTAGAAGTAACCTAAGATATTTTGCCTAAAATGATATTGAAATACTGAATTCATTTTCACATAATATGCCAATTTTATTTAACTTAATATATAAACTGTACTGTGCCGCATTTACGCTACTAATTTGGTGTATTATGCATTGAATTTTCCTGAAAAAAATCGGTATACGTCCAACTCCGCGGCGGCCTTGGCGGCGACTGACGTCTGACGGGATGGAAGTTGGAACGAAATGACGGGAATCGTGAATGACTCAAAATTGTAGTTTTTATTTTACAACTTTTACATGATTTTGATATAAATAATCTCTTACGTACGTGTTCGATATAGCTTTTTCTCTCACTGCTCGTTAACACACTTGCTAATCAAATCATTTCCATAATCAGCAACTTCAATAAGCTTTTGATTTCCCCGTTTTGATGGTACGCTAGAATATTGATATAATATTTCAATATTTTCTTTTTCGTATGACATATGAGCTGAGGCACCACTATCTAATATCCATTTATTGGTCTCCTCATTTTCATTTCCAATTAACCTTGTAATGTTGAAAGCCAATATGTTATTGTTATCACTTTGTCTTTGTTTTTGTTTGGGTGCTCGATAATCGCTGGCAAAATGTCCTCGTTTTCCACAATTATAACAAACAAAACGATGTTTATTACTCAGATACTTTTATCTCACAGAGGGGATAGATTTCTTATTTCTACACGTCCCAAAAGAAGTGTTACTTCAGTTCAGTTCAGTTCTTATTTTTTTGACCTAAGTATAAATTCAACAATCTCTGTTTAATAATAATCATTGGTTTATACACATGACATACATGATGCGTTTTATGAATAGAATCAATTTTTCAGAGCAGAACCAAATATAAGTTAACAAGCAATGAAACGCACAACAATCGTCATATAATTTAATTTACTAACACTTTTCCTTTGCTTTTATATTGTATTTGTCCTGCATAAACTCATGCTAAATGCATGCAAAAGGTTAAATCTCAAATTTATTTGCAGCGTGGGTCCCGCGGTTTTAAATTTCACTAATTTGAAAATGCCACGATCAGTGATTGGGTAACAATTTTTACCTCAACTCCAGCAGTCTGACACATTCTAATTTGCAACTTTAGCTGGGCAAGCTATCAGTTGTCATGTGTATGTTTGTTGATTCATATCATTCTACTAAAATAAAAAGTCGATTCTTCCTTTACCCACACACGGATCCTACCAATAGAGCTCACACTACAACTGAAATAAAGATCTATTGTAAATATTATTTTATTTCATACGGGACTAACATGATACCGTTTGTAATCACTTCTTTATAAATAATCATCAATATTATCCTTTGAAATGGACATAAATGCAAACTAGTCAGCTCTGTTGGTCTAAGATTCAAATCTTAAAAACTTCGATTTCTTCTTCAAACTAATCTTTTTCCCATTTTGATAGGATTACAAAGCAAACATATTTCAACGTCCTTCTTCCTTTTCAACTCCCAACTATTTACAGTTTGTCTTTAATCAATATCGGTTAGCGATAGGTACTAAAAAACATTTTATCATTTTCGTTCCAGACAGTAGGTATTAGCGAGATATGGCAACAACTGCTGTAGTGCAAACAATTATATCATATTTCAATTTTCGTTTCCATATCTGCTGCTATACTTATATATTGACCTGTAGGTCAAATGTCTTTTAATTAACATAAGATTGTTATGCATCGTCTCATCTCTGCCACTTGATTTGTAAGTGTTGGTTATCAGTCTGTTAAATCTGGATTCTGATATCAAATCTTTAATAATCGTAGTATTTTTATAAATTTAAGGTTATTTTTTTTCTTTTTATCGATTGCGGATTGTGTCTATTCAATAAATTGGTCTGGATATATAAAAGTGTAACCACTGATAAAAGAAAATAAATATTTCGACAAAGGAACGAAACCGTAACATTCGTTGCCGAGAATTGGTCATTCTTCACCCCAAATTTGCGCTCTCAGTTCTTCAGTATTACAAAATGCTTTATATCAACGGAGCTACGAGAATATCAGATATTCGTGAAGTACAGCATGAATATAAACGCTGCAAGGCATTTCTCGCCGTTCAACCCGAAGGCAGTGACTGACATTTGCACGAGAACAATAATAATTACTAGTATTTTGTGCAGTCCGAACAAAATGTTGATTTTATAAAGTGTTTTTCTTATCAAAATTACATATTACTCACGCCCGTGCTCGGTTGGTGCAGGCGAAAAAGATAAAGTCCTAAATTCCAAAATTTAAGCATACGAATTACTATAATTTCCAAGATATATATAATAAAAGTAAGTATGGAATTTTTACCAATATATTCACCTTTATTGACATTATCCCTATATTGTATACGGATTAATTGACAGATTAGAACAAAAGATTTACCTACTACGAGTATTTATGAAAATAGATATGCCTAGCTTACATTTCATTTTATATATAAAAGTGGATGGCCATACCATGGAACATAATATTACGTACATATTTCACTCACATTTAACTATTATAAACCTCCTCCGGCAAAGTAGTCGGTAATGAATACCGTCTCAAAGTAAAACAAAGTAGGTACACTGCTCAACAGAGTCTAGGGAACAAGGGAAAGATAGTGTTTATTTTAATTAATTTAATATTTTGTTGTCTTCGATGTTATACAGCAATAGAAGCGTAATTTAATATTTATTTTAATTTTCCAATTTAATAAAAGGCTTCTTAGTGAAAAAATAATGTCGCGGCCCTAACACCAAAATCAAATCCTCATATTTACATAACACGCACACAGAGCCACGCGCAAAGATAATTTAAAACATGAATAGAGATGTTTGTTTTTCACAAGATAAATCTCTCAACTTTTAACGTAAAAAAATCCCGTTATTTGCGGCTAAGTCAAGTCTTCCCTCCATATTTCGAAAATAGAAGAGTTTTATTACAATTTTTTTTTTAATTTGTAACATATATTTAATGCACAAGTTTACAAATTGCATTTTTAAATTTTAGCGGCCAGTACTATTTTAGAGAAGGATCATAAATAAGGAATTGATTTAATTGGACTGTCCCCAGACTTTGTTAAGCAGTGTATGATATATTCACATGTTAAAGAACGTCTATTGCAATTAGTGTATAACAGTATGAAATCTTAACCTATCTACGAACGTATGTTACTCGTTTTCTAATAGCTAGTTACCTTAATTTTTATAACACTGGAAATGCAATAAATTGTAAAGTTTGACAACTTAACACGAAGTCTAAATATATGAATAATTCCCATTCACCCTCCAAGTTTATACGATCTCCAAATTTGCTTGCAAGATCTGTTTGCGAGGTTGCCGGAAGTTATTGCTAGTATCAATATTGAGCCTTCTAATATTGACAAAAGTGATAAAGTGAGTGATGCTTTAATTTGAACGATTATTGTAAGCACAAAACGAAAGCCGCAGGTTTATGCTCAAAGGACTGATGAATGTACTCACAAAGTGTTTATTTCTTAATTATTCTCAAGGAAGAAAACATTCCGAGGACACATTTTATTTATTTTTTTACTCTGCATCAATAATATCGAAGGTACTGAAATCCGCCAACCCATATCAGATGTGCAGGTATGTGTTTATCTTCCCTTAGCATTTGTCTCTCTTTTAAAGAGATCTCTGTCCTGCAATGAGATGTTTTCTTTCTTTTTAAGTACGGTTGTTACGGCCGCTGCCAGGAGCCGCTTTTATGTTCAATCCTGGTCATTATAGTTAGCAGCAATCTCCACTTCAAAATACGTATGTACGTATGTTCCAGCTTTTATCGGTCATACAACTCACCAATCTGAAATATGTCATGCGCGTTCTGATGTTTCTGCCACTTAAAATTTCGTTTTGAATAATAAACACTAACGTAGACTCACATCTTACAAAATTATTTGAGTAATAATGAGGAGAAACTTCTTTAAGGAGAAATGGTCGTTCATTTCTTTTCTTTATTTATTTACAAGCAATGACTCAAAGACAAGAGACAGTTATAGGTCAGCAATGGTGGCGCATATGGGAGAGTGTGGACGAACGGCATCGACCACGCTACCTATAGGGCCTCGCGCTAAAATTTATAAAGTAAGTGTAAAGATTTCATTGACAAGACTGTCAAGACGAAAGTACCAACTATAAAATAAAATCTATTATCCTCTTGCATCTGGCCAAGTCAATCTACTTTATTTAAATCATAAGATTTTTAATATTGATTTTCTATAAGATTTTGTTAGATTAGCTAATTACGTTATAACTCATAACAAAAGGTCCCTTACCTAAGTAGGGACCGAATAAATTACCCGACTTGGTATTACATGGATCTCACAACTTTTTACGGTAGAACATCTGAGTTGCAAGACTTGCGAGTTTTACAAATTATGTTTTTGGTAGCTTTTATATATATTAGAGCCATCATCGTCGATATTTAAAAAATATTGAGACTTTAAAAGAAAAAAAATCACCTCTATTAAAATAAGACTGCAAGGCAAATGTAATTTTAATCTGGAAGTTTTCATGCCACATAGAATAGGACTCGCGTCGTGCGTCGACGTCACTCAGGGAAGCCACCCCGCGGAGGCACACCTCCCAGTTGGCATTGTTTACTGGAGCGCCCGGCAAAATATGGCGCCCAAATAAAGGGCGCTTGTTTGTTGAGCGGGCAATTGTGCATCCCACTAATATTAGTCGTCGGCTCTGCATAATCTACTGTGCATTGTTTCATTGTGGGACGTCCTCTGGCCAGATGGCGGGACGACTTGCATAAAAGGGCCGGCAGCGACTGGATGCGTAAAGCAGCAGACCGGGCTCTGTGGCGTACCTTGGGAGAGGCCTATGTCCAGCAGTGGACTGCAACGGGCTGATGATGATGATTGTTTCATTATGATGTGCGACTTTTCATAGTTATTTAACAAGCATATAATAAGCATGCATACATTTAATAAGCATGAGAATAGAAAATAATATACCTAGGTATTATATGCTATAACTTGCCTAACTTTACTGGTGGTAGGTCTCTCACATGTGAGAGGCCGTCAGGGTACGTACCACCGCAATGTCTATTTCTCTCGCCAAAAAGCAGTGTATATGTTGTTTTAAGGTTTACAGGACATTGTTGCCAGAGTAATTAACTACTGGACATTATGAGACTTAACATTTTATGTCTCAGGATGGCGAGCCCAGTGGAATGCCAAGCATTGCATTTATAATTCATGGTGTTGTTTGGTTTTGCTATAGACCATGAGCCGTCGTATTGCTTACGATCAGGCGAATGGCATGGTCGTCTCGCTATTCATCGCTATAAAATAATTGGATAGGTATACATGCCGGCCATATCTCGATATGTCTATATTAGGCAAGGGGTAAATGTAAGCAAAAGTACATACATACATATGTACATAAACTCACGCCTTTTTCCCAAAAGGGGTAGGCAAAAGTGCTACCAGGACACCTACATTTCACCTTGTATGTTCCGTCCCATGATGTGATAAGGGGCGGGCCTATCGTAATATCGGGCACAAAATCCTGACTCCGGGCTGATAATGAATAGAAAAATCCAATATCACTTTGCCCGACCCGGGATTCGAACTTCAGCTCGACCTCAGGTTTGTAGTCGTACCTTAGTACAACAACGCCACCGAGGCAGTAAGCAATAGTAATTTTTAATTATTCCGTTGCCTTTGCCTGTCCTGAAGCTGATGTATATTGTATATGTAGTATGTATCGACGAACTCTACACTGAAACACGCGCTATAACGATTAAGCTTTGAGCTACATTGAATAGAAATGAGCCCGAGCGCCAATGTCGGTGGGCATGGCAAACTCAAAGGCATACCAGTGAGCTGATCGTGAAAGTTAAACAATGACACGGTATTACATGTTCCAAACTACGTTAAAGAGTCGTGAAGGCAGGACGATCTTGTGGACCTTTTCTGCAATCCTCTCAATTCTGATCTACGTACTAAGTTGTCGAGTGATGACAATATTTCAAGAAAACAGAAACCCTGGATGTCTGTTAAACATAAGATATGTTTGGCAAATTAAAAAATATCCAATAACACTTTCTAGGTACTACTAGTAGTTATGAGAAGCAATATTAATATCACGACCTCTTGGAATAAAACGGATACAAAGAAGACAAACTGCGAGAATTTCCTACTAAGGCGCTGCGGCTTTACGACCTAAAGGAAAAGAAGACAAAGGTGACAAAATGTAATTTCATCAAACAAATTTAGAATGACTTCAAAACGCATCCTAGTTCATGTGTTGCGTCGCAGCTGCTAACTCACTGCTTTTCCATTACTCAATGGGTTGAAACTATTTCACTAAAACAGAGTGTGTCGGAGCATTTGTTTCAAGTCGTAAAACCAAATCAACAGCGGCATTGGCATGCAACCATAGTAAAGAAGGTTGATAAATTTATGAAAGCACTGACATGACTCTAACCTGCAGGTAAATTGAACTTGTATTACCTAATTTACACAGACAACGGTCCTTACTAATTTATTTATACTATTTATTGTACATATCAAGTAACATAGGAATAGGATAACATTAAAAAATAAAATAGTACAATCTGTGACCATATCGCATTGCATATATAATATGCACTCTCTATAGTATTTTTAGTTATTAACCTCAGATATAAAAGAAGTATAAAATATTTAATACTGAAAGAAACAGACACAAATCATCTACATAAAACCATAAATCATATATGAGTACAAGACATAAAAAACTTTATAAACTGTAAAGTTGAGATCCAATATTGGCCATATCAAAAACATCGAAGAATATGTAGGTATATTATAAATTCTTCCATGGTCTCAAAGTTTATTACGGAGGTACTATTGTCAAACCCAGTACAGTTTACAGTTTATTAGATAATAATTAAATGATAATAGTACGATACAACGTTACTTATCTGTCTTATTAGGTAGAGTGTTGAATTGAAACTTGCAGAATGAAAGATTATCCAAATATCGTTCTGTGGCAATTTCAGTACCCTTATCGGCCTATGGCCTTTAATATCCTTGGCTTCAAACGAGTTTTTGGTTTGGCGCCTAGCCGTCGCAAATTATTCCTTTTCTTGGTGTTCAGACGTACCACGCTGCACAACTAAATAAAACTGCGTAACAGCATCTCCATGTTGATATAATTTACTTTCTGGACAAAACGCAGCAGCCAATTGTGTATCAAACAAATCAAGTAAGGAAAAGTAATTTTTTAAATGGAGCCAATGTATAGTCTCGACCACAGCTTGAATGGGCTAGCTGAACCACTACTACTCGCTCGGGGCGATACCACAGTCACGCGTAAAAGCGACGTTAAGTAACAACATTGCAATCTCGTTCTATTCGTTTAGTGAGGTAGCCGTTGACTCCATTATCCCTATATATCCATACGTTTGCCCTCCTCTGCCCTCAAAGCCAGTAACGTGTTAACGATACCTCAAATGTTGTAAAAAGAAAATAGATAATGGTTTCTTAGATTTACGCGAATGTTACACATTGAAATAATAAAATTTTTTACGGATTTCATGGCGATAAAATCCGTAAAATTAGTTTTAATTCAAAAGAATATTGGATTAGTTAAGCCGACCTAAATATACCGAATTGCGATAGAAAAAGCCAAGGAATGGTCTATCCTAGCGCTCTACGCCCACTATCAAGTGCAATGTTCTCACTTTGCTGCTAGTTTAAGATCAGCCCTAACATTCTGCGACATTTCTGAAACTAAAACGGGTTAATTAATTATTCCAATAATCATTTAACTGACTAAATATATGACCTTACTCAGTGAAATGAGTATTCTGTTAGGTACGAATGCATAGCACATTCCGAAAAGAAACCAAAAAATCAAACTCGATGCCCCTGGCGACTCACAACATGAGAATACAAATATGTAGGGGAGACCAGGGACAAAAGTAACGCGGTATGCAAGTAACAAATTAATTTGTGAAAAAAATGTGTTATCTACACTGATATGCTGTATGACGAACATAAGTCATTTCGAATCCCCCTTTACCTAAGTTGTGCACTATGAAACTGTGTCATCATGTTTTGGTTGCAGCGAGTCGATGTTGCAAAAATACCCCCAAAGTAACTATTCACCGTTGTTTTTCAACGGCATTTAGTGTTATTACGGTAAGTTTATTATTGCGTGTCATGTGTCAATGTCATAACACAACTATTCCTCTTTCCATTACGGCGTAAACAATAATAACGGTCTAACGATTTCTTTAGGGCATGATCATATTAAGTTTCAATGTAGGGACGAAAGTAACATCTAGGCGTCTAATAAGGTTTGTGAGATAGGTATTACAAAAATATATATAATCATTATGTACGTTCCTAGGCTCCTCCTCTATTGGCTACAGATACTATCGAAATTCAAAAATGCACTTATTTACCAATAGAATTCTATCGGGAGAGTCGCAAAATACTACAATATGATGGTAAAACATCTACGGCAAAGTTGACGACAAAAGAAGGTTAGTTGAACATGTTTCAATGGATACCAACGTAATTGTAAAAGTCAGATCTAGGCTTTGTCTAGTAAAAATACATAGTTCCATCTCTCCTTTTACGGATTACAGTTTGCAATGCCAGGTGCACGAGTTTATTTCCTGCTTTTGGGTTGTTGAAAATTCAGTGTACAGTTCATTTATCAAAAATAATACCTACATGAATAATTTATTTTTATATGTGGTAAGGCCACGTTGTTGTCAGTCATGACTCAGCATGAACGGGCAGGCTCGTCCAGGGTAGTAAAACTGTCTCACAGGAAGTCAGTGTGAAGCGACAGCATTGCTGTCGCGTTTTGTTCGGTGAGTGAGTTTTGTTCGATTCCTGATTTCAAGGGCCGGCAATTCATCTATGATCCAAGCGATGTAGGTAGTCGTGGATGGCAGTGATCACTCACATCACGTGACCTATTTGCTCATTCGCAGGACCTATGCAATAAAAAAATATATGTGGGTATTACGTGTGTGTTGTGAATGCTTATTTTGGTCAACATTATTGAAACAACCCACATAATCTGAAAGTCCTCCTAGTGTAATATTATTTCGCTGCAATGTTTACTTTACCTGTTTGCACATTACCTCTTCGTTACGTCCTTACAACGAATTCGCATAGTCAGACAAACCGAGACACAGACACACAGACATTGTAATGTAAGATATTATGAAGCTCGGCTTTGTATCGTTTAAAACTTGTTTCGACACCATTTCGTAACTTTCATGTTATATCTGAACCCGAATGATGGTAATCTATGTGGATTCAGATAACATTCCGCATTTTTTCACTCTAACACATTAGATAAATTGTTTTGATTAGTCTTTGAAATCTGTAGCAACCGTAATTAACCGCATAATTATTCCATAATATACAGGGTATATCCAGACTTGGATCAAATACGAAGACAGATGGTAAGTTTAGTGACTTCAGACACAATGCAACTAAAATATTCGAAAAATTAGCGACGTTTATTTCATAATTTATTTAACTAACGTCGTGTTTGGGTTTGTAAATACAGAGTTTTTCGTAAAATAATAATGTTCACTCTCATTATACAATGGGAACGGAAATTATAACCCTTGCTCTAAACAATTATGGAATACATATCTGCAGTACATATTCGAATTTACACAAATAATAAATATTGACGGCCTCGTCACGCACATATTTATTTCGTCTGTATAGATTACTTTAGCACGTCCTCTTGTAGAAATTGCAGTTAAGAATGAAGTTAGCAGTCTAAACACTAAAACACTAAACATAAACACTAAACAAACAGCTTTGTACTTAATCGGGCTAAGACATCTATGATCATATTAGCCAAAAAAATGTTAATTGTTATTCATAAGTCTCCTTCGAAGATTCCCGGAGCAACCTGTTGGTTGGCACCCCAAAACCTTGGAACTTCGCCAACTTCATTTATAATATTTTGATTAGAGGTAGAAATGAATCAGAACTTCTCAGCAAAATAAAGATGTGACCCATTTTTATGCGAGTGTCCATGTCTACAAGATTATTCATGCAGGTATGTAATGGTGGTATATTACGGTACAAAATGAAACCAAACAGCCAACACTAAGCTTCGTTTGAGGTTTTATTTATACAATAGGTCCGGCAAAAGAGCAACCACTTCAGCTGATGGTAAGTGATCACTGCCGCCCTTGAACATCCAAATCACTTGGATCATAGATATGTTGTCGGCCCATCAAATCCTGAGGAGAGTGGGAAGAAGAAATGGGTATTAAAAATCTCGCTATCTTACTCAGTGAACAAGCAACAAAGCTGTCACTTCACGTCTAACTCCTGTGAGCCGCCCATGAACACACTACAGGGGATTGAGATGCGTTAGCCGTTGCCGGCTTTAAAGGTACGGTAAGAATACACTCTTCTGCCATTTTCGTATCATAAATTTTCGAATCACCAAGATTTTACGGCGAAAATGTGAGAGTAAGTGCTCTGCCGCCAAGGCTCAGGGCGACAGGCTGCAAGGCCGACGAAAACGACGTCGCGGTTGGTCGGTGGAAAGAATCAAATTCAATTCATGCTACACATTATATAAATATACATATTATGTTTCAAATCGTTTCTGGTTTCTAGTCGATCCTTTTACGTTATTAAATAGTTTGCAATTTTTAATAATTTATAAATAGGTAAATATTAATGTTGGTTTAAAGTGGCAAAAGTAATAAGCTGAGAGAGTTAAAAGTATAATATTGTTTAAAATTGATCTCTAGGTACTTGAATGTTTATATTTTCCGATCTAGCATTACGTAATATTGAATTAAAAAGTGTACTCTCTCTCTCTTTCTCTCTGTCTCTCTCTCTCTCTCTCTAAAGCCACAGGAAGTCCTCTGCTGCAAATAGGCCTCATAACGACTTGAAAAATATACTTGAGTTTAATAATTAAACTACGTAATTTTTATAAGAACAAAAAGTGTCAAGTATGGGTCGGACTCGGTCACCTAGGCTTTCCTAGAGACTACTGAGGCCACACACCCTCATTCCACATGATATAGCCAAGCCAAGAGCAAAAAAGGTTTCGTTTGTTCCTGTTATGTACAGATAACCGTAGGTACCATAAGAAAGAAACATCAGATGGAGGCAGACACGTAAATACATCCTACTTCCTACTCTTATTATAAAGGCGAAAGTTTGTATGTTTCTTACATTTTGATGAAATTTGGTATGGGACCTTTTATCCCAAAATAATAATGTCTTTTTTCCGTGCGATGCTTAAAAATATTCCATCTCAAACGGCTGATCCAATTTTAATGACGTTTGGTATGGAGGTAAGTGATATCCGTGATTAATGTTTACGGTACTTTTTATTACAAAAAAAAATGTTTCCGCGGGATGAGCAAGGAACTCGAATATGTATATTTGCTTCTCTTTTAAACTTAACAGGATGGAATGGAATAGAGTACCTATAGGGCGAATAAAATGGGACAGAAGAATGGCTTGCATGCCGTAGGTCAGGGGAACAATGAGACTGGACGGGACGGGATGTAACGGGACGGGCCGGGCAAACCGGTATAAAGGACAGCAGTCATGTTAAGTTTGAATATTAAAAAAGGTAGTACGCGTTATAATAATAAATATGTAATATGTTTCTGACGGGTTTCAAAAAGTAGGTATTAGCACCCGGGCGATGCCCGGCCGCACCGCTAGTAGATATGCTATATTTTTCTGATTAGATATCCTCGACATTCTTACATCAAAATTACTTGTAGCGTCATCTATAATTGCGATGCTTGTCGCTTGGTGACATAAAACACCATATTGTATTGTGCTCATTACTTCGATATTGTGAAACGTTTCTGCCATTTTTATTAGTTCCGACGAAAAAGGCTAGATGCCGTATTATTCAGGACTAGTACAAGTACCGTTCCATAAATTTTATTTTGTAACTATTTATAGTATGGACGGTGCTTTCAAAGGAATTGATAAATTTAGGATAATCTAGAAAAATAAAGCCCGTATAACGATGAAACATTTGCATTACGCCATCTGGCGATATTTACCCTGTACTAGATACAGATACAGTAAGCTTTCCTGTTGTTCGATAGGACTTCAAAATTTCATGCCCGGATGTGATTTTGCTTTCTCGACTTGATCATACTTTAGACGAATAAATTTCACTAACAAAGCTTGGTGTTGTCCCTCTTGAATTCATGTCGACCGTCTGGATAGCATCTAGCGCGCCAGTTGGTACTTATTGCAGCTCGTATTTAAATTCAAATAATTGTTTACTGTTTTAGTTCCAATATCCACCAACAGATGACGCTACTTTATGATAATTTATTCTAAGTTTTGCTCCCTTTGGGCACAAGCATATTCAAAGAAAATAACGCAGATACTGCATAATATATTTTTCCAAAATTGTTAGCCTCATTCAAATTAAAAATCATTGCATAGAATTCTCTTTCTACTCTTTCTACTTTATTCCTAGGATAATGACTATGTCAATGATTTGGTTTCCAAAGAATTCCTATTCACAGGTTTGTTAGTTGTGGCAGTGGCGGCGTAAGGTACGTTGGTACCCTGGGCGGTTTCGTATTGAGCACCCCTACCTAAACTATATATGCTTACTCCGGAGTTTTCGTGAAGGACTAAAAAAAAAAAAAAAAAAGGTCCTCCTGCTTTGTAGGCAGCGGCAAGCAGGATCGTTTCGCCCACGATCGTGGTCCACGCTCTTCGTTTGTTGTCGCTTTTCGGGTTGTCATTGTCACCCCTTGGTGCTTGGTACCCGGGGCGGACCGCCCCCACCGCCCCCCCTTTACGCCGCCACTGAGTTGTAGTCCTGTACACACGTCTACATGAGTCACTAGCATTCTTTACACTCCCTATCTCTAACTAGTTGTGGTCAGTAGTTAGTTTTAAGAGCCAGGCGCCACGCCGTTTAGCGAATTTTGTACGTATGATGATTACCAGACTAAACCAATTAATCATGATCAATGAGGGTTTAGGAGACTGTCCCGCCCTCACACCCGCCACTGCAACTCCTGTAAGCCAGGATCAACAGTGGCACGCATATTAATGACACTGAGCATTGAAGCTCAGCGCGTCTCCGGGAATGTCTAACTTGTCTTTAACCCGCAACGAAATCAATCAAAAAGTTAAATTAATAGGAGGAGTTGGAAATAAATTATTGTCCACTTCCCTCCCTAATAAAGCGGGTGACAAAACAATGAACTAAAGAGGCAAACAACCTCGCATAAAGACATTTACAGCCAGAGAAGCCAGCTGTAAAGCACCACGGAATAGTGATTATTACATTTAAATGGGACCTAATATGTAAGCTGTTATACTTGATTCCAATAATAGGTATGGCAAAATCGCCGGAAAGCACGGAAATTCTTCCTAGTCTCCACAAGGTCCATGTAGTATACAACACCAGATGTTATTTGCATACTTTCTAGCATGGTTTTACGCTCATTCTGCCAAAGACTACACTCCCAAAGTACATGATGCGCGGACTGCTCATATTCGCAATAAGGTGTTGAACATGAGCACGCAGGCGAATTAACGAGCTTAAATGAGTACAGTTTAGACTTAAAGTTACCATGGCCCGTAAGAAACTGTGATACGTAATAATCGATATCTAGCCAAGTCTTTGTCAAACGATCACGCACGCATGGAAAATATTGGTATAGATGCCGACCCTTCAAAGATACCTCCCATCTATTCTGCCATTCATCTATTAATTCGTTATATACGACTGAGAGCGGCTTAAATAATCTGTCTACTTTTACAAGTTCACGTGAATTTAAGAATCTTTTGTCCATATTCTCTCTAGTTGAGTAATACATCGCGGCGCGACGTTGTACCTCTAGGTCAACTGGAAGTACACCCGCTAGGACAGGCAACGCTTCGGTACTAACAGTCCTATATGCCTTACACAAGAATATCAACGCCAAACGTTGGCTCTGGAGCAATTTCCTTCGCACAGCACCGATAGTAGCCCTATCGGCCCATACGGGGGATCCGTAAGTAATACATCCTAAGTAAGTAGCTCCATAGATGGTTTTTAATGTATTGAAAGATAGCCCCCACGTTGATTTTGATACTCTTGTCAAAGCAAAAAAGTTATTTTTCGATTTTTCCCCGACTTTCTTAATATGCTCAAGAAAGGAAAAATTCCTTTCCAAAATTAGACCAAGATAACAAACTGATTCTTTTTTCTTTACGGTGATATTATTAAATTTAATTCGCGGCGGTGATTTTAGAATTCCTTTTAAAAGTAATTGGAACGTTTTATGTGGTGCGAACTGTAAGCGATTTCGATCGCCCCAATCAGATATTAATTTTAAACACGTGTCGGCCATATTTTCGAGTCCCGACCTACTGTTTGACTCAATAAGCAAGAGGCCATCGTCCGCATATCCAATCAAAGAACACCCTGACGGTAAGGGAATTGTAAGAAAATCGTCGAAGCCCAAATTCCATAAATAAGGACCCAAGACCGAGCCTTGTGGACAGCCCATCGTCAGTGGCTTCGACACGGCATGGTGTCCAAGTTTAAGTTTTGTTGTTCCGTGCGAGAAATACGAGTATATAAGTGAATATATATTTTTAAAGCAACCTCGCAATTTCAACTTAAGAAGCAGCATTGGCCACCAAGCATTGTCGAAAGCACCGGAGATGTCCAGGAAAATACCGAGTACATATTTGCGTATCGATGTACTTACTCTTCTCCTAACCGAAATTGCCGCGTCAATAGTCGACCTACCCATAGTAAAACCGAACTGTTTTTCATGGAATTTTGGTCCACCTGGTAGCAATCGAGGGACGGTAAGACGTTCTAAAAGTTTACCTAGCGACGGCAAGAGTGTAATGGGTCTGTAAGACTTAGGATCTTGAGGAGATTTATCGCCACTCTTGGGTATTATCCGAATGAAACCGGTACGCCAGACTCGCGGAAATACCCCTTCAGCAATACATCGATTAAAAACAGTTAGTACTGCATTGCCGGCCGATTTACACGCTTCTTTGATCATTTTGTTGGATATTTTATCATCACCGGAAGCCTTGTTTAGGGGCAAAGATCGAACTATTTCACTAAATTCATCAAATGATGAGATATTTGAATCGCAAGAGTTTGGCAGTTCCGCGGCCCACATCCTAATCTGCTTGTGGTATTCTGTGTCATTCCCAACATTATCGTCCGGTATTAACGATTGTAACAAAGCTTCCGTTGTCTCCTCAATGCCAGTTGTCAATCAATGAGGGTTTATGCCCGGTCCCGTAAATACTTATCTAGCTCAGTGGTTTTCAATGTTGACTAATAGACTAGGCTCCGACCTACCTAGCAAATCCTGCCAAATTCGGAACATACCTTTTGGGCTTAAAGGGGGGGTACTATAAACGTATTCGTGAAACAATATTTACTTACAAAGCGAATTGGATGATCGATAAGTCCTTAAATACAAGAACCATAATATTAATGAGAAGGGTGTTTCCTATATTTTGTCATTACAGAGTAAGCATAAACTTCAATTTTAGTTACGTTTAGTCGTATGAGTTGTCCAATTTATTTCGTTATTTAATAGAAAGCAGAAGATCTGACCCCACATAAGTATAAAGTACTGAATGAGATGTCACGGGCACTGCAGGGCACGGGCCTCCTCTAGAATCGAGAGTACATTTGAGGAGGTTAGGCCATACACTCACTAGTACGGGCTGGCAGACTTTACATAAAATTCTGGCACATCGCTATGGTATGCAGGTTTCTTAATGATGCTTTCCTCAGCGTTATAGTACGTGGTAACACTCGCTTTTCTTCCGCATCTTATGGAAGATAACGTCAAAGCACAGTAGTTGGATCCTCTTCTTTGCCCCCACCATCAAATGTTAAATAATTCTAGCTTGTTTGTTATTATACGGATTTAAAAAATCTTTGTTTACGATTTTGCGTAGCCTTTCGATATAAATAACAATAAAATTGAGTCAACATCCCTATTGCGTCATCAGAGGTTAGGGAGCAGCAGGTAGAAATTGCAGAATAATACGCCAGCGTAGTTCGACGATGTGATGGTGAGCCATCACATCACCTCGCCACACGATCAAGTTTTGTGATTATACACTTTATTGACGACAGAATATTACATTTAAATCCTTACGAGACAATCGCGTCCACTTGAAAGCTCAGTTGTGAGTAAACGGTACATTATAGCGAACCATTACCTCCTACTAGAACATGCTTAGTCTTAAATATTGACACAATAATTGAAAATCACAATTACTAAAAGTGAATGAATTACAATGATCATATTTAAAACGAAATCTTAAATATTACAACTCGTTTTGCTTAAATGATCTACGATACTATAATATTAAAAACATACTTGAGATACTTATTATAATATTAAGGTAATTACCATTAAATTGTATAATAGCACTAACTTACAACAATATAAGTTGAGTAAGAATATGTCATGTTAATGTATATAATATCAATAATAATTATAGTAACTATGAATCTACAGAGAGACAATAAGAACAACGATGTTTTTAAGTATTTACCACTCCGCGTGTTACGGTTTGTTTCAGCCAGTTGAGCGTGAATGGCGCGCATTTTTGTCCATTTCATTACAAATTCATGAGATAATCACAGCTCTAATAGTTTCAGATTTCTTATTGTCTCACATTATACAATTACTTTGGATACAATATGAGCGAAACTTATCTAAGAGATACAAATGTGAAGTAATATGGAATACGCGAAATTACAAAATTCTCGCCCAATATTAAAGGTTAACATTGTACGAGGAAAACGCATGAACGCAATATGAAGTAGGAAAGTGCTATACAACACTGAAACAGGCTTGACAACGGTACGTGACAGAAGACAGTGTCGGAATGCAAGCGTCGTCACTATGCCTATATAGCTCCTATACCTAGCAGCACAATGAGAAATGAGCCTACTCTACTGATCCGTCGGCAGCCCGACTGGACATCTAACGCATACTATATTATATTCATTTCCTAAACTATTCACTTCTTTATTCTTATATCCTTATATCCGATACTAATGGCAGTGATGGTCAGCAGTTGCGGGGAGGGACCGAATCAACCTACCCCAAAAAACCGAACAAAAGAATTTATACTTTATTAATATACAGGGTGTATCCAGAACTCGACCGAAAACGTAGCCAGGTGATAGATAGCTTTAGTGACTTCAGACGGAATGCAACTAAAAATTTCGCAAAAAAAAAAAGTGATGATATTTTTTGTAATTTTTTACCTATCGTCGTGTTTGGGTGGTAAATACTCAGTTTACCTAAAATAATAATGTACGCTAGGGTTTAAATTATTATTTTGGCAAAAACTATGTATTGACTACGATTTAAGGTTTGCGAAATTTTTAATTGAGTTGTGTATGTAGTGTCTAAAACTACCACCTGGCTTCGTTTTGGGTTGCAGTCTGGACACACTCGGTATATCATAATTATAACAACTCAACTGGTTAACATCTAAGAGCCGTCGAGCTAGTCTCACGACGACACGCCGCTGGAGATGGTGTCGTCACGACTCGCCTAATCCTAATATTCCGTCACCCAGTACCAGGTAACGGCAATATATCGATTATCCTATGATTATCGTTTACTTGATATTTTATATGTATACATTCAGACCTACAACCTTACGTTTAATTCATTATAATATTCATCGTATCGTTACATGGTGATGCCAGAAATGACTCAAAAAAAGCAATTCAAACGATAAACAAGCAACTGACCCACAAAAAACTCAACCCAACTGTAAGCCAAATGATCATCTGAAGCTACATTATCATAGTACTGAAATAAATATCGCGACATAGGCTCATTACACCCAACAGCATGACTTAGCTGTGAAACGACGTGACGGCGGGATGTACCTACGTATATCGATATAAGTAATCCTCTAATTCATAATATAAGCCTGTTTCAGTGATTAACATTATCGCGATCTACTTACTCTTACAAATAAAACGCAAATTACAAGTCATCTAACAAATACAACGCCAGAAACATGAAGATGTCACAAAATAAGTTACATATGTCGGTATTTTGTGTTCAGCTAATGTAGAGTGAACGCTCGAAACTAATTTAGCCATAGTAGCGCCACGGATGGATGAGCGGGCAGCGAATAGCGATCGCATATGTGATATAATACAGGGAGCACGAGCTACATGCTAGAAATGTAGGCATTCAGTAGACGCGAGAGGAGGGACGTATCACGTATCACGTATCTCGCAAGTCACCTCAACTTAAACTCATTGACACATTAGTAAACATGGACACAATCAATATATCAATTTTTAGTACATTCAATCCTAAATCTTAACAATTAATACAATATCAAAATTTTTATGGACTATGAATTATTAATAACATGAAAAAACAGTCTTCCAGGTTTTTTCGTTTATCAAAACTTGTAAAATGTAAATTTCTCATTGTAAAACCCAATAAAGTACAAGAATCTCAAAACAGTCTAATATTACACAACACACTCGTTCACGTTGTGAATCGGTCGTGCTGCCGACAATGGGCTTGTCGCTCAATTATCTAAGTATGATCGCCAATTTTTTTTTAGTTTTCATTTATTTAATCTACATTTTTTAAAATTGAATTATATAATAGTCGATAGTGTAAAGATGCCAATCGAATTGAAGTATGAGCAAGAGAACCATGTCAGTTTGCAAATATATATTGTACTTGCATAGAGAACGCTAGAGTATCGTTCAGTAAACGTACAGAGTACGGCGACGTGTGTTTTTTGTTTCGCGAATGTCGTATATCTTGGGCGGTGCTAACTCTCCATGAATGAAATGATTACGGGTTTAGTTGTCGTTCTCGGTCCACCACAACACAACATGTTTAATTAATGCCAATTACGTAACGACGCCAAATGATATGATATGATAGCTCACTCTGGAGACGATTGTTCATAACTATTATTAAATCCTGCGCCGCGCCGCTGCAACGAGAACGACACTACTTACTATACTCACACCGATTATTCTAAAGCATATTTTAAATGTCCAAATATATATATTAACGTCGTCTACATGAACTGACACAAGGGTGTTCTTTACGACACGACATCACCGAAAGCGAAATCGATATTATTTAATATGTAGATATAATAATGAAAAATAAAATAATTCTAAATAGGGACGCATCAGCATCCGTGTCAACTGAAAATACGGGAAAGACAAATGGATTTACGCGCTTATAATTTACAGAACCTATTACGAGTCTGACTCCTAACTAATGCATAATCAAGTAGTATGTGGTTACACAAGGATGACGCGGCTCCCGCCACTTTACTTCTCCTTCTCGTTGACTTTCTCTTCCTTGTCTTCTGGCTCCTTCTCCATCTCCTTCTCATCACCCTAGAACAATACAATATCGCATTACTCCCGCATTTCCAACATCTAGTCGGGCAAACCGAATTATGTAACTAACACTCAAGTATCTAATTTTGAAAGGGTGCTTTTTTACTTTCTCATTTAAGCTTTCCATCCGTTCTTAACTTCTTATAGAGTGCAGTGTCTGATTGACAACTAAGCTTGAGCTTAGTGCAAATCGGAAAGGAAGCGAGCAATTCGTAAACACACGGCGCGTTCTTATGTGCCATCAGCCATCCTATATATGCAAGCCGCTAATAGTGTTTGGAAAGTTAAGCCCATTTTCGCGTCTGGAGAGCATTTAGCCTTTCAAATTTGGCCTGATCGTTTACAGTGGCTCTAAAGGAATATTTTCAATTGCAAATTTTATAATAACTAATTTAAAATTTAAATTTTATAAGTTTATGCTATTGTCATAAGCAGTCAGTTTCGTAGGCAGCGACGGATTATAATTATTTACTGGGGCATGCTCAGAGGACGGACGTCAATTCTGTCGCATATACATAAATACCAGTACAATGGACATGTAGGTACGTGTTTTATTTGTTTCATCTTCCTTATAAACATACGTCGTATGTATCAATATAAAATTAAACACGCAATAACACGTCCTTGTTTTACGCACATTAATAATGATGTATGTAGTATAAAATTGTCTTTTGATAACTTTGCGTGAAATTAGGTTTTCGATTTTTGAAACAGAATTGATTTATTTTAATATATTTTATTTTATTTAGCAAAAATCTAATTTTGTTTAATTTTAACGGGGCGTTTAAATTTTATAAGTGAAGTAGAATATATGATACTGACCTTGCCCTTCTCCGGCTCCTCGGGCAGGGGTTGTTTCTCAGCGGGGCCGGTGCCCTCCTTGGTCTCCTTGATCTCTTTCGGTTTGGGCACGTGCGAGTTCAAGTCGAGCGTGGTGCAGATGTCGTCCCAGTCCATGAAGGCGCGCTCCTTGATGCGCGACACGAGGCCCACCAGGTTGGGGAAGGAGTCGTTCATCACGTCCCGCAGCGGGTGTTCCACTTCCTTGTCGATGAAGTGCAGCTGCGCGAGGTTCGAGAACGCTACCACGTCCAACTGTAACCGACAACCGTATCACAACACCACGCTCATTGCTACCCAATTTTACAATGTATATTAATATCACAATTGCACATTCACTACGCTGCTTGATATGTTGCATGTGAAAGCGATAAAATGCCAATAAGGAACAGACTTCTATAAGCTTGTCCCATTAGTTACATTTGCTTACTATAAATAATTATTTAAAGCAAAAGTATACTCACAAGCGTTGGCTCGTCACCAAAGAAGAAAGGCCTGTCAGAGAGCAAGTCGGACAGCACGCGCAGGTCGTTTTTACCGAACTCGATGATCTCATCCTGGCTGTGCACTCCAATTCCGTGGGCCTTGGCCTTCTTCATTCCCTAAAATATAGCGACAAACCAGTGTTATTCCAAACCCCACATACGTACATGTAATAGCAGTAATTGTAACAGTTTCGATTCAGCGAGCACAGTTATAAAAGAGTCGTCCACAAATAGACATTAATAATGCAGTTTTAATTAAAATACCGAGTAACTACATTTATCTCTTCAATAAAATTGTTCGCATTGTAACACTTAATAATATTAAATCTAATAAAATGTAGATTTTTTATTAATAATTTAGTTTATTCAGGTTATAAACATAACAAGTAAAATAGTTAAATATTAGGAGTTGTACTCGTACTTGTAATGACATTTCATTGACCTGAATTATCCGTGCTTATTATACCGAATGTAAATTTTATGTGCGGGCGTAGGTGTGGGACAGGGTAGGGCGCTTGGGTAGTGCGCGTGGTTCCCCGGGGTCATGTAATCACTAAAATAGACTAAAATCGATGGACAGACAGGTCATGGTACTAGAGTTTAAAGCTAGGGCATTGGCCTTTGACAAACCCCTTTCCACCCCACACACCTCATCCACAGCCACGACTGCGCACAAATCAAACAATGGCTACGCTCAACTCTATATTTTTCACGACGTCATTTATAATGCACGACTATCAACCAAGTAAAGAATGAGAGCCTGAATTTATCCAAAAACAAATGAATTAATATACCTTACCTTACGTCCGTAGGTGAACTTGTAACAGAAATTTAGAATGGAATTTGGCAGACGTGTATTCAGTGTATTCTGCAGATTGAGCTGATATCCCTTGATGACACTGTCAGGGTACTTGGCGCGCCACCACAGGATCACCCATGAGAGATGGTTCTCGATCATAGAAATCATGGCGTGCGATATTACCCGCTGCTCCGAAGACAGGGCTGCGTGATAGAATAAACAGTCAAGTGAGGCCCGGCCATTTCAGGAAATCAAACGCGTGCACATGCGCAATGTCCCATTAATATCTAGGATACTAGGACTCCCCAGGTCACTTTACTTTCTAGGTAAATTGTAGTTAAAATTAGCTTTAGCTGACCCAGTGCTACCCCGCCCTTTATCGAGCCACATTTTATGTAAGTAAGGATATATTTTTTGAGGACTCTTATTTCCTGGGCTCGTCTGGTGCATATAGCTATCTAGAAGTTCTACTGTATGATTTGAAGTAAAGAATATAAAAAATGACGCTTAAGCTTTTTTAATTTATTTATAATCATTAGAAATATATTATTAAATACAAATAACAAGCCTCTTACTACTGCAGGTATAATGTTACGTTGTAATGATACGCTTGTCTCGTGATTGCGTTATAGTGAAGCGTGACACAAATAAAGTAATCACATTGAACTCACCACTGTCCAGATCCTTATTATATTTTTCAGATAGTTCCTTGATAATGAACGTGCTGTCTGCTATTTCTTCGCCATTGAGCTCCACAAACGGCAACTGTCCTTTTTTGGAACGGTACTTCGCTCGGTGATCAACGTTCTGGAAACAGTATACGTGTTAATCGCGAGCCCTGATATTAATTACTCTATTCTTTAACAAAACCAGTGCAGGGTTAAATAGTCGGTTGCAGTGTTACTCGTATAATAGCATATAATTACGGGAACCTGTGCCTCTATTGTCATAAAATTGTTAGCGGAAATGCACTGTAATGTTCACGAACATCAACTGGACACAAAAGCTAAGCTTCTGAAACATACAGACATATGAAAGGTTTCTTTTTGTGATGTAGAATAATGCAGCACCCAATAACCACCATGGCCGGCTTTAAGCATATTTTAGCGTAAAATTAAATAGGTACGTAACATTAATACAAAAATTAACAATCGTAAAATCATTTCATAATTGAGGTTTTTTTTTTCAAGTTTACATGACCATAACAGCATTGCATTGAAAATGAAAAGAATCGGATCCAAAAATGGCAAAGTCACATTACTGGGATGGTAAGGATCTAGTTAACTAAACCTGATTATATCCTATTACCACACGCTCTTTAAAATTTGCGAGTAACTTCAAAGTTGCTAAGTAGTTAAGAACTGTAATTGACTTAATATAAATTTATTATGAATTTACATAAACTTTCAAGCCATATTACCATCAATTAAGTATATATTCATTGTCAACATATGAAAATTAATACTTTAAACAGCGAGTACAGGTTTCCTACAGTAAGATGTATAAAATACCGTGATAAGAAATATTATAACTGTAGTAATATTCACAATAATCTATCTATGAATTTTTGTATTGACATATACTTTTTGATTCTTATAAAGTAAGTGGTGGCCTATTGGTAACGAACCATCATAGTGGTCGTGAGTTTGATGCACACTTCTGACTTTCCGGAATTATATTATGTATTTTCCAATTACCATGCATTATAGCAGTGAAGGAATACATCGAGGAGAAACCTGCACATCACTAGTATCTTTACAAGAATATTTATATGTAACGTTCTACGACCCGGAATAGATAAGCGTGGTAGAGTTGGCATACGCACCCTTAACTGAACTCTCAATTATGCTAAAGTGGGCCTAGTGGTATGCTAAAGTGCTCTCAGCAGTGAGCATAGAGGAGTTGACAAGTAATTTAGGTAAATGCATAATTTATGACATTTATTTTATCCATAATACTTACATACAATAAGTAAATAATATTATACATGTAGTGGTAAAATGGCTTTACATGACACATGTAGTGGTAAAATGGCTGTACATGTTGGTGTTAATACATGTCAAAGAGAATAATTATGAATTTATGTAAAATAATAACTAGTATAAAAAGTTATGCGCAATCCTTTGCACATTATTGAAATATTAATACTGCGACGTTACTAATACCGAATTAATATAATACGCGGTTCGTAGCCTGACTAAAACATCATTGTCTTCCGGCATAGGAAGATTATCGGTGAACATAGGTGAGTAAAATTGTGTATCTATAATATTTAAGATACTTCCCCTTCAAAGGCATTATTTAGAATATTAATCTTGAACAAAATTCACACATATTGAATAACTAAATTCGTTTTTTTTTCACATTTTTAATACCGCTCTTGAAATACTGTACTTAGAGGCTCCTTTCATAAGTATATATAATATAGAAACCGCGTACAAACGATGTATTGATATTGAGACCATTTCATATCGGGCCCAAAAATATTTCTTATGTGTCCTTTAAGAAGTTTCATCTTAATAACAGTTTCGAAATGCTATAATCTAAATATTTTTAAATCATTTTATTAGTACCGATTTTAGACCGAAGAGTATGAACTTAGAGAACTTAGGTTCTTAGAGCATACTAAAACCAAGTATTGATTTTAAAAACAATTATAGATCAATAACTAAAATATTCAAACAGGCGGTCACGTGGCCTTCGCGGTAACACCATCGTGCCCTAAATATCGACTTTTGTTCTGAATATTTCCTTAAAATCGTTGTTATTTGAAATTTTATGAATCGAAAAGATCATATCAAAATGTTGCCGCCATTTTTAGTTATTGATTCAAAATCTTAACACAATACATGAAGAAGAGGGGACGAAGATTATACGAAATATGGTATAGGTACTTATTATATCATATTCTCTCCTAAGTTAAGTCTACTGAAGATTCACTTCTGTTGTGTGTGAATTGCACACACGCACTTTTTTTTAAGAACCACGTCGTTCCGCCTATATGGATATTAATTTTAGATGAAAAAATATATTTTCGTTTTTATTCTTTTGTAATTTGTTTAGTCCTTGGGGGATGCTAGTGTTCCTTTAACAGTGGACTTCCTGTGGCGGAAGAGACATAGAAAAAGGATTGATTTCCGACTAACGGCCCGGCCCGGCTTCAGCCGGGTGTAAATACTTTTTAAGTCCAATCCACATCAGAAACATAATATTTCTTTGATTACTAATAAATAAATAAATCTCGTCCTGCCCCGTCTCATTCTGGGAACACTACATTTTTCAAGATCGTCCCACGGCGATGCCACATGGAAAGAAAGTATCTTAATTATTGTAGATAGACAATTTTACTGAAAGAACATACCATTTTGATTTTGAAAACTATTCAAACTGGATTCAAAGATTTTTGAATTTCTGCAGCGGGAATCGAACACTCTATGTGATAAAGAACCATCCATCATTTTTCGATAAAAGTCAAAAGGCCTGATCATAAGGAATATTTTTCGTCTTAAATTCATCTTTAATTAAAGGAACACCATGAAATATTACATTTATTTAAAGAATTAGGTTTTGCATACAATGCATTTAATTTAGCAAATGAACAAAATGTGCTCCATTCCGTAGTACAATAAATCACACTCTTAACAATTTCGCCACTTGTTGATTTTTTATGAGTAAAATTGTGTATCTATAATATTTAAGATACTTCCCCTTCATAAGACATCATTTAGAATATTAATCTTGAACAAAATTCACACATATTGAATAACTAAAATCGTTTTTTTTTCACATTTTTAATACCGCTCTTGAAATACTGTACTTAGAGGCTCCTTTAATAAGTATGTATATACGTATAGAAACCGCGTACAAACGATGTATTGATATGGTCTCACCATTTCATATCGGGCCGAAAAAAATTAGGAAGTTTTATCTTAATAACAGTTTCGAAATTAAACTTATAACACGCAGTTTAGGTTATCTTAAATCAAAATTACATGTCAGAGTAGTAAATATTCCACCTCAAGTAGCATAAATGTTACATTTCAATTAACTCCACGTAGCAACAACAGGTTGTGAACTATAATCAAATTTTTACCAAAAAGGGATCGGCCAAGTGTAAATTAGGGTATGTCTGGGAGCGGGCTGTACAGGGACGGTACGTCAGCGGGGGTGAGGCGCGTAGCGACCGGCGCACGGGGAGAGCAAGGGGTCTGGGCGGCGGCTGCGGCGGCCGCAGCGGGGCGGAGGGGCAGCGGGGGTGAAACGTCCCATCGACTGCGTTTATCTGGTCGCGTATCCATGGCGACCGGGCCAGACGAGCGCAAGCCCGCCGGGCTCCGGGAGCAGCTGTATTGATTTTGACTGGCGAGGTTCAGCGGCCGGCCGACAAACCCCCGCCCCGCTGTACTTACGTGCATCCCATATATCTAGCATTGGTCACTTTGACAAAAACAAACATAACTTTCAAGTTCCAACCGGAAACTAAATATGTATTTTAATAGAGCGTTTGTAATCAGTGACTTATAATATCTAACTGACGGTATAAATTAACCGTGAGAAAAATGTTGGAGGAGTCATAAAATTATTTAATTTCTCATATAAGATTAATGTTTTAACGTAAAATTAAGCCAGCGCGTAGCGGCGCCCATATTAGTTTTACGACGAAATTTTAAGAAATAAATTAAAAACAGCATCTTTTTACGATGTATCTTGAATCTATCGTATTAAAGTAGTTTTAGTGGCACTATTCAGAATACAAACATATGTATTTCACCCATTATGTATTGCTAAGAAACAGGCCTAATTATACATTAGTGATTAGAGCTTTTTGTTGATATTTGGTATTGCTAACAGCGGTTAATGAAAGATAATGAAAAATTATCGACTATTGTATTTATCTTTCCCAGTATAAGCAACATACGGAGAAGTTAAGAATACCTCAAATCTATTTTGTATATAATACTGGATAAGATCAGTAACAAGCATTTATTCTGTGCGTGACAAAGAGATCGAAGCTGACATTAAATGCATGGATATGTGCATGCAAACTAAATCGCACATTATGTAAATTATGACCGGAATATTTTTACGCTGCTGCGTAGTATCGGTGCAATTGTCATGTTCACACGTTAAAGTGACAGACAACGCGTATTTTATAGCGCCAAACCCAGATAATAAAATTGGAATCAGGGGCGCGCTGCGTCCCGGGCGACACACCCTGAAATCGCAGGCGAGGGGTTGGTCGATGGCCGGGTGGGGTCGCGCAGGCGCCTCGGCAATACAGGTCGAAGCCCTCGCGGTTGCCGACCCCCGAGTCTAAACCTACCCCGCTATAAAATAATGGAATTTTCCCGAACTTCCACTATCCATGCGTAGGAACTCCGAAGTCTGAACGTTTTTAGACACTATTTATAAACGCTACTGGAGCATTTATTATTGTTATAGGTTTTAGTTTACTGATTTTATTTAAACATACTAACCCGTTCAACACATAGTTTTGAATCCAAATAAGGATATTATTTTCGAGCCATTTATAACTTACAAAACAATTGGATTCCGTTCTAAATATAATGTAGCCCTTCGCAGGGGCGCGGGCGTACTGATTCCATGCACAGTAATTATAAACACCACCGGCATATAGAACTTAGTGGCATTTTGCGCACATGTTCTAATTGAGTAACATACTACGCTAGGTGGAAGAAATAACATTCACCGAATCGCAGCTAAATTTAACAACGCATGCTACTGTTAAGTATCGTGTGTTAAGTAAACAACACTGCATCACACATTGTGTTAACCGTTACTTAAACACTAGCGTTCGGGGAAACGCTCTACCATTGTGTAGCAAATTCAAAGCTTCAGGTTTTCATGCAAGTATTGAGCCGAGTAACTAAATGATTAGCGCACACGCGTAGCTTCCAGTTGGAGTGAACCACATACATGGCATTCAACCCGTAATGAAATCAAAATAAAACATGCTTTATACGCCTATTCCATAATCCCAACCCGGCGCACAGTGGCGAAATTCACTTAGAACCTGGCAATAAATCAACTTTTGAAAATAGTATACGGTATAAAATCATGAAATGATGCAACATAAACGTTCTTTTTTTTAATAAGCAACTGGCTTCCAAATTTAATTTCAAAAATGTTCGGACAACTTACGAATTTTCGCGTAAGACACCAAGTATCAAGGTTTTTCTTTATTATTTATTGTTATCAATTTAAGTGTATCTTGGAATGCATTATATTCCTAAGTTTATGTTCAATTATTATTTATTAATGTAACATAGTTTTCAATGTTTTTGTTTCTAGATCTGGGCTTGAACATTATTGTATTTTTGATATATTTTAATTTTAAACACTTATCAAAAAGGATCGAATCTCACCTTATTTCACTTTAGTAGATATATGGGGTGAAAATTAACAATACTATTTAGTAGTTGAACATGAATTTTGATGCCGATTTGTGGGGGTTTTCGAAATGTTGTCACACAAATTAGGTTTATAACCAATCATTTTGGTTAACTAGTTTTTTCGGAAAAGAAATAAAGAATTACAGGCAGATGAGAATTGATGTTCAACATAATAAGACGTGTGGACCGTTCAACAGACATATAATGGATTTCATTTCTGATACATAGAATAGGTATATAATAGTTTTTGAAATATAATCTGGTCGGAATTTTACCTCTAAGCAAGGATTACAAATCGTTTAGGTAACATACATTATTTTATCAATGAAATGAACTCAAATTTATATAGTAATAGTTTCTATATAGCATCTTAATTATAGTTATTTGACATTTATTTATCATTAAAACATTATGGCCAACATTGTGTTAAAAATCGCCACAGTGCAGAGGTAAAATTAATTTATCTTACACATACTTATTTCAAAGAGCACGATTATTCGAATTACTTATACGCTACAATTTGTCTGTAATCTAATATTGTAATCTAATACTGCATTTCGTTCACTATTGTTGCTTTTTCCCTGGAACTGAGCTAATAATAATTCCGTCGCATACATCAAGAAAATGTCGTAATCAAACTTGAAATTGTGTGCCAGTAATATAAAATCTATACAGCTGCACGTAAAACCAACTTTATTGAAATATTTAAAATGACTCCTCTCAAAACGATGATGCAATACTTGGGTGTTTACGATCGTAATAAACTAATATGTATGAGCAGACTGCATAGGGCAGTATTGATAAGGGGGTTTAACAACCTTATAATATTATCTCATAATAATTGTTCTACCGTATTTTATCTGACCGGCATTTTCTAAATTAACTCAAGTGTTCTCAACATTAGAAAATAAGCTTCTGAATAAAGGAAACATACTTTAGATAGATTAGATAAAATATTTATGAAATATGAAAATGAAAACCTACCGGAGCGGGAAAATAAGAAAACTTTTGAAAAGGGCACTACTCTTAATAGAGGCCGGTGATTGCTGTGCATTCGACAACAAATTCGAAGTTCTTATCACATAGTATCAAGTTGGCCGAAACTTGGGAAAGTTTAGCCGGCATGCTGTGACCGCATGATTTCATAGCTCAGTGGCCGACTCGGTGTGGTTTCTCGTCCACACAGAACATGTGCTCGTAACAATCATCTTAATTTACAAATCTAATTAACATACGTTAGGATACATATTGTTTTTAATCTATCAAGCTGAGAGGAGACAAATGATAATAATTAATAACCGACTGTTGCTAACGAAACTTACAGCTGCGTAAAGATGAATTAAATCGGCTCTAAACTTTCAAAAGTCAGTACCAAACCAGAATTATTGTATTAAACAGTGGCTGGTTTATATTTTGTATGAAAATTTATATTTTGAAGCAAATGGTAACTTGTCCATGAAAAAATCCCCATGGCAGTTTATCTTAATGCAGAAAACAATACGAAATAAAGGTGATTTTGGTATCGTAAACCATCACTAAAAAGAAATGCCATACAAGCATGAGGTGTGTCAACTAAATATGTACACATCCAACGTACTACATACGTAAAGCAAGACTGATTATGAAAATGAATAAGTATCCGTTATTAAACTCGACACAAATACATAAGCAACATAAACAAATTAGGTTACCGTGGAATATGTATATGGTGCGGCTGTGCTCCTAACCGGGACTGTGTTGCGATATATCAATGAAGGACATACTGTAACGGTGCAGTTGTTAGTTATTATAGTAAAGATCCACCTGCACCGCATACGAATCAACGGCTTTGCGACATTGAATTAAGCAACTCAAAGTAAACTTCCGTCGTGCAAGTCTAGCAGTGGAGGGCTGCCGAGCTCGACCCGCATTCCACCACCAAATACGTCGCGCGAAACAACACTCCCGGTTGGAATAATAAACGCTTTGTACTCGGACCACTGACCAGTTACGGATCAAGCGAAATTTATCACACATAATCGTAATATGTACACGTTAATAGAACATTGTTTCTTAATTAAAACTACCCTGAAAGACAATTTATCCATAAAGATTTTGTCATTATTTTACCTAAATAAAGAAATGAAGCCTATTTTAAATTAGCTTGTTTAAAAAAGAGCCCAACAAGAAATAAAACCATGTTCGCAAATTCCACAATATCAAAATGAAAATTGTGCGTACGCGCATGATGGACTCTTTTACCCTTGAACCGCATGTAATTTAAATTTTAGTAAAGTTATTATTATTAGCAAACAAACTAAACTTTTTCGATTACTAGGCATACACAATTTCTACTTGAGATTACTCGGTGCGACTTGGTACTTTCTTCGCATGGAAATAATGTACATGATTAAAGGAAAGTATGTCACAAGCGATTTTACTCCGCCAAGAAACATTTCTAAAGACGTGCACAAACAACTCTTGACTGGAAACTGCTTTAATTTAACCTCATATGAAAGACGAAACTGCGAATGTCATTGATTCAAGTAGGACCCTAAAAACGACACCGTGGTATCAAATCACCCCAATAACTTTTTTATTGTGACTAATGTACTACGCCAAAGTAGCACGTGTTTATTTTAGTCATCTGAGTCATTTAAAATATTCTTTACAGAATAAATAAAGATTGACAACAACCCTCCTTAAATAACTGGAATTCAATAACTTGCTCTTTTATTTATCTTGCTTTGTTAAAAACCGAACCCATTATTGTTTAAAATCGTTTCATGCCCGATTTTTACTCGATGTTTTTATTCATGTGTTATTTAGTAAAAATATTTACATTTATATTTCAATACTTATTGGAGACTATACCGAATTAATTTATGACAAACGTTTCCTTTATGTAACAAACATGCCGTCTTATATGACGCATAGTTATTTCATACAATATATTTTTAAATTAATATTTCCGTTGTCTTTCCTCTATTTAGATTGTTAATCCCGGGAATAACAAACAATATAATAATGTATTATAAACACGCTATTATACATGAAGTACGTGCTAGCGTAAATATCTGTTTAGTCGATACTCGTTCAAGTAGGCACAAGATAGAGTAGATAAGACGCGGCGTGGCTCGAGTTGAGAATGACCACGACGGTCGACGACCTCTTAAGTTCCACTGGAAAGCAATTTAATAAATAGTAGCTCCCAGCTCCCAATCATTAATATCCAAGATAGCTGTTATACATTTAAGCCCCTCCAGTAGCCGAACTTAAATGTGTTTATGCTTGTTTCACATTTGGTTGACAATTTTAACGTAAGCATGTGTTCATTTATTGCTTAATAAAAAAATTGAGTACATTCAGTACACACAAACTTGGAAATATTTTAACATTGATGTGTAAACTTAATTTTTTTCAATGCCACTTATCAATAGAAAACAATATTATAATTATTCCCAAGTTTGCTTCTTATGTACAAGATGGATTCACAAGCCACATGTAGTGTGAATACGCTTAACATCTGGAACATTCATTTGAATACCTTTCCAAAACTCGACAAAAAAGGGACAAAAACAGATCAACATGCAGTTAAATTAAACAGTGTTCCGACGCTTGCGCACAATAACATGTTGACTTCGTCACCCTATGAATGGAAAACTTTCGCGTTTTTCTGCGTGTAAAAAATATAAATCTCTACATGGAGACTTTGGGAGTTTGATCCGAATTATTTAGAAAATTAAAATCGTTTTCATTATCCTCTTAATATATGATTCTTTAGTCAGTCCAATTGATTACTTTGAAGTAATTTCTATTAACGTTTTGTTCATTGTCGTTTAAGCAAATAATTCTAGGTAAAATATAAAATAATCTGTGGAAAATACAAGTTAAATTATAATATTTTTTGTAACTTAAGAAAATTGGCTGATTGCGTGGCTGATGGCCACCGAACATGACTGCAATTTGGATCGCAAAAATCTCAATATTTAATGTTGTCAAGTAGGAACAGCCGTTATATCAAGTTTCGAATTATATGGGTTGCATTCAATTTTTTTTATAAACCAGCCCCATGTTACGTAAACCCGCTTTATGCGAGTGGGACATGTGACCCGCATTGGATAACATGGGTCAAATACTTGCACGCATATATTACATAAATAAGGGGAACCACGGCGATAACTATACAAACACATTTGTCAATGTTGGGAATATAAGTTATACATATTTTACGCCGTACAATCGTATGGTTATAATAAGTATAATAACCGCTCCCAAGTATATTTGTCACAATAATGTGGAGGAATTTTAAGTACTAATACATGAGATAATTGACATTCCTCTTGCAGCAACACGCAATTCGTTAGTCTTGGATAGTGTCATGATGCACATACGCCAATATTTATTACAGTAAAACGATATTATACCGCTTTAAATGCACAAATTCCTTAATACATTTCCTATGTTTAGTTGTAACGAAAGCTATTTAAGACGCAAAATATTGTTAAAGCATTGAAAATATTTATAAAACCTGCAAAATGTGTTACACTGTGACCATACTTCATTGCAGTATTGTTAGTAATATTAGATCACAGATAATGGTATAGGGAATAACTAGGTGTATATACAAGGTTAATACAAGAGGGCAATGCCCGCGGCCGGATATCGCTCGTCCTACACCCTCCTCTGGTTGGCTAGTGAGACTGCACATGGCATATTATTACTGGTTTGAGTATCCAATTGACAATAGCTCTTATTCACGGACCCAGTTGCACCATACTGTCATCAAACATAAGAATATTATGTGGTTCATCGGATTGGATGACATGTTCCGGAGTTTGATATTACAGAAAAACAACAAATACCACAAGGCGTTCTAATCTTTTGCTTTGTCATAGAAATGATCAAATCGAAATAATGAAATTATTGTCTCCGTGCACATCTATAGTTTAACAAAAAATAGTTCAACAAATTCAAATAATCTCCTAGGGCATTTTAGACTTTTATATCATAAAATTACATTGAAATACAGTGTAAACATAGAAATACTCATGTTAGTATTCCATATTTATTTTGGGTAAAGGTAGACATGCCACTTTTCCCATTGAAACAATATTGTGATCTTATGTTATCATTTCCTAGAAGACAAATAGCTATTATTGGAATTACGGTACTGTGGAATGTAATAACAGAAATGCCGCTCATTAGGACAATGTAAATGCCCGGAACCCGTACATCACGTGATATACTCGTATTAAGGGATTGAGAAACACATATTATAACGTATACGCTATACAGGACAATATCAGGATTTAATTTACGCCACTGGTTAAAACCGCGATTTCTGTCAAAAATTCTAGTAGGTGTTTTTAAAATTTTGTAAGTAGAATGTTATCTGGGGTAGTAAGAAACACATACAGGGTAAATTAATGATCCTAATTATTACAATATTAGCTTGGGGCGCTGATCTACTATTATGCAGGTCCTTCAATGTTTCATAATAAGGCCCTTCTTATAAACGTAGCATCTTATCTGATCTTTACTCGCTTTATATTTTGACTTCAATAAAATACATACATCGGCGGTTGTAATACTCAAATAACTTACCTTTTATAGATGAAACATTGTCTATAATTATGTTTGCACAAAGTACAGCATGTTTAAAATACATAATGAGCTAAGCCCTTGATGGCGCAGTCAAATGGTCCAAGAATAAACTAACCTTCATTCAGTTTAAATGTATACCCTTTGTTTGGTTTAAAAAACAACGATGCAACATTGAACAATTCGAAATTGTTAATTATGAATCATTGCATTAGTAACATGCGGGGGATCTTCCATAACTGGTTTTTAAAATCGCATTATATAAATTAGGTAGCAGCAACAGCCCACATTGCATTAAAATTTGGTAACAGAACCTATGTACATTGACCCATTTATAGAAGTTAGTCTAATAGCAGTTTAAAAAGTACCATTTGATGCAAGAAATTTTATTGATGCATTATACGTGCTTACGATTCAAAAAAATCTTGTATTCATCATGCAAATGAACTATACGATTGGTATGCAATGAGAGAAGCCCATCCTAGCAGTGAGATATGAAGGGCACAATTGGTGTCACAAATGAACTTTTTGTATCAAAAAGCACATTGTCAGTAAATATGAATACTTCTTTGCATATTTCATTGTATCCAATGTAATGAGTGTGTTGCGCCTGTGAACGTATACAACAATAGCGATGTATTATCGGCTAGACGCTTCGACCGCCACCGCGTCTGCCCAGCCCCGTCCCTTTACCTACCACCCTTCGCTACATATTGTCCTAGCACCCACCCGCGACCCTACCTCTAACTTTAACACAGAATATTATAGTTTTTAAGGCGCCTGACTATAAATAGTTGTTAACTACGTACGAAACTAATATGTTAGACGACAATTTTAATCATCAATTAGAGTTTTAATCATATCCTTACAAAGTATTTTAAATACTTATATCTCATAATGTAATTAAACATGAGAGGATAGCTGATCTAATTTTTTTTCAACCACAAAATATCTTACCCTATTAATATTAATAATTAATGAATTTAGATATTTTGAATCAAGTATGTGAAAACTGTAAAATTACTATTTTTATTGATATCTTAGTCAAATATGTAGGGATATGATAATTGCACTATGCGCAGAAGGTTTCGCACGCACCGCAACGTGCGCGGCGGGTCGTGGTGCGGGGCGCCGCCCTCAGCCGGGTCAACCCAGGGCGGTTCCCCGTGAAACATTACAATGGCGCCCTGTAAACCTCCCTCCACAAATTAATTTTATTTCGAAGGAAATATCAGAGTTTTAAATGAACAAATACGAAAGGATATTTAGTAAAAAGGGATATGAAAAAGGATATACATACTATATACACATATTATGTACAATACTGGGGAGTACTACAAATAATAAAATAGATATATTACACAAATGCTAAAAAAGAATTAAAACTTGCAGCCGACAAAGTTACTTCAAACAAATATTTAGTATAAATGTGCTTTATTTCTAAACCTCTGTACGATACTAATGTTATGAATTCAATATGAACGGATACGTTACGAACAATAGCTGCTAGAAAAATTAAGAGCATTAAAAGATTAAATGCTCTTTATATTTCAATTTCTAAAAAGATTGTCAATATTTATATAGGATTGTTTTGTTTATGTTTTTTACTAATATTGCGGGTAGTCAGCGAATAATAAACATGGAGAATATAAAATCTTAGAAATCTGTTCGCTATGCACAATTCGCAACCACAGCTGAAAGTTATAAATTAATATAGTAGGTATAACTTCGATGATTACAAACAATGAATTATGAAGCACAGCTCTATTTCTAATCAAGTACAAAAAAATAACACGACATAAATAACGCCTATTGATCAGCTAATACATATAACACACTGTGAAGTTTTACTGAAACATAAAGCAAATTCTAGAGAGTACAAACAATTACTTACCTCATATTTGATGCCGGCTAAACGAAGCCATGTTTCAACTTTCAAGCAGAAAGCTGATGTCGACGGTAACAAAGGATTTCGCGCGAATTGGTACAGATATACTACGTCTTTCTCAAAATTTGTTTTGTGAACGGTTGGCTTTGGCGGGGGCGGATCAACTTTTTTCTCTTCAGCCTTTTCTGCAGCTTTCTCCCCAGCAGCCTGCGTCTCCTCCTTAGTTTGGCCATTATCCACAGGCGTGTCGTCCTTCATTTCTTTCTCTTTCTCCGGGTTCTCCGGAACGTTATTAGTAGTATCAGCAGTCATTGTGATAGGTCAATATATATTTGTAAATTTTAAACCAACCAACACGCACAGTAAATTGCACAAAAGTCCCGTGAGCAATTTATGGATTTTGTTTCACCGCCTCTAAAGTGTAAACGAAATAACGATACGTGCGTACCGCTGGACTGACTAGCCGGTCTGCCGGGTGCCGCGAACAGCGAACAACCGCTTGTACAAAGCTCCTACCTCCAGCCGCATCCGCTAGGGTGCATTAGTCGCGAACGAGTCGTTGCCGGGCCACGCCATCAAACGAATACTTCGGTTACAAAATGGCGCCGATAACTTGAAACTCAAAGGAATACTTTAATATTCACATTCAATAATGTGACAAAAGTAATGTTTTTATTGCAGAGGTATCACATAACTATTATTTTATTAATAGTTATTTTTATTTTCCAATATTTGCTTTGCCCAATAACATAATGAATAAAATAAGCATGTGTATTGACGTTGTTCGTTTCAGCGCGAAATATGAATAAGAGCGCTTTTTAAAGGCTTTTTACCACTTTTTGCTAACACTTACAGCCCAACCTTTAGCCTTACATTATTTACATTTAGGTTACAAACTTGTAGAACGAATATGTAAGTGCTTGATACTTTCTAGACGGTCCATAAAAGATAAAAAAAGAGTTATAAACATCAGTGAAAATTACCACGTTTTGCTTGTAAACAAGTATTTATTAATCAATACGTAAATAGTTTAGTTTTTATGAAATAGAGTAATCGAAAATTCCATATTGTTCTACTAATTCCGTTTTAAAGTTGTTTTTGTCTGCTTTTAATAAGGATAGGTAAGTGTAATTCCGTATAATTTAATCCGCTATCAACTGCAATTATGGCATGTAGTGTTAATATACATTTTAAGTTTAGATTGTAATATTAGTACAACTAGTCTAGGGATATTAAGAATAACAAAAAAATGTTAAGTAGGTAATCGTTTTGACTTAGATATACTTAAATCATTTTAAAACGGTAGGTATATATTTTTAACTCCATTCTACCATCTACCTTAAAAAGCATAATAAAGGTTTCTAAGATAGAAAATCCGTAATAGCACTAATTAGCCATTACTACTAACCATTTTTTTCAGTACCTACATTATTACTGTGCTCCCCATTTATGTCTTCCTCCTGTTGCTGTGTTAAGATCACGTTCCGAGACAACCCATGTGTATAGATATTTAACTATATATCGATCAGATGGTTCGAGGTATAAACAATAAAAAGCAACCAAATTATTAAACATCTCAAAAACCTTACAAAAAGCAGTTGTAATAAATCTAGTTAATTTTGATTTTTTTCAGCGGGTTTAACACTCGATTGACCAAATTATCCAAATGTGTCGCGCGGTCGTTTAAGTGGTTGCAGTGACGGATGCGGTCATTGCAGTCGTTGGGCGCAATGCGAGGGCGGTAAGCTCACGTTCTTAGGGTATTATGGCATTGGAGCCTAGTCTAATATGAGCGACAGTACGCGTAGCCCCGCGTTTGTGTCGTACGGGTATCTTGCCATAAGCGCTGCAAGTAGTGGGCATCAGCACATCTTCCAATTGTCAGGAGCCATCTATTGTATCGTATGGCGAGGTACATGGGACACTACTCGCAATTTCTGGCCACAACGTACGTGAGGTTCAATTTGACGCCGTGGTTGAGGCAGAGTATTGGTGACCACGAAGCCTTACAACCTTTAGCCTTACATTAGCCTTACATATCGTGGTTTCTGAAGCAGTCATTGTGGTAATGTTAGGATATGGAGAGAGAATAAATAGCAACCGATGATTCTGATGTTAATTGGAGTGCAATTGAGTAGAGTGGATTTAAGAAGATAATTAATTTCACGATTCGAAGTCGAGTGAGCCGCTATTTTAAAAAGTGGGCTTTTATGACACTGTAATTGAATAATGCGATACGCGTTCATAAGGTAGCCGGAATCAGCATCTGCTCATATGCCAGCGCCCAGCAGCCTAGCTCGGTTACCCTAAGTCCTAAAATTTCTCTACTCTCCGCTTTTATACAATTTTATATAAACTCACCTCCTTGGCTTTTAAACTACGCATACTTTTTTGGACACAATTAATTTAGTGCCTACGTAAAATTTAGTACATAATATGTTACTATACCACGTACGTAAATTTTGAAGACAAAGAAATAAAGGTAATATATTTAGACACAATAGTAATTAAAAATATTTATTTTTTAAACTTATATAAACATGACGACCTTTACATATAGTTAAAATTATGCAAAAATCACATTCTTATTATTACTACGTTCTAAATGTATCGGGACATTGGATATAGGACTTCATTTCGATACAAATACACTTTATTGCGATAAAGGCAAGGCGACATTGTATTTAATATTTTCGTTACAGGCATTTTGAGCATGATATAACCCACGAAATAAATAAGGTAGGTGCATAATATGATAAAATTACATTACATTACCAAAATATAGTAAACTCGTTTAAAATTTTACTAATTAATTAAAACTGCTATAACTGTAAACTATTCATGTGCATAAATATTATTGCAACTAATTAACTACATGTTCTTCATATCAAGGTGCGTTCCATTATTGCTTAAAACTAATTCATATTAAAAATATACTAGAGACCGGCTCATGATCTTAACATCAATTACTTGCCAGTACCTACATACCTACTATTACTATTTAAATATTGTTTCGCAACTCGTGACGTTTATGTTTCAGTAACAAGACTTTAATAATACTACCAAAACGCTCAGTAAAAAACAAAAATGTAACTAATAACACTGAAATACACACAACGATTGTATTAAGGGTACAAGTATAACCTCATAATCAATTAACCATATCGACTATTTGTCAAATAACCCTCGTTTCATGTACATTGCACATTCGCGTATATTAAATTGTATAACCCTGTATGGTATCATCAACACATCGTCATGAAGCACCGATTCTGTAAAATACACTTGTCATTTTATTAACTGTAACGTGTTCAAACAATTATTCTATCGAGTCAGTTTTGATAAAACAATAAAACATTTAATTGCTCAGATTATACTAATTAATGGACTATATAAGTTATTCAATGTGATGCAAAATAAACAACAAATATCATGTAAAGATGTAAAATGTAAAACTAAAAAGCCATTACACCATTTATATTCGACGATTACAATAAACATTATTCAATTCCTTAGTTCATATAGCTAGTCATACATCTATGTTCAATAAGGCATATCATTTCTGTCGTTAATAACATCTTGGTCATTTCCTATTGCTTCATTTTTCTCGTTTTCAATTAATACTGCATTTTGTTTGCCTCCAAATAAAATGCAGAAGTAATGTAACTCATAGTTTTAGTCGTCAATTTCAATGACAATTGTACAACTATGTATAAATTTTAAAATTATATTTTACAACACCCCATGAAATAGCCAGAAGATCACCATACAAATCCATAGTCACGCTTGCCTTATTATTATTAAAACCTTGTACTCTTTCTCTATTGCTTTCGTTAATTGTAAATACCTTATCAAATTATTGAAACCCTGGTAAAAAATAATAATATTTACGATGTATAAAACGTAGAAGTATGCTAGCAAATGAAACATTTATTCCTATACCTATAATGTAAATGTAAAAAGGCTTAAAAAATATTATACCTATTAACACCAATTGTAAATAAATTGTGATATTGCCAGCCGTTTATGCCTTATAACTAGTTAATAGAAACTAGATAATAGAACTATGTCTACTTATCTTACAAGAACCACATTATACTTGTGATTGTTTATTGCATTGGATTGTTTGATCATAGTCATTATTTGCTTCTATACGTTATCATTTTGCATTGGCTATATATGTGATATTATCTCAAAGCTACATTGGAACTAATCTACAATAAATGGTAAATATAATATATATGTCAAACGATGCTAAATAGAGACTATTTCGTCTGTAAACAATAAAAATATTTAAATTAACTCTACAAATAGAGGTGAGTTTAATACATAGGTAGGTACTCTTATATTAATGAGGCTTTAACGTTTGTTCTAAATACATTCAGGACTCGCGTACTATCGTGATGTATGTGTTTGAACTTTGAGTGGCGCGAATCTATCTCAAATATTATTACTAGAATGTATTGTCTTGATCATATTCTATTATTCAGTCGACGGATCTAACTTTATAACAGATGTGTCAAATAACTTATATGTATGCTATTTTTATAACATTTATTTCGATGCACCAAGACTATTGCTGCAAATACAAATTAGTCCCTATCTCTATAACCAGACATATTGCAAAAACAAGTGATATCAAAATGTCAGTATCCTACGGTAACTCGTTGCAATCTCATAAAATATATAAACCTTTCATCGTAATACGCATCGTTATTACACGGCCGGATTAAATTATAACTTCTATTCAATATTACTTTGGTTTCCCACATTGAACATTTTGGGAGTATACTTTATACAAATTGTAATCTATTGCAGAGGCTACGTTGAGCATTCGAGTAAGGCCTGGCACCTGAGGCACGTAGTGTTTAATACGTATGGAACTGAAATCCAACAAATACGGAACCTTGACACGGACATAATATAGTAAACATTTATATCTAATTGCAGAACTAAAGTTTACTACAGCGTTGCCACTACTCCGAACTGGAGCTCGAACTGGATGGCGTATAGCTGTAGTAGTCGTTCTGCTAGGCGGTGTTGATTTGTTCCACATTCAGATGCGTTATGAAACGCAGCCGCATTTGTAGAGCCGGACGCAGTTTGCGAATCACACTCTCCACTTCATTCTTCATTGTGTCTCCAACGAACATGTACTTGATGTGATAGCTGGATTTTTTTATTAAAGATATTATATTGTTATATTTTTTTATTATATTATATTATATTTTTATTATATGGTACAGCCACACCGAGGCTAATATTTGTCTACATTGAGGCTAATATAATTCTATAATTTGAGTCTGCAGATTGATACGACCGATACCAACTATAATTAAAATACGGCCTTAAACTGCTGTCAAAACAGGTATCAACCCATGAAAGTTCCATGAAACATATCTTTACAAACTTGAATAAATTTATAAATGTCAAAGTGGTAGAGCCCCTCCACAGTTGCCAATAGACTAACTGTAAGAATGTGCCGGCTTCTCTGGCTAACATCATCGTCCTACAAAAGCAGCGCTTTGCTTTCGTGTTCCTTTCGGTGGGTAAGATTGCCGGAGCACCAATATCTCTTTCCTGTTTTTTATATTGCCCTATCCCTCCCCATATTCAGACCGGCTCTACATCTACAATCTAAGTATTAAAGATATTCATCGTAGATCGTTGATGAACGATCCTGATTTGAATATTTATGTTTTGTTTGTAAAGCTATTTATAAAAAAGGATACAGTAAGTCACAGATGGGATCGATGTACTGCAGATGTGGCTGTGTCTTGTCAATGTGCGCCAACAACTCGTACAGTGTGATCGTGATGTCCATGACAGCTCGAGACAAATCCGAATTGAATCTCTGTAGGAACGGCCCGACCATGTGGCACAGAAATAGTAACTGGATCTCCATGTGAACTTCCACAGCCAGCTTCTCTTTTATAAACCTGATAACAGTTATTTATATCAAAAAAAAAATATGTAAGTTATACAGGGTATATCAAGACCGCGACCGAAAACGAAGCCAGGTGGTAGTTTTAGCGGCTACAGACACAATGCAACTAAAAATTTTGCAAAATAAGCGAACGATTTTTTTTTTTTACAATTTTTTAAAAATCATCGTTTTTGAGGGGTAAATACCTAGTTTTTGCAAAAATTGTAATTTAAACCCTTACGTACCATTGCGTGTTTAAAAATAAAGCGATGTACTTCATTATTTTAGAAAAACTATGTATTTATCACTCAAATACGACGATAAGTAAAAAATAACAAAAAAAAAATTGACGTCTTTTTTTTGTAACATTTTTACTTGCATTGTGTTTGATATCACTAATACTACGTCCTGGCTTCGTTTTCGGTCGCGGTCTTGATATACCCTGTATATTACTCTTCAAATTTGATTCGTTAGAAGCAATACTGTTGTAATACGTTGTATGTACGGCGTGTGGGCACTAAAAATATTTTATATTAGGTGCTGCCCGCAAACTTCGTCTACATGATTTACTTTATTTGGAATGTCCCATCCCATCGCATCCCGTCTCGTCCCGTTATATCCCGCCCGTCCCGTCTCATTCTCACTAGTGGAATGTAATCCAGTCCCATCACATCCTTTTGAGTATAAAAAAGTAACAAATATATCGGAATTCCTTCCTTATCCCACGAGAACACTATTTTTTTCGGGATAAAAGTAGTCTTAGTGTTAATCCACGGTGTCATCTACCTACGTAACAAATTTCATTGAAATCCGTCAAGCCGTTTCCGAGTTCATCCCGCACAGACGAAACGACAAAAATTCTAAAAATCATTGTTTTGGGTTCTATTATGTCAAGACAGACCCCCATATTTGTTTTTTATTAGTTAGTTTATTAATTTATTTTATGTATAGATTGATTTAGCAATAGTACGTAATAAACGCAATGAAAACAAAAACATTTGTCACGTTTGGTCACCCACACTAATTCAAGCTACATGGTTCTGTTCAACTTCCTAATGAACTTTAATTAAAGCTCGTTTAGACTATTAGCTCTGCACAATCCTATTTCCGATTTTAGAACTAATTGCATTGTTTAGATGAACCGAATTTCTAGATTTAGGTCAGAGAGACTTCGGACATTATGAATGTGTGTACCTAGTCGTTAATGTCGAAATTCATACTCTAATCCTTATTGTCTAGAGCGCATTACATTACATTTGCTCCCCATGTTTTTTTCATTAGATTTATACATTCTTTATATTCTATAGAGAAAATTACACTAACAATTTAAACAAATGATTTTACTTACTGAGGTATCTGCATTATTTGACCAGCAACGGCGTGGTACCACACGGCGTGTGCCAAAGCCAGAGTCAAACTATACTTGTTTTCGAGCATGGCATCGTTGGTGGTGTTCAAATTGAACAATTGGAATGGCGTGTGTGGATACGGCCAGTCCGTCATATCGCTGCCGGTAATGAGTTCTAAGAGGCGGTCGTGCAGCACCGTCCAGTACGGATCCGGAAGCGCAGCCATCACCAGACCAATAGCATTGATCCAAAGCTGTATCTTTGTGGCAGGAATAACGACAAACCCTTTGGCAACCACATCTAGCATGCTATTACCCACAAAGCTGGGTGCGACTGGAAGCGACATGAGTTCCACACAAGTAACATAAAGAGAATGCGCAGAAGGATTAGGGTATTCATTGAATCGCCAATCTGTGTTTGGAAAGTGGGATGCTCCTGTCATCGCTGCGCGGTCACATTAAAGAAATCATATTTGTAAATAAAATAAAAAAGAAATATAAATCAATATTGTAACAGAACCAATAGTATAGATAACTATAGTCACGTCACAAAAATAACATTAATAAAAAGAAGCGCATTTAAACAAATGAAACACACAAAGCGGTTTTAAGGAATAAGTTGTAAAGAGTAATAATTTCATTGAGGAATCGATGAAAAGCGGAATAAAGAAATACTACATCATGTTCTGCACAGCATGGAACTATGAATCATTCTTCTTATATGTGGTCTACAGTTTCTAGCAAAAGCATATAATCTAGTATCTACAATCTACATACATGGAAGTAATGTATGGCTTCTTGCTTAAAGTAAAATTAATCTGTCATTTTTTTATTGTACATATTGCAGCTATAAAGTGAGGTAAATAGAAATGGGAAACAAAAGCTTATCGAAATTGAGAGTTGAGTTCTTGGGTTGGTTGAATTCTTCTTATGGAGGCATATTTACTTAAGAAGATCCACAGCAAGCAATAAAAAAAATTTGCACACGCACATAACATTCGTGGTTATTCTTATGGTTCTCTACCATCAGATGTCTTAAAAACCTTATTAAAAATATATAATTATAGAATAACAATATTAATTTGAAGTTTTTAATAGTTATTTATCGACTGCGTAGTTAATACAAAACCTGTAAGTTCGTAAAAACTAAAAATATTTCGATGACTGTGAGTACGCAGTAATTAAATCTCAAATTTAGATAGGCTTTAAAATATACAATTTCTTTGTTTTTACTTTTTAACATTTAAAAGGATACTGTCCACCATTCTGTTAACCAAGTTCAAATAATAGTTGAGGTCTGGCACCCATCCCGCGGCTTCCACCTCATTGTTGGACAAATATGATTGGAAAGCGTCTGTGGTGGCCCAACCAGCGGGACGAGCGTCTTTCAACGACCCAAGCACCGCGTTTACGAGTTTCTTTTTCAATATTGGTTTGTCACGAAGCTTTCTTTCGTAGTAATGTAATGTATTGTAAAGAAACGTTATCGGTCGATCTGAAATATTATATTGTTTGTATAGCGCCTATATCAAAATTAAGTATGTTCTGCTTGATGCAGTCTTAATAACTATGTTTTTACTTTTTTTGTGTATCAATTTATATCTTATCCAGAGGTTAAGTGATGTTTATATGTGGTAGCAGTAATTAACGATTTAAAAGATCTTGTAAAAACTATTTGTATATAGAATATTTTGATTTTGATTTAGAACGATTTGCTTGTTTGTAAGAAGGCCAGTAGTAGAACTGTATAAATCGATCACTTTACCTTTGACGTATGCTAATAATTAAATAATGGTGTAAAAAAAATATAAGTGTAGACCTACTGACGACGGTGACTCACCGTGAAATTTATACAAATACCCGAGATGCTCAAGCAGTTGCTCCAAGTTCTTGGTCACTTGTGGTATCTCCAAATGTCTGTGCACAACAATGTCCAGGACGGGGATGAATCTCAAACACACGTTGCTTAAGTAAACGGGAATCGGTCCGCCGTACCCACTGCTCGCCTCTTCAGGGGCGAACTTTTCTGGATACTTTCTGTGAAAAGCTAAATGCTTATCATACCTGGAAAAATGTGAACGAAAATACATATATCATATCCCGAAGTAATTGTAGCACATTTTAATATACGTTTATGTTTGTTGTCATCAGTTTACTTGTGCAAACGTAAGTTTAGTAGTACCATTTAAATAAGTTACATCGATATATGCGCAAATAAAATTAATTTGATTTGCTGGGATTTATTTTAGTCTATCACCACACGCGTCTTTCATTCGTGAGCTTCGGTTATTTCGTTCACGTCGCTACGGCGATACTGATTGTGGTCAGTTACGTTAATATTTCGTATTGTTAAATATGTTATCAGTAAATTACAATTTTGTCTGCGTGACTTACTTAAATGGTACATCTAAAATGTTATTAAAAGTGCCGATACGTACCAATTGTTTTGTTTCCAATGTTCAGGAGAATTTTCTTTTACAAAATCTTGTGCTCTGTTTCTTAATTCTGATCCTTTAAGTAAAAGCAACTGTATAATATAAAGGCACACTTGGCTTTCGTTTCCATCGGGGTTGGGACGTAGTACCTTAAAAAAAATCCTGTTTATACATACCCATGTTATTCAATACCGTGTACCTATTTATCACCAATGTATAAATATAAAGCGCAAACACGTATAAAACAATTTTTATTTACAAACTGTGTCAGCCATAATTGTATAATTAATTAATTAATATAATTGAGTCCTGGTAAAACATAAAGCCTTTAAAAAAACGGACACTTTAATTTTGTATTCAAATAATAACAAGGGTTTTGTTAAGTTTTTTGCATGTTATTTTAAACAAGACAATTTGATATAATATCTTTTTTTATTTAATACCACTTGCTGACATGACTGATAAAGTAATAAAGGCTGGTCAAATTGGAGCTCTACTGGAATAAGGTTGTCAACAAACTTATGTATCTCAGCAGCTTAATAATGTGAGTCGTTCATCTGTCGAGCGAACTTGCCAACGATATCAAGAGACCGGTTCGGTCAAAAACGACCAAGTTCGGGAAGAAAACGATGCACCGAACCACGAGAAGACCGCTTTTTGATAAGTCTGGCGATGCGGAATTGTATACTTAAAAAAGTGCCTTGAAGTAAGAGGAGTATAAGTAACCTTGTGGACGGTCAGGAGACTTCTGGCTGCCAATATATCCAGTTGCCGCTCGGCCTGGGGCTCAATATTACTCCGTGAGCACAGAGTTGCTTGACTTCAGTTTGCGCGAAACTGTGATTCATGGGTTAAGAGGACTGGAATAATCTATTGTTTTCTATTGAAGCTAGAATCTCTTTTTGTGGAGAGGGCTAAGTACTGCGACGACCAGGGGAACGCTATTCGGATGTACGTTCAATGAAATAACTCCTTATCTCGGAGGCTCCGTTATGTTTTGGGCAATAAGTAATTCGACGGAGCGTATGGAATTAGTTTTCATAGAACATGGAATATTAAATGCACGTCAGTACATAACATCATCACATTTCACGTCTCATGTACATTTTATGGAGGACAATGCTCGGGCTCACCGTTCCTGCAACATGGTAGCCTATATGCAAGAAGTTGGGATGCGTCGTTTAGATTAGCCAGCTCGAAGTCCTGACCAGTCAATCCAGTTAATCAGGTATGGGATGTTCTAAGGAGACGGGTAAGAGCAGAACAACCTGCTTCACAAAACATCAGGCAGCTAAAAAGAGTAATTGCAGAAGATCGGAACGTATTCCTGAAAATGTTATTAAAAATATCATTAAAGCATGCCCAAAGAAGCTGTGTTTTTGTCAAGATTCACACTCGATGTTGGGTGTTTACATTTGAAACTTTAAATTATTGGAAACAAAAAAGAACATCTTGTCTTTACTGCTGCCCCTTTCTTATTGCTTAGATTCTAAAGTACGTCAAATAAGCAGACTACATGAAATAATTAAATTCAATTTAATTGATTGGAATGGACCTTAGAACATAAATTTCCTGAGTTGCCCGTATTTTTGCAGTGTATTAACAATTTTATAACTCGATCTGGGAAACAAAGCGGAATGCTGAACTCAAGTGAGACAAGTTATAATTATTATTCTCACCAAACACAACACAAGTCTGTCGATGGTGACTATATTGTACTTCCAAATGATGTCGTTGATGGCGTCCACACATTTGTTGATGTGCGGACCTCCGGCGGGATTCGTTACCTCAAACACTAGGTAATCGCAAAACTTACGCAGATGAGCTGATAAAGCTCTGGCTCCTATCCGCTCTAAAATTCTGCAATAATAAAATGTATATTATTCTTCCAACGTGTACATTTTCATCAGTAACAGAAGTTATAGAACATTATTAACCATGATTACCTAATAAATTTTATTGTGATAATATCGCACAGGCATGGAACCTTATGCCCCTAAAATTTCGCGTGTTTGAAGAAATAATGCACAACTTTTACGTAAGCCTCTTCGTTAAACATCATACACTTTGTAATAATAAAATATGACTAAAATTATGATTTTAATATTATAATCAAGACGTTTCTCTTTTTGAAAAGGTTATACGCATGGTGTGCTATTTTTTAAGAACCATCAAACATTATGCATAAGAAAACAGGGAATCTTACTTGAATGCGATGGGATTGATTCTGTTAGTTTCAAATATCATTTTCCACAAGAGACACAGGAAGAGCGGCGGTGTGCCGTGCACAGAGAAATGTGTTATAATGTCATTATCATTAGCCATAGAAGTCCATTTGCGATATTCTTCGTCAACTGACTTCTTTAGAAGTTGCTTGTTCTCCTTGGGGGCTGGATTCTGAAAAACATTTATTATCCACACAAAGTATTTATTTATCAAACCAATGAGTAACGAACTACCTAACATGAATAGTTACTACTAATATTATTTAAGACAGACAGACAGACAGACTCGACAGACTTAGTGAATCAGTTGACTTAGAAACGACTAATACTATTGATCCCTCTGTATATATACTGTATTCCTAGACCCAAAAACTCTTATAGTTTCTAATAGCAACGACATAAGATTGTATATTAATATGGCATCAAAATTATGATCGACTGTTCTGATATTATTATATACTAATATGTGTTTAGTGATTTGACCTCCTTCGTCTCATTACTCCATCTAGAGATCGACAATATTTTTCAGTTTTAACGCTGAAAAGGCCAATAAATGGGCTAGATCCCAGAAAAAATCACTCTAGCCGACGTAGACGGCTAGTAACATGTACATTAATTATTGGAATATTATTAAATATATAAAAATGTTGCATAACATACCAACACACACAAACCTGTTCAAAAAACTCAACAAGCACGGGCGGGAAGCACTGCAATGTATGTTGCGACCACATGTGCGGAGTGTTCGTCATTATTGTTGTCAATAATTCCTTCACTGCAGCGCCATCACTGCCTGTTCGAATAAAATAATCACCATATATTGTACCGACTGCCTCGGTGGCGTAGTTGTATTACGATACGGTTACAAAGCTGAGGTCTCGGGTTCGAATCCCGGGTCGGGCAAAGTGATATTGCGATTTTCTATCCATTATTAGCCCGGAGTCAGGCGATAGGCTCGCCTCCTATCACATCGTGGGACGGAACATGCAAGGTGAAATGTGGGTGTCCTAGTGCCGCCTCTGCCAACCCCTTCGAGGATAAAGGCGTGCCTTTATGCATTATTATACCATATATTGTATTGTAAAGGAAAAAATATCCTAACTTAATATAAATATGTATCCCGTCGCCATTTTATAATCCCTATCCCCTATTAGCCCAATCCCGTCGTAGGTGATCATGGGTGGTAGAATATGATCACGTAGCTTTTAATAAAAATAAGTGTAACTATTTCGTAAGCCAATTAAAAATACATCTAAAGAAATGTTAGCTTTCAATTTTAGCACTAAATAATGTACAACCCAAGTTTTGAATATTCTTGAAACTTTTCTTTTAAAATTAGTAATCCTAAGTTGTACAATTGTCATAAGAATTACAGACATCATCGACTAAAGAAAAATGCCGTGGTAGGCAAAGCCTAACAGGTCCAAACAGAGAATCTTCCTCATTGGCACAACAAACTACTCACCAGTGCGCCTACAGTGCGGAGACATACCTGCGCCGGTCATGTAAAGACCGCGGGCCAATGTGAGTACCAGAACACGGTTCAGTTCCTCGCTCTCAGACGAAACGAGGGATTTAGGTTCGGAAACCACTCTCGACATCTGTAGTTGCACACCAGAACTCCCCAGACTTGTTATCAAGCGGAGAGCGGTGCTTTCAAAACTGAAATATATATCAATATAATAAACAATACCGGCCTTATTTATAGGCCGATTTGAACCGATTTTAGTTATCGAATGTTTTTTTCCTCTTGAAGAGACTTTAAAATTCAGTTTGAGTGATGAAGAACATTCGCTAATTAAAATGGGTTTTAAATCTGTCTATGAATAAGGCCGTATGTCTATTAGATGAGCATCATAATTATGTATTTAAAATTAATTAAATATTTATTTACTTTGCCTTAACACGATGAATCATAATCAAGCATAGCAATAAAACAATTATAATATGAATATCAATACACACCATAACTGTAACTGCGTTTGATTGGCCTGGGGGTAAGCCGCTAACGAATGTATATTTGAAAGAAGCTGCACTCTGTAATGCGGTTGTATGTGATGAATACGATACGAAAACATATCCAAAAGATTATGTAGTATCCCCCACGCGTGTGATTTGAAAACGTTTGGCAATAGTTGATCTGAAAACAATTAACATTATTCGTAAAAATTAATAAATAAGAGTCTCTGATAAGAAATGAAAAATAAAAATAAACATAAAATGTTGGTATCCATGGTGCAAGACTTACTGATAAATCCCTTTATCCCTAAAGATTCTATTTCAGTGTACACAAGTAACCTACTATAAGTCTCGACAAGAGCTGGGGCCATCATACTACTGCCTGGGATATTGGTCTTGTTTTGGGCTAATTTAGCAACATGAGTAACAATAGAGTGGATTAAAGACATTTTACAGTGAAGAGTTAAACTATCTAGAATACACATTGAAAGTGGAACAGTTGGAAGAGGAGTCCCTGGATTTCCATTTGGTAAAGCTTTTTGACTTCCAAACAATGTTTCTATTATAATTCCCATTGGCCGCGCATAATATTCTTGATTAGTTGAGTATGCATTGCAAAGTAAAGCTATGCGGTAATCTGAACCCATCAAAGTTGGTGTACTGTTTGAACTCATGAGATGCTGCAAAAACCTGTAAATTATTGAATAAACTTTAATACTGGGAATGACAAACAAACAATAACTAATTGATAGAAACATACTCATATTGAACTTTTAAATTTTGAGGCATTGACATAGTCTTATGCTCTGTCTCGGCTTTCTTCAACAAATGCATCCATATGCATACCACAGCCATCTGGTGTGTACAATGTGCTTTAGTGTAGTCTGGCACAGGCAAAGGTTCTTTTTCAGGGTATAACAATTCATGAAGTTTTATAATAGGCAAAAAATTTGAGAGTGGATTTCTTTGAATACTTCCCGATATAAACTGAAGTAGGACCCACATAAGATGATCTCGACCTCTCTTCATGTCATGTCCAATCAATTTGTTATGAAGTCCCATAACAATGTTGGGAAATGATGCAAAACCTATTAGGATTAGGTATATTACTTGTGATGATAAATGAAGCCAACACCAATGACTTGATGACATTTCATCATCTTCATTTTCCTGCTCGCTTTTTTCCATAGGCAATATCATTAACTCTACTAATTGATCCTCGAGGGCAATACACCTTTGCTTGTGTTGCTTTTGTAAGCCTAGCATAGAGCACATCATGTCTCTAGAATATGGCTGCTGAAGGACATGTCTCAATAACCCTATCTGTGGTTTAAGAAGTTCATCATCATAAGGTAAATTGCCTTTCAATGAAAATTTCAAAGTTGTTGGATCTAATCGCCATGGATTCACAAGATGATCTGCATATCCAGAAAATTCCACCACAGGTAGCATATTGGAGTGACCTATTATTGAAACCATTTGTGCACAAGGCTTGAAGCTTTCAACAAAACTGGTTAGCAGTTTGGCTAATTGCTGAAATTCAAATTTAATAACATTATAATGTGTCATTATCAGTATTAAATTAAATAAATATATATTTTTAAATATAATTAATTGAAACTATTTTTTTACTTAATTTCTATAAATAATTTTTCACTATGGATATTCATTGTTCATTGTCAATTTTTCTTTCTTTACATATGAAATAATAAAAATATATTTATATATATATATATATTACCCAATGTGGCCAGTGATTATTGTCAGGATAATCTTTCTGAATTTCAGTTACTATGAAGTATGCAGGCAATAAGGAAGCATTGCGGTCAAAAATATACTCTATAACATTATATAATGCTTTCAATTGAGGCATTGTACTAGAGTTTAGCCTTACTGGTAATGTGTGCGCTTTCTCCCTACAACCCTGTTAGAAAAAAAAAACAAAAATCATATATTCGCATTGAGCACCACAGCTTTAATTATAATTTTACACAACAATCGCAAGGGCATAATATGCAAAGCTTGAATCAATACAAATAGTAATTTAAATGATAATTAGTTACCTTCATTATTTCTCTGACACCTTTGTAGTCAACTCCTCCGATTATTCTCCTTATCAAGTTAAAACATTCAATCCAGAAATCAGCATTTTGATACACAAGTTTATCGTTAGTAAGAATGCAATCACAGAGCATCCTGCAACCAGATTTTTAATTAAACTAACAACAAAATTGAATAACTTATTAAATGACCCACCCTCCTTTGGTATTATCATAGTATATTTAACAGAGTTTAGTCAACAGTATGTAGCCAACTCTCTTCCCTCATGGTGAAAAATGTTTGTGTCATTTATAGAGTTGGAAACCCAAAAGCTCCATAAATTAGTAAATAATGAATATGTCACTAGTAAAAAATTATGTAGCATATTGTTTTCTTACCTAGCTTGAAGTATATTAGTGTTCACTAAATTTTCCAGCAAGGTGAGCAATTGTTTCATTTTATATCTATTAGTCAAAACAGCAGTAAGTGTTAAGTACTGCCTGATTGCAGACTCTTGTAACTCCACACTAAGCGTTGTCATAATGCTTGACAACTTCTTATGATACATGGCCAATCTCTCATTTTCCTGCTCTGGCTTATGAACTAAAAAACAACTAAATGCTTCTTCTACTGCTTCGACTCTCTGTAAATAACAATTGATATATTTAATTAATCTATAGAGATACATACCACTATTAATAACCAATAGTTATAGACACCTGCTTTTTAACTTTATAACCTCTATCTTTTACAACCTGTTTACCTCAAACAAATTCAGAGAATTAGACAAAACTTATAATCATGAAGAAAAATTATTCTATGATCTTTCAGCAAACAAGTCTTTGTTTATAAGAATAAATTATTAATTTTGTGATGTTCACATGATATCTTTTTAATTACTCACCAATATTTCATTAACTATATTGGCTACTTGGGTATCTGCCATATCGCCGATGTGATTCATGAAGAATATATTTACTACAAAACCGTAATATTTTTAATAATCGCTATAAAGCATCAGTCAACACGGCATCGCGTTTACTTCCACACTATTGATGTTATGGCAATACAAAATGGCAGGCGCCAAGCCTCAAAAACCACTCAAATCATTAGTAAGTTGGCATTTTATTATGATATGTAATTATTAACTAATGTAATAACTACTATAATAAATAAATAATCATTCCCCAATGAATAAATCGTATCCCCGTTTGAGATTGAATGTGATCACAGAATGTGATTGGCTGTACTTTTTTTTTCTGCCCCCTAAATATTGAGATCGTGACAAGATGTCTTTTGGCCACGGACATTGTACATGGATTTATTTTCATGTAATACCAGCTGCGGCTGTTTTACCTTCTTTTTGGCAACTCGTATTGATAATGCAATATGTTTTAAATTATAATAAATTGTTTATGAATTTAAAATTGTATTTAATCCCTCAATTAGGTTCACCCTTAATCGTTATTGAAACTAGTTTAAAGTTAATCACAGACTAACCAAATTAATTGAGGTGATTTTGATCGAGTCATGTGTAAATTTATTCATGTGCAATTTGATTCATCATTCAATTTCTACACCCGATAGATTGAAAAATTGGTAAGAATATAGAATATGTTTTGTTTTACGCAAATTTAAATCATGTGTTATTGCCTCTTTCTTTCCTGACAAGTAACTAAGTTATACTTCATTTTAAGGCAAAGTGTTCTTTATCACTACTTTTTAAAATCACATACACCTCCTAACCTTCCACCCCCAAAATAGTGTGCCTTTGATAAAAATAAATAAAGACTGCGGTCTGTATATAGTGCAACTACGTCTGTATGATACAGGAAAACAAAATTATATCAGTACAACTATTACAACGGTATCTCTCTTTATTGTTTTTCTAAAAAAAACTAACGTTTAGACCATTCTAACATGAAATCCAGTTAATCTATTTTCATTCAGCTATAGCTTGGGCTATTTTCAGTTAAAACTTAATAGAAAGGAAATCCTCAAAATGAATAAGTGCAGTAGCATTTTTTAATGTCGATAAAATGCACCAACTTTGATAAAAGTTGCCACGGGTGATATACTAAATTTTTTTACGAGTGTGAGGTGTCAAAGTTGGCAATAGTTAATTTAAATTTGCTTTCGTGAGGAATTCGATAAATTTTCTTGAAAAGGTGACTTTTATTGTTATAGTTTGCTATGTAGTTTTAAAGATTAGCTATTGATCATCGCAAAACGTGAAACCAAATAATAAATAATACAAACTACTTGTCACACAGTCACAAAGTGTAGCACAAGGTATATATTTTTTTATTTCTACTAGAAAGGCTGTATCTTAAAAACTTTCGGGGATATGACTATTTTTTTTGTTTCTGTGACTTCATAGCTTGGTCTATCTCTGGTTACCAGTGTATCGTCTAGTTTTGGGTCTAGTCAAAAATTAATTAGACAAAAGTACGAAGTGGCAATCACTGCATTCCGACTATTAATTTATTATATCGACACGATCATTTCGAGACCAATCACTAAAATGTTTGAAAAGAATTTCATTAATTTAGTTTAAGTATAAATGAAACAGTACACGATAATAATAATATACTGCGCATGTGGATTGGACTCAAAAAGTGTATACAACCGAGCGAAGCCGGGGCGAGCCACTAGTTGTTATATATATCGCTCGGAATTCATAACTTAAGCTCCAAAAATACAAATTCAATAAAATAATCTAAATTCGTACTCATTTTTGAAAATTTATGGCCGCCATTTTGAAGTTAAGAGCTAGCAATCCAATTGGTGTTTTATTCTTTTATGCATCACGGTCGATTTTCGACCGACGGGTAACCACTAGTAATCTTTAATTAATACTACTTCTGTGGTCGAAAGTCGAAACACAAACGCTAGTGCAGTCTTATGATTGACATTATATCGATTTTAATACTTATTGGTAGTAATTAATACATTTTATTACATACCCCGACTCCATGAGTCAAGGCATACATTCCGGTCCCCTTATAATCCATTTAATTCGTACTTTATTTATCCCATTCCATCCCTTTGAGTTTAAAAGAGTAGCAAATTTAGGTATTTGAATTCCTTGCTCATCTAACTAAAACACAAAATTTTTAATTAACTGCCTCCATACCGAATTTCAACAACATTGATCCATTTGCGCGTAAGGAAATAACAGATACACAAACTTTCGCCCATGCTTTCGCTTTTATAATATTAGTAAGATTGTCTGACGACTGACGTTGACCTAGCAAGAAATAACTAATAAGAAAATACTATGGTTATTCCTCTCTTTTAATGTGATCGACGAAGTTATAATGTCGAGATTTTCGAATATTGATCAATTACGCGTAGACATTAACAAGGGTATTGTCCTGATTTAAACGCGTCTATATCGTGATTTACAGCTTGACAAAAAAGTGTAAAAAGGGAACTTATCCTTTATTTCGCCTGGCCACATTGTTACATCTTTGACATTTGTGAATTTTCATTGGATTCCGCGCTGAAGATTTCGTTTTTAGCCAAATACTTGCAGTGAGAACCTTTATTTGAAGCGACTAGTGATACAATATGAATAAAACTATTAGAAGTTCCGCAAGGGAAATTATTTATAAAGTTTACCCACGCTGTCTTGCAAAATATTAAGCAAAAACAAGTTTATCGGACCTCGATGATGTTTACCAAGAAATCGCCGATATGACTGGTAAGTGGAAGTTTATTTTTTTATATTTCAGTCAATCTTATATTATTCTATGGATGTAGAGTGGTTTTTAATTCTTGTCCTACGTATTCTTTCATAATTGGGTATTTGACTGTTGTGGCAATAAATTATAAAATGTGTTGCATATGATAGCTTTTTGGTAAACAATAATTATAGGTATTTTTATTTACATTTATCTAAATTATAAATATTTAAATAATCTAAAATAAGTTTGCCATTTTTTATCTGTTGATTAAATGTAACAAAACACGACAAGCTGTCATTGTGCAGCGTGTGATGTCACGATTTTCAATTTTCATTCATCTCTGCCACTAAGATCATTCACCATTTATAAAGCGTGACGTAACTTTTTCAAAGTCACGTGACCTACCGTTTTGGTGACATATATGATGATAAAATTGAAAAATATGTTTATTCTTTATAAACAACTCTTTAAAAATAAATTAATAGTTTGAAGAGGTATAGAGTGACTATATCTAGACTTTAAAACACTTTTCAGAAATTAGTCAAATAGCCAATTAGCAATTTTCTTATCAAGCCTCTAGGTTATGTTTACATTCAAGTGACAGAACCAGTTTAGAGATTGACTACCACAACTTGATACTTTTTTACTTGAGTAATTAGTTATATCTTTGAACACAATTTCTGATTCAAAAAGTGGAAGTTTTTCTCTTAATAATAATAAATACACCCAACAGTCACATACATAGTCCTTACCCCTAAGATCCAATCTTGTGTTCTGTTGTGGGTGTCAGAAACTACGACATATTTTTCGTCTCACAAACACCCAGACTCGAAACATATGCCCGTGGATTACACAAAAAAAATTCTCGGTGCTCGGGATCGAATCCGTGACCTGGCGTTTCACAACCGGCGTATAACCAATCGCGCTACAGAGGCTGATAATTATTTTTAATCAATGATGTGTTAATTTCTACATAATTTTCAGGTTTATCCGTCAATACTGTTAGAAAAATTGCTCGTGAAGAGCAACTAAATAAGGGTGTATTCTCCACACCTGGAAGACATAAACAAGGTCGTCCGAAAAAGAAACTTTTATTTATTTGCCATCAGGCAAAAAGTTCAGTTTCTCTACACAGTGAGAAAACAGGTACTACTTTAATGTAATTTAGCTTGAAGTTGTAATCTTTCTTGTATATTATAGTTTATAATACTAATAATATTTTTATATGCATTCGGTTTTTATAATCTTAGTTTTTTTATATATGTAAAAAATCTAAGATTTCAAATAAAGAGGAATAATAACAATAAATGTTGAATACATATGAATATTTTCTATATTAAATATATATAAATAAAAGTAGCTCCGCTACAACTAAGTATTTACTTTATTTTCAGGTCCTAAAATTGCGAAATTTTCTTCCGGGGGTAAGGGACGAACTGAATTTCAATGGAAGACATATTCTGAGAAAAGTTCTGAATCGATATGTTCGGATATCAAATATTTAGAAGAGAGTTGCTCAGATTGAAAGATACACTGAGAAATGTTTTATCTGAAAATTACAATGTTGTTACTAAAGTTCTTAATAAACTAATAAAATGAATAAAGATTGGTTTACTTTTTTATAAGACAAACACACCTTTATCATAACTCGTATGTCAAACTGTAAACATTACACCCAAATAATTAAAGTAATATTTTATATAATCATTTCATATAAACGTACCAACATTCAGTCTTAAATTAAAATCAAGAGTCGATTTTCGATGGAGTTCGATCTTTATACGTTTTTATAGTGACTATTCAAGTTAACATTTTAGTTAATTATCCGCTATTAAATAATGTAATTTGATTGAATTATATTTAATTAAATGTTTTTATCTTATTTTAAACTAAGTATCAAAACTAAAAACCGAACTATACGGGGATGCCATATAAACAGCTCAGTGGCGCCTCCATTTATTTTTACATTTTTTTGCCAATCTGTACATACCTACATATTGGTAGTGTGGCAAAACGTAATCATTCGAAGTCAGTTGTAGATGGAAACACTATGAATGCTTAATTACATATTAAAAATAATTTACATTAAATAAAGCTGAGCCTGTTTTGTTATTTTATACAAGCCTCTCGAAGAAACATCGAAAGGATATTACATTCAAAGTAAATTCTCAAACGAATAGTACATTTTTATAATATATTTATTTTGAAGCATCGACTTCAATGTCGATATTTTCATGATTTTGCTCGTCCCTACTTCTCGGAAACGTTCGGGGCTTACAAACTATTCCGAAAACTGAGTGAGAGAATACTATCATGTGTTTTCGTTGTATATTTTTATGAGGTTTATAATTTTTAGTCTCTTTTATGTTTTCAATAAGATATTTCTAATAATATCGCATCTAGGGTGATGGAGTCACCACCCTTCTCGACACATTCCGAAGCACCTCCTTTAAGTGAAGATAGTGGTTTACTGATTACAAGTGGCTCATTTTCGAGTGATTCTGCGAGCGGATGGCATCACGTCGCATCCGAGGTATGATAATATGTAATTTATATTCCTTGGCCTCAATTATAGCCTATAAATCATCTTCACAAAGAACATTAAACATGTATAAATCGGTTATTAATTGTTTCTTTTTTGCACTGCAATTTGCGTTTCACTACTATAGATACAAGTGCACATCTCGTAATTATACATATATGGCGAGTTGTATATATACTGTGTGTAAAATACATAAACAATGTTGATGTGACGTCTTTTAGCTTATTGTAATTTATTCATACTTAAAATTAAAATTCTAATGTAGGGGTAGGATGATTTTGGAGTATAATTTTCTTTTCTTTTAATGTGTGAAGGTTATAATATTATTGTTAAGAAATTTATTAGTAGACATGATTTTACAGATACTGCTATGTTGCTATTTTGGACCTTTCTATGCATATTATTTTTCTTGCAGCTTTGCTTATTTATCAGGCAGACAAAAACTGTGTATTGTTTTATATAGAAATATTGTAAGATTTAGTTTTGCTTGGCAGCATGTTACTTCAATAATTGTTACATTTTGTTGAAAATTCTCACCACAGATCCACATATACCTTATTATAGCATTGCCAATTAAAGATTAGATATAGGCTAATTATAGAGGATCATAATGTTTACATTTCATTGAGTTTGACAGCTGTGAACAACAGTCTGCAACTGCAAATTATATTCTGCGAATTGTTTTGTTGTATGTTATCATTGTAGAATGTGTAAATAAAGAATAAAGCTGTTTTATTTTGGTCAGTTTTTTTGTTTAAATTCAACATTTCATTATTTTCAATTGAAATCAGCTTATTTATGAGATTATTTATGAATGGCTTTTTTATGTTTTTGTAAAACTATTTCTTTATATTATACGTATAATTGTATGTATAATTTTATTTCTTTGCATGAAATGTTTATGAATGATAAAATGATATAATGTAGAACATTTATTTTTGTTTTGAGACATGATAAAATGTGAGTAATACTTTGAGTTTTCCTGGTTATGCCGATGTTGTAAGTTATTGCCTTACATTAATTGTTACAACCTGCACCTCACTGGTGGTAGGTCTCTCATATGTAAGAGGCCGCTTGGGTAGGTATTACTGCAATGCCTATTTCTCCTGCCATACAGCAGTGTAAATGCACTCTTGTGTTCAAATTTGAAGGGTTTTGTAGCCAGAGTAACTACTGGACAAAAAGAGACTTAACATTTTATGTCTCACAATGGTGAGTGCATTGGAATACCAAGCATTGTGTTGTCATTTATGATGTTGCTTTGTTTTGCTACAGTCCATGAACAGTTCTTTTGCTTGCCATCAAGTGAGCAGCATGCTATTAAATATTTTTTATTGCTATACATCACATTAAAACTATAGAAAGCTTTTCAAGCCATTGGTCTCAGTTTTCAATACCAGTTAGCAATATGACAAATGTTGAAATGTATGTGTTAAAACATTGGGCCTGGGGATGTTTAAAAATTCTGACATTAAACTGTCCGGCTGTTTGGTGTCAACCCATATATTGCGGAAAACAATTCAATTGGTTTTCAGTTTATGTTGTATGGAATATTTTGTTCATACTCACTAATTTCCCTATTCATATAGTTCAGTCAAAAATACTTGGCATAACATGGCAAAAGCTATGTTGTTGGTCTTAATCATATAATAAAATGATAGCAAAGCCAATTATTATTAATACAGTCAGAAAATGTACATATGAATGTTGCATATTGAGAGCATTTGTTGCCCAGAAGGTCAGAAGTTAATTGAGGGAGGTAGTTTAGATATTGTGGCTATGATACTTGCTGAATAGGTAATTTTAATTTTGCAATATTTGTGCATAATTTGCTAAATTTGTTAGAAAAAGGTTTTACTTCACTCTGTCATCCTGAATCACTTGGCATATAAAGATATCATTTATGGAAATACCTTGCCATAAATTGTAATAACTACAGCATTATGACTAAACTTTATAGTGAGTAATGGATTTGTGTAAACACAATTTATGACATGAATGAATGCTAAGTATTTCAATGGTGCAATGAATTCAAAGAAAGAACTTTTAATTACTTTAACTTTATGAAAAGATCACTCTTAGGAGGTTATAGTAAGTATTGTCTTTAATGTTATCATATAATTGGTTAAGCAAATATAATTTACCAGTAATATCTTTATTCTCATTTATGGATATGCAACATTTTATTTTTGATATTTATTGCAACTGCTTCTACAATATATAACTCTTCGGAAATATCTGTGGACCTGAATAATTAACGTCACTGGAACATAAGTTCAGCTAATTCAAAATATAGGTTAAACAAATTGAATTAAAATAGAAAAACGAATAAAAAATTGAATTCGCATCCATTTCAAAACGTTTTTAATGTAAAATAACATAGTAGATAGGGGAACACAAAAAAATTAAATGAGAACCGCATGGCAGCTAGGTTCACAGATATTTCTGACGATTCATACATAGTTTTGCACTTTTTCGTTATTAATATTACAATTGTAATGACAGCCCAGGTGAGAGAGAATTTGATGCAATAGCTATAGCTTGTTATAATGTGTGGTAGATGGAAAGGCCTATTCCAAAAGATGAAGATACTAAGCTGGCAGACCTTGTTAAAATTGTAAGCTTAATCATTCTGCAACATTAATAAAATATTATGTTATGCTTACCATATTTAAGTGTAGAATAAGGGTAGACAAAAATGATTTTATATTGCTTTCATGGAATGCTCTGAATTTTTTTTTGGCATGTCATTTGTGGAAGAAAAATATTATAATGAAATGAATAAAAGCACTGCGGCGATTGTTTGGTAATAGTATTGTTGTTTTATATTGTTGTATTGCATTAATTATTTATGCATAATTTCATTGCAATGTCATATTTTAATTTAACATATTATTTACTCTGTCAATGCGAATTTTTATATACATATTTATGTGATTAAGTACTTTTAATTCCATATTTGAAGTTAAAAAAGGAAAATCTATGTATAGATTTGTTCATTTTGTTCATGTCCTATTTTTTCTCAGTTGCAAGAAAGTGATTTCGATGAGAGATCCCTTTCACTCTGCGAATCGACAGAGACTTCGGAACGTATGTGTGGTGACTTTTTCAATACTGTAAAGAAAGGTCCTGGAAAAGTAATCCTGACCACCATAGAACCACCACCGGAATTCCAGGTAAAGTGACAAATAGTTTATAGTCTTAATAGTATGTCCACCATAACACTGCACATTTAATATAATATTTAGTTATATTATTGACTTAATTTTTATTATAATATGTTATATTTCACATTAATTGCCTTACTTGATGATGTCATAAATATGACAGAATATAATTATGTATATTTTTCCTTCACAGGATAATCCTGCCCCAGTAAATATAGAAAAATGTACGGCTGTGTATGTGCCTCCATCTGTCGTTTTTACCAATGATTCTACAAGTAAATCTAAATCTTCTACCTTAGAAGTATCAAGCGGTACGAGACATTTATCGCCTTTGTATCCAAGAAAATTGAAACCTGAGTGTTTATATGAACGTCGTCAAGGTTTGAATCACAGATTTGCGAGCCCTAGGCTATTGCACTTAAGCCCCTGTCGCGGAACTCGGCCGTCGTCAAGGAATTCGCTGTCGTCGCGGCTATCGAGTAGCCACAACTCGCTCATCACTCAATTTCAAGCTGACGATTCTAGTTTTATAACACAAGCTATATCTCATGACACTTTGTCTGCACAGAAGTCTGATATTACTGACATGTATAATGTCCCCTTCGACAGCGATATTTATGCTGTTCCTATAGATATGGTTCACCCTAGTCACAGTAATATGAGAAATAAGGTTAAAAAAGGTGCGAGAAATAATAAAAAACGAGTTAAAAGTACTCCGCAAAGTACCGGCGTTGTTAGCGCTCCAGTTGACAAGAACCAAAAACCAAAGGAATCGAGTAGACATAAAGATAATACTAAAACTAAGAGACATAGCCTACCGAGTTCATCGTACAAGAAGAGCGCCACGGATTCTGACACTGATTCACTACATTTGACGTTGCGCGAAATGAGGAAGTATTTGCACACTCTTTATTCTAGTTCAAGCGATTCTGAATGTAGGAATACAATAAATAAGAAGAATAATACAATTGTTACAAGCGTTGGTATCCACACCAGACATGTAAACAAAGAAGCTCCATCAGCTGTGTTCATAAAAGAGAATATCGATATTTCTAAAACGATTGAAACAAATAACAATCACCGGAAAACAGCGAAAAATTCCTTTGGCATGAATACCAAACACATTAAGCACAAAGAAAATTTTCCAAAGGACATAATAGAAGTGAGTAAAAGTGATAAATTGGTGAAGAAAAACATGTCCAGTCAAAATCAAAAGGCAAAGTTGTCACCTGTTAGAATTTTGTCTATTAACTTGAAGCAAAGTTTTTGTAATCTATTTCGATGGCGACGACAACCCGTGGTCGACAATGTCACTGAAATAGAAAGAGTCGGTGGTAAAGAAGAAACACCTCCGGCAGTGATCCGGCGAGCCTTGCCGCCGCTGCCTCAGTCGCCGCCCACCTCGCACTCCTCGAGGCGACCCGCGAATGAAGACGAAACTGTGATGGACTTTGCAACTTCTATACAGAAAGTCAAAGATGTAAGCTTATATTTACTTTTTAATATTAGTTCGCAACTATAGCACGTTCTTTAATCCAACTCATATTTGTTTTGTTTCAGTATGGTTGGTACTGGGGCCCGATATCAGTGGAAGCGGCAGAAAAAATACTTTCCAATGAACCTGATGGTTCATTCATAGTACGAGATAGTAGCGACGATCATTATATATTTACCTTAACATTCAAGTTGAATGGGCTTAGGCATGTAAGGATAGAACATGATCAAGGTAAGAAATGTTGTATGTATGTTTTTACTCAGTTATTATAAAATATCTTACACACGTAAAATATATTTTATAAAACTATTTTATAAAGTAACCCAGTAGAGTTGCATAAAGCTGTTCTCTCTGGTCATATCACAGAAATTACATTATTGCATTTATTGAATAGAAAATAAGTATAGATCGTCCACGATCTTTTGGCGTCCGAACGCATTGTTTTCATGCTGTTGTCAAAATAATAAAAACATATCTCAAATCATGCCTTAAATAGATATTTTGTAAAAATGTTATTTGTAGTTCCAAATTTCGCCAGACGCCAATAGAAGATAACTTATACCGCGGTCTTTATGACAGGATAAATTTACATGAATGTCTTGACTCTGGCATTACAAATTGTCCCTTAGCCTAACAGGGCTGGCTGTAGGCAGTACTAATATAGTAGACGTATTGTAGGAACATAACTTCAATTACGATAGTCTTTCAAATTATATTATGGTCAGTGACAGCTTTTGGTATAAATGTTGCGTACGTTGCAGGTAACTTCTGTTTCGGAGGCTGTACTATGTTTAAGGCTCAGACGATAGTAGAGTTTATAGAGAATGCGGTTGAAACGTCTCGCAGTGGAAGATATTTATTCTTTTTGAATTTGCGACCACTATTGGGACCTGTAAGAGTACAACTGCTTTACCCGGTGTCGAGGTTTAAGCGAGTGCAGAGCTTACAGCATATGTGCAGGTGAGGCTTCATTTTAAAGTTTATCCAAGTTATTATTTTCAGACAACGAATTGACCTGTTCAACAGATAAAATTTATAATAATTTCTTATGTATTTTGTTCGCGCTGATGCTTACTCCGACACCGAATATGAATTGTATTTATTTTATATAAACCAGACCACCTTAAAAATAAAGTATATAGGTCGACACACGTTATGGGAATAAGGCAATGAGGCTCTGAATAAGATTTTCATATCTAACCAATGTGTATTTTTAATCGCTGGGTTTGAACTCACTCTCTCTCTGACTCTCACGAAGTTTTTCTGACCACGGTAACCTGTACTGGTAACAGGAGATTAGCAGTACCAGATGTCGTTAAAGGTACTACTATCTATCTAAAGTCTAAACTAAAAAGTTCCATTTGACAGTGTGAAATAGAGATGATGTCAAATAAATCGGTTCTTACAATATCCGATTATTGAGAGATATCGATACTATTTGTTTGTATTTCTTAATCGATTACAGTTTATATTTTTAGTTTACATTATTTCGTTTTTTTTTCATGAACATTTTTATTCTAATGAGACATCCACAATTGCATAAGTCACTTTAGTATTTAGGAATAAAAGGAGTGATTTATCTATTACTAGCGGCCCGGCCCGACTTCACCCGGGTGCAGACTCTTTTTGAGTCTAGTCCACATCACACACATGCCTTTGAGTACATGATACATACATACATAACACATATACTCCAAAATGAGGAACCTACTCACTATGTGTGCCGTATCCAGCAGTACTGCCTTTTGGATATTATTAAAAATATTAATTAATAATAACTTAATTTATATTAATATCATTATTACATTATAATGTAATTATTAATAAATAATTATTTCTTGATGTACAATATGTTCGTTGACAGTATACTTACTATTAGCTGAAAGTTCAATATTAAGAAAAAAAAAATACAACTGCACTAAAACTGCTCGATTATTCATATATTTTTACCGATTATGTGTATACAAAATCGTTTGAATAGTCCTTACTCTACCGGTAAAAGATCTAACGAGGTGACTTTGTAATGACGTCTAGAAAAAAAGTATGCTGTTTAAAATGATTATTTTGCTTTATTTAAAGGATTTTAATTGAAATTTAGTGATTATGGATTGTAAATCTTGTGATAAAATAAGAATAGCTTCATAATTCCATGGATTTACGGAAAGTGTTATTGAAATTGTGTGAGTTACGTCTGCACAAAGTTATTTATGTTAGAAGCATGAAACGTCAAATGGAACTTCTTAATTTAGATAGACTGTAACTGTATCATATGGAAAACTTGACATGCTAAATACTCAAAACTTTCTAGTGTGTGTTGACTCAATCATGAAAAATAATATGAACAATTAGAAAAAAGTTTAGTTTCTTATGCATACATAATCGTCACACTTATATCTTTTAGATTATAGATAGGTTGAGATTATAGATAGGCACTTTGCTCCATCCTGACATATCACAGGCGCTACATCCACACATCAACATTTTCAAGCATTCTCGTCGATTCAGGAGCCTTTTGACCTGACTTATTAAGGGTATCACCGATTTGTATGGTGTAGATTCGGTGAGGTTGACTCCTACCGACTCTTGCGTTTCTAAAACGGTTATGCACATGGATTATAATTTATTTAGGGTCTTGCGATAATTTTCAATAATCTCAATTAAATTAATAATAAAATATAACTAACTGTCGATAATTATTAATAAAATATAAAACAAAAGACAAAACACTTGGGAGTGTATTAGAAATTATTCGAAACATTTATGAAAAATTTACGGTTATGGAATTCCATAAGATCTCTGGACCTGAAGTGGCCAGTTCTTTTTTTAGATTCGTTATATTGTTTAGTCCTTCTCAAGTATAATAAATTTGCAGCTTATTATTTATGAGTATAAATTATTTTAATATCATACATTGTTTATAGCATCTGTTTGTATATTCTATACTTGTTTGTGTATGAATTATATATGTAAATAATATTTTACGTCTGTTTTCAGATTTGTGATACTGAAGTACGTGCGACGGGATCTTATAAGTAACCTACCTCTGCCTAGACGCCTCGTGGACTACTTGAGTGCTACGCATTACTACTCGGAGCTTCTGGCCGATATTTAGTATCGAGTGCTTCGTGTCGGCTCGCCGCGGTCTGGACGCGCGACACCTCGGATATTGATCATGGTCACTATGAGTTATGTTCATTTGTGAGTATTACTGGCACCTAATTTTAAGCGGAAAGTATTTATGCGTATTTATTGAATTCTTTTAATTTATTTAGTAATAGAAACTTCACTCGTGATTCTTAATAATTCTTCTATAACATAACATATTTTGTATACAAGAAGTTTGATAACGTAAAATTTTGTGAACTTATATTTCACTGACGTAATATAGTGTTTGGTTGGCTTATTGTGACACATAGACGACTTATAGGGATACTGATGAATGTAATACATAAATACAAATTATTTTGATAATGAATGATGTACATATTAAGTGTTATTCACTAATTCACTTTAAGCCACATTGCGAGCTAACACCAAAATGAATCCGGACCCGGACGCAAAGGTCATAGATTTACTAATTATTAAGTGGATATGAGCAGAACGATCATCTCACAGTGAGTGGTGGCAGTGGGAATTGTTCCTCGTACGACCTACAATACTTACAAATGAGTGAATATGTGATAACAGCAGTTCGTTCTGTCAATATTTGCAGCTGGCAAACGTTACAAGTGAAGTTATTATGTGCACGCTTTACTGTATTCGCTATGACTGTAGGAAAGTAAATTATTTGTATGCAATGTATGAAATATTTTGAATACGTTTGCAGCTGCTGTGAACATGCGACAAAAGCAATACATACTCGGTATGCCTTGTATAGTAACACATATTGAAATAGCGTTGATAAGTGGCTCACTGTGGTTTAAAAAATTGTATACATTATTTGTAGATAAAATAATTTAGATGTTATACGATAATGTCATATGATTTTATCTTTTGGTTGTATAGTTGTATAATGGAGCTATTTTACGATAATATAGCACGATATGCGTAATTATAAAGTTTTGACACAGGTACTTTGCTTCGTGACGTGACTCACGCGCTGCCAGTTTAAATAAATTATGTATAGAAAAAAATAAATAAGATACAACGCTTGACGAAAACTTGGTAGTCGCGCATAGTTATACAATATGTGAAACATCCTGTTGTCCGTGTTAAGTGCTTGATTAAAATCAATATTCATAACAAAAAGAAGTAAAGGCGCTCATTTATTGAAGTGATTAATTTTTAAAATTTCCGTGAATTTATTGCCTCTGCAAATACCGATAACGTGCAACCTGAGATTAACAATAAGGATGCAAATAACAGTTTATATCATAACACGTTGTTTCACAATTAATAGATTGTAGACAATAAACCTTTGTTTACTTGATTCTTAATAAATCTTTTCAGTAACGAAATGCCTAAATGTTTTTCAATATTTCTCTACATGAACTCCCGGATTTTTTACACATTGTATAAGTATCTTTGCACGGGCATCTACCTATGTATGTTATTTGTGTATACAATTTTAATAATCTAAAGTACATGACTTTTAAAATTCGTTGAAATTACTTGTTTGTGAAAGTCTCCTTTATACCTATAATTTATCACGTAATGTAACACTTGCAATGTCAACTTGTAATGTTGTCACAAACTCATATTGTATGTTAAAATACATATAATTTGTATGTGTGTTAGAATGTCTTCTGGTACACGTAAATACTTAAAAATCTTGAACGATAGTACAGTGGCGGCGTAAGGTAGGTTGGCACCCTGGACGGTTTTGTATTGAACACCCCTATATAAAATGTAACACTAAATACTAAACTTGCCTAACCATTGCTGGTCCTTCTATTTTTTAGGGGCCTGAATGCCTCCCACATACGACAGTTTTTGGACGCCGGCTTATGATATTATGGGCGTCCACGTCAGAGACGTGGCCATGCGCTCTGGCACCCATCTCCGAGTCGCTAAGTATAGGTTAAGGCACACCGCCCCCGCAGTGTAACCAGCGACCCAGATAAGGCGACCCCTTTAGGTCACCTTTTACGACCGGCAAGGGATACCATGGCGAAATTCTTGTAGCCCCCACGACAAGGTAGAGGCGCCAGATCAGCCGTTTATAACCCAGAACAGCACAGTGTCTGCTCAGACATTCAACCGGGACATCTGTTAGGATTGACCTCAAAGTAGCTTGGTCTGCTACTTTATAAAGCGCAGGTTCGACCCCACGTGAAATATTGCACCCTCCTTTGGGAAGGGGCACCCCAGTACCACCTTCTCCCTCGCGACCGATTTCAACGTCCGGCAGCTCATCGACGACCGAGGTTTTTCCGAACGGCATCACCTTTGGCTTTGCGTAGAGATGTAGCATCACTCTGTATTCTTTATCGCATTTACAATTGAATCCATTCTTTTAGGGAATGATATTTAAAAAAAAGGAATTAATCATAGTTGCGATGAACTTAATATGCTATTAGTATGCAAGTAGCTAGATACAAGTAATTATTTATTGATATGTCTTTACAGTGGTAGATTTTGTGTGCTTTCGTTGGCTGTAGGAGTGAGTTGTCGTTGTCACCCCTTGGTGCTTGGTACCCGGGGCGGAACGCCCCCATCGCCCCCCCTTTACGCCGCCACTGCGATAGTAGTAATTTTCCATTGCTATTTCTCTTGAAAATCGGCGCCAGAAATCATGGAGTGTTAAGGCGAAGCTTTTACAGAGACCGCCGCATTATGAAAAAGCATTCGCCATTTTGGTACAATATCGCCTACAAATACTTTCCTCGTATGATACCCCCGATACGATGGTCGGAACCAAGAATTTGTGCGAACCAAGCATACAATAATTGTCATAATCGGTTCCAAGATCCATCTCTTAAGACTAATGGTGCTTGTGCCTTTCGTCTCTTTTCTTCAAAAAAGAACAATACACCGCGTTATATTATCAGAATGTCCTTCGAAATACATTGGAAGAAGCATGTTTTGCTTGAAGTTCAGAGCATTGTAGGCGGGGCGCTGTCTGGTCAGTAGAACTCATGTTGAAACAACTGTTTCAAAACACATGTTTATGTTTTATTCAGCACTATAAATCCAAACAGTATTCATCTGTTTCTCTGAGTGTCTGAAATTCTTAGCAAGGTATGGGCTGGGATTTATATCTAGTTTAGATTCGCAGTGACCCTCTGTATTTTTTTTAAAAGACGCCAAACTGAATATGAACTAAGATAATGATTTATTTGATATTATGAAAATAAAACAGGGCTTTTTTACCGTTTATAATAATCTCGTTAGGAATAATTGCTATAATTATGTCATCGGAGGCGCCTCGAATCAAGCCGCCGCGCTACCCCTCTCCAATCCTCGAAGTACTTTGCCATTATTCGAAAGCTGAAGCTTTAAGTAAAAAATTTTGACAACGTAACCATTGCGCCGAAAAATAAATTCCTTTTGCCCTACCATGTGTTATTGTAAAAATCTTGGGTACTGCTTATGACAAAGTATTAATTATACAGCAAGTTGGTCCACTGCGAGTGATGTGTATTATTACTGTTTTTGTGACACCAAAGATCATAAAAATGTGTTAGCAATTTAACTATGATTGTAATAATAAAGTTATTGTGTTATATTGATGTTTATCAACAAGAGCTTGTGAAACTTGTTGCGTCGTATATAATATTAACTTATGATGTATTAACAAGAACGCCGTCGAGTAATAATACATACGTATGCCTTTATTACCACCGTAAATATTGTACTGTAAGTTATTACATTATAAGGTATTACAAGAAACATATCACCTATTAATTGTTATAAATATCTTGCTTCCAACATCATTTGTAACCAAATTTTTTTTGTATACCTATGTTATTACAGGATATTTTTATTTTTGCATTTTTGTTTTCGTTTCATCATTATTTCTCCTTTTAAATTTATTCACATAATATTACTTCTTACGTTTGCATGGTACTTTTAGTCATATTAATTTTATAAGATTATTCTATGCAGAGAAGCACTAATGAAACAAATTGTGGCGTGGCTAGAAGGTGTTGTGTTGTTCAATGTAAAATGTGAACATAAAGGTGACCACGTGAGTCGTTTCGTAGTTTATGTTTGCATTAGTTCTGTATACTAATAATCTGTTCTCTGTGTACTTCCTTTGGTTTTTCCTGAGCGCATATAACGATTTTTAGGTATTATACTTAACATAATTACTAACAACAGAACACCAATTTTAGATTATAAGTGAGCCTGTCCAGTGCGTCTGTGTGTAAGACGCAGATTATATAAGACGGAGCAGAACAGGTGTTAATGATAAATATATTTTAGAAATCCAATTCTAAAACGTGAGTAAAGTACAAATATCCTTGCGATCGAAGTTATTAGTAGAAGTGTTCGGTGTGCGCTAGGCACGACTGAAGAATTTTTTTACCTATTTGTTCTGTAGTATTAATACGGCCCAGCAAAATTTGATAGGTTTATTTCGCTGTGTGCCCGCTTTTGAAATATATTGTATTATCATAATAGTAACATATTAGTACATAAGCGTTTTTAGTATTGTAACTTTTGCATCAATTGCAATAGCAACATAGTTGTATATTGTAACTGCTCGTGATAACTTGAAGCAATCTCCGTGTAATGGTGATAATATGTATATTGTATAACATTTTGTTAATTTCGTATGTTGGCGAGGCTTGTGCTGAAACATTTTCGTGCACTAGCAGATATGCTTTTGGCGCATGAACCGTCGGAACGGTGCGCTGAGTGCAGCCGTGATACTTCATAATAGGATGCATATACTGAGACCAATAGTGTTTCAAATACATCCTATGTGGTAATTGTTTAAAATGCTAGATTTAGAATAATTGAGTCATATAATTTACAGTTAATATTGGGGTTTGTTCATCTATGGCATCGCATGACAAGCTTCGAGAAATATGTATATAACTAATTTGAAAATGTATCGGAAACAATGATGTACCGATTTATAGGGGCAAAGAGTTGCAAGACAATCGTTGAAGTATATCGTCAACGAGTAGCGTCATGCGTAAAAAATCACATATCAATATTCAAAGGCAATACTTAAATTTATGCTGTATTTAATCTACTTAGGAGGAATTGATTTCTTTTAGTCATTCTTCAACATTCTTCCTGCGATTTTATTTGACGCATTCAAATGCGTACAGGAGTACAAATAGAATTCTTGCCAGAGTAGCACACGACATGGATACAAATATAATGAGTTTAATAAATCAGCGGCTTATATATTCTCGTTCAATGAACTGTAATTACCGCGGTACTTGCTTAGCTCTATATTAGAACGACAGTGTAGTGTTTGTATAATAATGTATAAACATAAGGGTAAACATTCTAAACGAGAGGAGCTAGTGCTGTCTTAATGATAGTTGGAATTGTGTAAAAATGTACATGTCGCAGTTGAAGAAGAAGTGGGGTGACGGTGACTTAAATAAGTATTTTAAATTATCATGTATTTAAAAATGTTCTTGGATAATGTACATTACACTAAAGTAGGCACTGGCGCAATGACGCTAGTGATCTACAGATTTTAGTAGAGCTGGTGTAGTAGTCCCCGCATTCCTCACAAGGTAAGCAAAATACATTATTAAGGGAAGTGGTAAATGTGATAAATGAACCTTTCTAGGATTGTCACAGGTTACTGTAATGTTGCACGAAGGCCCTAGTCGGCAGCAGAACACCAACGTTTTATTTAAAAATATATTAAATAGAGCCTTAAACAAATAAAACGGACTGTGAATTGTTAATAACAGCATGTATATAAACGGTTTTATACATAAATCATACTAGTTGCCAATTTTTATTAAAACAAATTATATTAACTGATAGCGAAATGTGATTACTCTTCGTGTTTTCATGTTAAATAATAATAGTAGTGGCTGTGGCGGAATCTACCAAGCATAAAGTCAATAATTCATTTCTCAGTTGTAAGTGATACGAATTATTCAAATAGTTATTTTGCTACCGTAATACGTAGGCATTCATGTAATAATATTAATTAAAATAACTGTTGCGCTTACATATTTAAAATATCCTAAATTAAAGCTAGCAAAATAAAAATCAATCATAAAGAAGCAATTATAGTGGCAAAAACATCACTTGTTAATTGCTTTTAATTAACCGGAAATATTCAATTGCTTTGGATTTGATGATCTTCAATATCTAGAGGGTTCATTGTATTTATCATACTAGTATCCCATCTATACGCATTCGTATTGGTACGACTTTACCGTCTATGCTTTGTTTGATGGTGACACTTTAAAATTCTGCTTCTATTTCTACTTTTGGTGTGTCGTACGCGTTGGTTTTGGGGATGGAATTAGTTTTCCCGGATTAGGATATATATCTCAACATTTGTCGTATAAACTCGAACATCTGAAATATTCATTTCATCAACCACGAAAGGCAACAACGAAAATTAGATGTCATTTGTCATGTCATGGCCGCGGGTTGGATCCCCGCACCGAAACAAATATTTGTGCGATCCACAAGTATTTGTTTCGGGTCTGGGTGTTTGTGAGACCGAAAAGTCTCTCGTAGCTTCTGATACCCACGACACAAGACTCGATCTTAGTGTGGGGTCAGGACTATGTATGTGACTGTTGGGTGTATTTATTTATTTATTTATTTGTGGTTTTGTAATTAATTGAATGTTTGAATGAAAATTATATGACTATTGACGTAACTTGTAATGAAAGATGATTTCCCTGCGATATGTGAAATTGTAAAAATATTAGTATAACTTTTGTGATCGAAGTTGTTGTGAACTTCTATTTTAGATTAATCAACATACATGCATCGGCCAGCACTGCTCATCCAACTGTGATAGGAATGTATTATAACAATGGTGTTGAAACTTTCCAGTGCGGGATATTTCCCGGCGTAAGAAAACATAAGTACATGGCGCCTTATTTCTGTCACCACAACGAAAGATTCTTTTGCAACTTGATGCCGATCATAATTAGACCAGACTTGGTGGTCAATTATTTACATTTAAAGACAATAATGCTCGAGAAGAGCCGTTCTACGTGAACGACGGCAGACCACTTAAAACTTTTACCGAGGTATGCTGGCAGATGCACAAATGTTAATTTATTTTTGCAGAACGAGCAAAATCTTACTAATTTTAGTCCACGCTGCCTTTTATCCAGTTATACCGTGTGATTAGAGCACATTTATGTATTTGTAATGGATATAGTACAAAGAAACGGAAATCCCGATCAATGAATGTTCTGACAGTAACACCAATCTAATAAAGCATTACTTAATATATTGCACAAAACGCATCGAGTATGATACTAATAAATATTGAAATAAGCCAGGGTTAGCGACTTTCATATAAACAGTGGCAATTTTTGAAGTGAATTACCTACCACCAATCTGTTTATTCACCAAAATTTAAGCGTTACCTACTATGAAATCATAAATAAATGTACTTTGTGAATATTGGAGGATTACATGACCCTTATAACAAAACTAACAAATACTAAACCATATGGGATCTTAAAATATTATATGGGGTTATACTCATAGTATTATAATATATGAAAATATTATTACAACTAATATTTATACTATGCTAAAATTCAATTGAGCCAGTTGTGAATTAAACGATGTTTGTGAAAAAGTCTGTGAAGAAGCATTGCTGTGTTAAAAAAACAACGAATAAGATTTTCAGCCTGGCTTAGTATCAGAGAGTATAGCAAATTCTATGTTAATGATGCGAGTTACAATAAACGACTCGGACAACATTGAGAGTAAATACCGGGACAAAACTGCATACCACCATGTGATTTTCGATAAAAATAAAGAAATCATATTTTTATACTTAAGTTGGCGTTACATTGCACACAATACTCGATAGTTCAAACACAGATGTATACGTCATACTATAGACGTTAAATCCACTATGGATCTAATTGTTCTACAATCGTAGAAAGCACATTACAAAGGGCTCAGTTATTATCGACGAATGTCGTTATTGATGCAAATATATTCACAACCGCAATGTAATATTTTTTGAAAATATTTTTAATGACACAACCATATATTAGGTAATGATATTTTGTCCCTTCACGTCTCATTCAATTGCCCTTTGGTTAATTTGTGATTCTAAATTAATTCAAACATATACGTTTTTTTATGCCCATTTTCACCAACCGAATTGTGAGGTCCTATGGAGTGTCGATTTCATTGCACATTATCAGCTTACGTACCGCTCACAAGAAAACGCAGGAATTTGTAGGTGTAGTATGCGACATTACTTTTTTAAAGAAACTAGGAAATTCTAGCGTCACTATTTTGTTAAAATAAGCTCAAAATGTTGAACCTCCAAAGCCATAAAAAATTGAAATAATAAGTTATTGCGCTGGCTAAATTACTTAAAATATTTTGAAGTTTCGAAGGCCAATTAACGGACTATCCTCAGTTAGGTGACAAATAATGTTTTACATTAAACACATTCAATTACATATATCTTCCGGTTGTTAAAGATTTCACTTTCAGCTATCTTTGGCAAATTGTAAATTACAATAACTGCGTTACCGTAACACAAGATATGGTATTTTATTACGTAATTCTTTTTTGGTGACAATGGGCATAATAAATGAGTAAGGAATGTACTATTGTAATATGTGAAGTTTTATTGTGATTTAGACAGTGTAATGGTGCATGCACACCGCATTTACTTTTTGTTGAGCAACGTTTCCAAATGCTACTCGGCAGCATCTGTTAACGAAGTGTTGTTTGTAATATTAGAACTTGATGCCGTGTTATTAAAAGTTAACTTATATTACCTAACTTTTGAAAAACCGTCGAGAACATAGTTAGAGAATGTCCTTACTCTTTGTTATTTTCCGTTATTAGCAGAATGGGCGCGATTAGAAACATTCAACAAATAACAAGTAGCAACAAAAGTTAGAGCTTGTTATTTAATGCTATCGTGTTGCTCAACAAAAACTCAACACTGGTGTGGATGCACCGGTATATATTAAAGTGGCGTAACAGCTTTCGTGATATCGAGATTCTAAGAACCCCAAATGCATTTTAAGGTAGCAATTATATTCAAGAATCCTTAAAATGTTAGTGGGATCCAGCAATAAATAGTAAAGTAATGAAAATATTAGTTAAGGCGATCCCGTGCCGTTCTAACTCCGGAATATAAATAGACCTGTTTCGAGTGTCATCATATTTATCAGTTGATTTTCACATTTATAAATAATTCTAATGTTGATTACTCTTTCAATATGTTCAATTTTATGAAATTTTCGAGCAATTGGCGTATCCTCAATGTATGTATTAATTAGTCTAGGCTCGTCTCCGGCGTTAGAACTTATTATAGTAAGCGCTTAGAGTGCCCAAATTTTATACTCATAATATGTTAACTGCCATTTACAAAAACCTCTAGTTGAGTATAGTGTATTCGTATAATTACTGCATTCCCTTATAATTCTTGTACAAAAATTATTATACTTATTAACTCGTTTAAATGTTACTTGAAAATTGTGTATTATATTGTAGTTACTTCGTTACTTGAAGAATGATTCGAAAAAATTACGTGTTCAATTCGTGTTTCATATTCTAATGTCATTGTTTAAATATATATTCTTGTCCCTGTTGATTTTATATGCGGTCGTTTCCAAAGCACAAATAAGTTAAGCTTTATAGTTCAATCTGTACTTATTTGTTTACTAACTTTATAGTAACCTATGTATTTGTTACATGAAATTGATATATCACAGTTAACGTAACGCATGTAATGCACTTTTGTGTAATAATTTAATTGTAAGTTAGTTCATTCTGTTTTATAAAAATGGAACTTAGGAATAAATAGGTTCCGCATTAAGTATAGTTTTATTTAACAAGCCTTTTACAACACCGCTCAAATCACTCGGTTACACCTGACATTAAGTTAACATCCAGCGACACATGAACTATGCATAAAGGGTCAGGAATAGCAAATTTCATAAGTGGTGATGGTTGTACACATCCTTGCCTGTCCATATCCTATCATATATTGCACCAAATATTGAATATATGTAATAAAATATATCGTTAAAAATAGTACTAATAAACCACCACTAGCAAATGTCGGTCAGGAAGGTCATAGCACCAAGGTTTGTCAAACAATAACTCGACGCTTATGGCGTTTATACTAAGAACGACTACATTATCGAACCAATTAGTGGTTTGATATAGACAATAACATATCGAGTGTCCCTTGAAGCAAAAGAATCAAGATCTTAAAAAAATTAGATTGTTAGGTCACGCCCACTGCGCACGATCCAATGAAGGTTAGCTAAAATACGGGGTTGTTATAACGCCCCGCCTTCGGGAGTGTCAACCCCTACTGTCGTTTCCACCCCGATAAGGTTAGCGCGGAGAACATAATCATTTGGAGTCGGTTGATTGTGGTGGCTGCCTACAAAGACGTCATCTTCAACTGGTACGTATATCCTAATATATTCTTTAATAATGATTTTTCTTTGGCGCTATGTTAGTGTTATAAAATTGTTTTTTATGTTAACCAGTAGTTAGATTATTTAATACTTCGACGTTTAAAATAAAGCTTTCATTTAATACTTTTTCTTATAGTAAATTACATTTATGCTATTCAGTAAATAACGTGGATATAACCGAATTTCTTAAATTAATTACCACATCATTTTATTAATAGTAAGATGAATTTTTTTTTTTTTTTCATTATACTATTCGAATTACCGCATCCACATCGTTAGCCTTATAAACCATTGCGATAAAGGTGAATTAAAAATAAACATAAGTGTTAATAAACTAATAATATTTCACAATGCAAGAAAGTTTTAAAAAGTAGATACGCTTGAGTTTCGAATAAAGTAGACGGTAGTTTGTAAGAGATGGAATAATAATCCGTTCTCTCTAATCCCTATATTTATTTTAATACTTATATGTACTAAACTGAAATTCATTTATTTTGCGAATCCGAAATTCTTAATGATGGTTACGTGAAAACGGTACTTCTAAATAGTTTATAACTACGTAAATATATTAAAGTAGCGTATATAATAATATAAATTCTCAATCTATCGTTAGAAAATAGTGGCAGCTTTTACATTCATTATAGGTACTCGAACTCTTATTAATTTCGAAAATATTTGCGTTTTCTTTGTTAGTAAATTGCATTTTTTCCGGTATACAAAAACATCGTGAAGAAACCTGTATATGTTCTTCACTAGAATGTCGAAAATATTCAAAGGTTGTCAATCGAATTAGTTCAGGAACATCCAACATCGCAGCATCGCATTTTTAATATGTAACTTACATATTAAAAATCACTTAATATTTTTGATATAGGTAATTCATCTAACTTCGATCGGCGTATGGCGAAATTTAGAACTAAAATTAAAGAAAAATATTTCTCTTTAACGCATTATTTGAGATATATTTTCATACGTTAAACAACAAGCATGTATACTCCTAATGTAATAATATTAACGTGTCCAATGTAATAGAATGTGGAGAAAGAAAAATTGTTCCTTATATTTTGACAACTTGACAGATCTTTAATTTATTTTATTGTACCTTTATTTATTTATTTATTTATATATTTATTTATATATGAGGTCCACCAACAGCGCCACATATCATACAGTGTAAAAGAGACATTATCAAAGTTTTAGTTCGATATGTGCGCTAATCACAGGTGTACACAACGTTCATAGAAAAAGAAAACAAAAACAGCTCAACATAATTACATAAATAAAATTAAAATTAAAACTTATCCACAGAATAACAAAAACAATGTGCAGTCTTGAACTACAAAATAACTAATTCTAGGAAAAAGGAACAAAGAATGATGAATACATTTCACATAAATAATAAGTAATGTGAACAATTAAACAAAGATAAATATAACACAAGAGTAATAATTATTTTTTAAGACATTCTATTATTTTACGTTTGAAATGAGACGCGGAATCATTAAATATATCAATGGCTATTTTTTTATTGATCTCATTGTATTGGGCACAGATTCTAATCAGAGGTGCATGTCGGCCTATGTTCGTCTTACAAGTGGGGATTCTAAAAAAGTCGGTAATAGGCCGCCGGGGTCTGTTGTATGGAACGGATATGGTAATATGTTCAAGAATGTGATGACATGATATTTTGTTTTTTAAAAGTTTGTGGATAAACATAGCGTCGTGGATTTTACGACGTACGGATAAAGTTGTCATATTAAACTCAGAAATCCGTTGGTAATAGGGGCAACGGTGAGAGATGTCGGGTGTGACAAGTGCCAAGTTGCGTGTAAATGTGCGTTGGATGCTCTCAATTCGTTGAGAATGTACACTGTACACAGGGTTCCACGCAACACTAGCGAATTCCAAGTGACTGCGAACTAGGCAGTTAAATAGCAGAATACGAGTTCGCAGTAACCTGAAACCCCTAGTATTGCGGCGAATAAATCCGAGCATTCGGGCACCCCTTTTCACTATTGTATCTATATGACAATTAAATTTTAATTTGTGATCTAAAATTACACCTAAATCTCGAACTTCACTAACTTCGTTTAAAAAATCATCTCCTAGTTGGTAACGAGACAGTAAAGGGTGTTTTTTCCTGCAAAATTTAATATGGGAACATTTATTTATATTTAAAAACATGCCGTTAGATGCACACCAGTTATTTATGCTGTTTAAGTCACACTGTAGCATCTTGATATCCTCGTATGAATTTACTTCCCTATATATTTTTAAGTCGTCGGCAAAAATTGAAACTTTACTGTATTTTATAAATGTGGTTATGTCGTTAACAAAAATAAGAAAAAGGAGCGGACCAAGGTGCGAACCTTGTGGAACACCTGACTTGGCATAAAAAATTTGGGATTCGAAGCCATTTACAATTACTGATTGTGGCCTATTTGTTAAGTATGAAGTAAACCACCTCAACAATGGTTCATCAATGCCAGCAATTTCTAATTTTTGTACTAATATGATGTGATTCACCTTATCGAAAGCATTGGTAAAATCAGTGTATATGGCGTCAATTTGTGACCCTCTGTCGATACTTTGCGCAAGCTCAGTTATATATAACGCCAGGTTGGTATGCACTGATCGACCTTTTCCGAAGCCATGTTGGAAATCAGAAAGCAGATGATCCACATGGCGGGAGATTATTGGGTGTAAAAGAGATTCCATCAGCTTAGAAGCACAAGACAAGATCGATATGGGGCGATAATTTTTGACACAGGTTTCATCATTTTTTTTATGGATAGGTACAATTCTAGCCCTTTTCCATTCTTGGGGGAATATCCCAATTTTAAGTGAGTAATTAAAGATATAAGTTAAGGGGTACGCAAGCGCCTTTCCACACCGTTTATAAAATATGGGAGGAATACCATCGGGCCCAGGTCCTTTGTTTGAATCCAGTTTCGTGATTTGACGGAAGACTTCAGTTTGGGTAAAGCTTATTCTACCAACGGTGTTGCTATTGTGTGGTAGGCTCGGCGCTTGATTCATTAAATGCCTAGTATAAACAGATGAAAAATGAATAGCAAACAAATTAGCAATGTCTACGCCAGAAGACCGAACTTCACCGTCGAGATGCATTTCTTTTGGTATAGAAGAAAAGCCCTTCTTTTTATTTTTTATGTATCCCCAGAAGGCTTTAGAGTTTTTAGAAATATTTTGTTCAATTAAATATTTATATTCATGGTAGCACTTCTTGGATAAATTGTGACATCTTCTCCTAAGTAATTCAAATTCATATTTATCTCTAGGGTTATTATATTTTTTAAAATTTTTACGGACTTTTTCTTTCTCAGATAGTAAGTTAATTAACTGCTTCGTAAACCAAGCTGGACATTTGGACTTTTTGGGCCATCTTTTAGGTACATTAGTTTCAATAATTGATTTTAGACATTTATAAAATAAAGACACCATCTCATTTATATCATTAATTTCTGCAAAAAATGTATCCCAATTTATTTTATTTAGTTCCTGTATAATTTTATCATAGTCGGCTTTAAAATAATTATAATCTTCTCGTTTTTTGGACTTTAAAAATAATGTATTAGAATACGGCGCAGATATCAACAAATTTGGATGTTTGTTATCTAACTTACTTAATAAATCTAGCGGTGTGCTAACTCTTATATCAGGAAGATTACTTTATAAGAGATTTAAATATGATAAACATTTAAAATCAAATTTTAATGGAATATAAATTATGAATAGTTTCCGATGTAATGTCATGGCTGGAAGTTTAATCTCTTTTGCAAGTTTGCTACGTAGTTGGACACTAGGGCTAATGACCACCGACGTTCTGCCAGTCTTAACAGAATTTTGCAATGCATTATTCTAAAAGTCAGCTAATGATGGAGGAAAGATAGCCAAAAATATGTGTATTACTTATCTCCGAACCGACTAAACTTCTCTTAAGGCTTGGCAATTACACATCGTTCAAAATGGTTCAAGCAGTGCACTTTAAAACTGGTGTTTTTTATCGTATTTTTTATTCTAAAATTATAATGTTAAATTAAAGGTATATTTCAAATACTGTTCGAAATATACAATAGGCTAGGTATATGGTACATGAGAGGGCTACATGTGACAACCTTAAAAGCTGGTTGTGGTAAGGGAGGCCACGGGTAAAACAGGTTCCAATTTTGTTTGTGACAAGGGAGGCCACGGGTAACAGGTTCGAATTCGATCCCTGCACCGAATCAAATATGTACCTAGTCAGGTTATAAATTCTGTCACATGTTTAATATAACATAATTGAAACAAGTTTATTCATTATGTAACCATTTATATACCAAAATGAACTTAACAAAACATAGATTCTTATGACACTAAAGTTTACTCAAAATGACCTCCGTGATTTTGAATACAGGCCTTCAATCTGCGCGGCTAGTCGTCTATCGCAGCACGAACGAGGTCCATGTCAATATCGGCGGCTGCCTTAATCAAGGATGTCTTGAGTGACTCCAAATTGGGATGAGGCTTTGAGCACGCCTTTTCCTCCAAGTGTTGCCATATCTTGTAATCTAGCGGATTCGAATCTGGACTGGAGGAGGGCCAGTCTTCGTGCCGGATGAAGTCGATTTCACGCGCCGCCAGCTAGTCTTGTGTGCTCTTCGCTCTATGAGCTGGCGCCGAATCTTGTTGGAATACCCAGTGCCTGTTATTGAACATGGTATGAGAAACAGGTTCCACAAGGTTCGTCAGGACTGTATTTTGATACACAACTGCATTCGTTTTTACACCTTTCACACAAAAATGTACCTCTGTTAAGCCCCAATAAGAAACTCCCAACCATACCATGAGCGAGGATGGAAAATGACCTCGTTCGACACGCAGAATACTGTTGCTCGCTTCTTCACTACTGTGTGCGTACACCTTATCATTTTGTTTGTTGTAGCTCTCTTCTACGGTAAAAAATTTTTCATCCGAAAAAAGAATTTCCCGATATTTTTTTCCCGCGTACCGCTTCAACAAAGCGCGGCATCTCTTCAGTCTCAGGTCCATTAGACAAGCATTCTTCGATATGCCCGAAGCCCTATGTCTTCATTTAATACCCTTTTCACCGTGGTTCTGCTTAACCCCATCTGAAGGGCCAACAGTTTCTGCTTACGTTTGGGATTTCTTTGAATTCGCGCCTTCACAGCTTTTATCACTGCTGGAGTCCTAATAGACCGAGGGCGACCATTTCTTGACCTGTCATCTACACTAGAGTCTTCATTGTATCGTTTAATGGTACGATAAACGAATCTTTTGGTTATATTCAAATTTTTCGGTATGTCAAAAATTTTAATTGGCGCGTAACCGCAACGATGCAACGCAATAACTGCAACACGGTCTTCTTTAAGCGTTCACTCCATATTTGAAAATAAATAAAATTCTAAAAAGTATACATTTTTATCTTCATGAACAATTCGAAATTCGAATTCAATAAACTTTTTTGTGGCCAGCATTCTAAAAGAGGAGTTTTTACTGTGTGACAATACTTATGACCTGACTGTGTATATGTCTCACCCATGAATATTTGTTCGGGTCTAGGAGATCAGAGATGTTATTGTGAAACTAAAAAGTCTATGATAGTTTCAGAACTACGATGCACTTTAGGGGTAAGGAATATTATGTGAGTGACTGTTTTTATTGTTTGGTTTAGTAATTATATTTTTTATTGTGTTAACTCTACATTACATGAGGCGATGAGTAGCAATCGTACTTACTTGTTGTTTCTTTAGTTTTGATAGTATTATTAGTTTTTAAAACGTTTTTTAGCTCTTGTTTTTTTTGTGGATTTCATATTTTTCTTCTTAAATTTGATCACTAGTGATTTCACTTATCGAACGAAATTTGACAGTATTTTTGTTGAAGGTCGGTTTTCTGTTAGTAAAATGTGTCATTTATAGATAAGAACCTATTTTTTGCGTTGTCCCGATCGGCGTCAAACGCTTTCCTGCTCAAACTTCGCCAATTATCAGCTCTTTGGCTTGATTGAAAAACTAGTTACCTAAGAAACGTTGCTTAAATAATATTTTGAAACAAAAATAAGTCAAATAAAGTTTGTGAACGTTGCTTTAAGTTCAAGTACCTACCTATTAAAAAATTGATATTTTTGTACCAATTTTGAAAAAAATGAAAAAATCCATTATAACTTATATCAATATGTAAGCTTACTGAGCGCAGCTTTGGCTGGAATAAAAACGCATATACAACATACGTCAGTTTTCTATCACATAAACATTAAAGAAAAAGTTTTCTTAAAAACTTCGTAATCTGTTGCCTCCGATTTATTCGAACTGTATCTAAGTAATTTTGCCAGAATTGCACAGTTTTTGGATATGTTAGTCCACGCATATCTCACTTACACTACACACTACACTTTAGGACACCGTGAGATAAAGAGTAAAGTTTGTATAATTCACTAGGAAAACGTGTAGTAGATGTCTAAACAAAAAAAGGTAAGACATTAATTTTAATTGGCCCTATAGAAATTTAAAAATTATTCAAAATTAAAAAACAATTTAAAAAGTCACCGTTTTCAAAATTATTGTGATCTAAATATATATTTTTTTAAATACTGAAATATGCCAACTATTTTTTGAAGTCTGTACCAATTTTGATGTTTGGGACCATCTTCACCCCGCGGTTTTACCCGCGTAGTTCGTAGCGTGATGTTGTGTAGATTATAGAACTTGCAGGCACCAAGCTCAAAAAAATAGTTGGGATATTTAGATATTTTGGAATTTTAAAAGATTAATTTTATTTCTCTCTTTTTGATAAAAATTTTGAAGTTGGTTAAATTTTTTGCCAGAAGTAGTGCCTTGGCTGTAAGAAGTGTCGAAAATGTCATCATTTCAACAGCATAACGCAGCATAGGGTAGAGTTATGGGTAGAGCCATAAAGCTCATTGTAAGTTATAAAACATAATTTTACTTCGCCGACGATCACTTCTGGGATTTATTTATGTGAAGTATTATAAAGAATTACTAGAACAATGTTTACGATACATATAACCAAATGCGCCTCAGAGGCTGTCAGATTTGCTGCCTATTCCAACGAACTGCCAAAAAGTATCAAGCAATTTCTGGAAAGTAATAACATACCTACGGCAAACCTGAGGAAACAGGTCACTTTTAGCAAAATTCATTTTTTCTTCCGTTACCTTATAATTGACTTCCTGTTTTCTTTCACTATTTTTCGCTATTCCTCGTAGTGTAGGAATTTGGCCATCCACACCCACTTGAAAAATGTAGCATGTAAATAGCTTATGCAAATCTTTATTTAAAACAGTAGCGGTACAAAGATTACGTATTTTGTTATGAATAACGTAAATATTTCGACATTTATATAGTTAGGACCTGCCCTAACTTGTGCCTGTACAATGGAAGTCACTGGATGCAGGCCGCTTCCCACAGGTGTATGTGGCGATCTATGGGGGAGGCCTATGTCCAGCATTGGACTTCCTCTGACTGAAGAGAGAGGGAGTTACAAAAAAATGTTTTGGGCGATGTTCCAACTTGCGAGATTCTTACAATGGAGTGGAATTAATATCATGTTATATGGAGTAAAATTGTTATTCCGGTGCTAAACATCTTATCTGATACTTTCTGTTAACGCTCCGTGAACCAGGCGGGGTATGTCATAGCACAGCTGGTAAATATGCCTAAATAATACATAAACCATTATCTTAGTACCTGCAAATAGACTGACTGTTTTTATATGACTTTTATGCGAATAAAGCGCGCTAGGATATCTCACACCCCACGTAGAACGAGACGGGATTTTCAGTCATCTGGTACACAGAAGGCTAAGTACGTGTTTGTTCATTTAAAGAAGGCATTTTTTCCGCCTACGGTGAGTCGTTACCGCCGGCGGTTCTTCGCGTGCCACGATTTACGCTGCTTCGTCGAAGCTTCTAAAATCATTGGTTGCAGTTTATGCAGTATTTTTCTTTTGCATAAATACATCAAACCTTCGTACCATCCGGATTATTCTATTATGCATACTTTATTTTGTATATTTAACACCGTGAATAAGTAATATTAATTTATTTAATTTAATATGAAGTTAGTGATTAAATAATATGAAGTTTATTTGGTTTAGATTTTAGAATAAAAAATATTCCAAATAGAACGTAAATCATTAAAAAAACAAAATTGAAATAAACAACATTTACAACTCAAATATGGTATAATTAAAACGCAATTAAAAAAGTAACTTCGCTCAGAACTCTTATCAAAAAAGATTCAGTCACGTAGTATTCATTAATCAGCTGGACCCAAAATAAGTTATTTTTTTTAACAAATTTAATGATTGCAAACTTATTAAGACTAATAACAAATTATTAACATGTATACAAAATAACAATTGAAATGAAAACCAAGGCGCAGATATTTCTGAGTCAGTTGGAATCCTGATAACTTGTTCAGGTCTGTAATTAAAATAACCGTGTATGCATTTTAGCTTGACATATTTCCCTGTTTAGGGCTAAAAGTAAGGTCGCAGATCAAGTGTCAATATCATTGAATGGGATGTGTTCCGCTCTGACATGGCTCCGACACATTGCTATTACAGTATATCTCTTCCGGTGTCGATGACGCTCATATTAGGCTCCATGTCATGATTTATGTGACATCCTCCATTGTGCTCCCATTATTCTCTATTATGTAGAACTGTCAAAAAGTCTATTGTCTATACATGGACACCTGAAGTAAAACAAGTCTTAATGTAACCGAAGTCACGTGAAATTGAAATTATTGTAACATTCAAATGAATAATACAAACTTGTTTAGGCTGATGAAATTGTATTTTAATATGTATTAAAGGTAGAGGAGGTTCTTTGCCAAATATTCGCTTGTGAAATGAAAAGCAAAGTATGCACATCGAGAAAATTATTGTTGACCTTACAGTACTTCTTAGTTTCTTAGTTAGATGGGAAATATTCGTGATTCTTTAGTATGTATTTACTACGTAAATTGTGTCGGAGTATTTATGTTTTATTTCGAACTTTAATGTCACAATTTAAATTGTCTGAAATTGCTAAATAAATATGTATTATAATTTATTATAGCTTCATTGTAACTCAATGTTTTTCTAATTGTTATTTGTTTGGTCCATTTGCCTCTCAATTGCTCAAGACATGCGTGTATTCATTATAATTATAAATTAGAACGCTAGGGAGCATTACTTGATAAATCTACTTAGTATATAATATGTCATAGCTCTCATTATTTACCTTACTACTTATATCAAAATGTTTGTAAAGGTAAGCTGTAGTCGGGACACAGAAGTCAAAAGGCAATTTAACAGTTTTGTGTGTACCGCAGAAATTATGTTAGGGCAGGGGAAACGAAGTCAAAATATGTAGCGTTTATCATTAATAGATAATAAGTGGAGCGAAACCCTCGTCATTTTCACCGCACATACGGCGTAATTGTGACCTGTTGTACGATATGCCACAATTACGAAAATATGTTAACATTTTGTTTACAATCATCAATCTATAATGCCCTTTGCATTATAAAATTGAGCATTGGACTTTGATAGTTTTTCCACAGTTACTCAGTGCGTTTCCGGATCACTAAAGACAATATAGGTAATACAACATTGTAATATTACATAGTGTATGTATTATAATATATTGCGTTACGGTACTTAGTTGATACGAGTATGACGAAATTTTACATCGCGAACGCCCAGACACAGAATACTAAGCTATTCTGTGTACTCGTATATTATTATTCTGTGGCCCAGAGCTGCACGTTTCTAAGACTGGCGCCGCCGCAGGTGCTATTGTATTGTTTTGATAGTAAACCTGATAGAGGGTAACATTACAAATTATAATGCTCATTGTTTGTTTTCCACAGCAAGTTACCACCTGTAGGTCTCTATAATGAGGATTGCGCCGTCGTTGATGTCTACGGTAGTCGTTATTCAGGTAGATACGAATATTTCATCACTAAACTCACCACACTCAAATTTCAGTACTGAAGGAAACAGAGAAGCGTCAGTTTAAAGCGAGAGAATGATACTATGCCTGCTTGAGCGCCAAACAGTGCTACCTTGATGTCGTCAGGGAATATACATACGAGTATAAGGGCCAATGATCCCACAGTCGAGAATGGTAAAGACGGCAAAATGAGTATTTTTGCAGCGGAAAGCGAATTCTGGCCAATGTAACAGAGATAGCACCCCGAAAAAGCCAACCCTATTAGCTATAGCTTTAACATGCTTCAGTATGGTTCTACCTGATTTATTTACAAAATCGGAAGAAAACCTTTTGAATATGTTTTTTATTCATTGCAACTCTTTTTTATTTGTTAATTTTAATATACTTACGGAATTGAGTGAGCTTGATGTGCAGCGCGCTGCAAGATGCTTACGTCAGTTTTCTGAACGCCGCGCCGCGCCGGGTTGCTAATTTTCTATATTTAATTATATTATGCAGTTCAATCATAGATACAAAGCTCGTAATCGTGATAGATATTTCGTTTATTAAATAATATAATTCTGAACCCAATGTCTTTAAACCGGTCATTCATAATAAATACAGTTTATAATCTTATTGATTCCAGCATGCAACGCTGGAATTTATCTATAGCAAAAGCCGCTTCTAATGCTAGATAGATACAATTATTCATTGGGTCATCATAACTACATTAATAATACTTTGTAATAAAGCCGCTACGGCATGCATCGGTGCTTTCATGTCAATCGCTACGAGTTTATTGGTTGTGGGGAACATTATAAATTTTGATGATAACAAAACGAAAACAAAATCCAGTAAAAAATAAGTGTATTTTTGCAAACAGAAAATTGTTTTGTCAAGCGTCACAAGGGTTTAAGCCTTTATTTGTTATGTTTTTTTAACCAATTATGTCTTCAAATAAAAAATAGAAAGTCATATTTTGTATTGTTTTGTACAATTTTTAACTAATCTTCAAAGGTGTATTAATTTGGTAGTCATATAACAATGAACAGCTCTTTCAATTGCATTTGCGACGTTTTTCATAAGGCTTATTACAAATTCACATTAACTCGTCAAGATTACTGATCTCAAAAAGACGATTTTATTTGACAGTGCAATATTATGTTTGCCTAGTATGGGTATTTACAATATCTGCGTCGTTTGAGTTAGAATAGTTGGCATCTTATAGCAAGAAAAATGCCGTACAAATTGAGTTTAAACTGGCAAAACACACACTCTCATCGAAAATACATATGTATTACTTACGCTGGCATTAATTTTCGCAGCTTCGGTGTCTGTTTCTATACTCGAAGTTAATCCTTACGTAGATAGTAATTGCAGAAATAATTATAATTGCTCCATCAAACGTTTGTGGAACTACAAATCTACATGTACAGAATAAATTATATTTAACATATTAAATCATTAATACACCCATACCTATTATCATGGACTACTGTCCATGGTAATCCATGTTCCTACATGGATAAAATTCTCAAACCATTTTATATAACAAGGGACCGGATTATATGCTATATTATAAATAAATAAACACACTCAACAGTCACATACATAGTCTAGACCCGAGACTAAGATCGAGTCTTGTGTGGTGGGTATCAGAAACTTCGAGAGACTTCTCGGTCTCACGAACACCCAGACCCGAGACAAATATCTATGGGCCTCACAAAGATTTGTCGCGGTGAAGGGATCGAATCCGCGGCCTTAAGTTTCACAGGCGGCGTCTAACCACCTGCGCTACGGAGGCTAACATAAACATAAAAATGTGTAAAAAAATTATAAAGTTGGTATAATATAGGAAATAAATGCTAGGTTTTAGAAAAGTAAAAGAGAAAATAAGTGCTATAAATCAGAAAATTACCTACATACATAAACTCACGCCTTTTCCCAGAAGGGGTAGGCAGAGGTTCTACCAGGACACCCACATTTCGCCTGGTATGTTTCTTCCCACGATGTGATAAGAGGCGAGCCTATCGCCATATCGGGCCCAATTCGTGACTCCGGGAAAATAATGAAAAGAAAAATCCAATATCAATTTGCTCTACCCGGGATTCGTACCCGAGACATTAGCTTTGAAATCGTACCGTAGTACAACTACGCCACCAAGGTAGCAAATTCCTTATAATTCAAAATTTAAACACCTTATACGTATAGACTCTAAAATAGTGTTTAATAATGCGTGGGGGCGTATGCTTTGAGAAATGTAGCTATATAGAAACTTTTTTATTCTTTCTCTATAATTTCTATGTATTTTCCGAGGTCAGAGTTACTGATTGTTATGAAATAAATAACGGTATTTCCCAACTTACTATTTGTCCCTCTGGTTTTGAATTTCCCAGTCTTTATATAATTGAAAAGGATACATATTAGATATAATTATGTATAGTTCAAATTAAATATATTAAAAAAAATACTTACAGTGGTTACATAGATTGATAGTCATTTGCCTAGCTTGGTAGAGCGACTGGCTCACAAGAGACAGGCGCGGCGTAATATTATATGTACCAGCCCTGCTGTTGTGTTTCGTTTAGTGAATGGGATAGCTGGAGGCCTAACGACCTTTCCCTATTCTTTACTCCTTCTTCTGAAGTAAAGTCCTACCAGAGAAGGAAAATGTAGAAAAGTATTGGAGTACAAAATTGCCACTCTTCTACATATAATTATAAAATACAGGTGTAAGGGCGCACTCGACATAATTTTGCTGAGGGTCGAAGCTTAAGTAAAAAATTCTATATGTAGGAAGAATTTAAAAATAGTTACACTATTTAAATTGATTTTTTACTTTCTTATTTATATAAAATCTGCGGATCTCTAGCAAAATTGTGCAAAAAAATTACTTTTCCAAATGTAAATGTAATTTAGTTAACTATTTACGTACTTCTTTACCTTTGTTCATTGTTCATTGTCAACAAAAGTGCTCCTATAAACGAAAGTAAATAGTTTCGCTCAAATTACCACGATGTTTTGTTACTTAATTTACATTGTCTTTTATTGCAGTGTTAAGTTCCGTAATGACTTATATATTACCTATACCTACTTTTAGTGAAAAGTCACTTCCCCTCGATTCGAGTATCGTGGGAACGAAGACACCCGCTGCGAACAATTACCCACCCACGAGACAATTACTACCGCCTTGACATATGAGTAAATGTTACGGGTATAATTTACTTCACTACACTTCAGTAATTTACATGTTCATGTGTGGCCTATGACTTACGTTAGTAAATGCGTCAATAGCATAATGTCATATTCCATTGTTGGCTATCGACGTAGTTGTCGATATTAGTCCTGAAAAAACATTTGTTAAAAATAAGAACTGAAAATACATTTGCTTCTTTTGCTTTGCGTTTTCTTTGAAGCGCATTTTTTAAATTTTATATTGTTATAACAAACTATTTTCGTGACACACGTTTTTCTAAATTCTAAAGGATAGGGTGATATGTTAATCTTGTAAACCTCGTATCAAAAGCTCATTCATCTCCTCTGCGAGATCATTTTTACCATATGGTAATGTCATAGGACACCGGTGTGCTCACATTAGAATAATCAATCGATTATTAATGCTTGCCTTCGATGACGCGGCAATATTCTTTCAAACTTAGTCTTCAACAAGGGTGCTATAACACCGGTGTTTGATGAAATTTTGATTGAGCTATTGTATGTTCTTAAAATATTGCCGACGTATATTAGAAAATATCTAGCAATTTTGCCAATCAGCGAACCTCTAACAGTACAAAAAATAAAGTAATAACGAACAAGTTAATATATACCGAGATTCTGTTGGAAGAATTAAAAATTGTAATTTATTAAATGAAAACTCCCACTTCGGAATCAATATTTGTCATCATCCACGCTTGCAGGTCGGTAGGGTTATAAATTATATTAGCCCAATGCCTATAATTGAGCGATAGTTGCCAATGTATAAGGTCACTACTCATTCAAAATTCAAAATCCCAAAACATTGACACAGTCTTAGGCACGAATAAGTCCCATAAAACAGAGTTACGACTCCTTTCACTCAATATTCTAACTCAATTTCTTTTTTGACTAGAACAAATTCCGGAGTACCATGAACATTGGCATGAGTAAATCGGAATCCACATGTCGAGTGTGTGGAGACAAAGCTTCAGGAAAGCATTATGGTGTGCCGTCATGTGACGGATGTAGAGGATTTTTTAAAAGAAGTATACGACGGTGAGTATTCCTATTTACTATGAAGACGCCTTATCAAAAACTTTTGGCCAAATATAAAATGATTATGAATAACCAGAAAGGCTCTACTCGATTGTAAAATTTACTAGATAAAATATACTACACTTACTAAGCACTTATCCTAAGTGTCTAATAGAAATTATTTTTTGTATTGGAGTAGCTTACCTTTTTTTAAAGTCTATTATTTTTAATGAATATATTTTAAATCGTAGAGAAAGCGAGGACATACATTAGTAATTGGTCTTAAAAACTAAATATTTTTTATTATTTCAGTAACTTAGATTACATTTGCAAAGAAAATGGACGTTGTATCGTGGATGTTACAAGACGAAATCAGTGTCAAGCGTGCAGGTTCGCGAAATGTCTACGAGTTAACATGAGGAAAGAAGGTAAAGTTCAAATAGGGAGTTTGCATATGTATAGATTCATGGTAAAATATTAATTATATCATACACGAGACTTTTGTAGTGTCCCACGTGTATCATCATAACACAAGCGATTATTTTCGATCAAACTCTCTCTCGTGATCAAACAATCCAAGGACAATAATTTTGAAGGAAAACGAAAGTTTCAATTTTTCTTCACTTTTAACAAATTATATTATTTTATCAGTCACATTCAGTTTTGCTTTAATAGAATTATAATATAGTGATTAAGCATTCACAAAGAGTAGGACTAGGTAGTAACTAGATAGGATTCTGCAACTTGTTGTACAAATATGAATGTATGGGCTCTAAAAAACACGTTACGGAGGGAATACGTGAGCTTACGCAGTAAAAATAATTATAACGATTCAAAGTGACTAAAATAAATCATTACATTACTTATGATATTCCCTTACGTAACATAACTTCGCCATATCTATCATAAGGCCCTGTGGCGCAATGGATAACGCGTCTGACTACGGATCAGAAGATTCCAGGTTCGAATCCTGGCAGGGTCGTTCACCATTTATGACTTCATTTTGTTAATACATTTTTGACCGAGTTTATTTATGAAGTTTATGAATAATTTTATTAGAAAATCTTGACCGGTCTAATCTGTTTTAAGAGTCAATACAAAAACTAAATATTACCTCACATCCTTAGCAATTCAATTACATTCTCAAAATTATTTCTAGGTTCATAGTAATAAATATACAAAAAAAATATATTCAACATTAATATTAAAATGGATGGTGAAAATATTTTGTAGCGTAAAAAATAAGAGATGGCGCACTAAACGACGTTTAGCGGCAATCAATAGCGAACACTGCGGAGCACTTGTCTCAATAAAGTATTTATCCAGGGCTCCTCCATCGCAGCATGTCTTTTCCATTAGGAAACATTTCAAGTATTTGCGGTACACGAGTGTCAGATAAGTGGTGAGAAAAAAATCACGGGGGCAACATGGCCCAATTCCCACTCCCCTTTTCCTTTTGTGTCGTGGAAAAATGTTCACCGATAGTTTAATAAATGTTATAGGCGAAATCTCATGTATAAAAATGGTGTATAATAAATTTAGGGAAATAGTCATGAATGAGCGTTCAAATAACTTTATTTATAAAACTGGTGAAAATAGATGCGTATTACGTTATAAGTGTTTTTCTGTCTGTCTGCCTGTAACTCTGTGCTGTAACGCAGTAGCTCCCGGACGGACGGATTGACCAAATTGAGTGTTTTTTTTTATATCGATGTTCGATGGTCGAGCCAAAGCCGATTTTATAGCGATGGACGATGGTCCATAATGAATCTTGTCAGGCCTTTTAAGATCGTCATCACTCTTTCTATTTCTAACGCAAATTTAAATAAAATCATAAAGGTTTTTATTTGTTGCACACATAGGTCATATTTTTATACATTAACATAAAAAGTGATATTATGCAAGCTACACCAAGTCTCGTAGTACAAACACACAAAGTGGAAAGCCAAACACATCTCGGCGAGAGCGAGCTATCGGTAGCAGCCGTCATTCACACAGATATTTATTTACATACTTAGAAAATTGATTGCACCCCGATTCACACCCGCCGCGCGATGTGTATACAATGTAGTGACTCTCAGCAGGAGTAGGTACACTTCACCTCCCTAATGTATTGTTTGCAGACCGCTTGTAATTTTAGCCGCAAGGTTTGTTTACTTTCTAGCTTTTAAAACAGATTTCGGTGGAAGGGTAATTGTTAGCAATTAAATGTATTCTATTTAATTTATAAGTAAGAGGTTTCATTGCCTTTCATAAACTTAGAAGTAATATCTAAGTACAGCTTAGGTGCTTTTTTAAGGGCGTAACTTTTTCTGATTTTTGGAAATTTTCATATATCCTTAAACCGAGGTTTAGAGGTCAACTTTACAACTAGGATTTACATTACTTTACGTGAAAATACCGACGGAATTCACATGAAACTAATAATATAGAAAACGTGTTACATATACGTAACGAGTACAGATTTTCTAAAGGGAATATAAAGATATAAGAAGAGCAGAGATTATATGTTATATGTTCTAAATTACCTATATTTTTTTACAGCGGTCCAACACGAAAGAGCTCCACGCCCAGTAGTGACCGCCCAACATCAATTAACGCTACAAAAACTGGGTTACAACTTTACACGACAGCAAGGTTTTGTCCCTACCCCCTCGCCACTTCCATTTCACACCTTCTCACACTTACATTCATATAACGGTCTAGTGCCTGCTCTTTCCGAGCCACACGTACACAATTCGTTCCTAGACAGATCACCATTTCAAGATTTCCCCTCTTCGAAGCTTCCTGAATCCATGACTGAGATTCCGCAATTGAATCCCCTTTTACACACTCAAGTTAGCTCGTTGAATTCACTCAGCCCATTCAAAATACCGCTGTTTCCAACAGCTTTACATTATCCAGTTCCGCAACCTGGATATTTGCCTACAAACTTATTCTATCCTTCCATTGTATCTACTGACACCTCGGTAACTTCAGCGACTTCCTTAAAAAGTAAGTTGTACTTAAATTTAATGCTCTCTTACGCACAATATTCTTTAGAATCATTATAGGAAGTTATGATATGCTACAATTATATTAATTGACACTGTTTAAGAATCCATGGTCGATGAAAAAAGTCAGTCTTTAATTTCGACGCTTCATAGGCAAACTGACCAAGAAAAACCAGACTCACAGCTCTCCGAAAAGCTTAAAGAAGATGAAGTGTCTAGTTCTGAAGAAGTTTTCAAGACTGTTTGGCAGGGAGAAGACATAGCTCAAGAAGGTATATGTGTACAAATATAAAGTCTAATAACTTAAGTCTGAATTAAAAATAAATGCATTTATTTTTAGGCACGATATTAATCTGTCGGAAATAATAGTTATATCCACGCAATCTGCTACTGCGAAATGTAGTTAACAATATAAATTATTAATCAATTCCTCATATGCGACTGTTTAATGTTGTATAGCACTATTTCCTGTGATAACACGCAATAAAACTAATAATACATGATACAATAAATTCATATAATTAGGTACTTTAACCTAATTAGGTGAATTGATTATATAATTTTATTTGTATTTATAGATTCTAGAAAAGTTTGTATTAATTCTACGGATAATTTCGACCCACCAGCGCATGTCGTGACGAAAGTATCAGAGAAGTCTGATAGAGAGCCGTCTGAGTTGAATCCAAAAAGCTCAGGTTTCATCGAATACTACACCGATCGCCAAAAGATTGACCGATTTACAGAAAAATCTAAAAGATACTACGATAGCAATGTCCATTCGGTATCAAAGAAGTTATCACTTCAAGATAATTGGAAACTGTTGGGCGACACACTTTATGATCCTGTTGCCAAATTACTTGTGGCTACTGTAAAATGGCTGCATGGGGTCGGATCTTTTGTTACCATGAAAAACGCTGAACAGACTTCTTTATTGCACAACAACTGGAGAGAGCTTTTTATTCTTACTGCCGCTCAATTCTCTTACTATTTCGATGAAGGTAGGCAATCATTGTGTACTCTATATTCTATTATCATAAAATTCATGAATTCTTGTTAAAAATACATCCGTCTTTTTTACAGATCAGTTAAGTTCGGAAGTGACATCCAAATGGCCAGATATAAAGGAAGAACTTAAAAAATTAACGTATCTACTGAAACGAATATCTCAACATAAATTAGATAAAACAGAATACGAATGGATTAAAGCAGTTTTATTATATCGCCTGGGTAAATGCAGTAAATTTACAATCTACCTTTACTTTTATTGTACCGTTTATTAGTTTTGTTTACTAATTTTTCCAACATTTACAGTGCAAAAAATTGAAACTTTTCTTTGCTTTTCAAATTTCTTAACGCCACCACAATGTTAGACGCAATTATTGGCTAGTCCCTAGTAAACGTAAAAACGTAGCTACGTTTGATGCAGTTTCGAGTTTAAATCAAAACATGCACTTTAATAACTGAACAAAGAGAACATTTTCATAGTAAATGTATTGTTTTACAGATACTTTAGAAAGTTCAATATCGTTCAATATCGAAATGTTACAAGAGCAAATACTAATTCTCTTACAAAAGCACTGTGCAATGAAGGAAGTCATTAGATTTGGAAAGATCATGCTACTCTTACCCGGTGTGTGCTGTATGGCGAGTCAAAATGTCCTCGAAAGGATTCTCTTCCCATCTTCCAGTATTGATGAGATAAATACAACTCTGTCACGTATACTATTGTATACCTCCATGTGATTGATAACATAAGGTAATATGTTTATGCCTAATTAAATTCTAGCGCTTAGTTTGTAAGCCACAAGATAGCAGGATCAGTAGAGGTATCTAGTAAAGTTTATCACCAATCTAGTAATTATATCAATGCTATCTAATACCTCTAATATTTCCGATATATGCAGGATATATTCAACAAAAATACCGAGCCGATTTGATGATAATCAACCTAAAATAGTTGTATGAAAAATTAAAAAACATTTTTAATGTTTTAGATCCCTGTCTTATGAAGAAATACACAATGAAACAACGTACCTGCGAAGTTAACACATCGAAAATTTGTACAGGCTTTGGCAACGTTCTAGTCATTAATGCTAGTCATAGTATAATAATATAAGTACCTATATATAATTAATTTAAACTTAGACTCAAGGTAGGCGCATGGGAATGAAAAATCACAGACTACTTCAACGCTATTACTGGAGACGCGTTTACCGAAATAAATGACTGTGAATAAATGTGTACCTATATTATTTCAATTTATTTTAGTTTATTCAGATCCCATTGAATACGAAGGTAAACAGCCAGAGTAAATTACAACTATAAACAAGTTCTTGTTCTTTATTATTGAAAACTTTTAAAAAATATCACTATTGTTTTGAACTGTTATTTTCATTTTAGTTGAAAAATTCCGGTGTCATACTTTACGTGAGATTATGTTATAAATTTTACCATACTTAGTGATAAAGGCATGAATATAGCAGTTCTTATTTTGCTTACCCTTATCCCACTGTTAAATGGGGTCGACGTTACGCAAAAAAAAGGCTTATAATTTTATTGCCAGCTACTTGCCCTATCGGGACTAGTTATTTTAGTCTAATACGCTAGATTGCAACGCAATGCGGTTATACATGGGTTTATATGTTATACAGTATACTCAGATTATCGCCGCCTACTGCTGGACTAGACCTGTCCAAGTAGGGGCCACACGTCCCAATCTTGAGCAGCCCGTATCCATGAATGCAATGCGGTTGGTAGACATTTATTTAACTTTCTAAAGAACTCTCAGATATGCCGGTTTCCCCGTGGTGTATTCCTTTATCGTAAAAGTAAGCGATGTTTTACCTTAAATATACATGTAGCTTTAATATCGCAGTGGTGTGTGATATGCCTTGAATACACGACTGAATGCTATCGTTTGTATAAGTACAGCAGATTACCAAATAAAAATCAATAACTATTTTTAAGTTACAATTATAACTATTGTGTGTATATTCATTCTAAATCCATTAACAACGGGAAATACAAATAAATACAACATCACCCAGTAAAAAACATCACAGAACAGCCATGCTAGTCCATTAACTACCAAACCCTGAACCACTGTATAAGTACTAATCATTATTGCAATAACAAAATCAATAAAAAAGTATAAAACAGAGCACCACAGGTATAGTAAAATAAGTTTTTCGTTATATGTTATTGCCGCCGTGAGCAACACGGCATGCAACACGCACAACAGTATTCCCAATACAGCATAAGTGTGAACTATAATCTCTGCCAATAAATGAGGGATTCCATTTCTTTCCAAGAAAATAACTCCAGGCAGGAATAGCAGTATTAATATTACGCTCGGGACAAATCCTAAAATGGATATAATGATTGTACCCATCTTGAGTGATATACAAAAACAACATCTTTTTGATATCGGGCAATAATAATTCAAAACGCTTCGTGCCCTAGTATTCTGTTTAACCTGTAAAAAAATAATTATTCATATGATAATTGCCTAAAAACGTATGGAAAAGAATAAACTTTCATTTAATTACAATTAAGGGGTACCGTTTTTTCCTAATTGGTCAAGTGGCAGGCGCCATGGTGCATTGGCTGTGAACCGCTAGGTTCTGAGTTCGAATTAAGGTTGCACACTTTACTTTTAGTTTGAAATTTATTCGTGTAAGGAATTTGTGCATAGCATGGTGATAAGCTCGCCTCCTATCGATATAAAATAGAAACAAGCTCGACGAACTGTGGGTAACACTAGCGACATCTCTGATTACATCATCATAGGTTCAGCCGTATGTTTAGACTTTAGACGATTGCGTTTAACTAAATGTAATATATATCTGCTGCTGTACAAGGATGAAATTTACAGGTATCTGTTAAAGACCTCTCAGGGAATTTGTTGAAACGATTAAAATCTCATCGTAACAATAAATAACCAACATTTACCAGTGGCTTAATGTCTTTAGGTACCTATATATCTTCGTAGGCACAGTCAATAATACTACATTAATAAACCTTTACAAATAGATTGTTTCAATTTTGGCACAAGCATATCTTGCCATATCTCAAGTGGATTAGATACAAGGTCATGGATAAAGAATCAGCGTGAATGGACTTACCAACATTGTATGACCAAACCGTTGATCGTACGTAAAATATTATATTCAGGGAATTAATATGTCCTATTGTTTAATATAAATTTCATGATATTAATTCATTATGTGACATATTATGAATACCCGGTGAACATGATATTCTATGTCATCTCGTGTTTCTATTGCCATCCGCGATAATGCTCGTTGCTTTCCTATATAGTGTATTATCTATGCTCGTTGCTATCAATCTCTTTTGACGATTTCCTGGAAATAATGTTTTCTTGTCGTTCGAAAGAACGTATTGTTTTCAAGGAGGATTCATCACATAGGATACAGAACAGATTTTAGCTGCAATGATTAATACAACTTAATTTAACTATGTTAAGGTATTAGATTTAACGATTAGTTAATATTTAGATTTATTGAACTTTATGGCAGAGATGTACGAGAAAATAAGATATGAAATATTTTTTTCGGACTGCCTCGGTGGCGTAGTTGTATTACGGACGGTTACAAAGCTGAGGTCTCGGGTTCGAGTCCCGGGTCGGGCAAAGTGATATTGGATTTTTCTATTAGTTATCAGCCCGGAGTCAGGAATTTGTGCCCGATATGGCGATAGGCTCGCCCCCTATCACATCGTGGGACTGAACATACAAGGCGAAATGTGGGTGTCGTAGTGGCGCCTCTGCCTACCTCTTCGGGGATAAAGGCGTGAGTTTATGTATGTATGTATGTAAATATTCTTATTTGCGTTTTTACTTAGTAAACCAGTAAGTTGAATTTGCCAGAAACAGTGCATCTGGTGATAGAATATCGGTGATTCTTCGATGGTTATACGAAAAAGAAAGCGTGTGCCATTTCGGATTAAGCCTGTGCACGTACATCAGCTTTGGAAATTGGAACATACTTGATACTGCCATTTAGTGAATGATCAGACATAACCTTATTTACTTCTATTTCCTTTCTGTTAAATTTTGAGTTTCAGTAAATTAAAGTGATATTTACCGCTGTATTTTAAATTACAAATGTTGTAGGTGGTGTTCCGGGTATAAAATGTCGCTACACTTGACTGTATCAGTATCTGTATAAGTCCATGTGGGTACATCCCACTTCAGGGCATGGGTCTCTATTACAGTCGAGAGTACGATTGAATAGTGATTAATTCAATTATTCAATTAATTACTTGTGAACTTTTCAAACACTTTATACATAATGGTTTTTCAGATTTATATGAATGTTACACATTGAAATACGTTTTGATTACTTCGTAGCTTTCGTGGTAACGACTCACAGGATGATATAGATGCTAAGTAATCGAAACGTTGCGTCGCATCATCGCGAAGTTAATAAATGTAAAAATTACACCAAATATGCGATAAAATCCGTAAACATTAAGTAGTTTTATTTCTACTTAATACAATTTGGACCATTGAAATAAAACTATTTAGTAATACCTACATAGTATGTAACATTCGCGTAAATCTAAGAAACCATTACATTTTGGATCGTCTGTTAAGCCCTGGTCTGACGAACGGTACGCGCGGCACTGCGTCGCGCGCAATGCAATGTCAGACTCGGTTTTGTATGAAAAACGTCATCATTTGTCTTTTGTTCTATTGCGGTATGCGTCAACCAGCGCGCACGGTGAAGGGTCAACTCCATGATGATATTTTGGTCCCTTGATAGAAACTGACAGCGATTTGCGGTAGCGGCACAGATTTATATGAAAAACGTCAAGCATTGCCTTTTGTTCCGTCGTAGTATGCGTCTACGTTGAGGGGCAAGCGGTGATGCGGGGGGTGGATATAACGCACGGCCCGCAGTCATTCTCGTCTAATCGCCGCGGCATGCGACATTGCGGCAAGGATTTATTTGTTGATAATATGACAGAAATAATAGCAGGAGCCCTAGTTTTTTATATCAAGATAGAGAAAACGCATTAACATTTGATAATAAAAGGAAAAAATCTCCGATGGTAGTATGCCCATTTCTTTTTCATATGAGCACCAAAATGTAACCGCAATGCATCGGATGTATTACAATTTTAAATCACTTGTTAATATTAGTCCGTGTTGCTTTACATCTAGCTTTTCCAGCCCGTATTTTTGAGCGGTCAATTCTAAGTTCAATATTTAATTGTCTTTCACTTTGTAATGGAGGGAAATAGACGATTCTTTGTTTTTAACTCCTACTATTTAGTTCCTTTTTGATAAAGCTGCGGATTTCAACAAGTTAATGTGCTGAGATCTATAACATAATTCAGAGACATTTACAATTACCGAGTGCGAACCAGTGCGAACGGAGTGCGACAATTTTCGGTGGCGTAGTTGTACTACGGTACGACTAGAAAGCTGAGGTCTCGGGTTCGAATCCCGGGTCAGGCAACCTGATATTGGGTTTTTTTATTCATCATCAGCCCGGAGTCAGGAATTTGTGCCCGATATGGCGATAGGCTCGCCCCCTATCACATCATGGGACGGAACATACAAGGCGAAATGTAGGCGTCCTGGTAGCGCCTAGGCCTATCCCTTCTGGGATAAAGGTGTGATTTTATGTATGATTGTATGCAAATAAAGTTAAACCTAGGATCAAGAACTGCTGATGTGCTGGAGGTTGTGTAGATATATACCTACTACCTACCTATACGGTATACCTACGTGTATTATTTGAGCTCCGTATTGTAAATTTATATAAAAAGTACAATTAAATGATTATTGTAAAAAGTGTCCATAAGTATTGATCCAGGTTTTGCTTGTGATAATTTATAACAAAATAATTTATTTTTATAATAGTAATACAATTCGTTTTTATAAATTACGGTACAATCGGCGATAATTTAAGAGTAGGTATCTATTAAGTCCAGTGAAATATAACTTGATCAAAGAATAGGTTTATTAGCAGAAAAAAATAAAATAATATAGTTAATAATACGCGAATTTACATGAGAAAATATAAACTAATTATGTCACGTATCAATATTTGAGAAAATGGTCTTATGTGCCTTTTTACCGACTTCGTTTAGAATGACGCACAAACAATTTTTTAAGAAATTCTATATATTTTGGAACTCAAATAATTGTTATCCGTTGTCATGGAGACCCGTGAAGACTTCAATGCAAAATTGTCATAATAACATTTGTTGTCAAGTTTCGGCTCTCCCATTGGTCAACGGATTTAAGCACAGTGTGAAACCTATCTGTGAAACCTCCTTAGTTGCTTGAACTGCGTTGCTTGCCGCAGTGCCGCAGGTACCGTTTGTCAGACCAGGGCTCAAAGAATAGACCAGTGATTCCCAAAGTGGTCCAGGTGGACCCCCAGGGGTCCACGGGAGACTTGCTGGGGGTCTACGTAAGCGTGAACAAAATATGGGGGTCCATAAGATGTTAATGGGGGTCCACGAAAATTTATCTGCTTTTGATAGTAAAAGCAAAAATGTAAGCATAGTTTTTATAAGGGCCTACCTACATTGTTTTAAGTACCTAACTAAGCAGATAATATTTTAATAAGGCAAGCGATTGTTACTTGTCCAAACTTGCGTATTCGATATTACGTACAATTTCGTGTACAGACTTGCAAAGCGCTATCCGCCCGACAATGCTTAATGCTTGTTCAGACATGAACTTGATCACCACTATAAATACTTGATGCCAAAGGCAAACTCATTCATTTGTTTCCGGAATTTCGAAAAAAAGTGTGAGAAAATTTATATCAGTGTTTGCTAGTGCCGGAGAAAAGTAAGTACCTACCTTTTTTTTTGTTATAGTACTTAAGTATTTTGTTTCCGTGTACTAGTCGGTTGATCACAACTGCTTGTATAGATAGGTAAGGTAGATTAGACGTGTATATAATCTAAGATAGGTAACTTAGTAACTTACAGATATTTTAATTGTCCTCTTTCGATTTGAAGACAAACACAGCACGTTTTATTCCATTGTTTTTTCACGAGAGAAGCACTGCCTCTCTAAAAAGGCCGAATAAGCAATATTGCAGAGCAATTAATTTTGTAATTTTTCTTGCAAATAACTACTAATTTTATAAAACAGTAATTTCACAATCATTTTATATTAAATAAATAAATACACCCAACAGTCACATACATAGTCCTGACCCCACACTAAGATCGAGTCTTGTGTCATGGGTATCAGGAACTACGAGAGACTTTTCGGTCTCACAAACACCCAGACCCGAAACAAATACCTGTGGATCACACAAATATTTGTTTCGGTGCGGGGATCGAACCCGCGCCCTCTCGTTTCACAGGCGGCGTCTAACCAACTGCGCCACGGAGGCTGACTAATTGAGGCTAATTGATTTTGAAGTAACTACATATTTTATCAAAATTATTCCTTTTCGGAAAAAGCGAGCGGTGCGCGGGCGACGGGAAAAGGGCGGGGCTTGAGCTTCGATGACAGTTTGTCACGTTTTAATGTGCGTTTTAACAATGAAGCCGCAGACCATATATAGTATATAGTAATGTACTCTGTGCTGCAGACAAAAAATACGCAAATACACGGAGCGCGTGAACTCATTGATTTGATGAAATGTTAGTTATCGTTTTTATGGAATTTTGGGATTTCGACTTTTATTTTTTCCTACACAAATATGATCAGTATTCGATACTGAGTACACCAATTTTTATTTGTACTATTAAAAATTAGTGGTAAATTAGGTACTTTAAAATTGATACCGTTTTGTGAAAACGTCTGTATTTGTCTTAGCGGTTTATTAGTTGGTCCATTTACAAGCCGTAATTCTATTTCCGCGTGCTGACAAAGGCTGCGGTGTGATACCTATATTCAGAAAAAAACTTGGTTACTAAAACATTTTTTTTACAGGTAAGGTAACTGACACGAAACATGGCTACAGCAAAGAAAAAATGTCGACAATATAGTGTCGATTATTTGAAATATGGTTTTGTTCCATCAGAGGCAGACAAACAGTTGCCCATGTGCCTATTATGCAACAAAGTTTTGAGCAATGACTCTATGAAACCATCAAAGCTCGAAGATCATCTAAAAAGGTGTCATACTGATAAAATAGGTAAAGATTTAAAATATTTTCAAACATTGAAGGAAAAATATGAAAAGAGACCCACCATGCACAGTATGTTCGCTTCAACATCTCAAAGTAACGATGATGGCTTGCGGGCATCTTACAATATCTCATTACTTATAGCAAAATCTGGAAAACCACACACTATCGGAGAACAATTAATTTTACCCGCTGTTGAAGAGGTTTTAAAAACTGTTTTGCACAAATCTCCGTTTGACGTACTAAAAAGAATTCTATTAAGTAACAATACTGTACAAAGACGCATTGATGAAATGAGCTCTGATATCGAAAGTTTTTTGTGCAATCATCTGCAAAAAACTCATTTTTCTATACAACTGGACGAGTCAACGTTACCCGGTAATGAAGCATTATTATTGGCATATGTCCGATTTATTATGGAGGAAGAAATTCACGAAGAATTGCTATTTGCCAGAACTTTGGAGACTGATACTAAAGGCGAATCAATATTTAATGTCCTGAGTAATTTTTTTACGGAAAAATCGATTCCATTTACAAACATTATTTCAGTGGCAACAGACGGAGCTCCTGCAATGGTCGGGCGATATCGTGGGTTTATAAGTCATCTCAAAAGAATTATACCAGGACTTACAGCTATTCATTGCGTAATCCACCGACAACATCTTGTGGCAAAACATTTAAGTGACAGGTTGAACCAATCTCTTCATTTTGTAATAAAAGCTGTCAACAAAATCAGAAGCAATGCATTGAATACGCGTTTATTTGCTCAATTGTGCGACGAAAATGATGAAGACTTCCAACGACTGCTCTTACATACTGAAGTACGCTGGTTGTCGAAAGGTGCATGCTTAACGAGATTTTACTCTGTTTTCGATTCCGTATTAGAGTTCCTAGAAAGTAGAGATCCAGATTTAAAAGAAAACTTGATCAAACTCAAAGCAGACATTGCGTATTTGACAGATTTGTTTAAAAAATTTAATGATATTAACTTGCAGTTACAAGGGGACAGCCTGAATTTAATAAAAACAAAGGGGATAATTTCGGCTTTTCTTGGGAAATTGAAATTTATGAAGCAAAACATTAGTCGGCGCGAATTCTCTCAATTTCCAAACTTGTCGCAGGTAGAATGTATTGATGAGGATGTCCATACCTACAGTCAACATTTAAATGCCCTGCATGATGACTTCAAAACCAGGTTTGAAGATATCCTGACGATGGATATACCACCATGGATCATAAATCCATTTGATGAAACGGAAGTGGCCAATGTTGTATTACAAGAGGAGCTGCTCGAGCTAAGCACCAATGAGGAGCTGAAGGTGAAATTTAGAAAAGGCTACCAAACATTTTGGCTGCAAGCAGAAATACCCGAAAAATATCCTGGACTGTGGGAAATCGCAAGGAAATTTTTAATAGCTTTTCCCTCGTCATACCTTGTCGAAAGGAGTTTTAGTGCCGTTACAAATCTCTTAACAAAAAAAAGGAGCAAATTAAACATCACAGAGCGGGGGGATTTGCGGTTATTGCTCACAAAAATAAAGCCAAACATTGATCGTTTGCTGACACTCCATCAAATACATCCTTCCCATTAATTAAAATTATGACCTGAACCTATATTACCTTATTAATTTTTTCTTAAAATTCTATTCTTTTAATAAATAAAGTGTTATAAAATGTACCATTTTTCGTTTTTATTTTACCTATCGGAATATAGGGACAGAACTCAGAAGCGACACAAATTTTATTTTTTGGCGACTTTAAGAATGTGGTAGAAATGTAGCAGCAGGGGGTCCACCAAAACCAGTAAAATTTTGAAAGTGGTCCACGAGAAAAATAAGTTTGGGAACTACTGGAATAGACCATTAAATGTAGCGATAAATTAAACATAGCGATGTATCGCCCATCTTTCTATGCAATAAATAAAAAATGGTAAAGAAGCAGTATGTAATGTCCTATTATTAAAAAAATTAATCAAAAGATAAAGTCTAAGTGCTATAGCTGACTGTAAAGCAAAAAAACTAATTAAATTATTATCACCACAGAATAGGAAGTAAGTTACAACAAAATATAAAGATGATTTACCTTAATATACTGATTTTCTGCACTTAATCGAGAGTGTAAAGCCGGCATTTTAGTACCCACTGGCACCAGAGAGTATAGAGCGGAGACGTGAGAACACATTTTATTTATGAGCCAAAGGATTCGCTTCTGCGATTCGCTTTTCACAGTGCGAAAGATTTAAAAAGTAAATCGTGTTTACCAAGAGCGGCAAACAACCAGTGTCCGTCCAAAAAGTAAACTGTTTCTAAATAAATGTGATATTTGGAAAGAAAATTAGTGTGCGATTTTTTTTTAATTATTCTTAATTTCGGCTTGTGAACACTAAAGTTGTGAAAATCGTATTATTGTAATATGTCGACAAGTAAAGAAGATTATATGGTAAATATTCTATATTAACTTACTTTAAATACTTATATATTTTCTGAGTTCCAACATTCATATCATTATATAGAAATAAAAACGGCCGATTTTTATTTTATTTTGAATTTAGAACTTTGTAACAAGTGGTGTTAAGTTATCGTAAAATGTTGAGAAAGTGTGTGAGCTGTCTACTTTGGTTATAATTTTATGACAAATGTTCACTGAAATAATTACCACTCGAGCATGTTAATTGTTAGTCATAAAAACATAACCAAACTTTACGTATGCAGATGGAACGTATTACGCGGAAAATATTTTTGGAGCAATTATTGAAAATAAAATAATATATACATTATATGCACGTTAAATTTCACCTAGTTATCATAAAGTGATAATAATATGAAATTAAATACTAGGTTCCTTCAAAACTATAGTTAACTGGTAGTTGTATGAAGTTTAAAATTATATAAATGAAATAAAAAGACAATATGAATTAATTTATGAGATTAAGTAATTGTATGTGATTCTTAAAGTCAACCGCAAAGTAGTGTGTATACTGTTCACAGTCCAAATTTATAATTATATTTAGATCCCAAGAAATGCTTAGGACTTGCTTAAACATCAAATAAATTAATTAATAAAAGTAAAGTAGAAGAAAAAAATAAACATTAATACTTAATCAAAGTTGTAATTAAAACAAAATTATTGCTTAAAAGTGTCTTTAAATGAAATAATATGACAGATGTTACGATATAGAAGTTAACATATTGGTTTTATTTGTGATTATCTCATTTTAAACTTTTAAGATGCATTTCATTGTTACTGAATTTGTCTTAACATAAATAAAATTAAAGTTGTTTTAAATCTTAGCTTTTCTTTGAAAGCTAATCATAAAATAGGTATTCTATTAGTTGTTTTCAATATAATAGCTATGCAAGTTTAAATCAACCTCCAATATCTTACACTAGGAATATGCTTTATTATATTTTACACAAAGTCTAGGTCTTCATTATTGAATGATTAAGCCAATTCTTCATTCAACAAGGAACACAAACATTCTATAAATTGTGAAGTACACTTTGAAAAGTTATGGTGGGAATGCATCATTGTTTTTTTCTTGGAATCATAATTTAGCCCGAACTAAATGCGGGATCTATTTTTGTAATCCATAACATTCAACACTTTAAAACAGTAAATGTGTACTGCTTCATAAATTGAAATTTCCACTTGTAAATACTATAAACCTGAGTTACTACAAATACAGAGAATGTATCCACTTCATAACATTCTTTTACTCATTTTATGATATGTTGCTTGTATAGGCAGAATGCCTGAGTTTAGTTAGAACTTCTATATGCATATGGCATCCTAATACAAATTTTATTAACACAAATTAAAAAAAAAAACATTTCTAGGTGTTTTTTCCATACTTTTCTAAAGAAAAATTGTGTGGCTTTTAGGAACATAATTTACAACAAGTAACAATATATTTAATGTTTTATTGAAATATAACATCAATTAAAGATAATTTTGTACTCCATATGACTAAGAACAGGTAAAAGAAATAAACCAATGATAATGTAGTATGATAGTTGGCTTTATCGTGGGTGGCGATCATTAAATATTTTTGGGCACCATTCATGTACAATTACACAGACACATGCACAATTAATCATTATAGGTGAAGACGAAATAGGTAGTGTTATCGGACATTTACATGCCAGCTCTTTGAGTACTACATTATCTCAATATCTATTGACCTTACAAATGATCACAAAATCCATATCAAGTTTGTGATGTGTTTATCTCAAAAAGTAAAGTAAATGTTATCACCTACTTTACATACATTGGCAAACTCATAAACATATTATATTACATTGATGATTCTTATTTTTGTCAGTATTCAAGGTCATTGGCAATTATTTTGTTTTAAACTAAAAACTTTCAGTGTTAGGTGAGAATTTAAATTAACATAAGTATAATGAAGTCTTACTATATTATATGCAGATATGATATAAGTACCCATTATGTATTAAATAACAATATGCAATTAATCTGCGAAACAATATAGATATGGATTTATAATACACAAATACAATGCTATGTTTGTCCTACATTTACTTCAAGATAATATATAATCCCTTACAGACATTTCAATAATATTCAGTATTTATTATTGTGATAAGAATTCTCATAGTTATATACATTAATTTTGATTGAAGTTAATATGCATATAATATTTTAATTCTTGTTTTATTGCAGTATGGTAAAAAGCAAGCATGGTACAAATATATAACAGTGGAACCACCTATGTTCCTCTACATGATGGCTTATATGATCACAAATGTGATAGAGCAGACATTTTACGTGTTTCAAACATGTAAAGTAAATCATGGGTACAGTGCAGAAATATGTTATAACATAAGCGAATATGACGACATTAACACGGAAGTTCAGGTATGGCTCTGATAAAAAAACACATTTTAGTTAATATAACATTATTTATTTATTATCTCTTGGATGTGATGACCTGAAGACATGAAAAATTAATTGTCATTACACTTGTATATTATATCACCCAACAAGTTATTTGTAACTAACATGAATTTAATATTTGGATTCATAATCACGTCTCTGTTGAACGACGGGAATTCTTTGAATTTGAAATTCAAATAAAAACAAGCGGATTGCGGAATGCTAACATCGCTTTGAGGCACGAGTCACGATCGTTTGCAACACGTACCATGAGTTGGACTTCTGCTGCATTTATTTTAAAGCAACTACCAATTTTCTTGGTAAATCTTTTACTTTAAACTTATGATTAGTGCTAAAACATTTCAATATTGTAACTGCCTAATAACTTCGTGAGGAATTGCCAAAAAATATTTACAATCTGTTATTTTATTCATTTTCTTGCGGGTATAAGACAAGTTAAAAATTCCCCGTTTCGGTGAGCTGCGATGCTCGGTGTCCATAGAAAGAGCACCTCTGTTGATCCTCGCTTGCAGGATTTGCAGTTGCTGGTACGAGTGTGGGACTGCCGCTGAAATATTACGTTATCTCCTGAGTCTGAACAGTCAATAAACGCGCGTGCCCACTATCCACTTTCAGGTCATCAAGCATGTATTTGTATTATAGGTCCAAAACATGCAAACGGTTCACTTGGTAGCAAGTAATCACCGACTTATACATCCAATTTTAGTTGCGGGTGAGTTGTCGGCCATAAAAATAAATAAGTAAAGAAGAAGAAAGAAGTAAGGAGACTATTATGCCGTAACATCTGCCAATGCAACTCTACTATGCCAGGATCGAAATGAACAGGGAACGTTGGAAATATTCTTTCCCACTTCCCTACATAGCAGAGCGTAAAGTACTATGAACTTGGGATAAAAATACTATTACAACTGGGCAGGCCAGCTGCCAAAAAAAACACAACGAATCAAACTAGAAGGGACTCACAGTGGTTTTTCGGGTTTCTATTTATGCCGACACATTTGAATTCGCAGGCTACAGTAACGATATTCCACCAGTGGAACGGCATTGCCAGTCACGTGGTGCCGCTCCTGCTTGCATTCTTCCTGGGATCATACAGTGATAAACGAGGACGAAAATTAATATTACTTGCAGGCCTTCTTGGCAAACTTTACTTCTCTGTGATGATTACAATAAATACTATGAAAGGTAATGTATTTGATTGGTAACTTATTTTATTTATATAACGCTCGTAGCCTCCCTTTGTTTTCCGAGAAGAACGACTCTATCGTGTTTTCAAGCATTTATAATACGAATGCGTGGAATTATTTTATGCACTAAAATTCATCAAAGCTTCGATACAATTGGTATGATTTAAAAAATATAATAAGAATTTCATACTTTGCTCTTAAAAGAGCCTATGAATTCGCATATCTATACTCGATATGTGTTGTTTTAAACAAAACAAACACTCATATAGACCTGACCAAAAAGCGCCATTAACTGAACAACCATTTCCAGACTGGCCAGTGGAGTACATAATATACACAGCAGCTCTGCCCAGTGCGATGACGGGCGCAGATCTGGCGATATTCGCCGGCTGTTTCTCCTACATAGCCGATGTTTCTTCCGTGAAGAACAGGACCCTGAGAGTGGGCATTCTTGATGTGGTGTACCTCAGCGCCATGCCTTTAGGCGTCGCCATCGGTGAGTGAATTACACTACTTAATGTATTTTGTGAAAAATTTAAATAGCTCACCAATACGGTTTAACGGTAGCGCGTATGTATGGACTGTGAGCAGTAAGCCTGTGTTCGATTCCCAGGTCTAACTTTTGATTGGAAATTGTATGAGTATTCCGGAACTGGGAATGACGTTTATTAAGATTTGGAATTAAGTTGCCCACTTATTACAATATGTGACGGAAATAAGCAGTGCCTATCTCTTCGAGGATACAGATGTGAGCGAATGAATGCCTTGCGATTTTTATAAATAGCGCCGCATGGTTAACTATTAAAAATGACATCAATTAAAACCACACACAGGACATAGTTTAGAAGTTCGAATTGTATACCTAACAAAAACATTAAATTAACGGTAACAGTACATGCACTGAATATTTTTTTTATAAATTAGTGATTAAAATAGATAATTTTCTTGTGAATTTCTCTTATCTGTACTAAATATGCTGGTTTGATAACATTGATGCGACACCTTAGTTTATGACTTTATATTCTAAAGTAATTAGGTATGCTTTAGCGATCGTATTGTAATTTAACGGCGTAACGTCTCTATCACTCTGTATAATTTAATGTATCATGTATGTACAATACTTACAGCTTATACTGTAGGTATTTCTGTATATACAGAGTGTAGTTTAAGGCAGGTATTTATTAAAGGCATGCAAACATTGAACAGCCGAAGCCACGCATATATTGCGTGATATTATTCCGCTTATATTACACATTTTTCAGTATTGACACAGCGAATCAGCACGCTGAGAAAGCATTGTCATTTCAAGTTTCCATGAACCACAATCATGAGCGTATTACAGTAGAATGTTTTATATTCATCGCCAAAAAAAATAAAATATTTTAATCATCATATTTCTGCGCTTATCCATTCAAGACCTAGGTCTTAAGGCTAGCACAACATTTATATTCTGAATATTGCAAAATAAAATATCTTATGACACATAACTCAAATGCATACAAGCCTTTGGGCCAAGCTGGCTACTACCTGAATTCCCGCGAATGGCGGGAGAAAGCGCGGAAGACCAAAGATATGGTGGAAAGACGAGTTCCTACATTGGAGCCAAAATGCTTGACAGGGTCAAGTGGAGGAATAAAGGGGAGGTTTTTGCCCAGCAGTAGGACAAAATATAGGCTCCAAAAAATAATTACCTTCTTGATTACTCAGAAGATATGTTTTGTTTTGTTATTCTGACTCAGCAAACTAAGAACAATGCCGTCCATTTAGAGATCGATTGGCGACAGATTCATATGATTTTTTTAACCATTCATGATTCGACACAACTATGGCGGCCTGCTTAATTGCTTCTTCAACCGTAGAAGGCATTTACAAGTCACATAGGCTATGCCTAAACTGTCACTAGTAACCTTGTTTGAAGTAGCGAATATATTTGCACAATGGAAGATCATGGCGAATTTATCATTGATGCTAGCGATAATACAATGTATGGCGTGCGGAGCAAAATACTATTATTAGTACATAATTAAATAAATCCTTTTTGGTTCTAGGTAATGTGCTATATAACAAAGTGGTGAATAGGTCGTTCACAGCGATGTTCGCCATCAACACGGGCCTGATGGTTCTAGCCACGCTCTACACATTATTTTGCTTGGAGTGGCAAACCAGACCGGAACAGAAGTCGCTGAAAGAAGCCAACGTGAAGAATCCCATCAAAGACTTCTTTGACCTGAACAATATTATACAAACAGTCACCACCTTGACCAAGAAGAGGACGAATAATAGAAGACTGTTCTTATGGTTCCTGCTCATTTCTATGGCGTTTTACACTTTCCAGAGAGGTAAATGTGATACGTTTAAATATTTACAGACTGATCTCAATCTCTATACACTCAACTGAATAATTCATTCATTCATTATGAGTTTGACATCTATGTGGATAGTTATTGTTAGTATCGAAATTATATTTACAATGTACTGTTCTACATAACCACAGTATTGTTATGTATTTATTAACGTTTCCCTTAAGTTTAAAGACACCTAATGCCATTTAAATTGACTTTGATGCCAGGATGGGTGAACTTTCTCAACTAAACTGGTTATCATTCATCACTCCGATGTTGCTATTGTGATGCAAAGTGAGGGGTTATTACGTTGTTATCTATTTGAATATTGCACCAAGGCTTATAGCAATCTAACAACACTATATTGTACAGATACATTACTATGTATCTACTAACACAGACGGAACAGTGTGATAGCAAACTGAACTGATTTCGTCTTCAATTATCTGACGACTCACACCAATTTTCATTGAATATTTATTGCCCTTGACACGATCGTGACCTAATCCAGATACTTTCGGTTACGTCGCGCCAATCAATTATTTTTGATTTTATTACATCTCGTCTCTCAATAGTTACGAAATCGAGTATTACAAAATTTTCATAATACATTTGCTTGTTAATGATATGAATAAACACGGTTGCCTCACATAGAGCGACAGTTGCAACAACTCATGACGAAATACGATATTATGGCGATAACAATTCAAGTATCGTTATTATTTGTTTACAAAAGTATTTCTTATGCTTAACAAAATCTGCTCAAAAGCCGTAATATACCACTACTAATATACTACGGCTTCACTCGCCATAAATTAACGCCTTCAATAAAGGTAATTTTCATGATTCAAAAATTTATTTTTTAGACCTACTTGATTGCGATCTTTTGCTCCATACGATATTACAATTAACTTTACTGATGCAATAATCGTTTAGAAATAGTTATCAGCACCAGGAAAACGCGTGAATAAAATAAAATAATACGATTTACCAATACAATCAATTGTATTTAATCGCTAACAATAATATTTGACATCGATTCCGATGTCTGCTTAACATGCGATGGAGTGATCGTTTTAAAATAAAATTGTTCTTTGTTCAATTCACTACTCTCATTGCAGGATGCAATACTTATGTATATAATAGTTGTATTATCAGCATTAGTAAAACAATGGTTTCCCGAAAAATCATTAATATCCTCTATTTCCCTTCGCGCATCAGCGAAATGTTTAAATGTATTCTGGTCAAGCAAAACATTATTTACAATTTATACACAAATGTCGCGGCGTACCTTGGGAGAGGCCTATGTCCAGCAGTGGACTGCAACGGGTTGATGACGATGACGATGGTAACACAAAATCAAGTTTCATGAACCAGAAGAGAAAAACAAGATCATCGAGTACGTCTATTTTGTCTACATTTTGTATTGGATAAAATTTAAATATAGCTAATATTATAACGAATTCAACTATTTATTTTTGAACAGCCTCCAGGGCGTAGATGGTTAGACGCCAGCAGTGAAACTAGAGGCCTCGGGTTCGATTCCCGCAACGAGACAAATTTTTGTGTGAACTATAAGTATTAATTTCGGGTCTGGGTGTTTGTGAGACCGAAAAGTCGCTCGTAGTGCCTGAGACCCACGACATTAGACTCAATCTTAGCGTGGGGTCAGGGCTACGCATGTGCCTGATGGGTGTATTTATTATATTTGATAGTATATCGCTTTTTATTGATAAGTTCACATTATGAATTTTCAGACGAGCGTCCAGTGATGTATTTGTACACGTCATCGGTGTTCAAATGGAACGCTACCACGTTTAGCAACTTCCGTACTTACTTAAGTACGCTGTACGTGGTAGCGATGCTGCTCGGCATCCCGCTCATGACCAAACTCCTGCATATGAGGGACACGGTGGGTATCCAACATCTAATGTCCATAAATATAATCGGCTTCACACGGTTAGTATATGCTTTTTACTGTCTATAACAACTACAGCCTTATTCATAGACAGTTTTAAAACTTATTTTAGTTATCGAATGTTTTGTCTTCTTCGTTGAAACTGATTTCAAAAGCTGTTCAAAAGAGACAAAACATATGATAACTAAAATAGGACTTAAAACTGACTATGAATAAGGCCGCTAGTCTCATAGGTGCGGTTAGTTACACGCCGGTTGGTTTCTTAATTGAAAAAAATAGCAATAGCGATTTTTGTACTCTTTCTGTCTTCAACCTAACTGCCTTGGTGGCGTAATTGTACTACGGTATGATAGCAAAGCTAATGTCTCGGGTTCGAATCCCGGGTCACGCAAAGTGATATTGGATTTTTCTATTCATTATCAGCCCGCAGTCAAAAATTTGTGTCGATATGTCGATAGTCCTCTAACATCGTGAGACGGAAAATACAAGGTGAAACGCGGGTGTCCTGATTCCTACCATGGGAACCTTTGCCTACTCCTTCCGGGAAAAAGTGAGTTTATGTATGTCTCGCTTCAGCCACAACAAATTCAATTGCTAAATTTAAGCCTCTCCTAAGGATTTCAATAGTGACCGGTTAAAGGCTGTCGGATCCTGTGACTTCCTGCAAACTTGGCCTAGGTCTCTTGTACGCAGCTGTCTGACTCTTTGCTTCAGCTCTTGATTTCAGTAATATTGGATGAAATTTCTACGATGTCCCGTAATTACCATTTAACTTATGCGGCCTAATTCATAGCCAGACTTTAAACCTAGTTTAGCTGTCGAATATTTGTCTTCTTCACTATTCGATAACTAAAATAGTTTTTAAATCTGTCTATGAATATGGCTGATAAGAATTGCATTAAAACTGGTGCTGATCTTTTTCGCTGAATTAAAAATGCTTATTCTCGTTACAGATAATAGTGATGCTGGGAGCGGCGTCGCACATCACTGGCCACCTCATCTACGCCCACGCCACGGCAGATAGGATGATGTACGTGGGCGCCACCGCGGCGGCCCTGGGCCCCTGTGTAGCCCCGCTCATACGCTCCATGACCTCCAAAGTACTACCCGCAGCTGAAAGAGGTACTTTAAACTAATTTCTTGTTATTTACGATTTTTTAAATGGCCATTAATGGTGAGGTGAGCAAACCATTCGCCTCATGGTAAGCGATACGAACCATCAAAGACTGAAGCAAAACCAAAAACATTATGATTGAAAGCAATGCTCGGCATTTCATTGCGCTCGCCGTTCTGACATAAGATGTTAAGTCTCATTATGTCCAGTAGTTACTCTGGTTACAATGTCCTTCAAACTGGTACACAACATTGCATTTACACTGCTGTTTGGCGGGAGAAATAGACAATGGTACTTACCCAGGCGGCCTTTCACATGTGAGAAGGTCTCTCACATGTAAAATTAAGTTTATATTTATCTATTCAGCCACAGGAAGTCTACTGCTGATCATAGGCAAATTAAGGTGAAAATTTAGTTTAAATTTACATATTTAATATATTTTTATCAGGTGTCGCATACGCATTCTTGTCCGTGATGGAGAACGCAGTGGGGATGTTCGCGTCGGTGATCTACGCGCAGATCTACGGCGCAACACTCGGCACTGACTATATCAACGCTATATTCTACCTCACAATATCCACACAAGTCATTGTGTTCCTGTGTGCATTGTAAGTACTCAACAATTATGTATTATATTACCATTCGAACTTTATGTAATATTTATATGTAGGTGCACAATATTTATGTACAGGACGAGCAGAACTGATTACTGTATCAAACCTTAATTGTCCACTACTGAGCATAGCACTCTCAACTGAGAGTTCGAATGAGATAGGTTAGGCCATAGACTACCAAATCAACACGCCGCGCCGGCTTAGAGTGAATTAACGAGCGCAGGGCTCAGTAATATTACACTCTAAGTGTTGTTACTCCTGTTTATGGGTAGGTGTGCGCTTAAGACCAGACGGATGACTTGCTTTGACATTCAAGATTATAAAAATTGCAATATTTAAGAACAGCATCTCCTATCACATCTTGGACCAAAACAAGCTCGGGAAATTAAAGGCACCCTTGTCTAACACTTCAGTGATACAGCCAAGAAATAAGTCGATTTAGCATACTAATATAAAAAAAAACAAGTATTGTTCATAGATTACGGCTATAAAGTGGATGCCTCACAGTGTTGATTCAAACAGGGTTTATAGTTTTATCAAACACTTCTAATACCTAGTCGCTAAGATCCGCTTTTGACATGTAGATTATAGATTAGATAATCAAGATTGTGCATATTTTATCGTCTAGCTGTCACTGATACATAATACCGAGCTTTGTCTGTTTTTCGTTTGATCAAGCCGTAATTGGCTATTATATAATTTTTCTAAATCTTTTCCTACATTAAATGATGCACTAAGACCATGAATTGGATAAATATGAATTTATATATTGGCAAGAATCTTTTAATACCAACGACTGTCATTGACTCACATTGGTTCTGTTTAAGGAACTATCTTTCTCAAGGTTGTTCCAAGAAAGTAATTTAAAATTCTGTGCTCTTGATAATTATCAAAACAGCGATTGATATAACTGAAGTTAAACTCGTATTACAAGCATGATTAGACGGTGAAGCGAATTAAGTTAATTAATAGCATCGATGTAGTACGAGTACATAATATATCAACATATTATTTAAATTAAAATAAACATTATTATCTTCCCTACATTTAAAGTACTATGTATTATATCCAGCTTTACCAGATGTCCTGATTTCGGCGGGACGGTCCCGATTTTTAATCAAAAATTAAATGTCTCACACGGGACATGCTCAGACACGATTTTTGAGGATATTTCGGCAGTGACGTCTTCACAGGAGTTTAATAATTCGTAAGCAGTGTGTCACTTGTTTATTTGTGGGGTTAAAAAAAAAATTCATACATAGTATATTTTCTATAATGTAACGTACGGTACATTATAGATGGTTTGAGTGAGTGGATAACTAACACTATTGGAAAATTATTTGTACCTTAAATTAAAGGAAACAGTAATGTAAATGGGGGAACCGCTTCTTTCATTCAGCATTCCTCTAAAACTTGGACTTTAAGGCAAATACCCTTGTAAATATCCATTATCCTAAAATAAAATATGGCTATGCTCATTATACTTGTATCTGTTTTGGCCCTAATATCGCTATGGCCGTAACCGATAGGACGTTTTGGGGGCGATAACTACGAGAACTCTTATCTGACTTCCAGATCGACTTAATTTCTTTAATCACCCAACTGCACCCTACTCTAACGCCATTACAGGGACATAATGTATATACTTGAATCATTTTTCAACTCACGCCAAGTGACCAATAGCAATAAAACTTGCAGAAATTGGCTTCTGCAAGGCAAACTCCCGCAGCAAGCGTCTAAAATTGCATACATCGATTTACTTCAGAAGTTTATAATTTTCACAGTATAAGCAACTTGCAGAAGCCAATGTGTGCAAGATTTACGGCTTGAAAATACTTTAAAGAGGGGCTTTTAGTATATTTTTCTAATTAAATATAATGGGAAATGTCGACCTAAATTAGCGAGCGCCTTGATTAATATATTCATTACATTTCAGTACCATGGAACTACTGTTGAAGGGAAGGAAGCTGGAAACTATAATAGACCAAGCCGAGAAGAATATATCTTGATAAGAATAGTAAATTTAACAATCGGTAAACCGAATTAAATTTAGCGAATAAATGTATTCCAATACAACAGATTTAAAGATGAGATGTAACTTTCCTATACAAAATGTGATACTGTTAGTGAAATTTTTTAATTGTATCTTTTTACTTCTATTATTTATATTACTAAAAAGTAATAACTAACACACTATAATAATATTCCTCACCGCAGCCGCATAATATTCCAGGCAGCCATTGTATGAAATATAAAAGACGAATTTTTTTGAAAGAAAATAATTTAATTTCTTAATTGTTTCATCACGCCGTTGAGTTATATTCCAGTTAATTTTGCTGAATAAGCTGATTGCTGTCACAGCAAACGATGTTTTATGAGTTGATGATAAAATGGTAACAGTAAGTTAAAGTTACTGTTGTTTTTATGTAAAGCTATTTTTTTGTGTCTTATCTATGACAGTATGTGACGAGAAAATGTCAATTACTAATATAATTAAACGTGGTCTAATTAATTCGTATGATTATATCACTCTATAAAAAATGAATTTGTCAATTCCGGTGAGTATTATAAATACATTTTTGAAATGAGATACAAGCTGTGATCATATTTAATATTATATATTAAGTGCTATACGAGGTTGTTGAAAAGAATTAAGTTTATTGTGTAAACAGCGGCCTGTCTCTATAACCTGTCTATCTTTAATCAGGAGTTAAAATGCTACCGTAAGTATATTTTATTGCATTATCGAGATCTATCTATTAAATTATTTTAACTTATTGCTAAAGATAGGCGGGTTATAAAGACCGGTCATATGTCAGTCTAGACTTGTTGCGAATAATAAACTTCACTATTATAATTTGCGTAGTTTGTATTATTTACCCAAAACACATGAGTTTTTAAACTGCAGTTGACTTGTTAAAGATTTGATGTTTATTTATTTATTTACATTTTTTATTGTACACCACAATAAAAGAGAGTAACACACACTTAAAGCTAACGTCATGGTTACAATTGATGATTTGAAAGTTAAGATTTTTTAATGGTAAATAACAAATAAATAAATTCTAGCTATGTTATGGTGAATACAAAATTATATACTACATACATATATGATAAAAGCAAACCAACGTACCTCGTAATTGCTGCGTTGTATAACTATTCGGAACGTGCGCGACGGTGGCGACGCGCAGCTTAGGCAACTTTTTCGGCGACTGTCAAATATTGACATGTAAACATTGTTAGTATTTTTGCAATTAAAAACCAAAATAAAGAGTAAATGGTACTTTTTGACTTTATTTGAGTGCAATTTATTGAAATAGTGTATGTGTAAAATGGATATAATCATAAAAACCGGGTTCGAAAGTATTACACACAATATTAGTTTCCAACCACAAACAGTGATAAAAGGCAATAAATTAGTATTAGCCCAGCATGTAAGAAATGTTGAAGAATTACGAAGTAACGGCAAGAGTTACTTAATACGAGCCCAAGTGATTCGCCAGACATCTGTGACACTAACACCCTACAAAACCAGTTTAAATGTAAGCAATTTTTATGTGATGTCAGATCTCTATTTCGTGTGAGTAATTTCTCATTTACTACTTGTATGCTTATTATTCTGCTTATTTTTTTTACAGATAAATGATGCTCGTGTCGTCACTAGTGTAAAATGTGACTGCGTGTATAATCAGAGCGGCAAGTGCAAACATGTTGGTGCTTTGATATCATATGTTAACAACACCATCAGCTTGTTAGTTGAAATAACTCTTGAATCAGATGCAATATCCACTTGAATTTCAGCATCACAGTGATCATTATAGATGTATCGATTGCATGTAAATGTGGTTTCATTTAATATCAACTCAGAAAACACATTAGCCTGGCATCCTTTATCGGTTATTAGCTGTGGCTGTTGAATAAATTCATCCTCTACTTCTTTTATCACTTGTGTTGACGTAGTACACTTTGAGATTTGTGTGGTTCTTGGAGCTATGAAACGATTATATCTTGCTAATACCTGGGATTCATTAATCTTCTTCTTCCTGTATATTGTCGGGAATATCGTAGGAACATAACTAGGACTTAATCGTTCCTCTGATTTTTTTCCTCCAATAAAATGTGCACTACAAATTTTGTCGTGAGGTTTCGGAGACCATGGTGTGCCATCATCACTAAAATTACAAAATAAAAAAATATATATAAACATCTAAACTGTTGCAGCAATGTTGTAATTTAAGGTTAATACGGTTAAGGACACTTACTTCCTTCTTTTCACAGCAGCTATCCATTTTATTCGTTGTTCCAATTTATATGCCGCTCTTGGAAATATATAAAATTTGCAGGAGCTATTTCTGCCACTATTTTTGCATTGAACAACGCAACAATAGTCGTGACCCATTTTTTAGCTTTGATTTGTACTGAAATACTTCTATTTTGACAGCCAGTTAGCCGAAGTAGCTTCCATTTTTTGTCACGTTGTGCGCTGCGATCGTTTTGGTACACCTACCACCCGTTTCGCACATAGCGAATAGAGTTATTTATAAAATATTCCAACTGAATTCAAACAGTGGATTGGTGACTTTGTACTTTAGTGGGTACTTTATAGTATATTAAAGAAAAATAAAAGCTTTTATAGCGACTAGAAGTTTTTGCTTTTAGCAGAGGGTCTCTACTCAGCACTTAGTACTTTATTGATACGAGATAATTATTCCTATGTACATGTATATTATTTCATCTAGCTTAGTTTGATTTTTTCATATAATTTGAATTACATCAGTCCCAGTGTAAACAAGAAGAAGTGATGATAAATAAACTACAAGACATATATTTTTCGTAAGTCTTTATTTTAGATACACAATCTCATTATATCTATATCAGCCCATATACGTCCCACTGCTGGGCACGGGCCTACTCTACAATCGAGAGAATCGATTGAGGGTGGTCAGGCCATATAGTCCACCACGCCGCGCTGGCCTAGTGCGGGTTGGCGGACTTACATACCGTAGAAATTCTTTAAAATCGCTACGGTATGCAGGTTTCCTCACGATGTTTTCCTTCACCGTTAAAGTGCGTGGTGATTGACTATCAATACATACATAACTCCGAAAAGTCAGAGGTGTGCCCTGGGATTTGAACCCGCGACCACCGTGAACATGTAGGCAGCCGCGTCTGGTCCGTTACCAACAGGCCAACACGCACTTAAAGCCACCACGCACTTAAATCTCATTATAAGCCATTTTTTATAAAATAGCTAGTAGTTATATAAAAATAACAATTCGATATTTATTTCGCACTTCAATTATAGTAGATTCCGTAATAAAACTATGATTTCGTTATATCTACAAAGTTAACATTACATTAAAACTTAAAACTAAAAGAGTAAAATCTTTGAGTAAAATTCACAAAATGAGATTGAAGTGTCATGATATGCAAGTCGCTAATAAGTATTAAGATTTTACGCTTTGGGTCTATTAAGTTTTTCGTTCTGACTACAAGGGTTTCCCAGTTCCCAATTCAATTAAAATTATCTTGCCATCCTCTGGCCATTGAATAAAAACGCTACTAGCTATTCATGATTCTTAGAAATATATTTGAGAATTAATAATATGCATACAATACAAGAAGTGCGTGTTGGCCTGTTGGTAACGGACCAGACGCGGCTGCCTACATGTTCACGGTGGTCGCGGGTTCAAATCCCAGGGCACACCTCTGACTTTTCGGGAGTTATGTGTGTATTGATAGTCAATCACCACGCACTTTTAACGGTGAAGAAAAACATCGTGAGGAATCCTGCATACCGTAGCGATTTTAAAGAATTTCTACGGTATGTAAGTCCGCCAACCCGCACTAGGCCAGCGTGGTGGACTATATGGCCTAACCACTCTCAATCGATTCTCTCGATTGTAGAGTAGGCCCGTGCCCTGCAGTGGGACGTATATGGGCTGATGCCTTATACAATACATATCTTATTTTAAACTAGTTTTGTCATGTTACATTGCCAAGTTCCCTTTATAACTTAGCAGATTTTATTTTTAGATCAATTAGGAAATATTTTAAGATCAGATCTAAATTTATTACATGTTAAGCCAATTTGTAAGATATTTATCTATAGTAATACGCGCTTGCACTAAATCTATTGAATCTTTCTCACTTGGAGGATACATATTCGCGCAATGGGCGGTACCTGAAAAAAAGCACATAATTTTAAATAAATATATCTGACATATTTTCAACTGATATTCAGTTTTCCAGGGTTATATTCTATGACTTATATTCTGGGAATAATATATATAATATAATATCAAAATATTGGTAGTTAGTATAGTAGATAATATAGCAGGTGGTCCAATCTTTCATGTGAAATTTCGTTAGACGCAATGTTTGTTTCTTCTCTTTTACTAAAGAACCTATAACAAACCTAAGGCTCCAGGATATAATGAGCTACATACTCTAATTAAATCTGGTACTGGCGGCGGTATAAAACACTATCTGTCCTTTAAAGTTTAGTTTTAGAGTCTAAACTATAGTCCGTAAAATTGAAACCATTATTTAATGTTTTATATACTGTTATTGCGTTGATTTACTTTCCACACAATACCCAGGATATGGAGTGTCATTTTCCATATTGCAATCATAACCTACATGGCGCCTCATACAACAATGCCACGTTAGGTGTAAATAGACACATGTTTGTACTCAATTTCACCTATTGTACGCATTCAATATTATCAAATGATCAGCTTACATACATTCACAACATACCAGGTTTAACACACATAACAGAAACTTATCAATCGTAAATAATATTTCTGGAATGTGGCATGTGAAATATTAGTCACAATAATGTTTGCATGAAAAATATTAACTATGATAATAAACTAATAATTATTTCAATGCTAATTGAAATATTACTTATTTTATTGCAAACTTCGCAAAGATCACAATTTAAGCGCATCGCAGTTTTATTCATCGGAGTCATTACATTAATACAGTTATCTTATTGTGGTTAGAAATATACGAGCAAAAATATGACTATACCTGGTATATAAATAGCTGGGGCATCAGGGTTAGTGCTATTGATCATGCCCAGAGCATGCCACGGGTCCACCGAGCCATGCACGAATACAACCCTCGATACGGATATGTCCAGCGCACCATAATTACTATTCGTCCACTGTGCAGCCTCAGCTATAAAATCAGCCCCATATCTGAAATATATCATTTGATAAGCTTAATCGTATCATTGGTGTAGTCTGAAGACTGTAGCATTAAGCAAGCTAAAACCGTACATAAGTAGGAGCAAGGATAGAATTTTAGGTCACTAAATTCGCTTTGTAACACTTCTCGATTGAGAAACATTTATCTGGAAATAAATATTTACTTACTTTTTACCAAAAACATCTTGACACTGTTGAATAAAGAAGTCCAGTTTAAATTGATCCCCAAATACTTCCACTTCTCCCGACGATGTTTGGTAGAAGCCAAATTCAGTGCAAGTTTGATACATCCATTGTCGACCTGGACAGAATAATATACCGGGTATATCAAGACTGCGACCGAAAACGAAGCCAGGTGGTAGTTTTGGTGATTACAGACACAACGCAAATAAAAATTTCACCAAAACAGTGACAGATATTTATTTAGAATATTTTAAAAATCGTCTTGTTTGAGTGGTAAATACCTAGGTTTTGTGAAAATAATAATTTAAACCATTACGTACCACTGAGTGTTTAAATATAAAGAGGTCTACATCATTATTTTAGGAAAACTATGTATTTATTACCCAAATACGACGATAAGTAAAAAATTACAAAAAAAATGTTGTTGATTTTTTTTGCGAAATTTTTACTTGCATTGTGTCTGAAGTCACTAATACTACCACCTGGCTTCGTTTTCGGTCGCAGTCTTGATATACCCTGTATATATATATATATATAATTTATGCAACATTTGATAAATTAATGTAATATTTCTACAATAAATCATACATTTGGTGAAAACAACCTTGTGAACCAGATAGTGAAAGAAGAAGAAGTAACTGAATCTAAATAATGTATGACATTTTAGCGGTTCAATAAATGTATTCATTTCATTTCATTTCATTTCAATATGATTTAATTCTAACATTAAGATTTATAGCTCAAACAAAAAAACTAAAAAATGGCATCATATTCGAATTACTTATGTATATACAAGAGCGGCGCTAAAGAACAAAGATGGTTCGTGACAGCACACGGCCTGTCCGCGTGACACCATTACTGGTCTTTCCATCAGTGAGACAGGGAATGTCCGTCTTATACGGGTATTTTTAAACGCCCGTTTAAGATGTTATACGTGGCCAGGGCAGATACGAGCCCAAGCGCTCTGTCGCCTACATCAGAGTCGCTATAAATGAGGAGGCATCTCCCCTGCAGCGTACCAAGCGACTCCAATGATCCCTTTAGTTCGGCTCTTAGGACAGGCAGAGGATAACAGGGCAGAATCTTACGCCTCCGAACCACAGCGCGGATGCTACAAGAGACCCTAGCAAAATGTATCTTACCACATAAAAATTAGGTTCCTCACCACTATCAAAACTTTTATTTCATCCCACTATTGGCCAAAGGTCTCCCCCTTTTCCTCCACAATTTGCGTTCCCAAGATATTTCAGGCCACATGACCTCGAAAGCATCCAGAGTTTTGTAGACCATCATAATTATTATATCTATTTGGTGACAATAGAGATGCATTCAAGTGACATGGCCTGTCCAATTCCACTTTATGTATTTAAAATTTAAATACTGTCCATCAAATGAACCAATGTGTATGCAATAATTGTGTTATTTATTTGCATTCTGATATCTGTTGGTTTTATTTTCTCAGACAGTTAAATAATATAATGAATGTCTGCATACAAACATATGGTTTTGATTTGCTTTCTAGGAAAAAATTCTTACCTCCTTCCGAGCCCAATGTCATATTCTGGAGTTCTTTTATCATATTAGCATAAGAGTAATCCATACATGTTTGATTGGATTTAGCTAAAACTATAGCGTTATAAGCCGCTAATTTTTTATACGCCGGCATATCACCGGGCTCTGTTAACATGTTGCAAACCTATACAGGAAAATTAACAAAAGTATATCATGTGTACTTTGATAAACAACTTATTAATAACATACTGTAATATTGTAACAACATTATCAATGTTAGTTCTAGGTACATAATTGCATATATTTGATACAGTTTATACACTTTATGTAATTGTGTCTTGTAATCTATTATCCTGATGTTTAATAAATACAGTAGGACAAATGTACATTATTATACTGTTACCGTATTGATGGTTAGGTTCTCATATTTCTTATCAGCACTTATTCTGTTGTCTTCATTGTATTGCACTAAATCAGCAAAATCATCCGCAATCGAGTTGAAGAAATTTTTCATATCATTTTTAGATGCTTGGCTAAAAGATTGGCAGACTCTGAAATGACAAAGATTAAATAGAGTCTGGGTTTTTATACTATATTTATTGTTTTCAGTGTGAGGTGCTTACTTAAACTCTTTTTCTATTACTCCAGGTTGTTTTTGAAGAATGTCAGTAATTTGATTATGGGCTTCTTTGAGTACAGAAACACAATCTTCACTAGACGTCTTTTCTTGTAGAGCATTAACTACTACTTGAAAATATTCTGCAAAATATTCAAAATAATTTGTTAATATGCCAAACCAATACCAAAGTAAGGATGGGCCATTTTCCAGAAAGCAAATAAACTGTTTTATTTTGTATGAAATATCTATCTTGTTTATTTGCTTTTGTGAAAAGATACCAATTTTGACTTCAGCCTTCAAAGAAGTTTAATGATAATATGCATGTAACTTATAACAGTGCATATTTATTTGGTTAATAAGTAATAACTAATATTCATAAATTAATTAATGAAGTAAATAATAACTACCATTAAAATCTACTTTAGCCAGAAGAGGTCCACTGGTGGAAACAGCAGCATGCACTAGATGGGGGTACTTGAGTCTCAGCCAGGCAGCCAGTGAACCCGGGTAGGACCCTCCAAATGCTATCCATTTCACTTCTTTGTTAAGCTTATATTTAACATTCATGGCATTTATAAAGTTTGCTAAGTCGGCAAGAGCTTGATAAGACGATAGGTACTGTAGATTCTTGACACTAAGGTCACTAGAACAGATAAATGATGAAATACAAATGTATTAAATGAAACTGTAGTTGAACTTTACCAAAAGTCAATCAACAATTCATAATTACATTAAATTCATGAAATAATTTTCAAAATCTATTCAAAACATTTCACATTGACATACAATATTCAAAGGATGTTATAAATATGGTAATCCAAGAAAAGCAAAATTATATATTATATTACTTTATTTGATGATGGTCTGGTAATGGCATTGTTGTTTATTTTAAACACTAATAATAAATAATAGATTAGTATACTATGATCACACTTACAGAGTTGGATGGCTTTCTCCATAATAACGGTGTTCTAAATTAATGCAGAGAGCCTTGTGTTTCTTAGCATATATAATCCAGGTACCCTTGACCATCCAACGCGGATCTGCGGGACCTTCGCCCCCAATCATCAAGAATACAGGCCCAGGATTATCGAAGTCATAAAAAGTATCGTTGACAAAGTAACGCTGCAGTTAAACATCATTAAGTTTATAATAGACACGTAATTAATAGCACTTAATATAAACATAGAAATTAGGACAAATGATTTTGCGTTGAAAAATAAATAAACAAGACGAAGGTTTACTGTTGCTTAGTAGTGGACAAAGCACTTATTAGTATTGCATGAAATTGTTTACCTGCTTCCAAGTTCGTACATCAGACGAGCTGGAATGGTCTAATTTTTGTATAAACCATTGAGCTGGTGGTAAATTTTCGATTTTGTAATCACCCGGTGCACCCAAATTGCCGCCTCTACGGCGACCGTGGCGAAATTCTCTCCGACCAAGACTCGCGGTTATTATTTGACATAATAAAATAACTATCAAAGTAAATCGCATTGTTAACTACTAAACTATTTTTTGAAAATAAGTGTGTTGTACAATTGCCGACTCATAAATAAATAAAAAAGTTTAAATATACGAGTTAAAATCAAGAACGACGCGACAGCAATATTATAGAAGGAGATGGACAACGGAAAAGGAAATATGTTTGACAGGTGACACGCAAATGTCACAGTGTATAAAATTATAGTCATTAAACATTGGCCCATTCCTGCGTTTAATCATACGTATGAAAACTTACATGTTTACAAAAAAAATTAAAATAGAACCACCATAAAATGCTATAAAAATGATAAAAACCACAGTTTTTCATTTATGGGGGGTTAAATCGGATAGCTGAAGTAGATTCATAGAATGAACGAGAGTTATCCTAGTTTAAAGTAATAAACGGAAAAGTAAAGTAAAATTAAGAGTGTTTAGGCCCAGTTGAGCATGGCAAAAAGATCATGTGCCACAATATATTTACTATTCATTGTGACAGTTGTGAGTTGACTTTTCTTGTTAATCTGTGGAGCTGCCTGACTTGAATCAAGGTAGCCAACATTGCCAATTTTTCCACTTGCGAATGCGATCGATCGCGCGCAAGGTGCGGTGTAGTTGTGTGTGGTAGTTGGCGCTCGGTGGGTTCAAAAATGGCTCTGTTCAGGATCACATCTCTAAAATTGGTCGAAGTGCAGGTAATATCCCAATAATATGCTTCTAGTTAATTTAAACTCAACACTTTTTATGTTTCTTGCATACGAGTATTTTTAGTGTATAATTTTATAACCTTGTTATCCACATTTTGAGTTCGAAGTTATGTAATATGAATAAAAATTATTTCGGGGCTGAATATACTCTCACAGGATGTTAACAACTTAGAAATTATTGCAACAAATCAATTTAACAAAGTTGTTGGAATTTATTTGTTACTTTTGTTTTAAAAAGCCCGGTAAATTTGTTAGGGTGTACAACATTGCTAACGTAATCGACAACTTCAGTAGGTATCTGTAATCCTGACTAACTTTTCTTTGTTATTTAATTAGTCCACATGATTTCTACATATTTTTGATTTATCTCAAACTTTATAATAAGTTGAATATTTATATATATGTAATTTTTTTTCGAGATATATCGTACCGCATGAATTTTGGGGTTATACTTATCGAATTTCGCCCTTTAGAGGGCATTATTAATGTTTGAGTATGAATTGATTATTCCATTTGTATTCAATTAATTTTAGTAGCATTCTTTAAATTTACTTTCAGTGGACCTTGCATAATTCATATTATGTTTAAATATACTTCGGAGGAACGGTACTACCGTCTTCACAGGATGGGTATAGCAAATAATATAGTGTAAATGGGTAATTTACAGCAAAATTACGAACATGTATTCACTTTCCTTACAATTTATCTGCAATGCGACAATAGGGTGGATTCACAATTTGGTTACGCCTAATAAAGTAGCCATAATTATTACGATACTTTCCAACGGCTTTTTATTGACAATATTATATTCAGAATATTATTACTTAAGACAGCATTTTTTTTTTGTATCCATATATTGTACTTTGCAGTTACCAATGATCTTTGTATTTGCTGTGAAAACTGAGTCATGAATAATTTTACATAGGTGTTAAGTACATAAAATGTATCTATTGTTTTCAAGTAACCTTCACTCACTATGGTAAATTAGTACGTCAAAGTATTATTAACTTAATAAAATATATTTTAATTTTTATATATTTTTAATTGTAACCCCAATTCATCATTAACTATATCCATTTTTATATAGTTTTATATTCGAAAACTATATAAAAATGGATATATTCAAAAAACAAAAGATAGCATCAATTAATCCCTCTATATCTTATCAACCACTTAAATACATCACTTGCCGAACAGATTAAACAGCTCCAAAATCGTAGAAAATGCATAGATGGCTGACAGCATGGCAGCAAGTCATGTGAGTTTTGCACTGTGACAGTGGCAGTAGCAATGGCCTAGACAAATGTGTGTCAGTGTCACGCACTGTGGCGCCTAACATGATAACTCATGGGAGCACTCAGCACACATCTTGAGCATCCGTAGTGGCAATCACGTGTATACAGTGTATACAGGATGTATGCCTCATGTGTCGACATTTCTTCTCAATGTATGGAACAATACTGAGGGACATATTATAATAATTATGTTCATAGTTTGGGGACAATGAATTAAGTATACAATGAGTTCAATGAGTTTTGACAACACGCCGTAAAAATCGTATCTTTGTCGTAATCATCGTAATAGTTTAAAATTACTGGGCCCTTTATCACGATTATATTAAATTAAAACTATAAAATCAACCAGACTATCATTATTGTCTTTACTCTTTATGTATATTTTACTACGAAGTGCTTCGATTTCCCCTCTATGTATAATGCAAACATCTATTGATTCGAAGTAACATGCACCTTACAGATACTTCAATTCCATGCATAATCTACTCGTAATCTACTGACATTGCCATAATTGTCTTGAAAAGGTTATTTTTTATTTTAACCTTGCTGTGGCGAGGTGGGCCAAAAAAGGCGTTTTTTCCTCCAAGTAGGACGTGATTACATCTATTCAGCCGTGACTTGGCAAAGCGGGTACCCACAATAAATATCGGGGTTTTAAACAAAAAAAAAAAAACTAGCCTTTACGGAAATCAATATTTGGCCCCAGTTTAAAGAACAAAACATTCAGCGAATAGACGATCAACGAATTGAAAATAGTAATTAACAATTTATTAATGCGTACCCGGAAAACGAGGAGCTTTTATCAACTATCACCAGGCAACGCGTGAGATGCTATCACGTTATCAGTTAAATACCGTATCTCAGAAATGACAGCAATGACATTCACGATACGTGTCCTCTGCTATGTTCCCACTCTAAAGATAACACAGGTCAACCGGCAGGCGTCGGGCACACGCCCAAATGTATATACTTAGTGAAATACTACGTGGGCTAGAAAAAAACAACAATAAACTACTAATTTCGAAATATCGTTCCGAAAGTATACGAATAAAAATTAATTAAATGAATAAGTGATGTATGACGTAAATGGTCAGGGTCGCGGCCGCTATGGCTTCTTATGGAATCTTTTCACCAACCCAATGAGATGTTTGCGAACCGCACCGAAACTCTCAAAACAATTTATTCTATAAATAAAGAATGCACAAGTACCGCGCTTACGTAACTGTGTGTTCTGATTATATTTACTAAACCAAAATACATGCAGCGTAAGATGTACTCAAAATAGTTGCCGGTGGTTTTGGGTCTTGCACTTTATCTGAATCCGATATGCGTATCATTCGTTATGTATTTCATTTATTAATTCGGTGCGTGGATCGTGAACTATACGTGATTATAGATAGTAAATGTTTCGGTTCAGAAACATATCAGATAACATTTAATTTACTCGTGGATACCACGCAAAGTAAGCACAAAATTGACTCGATAATACTAAAACTAAAGTAAAACTGTTACATTAGCATTACAACTGTCCAAACAAAGTTACAAACATGCATGGTTTTCACTTGTACCGTGATGTGGGTTGTGTCTTGGCTACTGGCGTTTTATATTTTTATCAGATTTGATCACGTTCATAATATATCTTATCTAGGGTTTACAGAACCACGTTATTACACTCTACACAGTTATGTGAGTTCCCAAGAAAATTTCCATGTTTATTATTTAGTAGGAATAATTAATAGATAGTTAATTCCCCTTCTTCGCAAGACCCTCGTTTGTAGAGTTTGTGGTTGGGAATTTACCTGAAACGTGAGTCATGCGTGACGTGGGTATTAAAGTGTAATTTGCCGGTGAAATAAATTCGAGCTCGGCAAGAATATTCTAGAATAGTGAAACATGTGTGCGGGACGGCGGCAGGCAATTTCGCAAATGTCTATTCCATTATCAGGCGTGGACATATTTCAATTTTCTCAGTTTATGATAACGTTCATTACGTAACAACGTTGAAGGTTATTTTTATTTCGGCGTAATGTTTCGGCATCCGAACTCCTCCCTAACACCATTATGACATCATTCTCTTTTTACTTGACCGTTAAAAACCAACAACAAAAGTACATGTAGAGTACTTGAGCGTTTTACTTCGTGATATAATCGATCATACATGTGTTGCAAAAAATTCAGCCTAGACAGAATAAATGTGTTGTTAACATGAGCGTAGTATCACCGTCCATGGTTAATTAGAAGTCACGCTTCTTTAGCGATACGTTGAAAGCGGGTCTTGTGAGTTGTGACCTTGACATTGCTCTCATGGACACGCTATATGTTGTTTTTATCATTACGTCAATATATGAATTTAATGAGATTTTAAAACGTAACTAAGTTGGCGGTTCTATAAATTACCTGTAAAAGATATATTAACTACAGCACTGTGTCCTTATGAATAATATCTACATTTAAAGTTGGATGACCTCAATAGATCCCTCCTTTTTCTGGTTTTTTTTATATTAATCTTCATTGTTATAAAAATGTGTCGTTAACAGCAGCTAGGGTAACAAACTAACTTTTGTAAATAAACGTCCTCTCCAATCGCCGTCGGAAAATTTCGCACAATACTCTAAGGAAAATTACCATTACGCGGGTTCTTCGCATCATTATACTTTCGACCTTTATTCTGATGGCCTTCAATGGCGGCACGTCATGCCCTCGTTCAAAAATGAGGATAAAGTCAGGATTTGTACAACTTAGTTCCGTAGTGTTGCTGTTATTTTATAGTAATTATTTCCCGCAAGTGTTGACGTCATTGAGGCGGTCGGTCGTAAAATCATGAGTCAAATCAATCTGCATCACGCATAAAATCACATTGCTACCAATGTTGTGGACCAATGTAACAAACATTTTTCAATTGCTTTTGTCCTGCAAACGAGCAAACAGGTCACCTGCTGGTATGATCACTGCCGCCCATGAACATCCACGAGGCTTGGATCATGGAAAAAGGAAGGGAAGAGGAAAAGCGTAGTAGGCAACCAGCAATCTCGCTCACCAACGAAACGCGACATCAACGATTTAGATTCATGTCGATTTCATGTGAGACAGTGCTACCACCTGAGTCATGGCTGACGACAGAGTAGCTCTGCCACGTCCATAATCAAAGAAACTTCAAGAAGAAGATGTATACTGCAATGTACACTCAGTCACCTGATTACGGTTATATGAGAATGGTTATTGAAAATCCATTAGTCCAAATTAGATTTAATGGTGCTTATTACATTATTAATAACACGGAACGAATCAATAAAGTACATGCAGTGAGTTTATTCTTGTTATGCATTTTTCATTGCCGATTAATTTTATTATAGTATATTATTGATACAACGTATTGAATAACTATTATCGTATTTCGGTCCACTGAGATTGAATTTCATAGGTAATAAGCTAACGTCATTCCAAAGAGATGGATTAATTTCAATGCGGCTTTATTGGACTAGTAATTTATTTCACATGGTTTTTAACTACGTTTCTTGAAGTACCATTCAATGCATCCAATAACGATCATAACTTTTTATAGTGAGAAAAACGATCTCAGACGTTTATGGTCCCTAAATACTCAGCCATCTTAAGGTTCATTATCCGAATTATACGAGAAGTACATCTAAAAACCTTGAAATATAATAAAGAGTTATGAAGAAAATGTCAAATTGAGTTTAAACGAGATTAGTAATGGTTCGTTCGATAAATGAATCAATCGTAAAGGTATTGATTACTGAACGGCATTATTTTAGTGTAAGCTTGTGCACTTAATAATTGGTAACGACTGATACGGGTAATCATAGATAAACACGTGCGTTTCGTGTTTTACACATTCTATTTATACTAAATGTATTTAAAATATCCCGTATTAGAAACCGTAAAATAATTGAAATCTTTTTAGGAAATACTCATAAATATTATTTTCAAACCAATTTGCAGTAGAACAAATATGATATCGTTAAAAAACGATTAACAACTATTTATTCAAAACTGATGAACATGATAAAAAAGTACACCCGAAAAACATTACCCCACTTTTGGGGAAGTAAAGTGTCCACTAAATGTCACGCAGGCTGGGCGGACGTCACCAAGCGCGGCGTATATCAGTTCAATCGTTAAGGCGTTAATAATTTTATAAAGACAATAGATATGTAGCTACAGTATGTAGCTCTGTAGCGGGGTTACAAACAAAAGGCGGACATTTTCAAAGAAACGCCACGCCCCGCCCCTACTGAGATCGATAAAGGACAGACGTGAAACTTTGTACATTATTTATGAAAGATACGGATACCGCCATTAAATACAGATTATGGCTAATGAGCGATCGATTATGTGTCTATTGTTCTAAGAAACCCTGAGAAATGTATGCTGACAGAATTTTTTCCGCACGTCGCGTCATTACTTTTCAGAATTTTACAACATTATCGAATACAGCAAGTGTTTTTTTTTTGCTAAATCATCGGGTTTGATTCATTTCAGTATTGAAATAAAACTGTTTTATACGGATTTTATCTTTCGTGCTTTTCGTGATTTTAGTAAAGTAATCGAAACGTCGGGTTGTTAAAAAATGTAAAAATTAAACCAAATCGCGATAAAATCCGTATAAAATAGTTTTATTTCAATGTGTAACATTCGCGTAAATCTAAGAAACCATTATCCTTTCAGTATTTTTCTCTATTTCTCATAGTTTCGGGTTCGACCGTTCACACCCACTTGAAAATTTATAGTTAATTATAGTTTTGGTGTATAAAGATGAGTTTACTTAATTACACGAATCACAATGTGCTGTAAAAATTTGAATATGTTTAATTTTCTGCTGTACACAATAATTAATAAATAAATGCTCGTAAAAATTATATACAATAGTTATTTTAAATTTAACTAACATCTTACGTTCACATCCTGTATTAAAGTTATTATGTGAAACTTGTAACCTCAGAGCCGAACAAAAAGTAGGATGTAAAACAAATAAGACAGATGGCATTTTCAATAACAAAGGTTATGAATTGTCTATCAAAATTGATACACATAAATGGAATTACTACGTTCTGTTGCTTTAGAACGCAATAATTTCATGCACACGAGCAATTGTTGGAATATTAAATATTTATTCGGTCTAAATTATGTGTTGACTTGGGCTTGATCTTATTGACGGTCATTTATAGTTGTTTAAAGTACACCAACACGTGTACAATCGTAATCGCACTAAAACCTTATCCATTGCTCTAATTCTATTTTTATTTCTTTGTTTAGAAACTATGTCCGACCACAACGATTTTATTGAGAAATCTCAGTGCGGAGCCGACCAATTTGAAGAGTGTGCTCCAGGAGAAGATTCCTAAGGAACAGGAGAAGATCCGTGAATTCCGCAAGAAGTATGGAGCTACCAAAGTCGGAGAAGTTACTGTTGACATGGTGAGTATTTGTTCGAGTTTGTGTTCATTTCGCAGTCACGTGTTTGTTGGCAGTAACTAAAGTGTAATGTATTATTTCCTTGCCACTGAGCCGTCGTAACATTAATTATGTGTAAAACCTTGACGTACAGTACAATCTGTCCTTTAAAACCAGAATTATAGGCTAATGTTTGTGTTTATGTGATATCTGTACATGACCGCGTTGTTAACCTTGAGCTTCGTTCTAAAATTTGATATGTTTCCATAAACATATTTTTGTGGTTATTACATCCTTAATTGTAATAAATATGATTAATGATTTATACGTATGAAATCGCATATAAAGTCAAAAGTTACGATAAAATAATTTGAATATTGAATTAATATTGTGAAATTACTATGCCCATTTTTGCAACGCTGTGGATTAGTCGTATCATTTACAATGTCACGTATATCGCGCGCAAAGTGGGGTTCATTGAACTATACTATGTAACATCCTGCCATGGCCGAGATATACTACATGCTTACATGTATATTATAATGCTTGCGATTGGATTTAATTTTGTCGTCATTATTTTATTGACAGAGGAAGTACATTCGTATTTTTAAGAAGTGTCGTCGCAGTGGGTAGGATTTCACACTGATGTGGTTTGCAGATGTACGGTGGTATGCGCGGTATTAAAGGCCTCGTATGGGAAACGTCCGTGCTGGACCCCGATGAAGGTATCCGCTTCCGTGGCATGTCTATCCCCGAGTGCCAGCAGAAACTGCCCAAAGCCGCAGGAGGCGACGAGCCCCTCCCAGAGGGTCTCTTCTGGCTCCTGGTTACCGGAGACATTCCTACCGATGCTCAAGTCAAGGCCATCTCCAAGGAGTGGGCCCAAAGGTAAAATTTACTGCCTTCAGTTCTTGCTCCCTAGATGGATACAGTAGATCATTGTTACCATGTCATTAAAAGTCTGATTGATGACTTATGCACTATCTCTCTGCTAAATAGGATTTGAGATACAGTGTACTTGAATAAATTGCATTGAATAAACGCTTAAATAGAATTGCCTTTGCGTGTTCGAATAATCAATAAATAACAACGAATGTACGATACTCCTTGTTGAATAGTGATTGTTCCAGAATGTTATAAATGACTCATTTAACTATACGCCCACCATACATATATGTTAATAAAAAATATTTTAATGGGATTCTAGAAACTGTTAAGTATTCCAACCGCTTTGGTATGATAATTTGGAGTTTAATGTATTGAGTTTAAAGTTCGATTTTTTTTTCAATTCTGCTTTTTAAGTTGATTTGGTTTTAACATTATAGATGGTAATAAAAATGTGTTGGTTGCAGAGCGGAACTGCCAGCTCACGTGGTGACCATGTTGAACAACATGCCGAGTAAATTGCACCCCATGTCACAATTCTCGGCCGCAGTCACTGCCCTCAACAGCGAGTCTAAATTCGCGCAAGCATACTCCGAAGGTGTACACAAATCTAAATACTGGGAGGTAAGCAGTAGCACACGTCACCCGAGGATACAAAAGTACACAGAGTACATGTGTTGATGCCACTTCAATAACAAACCGAGTTTGTTTACGCCAATTATTTTGCATTATTAAGCTGGTCACGTTACCGGACCTTAAAAACTACCAAAACAATTTGATTTTAGTTCTAGAATGAAGCGAGGCTGATACCTTTTATAAAGTGGGAAAACTTAAACTACTTACCTGAATGTTATTATAACTTTGGAAGTAAATTGTGTAATTTTATTAGATGGTATAGCTATATAGTATAAAACTAGTATAGTATAGTACTAGAACTATAACGGTGAAGAAAAACATTGTGAGGAAACCTGCATATCATAGTAATTCAGAGAAAATCTATGGTATGTAAAAGTCCGCCAACCTGCACTGGGCCAGCGTGATGGACTATACGGCCTAACCCCTCTCAATCGTACGCCCGATTGGAGAGGAGGCCCTGCAGTGGGACGTATATGGGCTGATACAGATATTACAGCTTTAGGTGTTCTGGGATGCTGGGATCATATCCGCTCGACAAGCGAGTACCGTACGCAGTGATAAGAACCCGTCATAATGAGCCACGTACATGTGTCGGGTTTAACTGCGCCTCCGAATATAATCAGGCAGTCGTAATTGTGTTGAACAGCAAGATATGACTTATTTCGCATCTTATATCCTACCTGCACTGCACTTACAATCAGGAGCATTTTAGTATTCATCATCATCAGTTCCCTGCAGACCACTGGATTTAGGCCTCTCGCAATAGTTGTGGTATCAGTATGAAAAAAAGGTAGAATGTCACATTATGTTGTTTTCCGTACAGTATGTGTACGAAGACTCGATGAACCTGATCGCGAAGCTGCCCGTGATCGCCGCCACCATCTACCGCAACACGTACCGCGACGGTAAGGGCATCGGCGCCATCGACGACAACAAAGACTGGTCCTCCAACTACTGCACAATGCTCGGCTTCGACGATCCCCAATTCGCGGAACTGATGCGCCTGTACCTCACCATCCACAGGTAAAAAAAAATCTATTGTTCTCATCCAATTATAATTCCTTCTTTGTATCCTATAATAAGTAACTGTTTTGTGAATTTCAATTTCAAAAGCGTTAACGGTCGACTAGAGTTGTATTTTACCTTTTGTTCAATTTCACCAATTTTTCGTGTTTGTGCAGTAGTTTTAAAGCAATCGAGTTTTTAATGTAATGATAATTAATTTGTATCGTCTACATGAAGTAAAGAAGCTTGAACTGCATTTTTTAAGATAAAGCCATAATATAAACAGTTGATAATTACAATAAAGTAAATTAACGTACGTCGTATTCGTGACCGGTTTTTAAGGTTTTGTATAAAAGATAAAATAATCCGGTCGTATAGATATTGTTGAGAATGCTTTCATAACTTCAAGGAATTCTATGAGCGTGATTTTCTCACATATTTTTATCATTAACACCATCATTGCTTTGTTTAACGCCTACAGATGCATAACAGGTCATTATTTCATCCTACGATTTTTGCACCACAATTATATCCTTGAAGAGTTCATGTCTGAGTGGGAAGCCGACAAAGAGCCATTACTGCTCTGCTGAACATGTCATTCATGTGCACTCACAGTAGCGTGTTATTTAGCAAGTAATTTTATCAGCGTCATGGTATATGTTGCGTGTAAGCGTTGCGAATGTTTTCTGTCCGAAGGATTTGTGTCCAAGCTATTTCTGAATGCGATTTCTTTTGCATGTCTTTTTGTTTGTGTGGAATATTTGTTTTTTTTTATCTGTACTATTTCATGTCATTATACAATACGTCTTTGATCTTTATTTAATGATACAATGCCGCTGGAATTAATTTACTTACTTCCCGCATTGTAAGCACCAACCATCTCAACTAGTTACCTACATTAATATGAACCATTCTATTTCCGATCATATTGCACACTACAAGTCGTCGCCCTTTACTGAGACTCTAAATAGATATCCATTGTAGAATATTTAAAGTGAATTGAATATTAGGAAAATACCAAAATGTATGTCATTATGAAGTTCACAAAGTGTCTTACTGACCTTGTGTTTGAGTGCTGTATTGTTCATATTTAATTTTTCACATTACAACACAATGTATGTATAAATATAAAAGCAAATCATTTACATTATTTTTTTAAGAAAACATTTAAGAAATGTCTGCAGGATGTGCGCACTTATTGGCCTACATTTATATGCTCTGCGAAATTGATAATTGTTAAACAAATATATTTCGCGACACGCGCGTCGCGAGTCTCACTCTTGACCACCCACACTTGTTACATAATGAATATAGATGTGAACAATTTTATCATCACGTTCTACCAAGCCACAAATCACACCATTACGGGAAGCACTATTTAAATACTTACGATTGTATAGCTAAATACTTATATTAGCATTTGGTTTTGGCATAACGATCTAGCTGTTACCACTGCGTGTTGTTAAGTATACAGAGTGGAGGAGACATTATACTACAACTCGAACGCTTTGACTCCATAAAAATATTTTCAAATTGTTAAATTCCATGGCATATCAAAATTCTTAATTAATAATTTCTAACAATATAAATATTCTATTGTATTATAATATAACCTAACCAGTGACAAATAAATCGCTGCATATAATTTAATTATACTTAGTGAAGAAATTGCTGACGCTATATTTATGTGGTTTCTATTAATGTTCTCATGTCTCCACTAAAACATCAATTTAAGAATATCATGTAACGTACTTGTCAATCATTCACTTTGTGATTATCGTAATAATAGCGGCGGACTCGACGTTGCCATTGTGGATTATACTTCAAATACTTTGTAATATATTCACATAACTTAGCGAATGTCTTGTGACCGTAGCACTAATACGTTATCACGTATTCATTAATCAAATGTGATAACGTCAAGTTTTACAACATGATCTCTATTGTTTACGGCTTGAAATATCTGGATGGATTATACACGTAGATACCGAATATACCACCGCGCCTTTATCCTGCTTCGTATTGAGTTATCTTCTTACTTCGTAGTAAATGTGTTTGAAATACAGTTTTACTCAGGCGTAAATTACAAAATACATGTGATATTTCATTACATTATTACTTAAAAAAACTTACCGAGGAATAATAAAATATAGATCGATAACCATCTCGCAGGACTCGCGTTTTTTTAAATATAAATAAATACTAAAATGCAGCCGCTGTAGGCATAACGACATGTTCAACCGTTAAATAATTTTATAGTAACATGTATACAATTACATATTACTGCATGCTGTAAAATACACTTTAATACTTAGATATTACATAGGTATGTGTTATGCGTAATTAAATGTTCCTTATCCTTATCTTGCACTGCATGTTATCAGTTACACAACTTTAATAGCTTCTCAATTGGAATTGTAGATAATTGCTGGATATGTACATAGATACTAAATACGCTCTTATTTTTCAACGACTCACTTATTGCGTTGTCTTTCTAATTAAGATTGAAATACATTCAGTGGTTACAGTTTTAACACAGACGACAAGAGAGTGTTACGAGTTTGACGTGAGCATCTGTGTATCACATGTCTGTGGCGTCGTACCTACTAAAATGATGAACTAATTTTGATTAAGTTTTTACATTCGTTACATGAAAGTTGACATGTTCAATTGGTATAAAGTATGTTCGACGTTGCATAGATATGCAATTTAACAGTGTCAAAAGACAAGATTGTCTTTTGACACTGTTAAATAGTTATAGCTCATATTTTCATTGAGTCTTTAGATTTTGATCAGGTGGTTTTCAGCGCTCAACGCATTTATTGTTAATTTATAGCCAACGACAAGTATTACTTTTTCAAGATAAAACACGTAGATAACACATTCACATACCAATTCGATGAAGAAGCACAATGAAACATATGTACTACATATTTTACAATATTTATAAATTCTAGGCGTTTGTATTTTCTAGTAAAAGCATTTTTATAGAGCAAACAACTGTTGAAAACTTGTTAAATAAATAACGTAAATAAGCTGGCGATAGCATTCGGAATTCCCATAAAAAGTACACTTATATTAGGTATTATATTACCTATTAGATTTAAATGATATTTGTAATGAATAAGGCGCACTTATACAACCACTTATCATTAAGATTACCCATCTTCCGAGTGTGGTTTTTTACATACCACAAATATATAAGTTCAATGCAGACAAACAATTTAAAATAATTACGTCTATATTTGAATATGCTTAAGCTACTCTATACTTAACAGTGACCTATGACTTGTTGGTTTTATTTATCGTCGTTTTTGCTTGCGAAGGAGTTTTTTTACCAACAAGTTTGCTTTATGATTGTTTTCTGTTGTCTACAGTGACCATGAGGGTGGTAACGTGTCCGCTCACACCACGCACTTGGTGGGCTCGGCTCTCAGCGACCCCTACCTGTCCTTCGCCGCCGGCCTCAACGGTCTTGCCGGACCTCTTCACGGCCTCGCTAACCAGGAGGTAACCTTGACAAATACATATTTATTTTTATCTATAAAATCTTGTTACTTCATTCACCGATTTCACTACGGTTTTTTAACATGATCTTTACTTTATATTGTACAAAAACATACATAGGAATATGCTCAGTAGTATGCAACAATAAGTGGGTAAATGGCAATTCAAGTGGGCTCCATACAATTGAGACAAGTTAGCATTATTATGACGACCGTGCAAGCTGCTCTCGACTTTTATATGTTCCAATGCACTTGTCGGACGCAGTGTGATTCCATTACCCTGTAACCCTGCTAAAACGACCGGGACAATCAGGGACGGACAAGACGAAAGGGATTAATTGGCTAAGATCGTGCAAATTGTACGTTTCAAAAACGACAACTGTAGAAACTTTTATTTTACAAAGTATACATATATTATTACAGGAAAATTTAGTATTTTTGGCATTAGTCATATTATAGATAGTAGCATGAAGATAAAATCATATCTACAAAATTTCTTGTTTTGTGTAACTGCAGTGTAATTCTGATAGATACAGGCACAGATATTCAATGATATGGCACGGTAACACAAAATTATGCGGGCAGATAATACATCACTCTTTTATAAGTTTGGTAATTCATCAATGTCATGTTGATGTAAGAAAAGATCCAAAGAGCGATCCATCACGCATTGATCCTTCACATTGTCTTCGTATCTCAGAACTTTGATGTTAAAATATATTAAGAGCATTTGTATTATGCTTGGTTGCTATGCGAATCTGCAGACCAGAGCATGTACGAAATTAAAATATTTTTCTCAAACAATTGGGACAAATAGGATAATTTTAATATGCTAATTTCATCTCTGAACGAAGACAGAAAAGGATTGAATCTAAGATTCGGGTCATTTGTAATAGTTAATTAATTAACGGTGAGTATTGTGAATAATTGTATGTATGTAATGAGAATTTATATTTTAACGTAGGTGCTCATCTGGCTGGAGAAATTGCGCAAGCAGGTCGGCGACGACTTCACCGAGGAGCAACTGAAAGAGTTCATCTGGAAGACGCTTAAATCCGGACAGGTCGTGCCCGGTTACGGACACGCCGTGCTTAGAAAGACTGACCCCAGGTGAATACTTACTATTCCTAGCTTCTAACAACTATTCGTAAAAGGCAAACATTTGACATTGTGCTATTTGCCAAAATATAGTATGGCGTTTCAAAACAGACCAATGCAATGGCAAATACATATATGAAATAGTCTGCCTTAGTAAAACAAATATAATTTCCATTTTATGCAATTTCGGCTGCTGCTGAAATTATGAGGGTTGAAATAAAACTCCATGGTGTTTATAAAATAGAAAAAATATTGTTATACTATAAGATAGTCACAGCAGTACATGCATTCCTGGGCAGTTTTCTTAGTAACTTTATGATTTATCTTGGCTAATAGATTCTGCTTTTGTCCAGGTACACTTGCCAGCGCGAGTTCGCTCTGAAGCACTTGCCCAACGACCCCTTGTTCAAGTTGGTGGCCGCCGTATACAAAGTGGTGCCCCCAATCCTCACCGAACTCGGCAAGGTCAAGAACCCCTGGCCCAATGTAGACTCTCACTCTGGTGTCCTCTTGCAGGTAAAGTTGTTAATTATACTGATATTGATAATTTTTGGCAAATATACATACATAGTCAAGACCCGTTGACCATCTTTGATTTAGTGACGTAATATTTGATGGTCGAAATGGAATCTTAAAAGGATGTATTATAAAATGTGGTTCGGTGGTTGCAGTATTACGGTCTGAAGGAGATGAACTACTACACGGTGATGTTCGGCGTGTCGCGCGCTCTGGGCGTGCTTGCCCAACTGATCTGGTCACGAGCCCTCGGCTTCCCCATCGAGAGGCCCAAGTCCTTCAGCACCGAGCTCCTCATGAAGCAGTACGGAAAGTAAACTTCATGCCTCGCTAACATCAACTTCAATTGCGCAGGACTACCGAATACGCTTTCTTTAGACGCACTTAAACAAGTGCCCTAGTAAAGTCGATCAGTTTGATTCACACTAAACACCAATAGTCAATTTAAAATTATCTCTACCCTAATATTTAAGCAAAAATAGTTCTCAACTTGTTTTGATAGTCAAGCCCATGACTATTTAGGTTTATATTATTGTTGAATAGTTTATATGTTTATTATCCACTTTAATGTAGCAACTATTGATAGCTGTGATGTAACTTTTACAACGCGTTTATAAGGTAAGAATTAAGTATATTTAATTCTAATTAATGTTGCATCGAAAATTTTAACCTTTTGTAAACGATATATACAATTTTGTAATGTGAATTGACTTATTTGGTGGTGTGATTAAACTGCACTTCTCACATAGGTTCTAGAACTGGATAGTAGTCGAAACTGTGTTTCGAATTGTTTTAATATTGAGAATTTTAGCGGAATTATAGTTGCATGGGTGATAGTGTGCCGTGCACACTGTCGTTGTTTTCACGTAGAGTGAATAGTTTATTGTAAAAGTGATCAGTCGACAACAAATAGATCATGGTGACTGGTCCAGTATTCTTTCTGTTTGTTGTACTTAGCTTCTTGCTAACGGTCTAAATAGGTACTTATAGAAATTAGCTTATCACAAAGTAAGTTTCACTGTGACTTCTGCAACTTCAGTAATTTATTTTTACTTGTGTCAAAATTGCTTTTATTTATTATAAAGTTACCAAAGCACTTGTATAATGTGAGGCATGAACGTCTGCTATACTCGTTAACTGCGACGCAATATTAACAATGCCAAGTAAATGGATTATGTGAAATTTATGACAATGAACGTAATATGAGTAATTGCATTTCGTCTGTGAGTATTGTTGGTATCGCGTGTAAATAGATTATGTTCATTTTTTTTTGTCATTGAGAATACTATATTAATTATCCTTTCATTTACCGTTGGCATTAACTTATTACCATTTAAATTTGTTCATCATTGACATGTTCACAATTTGACAATACTAAAATAAATTGGTATGGTGTAGTATATACAAGTTTTTTTTTTTCAATCCACCTCTATATTCCCCTGAACATTGTGTCTGTTGCAGTGAAGGCTTGTAATTGCGAGTGCTATAATATCCAGACCGCCTTCCGAAGCATTTGATGTGCATTAACAATGACTACAATTAATTGAAGTGTAATGATTGCTTAACGGGGTGCGATTCGTGCGATTTTAAGATTCGTTCAATCCAGATTTTAGATATAAATACGTCGGAAACAATATCATGTGTTAGCTATATTGAACCAGATCTGTCATAACGACACCGGTCTATATCCGTTTATTATTAATAATTGCTATCCCGAGACGTTTTAATTAAGGGATAAAGAATATTTTTGACAACTTGTTACTTTTAAAGGCAACGTGCGGATACCAGTTTCACTGGCGAATATTGAATGTAGAATGCCTCATCCTCGGTCCCGAGGCAGTTTATATTGCAAACTGTCATGCTCCCACCCTTACTCTAACTATAGAAATAGAACCACAACCGGGTCTACTGTAATAAAATTAGTTTTACAACTACCCGTATATTGCTTAGGGCTTATTTACAATTGTTTTAATAATAATTTTGTTTAACATTACGATTTTACGAACATTACGACACATAACCTCTCCGACAAATACATTGAAATCCAGCAAGTATAGGAAACATTAAAATTTACTGTATTTCTGCTAAACAAATATGTTCATAAACAAAGCTATTCTATGGATATAATATGCCAAGTATGTGGTAGAGGTGTGTATGCCGCAATTAAACTCATTCTCTTATTAAAATTAAATGTGAAATAGTAATTTAGTTTGTCTCACGGGAGGTTTACAAAAATTACATTTTCAAAAAATATTTTTATTTTTATATTTCTTTCATAAATTCTGTGATTTATAATTATCATTATTAAGATAATGTAAATATATACACAAAATACTTTCGATCTGTTTGTTATATGATAAGACTTATTAAATTTTATTATATTATTTCCATCACTCATCCTTATAATTGAAATGCAACATGGGTCAAATGTATATTTGACTTAATATACTGAACACATCTTCATTTTTTGGACGGTTACTGTGAATTATAGAGCTATTTACTATTCTAAAAATGTCGATAAAAGCAAGAATTTCGACATCTTTATTCTATAATACATTGGACCTGTTTATAAATTCGGCTGGTGTCATGGCCGCCACACACGTTCAAGTGGGTTTGCGCAAATGCGAGTCTAGAATCGAAAATTGAAACGAAGTTTGCGCAGTTATTTGTCCACACATGTTCCAGTATACTGGAGCAAACACAGACTTGCACAGTTATATCGCTTCGTGTGTGGCGACCATAAGACGGAAGAAGCGCATTTGGATTCGTGGCAAACACGTGTCAGCAAAATAACCATATCATAATATAAAGAAGAACGGTAGTGTGTTTTAAAGTAACATTTGAGTTTGGCACACGCTGTTTGTTTTGTAGTTCGGGGTCATGATTTTGACACGTTTTCTTTGCTGCTTCCTACCCTTGGTGTTTGATTAGCCATAGAATCTGCGTGTCTTTGAATTCCTTGTAATTTTCCAGTACTGTTTGGCCCAACTGTCATTTCAGGTTCGATAGTGAAGACATCTCTTCCAGAGCCTTCTTCTGGCAGTTTTTCTTTGAGAATGTGTGCAGTTGAACTTATACTCGTACCAACATCGTATGTGAATTTGTAATTATTGTCTGATTCGTCGGATTCGCCAACTGGTAGGCGTGCGACAGACAGTTTTGACCCAGCGATGCGCCATTCATCAACTACCAGCAAGTGTTTCTTTATATTCCAACCTAGGAAAATAAACAATGAATGCTGAATAAAACGCGATGTTGTTATTAATAGGTCAGCCGATCGATGTTCTTCAAGTGTAATCTTTGCAGAAATGATATGCATTTTTATGGAATTTGTATCTCACTAAGAGCAGTTGTACCTATGACTGTCAACGAAACTAGAAAAGATTAAAGGCGTTGACAATTTTTACCATTGCCATTAAATTTCAATTGTTTACAGTAGAGTATCGACTTGATAACAAACAATGTTACGTGTTTTCATGATAAAATTATTTTATGTATACGTGTTAATAAGTGTCTAGATACTCCATGTTATGAAAACGCAATATTGGAATGCGTGGTAATAATTTGACATTTACATACAAAGTACCTGTTCGTGCAATGCCTTGTTTCAGTTTGCTCCAATCTTTTCGTACAAATTTTTCAACGAAAGTCATCATGTCAGGTGAAGGTTCGTAATATGTTACCCGTCCTTGTGGTCCCTCATATTCGCTCTCTTCGCGGCTCCATTCGACAGATTTCAAACTTGCACACATGCGTGCAAAGGGACTTTCATTGCCATCAAAGTCACAAATAGGCTGGAAAATTACAGAAAAACGTATTTTTACAATTAAGATTACAAGAAGTTGCAATGGAAATCCTTATGGGAGGACCTATGTTCAGTTATTTACTTCCCGTAGCTGAAGAGAGAGAGAGAGAATGGGCACTGACTACTGATAAAAATGGATATGGATATAAATGTAGTTTGTAAGCTTGCATGAAAGTGTATTGTATTCATGCAAATACGGGATATTAGTGAAACTACAGTATTATGTCTTACACTTCATAATAAAGTATAAGCTATAATTATATCATTTTAAGTAGCAATTGAACCAAGCTATAACATAAACTATCAAATAAGCTACAAAAATCCTGCTTTAGTATTAGTGAGTGGAGTGGGGTGGAGTAATCTCGAACCGTTAATTATTAAATCATTTAACTTTAAAACTTAGTTTTTAAACGTACCAAGGGTTCGTTGTTGACATAGCTTGTGGCGATAGAGAGTAAAACAGCATTATAATATGCATGCAGCACGTCTTCAGAGCTTGCAGCTTCTCTAATTAAAACATACATGATGTTATTTGGGACATCTGGCACCAACATATAATTCCGTTGCTCGTAAACATCCTTTATACTCTTCATGTAAATAGCTGGTTTTTCTTTAACCATATTCCTTATAGAGTGTCCAAGCTTTATTTCATATCCACATATTTTCTTATCTGCAGCAAAGCAAGAAATTATTTATTCAGTATTTGGCAGTAGAACAAATAAATACAATTATTGACTAGTTCATTACCTAGCTTATATGATCCCATCTGGTAGGAGAAAATTAGTTCTTGATGATTGATATAATGAGGATTAGACACTACATTTTCTCTTAAATACATTTGAATCAGTTGTAGAAATCTTGGTTCATTTAATGTTTTCAAACAAACTGCTCTCACCGCAAGGTAGTTGAAATAAATGTGCAGTATTACCATAACAAAGAAAATTAGTTTGGAAGATCTGGAAGAATACATTAGTCGTCATGCTCGTGCAATCATTCAAATTATTTCATGAAGGTAGTAATGATCATCATCTGAGGTAATGATATGTATACAATCAAAATATAAGTTAAGAAATTAATATTATATTGCTGCGTGTGCTACATAGTTTGTATCGGTACCAGGCCAAGGAAGTACAAATTACATTTCTCTCTGAGTTTAAGAAGTTATCTATAGGTTTTGCTCATATTAACTTTAGCTAATAAATACTCCGCAGTTGCAGCTAACCATCATAAGATGTTAGCTTCGTGTCAATGAGGCTAAGACATTTATGTTTAATGTAATAAATTGCTGCAAGAATAACTGATTATTCTTGCTACACTATTCCACATTTTTAACCAAAAGAAAATTAATACTCTGCTTTCGGTAACTTGCAAATATTTTAATTTACAATTGGTCTATATTATAAAAATATTGAAGTGCGTGGTGGCCTGTTGGTAACGGACCAGACGCGGCTGCCTACATGTTCACGGTGGTCGCGGGTTCAAATCCCAGGGCACACCTCTGACTTTTCGGAGTTATGTGTGTATTGATAGTCAATCACCACGCACTTTAACGGTGAAGGAAAACATCGTGAGGAAACCTGCATACCGTAGCGATTTTAAAGAATTTCTACGGTATGTAAGTCCGCCAACCCGCACTAGGCCAGCGTGGTGGACTATATGGCCTAACCACTCTCAATCGATTCTCTCGATTGGAGAGTAGGCCCGTGCCCTGCAGTGGGACGTATATGGGCTGATATAGATAGATAAAAATATTTATCTAACCCGCAAAAACTCAGCAGCAGAAGTGCAGTAATAGAAGCAACGAGATTAACTGCAGTCTCCTGCGCCGCATCTTTAGCAGCCACATCAGCCAAATTTCCTCGTATAGCATGATGTTGAGTCAACGCGGCTCTGGTCGCCCCTCCTGCAAAAGAACAAACACTTGATAGTCATTTACATGATAGGTAGTTGCATCAAAAGAAAATCCGTATGTTGTAACAGTTAAGGGTTGCACTGTCAGTCAATGAGTCAGCGGGAGCCAGATAAATCCTTCTATTTTCCACACGTTTTATTTGTTATACATATTTTAATTTGTATGGCGTTCATCAAAAAATAAAGACTTGATAGGGCTAGATTTTTGGGTGGGCTGATATGTAATAGTAATGTACTTTTTTCCTTTTTTTATACTGTTACACACTCAATACCATTCACCTAACTTGATAATAAGTGTGGTGGTTCTTTAAGGCGGTCTCTATCTCAGTACATTCATAATACGAATATTCTACAATAATAGAAAGAAAGAAAGAAAACACATTTATTGTCACAGCATACGACGTACAAGCATAAATTAACATGCAAAAATACATAAATCTCATCTAAAATATTGAATTGTAGTAATCCTAGATAACTTTTTCTACTCACCTGCTACTCCAACAATAGCTTTCAATACAGTGCTAGTGCACAATATAATAGTGGTATTATCCTTAAACAGTGGTAGTGCTAATTCCAAACACATGGCTATGTCATTCAAAAAGTCGGCATACAATCGCCATCTCTTACTATATGCATCTAAATGTGTGCTGGAAAATAGAAATTTATCATTTATTCAAAATAGTGGTTATTCTATTACTTTTATGTAACTGGAAGGCACCATATTTGTGAAATGAATTGGCTTTTAAAAATAACAAAGTAAATAAATAGGTCTACTTGATGTATATATTTTTTTATTTTAAGATTTTTCCAGCACTGAGCTCGAAGTAGTAAAGACTCATTTTTTATTATTTCTATAACGATGAATGGCGAGACGTGCATGCCATTCGCCTAATGGTAAACGATACGACTGCTCATAGACAATACCAAAACCAAATAATACCATGAATTACAAAGCAATGCTTGGCATTCCGCTGCGCTGGCCATGCTGAGGCATAAGATGTTAAGTCTCATTATGTCCAGTGCCCCTAGCCGGAACATTTTGCAGTATCGTAATAGAATAGTAATAGTAAAATTTTGTATGGGAATTTAAACAGCGCCATTGTGAGCGTATTTGGAACTAAATTTTCACAGCGGGAAACGTTTACTTTACTATACGAGAATTACTATACGATACTTCAAAATGTTCCGGCTAGGGGCACTGTAGTTATTCTGGCTACAATGTCTTTCAAACCTAGTGTTGTGTAATTTTCGGAAAAATTCTATTTTTCGGAAAAATTTCAGGAAATTTTTCGGAAAAATTTCAAAATGGAAAAATAATGGAAAAATTCGATTATTTAACTTAATTGTTGCTTTTTAAACGTAAAATCGATTTAATTGTTTTATATTCGTAATAAATTTGCTAATAAAGTAAAAATACATGCATTTGTAATACTGTAAAGTCCAAATTCGCGGTAGGGATTAAATGTAATGGCTGCAATTTGTAAAAAAGAGTCATAAACCATTAAATATAAATAAAACATAATCAATTTGGTTCATAAAACACGAAAAAACAAACAATATATATTTTTCTATTTCTCCCTGAGTTTCGATTCACCCCGTTTTTCTGGAAGTTACGTTTCGTTCGAAATTCAAAAATGGAAAAATATCGGAAAAATATTTTGAAATTTTTCATATTTTTCTGAAAAATTGAAAAATTTCATTTGGAAAATTTTCGGAAATTTTTCATGACCCAACAGTATTCAAACCGGAACACAACAACGCATTTACACTGCTGTTGGACGGGAGAAATAGTGATTGCGGTGGTAATAGCCATGCGGCCTCTCACATATGAGATATCTACCAGTAAAATCATTCCCTGGAAATAGTCATTGATTTAAAAACTAAGGCTAGACCCTTCAATACATTTGGAGCATCAATAAGATAGCCGTGAAAATAGCGCCATCTTTTTTTATCATTTTTTACTATACTTTCTGTGATAATAAAAACAACTATTATAAAAATCTTTCCGAACGACGATTGACGGATAATTTCAGTAAAGCTCATCAATAAGATGGCCGTTAAAATCGCGTCATGTTGCATATTGGGACATCCCTATTAGATTTAGATTATAATGATTGTACATGGACATCACTAGTGTGTTAAGTAAGATGGCTGATTAATAAAACCTACTAAAGAGAAGACTCCTGTGTTTGATATAAACCCAGCCTTGCCCGAGCCCGAACACCAAATATAAAGATATAACATGGCGCTGAGGACCGGATAAAGAAAATACGGCAATAAAAAAATATATTCGAGAGAAACAAGAAAAATAAGATACACGTGTTTCTTCCAAGATGCAACAGGCACAAGGTGTTCACGGATTAAAAACCCCAAACCCTTTGGAAAACCTGACGGCGGAGACATATAAGAAATGGAAGCAACAGTTCGAGTTGTACAGAATAGCTTCGGGCGCAAACGCTTATACAGGGCAGGTACAAGTTGCATTATTGTTACATTGCATGGGTGAAGCTTGCATTGATATTTACAATACATTTGATTTATCAACGGAAGAGCAAAATAATTACAATAAAGTAATAGCATGTTTCGATGAGTATTTTAGGCCAAGTGACAATGAAAGCATTAGTACACATATATTTTTTAAAAGAGATCAATACCCAGAAGAACCCATAGATAAATATGTAACAGAATTAAGGAAATTAAGCTCTAGCTGTAACTTTGGCGAATTAAAAGATAGGATGATAAAGGACAGAATTGTAGCAGGAGTATATGAAAGCAGATTAAAGGAAAGATTGTTAAGGGAGCAAAATTTAACTTTACAAAAAGCTATAGGAATATGTAAAGCTGCAGAAATAGCCAAAGAACAAATGAAACAAATAGAAAATAAACCAGAAATACAAACAATACAGTGCAGGAAAAAAGCAGAAAATAAATATGAAAAGAGTTCTAAAAGTTACATGCCTAAGAAACAAGAAAATTTGAAACCGACAGATAAAAGGAATAACTTTACAAGTCAAGGATTTAAGAAAGTAGCGTGTACAAGATGTGGATACAACCACAAGCCTCGGAATTGTCCAGCTTATGGCAAGAAATGCATGAAATGTGGAAAACCAGGTCATTTTGCTATCAGGTGTGGCAAGAGAACACTAATAAAGGCAGTCAGGGAACAAGAAGAAGGAGACAGTGGCGAAGAGAAAAAAGAAAATTCAATAAATATGGGCAGCATAAAGGTGAATAAAATAATGAAGAGAGAAGATGGTTGGTATGAATCTGTTAAATTTAAAGATTGTAGTGATAAAATAATACAATTTAAACTAGATAGCGGTGCAGACTGTAATGTAATGTCATTAAAATGTTGTAAAGAAATATTGAAAATACAGGAATACTATCCTTCTCCACATTTAAGTAATTATAATAATTCAAGTTTGGAGACAGTAGGTAAAATATATAGGGAGTGTGAAATTGCTGGAAAAAATTGTAATATTGAATTTCACATATCAAAAGGTGATTATGAGCCAGTATTAGGATTTCCAACTATAATTCAATTAAATTTACTTCAACGGACAAATATTAAAGTAGAATTAGTTCATGACAAAGTAACAAAACATTACTTGTTAACAGAGTATGCAGATGTTTTCAAAGGTATTGGTAAAATTAAAGGGTATGAATATAAAATGAAATTAAAACATGATGCAGTAGGAAAAGTAGAACCATGTAGACAAATTCCATTTAAAGTAAAAGATAAATTAAAGGTAGAACTAGATGACATGGAAAATAAAGGTATTATAAGTAAAGTGCATACAGCCACTGAGTATGTCAATTCATTAGTTATGACGTTGAAGCCAGATGGGTCAGTGAGAGTTTGTTTAGATCCACAACACTTAAATAATCAGATATTGCGAGAACACTACCCTTTGCCTAGATTAGATGAGATAACAAGTAAATTAAAAGGTTCTAGATATTTTAGTACACTTGATGCAACTACAGCATTTTGGCAAGTATGTTTAGCTGACGAGTCAAAAGAATTAACAACATTTAATACACCTTATGGTAGGTATATGTTTAATCGTTTGCCTTATGGTTTGAATTCAAGTCCAGAAATATTCCACAAATTATTTAAAGAAATATTTTCAGAAATAGAGGGAGTAGAAATTTACATAGATGATTTGTTAATATATCATGAGACAAGTGAAGGTCATGACAAAATATTAAAGAAGGTATTACAGAAAGCTAGAGAATATAACATTAAATTTAATGAGGTGAAGAGTCAAATAAAAGTTGAGCAAGTTAAATATTTAGGACATATTTTGTCAATAAAAGGGATTGAAGTTGATCCAGATAGGACTGAAAGTATTTTAAAAATGATAAAACCTACTTCAAAGCCTGAACTTCAAAGATTTTTAGGTATGATTAATTATGTATCTAGATTTATTGAGAATTATTCAGAGATTACAGGACCTTTGAGACAGCTAATTAAAAAGGATGTTCCTTTCATATGGAGTCAGATACAACAAGATGCATATGAGAAATTAAAGAAAGTTTTATGTGAGCCACCAGTTTTGGCATATTTTGATGTTAATAAGCCTATAGTACTTAGTGTTGATGCTTCAAAAGATGGATTGGGTGCAGTTATATTGCAAAATGATAAGCCTATAGCATATAGCTCAAGAGCATTAACAGAGACAGAAAAGTTATATAGTCAGATAGAAAAAGAAAGTTTGGCAATATTGTTCGGATGTAAAAAGTTTAATCAATATTTGTATGGACAGAAATTTGTAGTTGAATCAGATCATAAACCATTAGTTTCTATATTTGCAAAATCATTAAATAAGTGTCCTGCTAGATTACAACGAATAAAGATAGCATTGCATCCATATAGTTTTACAGTAATTTATAAACCAGGGAAAGAATTAGTTGTTGCAGATCATTTAAGTAGATCTTATTTAAAAGATACAGAAAAAGGTTATGATAAAGATATAGAAGCTCATGTAGCTATGATTATGAGTGGTTTTAATGTTACAGATACAAAATTAAAATTAATTATAGATGAGACCTCCAAAGACCAGGAATCACAGGCATTGTTAAAATATATTAGAGAAGGTTGGCCTCAGAATAAAAACCAAGTTGATTCAATAGTTAAACAGTATTTTAGTTACAGAGATGAATTAAATTATTGTAAAGGATTGATTTTGAAAGGATGTCAAATAATTATACCAAAAAGCTTAAGGTCAGATATGTTAAGTAGAATTCATTATGCACATTTAGGTATAAGTAAATGCAAACAATTGGCAAGAAAATCTGTATATTGGCCATCAATGAATAAGGAAATAGAAGATTGTATAAATAATTGTGACACATGTAAGAGATATCAAAATGCTAATAGAAATGAACCTATGATTTGTAAAGAAATACCACAACTAGAATGACAGATTGTAGCTTGTGACATATTTTTTATTAGAGGTAATCCTTATTTGTTAGTAGTCGACTCGTATAGTAAATTTGTTGAAATTAAAAAAATGCATAACATGTCAGCTCACACTGTAATTAAATTTTTAAAAGAAATATTTGCTCGATACGGAGTCCCAGAAATTGTTTATTCAGATTCTGGAACCCAATTTAGTGGATTTGAGTTTAAAAACTTTAGTTCAGAATGGTGTTTCATACATAAAATAATAAGTCCTAAACACCATCAAGGAAATGGTTTAGCAGAGAGACATATTCAAACAGTAAAGAGAATGTTAAAAAAATTAATTGATGAAAATAAAGATATTTATAAAGGTTTACTAACTTATAGAAATACCCCAGTTTCAGATACAGGCAAAACACCAGCTGAGTTATTATTTAACAGGAAAATAAGAAATATGATGCCTGATATATCTAGATTTAGAAAAGATAGGAATTATAAACAAGAATTGTATAATAAACAAAAAAGACAGGAGAAATATTTTAATAAAAAGACTAGACAATTACCTATATTAAATAAAGACAGAGTAGTAAAAATAAAAGAAGATTATAGCTCAGGTCCTCATAAAAGTGGAATAGTTGAAGGATATGGTCAGGGTCCAAGATCCTATTATGTAAAAACAGAAGAAGGAGGAGTAATTGTAAGAAATAGAAAAAGTTTAATTCCAAATGGAAAATATGTAACAAATAGATCAGATATAGATATTGAGGATAATTTAAATTTTGAAAGTTGTAATGAGAACAGTGAGAATGTAAGAATTGAAACTAGAAATTGTAGGCCAAAAAGAACTATTAGAAAGCCAGCATATTTGGCAGATTATATTACAAATTAAAATTAAGTTAAGTAATAAATAACTAGGTTGTAATTTTATTTTTAAAAGAAGGGAGATGTTGCATATTGGGACATCCCTATTAGATTTAGATTATAATGATTGTACATGGACATCACTAGTGTGTTAAGTAAGATGGCTGATTAATAAAACCTACTAAAGAGAAGACTCCTGTGTTTGATATAAACCCAGCCTTGCCCGAGCCCAAACACCTAATATAAAGATATAACACGTCATTTATTAGATTTTTTCACAAATACGTCGAAATAAAAATATTAAAATAAACATTTAATTAACTTATTGTAATAGATTTTTTCTTAACAGTGATAAAAATTATAATCATTTTTTTTCTCAATTTCTGTCTTAATGTGAATAAGCATTTCTAAAATAACGCTCCGCTGCAGAAGCACTGGATCGCTGCCCGCACCACTTACGTCGGAACACTTTACGCGCCTCTTCTCCCTATACATATTTTTTGTCAATGAAAACAGTAGTCTTTTTGCAAAATATACCATGATCAATTTGTTGATAAATTATGTGGGTGATGTCAATATATCCCATATTGATAGAACATTCTTCATTCTCACTGATTGCTCTATGATCCTCTTTCTCACTAATCAATGGTTATATAGTATAATAGATAACCTGTCTCCTTGTGAAGTAAAGAAATGTTCTCTTGAATATTTTACAGCATTTTCATTATTATAGACCTCCCCTTAGAATCCCTCCAGGAAGCAGCCCAAACAAAGTGATCTCCTGCAGCCTTATTTTAGCAATTTTTCTGTAGCCTGATAAATTATCTTTAATAAAATATAAATAATATACCAACATCCAATACACATATACAAATTACGACACTATGTAACTTACGCGTATCCACATTCTGGTAAGACCTAATAAATTAATTTCTTGAATTAAGTTTTTGAAAAAGTTATTGATTTAATTGAAGATTGTTAAAAGCAAAATTATGAAAACTATATGAAGAGAATTTTCTGATATGGTAGTTATATTAATAGTCCATTGAAATTGCATTTTTTTTAATTGTTCTTTATATTTATTTATTTCTATTTATTTTCTTAATGAGAAAATACTATATTATATTTAAAAAAAAATTAGGGATCCTTACTAAAACTCTAATAATGCAACCCAAGGAGTGAAGGAAATTACAAAATATTTTTTACATTGCATGTGCTGTAAAAACTATAGTATGTAGTTGATGTGGGCTGAGCTCAAAGACTATCTGTACCCAAGGTGAAGAAGGTCCGAGCAGCTAGTAATATAATCAAATGCAAACTAGTTGAATACATATTTTTGGTTGTAAAAGTTGTGCAGTAATTGGAAGTAGGAATAAAAATACAAGCATTAATTGAAACCCTTTAAATCAACAAACTTTGATGATACTTAGGGAACACCAATTCATGCTCAAAATCCACTATGTTGCGATAATGTTTGTATTTTCTCAAATATCTAGCATATTTTTTATTTTTGTAAACTATTATATCACATTGAACATACCCGTGTGTGAAAGCAAATGTAATTCTTCCTAAGTGTCCACATGCTTCTTTGATAACCCATGTTATGGTGGCTGCAAGTGGAGTGGTAGCATTGTCTCCGACTCCAACACCTGATAATACCTCCTTGGTTGCCAGAGTACCTGAAAGTAAAATAAACAGTGTAAAGATAAAGATTATTATTATTTCTAACATTGAGTATATAAAGATAAATTTGTATTTTGATACAATTTATAATTGGTTTTTTTCTTATGTGGATATAATTTGCATTGTTTCCAATTGCCACCATTCAATTTTATAAACTTGTTTACAATTTTTGCAAACTCAAATTTGCTGAAATTTGTGTGTATGTGGATAATAATTCTTATTAATATTTGCTCATAAAGAATAGATTCACATGAACTTGATGTACATCATCATCACCATCAGCCTGTTGCAGTCTACTGTTGGACGTAGGCCCCTCCCAAGGTACGGCACAGAGCCCGGTCAGCTTTACGCATCCAGTCACTGCTGGCCCTCTTTTGCATATTATTTGTTAATTGTAATTCATACAACTTTCTTTGAAGAGGGTTTCAATCTAATAAGCAATAAAAGTTATGGGGTACTTTGATCTTTATAACCAAAGTGTATGCTTGTCATTACCTGTTATAGTGCTACAGAAAGCCTGAGCGGTATCCCAGATCTGGTAAGCTATATAATCGCTGCTGACGCTGTCTGGATACCCCTGGGGTAGGAATATCCTGGCAAACCAATTAGCAACATTATTTTGTTTCTCCTCTTCCAAAGTGACGATACCTCGCTGTTCTGTAATAAGTATGAAGTTAATTAATTTTCTATGTTTATATTACTATTGAACTATTACACAGTTGTTCAATATTACCTGGCGGTTTAATATAAAATCTTTCCTTATCCACTGATCCATATCTTTCCTTCAAAATAATTTCACCTTCGTAGAGTTCAAACATAATTAAATAACTTCAAATAAACACCTCAGTCCTCACGTAAACAAATTTCAAACACTCGCAACTCCCAATAACCAACTTCCAACTACTAACCAACACGTCACAACTCACAATTAATCTTACCCCTATTGAATATAAAATTAACGAATGGGTAATATTAACTGAATGTAGGCCGAAATCATTACATATTAATAATTATTTAATTTTCCCACAAGTAGGTGAGTAATTGAAATTTGAAGTATTTATAGTCAATTTTGTAGTACACATATGTTATATACACGATTTGATATTGGTCATATTATAACCACAATTTCTTATTTATCACAATAATTATAGCTCGTCTACGTTCTTTCGGCGTCCGAATGCGCTGTTGTCAAAATATTAGGAACAGTTTTTCTCTAACCACATTTTATTAATTTGGACATGTTAATATTAGAAGATTACGAGTATAAATGCTTGTTGTTTATATCATAAAAAAACATATACTAAGAAAACATAATAACTGAAACAATGCATTAAATAGATATTTGTAAATTTTTGTTTGTAGTTCCAAATATCGCCACATACTAAAAGAATTGGGTATTTTACTATAAGAAAGAAAAAATCTAAAAACTATAAATGTATATAGTAGATCATTAAGCAATAAGTATATGTTAATTTCAGTTTTTATTTCCAAGGAATAAATTTTATAATTCGTTTTGAAAATTTAAATTTTATCTGTCCTAAAAATATGTGAAACGGCTGCCGCCATGATGGATAACGATTCTACGTCATTCCGTAAGTAGAATACCCCCTCCGGTGTCCAAGAGCTCATACAAACACAGGTTGTTTACTGGTTGAGTGACGTATCATTTTAAAGGAACATGGCGCCTAGTGTTTCACATATTTGCGCGCATAAATTTAAAATTTAAATTTTAAATGGTTTTTTATTGGACTTGCCGAGCGAATAAAAATTTGATATTTTTTTAAATAGTTTGTCTTAATCTTAGGAACAACTTAAAAGACTTTTTGAAAATGGGTAGAATACCCAATTTGCATGAATTTTAACAAAGTACTCTGTGATCCACAAATATCGCATACATTTAAAAGTAATAAATGAATATTTCGCCGTCAAACCGAAAGCAAATCGTCTGAAGTTACAATATTTTAATAAAATACCAGGTAAGTGATGTAATATTGCAGTGTGCTTTTAAAATACGAGGGCACTTTATTTCTTTAACGTGTCTCGTCTATCTAGTCTAGTGTCTAGTCAATGGAATACAGCCTATATTAGTGCTCGGTCGAGAGTGTAGAGCCGGAGCGGCGCGGCGCGGTGCGGCGCGGCGTGAAATTAGGTTTCAATTCAATTTTTTTTTTAGGGCTGACATTAGGTTTATGGTTTTCTGAAGAAAAAAAAAGTTATTTGTTTTGCTGTCATAAGACAAACTGACATAAATTGTTTATAAATTAGACCTTTGTGTTTGTTGTGCATGCCATTATCATCTCTAATGCAATATGTTACTGCTTCTATTTCCTTGTTCCTGTTTGTATTTAATTATGTGATAACTTGTATTTGAGGATAAGCCAAAAAGATACATTGCACCAGTGATTTGTGGTCTCAAATGATGTAGTTTTTAATAGTATTTAATTAAAACCTACAATGAGTTAAATCAATATAACGTAGAGGCAATATAACTATGTTAAGAAGTAGAAAAATGGCTTCAGAAACAGGTTCGAGCCACAATGGAAGCAATCTCGGTATTAAAGTTAAGGGCGACTTGGGGGATTTCCAAATTATTGAAGAGAAAAGTGATAGTGACGAGGAAGTTAAACCACAGGAGAAAAGTTCAAGGACAGTGAGTCGTTTGTCAAAGCTACCGCCCGGTGTGATCCACCCTTCAGCTTCGGCGAAGATTAGTAGTGTTATCGTGAAAGACTCTGAAAATGTGCAGTTTGGTAACAACACTCACTTCCATGGCCCAGTGACTATAAAACAGGTGATACGAACTAATGGTCAATTTGATAATTCTGCATATACCAAAACAGAAGACGAGGTGGTGACTCCAGCAAGTCAAAAACAGGAACCAACTCATAACACTCCTGGTGAGCAAAATTCTTTTTTTAAGCACTGCGCACTATTCTGACTGAGTGAATTATGCTTCTAGCGATGACTTTGTATTCATTATTTTCTAACAATCTTGGATTGCATTGTTATCCAACAGTTTGTCACTAAAGTGGCCTTTTAAGTGCAAGAGCGAATTATCTTCATTAAATCAAACTTATTTTACTATCCACAGCAAAAAGAAGATTTAAATTCCAGGCATGGCATAAGATAACACTCTCAGCCGTGTGCTTAGCAATAATTACAGGAATATGTGCAGTTTTATCAATTATTTTAAGTGATACATCAAAGGAAAATGGTACAACTGAATTCAAAGATGATGTACCAAGTAAGTAACTATATTATTCTGTTTTTGGAGTTGTTATATGGCATTAGTCATTTTGTTATTTAAATTAATGAGCTGACAGATATTAAATTATTTATGAGTTTATTCATATTTCAAGCTTATCTTAACAATTAATATGGAAACAATAGTTATTGACATAAACTTATCATAACAAGATATTCCCTCCAAAATATTGGTATTATGATGATTATTTTGAATGCCTTAAATATTTATGGTAATCTATTTATGGTATTTTTCCTTTTTAGTGTATAAAATTTACAGAAAGTCACAAACTAGATGATAAACTGGTAACAAGAGATAGGCCCTACTTTGTAGCATTTCAACCAGTGAATATTATTATTGTTTAATAATTTAATTAACATAATACAATATCCCTAAAAAATCAAAGTTTGAGTAACAAATTGTAATTTAGTATAAAGTCTCATTTCAAAAATTAGGTCATTGCACAACTAAAATCTTATTAAAAAGAAAATCTATGAAAAAAATACCAAGTGTAGATTCATTTTAGAATCTTGATAAAATGTGCCAATTCTTTATAAAACTTGCCATGGACATTACAGTGCATATTTATTCAGTACACCAATTCAAAGTTCATCCATCAATAATTGAAAATTCTTTCCACAAGGAAATTAATCACATTTCTTGAAAGTTAGAGTTGTTTTGATTTAATTTGGTATGAAGTTCTTAAGCTTATCTATTTACATTGCAAAACGTTAATTAAAAAATAAATGAATCACTGGTCACATTCTTACAAACTCTTAGTCAGAGTAGATTATGTTGACTGCTTACTTGAATGGCTGTTACTTGATAACTATCTGGGGTATGACTATATATTTTTTAGTTGCTGTGCAGTTAAAGTTTGCCCTATCTTCCAGTACCGGTTTATCATCTAGGTCTAGGACTCTCTTTCTATATTGTATACACAATTTCAAATATAATTAAGTACAAATGATTTGACATATGAATTTTATGCTTTTGTTAACTTTGGGTCAGTTAATGGCTATGTGGTTCACATTTAAGGTATTAAATAGGGCCAAAATCTGTCTGCAGTCACTACAGTAGCCTATTTTGACTAATGCCTTGTCATAGCTTCATTGTTTCATATTATATTTCAATAGAGTAGCCCCCAGTAATCCGGTGGTCCTTATTATTAGATTTGTCGCAAGGTCTTAATGTAACTTGAAAGTATATAATTTATATTGTCAAATTCCACATAGTATGAGTGTTATACAAGATAGAATCTTAAACTTAAATTTCTAAATTGTTTGATCAAAAGGCTCTCTTTTATAAATAAACCTGTATTATTGGCAGTATTCGATAATTCTATAAATTTCGTACACCACCATAGCCCTGCAAGAGATTTCTTTGGATAACTGTGGGTCTACTGAATGACAAAATATTTTAAGTTTGTCATATTTAAATGCTAAAAATATATCATATAGGTTTATGTACCTTTCCCTAATAAATGTACATAATTTCTTCAGACAAAACATTGCATGATTAAAACAAAATTATTAATAAAGAGTTCTTTTTATTGATATTAACATTAAGGGTGTGGTTAACCATCAAACTACTGGTGAAGGTTTAAATTTTTTGTAATTGTATATATGGCACGGATATCTTACCTTGTGACATGGGAGCTTAGTTTTTTATTTAACCACACTTTTTCAATTTTAAAATTAATGTTTATACTTTTTAATGTCTAATGGCCGCACTCAGAAATGTTTAATGTCAATTAAATCGTTTCTTAGTATAGATTCTCTTTGTAAAATCTACACTAAGTAATGATTTAATTAACATTAAATTTTCTGAGTATGGCAGTTAACTATTCATTTTCAAAACATGATTATAAATGTAAATAATTTTGATAAACATGGTTTGTCAGGGTTTCTTTCATGATTGTGATTATGAAAATAAATTAGACAATGAAAGGCTTTTACAAATTGTCACTTGCTTCTTAGGCTTTTGTTATCATTTCAGAGTGCATTCTGGTGGCTGACTCATATCATGAAACTCATAAGATTGTTGCAATAATTATATCTGTTTTTATTGTTTTACTATTAACAATGTATATAACACAAAACAAGTCATTTAATGAAGCTCTGGAGAATACAGTTACAGGTATTATTATAATTAATTTAATGTAAATATTTAGTGGGTGTAGAAATATATTTGGTGATAACATAGAGTACAAGGTATCCTATAAATTAGGTAAATGTTAAATTATTTCCCTTATTTCATTTGCAAATGGAATAAAGCAAAATAGTTTATTGAAAAAGTAAATATGTATTAAAAAAACCTTGCGGCTACTTTACTCTACAAATGTAAAGTTATTTTGAATAGGTATATTAATCTCATAATGTTTTAAATGTCAAGGTTTACATAGGTAATAATTGATTAAATTTTACAATTCGTTATATAACTATGATTCACTCGTAACATCCTTTGCGTAAATTGCAATTTGGCGCAAATGTTGTTCCTGGTAGGATTCTAACCTAAAAATATTTTGTAAATGCCCTTACAAATAATGTGTAAAGGATGAACACAGTCAAATGTTATTTATACACATAAGACAAACTTGGGGTTTCCCCAATTTGATTGCTGTAATAAGTATGCTATTGGAATAGTTTATAGGGAAACATTGTCCCTTATTTTAATTGCTACTAATTACATTTCTATTGTGATGTCTGTTATGCCTAATTATTATTTGTTTTTATCTAATTCAGGTGATCCTTTAGTGATTGCACCTGACCATCTGAGGGTAGTATCTAGATCTGATTGGCTTGCTCAACCCGTTGAAGGAAAACTGGATGCAATAAAGCAACCTGTGCCGTGGGTTATAATAACACACACAGCTACTGAAGAATGCTCAATACAGGTATGTTGTTTTACTAAAAATATATTTCTATTGTATTAATTGGTATATTCATGGTTAGGCGTCATGTTAAACATCGCCTTTGCTTTTAAATAGACATTTCCTAATGTGATATTGAGCTGTAAGCGACTAATATTGTGTAGAATAGTTTTATTGAAATAGGAAATGTATAACACAGAAAACTAAGTATTTCTTGGCGTTTTTTTACAGTACATACTGTAAATTGTTATTAATCTGGTGGCACGGTAGTATCCCCGCTAAAACGAGCCAAGCAAAACCAAAGGGCACTACCTAATCTGTCTCGTAGCTTTGTCGTTTTCTTGAACTCGTAACTTGGGTTTCACTTTACAGACACTTCAATTTTATTTATTTTTATAGATATACATACTGTGATCATAAAAAAAGGATAATAATATGTAGTGAAAATATCGATCGAAATATGAGATCGTCATCCGCGTTACACACGCATATAAATCGGTTATACTATATTTTACCTTATAATTATTCTCTTATTATTTAATACATGTTACCATCTGAATATAATGCAAGTTATTTCTGAAGTAAGCAATATATATGTGATATTTTATTTCGGCGTACATTTGTAATTAAAGTTAAACCGCTATATTTAGTAGTTCGCAAAAAATAGGCTGATGTTGGGGTCCAGTACCTCAGTTGCCAGATGTTTCTTCTTTATATTAAAGTACTGTGACGTGAGTTCGAATCTCCCATTGCAAGGCACTTTTCTTGGTCCCGCTTGTTCCCCAGCTTTAACGACCATCAACAAGGCTCTACCACTTCATTATTTAAAATACTTATATTTTTATCTACCATTTACATTATGATATTGCTATCGTTAAAGCCTTTGTTTTTGTATAAATTATTTTGGGAATAAAATACGTAGTAAAAAAAATACGTATAACATTTACATATAAAATTTTGTGCACCATTACTTATATTTTTAGATCAAAAAATATGAGCAGTGTTTATTTTTTACGATAGCTAAATTGCAGCAATGGCATGATTAAGTATCTTAGCAAATAAGAAATATATGTAAAACCCCTCTTTCTGTATTTCAGAGTGAATGTGTCCTTCGGGTTCGCGTCATACAAACCTTTCACATTGAATCAAGAAAATGGTTTGACATTGGGTATAACTTCTTAGTTGGTGGCGACGGTTCAGCGTATTACGGACGAGGCTGGGACTACGTAGGGGCCCACACTTTGGGGTATAATATCTATAGCATCGGCATCGCGTTTATTGGCACATTCAACAACAAACCGCCGCCGAAAAAACAAATAGAAGCATGTCGGAAACTTATAAATAGAGGAGTAAAGATGGGTAAACTAGCTAAAGATTATAAATTGTTCGCTCATCGGCAACTAGCGTCCACACTGAGTCCGGGCGATGAATTGTACAATATTATTAAGACGTGGCCTCATTTTGCGAGCAACTTCACCGATATAAAAGAATTGATGCCAAATTACTAAATAAGTTATCTAGATGTATTCATCTCTATAATTAGGTAATAATGAATTACGTGTATAATTGACTTTGGGTCTGTTTTATCATTATCATTAATTAATATTAAGCAGTGACATAATTTCATAATTTATTCACACATTTTTGTTGTTCACTGACCGTTCCAAACAGACTCTACGTATGATTATAACATTCAAGGCGTAGTAGCGTGATTATACTATGTTTTTCGAAATTATCAGTGTGTCATCAAAACATCTATAATGGCCGCCACACACGTAACGATATAACTGTGCAAGTCTCTTCGGACTATTGCAACTTTAAAAATATAATTCCAATTTTCGATTCGAGACTGGTACAACTCGCGTTGGCGCAAACGCACTTGGACGTGTGGGGCAGTGTTGTGCTCAAGTCTCAGATCTCAGTAGCGTAAGTTAGCCGCGCGCCAGCACGCTCGGACGTTCTGCGATCGGTTTCCCGCCAAAATGAGAGACAAATAAAGGGCATGGAACTCTTGAAATTATGGAGGAATTTATAAATATGTAAGCTAGTCTTTGGGGCCAAATTTCAATTTATTGACTAAATTGATGTGCGAATCTATTTCTAAGCCAGTTTTAGTTCATAAAGGTGGTATGGTTAATTTTGTGACTTTAATTTTTTTTTGTCGCATGAATAAAGCCAAAGTGTCATTTTTCGCATAAAACATCACCATCGAACACGTCGCTCTCTTTGACGGAAATGATATTTGCACAAACGTTCTAGTACGTTTGTGTAGCCGTCTGCGGTCACTTGGAAATAACGTGTGTTGATGCAAAATCGGACTTGCACAGTTATACCGTTACGTGTGTTCCGGTCATAAAAAAGGCGTTGGATATTATGTGCCTGTATTGTTCGAAAATTATTTTATACACGATATTGATAATATTGATATGGAAAGAAATAATAAACAATACTTGGGAGTTGGGAAATGTAAAGATGACAAACACTTTCAACATTCCATTTTAAAGCGATTAGTAGTCCAGGCAAATAGGCAAACAGGGTCAGCCTCGGAAAGAGATATTAAGCTGTAAACTTGTATAAGCCTGTATTATGGAATTCTTAAAAGAGTCCCAAAAATCTCATTAAATCTCGTGGCTGCGTCGGCTAAAAATATATTTTTTTATACACCGAATTGGTAATCCTTGCCATAGAAGTTGTAGCATTTGAAAATAACTTTTCAATGATTATCGCTCGTAGTTTTGGCCAATAGGCTGGAGACTATTTGTATTTTTGTGCCACAATATTTATATGTCCATATTTTCTTCTATCACGATTTGGCACTAATCGTCCTATAGTATAGGTTATTTAAATTATTGGTATAGCCGATTTAAAAGGATTTCAACTACCGCACGTGTGTTAGTTGTGACACCTAGTTTTAGTTGAACATCCTACTGATGTGATCTGAGTATTTTGGTTTTTCTGTAGCTAGATATTTTTTTAAAATTTATATTAAACAAATGAGATTATACTAAATGCGCAGTTTAACTACTGTCATAATTATAATATATACACTCGAATACTTACTATATTTTTGATATTGGTATTATATTTTTTTTAATTTCGTAATAGACCCTATCGTGTCTTGTGACGAAAGTAAGCTCAGCGTAATAAGGGTGCGGGTGCTGTCAGTAGCAGCTCTGACAACCCCTTCAGGGATTTAAGTGTGACTTAATGTTTAATTGTATATTTATCAATAAGAATAAAAGGCTTAAGTCGTCATTGCATTTAAAATTATACATACATACATACAATAATTTAAAATTATGGAGATCACATAATTTTCTCCATATGATTTTAATATAAGTGCATTGTATTGTATCAACCCATATACGTCCCACTGCAGGGCACGGGTCTCCTCTACAATCGAGAGAACGATTAAGAGGGGTTAGGCCGTATAGTCCACCACTCTGGCCTAGTGCAGGTTGCCGGACTATATAAGTGCACAATTTTTTAAAAATAAGCGTGGTAGTTATTGTATGTGATCGTTGATTAATCTTATTTTGCACAGCTGTTTCGATATCTAATATTAAAACAATTTACATTATATATTATAACATGATGTATTATTATGTAAAACTGCCAATATTTACAAATTATATAAACAGTATTTTCAGAGGTATTTAGCAAAAATTATATTTTTATGTTTTAAATCTAATTCGATCTTATCATAATGAATAAATAAGTAATTATCAAAGCATTGTAATAATATACATTCAATATACCGGGTATATCAAGACTGCGACCGAAAACGAAGCTGGGTGGTAGTTTTAGTGGTTACAGACACAATGCAAATAAAAATTTCGCAAAATAATCGACCGATTTTTATTTGTAATTTTTAAAAATCATTGTATTTGGGTAGCAAATACCTAGTTATAGCGAAAATAGTAATTTAAACCCCAACGTACCATTGCGTCTGTAAGTGTAGTAATATATTTTATTAATAACAATCAATGACATGTATAAAATGTGACAACTTTCTATCGAAAGATCACCTAGCGCACCTACATCACTCCCCCGCCGAGACCGGTTCACGGGCGATAGTAGTCCGGAAAACGCACACTTCTACCACATCTCGTCTTCCTTACCGGAACATCCTCATGTGGCGATGTTAAGGGTGCGCAAGGATCCAGCGTTCTTTTCCCGATGACCATATGTGCTGGTTTAATACGGTCAATGGTCACAGTAGTAGGCTTCCCCTGGACTTCTATCTTAAAGGTTTTATGTGATCTTTCTAACACTTTGTAAGGGCCTCTATAAGGAGACTCTAGTGCACCTCTTATGGAACCCAGGCGAAGGAATACATACTGTGCAGTAAAAATATCCTTTGGCAAGTAGAATGCCCTGTTTTGTGCATGACCGGTAGTCGGAGTTGGAGATAACTTCGCCATATGATTGTGAAGACGGTTGGCGAAATCAGTCATGTCCAGTGTGTGATCTTGCTTGGGTGCGAAAAACTCATTGGGAAGTCGCAGTGGCTCTCCATAAACGAGTTCCGCAGCTGTCGTCTTGATGTCTTCTTTCCATGAACTCCTTATTCCTAAGAGTACCCATGGAAGAATCTCTGACCAACTTTCGTTGTTGTGACACATTATTGCTGATTTCAGCTGCCGATGCATCCTCTCCACCATTCCGTTAGCAGCAGGATGGTAGGCTGTTGTTATTTTATTAATTATTTTGTTATGTTATTATGTTATTTTATTATTTGTTATATTTTATTAATAACAATCAATGACATGTATAAAATGTGACAACTTTCTATCGAAAGATCTGGAATCTTCTATATACTGCGCGCGCACCTACACGTCTTAAAAAATATAAAGGTGTACATCATTATTTTAGGAAAACTATGTATTTATCACCCAAATATGACGATAAGAAAAAAAAAATACCAAAAGAGTGACGATTTTTTTGTGAAATTTTTAGTTGCATTGTGTCTGAAGTCACTAATACTACCACCTGGCTTCGTTTTCGGTCGCAGTATTGATATACCCTGTATATATCTACTCTATATACTGTATCGGATTGAAAAAAAAGCTATTATGAGTTACCTTAGCACGCTGACTATGGGATAAAACAACAAACTGTTCACCAGCGTGGCTTAGGTGTATTATGCATGGAAATAACAACGTATGCGTCGCAGCAAACGTGTTGAAAGTATTACCATGTGAATAATTTGATTATATGTGTATTGTATTTCATTGTATTGTTGGTGCTACATTTATTTTATAGTATAAACTTTAAGTATATCATAAGTTATTGACATCAGAAGTTGCACATGTGTTACTTTAGATGTATCTGGTACAGACTGCGTGGTGGCCTGTTGGGAACGGATCAGACGCGGCTGCCAACATGTTTTAAGGTGGTCGCGGGTTCAAATCCCAGGGCTCAATTCTTACTTTTCAGTCATGAGTATATTTATGGTCTATCACTACGCAATATAACGGCGAAGGAAAACATCGTGAGGAAACCTGCATACCATAGCGATTTGTAAAAAAATCTATGGTGTGCGAAGTCCGCCAACCCGACCTTGGCCAGCGTGGTGGACTAAATGGCCTAACACATCTCAATCGAACTCACGATTGTAGAGGTGTGTACGATTGTAATTATAAATGTCAATTGTTCGCTTCTGACCGCTTTTATAGCCAAATGTATATGTTTTCCTCTTGCTATGTCATATGTGCCACAAATTAACCCGCCTACTGCGCAACCAATGTTGAATAACGATTTAATAATAATAAATTCTAAGATCATTGCTTTAAATACATTTACTATTATTCAAAATATTTGTGATTCTATAATTTTTATTCACATTAAGGTATATTGGGTGTGAGATATAAGAAACATATCGCAAAAACAAATTAAAAAAAATTAAGTCGTATTTGTTTGTTTGTTTGTGTCTGCTAATTTAAGGAAATCCTAGAAATGAAATATATTTTTGTATTTATCAAGGAATGCTATTGGCCATATAACATTACGCTATGACCAAAAGGAGTGGAACAGTAGTGAAAAAGGTTGCGAAAACGGATTTTTTTATTCCGAGAGACTCCGTTGCGTGCGTTGTGGAAAAGGTTACAGTTGCGCTACATTCGTGTATGACGGGATTGTTCCTCTTAAAGTTCGTGATAAATTATGTCTATATTTCAATTTTGGCTCTTCATAACCTTTTTAATTTTACCACTTAAATGATTAGGCCGAAGAGATCTGTTTTAAAATATTATATTATTTGGAAATGTTTTTTTTATTTTTATGGTATAATCCTAATCCAAATAAATAAGTTACTTATTTTTTATGAGGAATGGGTAAAACGGGATGGAATGTAATGTAACGGGATGGGACGAGAAGAGCAGTATAGAGGACGACAGTCACGTGGAGTTTAAGTATAAAACAGTTTGTACGCGAAATTATATGTTTCTACTGCGAGCTGAAACAAAAAAAAAATCTGCCCTCGCGCGGAACCGGGCCGGGCCGCTGATAACCAATAAAAAGAGAGAAATAAAATAATTTTATAAATCTAAATAAAATAATTTTATAAATAAAAAATATCCAAATATGCCAAATATTCTTAGTTCTTAGACTTTACTCTCCATCTCAGGGATTCCTAAAGCGTGCGCCGCAGCGTGGAGCTCTGTAGAAAGTGTATCTCAAAAACTACCGAACTGATTTTGATGAAACTCGGATTACATCACACATCACAGTTGGACTATACCTTATACGACAAGAACAAGAAATTTGGGAACCGACTTATACTTTTTGAGATACGCGTGGATAATCATACATACACTTATTACATTTGAAGCATATGTTTAGAAACTGGTATACACCAACATATCCAAAAACTGTGCAATCTGACAATATTACATTCATACAAGTCGATTTGATAATCTCCATTTTTTTAAGTTGAATAAAAAGTCAGTATTAAACTCAAATATCAGTATAGTATCTTATACATCAATACAATACAAATATTAATCGATACAAGTATCAGAATACAAGGTTATAGTCTATTAAGCCTTAGGAAGCCTTTGAAAATAGGCGTCTCTCAAGGATATTAATAGCGACAAATGTCCACCGACTACTTAAACATTAAATGGTCTTTTGTCCTCCTCGCAGTCGGACGTCTGACTATGCCCGTCGATGGGCTGTTGGAAGGGTATTTACCTGTGGAATCGATAAAAATAAGGAGATCTGCGTATAAAAAGAAAAGCTACATAGCCCAAAGAATCAACAAGTTGCAGTAGCAGTGATACATAGCGCGGAGAACGAGTGCCCTATAATTCCGAATGGTTCCCGAGTGGTGGCACGAACACAAAATAATAGTTGGGCTGGCTAGTAACAGTATCATGGATGTATGTTTACAATAAATCCCTCGTTTGATTTTACAACTTTATATACTTTTAATTTATTATCATTACTTAGTCTTATAAAGAGGAATATTATTAAATTGAATTGAGAAATCCAAATTTAAATACCGATGTACTTTGTACGCTGGTCATATAGACCACTTATCTTATAATCGATACGTGGTCAATATTTTTATGTATTTGTAGATGTATATATTCAAATTATGTTCAATCTCATCAAAGTAAAATAATTTTAGATTTATAAGTAGGATAAATGTTGGTGGGTAATTTTATTAATTATTTAAGTTTGTTTGTCGCGGTCGCGATAAGAATGCAATTAATGTATGAAGCATCGATCAATTATACACTAGATACAACATGAGCGCTTGAAAAATGGCACCAAAAAAGAGTGCTTAAATCACGAGTAAGCACTCTTTCGCCTTCAGTCGCGCGCCGACCGTTGCTTGTGACAATGCCAAAATGCTCCGTAAAAAAAGTGCAAAAACAACACGCTTACAAAGCTTAAAACTCATGGGATTTCGTATTTTCGGTAAGTAAAATTCATTTACTTGCTTCCTACTTTAATCAATATGTGAAATTGAGTTCCAATAATTAAATATAAATTAATTTAGCAACCTAAAATCAACAAGCGCTGCTTCGCAGTTGTCTCTTTCGACACGCTTAAATAGACAAGGATGAGTAGCGTCATGATTTGGAATAGAATATACATGGAGTGGTTTTATTTTGTATTTTTTAGTTACTAATATTAAATAATTTAAACTTATTAAATATTAAAAATTAACATCTTAAATATTTATTACAGATTACAGAATTGATTATATTATGTACAGACTATGTTAAAATATATTAAAAGGAGACATTGTGAAGTACATATAAAACAAATAGTTGTGTGTCTACGATTTTTGTTTCATTTACATTCATGATTTTGGCATATTCGTACAACATTTAACATAATGTAAAAGAAAAATACACTTAATTTTATTTATTTATTTAAATCTTTATTATACACAGAAAAATAACACACAGAAACAGAAAACCAAAATAATAATTATATTTTTTTTTCTATTTATCATTTTTACAAAATAATCACATTTTACATATAATATTTCTTTATTAATAGGTAATAATATGTAATAGCTTTACCTATTATATTGTAGATTATTATGTTCATGTTAATTCATAGAAAAAATATGTAACAAATCGACTCCATTGCGCCTTTATTCCGCTGTCCAACTAAAGTCATAAAATTTTATTACTTTCGAGGACGTCTCGTTCAAAAAGGGACTTTATGCCCCAGGAATAAGGTGAAATTTGTGTTAATTTGTGATCATTTTGTTCAGTTTTTTGTTTCAATGCATCGGTGCCACTTTTTAAAAGAACATTTACAGGGAACTGTGTATCTAGTGTATAATTGATCGATGGTATGAAGTCATGTTTCTATAGTGTATATGTATGCTGTTATTGAGATATTTTATTTTACATGTACTGTGTAGGTATATTATGTTACGGTTGTTAAAGAAACCATTGTATCACTACAAAAGGCAATTCTATGTGCGTAAAAAATGTCTTTTAATTCAAATAACCTGAGAATGTAATGATGTTTATTGCAGACATATCTGATGTTTGATTGATTTATAGATGATATTTCAAATGTAAAAGCTAATTGATGTTGTATTTAGTATCACCGTGAACAGCTGTGATATTACTATTAAATATGTAGAAATGAGTTTTACTTTCTGATGATTACTTTATAATTATATTTTGTACATAATGTATTATAATATGTATTATATGTTGATACCGATATATTGTGTGAAAAATAGAACATAAATAAATAATGCTCAAAGTACATTTTATAGAAAGTTTTTTCATTTCTTTTAGTAAAGAATTGAAGTCTCTTCAGCAGCAGAAAGTCCACTGCTGAACATAGGCGTCGTCCCAGGATCTCCACTTCGACCTATTGGAAGCGGTCTGCATCCAGCGACTTCATGCAATCTTAACCCGATCGTCCGTCCACCTAATAGGCGGGCACTTCGTCCGAAACTTCGCTTGCCTGTATGTGGCCTCCACTCCAGAACCTTCCGACCCAATCGGCCATCAGTTCCTCACGCTTTATACCCGACCCACTGCTACTTCAACCTACTAATCCTTTAGGGTACTTCGGTAGCCTTTGTTCTCCTACTGATCTCATCATAAGTATTGACAAAATTACTGACTAGTAACTTCACAAATATGTACATTCACAAATACTCCATACACAGACACAATAACTTACAATAGAATTAAGACGTAACAATACAAAAACAATATATCCTAAATTTTGCGATTGAATGTTTGCAACGAATCGCTTAATACATCCAATTCTAGATGTTAAGCACATAGCCTATTGTGTAAAGCAGGCTTTACTTTTAATATCGATAAAAAGCCGCCATGAATAAAATGAATACAATTCTTATTCTACGTTTACATGCTTCACAAGTGTCCACAAACGCGTGTGAACGGCGTGTTTTGTTTGACCTGTGTGAGCTTGTCGTCGACCAAGCTAGTGTCGGTTTTTGATCACTGATCAAAAGAAGCTTGCGGCAGGCTTGCAAAGGCTTTTGCGACGGATTTACACGTTGTGCGCGTGTATAGTGCCAATGTCACGTCAAGCTCACCTCCAGTTGGTGTTTTTATGCTACGCTGCATACTGCGCCGCGCCGTATCGACCACGATTTTGGTCAAACGACGAAACTATGGCCTTTCTCGAGACTTATAACACTGAAATGTGCATATGGTAACAGCCGACAAAACTTCAACGTGCACGTCGGCCAGGTTGTCTCCTCGTAACATATTAACCTACTTGCAAGCGTGTATCAATCGTTTGCAAAGCCTTGGTAAACATGTAAACGTAGTATGAGGTTTTCTAAATATTTACGAAAATATATGGTACCCTGAACGTGCTATAAATGTTTCAGGCAAAAAAAACCAAGAATTTTCGTAAAATACTGCTCACAGAATTCCCTCACCGGCTATAAGATCGTGTACCCTACGCCAGTATCTCCATGTGAGGGTAATTAAATAAATTTGTATTTGAAGACTCAACAACAATTTCAGAACAAAAAATCTATCGCTATCGGACACGTCTTCCAGACAACCTTCATTGTATTATTTTGATAATTGTTTTAAAATAAAGTATTAATTGCACAAAGCATTGTATGTCTGCCCACAATAAGCAGACGATCTGATAAAGGTCGTAGTCTGTAGGGCAATCGAGGGCACTTATGAAGCTACTGTGATATCATGCAATGAGATTTGATAGCGACCAATAGGCTCCGGTTACTAATAGTACCTAAGAGATAAACAAAAAAATCTCATCTACGTTTACTATGGATTTAAGGCCAAGGTTTTGTCTGTACGTCTTTTGCTAGTTTAACATAATATACTAAGTAAAAACTTCTATCGGTACGACGTCAGTGAATAAAACAATTAAATTTTGCCAAGAGTTTTCGGCTCATTGTATATTTTTGTTTTATTTTTATTTTATTAATACTTGGGAAACATATAGGACAATAAAGCATATAAACACATTACAATTAATAATGCACTATCCAGTGAAGCTTCCACAGCTAAAATATGAAATAATAAGCTCTTTTTTGTATAGAACTATCCAGACAGATTTTCGTGGATTGATTGATATTTGAACAAAAACATAGGTATTGATATAACACTACTTTTTACGGATTTTATCGCGGATTTGATTTTAATTTTACATTTTTTAACTTCCCGATGTTTCGATTACTTTGTAGCTTTCGTAGTCAGGGGGCGGACCGCGATCAAATACGTAAAAAATAGTTTTATTTTAGTTCGTAACATTCGCGTAAATCTAAGAAAAACATAGGTAGTTATTATATTATAAAGCCTTCGTTATCTACGGCCACACTAAATGTAATTTATCTAAATAACATGTTCTAATGGTAGTAGCAACCGATGCGTATCCTATTTTGTCAAATGTACCCAAAATAGATCAACTTAAGGTTGAACCCGCAGGTACGCGAAATAAAAAATGTTGTAGTCATGTGTTTCCGTATTTTTCGTTTTCGTTCCAAGTTTTTAGTTAGATGGCGTGCGCATCGATTTAGGTAGCGTTGTTTTACGGTGCCGGCATAAGGGCGGAAACAAACTACTGGTATGTTTGGTACTTGGCGGATCGCCTTCAGTATTATGTTACGCATATATTTTGGTTTTTTGGCTAGTCAAGTCAATACGCAAATTAATCAACGTGTACAAGTACAATAAAATAGATAAATATATTTAGTTAAAATCATACTTTAATAAAATACCTTACTCTTAAGTTAGCTTTCATAATAAATCATGTAGGTAGCCAAGGATGGCAGCAGCCGCGAAAACTACCTATTTTTAAATATAAATATTATGATCGAGTATGGACGCGAGATTAAGATTAATTCTAGATATTATTCGCATTACTAATATATAATTATTATTACTTGTACGCACTAAGTAGCCTTATCGTTTTTAAGAATTGGATTATATTTTGTTAAAATGCAATCCATAATCTTGAAATGAAATATGTGTTTATATTCACTGCCGAATTATGAAGTCATCGAGGAAGCAAACAACAATCGATAAGGCTTGGAGTGTTTGTTCTATGAATATCTAATTTGTATTTGGACAGCCTCCGTGGCGCAGTTGGTTTGACGCCGCCTGTGAAACGAGAGGCCGCGGGTTCGATCCCCGCACCGAAACAAATATTTGTGTGATCCCCAGGTATTTGTTTCGGGTCTGGGTGTTTGTGAGACCGAAAAGTCTCTCGTAGCTTCTGATACCCACGACACAAGACTCGATCTTAGTGTGGGGTCAGGACTATGTATGTGACTGTTGGGTGTATTTATTTATTTATTTATTGGTTGGTAATTTTAGTCACTCATTACACATATACAGGATTTGACAGAACTAGACGATTAACCGTTACACAAAAACCGAACAAAAAATATAATATAGCCCTATCAGCGATAGTTTTCAAGATACAGCCATTCTAGTAAAAATTCAAAACATTCAAAATTCCTTCCATGCAGAATTTGATCATTTTTTATAAAGTAGACTTGTTTTGACTATCGCAAAACGTGACTCCATGACATAAATAATACAAACTACTTGTCGTTCTGTCACAAAGTGTTGCTGAAAGTAGATTTTTTTATTTTTTTATTAGAAAGCTGTATTTTGAAAACTATCGGGGATAAGACTATTTTATTTGTTCCTGTGCCTGTTCTGGGACACCCTGTAATGAAACAAAGAAGTAACCAGATATAACAATTACATATAAGAAGTACAAATGGCGGTCTTATCGCTCTAGGCGATTCCTTACTGATAATATTGGGATGGTTTTTTTTTTCTGCCTGTGTTTTATTATGTGGGGGTATTTACTGTCTGGAGAAACCTCGCTATTTGATACGATGCCATGGATGGATATTAGAAAAGGAAAAGAATAGAAGGCAGATTAAAGTATAAAGGATACAAGCTCTAAGTCGGCAGCGACTGGATGCGTAAAGCAGCAGACCGGGCTCTGTGGCGTACCTTGGGAGAGGCCTATGTCCAGCAGTGGACTGCAACGGGCTGATGATGATGATGATGATGATGAAGCTCTATTAAATACTTATTCCATTAAATTTGGAGGGGTGAGAGGATTAAAAAAAGATGTTACACTGGGCACAGAAGAGAAAGACTATGAGCATACCGACGAAGTCATATGGGTACCCACTTGAGCTTAGAACGAAACTCACAAACATGATCATATTTGTGTAGACCTAAAATATTTGTATAAATCTAATTCAGAAATAATTTTATATCCATTGTGGCGATTATATTTTGCGGTTATTTCCAGTGCCGGTTTAAGCACTGCTGGTGCCTAGGGCGAGAAAAATCCCATAAAATGGAGAGTCCGATTCTTAGCAATTTAACCCACGACCTCCCAGTTCAAGGTCCGCATACTCATCGATAGTCCAATGAGAGGACGTATTCAAGTTAGTAAAATTATCTACAACAGCAAACTGATTGGTGTCCATTGTCCACCCATTTAATGTCCTAGAGAGGTGGTTGTCATGAATATTTAAAAACGTTGGTCATTTGTGGAACAAGGTCAATTGTTTTAATTGCGGTCACTATTTTACTGTGTATTTTTTTATTTCAGCGATGTATGAACTATTTATGTCGTGATTTACTTTTTGATTTGATATTCACGATCTAGGGACATTTTGATGTATCGATGGTAATACAATGTAGGTTCTTGGTTTAAGTATTTTGTTGTCTTCTGCTTTATAGTTTTAGTTTCCCTAAAAGTAGCAACTTACGTAGAATTTACGTTGCTGTGCACTATTCTAATGTTTTGTTTATTTTAAAATGCTTTTTTAAAATCTATAATTGTGCTTTAGCTGAATTTTATACGTGAAGCATGAACATGAAGGAAAACATCGTGAGGAAACCTGCATACTGTAGGGATTTTAAAGAATTTCTACAGTATGTAAGTCCGCCAACCCGCACTAGGCCAGCGTGGTGGACTATATGGCCTAACCACTCTCAATCGATTCTCTCGATTGTAGAGTAAGCCCGTGCCCTGCAGTGGGACGTATATGGGCTGATATAGATGTACCTGAACGAAACGCATATTTTAGGAAATGCCACATCTAAGTAATTTTAATAGACCATTGTCAGCTGTACAAAATATGATTGTCCTTCACTAACTACATTCGAGTTAGTATTGTTATCAGTGATAGATCTGTGTTTTATAATTACTGGTTCGTGTGTGGTTGTCAAACCATGACCATATTTCACGCCAAATGGCCAGTTCCATCGAATCACTCTGATTCATAAGCATGGCCGACAGTAGCAGAGACAGGACTAGTGTAAAAGCCAAGAAACCAAGGAGTAAAGATGGAGTTAGAGACAATACGCCTATTAAGAGTTTTTGTACTCGTAAATTCATAGAGTTTTGCAAGAGAACTGATTTGCACGGATACAAATACATTGTAATGGAGGACCTCAACCCCGTTGAAAGGTTAGTTTTTTTGACTTACATATAACTATTTGCTTCGCCTGTAGGTAACGGAATCTTAGGAGTCGATTTTTGACCACTTCGCTACGTTCGTGGGTTGATTTAAAATTTTGCACACTTATCAACGCCCGATGACTGAGCTGTAAAGTAATCGAAACGTCGGGAAGTAAAAAAAATTAAAAATTAAACCAAATCGCGATAAAATCCGTATAAAATAGTTTTATTTCAATGTGTAACATTCGCGTAAATCTAAGAGACCATTACTAAAGATTACGTTACTAGTTGTAACTACAAGACGAAGAGATAAATAAATATTATTCACAAGATTAATCACTACATAACGGTGTAATTTACGTGTGAATGTTCATATATAAAGATGTTTGGTCGGAATAATTTAATTTATTTATTATAAACTAGCGGTCCAACTCAGCGTCACCCTTTATATCAATATAAACGCTCTTATTCAAACGTAGTTCTAGGTTATATTAAAGGTGGTATAATAAATACACAGTCACATACATAGTCCTGACCCCACACTTACCTAGATTGAATCTTTTGTCGTGGGTACTTCGAGAACTTCGAACCAGAACCAGGAACTTCGAGAGACTTTTCGGCCTCACAAACACCCAGATCCGAAACAAATACCTGTGGTCCACACAAATATTTGTTTAGGTCCAGGGATAGAACCCACGGCCTAACGTATCACAGGCGGCGCCTAACCAACTGCGCCACGGAGGCTGTTATTAATAAACGAACTCAAGTTCCGCCACACTAGGTGGATAGATGACACAATAAAGGCTGAGAAAGCCGATGGATGCATGCCCCTTCCAACAACTAATTATGGAAATCCCTGTTGTATGATATTTATATCTGTTTTACAACAGGATTTGCTGGGCGGTTGCTGTTGCAATGAGTGTTACATGCGCCGCGTGCTTCGTATTCACGGCTTACAGATGGTATGCTAGAAACCCTATAGTAACTGTAAGTATAGTTCGCGATCATACTCATAATATCGATAGGTGCAATGTAAAATGAGTCATATACAAAATCGCTACTTTTCAGCAGTATTAAACGAAAAAGTGTTACCATTTTGTTAATTTTTAACCAAATTTGTTAAAATTTACAATCACTACTCTGTAATCATTTTTCTGAAACAATACAATATATTCATTATAAAAATACTCATAACTCAATACGAGTGACGCGCGCGCCAACGACTTATTTTAAAACGCATTGAATTCGTTCGTCGAATTTTGAAATAATGTGAAGTTGTTGGCTTCTTAGAAGTGACAAAAGTACAAGAAAATAGGACATTTTTGTAATTTCTTCTTTGAACTCAATATTCTTAGTACATTCAGATAATTTTTTTTACTTCGCATCCGTTGATATACTTATTACTTGGTATTTTTCTTGGTTCAGTAAATCAGTTATATACGCCATGCTAAAAGAACAAACGTTTTCTATTGTCTCATATTTTTATCTCAGTCTTTGTGTCGCTTTGTGTTAATTAATATATTTCTGCAGGATGTCCTCCTCCTACACACTGCCGCCGCGCGTCTGAAGGGCAGTAGACTGTAAATTTATTACTAATTGGTGTGCGATCATGTGCACAGATCACTCATCTTGTTTACTTGGAACCGGCCGTAATGCGTTGTTTTAGTAGACACCAGACATGCTGGCGTGTGGTGTAGACTTGTAAGGGACCGACGTCTTCCGCAACAACTGCCAAAGTGCCGAAAACGAGGCTATTGGCATCGGCATACCTCAGTCTTTTTTAGGCCACCGTAAGCGGAGCTTATCAGGACATGCCATATTAAAAACATACATACATAAACTCACCCGTATATCCTTGGGGTACCTTGGGGTAGGAGAGGATATAGAGCGCCAAGTGCTACGGTCCAAACATACGTCTTTCGCTTGATCAACTGTCATTAATCTTTTCATACACGCTCGTCAGTTTCGAGGACTCCGTATTTCAATCTGAAAGTTTGTGTTAAAGTATTTGAAATACATATTATTGTGGGAACATTATGTTTCCACAAACAAAATGATGACTTAAGGAAGAAGGAAGGTGGTGTAATGATATTTTCGGATAAATAATTAAATTGTTTTTTCTTCTAGGTTATCGAAAGTACACAGGCTGCTATTTGGGACGTTCCGTTTCCAGCTGTAACGATATGTGACTTGAACTTCGTGTCACGGAAAGCTGCACAAGTTTTCGCCAATAATTTGTTAGTTCATTATGAATAAAATTATTATCAATGTTTTAATATAAGTATAAGACAAAATGGTTATTATGAAGGTCTATTAGCATTCTAATAATGTAAATTTAACTATGTTGTAGTTTGTTTTGTAGTTAAGAATCCGATACGTAACTTTTAAACATTGGATGTCGTTTATCGAGGGCATTTTTCGTAGACTAAAAGTTGAAATACCTATGGTTAAAACATATTTACTATCTAAAAATGTGTCTACAGGCATAAATAATAATTTTCTACCATAACAGTTTAGATATTTTGTGCTCAAAGAACGCGTTTTTAAACTAAATAATATTACGCTTTAAGTTTATGTTTATGTATATGACTATCGCAATGTAAAGGGCTAAATAGCTGTTATCAAAACCATAAAATATATTTTCAGGACTCTGCCTGCTAACATTTCAAGAGAATTTATTTTTGAAACAATAAAATTAATTCCGCTGTTACATTCGTCTTTTATAGCTGACGATGATCAAAAATACAAGCTCCATCAATTGCAAGTGGTTTTAGACCTTAATAACATCTCTATCGAAACTTTGTTTAAGAAGGTAAGTAGATTTGAAGTTTTGCTGCATAGCATTAATTGTATATCATTCGTAAGCATTATATTTCATATTCGTAAGCATTCTCTCAATACTTACAGTGCTGAAGTCTAATGAAATGTCATCATTAAGCTTTAGGGCATCGCATGGGTCAAATTCGCGCAGGATTGAGCATAGGGGTGTGATACAGAAGAGGCCTATGCCTAGCTAACATTGCATTAATTTGAGCTGAAATGATGATGATGATGATGATGATGAATTTTATTAGCCTTTTTCCTACATTAAGATTACATTAGAAGTTTGTGAATAAAAGGCACTATAATACGAAAACCAATGTAATATTCATTATTAAATTTTATCATTTACGGAATACTTACAGCTAGATTACATAATAACAGAGGAACGAAAATATGAAAGAATTACAATAGAATACAGACCAAAACTAAGGAGGCTTTTGAGTAATATTTCTATAATTTGGTTATAGAGCTACTAATTGCACATTATTTGTATTTCAGTTGTCGCCCGCAGCGTCGTGCAACAAGCTCATAGAGAGATGTATGTGGAAAAACACAATTTACCGTTGCGATCAGATTTTCCAACAAGTATTTACGTTAATTAATCTATGCTGCACGTTTAATTACTACGCTGTTGAAACAGTTGATGAGTGAGTTTGAGTTGCCTTAACAATATAATATTACCGTTTTGTTGCACTACACAATTTTAGATTTTACTTTCGGACACTATTTATATTGTACTGTAGAGGCAGAAGTTTTGTGTTTCTCTGCAATTGTTATGTGATTCGTTCCGGAATTTAGTGGTGCGGATTTTTGTTTGTTCATCGCCCGCGCTCATACTTTGAGAGTGCAACATTAATAATCTACATTCGGTATATAATAAAAAGTTATTATAGTATGGAATATCGAGTAACTCCTTACAAATTTATCCTTGCTTCGTCCTATTTCATGCTCAAAATAGGACCAAGCATGGAGCAAGGGTATTAACGGCAATACTGATTCGCCCCTAGAATGCAATAAGAAAGAGTTAGTTACTTTTGTCTTGTTGCACAGTCGAGTTTCAATCTGTCGCACTTGTTGGAACTCATGCGTAGGTACTAACGAATGAAATTTCCTCAACTCTGTCTTAAGTCTGGCAATATTCGCTTAATTCACTTAATCTGAAGACGATTTCTGAAGCTAGCTGACAGACTATTCGATTAATTCAAAGTTGGGAACTGTGATAGGTTTTGCACAGGCGTAAAGTGCCCTAACTTACACGAGATTGGATGGCTTCGACTTTCTTCCGATGTAGCAAGATTTATCGCGAATTATTCGAGTTATTTAGTCGTGGTGTAGTTTCTTTGTAAAACTCACGTTCAACGGCGGAGTTCCTCTGGGCAAGGATAGTTGAAGCCGACGCACGCACGAATAAGCTTGACAAGTAATGTAAGAATAACGCTATGACTGGGGCGATACTTAAAGCGGCGCTTTTTTAAATATATACAGTTGTAGTTTATATGGATAATATGCGCAGAAACCTATTATTTAATGGATCGCCGGGCGACACCTAGTATAGGCGGATCTTCTGTAACCAAAAGCACTGTTATCAAATTAGAAAAGAATAACTATTGGTCTGATATTTGTCTCTTTGCTATCACCGCCCATCCGGTGTGTACCTTAATTAAAATATATCACTTGGTGACTTTAGAATCGCTTTTGGATTATAAATAATATATTATAATTACTACCTGTTGCGAAGAATATAGCTTTACCTAAAGTTGCATATTCGATACTTATAAGTAAATTGCTTGATTCGAGATGTTTAAGTATGTTTTGGTAAAAAACACATTAAAATGACGGTTGTGTTAAAAAAGATCGTCTCATGGTCGTTTTAGTGGTGAAAACACTCAATATTCAATATTCATATCCATATTAAAAAGCAACTAGGGAGACAAATAGTTATAAGTTGATTTTTGAACATTAGTAGTCAGTATTCGTAGGACGGCGGTACTACGTCGCTAGTAATTGTGTTAGCTGCGTTTTGCCGCAGGAGTTACGGGCATACTATGTGCTTCCATGTTTGCAAACTCCGAACATCCGGCCACTGTAGGACGCCATTACACTTCCTGCTTATCAGAATGAATTAAATTAACTTGCTATTTAAAATAGCGATAAATATAGTGTTCGCTATTTGATAAGGTAAGCATTATCCGGAGTTTTAGTGCTGCTGACGGCTTCTATTGCGCAGATTAGTAACGCAGTATTATAGGACTATTACTTATATTCCCTATACACTCTTTCCCAAATTATTTATAACTTTTGTTACAGGAGGTCCAGAACTGAAAGTAGGACTCTTAAGGATTTTTAAAGTGACCTGTTAAAACGTGATTTTAAATAATAGGTTCACTGCCATTCATGCAAATTCGTACATGCGTAATGGAAAATTTTCTAAAATCTCTTATGCAAATTCTCACTTTTAGAAGAATCATAATATTGTTCAGTTGCGGGCAGTAATTATAAAGAATTGGAAATTGATGATTTTATTATTGCCCTTGGTAATTTCATTTGTGATTTATTCATAAAATTGCAAATTTAACATTAATGTTCGCGGCTGCATGTGGGGTATCGAATAAAGTACTGTGCAAGCATTTCACTTGCTTGACGAATTTGGTTACGTACTTTGAACGCCGAGTGGTGCCCAGTGAGCCGGGAACTGCGACGGCATCTGTTCGAACGTTGATAGGTCAACCTGACTCTACTTACAATGACTTTTAACGGCTATAGAATTTTGTTATCCTCTGAGAATAGAGTGTTGGTATAATATAGTATTTTTTGGTACCTGCAAACACATCTATTTAAAAAGAAATTTTTGAACTATGATACATTTTTGAGATTGTTAACCAACAATATCTGTTTGCTCTAATATCTGATTGCGCTGCGAGCTCGCATATCCTTATTGTGTGTCATGTTAGCACTTAAAGAATTCCCGCTAACCTTTTATGTAGGCCCATCTATAAATGATTTTAGGTGAAGAAAATCTATTGTTGTGCCTATATTGCAATACTATAATTTTAGTTTGTTTTGACTGTACGCATCTACATACATTATGTGTAATGGAATACACGGGATATGTTCCATAGCTATTTTCGGCTTAATATCGTGGGTGAATGAGGAGATAGGTCGGAATACTTCGTACGTTTCTACAATCAATCACGTAAACTTATTATGAAACGCGAGACAGTGTTCACGCCCACACAGCGCTAGTTTCAGATGATGCTATTAGCTCCCTTGATCACAATAAACCGTGTTGCTAACTCGCACGGCACACCGTTCAAATGCTTCTAACATTTTTTTAAGAACCCACTAACATCTCCAGCCTTTATGTAGGGTAGACTCTGCCGAACGCCGATAGATGGCGGTGGTATTCTGTTTTTAAAAATCAACTCGAGGACTACATTGTAGTCCAATCCTCAGGTCAGTCAGGTCCTGCGTTCTAAAAGTCATCTATCTTATATTGGTGTATGGAGATTTGGAACATAATATTCAATATCGATTAATAAAATAATCCGAATTAATTATACTACAGATTAATACCACCTCCCTGAAATTCATTACATTTCAAATTATTTTGTTCAAAACCGCGACCGAAAACGAAGCCAGGAGGTAGTATTAGTGATATCAAACACAATGCAAGTAAAAATTTTATAAAAAAATCGTCAATTTTTTTTTTGTTATTTTTTACATATCGTCGTATTTGAGTGATTAAACATAGTTTTTCTAAAATAATGACGTACATCGCTTAATTTTTAAACACGCAATGGTACGTAAGGGATTTAATTACTATTTTTGAAAAAACTAGGTATTTACCCCTCAAAAATGATGATTTTTAAAAAATTGTAAAAAAAAATCCGTCGATTATTTTGCAAAATTTTTAGTTGCATTGTGTCTGTAGCCGCTAAAACTACCACTTGGCTTCGTTTTCGGTCGCGGTCTTGATATACCTTGTATAATACTAGCCTTTTCTCAGAACTTCATCAATGTTAATTAGTAATTTAATTTAATTTTACGAGCCTATTAATTTCTAAGCCAAGACTTCAAAGAACATACCAGGACCTTCTAAGCTTAAGAAACTTCAATTCAATAGCAACCCGCCAATAAAAGTACAATTTTAAACTGATTTCGTCCCCAATTTAAAGAACTAAGAAACACAAGAAGAGGATGGCAATCGCATAATAGAACAAAAATATAACTAAGCGAACCCCAGGATCGAAACGGATCCTTATATTTTGGAGTCACGCTCTCTCAATTCAGTTATTTCGGCTACAGGTTATATAATAATATAATGCATCCATTCCATACAACTTGTATTCGCATAGTCACACCATCTAATTTTAAACAATTTTCGATATTTTTTTTATTATGAATGTGAGTCCAGGGTATGTAGTTTAAAAAAAATCCGTCCTTAGTGGATTCCTAATAAGTAGATATCTGGACACGACCCTAAGCTTTAAGAGTTTTTAACTTTTTGTTGATACAACAGACAGCCTCGCTTTCCACCTTTTTAAAATTGTTATGTCTAGACATCGAGCTTTTATGTTTTAATGAAAATGTTGACAATTCTTTTTCTGTTTACGTTCTTACTTAACGTTAAACGTTTATAGAATTTCAAGGTAATTAATTAGTCTCGCAATATTTTTTCGACGTGGAAAGCTGAGAGTTGGAAAATTTATTTGCAACGCTGTGGAATAGATTTTTCCACCCTAACACAATGATCTTTTATTAGTTTTAACTTTGAGCCAAGGGCAGCAGGAATATTTCTGGAATTTGTTTCTTTTTATTCTTGGTGGCCGGTCTTGGACTGCCTCGATCGCGTAGATGCACTACAGTACGATTACAAAGCTGAGGGCTCGTGTACGAATTCCGTGTCATGATCGGTCGTATCGCTTACTATCAGGCGAATAGCATGCTCGTCTCACCATTCATTGCATTAAAAAAAGAGAGAAGACCTTTACTCATCTCAGCAGTCGGATAACATGGTTTACACCACTGTACATGACAGTGTAACATTCAATTTTACGGATTTCTTGACCCTGCTGTATGTTTCCTCTGTTAATTAAAGTTTTAAGAACTATTAAGGTTTTTTTTTTATCTAGAAGAGTTTGATGTGCCGTACGACACAAATTATGTCACAACCAGCAGATACGATCCTCCTGCTTGGTAGAAAATAAAATAAAAATAAAATTTATATTTGAACCAACATAGAATAAAACAACAAGCTATTTGCCCTATTAACAGCATTAGTTTGTATTTGCCATATTGACTGCCTCGGTGGCGTAGTTGTATTACGGTACGGTTACAAAGCTGAGGTCTCGGGTTCGAGTCCCGGGTCGGGCAAAGTGATAATGGATTTTTCTATTCATTATCAGTCCGGAGTCAGGAATTTGTGCCCGATATGGCAATAGGCTCGCCACCTATCACATCATGGGACGAAACATACAAGGCGAAATGTGGGTGTCCTGGTGGCGCCTCTGCCTACCCCTTCGGGGATAAAGGCGTGAGTTTATGTATGTTTATGTAACTGCATTAGTATAACTGTGTCGCAGTTATTAAACCCTTCGTTTAACAATAGCTTTCGTTAAGTTTCTTACAATATGACAGTTAAATTAATGTAAAAAAATAATGTCGTAATGTAAAATTTAAAAAGGCAAGAAATTATGTACGTGTGTGTTTGTATGGGTGTGTATAAAGCAATGTTAACTCATCAATCATCAATTAATGAATCCTTATGTGGTGTAATCTTTATTCGGATGCGAATGTCATCCTTGTGTGGTATGTTTTCAGGGACCTTCACGTTGGTAACGAGTTTCAGTACTCGACGCCGCGGCGCGTGGCCTCGTGCGGCTACCAGACGGCGCTTACTGTGATGGTCCACACCGACTCCGATGATTACTACAGCGCGTCCGTCGCTTCACAAGGAGCCCTGGTATGTTTATCAGCCAATTTATAATTAGTTATAACTATAAGTGACTTTTTTAAATGTTCAAACTTTCTGACCACAATATAAGAATCGTCTTCAAAAACACCAAGATAGTCCCTAATGTAGAGTAGGTAAATTATATTTCAAACAGTTGCAACACTGATTTGGGAGATTCTGAAATAAATTAATCACTGTATAATAATATCTAATATCATGATAATCACTATAATTTTACAGCAATTAATACCACCTAAATTACTTTGTTAATACATAGCTAGGTTTATTAAAATAAATATAATATGAAATATTTATGTCAGCACATTTGAAAGGTCGATTACTGACGTGTAAAACAATAATCTGCCTATCTTCATCAAAATATCAATTTTACAGGAAAATATACTGCACCACAAATTACCTACACCTTTACGAAGATTAATTATTTCCCTATTTTTAAGTTTTTCTGCTATTATTTTAATAAATTACAATTTTGAAGGCGGTTATTTTCTGAATTACTTTTTTCACCTACAAATTATCATGCACGCACGTTTTTTTCTTAATATCAATGGAGTGTGTCCTATGTTCAACCCTGCGATCACTCATAACATTCCGGTTCAACTAGAGAATGTAATGTAAAATCAGTACGTCATTACTGCGATAAAAAAATAATTATAAAAACGTTTTCCTTAATCGTGAGCACTTTCGTAGAACAGCTTGTTAGGACGAGTATCGGGGAAAATACCGAAATACAAGTACACCGGCGACAGATGGTCTGGTCTAGATGCAATAGAGAAATTACGTGTAACACACTGAGTACTATTAGTCGTCAAGAGTACTACGAAATCTTCGATGGCAATCACGCATTATTTTCAGCCACAGGAAACCCAATACCTAGCATAAGCCTCCTCGGAAACATTCCACAGCGGACAGACCTGTTGAAAGCGGGCTGCATGTTTTCTGCCTGAGGAGTTTCTTGAGAGCTTGTCTTTCATCTGTCTATTATTAAAATCCCCTAAATAAAATATGTCTCTATCTATATTATTTATATTGACCCATCAACCCATATAGTGGTAGGTCTCTCGTATATGAGAGTTAGGTACCACCGTAATGTCTATTTCTCTCGCCAAACACCAGTGTAAATGCACGGTTGTGTTCCGGTTTGAAGGATATTATAGCCAGAGTAACTACTGGACGTATTGAGACTTAACATCTTATGTCTCAGGATAGCGAGCGTAGAGGAATGCCAAGCAATACTTTGTAACTCATGGTGTTGTTTGGTTTTCTACTGTCCTTTACCGGTCGTATCGCTTACCATCAGGCGAATGGCATGCTCATCTCGCCATTCATCGCAATAAAAAATGTGTACCACTGCAGAGCACGGGCCTCCTCTACAATCGATGGTACGACTGAGAGAGATTAGGTCATGTTATCCATCGTGGTGGCCTGTAATAAATGAAATGGACATGTCGAAGTATTGCCTCAATAATTTGATAGGGTAATTAAGCAAGGAATCGTTTATTTGAATACGAAGATAACAATTTAATCAACTTCAACGAATTTTTTTCTAATCTGATTACATTAATAATGTGTTATTTAGATAAAGATTTAAGTTCCGTTACGATATCTGCGCGCGTAGTGTATCGTGTATGCCAACTTGGTGTTTGCAAAGGACGATTTTTATAGTTTCGTATTACACGGCCGCATCAATAACGACGATGATATATAATAAGAACTTTTTTCAGAAAGCGTTTTTCGTGTTACATTTTCGTTTCATAAAATTTCAAATCGCAACGGATTTTTACAGTTCAAAAAGGGATAAAAAGTTGAAATAATTTATACAAATGAAATGTATATAATTGCCGTATTTCAAATTTTCTAAAATTGATCACGCTTCTAAAAGCTATGGCTGATACGTAATTGCATGAGGGGGAAATCTAATGTACTCAGTAAAAGTGTTTTCTAATTATTTTGTACCACGGGTAAACAAAATTCTATTAAAATTGTTGGTTTCTTCGCTGTAGATTATTTTAAAGTACTTGTGTATGTGTCATTGGGTGTTTACCACTTTAGTTTGATAAATTTCCGTGGTAGTCACTTGACACTTATTTGCGCGAGAAGTCACTTTCCCTTTCAATACTGTGTGTGCGGCTAAACGAGGGCCTTAATGTTGCTTGACGAGGGGTATGGATTTATTAATTAAAATACTTTATTCATGGGCAGAACTAGGTCTTACAAAATTAATGATCATTGTAACGCGCAATGAGGAAAGATAGGTCAAGCAAGTGTACGTAACAGTTAATACAAAAATATTTAAAACGTGTTTTATATACTTTATCAGCGTTTTTCAATATTAAATCTGACATAAGTAAGCAATTAATAAATAATCGTCAACAGTTTTGTCAGTCACATAAAAGAAGTCACTAGTACGAGTACTATGCTGTATTCACCTAAGACCTAATCTCCTTCTACGTCCTACATAAATAGCTGGAAAAATGGGTAAGCCGTTTTTATGCTTTCTAAATTACTATTATTATTATTTGTTTATCTATTAGTATGGTTATACCAATTACACGAATTAACAACTTATTACGTCTATATAAAGATGAGAATATATAAATGCACAAAAATAAATATTTGACTAACATTCAAATTATAAGGTTAAAAATATCAACGACATAATATTGCAAAATAATAATTACAATTTAAAATCAAAATAATACATCACGCATTAACTCACAGAAACACCCAAAATATCATTACTTAAAATTAGAAGCTGTTTTAATGTCCGATTTACACAAGCACTCGTATATTTTGTGTTCAACGTGTGTACAAGTGGAAAGAATTGGAACGACCAATTAAAAATGTGGAAAGTGCAATATTTATAGCTGTTCCACAACCGACGGGCAGAAGTTATTCTGAGCTAGATCTATCGATAGAGCATCAATAAGTAAGAGGCCTACGACGCAAATATATGAATGACCACATCGGACTGGCTATTTCCAATTTCGCTAACTATGCCTAATTTGATCTAGTCGTCGCGGGTCTGCTCTGTAAATATCTTCGTGAGTAGTGACTTAGTTTATTCACAATGTTTCCCTTAGATTTATTGTTTTGTTATATAATTTATATAATGTAGAAATTTTAAAGATTAATTTCATTACTCTCTTTTTAATTAAAATATTGAAGTCGGTTTTATCTACAAAGTAGGAAAATACTATAATATAGTTGAACTCTAAATTTATTACTGTTTAGTTTTATATGTTCAAATACAACAACGCCTAATTGTATAAAATTGTTATGCTAAAATGCAGAAAAAAATGTTGATAGGATATAGGTGTTTAGTTTTGTGCACGTCGTCATAGTTGTGGAGACGAAATAAATAAATAATTATCTAGTGAGCACAGTACTTAGCATCAGGCGAGCTACACTCGACAAAAATATTGAGTACCGAGAATCGTTAACAAGTTGTTGCCGTAGTTTCTTTTTCGTTGGAAATGACAATTATTTACCTTCCACGCTAAAATAGTATTTATAGACGCTGTAGATAATTGATCCTGTGACATCTATTAGCAACGTAAATAAGCCCTATTTTTTTGTTAGTTTATGGGTACATGTGTACTTGAGACGGTTTTGTTATGTCTAAGACCAGTGAGGGTAAGCAAGGGCGTTGTTAGGCGTAGTTGCCTATAGTATCAAGTATCGCAGAATTTTTATTGTCAATTTGTTATTAACAGGTTGTTTACATTCTATTGGCTTATTTTGTAGACACGATGTGTGTATGATATATATTGTTTTTTATGTGTGATGTGTGATTACTTATGAGGATGGGAGAGACAGGGGTCGCCCTCACCGTACCTATACCATCCAAATCGGTGGTACCCTCAACAAGGGTCAAGTAAAAAGTACTCTGAACCGACGACAATGCATGAAGAGATTGATGAAAGTGGATGAAGCGAAAGTAATATGTCAGGATTGAGCAAAGTGGGGATTCATAGTCTCTGCCTACCCTATGGGATACAGGCGTGACAATTATATATGAATGTATGTTTGTGTGATTAATCAATTCTAGGTGCTGCATTTAAAAAGGAAATGTAAATGAATAAATATCGCGTAATAAGTTTATCTATCAATGAGGCTATTGATTATTTTAGGATTATTAGGTATTGAAGGATACAGGCGCATATGACTTAATGAAGGGCACAAATACCCGTTTTTCCTTCACATCCTTTTTCCTTTCCGCTCCCCTCTCTATTTAATGGGCCGGCCACACATCCATGGTCCAGCGATGTAGATGTTCATGGGTAGGAGTGATCATTTACCATAAGGTGACCTGTTTCTATATCTATATCAGCCCATATACGTCCCACTGCAGGGCACGGGCCTACTCTACAATCGAGAGAATCGATTGAGAGTGGTTAGGCCATATAGTCCACCACGCTGGCCTAGTGCGGGTTGGCGGACTTACATACCGTAGAAATTCTTCAAAATCGCTACGGTATGCAACGGTGACCTGTTTACTGGAATAAAAAAAAACTTTGGCATATTACAAAACAAGTTTCTGGTTATACTAAAGAACACTACCAGCTCAATGTGAGTAGAACCTATTTCATACTATAGTGTCGTAATAAATGACACGACTTTAATCATGAGCTCATGAATGTCTCGGAGAGTGCTAAAGACATAATAAAGAGTGTTTTGTCTTTGTAGTTTCAATCTATGTAGTTGCCAGATAAAGGCCACGGATGAAAACACCTACGAGGTAGAATTGGAATTGACATCCTAAAGAAAGATTGAAATAAACCAGAAGATCAGTCACTGGGAGTAACAGTGCGGTGCAATTGTAGTACGTGAAGACTTAATAGCTGATAATGGACTTGACTTTCTTCGGCTAAATATGATATAAAAATGCGTACACTCCCATTCTGTATCCAATTTTTCACAATACTCTTTATTAGGTTGATTAAAAGTAGGTATGTAATACACATCCAGTGTAGAAATAATTACATTAGAAGCTTGCATCGGCGCTGCAACGCGTCGATTTATTCAGTTACATTAGGACTCATTGCTTATTTACGAACATTGGGTGGGTATTATTAGATTCTTCTATTTTGGTATCTGGGTGTATGGAAACCTAAATATTTGCATTGCACTCTATAAAAATACTTTGGATTGGATTACTGATAACATTAATATTTTAAATTATTGATATCAAATGCAAGATTTGGACCATGTGTGATAATGTTTTTTCATTAAAGGATCTGCTCACTACAACATAATGTACGCACGAGTATGTACAAGGATTTCCAACTAAAACACGTGGAAACTGTGATAAATTGTGGGACTTATATGAATAAAATAAATACACCCTATAGTCACATACATAGGTCTGACCACACACTATGATAAAAGTATGATATTTACGTAAATTGAGAAATTCAAAATGTTTTTAGTTACTCGTTGTGATCGTGTACTAATATTGCCATGTCTTCATCACATTATTTACCCTACATTGTTCAAAGCTCTTTGTCTCCAGGTGTTCATAGACAACGCATACAACGTGCCTGACTTCGAGTCGCCCGTCCGTATGGTGAATCCCTCCACCGAAGTGCTTATAGCGCTGGCTCCAGAGCGTACCTACACCACTGCTGGCATAAAGTACTTCAGCCCTGACCAGCGTCAGTGTTACTACAGTGATGAGGTTAAGGGTCTTTATTCTTTGAAACCGGGTATCCATGACGATGTTATGAAATATTGTTCGTATTCTCTTTCCCTCTTTTTTCAGCCACTGCAAGTCCACTTCTGAACATACGCCTCTCCTCATGTCATATATTATTTCATATAAGAATTGAAATTTCGGGGCCCGTCTGAACTATTTCAGACCACTGTAATGTAATGGAATTTGTGTAGAAAATATATCCGCTTACTATATTTGACACTTTTCTAAATATTTGGCAATCTTGATGCATTTCGGATAGCAAGTGAAATTGTTAGAGACCTAGTTTGTAGGTGTAGGTATAGCCACCCGCTTGGCGACCACCGTGCATATACTAAGAACCCGTCATAGTGACCCACGCACGAGAGTCAAATTTTCGGTTTATTGTGTGTATATCCGGACAATGAGTCTGCCATTACCGTATCAGTGTATATTCCTAAAAACAAAGGAGATTTAAATTCTGAGAAAGCTATATTTGCTGAAAATACATTATAAAACGAACAGTTCACAATGATTCCCAGAAATCATACAATAGTTGGAGTGCCCGTGGATATGCTTCATAGGATCCTGTATTACGGGGAACGCTGCACAAAAGCCAACTTTGTTATACGCGGCTTCGGTCAGAGTTTCGCGAATAATTACTATTATGCAGCAAATAATAGGAATTGCATATTGTAAATGTAGAATTTTGCCATTTTAGTTGTAAACCTATCTCGTCGGTCGATACTTTACTGGGATGGGGCACTTCAATATCCTAGATTAATTTTATGCATATATTATTACTAGCTTCTGCGGATCAATTCCCAGGGAACACGTCTTGCTTGTCGGAGTCACCTGTGTATTGATAGTCAATCACCACGCACTATAACGTTCAAGGAAAACATCGCAAGGAAATAAGCATACCATAGCAGTTTGTAAGGAATCTTATGGCATATCAAGTCCACAAACTCGCACTAGGCCAGTGTACATAATATGTTTTAACCCCTCTAAATTGTAAAGGAGGTCCGTCGCCTGCAGTGGGACGTTAATGGGCTGATACAAATACATGATCTTTTTCAGGCATAGGAACATAAACCTGCCACAAGGATTTCCACAACGACCTGTATCACTAAAACAAAATAATTACTCTAATCACCACGTGTTCTTGATCAAAGACATAAAGATTGAATCCAATGACGAACATAAAGATAGTGATTTATATACAGGGTGGTCTAAGAATATTGTTACAGTAATATTTGAGAGGAAATTATTTTTTAAACTATTTTATATTTATACTACCTTCACTTCTTCGACGACTGTATAATGTTTAGAAAAAAAATTTGGTGGATTTTTTAAGAGCTGCACCGCTGGATTCGTTTTGAACTTATTCGCGATTGCTTTAGAGTTGATAAAAAAGATGTTACAGAGTTGATTGGCCTGTGAGGACAGTCGCGAAGTTTACAAGTGGAATAGTCACTCAATTATAGAAGCAGTATTTAAGTACAATGTTTTATTATAGCGTACATATTTCGTTATATAAAGTTATGCTATCAACATTATAATATGATTATAAAAATCATATATTACAATTAAGGGTAAATGAGTAATCTTTATAAGAAGCTGGGGATCCGTAACTATAAAATATCGAGAATAAAATATAAATTGCATATTAGGAAGCATCTAAACCAATTAACTCTGTTACAAGATCAGCCTGTATGCTACGAGCGAAATTTATCTTTGACGCAAAATATGCGAAAAATAATCAAGGTATTAGCAGTATATCTGATTTCATAATTACATGTGAACATGGTGTTATCATCAAATTGGCCTGCGATAATTATATAATGAAGTTATTGATAGACCAATAATGGTGCACACCAATGGTTATTGTAGTTATTATTCAAGTACGCATTAGATTAAGAACATGATTATGGATTGAAATAAAATTATTTTTACGGATTTTATCGCGATTTGGTTTAATTTTTACATTTTTTAACTTCCCGACGCGACGTTTCGATTACTTTACAGCTTTCGTGGTCACGGGGCGGACTGAGGTATTAGTCATCCGCTCTGTGACTGTCACAATTAAACTACCCTTAATTTTCAATTATTAAATTAAATAGTTAATTTAAAAAAAAAAAGTTTAACTAGGTGTTGCATGATTATGTATTTCTTCATTTCTTAAAGATTATATTCTTCTTTATCCTATATGGACAGTGCAACTCTTATATAAAAAAATGCACACAATAGTTACACACAAATACTTTTGATAACGCAATGGCGTGGTTGGTATTAGACACTACGAGAAATTTGCAGTCTCCTCAACTCACTATAATAGCTTGCTTGCACTATACCGGCGGCCGGGGGCGTGGTATGCCAAGCTTGGACGCACACAAAATTTCCTTCTTCTTTTGATGCTTTTCCTAATTAAAATTAATATCGTCGTAGCAATGGTGATGTTACAGTTTCTTTGTGCATCAAAATAATTTGAAATACAACGTGTACAATTACTACTATTCTAAACGGTTGTCATAGCTGAAATTATGTTCTGTGGCACTGTACTCCGATGAGAAACCGTCTCCGTATCTGTATCAGCCCATATACGTCCCATTACAGTGCACGGGCCTCTTCTACAATCGAGAATACAATGGAGAGGTGTTAGGCAATATAGTCCACCACGCTGGCGTAGTGCGGGTCGGCGGATTTTGTACACCATAGAAATTCTTACAAATTGCTATGATGTTTTCCTTTAGACATAAAATTCTAAATAGTCAGAGGCGTGGCCTGGGATTTGAATTTGCGACCACCGCGATATGTTGGCAGTCGCGTCCGGGCCGGTGCTAACAGTGCCATGGTGGCACGCACTTTATCTCAACTCGTATATTTATGCCACATGCCCATTCATACTACAATGCGGTAATATTATACTGGCATGGTCGTAATCTGTTGTGCACAGGTGGAGCCACAAGCGCGGTCTGTGATGGGTTCTCAACCACCAGCGGACGGATACCAACCCTGCCACTATCCTCTATTATTGTTTCAGATTAAAATTGGTGATTTCCGCCAGTACTCCTTCCACAACTGTATGGCGTATCAGAAAGTTCTTCTAGTAAAAAACATCTGCGACTGCGTACCATTCTATTTTCCTTTGAAAGGTGAATATATTTTGAAAGTTGAAACCATCTATGGTTGAAACAGTGTCACCCTATAAAGTTTTAATGAAATATTTTTTTATGTTCCAGAATATCATCGCACGTGTAATTTTAACGACATGAATTGTCTGGAATACGTCTTAAGTAAATAATTATCTTATGTATCACAATGTTCGCCCACTGCTGAATTTAGACCATTTATTTTGCACGCAAATTGTATACTTATGGTTAAAACAACGGACTGCATTTCAAACCAAGTTAATTTTGCATAAAATTAATTCATTGAACAGACGCATATTTCAAAATAGGGATCTTGTTTAGGCAATGGTAACTATAAGAGATTTTCGGTATCATATTAATATCAAGTAGATTTGAAAGAAAGTTGTGCGGCGTACAAATATCGAATCTTCGTTCTCCAGTTTCATAAGAAAATTCTTCCCGCTGCGCTACGAAGGCTGTCATATTATTTTTACGCGAAGCTATTTTAAAGGAACAGTTGCTATTAGATCTATAACTTTATTTTAGAATCAGTAGTTGAGTTTGCATGAATTGTATTTTGCTTACTTACCTGAAGCTCATACTTTTTTATTTTATAATTTTGAAAAGACTAGAAATATTAAGAAACGACATATTATTGATTTGACACTGTTGTTGTCTTCGTGCTTTTAGGACCAGAGCGAGCTAATGAGGATGACAAGAAACTTTTCGATTTGTTTCATTGCCTACCTGAGTGTGAGCACTATGACTATCCCTTGGAGGTGGCTCTGGGGCAGCTTGCACCCAATAAAAAACTCAATGAACTGCCATTTTTGTGAGTAATTTATAGATTTTTTCTTTTGTATTTTCTTTGTTACAGGGCTTTGTCCAATGAAAGCGATCCGTTTTTTCAGTCAAATATACATTTGTAGGAATTCAAACAAAGAGAAGTACACGGGTGCGATTGCCAACGTTGAACGCCAACGCATTTTATGTATCGAATAGTTCGCTAACTCCGCGATTCTAGAAATCATGCGATAAAGATAGCTCGCTATCGCTAGATTGTACTGCATAAAACAAATAATCAAGTGGTATTTTCTTACAGAATAAGGAAATAATGTTTAAATATTGTTTTTTAGTAATGACGTCAACCTGGAGAACCGCTCTCTATTGAATGTGTTCTTCAACGACTTGGTATCCACCAGATATAGGCGTGATGTTTATTTGAATTGGCAAAATATTTTAGGTACGTATGCCGATGATGTATTTATATTGCGGCGTGAGTCATGATCATTCAATACCCATATATTTCGTACGGATAGTCAGAGAAGTGGGTAGGTTGTTTGAGAAAACAGCTAATAAATACTATTACGTTACTTACATCATTTGGGGGAAGGATTTATTTTAACTTTTCACATTTATATAAACATGCGATTGTACTCATTATTGAATTTATATAAAACAACACTAAAATGTTAAGTGAGTGAATTTCGCGCGCGTCTGTTAATGCCTGAATTATTACTCGAATATATTTCTTATGTTTATTTTACAACTTTATTTTGATTTCAGCTGCGTTCGGCGGCCTGCTTAGTTTGATGCTCGGCTTCACGTTGATTTCTGGTTTCGATCTCATTTTATTCTTCGTGCTGCGAGTAATTTTTGTCCCCAAGAATAGTTCCAACAGAATACAATCCAGTGACGAACACAAGAAAGCAGCGTGGGCGCGCATCTCCGAGAAACAAGCACCACACACTGAAACCATTGTTGATCAATGGGTGAACCAAGCACCATATACACCAAAACGCTTTTGAGTGTATCCTCACGTTACAGCCATTGTTGTTAAGTAGAAAGTATCGCTTACAACATAGTGGTATTAAACAAAGGTAATCACGTGTATGACTTTCTGTATCCACATTAAATGCACTTTAGAATCAAAGGAAAGTTTTTCTATTCATATCATGCTATTGTTACCCTCGCTTTCTTTCTTAATGGAAGAAGGTGTTTAGTAACCGAAGATAACGTTTCATAAGTATTACAAGGTCAGGATGTTTTTATTTCTATACGTCAAGGTAACTATAGAGGCGAAGGACATTATTATGTATGTATATGTGTTAGCGCCCAAACCTGATTTAAGAATAAATTAGTTTCGCCGAGGCCAAACCAGTTATCCTTAGATGCGATAGGACAAACCAGTATGTTTGTATTACGGAGAAAAATGAGTTATCGCTACCACCTCAGAGGATTGGGGATGGTGGACACCGGACTTACCACACAATGTTAAGCCAATCGCGAAAGCTGTTACCACCCGGGTGATCGAAAAGTCGTTACCAAAATCCTATACAATAGAAAACTCAGCGATAGCGTTTTTGTATAGTGCCTGTAGGGGGCGCATCGTATCTTATGATGGATCTGAAAAAAAATTACTTATTATAATATGCTAAGCGGGACCGTAGTTCCTTCAAAGCCTGATTTTCAGTAGTTCTTCTCTCACTCCGATATACCTTACTTCAGTTTTCTAGATGCGGTAACGTGAGCCAATTGCAACTATTCACAGAGATGGCCATAAAGTATTGAGTGATCAAACATTTCTACCTCAGAACAATGATGCTTTATTCACTGTTCTAATGTTGCTATTACTGTATTTGACACCTGATAGTTCCATAGCATATTCCATAGTAATGCGCAATCCATGGACGTATCAAAAGCGATGCTTTCTCCGTCTATTCTTTATTACGAGAACGTCTCTTTTCATGCTCGAAGCGTGTTCATTAATTGACGTAAACATTTTAGATGCGGCTTGGGTATAGATTCTGAATTGATTATTTTGACGAAATTAGACGGTATTTCGGCATTTAAAGTTATACCTCGTCTACTTTTAAGCAGATACTTAATTTGGAAAGCCTGTTTCCTCGCATCCGTCATCTATTAGCAATTTCTCTAATTGCTATAATCAACGGCGTGGCTTATGAGCATATGTTTTTTATTTCTTGTACTCTTAGAAACCACGATGGGTCTGATAATGCCAATGCAAAAGCCGGATAAAAGAAAAATAAATCCGCTTGTTTAGTTTCTGTAAAAATCGTGCATACGGAGGAAAACGAGTCTGGAGTCACCGAGGCAAAGTATGCGTAATCTTTTGAATGAAAATAGTGAGTATTGCACCAACACAAACAATATTAGCTTTGTAGAACGCGCTCGCTGTACAAACAACTTGAATACTGGTATATAATGCAATTAATCAAAGTAATCACATTTTATGCTCAAATCCCCTGATGCTGGACAAGTGTTAGTTGTATTTTAATTGAAAATAATGAAGACTGCACTTAATAACTACTAACCAATATTGCATGAGAAGAAAAGCGAATATTATTTTACAGCAGATAAAAAATGTACGCAATATGGCATTAAACGGTAACGGGTTAAGCATTAACGACGCCCTGGGCGAGATTTCTACGGCGCCCTGTAAGTACTGACCAAATCAAACCGCAAAAAACAGCAAATCATAGGTAATATATTATAATGATGAATGGCGAGACGAGCATGCCATTCGCCTGATGGTAAGCGATATGACCGCTCATGGACAGTACCAATATCAAACAAAACCATGAATAACAAAGCAAGGCTTAGCATTCTACTGCGCTCACTATCCTCAGATATAAGATGTTAAGTCTCGATATGTCCAGTAGTTACTCTGGCTACAATGACCTTCAAACCGGAACACAAGGTGCATTTACACTGCTGTTACCGTAAATCCCGGCACTCGGCGCACTTTCAGTACTGGCGCCCTAGGACCAACGGCCAACCGCGCTCAACTCTAACGCCGGCACTGCTTTTGAATGTTGTCGCACCAAGAAAACTGAAGCGCAACTAGTTTATTTAAAGAATTATGTTGTGTTTCGTTTCAATTTAGTAGCCGATGGTCTTGGACCGGTACTGCGTTGGACGTCTACTCTCAAGGTGGACAAACGGCTGGAGCCTGAAACATTACAAAAAGTCGGTACAGGCCGCCTCTAATGAAATTTATATCGCTATTGAAATTTACATGGGAAGTCGGTGTTCTGGAGTTCCTCTGGCTCAGAAATCAGAATAACTATGATAATGACTGAACTGTTAACAATATAATTATTTTATAAGGAACTGGAGTTAATTATATTAAGCGAGCTATAAGATCAATTTATTCGCTAGGGTCCAGATATTCTCTTAGAGAAAAATTTAAAGAAATAAATATAATGACAGTGGCATCACATTATATTTTTGAAAATTTAATGTATGTCCATAAAAATAAAGAAAACTTTCGAAAGAATAGCGATATTCACAATAAAAATACTAGAAATAAGAACAATCTAGCTACTCATAAGACCAGACTCCACAGGATTAGCAAGTCTTTTAAGGGTTACTGTATACACTTTTATAACAAAGTTTCCACTCATATTAAAGCCTTAAGTATTGAAAAATTCAAAGTTACTATCAAGCAAAAATTATGCAATAAAGCTTATTATAAAATTTCAGAATATCTAGATGATAATAAGGCTTGGGAATAGTATAGTATAAAATTAATTAAATAATATAGTATCTTGGAGCGGAGGTATTAGTATGCTCTGTATAATTTCATTCATATTAAGTAACTTAAACTATTTTGTTTTGCTTTGTGAGCGATTTGGATAAGTCATGGTCGCTTAAAAGTCTGTGCTTGCGGTGGCGTCGTGTGCCGGGTCGGTCACTTCCCTGTAGCATGGTTGAGGAGGCCGATGGCTGGCACATGCGTCATACTCGTGAACGGGTGCTGCTTGTGTGGGGTGGTCTGTGCGATTTGCTTACTTTGTAATTGATAAATAGATTACTTAACGCTTTTATAATTATTTATTGCGTTGGCAAAACAGAGTATACTGATTCTTCGTTATGGGTTACTTCATTTCGTTTCTCTCAGCCATATTAAATATAAAGTAAACTTATTCGTATTAAAATATATCATACTTGCAAATCATAACAAGTTATTAATGAACTGCCCTGATTTAAACCAACTTGTAATTTTTGTAATAATCACTACATTGTAAACTGGTTTTGAAAAGAACAACACTAAAGTTTCTTGCCCGTTCTCGCATGGATGAAGCGTTCGAAGAGCTTTGCGACCTCGATGACCAACACAATAGGCCAGCATGCCGATGGCGACTCTGCGGGTCGTCCTTCTTTCTAAATCAGACCAATTTTCCTTTTTTCCACTTTGATGGCATGTGGCCCTGGTTTAGATTAGCGCAGAAAAAGCCGCAGAGCCTGGCTCCTGGAATTCGACTACCAGCACCCAGACACGTCCTGGGAAGTCGCCGAGTCCTGGGCAGACTTTTTACTCCGAAGTGAAAGCACTGCTCTCTCTAACTCCTCTGGCGAAAAAACATCACGATTATGGCGTATCATGAAACAATATCACTTATTATGTAATATTATGACTATATAGGGTTAATATTGATGATTTTCCAATGATTAATCGTTTGGATTCTAACGCCTTTCAATCTTATTGTACAATATCATATAGTTCAATGTTATTGTAGGTCTGAGACCCATCTTATACACTCTTACTTGATCCAATGTTTCTTTATTTGTCTGTGTTGCAACGTAACCAGGAAGACATTATTACTTATTCTTTATTGATGATCGTGTACGCCGCGTTCTAAATATTATGATATTTTAGTCTTCCCATTGCCAAACTTTTTATATTGTCGCAACGCAATTGTAGATATTCTAGATATCGGTATAATTATTTAGACAGATATGCTAAGGCCACGATTTATGAATATGTTGTTAATTATCTACGGAGTTCGGGCAATGACGCAAAATAAAATATCTTAATATTTCGATAACCTATCAATGATTTCAATAATCATATACAGTATTAAATTTTATTACATGTTATATTTTAAAAATAGGAGGAAAGACAGAGCTTGAGCCCAAGGAAACAGATAATGCATTATAAATAAGTTTCAGTTTACGAGTAACAACTGTCGAGTTAAATATTTACAGATAAAAGCTGATAAATATTGGCTGAGCGAGCTTTCACCTATAGAAAAGTCGTAATTGTTCGAGGAAATACGAGTACATATAGTATACATAATCAATTATTATCTGAACACGTTTATCAATATAATCCAAAATAGTTTCTAAGCATAAATTGCCTTAACAGCTTGACATATTTGAAAGCAATTTATGAAGATAGCAGCCGTGCGTAGTTTTATATAAAAGTCCGTGATAATAAATATCTAACCTTCATAATTCGGCCCGAAAGGGGAGCTTAATAGCTTTTCCTCTTGGACACAAAAAAGTGCTTAATGCGTATATGCTAAAGTCGTGGCATAAAGTTGACATGTGCAAAGCACTAACTTTAATATTATGCATACAACGCACTCGAATTTGCCAGTAACACGCATGCCTATTGGGTCAATTTGCGTATAGAAATGACGTGAGACGATGTGGGCAGGATAACGTGGTCATATCTAGGACCTTAATACAGAATCAAACTACGCTCCCCTCTTTCATCATAATGTATAATGTATGTATTGGCCCATATACTTCCTACTGCAGGGCACGAGCCTCCTCTACAATTGAGAGTACAATTGAGAGGGTTTAGGCCATATAGTCTACCACGCCATAATACCTTCTTCTTTTTCTTCAAGCACGTGATTTCTACTGCCGAACATAGAAGTACTTTAGGGCTATAGAATGGACTTTAAAAAAATAAATAAATAGAAAATTTAATAATTAACTACTATGGCCTCTCATTCATACATAAATTTTCATATTTCTATTGGCAGCAATCGAACCTGCGGTAACTCGTTTCAAGGGCAGCGTTTCAACCAATTGCGACACGGTAGTTATCAATAATCAGATAAAAAATATATATTTTTTAGAACTCTAAAGGCTTTTATAAAATATTTTAACGTGAATTTATGTAAATGCAATTTTTTTTCAAAATAATGTTTTTGTACAGTTTTATTTAACACGCATCTGGAACGCGTCACAAGCGTGCTAATTAGTAAATAGTTATTACAAACGCGTGGAATACAAATATTTATTTCAATAGGATATATAAATAGAAGTGGCATAGGAGAAATCGGCGTGCGTTACATCTGGCGTTGCAAATGAATTTTATAATTTAACGAGTCAATATTACTCGTATAAGGCGGCGGGACATAATGCTTGCATAATATAATGCGGTAGCATAATGTGTGCAAGTAAGCCTGCCTCTATCACTGACGTACAATGTCATAATTGTATCTACTAATCGTTATAAAGAAGTCTCTTATCAAATAAGATTATCTGCTTTAAAACCCCTGGAATTGATATGTTAGTTTCAGTGCGGTGATGGATCCCTAAATGATTGCAGACTGGTAGCTATCGCTGTTATTGTGTTTCATTAATCGAAATGTATTGTATACAATAGTTTCAAGTTGTGTCTGCCTGTTTAAGTGCCAGTCGCGAGGTAAGTACGCATTTATATACTCTTGTTTATTTATCATAACAATTTATTAATTGTGTGGTTATTTCTCAGCTAGCACCTAAGATAAACACGCAATAAATAGGGTATCGACTAACAAAGTATGCTTACGAGTATCGATTGTGCCATATGATTTGTGAATTGTATTTACTTACTTGTTTCTAGGGCATGTCATTGAATTGTGTTTATTATACAATTTGTTCACGATAAAAATATGTTATTATGTATCTACTTACATTTATTAAAAGGATTTTAATTTTTTTAATTCATTTAGAGTTATTATGATGAATATATTTTAGTGAATTGGTGTTGAACCTAGCAAGGAATATTCAATTATTGCATAAGTTGTTGCTTATAATATGCACATATTAACAATATCGTATAAACCACGGCATCAGAATGAATACTAAGAAGAAAAACGAGTAGGTAGTATTAGCCTCCTTTAGCACCCACCATAACGTGGTCGTACCGATATAATACCCACGCCAATTTCCAAATTATTTTTTCACGTTGGTTTCACTTTAATATTTTCTACAGCATGTTATATTATGTCGTTTTGTAACTAACGTAAAACCATCATCAACTCTACAATTTAATTAAAGTTGCATAATTCTACAAATATATTTAGATTTGATAGGATATATCACCATAAGTATTTTGCAAATACCAATATTAAATCTGGTAAAAAAATAAAGTTCCTCGTACCATCAGGAACTCGATATGAAATGTAATCAATTTACAACAAATCTGCAATGTGCGTTAATATATATTTACAATACGTGTGTAACCTTATCATTATCATTACAATCAGTCAAATTTAATACGCGTCAATGTCCTTAATCAGTTATCGATTTAATAAGCTTGTAATTATATTGTCCAATTCTAAAGGTCACACATTTATTTTAGTTTATCTCACGTCTAATTTTAAATTTCAGTTTCCTTAACATCTACGGAATTGGTCAAACAACAGAGCCACTATGGCGAATATACAATTAAGAATTGTTTTTGGAGTTTTATCATTGCTGTACTGCGTTTGTACCACGTCTGCAATTGAGGATTTCAGTGAGTATTTTGGAGAGTTTCACTCATTGTGAAAACAGTCAGTGAAGTTATAATAAATCAATCTACATATGTTCTATGGAAATCTACGTATCCCGAACGTACGTGTACTTTAAATAGCCGAAAAAATGCGATTGGTTCGTTGATGACTATTATCGCAAGTGATACCTCGGTCCTGATACAATGTCAATTGGTAATCGATTTTCCGCAACATAAAATATGCTCTCTCTGTGTTTGTGGTTAGTGAACTATGTGTAAATGAATTTACTCACCGGATCTGTGTGTATTTTAGGCATAGAAAACAACACAGAATTTCTGACGCTCAATAAAAATGGTAAAACGTTGCTCATAAGGGAAGCGTTAGTGTCAAAGTTGGAAGAAGAAGAAACAACATGGCACTGGACCCCGTGGTTGCGAACCAGAATACAAGTGTTAGACAATATTATCCATGAAATAGATTGTTTAGCAAGAGATTCTATTGACAGTTTCCCGGACGGAATATTTACAGGTGAGCGTTAGATAATCTGTTTATGTTACTATTATAACTCGAGGTACGTGTCAGTATGGGGATAAATCTTTATCCAGTATTTACCTCAATATGTGTATTATTTTTTAGTTCAAGCGATACGTTCTTATATCAAGAATTAGAAATTCACTTAATATATCTCTATAGTACAAGCAGTACCTATATGTACACAATAAATGACTAACTTAATAGCGTCGTAAAGTTGAAACAAAATACAGGAAATATGCATAGAATCCTGTAGTAGATGTAATAATGTATATTTTTTAAAAGAGCTCTACTAAATTTCCGGAAGTTGTAATATGTTACTGACAACATTTATTCCACTATATATGTTACCGGAAATGTATGAAGTCTAGGAATTGTAATACAACTCCTAGGAAATGTATACAATTCCGAAGCTATTTAGGAAATGTATAAAATATTATTTTAATAATTATTTTATACATACATATCCTGGGAAATGTATACATTTCCTAGGCATTGTATAAAATTCCAATAGCAATGTAAAATGAAATGTATAAGAATAATGGTTTCTGTAACGTTGTTCAAATGAGAGTAATATTTTTTATCACAGGTAACAATCATAGCGTTAAATTCTATAATACTCGTATCTTCATATTACCTATGTTACTAATTAAAACTAGACCAATTTTGATGAACTTTGGTATGAATGTGGCTGATAAAATATGTAGAGTTCCCGGGGATGACCTTGAGTAATGGAACTCAAAAAGAACCGGATGTAACGGGATGGGAAGAAAAAAGCAATATAATGGTCGGCAGTCACGTAGAGATTAAATGTAAAACAGTACGCGAAATAATATGTACCTTAGCGATGCGCGATGACGAGAGGTTTCATTCGATTGTTTCGATTGTTCGAACATCTCGATGGTTCTCGATTGTTTCAACTTGGACTCGAGTCCGAATTGGTCTGTTATTGCGACTCGCGCGGCGCGTTCATTCGAGATTTGAGAGTAATCGAATGTTGTTACTCGATGGTTTAGACTCGAGTTCTTGACTTGCGTTGTGATTGCGAATTTAAACTAATAATTCTTTCAACAAGAGCAATCAATACCGCGACGTGAATAAAATATAAGTAGTTAACTTACGTACGAATAATTAGATAGAAGGAATCGTGAAATTAAATAAAACATATCGAGGCTTCTTCTTGAATCTGTTTTTTTTTATTAATTAGATATGTTACATACCTAGTTTTTTAAAATCTTATATAAATTTAAATGTAAAATCCGTTGGGCACGGGATAATCAACAATCTTAATAAACAACAATTACAAAATCGGTTCATAAAAGTCTTAATCTCTTTCTTAATATCAAATCACACACATATTACTTATTTAGGTTCTCTTTGTTAATATCAAATCACAGACATATTACTTATTTAGGTTATATTATTTAGGCTATTTAGATGGGCATTAATTTATTATGTAAGATGATTTAGTGCGTTCTTATTTAGGGTTCGGCCTGTTCTTATTTTTTCTTATAATAGGCGGTGAAGAGGGGGGGGGGGGGGGGTAAAGAACTAGAAAATATAGTCTTACGTAATAAATGAATGGCCCCTTATCTATACGGCTTTATTTTAAGAATAATAAACTTGTTACGTGTATATTATAGGAACTGAATCAGTCGGGATTCTTATTAAAATATATGTATTTTAGACAACAATAACAAAATCAACAAAAATATGTACTTGTCAACACAACACACGATCTCTTAGAATGTACCTATAATTATATTATATATATATATATGTTATAATTATATTATAGTTACATTCTAGGAGTACTAAGATTATATAAAAACGATACGTAGAATTTATTTAATACCTAGGTAATTCAAATATCCAGACTTTCTAATTAACCAAGTTCTACATTCTCGCTCAAAAAAAGAAGTTGGTCTAATTTTTTTGGAGCTAATCTGTTTCGTCTATCATTAGTTATCATGCCAGCTTTACTAAACATTCTTTCAGATGGTACTGAAGTTGCAGGAATGTTAAGATACTTACAGGCTAGTTTATATAGGTGTGGAAAAGTATTGGAGTGCATTTTCCAAAATTCGAAGGGATTCTTTTTGCGATCAACATATGGCATTTCAAGGTACTGTTTTATAGTGCATATGGCATTGGTACTAGGAGTGATAGTTGAACGAATTGCGGAAACTTTTTGGTCGAAATCACTCCACAGTTCGTCATCATTTTTTTCTTGTGTAGAAAGGGTGCTTCTTGATGTGGCAATTGTAGGTGTTGGCATAGACACAGATACATTTTCAGAACTGCTAGCAGTTCCAATTAATGCGCTCAACTCTTCAGTTACCAATTGTTGAGCATTATCTGCGTTTTCTGAAGTACCAAAAGCGGCTTTTTTGAACCTAGGGTCCAAAAAAGTAGCCTTTGCAACGGTTTTAGTAGTTTCCAAAAATCCAAGACGCCTGGATATAGTTTCTAAAATCTTTAATTTAAGTTGTTTTCCAATGTCTGTAGTGCAATTTTTGTTTTTGATTTGGATTTGAAGTCCTCGAATTAATGGTGTTATTCTTGACATTGTTGGGTACATTTCGCCTGACAAATCTTCTGTCATAATTAATATTAATTTAAAAATTTGAACGCAGTCATCGATTGCTTCCCAATCTGACCCGTCTAGATTTCTCGGAGCATTTGGCAGTGATGAAAGGGCTGCTGACAGTGGCAGTTTCATTTTTGATAACCTTTCCATCATAATCACTGCAGAGTTCCATCTGGTGGGTACATCTTTCTTGAGCTTTAATTCCTGCACTCCCATCTGATGCTGTATTTCCCTCAATTTATATGCTGCCAAATTACTTTGTTTGAAGTACGTGACTAGCGATCGGCACTTTGAAAGTAAAGTTTCTAGAGATGGATTTTCTTTGATGCTATCTTGAACCGACAAATTGATCGTGTGAGCGACACATGGATGATGATACTTATGAAGATGTTCCGTGACAGCTTTTTTCATATTTGCAGCGTTATCAGTCACCACTGTAACTAACTTGTTGGTAATATTCCATTTTGCTAAAATATTTAAAATAGCTTGTGCGATATTAACAGCAGAATGATCAGTTTGCACTTCTTCGGTAGATAAAACTGCAAAACGAATTTGGAATTCGTATACATAATGTGCAGTCACCGTTATATAGGCTCTGTTACTATCAGATGACCACATGTCAGTGGTTGCAGAAATGTAGTCAGTTTTTTCAAATTGGTTTTTGAAACTGGTGCTTATTGATTCATATTCTTCGGATAACACGTTCTCCGACAGCACTTTTCGGGATGGTAACTTGTGTCTAGGGATATATTTTTTTACAAAAAAATTGAATCCACGGTTTTCAACCATTGACAACGGTTCACAGTCTACTGCAATCATACGTATTAAATCTTTGTCGAATTCGCGACGTTCATCGTCGGTTACCTCAGTCTGCGCTAAGCCGTATAATCTCATCTGCTTTATTCTTTTTGGAGGGGGTGCAATCTGGTTTGTTTCTTGCGTATTATTAATGGAGTTGATAGTGGCTGTTGTTGTGGGTGTGGATCTATGACCAGTAATTGTTGTTGAAACCACGGGCATTGCAGTGTCAGCTGACGATATAGTTGTAGGTAGTGCGGGATTCAAAGGATTATTTCCAGTTGCAGTTGGAGTTTGTTCTTCCAATGCTTGCGATAATTGAAGGGGATGTTTCCTTTTTAGATGATCATTGAGATTAGTTGTATTGCCGAAGTACTTGTAAACAGTTTTACACAATTTGCATTCCACTGATGTCACTTTACCGTTTACTAATTGTTTATTAAAAAACTTCCATACTATTGAACTTTTAAAAATACGTGGCATTTTAATTAATTAAAAAACTAGTTAAAAATAAAACAATGTATCGTAATTAATCGTAAGTAAAGGTATAAAAGTTCACAAATTACGCACGCCTCTAACTACTATATAACATGCACCTCGGCTCGATGCATGCAATCGACTCGGTGACCGAGTGCACAGACTATTAAACAAGAACCGAGCGAGACTCGGTGACTGATTCGAACGATCGAAAACTAACGGTCAAATCCATTGACTCGAAACAATCGAAAAACATCTCGATTGTTTTGTAGAACGGCGAGTCGATGGTTGACTCGATTGTTTATTTTAACGACTCCGATTCTTTCGATTGATATAACATCTCGGAATCGCCCATCGCTTATTGTACCTATCTGATGTGGACCGGATTCTAAAAGTATCTGCACCCGGGTGAATCCGGGTCGGACAGTTAGTTAATAATAATCCATTTATATTTTTTATTATCTAGGAATTACTACTCAAGTCCATTATTGTGTATATACTTGAATATTGATTGATAAAGTACATGAAATGGTATTAAATTGCAGACGAGCAGCTGCGGCAAGGCGCGTTCATTCTATACGTTCTGTTTGGGATCTACGCATTTACATTATTGGCCATAGTTTGTAATGATTATTTCATTCCGTGCGTCGAACTAATATGCGAAGACTTGAAAATACCACAGGTCTGTGTCTACAGTTTGTATAAATAGTTCTGCTTTACCTCATTTCAATACAATTCCAAGAAACACACATTATATTTTGTATGACTAAAACGTATAAAATAAAAGCAAAGGTTGGTGTTTAAATTAAATAGACCGATGAAAAGTTGCGATTATGACCGTGCATAATGTACTTATTTTATCATCATCCAAGCGTACTAATTGCTTGATATCAATTTAAACGCTTGCGTATAAATTTTATCCGTTATCGCAGGATTACCTCTTATTTTCTCCCATCCATCAAATAAATTAATTGCAATATCATTCGTAGGTACATCTGTAATGATTTTAACCGATCTTCACATTGGTGCTGAGCAAATATAGATCGAAATTAGGCGTATCATGTTTGAAAAGTTATATCAATACATAATTACATTAAAAGTAATATAAGTTCAAAAATAAGTCTTTTTGTATATTGGCAGAAAACCAAGACATATCATACATATTTATATACACATATATTACAACTATAACTTGATACAGTGTTGTTTTTTAGGTTACTTTAATTTTATATTGCTTTCAGAATGTTGCGGCAGCCACGTTCATGTCGGTGGCAACGTCATGCCCGGAATTTTTCGTGAACGTCATTTCAACTTTCTTAACCGAGTCTGACATGGGTATTGGGACAATCGTGGGATCCGCTCTCTTTAATGCACTCGGTGTGGCCGCCATCGGGGGTCTCGCTGCTGTATCTGTAAGAACTGATAAAAATATGCCCATCGGTGGAAATACGATGACATTTTTATAAATATAAGTCATACTATAAGCAATAGTGTTGACCCCATAGTAAGATATGGCAAGTCTTGTATAATGTCTGACACCATTCGATACTCTGTCTGGACGGCATTAGCACTTACCACCAGGTGCAATGCAGGCATTGTACCGTGCCAGAATAAAAAAAAAAATAGGTAATCAGTAACTACGATAGTTTTTTTGGTCTCACAGCGTCCAGACTCGAAATAAATATTTGTGGATGGCTCACACATTTAACTTAGTGTGGGAATCGTACCCACAATGTCTCTTTTCACAGCCAACTCTGAACCAACAGGCTGTCGTTTAATTGAAACCGAATATAAAATAAAACGTCAGCAGTTCACGTACCAATAACATTGAATTTGATCTAAGTGAAAGTTCCATTGGATATTCTTTTTTACGATAGATAGTTTAATTTCACATTGAGGTTTTTGAGCATTTCGAATTTCAAGCAGCATCTAATTTATAAATTTAAAGTGTTTTATTGTCTAGTATAATGTCGTCATGTTTTCACCTATCAATATAATTATAGTTCCTTAACCATTGGTTTATTAAACAGATTATTTAATTTCAGCCTATAGCAATTGAGAGGCGCCCTGTCACAAGAGATGTTATCATCTACATGATAAACGTCAGTGTATTAGTGGCCTTTGTTTGGGATGGACAAATAGATTGGTACGAGGCCTTGGTACTGGGAATCCTTTATGTGCTGTATTTTGTTGTCATGTTTAATAGTGTGAGACTTTTTGATTTATACGACAAACTATATATCCGATGTTGTAAAAGGACTGGATTTGAAAGTAAGCCTACAAATAATGTAAATATATATTTATCTATAGATTTTTATATATGACAAGCAATAATTGTTTTACAGACAATGTTATCAACGACAACACAGTATCAGTGGAAGAGGGAATAGACAACAAAGGATTCAACGAGTCGAATTCCAATAACCCAGAAAAAGTAGCGGTTGTTGAAAAATCAGGTCGGAGAACTCTAGATTTTACCTATAAGATAATGTCAAGTTGTGCTAGAATCTTACAACACTCGTAGATCACCTATCTGTGGTAACACTGATTAAAATGTTTATTTACAGAAGAAGAAGAGAAACCTAAAAAGAGCATCTGGAGGTTCCCTGGTCACAAGTCAATCTTGTACAAGATATGGTGGCTTTATGTCTGGCCATTGAAGCTTATCCTCGGCTTCACAATTCCGTCGCCAATAACATACAGAAGATTTTATCCGTTCGCCTTCTTTATGTGTATTGTCTGGATCGGGGTGAACTCTTATTTCGTCTCATGGAGTATGACAGTTATTGGTACGTTTGTTTTATTACCGGCCAGTTTTCGTTGAGTTACTCAGAGTACATTCTCATTTAGCATATCGATATTCGTACGGCTGTTTACTTACATAGAACTGTAATTGACTAAATGAACCTGTAGACTCCAACATTGGTCACCAATCACTTCTTATATTAAGTGACAAAATTTAAACGGTGCATCACTGCACTGTCTCAATGTTGTTCAATGAGTGGCGGATTCTTACGCCCAGTGGCAAGTCTAGTGACTGTAATCCACCTATATTTATGACTCAGCTTAATGATTTCATTTCGATCTGACCTTGTGCCAACAGTACTGTATCACTGATCACATATTTATATCGCGGATTAAGTAGTGTTTATTCGCTGACTAGCTAGCATCGGAGATATATGCGTGGAGCGTCAAAATGGGAGTCACCTGATTTCCATATCAAATGAATCAGGATTCGTTTCAAACTGATGACAATGACTCGCTGCGAAACAGTCGCCAGTAATGAATAAAGAATTTACGTATGCTCAACCTAATATTGTGACTTTTGTTTATTTTAGGACATACATTCTTCATACCGGAGTCAGTGATGGGAATGACATTTTTGGCTTTCGGAGGATGCTTGCCTGAGGCGTGCTCAATATTCATCATGTCTAGAAGAGGTTCGTACTTTGCCGTATTTTGACTCACTGTAGTAATATTTGGTGTCGATGAACATCGAATCAATGCATTTTGGTAATTGTTAGCCTCCTTAGTTTATTGTGAGTTTGAACCCCCTACTCACTGCTTGAATGCCAAATTCTAGGTAGGAACTTATTTTGTGCGAGATTTTCGAATCTAAATAACTATTTGTTTGATACTAGCCCATTTTGTCTCGTCGCGTCCACCTCACGTGATTATTATTAAAAGGCTGGTCGAAGCAAAAGTAGCAGGATTTATAATTTAATTCAATTTTCGTGGTACCAGTACTACATGCTTGTATTTTGTTTAAATAGATAAGAATAATCAAGCTTAGTATTTAATTAATATCTTTAATACGTGACCTAGACTGTATGATTTTTATCAACACGTTGTTTTGAAGGACTTAATTAATTATAGTAAATCGATTATAATTAGAGATTGTGCGTGCTTTGCGATTGTTATTTTGAGGTGACTTGAAAGTGCATTGCGGTTATTGAAAGCAACTAGCGAATTTGATTCGGGAATAGCTTTACAAAACTTGGCTCTGCGTTTCTCTTTATGTATGTATTTTGTAGGTGCAATCGAGAATTAATGATTCATTTGTAGTAAGTTGTTGCTGAGCTAATCATGAAACCCATTGTAAATAAACTATTTCGATGTCTATTGACAAAAGAACGCCGTATGTAGCCGTTGTAAATAACTATGGTTAGGTACTTCATTAATGGATAATGGAATAAGAGCAATGACATTGTTTAAAAAGAGCAATGACATTATTATTATCGTTAGGAATACAATATCTAAATAGTAACAATTGATGAGCTTCATAGTGGGCACAAATCTATCAATAATTAAGAAATTTCATGGAAAATTTCTCTTAGTAATAGGTAATAAAGCACATCATAATATTATCAAAAATACATTTGAAATTATGAGTAAAGTACAATTCTTGGAATTATTTTCCATTGTTAGTAATTGGGAATATTTCAAACTCAGATATAATTGTGGTGAACTTTCACAGAATTATATCAAAATTACAATGTGTAGGGTTGGTGTGAAATATTGCACATATCGTCACATAGGCTGAGGGTACGTTGAAACTGCCATTGTATAATTAAAATAATTAAATAAACAATTATTTAAAAAAAAGTCTAATAATTTTAAAGCCAGCTTTTCAAGCAAATGTGCCACACAGGTTATATAGTTAATGGGCTTTCTCTACTGGCGCGCTTTTTCTATTGCACAATGTTATTGCAGGTTCAGGCGCCAACTCATTGTGTTTAAGGTTACGGTCGGGGTCACAAGATGATGTTTTATTATTTAAGCCATGGTTAGGCGGCTATACGAATTGCCTATTCAATTTTTGCATAAAGATATGATAACGATAAAGAAGTCACGTGTGTAGATTATATACGTAAAAAGAAATCCTCAATTTGTATACATGTGTTTAATGAAATGATTTTGAGTGTGATATTGTATCAGTACAGAAGATTTAAAATGCCTTTTTCGATAATTGCAATAGGACTTAATCAAATATGTTTGTATTATATTTCAAACGAGAGGCCGCGGGTTCGATCCCCGCACCGAAACAAATATTTGTGTGATCCACAGGTATTTGTTTCGGGTCTGGGTGTTTGTGAGACCGAAAAGTCTCTCGTTGTTTCTGATACCCACGACACAAGACTCGATCTTAGTGTGGGGTCAGGACTATGTATGTGACTGTTGGGTGTATTATTATTATTATTATTAAATATTGCTAACTATATTTAATCTATATGTCTTCTCTGGAACTAGAATTTTCGTGGCAAAGGTATTCTATTATAAACTTACATTTGAGCTTGAATTTTCTACACTTATAGCGTCTTTATTTTAATTGAATGACGAATAATTGAAGTGCATTCTTATGTGTGGGGTCACTTGCCATATCATTATGTCTATGCTCGCTTAACAAATAACCAACAATGTTAATAGCTGACTTCTGTCGTAAATATAATTATTGTACCGTTAAATCCCAATAGGTAATTAAAGACTATCAGTGTGTCCGCATCTCTTATCGAGGGCTCACGTATCGAATTTTTGAGATAAGAAATATTATTACCGATCTATTGTTATTGGCGCCTTCGCGCTCCTTATCATGCCAACATACAAGGTATTTCAAAATATCCCGTGTTATTTGTACTGCCTTCGACAATCTATATACAATGTCTTCGACAATCTGTATACTGCGAAATTTGATTATTAGGCTTGATTATCTTTTTTTCTTTTGATTATTGATCTTTTGCGGTATGTTAGTTGGTAACCAAATAAGTATAATGCTTGTTCGCATAAAGTACGAACGTGATCCAATCCCATAAAAATATGTACGTACAAAGTACATATGCAGTATGCACAAATGCTACGTTCCACACTGAGACGAATGTAAATTATCTTGAAATTGAAATTTCCTATTCCATCTGGTCGTGCCTATTCCCAACTCTTTAAGTGGCTATATCGGTGGTTGTATGTTTGTTACAGGCGAGGGAGGAATAGGAGTTTCGAATGCGCTGGGAGCCAACTCGCTGGCGATCCTGTTTGCGTTGGGTCTGCCCTGGCTGATCAAGACTGTGTCGTTGGAACTGCAAGGCGCAGAGAACTCAGCTGTGTTTATTAACTCTGCCGGAATCGACTTCGTGGTGGGCTCCCTCCTCGTAGCCGTCGCTTGCCTGTGGATCACCTTGTTCATTAGCAAATTCACTCTTAGACGCACACTCGGTGGCGTCTTGATTGTACTCTATGTAATCTTCATCACCTTCGCCATTCTCGTAGAAATGGGTATCATTTTGGATAGGGGTATTGAATTGTATAGTTCGTGCTGACCTTAATATTCCTAATATATCTTAGGTTGTCATAATGCGTTGTTCATTAAGAATAATTGAGGATAGCATTACTGCGTTCCATTCAAACGCAAACTCATGCGAACGCCCGATAAAGAGTTTTATATACACCGAAGTTCCCACGTGGATAGTTTGAAGGATCAATAAGAAACAACTAAAACTAAATAGTCTTAAAGAAGATAAAAGTGTTCAACTTTTCAATAATATGACAATAAAATGTGATCGTTTTTGTATGTAAAGTAAAAAAAACATCGATGTTAAAAATACTTCAGGAACATTGTGAAAATGTACATAATTGTGGAATTTCATCCAGTTTTAATTGCTAAAGTGCTCCTTTGTGAAGTTAATTTTTTTATATGTAAACAGGTGGTATTACAACGAATAAATATCCGTGCCTTTATCAGTGTATGGCGTACGTAGTGAAAGAGTGAAACCCCGTGTCGATTGTTTGTAATAAGAGCGTTAAATCGTTTTTACATTAACCGTTTGTGGCACATTAAAAGCGCTGCCAGTATTACACACTTCTTGTGTTGATAACGTAATTAGCGCTGTATTTCGCATTTTGTTGCTATGCTAATTAATCAAAATATATTTATTTATTCATTTTATCCATGTAAAAATTAAGAATGATAAATATTAGAATTAGAGGTGAAAATGTGATATCAATGATTTGTATTGATATATTGCAATAGTTCTTTGACAAAATGAAATTGAGAACTGGACATATTTTGTTTTACTATGTTTATACACGTTTATATCACTCTGAAACTTCCCATTCCGCACATCGGCCTCTCTCCTTATAAAACCATATTGGTACGTATTCTATCGTAACGTAACCAAGGTCCTTGAAAAGGTATAGTAACTTTTTAAATTATAACGGTTAAAAATATGCATTGCTGGTAAATTGAAGGCAAATAAGCCTTATCTGGAGGGTTTTCATTTATTCAAACAATATTAGCGCGTCTACAATAGTACAAATATACATCTGACCGCTATGTTAGTTACAAATTCGGGGACATACTGCCTTTAGAACGGCGTATATTGCGTATAATACGGGAATCATGCTGCGATACAGCATTGTAATATAACAATGTATTTGCACTTACAGAAGTGTGCATGTGTGTGCACCTAAATGCATAATTCATAAATAACTTACTAGTTAGTAGTTGTTAAAATACTCCTTGAAATTAAATAGAATGATGTACAGAAAATGTTAATGAATCATAAACAACAGTCGGTCGTACAGTTGGCCTGGGGTATGAGTTCTGGATCGGCGAGGTACCGGGTTCGCATCTCCGGTTGAGTACTCCAATTTGTGAGATGTTGGGCACTGGAATTTGTGCCCGGAACAGCGACATGTTTCCTCCTATTACATTTTGGGCTGGAAAAGAGTTCGACCAACTCTGAGTGGCACTATTGCAGACTAAGTCTAACATCACTGAGATACTGCCGCGACCTCAAGTATGTCTGAAACAATGGATATTTTGTAGGCAGGGTCCTATTTATCCCATATTCATTACAGTTCTGATGCTCACGATTCAAGACTTGATTGATCTTTATGTGGAGTTAGGATGCGTGGCAGTATATAATTATTTAATAGTTCTTACACTTTCATTATGTAGAATAGAGGAAAAGTAACTTAATCATGTATCTTTTCTTTTATGTTTTCTTCTTCTTCTTCTTTTTCTCCAGCTTATGTATCCACCCAATGCTGAGTGTAGGCCTTTTTTTTTTTTTTTTTTGGTATCGGGTTGGAAAATCCTCATGGACATCCTCCGCCCGGGGGAGGCGCGGAGGGGACTGTCAGACTCTTACTGACTAAAAACCAACCCGTGTTCCTCATGTACCCGTGTGTCGGAGGGTCGGGTATCGCCGAAGCATTCGTCGCAACCCCCCGACGGGTATTGGCCCGCCATAGTCAGGCGGGCCCCGTCACCCACTGCGGCCGTCACCCCGGCCGCAGGACTCCACTACGAGGCGCGCGCGGAACACGACGCCGCCGCCTCAAGGCCTGCTGCTGGTCGGACGGCAAGACGCCCCGAGTCTGCCGTCCACAGGCCGCGCCCTACGGTGGCCGGAAATCTGCCACCCTACGACGCCCAGTGCGTCTGCTGCGGGAGGGGAGAGAGGAGGCAGCCTCTCTCTCCCTTTCCGCCACCTCCTTTGCGAGCATGACGGCCTCGCAGAAGGTGGCGACAGCTCTCCACCCTGACTTGCTCCCGACCATGGATGATACAATGGCCGGAAGCGAGAGGTTTCCCGCAGCACCAACGGCCGCGACCAAGTCACGGCGCTGCTCGGCCCAAGCTGGGCACTCCGCCAACGTATGCAACGCCGTATCGTCGCGGCGATCATCACAATGGTGGCACTGGGACGTCGGCTCCCGGCCTAGTCGACACAGGTACTTCCCGAAACACCCATGTCCGGTAAGCACCTGCGTCAGCCGGAAGCTTAGGGCGCCGTGGCTCCTGTTGAGCCACTCCTCTAGAACGGGCCTTACCGCCGCTACAGCGGCGTGCGCCGCCGTGGGTAGCGCTAAGCGCATCTTCCACTCCGCCACTAGGACCTGGCGGAGCTGTGCCCTGCGTGCCTCTACCTCTCGAGGCACCAGGCGCTCGCCCCTCTCGACCGCCTCCACACGCCACCAATAGAGCGACGTGAGGAGCTTTGCGTCGAGGTCCCAGGGCGAGGATCCGGCTAGGAGGCTCGCTGCCTCAAAGGAGATCGTACGGTATCCCCTTATGATCCTGACGGCCATCGCGCGCTGCGGCCTTCGCAGCGCGGCGACGTTGCGGGCCGTCAGGGAGTCCGCCCACACTGGCGCGGCGTATAACGCCATCGACCGTACGACCCCCATGTAGAGCCTCCGGCAGGAGGAGTTGGGCCCCCCCAGGTTGGGCAGCAAGCACGAGAGTGCAGAAGCGGTGCCCATCAACCGGGGGGCGAGCCGTGTAAAATGCGGCCCGAAGTTCCATCGACTGTCGAGGACGAGTCCAAGGTACTTCATCGTCGACTCGACAGCGATGGAGACTCCTCCCACGATTATGCTGGACCCCGGAGGCGGCTTCGTCCTCGGCCCGTGAAAACACAGGGCCTCCTGAGTGTAGGCCTCGTCCAATACACGCCAGGTTGTTCTGTCCTGGGCAGTCCTCATCCAGCTCCTCCCTCTCCCTCCTTTTATGTTTTAAATAGGTATAAATAAATAAATAAATACACCCAACAGTCACATACATATTCCTGACCCCACATTAAGATCAATTAAGTCTAGTGTCGCAGGTATCAGAAATTACGAGAAACTTTTCGGTCTCACAAACACCCAGACCCGAGACAAATATTTGTGGGCCTCACAAACATTTGTCTCGGTGCGGGGATCGAACCGGAGCTGCGGCTCCACGTTTCACAACCGGCGTCTAACCAACTGCGCTACGGAGGCTGTCAAAAGGTATATCTTTTATCATAACATTTTGTTGTTAGGGGTCGGGGAACCTATTATCCTAGTCTTGTCCAGATTGAGCGTGGTTGTTACATAAATGTAGACAGACACGTATGCATCGTAAGTACTATCGTATGCATCGTAGTAAGGGTTGCATATGTGATCATGAGATAGTTACAAAATAAATAGAGATGTTTGGTTCGCTTAAAGATAAAATAATAATTACACCCAACACAAAGATGTTGTTACTCTGCATTTATCCTCACCGTACTATCCATTCTGTAATAATTTGTGAAAAAGATCTTTGTGTAAACATTTCAAACTTCCAATTTTTTGTTTCCGAATTTCTGAACAATCAATTTTCTTCAACACACAGACTATCAGAAAACCCAAAAAAATATAAAAAAAAAATATCTTTCATTTTTGTGAGTAGTGTATATACAGGGCATATCAAGACCGCGACCGAAAACGAAGCCAGTTGGTAGTTTTAGTGGTTACAAACACGATGCAAATAAAAATTTCGCTAAAAGAGTGACAGATATTTTTTTAGAATTTTTAAAAAATCATCGTTTTTGGGTGGTAAATACCTAGTTTTTGCGAAAATACTAATTTAAACCCTTACGTACCATTGCGTGTTTAAAAATAAAGAAGTGTACATGTCTATTTTAGAAAAACTATGTATATATCACCCAAATACGACGATAAATAAAAAATTACAAAAAAAAGTTGTCGATTTTTTTTTTGCGAAATTTTTACTTGCATTGTGTCTGAAGTCACTTATACTACCACCTGGCTTCGTTTTCGGTCGCGGTCTTGATATACCCTGTATAGATTGTTACTAAAGAGTATAAGGAATAAATAAAAATCAAGTGGATTTTTATGAAACATATATTAATATTTCATATTAAACTTGCTATATCAATGAAGTACTTATATTATATACATAGATTTTTTTAAAATTTCATTAATATCAAACTAGTTAATATTTAAAAATATTAATATACATGATCATTTACTAAAAAAGATTATATAATAATAAAAATGATATATTAAGAATTCATCTTCAACAAACAATGTCATACATATTTATTACAAAAATGATATGATATTATACATTAAATTGACAACATTTAATATTATACATTAATGACTCGGTCTACTAAAAAATGTATTCGAAAAGTTCTACGCTCCTACTGCTACTGTTCACATATGAATTTCATTGTCGAATGTATCGTAAATACATGTGTACATGTATATTATATATTACGAAGTTCGCACGGGTACTCTGTGATACAAATAATTAAAATGGTATATTATACTAAATACCTACTTATTCAAGACTGTAAAGTAAACTTCTTCTTGTTGACTAATCGATATCCTCAGCTAAATAACTTTATATGTACATATTATATTAGGATGAATTTAATTAGTACTGGAATGGTAATAGCTAATACCGTGGAGCTGCAACAGTTGGCGTCGTGTCTCCATTTAACTGGCCAAGTTTACTAGTTCTAAAATATTTACTAAACATAAATTGACTTACAATAATACAATTTTAATCAGAGTCAGTTATTTTAATAACACTTAATATCAGAGTCCACTTTCAGTCACAAGTTTTTGTATTTACTAAACACATATTGACTTACAACAATACAATTTTAATCAGAGTCAGTTATTTTAATAACACTTTATATCAGAGTCCACTTTCAGTCACAAGTTTTTGTATTTACTAAACACATATTGACTTACAACTATACAATTTTAATCAGAGTCAGTTATTTTAATAACACTTTATATCAGAGTCCACTTTCAGTCACAAGTTTTTGTATTTACTAAACACATATTGACTTACAACAAATCAATTTTAATCAGAGTCAGTTATTTTAATAACACTTTATATCAGAGTCCACTTTCAGTCACAAGTTTTTGTATTTACTAAACACATATTGACTTACAACAATACAATTTTAATCAGAGTCAGTTATTTTAATAACACTTTATATCAGAGTCCACTTTCAGTCACAAGTTTTTGTATTTACTAAACACATATTGACTTACAACAAATCAATTTTAATCAGAGTCAGTTATTTTAATAACACTTTATATCAGAGTCCACTTTCAGTCACAAGTTTTTGTATTTACTAAACACATATTGACTTACAACAAATCAATTTTAATCAGAGTCAGTTATTTTAATAACACTTTATATCAGAGTCCACTTTCAGTCACAAGTTTTTGTATTTACTAAACACATATTGACTTACAACAAATCAATTTTAATCAGAGTCAGTTATTTTAATAACACTTTATATCAGAGTCCACTTTCAGTCACAAGTTTTTGTATTTACTAAACACATATTGACTTACAACAAATCAATTTTAATAAGAGTCAGTTATTTTAATAACACCTTATATCAGAGTCCACTTTCAGTCACAAGTTTTTGTATTTTCAATCCGGTTTAAAATGTCTTTGCACGTTGGAGTTTACTTGCTGGGGGTTGGGTACGACGTCGCAGCTTATACGTAGGTCTCAATATCCATTTGTATGGGGTCCGGGCTTTCTTGGGAAAGCCTGTCTTGGGCGGGTTCAACCCGGGAGGTTTGCGATGCCCGGTTCAGGTTATCAGATTCTTGAGAGATGCGGTCCTGTGATGTCCTGCCCTGGGAAAGGCGGTCTCGGGACGAGCGGCCGCGGGTGGCAGTAGTTCTTGTGGAGGCCATACTGTCCCGCACATTTAGAACTGAAATAAGATTCTTGTTATTCTACTGATTGCAGTTTAGTATCTCGATGTTTGATTAGAATAGTCCAATTCTAAAGGTATACCTATTAGGTACGTTTTGTTCATAGACCTCATTTATTTATTTTTATTTAACATTTTGTGCTGTAGAAGAGTGTACATTACAAGTGTATGAATCACCATCACTACACGCCATGAAGTCGATTACTGTGTGTGCTTGTGAGTAATTTGCTACCACTTTGTTAGCATAACATCTGAGTGCACGTGTGACATTAGCATGAAGCTGACTATAATATGGAAGCTATGGTTTGTTGGTCGAAGGAATATATTATATTGCTTACAAAATTATTACCCTTGACTATTGTACCAATCTATCTTTGAGACATTGTCTTTAAATTCATATTGTCTGTTTAGATAGGTATGGAGCAGTGTAGTTATCCTATTTAAGTATAAATTCAATACAGGAATCCATTATATTCCTGAAAAGGAGGGCACTTGCGATAAGCTTTCTTTATTGATATTTCAACATCGTGCAAGATCAACATAAACAAATACAATTCAGAAACAAATTTATTAATTAGTTTACGGATTTAAAAAAAAATATATAAATCAAAGCTAGTGATAAAAATGCACATAGATGTTGCTGTCTTTTTCACCTTAGCGAGAATTGGACAAAGTAGAGGTTTGTAATTTGTATAAAGACTTCGTAGTTTAGTAAACTAAAGTAATGGATTCTAGTTCACTGCATTTTTCACCATCAATAGTTTGCAACGGATTTGGAGAGATAAAATATAATATGTTTATGTATATAAAATACGTACCGCTCAGTGGGATCATGTTTTGGTTGCGTCGCTTGCGTCGTTTGCATGAGGCCTTGATTGCTTGGATCACATCGTTGTTGGTAAAACAGAACAAGATCGCAATCGTGAGACCCTAAAACAGGTTATTTAGAAACATATTATCATATCCATCAATATGATATACGCGTATGGTAAGTATTATTACAATTATGGACATTCGCCAAAACGCCGCAGTCATGTAATAGCATCAAACATAGCATAGAGAGCGACAGCAAGTTTCATAGAGAGAGCAAGTTTTAAAAGAAATTAAATCGAGTAATAGTTAGGGAAGATACAGAGGCATTATGTTTTTAATATATTGATTTACACATCCACGACTTCCTAGCTACCTATTGCTAAATAACCAACGGCGATGAGACAGAGGCGAAACGTATTAGCAATACACAGCCTACATCGTAATAAAATAACAAGGATTCATGAGCATCCTACTAAATTATTCAAGACTTATTTTTGTAGACGCAATTTACAGTTGCAAAAAACTGTACGTAACGTCTGTATTCACATTTATTTCAGCCGACTGATAATGAATTTATTATGCGATGAACACCGGAACAGACTTGTAATGCACATGTTTGTGACTAATGTCATTAAGATGGGGTAATCAGAAAACATATATCAATAACATTTAATGAATCTAACTTATTCGAGCATAGCATTTGATTATTTCGTGTAACAGATTCGTCAAGGCGTAACTGAATTAAAATTCATTGATATTTAAAAAAAATGTATTCTTTACGATTCGCTTTGTATTTGCAAAAATTAAAAGAAATCATAACACCAAATCAGAACGGGGCAACCATGGAAATGTACTAAATATTTAAAAGTCGCTTTGGCCATGGCAGATATTGAATAAATCTACTTATGTATATATGTAGGTGTGTTCAATGTTAGTTTGTATGCAATATACAAACATAAAGGTTCACCTGCGTGCTGGTGATAATCGCAGTTACTATTTCATACACAGCTGCATAGGGTGAATCCTTGTGCGGACGTAGAGGCATCAAAACGAAGTGCACACCGAACAGCGGGATCTGTGTAATAAACAGTTTTTTGTTTATAAAAAGACCAGACGAGAAACCTTTTCCAAAAATATAACACTATAATACTATTCACGTCGTTCAAATAGTATATCTGGAAAAAACCATTCGATATAAGCGTCAGAATGAGAAGCGATCACTTATATTTTAATTTAGTTCTATGTTTTATCAAATTTGTACTTTGCAAATTGTTTTGGCCGTAAATCATAACAAGCAAAAAAATCTATAAATTATTATTAGAGAACATCATACAAAGTATGTTAGAAGCGTCTAGTTCAATTTATTGATTATTTTTCTTCACGTATTGCGTATACAACGGAATGGCATTGGAAAAACAATATATATGTGTTTCGTTTTAGAGGAATACTCGGAAACATGTAGTGGAGAAAAAATAGCTTACCAAAATAAAAGTAGCTCGAACCGCCTTCCAAGCCGTACCAGCGTTGTTTCGGTCGCCGGTCGGCCGCAGTTTAGTCAACAGGACGCGTATTATGTTGGCCAAAAAAACTATTAAAAAAGAACTTGACTAGGTATCACATTCAAATATTAATGACAACAAGGCTACATCAAATTGAACAAAGATTTTATAGTGAACCCATAATATTTATTTCCCAAAACCGAGATTTTACCCATAAATCTTAATTTATAGCTAATCTGTTTATTTAATTTATTGTGTTTTTTGTGTAGCAAAAAGGTAAAGGTGAAGGAGTGTAATATTTCAGGTTTCATATATCCAGCACGGGAAGGACATTTCGTGACCGGTGTAAGTCCAACAACTTAATTTGTAGTTTCCGATGGCTCTATAATTTCGTTTCACTTCTACGTATTTTGGAAAATAAGTAAAGAGCAGTGGCGTGCCTAGGGTTTTGGAATAGGGCAAGCCCAATATTATTTTAGTTTTAATACATATTTATTTAGAAGAAAAAAATACTAAGAACGACGAAATCGAATTTACGGCGCGGCGGCAGACCTACCACACTATCTGTACAATATTAGGATTAGGTAATACAAATATAGATAGCTTGTGGTCATGCAACCGTAACTTTTTAATGCACTAACTACTGAGCAGTTTTAATACCCGGCATTACACTAGCACAACGATAGCTACTATGGTCCCGTGTTTGACTCCGCAGTTAACCAAAATTGCGGACAGAAATTGTTATAAATACATTAAGGTTACATTTTTACAAGTAATTTTAATTACAAGTAATAGCATGCCTTTTTGAAAGGACCACAAACTCATTGAAATTATTAGAATTAATCCAAACATTCTAATACACAAGTGTCCCTTGAAAAATATATTATGTTACACGACTGTTTAATAACCTATATGAAGGGGAGCATTTGTAAATCGAATTACGTAGTTTAGTAAACTGAACCGATAAAATGCGTCTTGTGATTTACCACGAACTTAAGAAATGCACAAACTCGGCGTAGTTTTCGCGCCAGTTTCAATATAATTGAATTAAATTACCTTTATAACGGCAATGAACACTTTCACCATCACACTAAAACCATCACAGGAAACATTACAAATCATTTTCGTATCAAAAAGATTAAATAACATTAAAAAACGAATAATTAACCTACAACCGAACTATTTACAATTACACAAATACTTATGAAGTTAGTAGTAATTCGTACAGTATTGCTACTAAACGAAAAAATAAACATTACAACATGCAATTGGGTATTCTACCCATTTTCAAAAAGTCTTTTAAGTTGTTCCTAAGATTAAAACAAACTATTTAAAAAAATATCAAATTTTTATTCGCTCGGCAAGTCCAATAAAAAACCATTTAAAATTTAAATTTTAAATTTATGCGCGCAAATATGTGAAAACGCTAGGCGCCATGTTCCTTTAAAATGATACGTCACTCAACCAGTAAACAACCTGTGTTTGTATGAGCTCTTGGACACCGGAGGGGGTATTCTACTTACGGAATGACGTAGAATCGTTATCCATCATGGCGGCAGCCGTTTCACATATTTTTAGGACAGATAAAAAAATTGAAATTTTCAAAACGAATTATAAAATTAATTCCTTGGAAATAAAAACTGAAATTAACATATACTTATTGCTTAATGCTCTACTATATACATTTATAGTTTTTAGATTTTTTCTTTCTTATAGTAAAATACCCAATTATAATTTATGAAATAAATATAAAAACCTCATTATTTGTATTTAAAAAATGATTAAATAATTTTAAAAAAGAACCAACATAATAATAACAATAAATATAATTTAGTTAACAAATAATGTTACACATCGACGACCTTCAAACGTACGATGTTCACTCAAAACAATCCTGTGGTCAAAAGCTGGGCTTTTGGTTTAGTACTTTATTGCTATATATAAATATCTGTAGCTATACATTCGTAGTGCCAGAGTGTAGCATTTCACCCGTCAGTGTGAAAGAGATAGCATACGTTTCCAAAAGCCTCGTAAAAGCACACGAGAGAGAAAAAGGCAGATATATATTTTGCGCGTACCGTCTTTTAAAAAATCCGTGGAGCCACGTTCAACGTGAGAGGTAAAATTATTGAATGAATTTATTACAAGCGTTGCGCAGCGCGGGCGGCGGTTCGGCTCGCCATCGCAGGCGCTTCATTGAAGAGCGCCATGCCGCGACGGAACGCGGTAAATTCAAAAATGGTAGATGTTTCGTAATTACTGTATATACGTATTAAGTAGGGCAAGCCGGGCTTTTGGGCTTGTATGGAAGTACCGCCACTAGTAAAGAGTCCTACTCATGCGACATTTCAGTAATTAAAAACGTGACTTAATGGAATATAAGATGAAATACGTATATACTATTGTTAGCCTTGAAAAATGTTTTCCAGCATGTAATCAATTGCCGAGCATGTCAATGATAATAAGGAATAATTGTAGTTACCCAGTGAAACCAGCAAAGACCCAACGACCGGTACGTTGACGATCCAGAAGGTGTCGTGATAGTCCATCCAACACCTGAAAACAAAATGACTCTGTAACTGTTTGTTGTAAATAATGTTTCAAGATGTTATTTTAATTATGTTTTACTTGCAGTTGTCGCGTGCAGCTTAATAAATATTTATCATAAAAATCAAACTTATTCAAAGCCAACAAAAGCATTGGTATTTTTGTGAGGGACTTAGGAATTAGAGTGTATATTTCGCGCGTCAATGGCCAATGCTTTAATCATAAAAGCTTCAATGCGCTTTAATGTTTTACAAAGGAATACGCCATAATCATGTCAAAGTTTATGTGTAAACCATTGCAAAGTATAAATACAACACGGAAAGCTCGCTAAACACTGACCGCTCTTGTTCCCAAAGAATAAATATATTTTAAATATTGATCGTTACCAATTAATCAAATAACATAAACAAGAATTGTACAGAATATTTTATGGAAGGAGGTATAAGGAAGATATTTTATTTCCTTTTTAACTATCTTAAAACCTAGTTATACTTTTTTTATTTTATTAACTGTTTGTTTGCGGTGCTAATGCTTTAGCCACTAAAGTTGTTTGTTGTTTTTTGTTGCTTAACTTTCAGATCTATAATCTTTCTGTCTGTTACATACTTGTACATTGATAAGCATCGAAACGTTTCACAATACGAGATGTAGGTACTGATAACTTGTAATTTTACTTATATGCTTATCAATGAATTATTCCGGTTGATGACAGACATTCTACACGTTTGCAACATGTTGCTTAATGAACTTTAATTATAACTGAGAACGTCATAAAAATACGTTAAAATAATATGAATAGTAGAATTCCATTTGTGATTTTTTCCAGCATTTTAACTATCATTGTCTTATTTCATCCAATTTAAACGAAACCTTAATAAATTACGCAACTGAATCTCTCTCATAATCACGTGTCTATTGATAAAGATAGGATGAACTAATGTTGGTTCATTTTGGGTTCATCGAATACGGACAGACAAAAGGGTTGAAATTTGTTTAAAAAATTTAGTGGCTAAGAAAAATTTAATTTGTAAATTTCAATAATATACTAAATTTTAACTAAATTCTTTTGTGAGATCAACAATATCAGTACGGTAACTAACATTTTTAAATAAGTACATAAAATGAACATCAAGAATCAGCATGAATACAATACCTAGTACAATAAAATGTGTATCTATAATGACTAAACATTGCAGGTAATTGTAAAGCAACTTACCGTAAGGTGCCGTCTTCAGAAGAGAAGCGGGCTATGCCGTAAATAGTTATATCAACAAATGGCACAAGCCATCCTAATATTCGAAACCACTTCAGGGCAACATCCTCTCTCATAAACACCTGTGGAAAACCATTCAAATTAGCGTCTTTTTATGAGACTAAAATAATTCGCACATAAAACATATTATACGATCCTCGTTGTGGAGCTAAAATCTCTGAATTTCTCAAAACTAAATTGTGTAGAAGTTTCGCGTGGCGTCTGTTGTAATGATTCCGCACAAAATGTATTTAAATTTAATAGAGTAAATATTATTTAAAGCTATTTTTATGTTTTCAAAGAGTTTCCTCCCACCAATATGAGTATGTTTACCCGGAATTGCATAAGTCAGCGAAGCAATGGACGTCAGACGGGCTGTCGATCTTAAAATTTTGAATGAAATATTTCACAAATATTGTATTCTACGTAAAAATCACGTTGCACTGACGCGACCATCATAAGTGTAGGATAGGGACAGATACAAAAATAAGTTATCTCATTTATTTTTCGCCTAGTGACCAGTATGTTTGACATGGTTTCTTTATCCCAACGAATACCTTGGTAAAGGAAAGTTGTGACCCAGCAAGTCGCAGCCGGCAGTGTATCCTAAAATAATTTCTATTATTTTAGGATCACGACAAGGAACCCAATAATGGAATTTAAACTAACCGTTTACAGAAAAAAGAGGTTACGTAGTTAATTATTTGTACGCAATAAGTCTGTAAAAGTATATACTCACCACCACAAGGGAAATGTGTAGATAAAGCGACTCACAGAACATCCAACTGTAGTTAGATGTCATAAAGTAGTGTATCAATAAGTGCAAAAATTGACACCACAGCTGCACAAGGAAAAAATGTGACGGTTAAATTCATAAAAACGTTAAAACAAAATATAATTTTAAAAATGTGCTGAGTGTCACAACCGTTAAAGAATACGTACCCCATTTTTTTGTACCACTGTAACGTCTTTTATTACTTTCGTGTACCACATGATCCATAAGGCATTGTGAATCATAAACGAGAAAAATAAATTTTTATGAATTTCTACTCGTATACAGCTCAGCGACCTAAAACATCAAGGAATTAAAGTTTCTGCTGAGAACACATATTGAACGGAAATGAATATTTTGCTGAAGTTATTTATTTTCTTCATACAATTTTATGTAAATCTGTGTAAAAAAATATATATTAAATGCCTTGCTATAATACTTGTAGGCTATGACGGGTTTGTATCGAATTTCGTCCAATTATTCGCTAGTTTCCAACAGACCAATTAAGCTAGTGATGAAATAGTACTCAGTTCAAAATCAAAAAGTTTAGTACTTTAGAGTAGACTGTTAATGATGATTAGAAATAAATGAAACTTCAGTGAATTATCCATTTTAATAAATTGTATCAGTGATTTTATGCCTTATTTATTAGATGTTTCTGGACGCAACTTGGTGAATGTCGATAACAGTGATGATGATTTTCCAGGGGGATTATACCCATAGTTCCCTAATAAGGGTATAATCCGGTGGAACATCGGATAGACTGAGGGAGAGTCAGCATTGCCAGGTTTATTTCCGGATAAAGAGCTATTTTGTAACTTTCTGGGTACAAAATATCGGAAATCAGTTTTCGTAACCGGGTCATTTTTATTTGAACATATTATTGACTTTATTTATTTATGGGCAATAAATCGAGACGGTCGCGCAAAAAACCTGGCAATCTTGGAAAAAGCGCAACCAACAAAAAAAACAACTATGGTTATGGGTTACCCATAATGATATTCTAAACTGAGGGTATTGTAAAACGGATGGGTAACAACGAACTGTGTATTGGTTGGACTAGTAGCGCTCTCTGTAGGAAGATGGCGGCAGCTGGGGCGAAGCGTGGCTGCAACGGTGAGCGGAAGCGTGCTCCGATGCGACGATGTTTCGAAGCGACGATGCTCCGATGCGACGATGCGTCAATACTGCGTCGTGATGCGATGCTGTCCCTCAAATCACAGGCCGTGGAACCCATCCCGATAATTTGGACGTATTCAATACACGCCAATAGTTCATTAACACTTGTGTTTAAAAACTCCTTTACAGTTCATAATATCATTTGTTAATGTAGGTGAAATGCTATTACTGACTTTTTAAAACGAGGCCATGCGCTAAAGGATCAATTCAAACAAGTAAAGAAAACGGAACTTAATATTTTTTCTTAAATTGCGTATAAAAATCATTTTTGAACTTATTTTAATATTATTAGCTTTTCTTTAGGCCACATGGCTTAATCAATACATATTATAATTGGTGATCTATAAAAACTTCGACGGACTGTCGTTAGTACCAAAATATATTAGGATTAGTAGCAAGCATATTTCGCATTAGGAACTCAATACCCAGTTACTATTAAGAAAAGTATTAAGAAAAGGAAAGGATGTAGAGCACTACATCCTCTGTTTTGCTTCATCAGAACTTTATACTCTACTTGTACAATCGGTATATGGTAATACAACTATGAGTTCAGCTTAATTTCATGCCCCAAGATGAAATGCTCCGTCCCATTTGGAGTAGAAACTTGAATTTTAAAAAGGAAAGTCTAAGTATAAGTGTCTAATATTAATTGCATCACAATCTGCAAGTTATTTAGAATGGTTTACGCAGTTCATAATATTTTTTATCACTTTATGACGGCGCGGGGTACTAATTTGTACTTTATGATTTTCCTTAACCAGATATATTTATAAAATAAATATAAACAGGTGAAAGAAAAATGAATGCCTTTCTAAGTTAATATACAATTTTCTAATTGTATATTTACCTATTTTTGTCGGGATAAAAATAAAAATATATAATATAATATAGAAGTAAGACGATTCGGTCTCTCTCTATGAAATTTCCACCATGAATAGATGATTTTCGACTAAATTTTTATTATGATTTGAGAACCAATGAACGTTTAATATTTTGGGAACAAAAAGTGCTACTTTTGAAACGCTTCTCGGTTTGCCATCGGAGCTGAAATAAGTTGTAAAATTTTTAAAACCTTAATTTGATATATTTATGAATGATATTGTTATTTATTATTTTGTTTTTTAAACTTGTATATCAGTACCTGCAATTTTACTTGTTGGCTTAGATTGGAATATTAATCAAAAACTTGTTGGCGGGAAAATAAATATATCCAGAAATCTTTTACATTCAAACAATGATACAATTATTTTAACAACTTGGTGATTTACATATATCAAGAACAATGCTATATATCAGGATTTTTTTAATTCGCTAATGATGATAGGACGTGGCAATTTCATAGGTAAAGACCTAATGTTAATTCCACCTTACAAGTTTCTTCTCTTTACCAAAAAACAGCATTAAGCCAATTCAGCCAAATGAAAAATGTTAATATGAACCACAAGTGTTTGTTTCGGGTCTGGATGTTTGTGAGACCGAAAATTTTCAGTTTCTCATACCCAAGGCATGTGCCTTGGGTATGAGAAGTGTGGGTTCAAAACTATGTATGTGACTGTTTTATTTTATGAATTTAATCGATATGCGTCGTGTTAAAATATGCAAATTTATTACTTCTAAAAGTCATGTCTTGTGAAATAGCTTCATTCTGCTGATAAGCGGCGGATGTAAGGAGTTGGTCGATGTCATAGCAAATCTCCGATAGCTCCGGTTTATATATCTCTTCTCGGTTAATGTAAAAGAGTAATAGACTGCACAGAGATTTAGTTTATTCGGGACACTGTATTTATCGAATCCGGCGTATAATCTTTAATTAGTAATTATGGGACCTTCGAAGTTGTTCAGCAGACTAGACAAATTACATCGGCTAGCATCCAATTCAGCTTCAGCATACTGATTATGGGTACACTTATTACAAAAGATTTTTAATTAATTTATAGAAAACGCGCCTGAATTTTATAGGCGCTTAGAAGAATAATGCAACAAAATGCTGTATGTTTTTCCTGTTTTATGGTTGTCTGGAAGACATCACTAATATGGGACGCCATTTGCTAATACAATTACAATTAATTTGTACTCTCTAATTAAAATTGTTAACTAGCACATGTTTCCGTATTAAGTAGTGTGCAATAAAGTGTTCTCTATCTATATATCTATGTAAACAGAACTCAAAATTTGATGGTTGTAATAATTTGATCAGTAAATACGAGTATAGTCAATATGTTATAGCATCTAAACAAATGCTTGTAATGATTAAATTTTATTATTGCGCATCCAATTATAGCAAACAAGATACTTGTAAGGTGTGTGTAGTTCGTAAAACTATCGGTGTCTTTATAGCCCTACAGGTGATGAGAAGCGAAACCATTATGATATGGCCGATTAGTGATGGTCTGCTCGAAGTTGACGTAGATACATACACACATTTTTAAGTACTCATCCACAGTTGAGCTTTACCACGAAATGAAGGGACAATAAGCTCATTGTTATACATGTTATTACTTATTTTTGTGCTCCACGGTTTAATGCACTCAGCGAATTTCTTTCCGATGTTTGAGTGTGTAAAGTGTGTTCTGTAACAATGCTCAGAGCCACCATAACTCATCGGCCGTGATATGCGTATGTAATGGAAAATGCGTTAATAATTTTAATCAAGTTAATAATTTAGTACGTACCGGCGATTGTTTGACGTGGTGATTCTTTTTATCTCTTTACTACAAAAGCATTGGAAGCAACAATAAAATAAGTAAAATTCACCCTCCCCGAGCATTGACCCACAAAAATTCAACGTGACTGTGAAATGAGGGCGGATTTATTATGTTATTATTAGGGATATAATTCCCCACTGGAATCCTTCGATACTCATGGAAGAAAAAAAAATTACATCCAAAATCATGGCGACTATAAATACTTGTCACAATGCAAGAGCAGTTTATATAGGTATAACTAAAAATAAAATTGATTCTTCTTGTCCGGAAATATGTTACATATTGACGGTAGAAAGCATACTTGATGTATAATTAAAAAATATATATAATTCAACAATTATAAAGGATATTGAGTTTATTATAATTTATTATTAATATGATTAAATAAATTAAATCATCATTTACAATAATTTAAGTGTCCTAAGTCCTTACGAAGTTAAACAATACAGTAAAATATTTGCTGTAATTTTTGCACTTTATTTTTTACCTTGGCTAATATTTTTTCACCCTTTTATGGCATTTATATTATATCATTATTTTAGGGAAAACAAAGACTTCTTGTAAAAAAAGATTTTCTAACTTCCGCTTCCAATTTTTTTGAATAAATGGTTTTAGTTTTTTTGACATGCTACAATTCCTGTTTCCACCGCCAATATAGGTACATATTTTTAGAATTATACCTTAATTTTAAGTTTTGTTTCATGAGTCTTATACAGAATATGCAATTTTGTAATAGATAAATGAACCTATTTTACCCTTTGTAGATACCGGTCATTTCACAGTCACATTTTTATTTCTTACATGTATATTAATTACACTATGCATATTATAATATTATTAACATTTTAGTTAATTAGTTATTTCATCGCTACGATTCCGACATATGTGACTGGGTAGTAATCATGCTTATTATCACTATAATGTACAAATAATATCATGTGTCGAAGACATGCTATGTTACGTAAGCTCAATGATTTCCTGAGACCATAATAAATGCGATTTAATAATTCTGTTGGTTGGACACTACTATGGCGTAGCTTTTGGCGCCAGAATGTATATTTCTAATGTGCTTAACATCGATGAATTATACACTGATCGATGGTGCTTTAGTTTAATATTGCTTAAGCGATATAGCATCGACTTTAACTTAATCTTTCAAATTATTACCATTAAAAATCTCCAGTTCTTGCTGTAAAGTATATTCATTAGCGAATATAATTAACTCTTGGAAAAGGTAGATCAAAATTATGTAAATAACGAGATTACGTACCGGTAATAAAAAAATATTATCAAAGACATCAACAAGGATATGATTGAAATTGAATATCCTATTATATAGATATTGGTCACCAAATTTCGGAACTGTAAGAAAACAAACAAGACTTGATTAGCGGTATAAAAACAAAATTTATGTACTCGTAGTTGTGTTAAGAAATAAGATGTGAAAGCGTTTACATTGTTGAACGGTGATGTTAATGTACATACAAGTTGTGACGGGCAGTGAACATAATAGAGATTGTATGATGGATCGTCGCTGCCGGCAGGGCCGGGAGTACTGACGCTAATGTGTGCAGCGCGCCTCGTCACTCATCACGCGCCGCCAATAACCCAAGTGAAATATACCTGCCCGATCCGACAGTGAGAAAATATTCATCCACTTAACACATGTTTTATACACAATCGATACGAGGTTTTAGTTATAATCAAAATAAATAATTGATATAAATATAACAAGATTTTTTGAGTACGCTCAGAATTGTAAACGATCGCCAGCATTCCGGTAGCTTTAATGGTAACTAACATTTATCAATTCGACATTGTTGCTAATGGTAAACTGCTCAGAGCTCTTCCTGTGTTTTAAATGTTGGGAGTGTTGAAGTTTTTCACCACCTACATGCATTCACTGCCCGTCGATATTTCCTGCTGTATAATATGTACTTCACTACACGTAACATATAGGGTATAATATGTTATTTGTTTTAATGTGCGTGTTGTTTTGAAAATTTATGAATTCAGATCTATTTATATTCGTCTATTCAAAGATTTCATGTTTTAAATGTTAGACTGCTTTCTCGCTTTCGTTTTTCTTATATACATCTCAGTCTGTTCGTAATTGGCTAGAGCTATAAGAATTATTTTAACGTGTATTTGTTCATTGTTGTGGTATCTGCAGTTTGAAACAAAATGGTGGATGTGGTGTGATAAACGTGAATACTATAAAGGGTGGTACTTACTTCTAAGTCATCCATGTCGACGCAGGTAGTATAGTTGGTCCACGCTCTCGATCCTTCGGGGTGTTTAGCCCAAGTCCCGTTTGTGGAACAGCTACAGATAAATGTTTATTTAAGTTTTTTTTTTTTTTTTTTTTATTGCAATGTGCACTAAAGCTTGGTTCGCAATAGATAGGTCTACTTGATTAACTTCGTTTTCAATCTGAATACAAACAGGAGACGCTATAGTGACTGCCAGCTCCGAGACAAAAAATGCGTTGTTTTAGGAAGTGGTTCATTTTTTTATTTTAACTATCATAATAATATTAATTAATAATCTTCATGGTATAGTTGGTTAAGAGACAACGGCTGTGTAGCCAGAAGCCGCGGATTCAATTCCCGTACTGAGATTTAAATTTATGTGTGCCTCGCATCCTTGTTTCGGGTATGAACGTTGCGAGACCAAAAAGCTTTTTACACAGTACGACACAACATTACTCTGTGTGGAATGTGCAGTCAGAACTATTTATGTGTCTATATCCTTTCTAATAGTGTCAAAAATCACTATAATTACATGTTTTGGTCGAGTAGGCAATCACTACATATTTATAATTCACTGTTGGTATTCTATTCGCATGGGCATGGGAATAGTTTCGTAGCCGCCAGCAAACTTATAACGCAATAATTATCAAACATCTTCTTACCCAAAGTGCTAACTTATACTTTAAAATAAGAGTATTATTTTATCAACTTATACTTTCGTCTATGCATTACAATGTTAAAGCTAATTAAGACATAACTTCCACGTTAACCTGCAAGTATTAAAATCTTCGCTATTGTATGTCAAAAGCACGTCTGAGGAATGATAAAGCTGCGATTTTACATTTACTATGTATTCGCGAAGCATTTTACCAAGATACGTTGAAATAAAAGATTTATTGGCTGCCGATAACTGTAACGATCTTAAACCACGGCACTGTCTCTTTGAACAGGAGATATTTTTAAATTACATACATATAGCGAACTGGCACTAACAGTGGCAGTAATGGTTTCTCGTGGGATTGAAACCAGGCTGCTTAAACAAATACGTTGTACAGTGAAACCGTGGAGTGGCTAATAAATTTATTTTTCAAACAAACATGACGAGCTGGAAGTCGATTACTTCAGTTTTTTCTTGAATCTCTTTTAAATACATTTGATGAAGGTACATTGATGTCATTATGTGAGTCGTTGTTTTTATGTGTTGTGCGTAATGCGTAGGTATACGCCGCTGCTTCCATCGTATATCAACGTATTTGCAAAATCTACATTTTACAGGAAAATATAAAACTTATTTTTTGCCACAATATGGTTACCATTTGACAAATCCAGCACGATGATTATATAATATTCTAAACGGTAGTATTTATTTTACAAAACTTAAATATGTTACTACGTCAATATTTCACCGATATCATAAATTAAATTGATATAAAAAAGTATATATTAGAAGATCCAAATTGTCATTTTTTTCGAATATAATTGCATAATATGTATACGAATAATAAGAATTAGTTATTGAGTAAATCGTTTAAATTAAGTTCTTGCAGCTTATTGCAGGAAACAATATGGTATTTGAAGTGGATATACATAAGTCCCGGAGTGTCGACGACACGTTGGTGACAGCCTATGGCGGGACACCGTGGAAGAATGGCGTTACAGACAGGGCAATCTCATTGCTGGTGCATGGACCATTGTGCCAGTGCTTCCTGTACTTGACCAGGGATTGGACTGGCGCCACGGCGTGATGATGTAATATTATTTATTTCCCTATATCATCTTTTACTTTTATTATTCAACCAATAAAAGTAATTCCAAAATTATTTTTGCGCTCGATTCATATTTTGAAAGTAATGTAAATAAATAAAGAAGAAATAGAAATGTATTATTATTAACAAATTTGCGAAACATTGGATACTTAAATGGTGTTCCTCTAGATTTTTCGGAGTGAACATTAGAGATCATACATTGATATTACATAGTAAAAGTAAAAAAATCCACTTACGTTTTATAAGAATGCCTATTTGCTTCAAATCCAACGATGAAGTCCGGGCATTTTTGGAACGCAGTCGCACCGGCCGGCGTTGCGTCCCAGCATGACAAAGCGTCGAATACTTTAGGACATTTTAACTTGACGGTTTCTGTTAAAAAAAATAACGTATGATTTTTTAAATTGCTTTGATTGATCAAAATATAAATTGGAAAGTACACTTCCGCTCCATGGCGCATAACTAAGGCCAATTTTAGAAGCAAATGTATTAAAATTTTGAAATGTCAAATCAGAGTTAATGTTTTTTAGTAGTATTGCAAGATGCTCTAGCGAGTGCGGCGTGAATACTTCCATATTTGAATTGTGCCCACAAATCACCTGTTAGTTTCCTTAGAGTATTCATAATATAGAGGGAGCGCTATCATACATTAGCATCTTCAAAAACGTAGATTATTTTTGTTTGTTTTGTTGGTAGCACTCCCATATTAGGGGAAATTTTACTAATTAATTATATAGCAACAAAATGATATCAATTGCGTTCGTAACCGAAATTATATTTAGTTACTAGGTATCAGTCTTAAACAAGTTTGAGTGGAATTCAATAGCCCTAAACTATTCTTTTTATTTTTCAATTTCAAGTAAAACGTGCATGTTGGACAACCTGTCAAGCGTCAGCCAATATGAAGGTGGAAGAAGGTGGCCCGGCACCACCATTTTTTATCGACTATATACTATTATAAATACTCTATGTTAGTTTCTTAAGTTGGGTAAGACGCATCCGAACGAGCCCAGCCTACCGTTTCTTGAACGGTTATTACAATGACCACTTTAGTTGTAGTGGATGGGAGTCAGAGCGTGCTTTCCCCATATTCAGCACCCTGTCTGTTTTAGGTATTTTAAATCCTTGGTACATATTAACACATATATGTACAATATTCGTGATGCTATTGGTGATATCACCATCGAGACTGGACAAAGTGGAGCAATACTTCATATCTCGACTTTCCCAATATATTGAGCTGAATTGTTGCCACCCTGAAGATATCAAATAAGTAATGCATAAAAATTTAATATAAGTACCTATATGTGAGAAAGACTCTATCTAAATTATTTTTTGTTTAACCAGTGTTTAAAATGAGAAAGTACTCGCGCCGCACCCTGAAGTATTCGAGCTTTTGTGATAGACTAAATAATATTACCTACTATTAATTGCTAAAATAATAAATATATTTATTTGATAAATGTACAAACTTACCTTTAAACGGGGTAAATAGAAACGCAGGGAATAGGGACTAAACTAGTCGTCTTGGTTTAAGATTAAAGTGGACATTTAATGTTGGCACTACACAATCATTTAATCTTGAATTTGGTAGAAAGTACTTTTATAATTTCCAATACACAAATATCCATATTTCATAGTTGGTCGTCCAGTTTAGTTCCTATTCACCCCTGCATTCGAATTTTCCCGTGTGTGCGGTACCATAGACATCATAATAATAGGGTACATGACTCATTTTTTTTATTGTATTAATCAAAAGTATCCTTATTCAAAATCTAGCAAGCAAAGTATTTTGTAAATCCATTCAGAATTAAACAAGTTAGAAACGTTTTAAATCTTGTAGTAGGGATAATAAAAAAGGGATGCAAAACAAAAACAGTGACGTCACTGTTCATTATAGGGCATTATAGTGTTGGGTGTGAAAGAGACGGTAAGATGTCCCCACTACGTCCCCACTCTTTCATTTAAAATACTAATATTTGCCTCATGTTACAAGCTACTTAAATACTGTTTTCACAAAAATGTTTTATTTTAATGGCACTTGTGTTTGTCTACAAAATAATACAAACATTCGATCATAGTCATCTTTCCTATTATTGTTTCATCACGATTTCAATGGTACTCGCGCTGGGCAAACTTATAATTATAGTTAGTTTTGTTTAATTTATTTATTTTTTAGTAAGTAGTGAAGTGAGGTATTAATATCAAGGGTTTGGTTCGAGGGATGAAATGTTATTGAATTAAATGTTATAAAAAGGGTTGATACTATACCGACGCTAATCACAAATACGTACTATATTTGCTGGCGTTTAAAACCTGGCTGTGATTTTCTTCAGTCGACGCGAAGCATTCGTGTAGCTTCTGGCGTATGATTGCCATATTGTCATTGTATGGCATCAGAACAATTTGTGATAACGATGTTACCTGAATATATGTTTTATTTCTTGCGATTTAAGACCTCGTCCACACCATCCAGAACAAAAAAAGACTTATGTAAGTCACGCCTGCCGCCTTGAAGAGGTAGATAGAAGTGCCGTTAGTGCATACAATAGTTAATTACGTCCCAAATGAGATAGGTGGCGCGCCTATCATCATGTCTATTTCTAGGTATTATATGTTTTGTTGTCAAAGCTTACAGTAAACGAATTACCTGATCTGGGATTCAAGCCCAGAACGACATGGTACACAGCGCATATTTGCTGCCAATAGATCAATGCTGCAGTAAACTTGTTGTAGTTCAAGTTAATATTTAGTCGTTGACTGTAAAACATATTGTCATATTATTATTTTAGTTGTTTGTATACTATTCAATAACACCATTGTTTTATTAAAAATCATGCAAGTTTGTGTGTAAATAGTGCCAAGCTTTTTAGTTAGATGTTTCTTTGTAATATGTTCCCTTCTGTTTTATTGTTAGTCTGTGGCAGTCTCTGTGATTGGTCTATAACGTTAAGCCGAATTAAACTTTTTACATTACTGCCATAAAATTGTTGTTAGACTTTAATTTCATCATAAATTTTACGTGTGTCCGTAAAGTTTTATAATATTGTTATACATTCATTTGATCTGACTGGTTTAGTTTTGATAACGCTAATGTTTGCCAGTTGCACTGTTTATAGGAAGCTAACTCAAACATTTTTAGTTTTATGAAATTTGGTGGAAAGAGCTGCGGGTAGCGAAACTATAAGGACTGCCCCAGGGATAGTTGGCGCTTTTTGGGGAGGCCCCAGCGCTAGGCTACGATAGGCTAAAGTATAACTACAAGTAGGTAGAATAAAACTAATTCCCTAGTATAATTTAAACTTGAGTGACGGTTGCGTATAAATCATAGTTAATAAAGGACATATCCTTGAAATAAAGCTTTTAAATCGTATCGGCTATAATTAAGTTAGCTGTGGTGACGATCCTTTCATAGTTTTAGCTTAGTGCTCTTTAGCACGAATTCTTATTTTAATTGTCAATTAAATACAATTTAACGTAAAATCGAATTCATTTCATATTTAGTATTTTTACAACTAATGGTTCGAGTGTGTTTCTAAGGGCGGGTGTAGACTCGAGAATATTTTATTGTGGCTAAATTTTCAGGTTTAATGTCAGTTGTTCAATGTTCAGGCCTTTCGTGGACGAAATTTAAGAAATCCTTATGGAAATAGAGTATGCCGGCGGCAACATCAGTGACATACGTAATTCTGTTGCGAATCGCGTTTCTGGTTCATCTTTTGTATATCCGGATAAATATCTAATTAACACTACTTAACCAATTTGCCCTAATGTATAATTAATTAAATGTATAAATTGATCCTGCAGTCAAACTGTTTGTATAATTTTGCAGGACACTTATGTAGATTATAAGTTTATTCTTTTGTTGTTCATAAATTAATAAAAGAATACAAAAAAAATCAGACCGGCAAAATTGACTCCACCGACCAGAAAAAACACTTCCACGTCGGTACTTTATCTTGATTCCGATGCATAATTACAAATATGTGCATTTCCATTTTACTTTGGCATAACAGTATAAAAGTCTCTCCATTTTAAGATAATCAGTTTTTACATTATGACATACGACAGCCTCTGGCTTTTGCTGGACTTACACACGTCCACCCACATATCGAGAAAAATGGGAAGCCCGTAATTATGATGCACAAGTGTCTCTCCCGTTTCAGAATCAGCCTGTTTAGTCCGATTCAAACACCGTTCGACGCGTCGATAAACAACAAATTACCTATAGCTCGCCTATTGTATTTGGACGGTATTGAACTTATAGGAGCTCTGTAATCAGTGTCACCTATACGAAATAATTTGTGCTGACGGGTAATATCATATTAATGTAGTGTGTGTCGTATTTAATGTAACTCTATTTAAATCCTTTGTAGAATCGAATATTTAAATAACATAATAACATAATAACATAAATTAATTTATTATTAAATAATAGATTTGGATATTACAATCGAAATGAAGGCAGTATTGTAGGATACGACACACATAGTGAGGTGGTTTCTCACTTTGGATTATATGTATTGTATTGTATGTATGTATCATGTGTTCATAAGCATGTGCGTGATGTGGACTGGACTCAAAAAGTGTCTGCACCCGGGTGAAGCCGGGCCGGGCCGCTAGTAATAGATAAATCACTCCTTTTGTTCCTAAATAGTAAAGTGACTATGCAATTGTGGATGACTTATTAGAATAAAAATGTTCATGAAAATAAAAACGAAATAATGTAAACTAAAAATATAAACTGTAATCGATTAAGAAATACAAACAAATATTATCGATATCTCTATATAATCGGAAATTGTAAGAACCGATTTATTTGACAGCATCCCTTTTTCCCAATGTCAAATGGAACTTCTTAGTTTAGATAGGGTAATAAAAATGTTATGTAATAAAATTGAGACATTTTTCACGGACTTGGTAAAAATAAAAGCGCCTCAAAGCAATAAGTTCAATGAGTCAATTATGGGAAGCAGATACGCAGCAAGCTACTAGCCATTTAAATTCAGCAGGTGAGCTTTATAAACACACTTTATTTTTTATTTTATCGCAAACGGTGCTTTGGTTGTGGCAGTCGATCGTATAGAAAAAGGGCTGATGAAATAGAAGAGCATTTTAAACTATTAATTTAAACTGGCGATGAAAGATCTTGGCAGTAAATCTGCTAGAACTGCTCGGAGTTGCGCCGAATTTAACGATACATGTTATTCCTTAGTTAGTTTCAGATTCTAATATCGCTGCCTTCCATGATTTTTTACGATACATTGAAATGCAATGACAGTTTTTTGAAGATTTTGCGCACGCACTTGTATATATATACGATCTATACAGGGTGTAACAAGAGTTTGATCGAAAACTAAGCTGAAATATGTCGCCATTAAGTGCTCAGTAATAATAGATAAACATCGCGCGCGTCGTGCGTCGACCCCTAGCGCTAACTGATTATAATTTATCGCGGTACCAAAGCGTGTTTTAAGAGAATATAATATATGTTAACGAAAATGTATGTAATCCGTCATTGTATACAATTCCTAGAAAATTTATTTATACGTTTCCTAAATAGCGGTTGGAAATATTGTCCAGTCTGTCAATGAGTACGAACGCTAACGAATACAAAAAAATACTTAGGTTAGGTTAGGTTTAAGATATTAAATATATTTATTTAAGTAGTGGTGAGCGAATGGAGCTCTTGCTGAGACATGGTTGGGCCTAACTGTCCAGCCCATTGTCAAAACAGTTTGAAACAAAGTCTCTGATTTAACGTGTATAAGTAAGTATAAGTATTTATTCTACCGAGTATATCAACACTGCGACCGAAAACGAAGTCAGGTGGTAGCTTTAGTGGTTAGAAACACAATGCCACTAAAATTTCGCAAAAATAGCGAACGATTTGTTTTGCGAAATGTTTAGCTGCATTATGTCTGAAGTAACTAATACTACCACCTGGCTTCGTGTTCGGTCTGTTTGGATATACCCGGTATATTAACTACCAATATTAAACTATCGCGTTATTTAACGGAGAACAATATAACTTTGAATTAAAAAACTAAAGATAGTATGTCAGTCTTCGAATCCATCCTTTACATCAAACAGAAACATTCTACGAGTATAATAACATATTCGCAGCCTTGTCATTGAAATGCCACTTCTTTCTGTTGAAATTATGTGTTTTCCGCGCGATCGGTATTTTTACTATGGGAATTTGTTTCTTTTTCTAATGCGTTTAAGCCGTTGGATAAAGGTCGACGTCCTCACATAATATATTGTCGAGCCAACCTGGACATGCCTACCATGAATGCAATATATTGTTACCAGTTTAGAGGCGCCATCTACATTCCACATATATCAATACACAGTTGAAGAAAAATTGGTGTATGATGTGTTGACTATAATGTATTGATATGTTTTTGTTTTATCTGCAAGATCCACAAGATATGTGGGTTTTGAGCTACGATATTTTATTATTTATTAAACCTTTAAGATAAATAAAGGGAAAATTTGTTTATTTGCTCTGTGTTACAAAAATTAAAATTACAGACGCAATTTTGAAATTAATTGTTGTTGGTAGCACTTCTTTCCATATAATTACGATTGCTTAGTGCTCACAGAAGAATTTTGTGTTTTAATGTATCGAGCGTACTGCCTTGGCGGCGTAATTCGTATTAATTATCAGCCCGGAGTCAGGAATTTGTGCTCGATATGGCGATATGCTCGCGCCCTATCACATCATGGGACGGAACATACAAGGCGAAATGTGGGTGTACTGGTTGCGCCTCTGCCTACCCCTTCTGGGACAAAGGCGTGAGTTTATGTATGTAACGTAATGTGGTTGGGGCTATAAAATATTATTAACAGATATTTGAATGCAATATCAATATAATACGAATAGGTAACAACAGGTCGTTGTGGAGATCCATGGGGGAGGCCTACGGCAGGCAGTGGACTTCTTGTTTCTGAAGAGAGAGAGAGAGAGAGAGAGAGAGAGGAGGGGGGGGGGGAGAAAGAGATGATACGAATATGGAGTTCATGACGAAAGAGTAGTAAGATTGTGGCACCTATAGCAATCTAATCGGCGGACCCAAAGAGAAGGAAATTTAAGTTAAGTTTACTGCATCATATTATATAAGTTACTGATAAGTATTAAGTACGTTAGAGCCAGCCGTAACGTTACTTGACAGGAGACAATGCATTAGCATTTAATTATAAAAATACATTTATATTAAAATAATGTTAGAAACCCGTTCTGCATTGCCCAATTTTTTCAGCTACCATCAACTAAGAACAGGTTTGTTTAATTAGTTTTATGGTTTCATATGACAGACGATTTTATATCCCGCTTCCTCTTCTTCTTAATTCCACCTAAATTCATAACCTTCACCGCAGTTTTCCCACTCCGCTAACGCCACTTCCCTTTTATACCTTTATCTCACCTTCCCCCTCCATATATCTCCCCTTCCTTTTATACTCCTTTTAATTCTTTAATTGCCGCATCCATAATGTATTCTCTACGTTATCTAATAAATTCATTTGCAATTTTATATGCTCGTGTTAGGAATTAATACAAGTATTAAGGATTAAAAGGAAAGCGGTTTACAGTAATATTCTCCGATTGTTTCCTACGTTCTTTAATAAAGTATGATTTTGAATGTGAAATATAAAAACGAAGTAAATTGAAAAAATTAATTTCATAGAACTGGCATTAAAATATTCATAAAGTAAGAGGAGAGTGAAATATTTCCCAGAATTACTCGTAATAAATATTTTTTGCTTATCAAATAAAAGTAATACTCGTATGGTTGAAAAAACTCTGCAAACACATCGCCGATATCAGCTAATTATTAAGTAGGTTATTATTATTATTATAATTGTAAATTATGTCTGCAATAAAATAAATTGCTTTTCTTAATCGTTTTATGTGGAATTGTTTCCTTAATGGATTAACTCTTTACTACTGTTCACAAAGATATGCGTGTGTGTGTTGTTCATAGGAAAAATGTTATAGAGATTGCATTTGAATCCTTTCATCATTTTAATTACAATATCATAAAAATATATTATTATCCCTAGTAATCCCTACAAATATTATAAATTCGAAAGTGTGTATGTATGTATGTTCCATTTTCACGCTTAAACGGCTTAACCGACATAGATGAAATTTAACATAGAGATATATTGGACCACGGAGAGGGACATAAGCTATTTTTACCCCGAAAAATGTAGTGTTCCTGCGGGATGAGTCAGGAATTCAATTCGAATATACATACTTGGAGCTCTTTCAAATTCGATTTGATGGCACGTGACAGGAGAGGACAGCATTGTATGCTGGATCATGGGACAGTACGGAATACGGCGGTCACATTTAGTTTAATAGTTAGTACGCGAAATAATATGTTATTGATGTAAATTGGACTCAAAAACTATCTGCACCCGGGCAATGCCGGGCCCGATCCCAAGTGTATTATAAAAATACCAGAGATTACGTGATGGATATCAGGTCTTTTTAACTTTGTATTGTGTAAGAGTTAATATAAATAATATATTCCTTTCTTCTGATTTCATTTGCGTTGCAAAAGAGCAATACTATTTTATTACAAACTAGCTTCTGCCCGCTAACTTCGTCTGCGTGATTAACTTTATTTAAAAATATATACATGTATAGATTATTTGGTATTTCTCATCCCGTCCCGTCCCGTCCCGTTATATCCCGCCCGTCCTATCTCATTCTCACTCAAGGTATGTAATCCACGCCCATCGCAACCCTTTAAGTATAAAAAGTAACAAATATATCGGATTTCCGTCCTCATCCCACGGGAACACTTAATTTATCTGGATAAAATGTAGCCTAAGTGTTAATCCAGTGTTAATGGGGAATATTAGTTTTTCTCATTTATCTTCAATAATACAAAGAAACACCCTGTATGTAAATAAGACATTTACCAATTTTTAAGTTGGACTTGTACCTATATAACTGTGAAACCGCATCTCATTTCGTCTTGTAGTTTTTGCGTTATGCGCAAGTAATTAAAAAGAAACACCGTCTATAAATAAAATATATACCAGTTTTCAAATTGTACCTGCACCAATATTACTGTGAAAACTGCATCTCATTTTGTATGGCAGTTTGTGAGTAATGTGCAAGCAAACAAAAAGAAACATCCTGTATGTAAATGAAATATATACCAGTTTTTAAATTGGACCTGCACCAATGTCATTGTGAAAACTGCATCTCATTTGGTGCGGTAGTTTATGAGTAATGTGCAAGCAAACAAAAAGAAACACCCTGTATGTCAATGCAACATATACCAGTTTTGAAGTTGAACCTGCAGCAATATAACTGTGTAAACTGCATCTCATTTGGTGCGGTAGTTTATGAGTAATGTGCAAGCAAATAAAAAGAAACACCCTGTATGCAAATGCAACATATACCAGTTTTTAAGTTGAACCTGCAGCAATACAACTGTGAAAACCGCATCTCATTTGGTGCAGTAGTTTTTGCGTGATGCGCAAGCAAACATACAGACAGACAGACAGACAGACAGACAGACAGACAGACAGACAGACAGACAGACATACAAAAATTCTAAAAAAAATTGTTTTGGATTCTGTTGCTGTTATAAAGACCCCCCGCGTTGAAATTTCTTAAATATCTTCCATGTACAGACATCGACCATTTACATTTTTATTATATGTATAGATCAATGTTCTTTGTGCATTTCGTGGAGAAAACGTAACGTTTGTTGTTCGGAAGCAAGTAAATGAAAGAGTGTCTCGGGTTACTTATTAAATTCTAGAAAATAAACAAACTCGTATGTTCGCTCTTCAAAGAAAGTCTGTGATAATGAAAGACGACTGCTTGTTTGATACATTATATCCTGTTGCATTACTCTGTCTTTCATAAATAACGTATTATGTTGCCGAAGTTAAGCAATGTAAATGCATTTTTTTGTCTCTCCGCATGATAACGACTTACCGCTAAGCGTATTTAAAATTGAGCTTCAGAGGCGGTTATGCTATCAAGATTTCCATTTAGTAGCTAAATATTTGAAATGTAATGTTTTGAACTATTTTGAGTTACGTCTAAATATTAAAATTGTGTGGTTTAATTTCGCCGTAGACAAACTAGCGGTCTGTTTTTATGGTAAACTGGGATCTATTGTTTTATACTGATTGAATCCAATGCTGTTAAAATCAATACCTGACAACTACGAGTATTATAAAATGTTATTTTGAAAATTTCAGTTGACTTCATTTTAGTATTGATGGTTCTCAAAATCAATACATGAAGTCACATAAAAATGAAAACTCTATTGCGCCGTATAATAAATATAGATTTTATTCGCATTTTATAAATTTATATTTACGTTTGTAATGAAATTATATCTTAAACAATGCGTTACGCAGATATTTTGTAATTATCCGCCCCGTGACCACGAAAGCTGTAAAGTAATCGAAACGTCGGGAAGTTAAAAAATGTAAAAATTAAACCTAATCGCGATAAAATCCGTAAAAATAGTTTTATTTCAATTATATTTGTTTCAAATATCGCCACCTTTAGGTAGACGACTTATAAATTTAGTACCAAATAGTGAATATTTGTATCGGGCGGTTAATAATTTGTGGGCGCCCGACATGTAATACGCCGCAAGTGCGAGTTATTGTTATGAAAGTAGTTCGCTGTGCATGAGCCGCCGCAACGCATCCAGCGGCCCTGAAAATTTCAATTAGCCGTCTGCTACGCAGGTAGGATATTCAGTTTCATTGCAAGAAGCATTATAGATTGTGAAATATATCCCCTACCTAGAGCAAGACTCAACTAGTGCTTTAAGCGAGAGTAGTACTATAAAATGGGCAAAATAAAAAAAAAACAAAAAGACTAAACATTGTATATGTGGCGGACGCCCTTAACAATCCCAATGGGCGTCCGAACAAATTGGTATAAAATGAACTATATATATAATACCCTTTCCTCTTTCACTCTCTGTCGCCTACCTCCTCCACCTGCTTCCTTTGCCCTCCCCATTCTCTTCCTCCCGCACCCCGCCAGCCGGCCTCCCCTCCCCCCTTCTCCCCTCCCACTTTCCACGACATCCTATCATCTAACCTATCCACCTATCTTTCTTCTCCATCTCATTGGAACGAGGGTCTTTCCACAGGCTTATGACTCCCTACACCCCCCTCTACCCATTTCTAGTTGCTCCTTCCCTTTCCCTTTCTTATTTCCCTCTCCGATTTACCCGTCGTACTTCTTCTCATTTCTCCTACATATAATATTCTTCCTTCATATAATGATTTAACCATTTAATTGTCCTTGCAATACGGTCTACCAATGGCTCAATATTAAATACCTATTAATTATTTTAATAATTTTTAGTGTGCTTTGTACATGGTTCACTTACTAGCGCCCCCAATGCGCGTAGCATTCACCGACATGTTTGAATAGGTATGCGCAAGATTACAATTATAGATTCAACCAGGCCGGAACATCTGCGACTTTGCCGGAGAGGGAAAGAAAACACTGGAATTCCAGGATTCCTTTGGAAAACCAGGGTGACATTTTTTTTTAAATAATAGTGTGAGTAGCTGGGGAATTACAGATTTTAATTCTATGATGCTATTATAATGTATTTTGGTGAGTGAACGCATAATATAGTTATGACGCGGTGAATAGTAAATAATGAAAGAAAAAAAATATATGACCGGCGCAGTGATGACGCTGTGTTTTATCCGACTCATTATTTAGCAATGTATTAAACATATTTCTTTAAATTGGTAAATGAAAATAACAGTTCCCCTTATTATCGTATATCACATGACTGTTCTTAGTTTTATAAAGATTAGTTCACAAATAATAGAGTTACAATCTCTAATATTTCAATTTTAAAGGTTACTTTATGCAATTAGTTTAAAGAAAACGTGTTGTGAACTCAATGGCCTACTCATTATATTTTACTTTGGCTTAATAACTGTTTTAAGAGGCCCATTTCGACTATGCACAGCGCCTATAAATATACCAATCTAGTGAAGGAATTTTCAACCTCCTGATGGGTTATTTGGGTTAATTACGATGTACGACGTTTCCAAATACCTGTTTGTACCGGCCGTACCGTGACAAGATTTAAAAATGCAACAATATATGTGTTCCTAGATTAAAATCCCCGTTAGTGTAGTACATCGGTATCTCCAATCGAGGTTTAACGTCTAAACTATGAAGCACTTTTAAAATTCAGTGTCTTAATGATTTTGTTGGTGATTAAGCTATTTTCTAGCTCGACATCATGTCAAAATATTTACTTGAAGGTCGGGAAATGGTCTTTAGGCGTGGTAACAGGTTTTAAGTAACAAGTTTAATTATATGTTGCTATATCTTACTCTTAGGCATTATTTACGGTCGCATTCGACTTTAAAGATTTATTGTATTATATATAGTTTTTTAATCATAGGTTTAGACTATATGTTTTTTTACATTTTTCGAGTAGATTGTATAAATATGTAGGCAAATGTAATACATATAAATTAACAATTTAACCATAAAAAAAAAACATTTAAAAAATACATTTTTCTTTTTTCTATTACATAAAACTTAATATACCAAATAAAAACACATTATAACTGATAAATCAACAAAAAATGAAATAAATTTGTATTTAAGACATATCTTAACTTACATAAAAATATAAAACGAAAAATAAACGTAACAAAAAGTAAAAACACAATACTTACATATTTCAGCATTTTCTCCATCGTCAGGCCGCTTGCAGCACAGAAAAATAATTATTAAAGTCGTATACTGCAAAAACGTTAGAGAACTTTCAGAGATAGTTTCAGCGCCAATTTGAATTCGGCGGGGCGCGTTAGGCGGGCGGACCTATGCGCTAGGGCGGCCGAGAGCAGACTGAGATGGGCGGCGGCTGCTGGTGTGCTTATAAGCTGGACCACCCACACAGATACACGTCACCTCTGTACACACTGCCGGCGCATTCACACTGCATTTGCAGAGCCACAGCCTTTTCCAAGAAATTTCCACCCTTCATTAGGTCTGTGAAAGGCAGTTTTTCTGAAATGTTTTATTGTGATTTGTATTGTGTTTTACTCCTTTATAAAATACAAAGAAATAACAATTCTTTGCAAATGCAGTGTTAGTCTTTATTAACTCTTCCAGAGCTGCTTTTTCAACATTGTCTATTGTTGTCGACAAGTAGGTATATACCGCACCACCAGCATAAGATTAGAAAATTATTTCAGTCTGTAATGTTTTTCTAACATACCTGCGTAATTTAACAATTTGGTCAGACCACCTCATTGGTGTCCTGCCATGCGATCTATCCCGTCTACTCTACCCTAAAAGATGAGATAGATTAGACGCTCTATGGAGTTCTTATTGCGCCGTGAGATATGACTGAAGAATCAAAGGATACGAGATTGTACTATCTTGGCAAGACGCTGCTTGATACCTTGTTCTTGAAGTATGGAAACGTTTGAGCGGAATTCGGTCTATGATACTCCGAGCATTCTTCTCCAACGCCATATCACTAGGGCTTTTAACTTTTTCTTTACAAACAATAAAAGCTTTGCTTGAATAATGAATGCGATTTTGGTACATTTCCGGGGAACATATTATGTATGTCTCTTAGATTAGATTCCATTAAGGAAAGTCGAATATAATTTAGGATACAATGTATCGGCATTCATCGTGTATAAAAATATGCCAATTTTAATAGCTCTAAATAGGTACTTATTACTTCTTATCAATTATTAGCATTAAATGAATAACTAGGGGTCTTCTAGACTAAACAAGCACGTCAAGGATACGTAAGGCATCATTTTACCACATGCCCTCTATTCTTATCCTTTTCTTATATCCATCCAAAGGTTGTCTGTAAGAAATCGCCTAGGGCGATAAGACCGTCAACTGTACTCTTTAATTTTATCTGTAAAATATTGTATGCCTGTTCTTTTTTTTTTGTGTGTGCAGTGAAGAATAAAAATAAAAATAAAATAAATAAAATACCGATGGTTACATCATACTGTTATAGATAAGTCGTTATAAAATTATATTATTTTTCATTTTTTGTAGCTTGGAGAACTATGGTTTATATAAGTGCCACCTCTGCTTATGATACGGGCATGGGAAGGTGTCTCTATTATTTTTTAAAACAAATGAATTTTCCTAGTACCTAACTATATTAAAATAAACGTGTAGGACTTGGCTTGTTAGACCAAATGATCTCAGGTACCTACTAGTTTGGGTCTTACTACGCTGGTTAACTGGCTGGCTATTTTCAGATATCTCAGACATTGTTACGGAGAACTCTCTACCAATTTGAAATTGAATACATGAAATGGTGGTGGTGCGCCATGAGATGGACTCGGCACCTGTTTCCCGGAATCGATTCCCAGCAAGGCTATCGCTCATATGTCACCAGTATGTGGCACTATTGATGTATTTATTACGTGATGGAGATGGGCCCTTTTGTATACTTACCCGGAAAATATATTACCACTGAAATAATTTTGCAACGAATTCAGATATTCGAATACGGTGGAGGAAGGTCTCATTGATCACGATATTATTTTATTATAAATTTTATAGGGGTAAAATGATGTATAAATTTTAAATTATAAATTTATATCATGACGAGTAATTTGAGGACATACAATTATATTTTATGTTTTTATAACGTGTCAATATTTTCTGAAACTTATACTTCTACATAATAGTATTTGTGCTATCAATGGTCTTTATTTTGATGTTTTCACCTTATTGAAACGCGGCTGTATGGCGCAGTGGACGAGAAGCCTGGGAAACGAGAGAATTCATCGTCAAACGGCTCCGATGTCGAAATCGCAGTGACATTTGTGTATTTCCTTTTTGTAAGCTTTTATTCAACTTGTTCTCTGTGTATGTTCGACTTCGAGTGGAGTTTTGCAACTCCTTTTGAAGCAAATTTAATCATCTGAGTGAGCTGAAATTTTGTATACACGTTTAGTTTAGATGACAATGCATGGATAGCTATGTAACGTCATTCTAAATACAACTTAGCGAAACACCCAAGATGGCGGACTAGTTAATTTTATTGCACTCCTGCAATATGGATATCAAACGATAAGGTTTGCTGATAATAACTAAAAGTTTATTTTATCCTTTTTAGCTCATTAAAATAAAAGCTTATTTGAGAAATATTTTTTCTCTTAATTTTTTCTCTTCTTCTTCTTTATCTTTTAAGGCGTATAATAATCGTTCGTTCGTAAATCGTTTAAAATTAAAGTTTGAGTAATGAAAATATTTAATTAACTATGCATAATTATTTAAATAATTCAGTCATTTGCAGCCAAAACCTTTATAAAAAGAATAGCTAGAAAAATTATCTAGTCAAATTAAACCAAAATCACTCGTTTTTAAGAAAAATGATATAGGTACATATATAGTTCTTGAGCAACCAACAATAACACAAGCACAAACTATTGTAGGTAGAGATAAGAGAATGTACGTAGGTACCCAAATAATGTACATTGTGACCGAATGTACTGTTACGGATTCGGTAGCTTATTAATATCTTCATGTGATTTATTCCACTTTAAAAAACTTTGTATTATATCAGGTACCTCGTAATATTAAAAATGAACACATTACACCATATGATGTGTACCAAATGTAGCAAAATAATTTTAAATGAAATGTTTTCGAAGCCGTAATTCCGTTTAAAAAATAATCAGTGTCAAATCGATGCGATGCGATGCGATGCGATGCGATTCGAACCAAGGGCCGGTAGACTCAAGTCTGCTTCTCTCCGCTGAGTTATTTCGACTTACAATTCAGTTGTAGAAAATATTCTTTTGATGAAAGTTTTTAAAGCTCTTTTAATTCTTTTCGTGTTTTCTGTGATTTATCTACACCTAGAAAACTGGCGCGTGTGGCTATACATTACTTTATTTCTCATAGGTGTGTTAGCGTAGTTTTCTGAAGACAAGCAATGGACAAAGAATGCCGTGGCGCTCCTCAGCTCCTCATATTCATTAATCATGCAAAAATTATCTTATTTAATTAATACATCCCAGGATACAAAAGAGTTATTATTAATTTCCCGCACATTTCTAAACTCTATTCGTTCATATATTCTGCGAATCCGTGTGTCGATCGCAAAGGTTGAAAAATCTAATACACTACCAGCTTTCATGCGTTATATTGGATGTGAAAAGGTTACCTTTGTTACGGTATTTTTGTTTTTTAGATACCTGGAACTCAAAATATGCGCTCCGTTTTCCAGTAGCTACTGATTTATAAGATTTATTCAGCGTCAGACGCGCAGTCCGAGAGATGCGGAAATACCGGGATTTTTTTGTTCTGAAAAAGTCTGAAAATATTTTTGTTTTGACCGGCTTTAAGTAGTCGCTTTTTTATATGATATCTCATCACCATGAGAAAACATCGGCTGAAAAACAGAGGTGTAAGGTCCAGATCACGTGTTTAATACCATTTAATTATGCATGTCTTATTCAATAGCATGTGAAGCTATTAGCAAAAATGTGTTAACTGTGTAATGATGCTAAATGTAAGTACCTAAACGTAATTAATATGGGGCATTCGACGTGAAGCGGACAGCAAAAATAAGTGAGGTTCCAACATTCGTTCATGTTCTGCTTATCTGTACTTCTAGAGGGTATGAACGTGAAGAAGTATCTCCTTTGGTTATAAATAAAAAACAAACAGGTATGTTTAAATATATCCGACACTTCTGTAAGTATACTTTAAATCATTATACTTAAAGGCGCCGTATTTTTTGTCGCTTTAAACGCCTACGGTTACAAAATGGGCATAACATTTTGTATTCGAAAACTTCCTCTAAGCGCCACTAGATGCCGCTATTACTCATTGCGACCAACGATCGGTGTATCAGTTTCATGACACCAGACGGCGTTAACGGTATGCAAAGCCTATAAGAGAACAATAAATAGATCCCAGTGAGATTTATACCACAGACAGGGCCATTCAGTGAATTTATAAAGAAAAATTTAAAGTGTTTTTAACGAAATATAAAAAAACAATCGATCTTAATTTTTTAATAAAAAAAAAACTTATTTTCTTTTCACAGATTTCTTTTTTTTCTCGGTTTAAAGTTATATTTTCAAAAGGAAATCTTTTACAAACTTATCTTTGAGCCTCAAGGGACTGGAGGTGTAAAAGTATGGGCCGAGGAAATTATAGAAGGGACATCCACAGGCCTCTATGTGGCATCGCCGTGGGACGCTCAGTATAAATGTAGTTTAAAATACTTTTTTTTGTTATAACACGTTATTTTTTGCGAAATATGAATGAATTAACATTAAAGTTACTATACATTATATATTACAGAATTGTTTCTAAGGTATGAACTTTTAATCTTCGCTCTAAACGTTTTTTCACCTTGTCCCTCTAATTTTTCAGTAAATTGTTGTTATAACTTGGTGTAATCGCCCATTTTTTTAACATTCTTATTTGAGATTTTAACAATGCAGCCCAACAGTTTTTATGAAGATTCATTGGCTGGCACTGGATATCAACATTTTAAAATAAAGTTTTCGATATGTGTAATACATAATATATGGTATAATACTGAAATAATAAAAGTAATAAACATTTTTTTTTATTGATTTCACGTATTTTTTTAATTTCAATATTTTTCACCTGCACTTAATGTTTTATTGATTTGTTGAAGTATATTACTTTGTTGTATCCAAAGAATTAACTTTTATTTTATTTTTGTATCTGAGTATGACTTGAAAGGCCGCGATTACTAATCGATATGAATGTATTAAATATTTTGTGCCACGGAGTAGTCCCTCAAAAGTAGATAGAGAATACTAAAATATTGAGATAATCACAACACAAATAACTTCTGTTGCTGGAATAGAAAACAAGATTTCATATTTCAATATAATCCGCGACAAATCTTATAAAGTACTTAAAATAGCCGTTGATTTTCTGCTGTGGGTGTGTGTTATTAAAACGTTTTTTTGCGCATTGTGTATCAATGTTCCTTTGTTTGTCATAATATTCTGTAGGCGTGGGTGACCCCTGGCTCGTGTTGATATCGATATGTTATTCAACAGCACAAGTTAAATGTAATTAAAATCCGCGGACTTATTTTTATCTCAATAATGTATCATGTTACTATGAAGATTTTTATTGTTGTTTTGTTAAACTTTAATTAACATTTGATTACAATAAGAGTAAACCCAAATTCGGTACAGCTAAGCATGCTACTACACATGTATGTTTACTAATTTATCAGTCGATTTTATACATTCACGACCGTAAATCCCAGAGGGGTGCGCAGAGATGCATTAGTGGCGTCCACATTTTACCGAGCTCACTTCCGCCCCAAGAAATCAGAAAAGGCAAGTTTATTGACACGTCGATCACAAATACCAGTCGCAGGCGATTCATATTATGTGATTTTTCATAACGAAAGCACAAAAAATGAATGCTTGCTTTTTTATTATTCGGTACGACAAAGTGGCTGCACTGCACCTGACGGTAGGCGCAATTCCGTCCGGATAGAACATTGAATCTAACAGAGGTTTTGTATCATCGACATAAATGCCACCCCACTTAAAGGCGGAGACAAAAACATTATAGGAATGAGGATTGTTCTAGGGTCTTACCAGTTGAGACCCTGAATATGTTAGACCTGCACATCACCAGACCTATGCAGTGAAAATTCAGGCATAAATTGGACGTTGGTACCATTTCAATACTTATCTCTTGTATATAATTTTTAGAGATAGATTAAGCATTACAGTGTCAGAAACGAAGCATCGGCCGTCGACTGGCGACACACGATTATGTTTCGTCATTTACACAATGACTTCGGCCTGTTCAATCGACTCTTCACGCGCCGCCTAAATTATCCGGATTATACCCACAACAATACCTGGGCCGGCAAAATGTTTTACGGCAGATTTAGTAACCAGCTAAGTAGTTACTAGCTAAGTCGTAGTATACTTCAAGTAGGGTGATATCGTAACCCAGCACGTGATTCTATCAGGGAAAATAGAGGATGGGACAAGGTTAAATAATTCTCCATAACAGACACAACTACCGCGATATACTATGTATTTTGGAAAACATTAAATAAATTAAATATTTATTAAAAACACATTTTTTTGAATTGAATTTGCGTTGTATTGCAAGATTTTTTCGTTTCGGTTATTCGATTTTGTTGCTCTCCGCTTTTACAGTGTTTTATTAAACTATTAGGCCTATTATAAAGACCAGGGCTAATAGCGACTGCCCTATAGACTATTTTACGGATGGGAGGGGGTGGGGGTTGGTTTGAATGCGAGGATCAGGATTTTATAATTTAATTGACAGTGCGCTGCAAAAACTCAATATATACATATATTGAATTTATGGACCAAAACTTTATAGTTTTCGTCCATAAATGTTCACCCTTTTGGATGTTTATACATCGAATAGGGTTAAAGTAATTTTGCTTCTAATATACAGATTCATAGTCCTAAAGCCACATTAAGGTCAATCAAGACGAGAGTCAGAAATCGCGAGAGACTTTTCGGCCTCACAATCGCCCCGACCCGATATAAATATTGGTGGGCCGCACAAACATCTTTAATGCTGGGATCATATCCGCGGCCTCTTCTTTCGTAGCCGCCGCCTAACCTACTACATCAATTACATATTTTCATAGAATTTTTATGCAGCATACAATAACTTCATATTTAAATGCGTATACAATTATGTCCCTATTCACCTCTGCACCAACTTTGATGGTACCTCCTTTACACAGATGTCTAAAGTGACGACCAACTAGACGTAGTGTCATGTAACGTATCAAAATTAAACATCTCAACGTTTTATATTTTAAATTTCATACAAGCGGATTTTATTTACAACTCATCAAAATGTCGGCTTCACTGGACTCAGCTTTAGATCCCATGGAAGAAATCCGATTCCGCAAAAGACACGGAGCAATCTGGATAGAGATACAGAAAGACACTCATTTCACATTCGACGAGTTGGAACGTAAGTATTATTCATTGATTCTATTTACAACGGTTGTTAATCAAGACTATTTGTTTATTTTATCTTATATGCAAGAATGTTTAGGACCAGACGAAATGGCGAAAAACGCGTAGGACAGCGGACCCTGCTACTGGTCGGGATAACGCTCGGTAGGATGAAAGAAGCAAAAACATTACGGCAATACCGCAAATTGGGCAGTAGTGTAGAAAATAACGTCGTATGAATATATTTTACTGAGAAATTAGCCTTTGGAAGTGCGTCTGAGTGATTTATTTTATTCACTTTTACTGACATCAATCGTGTACAAATGTTGGATTTTTGGCATCATAAAAATATAATGTAGCTAATAATTTTAAAGTTAATATATTTGGAGTTCTTAGCTAATAATAGAAAAATATCAAAAACTATGCATCACAACACCGATAAAACCCATGATTTTGATGAATTAACGCTCAAGATTATTACTAAAACGACGTGCGACGTAGTATGTTCCAGCGGTTCAAATAATTCGTGAAAAATCTCCGCCGGTCGAGTTAACTTCGTTATTAGGATCGATATGGCACCCATGCTATATATAGTCATCATCATCAGCCCGTTGCAGTCCACTGCTGGACATAGGCCTCTCCCAAGGTACGCCACAGAGCCCGGTCTGCTGCTTTACGCATCCAGTCGCTGCCGGCCCTTTTATGCAAGTCGTCCCGCCATCTGGCCAGAGGACGTCCCACGCTACGTTTTCCAAGACGCGGTCTCCACTCCAAAACACGCTTACTCCAGCGGTTATCCTTTCTGCGACATATGTGGCCAGCCCATTGCCACTTCAACATACTAACTTTCAGAGCTATGTCGGTCACCATGGTTCTCTGGCGGATCTCCTCGTTCCGAATTTTGTCCTTCAGAGAAACTCCGAGCATAGCTCTTTCCATAGCACGTTGAGCGACTTTAAGCTTATGGATTAGCCCCACAGTCAGTGTCCACGTTTCGGCTCCGTACGTCATTACAGGGAGGACGCACTGGTTAAACACTTTCGTCTTCAGGCTCTGTGGTATATCCGACGAAAATATGTGGTACAACTTCCTAAACGCTGCCCAGCCCAACTGAATCCCCCTGTCGGCTTCCTTTTCGAAGTTGTATCTACCCAATTGCATTAATTGCCCGAGGTAGATATACTCCTTGACAACTTCGAGAAGCGTGCCAGCGATGATAACCGGTTATATATAGTAAGCCACCCTAACCAAATACGATGCACCGCCCATGCGTTTTTCTATCCAATATCTCATGTTAGTTAACGACGGTTAAAGTCAGGGGAGCGTTGGAGATATTCAAAATTGACCTTTATGTATTAATTACCTAGTTAACATTTTCTTAGCTTTTACCTCAAAATATACACTTCGCTATTTTACAACATTAAGATACCGGTCTTGTGTTGAGGAAATTTGTTTTTTATTATTTGCCATGAATGGCGTGATGAGCATGCCACCCGCCTGATGGTAAGAGATACAACCGCCCATGGATAGTACCAAAACCAAACAACACCAATAATTACAAAGCAATGTTTGGCATGCCACTGCGCTCGTCATCTTGAGACGTAAGATGTTATTTCATATTATGTTCAGTAGTTGTTCTGGCTACAATGTCTTTCAAACCGGAACACAACATTGCATTTACACTGCTATTTGGCGGGAGAAATAGACATTGCAGTGGTATCCACTCAGGCGACCTCTCACATATGAGAGACCTACCACTAAACTGAAACTATCGAGACTCGAGACATGTATTAGTTGGCTACTCAAGTGTTTCCATGTGGGGATTGAACCCGAAGCTTCTCGATTCGTAAATGGCTTTCTATCAAATGTGCCTCTGATGTTGTCAATGGTATAAAATTATCTTGCCTATTCTGATATGATTTACATTTTACTAACGAAGCTAATTATTATTCGAATTGTGCATAAAATGCTCTTCAAAATAATTTTGTCAATCATTAATATGAAATTAATTTTATTTTTAATTCATCAAAATAATTTATTAACGAGGATTGTGATTATTCCTGTTTATTATTTTAGTATTGTAAAATGACGTTCACAACGCAATAATTTTATCACGTTTGAATTATCGAATTGAGTAAACCCGTGCATCGATAAATCACTGTTACGTACATTGTCAAATACACCTCAACAATGCAATAATTTAAAATCACATTATTCTTTATTTACATAGTCTTTCACCAGATATTGAATCGTCAATAAACACAATACCGCTCCGGAACGTGTTTCAGCTGTGGTTCAAAATAGACTCACAATTTAGCACATATTATATTAATGCACTTGAAAAAACAATGTTACTAATTTCCCAACGCAATAATATAGTGCAATTCGGAGTTGAACGATACTTGCTAAGGAGCAAGATAGAGAAGAATTGAGGAGGAATAATAGCATTACGAACTTATTAAAAGAGTTCAAGCTATGTTAAACACAAGTGTTTTTATAGTAAATGTAGTAGTCTAATATAATAATTCTGATATATAGGTATATGAAAACCCGGCGAACACAGCATTCACCATAAGATATCAAAAAGAAGAAAGTGGAATTAGTTATTTTTATTTAATTTTTAATATTTCTATATCTATATCAGCCCATATACGTCCCACTGCAGGACACGGGCCAACTCTACCATCGAGAGAATCGATTGAGGGTGGTTAGGCCATATAGTCCACCACGCTGGCCTAGTGCGGGTTGGCGGATTTACATACCGTAGAAATTCTTTAAAATCGCTACGGTATGCAGGTTTCCTCACGATGTTTTCCTTCACCGTTAAAGTGCGTGGTGATTGACTATCAATACACACATAACTCCGAAAAGTCAGAGGTGTGCCCTGGGATTTGAACCCGCGACCACCGTGAACATGTAGGCGGCCGCGTCTGGTCCGTTACCAACAGGCCACCACGCACTTTAGATATAATAAATTAAGTTTGTTTTAAAGGAGATAGCGGTATATAACATGGTTTTAGTCGGTATGATGTTCTAAATTGTATTAGAACGGCGAGTCCGACATAACTGTATGGATTCGTAAAGAAATTTCCTAGTGTGAGAAAAAAAATGTGTTTCCAGTTTCAATTAATTTGTGTAAATCAAAGGCTTGAGAATGGAATTGAAAAATTAATTCGACGTAAGTGTTCAAGCTGAAATAGCTCAGTGGCAGAGCACGAGGTCTCATAACCCCGTGGTCCCTGGTTCGAATCCAGGTTTCGGCGGTAAACATATCCTTTTTGCATTTTTTTTATTTTACTGTGGATTATTCTATGTATAATATTAGTTAAAAAATATGTATTAAATTTAATTATTGTCATATTGGGTCACTTTCTTATTCAGTTAGGTTGTAGATTACATTTGGTTAGATAACTTTTAGATAAATTTAACGGCTAAAAAATCAGGCCTTATGACCATACACCGGGTATATCAAGACTGCGACCAAAAACGAAGCCTGGTGGTAGTTTAAGTGACTTCAGACAAAATTGAACGAAAAATTATCGCAAGAAAAAAGCTGAGATTTGTTTGTATTTTTTTAAGTAGCATCGTGTTTGGGTGTCAATTATATGTATTTTGGTAAAATATATAATAATTTAAACCCTTGCGGACCATTGCGTCATTAAAAATAAAAGGGCTTACTTTATTATTTTAAGAAACACTACGTATTTACCATCATCATCATCACCCAAACACAAAAATAGGTAAAAGAAAGGCCGCTTTTTTGCGAATTTTTTTGTGTCTGACTGAAGTCATCAAAACTTCCACCTGGCTTGGTTTTCGGTCGCAGTCTGAATATATCGTATATGGTTGACGCAACATGACTTATCAGCCGTGTCTTAGAATGATTTGGCTTTTAATTTTATGACTCTGGGATGTAAACCTGACCTAAAACTTGAACACGCTGACTGATGCGTAATATTCATTTCTATGAAAACCTGTAAATAACTTATAGAGCGGTATGTTACTATGATTTCCTTTACCGCTATTACGAGCGATAGCTTGTTACATATAAAACATTACAAATAATAATAAATACACCCAACAGTCACATACATAGTCTTAACTCTACTAAGATCGAGTCTTGTGCCGTGGGTATCAGAAGCTACGAGAGACTTTTCGGTCTCACAGACCCGAAACAAATACCTGTGGATCACACAAATATTTGTTTCGTTGCGGGGATCGAACACGCTGCCTCTCGTAACACAGCCGGCGTCTAACCAACTGCGCCACGGAGGCTGTCAAAAATAGTAATTATTGTAAGGGAATTACATCCCAAGTCTGAACCTCAGAAGTTCGGTGTGGTAAGCCTATCTTTGTTAACTGAGCCATCTTTTGCTCAATAAATGCAATCCTAACATAAACCGCAGACTGAAAAAATTGCGACCCGTGACGGTCTAAAGCTAAAATATGGTTTTACGTTATTATTGAAGCGTTACATTAATTAATAGCATGACCTTAAAATTGCCTACGCTCGTGGTCCGCTTTTTATTCAACGCAGTTAAAATATATTCAGATTTTTAGTGAGCGGTTTTTATTCTTCACAAAAACTGCTGCACTTTGGCAATAGTTAATCCCACTGACCCCTACTCCGCCGCAAACGAGAATTCGATTGAGAGGGCTTAGGTCTGAATTAACTACGGTGGCCTATTGCAGGCTGGCGTATTTCATATTATATTTTTTTTCTAGTAAATACAAACATTTATAACAGAAAATTTGTTTCAGAAATAATGATAATATTTTTTAAAATACAGAAGAGGGACGATAAGCCGGCGGCGTCTGATCTGATATCGAGGTAATTAAAACACACTCTACAGGAGTTGGAATTATTAATCGCGGGAAGTGTGTTCCTATAAATGTGGTGATTGTATTTTAATTATAGACATTAAAAGGTATCTCTTTAAGTAATTTATGTATATTAAGCATTTATAACACAATATTTAAAAAAGTTCCAAGGATTTATTTGTGAAAGGGAAAAAGAGGCAATGTGTAATGAATGTAATGATTTATTTCAGCTGCACGATCGAATTTCCTAAGCCAATTTTTATTATTCCAGCACGTGGAATTTTGTACATTATGGTTTATTCGAATTTCTTGCATGATTTACTTCAAAATAAAAATACCATAACCGCGCTTTAATATGTCAAGATTACGTTTTTTTACAACTTTTTGGCCCTCCCACTCGCTTACGTCACGCTCGAATATCAGATTTTTTAAATGTACGCTTTTTAGCTAGTAATTAACCCACCTTATCTTAATCTGATGCGCTTTTATTTTTCGACGATCGATATTTTTACTAATTGGATTGCCTATCCTGTACGCAGGTCTTTACATAAAGAGCCCATATAAGGCGGCGGTACTCAATAGGATGCAAGGATCCTTCACTATATTCATCTGACGCGCTCGAGAAAATCTTAGAAAACTTATTAGCCTTCTTATTTAAAATGCCCAATGTAATAATGCATACGACAGTTAGGTCGATACTAAGCATTGATCCACTCTATTATTCACGATGTGGTGGGCAAGGCTACATGGTATTGATGTTTAGAACACGTAACTTTGTATTTAACAAAGCAACTGATGGCATAATTATGATTTTGGTGAACATAAAACCTCCAGAACCAGAGAAAAGTGATTTTTTAATGGCACCAAACTGACCACATACCTGATAGCATTCGTCAGTATGAGTATCAATCATAGATAATTATCCCTCGCCGGTCTATATAATTGTGTCGCCCTTATAGAAATCGAAATGGTAGAGCCACGCTATTGTCAGTCATGACTCAGTATGAATGGGAAAACTCGTACCACTGAATCACAGGAGATTGACGTGAAGCGACAGCTCTACCCTGCGTAATTGCAACGTGACTCTACCATTTAGTTAGGTATTATAACATAATTTACTTATATGATTCCCGTTTTTTTTGACTAGTGCCTTCTTGAGTACTAGTAGGTACTCAACAACATAATATGTATTCCTGGTTCCCCGTTAGTACTTTAAAAGTACCTCATCTCACTTTAGTACCTTATTTATTTCTCTAGAGCTCACTTCAGAGATGTTCTTCACACCGGCCTCGGCATGACTGACTCGTACATGATGGAGAGGGTGATGGTGGCTCTGGATCGAGGTACCTCACCGTACGTCACCATGGCAACGTTTGCGAAGGCTTTGTCGCTGTACCTCCGTGGTGGACTGGAAGAACGCATCTCTTACGCTTTTACCGTAAATATGAAATATCCAACTATAAATTGTGCATGAATGTTAAATAAAATATCATCATTATCAGTCACCCAATGACCACTTCTGGACACAAACCTCTACCTACCACTGATTAACAAAGTATCAAAAATGAAATATGTGTCCTTTTATATTCACACAGTATAGTATTTTGCTATCAATTATTATTCTTTACCCGTAAGTTAAATAAAGCTAACTTTAAGAAGTTCGTGCACGTGGATATTTTTAACAGGCTTTTTTTGCTTCGCCTGTATGTATGTATTGGAATTTTTGCTGTCGATTTTCGCGCGCTTTAAGACGTCTCGTCGGATTGATTTAAAAGATTCCCCTCTCATCAAGGATCGGTGACAGAGCAATAATTAAAAAGTATTTGACATAATATTTATTAAAATCTTCAGGATTTGCATTTTTTAAAGTCGATAATTTACGCGCAGTTGCCTTCCTTGGATATGGTAGCCGTTTATTACTTTAATATACTTAAAAGAGTATTATGGAGTGAGTTAAATTAATTTTATTGTTAAAAAGCGTGGTTTGGTTACAACAATTATCATCCAGCACCTTACGTCATTTTATTATACCCGTGATAGTTTTGAAAGGTCTTTATGTGGTTTATTTATAACCGCGTTTGTTCTCCGAATGTCTTCGAATGTTCCAGAGAAGTACCTATTTGTTTTGATTTCTTAGGAATCGCCTAAATAGTACACCGAAAGAGAATTATATATTTTGTATTTATTCAAATAAGACCTGATTTACGCTTGATTACTGAGTATAAATGTATATAATATTGTAAATGATTTTTTTCTGATTTTGTCTTAATTAAAAAGTCTTCAATTATATTGGCACATATATTGAAGCATTCACATTAGTGGTTTAACGTTGATTGTTTGATTTTTTAATTGATTTGATTTGATTGGATCATTATCAAGGACAGTACTCTACTCCGTTGGGAAGGCTTAGGCCATAGTCTAGCATACTAGCCTACTAGGAATCAGCGGACGATACAATCACACAAAATGCCTTTAATAAATTGTATCGGGGCTGTCTAGTATAGATTGTTGAATTATTTATACTGTATGTAACATTAACTTATTACCCCAGACTACGTTTATTACAGACGTTAAAACCAATGCAATTGTTGCAGTGCTATGACTTGCTTGGCGAAGGGTACTTGAGGAGAGAGACCATGTACCAACTCATGAAGAAGAGCGTCGCCAAGGCATCAAGAGATGACGACGTCGAGGAGGCTGTTAAAGTAAGTGCAACTATATTATATATATGAGGAGGTATTCTTTAAATGTGAACTCCAAATTCATGAATTTAGAACCAATAATGTTAGATGAATCTACTGAGTATTTCTGACAATTTAATGACAAGGTATTTTAGTAAAATTTCCTTTAACATAATATCGCAAAGTTGTATGCCGCTAAAAAAATGCCGTAATCGACGTGGTGCGAGTAATTTCGGGAAGTTTTTGTGCATTGATTTTATGTTACCGACAGGTTTTAGTGTTGCTGTTCCATTTTTATGGGAAATCGAAAAACTTTGTTGGCAACATGTTGGCGGCTCTAAATGACATGTGGAACATTTTTGTGACGTTGTTGATTATCGCCGGGCAACTGAGCTGTCAAGGGCGGGTTGTGACGCCGGGTATTGTCGTCCGGCCAGTGGCTTTGGTGTCTAGTGCGCTTTACACGTGGGTCATTAAGTCGTGTTTGTACGATACAAAATCTCACGCTTTTTTCCCGGACGAGGTAGGCCGAGGTGCAACCAGGACAACCCACGTTTCGCCTGTATTGCCCGACCCACGATCACATCATGAGGGAGGCGAGCCTATCGACATATTGGGCAGAAATTTCTGACTCCGGGCTGATAATTTAGAAAAACCCAATATCACTTTGCCCGACCCGGTATGCAAACTCGAGACCTCAGCTTTGTAGTCGTACTGTAGTGCAACTACGCCACCGATGTACTCAAAATAAATTATAATGGTTTCTGAGAATTACACGAATGTTACACATTGAAATAAAACATTTTTTTTACGGATTTTATCGCGAAATTAAACCAATCTGTAAAAAAAAAAAATATTTCTATAAATAAATTTTGCACATCATATATTCCTTTCCATGCTCATGTCTGATATTCCTTAGTTAGAATATGAATACAGTATTAGTAACTAAAGCAATCAGTGTATGAATGAAGCAATTGCACTCGGTGGTATTCTAACGCGTAGTGGAATTGTGATGTGCATATTATACAAGGAGGCTGTTTGACGATGTTTTGACGTTATTGATTAACGTAGGCCAGTTCACAGCCAACATTTTGGTTTAGAAGTAGGAATAGATAATTTAATGTTATAGGTACTTACATAGCTATATTGTCGATACGTTCTAAACTCTCCGTTGTTGGTTCAGAAGTCGATTGTAAATGTGAGGCCGCTGGATCGATCCCCGCATAAAAGCAAATGTTTGTGTGTCCTACAAATATTTGTTCCAGATTTGCATGTAGTAAGACTAAAAAGTATGTCGTAGTTTCTTCAAATCGAGTCGAAGACAAAGATCGAAGTCGAAAAATCTACCACGACAAAAAAAAAATATTGTGAGTTGGTTAGAGTTTTTTTGTCATACTTAATTGAATCAAGACGTGACGTGTAACCGCTACTGTGCCGATATTGCTTGGCGTTTACATTTCATTGTACATTTTAGGAATAAATTGCTTGCCGTTTTCGTATACAAGCGGCAATGGACTGAACAAAACAACGACACAAGTACTGGGCTCGTTGTAGCGGCGCCGCCCGCGCCAGCGCTCAGGAATTTCAATTTCATATTTCGATTTATTTCACGTTTTATTTTTATGCTCTCGCATCTACAACTAAATGACGAGTTGTAAAAATTAATAAAATGAGCTATATTGGGAGCAATTGTGAAACTATATATTACAAAATTTTAAATCAAAAGTGATCGTTTTAAGTAACTGCGATGGTACAAGATGGACTCCTAGGGGTGCAGGTCTGGATAACCCGCAGCAGCACCCGTGTGCCCTCTAATTTCGTACGGACCTAAAAATATTTTTTAAAATCTAATATAGCAAAGTGAAGACACCGCGCCTAATAGTAAATACAATACCACCCAGAAATCAATTTGCAACTGATTATAATTTCTATACTTAGTAATATATTGACTGCCTCGGTGGCGTAGTTGTACTACGGTACGATTACAAAGCTGTGGTCTCGGGTTCGAATCCTAGGTCAGGCAAAGTTATATTGGATTTTTCAATACATTATCAGCCCAAAGTTAGGAATTTGAGCCCGATATAACGATAAACTCGCCCCCTGTCACATTATGGGACGGAAAATACAAGGCGAAATGTGGGTGCTCTTATAGCACCTCTGCCTAACCCATCGGGGAAAAAGGTGTGAGTTAATGTATTAATGTATGAATTATTTTTACCACTTGCTCAATTATACTGGCCTTACCTGTCTGTTTATCCGGCAGGGCATGAAAACACACGGGAAACACGCTATAACTGATCCACAGCTATATAAATAGCCGTACAAATATTTGTAAATAATGTGTAATGTATTCGTGCGTCGATCTAGTCCGCACAACCAATATGTCAACACCGCGGTTGCTATGTCAATCAGTTTTCATAGTAATTATTTTAATATTCCGCGATTTTTTTATTATTTAGGGATAATATTGATTTTGCCTCTACCTGCACTCATCTGAAATGATATGATTTTTACGCATGTCGTTGTGCCCATTAGAAGTTAGATAAAACTACGGCTTTTTATTATTATGGTTTTCTATTCATTTTGAAATTTTCTATGTACGTCCTGAAGCACCTGTCGGAAGCTTGAGTAACCTTTCTCTTGAGTTCCAGTGAATGTTTGGATGCCACCTTAAGATTGAATGGCTTCTAAACCACCACGGCATTACTAGATGGCACTACAGTCGCTTTTCGTGCTTAATGCACTGTGGACCGACTGTTCATGCATCAAATAAAAAGAGTAATCGTCATATAAAATATGTGTATAATATTAACAATATTGAAAATTACAAATTTTAATAGAATTTTCGAATTGTGTCAATGTTATATTCAGTTAGGTTATAATCTATACATAATATATAAAATTTGTCACAGATCGACGTCTATATATGGAACGTAATATGAGAACAACTTAGGTATAAACTTAGATAAAGTTAGAAGATAGTCTTAGAAGATAAACACATGGTCAAGGGGGTTGTATTAACGTAATAGAACCAAAAATAATGACTGTTAGATTTTTTTCTGTCTGTTTGCCTGCGTTTTTATTGCGCGCTAATCACAGAAAGTGCTAAACCAATTTCGCGTAAATTTGGTATGGACATAGCTGACACCCTGGATTAACAAACACATAGGCTATTTGTTATCCCGAAAAATGTGGTGTCCCCGTGAAATAAACATGAAATTCTAATATATTTGTTACTCTTTTTAACTCAAAGGGATAAGATCATCGATATCAATGTTACATTAGATAAGACATTCAGTACCTACGCAAAATGTGTCCCACCTAGTTGCGGTGCATGCACCGCACATGAAGCAGTCTGCTTCGTGACAGTGACAGTGCAGTACGCCTTATCGGATACGTTTATATGTATTTTTTTTTTACTTTTCGCCGTCACACCGAAAGCAAATCGTCTGAAGTAACATTTTTGTAATAGTTCCAGTCAATGAACTAAACGTCGCGTCGGTAGTGTGCTTTTAAAAATACGAGGGCACTTTGTTTCTATGACGTGTCTCGTCTATCGGTTGAATGGATAGGATGGAGAGGAGTTAATTACATAGTCTATCTTAACAGCATTACGTTCTAATTTTAAAGCTCAGTAGGCTAATTCACGTAATTTATTGACGCGCCGATCAAGTTTCGATGCAGTTACGATTAGGTTTACGTCTTAATCGTACGTACGTCAAAATGGTATTCTTGTAATTGTTTAGCTGCGCGTAAGATATGCATAAACTGCGCATGTGCCGCACGTTGGTGGGACTAAACTGTCATTAGAGACGTCAAATGAATAGGTAATTTACCAATCAGGTTGCGATCTGAATCACGCATGTATAAAACGCGCAGCCGTAGAATACGCTAAAGCGATCGCGTGACGCGAACTTGACGCGAGCGTATCTGACAGCGGTTATTCTAAATTACGAGAATACAAAACGGGCTATTTTGATCGAAACTTAACTGCAACTGCACTGCAACTGAACTTATTTAATTACGTGAATTGGCCTACAGCTCTTTATAGTTAAAGAAAAAAATTAAACATTTGAAATTAGAACGTCGGCGCAAATAATAATAATATTGTTCCAAGTCTCATTAATTTTCACACATTTGACATCTGAAAATATTATGTACCATTGTTTTTGTGTGAATCATGGGCATAAAAGATATTGAAAGATAAATTCGACAATAGTGTTCAAGCTCAGTGCATAGCTCAGTGGTAGAGCATGAGGTCTCAATATCTCGAGGTCCCTGGTCAAATCCAGGTTTCGGCGGTAAGTGTATTTTTATGCATTATTTATGCATTTGTGCATTTGTTTTATATTATATTGATTTGTATTCCATATATTTATTATCAATATATTCGTGTAAAAAATTACATTAAAATTAATTATTGTCAAATTTCGTCACTTTCGTATTCACCAGGGGAATGGAATGCTCGTCTCGCCATTTACCGCAATAAAAACAAGTATTTTTTATTTATTTTAAACTAGCGGCCCAGCCCGGCTTCGCCCGGGTGCAGATATTTTTTGAGTCCAGTCCATATCAACAACATATTATTTCAAGTTTACTGTTTTAAAATCAAGTCACAATATTTTTTTGGGATAAAAAAGTAATATAGGTGTTAATATTCAGGGTGTCAGCTACCCTGATATATTATGCTTTCGGATTTATAATATTAGTTACGATCCTTTATTTAACCTACAAAAATATAAAACAAATCATACCTACTATACCTATATATTAAAATCATCAAGGTGTCACTCAAGTACCTATTCAATTTTGACTATGAATTTAGATTGTTCGAACAAAGGGTGCCTCAGATATCGATTTTGACATCAATAACTAAAAGGCTTAAAATGGACATCAGCAATATTAATTCTGTCCTCCATTTTAAGCAATGACAATATTAGTTTTAATGATTCAAATTATGAAATTTTGACCTCTATATTTCGTCCCTTATTCTTACTATAATACTATTTTTCTAAAATTATTGCACGCTATTATTTTTCGTTTGTAATGAGGAGCTAAAATATTTTTTTATAGAAATAGTTTCAGCGGTTTCGATTTTAACTATCGAAGCAAACAACTCTGTAATTTTAGGGTACCTCAGGGTACCATTTGTTGATGTCAGTTATGATTTTGGCCGTCTTTTATAATAGCCCATATTTTTTTTAAGACGGTCTCGACACTTCTGTAAGAGGTATGCTCGATCGAAGCTTTTTACCAGAGTATACGAATCGTAATTGCCATTATACGTTTGCATAAATGACATTAGAAAGAAAAAAAAAGCAAGGAAACACTTTTATTTGCTACACAATACAAGGTATACTCGTACCCTCGGATAACATAAATTAACATAACTTTACTTATTTAAGTGATAATTTTTGGTTGCGCTGGAGGAAAATTCATATTAAGCATCAGTGTTGTTTTTAGAAACCAAAAATTATTTATTAATTATTCAGTTTCAAAAGTTTAAACACAGTTTAAAGATGATTTAAATTTCGAATTTCGAATTTGAATTTCGGTCGTATTTCGACCACTGGGCGATCCGTAGTTTATATTACGAAGATTGAAAAATCGCCCCTATGTAGGAAGCTTAAATTGCAAGTCATTATTATAATAGTAGTAAATGATCCATAATTCATTTATATATTTTCATCTAATTTATAGGTTTAAATTATGCCCCAGTATGTTATTTTCAACGACATTTCTAACGTTGTAATGTGGTACAAAAGGTTTATGAGTTAAAACGCTTAGATGTCAAATGATATTATGATGAAACACCTGCATTTCTTGGTAAATGTTATTAGGATTTCTGCTACATTAAGATGCAGTTTAATTACTCTATTGCACAATACAATGTGAACAGTTTGTGAACGCTGATATGACGTGTTGTTTTGAAGGGCTCGAAAATGGACTTCATAGATTTCGTTACATACAAGCATTGAATACAATAAGAGCTTGTTAAAAACACTTTACAACAATTTCATCTGGAAGTAATGTTTATTGCGATAAGGTTCTTCAAACGCTCTACACATTTAACGATTAAAAGCGTTGAAGGCTGAAGTTTAATTCCTCTTTGAATACAACTTTCGAGGAGCGCACCACGCATGAGTTATGCATACACTAACTTCCGCACTTAGAGTCAGTTCATGCCAATGATATCATTGCTTAGTGTAGTTTATATGAAGAAAATCTTGACTTTAAATGCCTGACTACAGCAGTTAGTTACAGAAGTCTTAAGAAAATGTTAGTAAGTGCTGATATTCTGTCGGATTCAAGAGAGCGTAGGTAATGTACCTTTAAAGTTTCATCAGTAAAACGCATTCGTAGACCTTTACCTACATCATGCGATAACAAAAGAAATTCATATCAATATTAATTCCAATAATGGGTTCATGAAAATAATGGCTTTATAATTCAACGCTACAGTAGAATAGCCATGTTCAAGAGAAATCCGAATATGTTTATCTAAATTCTAAAGGATATTGTGTTACACCCTGCCAGCGCCGACAATGCACACGGTGCAAAGCCTGTCAAATCAGCCCACGCATGTTAGTAAACTTTTAACATGCGTCAGTGCATATCCAGTTTCAATTAGGACGTCATAAACATGTTTTGTATTTCGAAAATATGTGATATTAAATCATGATAATTTTGTACCTATCTTTCTTTTAATTATTTTGTAGTTTTATTATTATAGTTTATAGTATATTTGTAGTTTTATCAGCTTTTTTGGTGATTGTGTTGACGTTGGCGCGTGTTATCATTTCAGTGGTAAAGAATATTTACTTTTTTTAAGTGCTCGGTAGTAGCTAAGGTACTATTTCCACGGGTGCAAAGTAAAATGAGTTATGTTCAAAACAGCTACTTTTCAGGAGAGCGCATTAAAGGAAAAACTGTTCCCATTTTGTTAACTTTAAGCCAAATTTGTTGAAATTTACGTCACCAGTTACGACCCGGGTCTGCCCGGGAGCAGATAATTTTTGAGTCAAGTCTAACTGTTTTACGTTTAAACTACGTGACTGCTGTCCATTATGCTGCGGAAAAGTCCCGGCCCATCCCGTCCCGTTAAATCTCGTCCTGTTTGGGTTTCACGGTTCAAGCATGCAAATCTGTCCTCTTATATCTTGCTCATGCATCGGAAATTCTAAATTTTCCGTGTTAAAAAGCCTATGTGTTAATCCAGGCTACCAGCTACTTCCATACTAAATTTCATCAGAATTGGCCTTGCCGTTTGAGCGTGAAGAAACGCAGCAAACGCTCAAACTTTCGCTTGTATAATATTAGTAGGATTAAAGCATGTTCAATATTATGTTAGTATAATTTGTTGGAATTTTGTGTATTTTATGAGATATTGCAGCTGTCTGCATGATATACATTGTACTTTTAAATATGCCAATTGTGACAACTACCACAAGGTCATGTCTACGTAAAACCTCAAGGGCAGGTAGCACTTTACTTCGGATTCAACCAAATGAATACAAATTTCTAATAAAAACAAGTAAAAAGAACTCAAGAAAAGTTATAAAATTTTAATTTTGAAAATAAACAACACCAGTCTAATTACAAGCCTAAAAATCAACAATAATTATACCATAACGAAAATTAAGGAAAAATACAATTTTTTCACAACTATTAAATAATTTTCTGATACAATTTTACTAATAAAATAACGATAAAAAAATTACTCATGCCACAATACTCGTGACGCCCCGTCTCGAGGTGCCCTGTATATGTATAAGTTTTAAGATTCATCATTGGCTAAAGAGAATCCGACAGAATTGGAGGTGCTCAACACTATAATATTTACCTATTTATAATATTTAACTATATAAGAAGGGTTAAACCTCTTACTACCTAGAATGGTGGTATGGTCACTCTATAAATGGTGAATAGAATGACTGACGAAAAAACTTCCGGACACTCAACAAAATTCTACGCCATCCAGAAGCAAATTAAATAATTTTGAACATTCAAATAATGTGTGTAAAATGTTAGTAATATTTCATCACGGAAGACAACATTTATGCATCAAAGTAATTTTTATTTACTCTGATTTTTATTTTAATCTTCATTTACTCTGCTTTTATTTTCTTGTTAAAGATAACTTTAAAAAGATGCATATTAATATGAAAAGTGTGCTTGAACGGGGAAATGAGAATTTAAATACGGACCTACTGGGATAACTGCCTACGTCATATTATGAAATATCCGTTTCATATTTTCCTCGTTGAAAGTTGCGTTGAAAATGCGCTGTTTATTTTTAAACTAGCCTGCGGTTTCGTTTGTAGATACTATTCTCTGTCACATGAAAAGTTTTAAAACCTTCCCTAGTGGGAAGGTTAGTGGGAAGGCTTCACAGAAACAGTTATCCAAATTACTATATGAAGACCACTGACGTTTTCGGCACTTTTCATTCCACGTATAAAGATTTCTTAATTATTATCCAAATGCATTTTATATTTATAAAGCAGTACAAACTTCGAAAATATCGTAGTGCTCATTTGTAAGAATTACAATTGTATTTGAGTAAAATTGTACTCGTAATACGAATCCTAATCTAATTTAATGAAATAATATTTTTATATTTATTTTAAATCTATGGTTAGCATGAGAACGGAACGTAAATTTCATTAGTGTTGTGTATGCAATATGCATAAAGGTGCCTAAATACAAATACATACTCTATAGTCCATACATGCATACATACACACGTACTGGAAACACAAAATACTAATGAACTCATTAGTTCACCCTTCATTCTGATTTGCGTCGTGAATTTCTTTAATGATCTATTCTGTGGTATATCAAATTAAATTACACCGTTAATTTGCGTGTATCATTTGAGAAACATATTATTAATATATTTTTAGTAACAGTTGCGATTGTTCTGAGACACGCAGTCCTATCGCAACAGTAATATACCATGTTTTATTTTTTGCCAGCCATGCAGAAGTTTTGGCTTCCTCGGTGTACTCGGTACTATGGTACGATTATGACGCCAAGGCTCGAATCCCAGGTCGAGAAAAGTGATGTTGATTTTTTCTATTAATTAATTATAATTATTAGCCTGGAGTTAGGAATGTATGCCCGAGAGGCGATAGGCTCGCCCCTTATCATGTCGTGGGACGTGGTGGGTGAAAATAAAAAGATTTGGGTCAATGATTTAATTTTTTATATTTCGTACTTTTATTTAATTCACTTGCAAATTACATCTTAAAATTTTAGTGGCCCGTTATTGTTTTTATAGATGGTTCATAAATTAGTTGATTTACTTGGCTTGTTCCATACATAGACTTTGTTGAGCAGTGTATTAGTGTAGATCTAAATTATTCATATAATTATATGCTCTGATAGGAGCCGACCCGGCTTCGTTCAGATGCAGATACTTTTGTGTCCAGTCCACATCAGCGACATATTATTTCCCATACTATTCTATTAATATTTGAACCCTAAAACGCTTTCCGCGTCCCGTCCCGTTTTATTCCGCCCTGCCCCGTCTCATTCTATCCGATGTTTCAAGGCATGTGGTCCTATCTTCTCTTGTCTTATTAAAAAAGAAAAAAATGTATCTGAAATTCTGAACACTATATTTTTTGGGATAAAAAGTATTTTACGTTGAAATAAAATTAAACCAAATCGCGATAAAATCCGTAAAAAAAAGTTTTATTTCAATGTGTAACATTCGTGTAAATCTAAGAAACCATTAAGTATCTAACGTGTTAATCCAGGGTGCCAGGTACCTCCATACGAAATTTTATCGAAATCCGTTAAAAGCGTATTTATTTATTTATTTATTCACATAAAATCCACAGCCCTTAATACTACTATAATACAACTGGTTTACTTATCTTACGGCCAATAACGGATTTACATTTTAAAGATACAACTTATATAATAGGCAGTCGAAACGTTAAATAAAATTGAGCAAAACTTAATAAGTAATAACATTAACAAAATAGTAATAATAAAATCAGTTAATAAAATATTGAGAATGTGTGCGTGTGTGTGTGTGAATATTACGTATACGTATTCAATGCGCTATTTGGCTCAAAAACTTTTCGAAACAGTTTTTATCCATCAAAACATTACTTAGAAGAAAAAATGATCAGCAATAATTTCAGTAAATATTGTCATCTAATCATTTAGGTGGAAGACGTTTTAGATTAATACATAATTTGTGAATACTATAAGGATTACTGAACAGAGGTTTTCATATTTAGGCTTCGAATTAAGAAATTCGCATCGCAGCAATTCGTATTGCAGTTTCCTGCGTTGCAAATTCGCATCGCGCCGATTCGCAGTTTTGTCTAGGTACACCCCGAACGCGCGTCGCGTCGCACGAGGTTTCCTCACGTTTTAATAGTATATGGCCGCCTTTACGTTTGAATGTGTTTAGATCAGTAGTTCCCAAACTTATTTTTCTCGTGGACCACTTTCAAAATTTTACTGGTTTTGGTGGACCCCCTGCTGCTACATTTCTACCACATTCTTAAAGTCGCCAAAAAATAAAAATTGTGTCGCTTCTGAGTTCTGTCCCTATATTCCGATAGGTAAAATAAAAACGAAAAATGGTACATTTTATAACACTTTATTTATTAAAAGAATAGAATTACAAGAAAAAATTAATAAGGTAATATAGGTTCAGGTCATAATTTTAATTAATGGGAAGGATGTATTTGATGGAGTGTCAGCAAACGATCAATGTTTGGCTTTATTTTTGTGAGCAATAACCGCAAATCTCTGTGATGTTTAATTTGCTCCTTTTTTTTGTTAAGAGGTTTGTAACGGCACTAAAACTCCTTTCGACAAGGTATGACGAGGGAAAAGCTATTAAAAATTTCCTTGCGATTTCCCACAGTCCAGGATATTTTTCGGGTATTTCTGCTTGCAGCCAAAATGTTTGGTAGCCTTTTCTAAATTTCACCTTCAGCTCCTCATTGGTGCTTAGCTCGAGCAGCTCCTCTTGTAATACAACATTGGCCACTTCCGTTTCATCAAATGGATTTATGATCCATGGTGGTATATCCATCGTCAGGATATCTTCAAACCTGGTTTTGAAGTCATCATGCAGGGCATTTAAATGTTGACTGTAGATATGGATATCCTCATCAATACATTCTACCTGCGACAAGTTTGGAAATTGAGAGAATTCGCGCCGACTAATGTTTTGCTTCATAAATTTCAATTTCCCAAGAAAAGCCGAAATTATCCCCTTTGTTTTTATTAAATTCAGGCTGTCCCCTTGTAACTGCAAGTTAATATCATTAAATTTTTTAAACAAATCTGTCAAATACGCAATGTCTTCTTTGAGTTTGATCAAGTTTTCTTTTAAATCTGGATCTCTACTTTCTAGGAACTCTAATACGGAATCGAAAACAGAGTAAAATCTCGTTAAGCATGCACCTTTCGACAACCAGCGTACTTCAGTATGTAAGAGCAGTCGTTGGAAGTCTTCATCATTTTCGTCGCACAATTGAGCAAGTAAACGCGTATTCAATGCATTGCTTCTGATTTTGTTGACAGCTTTTATTACAAAATGAAGAGATTGGTTCAACCTGTCACTTAAATGTTTTGCCACAAGATTTTGTCGGTGGATTACGCAATGAATAGCTGTAAGTCCTGGTATAATTCTTTTGAGATGACTTATAAACCCACGATATCGCCCGACCATTGCAGGAGCTCCGTCTGTTGCCACTGAAATAATGTTTGTAAATGGAATCGATTTTTCCGTAAAAAAATTACTCAGGACATTAAATATTGATTCGCCTTTAGTATCAGTCTCCAAAGTTCTGGCAAATAGCAATTCTTCGTGAATTTCTTCCTCCATAATAAATCGGACATATGCCAATAATAATGCTTCATTACCGGGTAACGTTGACTCGTCCAGTTGTATAGAAAAATGAGTTTTTTGCAGATGATTGCACAAAAAACTTTCGATATCAGAGCTCATTTCATCAATGCGTCTTTGTACAGTATTGTTACTTAATGGAATTCTTTTTAGTACGTCAAACGGAGATTTGTGCAAAACAGTTTTTAAAACCTCTTCAACAGCGGGTAAAATTAATTGTTCTCCGATAGTGTGTGGTTTTCCAGATTTTGCTATAAGTAATGAGATATTGTAAGATGCCCGCAAGCCATCATCGTTACTTTGAGATGTTGAAGCGAACATACTGTGCATGGTGGGTCTCTTTTCATATTTTTCCTTCAATGTTTGAAAATATTTTAAATCTTTACCTATTTTATCAGTATGACACCTTTTTAGATGATCTTCGAGCTTTGATGGTTTCATAGAGTCATTGCTCAAAACTTTGTTGCATAATAGGCACATGGGCAACTGTTTGTCTGCCTCTGATGGAACAAAACCATATTTCAAATAATCGACACTATATTGTCGACATTTTTGTCTTTGCTGTAGCCATGTTTCGTGTCAGTTACCTTACCTGTAAAAAAAAATGTTTTATTAACCAAGTTTTTTTCTGAATATAGGTATCACACCGCAGCCTTTGTCAGCACGCGGAAATAGAATTACGGCTTGTAAAGGGACCAACTAATAAACCGCTAAGACAAATACAGACGTTTTCACAAAACGGTATCAATTTTAAAGTACCTAATTTACCACTAATTTTTAATAGTACAAATAAAAATTGGTGTACTCAGTATCGAATACTGATCATATTAGTGTAGGAAAAAATAAAAGTCGAAATTCCATAAAAACGATAACTAACATTTCATCAAATCAATGAGTTCACGCGCTCCGTGTATTTGCGTATTTTTTGTCTGCGGCTTCATTGTTAAAACGCACATTAAAACGTGACAAACTGGCATCGAAGCTCAAGCCCCGCCCTTTTCCCGTCGCCCGCGCACCGCTCGCTTTTTCCGAAAAGGAATAATTTTGATAAAATATGTAGTTACTTCAAAATCAATTAGCCTCAATTAGTCAGCCTCCGTGGCGCAGTTGGTTAGACGCCGCCTGTGAAACGAGAGGGCGCGGGTTCGATCCCCGCACCGAAACAAATATTTGTGTGATCCACTGGTATTTGTTTCGGGTCTGGGTGTTTGTGAGACCGAAAAGTCTCTCGTAGTTCCTGATACCCACGACACAAGACTCGATCTTAGTGTGGGGTCAGGACTATGTATGTGACTGTTGGGTGTATTTATTTATTTAATATAAAATGATTGTGAAATTACTGTTTTATAAAATTAGTAGTTATTTGCAAGAAAAATTACAAAATTAATTGCTCTGCAATATTGCTTATTCGGCCTTTTTAGAGAGGCAGTGCTTCTCTCGTTAAAAAACAATGGAATAAAACGTGCTGTGTTTGTCTTCAAATCGAAAGAGGACAATTAAAATATATGTAAGTTACTAAGTTACCTATCTTAGATTATATTATACATGTCTAATCTACCTTACCTATCTATACAAGCAGTTGTGATCAACCGACTAGTACACGGAAACAAAATACTTAAGTACTATAACAAAAAAAAGGTAGGTACTTACTTTTCTCCGGCACTAGCAAACACTGATATAAATTTTCTCACACTTTTTTTCGAAATTCCGGAAACAAATGAATGAGTTTGCCTTTGGCATCAAGTATTTATAGTGGTGATCAAGTTCATGTCTAAACAAGCATTAAGTATTGTCGGGCGGATAGCGCTTTGCAAGTCTGTACACGAAATTGTACGTAATATCGAATACGCAAGTTTGGACAAGTAACAATCGCTTGCCTTATTAAAATATTATCTGCTTAGTTAGGTACTTAAAACAATGTAGGTAGGCCCTTATAAAAACTATGCTTACATTTTTGCTTTTACTATCAAAAGCAGATAAATTTTCCTGGACCCCCATTAACATCTTATGGACCCCCATATTTTGTTCACGCTTACGTAGACCCCCAGCAAGTCTCCCGTGGACCCCTGGGGGTCCACCTGGACCACTTTGGGAATCACTGGTTTAGATTAATACGTTTACTGTTTACGGCAGATTGACCTCATATTGTGTCGGAAATTCCTCATTAACTCCCATTTACATATGTATGTACTGCGCGGAACCCACTTTCCGCAACAATATGCTACAATTATGAGCAATTTGTAATTAGTAATTGACACTCGTGTTACAATTAGGCACTGGGAAACATTTTGTGAGCGAATTTATGTAACAAGTCGTGAGCACATGAAGTGGTGAGTATTAAACAAAGCATTGTGGGGATGAAAATGCTTTGATACTTGCCTGTTACTTGCGAAACCTTTGTTACTACGAGAAATTATACGTATAAACTAGGTACCTGGCAAAACTATTTATTGATGCTGGCACTACAGATTGATTGCACTGTGCCTGGTGGTAAGTGCAATGTAATCTATTAGGGTGTCTAATTATGTCGGCCTGATCGAAATTCCTCAATACCAGTAATGAAATACGCCACCGAAAACGTGGCTTCAGTATGGTCTTCATAACAAGGCTCAAGGTCAGTCAACACGCTATGGAGAGGGCTATTTGTGAATTTTACTAGTAGTATTTAAGAATCGAGACTGAGGAGATACGAAAGAGAACAAAGGTTATCGTCGTAGCCTAAAGGATTAGCAAGTTAAAGTGGAAATGGGCCGTGATTGGTGCGCGTAAAATTAATGGCCGATGGGGCCAAAAAAATAAAAGAAGAAAAAGCAAGCGAAGCATCGGATGCCAACCTACAAGGTGGATGGATGAAATGTTTTAAGTTGCAGGGAGTCGCTGAACGCAGGATATTAGGTCGATGTAGAGATCTTCCTTTAGCTGAAGAGACAGAGAGAGTGAGGGAAAGAGAGGGATCGAAATACAATATACACATTCTAAGCTCGAACGGCGACCATATTACTTTCATGTGCTTCTAGAAGAATTTTCCAGTACCGTATATTATTGTTGTTGCTAACTGGGCTTTAACGAATATTCTATCCCTGGCTTAAGGGTGTTTCTCATTCACCGAATGATACGCAGCAGTTGAACTGTACATACATACATACATAAACTCACGCCTTTATCCCACGATGTGATAGGGGGCGAACCTATCGCCATATCGGGCACAAATTCCTGACTCCGGGCTGATAATGAATAGAAAAATCTAATATCACTTTTTTCGACTCGGGACTCGAACCCAAAACCTCAGCTTTGTAACCATACCGTAATACAACTACGCCACCGAGGTAACATACTGTACATATATACTATAAATATAAAAGGAAGGAATATCCAGAACGGATGTTCTGGTACTGAAGCGAAAAATCACTAAAGCCGGATGTTGTCGGAGCTAAGCTATATCAAGTGGAAATTAACGTTCCTTTTATTACGTATTTATATTGACTAGAAGTGCGTAGTAGCCTGTTGACAAAGAACCAGTCGGGATCTGCGGAGATGTATCCTTTGTGACATAAATATTCGAAACGTATGTAGTATGACTTTTTGAAGTAACGTGTGTATTAATAGCCAGCTACCACGCTTCGATGACGAAAGAAAACACCTTATGAAAGTTTGTAGTTTTTCTAGTAAAGTTTTTTACTCAAAATATATCGTTTAAGATGGCCCATAATACCCCATGGCGGTGGATTATGGCTTGATTCGACGTCTTCATTGTAGAGGAATGCTTAGTAGTGCGTGATTTTGCGCTGATACCGATATAAATAACCTCGGCATAGTTCCAACTGCGCATCTCTCGCCTTGAGAAAGCACTAAGACATAGAGACCTATTTCCACGGCCGAGATTCTAATCCATTAAATGTTAAGACAGATAATGGGTTCTCGTTAACAGCCAGTTAAATGATAGAAAAACAACCCTGAACTTTCCGACTTGGCCTAATTAATATAATTGTTTGAACGAATGAAGTTCCTACAATTTAAATGTCCATTTTTTAAAAGGAGATTAAAAATGTTTTGACACTTCCAATACAACATCCACACACCACAATCATACAATATGCGTTGAATCAAAGGAACCTGTAATAAGTATAGGTGGCTAAGGTCACGTTGTGCTTGCAATTATAAAGCAAATTTGATATCTTTTATTCCATTGTTATTTCAACGCGCGCTAATGACAAGAATGCAACGATTGTACGTTTTAATGATGTTAGTTGGCTTAAAATTACCTCATGGGATTATTTTTAATGAATGCAGCGAACGTGGAGCTAACTTGAAAATCTTTACGTTAATTTGTACAAAATTTACTCTAATGAGGACTTTTGAAGTTATACTTTTTTAGAGGGCACAACAGGGCCAGCGGCGACTGGAGGGGTAAAGCAGCAGATCGGGCTCTGCGGCGTACCTGCCTATGTCCAGCAGTGGACTGCAACGGGCTGATGATGATGATACTTCTGAAGGCGCGTAATGAAAAAATTATGAAGATTGAAATTTTAAGACGCCCGCGTACACCAACATCGACATGTTGAAGTCAGCTGTTCTTACTATCAATAAACTACAGTTCGCTTTACTAGACTTATGTTTGACATGGACTTGCTGGGGCTAAAGAACAAACAATATTAATTACAATGAAACCTCACGATAATAGTTTGTTTAAACTTTCTCGAGCACCTTAAATATTCATCGCAGCCCGCTCATAGCGAGTGCAAGCTCGAAAACTCAACACTTTGCCAACACTCATAATACTCATTTTAAATGTTACTGTTATCATTGTTTTTTTATTCATTGGAACACGATTTTGCTTTATACGTAACCGACAGACATTCCTATTTCGATCCCACGTTTAATGTTTTATTTCAGTATCACGTGATTATTTATTTATTTCTTTGTAACAGTAGGATAAACTTATAAGCTAATGTAATGTTAGTAGTTCAATTGTTGAAATTGTACAGTAAAAAAACAATCGCTCAGAGAAACAGGTATTAAGACAGTTATAACTGTACATTTTTTAGTAACCAGGTCGCAATTGACCGTAGACATCCGTGGCGCAGTTAGTTAGAGGCCGGCTGTGAAACATGAAGCCGCGGTTTCGATTTATGCATCCAAACAAATATTTATGTGATCCACAGGTATTTGTTTTGAGTCTGGGTGTTTGTGAGACCGAACAGTCTCTCGTAGCTTCTAGTAGCCACGACACAAGACTCGATCTTAGTGTGAGGTCAGGTCTATGTACTCGTATATGTCTGATGAGTGTATTTATTAATTACTTTAATTACAACAATTAACCTTATAGTAGCAGTTCCGATATAGCGATATCGGCAATTATACCGAAGAGAGAATATTGTCTTACGACGATGTCGGCCTGGTACGCGGACCGCAGGCTAAATTTGAAACACAACATCCTTGCATAATATTTCCCTTCTAAGTTATGAAAATATATTTCGAGGCAACATTTCATGCAAGTTTAGAACTTCAAAGATAATAATCAAGCGTTGTTAAGACTTGTGACCGCGGTTGTACGGTCCCGCTATATCCAGCTCCTGTCGTATTTACGCGACAAACATTCAAGCACTTGTCGCGATAAGTGTACCGGCGCTTTGTCGTGTCGGTAATCCCGTCCCATAAGGGTAATTTTTAATTTTGTTTGCTAATAAAATCTGACTGGGAATGTTATAAATTAAGTATAATTTCTTAATTATACGATTTTTATTAGCAGTGCAAATCTATATTTGAAAAGATGTTATAATATATGACTGTGGTGTACAATAATCGTAAATCCAACAATTGAAGAAAATATATTTTTTGATAAAAGAACACAAAATAACTTAATCATGTCGCTTTTTGGTTGTTGAGAGTGCACGCGCATCGTAAAATTTTACTTTCAAATTATTTTTCAAACGCACCAAGTACCTCAAAAATTCTCGTGGTTCGGATCGAAGCAGACACTTTTTTTACACTCGATATCATGGGTACGAAGGCTGTCAAACTAGTTTCGTCGAACAGTCTCGAGAGGTCTCGGTTCTCACCATCTCATTGTACTGAGTATTAAGGTACTCGAAACTTGCACACCGATCAAGTGGTGCGCGAGCGCTACGGCGTAGGCTTAAGCTTCCATACGCTACGACCGCTTTATCTACGACACGGACGCCTCCGATGTATCGAAATAATTATCGATATAGACCTATATCGAAGAAGCTGGCAATTCTTTAAAATGTAATAAAATGAATTTGCCAGCGTTATAGTAAAAAAGCTGTATATTTTAATCTATATGTCAACTATCAAAAGGTGTTTTCTTGGGAGCCGGACACTTTTGATGTTTCTTTCATCTTGCCAGAACATTAAAGCTGATAACTTCCATCCTAATAAAATCCATTAGCTTAGACCCAAGTAAGTATTTAGATTTAAAAATAAAGTAAACACAAAAATGTCATATCTTTATCTTTACTTTTTTCGCCTAATAATGTATATATGTTCATTACCTTGGTAACCTAAGATACAGGCTCTGCCTAGTTTCGGGACTGTACAAATAGTTTGTAAAGCTGCCGTTGAATAAATAAATAAATAGTTGTATATAGATGTGAGTCTATTTCTCCTTAGTGACAGGTAGAGGTGCCTTCAGTAACACCCAAAGCTAGCCGAGCTTATTTCCGTTCCCAATGTGATTAGGGACGAGCTAATTTTCACACCGGGCACAAACTCCAATTCCGGGAAAGTAATATGAGTTTTGCAATTAAAAACAAGTCCAATGTTGCAAGATAAATTATTCAATTTTTATTATTTTATTTCAGTAGTAACAGACAACTTAAAGAAATTTATTTTGCGAATAAACCTAGTCGGCCTTTATATAGAGATAGGTACATGTGTATAAAACAGACTTATTAATATGGTAGAGCCACGCTGCTGTCAGTCATGACTCAGCACGAATAGCAGGCTAGTCCGGGGTAGTACCAGTGTCTCACAGGAGATTGACTTGAAACGACAGCTTTGCTGTCGCGTTACGTTTGGTGAGTGAGTTTGCCGGCTGCCTAATACCCCTTTCCTCTTCCCATTCTCTTACCTTCCTGCCGTCCTCTCGATTAGATTGTCCGGCAACACATCTATGTTGATGGGTGGCAGTGATCACTTACCATCAGGTGACCTTTCTGCCGGATCAAAGCGATAAAAAAGACTGCGTACATGCCAACAAGGATTATTATTTTTTATTTTTATGTAAGTAAATTTAAATTGGTTTGTGTATGGAGATTTTGAAATAAAACATGTGAGTATAACCATATTATTGAAATAAAAAAGAAGTACCGTTTGGGCACAGATATAAATACACATTGCAATCCTTCCGATTTATCGATGCCGTACTTTTTAGTCCCTCCCTAATCCAAGGCGACTGAAGTGAAAGTGCGAGAGAGGGGTAACACGGGGTGGAGGTGGTTCCGAAGCTAATGCGGGCTTCGTTTACTGACCTAATCACCGGAGCCTAAGTAAAACTGATTTGCGTAATTACGTTGTTGTCGACTTTAAGGACTTTTTTTATTTTTTCAAATTTTATATTAGGTAAATCAAGAAAACCATGTCTGTCGAATTGAAAAATTCACAAATTGTAGATTACTCGACTTGGAAATTGATCCTAGGACATCACAGTTCTCAGGTTATAGCGATTATTATAAGACTAAACCTAAAGTTGGTTCTAAACAATTCGAGATAAGTGCTTGACTGTTGGATGGAAAGCATAGGTCGCTTTTCCATTATAATCTATATTGACGCTCCCATAAATTAGTAACTACATACGTGGTGCAATTTCCTTCATGTCTCAACCCCTATCCGCCCCTTTGCCGTTCCGTTCATTCACCATTTAATTACCTTTTCCTTCGCTGCTGTCGCTAACACGTTTTACAGGTGTATTCTCTCGCCATTTTGCGCAATATAATAGTTTTCCACTTTGCAAGTCTAGTCGTAGTTTTAATGATGACTAGCGGCCCGGCCCAGCTTAGCCTGGATGCAGATATTCTTTCATTCCATTCCACACGAGAAGTTCCTAATGTTATACCTATTTAATAAGCACGTTTCTCCGTACAATCTGAGCAAAATACAAAATTTAAACTTCTTAATCTAGTTAAGATGGTAATAATATGATTTTTGAAAGAAGTATCTTCAGTGGTTTTATTTTTCCCTTTCCGTTTCAACCCTTATTTCAAATTTTTCCTTTCTGATTTAAGCGAGGAATTACTTATATTTATAAGTACATTTGAACGGAGATTGATCTATTTATGAGTTATTTCATATTGAAGAGCTTAAGTTTTTCGTAAGAATTGAGCCTTTTCACAAGTAATAAATAAAACGAAACACCAAAGCCGATTCATGAGAATCGTTGAAGAAAATAATTTATTTTATTTTATTTTTAGTTTATGAATTTATCGACAGACATTTTACATAGGCAAGATAACAACGATTCTGGTAAATAAACGAACAGTATTATTCATGAACAAAATAAACGACGTGACACCTCGACATCTCCGAGCATTTTACAATTCACGTGTTTAACATGAATATTTCATCGCAAGATAGCAAGACGTTACCCTAAAGGAAACGCTTTTCATTGATGGGTTTTGTGGTAACCTATTTTGTGAATTCTATACGAGCGCAGCAATGAACATTGAACATACGAAACATAACTGTCATTGATTTTATATTCTCTAAATTAACAATTGCTTGAATGATCAAGTGGCGTTGTAGTTAAATTGGCTGTGAAATGTGAGTCGTCGTGTACAATTCCTTTGATGTGTGTATGGCCGGGTATGGCACACATAGGTAACTTCTAAGTATTAAGCGCGAACGGGATTTGAGTTGGCACCTGTCTCAAGGGTGATATTTAATATGAAAATTACCAAAGTGTTTTTGATGGACATGTTGTTTGTTTTTATTTCATGTTGCAATGGAGAAAAGGAGATTACAGTTTGGTACCCACACATCTCTGGCTTTTCGATGTTAAATATTCAATTTTAGTTATTTATACATAATTTATTGAAGTAAAAAATTGTGTCAATTCTATAATATGTGAGACTTGTATACCAGAAGTTTGAAAGTACATATGTACACCAACGCTCACTAGGCCAGCGCGGCGGATTAAAGCCCACACAACACTCAATTGTGGAGGAATGCCGCGCCATGCATAGCACGCGTGGGTGCACTGATATTATATTTTATGAACAAATATGACTTTCTGCATGGAGACGGCTAGTGAGCGGGGACGTATCATACAATAACGACTTATTTTTATTCTACTAAAATTCCAGATTTCAAGTTAGGTAATTTCTTCAATTTACAATCAATTTTGTACATAATAATATGTAGGTATGTTTGTGAAAATAGCCATAAACTAGCCCGTTATTATTAGCTCCTTCTGCGCACGCATTTAATTGGCAATGGCAGTTTGGCTGCGCCAAACTTATTACCATGCCGGGTACAAATCAAATTCTACGCAAATCATGTTTTCCAAATGCATCCGGATTGAGGTTCTCATTACCCTCCCGCGATGTCGTCTAAAAATACGTGATATCGAAGCATATAAACGTACGTCAGACCGACTTATTAGGTAAAGAGACTATTAAATAGGTACTATTTGCTGAATTTAAAGTATGTTTTGATATAGGTCTAAGAATTATGATAGCCCATATCCATACCATGACTCCTCTACGATTTTTTGGACGGTGTAAAGTATTAGTCCGACACGCTTAAGTACGGGTTGAATTTCTTTTAAAGTCTTGTGAAGAACTTTTAGATGCATTGTCACCACCAAGTCTACTTTCATTGTTAAATAAAACTCTTAACGGATAAAAGTAAAATGAATAGGACAAGGCCAAGGTTATTCTTTAAGAAGCGCTACCTTGATATACAGCGACGTTTAAAATACACAATATTTGCTGAAATAAACCGTTTCGTAGTAGCCTTTTTAGACTCCAGAAAGTGAAGGCGGGCTCGACCCCTACCACTGTCTCGCAACGCTAACGTGAAAAGTTTTTTTGAATTGTTATTTAATTTCATTTTAATTAGATTTTTTTTATATGTAAGGCCGCCCACCCGCTTAAGGCTAGCGTGGTGGAGGACCATGACCTAACCCCTCTCAATCGAACTTTCGTGCTCGAGCTCAGCAATGGGCAAAGGGTGTATAGATAATCCAGGGTCTTTCCGCCGTGGTGTGAAGAAGCATCTCAGCAGGCCGGCATAATTGTAGCGGACTGCGGTCTCATGACATTCGATACTCTGTCTGGACGGCATTTGCGCTTACCATCAAGTGCAGAGCAGTAAAAAAAAATCCTTGTCTCTTCCTGGAAAGGAGGGTCTCTCGCGTATATCATTTCTAAAAGGTAAGGTACTTAAAAAACCTCAAATGTTGTGGGTGTTTATTGCGATGATAACGTGCCGCCATGTAAGCTTCTACTCGTTTGTCAAAAGGCAATAAAAACTTAATGTTCATTTCACTACATAACAATCAATGTCTAAAAATAGATGTAACTATTTTCCAAAATAGAATACACGTGGTTTGAGGTCAGTAAACTCTATTCAGAACACCCACCTTATCACCGCAAACGGTTTTATACAAAGTTCGTTTTATTTGATGTTATTCTACGCCAGTTTCGATGAAAGCGAGATAAATTATTTTTATTTATGTACTGTTTATCAGCTTATTATAAATAAAATAGAGCATAATCAAATAATTTATATAGCTATAGATAATAAAACCCCCGACTTAAAGAATTTATGTAACGTGATATATTAAAAGCAAAAAGCTTTGTATAAAATATATAATTGATCGCTCGCGGGGTCGACAAAAACAATTGAGTTTCCCATTTCTTACCACTTCCCTACTTACCTATTTGGTTATCGAAGATATAGATGGAGTACTAACATATTTAACTACCTGTGAACTGAATAAAATCCCAAGAATATATGATTAAAATAATAACGCTAGAGAAGATATTTTCAACTAAAGAAAGATAATGTATAGTAACTAAAATAAAATAATAAAAATATATTACTACGGCGCACCCCTAGTGAGTTACTACTGAAACAACGATCTAAGAAACCTCATTAACCACAAACCCATTATTGAAAACTGCATCAAAATCGGACTTGGTTTAGTACAAAAAAATACTGCAGTGCCCCCTGGCGAGTTGTCATCGTAACATCCATCTTAGAATAGGCACCAATCAAACCAAAATCCATCACTAAAAACCGGATCAAAATCGGACCAGTAGTTTTAGGGATAAATGGCAACTTGACTGCACAAAAATCCTCTTACCCTTAACGCATGTACCTCCTGCATACCGTCGAGGGTAACAAGGAATAGAGTAAAACCAAAACTTAGATTGAAAGTCATGTAACAACAAAAAGCTTAAACGATTAAGCTTTTATATCCATTTTACTGACAATCAATAAAAGTTAATGAAATAAACTACTTGTCGGAGATTGGTCGGCGTTATTAATATCGTCCGAAATAAAATCCATGATGTCGGTAGTTCAACAGATGATGTTTATTCTTTTACAATCAACAACATAATCAATGTGCAATCACACTGATATTTATACTAAATGCAATGTTTACATCACCTTCAAAGTATGACGGTAGTTAATAATGATGAATAAAGTCACTCATAATAATTATTGTTTTAACAAATTATTTTTAATTGATTATAATAAATCTAAAATCAGTTATCTAAAAACCGTTCACCGCCTACATATTATATTATCAATAAACAGCAATTAACACATTCTCAATAAAGGATTGGAATGTAATTGCAATTTGCATTACGTTTTTCTATTCTATTATGTTAATATTAATAAACTCCGCGTGGTTGCATTGTGCAGATATTCTAACGATTCGAGTCCGTACTACATTTGGTATCTCATAATCACAGTCTTGGTATATATCAAAATTCCGAACCTCGGTACGAGCTCCAGTTATTTGTTCGAGCAATGTGTCAGTGTTTTAATATTGTTCTTCACTTGTTTTCTGTGGAATTACAAATATTTATTGAGGTCTTTTTTTATAAAAGTAATTTAATTGTACTTGGATATTGTTTTATGGGGTAATTTGTCCAGAAAATGTAAGTAAAACACACAAAAAACTATTTTTACAAATTGTATCGTGTCATAAAAGCAAAGGTAAAAAAAGAAAATACTGAAAAGTAATAAACACATAACACACAGACTAAGAATGTGTTCTATGTGGCTCTGCGGCGCTCATACGGCGAAACTCTTGATTTCACGAAAAATTCTTAAGGCAAAATTATTAGTGTCTAGATTAATTTTGTAAAAAAATATTTTCTTCCTAAAACGACTCGGAAAGGAGGCATCTTCATGCTTTTGGGTGCCATTTTTTGAATATTGTGGCGGAAGCGGCAAAGATACGAGATCGCGAAATGGGAATTCGCACCTCAAATTTATAAATCACCCATTTCCAAAACTCCCTGAAAACTACCAGAGTACAACAATATATTTCTATTCAACAATTATTGTTTGTTGACAAAAGATACCACCGACAAAATTTGTTTTCTCTTCAAATCTATCAAACAGTTCACATTCTAGGAGCGGCAATTCATTTCCCAGTCCGTAAAGTTTCGTAGGTACACAATGAACGCTTTACAAGGCGTTCTTCAAAACATAATCTTATTATGTTACATTACAATGTACGTTGGAGATCGCTTGAAATTGACACACCCTCACACCCGTAGATGCGAAACAAGTTCGTCAACGCCGGTGAATTTAGTTTGCGAGACGCAATTTAATTACGCACGGAGAATGCGGGCTATCTAATCACTAAAGTTCATGTCGTTGAAATTTTGAAAATGTATTCTCAACTATTAAGCCTTACAAGGCGTGTTTAGCTTACAAACATCCTTTGGGTTTATCTTAAATATTATTAATCGAAGTTTGTTTGTTATGCTTGTATGCGTGGACTACTCAACCGTTGATTTTGAATACATGTGCCAGGGGTACAGAGATACGTCATAGCACTTTTCATCCAGAAAACAAGTACGTAGTAAAATAGAGTATGAACAACTTATACGCGTTTCAAGAAAATATTTTTAATGAACTATTTAATTTAGGAAACTCGTTTGTATTCAATTAATAATTATGTTATTGTCTTGTTGTCGTAAAACTCATTGGATACAACTTTGCCAAAGCAAATCCGTTTACAATTCGACCTTTGGTGGGAAATATTCTCTTTGAATTGTTAATTCTATTTATAAATCCGTACTCGTGTTTTTTTATTATTTATTTATCCTTTATTTAATTTATCGGGAAGAGCGGAGACGAAAGTAACCCGGGATGAAAGTAACAAATGAATTTGTGAAAAAATATGTTATCTACACTGATATGCTGTGTGACGGACATAAGTAATTTCGGACCCCTCTTTATCTAAGTGGCGTTCACAGAGCTGTGCCTCCAGGTTTTGGTTGTAGCGAGTCGATGATGACATGGGCTGATTGATACAGTGCAGTACTATGTACGAGTACATACATGCTATTATAACATACCATTCAGCGGTCTATAAATCTTAATCACAAATAAAAGGCGGCAAAACTACTTGTAATCGCTCACAAGAGTCCTAAAAAAATAAGTAAACATATCCCTGATCCCATAATATGTTTACACGGGCTTTGTTCGCAGGAACTTGTGGACATTATGCTCAAGCGAATGGATGCTGATTTGGACGGTGTAATTAATTTTAAAGATTTCCACGAGTCGGTGACGAAGACGCCCTCGTTGCTCGAGTGCCTCGGGTATTGTTTGCCGGAGCGACCCGCGGTTTACTCCTTCATCGCCACTTGGTGCCCAACCTGGGGGAAAATGTGAAATTATCAAACAAGTTTAATTAAAAGATCAGGATTTACATGTGTTCGTTTTTATTATACAAATTACAACGATAGCGCATAATTATTATCTTCAGCGGTGAGAGGGCTTCTTCAGGGATTTACACAGGGACTTTTTTGAAGCGGCCTACAGTCATTGACTCCCTGTAACCTTCATTAGGCCGTCCTTAGGCCCTGTCAGCGTTTTGTTCTCCCTCCAGACTAAGGTGCATAACTGTTTTTTTTTTGTTCATTTTTGTAACATATTTTTTTGGTACTCAGTTCACAGAAAATGAAAATGGTGTATCTGTTGTATGTTTGCTGTATATATTTTTTGCCCCTAACAACTCCTGACAAATTGAAAATTAGTTCCAGGAATGCAAATATGTGAGGTGCCGCCATTGGGTGCCACGCAGTGGGATTCTTCATCGAATCGGTCTTAATTCGGTTACGGTCCATTGCTTACTAGGAACTATATTATTTAAAATGTATGAGTGTGTCAAAAGAGCGAACGGCTTACCTGATATTTAATTATTACTGCAGCCTGTTAGCACCTATAACACTTGAAGCGTAAGTGCGTTACCAGCTTCTAAAATAGGAAAAATAACGGAACCAAAAAGGACGAGGGGAAAGGGATATTAATGGGTGGGTAATCTCAACCGCCTTAAGAAACACGACTATAATAATTGTTTCATGACAACCCTGGCCCAATACCGTAACAATAGTTTGGCTCAACCACTTTAAATCGATATACAGAGATTCAATATTTAATTCCGATGTTCCGAGCTAAATAGTCGTTACATATTGATATCAACATTCGTTTATGGGGTAATCGATAGAAAGCGGAACCACAGACAGTCTAGCAGCCAAACGATCCCTCTCGGTTCTTAAATGTTTGAATCGTATCGATTGTATTGGCAGTAGCTACGGAATTTCAACACAAGGGTAGTTTATTTTTAAATATATGACCAACTTTTACTGGACAGCCGTTGATACAAAAAATATTTAAAGCATTTTTGCACTAGAAAAGAGTTTATGTTGCATCTAATTCATAGAGTTGATATAAGTACATAAAGAGGGTCCGTTTGGCGCTAGATTGTACTGTACTATACTATATGAGCCCGTAGTCGCATACTTTTGGGCAAGGAAATTTATAATAGAGGGATAGATTGAGTGTGTTCAGATTAGAGTCAACCACGAATACGCTGACAGATTACTATCTTCACCCAGCTATTGGACAAAGTTGTAAAAATCTAAATTGTCGTCCTTGAGTGTTAACTACGTTACTCCACTATTAATAGTGAGCGCCAGGCAAAGCTTAATTTGTCAGCGCCGTAGCAACACAAAGTACCTACTAGTGGCATTACAATTATCCAAATAACCTGCGGGCATAACAAGATTTCGACCCGGCTCCGTTTAATACCTAGTATTTGCGAAAATACGGCTTAAAAATAGCAGCACAACAATAATTTAACGTTACCAGTTAGTCGGCCAGTTGGTAGCGTTCCCCCGTACACGTTGCAAAAAACATATTTTTAGCTAAAACATCCCTTTGAGGCGCGCGGAACGCAGTTTTGTCGAAGTGTTAGGTCGTTTCGAGAAATAAAAATTGTAATTTTTATGCGAATATTTTCACAGCGATCTATGGCACTGTAAATAAAAAAAACTATGTTTGGTTTGAGTTACTATTCGTGTTTCGCGTTGCAATGCAAACTACATTGCTATAAATAAAATACGATGAAAAAATAGTATTTATACATACGCCGGCAGAATTAGAGGAACACGTACAAAAATAACTTTTATTTCATTTTGTTGTGTGCTTGTACAATTATTTTTTGCTTTCATATTGTAACTTTTTTAACAAGGTAGAGTGTGGCAAAAAAAAACGATATCTTATTGGTTTTAACAATAATAAGACCCTTGAAGGACATAGAATTCCATACAATAACTTTTGGTTCGTACAAAACAATGATTTTATTGTAATGTATTGTAATATTGTGTCGACCGGCCGGAATTGGTGGTCCTCGATCCCCACTCTATTTGGATTGCATTGAACTTACCAGTGCACCTCAGTCTTTTAATCCGTCAGTATTAAAAAATGTAAAACGTTGTAGACATTAAGTAACATGTAAACAAAGCGGAATTATGAACGTCAATTTGACAGACGAATTAATAATTTGATAATCATGTGGCTGTATGAACGATTATGCAAATATGCAATGAAATAGCAAAATAGATATTTATTTTACGCCGGTGCATACATTTATGTCGAATATGTCAATTCCCATCTGTGTGCTCAAGCTGTCAGGTGAACACTGCGTTGCAGAAATCAGTGGAATATCTTGTGTTACACGCTACACCATACCTACACTGAGTCACGTTCAGTTAAAAATCTTTAAGTGTAAAATACCAAAGAATACGTACTAATTCTTTCTTGGATGGATGACATCACTAAGTTTCAAGGAAAATTGTGGATGACAGGTGCAGGACCGAGAAATGTGATGTGATAGGGAGAGGCCTATGTCCAGCAGTGGATGAATTTAGGCTGATATGATGATGATGATGAATTCTTTATAATCTTTAAAGATTCTCTAATACTAACATTTACATGTTCATAATAAAATAAAATATTGTAATAAGCATTAAGCTTTTACAAAATCTATGCATAATGGCTTATCGTACATCAAGTACAAAAATAATTGAGGAGTTAAAAAAATGTACCATATTTTAATCTTTTACGAATATTGTATTATGACATGATTACAAAGTTGAGGTCTAGGATTCGAATACCAGGTAAGGCAATGTGATATTGGATTCATTATTATTAGCCCGGATTCAGTTATTTGTGCTCGATATGGCCCCGTATCACATGGTGGAACGGAATGCTCAAGGCGAAACGTCCTTGTAGCACCTCTGCCTATCACTTTTGAAAAAAAAGCGTGAATTCATGTAGGTTTGGACGAATGAGTTTCGAAGTATTGTAATCAGAAATGTGTTTTTAGTACCTGCGTATACACAGAAAAATCCAATATCACTTTGCCTGACCCGGGATTCGAACCCGAGACTTCAGCTTTGTAATTATACAAATATACAATATCTTTCTTTTTAAATGTGTTTTTAAATACGGTTTTTGCTGTTCATCGCTTGATATAGTTCAATGTACAAATAAATCTCAAGATTGCCAGCAACGAAACAATTAGCGGGGAAATGGGTCCTGACCGAGGGCGCCTCAACACTAAGAAGAGGAGGATTTCCCCGGAGAACGCACACAATTTTCACTAATGGTGTACCGCACGACGACGCACAAGGTAATCAAGAGGCTTATATACATTGTCATCACTTTATTAAGCGACTTTGTATATGAAGACAAAAAAATTACGACTAATAGAAATTAGTAAAGTGCTTTGAATCCGATATAAATAATTCAATTTAGACCTTTCTTTCTCTAAGACTTTTAAATCCACGTCCAGTCCTATTAGGCAACGGATTACTCGTCCTATCTGATTACTGTTCTCGGCGTCACTGATCACTCACAGTAACGTGAATTCGTTTTTTAGATAAAAAATGTAGTGAAAAATACAAAAAATATTTTTGCCTTATTCGTGGTTAGAAATTTAATATTCTGTAAGTAATTTAGGAGTGGGCTATTTTATTAGCACGCTAATTGCGCCGTATCTTATACAGGGTATATCAAGACCGCGACCGAAAACGAAGCCAGGTGATAGTATTAGTGACTTCAGACACAATGCAAGTAAAAACTTCTCAAAAAAAATCGGCAACTTTTTTTTTGTAATTTTTTACTTATCGTCGTATTTGGGTGATAAATACATAGCTTTCCTAAAATAATGATGTAGACCTCTTTATTTCTAAATACTCAATGGTACGTAAGCGTTTAAATTATTATTTTCGCAATAACTAGGTATTTACCACCCAAAAAAAAACGATTTTTAAAAAAATCTAATAAAAAAATCTGTCACTGTTTTGGTGAATTTTTTATTTGCATTGAGTCTGTAACCACTAAAACTACCACCTGGTAGTTCGTCGGTTCCTTCGTTTTCGGTCGCGATCTTGATTTACCCTGTATAACTCTTTTACTGTTGGCGTGAGTTGATACTCGTTTTGTGGTACTCCCTGCGCGTTTGGAGGCGAGACTATAACTAAATCTATACTAATCTATGCATGATAATTACTCAATACTAATGTTATAAAGAGGAGACATTTTAATATTTGTTTGTAAGAAATAAACTCAAAAATTACTAAACCGATTTCACCATTAGAAAGCTATATTACCCTGCGTAACATAGGGATGATAAATATGGTGTGGAAATACAAAACAGCTTAAGCTATTGTTTGAAAAAGTCATAGTTTAGTTAATTACGACTACTCCCCAATTATACCTATAGATCGTCAACAATCTTCGATATCAATGTTATGTATGTCAATGTCTACAATCTTTTGGCGTTCGAATGCGTTGCTGTCATGCTGTTGCTAATAGGAACAGCTTTTCTCTCCACATTTTATATTGTACCTGTTAATACTATTAAATTATGAGTATAAATTCTTGTGGTTTATTTAAAAAAAAAACATATCTCAAACAATGTATTAAATCTATTTTGTAAATTTTATTTGTAGTTCCCAATTACGCCACACGCCAATAGAATTTAGATAAATTCATGATAAATTATATTATCTGAAGATGACTGACAGACGTTTGATCGAAATGGAGTAAGATTGGAAACAAATTATCGGTTAAATTAAAACCAACGTTTTTGCAGAATTTATTTACATTTAGTCTGCCTTGGTGGCGTAGTTGTATTACGGTACAGTTACAAAGCTGTGGTCTCGGGTTCGAGTCCCGGGTCGGGCAAAGTGATATTGGATTTTTCTATTCATTATCAGCCCGGAGTCAGGAATTTGTGCCCGATATGGCGATAGGCTCGCCCCCTATCACAGCATGGGACGTAACTGGTAACGTCCTGGTGGCGCCTCTGCCTACCCCTTCGGGGATAAAAGGCGTGAGTTTATGTATGTATGTATGATTTACATTTAGAACAAATATTTATAGATTAAAATATTTTCTTATAAATTCGTTTTTTCCCGGTTGAATATATTATCAACGCATAGTTAAAACTTTAATTTCACTGAAGATAAAGATTCGTATTATAATTTCGAAGAAATACGATTGTAGTTATTAGAAATTCGTACTACTATATTTCCAAGTTTGTAGCGCTATATAAATAAAAAAATTGTTAGGATAATTATGAAATCTTATTATGGGAATGTAAAGTGTCGATCACGTTGGAAAACGTCAGATCTTTTCACGTAGCAATTGGAATATACCGTCGGACGGGGTGAGTCGGGCCGATTTTGTACGCTTAGGCCCCGTTCCATAAACTATCTTTGCCGATAACTTTAATATTGACAATGTCATTGCCATTTTACATTTGAAATTGCAAACGTATGAGATTGACATTGTCAAACGTTAAGTAATGTAAGCCATACACACTACGGTCTACCGGAGAGGTCATCTGTGCAGGTATGCCTGCGCAGGTAGACCGAACATCGGTACCGTGTATGGGAATGTTACGGTGTACCGGAGCGGTCTTCAGTTCTTTTTGCGATGGCATCGAATGAGGACGATGACGCACTGGCATTGCTAGGCCTTGCTTTAAATTTAAAGATAAAAGATGCAAAAACAATGAAAAGGAATCGAAAAAAGAGGTGTAAGCATTGGTTATTGAAAACAAAAACATATAGTCATGTTAATTTATTGAATGAATTAAAATTTAAACCAGAAGATTTTAAAAACTATCTCCGAATGGACGAGAAAACATACCTATCTTAAATTACTGGAAATTGTTACTCCTATGATAAAAAAAGAAGACACAGTTATGAGAAATAGTATTATATATAATTTCTTTGTAACACATTAGTGTGATGCATAAAAAAATAACAAAATAATACAATCGATGTAATTTTTTTGCGGGGTATGTATGGGGGTTGCTAATGTCATGTAATGGTATAAGCATAGATTATAAAGGATCGTAAATGTTTTAAGGGACGTTGATCGATCATGCTAGAAAACAACTGACGCGACCTGCGCAGGCGACCGGAGTACAGGCACACACGCACAGGTACGCCGTACGGTGTCAATCGAAAGAATTGATTTTCGATTCTGCGCCGGTCGCCTGCACAGGCTCAAAAAACTGCACAGGTCTATTCCCACACACATTACGGTATACCTGGGCAGGCATATCTGCACAGGTGGACCTTTCCGATGGACCGTAGCGTGTATGGCAGCCATTACAGTGAAAGCCTTTCTAGATTTTCAAAATTGTGGATGAGACAGGCACAGGACCGATAAAAGTGGTGTGATAGAGAAGAGGCCTATGTCCGGCAGTGGATGAATTTAGACTGGCGGAAATGTGATAAGCAAATTTTGTTTAAGAAAAGGCTAAATGTATCCTTGTTTTTTTACCTATCATCGCTTACATGCTGATAAAGTTGGGAGCATATAAAGTTGGGAGCAAGCTGTAAAAAATATGCATATTTACTGCAGCATTTAATTTGGAGCGTGTAAACGACAATTTCTTTGGACTTTGAGAGTTCCTGGGTAATGTTGTCTAAAAAAGCATGCAATCCACTATTTTCCAAAACAAAAATATACTCAAACAATTGGTTCAAGAAATTATTGAAGTTTTAATATGACTTTCGTTTTTGTTCTGACACGCCCTTCTCACCCCAGTTGACCGCAGGGGCGTGCGCTCCTTGTAGGCAGAAATGCAGTGCTTTACTTGCCATTTACAGATATTTTAATAAAACGTTCGTACGTTTTAGATGACTTTAATTAATAGTAAATAAATGAATAAACAAAATATAATAAATTAAAAACGCCTAATATTTTATAAATAGCAATAGCGCTACAAAATAAAGTACCTAATCAACCAAGTCATGCCGCCGCGTCCCGCAGGAGATTTGTTCGTATGTGTGTAGTAATTTTGGTGTCCGTGCACAGTTCGCAAACGCACACACCCATGAATATCGAAAGCCTAATTGGCCGAATCTAAATCAACTCCTGCGGCAGGCTACGGAAGTTCGGCAGTTGTCGGGAGTAATCGGAAATGTTCGTTGCCTATAACCCGAGTAAAAATAATAGACGGAAATCTAATAAATCACGTATGCACATTATGCATTTTTGTTTAGTAAGGTTTTATTTGTATAAATAGCAGAAATGTTTTGTGTTTCGCGGGGGCCATTTTGCTTTTTACATGTATTAAGCATTGTTTACTATTTTGTTTGCGCCAGTTTATTTATAGTTTTCATAATTATAAGATTTTTTATTTTAACATTTAAAGTGTGTACATTTAACAGTTTATTACTGAGTTTCTATAATAATTGTAGTGATTTGCTTTTACTAGTGCGTTTGTTGATTTTTTTAAATGTTATTGGATTGTGAGGTTTGTGTTGAAAATGTTTTTTTTATTAAAAATAACAAGTTCTCACAATTATTGTGATTCAGTGAAAAGATTCAAATTGTGTCTAAAGGTAGGTGTGTACCCGAGTTACAACAATTAAACCAGCAAAAAGGGAATGTAACTCGAAAGTTTCATGTAAAAAGTTATGAAACGTATAACTATTATTTTACTTATTAGAATTTCTTCCGCCGCGACAATCGATCGCTGTTTTTTCTGCGTTGCCGTAGAAGATGTACATGTTCATAGTAGTACATCTAAGACTTGTTCTGTTGGAATGGTTTCCGACTTAGGGATCCGTCGCGTGGCTGTGGCTATGCTAAAAATATATTTAAAAGATTTTTTTTGTGACTGAGTACTCCGCCGCATGCCCGGTGTCATAATCCTGTGCACGCCGCTGGTTGACCGCAATGTATGTAAAATACAATTAATGTATAATTGGAAAACACCACTTTGTATTCGCAGACGAATCAAGCAATTGGTTTTGCGAGACTCTTCGTAAAATATTTTTAACTTTCTTTTAAAAAATATTAAAAAATAATGTCATGCACAAATTTCTTTATTGGCACTGAAGAGCCGAAAATAAGTTTGGAATTAAGTTTCTTAACGTCATTTGTGGTAGGAGTGAATTGGTAGAAATCATTAAGATGAGCAAAAACCTGTATACTTGGTAATAATTCAAAAAAATGAAATTTAATATTTGTTTTAGTTTCCATAGATATGGACTTCAATAATCCAATTTAGTAGTCACAATTTAAAATAGTCCTCGTAATTTTGAACTTTTAGATGTTTGTGCGATTGTTGTCATAATCGATATCTGAGGAACTTTCAGTTCAAAGTTAGAATTGAAAATTGCGGCCGCCATTTTGAACTTACTAGTTATTAGTCCGATTGGTCTCAAATCGGTATCAGAGGGACCCTTTGTGCAAATAATGTAAATTTTTAGTCCAAATTGAAAATTTAGGCCAAAATTTTGAACCATTTTTATAGATCTAAAATAGTCTAAAAATCGATATCCAAGGAACCAATTCTGTTGACATTCTTAGTTCCTAGATAAAATTAAATATTGTGACTGTCACCTTCGAGTTCTTAATTAGTAAGGGCTTAATTTAATTATTTTCGAAATCCAACAAAAATAATACTATCCTTTGTTTTCGGATAGTAGCTCCCAGTGAGTCACATACAGGATAGTTTTATTGCTGAATAGAAGTGATGCAAGATAAAAGCTTACGCCGAGGTTACAATATAATAGGAGGGGTTGGTGACGGGAGGAAGGAAAGAGGATGGTAAGATAGTTACGTCGAGTTTATGTGTCAAAAGAAAAATATCTATAAAAATACAATTATCTGATGTGGAGAGGAGTCAAAAAAATATCGGCACTCAGGCGAAGCTAGGCCGGGCCGCTAGTAATGTAACGGTATAATAAAGTATAGTGCCTCGCGAGATAACTTTAGAGACCTGTTGCACGGAGACCGAAAAACTTTTCTCGCTCAAATAATCTTTTCACATCGGAGTGCATCACTCTAATTACATCAGATGACTTCCACAGCGAGTTATTTCCGTTCACTTTAATCTCCGCCACAACTTTTAAGTTTTGTAAAAGTGCATTTGATTTCAATTCGCCGGGCCTGGTTTGCTTTTGATCTCGTTATTTTAGAACCCTGAAGCTACTATTAAAAGTCTACTTATTCTATTTCTTTAGAAGCTTACATGGGGTTTCGGTATCTATAACAGCTATCTATATCATAACCATATTAACCCACTGCTGGGTATAATCACCCTCATTCGCAAATCACATTTTTCTGCCCTGTGCCAAGCGAATCTACTATTTTCCTGCGACTCTCACGATATTATCCGTGCATCTGACAGGTGGTCTGCCCCTTACCCGGTATAATATGAGTCTTCGCCATGTAAAGGAATAATTTGGTTTGGTTCAATAAATAAATACACGCTGCTTATAAAACGAATACAAACCACCGCGAAGAAATATAACCCACTACCAGGATTTTTAATTATAACTGAAATATTGTTGAAGAGATACACATGTACATGGTTTTATTCAAGGGCTTGTACACAAATCTGCGATGCGATGGCGCATCGTAAAAACCTACGAGCTCCCACGAAGCATCGCAAGAACTACAAATTAATTCTCTATTTTTTAATCGACTTCAATTGGTTCATTACTGAAGTACCTACTGACGATGTAAGAGCATTTCGGTCAAACAAAAAACCGCTTTTCGCCCCTTAAGAGCCAATAAAGAAAAGTACGCATGACTATATTTTTCATTGTTTCACAGTGTTTGCACGTAATTATTTCTCATTTGTAAAAGTGTATATTTATTATTTATAATTACAACCACATTTTGTTATCGTAATATTGTGTGTCACAAAACAGAACAGTTGAATAAAACACATTGCAACGTGCTGGATTTTGTGGGAATCCAGTTTTCTTTACCCTTGCTTTTATCAATTCACTGTTGAAAACCTATAAATGAATGAGGTACTACTAAGGCATGATATTACTCGTACAATTTAAATCTATTAAAGCATTTGATAAAGTTTTCTTTGTTTAACGCAAGATTGGGAGTAAATTCGAGGATATTGCAAAGCTAAAAACGTAAATTATAATAATTCATTCGATGAAAAATCATCTCAAAGATGGGTCTAAATAGCTTTTTCTAACACATTATATTACATAACAGCCTCCGTGGTGCAGTTGGTTAGACGCCGCCTGTGAAACGAGAGGCCGCGGGTTCGATCCCCGCACCGAAACAAATATTTGTGTGATCCACAGGTATTTGTTTCGGGTCTGGGTGTTTGTGAGACCGAAAAGTCTCTCGTAGCTTCTGATACCCACGACACAAGACTCGATCTTAGTGTGGGGTCAGGACTATGTATGTGACTGTTGGGTGTATTTATTTATTTATTTATTTATAACAAGTATATTACTGAGAGATTCCGTCAAAATTATAAAGATAGGCTTTTTATTTAAAACCTAGGTTTTTTATTTTTTTAGGGATCTGCAAAAAAATCATTTTATAATATTGTTGTATTTTGTTATGAAGAAATAAAAACTAAAATTTTGACCCATTCACGCGTTCGTGCCAACTCGTCAGTCGACGCCGAGGCGTCATCGAGGTTGGACCCACGCCGATTTTTTTATGAAAAGTCACTGCAAAATACACTTAAACAATAGCGTAAGTGCGCCACAGTACAGATAAGCACAGTTGATATACTATTGTGAGTGACATATGAAACTGAAATTATAGATGGATTCAGTATTACAATGTCATTGTATGCAAAATATTTTAGGTAATCTCTAAGCCTTGAGTGTTTAATATTTAGAGAGATCACAGTCATATATTTGTGTCTTCAAAAATGATTTTTTTTGTTTGTCATGTTGGTAGCACCGGTATATTAGGTGAAATATAAGTTTATTATTTAACATCAAATTAATATAAATCCCGTTGGTAACCGAAAGTATATTTAGTTTTAGAAGTGGTAGAGCCATCGGCGAATGGCCTGCTCGTCTTGCCATTCATTACTATAAAAAAACTTATTTTCAAAGCTATTACTCAGTGTAGGTCTTTATTATGAACCTAGGTACTAAAATGGAGAAAATTATAAACGTAGTCTTCTTAATTACTAACTTTTGTCTGTCTTTAGCCCCAGGGGGTTGTCATAAATTTACGTGGTGTAAAAGGGTCGCGTATTCAAAAGAGTCGAAAAACACTTGCTTTATAAACTAAAAATCACGATTTAGTAAAAGACCCAACTAAAAAAGTAAAAGTAATTGTTAATGAGTTTGAGTTTAGAAGAAAATTAAGTAAAATATATTAATTTGATGGTTAAAAATCTAAACAAGAGAGGAAAGGGGAAGTAAGGCAGCAGCTCGATAATTACCTACTTTTTTCAAAATATGGTAATCCTGCAGTTCCAGGTAAAGATAATGTCAAAAACTTTTTAAATTATTGTATTGTCATCGGTTCTTCTTAAGTGTGCAAAATTTCAGATCAATTCGACGTTTTGAAGTGCTCGAAAATCAACTTCAAAGATTCCGTTACATACATACATACAGGCGAAGCTAATAAAAGCGTGTTAAAAGTACTTATAATGTCTATATGTGACAAAATTTCCGAAACGCATGGAATTTCATCCTAGATTCTCCAAGATCCGTATATTATTTATTATACAATGGTTTTTGGAACCAACCTATCATAATGTTGCTTTAAGGAGATCTACAGCAATATTGGAGAACTTACAATATACTTATTATGTTGCTAAAGAATTATCCCACCTCATATTGTGTGTTTTCTGGTACAATAAATCAGCACGCTAGTTAAAAAGTGTTAGTTTGTGACAGTGAGAATAAAACTTTTATTTTCATAAGGTGTCATCATTACTTATATCAGAAAACTGTTCCTAATATTTTGAAACCAGCATGACAACAGCGCTATTGACGCCAGAAAATTATAGATAACCTATATTAATTAAAATGAGACAAAATTGTTTATAATATATTAAATTGTTAACCTAATGTTGAGTAAATTTGAACACATCAATTGAATTCCTATTAACAAATATGATATTAGACTATAGTTTCATCTAATCAAGATACAATTTACGGTCAAAACTTCAATTTTATAATAACTAGCATATTTTGTATTTCCTCGAATATTGATTTTCGAACCGATTTTGTCGAATACAAAATATAATGGGTATATTTTTTGTTTGTATGCCACAAGTGGTTTTTAATTTAAAAGGTTGTTTGAGTTAAACAATTACTGAAACGGATACGAAATGTCACAGTTAATGGTTCGGTGCAACCGAGTACTGTCGAGTAGAGCGGCGTGATGACGTCACTTACCACGACGCCTACGTACTTCTGTGTAAACGTCCTCTATTACTTGCCCTCAATTGCACTGCTCACTTCCCCTTTTTATTTGCCACATTTTACCCACAATAATATACTGGCAGGAAGTCAAAAGGCAAATACAAACGGTGGTGAACTGAGAATTCCATTTTATGTGTCAAGACTTTGAACTCTTGTAATGGATCGGAAAGTAAACTGAAAATGATGTAAATTATTATATACTAGTTTCTGCCCGCAAACTTCGTCTGCGTGATTAACTTTATTTAAAATTAAATTTATTTGGATTTTCCCAACCTGTCCTGTTATATCCCGCCCGTCCCGCCTCATTCTCACTCAAGGCATGTAATCCAGTCCCATCCTATCCCTTTGAGTACATATAAAAAAGTAACAAATATATCAGATTAACTCCTTCATCCTACGGAACACTATTTTTTCGGGATAAAAAGTAGCCTAGGTTTTGATCCAAGGTGTCAGCTACCTCCATACCAAATTTAATCGAAATCCGTTATGCCGTTACTGAGTTCATCGCGCACAACCGCACAGACAAACAGACAATAATCCAAAAAATCATTGTTTTGGGTTCTATTACGTTAATACAGATGCCCCATATTAGTTTTTCATCAGATCATCACAGACATCGATCGGTTATTAAATGTATAGATAATGTAAAGACAACGAGTTTCTTCAGTTGACATGTTGGGCTTAATTTTATTGGAAAAGTATTTCCGTAAATGATTTTAATAACAGATTAAAACGAAACGGCTTTGCAGTAGAGGCCAAGACAGGCGTGCTTCGAGCCGTTATTAATGTGATTGTGAATTTTGCAGGCGAATTTTATTTTAAAATTTGTTTTCTTTTGTATAAAGCGCACTACACACGAAAGCCGCCGGCCTGGCAACACGGCATGCCGACACAATCCAACGGCCTTTAAGATAATAATAATGTAGGTAACGTGCGCCCGCACATGTTGCCTGCCGACATGTTGGTGACCCAAGCGCGCTGTTTAGTTGCGACACTCAACAACGTCAAAAAATGTTTCTCGTGTCATGTTGAGCCGCGGATATATCGTCGACAAAGTTTTTCTTCCGACTTGCAACGAGTGAAGCCACCAACTAGCCCTCCAACAAAAAGTTGTCGATATAGGATGGCGGGTGTGTACCGCGCTTTACGTTTCATTGACCTGGATATATTTGTTTATTTTATTTTAGCCTACCATCGGTGGGAATATGAAATAACGTACCTATATTAAATATTTGTAGTCAAATGATTTTAAATAACTGACCTAATTGAAAATGGTGTTATGAATAGTAGATTAACTCTAAATAGAGTACAGAAGGAAGAAATTATTGCATTACATGCAATTCTTTTTTATTTATTATAATACAACAGAGTGACTACAAATGAGGATGCACGCGTAATGACATGTTTATAGAGAAACCTCGTGACACACTTATGCTGTCTCTTACGCTAGTAACTATCCAGGTGATTGCCAATATCCTGCCACCAGGCACATGTACATACACCGCTGTATAATTACAAATACTAGGTGCAGTTACACTATGTAATATTGCAAGATGGTAATAGGAAATATTAATTTAAAGACAGTAGTGGCTAAGTGTCTCTTACTGGCAGTTACTAATTGGTTGTTAGTTTTTAAATTATTGCCTATTTAACTGTATTAGCTGTTGATTTTTTATTAAAAAATAAACTAGTTCTACATATGACAGGCTCCGTGGTGCAGTTGGTTAGACGCCCATTGTAAAATGAGAGGCCGCGGGTTCGATCCCCGCACCGAGACAAATGTTGATATAAACCACAAGTATTTGTCTCGGGTCTGGGTGTTTGTGAGACCGAAAAGTCTCGTAGTTCCTGATACCCACGACACAATAATTGATCCAAATGTGGGGGACTATGTGTGTGACTGTTGGGTGTATTTATTTTAAGAGATTTTTCTCCATAAAAGATGCTCAAACCTACGCAGGAGCCAATTCAGTATATTCAATATTATAATATAGGATATTATACATTCACTCGTTAAAAAGCTCTCGGTAGAACGATTGGCTTTGATCATTTACTGAATTCATTCCGTACCTTATTTACCTTTGTGCAAACTGATTCATTACTCGGCAGGTAATAAGTTGTAATACATTACATTGGTCCTTTGTGAGGTTGGTACAAATCGAAAGACTTATAAGGCACATCAACGTTATTTTGGTGTACTCGTATATCGTAGAATTAGTCTAAATTCGTCGTTTTTTTATGAATGATATATATATTATCATTTTATGAATGATATATAAAAGTCAGGTATCGAGATGTTCTTTGACACAATTGCAACCGATCAACAGGCAAATAAAGGGCACATTACAGAACTTGAATACTTTAGGTACTAGGTAATAGGTACTATTGGAATATATACATATGAGAATCCTTCGTCTCAGATAGTCCACTTCTAAGTACAGATTTCCTCAAAGATTACCAAAGCAATGTTGGAAACAGAACGTTTTTATCGTTAATGTATAGGTCTGTATTTTTTTAAATATCGTTGATGTATACATATTTTAAGTGAATCCTTGATATTATTTTTTTTAAGGTTTTTTACTAAATCCTTGATTTTTTTGTTTCTTACGGTTTCACGCCTTATTTACTTTACCAAACATGCAATATTGACTTAACATTGTCACAGATACATAAAATTATATAGGGTATTTTTAATCGATCAAATAATAAATTATTTATCCCGAAGGAGAAAAAAATACTTTTAAACAGTTGTCCGAATTAAAATCGGTAGTTTGACATTAGATCGGTCTTTCCGATATCTCTTCCTGACTATATGAATCCCTTCTAGTGATAACGTCAGCTTTCTTCACATTTGTCTTCCACTTGGCTCTATTCACGACGTGTTGCAAGAAACATAGCATTCGGTTCCGTCTACCGATACGAATAAATTGAAAATTAATGCCTGATGACGAAACTAAGGATCTGTGGTATCTTTAATTTAAATATGATATATAGAAAACGATCTGTTCCCGAGCGAGCTGCAGAAAGCAAGCAAAGCCACGAGCAAAATCGAATTAATATTTAACAATCTTTAAAACAAAAATTCTTGTTTACATGCTTTAAACTACAGTTGAGCAATAAAACCCCGGGATTAATGTAAAATATGTGCTTGCATGAGCTCAGTGGTTTGTGTTGTACGAACGAGTTTCTGCGGTTCATATGATGTTAAGCATTGCTACTGCTAATATGCATTAGCACTGCACGGGAAATGAATACCAGCGTCACTACACACACTTGTTAATGCCGCGGTCCAGCTACTTCCTTTATTCCACGTCGTAATAATATTCATAACCGTATATGTACGATGAATATGAAGCATTATTTTATTTCATATTTTATAACCCTTATTTCATTAAACGTAACTACACAATATGTTTTCAGGTATTAGAGTATTACATACTTTAAAAATATAGGTACTTTGTTTACGGATCCGTACTTATGTGTAACATTCGCGTACCTAAATCTAATAAACTATTATATTAAATTATGGTTGGAACATTCGGGTCCCACTGGGTTCGCGTTAAGAACGTTTACAAAAATTCATTTTCACATTTCTTTATAAATGAGATTTCAAGTTGTGGGAATTTTGGCTCGTGAACTGAAAACTTATTGTCTTACTAACTAACTTATTGTCATAGCAGATTAAATCTGGTGTAATTCAGCATAACAAACTGTGTAGCTTCATGCTCGCCACCACTAACGTTATTATTATACTGATAAAGCTGTCTCAACACTACGTATTATTCACTCAAATTGTCTCATGCTTGCGTGGGTGAAATTCATTCGTGGTTGCGAATACATATCCAGAAAAATGAGTGAAATCCTTGCCTTGCTATTTTTCGTTCGTATACAAACAGGTAAATAAATCTGTCGAGCTGATTTACTATTTACGAATTTAAGATTATTCTCTCACGGTGACTTTTATGAATGTAATAACTTATTGTTTTCTGAATGATATTTACATTAGTGAGTCTCCATTATTATAACTAAATATTATTTTGTATAAGTTTTTTTGTTATTATTATTTTAATAAGTTTTGTTCTTAAGTTTTAAAAATATGCTTATCTGCTGTGATACTGTAGCACATTGGTTCAATCCTTGTTTTGTTTAAATCCTTGGTTTGTTTGTATGTTATGGTTTTGTATTTTTGTATTATTCTTGATAGTTTTTTGTTACTGAAGCACAGCACTATTAGGATTTAATTATCTTGTCTTTAATTCTAATACGTACACTTTCTTTGTTTATGTTTAAGTAATTAGTGGACACTTTGCTGGATTGAGTATTATTATTTTTAACTTGTTTATAGTTACTATTGTTCTGTTTGTTTCCCAAAGATTAATAAAAAGAAAAAAAAAAAAAAAAAATTATTTGCACTATGACGACAATACGACTGCCTCGGTGGCGTAGTTGTACTACGGTACGACTACAAAGCTGAGGTCTCGGGTTCGAATCCCGGGTCGGGCAAAGTGATATAGGGTTTTTTCTATTCATTATTAGCCTGGAGTCAGGAATTTGATTAGCCTGGAGTCAGGAATTTGTGCCCGCTATGGCGATAGGCTCGCCCCCTATCACATCATGGGACGGAACATACAAGGCGTAACGTGGGCGCCCTGGTGGCGCCTTTGACTACCTCTTCTGGGATAAAGTATACCTGTGAGTTTATGTATGTATGTATGACAATTTTTAAATTTGGATTTCACATTTGACAAGATTATAAAATAGAGCATCATCATCATTATCAACCCGTTGAAGTCCACTGCTGGACATAGGCCAGCCCCAAGATTCGCCACAGAGTCAGATCGGCTGCTTTATCCAGTCGCTGCCGACCCTCTTGTGCAAGTTGTCCCGCCATTTAGCCAGGGTGTGTCCCACGCTACATTTGCCAAGACGCGGTGTTCACTCTAGAACACGCTTACACCAGCGATTATCTGTAACATAAAGCTTTATAATGGAAATATGGATAAGCTAAGTTTTAAAAGGCTTCGTTGGAGACGTTCTAATTTTACATACACATATAACTAGTGGTTGGATGTTCGAGCCCGCCCGGTTAGTATGTTTGACTACGCTGGCACTATTTTCAAAAATACTAATATTTGCCTCATTATAAAAGCTACTTTAATATTGGTGTTGGGAGTGTATTAATGTTACTAGTGTGTGTACGGAAAATAATAAAAACAAAGTCAAATACCCTATTTTATCGACCGACGACCATCTTTAATCGGTGGATAATGGATACTCTATATAGCTTGAACTGCAGTAATTAACTGAAGTACACCTCGATGAATAATAAATGAATAATAAGTGATAAATGTATAAAACCTGTTTTCAGGCTGTGCAATGAGTGAATTCCAATGTCACAGGTTATGGTAAAATGGAACTCTGCTGTTATTGACGTGATATAGTCAGCAGAATGAATCGTACACGAGTGCGCAATTAAATAAACCCATGTCACATGTCTGGTGGCAGGCAGCACGCGTTGTAAAAATGTTCCGGCAACATGTATGCATGATTCGACAAGTGTTTCAAATTTAAATGTTAATTCCAATATGCGAACACATGATTATCCAACAAATATGACCACACGCTGTGTCGTTGCGGTGGCGAATTATTTTAACACCTCATAGTTTCAGTTTGAAAGTTATAACCAATCTAAATGGATTTGTTTTAATAGTTAACTATCAAACCAATAATGTCAATCAACCGGTCTTAACCGCTTACTCATTATAACGTAATCCGTTTCCTAAATATAATAAACTAAAAATAAGCTACACGCTTGAATGAAGGCGACCGAACAATACTACCGAGTCGTGACTAGCAGGGGAAGTTGTACAACCGACGCTTGAAAATTACCTTTAAGACATTCCGTTTCATGAATACAAAGGAATAAATGAGGTGTATGAACACTCCAACTAAGACATAATATAATATCTAGAAATATATTTTTATTTTCGTAAAATATGAATAACGCACTGCGTAAAGCCGTTTTACTCGTCTCCTTGCGTCTTATCTTTTCAATAAAGAAATAACATCAACACCATATTAACTAGACACATTTATTTTCAAATGTAAATTTTTTACTGTAACACGTCATTTATTGAGTTGCTATCTATGTCCTGTGATATCAGCCGAGTCACGCTGTTGACCCCAGACTTTCATGGCGATTGCTATATCATAAATATAATAAGCTAACCACAATTTAACATAAAATACATATTTTTACTCCAAATATTATGTTTGTCCCACAATGGCCACTTGAGCTACCGGATTACGCCGCAAGATTAAACCTTGTTTGTACATTCACGAGCAAGCGTATAGCGTGCTTATATATGACGGAAATAAAACCGTGTGTTAATTATTTTGAACCAGACCAGTGACTCCGGCACCGGTCTATATTCGTTTATTAATTAATTATTGCTATCGCGACACGTTTTAATTAACAGATAGACGACTTATCCGAATATCTTCGCAACTTGCTACTTTTAAAGGAACATACTGAATTTAATTTTTAAACTTAGAACTAAGAACAATTTTCACAAGAGTTATGTTTATTTTAATGTAACTGCAATATAACTGCAATGCTCCTAATGATAAGTTTATAAGATAAGCAAGATGTCAGCGCGTAAAAAAGACTCCATGTGCAAAAGCCCTTAATAGTAGATGCCGCGAAACTTATGTAATATAATATACAATCTCATTGACTCATCAGTATTCGATATTAACGTCAATTTATATAATTTTGTCCCTAAAATGAATATAGATAGGGCATATAGTGCCAGGAGTTGATGTCCGATGGAGCTGAAATGTTCTCGATTAGAAGCCACGTACCCGAAAGCGCAATGTTAAACATCCACCCGCAAGGAGGGCGAGCTGATAACGCAAGAAAGTCGCTGGATATAGACCGCTTCCAAAAGGCCTGCATCTTTTTACTTATTTGATTCTACTACTATTTTAAGGATATTTTGTTAAACGCTTTTTTAAATTTCCAAATACTTCGCATACCTACGTAGAAAGCCACTACAAATAATACATTCTGTATTGAAGCAAAGCCAATTTATAACGATGTTAAATAATACAACGGCCCAACAAAGGACCGGAATGAGATTCAATAGCTCCATAACCAAAACTGGGTTAAATATTGACTGATCAGGTTCATAACTTGTGCTATATTTGTATTAAAGACGGTAGATAATAATATAATAAATACCAGTTTAAAAAAACCTCTAGACCCACGTTTTAGGAAAGACCCAACTACAAAACAACAATAGTTAATGGTTAACAAGCTAGGGTGCTTGATGATGTGTAATTATTGAAAGCTCTGTGATAGTTAAATGTTTGTATTTTGCTCCATTAACTCATCTTAAACTTGTTAACAATTATTTTTACTTTTTGTTTGGATCTTTTAGTGGAGCTTGTTTTTTTTATTTTTTCGTAAATATAACTATGATATTCAAGGAAAGCAGCAGCGCAAATAAACCCATTAAACATTTTGTTTATCTCTTATTTCTCGGAGCTTGTATACTTTAGACTGCCCTCTCTTCTTTTCCCTTTCTTAAATCCTTCCCAAGGTTGTTTGTAAGAAATCGCCCAGAGCGATGAGATCGCCATTTGTACTTTTTATAAGTAGTTGTAATGTTTGTGTACTTAGTTTTTCTTTCTACGTCCAGTTACAATATATAATATATAAATAAATAAATATAATCCTGAAAGTCCTGGTAATGATGATGACACGATCTTTTTAATTAATGTTGTTATCATCGGACCTTGATAAGTGTGCAAATTTTAAATCAATGCAACGTTTGGAAGTGATCGGAAGAAGAAGCTAATATAAGTGTGTTAAAAATGTATGAATTATTTTACCGCGCTTAAAATAAACAAAATAGTTTCGTTATTGAAGAAATGTGAGGTAATGGCTGTTGGTTTTTTCAAAAAGCCACATGTATTTTGCAATATTCTCCGAACTCATTTGCTCGTCTTCTACGAATTCAGTGAATTTGCCACATTTTAACATTTTGCTTAGTGATACTTATTTTAAGAAAAATGCATTAGGTCAATTATTCTCTTTCTCTCTTCTTGTTAACTCACTGCTGAGGATCCGACCACGTACGATCATTCTCCGCCGACTAAAGGACAATAGATAACGAAAAGGTAAAGAAATATCATTAAATGTTAAATTAACTAGGTATAGAAAATAATAATTAAACGTGAAGTGACTAGAGAATTTCTTTTGACCTTTAATGTTTTATTTATAACAAACCCACATACAATGTTTTAGAAAGTATACAAAGTATACACTTATTATTATTACTTTCAAACATTGTTATCTCAATGCCTTCAAGGGACAATGTTTACCTCCCATACATTTTTGGGTTAAAAACCAACAGACTTGAACGAAAACTTTTTACACAGTTCAAATATAACATCCACGAACAGCTCAAAGAATTCCTAACGAATTTATTTGTCTATTTCGAGGTATTTTTAATGGTCATTTGACATTTGCTATAGTGTCATGAAGCTTCAGCTTATTCAGTTGGTGCGTTCCATTAAGCGTTCTCACGACTACCCTCACCACCGCGGTTTTCATTGTTCTACTTATTCCCGGGCGGTACAATCCTAAGCTCAAGCGAAATGGATTGTGGAGCGTTTAGTGTAAATAGTATAAAATGGTGAGTTAAAGAAAATAAAGTAACAGCTTTAAAAAGATTACTGTTTGTAAGTCTTCAAAATAAAAATTAATAAATTATTACTGGTACTATAGCATTATAAATTATAAAAACTAATAATTCATTTCAGTGAGGGGTCGACTTACGTTTAAATATAATCAAAATATGTTTTGCGGCGACAGTTGGGTTAGGTTAGGTTGGTGGGTTAGGTTATGCTCCAGATATTTATTCATGCCGTTCAGATGTGCAATGCAGGTTGTAGCATCCACTGCAGAAATTTCTACTTCTCCAAAATATCTTTCCATGTCAACTAATATAATTTCACGTTCGCACTCATTGTTGCTTTGTGTTATGAAAATTCCGTTAGTTTTCTCAACGCTCATTTCTACCTCCTCTTCACGCGGGTCGTCGTGAGCTTCAAGAAAAGACATAACGTCATTAGTGAGGTTTTCAACGATCGTGGTCGTCATGTGGAACAATCAAGAAAGTATTTTGATAGTTGTGAGCACTCATTATGAAAGAACGGCAACGTCAATTTAATTTAACTACATCGCAAATAATTTGTAGGAAATAGAAATCCTATAGGCTATAACAAATTTAATGTAGCAAAGAATTGACACAGCAAAATATAATAACGCCGATGAAAGGTTTTTTTTTGTTTGTAGTTTGCGTCGAAATTATATGGGTCAAATTATCATACAATACTGGGCCAAAGGTATCCCAGTTGGCTGTACATACACTACAACATTGAAAATACTGGCAATATTTTATTTAAATATAACGCCGACTTATTTAATCATATTTGTAACTACATAAATCGATTCTTAGACTACAAAATAAAGTAGTTTATAGCTATTGATTACGCTTAACGGGTGTTGAATCATGGGCAGATTTGAACAATATCCTTTATGACTGCGATTTTTTTGTACAAACTACATCGATTGATTGTTGCGACTTTTTAGAATAGCCACACACAAGCACTGTTTACGCAATTGAAAAAATATAAGGCCAAGTGCATATCGCAACTTGTAATGGTTCATACTGACAATGGCCCAGCATCGGAACCGTGGGCAATGACTTGCTAAAGGAAATTTTCCAAATTTCGAATTTTGGCGTGACAAATCACAAATGTTGACAATTAAAATGACTTATATAAAGGCTGTGCGGATATACAGGCTTTTTCGAGTACTCGTAATGTAGTTTATGTATTGTTACATTTTCTAGCATTCGTAAGCGTTTTGGCTGTACATTAAGGATTTTTTCACTCTTGTTTTTATCGTACGTATATCATAGTAAAACCAGGCGAATTTGACTTCCCGTAATTAGGGTATTTTCACAAAAAAAGGCAACTCTGGTAAAATTTTACATTGTATTCGTGATTTTTCGGTATTTGGCGACATATTAGAGATATAACACAGAGAAAACTCATCATGTCCCGTCAACGTGGGCGATCCATTTGCTTTGGAATATGAACGATGACAGGCGCATTTTTACCATATTCAAAAAAATATAACGTACGTTGTGGTTGTACGAAATCTTATTTATGTATAAAAAAAACAGAGTTATTAACTTTGTTATGCCTATTAATTAATCATTTCTAAATACGCCCACCCTCGGTAACTTTTATGCACAGACTAAGGAGTAATCTTTTATGCATATACTGGATGAAGCAATGACGACTCTAGTCTGTTATAGCGCGGAACGTGTAATTTAACGCACGTGTAAATCGCGTGTCCCGAGCACACTCGTCTTGAGAAATGCAATAATTGTATCGAAGGTTGCCGAACGCAAAACATCTTCGGCGATAGTGTGGACGCGCTATAAGATAGTAATCAAGTTGGCGTCAATGAAAGAAGCGGTTTCATTTCCGCGAATGGTGCTTTGTGGTTCACTTTCGTTTACCGCTTAAGACGACTAAAGATATTTGCGTGGACAAAGACATTTCTTGTCTAGTTTCACGGAAATACGAATCCATAGAACAGCTTGCTTACTAAACGCGTTTAAGTGCTAATGATAATATTATCGTCCTGCCAGATCATGTATGTTCCGCAGCTAATACATGGATGAGTGAACAATTACTACCACTAATTTCCTGCCTACGTCGGGTAATACCAACCGAAGCTATTAGGGGCCATGTAAAACTGACATTATTTTAAAAACATCCTATATATAAGTTGTTACCTAGAATCAGTTCTATTACTCATGGATTAAAAACAAGTGCGTGGATATCGGCTTTCGCCTTCGAACACCCCAGGCGCCAATGAAATGTCAAGTAAACAATTAAATGTCAAGCACGTTTGCGCACATAGAATTGAGACTATTTTCTTATTATTTATACCTGGTCTCAACATACACGTGGAGCCTGGTTTCTTATTTTGTGAAGCCTTGCCCTGTACTTATTTGTGGTAAGAGCACAATTATTCCACATTTATATGGATATGTATAATTATTATTACAGAATGATATAGATTATAATTGTATGACCGACCGGCATCACAATCTTAGAGAATAGTTATTTTTATTCTAATAATGTTCCTAATACTGGTAGGCGGTCTACACAGACTTTTGAAATTCTTGTGCGAAAACTGGGCTACGTGTAGGAGTTCTGCAGGACTCCTTACAGCGTTTTATTAACATGTGAATATAATTTTGAGATATCACAGTTCTGGGATCAATAGTCATCGAAGCAAACCATTTTTTTATTCATAATATTTTAATTTAACCGTCTTAACTTAAGACATTACATTATACAAAACTTTTAACTATCGGTAGGATCGACCCCATCACAATGATCCAAACTAATTTTAAGGTACCATAAAAAGGATCAGAAATACCGTGAACCGACAAAAGTGAAGATCGATACATCTCTGCCTACCCCTATGAAATGCAGCCGAGACGGTTGGGTGTACGTGTATTATTTACGTTGACACAGGCTAAAACTTAATATTCTCTCTATTCTCAGATCTCTCTCTATTCGCAGATCTCCGTTAAATGCCGGCGTTTTAATCGTAAGAAAAAATCGGCAGCCTTGTGAATAGCCCAGATTCATTCCATCGACTGTGTCGTTCCGTCGGGTGTCGTGAATTGGATTTTAATAACCACTTGAAGTTGAATAAAAAGGCCTTGGTTTTACAACTACTAAGAATTTCATAGGCATGTTTTTTTGTTGACATCAAAGCTGTTTATACAAACCTAGTCTTTGAATTAAGTAGTGTATATGCACTGTGTTCCGATTCGAATGCCATTGTAGCCAGAGTAACTACTGAACATAATGAGACGTAATATTAAGTCTCAGGATAGTGAATGCATCTTCGTCATCATATATCGTATGTTACATAAGGCACTACACTACACAGCAATGTATGCTGACATGAATGCACTATAAATAATTGGATGTAGATTAATGAACATATGGTAACATTGAAAATGTTTACCTAGTATATCAAAGAGTTGTAATTAACCGATTTCCGAATTGAATATTGATGTCCATGTTTAAATAGAGCTTTGATGTTAATTCACTGTAGGCTTTTATTCAATAAATTATCGTAAATTTTTTATGAATAAAAAGTTGTTTTCAAATTTTTTTTTCATTCCTTATATCACATAACGGCGAATGAAAATGTAAAGAGAATCTTACAGATCTCGGAGTTCTGCGCGAGACATTGGGATGTGTGTGAAGTCTACCAGCCCCCAAGAGGCCGGCAAGTTTGACTAAACTATAATTCTTTTCAATTCTGGAGTGTGATTATTTTCTAAGTTTCAGGACAAGGGTCTATTCTACAATAGAGAGTTCTGTTGAGAGGGGCTAGGTCCATAGTCCACCACACTGCCCTTGTGGGGGTTCCATGAACCCAACCTGAAAATATGAAAAATATATTTTACAAAAACGACAAAGTAATTAAAAACCTCATGGTGGTACTGGCAACGCGATCTAAATAAAATATGGAGCACCTCAAATGGGCGCTTAGAGAAAGTAAGTGGGGTAATCTCTGCCTTCCGAATAGTTTCGTGCCGGGCGGTCACGTAGAAGGAATCAGGGCGCTTAACGTCTTGGAATATCCAAAGCTGTCTAAAATGCATTACGGCCACTTACGAAACTTTAGAGACCCAGCCTGGCCACAATATTCGCAAGTGTGGCCGGTGATACTGGCACATCCGTTCCGGCATCCCCCGAAGTACCGCAAGCTGGCTTAGTCGCATACCTCTCGATATTTTTATCGACAAATGTATCGCTCAGAATAATCTTCACTACACAGTAAATTTTATATCGGATAATCTATGTGTTCTTGTAATAGGGCCATCGATATTTTAACGATATTTTTTATAGTCGCCTTATTGTTATGGTGGAACATTGTAAAGCAATCTCCGCGTGTTTGATCAGGCGTGTCGGCGCGCATCGCCACTGTGACATATTACACAGTGACAATGCTAGGGTAAATTGTTTGCAAGCGTCGGAAATACTACGATAGCAAAGGTAAGTATAACTCAGGATTACTCATCAATCGTGGTATGGATGCATTTGAAGGTAACAAAAGGCATGATGATGATAAGTGCATTACATTTACCTACTTCCTTGGTTTACCAACTACCCGCCTGTCAGCACAATTTGACGGACCTTGTCGAATCCCGAAACGCAACACGCTTGTGTGTGTCACTATGGTCAGTTTTCTAGAGTTTCAATTGATTTATTAATCATAAAAGCGAATAAATAATTAATATAATATGTGAAAAGGCAGTACAAATATATAGTTCTTCTTTAGATAATGAAAAATTTACAAGTCAGCTTTGAGATGCAAATCAAAGAATCACTAAATATTTTCATACCATTCGTACGCGGAAGAAGCTACGAATGCTGCTATGAAAATAAAATGCGGGACGATATAACTCGATCGCTCAAGTGTGAAAGGGCCTCTGGCATATTCCTGCGGAGTAGCTGAAAGCCTTTTCAACATGATCTAAAACTCTATGAAAATCCCTGAGTTATGACGTCAGGAAACATTTAGTGAATGACCGACTAAATCAACTGTGCGTGTATTTCTATACACTTGATGCACATGATTTCAAGCCGAGCTTATTCTAATGTAAATACTGCAGTAGGGCGTCACATTGCCTAGGGAAGTGCATAATGAGCATATTGTGTATCAACTCATAATCTCATTGACAACATGATTAAAAAGGTCGATGAGAGCATTCTTATTTTACCTAATATTATTAGAAAACATTCAGAAAAGCAATCAAATTTAAAATTATTAAACTTTTTAAATTAGCATTGTACCTTTGCCCGTATTTAACACGGAAGATCAACGTCTAAACTATTACTTTTTCAGATGACACAGTTAGTGAGACACGAAGTTTAATTCAAAGTTTCTTTGCTAAAATTATACTTTTATTTCGCTATTTTCTTGTACGTGACAAGTTTTGCGGCGGAGTTCAAGTTCGTGTTAATAATAGTGGGAATATTTGACTTTGATTAATACGTTGTTAATAAGTAACTTAGTTTCAGACATTAGTTATTGGAGCTTGTTTTTCTTTATCGTAAATTTAATCTCAGGAGGTGTAAATTGAGTGTCAGCGAAATAGAATATTCGGTGTCTTTGAGGGAAAGGCACAAGAAGGTATGGTGGCAGTAGAGAGGTCGGTGGCGGGTGGAGTGGCGAGAGGGTAGCGCGGGGTGCGGCGGCTGTGACGGTAGCGAGGGCCAGAGGGCGGTGCTCACTATCTCTTCGGTCGGCTTCGCGAGCGCTCGCCCACGAACCGGCACCAGTCTCGCGATCCGCCGCGCTTCGCGCGCCATGTAGTTGCGCTCAACAGTTACGGACAAACGTCAAACTGTTTTCAACTATTTCAAAAGTTGTCAAAAAAATTTCCGGTGTCGCGACCGAAGCTCAGGAGGGAACTTCAGGTGAGTACTAAGTTGTGGGTCCGAGTGCGAAGCCGCGGTACTCGTAGATAGCGTACGCGAAGGGCGCGTAAAAGTTTGAGTAAGGCGCGGTATGTGGCGGGCGCGGCGTCGCAACAGGTAGGGCGATATCGAGCGAGAGATACGCTCACTTTTACTTTTCGGTTAAGCGCCCGTAATCCCGGGCCCATACTACAACCGCCATTTTCTCTCGCCCCCAAGGAACCCCAAAATAATTTTGTGCAAGCCTAAATCCAACTTTACGCCACCCAATTCCACTCAATTCCACCCAATTCCACCCAGATACATTTAATTCTCACCCTAAAAATAAATAAACGTCGCCCAAATTACCTCCCATTGATACTTTTATCGCGGACCGTTCAGAACGCTCTTAGAATGTTGGACAGGCTTAATTTTTTTTTGCTCTAATAATTTATTTAATTAAATAATATTAATTTATAAATAAATTGATTTATTTAAAATTATTTATCTAACTTAATAATTGCTCATATTACAGTATTATATACAAACTGCAATAAGGACATATTTATTGTAATAAATGTATCATAATTAATATTATAATATATTGGTTATAGAAACCAAGACCAAAATTGCAAGAAACAGCGCCGAGAATCAATCATTATTTCGTTTATTAGGCCCGCTGCAGCCTAAACATATTCTTTATATAAACAGAAAAATTAGAATCATTTTATAAATTGGCCCCCATGAAATTCGCAAACGCAAGTGTCAACCTTTATTTCTGCTCACTGAAAAGCTTTGAAAGCTTACTTGTTGCACGCGAGAGCAGAATTCTCATCTAATTTAAAAGCATTAACTAAGATTTTTGCTAATTTTATTCCCAAACTTATAATTTTCATTACCATATGAGCACATTTTCGCAATATATTTTGTTTCATTAGCACCAGCCTAAAAAAGCTATAAATGGCTATATAAGAAGGTAATACAACAAGCAAATTCCGTCGAATACACATAATTATAATATACTTGTGATTATTAACATTCAAAATAAGTCTTGTCTTAATTCGAGCTAACATTCCGAAGCATCCTTTGTTCGCGATTCGGTCATCGGTCGCCCTCAACATTTTCGAATAGCATTCCCGTCGGAAACGCTTAAAACATGAATTTAAAGACAAACTGTAGTTAACTAAAGATAGATCGCAGCGCTATTTGTTTTAATTAACTAATATAGTACTGCGCGATTTTAAAAATATAAAAGTAACCGTGTTTGGCGATCGCGGATACAATCAACCCTAGGGCGGGAGCACGGCGACTAGGCGCCAAGTTTGAGCGGACAACAGGTAGAGTCCCATCCACTTGCATATTTCAAAGGTTATTCTAAACCTGTTAGTCTCCTTATTCTGTCGGATAGCGCTTAACGTCTCAGTTAGTACATTAATACATGTTGGCTGCCTTTCCAATTATTCTCACGCGGGTTAGGCGTCAATGAGCCATTTTGTAATACCTCATTTCATACTCACATACAGCTTTATATTACGCCTATATAATGGCTACTGTATTCCCGAAAATATTATATATTTAGTCAAGTAGCAATAGGTTCATAAGTCTGCTTACCCGCAGTGGGCCAGTGTGATGGAATATGGATTTAGGTCCTAAGCCGTTGTAATCGAACTTTCGATTGTAGTGCCGCGCTCGGCAGTAAGCTATTATTATTTATGAGCTGGAACAGTACAGTAAAGTACCGGGCGCATGGCAAAGACTACAAGTGATCCATAAAAATGAATTGAAATTTATTATTTTCCCGTTTAATATTTTTGAATAAAATTTATTCGATTCTATTGTCGGTTAGCGCTGAGGTTCTGCAGTTCAAGAAGCTGATTACGCTGGCTTGAATTCCCAGTAGGGTTGTCGTTAGAGAGTCAGGCACTCGCATTATAAGCCAAATCTTACTGCAAAGTACATAAGATTAACTCACTCGCAGTTTCGGGAGATGGAAGAAAATGTATTAAACGATAATATTTGTGAAAATTCTTGAAGAGTGTGTTAAAGCTGCATAAACGTTTCGTATCTCATCACAGTAGCTTCAACAATATCTTAGCTTAAACGAATGAGCAGCTACCGCTCCTGCTTTTTTGTAAAATGTATTTCACCGCAACCGATGAGCAAGCCGGTCAGTCTGTCCTAAAATTTGTTTGAAACAAGCCCGAACATAATCTCTATGAAGCGGTAGCCTTGCGAGGAATTAAAATGGTTGAAAAAAGAAACAATTATTAGAGTAACGGGTTGCCCCAAAAATAATAAGATCCGAAGACGAACATCTCGTTCGTCATAGATTGATTAGAAATTGGAATGCTGATTTATTTTAGGACGGATGTTAAGCTACATATTATATTGCTGGTCAGATTTTGACCATTAATCTGTTTAGAATAGAATAGAAAAGAAAAACCTTTATTTGTTCATTAAAGTACACATACACTGATACATAACTAAAACAACTAAATGACAAACCTACTATTACAATTTACAATGGGCATTAAAGATAAAAGAGAAAAAAAAAAAAACAGTAAAAGAATAATAAAAATAGTTTCAGATTATAAGTATTTATTTATTTCTATAGGTAAGTAGGTAGCAATTTTAATTACATCAGGCTGAGATGCAATTAGTGACACCAACACTTGGGCGAGCTCATGTTCGTTCCAAATATTGCATGATGGGGAGAACCCTATTACCATGCAGGGCACAAATTCTAATTCCGGTTATTCACTTCGAACCAAAAAAACTAACTTAGAATAGACTAGCTTCTGCCCGCAAACTTCGTCAGCGTGATTAACTTTGTTTGGTATTTCTCATCCCGTCCCGTCCCGTTATATTCCGTCCGTCCCGTCTTATTCTCACTTAAGGCATGTAATCCAGTCCCATCTCATCCCTTTGAGTATAAAAAGTAACAAATATATCGGAATTCCTTCCTCATTCCACGGAAACACTTAATTTTTCGGGATAAAAGTGTTATTCCAGAGTGTCAATACCCGCATACCAAATTTCATTGAAATCCGTTAGCCGTTTCTGAGTTCATCGCGCACAATCGTACCGACAAAAAGACAAACTAACAAATACAATACAATACCAAATATTAAGTCGAGCCTACAACAATATAACGTATCTCATTTCGTGTCGTAGTTTTTGCGTGATGTGCAAGCTAATACAAAGAAACAACCTTTATGTAAATGAAACATATACCAATTTTTAAGTTGGACCTGTACCAATATAACTGTGAAAACTACATCTCATTTCGTGCGGTAGTTTTTGAGTTATGTGCAAGCAAACGAAAAGAAACATCCTGTATGTAAATTAAATATAAATCAATTTTTAAGTTGGGCCTGCACCAATATAACTGTGGAAACTGGATCTCATCTCGTGCGGTAGTTTTAGATTAATGTGCAAGCAAACAAAAAGGAACACCCTGTATGTAAATTAAATATATATCAGTTTTCAAGTTGGACCTGCAGCAATATAACTGTGAAAACTGCATCTCATTTGGTGCGGTAGTTTTTGAGTAATATGCAAGCAAACAAAAAGAAACACCCTGTATGTAAATGCAATATATGCCAATTTATAAGTTGAACCTGTAGCAATACAACTGTGAAAACCGCAACTTTTTTGGTGCAGTAGTTTTTGCGTGATGCGCAAGCAAACATACAGACAGACAGACAGACAGGCAGACAGACAGACAGACAAAAATTCTAAAAAAAATTGTTTTGGTTTCTGTTGCTATTATAAAGACCCCTCGCGTTAAAATTTCTAACATATCTTCCATGTACAGACATCGACCATTTACATTTTTATTATATGTATAGATATAGAAGATAAGATGTATAGAAAATACCCCATTCTGGATTTTGAAGCAGGACACCCATGCTCTGACTAGACAAAAGAATTGCCTGTTTACATACTATATTTTATAAAAGTTTGTTCGTCTTTTAATTGGATTACTTTTGCCAGCAATCGGAATTAAATTTGGTTGTTAATCAATGATCTGTAATAAATACTGTTGGCGATAAGGTTAGGCTCCGCTCGGTATACACTCCCAAATACAAAGACGTGTGTGTAAATACCATAGAACAGATGAATATGGTAAAAAGGGTAATTACAAGCGTTTGACATGAAGCGTGGTTGCTTTCAATGGAATTCACTGCCGCGGAATGGGCGATTTGTCAAGTTAGTCGCTGTCGAAATGCTTTGAAGCGTTATGCTCCGACGATTTAGGCTATTTAATGCTGCAGCTCCAATAGTAAAGCGTTGAATATCAAGAAAGGAGGAATTTCATACCAAAATTAAACCAGTATTTTATTGATTTTCATCTTTATTTCCGAAAGTTGTGGTTAATTATGATATTTTTAAGAATCCGATAAAATTATAGAGGACTAATTAAAAATATATATTGCTGACTACGCCTACATAATATAATGCACGCGAGTGCAAAGTTTCTACGCAATGCATGCCAGTCATTTTTGTTCTGTCGACAGCAAAAGTTTTCACATGTGACGTGGTGTTGTGGCCATGTGGCCACAACACCACGTCACATGTGAAAACGTGGTGTTTCTATATCGATGTAGCTATAGATTTCCTATAAATCAGTTATCATAGGCGTTAAACAAAGATAACTTAAATCAAATCCTTGAATAATTTATAATTTTCGTTACGTTTGAGAACGTTATCGACACATCCTTAAAAGGTTCTAACTTCATGCCTCCGCGTAACTTGAGGACAATTATATGTGTTAGCATCTGAATATACTTTATAGTACCTAATTAATATAAAGGTTTCCAAAAGTAAGTGGATAAAGGCGACGGGTAGAGAAAACTTAATTACCACAAAATCCGGCACGATTTTTTCTAATAATTTTCGTGAAACAGATGCCGATAAAAAGAACTTGAAATAAGTATATACTCAAACGCAAAATTTACCAAGGCTGGGTAGGCAATATAATACTGTATCTAAAACTAACGACATCAATATCTTCGGTTCTTTGTCTAATTATAAAAGGAAGCTGTTCCAAATTTTATAATTTTTTCTTCATCATTTTACTAATTACATTTTTATGTATTCTCTCTTTTGTAAGCCTACTTTTAATAATTTCAATAATTTTGCCTTTTTGTAATATTTTTACCATAATTTAACATTTGTGATGTCTTAATTTTTTTCTTCACTATTCGGAACGCTAGCTAGATATGGTTTCCTATAAGTAGTCAGCTTATATAGTATTTAATTACCTAATTGCGTACATTCTACGTCGGAAATCTAAAGAATAAGTCAAATTAAAAGATAATAATAAAATAATTACGCAAAACAATTTTCGAAAAGCAGTATTATGGGGAGTCAAATAATAAAATTTAATATTGAAAATCAAAACGTTAAAGCTATTGATGTTCCAGTGGAAAAAATAATAACTCTCATAACGATGATAGAAGTTGGGCGAGACATGTTGTGCCTGAAATTCTAAAAATCTTAGGAATCTCCTTTGTATTTGTTCTATCCGAGCAATATATACATTGTATTGTGGATTCCAGACTTGTGATACGTATTCCAATTGACTACAAACCAAAGATAATTATATATTTTTTTAGGCTTCAATGTTCGGAAGGGACGGCAGTTACATTGAGTTTAAGTTAATTATATAAAACAGTACGCCAAATGATATATGCCTGATGCATATCGATAAAATAAATTTCATTTTTAGAACAAAGACACATTTCCATAATATTATCGAAAACTTTAAGCTATACTAAATTGGTTTTGTATTGTGAAAGGGCATTCGAAAGGCGACGCTGGTTTTGCTAAAATTTGACGGCTAATACCTTTCTAGCCATATTCAACAGTTCTGTGGTAAATAAGTTACGAACACTTCAACATAATTACACCAATCACTGCCGATAATTAAAATTATAAGTCAAACGTTCAGTACATGTAAAGTTTTCAAAAGACGTATAAATTCTCAATTTTGTGAAAACTATTATGATGCATTGTAATATTCTGCTTAACACTGAAACTAATGGGCGAAATATTTGCAGAGTAATTAAATTTTAGTCTTGATAAGAATATGTTAAGTTTTCGCAAAACGTACTTATTATTGAGCGTGGGGAAAGCAACATGATGCGTCGGAATATGCCGCTTGGTAAAGAAAGTAAAGGGCGCGATATTTGCCGAACACTTAGGTTTCAAAAGTAAAGTTTATAAACCTATCAAGTTTTTAAAAGAGAGTATTTTCCAACCGCGTGAAAAACAATATAATACATCGGGATACCTCGCTTAATATTGTAACTAACGGGCGTGTTATTTACCGAACCTCGTAACGTGGTGAACATTGCTCAATATATACGTATTTACATAGGTGCAAAACCGCGCACCTTCTACACCTTCGCTACGCCGTAGCGTCGTGCGTAGTCACATCGTGCTACGAAATGTTCACCTAGATGATTGTGATAAGAAGCTGAAATATTATGGAAGAAATTTAATTTCTTCTACAAAAATGAGTAAAACATCCGCGTGTCGTCCCTCAGTAGTAGTAAACCCATCGTAAAATATGAAGGTTTCAAAATTGGCTACGGGAAACGAATATATTTTTCGGGACTGGCCGGGTACTATTGATGATACGGAAAAGTTTATATTTTGTTGTAATTTGTTTGGGCATCAATAATATCTATATGTATTTGTTACAACTCTAAATATATATTGACTGCCTCGGTGGCGTAGTTGTATTACGGTACGGTCACAAAGCTGAGGTCTCGGGTTCGAGTCCCGGGTGGGGCAAAGTTATATTGGATTTTTCTATTTATTATCAGCCCGGAGTCACGAATTTGTGCCCGATATGGCGTTAGGCTCGCCCCCTATCACATCGTGGGACGGAACATACAAGGCGAAATGTGGGTGTCCTGGTGGCGCCTCTGCCTACCCCTTCAAGGATAAAGGCGTGAATTTATGTATGTATAAATATATATTGCGGGTTTAAACTTCTTGTGGAAAGATATACAAGTATATTTAATAGTTATATTTAGTAAGGGCCCACCCTATGCTCCAGCATATGTTATTAAATTTAAAGCAATATAATAAAACATGTTTTTTTTTTGTTTTGAGAGGAAAAGCTATTAAGCTCCCCTTTCAGTACCCCGGGGGAGGTCGAAAGTGGTATGTCAGTGTCACTGGCCTTCCGGCTCGGAACAATGCGGATGTTGTGACCGAGCTGGGTCCCTAACAATATCTACGCCAGCATACTGACTAAAAACCCCTCGATAACCGTCACACGCATTGTAGGCGCATAATAAAACATGTTTAATTCTCAAGTGTATATTTTTCGTTAATTGAATCGCTAAACGGTCACATTTAACTAAGACAAAACCGTTGGGATTAAAAATAATACAAGAATGAGCACACGAAGTAAACAAACGAATTTACCTCTAAATAAAGGCATCGTTTTCGAACGGCCTTTGGGAACGTTTCCATATTTGTTTTCCTTGAAAATATCGTTGCTATTTTAATCGAAATTCAATCCGCAACTTTTATAAAAAGAAAGGTAAACACGGTATATTTAAAACAGGATATTTTACATGGTAACTTACAACAGAGATATTATGGTTAAAACATCAAATATAAAATTTATGCTAAACGTATAAGCGGAATTGCCTGAGGCATACTGTATCAATCTACATTTGGACATTTGAATTATGTATCAAACTAGTTTTATTAAAATTATTATACCAATAAAGCAATAAATGGATTAGCAGACTGATAAAAATAGAGAATGAGATAGAAAGAGAAAATACCGTTATAAGGTGCATCTGAGCTAATGGTCATTTGCTGCTGGGCTTCTTCATAGACTTAATTTGCTGCTCTAAAGACATCATTTAGTTTAAGGACAACGGGCTGATCTACATACGTGCCGAACAGAGCTTGTATTTCGATTTTAAAAACCTGAATAGTCGTTAGTGTGCATGAGCCTCAAGCACCTTGGAAATAAAGAAGGACATTGCAGATAAAAATTAATTAATAGAAGAGGGATTTATGAATGAAGAATCATTTAGAGTTTTTAATTTAAATTATTTTATAGTACAGAAAAAAGAATGGAAAAAAAGAACAGAGCTGTAGTTATCTTTTGATGAGTAATATTGTAGCAGCTTAAAGACTTGAGAGAGAGGATTATCTTTTTAATCTGATCGTTGCAGTTTCGCGATGAAGTGAAAAGGATCTATAACAAGTTAGGAAGAGCGGCGATGAAAAGGCTATTTGGCTTATAGTTCAACGCAGAATTTGCGGTGAATTGATGGATACAGCCACGTAGGTCAATAGTGTTAACAGTCAAAGTGATGTGTTTACTTCAGACACTTCTAAGGAATTTCCACATATTAGCCGAAGATCAGAAAATTCATTAATTTTGCGGCTCATTAGAAAAGACTCCATATCTACGTTTCACCATCATACTTAATTTAATAAAAGCTTTATTTATATTCAATATTCTTATGTTATATTTTAAGTAAATGACACTTGAAACATTCTAGGTTTAAACATAGGACTAATAAATCCTCCCAAATCTATTACCTTCGTAATAATAATTAATTCAATAACGCTACCCAAAGTTAGTCAATTAAACTGTCAGTTCTCATACCAACATTATCCATTCTGAAACACCTCATAAATGCATAAATACCTTTGAAATTGACGTTACGTAAACTTATAAATCATAATCAGAATGAGAATCAGAAATCATTTATTTGCACAAAATGTAGGTTTAATCATAAGGTGTTAAATAATATATAATTAGTTCCAGTACATTTAGCCATGTGGCGTGCAAAAGTTAGTATTTCGAGAACTTAAAAAAATAATAACTGACGCGTCTTATACTAATATTGCTGAATAGCATCAAAGAAGAATTGAGTATAAACCAAATACAGCGTATAAATAATGTTTGCCATAAAATTCGTTGGGCCTGTTTCCAACAGGTAATCTACCACGCTGGCATATTGCGGGTTGGCGGACTTGCATACCGTAGAATATTTTAAAATCGCCTTTCAATCACCCTAGATCTAATCTACCCTAGATTTTAGAGGAGGTTCGAGTCCTGCTGTGGTACACATATGGGCTGATACAATTCAGTACCGTAAAATGAGTGTTCAGCCAATAAAAACCTTTCATTTCGAACTTTTTTCATTTCGCCCAATTACAATAAAACTCGTCGAAACACCCATTTTTAATCACTGAAGTCTTTAATACAATATTAAAATTGTAAAATGATATATTTGTATCACGTAGATATATAAAGATTAACGCTATTATAGCCACAAAAAATGAGTTAACACAACCGCAATTACAATTGCTTGTGGAATCTATGTATATCAGCCCATATCCGTCCCACTGCTGGGCACGGGCATACTCTACAACCAAGAGAATCGATTGAGAGTGGTTAGGCCATAAAGTTCACCACGCTGGCCTAGTGCGGGTTGGCGGACTTACATACCGTAGAATATTTTAAAATCGCTACGGAATACAGGTTTCCTCACGATGTTTTCCTTCACCGTTGAAGATTGACTATCAATTGCATGATTGCATGGTGATTGACTATCAATACACACATAACTTCGAATCACAGAGGTGTGCCCTGGGATTTTAACCCGCAACCACCGTGAACATGTTGGCAGCCCCGTCTGTTCCGTTACCAACAGGCCACCACGCACTTTATTGTGGAATTGTTGAATATGTACAAGAAAATAAAGCGGATTATTGAGCTCCAATGCATTCATCACAGCGTACATACAGTCCAGTTTCAGTAAAGCATAAAAATTTACAATTCAAATATAATAATTCAAGGTAGTTTCTTACTGTTTAACCTATTCGCTCTCTCTCTATCTTCAGACACAGGAAGTCCATTGCTAAACATATTGTCTCCCAGGATCTCCGACTATCGACCTATTGGACCTAGCATCCAGCGACTTCTTGCAATCTTAACAAGGCCGTCAGTTCTTGTCCGTTAACCTATTATCCAGCTAATATTATACATGTAAATATGTATCTGTGAAAATGTTTGTAAAAGAAAACAACTTTAAAAGATTAGGGTTAATGTCGTCAGTATTTGACATTGTACCCAAATATTGAAGGATACGTTTGTCCCAGTAATACCAATACTGTATAATAAGCAGCTTAAAGAAGTACCAAAAAGTCGGCGGCATATTGACCATAGCTTTTGCAGCTCGACTCAGAGTACAATACAATACTCAAAAGTATTTAAAAGTATATATAAGCATTTAATGTCAAATGTTGTGCAGCGTCTTATGGACCCTTGTAAAGTATGCAGCTTTTTTTAGAATTTTCTCGGTTAATTCTACTTCATAGTTCCCGCTACGAAACGACTTTCTTTTAGTCACTATTCTGCGCCATGGCGTGAACAACCAACGATCTATGAATCCTTTATCTACGTATTACGTAGCAATGCACTTACCACCTGGTGAACCAATGATTTTCCAGAGTCAAAATAATAAAAAATGAGAAACAAGCCACAATCCACAACCTATAATCAAAGTCTTAGTAAAGTCGAATTAACTTTACCATGAAATTGCGGTCACCGCGTTAGTTAACTGGGCAGTTAATTAAGCTGTCGCCCACAATATATTATATATCCAACTATATGTAAACAACCTGATAATCAAGAATATTTTCCAGAAATAAAAACCTGACCTTTACATTACAGCTAATATCCTGAAAGTACAGAATTGCAGAGGCAGGCGGGATATTAGATAAATTCAAGGTCGCGACCGACTTCTTAACCGACGTACCTGTGTCTATAATGTCTCTCATTCCAGACACTTGGCCAGCCACCGGATTTATTCTCTACGGACTTACTTCTTACGTCGCCTTACTTACGTCGGATAAAAAATATTTTATAAAAATTCAACTATAAAATAGACGATTGATAAGAGGATTCTGGTGTAACTTGTAAGCTTTAACTTTATACACTGATAGCATTGCCTAACTTGATATTGTAGAGGTCGTTGAAGATTATAGCAAGGATAATAGTGAGATAATTATAATGGATTTGAAACCTGTAAAAATAGTAATTTGACACGCGATAAAGGCTTCAATTATTCCTGGCATCCTGGATATGTTCCGCGGCGCGCTCACTGACTCCGGCTTCTTTCCCCCAATCCACCCTGCATACGAACTGACGTCACAATAGGCAACGAATACCAGAAAACTTTAATAGTATTACATTCAGAATGAAAACGAAAGCATTATGTCTGTGTAGACCGATTTATTTATCTACTTTTAAGCTTAAAGTAAAATTTAAAAGGTTGCTTAAAAAAATATATATATATTTTCATTTTCTTTTGTTAATATTAAATAGTCTGATCTGTAATATGACAATAGTAAAGCCCAGTAGAGCCGTATTCTACGAGCGTTCTCTGGAATTCAGTGAGTCGTAAACCCTGAGAGCGTTACGCAGGTCTGTGGCTGGCTGGAGATTTCACTTGGTTTTAGAAATTCTTAACTACAAACACGCGTATCTCCGAAAAATCAGAAGTTTGTACTTTGATTCGAACTTTCAACCTCCGTTCACTACTTTATGACAAAAGAAATTAAAATTCATATATCGAATCTTTTGTTCTGATATGAATGAAATTAAAATGAAATTACATACATAAACTCACTCCTTTTTCCCAGACGGGGTAGGCAGAAATCCTACCAGGGTACCTTCGTCTTGTGTCTTCCGTCCGGCGATGTGATAGGAGGCTAGCTTTTCCCCATATTGGGCACAAATTCAATACATAGTAATTAATTTCAATTTACAATAAAAATATTTTAAATATATTATACCGACTTCAACATTTATTTAAAAGGGATAAATAAAATTATTCTTTTAAAATTCTTAAATAGCTAAATATGCCAACTACGTTTTCGAAGGACCTATTTTTTAAAAGTCCAGGTGGGCACCGCGCCGCAGAATTTTCTTCTCTCTCTCACTCACAATTTTTAGTTTTGTGCTGATTTACCTAACTACAACCATTGTACATTTCAACAAGATAGATAGATAAGGGTGCCGATACAAAATAGTAAACATGTATGTGCACCACTGACTGGAAAATATAGTGGACCCCTGCTCTATCTCAAAAACTACTAAAACAATTTCGATGAAACTTACACAACTCCTAAGTTGGACTATACTTAATCGAACGAAAAATGTTTTTTGTAATCCAACTTATACTTGTTGAAGATGTGCGTGGACAAACATCAAACATAAATGTTTATGAAATTTGGCATACGTAATCAAACGCTGATATAAACTAGCCTAACATATCCAAAAATGGTACAATGCTGACAAAATTACATACATACAGGTCGAATTGATAATCTCCTTTTTTTGAAGTCGATTAAAAATAATGAACTCCATAACATTTCCTTTTCATAAGAAAAAACAATTCGGTCGCAACGAATCGGTTAATTGCAGGAAACAATAGGGCATTGAATACTCTCTCGCGTTTCTTTAAACATCGAAAAATGAGCGAGTCCCACTGACCCGCTCAAACTTGATTCATTTTTGTTCGCACTTAGCAGCCAGAGCACGAGACCAATTAATATTAAACTGTGGCGTAATTGACTCCGACGTGCACATTTACATGCAGCTACGAAGATAGGATTATTCGGTGAACTAAGGAGACGGTCAAAATACTGGTAGAAGTCTCGTATTCGCTTTGATTACGATTACAGCACGCGGTAATGAGCAGCCATGACCCAGGCGAGTGTGTCGTGTTTCCAGTCGCGACTGTGTACATTCGATTCCAATTAGGTATGCTTATTTTGTTCGAGTCTTGTTATATTAGACACCTGGAGCAATTTTATAAGCCTTTTACAGAAAATAAAACAATTTCATCTCCTTACAAAGTAAATGAGTAGATCTAATAACAAATATTAATTCTCAGATAAAATAATAATTTAGTTTTGTAAAAGGTGTATTAACTTTTAAACTTTGAGTTTAATGATTGAGTTAAAATTATAATGAATATCAAACACTTCAATCATCCTTCGAAAAGTCATAGTTAACGCAAGTACATATTTACATTTCAATAAAACTTTTGGGCTGGTTTTAATATATTTTTACTATCATTTTACGATAATGTGATTAAAATCACGTAGTAATATTTTGCAATAATATGCTTACATTATTAAACCAACGTGTGATCCACAATATAAAATCGCATGTTATCAAACATATATATATATATATATATCTATGTAACCGCCTTTTTGAAGTCGCTTAATAACGACAATCCTTAATAGCAGCGTGCTTAAATGAACCTTGAAAATCACTTAACGTTTTATTGAAAATTAATTAACAGCTTTGTCATTGAGCAACCACGTTTGTCGGCGCAACAACATTGTGGCGATACTAATTTTAATGCACATTATCATCTTATACATACATACTTGTCAATTAAAATATCATGTGGAAGATAAAATGAGGAGAAAATTGTGATTTTAAATAAAGCGTTTTCTGCCTCCTCTTATTCCATATTTACAACGAGTCCACGTTACATTTTTCGGAGATTTTGAATAATGATTTGATTTATCCGGTTACCTGAAAAATCAAAGGTTTTAGTCCACAAAGCTACGTTTCGTAGTCAACATGTCCAAATTTCTTATAAAAAATTCAAGTATGCATGTTTCCTTCGCCATTAAAACGACCGACTATTCACTGAGAATACGCATGTTAACTTCGAAAATAATAGCTTTAAACGACGGCAGCAAGTAATCGTTTAAAAACAAGAGCACATAAAGGTTTTAAAATAAAAGCGAGCCGCGGTCACAGGTGTGCTTAACGACAGGCCATTAGTTTTATTGTACCAGTTAGTTCTTTATATTGATAAATTCTTTAATGTATGTATTGCGATATTGGGCCTGTTTATTTGTTCACTTGGAGTTATCCTTAGTTTAAAAATATATACTTGAGCTAACGACGTATCATCGCGAGTGTCAGCAGAGGTGACTCTAGTGCCATTCACAGTTCGTCGCGCATTTATCGCCTCATTTTGTAATATCAAAGCCCAATTCCCAGGGTACTAATAATTTATTTTTGAAACCAAATACAAAAAAAATACCTTACCTGGAATTTGAAGGCAATACCGAGAGGTTCACAGCCATCACGTGCTGCCATTAGAGTCTAGGCTAATAAGACGATTGGACGAATAGACGAATCTTTAGCTAAGCCGCATCCAAGTTTTCTCAGTTCGGGCTTGAATTGCTTAGCGTATTGAACGATTAGCAGATCAACCAGCTGACATTTAGCATGTGCGTCGATTACGGGCCAGACGGATAGATATATAGCTATCTACTGCATACGTGCACAATTAAGCTTCTGCTGAAATGACAGCACGCTCGATCCATTGTACGGCATATAATATTATTTGATATCTTTTTTTTATTGCGATGAATGACAAGACGAGCATGCCATTCGCCTGATGGTACGACCGCTCGTGGACAGTAGCAAAACCAAACAAAATCATGAATTACAAAGCAATGCTTGGGGATCTACTACAAGCTCGCCATCCTAAGACATAATATGTTGAGTCTCGTTATGTCCAGTAACTCTGGCTACAATGTTTTTTAAACCGGAACTCAATATGCATTTATACTGCTCTTTGGCGGGAGAAATAGACATTGCGGTGGCCTACCCAGGTGGCCTCTCACATATTATGAGAGACCTACGACTAGTAAATAGTAGTACTCTGCTCATTATTAATTTATTTATAAATTGAAATTGAGTAAATATAAACATTATATAAAAGTAATTAGTTAGCAATTATTTATTTCATTTAATATAAAAGTAATTAATTCTGCAAGTTCAATTGGGTTTTAAATTGTCTACCGTTTGATTATTGTTTATACATTTCGGAGAATATACTACTCGCATGAATAATTTAGTTCTGAATTTGAAACATGATGATTCACACTACGGCGTAATTAATGTACGTGGGTGGTCAATGGTCATTGAGTACGAAATTACATCGACATAAGCTTGAATCGCGCAAATAAATAAATTAAATAGTTCTAATTATTATCAATTATAAAATAAATTAAAAGGACTATCCAAAAGTATAAACATTAGAATATGTCAAGAAAGAATCTTAAATATTAAAATTAGTGTGAAAATTACATCTACTTTAATTACATTTTACAGTAATTGTCACCGTCTTTTTTCTAGACGTAGGGTAAGAGAGAGCGCGATGGGAGGGTTTTGTAATATAGAAACTTTGTATATTTTCCAAACCACGCGACGAGCGCCCGTGTCTCAAAGGCACAGTGAGACACAAGGCTCTTTTATATTTAAGAACAGTACCCCAGCCCTGCTAGAGCCAGTTAGCGACGTGTGCAGATGGGTCTTGTTATACGTCAAATTATAACGCTTGCAATGCTTCTCTGCAGTGATATTAATTATAGAATTTACGTAATTTTAAAATAGTATTTTAATACGTAGTAGCTCTCAGGTATGTATTGTTTGAATTTATATTAAAAGACAAATAATATAAAGGATCTTCTAAATTGTTAATGCTTTTGTTATGAATGGGCAAAGATGGAATGGTTTGTTTCAGTAGGTATCTGTTTTAATGGTCATAAAATACACATGATGGAGTAATAAAGCGTCTTGGTCTGAAGTAACGATTCAGACTGTGATATTATAAGCTATAATTAAATATTTAAATAAACTCTACCTAGGTTTCAACCGGTTTGAGTAAAGTGAATTGGTTACAGTGGACAGCGGTTTAAATTGACCACCTGAACTATTTGCAAAACAGAAGATGGTAATTTCAGCAACTCACCAAGTAAGATTTAGGTTTTATAATTATTTGTAACTTTAACTGTACTTTTTTTTTTTTAAAACGGCCGTAAAACATCAACAAAATGTATTTAAGCGAGGTTTTTTATGTACCGTATTGGTAATCTTAGTTAATAAGGTTCTGTTGTAAGCTATTGTTTTCCAATAGTCCCGAGCATGCCGGGGCATTAAAACTATATTAGTTCAACTCTTGGTCAACAGTAATCCTTAGAAACAAATGTATCATTATTGTATAATAGCAAATATGTTTGGAAAATCCTTATTTTTTGGACAATAGCCTAGATGTTTCGGTAGACCCTTAATTTTTGTTGAAAAGACACATCGTTATATTTTGTTTAAATATTTTATATCATCTATCTCCGCCGATCCTCGTTCGGGACACAAATAATAGGGTCGTCTTATTTTGAAGGAGAGAGTACAGACTACATCCCTCGTCTTGAGCACATCTCGCTCCGAGTCACAATAGTTATTAGTAATTGTTATTATTTTACTCTGTCTGTATCTTGTGTTTATTCACAAAAATATATGATATAATTTTTTTGTAGTTTAGTGCTCATTTTAATACCTACAATTAAACCCATCTAAATATTTCCGGTGTAAAATATAGGAATATTATATGTATAGTTATCAGCCTCAATGTTTAGGACCAGCTGTGCCCCACGGTGATTTTGAAAATTCTTTATTATCATAAGTAAACATAACAAGTTTATCTAATAACCTTACAACATCATAACAACATTTTTATAGACTTACTCGTCTTTACAAATATATTACATAAACAAACACGAAATTCACAATAAGTAATAAATGATGCGGATACGATAATGCTGCTATTTGACTTACATTATGTAAAAACCGGCATAGTTCGTACCGTGATTTTATAGAGCTTAAAGTCTTCCAGCTGGTACCGACTTTTAAAAAAATGCTGGCATATTTAGGTACTTTAGATTTATTAAAAGAATAGTTTTATTTCTCTCTGTTTTTATTAAAAATTTGAAGTCGGTTTAATTTTTTCTATTTATTATATATTCAATTCTAAACTTATTCCTTCCACTTTACCCTACGTATTTTACACCCTGTGGCTAGATTAAACATGCTTTTGAAATTGTAAGCTAAAATTAATTACAGTTACAATTAATTACGTTTTATTGTTACTGCAGATAGGGAGGAGCTTCTACGAAATTTCATTTCAATACATTTCGACTAAGTGAATTTCACGGGATTTGGTTGGTTTGTCATAAACGCTTTATGGTATAACTCTATGCATTTAAACTGATCAAAAATATTTAATAATTGCTGCTGAAATTCTCCATAACGGTATTTCAAGAAATTAATAATAGCCCTTGTTTGGGTAGCAATAACTCCGAATTGTTAGTTAAAATTGTCCTTGGATATTATGTAGGGAAATATTATCGTACTAGAATGAAAAAAAAAATGTATTTTGTATGTCCTCTCTCCTCCACTCCTTATATTCGGATCATTGCAGAAATCTCATCTAGGATTGCTCCTAATAGAATTATTTCCAATTGTCCACCGATCTTCATTTGTTCATGGGGGTGTATGACCCAAACCTCCTTACATAATAAGAAAGTCACCCCAACATTAGGAATATGGAATGATATGGAATCGGATGGCAATTGACTTTGCATTATATTTTAATGAGTTTTAATATGATATGATATGTTTTTAAATCTAAGCTTGACAGGTCCTCTAAACTTGATCAGACCGTGCTTTCGCGTCATAACTGGTTAACATCATTTTACCACCAATCACATTACTGAGTGATAATTGACTGAGATTATCAGTATACGGCGTCATGTATTAGTAAATATTATGATCGAAAGAAACAAAAACTTGAGTACAAATAAACTTGCTGCTGCGTGTTCTATTAATTCACAAATGCTTTATATTTAGTTATGTTTTGTTAGAAATAGAGGAAGATTGTGCTATCAGTAACCTAACATCGGTTAAAAAATGTCAAAATTAGATACCGTTTAATGTTCCATAAGTATCTTATTGTAGAGTAACAGAAAATACTATGTTTTTGACGTCATTTCCATTAGGATTTTGGTGTGCGAGCGGAATAGCGAGCTTCTCCAGTCTGCTCTTCTTTATACACGTCTTAAGAAGATTTATCATTAATTTTTTACTGTTCCCATATACATGTTTTTGTAAACAATATTTGCCGCTGAGTATAAACAAAGTATAAAATCAGACACAGGAAACGTTACTATTCCATGACGTCAATTCTTGAAAATGTTGCACCGGCCAGCGGACGAGATAAGCGACGTACCGGCGTATTCAGTATTCACTAAATCGGTCAATTGTAAATGAAACGCACGCACCGACATTCCCCTGCTCACTCAACAAATATTTTATAATACTCACCTGTCATCTCATTGTTTATAAATTGTTATCATATGTTTTTTTTTATGTTTGCTTAAGCCAAACAATATTAAAGGTAACATAACATTATAAAATCATAATATTGTTGAGCATCGTAATATTAAATCAGTTTACTATTTCGCTTAGAAACTAGAAGTTAAACAAACATTTCAGGGAGGCAAGTAAAATCCAAAATAAAAATGTGCAAAGCTTTAATCCCATTCCGTCTAATTCTGTCGACTAGCTTGGTACGTCGGTTCTACTCATTGGGAAAGAGCACGACAAATATATTCTAAGTAGATAAAAAAACTACCTTTAAAGTGTGGATGGAGGGTTGTAAAGAGTAATGCAATTTTACTAAGAGCTATTGACATTTCTTTGTGGCTTTTAAGAGTGGCAACGGTTTCTTTGTATATTCTTGATAATAGTTACGATACAATATAGGCATTAAATACTTTGTTATTGATGTTGTTTATAAGAGATTTCCCGTTCGCAACGACTTCTGAGTCTAGACACCAATGTTTAGTACTCACGAAATAGTGTGCTGGGCTGTGTCATCCATCAAAAATCTCGACTTACTATTATTAGCTTTGAGGCTGAAATCGCACGCCATCCAATTACGGGTTTTAAAACTGCGTGAAACGAAAATAAAAGTATTGGAAACAGAATTTGTAACTGAATTCCCTCCAGGTTCGTTCTGTGAGGTTTCGAACTCTAATTTCACACTGCATGTGTTGATCAATATTGGATTTAACTAGTTTACGTGGACGACACTTTTTTATTTACGCTGGACAAAGTGACTGCACTGCAATTGTCAGTACAATTGGCAGATGACAGTCATGTACTGACATTCGACGCAATTATGCCGGCTAACTTTGTTATACAATAGATCCAGTCATTTTGTATATTTTTCACGTTTTGTACCTGCTTGTATCAAACCACCGAGTTTGTAAAGATTTTAATGAAATAGAAGGTCGGCTCGTTATGAGATAAATTACTTTTTCAACACAAAATGTTATAACCGTTGCAAACTGTTATGGAGCATTTAAAAATACGACTATTAACCTTGTTCGTGAAAAATGAAAATGTTTCTCTTTCCTTACAGCCGTGCAAGTATTATTCTATGGACGTAAAGAGGTTTAAACCAGTTTGTTATTAAATTACTTTTTAGCCAGATTTTAGTATCTACCTTCATACCTTTATATTATCCAAAAGTGAATCCTAAAAATATAACGTTTTGTAAACTTATAGTCCTAACCTACAGTTAAGCTATATATAGTCTTGTTATTTTGTTGCTATGTCTGTGAAACATGAAACTTCCCCTTGTTTTCGATATCCGCGGTGGAAATCTCTATTTTATTAGCGAGTTCAATGCAGCATCGGAGTTATTCGATAATGACGGGCTGAAACCTATACCAATGATTGCCTCCTCTCAATTTATTTTAGTTTGTGGTGGCTTTTCACAGAAATATTGTATTCACGTCGAATTTTTATTGCGGAAATAAATCTTTGTGTGGTGCATAAAAAATATTGTTGGTGTGTGAAAAAAATCCCGTATTGCCTGATACCCGTGTCATAAGACTTGGTGTTTCTCTGTAAGAATGTCTTCTTGCCTTCCACACAACTTTTATAACAATGTTCAGGAATCCAAGCAAAATAATTATTAAACAAATAGGAACAGCTAAATAATAACGCTGGTTTGAAAAAGTAAGTTGATTATCTACATATTAAAGTCAATCCAGGAGCGTATGATTTGTTAGAGTCTAAATAAATCCGCTTACGGAAATAGATGAATGTAATTGAGTGCAATGACGTCATGCATGATGCGGTGTCAGTAGTTTAGAAGGCCTTTCCATACGGTGTATTTTGACGCGCCAAGAACAATAAAAAATCGATATTGACTTTTGAATATATCTATACATATGTAGTGTGGTACAATATGGTATAAGAAAATTAATAGGAGTGGGCTGACTCGACCGGAGTTGTATCACTGCCCCACAGAAAAATGACGTAGAAATTGCTTGCTTGCTGTCGTATTTAGATCGGTTAGTGAAATTGCCGGAGATTTCACCTGCCGTCCTATTTCCCGTGCGTAGACCTCCAATTTTTAGATTCCAGGGACGCATCTACAATCTTAATGTCGTAGACGTTCTCCTTTTGGTTGTTTGCCAAAATTATGCATTAAAAAAAAAATATGAATCACTCCGAAAATTATATCACGATTATCATTCACAGGCATTTCTCACAGCTAATCTCCTGATGAACATAATTCTTTATTACTTTAATTTTGTATGGATCATTATAATAAGACATAGTTTACAATGCAACCATACACGTCTTAGCAGTTAAGCTTATTGTCTTGTTTTAGCTGACCCGAATTTAATATTAATACGTAAGCAGGAATTAAGTTAGTAACCCGTGCGTGCTCTCTCGCTCCATTGTTTAATATTATCATTTCTAAGTCCGCATAATCTAAAACAATAATTAAGCATACTTATTTCTTCCATTCTCTATATCTTGCTAATTTCATTAAAAGGTGAAAACAGGATCCGTTAGAGTCTCGCCGAGCTTTAATGCTTGATGTCAATTCTTCGCATGCCATTTATTTGCGTTCCTGTTTGATAGCTGGCCGGTAAATCTTTACGTCATTCAGATTATTTTACACGCTGAATTATACGGAATTATATTCAAATGAATAATAGTCCATCCACGTCGCAGTCTTTTATCATCTGATAATTTACTTTCTCCCAAGTGGTTTTTATTCTATTGGCAGAGCAAAAAGATCGGAGTCACACATAATAGTAAGTACTATGGTATCTATGAGTATTAGCCGACGACAATTAAACCAGCTTGTTCGCAAGATCTACAGGTTGTACTGGAACGCAATGCACTGGCGTCGGTCATTATGACTACACCCTGTGTATACTGCCTGTATTCCGGCGGATACAAAATGCCCAGCACGAGCAATTTGCTTACTAGCCATTACACTCATCAAATGAAACACAATACCATTGCATCTCGTGGTTTTTGAGATAGCGATACCACTCGAATCAAGCTAGCCCACTGATATTAAAGTGCATTTGGCAGACATAAAATAAACTCTCACTTAAGAGAATATAAGGTACTACAATGGCAGACAATCATGAGTAAAATAAAAGATTAATATAGATTAATTTAACCAATGCCCGTGGAAAAAAAAGACACTTTTATACTTTATGGTTAAAGAATTATAAACAACGGCGATACCCACCATAAGCTACGCCTGTCATGTGTCCATCGAGAATAGGAGATTACGATGGTGTAAGTACAATGGATTGTCATAGAGGTATAACGACGGATGAAAAATGAATTAAGAGTTTAATTAAGAAATACTAACACTCACAAATTAACTGCTTATAGTAATAATGAGATTCAAGTGAAGTTCGCGTGTGTGTGTGTGAGTGTGTGTGTGTGTGCTTGCGTGTGCGCGCGTGTGTGTAGGTATGTAAATTAAACGAACACTTTATCCAAAAAGGATTTCTTTCAGAGAGCCGTGTTCGTAAGCGGAACAATGTAATAAGGTAGATTGACTGACTACGCCGCGCCTCTGACTTTCGAATACTGCTATAGTTTCAGTAACTAGAAACTGTGGTCTGGTACGGAACAGTTTTGGAATGAAACACAAAACAAAAGGTTTTTTCTATAAAAACTTGAGTTCAAGCAGAAAGGCACACGGTCATGCTGTATTAAGTTGTTGAGGGCAAAGCTTTTATTCATTTTAAATTTGAATATAATCCGATAATGTTTTGGCTCCAGCTTAACTGAATCTACAAAAATATTTAAAATACCTTTCTTTTATTAATATTCCTGAGGCACAGTGTAGCGTTTGTGTGTGAAAGAGATATTCGAATCGATTTAGAAGTTTCCAAGAAAGTCTACTTACATAAACAAAAGTATAAATAGCCTTGTTATAATATTAATAAAATTTTATAGTTTAAAATTTTACTAATATTATAAACAAAGCAAATAGATTTAATACATAAAGTTTTTATTTACTTTAGAAATTTAATTTGCGTTGTAAACATTGAAACAGCGATGTCTCGCCAATTGACACAGTTCGCAGTAAAGAAAATGAAATTAACAAGTTTCCATTGTAGAAACGTTTCGAGGAAAATTAAAATCTCCATCAATTGAGAATGTATTGTTGCCATTTCCGATAATCGACCGATCTGCAAAGCGTTTCAAGTAGTCTTTTTGGTTTCATTTTATACATTACAATGCATCTGACGGTAAGCGTGTCTACACTGAATGAGAGATGGCTACGTCTCGCCGGTCGTCGTAATTTTGGCGGCCTGATGTATTCGGATATACACAAAATTTATCTGAAACGAGACACACTCACATAGATAAAATAATTTTGGTCTTTGTCTTAGCGTCGAATCTACATGAAATTAATTTTATGGCCAATAGTTGTCCCAGATCTAATTATGTATTAGAAATAAATAACTAGGAAGTAAAATATTAACAAGAATCAACACTATACTAACAAAAAGCAATATGCCTGCTTTTAATCTATTAACCTAGCTAGAGCTAGTTTAGTAAAAAATCTTTTGAACCATCCACCCACGACTTCGATATTTTCGTGTACGGCGTATGAAACTGTCAGCATGAGGCTTTAGGTGTGAAGCCGGGCGTGCTTTTCCATCGATTCGGTAGTGTGTTGCCGCGCAAAATCATCAAACCATGCGGCATAAAAGGCTTTTTTGCGCAGCGCCACATTTTAAAAATTCCGATTTTACAGTACAAACAAGCCTATATAACTTCGCCAGGTTTACCTTGCGGATAAATATAGCCTATATTTTGATGTGATGTGTAATCCTTAACTAATATTACAAAGGTGAAAGTTTGTGTGTTTATTACCACTTCACGCAAAAACAGTTGGACAAATTGGGTTGAAATTTGCTATAGAGGTTATCCCGAAAAATGAAGTGTACCCAGAGGATGTGCAAGGGATTGAAATATATTCGCAACTCTTTCAAATTCAAAAGGGTGGAATGAAATAGAGTATAGGGCGGATGAAGAATGAGACAGTACACGACGGGACAGGGTGGGATGTAACGGGACGGGACGGGCCGGGCCGCTAGTCTATTGTAATATAAACTTTTAATAAAATCCATTCATTAGTTTTTACGTGAAAAACAAATAGCTATAAACCCTCCCAAAATTCACAATAATTATAAAAACTATACGATTAATTAGTAAAATAGGGCATTGCCTATAGAACTTTTTTATAACAGCATTTTATTAACATGTCCCTTCTGTTCGCTACCTATTGGCAAAAACTTGGGTACTGATGGATTACTGACTATTAAAACTTCTGACGATTCAACTTGAAGAGCATAATATACCGATTTAATTTGGTTGATCTCCATGAATAATAAAATTAAAGAGATAATTTCGCTCATAAAATATTTCTTTGTTTAATCATTCGTTTTTAAAAGTAAATATATAACTAACAGGCATATCGTGGCTATAAAAAACTACAAGATACTTACAACAGGTCAGACAACACAAATATTTGCAAATCTCGCAAAAAATGTGCGAGGATTAAACCAGAGGTCTTATTAATAGAGCCTTATATATATATATATATATATATACAGTTTTAAACATTTTAGTTTTATTGTCCCTTTTGAACGACTTTCGAGACAAAACATTGGATAACTAAAATAGATTTTAAAACTGTGTATGAATAGTGACGTCAGTATATTCGCTTCACTATATTATTTATTTAAAGCCATTATTATTAGGTCGAGTTTTTACCATTGTAATGATTTAATGTTATCGAGAACGTGGTGTTTTAATGCTATTTCATTGCCTGCCACTGCCGACTGGGATGGGATGGTCTTCTCGTATCTATATGTAATTTCCGTGGTGGTCCACAATAATGATTTATAATAAGTTACGAATTAAATAGAACAATATGTATCTATATTTATATCGTTTTAAGCTGTTGCCAGTAATATTACAATAGAGCAACTTGATTAATATTGTTTCAGTATTATAAATTACCTAATGGTGACAATTATGAAAATTTTATATACATAGTTGTTTGTATCAGTGACATGATGATTATGAAATAAATTATTACCCTGGATATTTTCGCACTTAAATTATCGATCGCAATCTAAATTGCTGTATCTTTTCGTATTTATTATTGTATTTATATGACGCAATTATTTATGTATTGCAACAACAATTGTACTGTGTACCGCAAAGGATTTACGAGAAATGAACCCAAGACCTTCAATTCTGACAATATACTTGTAATGTCCGCAGGCTCTCTCACATCACGTCAGCGAGTTGATTGATCGATACATTTTCACGCGTAATAATTTCGGGTACGTCTCAGCTTCCTCTTCGAAGCAAACTGTTGCGTCAAGAATCCTGTATCATTCTTCGTCGGTGTAGTGACTAAGCAAAATTCAATTATCGCGGTGACATAGCTTCACTTGTTGAGTGGCGTCGTGGGAAGGGGCGGGAGACATTGGGAGCGCTCTACACGTGCGTATACGTACTATATTATGTACACGTCAATACAATTATCACCCCATGAAATATATTAGTTTGAGCCGTGAAGTGCCAAAATCGCTGCAATTTTTCATACACGTCTTACTCTCTGTCAGACACGTAAAACAGGTCCCGCATCCTGTACATTTCTTTGTTCTGTTAGAAGTCAATATTAAGTTATTATGCACGCAATAGCGTTAGGAAATAACATCACAAAATGCATTATTCAAGTCAATCTACCAACGAGAGCACAAGAAGTAAAATTTTGGGCCGTTTTCTAATTCACTGAATTGCTACCATACAGGGTTCGTATAAAACGTATAAAATGGGAACCGTAAAATTCTCTTTACACCCAGCCATAAACAGCTATTTACAATCATTAGGTACTTGTGGTTTGGGAGAAAGCACGTGGTCGCCTGGGTGGAACGGTCGGGTCAAAGTGAAATGAAATGTTTATTGATTTTGGCACATGGCCCCGCTCCGAGTTGCGGGGCTCAAACTCGGCGGGCCTCGCGCGTACCCCAGCCGGGACGCTCAGCCGGCACTTGGGCGGATGTTACCATTCACTTGTAAAATCTACTGTGTTTGCCAACACTAAACGTGAAATACATGTGACAAGGACGATGAAAATCGATAACCACCAATTCTATCTCGGAAGCGGAAATTTCATATCAATTAATTTATCAGATGCTTTTAGTGGGCCGTATGAAAATATTCGTTTATTGCCGCTCGGTGAGGCTTATGGATAATATGGAACATACATACGCATGTCGATATCCTTGTTCTAGTCACGTAGGTATAGAGGGTGGGAGGACAATCCCGCTATGCGGTTGATATGTCGGCGTTCCCTTGACGACCTTAATATAGCTTAATTGAATACCTACATAAAATAATATAAGTTAATGAATAGAACGATAGCGTGGTAGTACATTTTTATCCTTGTCATTGACGGGCGCTGACTACTTTCTTACTTTATTAGTCTTGCTCTTACATAATATTATGTTATATAATGTAAACTGGCAGCACGATGAACAAAATATTAGTCAGTAAAATTTTCATTGAAGCTTACTCTATAATAAACGGAATTTTAGTTCCTACCATACATACCTACCACGAAACCGAAACTTTATAGACAGATGGAAATGGCGGACACTGAAAATATTCGTTAGCGTGAAACAATAAATTTACGAATTGTCTATTATTTGATCGGTGCTTTATATAGCCTTTGATGAAATTGAATCTGTTTGCTATAAAACTTTTATTTAACTTCGCCGTCGCGATTCAAACGCGGTTATTTGTTAGTTTATTTTTAAAAAGCTGGAGTGCAGTTTTAATATAGAGGATTTGTGCATGAGATTAGATTTTAAATAGCGCTTAAATTGTTTTCGTATCTTCTCAAGCGGGGGTATTAATCATGAGTTCTATTACTGCGAGCGTCTAATTCTTGTATGTCGTAAATCGCCGGCTCGTGGATGTAAAATTCCATTTTGCAGACTAACTAAATAAAATATGTATCTACGTAGTGTCGCGTCGGTTCGTACACCATTAAAAATGCTGAAATTACTTTTAGTCGGTGAGGCCGGCCGTGATAACGGGTGTAACAGGTTAGTCTCTTTTGATTGAGTTGGCTTTACTGCGCCTTGCATAATAACTTGCTCTACATTGAAGTTTACGTTCCCGGAATATCATACTGTATTTAAACCGTTGCCAATTAAGGCAAAGTGCGTGGTGCCGTTGATATAGAATCGAATGCGATCACAATCGTGGGTAGGAATTCCAGGCATACAATTCATTGTTATATTTATTTTTCTACAAGGTTGTCTTGAAGGTGTTAATGGTAATAAATGAGGTTGTTATCTTCACCATAAATAAATAATAAATAAATAAATACACCCAACAGTCACATACAGTCCTGACCCTACACCAAGATCAAGTCTCGTGTCGTGGGTATCAGGAACTACGAGAGACTTTTCGGTCTCACAAACACCCAGACCCGAAACAAATACTTGTGGTTCGCACAAACATTTGTCTCGGTGCGGGGATCGAACCCGCGGCCTCTCGTTTCACAGGCGGCGTCTAACCAACTGCGCCACGGAGGCTGTCATTACTTAAAACTTGTGTTTCAGGAAGAATACTAAAACAAGATGGCGAAAATATATCCATTATGTTACGAACTAGACACTTACGAAAAACAAAACAACAATTGTTCCAACTGGTACATATCATAAACTTGTTTACAGAAAATTGACTTTGTTTACAGAAATGTTACGGAAAATTCCTTAGTTAATAGATTAGTCAATAGAGGGATCTTAGATCAAAATAATAATTTTTAACATTGAGACATTCCCAGACCAATTTACATAGTTCGTTATTTTGCTTATTAATCGCTTTTTTTATTAACAAGTATGTTACATTGCCGTATGCGCACGATATAATTAAAACAGGATGTATTGGTACGAAATATTTTAAGCATATAACAAAGCTGGGGAAACTATTACTCGTAGTTATTCACTATTTATTTGTAATACAATTCCACCTAATTTTAAAAGCTTTTTTTATTTTTTGAGCGAAATTAGCTATGTGAAAGTCCCGTCAAAATCGATCTAGCTGGCAGACCGACAGATTGACAAAGAAATTTGAGGTGGATTTTCGGTGTAGGTGTCATGTAAATTACGATATGAACTTGAAAAAAAAAAATATTATGATTTTACAAACAGACACTTCAGTTTATTTATACTTACCAATGTGTCTGATGTTGATTGAGTGAATAATACTTAGTGTTGAGACAATATTTATCAGTATAATAATATCGTTAGTGGTGGCGAGCATGAGGCTACAGAGTGTGTTATGCTGAATTAAACTCGATTTAACTTGCTATGAGAGTTGGTTTAAAGTTGGCGAGTCAACATTCCCACAATTTGAAAACTACCTATATTTTATAAAGGAACGTGAAAATTAAATTTTGCGTTAATGAAGTGCTTTCCGCGCGGAAGACAATGGCGCCCGAATATTCCAACCACAGTTTATCCTAATGTTCGGAAGAATGTGTATGTTTAATGAAATAAGGTTTATAAACGATGAGGTAAAATAATTTTAAATGTTTAATATTCATCGTACGTATGCGGTTATGAATGTTTTTACGGCGCAGGCCAAAGGACGGGACTGCGGCATTAACTAGTGAAGCTGGTATCCATTTCCCGTGCGGGGCTAATGCATATTAACAGCAGCAACACTTCATATTATAATATTAACCATAGGAACTCGGTCGTACAGTACAAGCCAATTCGCTCATGCAGGCACTTCATCATCAGTCCTTCCGCGTCAACTGCTAAACATAGGCCTGTCTTATGGACCACCACGGTGCTCGATCTTCAGCCTATCGTCTCCAACCACTCCCAGCCATTTTACGAAAGTCGTCGCTCCACCTGGTTGGAAGGCGTTCTACACTACGCCTGCCGAGGCGTGCTCTCGTATACGTCTACCCCAACGGTTGTCAGTTTTCCGACCAACGTGACCGACTTCAACTTGCTAAACCGTTGAGCTATATCAATAACCTTGGTATTCTGTTAGATAACCTCATTTCTGATTCTATTCTTCAGAGAAACACTGAGCATTCCCGCTTCATAGCTCGTTAAGCAAATTTGTATTGGTGGACCAGTCCCACCGTCATTGTCCACGTCTCGGCACCGTATGTTATTACGGGTAGAACGCATTCATTGAAGACATTCGTCTTTGCGACGAAAATACTTTACGGAGTTTCCCAAATGCTGCTCAATCGAACTGAATTCTTCTACGAGCTTCACTCTCAAGGTTGTTTCCACCTTATTGCAATTTCTGCCCGAGGTAGGTACATAATATATTCCTGCACAACTTCAAGAGGAGCTCCGTTTATAGCAACAGGCTCCAATCAACATGTTCATTGAACATTATTTGCAAGCACTTATTTTATTTTGTCCCTTTCGAACAACTTGTGAGTTCAGTTTGAGTGAAGAAGACAAAACAGTTGATACCTAAAATAGGTTTATAAACTGACTATGAATAAGGCCGTAAGTTGTTGTATTATGATAGAAAAGACATTATTGTACAGAATACCGCTGTTAGTTGTGAAAAAATATATTTAAAAACATTTTCGTAATTTTGTGCTTCATTTGCATATAGCATTTAACTTAATTCGCAAAATAAATTTTAAACGCACAAATCGTATAATGATTCCACAGATGAATGGAGTCAAGCATGATTAATCGTACGGTATTAATAATTGGAATATAAAACATTTTTCGCGTACCTTATATCTTGGTTAATGAATTAAAATGATAAATATTCCATTTATCATTTTTATTCACTTAATTTTAAGTGACTTATACTGGATTTTTTCTAGAACATGGATGGCCATATCTCTATTAAATAGCGAAAGATGCTTTCAAGATCGATTTCGATGAAAACAAAAATTGCATACCTACTTAGATTTTTTTGATGAATCAATTTTCCTACCAAAGGAATCGCACCCAATAATTTTAAAAGAAACGCATGGTGTATTATTAATTGTATAAAGTTGCTACTAAGGATCAAATTCTGAGAAGTAATAACATAGGCAAACAATAGGAAATAGTACGGCACGGTAATATGTTAAGTCATACTGGATCAAATAACTGCTTACCATAGTGATTTAAAAGAATTAATATGATTTATATCGTAGGTGAAGTGCGCCAACCTCCCAATCAAACTTTCGGTAGCAGAGAAGCCCAGAGCTCAGCACAATTTGGTCTGTTAGCGATCCTGATTTTAAAACGTGGAGTAAGTTTAAAACTGTCTACTCTACTCTAGTATGTATTACACGCCGCAAACTAAATAAAAATTATTGCTCGTAACACAAGTTACTTACGTTGTGCGCCTGTGTTGTACCATAAAACGTACACCCGGTTGGTTCACAGGTGGCTACGAAATTGGGCCTTTAACGTGGAGCAGCACTCAAGCAGCCCGCCATAATTATGGCGACTGTAGAGTGAAGTTCATGACCTCTGTGCCAGCTCTTTATACTGATTTGACATTATCCGTTATCGGTCCATGTGTGCTATGCTCGTGGAATATTGGAAACAATGTATACTAAGTCTGTTGCCGTATTGTTAGGGTAAATTAATTTGTATTTGTCTAGCGGCCCGGCGCAGTTTCGCCTAGATGCAAATATTATTGTCTCCACTCCACATCAGATCTATCTATATCTATATCAGCCCATATACGTCCCACTGCAGGGCACGGGCCTACTCTACAATCGAGAGAATCGATTGAGAGTGGTTAGGCCATATAGTCCACCACGCTGGCCTAGTGCGGGTTAACATCAGATACATGTTATTTATCATATAAACTTTTGTATACCAAAACTGGACGTACATAACTCGTACATATCGTCTCTTTTCCTTCCCTGCATAACCTGGCGTGCTCAATTCCGTCACCCTCTGTGTGGCCTGTTACTTTCCCCTCCCAACTATTACAAAGTAACTTTGTACAAAAAATGTCGTGCAACACTTCCATTCAGCTATATGAATAATATTCTTTACTTTACTCACTCAGAGCTCCTATGCAAACACAAATCACATTATTTCGTTTCATTTAAAAAAAATAATGTTGTGTGGTTTTATGAAACCACGGTAAAAGTGAAACTTTTTTTCACACTATAGACATTTAACTAAAAATTTTTCGAATAATATTCCATTAAGGGTATAAAAATCGCTTTATCAATCTTAATTTTACACTTGGAAAATTGGAATGATAATGGGAAATAATAAAATTAGACGTCCTCTAACTAATATTTTTATTCAACTCTGTATCTTATAGAGTACGACTTACATAATACTTAACAATTATTTAGATAATATACACATATCAAAAAACTGAAAACAATATTTTATTATCGTTGAGTCATTTTGATCCGTTTTTCAATTATTTTCAATCATTCTATTATCATTCCATCTTCATTATGAGTTTCACAGTTTATAAATGTAACCAATATTTTATGGTAACTAAAATACGTGAACAGTGATTTACATTCAAATGAGTAATAGTCTATACACTACACGGTCAGCTGCTGCAAACTATAGGCGCCGCCACATTGACCTTAGCTGCACTGACAAGCGCCTTTCACTTTATACCTACTCGGCAGCCGACCGTCACGCGACATGCGCTACACAGACCAAAATGTTTGGGACGATGTAATAAAAGTTTCACTTTAAAACAATTGAATAAATAAAAGGGTTCTAAATGGTATTTACAATATTCAATTTCAACTATGAATTTAAGTTATTGACACTAAGTGTCTCTCAGATATCGGTTTTGAGACCGATCGCACTAATAACTAAAAAGTTAGAATGTCGTCCGTCATTTTCAATTCTGCCTATCAATTTAGAATATCAGAACTAAGAGTCCATTAGATATCGATCTTGACACCAATCGGACCAACAACTAAATATTTAAAATGGCGGTCAATAATAAAACTATGCATGACATAATTATTCATCAGTGGTAATTAACCAAATTATGATACCAATAGACCAATTTATGCCAATAGCCTCAGTGGTTCTGATTCCATTTCCACTTCAACCATTATTTCAACCCCTTTAGGAAAGAATATAGCCTTTGTTACTCAGAGATATTGTAGCTTTCTAACGGTAAAATAATGTTTAAAATATGGTCCAGTAGCTTTTTACTTTATTTGGGATATTAACAAAAACACAATAATACAAATGTTTTCTCTTCTATTTTTAAGACACAGCTCAATTGTCTAGTGGCAAGGTGTCATGTTGTCCTGCGGTGGATTTCCGAATCGGGCGATAAACAATATCAATTGTGTAAGTTATTCGGTTTGACAACTTCTATATAAATTACCTGTAATTTAATTTTTCGGCATGGCTATAAACATAGGAATCGAGGGGTTATATAGGTGATATTTTCAACCCAGCAAGTCACAGGGTCTCTGTGACTTTTTGGGATGAAAATACGTTCAGCGAAATGTGGGTTCCATTAAAAATACCTCTGTTGAGGCTCTCGGGAATATATTTACTTGTAGAAGTGTGTGTTTACGTGTGGTTTTTCAACATATTTAACTCGCAATAAACGATATTCTATTGTAGAAAGGTGTCTTAGTGCAACTTGACACTTACTTACTTACTTACTTACTTACTTACTTACTTACTTACTTACTTACTTACTTACTTACTTACTTACTTACTTACTTACTTACTTACTTACTTACTTACTTACTTACTTACTTACTTACTTAAGTTCATGAATACTTAACGAAGCTATATGAGGTTTCTACGAAACATCAAGTAGAATAGATAGATACAAAACCTGCGACTTAAAACTCCTTTGATTCTTTTAATAGTCACGAATAGATAGCTTTGTGACAAAGCTTTGTGCCTGCAACAATGAGATTTACTAGGAATTTTATAATGATCTCTCTTCACGACTTTAACTTAAAATTATTATTTGATTTACGTTTATGCCATTAGTACATTATTAATATACATTCAGTGAAAAAAAATTGGGAATGGATGATTTCTTTGTTCTTTGTTTGTTTGTGATGTTGTTGTTAGGTGGGCACAACTGTTTTCCATTTCGGCGCGGAGTTTGAGTTGCATCTGCTGTTTAGATTATAAACAGTTCTGTTTTACTTACTTCTTTATATCCAGTGCGTATTGCGCATTTCATAGTGGACAAAAACATGAAATAAAGAATTTACATCTCAACTTTTGCATCGCCAATGGAATTTCGTGTTCGGAGTCACGTACGATATGAATAGTTCAAACCGTTCAAAAGCGGTCTTGATGTGATGGAAGATTTGCCTCGCTTTAGTACACCATCAACGCCTGCAACTGAAGTTAACATCGCAAATTGAAGGAAATAGTCACTGAAAATCCGAATTCAAGTTTGAGATAAATATCCGTCGGCTTTTCTGAGTCTCACGAATCGACCCGTATCGTTTTAAATTATCAATCGCTAGTACCAACAGACCTGAATTTTCTGTAAAGGCTCAATCGCATAAGCGTCACTGCTGAGTCGCTGACACGCTTGTCCGAGTCAATTCCGATCCAGCATTCATTAACCGCATTGTTACTGGTCACGAGACGTGTGTTTATGAGTTTGACATGCAAACTAGTTAACAAGCTTCGAATTGGCCTTCTAACTGAAACGAAACCGAAAAAGCCACGACAAAGTCGATCTAAAATCAGTCATGTTGACTGCTTTGTTTGACTATACTTTCGTACGTGGAACTTAAAGAATTATTTGATAGTTATGCGACGTCTAAGAGACCAACTTTGATGAAAAGGCCAGGCTGAGATGTACGTTTTCTGTCACTCAATGCTGCCAATTTAACTTCTATGCCTATACGACGCGACGTAGCGTATCACACCATCACCATGCTATGAACTTTCACAATATGAACTGAACGGTGGGTGATGGGTTCTTCTCGTGACGTGGATTCAATATTAATTCATTTTTTTTTAATGCGATACGACCGCTCATGGATAGTAGCAAAACCAAACAACACCTTGATTTACAAAGCAATGCTTGGCATTGCCCTGCGCTCGCCATCCTGAGACATAAGATGTAAACTCTCAATATGTCCAGTAGTTATTTTGGCTACAATGTTCTTGAAACCGGAACACAACAGCGCATTTACACTGCTGTTTGGCGGGAGAAATAGACCTTGCGGTGGTTCCTACCCAGGCGGCTTCTTACATATGAGAGACCTACCACCAGTGATATGAATGTAGTTTTATTGCCTGATACGTGAAACACATAATTGGTATGACACTGGAGGTATATTACGCATACACTGTCAGAAAAATAAACTATAAATATACACGTAATATATAAACTTAGCCATATTTGTGACCTAAGATCAAAGCCGAGAAGATTACTCGACTAAGCGACCGCTCATCATATGTTGGATCTAGGACAGTTAGCAAATTGATTAATTTACAGCGGAAATTTCTATGGCACCTGCATCTATTTACATAAATTTTACATAAATTAACAGCTCGAGAGAATCGGTCGCCATAATTGTGTCTCCTGTAATGGACGGCACTGTACTTACTATTAGAGGCAGCTAATAAAACCACTCTACAAAATGGCACAATCCGTCAGTCATATTGAAGAAAAAATTAAACAAATCCTAGCTCATTCATACGTAATAAAAAGGTAATTTAATTAATATTTAAAAATAGTATTAATCGTAATTGAAAAATCAGATAATTCAACATAAATAATAGGTCTTGAATAAATTCTTAGGTAACGTAAAACTATATTCTATCGAACGAAGAAAGAGTAGGAAGCAGATAGTTACCCAGCAACTAGCAAGTATGATGTAAATAAAAATCCTATTTATTTTCCAACTTCCGAAGAATTTTGTGAAGTGTTGCTGAGAATGAAAGCTTTCTTGCACATTTTAGACACTTTAAAATAACTTTTGACGAGAAGAGGCCAGCGTCACTTCGCTGTTTATAAATTTGAAATAAGTGAAAATTGAAAGGTGTGCTTACTTTTTCTGTGGAATTTTTGGTACAACATGAAACAGCTGTACGTGGCGGAGACAGCAGCGGAGCGTGGAGCGGCCGGTAGTCGCGGTTTACCAACAACTGGTATAGATTATTGATAATATCGAAACTGATGATATAGCTTAACGCATTCCGGTCCATTAGCCCAGTTAATTATTGTAGCAATATAGAAGGCCAATTAGGTATTGCAATAATAGTGTAACGTGAAATCAGACAGTGGCAGAACATATGCAACAGTCGGTTGTGGTGTGGGTGCAATTACGGCGAGACGAGCGACTTGTTGAATAGGTGGGTCGTCGTATATAGGATCTATGCATTGTTATTGATACTGACAAAGCGGATACAATGAACATTTGTCAGGTGGCGTCGTTGTGGCCCAATTTTGCCGGCCTGCTCGAAATTGTATATAATTATCATTCCGGACCCGAAAAGCGGAAAACTTAAGGGGGTCAGTATGACGGGTTTACCACCATCGTGTAAAGTGGTCTAGTCTTCGACCTACCAAAGGCAGTAAAATTTATTTTAACTTTAAAATGAAAAGTAATATGTCATGGAAATAAATTTAGCACTCAATTAATGATGGCCTCCTGGTAAAATATTAGTAGATATTCCTTTTTGAGTTAGGAATTAAAAAAACAATAAAGTATAACTCAGTGGAAAATCGATCTGTGGCTATAATGAACAATCGACGTAACTTAACTAAATATGAAGGTGAGTTTGAAAAAAGTTTTACGTTTTAGAAAAGGTATTAGAAGCTATATAAAATATCGTTTCAGTTTAAAAATAGAGAAGACCCAAGAAAAATGAAAGAAGACAAATTTCTTAAAAAACTGGCCTTGCGCCCGTCCGGAATTCTATTGGCGACATTTCAGAACACTAAACAAAGAGCGCGTTAGCATTTTATCAATATAATTAGGGCTTCACATTTTATCGAACAAAGCCAATCTATAGAAATAAAGTACTTGACTTAATGATTTTTTCAATATTTGAAACAGAAGGTTGCCGATTGTAGTATTCCAAATCTAGTTGTGACGTAAACAGAAACAAGGTTTTCAACATGAATAGTGACGTCATTATTCTTATTGTGCTTTGCTTTGCAGGTATGCGAAAAAGATAGAGTGATGACCTACGCTTCCAATTTTTAAAATATGATTAACTGCGTCATTTTGCAACTTCATTAAAAGGACAGCCTTTTTCATATTTTCTCTTATACGTAAAATAATATACAATATTAAACAAAGGCAAGCCCTATTATAGTGAATTCCTTTGAAGTGCTAAAACAATAATATTTAATGATGAAAAACGGTTAATTGTGTAACAACGACATTTCAATAGACAAATTGCAGTTCGCCAATTAAATAATTAAAACTGTCCTCCGTTTCTGAACAGTAACAAATTTAATTGTTTGCATAACAATTGAGTGCGCTTAGCATACTCGCTTAATTAAAAGAAAATAAAACATGCTGGCTTAATGAGAAAATTCTTTCAAGTCCACGTCAAATATTAAACTTGAGAAACATAAAGTTTAGTCTCACTCAGTCCAGTGTAGAACTTCAAATTAAAGGGAACAATTATTTGTGATTGGTTTATGCCTTCACAGACTTGAATTAGTCTACGAGTTGTAATGACAAGGATATGTTAATAGAATAGAAACTCTTTAAAATATTCAATTGTATAAACAAGAATTATATGACTGAATAAATTTAAAACACGCCGACAAGAACATTTAGATGAAGAATATTCAATTTGTAGGGAACTTGAGGGAAGGGAAATCTGACTTGGTAACAAGAAAAGCTAGAAGTTTGAAGGAATAGTGTTATCTTGTAAACTCCGTAAGACGCAGATTGTGCTTGGACTCAAGTTTTTTTATAAGCGAGAATGACAAGACTAGCGCTGTTTGCGTAATGGTAAGTGTGACGTCAGCATTAGTATTTAGAAACGTATAATTAGGCGAGCTGCAAGATTGTTGCCACCTTCGTGGTATAAAAAATATATTGAATATAGTGCATACTATGTGTATTGATGGTCAACCACGCACTTCGAAGATAGAGAAAATCATCGCAAGGAAACCTAGACACCAATCAGATTTTTAAGATTTTATGTTACATTTTGCTTAAGATCTCCGAAGACCTAGATTCCAATCTTAAAAGGCTTCAATTGATGCTAAGTTATTTGAGTGTAGAGTTAATATCTACGGACGTAGATTTATTTTGTACTTATTACATTTTATTATCAACTAACAAAGAAATGAGCCGAATCAAAAGATCGAGAGTTTGTGGAGTGATATTATGAACAAAATTCAATTACTCTATAGACGTATTTCACGAACGAGCTAAACTCAAAGTAATTTAAGTACATTAATAATATTATCTATTTTACTTATTTTATTGAATTCATACACACATCATATAAGAAAGCTTAACTCCAAAAAATGCTTATAACTTTCGTGCTCTTAGCTCCTGACGTTCATCCTCAACAATTACATTTACTTCAGCAAGTAAATCTGTATTCAATAGTTAATTAACTTCATTTAATCTGAATGGCGTCAACAGAAAATCAAATCACTTATTGGATTACGTATTTATTACTTGCCTCAAGAGGATTAATATAATATTAGATTGCAAGTTTTAATGTGATATTTAGAGATTATTCGGTAATTAATGATTCGAACGCCGAAGATTAATACACGGTACGTTTTATTTGATTGTTGAATTATTTATTTACCAATTAAGTAAAGTTAGTTTCATTAAAATGTTTGAGTTAGAAATGCTTGTTTTATATTACAATTTAGATCGATTTCAATTTGTTTACTTTCTTCGCCTCCTCGCTGGAGCATGAGAATATTATATTTAATATAGAAAATAAGATAATTTAATAAGCTGTCATACTTATAGACCTATAGCTCGTGTCCGCCAGATTTTCGTCATTTTATAAAAGCTGAAAGTCACATAGGCATCACACGATCTGGTATTATGAACTACAATTTTAAATTATAAAATAATCGTGACTCTTGAAAATATATAGAAAATAATTTTGCTATTAAAATTTTAATTTATTTATGTGCTGCTTAAAAGATCCAATGTTCCAACATTACTAACGTTATGGAGTATGAGGTGTAACAATTATATTAAATTATTACCGACTTGTTCGCCCCCTTTTTCCCTTAACAAGGTTATAAGCGCCAGTTTTATGTGATGTGTGTCCCACAGAAAATTATCTCTGTAATATACTATTTAATGTTGTTATTATTATTTATATACTTTAAATCATGCCTAAATATGAGGTATTAAACCGTTAAAGATCGTTTAATATCTTTAACGGTTATCCAGTGGAATAAAAATAGAAAATTTATTCGCGTTCTTTAAATACGAGGCTTAATAAATGTTAATATTGACATCGCGATGTTAGAATGTGCAAATAGTGAACCAGATCTTAATTTTGATTAAGATCTAAAGGCAGCTTTAATTTGCAAATGAATCTGTGTGTAAATAGAAATAGAGTCTAAGCTGCATATGTCATTACCCGCTGCAAATAAATTATTTATGTACATATAAATATCAAAAACATTATTTATTTATTCAGAAAACTACTTGCTAACAATTATTTTGGATGTACGTTATTATATACACATAATAAAAAAACAACTACAACTCCAACGCAAAACTTTTTAGAAACATCAAGTTTTTATTTTAACATTGCCGAAAAAATGTAACGTTCCGTTTAACAAATCTGCTCATAAAAGTTTTAATGAATATTCTTTACGCACACTTTTACTAACTTTTATATATCAATTCTCCATTAAATAAATACGATCAATGCCGATATTTCTACGAAATAGGCAAATTCTGAGTATACTCAAGAGTTACACGAAGCCAAAGCAAATTATATTACAGAAGACCAAATCGAAAAGCGAATTGAATAAACCAATATTGGACAGATCTACAATGGCCGAACGGTTGCGTGGTGAAACACTTTGATTATCAAATAGGTGTTAGACAATTACATAAATTGACAGTACTGTTGTCTTCGCTTGGTATACAATATTCATAATCTTCGGCTGATGTAAAAGCCCCTTGGATCGAATTCGATAGAATTTGTCTGGCATTTTATTTATTCAATGAAGTCTGTCACGCTATTGACTTATAAATCATTTTTATGCTTGTTATTTAAATATTTGGTGAGAATGGCAATTTATTTATTCCTAAAATATTAAAAGCGCCTAGGCTCATCTGATCGAAAAGTAAGCGATTTTTAAGATCAATTGGCTTGGTATACAATCTAAAGGTTTTGTAATTCTTTAAGAAGACACGTCGAGTACGCTTGTATAGGGTTTTTCAATAAGAGCGGGCACATGTTGAAATGAATAAAAAAAAGATTGTGTACTTAAGTACGCACGTAAGAAGTTATACTTCTTTTTAAAAATAAAAGTCACTTATTTTTACAATGGCCTATTCTTCACCAATATACTATGTATAGAATTCAAAATCACGTACATATATGTATATTTACATTTTTAAATATATTTTATCTTATCTCCACTGTTAATTCCATTAATTCTTATTGTAACTCTGAATAAAGATTATTAAAGCAAAGAGTTCCTCAGACATCGGTTTCGAGACCCACGAGGTCAATATATAGAAGAAAAAAAAACACTTTTAACACGAACTTTTACAATGGCCTATCTCGATATATTTCTGTGGTTTCATCTATGTACCGGTTTGCTTATTTACCGGTGGTATATTATTCTAATATATTTTTAATTCGTAGCTAATAAACCTACCTTAAAATAAAACTATTTTAAAGGATTGTATCGCGATTTGGTTTAATTTTATAATTTTTTTAACTTCCCGACGTTTCCGTATAAAATAGTTTTATTTCAATGTGTAACATTCGCGTAAATCTAAGAAACCATAATGCAAACCTACCTTATTAACTTTTTAATCACTTGAAATAATAGTCTGCCTCGGTGGCGTAGATGTACTACGGTACGACCAGAAAGCTGCGGTCTCGAGTTCGAATCCCGGGTCGTAAAAAGTGATATTGGATTTTTCTACTCATTATCAGCGCGGAGTCAGGTATTTGTACCTGATATGGGGATAGCCTCGCCCCCTGGAACATACAAGGTGAAATGCGGGTGTCCTGGTGTCCACCTCTGCCTACCCCTTCTGGAAAAAAGGCGTGAGTTTACGTATGTATGTATGAAATAATTATATATAGATTTCTGTGCGCCGAAACAATGAAACGCTCAGAAAGTATTAAAGTGGTAAGCCGTGCATTTATTATAACGCTGCAAACGTACCGAATACGTTTCGTGGAAACTGCACAGCGTTTACGTTATTTCAGACATTAATTATGTAATCGGCGGTTTGAAGGATTATCTAGCGACTAAGTATGTTTTAGTTATAGCACAAATATTGTTCATGGAATTAGACAAGTTGAATTTTGTTATATTAAATTCACATATATGTTGACACAATAAAAATCTCGAATTATATTTACATTGTTAGGGATATTAAAAGAAACTATCCACTGTCTTGATATTTGATTTAAATTTCTAATCATCTGAGTAACTAATGTTTTTGTGCTTTGTTTTATCCGCATACTCTTAGCAGTGAACACTTGCGAAGAGATATACATTATACGCTCTAGGTAGCATCCATCCATCCATCAGCCAAAGGACGTCCACTGCTGAACATAGGCCTCTCCCAATGATTTCCACAGTGACAGGGCAGCAGCGTCATCAACGCAAGTCCCCCCCCCCCCCCCCCTTCTGCGCTCGCCAACCTGCCTACCAAGCGTGGCTGTGGCGAGTATTGGCAAAATCCTCTAGGTAGCATGGTTTTGCAAAAAACAAATTACAAAAATGTATACTTGCTCTTTCCGTCTTCAGTCACAGGAAGTCCACTACTGAACATAGGCCTTCAGCGATTCCTATAGAGACTTGGTAAAAACGACTAAATTAATACTAGATAAAATTCCGTGTAATTCAGAAATACCCACATTAAATGGAAATATAATAAAAATGTGATCAAGAAAGTCAAACTCCCTGTTATTCAACAAACACTTAGAAGTTGTTAAACTGTAAAGCTACGAGTATAGTACACAATAGAATAAAGAAATAAGAAGCATAAAGAGCCGCTTAATAAAGTTGAATTTAACCATCTGAGAAAGAATTCCATTGTATGTATAGAAAAAAAAAATATTTCGAAAGCTATCGCTCAAATATTGCTGAATGAGATTTTTTTCTAATGAAGTGTTTTCGTTTCTGGTCTTTTTCTTTTTCTCATGTACGTATTATATTATTCGATCAGTATTTTAGTACTAAAATGTAGTTTTATTTCCATAATATACCGGGTGATTTTGACGTATGGTATTCAATTCACATGGTCACATTTTGGATTATACAAGCTTGTCAAAATGTGAGTGTTATCATCGGCACTGCCTACACTCTTGGAAAAAGGCGTGAGCGTGTGTGATCATGAATATATATTATAATGTAAGTAAGAAAATATTATATGTCAGTACGCATTAGATAAACTAACTGGCCTAGCGAATAGACGAAGTATGAAGGACTACGTACACGTCACTGCTTTCTAGGTTCAATGTGTCGGCAAATTATAACACGTTGCCATGTCCACGCCATATTATTGCGAATACTTTCAAAAAGTAAATAAAATGGAATCTTTTGTTGTATAAATTTCCGTTGTATAATTTAATAGTAGTAACGTGTATGGACATTTGTTTCTGCTACGTTAATTAAGAATTGGCAAAATAACCAGTATTTTTAAAAGCGAACAAGCATAAAAAATATTTCATAACGAGCCCGTTTGTAAATAAAACATGCGTGAATTGGGTATTAAATTATGTTATGATATCCACAGTAGGCTTCATCTGAAAGAATTCTGCACACATACACCAACATTTCCTCGAATTATAATCAATGCACTTTTCATCGCTAGCGCTCTTGATCCCTCCGCGTCATTTCTACGAATTGATATATGAAAGTGGCCACATATAGTGTTCGCATAATATTTTTTGATAAATTTACCTTACGGTACAATAAATGTCGATGAAATTTCTACGAAAAACCGTTCTTTTAACACGACTCTTGATAAATAAATATCGATATTTTTTTCCAGTATTTTTTTTTGTGACAACTCTTGCTACGTCGCGCGTTTCAGTTGATGAAATGTTGTTGATAATGCTTTTAGTAAGATATTATCAAGATATTGAATGGATTAATCTAAGAGATACAAGTACATACGAACTGGTTATCGGCGTTTTCATAACTTGTAAAATATTTTCTATGATTCCTTAAGCGAAATAATCTAACGCCAAAAATGGTTGAGGAAAATCTTGGACATTCCCTTCTATAGTATTAAACCTAATATTAAAGTGCCGCAAAATTCCAGAAAATAAATAAACGTTTCTTAAATAGCTTTCTGTATAATTTCCGAGTACTTGTTTAACGGAAGGTATTTCCAGATATCTAGATTTCTAATTCTTCTTGTTATTGTTTCTTGATATTAAATTCGCACTGTACAACTTCCGGTGATAAATCAGTAAAACAACCTTATTACGGACATGAGTTTCCAAGAAACAACTCTTGTAATCTGATCTTTTAATAGTGATTGTATTAGGCGTATTTCTGATCGCAGGGACCGTCAAAGACGGCTAGTGAAACTTCCAAGTTTGGTATAATTAGGGCTGGGCCATTCGGAACAACTGTACCAAAGTAATAAAAGTCACATTTGAATTACAGTTGGTTATTATAATGAGGATAGTATTAGAAGTAATATCGTATTATTATTTGTATTTAGTATTGAGTATGTGATGGTAAAAATAAAAAATAACATATTATGCACATATAAACCACATGACGAATATTCTATCAAAAGTAACTTTTAATAGATGCTCCATAGTTCAAGAAGTCTGACGGATATTAACTTTAAAATATCAACTCGATTTTCTCAGAATGCCACCATTTTTCAAGTCAGCGTTTATAAATAAGTAGCCACTTATTATTTACACCAGTATTGAATAAGAAGTAAAACCTTTGAGATCTCTTTAAAAATTGCCTAACAATGCCCACCCACATATAAAGCTAAACTAAAGTTACAAGGTTTCAGTTTCTTTTTGTATTCAATTCTCCGATACATTCCGACTTTTGAATAGAATGTTTGTCAACATAGCTTTTATAAGTTACAAGGATTTTACGCAATAAATCAGTCAGTTTATTAACCAAAATAATTTCTAATAATTATGCACATAGGATAAACCATATAGTTAAAAGAATGGTTATTTGGTTGTATAAATAAATCTAACCCTACAGACATACACCTATCCCTTACTTAACTGTAAGATTAATTAAATCTATCGTCGGAGTAAATCAAATACGTGTGACTGATACACTTTTTTTCTCGGTACGTGATCGAATCCGCGGCCCTTCGTTTATCAATTCCCTGAGCCACGCAGGCTGCCGCTGCAATTGTTTTTTTTTATTCAAAATAATAATTAACCTATTTTTTCAACAGGTCATAGCGGACCGGAGCCGGCCAAATCAGACACCGTTCCACTTACAAAGCGGATCGGTCACGGTATGGCGGGTATAATATCGAAACTGAAAAGTGGGGTCACCAACAACTCCCCTCCCACCCTGGAGAGCAACCCCATCATGCAATACTTCGAGATCGGCAAGGAGTGCACCACTGCCGGTCCAGGTCTTGTATGGAGGGTGCACGACGCATACAGGAAAAGCGATGGAAAGGTAAGTCGCCAATAATGACAAGAGAGCCACGGAAAGGTTAGTGGAGATAAATAAAAAAACCAAGGGTATAGGAATAGGTAAAAATTATAAATATAATGAAGCATATTAAACTCACAAATCTTTAGAATGGGGGTCATACGCTCAGGTTCTACATATTTCAAAATTTTAAATAGTTTTATAAACAAAGGCCCTAAAAAAAATCCCTAAATTCTTTTGTATTGAAAAAGTCCTGATCCCACTTCAAAAAATTCTTGTATAGTGTGTTTAGAGACTCCGAAAGACTTTTCAGTTTGAAAATCGCAGGTGCGGTCCCTCATTTCATTATTTGCGCTCCAATTGCGCCACGCAAACTGTCAAACCCTAAATACTTTATTACTTGGAACAGTCAGATATAATGGTAAAATAATTTCGTAATACGAGTAACTTTCTTGTTTACATTGTTTCACTGCGTTATGATAAAAGAAACAAACCGGTAAGATAAAGTTTCGGCTTCACGCCTATTGTCTCTCATCTTGATTTATTATATTTTATTTATTTGGTACATTATAAATTGATTGGGTTGATCAAAAGCCTTTAAAACGATATTTGACAAAATTGCCAGTTAATTATTTTCTACTCTTGGTTACAATGATACCTGCAGTGGTTAGGAACATGTCGTTTAAATTAAATACCATGTGTTAATAATATATTAATTATTCGTACACTTTACACTGCCCCATCTCTTTCTTTTCTTCTCATATCCCACCGCTATAAATAACTGCCTTGAGCGATGACAGGGCCTTGTGTGCTTTTTCCACTATAGTGTCTAACATGAAACATCATTCATATACAGTAAAGCATTAAAAATAAAAAACATAGAAAATCTAAAATATGAGTTAAAAATAAGAATAACAGTCGGTTTTCCAATCTACTTGATAGAACTAGACAGCTTCCCTTGTATCTTGTATATTCTTGACCAACACTCAGGACCTCTCTTCATCCACATCTATTAAGACCAATCTCCACCGTTTTGGTTAAGACTACGTACCATCAATTTCGTCTGATGTTCAGCGTCCTGACTACGACCTTTAACTCTTATAACTTCCCTGGCGACTTAATACCAACCTCATATAGACCTTTTTTGACCTCGGCCGACGTCGAGGCCTTGGCCTACTGTGTTGAGGCTCACAAATTGCTGTCGTATTCCTAAGCCTTTATTGAGCCATGACTAAAGCCTCAAGCGGTATACCTGACGCTTATCTGTAGAGGATTAAGGTTGTCCGTATGATTGTTTATTGCTGAAACCGGAAACCTACATATCATTGCATTTATTATGTTACTATGCGAGTATCTTTGTTTTTGTATTTTTCTTGTGTAATTTGTAGGGTATTATTTATGGGACGTTTAATATTTTAATGTTTAATGCTACGAGTATTACATACATCTACATGAACCCATGTTGATGGTAAGTCATCCACGAACAGCCTGCATAGTGACTACGTGTGCTTTCTCTAGGTCATCCTAATTAGGTAATCCTTGTTTATCGTGCTCTATCTCTGACTACGAAAGACTACAGTCTTTTAAAATTCAAGTACTCTCCAGTCTGTTTTCTGAGAAGCTCTTTGTAGACCCGATTCATGGCTGGTTGCGAGAATTGCCACCGACCGCAAAATAAGCTGTTCGGTCCCCTTTACAAAGAAATTACACGTGTTTCAAGACCTTGCCTCGTATATCTTTGTATTCTTGAGTGATTATAACAGGTATCTTGATAGAAGTGTTTGTAAGCTGTCTACAAGGTCAAGTTTACACAACAAAGCTTTACTACATTTCTAACATAGAGAAGAGAATTGTTTTGAGCCTTTTGCTACCGTGCCGTATGATTTTCTTCCGTATTTCACTTCAAGGAAATAACTTTAAATTCTTAATAATCTCTGTGCTCGTGTATCATAACTCGTAGCTCGTCGTAAAAAAAAGCCACATTGTTGACTTATTTAATAGGTTTCCTTGGATGCTATCAAAAGGATCTTCATGGGCAAAAAGTATCATCAAGAGAAATAACCTGGAGGTTTTAGTCGGTTCACCAGTACCGACCCAGCCGTCAATATGACCTGCGTGGCGCGGGCGCCGAACCCACGCGTCGGGCGGAAGCCCCAATGGTCTATACCTCAAATTACTGTAGCCTGCTCTAGGGGAGATTAGTCAAACAAAGCTAAGATGTCTCCTTCAAAATAAAATGATGGCCATTCACTAGAACGCAGTGACTCGAAAACATAATTCAGAATAAGTCAGTATTTATCTCCACATACGGATATTAAAGATTCGGGACTATTACTACATTCAGCCATGTGTGTTTTCGATTAAATACCAAAGTTAATTGGTTAGAATCGTGCTGGCGACTGATAACTTTGTTACAAAGCTACAGTGATATTTTTTTGCATCCAATCTCGCGTGGAATGATTGAGTGAATTTTTACTGAACTGAATGTTTTACCGTTCCTACCGTCGACTGTTGCAGGATGTTGTTTTGCACTTTTATAAGCAGAATGTGCGCGTAAATGGAATGATTTTACCGCTTAGATTGGTTTTACTAGGTAACGCAATTCTCGCAATTCCCCAGCATTGGAAATACATTTCTATGTCCTTATTTTCCATGAATTTATATTAAAACCTCTGAAGGCGAGTAAATGTGTTGCGACAAACTGAATCACGATGGAAATTGCAATATTATTTAATTATACAGGGTATATCAAGACCGCGACCGAAAACGAAGCCAGGTGGTAGTTTTAGCGGCTACAGACACAATGCAACTAAAAATTTTGCAAAATAAGCGACGGATTTTTTTTACAATTTTTTAAAAATCATCGTTTTTTCAGGGGTAAATACCTAGTTTTTGCAAAAATAGTAATTTAAGCCTTTACGTACCATTGCGTGTTTAAAAATTAAGCGATGTACGTCATTATTTTAGAAAAACTATGTTTAATCACTCAAATACGACGATATGTAAAAATTACAAAAAAAATTGTCTATTTTTTTTGTAAAACTTTTACTTGCATTGTGTTTGATATCACTAATACTACCTCCTGGCTTCGTTTTCGGTCGCGGTCTTGATATACCCTGTATAATTTTTATATTAAAATTGACTATAGCATTATTCGACTACCTACTTATTATTATAATGAAGTCGAAGTAAAATATTGTTGATCATTCTATTTCATACATTATTTTTGCTTTATTTATTTTTTAATATTAAACATCTAGTAGTAAGAACATCCAGGTCTATTTGGAAACCATTCGGTGAAAAATCTTATGTTCAGCAGCGAGAGATGGTTCTCTCTCTATACTGTATATGATACTATTCTATCAGATAGATCGATCAGCCCAAAATCTTGAGCATCAAGTTTTAACTACTTTCACCGACATATATGAAAATTATTACCATCTTGAAAATGAAAACGCACAATTCCAAACTAGTAAACACCTTAAAACTCCGCTCCGATAATTGTTACAAAGCCTTTAGTTATTACAGGTATTTATCATAATTATTTTAGCTTTAGCTAATGCACAATATTATTGGGATTTATAAGAACTTCTATGTTATATATTAACTACACTAATCCGAATTAATACATAATCGTGGAATATGGCCTAATTACTAATTGTGCAGTGGCTGTAATATTGAATGGCATAATTCGACAATGCTATGAAAATCTTGAATTTAGAACAATAAATCTCGAATACAGTGTTCAACTGTTAGCAAAATACAAAACAACACTCGTTAGTACAAAGCTTGTTTTCTCTCAGACCCTTATACTGACAGACGACATAGCGCCATGCGAACGTTTTTGCTGACTTTTCCATTGTATTGTTAAGTAAACAAAATCAGATAACCGCTTTATAGAATAGTGATATTTCACCGTAGCGTTTAATATTTTAGTAACCATGCATCAATGTTTGAAGTACGAATGGTTTTATTACGATTTTTTTTAATCATCCTTATGCTCCACACAAGATTGTCGCATTACGTTTTCAGTCTGTATCTTTCCAGTTCCGAGCAGTTGTGTATCTCCATATAATAAAACAATAGATATACGTTTAGCTAATATCAGTGGGGATACAATCGTGTTTGTACGATGTATCCTTTGCAGTCAGTGCCATTAATATCGTCAAGCATTTGCACCACTTGACAACTTGCATGCACTACATTGCATATTCCGTATTCCATTGACGATAACAATACCGACCCAATACCGGTTCAAATCTTCGAACATTTTGAATTATTTATGTTCTTGATTGAGCTATGTTCAGGTTGGCTTTCAAACACTGAAAATAATTTATTTTCGACAACGCAAATGTCATTTTGTTTATCACGATAGCGTTTTAGAATATTATTAGAAGATGTCGCAAATTGCTGCTATTTTATATATTTTAGACTTTTAGTTATGACGGCGCAGAATTATTAAGGATCCAGCTTTGTCGGCATATCCACAAGTATTCCGTGTCGTAGTCAGTTTTAAGCCTCTCTCGAAATACCGGACAGGCTTAAGCGTAATACCTCCCGCTAAAAAAATCAAGTAAATTAATTTGCTACACCAACAGCAACTCACAACATTCCACTGTACCATCACGTACATGTGGGGCTTAATTGGAATTTATTTAAGGCTATTTTTGATCAATTCCTTTTAGAGAGAAGTGACCAAGTAACAACAGTTACCAGCCTTTTAGAAAAAGCATGCGCCTGTTCTATTTTTGGGTCCCTTACAGAAATTCGGACATACTGACAGCACTAACCTTACAGCTTTGATCTTACCGTATGCAGGTTTCTACAGAACCAACTCTCCAGATTGTGCAACCAATCAGTCATTAAGCTGCGTGCCTTCTTGTCTCATGTCATCAATGCTATCCAATTCAATCAATCCAATTACTCTTACTACAGACATTGACCAGCCAAAACTGCGTAGCTACGTCGTTCTCACATTTAAGCCTAAAAGCATGTTATTTTACCGCACAAGGAACTCCGTAATGTGTAATATGCTATTCTAGGACGAAAGAGGAGAATAGTATTAAATGACGATTTTAGTTACGCGCAATCATTATACAGACATGGTAATTAATAGTAATGGGGTCTTTTTTAGATCTTATTTTCTATACTGCCGTGAATATGTTACCGTATTGTGCTCGTAATTGAAAATGAATACATATATAATTTGATGATTCTCTTTCGCCGGTCGACGCAATAATGCCGACCAATTCGAAAACGGATATGCAAAGACTATACCTAAAGCCCTGGCATATATGCTGTACAGCATATAGCATATTTAAAACCTTTGTCTAGATTGTTGTCTCCGACGCGTAATGAATTATAAGTGAGCAGCGTGTTACAGATATTTACCCTCAGCACATGAGCTTAGCGCCGCGTGTGTGGACACAGCGATCAGCGCCCGATACCCGTATCGACCAATACACTCGCCGCAAAGAGTTCCTACAAACACGAACCGAGATTATCGTTTTGAACTGCGATATTACTTTAATGAATAAAACGAGTGAATATGCCGGCTTTATTTTATGTTTTGTCCGCGGATTCGCTCGCGTGTGACGGTGACTCGAGAAACGTATTTACTAGATCAGTTATTATGACAGTTGTTAAGACCTTAGATACTGTGTAAGAAAGGCGACTCCTTGAGTAAGGCTTCGCGAACCCCAGGGTACTCGAAATTGAGAAACGCTGTTCTAGATATTAGATATTCGTTCAGATACCACAAATCCTTATTGAGGCTTTCATTTTCAATTTATTCCTTAATTTATTTATGGATATCAGTCATTAAGATTTAATTTATTTACGTCGGTAGGCAGCGTTTTCAAGTCTAGCGCGGTTATTGACGGACGGTCGACGAATTAGTTATAACTGACTCTGTCGCCGTGTCGGCCAGTCAATATTTATTCATTGAATAAAGCATTACAAAAAATAAGAAACATTTTTTTTATAATATTCAATATTTTTTTATGCGCTCGGCGTAACACGACTATTTTCAGAAAGCTCAAAATGGTTTGGCTTTTAATTTTACGACTGGCCGCCTGCCCGATACTTGAGGGAATAAGCCTTATAGACCATTACGCTTGTCCAGTTCGGGTGGGCAGACGTCACATACCGTTGAAATTCTTGTCCAGGACACTCAGATGTGCCGCTTTCTTCGCGATTTATATTTGAAAATAAATATTGTTCCATACTATAAACGGAATTGGAATAATTTCTACACATAGATATTTCACGCACGGACAGTAGATAAAACGAACGCTACATTTTATTTATTTAAGGCGCAGCTATAAGCGCAAGTTAATTATCTATGTTATATTAGTTTCTGCAAAAATTATAACATCAATATGAAAGCAAGTCTTAGTATACTAGTTAGTGTAATAGTATTAATATATTGGTGTAATGGTAAAACTATATTTAGATTGAGGAGGTTGCACGATTGTGCTTTTATTAGCTTTTAAATGATGAGTAACTATAAGTACTTATTAGTAATAGTAACTACATCGTAAAAAGTATTAGTAAACTCCGTGATGGTAAACGAGTTGAATTGTTGAGCCACAACTAATTTATCTCCTGCGGTCTTTCTGTGGGTACGCAATAAATAACAACTTAACTTTCGCTTCACACTTTAAAAGCTACACAACAACGTGCAAGATTTATTTTACTAGTAGTAGGTCTCTTATAAGATGTGAAAGGCCGCCTGGGTGTCGGTACCATCACAATGTCAGTTCCCCCGCCAAACAGCAGTGTAAATGCACTGTTGTGTTCTGGTTTGAAGGACATTGTAGCCAGAGTAACTAATGGACATATTGAGACTTAACCTCATATCTCACGATGGCGAGCGCAGTAGAATGCCTAGCAATGCTTTGTAATTTATGGCGGTGTTTGGTTTTCAATTGACCATAAGCGGTCGTATGGCTTACAATCAGGCGAATGGCATGCTCATCTCACCACTCATGGCAATTTAAAACAAAAGTTTACTACATATATTTGTATTCAAGGTTTGGTATAGTTGGGTGCCATCGCTTTGCCTATTTCCTCAGGCAACTAGTAAAAGCGCTGTTATGCTTCAGTTTAAAGGACTTTGTGTCCAGAGATTCCTGGACATTACAACATAAGAGCTAGTACCTCGGGGTGACGAGCGCAGTGCAAGTTTCTTTTTGAAAACAGTAGGTCTATGTTGTACCAGCTGAGTGACTGCTAGCGGCGATGTCTTTGTCAGGTCGGTGACATCCTTGCAACATGTTTGAGGAACTACGAAAATAATAAACTGTATAAACAACGAGTAAGCTTCTTAATGTATACTTCGTGATAAAAGTCTGAAATTCATATTTCTCCCGCACTTTAAATCTGTGAAATTGTGCGCCGGCTCAAATTCGATCTTTTCTATATTCATGCCTCCATTCCATTCTAACAGCTTCGTATTTTGGATAAACAATTGAGTTAGATTCATACTGTTATTTTTAACATAATATTTTGACTGCCTCGGTGGCGTAGTTGTATTACGGTACGGTTACAAAGCTGAGGTCTCGGGTTCGAGTCCCGGGTCGGGCAAAGTGATATTGGATTTTTCTATTCATTATCAGCCCGGAGTCAAGAATTTGTGCCCTATATGGCGATAGGCTCGCCCCCTATCACATCGTGGGACGGAACATACAAGGCGAAATGTGGGTGTCCTGGTGGCGCCTCTGCCTACCCCTTCGGGGATAAAGGCGTGAGTTTATGTATGTATGTATGTATATTTTGAGATATAAATGACGGTATATAGAAACTTATATACCATGGCGCCGACGCAGTATTGTAATCTTTGCCAAGTTAGCAATTACATATTATATTACCTACCTATTATAAACATAGTGCAAACTAATAGCGTATCACGTAGCGTGATATGCGATAAGTAAAATACTGCGCAGGTAAATATCAAGCGATTTGAGACTTAATAAAGTTATATTTTCGATAAGGCCGAATGCAGGTAAAATTTGAAATAAGCTCACCGCCTTGTATGTGCGTGTTACTGCACAAAATAGGTATCGTTTTAGTTATTGAAATTTAATCTCAGTTTCCGTTTCGCCCCCTACCGGAGCGGGTAATATATTCTGATAGCGTTCGATTTTATTTCTATTTTCTGTGAAATATTTTATAGATGTACGAATTTTCGTATAACTAAGTTAATAGCTGCACTCAATACTGCGTATAGAAAGGGAAAATTTAATTAAAAATCTGCTCTGAACAAGTAGATATATATATTGAAATAAATCTAATTACATGTTTAAACTGTCATTAAAGTTATAAAGTTTAATTAGAGTTCATCATCTTGACAAGAGATAAGTAATCATTCAATGAAAGCGCATTTTGCATAGAATTCCATCAGTTATATTGCTATTCAACTTCTGAATGCTTTACGAGCCAGCGCGCATTTCACGTTCACTTAAATTATTCAAAACACTGGCGCGATCCGCAGCTTTTAACAGCACACTAGGTTTGTAAGCCTCTTACAGCACTCGTGTACGGCGCCGATTGCACTTTGCGCGGAGCTCTCATATTACAGTTGGCGGGAATTATATTACTGAAATATTTCCAGGTGTAAAAATTCTACGTCACACATTTTTGTGGCTGAGATAAAAGGCCGCTCAGACACCCAGTGCCGTATTTCAAAGTAACCGAATAGCTATTCGCAAAATTCATCGCCACGCACGATTCAGGAACTCATTTTACAAATATGTTTTAGAGCTTTTTATATCACTGTAGCTACTCTATATGTTCGGTATTGTGTAAACCGGCGCCCCAATGGATTGCTGTTCCGTAGCTGTACAAACTACAAGTGGCGGAATGTAAATTTGTAGAATATGCATTCGCGCCTTTGCAAACAAAATGCTATAATTGCAATCATTTATTTATAAAATCAGTTTTAAGGTTTAATTTATGCAATTATTTTATTGAATGCATAATACAATTATTTGCATAACTAGGTTATCCAAATCTCTCTATTCGCATTTATTTTTGGTGCTGTTTAATTAATTCAAGAACTACTGTAAAGATGATTTAAAATAATCCCTACAGGTAAATCTTAATTAAGAAACTTGCCTGTTATAAAATTGATTACAAAAAATACTAAACATTTCGGAGCGGCTTGGTGCCTAGTTGAAAAAAATAATACATAACATTTTCATTACATCAAAGTGCAAAAATATTTAAATTGAGCTGATACACTGAAAGCCGGCCAAAAAATAATAACATTATTTGAATCTTGCGGGATCCCGCTGCGTACATAAACAGTGAATGTGTATAATGGCAATCAGGAGCAACATCTTACAATTAATCCATAAAAATAATATTATTTTATCTTACGTCTACTTTATCAGCGTGGTATTAAAAACTAAACGTTCAGGAAGAAAATAAAAAATAAAAATCAAGCTAATATTTGATTAAGCTTCAAGCTTTAGCGGATTTTTTTATTACTTTTCATTCATTTACGCCCTCTGCCCGCGCACTGCCACTTCCATCCGTCTTCGTGATTTTTTTTACCAATATTATATTGTATAACTTTTTTAAAGGCGAGATATGGAGCGTCGATTTAACTACCGTATTACCCTCAAACGAGATAATTTACACAACTTATACATAGAGTTTATAATCTGAAATTTCAGTTTTCTTTATCAACTTTTCTCTTCCAAGATTTAATATCGTGTTGCAAACTTGGAGCAAGTTTGGAGCAAATTCTTGAGAGAATGTATTTAAACATATGTGATGGATATCGGATTATTTAATTCATTGAATGAACGAAGTTTCATAATTAACCGCTAAAAAAACATTATGTCGTCAACATATGTTACATATTGACGACATAATGTTTTTTTATTAACCAATTGCATGTACGTACTTCACTAACCAATTGCATGATATTTACATGTCTATTCCTTGCCATAATTGTTTAATGTTACGATGTGATCCGGGCAACAGTTAATAAACGCACTCAGCATAAGTATACAATTATTCTATTTTATAAATTATACTAATTTTATATACATTGAAAATGTATGCTTTTTACGATTTATAATTTTTTTGTCACTACTTCACACAAAAAATATTGAACTGATTTTGAGAAAACTTTACAGTATCGTAGGTTATACTTCAGAATAATAGGCTATAATTTTGCCCATACAATACACCTAAAGCTGCCAGCAAAATGTATTAACACAAATGCAAATTTCAAAGGTTTCTAACACGCTTAAAAGAAGAAATATGTTCAAACTATCATTACCCGTTCCGTTTTCTCGCAGTTGGCGCGCAAGACAAACACTTCACCCATTTATCCGTTTGGAATACGCCATGAAAAGTGCAGTGGAAACGTTTAGCCGAGGTAGCTGAGTGGCCAGCAATGAATGCCTATTCAATGGATAAGATATTTAGCAAAAAAAAACGCTTGTTTACTTCACTTTATCGCTCTTGCCATGCCGAGCCGACTATCTGAATTTAATGCTAAAACTTTAAAGTAAATAGTATATTTCAGAAAAGTGCGCCAAAAATCTGTAATTTTTATTTAACATTTTCAAAAGTGGCTGCTTACAGCTATGTTTGTTGTATGTAGATACATACATAAGCTCTCACCTTTTTCCTACAAGGGGAAGGCAGAGGTGCTACCAGGACACCCACATTTTGCCTTGTATGTTCCGTCCCACAGTATGAAAGAGGGCGAGCCTAACACCATTTCGGTCACAAAGTTCTGATTCCGGAAGATAGATAAATACTTCACTTTACGTAGACACATATTAAAAATTAATGTATTGAACCCCTTATTATAAAATGGGAGTTAAAAATATTAAATTGAATCTACTGTAGGTTCCCAGCAAAATAAAGAACCTTCTGTGTTTTCATTTGTAATAAAATTATACGTGACCGAAATGTAAAATGTTATTTAGTTTATTTATGTAACTGTGTTCAGCTAACATTCCTGCGATATATAGAAGTATGAAGAGAAGGAATGTAAAGTTATCGCAAAAGGAGGAATGGAGTGTGTTAGCATGCCAGCCTTGGCAAAAATGAGCTCATAATAGAATTGTATTAGAGCGGTGGCGAGTGGCGAGTCTCCCTCGTATTGTTTCTCGACGACGTCACCGCACAAGATCTGGAATAGCACAGCGTTCATAAAGACATTGCGAAATTGCTTCCCACAACCGCTAGTTATTGCCATATCTCGAGAATAATGCGCGTCTCTTTTTTACAATCCGACTTTTCTGCAGGTATTTTTACAAGTTCAAAAAAGAGGATACGAATCACACAGTCCGGTTTTCCGATGCCAACGTTATTAGATTATTGCCGGATGAGTTTAGACGGAAGAGCCAATTACAGAACTGAAGTAATTTTTCTGTATGGGTATTAGTGTCGTCACTTATTAGGAATTGTAATTAAAACGTTTTTTAGAATTATGCACATGTACACATCGTTTCATTGTTTACAACCAATATATTTTTTTACGTATCCTACAGTCGGGACTTCTATATATTAAAATTACTACGTAATATACAATTATTAATCAGTTTGTAATAATTGACCGGGTAACGGCACAATTATTAACGCCGATACGATGTATAATTAATTTAATATCACAGTGAAAAATTATATTGTGTGGTAGATGAGAAATTTCGGCCGCCGTTTAATTATCAAATCATTTCGTTTGTAATATTTTTTTGAGCATATTATGTTTTGGGCGCGGTATCTAACTAATATTGTTAAAAATTATATGATGTTTAAGTTCGGATAGTAACCACCATAGATATATACTATATAGGAAAGTAACCACTGTATGCGGACGAATACCGTCTTAGTGACCCGCGACAGTGTACAGATTTTTGAGTTTCGACCAGGCGGATATACAATCCCGAGTTTGCACTAGTCTCCAATCCAAAATTGAAACGAAGGTAGCGCTATTATTTGCCCACATTCCAGTATACAGGTGCAAACTCAGACTTACACAATTATATCCTTACGTGTGTGGCGGCCATAAGGGATGCGCTAGTTGGCTGGCACTGTATAAACAATTAAATGCATTGTAGCCACGTTATCGTGCCAGCATCCAAAATCTACATTCTTATTAAATTCAATATTGTATGACTGTAAATCCATCCACGCCATTCCCAAAGAATGTTCATATCCTATAGTACTGAAATATGATAGACTGCCCTAAGAACACATGTCATCTGAATTGTATTAAAACATCTTCGCTCTCGAAGACAAACGTATGTGACTTGCGGTGTCTGTCTGACATATTTAGGGCCTTTTTTTGACCGACTTCAAAAGAGGAGGTAATCAATTCGACTGTTTTTTTTTTTGTATGTTAGTTACGCGATTACGCTGGTATTTGGGATCCGATATTAAAAAATTCTCTTTTGTCGGAAAGCATGATATACTAAGTTGGTACCATAAAAAAATTGGTGAAGACCTGATGAATATCTTCGGTCCTGAAGACCAGAACTCCTCAAAATTGAAGGGTACAGCAATAATTATTTTTGCACCTGCTTCAGTATAAGTGTATTACTACAAAGGGGGGGTTAAAAGGGGAAAGGCGTGTTGGGGGGGGGGGGTAGATAAAAGATACAGTTAATTTCCGTTTTCAATATAAAAGTTTTACTATAAACAGTAGGTGAAGAAGAAGGAGAGTGAGAGAAATAGATACGTAAATTACCGATGTAAACTAAGAGAATCCGACCTGCTCATTTTTAAAGACTTCGTTTTGATTATATTGTGATCACCTTTCTCATCATTACGATGCCTATCAAAACTAAAAAAGAACAAATAAAATAATTTTTAATAAAAAATAAAAACCAACTTCAAAGTGCTACTACAAAGTAACAAATAATATATATTTCATCGTGCTAGTACACAATGATTAATGTTCTTATTGACTTGACTAGCTAACAAATCTTAAATACGTAATATTTTGAAGGCGGGTCGCTAAATAACAAACACGTATAAATTTAAGCAAATGTTACACCATTTGATATTACATGTAGATCCTGCAATGTTGGCTCAGAGAGGCACGTAAGTAAATTAAACACAAATGAATATGTGCTAATCCTACGTGTAAATTTATTGAAGTTTTGATAGAATTTCTATGTGTATTACATGTGTGTGGTAGCCTGTTGATAATTATCTAGATATGATCCACGAGACGGTTGACCACCGTCTCGGTTATAATTCCAGGGTATACACCTCCGGAATTATCGGAGTCCCTTGTGTGTTGATGATATACAATTACCAAACTCTTTAACAGTGATATATTTAAATCATAGTCAGGAAACCTGCATGACATAAAGGCATATAAGTACAAGAAAGGGTATGTTGTGTCCCATGCTCAATAGTGGACGATTACGGCCTGATATATTAAGACAAATTAATATTCCGTGTAAATCTTGCGTGTTTTTCGCTAGAATTTCTTAAACAAATTAATGTTAAGCGTAAGGCGTAGGTACATGTTCGGCACTTAGCGACCCGCCTTCAAAATATTAGGTATTTAAGGTTTGTTAGCTAGTCAAGTCAATAAGAACATTAATCATTGTGTACTAGCACGATGAAACATATATTATTTGTTACTTTATAGTAGCACTTTGAAGTCGGTTTTTATTTTTTATTAAAAAATATTTTTTGGTTTATTTTTAGTGGTAGCCATACTACGAGTATAGTTTAAAAATAAGCCGCCTAGACCGAAGTGGTATCGCTGTCTCACAAACCAATGGGAAGCAACGACGTTGACCTTGACCTTTTCAAATAATAATTATACTTATGGTTACTTGGCAAGAAAAAGAAGGCAATATGATTGGTTAGTGTTGTTGTACAAGGTATAGATATGTATTAGCCAAATACGGCATTTGTAGTAAGTAGATTTTCTATCCATTATGAGAAATAAATTATTTGATCATTTTTATCCAAGGTTTTTAATTTTAGTGTCATTATTCCCTAAGAGCAAAAGGCTTCTACTAAGATTAGTCTTAACCGCTGCGATAGCGGCCACCAAAAACTATGAATGAAAGCCCGTTACAGTGAGCCATGCAAATATATCGTGTTTATTTAGACTTGCAATCTTTATCCCTTTTCAACCAGGCTGGTATAAATGAATCGGCCGCAGAGATATAACAGCATCGCTCCAGTAAATATTTTAGTACAATTCACTTACCATCTTATTGTAGTCAGCACAAAAAAGGCTTTAGAATAGATGAAGACAGTTCGTGTTGCTGAAGGAGTTTCTTGCGCCGTTTCTTCTTCACAGCTACAACACATTCCGAAGCGATGGTAGCAGAAATTAACGATTCAAAAGATCTTGTAAAAGACTATTCAAATAAAAAATATTTTGATTTTGATTTTGGGAATAATTCTTGTGGCAGACAACAAAACCATCATCAATTACATTACGCCACGTCAAACAAACCGACGAGACGTGGTTTCGCGAAAAATGTTGAAACTGAGCTAATAGAGCCACGAATTCAATATTATTATATAATATCCTATTTGAATGTAAAATAATTGTGTAAATACTTTATTTTAATGCCAATTAATAAGAATGTGAAACCACAAGAATTTGCCCCTCCAACGGCACTTTTTCATACTTCAAAGAGGAAGTTGGAGCCATAATGTTCAGAAGTTCTCATTCGAATAATGAAGAGCAATTAAATACGATAAGTTTTATATATATAAACTCACGCCTTTTTTCCCGAAAATGGTCGGCAGAGGGGCTACCGGAACATTCACGTTTCGCTTTGCCCCACAAAGTAAATAGTAGCCCGCCGTAGTAAAGGAACACTTGTTGAATGCAAAAGTTATATTGAGATTCATACTTTTTCCTATTGTGATACCGATCCTTATTACCTAGCTTCGGTATTTTTCATTAACTCGCAATGATGGAGCTCCTTTTTCAATTAGCAACTTCTTGACTTTATATTGTTTTCAACCAATTTAATTGTAATGTAACAGAGCTTTTCAGTTGGCAAGTTATTCTTGCGAGATCGGATCAGGAGCGCCACCAGTATAATATTTCCACAAAGTTTCATTGCCCTGAATGCGATTCAAGCCGACAAAAAGATTACTAAAGTGAGGTATTATCCGCGTTTCTCGTTCCTGTAATTTCATAGGATTTACCTTTCTTGCATTCAGCATTCTTAGTTTACTCCTTTTATATACGTACATACATAAGCTCACGCCTATCTCTGAGTAAGCAGAGCTACTGCTAAGAATTCTTTCAATTTGTGTTGCAAATGTAACAAAAATAGTACTGTCTTTAAATAAAATAAATTTGTGACCATGGTGGTCCGTTGGTAGGAGACTGTCCCGCCCTCACACCCGCCACTGCAACTCCTGTAAGCCAGGATCAACAGTGGCACGCATTTTAATGACACTGAACATTGAAGCCCAGCGCGTCTCCGGGAATGTCTAACTTGTCTTTAACCCGCAACGAAATCAATCAAAAAAGTTAAATTAATAGGAGGAGTTGGAAATAAATTATTGTCCACTTCCCTCCCTAATAAAGCGGGTGACAAAAACAATGAACTAAAGAGGTAAATAACCTCGCATAAAGACGTTTACAGCCAGATAAGCCAGCTGTAAAGCACCACGGATTAGTCATTATAACATTTAATTGGGACCTATAATGTAAGCTGTTATACTTGATTCCAATAATAGGTATGGCAAAATCGCCGGAAAGCACGGAAATTCTTTCTAGTCTCCACAAGGTCCGTGTAGTATACGACTCCAGATGTTATTTGCATACTATCTAGCATGATTTTACGCTCATTCTGCCAAAGACTACACTCCCACAGTATATGATGCGCGGACTGCTCATATTCGCAATAAGGTGTTGAACATGAGCACGCAGGCGAATCAACGAGCTTAAATGAGTACAGTTTAGACTTAAAGTTACCATGGCCCGTAAGAAACTGTGATACGTAATAATCGATATCTAGCCAAGTCTTAGTCAAACGATCACGCACGCATGGAAAATATTGGTATAGATGCCGACCCTTCAAAGATAAATCCCATCTATTTTGCCATTCATCTATTAGTTCGTTATATACAACTGAGAGCGGCTTAAATAATCTGTCTACTTTTAAAAGTTCACGTGAATTTAAGAATCTTTTGTCCATATTCTCTCTAGTTGAGTAATACATCGCGGCGCGACGTTGTACCTCCAGGTCGACTGGAAGTACACCCGCCAGGACTGGTAAAGCTTCGGTACTAACAGTTCTATACGCCTTACACAAGAATATCAATTTAAACAGACATGCGAGAGAAAATACAGAGAAAAGTATTTTATTTTCTGTCGTATTTAAACTTATTTTAATATTATTTTAGCTTCGCTCTTATAAAGATACTTCTGTATTTCCATATTTGAATATAAAGATTCAAACGTATTATTACCCCTTTTTACTGTAAAGTTCTGAAATGACTCTGATTTATGGGTACTTACTTACTGTCATTATAACTGCGGGACGTAACGGCGTATCAATAGAGACAGCTAGGGTTTCTAACATGAACACTAGGTTGTAAGCCTTTCGCATGTAAGCCCGGCTGGATAAGCAGTAGAGTTGTGCCGCCAAGTAGCAACATTTGAGCAATAGACACTTGTATTGCGGTCTAAATTATATTTGTAGCCATTAATTAATGGGCGTTAACAAATTTTACGGCTTATATCATAGGATAACAAATGTAATGCAGTGCCATGCATTCCCTGGTATTGAGTTACTCATGGTGTTGCTTTATGAGCACGTGACGCTTACCATCAAATTAGATCCATCATATTACCTGAATATTTTTTATTAATTTTTACCAATTTCGGACTACAGTGGACTTTAAAAAGTATAGAGTGCTGAAAATGTCGGTGACAATTTCCATAAGCGCAAAGTGTGACCGATGGGCAGTTGACGGCCGCTTGCGAATTCCGTCACAGCGCGACGGGATATTATGACTGCGCTTCTCTGAACGCATTTAACAAAAACCGCTGGCAACCGCCTATAATATTTTGAGTGTATTTTAAATTTATTTTTTGACGGTGCGGGTTCATAAACGTAATAAGTTAAATAATGAAAAAAAAGTGTGAAAATTTGCGGTTTACGCGCACCCCTGCCCCTCCGGGAATATAGCTCTTAGTGCTCAATGTTTTACTCCACTTTGCGACGTCCAACCTTACTTTGTTACTTTATTCAGTCTATCTTTTACAAAAATACCTTGAAAATTAAGAAAATTAATACCCACCATTTAGGTTTTTGCACAAATGCCGACGAGTATGACCGACTTGATTTACCTATCATCTCAATATTTACATGTAATATTGTTACAAAAATATTATTATATTTGTCTTTATTTTTCCGGATCGAAATCTCACAACGAAAATACTCTTATTATTCATTTTTATTGTATTTTTATGAGAAGCAAGCGCTTATCTAATCTTAGATTTCTAATTTTATCTTAACCTCAAGTGACAAAGTGAATTCGTCAATAAATTCTATATTCTGCTTCGTTTGTAACGTACAGTTCTTTTAAAAAAGGACGGGAAGCGCGGACGACTCGATATTGTGAGTGACCGGCAGTTCCTACTTCCTTGTTAAGTTTCCCCCCTGGGGACAGAAACGTTCGTTACGATTTTGGGTAGTATATTGCAGTTCCATATTTGTGTTGTTGTTGTGTACTATGCTTGGCGCGGGCAGTTATAGTTCCCTAAATATGATAATATGCTAATGTGTTTGGGAGAACCTCAAGGGAACGCTCTGCGTATTACGAATTTACCAGAGAAAAAAAATCTTGCACGAAGCCGATTCCAGATTGCGACAATAAAGGCGAACTTTCAACAGGTATTCGGAAATCTTCAGATTGCTATAACAACATTTCGGCTGAATTGTCGCTGAATAAACTTGTGTGCTAGCTTTTAATAAAACGGCAATACCTAGACAGGACTAGCTTGCGATTACGCAGTTCGTGGTATATGCATCAAATGTTTCTAATAACAAAAGGATCTAGTGGTGAAGAGCAGCATCACTAATTTACCCCAGTACTGCACTCTTAAACTAGTTTGCGAAGCGTCTAAGTATGGTTAAAACTTTCTTCATTAGGTCTCAATCGCGTAATCTTAAAGCCAATTTTCTGGATCCTACGAATACGATTGACGAATGGATAACATTCTGTTTCGCTATCAAGGTTTCACACATAATTTCCGGGAGTCACAGTAATATTTAAATACCGTTGTATCGACTATGGTCATTGTCCTTGGTCACCCCATCCAACCATTAGAACTATTTTTGTTGGGCCGCAGTCAAGGAAATAGTGGTCGATCAAGAGAGCAATAGTGCTGACGAAATGCGTCATAGGATTACGAGGATTTTTGGGAACTGTGTGCCGACTGTATCAAAGTGCCCGTAACGTTGGCCGGTTTTACGAGGCGTCGGTACAACGGACCCGCATTTGTTTCGCATTAAATGGGGCAAAATTCGAGCCACAGGTCATTAGGTCGCAAGGGATTTAGCCAAGTTGTTCTATACCTACAAAATAGTTTGCAAGAAATAAATACAATAGATAAGTATTAGCCGGATGTGCTCTTTTACCCCTGATGGTGTAAAATTTATATTGCATATTTATGAAATACTTAATAATGTATTGTGTTGTTTGACAGTAGAAAACTACTGTCCATGAGCGGTTTTATCACTTACAATCAGGTGAATGGCATGCTCGTCTGACCATAAAAAGAAACTCAATGTGACTTGTCCTCTTTACTAGTTTTCCCATCCCTTCCTGTCCTATCTTATCGTTTTCGCGTAGAAAAGGCGCACGCAATATTTGATCATTATTTTGCTGCGGAGATATTTTAAAACTGTTATATCTCTTAAAATATTCATTGAAATCAAATTAAGCATAATTTGATTATGCCTAATTTGATTAAACTAACTGGTAACTTTGTTTAAAATTAAATGTTTGTAGTAAATAAAGTATTTATTTGTATAGGTAAGGACTAGTAACCCATTCGCAGATAATGCCTAATCGTAGAACAAACCTTATTCAGTAGTATTAAAAATTATTATAGCCAGTCAACCTACGAAGTTAAAATTATTACCGCGGATTTTATTTTCGACCCTTTTAAAAGGAACAATCCCTTCATACATGATTGTTGCGTAACTTTAACCGTTTACACAACGGAAGCCCTCAAAAGGAGTAAAATTTCCCCGTTTTTGCAACATTTTTCACTACTGCGCCGCTCCTATTGACAAACGACAATCTCATCAGCTTCATATAGTCTAAGAGGTAGCAACGTTTTTGAGAGAGAATTTCAGGTAGGCCAGTTTTTAGATATGCTATCTCTCTCACTCTCCCGGACGTCATACAGGCTATCTGGCTGGCGGTAGTGGTTGCGTTCGTCAGTGCGCAGCCTACCTATACAGGTAAAATATCGAATTTTAAAATCATTTTAAGAAGCTTTTTTCCTTTATTATTATTTCTATTGAACTTTTTGCAACATGAATCTATTATTGCCAGATATTTCTATTGTTGTTTAAACTGTGCCAGACGCTAATTTTGAATTAAAAAAATATTATTTTTCAAAGTATTTCAGTATGGCTGTAATTTTTATATGATGTTATTTAAGTATCTAAAAACCTAAATTTAATTTGCCAGACAATAATTCGATTGTTAAACCTTCAGCCAGACCGATCTAAAAGTGAAAAGTGATTGGGCATGTTGAAAGAGTACAGACAATCACGTGTTATTTTTAATGTGTATAACAAAATTGTATTACAATGGCTAGCGAAAAATTAAAATGTGGTTTTTGTTAAGACAGAAATGGAAAAATAATAACTTTTGTTGAAGATACATTAAAAAAGTGTAAAGAAGTTCTGCAAATACGTGTAAATTTTAAAGTGAAATACAGGGTATATCAAGACCGCGACCGAAAACGAACCCAGGTGGTAGTATTAGTGACTTCAGACACAATGCAAGTAAAAATTTAGCAAAAAAAATCGTCAACTTTTTTTTGTAATTTTTTACTAATCGTCGTATTTGGGTGATAAAAACATAATTTTCCTAAAATAAAGATGTAGACCTCTTTATTTTTAAACACGCAATGGTACATAAGGGTTTAAATTAGTATTTTCGCAAAAAATAGGTATTTTCCACCAAAACACGATGATTTTAAAAAATATATAAAAAAATATCTATCACTGTTTTGGCGAAATTTTATTTGCATCGTGTTTGGAGCCACTAAAACTACAACCTGGCTTCGTTTTCGGTCGCAGTCTTGATATACCCGGTATAATAGTGTACAGTTACCGGAGCAAGTTAATGACACTGATGGATATCACAGAAATTGTTACAGCAGTTTTACAGCTCTAATGACAAAATATCGTAATTTATCTGAAATTAATTTCTCGTCAACAGTAGATCTTCCCAGCACATCTAGTTCAACTTCGTTATCAAATACTGCAGTAGATGTTAGCGAAACCCTGCCAGATAATACGTCTCAGAATTCACATACAGAAGTTAATATCCAAGAAATTGACACTTCTAATGCAATTAACAAGTGCTTTTCATACCGGGTTGAAAGTAATAAGGTTATTAAAACTGTTGAAGATGTACTGTCTTGCGAAGAACAAGAAGAAGCCGATTCTCAAATAATAATATATCACATTTGTCAAATAAATGTCGATGGCGAAGTTGTGATACGCTGCTCAGACACATATATTTTAATAATACTTCTTGGTAACATGGAGCATTTGAATGCATCACTAAAATCTGGGTAAATTTGGGCGTGGGGAATTATGAGCGATTTATAAGCGTCATCAAGTACACGAAATTCTAGAGAATTCTTTATCGAAAGCTCTACCGTGCTTTTATGCACTCACTGGATGCGACTACACACCAGGTTTTTTCCGGAAAGGCAAACTTCGATCTTTAAACTGTTAGAGCAATCAGAAGAGTATCAATTAGCCTGTCAAAATATTATAACAGATGATGAAGAATTGCTGGATGAGACATTTAAGATCTTAGAAAAGTTAATTTGTCATATTTACGGAGCTCGGGATTCATGGAACGTCAATGAAGTTCGGTGTCATCTGTTTTCAAACACATATCGGTCTACAAAATCAGATGATAATTTTGAAAAAACAAAATCGTAATTTTGATCCATCAAGCCTACCACCATGCAAAACTGAATTTTATCAGCATTTACTACGAGTTCGTTACGTTACAAAGTTTTGGAGAAATGATCATTTACAACAACCAACATCTCTATCACCTCAAGTTTCCGGCTGGACCATAAATATGATTTTATCTGGTTTGTTGGAGAGCAATTGCCATCATTAGTTGCCGACATTATTATTAAAGGTAAAAATTAAAAATAAAATACTAATAAATTTATTTGCCGATAGATTATAAAATGTTTCATTCTTTTACAGATAATAACTTATTACAAGACGATGACATTTCAAAAGACGACGATGACAATGACAACAGTGCTGAAGATGATGATGATGATGATAATTATCAAGATGCCTCCGTTTTTTTTGTGATAAAATTATGGATTGAAAAATATAATTTTTGGTTATTTTCATCCTTGAGATTGATTATTATCTTATTTTGTACAACGATAAATAGTTATTTTAATACTATATTAATCCACACATTAATTCAATAGTTTTTAATTAGTTCTATGTAATTTATTCGACAACTATTCCTAGATCAAGCAAAATGATACCACATCACTTTTCACTTTTAGGTCGGTCTGGCTGAAGGTTTAACAATCGAATTAATGTCTGGCAAATTAAATTTAGGTTTTTAGATACTTAAATAACATCATATAAAAATTACAGCCATACTGAAATACTTTGAAAAATAATATTTTTTTAATTCAAAATTAGCGTCTGGCACAGTTTAAACAACAATAGAAATATCTGGCAATAATAGATTCATGTTGCAAAAAGTTCAATAAAAATAATAATAAAGGAAAAACTGGCAACACTAACGATCATCAGTTGTGAACGTCAAATTTTCGTCGATTTTTCTTAATTTATATTACAATATACTTGAATTCCATCAAACAAAATTAGTCCACAAACAAATTAAATAATGCCATATCACAAAAACGTTAAACTTATTTCTAAAAGCAATAGTTGTACTCGTAATAGCAAAGAAAACATTTTGACAAAAGTGACAATGTCACCCAATATATTTTAATATAACGATGTTCACAAGATGAAAAAACGAGCCAGAAGCAAACACGCACGACCAACATCTCCCAGCTCGTCGAGCTCCGCGTCGTGGGCGTCAGCTTCGGACGTATTCGAAGTGACGCCGAACATCGACGCGTCGAGCCAACGCGACGAGCTGCAGTCGTCCCCGCCGCCACCAAGACCTGCGCGGCGAAGAGGACGACCCCCTCCAGTGGTGGGCTTGGGACCAGTGGGACCGAGTGTCCCGCCTACGGTCCCCGCTACCGGTGGAGTAGTGCGCCGCATGAGATGGACTCATCAAATAAATGAAAATGTCATGCGGGCCTACTTTGGGGCAACAAGGGGAGGAACTCACCTTACTGCGTATCGTGCTAAAATGCTGTCTCTGTTTCAGGCTTTGGAACCAACAGTTGAAGTATCATCCCAACGAATGTCGGATCAAGTGCGATTTATTCAGCGGCGTAAGTTGTTGGATGATGAAGCACATGAGCGGTTGCGCACAGACTTAAGAGTTGTCCAGGACAACAATGTCCAGCCCGTCAGTGGAGATCAAGCAGCAGACCCAACACCAATACCTATTGCTGTTATTGAGGTGACGGACAATTTGGACGACAACGTAAGTCCCCAAGATGAACAGCGTCTGAGAGGGGCTTTGGAGCGTGCGATTTCGGAATTCATGCCTTTGTCGGCGTCTTGTAGACCGCGTCTTCCGCGTTTGCCAACGCATAGAAGAAATTTGGCGCTGATGGGAGCTTTGGACTCCATGTTACCTATATACCTGGAGTCCAGTCGGGATCTTGTTGATACGCACTCGATCCTTTACTGCGCAGCCGTCGCAGCATGTCGTGTGGCTCATGTTAATTTCCCAAATGAACGTAGAGCCACTCGAGATGTTGCGGCTGTGCCTGCCTGGCAGTGTAGGATTGAGGAACGTATCAACAGGGCCCGAACTCTCATCGGCAAGCTAATTTCCTTCAAAGAAGGAAATAGTAGACCGAAGATTATGCGTTTTGTGGCGCAGGCTTTTTCGGGGACTAACACCAGTCCTCGCAATTATAGACTTTGCGTCACGGAACGCATAGACTTCTACAAACAAAAAGTCTATGCGTGGGCAAACCGCATCCGCCGCTACAGGAGGCGATGGGATCGTTTCCAACAAAATCGTATGTTCCAAAGTGATCAAAAGAGGGTTTATAGATGTTGGGAGAATTCTCCACAAAGTGTGGTAGATGGGCGGCTACCTAGTGCTCATGAAATGCGTGAGTACTGGACAAATATCTGGTCGTCGCCTGTCTCTCACACTGAAGCCCCCTGGTTCAGTGTTGTAGATCGAGCTTGCAAGGTGATACCGGCTATGGAGGCCATTTTAATCAGTCCAGAGGACGTTCTGACCGCGATTCGTCCAACCCAAAATTGGAAGTCTCCGGGACCAGATGGTCTGCACAACTTCTGGTTAAAATGGTTTCCAAGTTCGCATGCTCGATTGGCAACACAATTCCAGGATGCGCTTGAAGGGGGATCACTCCCAACATTTATGACAACAGGTGTCACTCACCTACTCTTTAAATCCGGTAGTACCACGGAACCAAAAAATTATAGACCCATTACATGCCTACCCACAATTTATAAAGTACTTTCGTCGATAATTAGATCAAAAATTCAATGTCATATTACAACTAATCAAATTCTTTATTCCGGACAAACAGGTTGCAAGAGCGGGTCCCGTGGTACTAAGGAACTCCTTCTCATTGACATGGCCATTTGCCAACAGGCTCGTCAGAACCGAAGGAATTTATCAGCTGCCTGGATTGACTATAAAAAGGCATATGATTCGGTGCCCCATACATGGCTCATGAGAGTGCTTAATTTGTATAAAGTTGATACAAAATTGAGCACTTTTCTTGGGGCATGTATGGGACAATGGACAACTGTTCTTAAATATCCAGGCGCTACCAATCCTTCGGTGAATGATGAGCCGATTAAAATCAAGCGGGGTATATTCCAGGGTGACAGTCTGAGTCCACTGTGGTTTTGTATGGCCCTGAATCCCCTCAGTACTCTGTTGTTGGATTCGGGGTTAGGCTACCGTCTGCGGAGAGGGTCTGAGCCTATCTCTCACTTGCTCTACATGGATGATCTCAAGTTATTTACATCAAAACAATCTGAATTGATTGAGTTGTTAAAAATAGCTGAAAGATTTAGCAAATCAATCAATATGGAGTTTGGTGTAGATAAATGTGCGGTTATCCATGTAAAGCGAGGCGTGGTTGCGGTCTCTGATGACATACGTGTCTCAGAGACTGTAAGACTCAGATCCCTTTCGCCGACGGAAACCTACAAATATCTGGGTATGCCTGAGGCTCTAGGTATTAGGGGTGCAGACGTAAAACAATCGATAAAGGAACGTTTCTTTAGCCGCCTGACAAAAGTACTTAACAGTTTTTTGTCAGGTGGAAACAAGATTCGCGCCTTTAACGGTTGGGTTATGCCTGTACTTATGTACTCCTTCGGCATACTCAGATGGACTCAGACCGAATTGGACGCCCTGGATCGTAAAGTCCGAACTCTACTGACTGCACATCGTATGCACCATCCACGTTCGTCAGTAATGCGATTGTACATCCCGCGGAGATGCGGAGGCCGAGGTATGCTTAATGCTAAGGACCTGCATAATCGCGAGGTGTGCAATCTCAGGGATTATTTCCTTCACAGCGACGTGGATATGCATGGGGTTGTAGTGATGGTAGATAAAGGATTTACCCCGCTCTCTTTGGCGAATGAGAACTGGCGGAAACCTCTGGTGATGGGTATTAAGGATCGCGAGGAAATATGGAAGGGCAAGGAGCTGCATGGTCGGTTCTATCGGGCCCTCCATGGGCCTGATGTGGACCGATTAGCGTCTGTGTCTTGGCTACGTTTCGGTAACCTCTTTGGGGAAACTGAGGGTTTTGTCTTTGCAATTATGGACGAAGTTATTAAGACGAACAACTATAGGAAATACATCCTGAAGGACGGTACCGTCGACATCTGTCGGGCATGCCACCGTCCTGGCGAGTCCATCAGGCATGTTATCTCCGGTTGTTCGTATCTTGCTAACGGCGAGTATTTGCATAGACACAATCTAGTAGCCAAGATCATACATCAGCAAATTGCTCTTCGATATGGACTTGTGACTTTTGAAGTGCCATATTACCAGTATGTTCCCCAACCAGTTCTTGAAAATGGTCATGCTACGCTGTATTGGGATCGGTCTGTTATCACAGACAGGACTATTGTTGCCAATAAGCCTGATATTGTGATAATAGATCGATTGGCGCGCCGGGCAATACTTGTTGACGTCACCATTCCGCATGATGATAACCTCGTTAAAGCAGAAAAAGATAAATTGACAAAATATTTAGATTTGGCACACGAGGTTACTGAATTGTGGAATGTCGACTCAACAATTATTGTCCCGATTGTTGTTTCTGCACATGGATTGATACCAAAGAGCCTCGACCAACATCTCCAGAGGCTCTCAATGGGCCGTTGGGTCATGAGCCAGATTCAGAAGGCAGTATTGCTTGACACGGCACGTATAGTGAGGAGGTTCCTCACTTTGGGGTCCTAACCACCGGTGGCTTGGGTCTCGAGCCTCGCCATCGTTGGGTTAATCTCTTTTTTTTATATTTTTATATGTATTTTGATTTTTTATTATATATGTAAAAATGTAAAAAAATAGTAAAATAAATAAAGAGAAAGGAAAAAAGCTTCTTAAAATGATTTTAAAATTCGATATTTTACCTGTATAGGTAGGCTGCGCACTGACGAACGCAACCACTACCGCCAGCCAGATAGCCTGTATGACGTCCGGGAGAGTGAGAGAGATAGCATATCTAAAAACTGGCCTACCTGAAATGCTTGTTTTCCAGACGTTGCTAGCTCCCGTACCAATATATTAGTTAGTATAAATAGATTAAGATGCAATGAGAAGTACTCTTTAAACAACTGAAACTTGTTTTCCGACAAGACAGTATACCATACCATTTATCATTTCGGCTCCGGGAATGTACGCATGACGAACCAACGTAATTTTGTTTCGTTCGAATACTTTGAATTATACCAGAGAACGATACGCAAACCTACCCGTATTATGAAACATCGTAGATATTTAGTTATGAGAAAAAATAGTTTTTGAAATTTCACATTAATTAATTTCAAGAATAATAATTGTAATCAATCAGTGTTGGTAAGTTCATTAAACACGACACAATTAATATTTCCATTTTATTTTACGTTACTTTATGGAACTGTGTAATCGTAAGTAAAAACTTCGGAGAATACTTTTGACATACACTGGCATTCGCTTTAAAAACATCAACACATAATTTTAAAAATTTTAAACTTTAATTAAGATTGTTGTTGTTTAATTACTGAATGTATAATAAAACATGTTTATGAATGTCACGCTAGAGTATACTTCTCGTCGCAACTGTAATTAAATTCAATAAATGTTAAATTAAGAGTGATTTAAATACACGCATTCGGACATGGTTACCTACACGGAACATTGAAATGTTAGGTAAATTATATCCTTATGGCGAAACGGGCTTTGTTTATTTCATTTATTTATACTGTTTATTGTACATATCGAATTAGATCGAAATTATATAACAAATAAGAATTATAATGGTACAATGCTGACCATATCGCATTGAGCGATTTCTTTCTGGAAACCTTTGGATGAATAGGAATTGAACAAGAAATGAAAAAATGAACAGGGTTTTTTGTAATTAAAACATATTTTAAATGTGTGTGGTTACCACAATACTCTCGATTTGACATATTCATAGACTGGAACTCTGTTGGAGAACTGTAAATCGTAATCGCCTAATAGTGTTTGGTCATTTAACCGTGGCATGTGCGGTGTATCGAACAAATTAATGCAACGTTCAATGAATAGCTTCTATTGTCAAACCTGTGAGCTACGTTGTAAGCCTTAAATCTGTTGTAGTAACCAATATTGATGCTTCAACAAAAACAGTACATAACTTAAAATGCCAATAGTGTTATGTTCAGGTGTTTAGGTACTCATAAACTAAATCAAACACAGTGGTTGATTTCCAGTATCTAAGACACTCAGTCGTCTCGTCTGTCAATGTGATAATGGAAAGGGTGCCTCGCACACTTATATTTGATTAGCATATTTGATTAACATATTTGATCTACAACTAACTTCAGGTATATTAGTCTGCACACCACAACTAGAATAATGTTAGATCAAAGCCTGATTATCGCCGGCGTAATGCTGTAATATTTCATTAGTTCTGTGAAACATCCAGAAAGGAACTTATAGTGATGCCGCTATTGTGCATTGAATTGTTAACACATAGCTGAAACTATTTGATGGAGTTACATTAATTTGAAACAATAAATGTTACTCATTGTATTATTCCATTAGTGAAATGTAGATAGTTGGTTTTAATATTTCAGTAATAATGGAAATGTTCTAGAGTGGAGGCCACGAACAGGCAAGCGAAGTGTCGGACACCCGCCGACGAGGTGGACGGAGCACATATTATAATTTTTACAATGGTTTTGGAGCCGACCCATCCATACTATAACTTAAGCTGTAGAACTTACAATATACTTGCTATGGAGCAAAAAAATGTCCCGCCTAATATTATTTGTTGCCTTGTGACATTAAAAATAACACTTTGTTGTTCATAAAGTATCATTATTTCTTTTGTCTTATTGCATATAAAATAAACCTATGAGATAGGCTGTTTATGAACTCCCAATGATAATATATTTTATCATAACTATAACCCGTCGGAAATATCTGTGAACCTAGCTGGAATGCGGTTCACATTTCATTTTTTTGTGTTCCCCCATTGTTCCCCTATCTACTATGTTATTTTACATTACAAACGTTTTGAGATGGATGCGAATTCTATTTTTTATTCTTTCTTCTATTTTAATTCAATTTGTTTAATCTTTATTTTGAATTTGCTGAACTTATGTTCCAATGACGTCAATTATTCAAGTCTGCAGATATTTCCGAGGGGTAATAAGTAATTTATTTATATTTTATATTTATTAATGAAACGTACTTGATTGTACCATTTGTCACGCACACGTTATCTTTATACAATCATGACGCACTCATAGAACGGAGCGCTAACATGAGTTGATGTATCTGTAATTATTTTCGACTGTCCAGCGCACACGTATATTTTTTCATGGGATTAATTTTGTCCTCAAAGAGAGACTGACAACTCAATGCAAAGAGATGGATGCATAGGCACCGCTGACCAAATAAATCCACAAACGAATATTGGAAAATGCAAAATTGAAATATAGTCTTTATATAGATGATTGATAGATGACGCGGCCTGTACATAGATGGACACCGAATTGCAAATACGAACAACCAGCACATCACATCCTTTGAGGGATATTCTGGCACACGTAAGCAACATTATACGGAACTGAACGCAAGTAACACACATTCACGCGACCACCGGTTTAGCAGTCCCGTCCTCACGGCTCACTCAACTGAGCTATGGTTTTCATAATAATGCAATTCATGAACTTTATCAATGAATATGTAATTATTGAAATCTGCTAATTTGGCTGGTTCCGAGAAAAATCAATAATTATTTTTCCATTAAAGAAAGGATTTCAATGACTATTTGACTAACACACTTAATATTATAACCCCACGTCTAGTCTTAGTCTATTTAGGCATACACTAAAAAGCGCTGCAGTTTGTTACACTTCAAGTTGTTTTTATTTTCGCCTAGCTCGTTCATTTCTTCAACCGTCACTAATCCTCTCATGACAGTTCGTTGATTATCAACGTTTCTTATTTAGCCTTTTTTTAAGTCTTCAATCAGTAGAGATTCGTACGTATACAGATTAAATTGTATCGACTTTACACGTCGCGTCGTTCGCCCTTGGTCGACCCTATCTCACTTTCGCACCTTTAATCCCTTTTGTCAGATTCGTTCCAACTTTTCAATATGGCAAAACCCCAGCATTATTTTTATTTCGCTGTTAAAATACGTTCTAGCTTTTCGTATCTCTAGTTTATTTTGTAACGTAATTTGCATACTTCTTAACGAATATTTATAGACGCAAATCTTTTCTGAATGCTAATGTTTGAGATGATAATGTTTAAGTGTTGTGGTTTGTCCAATTTAGGCATTTAGCATATTTAAATTTTGTGGATGAGCGCTAACTTTAGAGACATGATATTCGTTTCAAGATACGATTTATGGATTTGAGTCGTAATCCGTAGTTATTTTAAATTAGGAACTGGCTTTGACAATACCTAAATGTTGGTTTTCTGCGCCGTAGGTTGTGAGTTTGATCTCAATCGAAGATCGAATCAAAGATCAAATCAAAGTTATTACCATTAACATACATTTTGCCTTTTCTTGTTGAAAGATACGATTTGATTGAATTCGAAAGTAACTATATATTACAAATTGACAAAAACCCAAGATAGTACACAGATGCAAACTTTATAAAACCTAACTGCATTAATAAAAAATTAATAACTTGTAGAAGATTTATGTCACAGAGCACTGCAGCAAACTTATAACAATACAAGAATTAATCTAACTATAGTTTAGTAGAGTAAGGCAATTAGCAATACCCTAGACAAGAGAACTAAATAATACCCGGTAGAACAAACCTTTCGTTTGTATACAAAATTATTTTGGAATAGGACGATAATGAAATGAAACGCGTCCAAATTACAACTTTTGTTAGGATAGTTTATCTTGAGACTGCATTGGCTAATTTAAATTATGAAATAAAGACATTTAGCAGAGGTTTAGTTGGGTACGCATATAAAGGGGCATGTGTTCTTATTAATCAGATATTAGGACCTATGTATAAATAAAAGTAATGCGTGTCCGGGGTATTATTGACTTTTCAGATTGGGGTGATTGTTTTCAATTGCTATATAATATTGGCGTAAACAATGTAAAATTTACACTCGTTATTATTACATGGTTTGTATAACTTCTGTCTGAAATTCTAAAGATAGTTTAAAATCAATTTAAGTTCGTAATAGGTTTCACATATGTTGGTTGGATTACAATTCTAAGACCAATTACCAATCAGCCCAATCCATAAGGCCAAACATGTCTATTAGACTTAAGGTCAAAAAATAGGCTTTTCTAAAATAAGGCACCGTGAATTATAAGGTTATTTTTGTAAGGTTATTCATCACGCCGAAAAACTTCAAATCGGTTTATATTTATCATACATCGTAATTACCCAACATAAAAATACCAATTCACTAGAAATACAGTCTAAATATAAGCCTTGCAAATGACTTAATTGAAGGCCTAGGCAAAGTAATTATGCTGCACGTGTTGGCAAATGCGTTGGAAAAGGCCATACAGGTTACGGAAAAGCAACAAAAGTTTCCCTCGCCCTTCAATACGGTTTCTATAGCAAGCCATAAATCTAATTAGCTATTCACAGAGGATCAAGGTTCTAGGAAGTAGCAAACCTTTTGTCCCGCGGGAAAAATCTCTTTATGGACCACCACGCCCCGGACGGGCGAGGGTGTGTCGACTCACCGGTCCAACGGGTGGAAGCCGCCCGTGGATATGCAGGGCGTCCGCTGGGTCAGGTCCCTACCGTAAGCTACATGCCAGAATAACGACTAAAAACGCCACGACGGCTACCATCATTGCACTTCAGAAGCGGTCCCGGGATTTCTGCTAACAGAAATTGCCGGAACCGCCTCTAAGCGCACTGCCGCCTCTAAAACGACGTGGCCTCAGAAGCCGTAGGCTTCACCCTTCGGGGGCCGCCAAGGTAAGGACGGCGGCCCCATGGGGCCTCTCCGGCGCCAGTTTATTTGACGTCCCAGCGCCTCCTTCTTCTCCTTTGTCATCAAGCGCGCCGAGGGGGATCGTTCTGCTCCCGATCTCCCTCGGCGCTCTCCTTCTGCGACATGAAGAAAGTAGCAAACCTGTCCTAAGCGTAGATACCCGAAGTTGTTTTATATACGGGCATGAAAATGTGTAAACAATACTATCACAATCGGGCCAAAACGAATATTATTTCATTAGGTTCTCCACCCATCTAATCCACTGAAAAACTACATTTAATTTGTTTCTTCACCTTCTACAATGTGAAACATAATACAGTTTATTAGTTGAATCACGTTAAATGCCATAATACCCTCCTTTAATGCGGTGTCTAGTCGCAGTGAATATCAAGATGATGTATTTGCCATTTTCAGAACAAAGGCTTAGAACAGTGTTGATGTTTGTATTGTTAATAAAAGACGCAACACAATGTATTTCATTTTCATGGGCGCTGATAAGGAGCCCTTCCATATTATGTAACCAAAAAAACAAGCCAAGCGCAAATAACATCTAGGTACGTACGGGTTCTGCAAACACGTTTGTATTAAGAAATATAAAAACATTTTTATAATATATCTTAACAAGGTTCGTCGACTGAAGGATAATTCTCTCTATATTTTTTACTCTTTTAATAATCTGTTTGTATCTCTTGTTCTATTAGGTCTTAAAGGTAGATGAGATCGTAGGTAACCTGTATGGCTATTTTGGTGAAAAATCTGTCTGACCTCAGCTTTCTACTCAACAGGATTAAAGTTATAAATAATAAGTATTTTGCCCATTTAGGTCCTATAAGTACTGAACCCAAAACAGGTCTCTTGTTAGTCTCGATGAAAAATGGGATTACTTTGCAAGATTTACTCTATTTGACGAAATAGGGATGTTCACGAAGAATGGTTATTTAAGCGGCGTATTATGGAAACCTATAACCGTAAAGTTATTTGAGGCGCCTTTTCTTTTATAGAAGAATGTTCTAGTAGGGTTAGGGATGGCAAGATGAAAACTTTTAATATTTTCCAAACCGTCGCGATGTGCGACGAGTACCCGTGCTTCAAGCAGAAGGAGACATAAGGCGGTTTTATATTTAATAACAGAAACTTAGCCCTGCTGGAGCCAGCTAGCGACTTGTGCAGATATTCTTGTTTTTGGGTCAAATTATTAGACTCGCAATGTTTTTTTGCAGTGATATTATTTATAGAATGTAAGTAAATTTACCGATTTATTTTTATACATAGTAACTATCATGGATAGTTTGTATGAATTTATATTAAAAGACAACAAATATGAGGGATATTTAAAAAGAAAAATGTTCGCATTATCAATGGCCATATGGAACGGTTTGTTTGAGTATGAATCTGTTTCAGACCGTCATGAAATACACAATATGGAGCAATAGAAATTCTGCGAATGAAATAACGTTTCAGACTGACAATTTAAGCTAAAATTTAATAATGAAGCTCAGCGTCAAATAAATATGAAATGCCTATCATAATATTCCATCTTAAATCCTAAATGTTACCTAGTTTTCAACCAGTTCGAGTACAGTGGATTAGTTACAGTGATCAGCGTGTTAAGTTGAGCACACGAAATATATCCAGATGTTAATATAATATGTATTTATTTTAAAATATACGGATATCTTATATATTACATTGAGTCCGTATATATATTGTATATTTAATATTTATTATTTCTTATTACACTTTTTTTAACTCTGATAAGAAAGTATTATAAATAAATAAATACACCCAACAGTCACATACATAGTCCTGACCCCACACTAAGATCGAGTCTTGTGTCGTGGGTATCAGAAGCTACGAGAGACTTTTCGGTCTCACAAACACCCAGACCCGAAACAAATATATGTGGATCGCACAAATATTTGTTTCGGTGCGGGGATCGAACCCGCGGCCTCTCGTTTCACAGGCGGCGTCAAACCAACTGCGCCACGGATTTTTACCGTTGTATTTTTGCATCATAATGTTAAGCTTCTTGTCCGCCCTTCCCCTACCTATATAGTTATTGTGGTTACTATAAACTCTTAAATACCCCAAGTGTAATAACGAAAAAAGAAATACTGTATTATTCTTGCGACATTAAACTAAGGCTAAAAAGTTTGAAGTTAAGTAGGGAAAACGATCAATTTCGTCTAAGTTTCCAGCCAGATATCGTTTCCGTTTTTAGACTATACACTTGAAAATGAATATGGTTGGCGTGGTTCAGCACATTCGCTTTGTTTTTTCGAAACGTGGGGTGGCGTGACGTGTTTTTCTACCCCCGGTGCGGACGAAAGGATTTGGCTAACGACTTTACCACCGGCACCTCCCCGTCCAATGTCAACCGTTATTAGAATTAATCTGCCCGTGGCAGTGAAAATAATTTTGCACAAAAAATTGCGCTACGTTCTTAGAATTCACTGCTATTGATATTTGGTACTACACAATGGATGATCAAGGCGACTTCTTTAGTTAACAAGTATTAATATGAATATGCCTAACATTCATACATCTATGCCTAACTCAACAAGAGTTTCTAGTCGTGAGCATCAACAAGTACCAGAGTCTTTTGGCCTCCCTATACTTAGTCTGTTTTGTGTGTGGACAAAGAATACTTGCTATTTGCGTGGCGGAAGTTGTGTATATTTATAAATATTATTTATTTATATAATCGACCCAACCTACTTTTTACCAAATTTCAAACACAAATTACCATAACACGTCATTGAGATAGCCGTGCTTGGTGGCAAGCGTTATCAATATATCAGAAACCCCTATATTAATATAACGCATAACTTCAAAATTCACGAAGTTGTGCACAAACTATCAGTCATTAAGAACCCGCTCTATCTTAAAGAAGACCCGTGCACTGCAGTTGGAGTTGGGACGTTTATCTGCTGAATTATTTGTGTAATTAGGACCTTATTAAAACCCCTTAAGGATATATTTTCAATACTTTTGTAGTGCCAATCTAGCTCAAATATCGCAAGTAATCTTAGTGATATAAGTACGTATATAATTATTAAAAAAGAAATGTAGTGTAGCTATAATACATAGTAAGATTGTATTAATAAACACTAAACCTCTTATTCATTATCAGTTTATAAAACTATTTTAGTTATTGAATGTTTTCTCCTCTTCGCTCAAACTGAATTTATAAAGTATATACAGGGTATATCAAGACCGCGACCGAAAACGAAGCCAGGTGGTAGTATTATTGATATCAAACACAATGCAAGTAAAAATTTCACAAAAAAAAATCGTTAATTTTTTTTTATTATTTTGTACATATCGTCGTATTTGAGTGATAAATACATAGTTTTTTCTAAAATAATGACATACATCGCTTTATTTTTAAACACGCAATGGTGCGTAAGGGGTTAATCTATTTTTGCAAAAACTAGGTATTTACCCCTCATAAACGATGATTTTTAAAAAATTGTAAAAAAAATATCCGTCGCTGATTTTGCAAAATTTTTAGTTGCATTGTGTCTAACCGCTAAAACTACCACCTGGCTTCGTTTTCCGTCGCGGTCTTGATATACCCTGTATAATAAAGTTGTTCGAAAGGTACAAACATTCAAAAACTAATATAGTTTTATAAACTTACTAAATTACGTATAACTTATATTTTACGATCAAGCCCATATTCAGTTTCAATATTAGAGTCGTGCATTCCTTCAATGATCCTTATTAAGGCATAAGGATCCGGATTCCAAAATCGATAGATATTAAACCCGCCGGGTCAAACTGTTATTTACCACTCGAAGTTAACAATTTTATTAAGTGATTATCGAGGCTAAATGGACCTTTAGTATATTACAATAACCAAATGCTAGCGCTGGCTTAATTTAAAATTTATCAAGAATCGATCAGTCTCATACCTCGGTATTTATGGGTGCGAACAGTAGACCGTAATTTAACGTAGAAACGGTACTCCGACAATCGTTGTTAGTTTTAATTGGTGTTATTTTGTTTTTGAACACATATGAAATTAAACTTTGATTCAGGGAACACGGACCGAATAGGGTAAATTGTTTTAATTTCCGGCGTTACCTGAAAGTTGTTTGTACACTGAAAAATCGGAAACTTATACTGATATTCTGGTTTGTACATTGTGGTATACTAATAGTTACCCCTTGTTTACTTTACGTTACTTATCACTTATATCGATATCTATACATTAAAAACAATTATAACCGGTCAATTTTGGTTTATGCAAAATGTTAAGGCTTGAAATGAAAAGGAAAAACTTTTTTTATAAGCCTTTGAACAGCTGTAGACGCTATAATAATTACAGGTACACGTGTCATGGAGGTACGCTATCTAGGAGCCGAGTTATCTATATTCACGTACATTATTTTATACAAGGCCAGTGAAGCAATATGGGAATCCATAGGAAGTACTACAGGTAATTTTTCCTAGAAACCGTTACTTTGTGTTAGATAGGCGATTGTGGATCGGAGTAAAGAAAATATCCGCACCTGCGCGAAGCCGAGTGAAGTCGCTTCTAAATGTTAAAGCATAATACAGGTAGTAAAATAAATACAAATAGTGTAAAGTATCAAAACTTTCATGAGAACCATTAATTAAGTATATTTTGCATATTATTCAAAAAAGTACCATCCCTTATACCATCAAAGTCCCGCGTTTAATATTCTATGATGGATTAAGAATCGGCATTAAAGAAGGGCTCAGCTTAAAGTAGGATGAAGGCTAATTGGTTCGCTTCGATTTTTTATACCCTTTAGCTTAGATCTTTCCGTCTTTGTGATGTTTTCTTTTTGTTTGCCCAAAGACAGATACTCGTTCATATTCAGAGTGTAAATGTATTAGCTTAAGTAAACGATATGTTATTGCAAAATTCTTTCTATTGAAGCACTTCACGTGTCAAATAATATTTAGTTGGTATTTCTATTGCATGTGTCTATTAGAGTAGGTTTAAGCCGTAGACGTCTGGTTCTGAGTTTGAACTGGGCGTTTTTCGGTTCGAAATATTTCATATCTACCTGGAACTAGATTTGCGCTCGGTATCGAAATAGGCTCACGTCTGAAATAAGGTCGGTAAATTGGGAGCCTACTCGTTCGGCAATACAGGCGTATAATGTGATTATATGTGTACGTGGCATTAAGTAAATGAATACACATCATTAGTGGAACCAATGCTGAGTGCACAATGTGCCTACAATAGTCAGTATTCGTGGACGTCTAATATAATTGTATGTTCACCTCATTCATAACTCCGTAACGCAGTCGGTGAACGCCAGCTGTGAAACGTGAGGCCACGTGTTCGATCCCCGCACCGTGACAAATGTTTGTGTGAACCACAAGTATTTGTTTCGGGTCTAGGTGTTTGTGGGACCGAAAAGTCTCTAGTAGCTTCTGATATCCATGACACAAGACTTAATTGATCTTAATGTGGGGTCACGGCCACGTATGTTGGGTGTATTTATTTATTTATCACTGGAGTCCACATCGGAATGGTGTGTTGGGTTCTGCTTTCTTAAGGTTCAACGTGCCGCCTCTATAACAGAATACTCTATTCTATGATCTCCATACAGACGCTAATACGTGCACATCCGTGCTATATTATAATGCATATGTATTCACTTATTATAACATTGAATGTGCAATCTCACGTAGCTGTTACTGGCAAATGATTTTATAAACGGGTTTGTGAACGTGTCCAAAGCCACTGCATCAATGCTAATGATTGCACTGTGGTTTCATATTTAAATATTAGAGTGATAATGTTCGTAATTTTACATAACTAGTTTTTGGAAAGCGGCAAACCTCCAAATACCATCACCTTGGAGGTTGGAAATTCACTGTACCTATTTTTTCTCGCGACACTTTTTTTCACGTACCGCACATCCCTGGAACCAACTGCAAACGGCAGCATTCCCGGACAAATATGACCTGGCGAGCTTCAACACGAGAACGTATTCCCACCTTAAAAGCTGGCAACGCATCTCTATGCCCAATGGTGTTGCAGATGTTCATGAACCGCGATGATCATTTAACATCAGGTTAACCTATGTTCGTTTCCCCCTATAATATTATATACATACATACATAAACTCACGCCTTTTTCCCAGAATGGGTAGATAGAGGTGCTATACCAGGACACCAACATTTCATCTAATAATATAATATAATCTTAAGTATAAAAAGTTGTAACTTCCTTGCGTTAACACAGAAAATTGAGTAAAATTATATAATCACCATAGTCAACCTTAAAAAGCCCACATACGATCATATGCAGTTTTTCCACATAATTTCCAAAGAAACCTGTTGAAATTATTATACACGTATCGTAAAAACTACGTGCTTATATGAAGAACGACATTTCAGTATGAGCATCGCTTAACGTAGACTTAAATTTCCTTACCAGATGTTGCCATACAAAGATAATGTTTTATGAAATGTTACTCTAAAATCGTAGAACCAATTTAAAGTACTTACATACATATGAAATGAAATGAAATGAAAATATTTATTGAACCCATGAAATGTCATACATTATTCAGATTCACTCACTTTTTTCCACTACCACCCGGTTCACAAGGCTGTTTTCGCCAGAGAAGAACGGGCAAGAAACTCTAGCATTGCTCTTTTAAAACAAGTTTACAATACATTATTTATACAGAGGTTGCAGCGTAGTTAAATTCAGAGCATATTATTTATACATAGCGACTTATATACATACATACATACTTTTGCCCACGCTTATACCATTGCAAAGGTAATCAGTGGTGGCGCTATAGCCCAATTTATTCACCGCATTAATTTCGCTAGTAAAGAGGAAAAATATTTTGCATTCCTGTATTTAATTTATTACCATAAAATTTCATAAAATTTGATTTTATTGGGTTCGCTGAAAAATGTGAGCGCAATTCAATTTCAAATGTTATTAAATTCTGGTAATAAAAAATATATACTTAAATAGTACGGAAATTCTGTAATTTTTAACTTCACAGTCAGATGCTTACTTGGGGAAGCCTGCGTCCAGCTGTGGACGGCGATAGGCTGAATGTGTAGAATCAGATATAGTCTGTTCATTAACTGTGCCTGTCTAAAAACAAAACACAGCCTTAGTTCAAACTCTAATGTCAAACACTTTTGAATCGCGGACATTAACAACTATGAGAAACATTTTTTGTATCTTTGCATATTTTCTAACCAAAACTAGTGGTACCTATTGATTATTCCCATAATCGATTTCCTTTGTAGTAAATAGATTCCCAGTTCCCAACATAGCCGATTTCTCGCCCAATGTGCTACAAAGAATGTCGGTGTGTCAAAACTTCACATCACTTAGAATTTCCTAAACAAGATACGTACAGCGAATATGTTGAAAGCGGTTATGAAAAGGCTTTAGCCAATTAGCACATCTAACCGGATGAAACAAAGGCGTTGAAGAGTTTTTTAACAGGCAAACAGCGAAAACCGTTCATAAAGAATATCTGACAACAATTACCTTGCCTCTAGACACGCAATTATGCCAGTCTTTATTTTTTACATCTGCTAAGCTTCTGCGAAAGGAATTGAAATAGGCCGAGAGGAGAGTAGTGATATTGAGCCTTCTGCAATCTTATTCACAGAACAAAATACGACAACTAAGCTGGTTACGTGGATTTTTTTGTGAAATGGTATGTCTTCGGTTGAGCCGGTCCGTTTCTACGGTAGGTCAGGGTAACTTTAGCGTGGCTTTATTATTTTCTTTCCTTGCGCTTGTTTTTTTACATAATAATATTAAACATAAGCAAAAACATAAATAATTTTATTATCAATTATACATTATAATTAATAGCAAGAACAACATTTGATCGCGCTGTAACATCTACGATCCCATCTATTATTACTCAAAGCATTGTGTAATTAAAATATGAGTTAATTTCTCTTTACATAATGAGATGATGCGTAAAGCAGCAGACCGGACTCTGTGGCGTATATTGGGAGAGGCCTAGGTCCAGTAGTAGACTGTAGATGCTGGTGATGATGATTACATAATGGTTTCTTAGATTTATGTGAATGTTACACATTGAAGTAGAACTAGATTTTACGGATTTTGTCGCAGATTTGGTTAAATTTTATAGTTTCCAACGTTTCGATTAGTTTACAGCTTTCGTGGTCACGGAGCAGATTGAGGTATTAATCATCCACTCCGTGTCATGTGTATAACTCTCCTTTGCTCTCCTTTAATCCTTTTTATGTCTACTATCCCTCATGTAACATTCGTGACACTATGCTTTAACAGGCGATGTATGTGGAGTGATTACATTAGCCTCCCGGAATGCCCAACTCCTAGATTGCACTGACAGCTCACATGGTCGTTACGCGGTATTTACTTATCGTAGAATTCAGTCAAGCAATTTGGGTCAGAGTGCGTTGACCCTTAATACGGGGTCAAATAATGATAATGGACTAAATGATAGAGCCAAATCCATTGACATAATGAATTCTTTTGATGCTAAGATTTTTCAGATTGCAAACTTTTTAAATCGGTCGCTAATTCCTCTACGTTCTGCATACATTTTCTTTCTTTGCTGTGAACGTGTGCAGCCAATTATTTGGCTTTATTCCTCCCCTTTATGTTCTTTCTATTTTCTTTTCTTTACGAACTAGTTTCCATAACTGACTCGATGAGCTTTGTTAGTCGGTATGAATTCTTTACGTGCCATTGTCGATCATAACTTACCTCGTTTAAAAGCAACCGTTGTGAATATGAGGGAATTCCGGCACGCCAACCATTTAGGAGATAATCTTTAGCGTGCACTGCGACAAACCAAATGCATTCAGACTTGATCGCATTCGATATATTATGCCGTCTATTTGTTCAATATTTGGAATCGACTGACCGTCTCTCGATGAAACGATTAAGTGTTTCTTTATCGCAGATACGACAAACGGTGGGCTCATATGATAAATGACGTTGGCCCGATACACGAGAATCAATTTGCGTTACTGGCCTACTAAAATCATTATTTATTAAAAATATATCACCTTCAATATAATCGCGTAACAGCTTTAACTTAGGCAGTATTAAACTATCTTTGCTACTCTACATACAGCTACTTATAATACACAACGAATAAACAAAAAACAATAAAATAGAACATAATATCTAAACCTAATTACTACAGTAAAGTTGGAAGAAAGAATAATATTGCGTTTCCAAGGCCAAGCGACACAGCCCGCTGACACTACCCGGCAGCCTATAAGAATCATGCCGGCAACAAGCGCCCGCACGTGTTGCACGCCGACATTTTGGCGACGCAATCACTCTGCTTAGTTGCCCGGCGACACTCGACAACGTCAAAAATGTTTCTCGTGTCATGTCAAGCCGCCGTCATGTCGTCAACAAAATTTTCCGACTTGCAATGAATTTAACCGCCGGCCTAAGTCGCCGATAGAATGTTACCGACTTAAGCCTGAGAGTCGGCGACTTTGGTGTGTAAGTCGTCAGTTACTCAATTATGCAACACCACGCTGGAAATTAATGGTGTGATAACGATATGCTCGCAATCTATAGTTGTTACTTAGAGCTAATTGAGATGCTAGTTAACAATGCTCTGACGAGGATTGTCGCCAGCAAAGCAACAACCCTGTTTCTTTACTTATGTACATAATATGAATGAGTGATTTTGTGAGTGATTGACACACAATATACACCTTCAGATTAAATTGTAGATTATTGATGTAAAAAGCATTGCTAGACGTGGAGTTCCTCGGAGATTGAGACTTGAGAGGCGTTCAGGCTACAACTAAAAGGTAGCCTAGTGTGGATATGATAATACACCTTTGACATATTGTTGAATAAATCTTAGAGTATCTCATAATATATTTCTTGAGCGTTAAGGTAGAAGATCAATTAGCTACGAATACACAAGTTAAGAGTGTCAGCTCTGAGATCCAACCATCGACCCGATTCTCGAACATCGAGACTATGATCCACACCCATCTTATGTTATTGCTCGCTGCCAATTTTTAATAGTTAAAACAATCACTAATTTATTCACAAATTTCATTCGAACTTCATATCTGTCAAGTAAAGCGAAACAGTTGGAATTAAATCTAAATTGCTATCGATAGTTAATTGTTACTTGTCACAAATTTTCAATAAAATTCACGAATAAATAATTCGAACGAATATACTCCACAATAGCATTTATTTAGCTGCCACAGAATTTTTATTTCCATTCTGCTATTTCCATTTCATTGGCGTTTGATTTTATTCTTATCTGACTAGTTCCAAATATTTGTACAATTTTAATTTGATTGCCTTTTATGTGTCGATATGAACAAATGTTATTGATAGGTTCACACATTTTCATGAATTCGTGAGTGCAAAGCTTTTAATTTTAATAATATATCAGGTATTATGACAAATTTGAGCAACATAGTTCGGATCTTCAACAAACTGGTAAGTAATTCTGCTTAAGTTCTCTGCACGTGCAAAACTTATTCGTGCAGAACGGCTCAACAGGAGCTTAAGTGATTTTAAACACCATCGTTAATAATCATTCTGGCATTGAAATAGCTCATTTTATTACGGGGCGTAATTTTTCTCAATATTTATAAAGAAAATCAGAATGTTATTCCTTATATTGTAATGTAACCTTTAATGAACTTATTGTATAGCAAGTTTGAGGCCTTATTACTAAAATTAATTTAAATCCCCTTTCTCTTAAATCTGCTAAAAGCATTTATAATCTCTATGCCAAATTTTGCAGATCGCCATTATCCTCTAAATTGTAGGATCTAGGGAGGCCCAGTTTAAAATACCTTTAGAAAACGTAGGCTAAATGGTGTCTGAAAAGTTGAAAGAGTACTTAACGTCTGCTATATTGCTTTTGCTTTACAGCTTCGATTCATTCTCTCGTAAAGTATTGAAATAATATTTGGCTAACCCATTACCAAACCCTTCACGTTTATTACTGAAAGATTATTCACGATCTAGTTCCTGCGTCTCTACTTTTAATTGATAAGATTATTCAATTAAAAAATGTAGTCCATGCTTTGATACAAACTAATTCGCAAGTAATGGATTATGGTTGCTTGAATTTGGGTACTAATCGAAGTCGTGACGACAAACAACCAAGTGTCTAATGTGCACTCTAACAACTGATAGTAGAGTTTGGCTATGCAGTCCAATTTAACGATCTTGAGGGAATGTTTTGATGTAAAAGGATTAATGACGAACCGACGACACAAATAGCATTTCTAAGCCAACTGTCGATATTGAACCTCGACGGATATCGTCGGTTATTAAAGGATTTAAACGCTTATTTGCTTGGTAATTGCATTTTTCTGATATCTTTAAGATCTGGTACGTATTTGTATAGCTAAAAGTTTTTGAAGTTCACTAATTAGATTCTGTGCCGCTGTCAAAACGGTTATTTGACAGCTGTGCATAAAATGTTTTTTTACTATCGTGTGAAAGCCTTCTCTGATAATGGTATCAAAAATATATTTTGCCCTGCAGAAATAAAGTTAATTTTGTGTTATCAAAGAAATACATTACGTGCCAAGGTCTCAGTCTTACACGTGCCCATATTAATTAATATTAGCATTGTAATTTAACACTATTAACGTAACACGAGAATGAGATTTCAGTATCAAAGTTCTCGTAAATAATTATTTTTTCGTCATTACTTAACATTCCTGTCATCTCCGAACAGACACGAGTAATAATTTCATGCTGACGTGTGAATTTAACTGACGTGCCAACAACCGAGATGATAGAACGTGCTAGCTATCAATATTCAAACCTCTCAAGTATAATACATTGAATATTCAATTACTTGTTGCACCATACAACACTATAATTCCTTGCTGACGTGTGAATTCTACTGACGTTCTCGACATGATAGAACTTGCTTGGTATCCATAACTAAATCAAGAATTAGGTGAATATTCAATCAATACCAATCGATCCGAAGAGTCGGATTGGTCAATAATATTTCACGGTAAAATTCATTCACGTAATGGAATTGCACTTAAATCGGAAAGCGACATTCATACGGTGGACAATTTCAAATGCATTTTTTACGCGTTCTATTTTTACCCTGTAATTATTATGCGGCAATAGTTATTGCGTTGTTATCATGTGTAGGTTCATGCGCTCTGTACTCGCATTAAACTGAGCTATCCCACTTACATCTACTAATAATATTCTGTTAAACGTTGGGTATTTCGGATACTATTGAATATTTTTTTAACAAGTAATCATTAAACATTTTTCAAAACCATGACGTCATAAGGTTTCACTACGTCATCGTTTCATCTAATAAAAATCGGGCTTGATGTTAGATACTTCGATTACAGTTTATGAAACTTCTCAAGTTCTACTGGCTCACAACTGAACAGTTCTTTAAAGAAAGTTATTGACTTCATTAAATGTTTCTTATAAAATTGAAAAATCTACTTTTCAATATTTACTTATAAACAAACAAACAATGAGCTGTTTTTTGTGTACTTAGCGAACCACGTATAAAATGAACGCTTCAATTAATTGTTTTGAGTTCACGAGAGGTCAGCGTAGGGATTACTGAATGATTCGGCTTTTGATTACAAATCTGCTACTATCTGTTTCCCAGACCTCCACTTATTACGCTATAGGATAGAGTTTAGTTTACTTTACGATAATTTATAGTATAAAATAATATTTCTAGTCAAAGAGACTTCATACATGTCGTATGTACCTTGGAAATGTATTCACGGAGCTCTCAAGAACACATGTTTCCTAGAGTGTTTAGTTAATTATTTATAAAAGATAGAGCAATTGCAAGTATAGACATCTTATTATCAAGTCCCAACAAGTTAGAAAGAAGTGTAGCAGTTTTATAAAACAGTTTAATGGCGACCTATTCTAGCATTTGTATCGCAAAGTCTAAGAATAACAAAGTTAAAACTTTTATTGAAGTTTTATAATTGAGAGCTGTAGGGTGACAATCATGGTACATATATGTACATATATACATGTAATACGCGTGTTTTTATGGAAATAAATAGTGCCGCTATTTGGGCGACTATATATCGGGATCCATTACCCAAGACTCCTTTCTAACGGTTATTGTATACTTAAATAATAAATATAATCAAGGAATATTGGCACGGTGTATTTTTTTCTAAAACCTTATTTACTTAGAAAAGACGTGTATTTATCAGCAGTGTTTTCTAAACAGAATCCTGATTCAGTCGATTCGCATCGACGTTTCTTTGAAATTACTCTCGACTGGCTTTAGTACAAGAGAGTTAGTAAACATTTTGAAGTAAAGTTTTTCTTAACATTATTAAATAGAACTTATAAAAACTATACTAAATATTTAAAGAAGATTCAGTAACAACATGGTGACACTTGAAATATAAAATTAATATCGGAATGCTATCGACTTGTAAATAATTGACTAATTGAGCTTCCTAGTTGAATTATTATTCTATTTGCAGTCTTAAACCATAAAGTTCCAGTTTGTTACCCAGAATCGTAGCTTCAGAGTACTCTTCATATTACCAATAAGTTATTGTGTGATATGCTTCGAGTGATATGTTTAAAATTGACACGTAACGGCAGTGAATACATGCATAAATGCATATACATATTTTACACCATTATAGGTACGATTAGAACCTGTCCATTATATAGGTATAGGTAAAGCAATAATTGTTATTTCTACTTAATTAAAAAAATTATAAGCATGTAAGGATCTTCGGCCGATAAGTATATTGCCCTATATGTCCAAGGTGTTGGAAAAGGTTGTATATTTACAGACATTTTTGAAACGATTGGGATCCACCAAATTTACAGTCGGGCTTTAGAAAGGGCCGCGGTACCACAAGCAGCAATTATTTGTAAGCATTTTTATGATATGTAAAATCCGCTTTAACGGTGAAGGAAAACATCGTGAGGAACCTGCATATCGTAGCGATTTTAAAGAATTTCTACGGTATGTAAGTCCGCCAACCCGCACTAAGCCAGCGTGGTGAACTATATGACCTAACCACTCTCAATTGATTCTCTCGATTGTGGAGTAGGCCCGGGCCCTGCAGTGGGACGTATATGGGCTGATATGTAGTAGTAGTAGATATTAAAATCCGCTAACCCGCGATAGGCCAGCGTGGTGGATTATATGACTTAACCCTGCTCAATCGTACTCTAGATTGTAGAGGTGGCTCGTGGCCTGCTGTGGAACGTATATGGGCTGATACAGTACTGCAAGAACTCAATTAAAAAATTATTTCAAACGTAAGCCATATTACAAATTTGTGCTGCATGTCTGAGAACTGGATTTTGCCCTACGACGACTTTAAACCAAACAGCAAAACAATAGAGGTGATTCGCTGAAACAGAAGTAATTTAACCGCAGTCTTGATTTGTTTTTAATCGGGCCTGCCCCGTGACCGTGAAGGCTGTTGTCTGAAACGTCGGGAGTTAAAAAAAAGGAAGCCGCGATAAATCCATTAAATTGCTTTTATCGAATGCCTTGGTAGCGTAGTACTACGGTACGCTTACAACGCTGAGGTCTCGGGATCGAATCCTGGGTCGGGCAAAGTGATATTCCGAACATATAAGGCGAAATGTGGGTGTCTTGGTTGCACCTCAGCCTATCCGTTGTGGGAATAATTTGGACAAAAGTAAGGGATAACAATAACAATTAAAATAATAAATAATATATGTTAATTGTGTATACAAAAATTTATAAAATTAAATAGTAATAAAGAGAAATAAAAATACAAAAACAGAATATAGAATAAAGAAAAGCAACCTTGATTCAAAACAATGATACTACGACAAAATATTGTATGATCCCAGCATTTTTCGTATTAATGTTTTACAGCGAATCGCTCAATACATCAATTCAATTTCCAAGCTTTAACTTATTCCTTACTCTCCTTCGGGAACCCTTTCCATAGCTGAGCATAATCTTTGACTAATGATTAGATCAGAAAGTTACACGCGGCTCGCGGCTTTATCGGTTCCTACGGCAAATATCTGCCAATTCCGATATTTGCAAGCATTTGAACCTGTAATATATGCAGGTTGTTGCTCCGTAGTTGAATAGCTTTACCCTTTTATAATTGTACCGGGATGGTACATAGGGAAATAAGCTTACGATGCGTGATGGAGACAAATGGTGAAATGTACTCACATTTGCCGCGCTGAGGATCCGCCTGATGAGGAGTTGCCAGTCCAGGACACGATAAAACACTAAGTAGTTGTTCTGCCTATGCCTTTTGCCTGTTATTCACGTAATTGGAATGCCACAGTAAGATTTCTATGGCGACCGCGTGCGCGCCGGTTGATTCGGTATTTCCTTCGTTTTCACAGCGTTGTTGTTGCGCTTGCGGCCCGCGGAGGTGTTAGCGCGTCAACCGCGTGAGGGCGCTAGGTCCGCGTCACGTGATTGGCGCGTCGAGTGCGCAATACCACGTTGGCATTGGCGGATTGGCTCGTTGGCAGCAATGTGCGCGAATTTGAAACTCTTCGCCATTCCACACATATGCCAACATCACGCATGCATTGAGAATATCATTTTCAAATGAAAACGGTTACGAAACATTCCGCCCACCAAAATACATTCATGTATTTTCGAAATTTTAAACAAATTAACTTAATTGAACTAAGAAGGCATATGATTTACAATCAATCTTAGGAACTATAAATATTATAAAATGATAAATTAAAGTTAATCTGCTTGGTTAGTTAGCGGACAAAGCTTGCCTGAAAGTCTCGTAAGACGAGAGCCTTCAGCCGTGCGTTTCGTTGCGAAAGAAGGTACTGCGTTGTATTCACGCCGCCGTGACAGTTTTCACGATGGACAGCTTCGATAATAAGGAAAGTCAATCGGGATTTGAATGGAAGAAGAGTAGGATGCTTATATTCAAACTCAAGACCGGATCGGGAAAGACGACCGCCCACCCTGAGAATTCCCTGAGAATCGAGAACCGGACGTAACTTACGTATTTGTTTCGATAATAATTGACCTTCTCGGAGCTGACGAATTTCGTTTTCGAAAGAAGCTAGTTGATTGTGCTTAACGACAATCAACAAAGCAGCATGAAGCTCTGCGATGTTTAAAACAGAATTAGAGCAACGATTACGTTTATGATGTATGAAACGGATGAATCTTAGCCACCAACATATGATACGTTGAATATTGCGACTGGAAGAATAAAGATGGCGGAGAATATCTATCAATGAATTCTTCGACTCAGACTGAAGAAGACCCTCACCAGGGTCTATATTAAACTGTGGCCAATGTTCAGGAGGTAAGCGAAGCCAAACGGGACCCGCCCACCATAATCGATTGTTGACAAGATCGAATGGTAGCTGACCACGAGAAGCGACATCTGCAGGATTGTCTTCAGAAGCAACATGGCGCCACTGGACATCAGGAATTATATCATGAATGTGACTAACGCGGTTAGCGACGAAAGTTTTCCAGCGAGAAGAATGAGAACGCAACCACGCTAGAACAACGGTAGAATCAGACCAAGCTATAATGCGAGTCAATGGAAACCATTGGGCACAAACATCCATGACAAATTTCAACAAGTCAGCAAGAAGGACGGCAGCGCAAAGCTCCAAGCGGGGTAAGGAAACGGATTTCGTTGGCGCCACTCGCGCCTTTGAACAAACAAAAAACGTCTGAATTTGGCTTTCGGCGTCCACAGTACGTAGGTATACAACGCCACCGTAGCCAGTTTCCGAACTATCTGAAAAACCATGTAGTTCCCAAGAAAGACAGTTTTGACTAGGAACAAAACGAGGAATCTGCAATGAGCCTAGCAATGGTAATTGCTTAAGGTAACGGACCAAAATTTTACTATATCTTCGGGTGGGTCTGCATCCCAATCGATTTCAAGAATCCACAGTCGCTGCACTAACATCTTGGCTAATAAAATTAACGGAGAAAGGAAACCAAGCGGATCATAGATTCGTGCAAGCTCACTAAGAACGTTACGTTTTGAACACCTTTTATTCTGTGGAGAAACGGAGAAAAGAAAGCAGTCATTGGAAGGATCCCATTTGAGACCCAAAACCTTAAATGGAAACAGGATCGGTGAGGCAATGTTCACGGGGTAAGTCCGCAAGCAGCGTAGGGCAATTACTAGCCCACTTTCGGAGCTCGAAATGTCCTCTTTTCAAAAGTTCAATTATTTCGGATTTTGCAATTTGAGCCTGATTGATATCACGGAACCCGGTTATAATATCATCGACATAAATGTCAGATTCCAGAACCTTACTCGCACGTGGAAAGTCGCTGCCTTCGTCACGGATCAGCTGTTTGACGGTACGGCATGCCAGAAAAGGAGCTGAAGATACACCGTATGTTACAGTATTAAGACGATATTCCTGCACAGGTTGGTCAGTATTAAATCGCCAGAAAATACGCTGATAGTCACGATCAGACTCTTGAATGAGAATTTGACGATACATTTGCTTCATGTCCGCAGTAAAGACAACGGCATGAACACGGAATTTTAAAAGAATCTCAACGATGTTGGTTTGCAGTTTAGGACCTACGAGCAAAACGTCATTTAAAGAAAGTCCTCTAGCATCTTTTGCAGAGGCGTTGAATACGACACGAAGAGGTGTGGTGGTGCTTTCAGCGCGAAGAACAAAATGATGAGGAATAAAATATTTTCCGGTTGTCAACGCTTCGGACGGTACAAGACTCATGTGGCCATGATCGAGATATTCCTTCATGAATTCGCAATATTTAGCATACAACTGCTCATTTTTAAGAAGACGTTTTTCAATAGAATGAAAACACCGCAAGGCGATATCACGAGATCCAGGAAATACAGTCTCCTGTTCATCGTGCTTGAACGGCAAAGACACAGCGTATCTACCGGTAGTATCTCTTGTATGAGAATTTTCAAAAATCTCTTCGCATCTCTTGTCTTCCAAAGTAAGAGGCTTTGAATGGGCATCGCTTAAATCTTCAAGCTGCCACAATCTCTTAAGATCATCGTGAAGTTGTGGTTCGTTGAAAGCAAAAAATGTATGAAACTTCGGCTCTGTATATCCGACGTTTCCGACAAGCAGCCAACCAAACAGCGAGTTCAATGCAGACGGTTGGTTGGAATCACCTTTGATTGTTCCCGGCAAAAGAAGCGAAGCGAAGGACTCCGCACCGATAAGAAGGTCTACAGGACCAGGTATGTGACAATTTGGGTCAGCTAACTGCAACGATTGAATATGTTGCCACGAAGATTTATTAAGCCGAATGGACGGCATCATCCCACAAATGCTCGGCAAGGTCAAAGCTTTGATGGCGAAAAGAAACTGTTCGTTACGCCCGACATCAAGACGGACTATACCTGACACGGGAGCCGAAGAATGACCCAATCCACTAACCTTATGGGACGTGGAAGTACTAGTGAAACCCAGTCGCTTCACAGCGTTCTCTGTAATAAAATGACTCTGACTACCGGAATCAATCAAAGCTCTAAATGATTGGAAAGAACCTGACGAATCACGAATTTGAACAATAGCAGTTGACAATAACACGAAGGAATGTTCACGCATAGTGGTCAACACTCGAACCTGATCAGCAGGTTTATCGATACTCGGAGAAACAGCTAAGGACGCAGTAATAGGTACTTCTTCATGCAGAAGAGTATGATGTCGTTGATGACATTTATTACATCTGAACAAAGATCTACAATCTTTGACGCTATGAGAGGGTCTTAAACAATTGAAACACCAACGATGAGTTCGAACATACTCATTGCGTTCGGTGACCGAAAGTTTAGCGAATTTATCACATTTATTTATCGAATGACTAAATTGACAAAATGAACACTTGACAATAATCGGTGCAGGCGTATGTGAAGAAGGAGAACTAGACTTCTTTTCAGAAGTTGACCTCTCCGCAGTACTTGAAAGAAACACAGAAGTCTTCTTTTGAAACTTTGAATTGTTCGATGACACAACTTTGTGCGATTTAAACTTGTCCGAAGATTTTACTACGATAGGATGACCTTGATCATTTAATGAAAAATGATTATCACGAATTAATGCATCAGCTTTATTGTAAAGAAAAGATTTTAAATCTTGAAATTGCGGCAACTCAGTTGACTCTTGCCTTTGTTCAAAGGAACGCCGGGTTTGAGTGTCCAACTTTGACAAAACTAAATAACACAAAACGAAATCCCACTCGTGAGTAGGAAGGTCGAGACTTGATAATACGTTTAAATTTTCATTTATTAAATCTAAATTTCGGCGGAACTCGATAGGTGAAAGAGAATTCAAATTCACATTTAATATTTCTTTCCAACACGTAAATGCTAAATCTCGTTTATCACGGTATCTGGCCACTAACGCTTCATACGCGCCGCGATAATATTTACCTTGAATCGGGTAAGATCGAATCACGCCCAGGGCGTCGCCACTGAGGCAGGTCTCAAGGTATTGCATACGTTTTGTATCCGAAAGTGAATCATTGTAATGAATTAAAGAATTAAACAAATCGAAGAACTTAGGCCACTCCTTGATTTCACCAGAAAACGATGGTAAGTTAATTTTAGGTAACTTTATATCAGACCCTGACGAATGAATTTCACCTTTATCACAAGGATGAACGTTAGAAACAGGAAATAAATTTCGATCGATTGCCAAAATTTTAAAATGAATGTCGTCAAACTCGGTACGAATATCATCTTCTTGTTCGAAGTCGTCGTCATCGATAACGCCTAAAATCTCCGAATGAACGCTCTCAAAACTTTCGATTAATTTTGGCAAAGAGGAGAATTGAACACTAAATAAATTCAAACACGATTTATCTTCCTCTGCCAATTCAGCAACTTCTAGAAGTTTCTTTAAACGGTTGAGTGCCAAGGTACGCTTGCGCCGTAGTGTAGGCAACGCTTGAACACTCGGACGATCTACACTCGTCAACTTTGTTGAACGCATCTTTGGTTTAGCAACACGAACTGAACGATACGACATCTTAAATGATTGCCGAAACGAATAAAACTCAAAATAAAAATTATATAAAAATATTGTATAGTCAGTGCTTACCCTAACACGGATAGAAGTACTGTACCCCTAGCCGGAACATTTTGCAGTATCGTAATAGAATAGTAATAGTAAAATTTTGTATGGGAATTTAAACAGCGCCATTGTGAGCGTATTTGGAACTAAAATGTGACAGCGGGAAACGTTTACGATACTATAGTATAGTTAGCGAGTAGTTTAACGATAGTTTTACTTTAGAAATGTATGAAAAGTGGCAGCAGGAATAATTTTTGACGTATAGTATCGCCAATTACTATAGTTTTGCTGTCGAAAAATACGAGAACTTTCTCACCGAGATTTTGTCAGTGAGAAAGCTATCGTGAATGTAGTTTTGCGATTTATTTTATTTGAAATAAGGCAAAATGTGTTAATTACGATCATACTCAGTGCCCTCGACGTCTTATTGTTATTTTGTTTATTTATCTACTCCGTGTTTCACTAAAAATAGGCAATTCAATATGGAGTTACAATTGTGTTGTTTCAAATATTTTTGTTACTAACAGCGGCATTATCAAAAGAAGGTTACTTCCTATCCTAAGGACTTCTCGGAATCGGAGCAATGAACTTGGGAAAAAGTATGAGGATATAAGAAGACTAGACTTAGTGTAGTTTTAAAATGAATACCTAACTAAAACTGTAACATTAATAAATAAAACAATCATATTATGCACTTTTGTTTTATGTTTTGTGTACCTACTTATTTATTTTATGCAACAGGCTCATTTCAATGTGTAGTCAATATGGGCAAGTTCTTAGCTACTTCTTCATATTATATTATTGAAATGATATATGTGAAGAAAGTTACGGAGGCTCTTAACAGGCAAAAATGTAGCGAATACTTTCATTAAGTTTCCACCTTAAAGGTATAAAGGCATTATATTAAACAAACATCTGTGTCTATATCTATTATCTATTATTTATAAGTTTAATTCTTTACATTCACAATGTGTTACTTAGGATCATACTCAGTGTCCTCAACATCTTATTTGATCTTATTGTTATTTTGTATAATTATCTACTCCGTGAAATGAAATGAAATTCGTTTCTTGGTCACGTAGGCAATTAAATAGCTCTTATGACAAGTCAATACACATAGTACTTATTTTCTATTTACAAGATATTCGTTGTAATACTTACATGTTTCACTAAAAATAGGCAATTCAATATGGAGTTACAATAATTGTGTTATTTCAAATATTTATAATTCTTACTAATAGCGGCATTACCAAAAGAAGGTTAATTCCTATCCTAAGGTCTTCTCGGAATTGGAGCAACAAACTTAGGAACAAGTATGACGATATAAGAAGACTAGACTTAGTGTAGTTTTAAAAATGAATACCTAACTAACCTTTTATAAAGAAAACAATCATATTATGCACTATTGTTGTATGTTTTGTGTACTTACTTATTTATTTAATCCACAGGCTCATTCCAATGTATAGTGGATGGGCAAGTTCTCAACTAGTTGTTCATATTATGTTATCAAAATGATATATTATGTGAAGAAAGTTACCTAGGCTTTTTACGAGCAAATATGTAGCGAATACATTCATAAAGTTTCCGCCTTAAAGGTATAAAGGGATCATATTAAACAAATGTCCGTGTCTATATCTATTACCTATTTATGAGTTTATTTCTTTACATTCGTTGACGAGTGGCATCCGTATAAATTTGTTTGATGTTGTTGTTATGTCAATTGTCAAACAAAAAATGGCTACGTTCGGAAATATAAATGCTTAATTGCTTGAAATTATTTTTTAAAATTTAGATCAATTGTTATTAATACTTTTTTGCGTCTTAATTCATTTTCATAACCTTTAACATGTCTTTAAGGCATGCTATAGGCTTTTTATTATTTTATGATAATAATATATTTTTTTACAAACACGGTGAATGATAATTCCGCACGAATCATTCAATAATATTCATTCATTGCCATAGGTTATCTGTGAGTATCGTATGGTATTATTCAAGAGTTTACGAGAGTATGGTTAAACGGTTCATGCTGCCGCCAAATATAGTTATCGAGTAGTAATAGTAAAGTAATGATTGTTACTATACTATTACTATACGATACTGCAAAATGTTCCGGCTAGGGGTACTGTACGCGAGAGTGAATGACGAAAAGTACAGCACACGAATTAGAGAATAGGGACAGCAAATGACTAACGAATAATGAAATGTAACAAGTACTAAGTACTTATTATTCACAACGAAACGAAACGAAACGAAATTTCCTACAAAACTTATATAGGAAAGCAAAAGTGCATCACTACTTTATGTAAAGAAATAACGGTTATATGTATATTATTATGGCACTTACACGAATGCACAATAATAATAAGACTGGCCGAACGGCGTATATAACCGACTACGAGAACTGTGTGCATATGCCGCCTTTTTGAATGTACTTACTCGATGTTTTAATTTATAGACGTCGCTAGAATAAAAACGGATGAACGACACCTACTTGTATTAAAACTTACACGGATTGGAACCTACGTATATGCTAACCTATGTGTATTTAATACGAAATGAATATGTTTGAGAATCGAAACCCAACGATACATCAACGAATTGGAAACAGAATAGATGTAACGCAAGTAACGAGGCGAAAAAATAACAATATTCAAATGTATATAATACACTAGCTACCAATACGAGAACGATTTTTACGTTTATATGGTTAAGTACATAAGTGGCAAATGCACATCGACGCTAAGGATTAATAAAAGACAAAATGGCTGACATTTGAACAACTCGATTAAACTAATTATGAATTGTTTGCATTAAATGAAAAATTGAACCACAATTAAATGTAATACTGAAATAACTATCCACGTACAAATTACCTATCACTATTTACGTAAATAAATGAATCGGTAACAGTTTAATAATCTATGAAACAAATTATGTATGACGAAGTAATCACGCCACCATAACGATGTATTAATCTAATTTGGTCGGGTTATAACTTTTACGAATATTGACGACTTTTAAGAGTTTTTTATAAGAAAATCGCTTGAAAATATTACAAATTGTAATGTTTTATGCAAACAATCATATGCCTTCCTGGAACAACCGATTAAAATGTTAAGTTTTTAACTTTTAACAAATTTGTAATGGCGGGGATCGTAATGCTTCGAACCAAGTTTATTGCAAAATAACTCGGAATCTGTGTTCGAAATAGCGAATGTACTCGCTATTCCCGGGTTTCGGCACCAAAATATGTACCGGGATGGTACATAGGGAAATAAGCTTACGATGCGTGATGGAGACAAATGGTGAAATGTACTCACATTTGCCGCGCTGAGGATCCGCCTGATGAGGAGTTGCCAGTCCAGGACACGATAAAACACTAAGTAGTTGTTCTGCCTATGCCTTTTGCCTGTTATTCACGTAATTGGAATGCCACAGTAAGATTTCTATGGCGACCGCGTGCGCGCCGGTTGATTCGGTATTTCCTTCGTTTTCACAGCGTTGTTGTTGCGCTCGCGGCCCGCGGAGGTGTTAGCGCGTCAACCGCGTGAGGGCGCTAGGTCCGCGTCACGTGATTGGCGCGTCGAGTGCGCAATACCACGTTGGCATTGGCGGATTGGCTCGTTGGCAGCAATGTGCGCGAATTTGAAACTCTTCGCCATTCCACACATATGCCAACATCACGCATGCATTGAGAATATCATTTTCAAATGAAAACGGTTACGAAACAATAATATTATTTGGAAATCGTATTGCCACTAAATAGGTACTTAATACAAATAAAAAAATAAACATCGGATTTAAAAGACCGACTGGGCAATCATTTTATCCGTATACAAACATGATTAAATGAACAAATTAATGAAATAAAGCTCCCAAAAACTTATCGTACTTTGCTCTGAATACAGCATCATGCGGCTGTAAACAACCCGCGAACCGATAAAAATAATTAATTGCAAACGATATTTCCACAATTATTTTTAATAGCAAATTATAAAACGTCAATCCGTATTGCCGGCACTTAGTGGAAAAGGGTATAAGTATAAACGAGAAATTAAGATGTATTATTTTTATGAATGCCAATAGTCACTCATTTTTATAATGGTCTATCGTCCACCACCTCAGTATATGATTTAAAATCACATACACCATGTAAATATATTTACGAATAAATACATTGGTTTATAATCTCCACTGGTATTAATTCTAATTCTGAATCTGAATTTAGATTAACGGAACAAAGAGTCCATCAGATATTGATTTTGAGACCCATGCGATCAATAAAAAACACAATACGAATTTTTACACGGGCCTATTATTCAATTTTATTTATAATTCCATCATAAATAACATTCAGGTATATTTATGAAGTATGATATTTTATCTCCACTGACATAAAACACGTGTTGTAGATTTATAAATATTTAAGAAACTACTCAATATAGTAATTAAATTCGACAGACAGTTAACTGCTAACTACATCATGTCGAAGTGTGCGCGCACATCTTAAAAAAACTCTCATAAATTTCCAAGCGTCACAAATAAGTATAACTTTAATAAAACAACTAGTTCATGCTTCAAAAACACTATTTCATAATCTGATATATTTAATGTAAAGTCAAGTATTATCTCCTTAATAGCGTCAATTTAATATGTACGCAACTAAAACTATTAACTACATGTAATAAGTCTTTGAACCGTGTAATACCGGGAGAGTAATCGCTTATAATATGATTAATATGGTCACGTATTATGCGCTCATTAAATAGACTAGAACCTAATAGATAAATGATTTTCAATGCATGTATTGTTATTTGAAATGCTGTTAGCAAGCTATGCTTCATTTCTGTTTAAACTGTAGGTAATACAGTTCTACAATTTCTGTCAGTACTGGCGGCATTATGTTATGATTTTAGGCATCATACTCAATTAATGACAGACTCCGTGGCGCAGTAGGTTTGACGCCTGCTGTAAAACAAGAGGCTGCGGGATCAATCCCAGTACCGAGACAAATGTTTGAGTGAACCACAAGTATTTTTTCGGGTGTAGGTGTTTGTGAGACCGAAAAGTCTCTCGTAGTTCCTGATATCCTCGATAGGCATACCCAATCTGAATCGATCTTTTAAACAAGAGGAGTGTAGGTAAATGTCTGTTGCTATTTTACAGATATAACTATTCGTACATTTGTACCTGTTTAGGTTTTTTTTATACAACGTATGCGACACGTTCAGCAGTTGAATCGCGAGACTTTACTCTCGAGTTAATTATTTAATGTGCCCAAGCTCTGACTGGCAGGTGTCGTCACTGGCATGAGCGTCTTGCGTAGTCGCATTGTTATAGACATTTATACTTATTTAGACAAACTTATTTTATTATTAAAAACTTCTCTTAACCTTAAAAGGTGAAAAATTTGTGCCATAAAATTGAAGTTGATAGCCCGTATTGTTCTCAAATGAGCCATTGCTCATTTTTATTGAAATGTATTGTTGATAGGTGCACAGAGTGCATTGTTTTGAAAGTCGAAGCTTGCTGGTAAAAGCCATATTCGTACTGTAATATTTTACAATTCTTATTGAGTTAGACAGCGACTTTGCCAATGAAGGCAGAATAACATTTGAATTGATTGTATAGCTCATGCAACTACTAAGAGGTTTCAACCGCATCTTGCATCCTGAGTGCCTGAATCACGAGAATTACGCATGGAAACTTTACAGCAGATGAAATACGATATATTTCAAACTGCAACAAATAAATGTTTCTTGTTTACGGTATAGCGAAGACGTGCAGAGCCTACAGATAATAACGCCAATGTTTGAGATATCCTGCGGGAAAAATCGTGTAACATAAAAAGAACTTCAAACGTAATTTACGAACGCCCGTTCCACACGTACATAACTAAAAGCGCTACGATAAATAATATAGACTAATAATGTCTAAATAATAATAGGTAAATTTTATCGTTTACATTTGATTTACAATAGTTAACGATATCGAATTGTATCGTTATTTAATTTACCATACAAAATTAAGGACAGGTCTGCGTCTTTTTAAGCAGTACCTCTCTACAATTGAAACTCGTTACATTTCAGTAGACCGTTATAAAATATTTTTTACCATTGTTATTAAACAAAATAACGAATAATGTCGGTATATTGACAGCCTCCGTGGCGCTGTGAAACGAGAGGCCGCGGGTCCGATCTCCGCACCAAAACAAATATTTGTGTAAACCGTAGATATTTGTCTTGGGTCAGGTTGTTTGTGAGACCGAAAAGTCTCTCGTAGTTCCTGATACCCATGACACAACACTCAATCTTAGTATGAGGTCAGGAATATGTATGTGACTATTGGGTGTATTTAATTATTTATTCTAAAAATAAATTTATTACCTATTTTAAAAAAATAAAGAGTTCAACCTACGTAATTTAAAAAGCATATCCGATAAAATATTGTAGTACTACAGACGATACGGCAGACAACTTTAACCCCCGATTTGCGGGCTGGCAAAGTCAAATTGCGAGGAACCCCATTTAATTCCAAGAACGGCTGAATATAATTTAACTTCTAACTCCTAAGGAGAAACATAAGCACCGCTGAGCCATGTTCCTGTTATAAATAGCAATGCAATACTTGAATTGTAGTTCTAGTGACCTAGATAAACTTACTAAATATTCAATGTTAGTTGTCAGACTTAGAAGTAGGAGATTACTTCCATGTGATGGCACATGAATTGTCAAACATTAACATAACACACATTACAACTGTTTTACACTGATGCCAAAACCCAACACTTGTAGTCACAAAGAGATGCTCTATCTTATACAACAAGGCTTGAATGATACAGTTTGGAGTAAACTACAAAATTGTTCAATAAGTTACAGGCCTAGAAATTTGTATAAGATTGTTGTCTTTATCCTGAAGCCTTGAAGTCACTGATCAAAATTTAAAAACATCCACTTTATACGGATTTTCTTATATGGTTTTCTGATCCACATGAATTCATAGAACAGCATCCATGAATTCCTGTTGAAATAAATTATTACGGAAATTTATATACGTAGAAACAGTCCCCCAGCCACTATTGGTCGGTCATTTGTTTTATATGATGATATCTCGAGTTGCAACATATTCATCGTTTATATTCAGCCGATAGCGACCAACGCACACAATTTTTTAATATTCATCATTATTCAAGTGTGTATGTCACGTTTCTGGTTTATTCAACAGGTCGGCATAATTATTACGACTGGCGAGAGATAACGAAAACGAGACAACATATTTTCATATACAAATATTTTAGGCCTATTATTAAGGCTTTTAGGTCAGTTTATTCTTAAAATGTAAAAACAAATGATACCTCATTATATGCGTATTTGACAGATTGTTTTAAAATAATTATTTCAAACTTAGGCCCTGCGCAGACGACAGACTATCCGTGACGCACTTTTTAGTCTGTGAAAATAGAACCTATGCAATTATATGCAGTAACGCACACGACGCGCAAAAAGTCCGGCGCACAAAAAATCCGTGTAATTCGGGCAGACCGCACCGCGCCGCAGCGCGCCGCTCCGCACAAAAAGTGTGTGAAAAAAATTGAACGTTTGCTTCAACGCGCGCTAACGCAGACGGCGCACTCTTTAGTCGGCAATCTGCATTTGCTAGGGGTGGGTGGACGTAACGCACGCGATCTATTATCATGGCGCCAGAGGTCGATGTAACTATGTTAATTCAAGAAATACAAAACAGACCAGCAATTTATGATACTTCTAAGGCAGAATATCATGATTGACATTTAAAAAGAAAAATGTGGGAAGAAGTGTACTATAATGTTTATTCCGCTCCTGTTTGGACATGTATGACGTCTAAAGAAAAAACAAAATACGATAAGTTTAAGTTTTTATTAGACTTTTTAGTAGTAATTGGAGATAAAACTTGCAAAACTATAAAAAAACGATTAGATGAAAAACATAGAGGTTATTTATTTATTTTTTCTTATGCAAAAATTAGGGATGGGTATCAATATTGAATGATAATGAACGAATGACAGTTATCGATTAATGAATCGATACAAGATTCAATATATCAAAATCGCTTTGATTATTATGTATAACACCTATACCTTGGTATTTTGAACAAAATAATTAATTAATTAACTTCTTTTTCTGTACTTCATGTACAAAATAATACTTCGCGATCTCTGCACGATTTCCATAGCATCTACGTCCCTACAGCTCTGCCGACAAAATGATCGAAGATGTGCGTCGTGTGCGTTGAGTCTGTGCAAAATCCGCGACCGACTTTTTGCGCGCCATGCAGACTTTTTGTGCGCCGCAGACTCGATCGCACAAAAAGTGTGCCGTCTGCGCAGGGCCAAGGATAGACGAAGATTTTGATTTAATTATTTTTTCACGGACGATACCTATGTAATAATTTTCTTAGTTGAACAATCATGAGTAACTATTGCGTCGAGTAAGTGAAACTACAGGCTACTCTAATTGGATTGGTTAATTATCAATTATATCTTCTAATGTTCAATAGGTGAAAGAAATTTCTTCGTGCCGTAATGAAGTGTTTATAACTAATGGGACGTAATTAAAAGTAAGCAATGGGTCTTTCTTTTCAAACTAAGGATTGCTAAAAATCGGTTTAAGTTTTTTGAATATTATTTAATAATATAGGTCTAAATAAAAATCTCAGCCAACATTATCATTGGATTTACCGACTAGATCGGTCCCTAATCCCAACTAGTTTTCTATACCTTTGATGGAGGATTGATTTTAATACACAAACCACAGACCTTTGAACCGTTCAAACCTCGTATATGCTTTATGAGGATTAAGACGTTACTGAAATAATTAACGTGCCTGGCTGAGTAAAGATTATTTGATAGACATATAAAGACCCCATCACACTGGCGCTTTGCGAGCGTTGGCATTTTTCCAACGTCTGCGCAGCGTCGACGCTATGCTGATGCAATGTTGACTTCGCGGTTATCTACAGGAGTTCCGACGAGGAACACTACTGTTGGCTTTGCTCCTTCGACGAAAATTACGTAAAAGAAAGCATCATATTGACATATTCCCTAACATGGTCGCAGCGTCAATACTTGCGACAACCGCTGCGTCTACGTCGCGTCACCGCAGCGACGACGTTGCGCAGACGTTGGAGAAACGCCAAAGCTCATAAAACGCCAGTGTGATATAGGCCTTAGTAGCATTGCTACGTTATTCTCGATATTATTGTGCCGAAATTATCTGTATAGTTACTTGATAGATCGACGTTACTATTTAAATGAGAATCTAATTGAACTTGTAATAAATATTATATCGGCAGTAGATCACGCGTCACTCACTTTAGGGTTCTATTGCAGTTACATTTTTATTCTGGTTCTTTAATGCATCTCATGGTAGATGCAATCCGATCCACATTAACTAATCTCAGGCAAGGCTGAAACCCAACACTTACAATCCAAACGAACAATAAAAAACACTGTCAATACTTGACTTTTACTTTATACCGTAAAAAAAACGTAAATTATATCATCTAAGAAGCAACGCGGAGTATGATACAACTGCATAACTTCAGCTTTCACTAAAGTTTCCCGCGAATCGGATCGGAATATTGAGTATGGCGCGGTTCCTAAAACTCTCAGTGAAAACTTATTAACCATGCTGAAAACTCTTGCAACACTTTAAACATACAAATATTGGGAGCCGAAATACAGGCGCGTCGTCGAGTTGCAAAGTAAATTTGTTTGGATAGTTTACAAGGCGTACGGATGTTTCTGAGACACTTACACTATGTGCGATATTCAATATTTATACGCGTGTTGCCGAATTTTGAAATATCTATTATTATTATGGTTTTAATAAATTTCTTTTTATGTATTTATTGTTCAACTAATTGGCATTGTATCATAATATATTCGGAAAATATGAGTGGCTGAAAATCAGCGCGGTTCTGTACTGAGGTCCTGCTCAGCAATACCGAGTCATTTTCTTTTACTTTACTTAAACAATAAATTTGTTATTTGGTAAATAGGTTTTTGCAATAGTGGATTTTGTTTTGTCTAAGACGCCTTTGATTCTCCTAATCCATTTATCAACATCATTAAATTAATTCAGACAGTTATACACCAAAGGCATCACTGCTGATCGAATGCCGCTGTAACTTAGATACTGAATACGAGTATAAGCCTTCTCCGACTATTTCCACAGCGACCTGTTGGTATACTCAACCATCTGCACGGTGATTAAACCGAATGTATTAACAATTGGGAAGAGTTAACTTAACATTTTATCTTTTTGTTTTTGGACTTCAAGCTTCTAGGGACTATCAATATTTGCTGATTTCCTGCTGTATCATACCTTTCCACAATTACTCCTTGATACGGACTGTTATTACTTAGAAATAATAAAAAAAATTGCTTTGAGATATTACGAACATAGTTGTATGAAGGGATGAAAGTAAGAAGCTGTTACTTTCGTCCCTACATTTTAATTTACCCGATATTGATGAACACATGAGCAGATCATAAAAAGTCGCTTGATAGTACCATTATTTACACCGTTTTGGTAAGATGAATAGTTGTGTTACTTTACTGCCACATGACACGCAAGATTAACGTACTATAAGAAAATAAACGTAGTATTTTTGCAACATCGACTCGCTACTACTAAAACTGGTTGGCACAGCGCTGTAAGCGCAACTAAGGTATAGGAGGTCCGAAATGAATCAGGTCCGTCATATATTTCATCAGTGTAGCTAACATTTGTGTGTATCAGCCCATATACGTCCCACTACTGGGCACTGCCTGCTCTACAATCGAAAGAATCGATTGAGAGTGGTTAGGCCATATAGTCCACGACGCTGACCTAGTACGGGTTGGCGAAACTTACTTGACTTACATACCGTAGAAATTCTTTAAAATCGCTAAGGTATCCTCACGATGTTTTCCTTCACCGTTAAAGTAGCTAACATATTTATTATTAATTCATTTGTTACATTTTTCCGTAGTCACTATTTAGGAGCACCATTATTATTCTCAGCAAAAGCTCTCCACAAAATCTGAAAGCAAATATAAATATAAATAAACGTTACAGGTTTGAAAGTTCCACAGATGTTGAGAAAACACGTGATGCCATCACATCTGCACTTTTCCTTTATGAGTATCTGATAAAACAGAGAGTTTTATTTTCTTTCATACTTAGTATATTGCTTGTTATTTATATAAGGAGAGTTTATTGCTTTGATAACTTTCACATTGACTCCGTAGGGCTCCACTCGATATTCATTACCTTAATATAAGAAAGCTCTTAAATGTAGTTAAAGGATTTACGTATTAGTCTTTGATGTATGGGCTCACGAGTCTCATTTGTGCGGAATAACAGATTTGTACGTATGTGTTTGAAATGTAGGTCAGTCCGCTGTTGCGTACCTTAAGCACGGGTTTTTATCGAATTTGTACAATGTAACTGTTTCAATAAACGTTTTTTTTTTGTTCCTTATTTCTCTTGTTTCCTGTTCAATTGTTCATGTGTGTGATGCACGAAGGTTACGTTGTTTTACCATAATTCATATGGGGCCAATTAATCATGTACACCAGGCATACATTTTACATAGCTTCTGAATTTCATCACTATAAAAAGCATGTTATTATTGGTAGAACAAAGGCTCTTCATCAAGTTATACAGCATTTCTGTGCCAAATCGTTGTCCGTACGTCTGCCTCACGTAGAACTTTAAATACGATCTTAGCAGTAACCTGTCGATTTGTCTTTAATAGTGTTAGAGGTTCATTACCAGCTCCTTCCGCCCCTCTTTCTACATTAGCGGTTTCCTAAGTATTTCCAATAGCGGTGATTATCCATTTCGTTTTCGTTGCTTACTTATTTGCTGTGACTCTTCTGTGATTAAAGTAATATTAATTATGTAACTCATCGCTACGCATTTTCAAATCCTATGCAACAACTAATCGCTGATACATTTTTGCATTAAAAAAAATTATACTAATGTCACTTTTACAAATAATTATCTGTTAATAATTGTCTTATTACAGAAAATATATTCCACCAATACGATTAAAATTAGGGAGAGATACAAATACTTAAAGTATGAATCATAAAGTATGTATCGCTGTTCAACACATCAAATTAGCGAGGAACAATCAGAAAGTAATAAATTGCACGCAAACAGCAACACGGGCGGAATAATAATTGCAACAGGCGGACTGGCACATCGTCACACCGCCGGACACGCTTCCGCCCGGAATTCCTCTTCCTCCATCGCTTTCGATTAGCGCCCGTTAACCGTCAAACCAATACCGGTTCATCGCACAATACTCTTTGCGCCAACCAGCTCTTTGTTCCAAGTGCGGATTAGCACAGTTAAGCCGTAAAGTTCGAAACTCAATTATTTTTGGCAATTTCGGATTTGAATTCCCTCGAATATATTGCGACTTGTTCAACAAAACGTCAAAGGATATTTTGCTATGTCTGTATTTATTCCTTAATTTATACGCATCAATTTTCATTTGTATTAAATAAAGCACTAAATTGAATTGTATGTGTATCAATTATTATTATCAATAATCATCTTCTCAATAATATCTACTTCATATTTTTTTCTTTACGGATAAGTGAACCTACCAAATAAAATATTCAATTGTCTTTGTTATTGTACCACAAGTACTACGACAAACTATACACAAAATATTTACAACCACTGATAAAAACCGTGGAAAATTAATTAAACCACCGCACAAAGTTTGGCAGTAGTGAGTTTGTTATTCATTAACCTCATCACGTATCGCGGCCCGGAACAGTAAAAGCGCGGCCTTGCGTCGGCCGGGAATGTTTTCATTTTGCAGGCTCCGACCACACCAACCATTACTTGACCACATGTTGCCATTCATGTTCAAACCTCATACCAACTTTGCCATAACTAAGCCGATTCTCTGATTAAGGATCAATGGTGACATTGGGACTGAGGTCAATGCTACCTTCATTACATTTTAATTTCCCCTCCGTATTGATCATTTTCGATAAAAGTTCTAGGCTATCCTTATTATAATTGTCGCATTATAAGGTCACACAGAGAGTTGTCATATTGTTATGTATTCTGGTAGCTTGTATATTATACCGATCCGACCGGATTGATAGAAAATTCAGTGCTAAATATCAAAGATCGGTCAAAAAGGCGCTGGCTTGACATCGTCAATAAAGTAGAAATTATAGACTCAGGAAGACAAATATAGCCTATCAATGGTTAAAATAAAAGTACTCGTTACTAACATTTCTATATGACACCCCGGTGTCCCATTCATGTAGGTTCATCAGGCTAACGACCAAAGCGTTGCTTTAATTAAAAATAGAATTTATCTTCACTATAGAATAAACTGGGATAAATATGGATTAACCGAATAGTGTCGTCATTACCAAACTACATAATCTTTTAAGCTTACAAACCTCAGCATGCGAATACCGGCATTAGTCGCATTAGTCCTATTAGACGATATGTTACCGAAAATTTACGAATACTTGGAATTGTATGTGAATTATAATTCCTAGGAAATAAATATAATCCCGAGCATGTTTGGAAAATGTGTAAAATAATTATTTGAATTCTCCGTAATAAAAGCATTTCCTAGAAAATTTATATCTATGGTAATATTTAAAGCTAAAGAGTTTGTTTATTTGTTTGTTGTAAAATATTCACTACAAGTATTTAATTTTGAACAATGATGCCCTAACATCATTTGGTTTCTATGAATATATTAGGAGATTAGTCTTAATAATACCTATATATCTACGCAGCAAAATAATGTTAAAGTATCGTGTTCGCATTTTTATTTTGAGGAATGATTAAATAAAAAGACGGGACAGGATGGAATGTAACAGGACGGAATGGAAAAGCAGTATAGAGGACGGTAGTTACGTTGAATTTAATAAAAATCACGAAATAGTATGAATCCGATGGGGCTTGGAGCAAAAAAATATTTGCAACCGAGCGGAGCCGGGCCGGGCCACTAGTGTATAATATATTATATTTCCTACAATACTTGAAAAATGAATGCTTCTGTGAATAAAGTAAATTAACCCCACTAATAAACTGAGAATCAAAATAAGCAACCGCAAGAAAACAATCGTTAGGTTACGTTACATTAGTTTATTTCTATTTATAAAAAATCTTTATTTATTTTTAAATTTTATAAACTTTTATTTTTGTGTAATTCAACTCAATCCTAATCTAACCGAACATACCACGCATAGACATCCAGTATGTAATACATATCCGCTATTTAGAAAATGTATTGTTCAATCAATCTTCATGTTGCAAGATGATACTTCTTCAAGGAAATACAGCTCCAGTGTATACTGCTTTGACATTATACTCATATTATCGAAACTGATTTTAATTAAATCTCGCGCTAATGAATCGATTTCTCGGACATCGACCTTGGCCGTGTAAGAAGTTATGCTGAAACACGTAATTTGTGAAATGACGCCAGCGACATCAATCGATGTAAATTTAAAATATACAGAATTTTCTGCAAATATTTGGTCTCATTTACAATTCCGTCAGGCCATAATTTTGTCCACAAATAATAATTAAAACAGTATCACACGTTTGGAATGTACAAAGTTATTTATTCATTCGTATAATCGTGCAGTTGCATTGTGTTTTTGCAAACAATTAATTGAATTCAATTAAAATGGACAACGATTCTTTCGACTATAGATACCTAGAAAACACGCAAATTAATAGTGTATATTCTACACATGTTGTTTTTTGTGAATTGAATTTAAATTCAATAAATATATTGCTAACCGAATAAAGATGTCATTGTAACCCTGTTTCTGACAACTTGGTATACCGGTGTATGCGATATTGAAATCAGTACAGCCACCGCCGTCACATTATAACTTGGAACTGTATTGTGTTAAGTTTCTTATTGGTTTAATATAAATTTATTAAAATAAATTACTGTTATCAACTAACTTTGATTTTCATATAGAACTAGTAACTTAACAAAGAAATTATTTTAATCATGCACATAATTTTTCCAAGGTTTTGAAAAGAAATACTGCGATTTTCTGCTAACAAACTAGTTTTTGTTACAAAATCCAGTTAACCTACCTTTTTGTGTATTATCAAACAAATTCGATTTCATCATGTGATATTTGATAGAATATTTGACAGATTAATTTACGAATATATAAAACATAACTCAGCCCCACGTACTGTAATGTGTTACCAAGTAAGTCACAAAAAAGGTATGACTAGATGAGTACATAATTTAGTTAGGAATAAAATATTTTGTTGTGCTGTACAATGCCGCTCCTCTTTGCAACTTATAAAATATTTGATCTTTAAACAATAGATCTACGTTATGTAGGTCATGTCTGAATTACGTGAAAAGTGTGTGGAAAAGTAGGTAAAATATAAAATGACTGACATTTATTTAAGCCTCTTGTGGTTCAAGAGCTACGCGAGCTTAAACTGAGTCTCATAAAGGGGTTCGTTATTAGAGAACAATTTTTAAGTTCCATTTGTTTAACATTTTGTTTGCTATAAATTGGATATTGTAGTAAGGTCTAGACAAAATATCCAGTAAATTATATTTTACGTTCTATTTATTCATAGCTTTTAAAAACATAAATGGAGCCGATAGAACGAAACCGATATTCCACAGATACCTGCCTGCTTTGCCAGCTGCGATTTTCAGAAAAAAGTCTTATCTCTGGGTAGTGACCATTTACCTTCCTAGGTGACGTTCAGCTGCATCTCCTGTAACCATGTGCCAATTAATCGGCAAATTAGGCTTGGTTTCATGTTAACAGCCTCCGCGGTTTCGCGTTAACTGCGCCCAGCCTCCAACATAACCACAGCCCTCAGCATCTCTTACCGTGTTAAATGACGACGTGACTTAACGCTCAAGAGTAACAAAAATATTTTTTTAATCATAAGGGAGTTGTACACAAGAAAAAATTATCAAAAAATGCAATAATCTTTCAACTTTAAACGTAAGAAAATCTCGTAACCTGCGACCAAATGAAGTTTTTTGGAAAAGATTTGGGTCAGTGATTCATTATTTTTATTTTGGAACATTTATTTATTGCACTTTGTACATTTTTATTTTGTTGGCCAGTACTCTTTTTAAAGAAGGTTCGTAAATAAGTTGATATAATTGGCTTGTTTCCTAGACGTTGTTTAGCAATGCACATATTTGCCGAAGTTCTTTATTTAACGTTACATAATCAAAGTTATTTTTTTAGACCTAGATACTTTTATATATATATGCATCGTAGAAATATTTTTATAAGATTAACCGGTTGCCTATTCAGAAACGGGACGTTTAGTCTGCACGGTGATCGCGGGTTTATATTTCAGGGCACAACTCTAGCTTTTTACCACGACCTATAATAGGGGAGACCATCGTGAAGAAACCTGCGTAACAAACCAATATGCAAGAATTTCTATGCTATGTAAAGTCCGCCAACCTGCGCTTGGCCAGCGTGATGCGTGATCTAACCACTCTCAATCGTACTCTCGATGCAAGACCGTGCCCAGCAGTGGACGAATATGGGCTAATAAAGATATAATCACAAGCGTCAAACGGCGTCTATGTCAGCTCATTAGGCAGTGAGTTCTCTATTGTAATGTTGACGATTTATTAACGACCTATGATGGAAAAATAAGGAGAACGATAGGGTAGAGTTAATTATAGTTTACCCCAACCTACAACCGATGGCATGTCAAAGCTATTACGTCACGTCGCTTTGCTTTGAAACAATTGTCAACGTGTGTGGTGTGTGATCGAGCCGTAAATGATATTTGGGCATATTGTTAGTATAGGGCACAGTGTAGGGTGGCCATTAAATAATATAGAAACGGGATTGCACAATATCATGCGTACCTGTTACAATAATTTATATAAGCTTTATACGAACACAGAATCGAAATATCTTAATAAAACAAAGTCGGATTTGTTCGAACACTTATAACTCGAGAACGGCTGGACCGTTTTTCATGGTTTTTGATTTGTTGTATTTTCGCTGTCGCGAATGGCATAATTACTATTAAAAAAATGTTTAAATCGTTCAAGCATGACGCGTCCAAGTATATATACCTAATGGTCTTTGTTTGGTCGACAGATAGGTGTAAGGGTTTTCTTTGTTCGCTAGTTTACCAATGTGTCGTCAGTGTATAATAATAATAATAGCAGAATTAGATTAGTGTGGCGTAATAGTACTGTCGGAGAAAACATTAAAATGTCATCTCAGTTCCTTATTCATGTTGATACAAACGAAGAATAGCTTCACGGATTGTTATAAAATTGTTAGTTAAGGTAGATAAAATAACTTTTATAACGAAAGAGAGACATTTAAACGAATTCAAAATATAATATTACATTTTATGATAAAGTACAGTAAAAAGGACTAGCAGTCGTCAAAGTTTAACATACACTACATATACAGGGTTATTTTTAATTGAACTCAAGAGAAAAATACTGATTAACGCATGGCACGCATATTCAAATTTACACATAATATGTAATTTATTTCCATAATGGTTTCCTAGATTTACGCGAATTTTGAAATAAAACTAATTTTACGGATTTTATCGCGGATTTGGTTTAATTTTTCCATTTTTTAACTTCCAGACGTTTCGATTTATGTACCTACTTAACAGCTTTCGTGGTCACAGACCGCCGCAATAAATTAAAAAATATATAAAATTAGTTTTATTTTCATTATAAAATATCCTAATCAATATTTAAAGTATGCTCAATAACTACTACAAGCACGGTCACAGGTAATTATTATACACAGACGCGCGCGCCTATGTGTTTGTGTAGTTTATGAATGGGCTTATTATGGTCGTGCGTATTGTCTTAGTATTTAGTATATTTTGAAAAATATACATTTTATTATAATGGGCTTTGAATATACGGGTAATATATTCTAGATTTTCAACCTCTTGACATTTCAATACTTTATTAAAAATAGGCCTATATAACTAACAAAGTAGAAAAGCGGTACATAATTTCATTTTTTTTAATTCGCTAAGTTTCGACTTGCTTCTGCCATTGTTTAAATATTTTAAAGTACAAAAGGCTATGCTTGCTCGGAAACAGTTCACCTAGGGTGAAATAAGAAACGCCGCCTAAAAATAAACAAATAGACAAATAAGGAAAATAATGAGAACAGAAGACTTTTAATGTTACTCGAGGACTACTTGCGGCATTTTTTCTTCCCAGTTGAAAAAACAAGGCGGTGGAAGTATTACATTAAGTTCCAAAAGAACTTGCAACAGACTACTTAAGTAAATAATATTTTGTTTTAATTTGAATGTTGGTATTCAAATACCGGCAATCTTTTTCAGGCTTTATTTTCGTTATTAAGTAATATGCTGTAATAAGTTATGACGTATATGCCTTCTAACCGCCATCTCAGAAAACTTCAATTGTTCGTACAAAAATACGAGTTCTTCCCACGATCGTTCATACAAATCTCGCGGTGAGATAACTTCATAACATTTAACAGTTACATTTATAGATTAAAGTAAGAGCCGTTAGTGGTTACAAAACGCGGATTTTTTTGTTTTATTAGCCTACATATATCTTGCATTAAAATCTATTCATATGAACAAAATGGATTTTTGCACAAAAGCCTAAAACTATAACAGAATTTGCCAGCTCTGAAAGCTTTATGGCAAACTCTAGTTTTTGCGACTTCACAAGTATATTGTAAGCTTATATTTTGAATGTCAATGTTACCTGTTGCTCTTGCCTAAAATCGAATAAAAAGTTATAATAAGTTAAAATAGTCTCGACGCGTCACATCGTCTGAATTGTAGTTACAGACGATAATACCCAACTTAGCCAACTAAAACTTGACAACTTCTCAAACATGATCTCTTTAATGTTGTACAACTTTTTACAAATCGTTAACAAATCGCCTTACATTTCCATAAATGTTTTAAATTATTTCGTCCTCAGCCAGCGAATATTTGTCAGTTACTTGTATTCTTTTATTTACTTGAAAATATTATTTTATCGAAGTAATATTTACGTCTTCGCTTTTACAATTTCCATCAATGGAATGAATAACCTTTTAAGTGTCCTTACCCGTCACTTTTAGTGACAAAAGCTTTGTATTTTTCCGTATAACTCTTCAGGGATCGAATGCCCTCACTCCAGGCCCTATTTATGTGATGGAGAAGGTAAACAATCAAACTAATGGAAGGTCCATTACTTTAATGAACACAGATTTATTTGACCAAACCAACCGCAAAATAATTGGCCGTGTTAAAGTGGGCACATCGCATGTCCTTGATAATAACAGCCGCTTGTCGCCCAAGTATTATTCTAAGTCAATATTATTCCCATGAAATACCTGAACTCTGGGGAATGTTTGCGTTCAATGCATATCATTGAGACAACACAGACAGTTGTATTACGAAAGGACAGATTACAGCTAGGTTCTGCGCGTACCAAATTCAATTCTTGTTTGTACCTAAACTCATTCCGGACAAGTTCAGGTAATGTTATTAATATAATCGTTTGTTTAAATGTAATATGTGCAAATATTTTTAATGTTATTCCTTTTGAATTTCATACGTTGCTATTAGGCACCCTTTATTAGGTCGTCTGTTCACTTTAACGTGCCTTACCAAGTTGTCTCAATTAAAAAAAAATCCAGCTTAATAATTAGCGGTTAGCCAATATTTGCTATTATCGTGCAACTCCGCTTTGTAAAGATTATTCTTCTACGCAACTCCTCTTTTTGGTCCAATCTTGAGGAACACTTTTTGCTATGGGTACTTTCTCAATACCCCCCATATCGAGCAGACTGGCCTTGAGCCGGCCTTTACAAACCCCTTTTTCCATGTATAACGTTCTAATAATAAATACGTTGTAATATATGTATGTTATTCCGACGTGTTTGATATGGAACGGAAATTTAATTTACGTCCTTGTGCCAAAATAATTGGAAAAGCGACGATTTTGTGAGTGTGGGGTAAGCGATTGACATTCGAGTTTGTGAGAACATTTACCTGGGCTCAAACTTTTTTAATTACATGTTATGAGAATGACGTGAAAGGTTACAAAAGTACCCTCGTTGTTTATATTGAGTGTAGTAAACCTACTTCTATGTGGTGTCCAATACTTATCTTTAATAGTTTATATTCAAAGCCCGTGATTTTTTACCAAAGTCAAAGAAATATCATTCATACAACAAATTTCAATACATATTTTGTTAATTAAAGCAATTTCATAGCCGTGGAAAAAATATTTTGCTATAATTAAGTGTCGAAAATACCCTCTCCTTAATTACTTCCAAACTTCGTAGGTAGACGATTCTATTAAATTTCCTTATAAAATTAAAATTTTTGAATCTGTGCCCGATCTATACCATTGTAATAAAAGTTGAAGAGTTTGTTTGTTTGAACAAGCCAATATCCGGAACTACCAGTGGGGTTTCATAAATAATTAAATTTGCATTTCAAAGACCAATTTTTTGGGAAGGGAATAGGTTTTTTAGACACACAAGGACGTTTAGTTAGAATGGAGTGGATTGTATAGGTTAGGTAAGAGTGAGAAGAATGGAACGACGTATATTGAACGACGTAGATTATATTAATCTTATTACTGGCGCTAGGTATCTCATTTGTGAAAGGCCGCCTGGGTAGGGACAAAACGGAAATAAACTAACCTAACCTAACGATTGTTTCGTTGCGTAGGGTATCGATAGTGCGGTGCGACTGGAGGGCATGAGCAGTGCCTAAATGTAAAGGTAACAAGGATTTGGCCTTATTTGCTCTGATACGCCAATCACGCAGCCAGTGGGATATTTGGTTCAGGCTTTTTTGTAATATCGCCGAGGCGTTTTCTGAATTTTCATGAATACCGTTGTCGTCTGCAAAAGTGCCAATTAGAACATTTTCTGCTATAGGAGATCATAGGTGAATAAGAGGTAAGTTTGGGCCAAAAACGCTTCCTGCTTTTATATCTTATAAGGCAAATCTTTAATCACCATAATTCACATAGAAGTGATGCTGATTAAAGTAGAGTGGAATTAGTAGGTGATAACAAGGAGGAACAGTTTTCAATATTTTATAAAGTAGACCTTCATGTCAAGAACTTGTCGAGAAAAGCAACTGTGCGGTATTTTTTGCGTTCAAATGCATTATTGATGCACTAATTCGATGGACCTGCTCAATGGCCCCATGCGCCCCACGAAAACCAGATTGGTATGAAGGCAAGGCCTTCGTGATATCTGGTATGAGACTTTTTAGTATGACGATTTCTAGCATCTTAGTTGTAGATTTATATTTTTTTAGGGACAGGTAAGAGCGGAAAAGGGGGAATGACGTATATTGATATGTGATGTTAATTCAATGTAAATGTACCTCGTACTGCCTTGTATTTGTCCTCGTCCTCTTACACTATCCAACTCATGGTTGACTCCACGAACTCAAGTGAGAAGATCGCTTATAGAATTGTGCTACTGGTGTGCTACTTATTAATTTTCTGTACATTTCTGGTGCACATATATTTTTATAAATATATAGATACACGTCTTGCGCCCGGGGCAACATTTGCCTATGTAAAATTATATCCTAGATATGAAATAGTATTGTTTCATTACATAGGAGGAAAGGCGTGCGGAGTAGTGACGTCATAGTTTTTCCGATATGTAAACGCTCTGTTGGAGCGTTTGAACAAGACTGCTCCATCCACTGTCGGTACTCGGGCGTCCCTATTTATAATGCCTGAGGTTCTTAACTAGGAGAGAATTAATAAGAACGCAATCCGGATTATCTCAAATGAAATATTTACGTCTGAGCTGGCTTTCGCATTTCTTTTCTACTGATACGACAGTAAAATAAACACCAACACGTCTCACTCGAAATAAACGTTTCTTATAATTACAATATCTACAGAAAAAATATTTGGATTTTACTATAGATAGGTGTTGATGTTTATATTAGACTGCGGATAAAAGTGACTATGTAATCCTTGTTTTCTATAGGTTGAATGGGTACAAAATGTTAAAATATAAATTCCTATAAAGATGCTACAAAAATCGATCGATAAGGCATATCGTGTAGTTTTTTATATTGTTTTCCAAGGAATCGAATAAATATCATTGCGACCGATCTAACAGTTTTTGTATGATGCGAGAACAAAGACGTGCCTCGGATATTTTGTTTATTACATTCTCAATTTAGATGTCTTCAAAACAATACAAAGTTTTATTTATCAGAATACCTGTGTAATGGCAAATGACAATTACAAATACCTGGAATTTCAATTTTCCAACTAATTGTACAATTAAATAAAAGAATTGTAACATTCCTATTTTCTCGTTTTATTATCGTCAAAAGGCTCCGTTAAAAGAAAAATAACGACAACAATTAATTGGAACTTGTTATAATTAACAAACATTCTATTTATGTGATTTAGTTTTGGCGAAATTTGGAACTACAAATAAAATTTAAAAAATATCTAATGAGATGTTTTCAGATAGGTTTTTAGAATATAAACAAAAAGCATTTATACTCGTTATCTATTAATATGACTTAAAATGTTCAATGTAATATAATGTAAAGAGAAAAAAACTATCCTTATTATTTTGAGACGAGACGTGGCCTCTCACTATGGGCCTTATTAGGCGGCTCAAAGTCACTCAACGAGCTATGGAGAGGGCTATGCCCGGGGTTTCCCTACGTGATCGAATCAGAAATGAGGAGATCCGTAGGGGAACTACAGTAACCGACATAGCCCAGCGGATTAGTAAGTTGAAGTGGCAATGGGCGGGGCACATAGCGCGGAGAACTGATGGCCGATGGGGCCAAAAAGTTCTCGAATGGAGGCCACGTAGCGGAAAGCGCAGCGTAGGACGTCCACCCACAAGATGGTCGGACGAAATGGTAAAGGTGGCGGGACGTCGCTGGATGCAGGCTGCCTCCAACGGGTCACTGTGGAAATCATTGGGAGAGGCCTATGTTCAGCAGTGGACGTCCTTTGGCTGATGGATGGATGGATGGATATTATTTTGAGAACGACGCATGCGGGTGCCAGAAGATCGTGGAGGAGGTCTATTACTCACGTTCTGAATGAATTTCAGGAAACTAATCGTCTCAAGAATAAGCCTGCCAAGCCCAGTGATTAGAACCGGTCGCTGAACGTCCCACCAATTTCCATAAACACAAAAGGTTTCCGTTTTAATGAGTTTTTTACCTCTGGGTAAAAAATCGTTGAACCTTTATTTTATACAAACGGTTGAGTTTCTCCGCGCTGAATACTTTAACACCCGGATCAAGTGCATGTTTAATTTGAAAGCAATAATACAACGGAAGGTTTTCAATGAACGCTACAATATCACAATAGTACAATGAAACACACGGGAACCAATGTTTTTTTTATTGCACTCCATATCAATATAAGTAAATCAATATAAGTTACCAACATAAATATAAGATACATTATATTTATGGAAACAATATAAATGGGTTATTTATTTTAACAGCTTTATTACATAAACTAAACCGAGCTGAAATGTGCAATCATACTTTTCCTGTCTTTAAAATAAAGAATAAAGCCTGAAAGAATTCGCTAAATGCGGCCTTTATACAATAATTAAACTGTATTCCATTTTTTCATAATTTTGTAAATACATAATATTATAGAAGAGCATTATACATAATTAAACGTAACCTTTACATTGTGAACATCCGTAATTTTTAAATCATCCGCATTATTTGATAAAATTTGATGCTTGCTATGAAAACACCAACAGCAAATGTAATTTTGTTCATAGTGCCCGTCTCGAGAGAATTACTAATTCTCTTACGGAACAATGTAATGGTATTATGACGATGCTTGTGCAGAATACCCACGAATATTGAAATTTACTGCTAAAGGTTGTTTTCATACTGACACGAAAATAACTACGTCGCACCTAAAGAGTAGAGCAAGCAAAACCAACGACGTGGAAAAACTTGTGTCTTTTGCATTCTCGTTAGAAGAAATCTCAACACACAATACATATTGACATCTCAAAAGGCAGTATAAATAAAGAATATTACCAATTTTATTTCATTAAAATATACCTCTCTCTTTCTCTCTCTCTCTCTCTCTTCAGCCACAAGAAGTCCACGGCTGAACATAGGCCTCCCCCATGGATTTCCACATGACTTGGACATGACCAGGACTTGTTGGAAGCAGCCTGCATTCAGCGACTCCCTGTGACCTTAACCAGGTCGTCCGTCCACCTTATGGACCTGGGCGTCCGAAACTTCGCTTGCTTGTACGTGGCCTCCAGAACCTTTCAGCCCCAGCGGCCATCGGTTCTACGTGCTATGTCTCCTATGTTTATTAAAGTATACCTATTTATACATAATATACATATATGTACACAGCGATAGATTACTGATTGCAAAGGTAAGATAAAAAACAAAAGAAGTTTGTATAAAACTAGTGTTTGAACATAAATGATGTGACCTGATGTGGATATGTGCACAAGCGCGCTACCTGCATACTAATGGGGTCTATTGTATCGCACATGCATAAAGCGTCCATTCACGTATTTCATATACCCGCAGAACATATTTTAGCAGTGAAGAAAAGCCGATATTAATCAATCCGAATCTTTCCTAGCTATTCCTATTTCTATATATGTACAGGTTAAATAGGCAAAACTATTGTGCGGAGTCTCATATCGGGGCAACTCGGGTCATTAAATGGAATATATCAATAGAAATGCTATCCACTGCTTTATGATTAAAGATTCTCGAGCGCCCAGCCATTCGACACACGTATTTTCTTTAATAGCTGGACAAATCTATTGTATACTTCTCTATACATCTCTTGGTTTATGCTTCTTTCCTGGTCTATTAAATCGTGAATAGCGTTTGGCTCTTATTGTATTTTATTGCAAATATATTGCGATATGAGAAAACGCCTTTTGAAGAGATATGTAATATACATATCTATCAAATGTAATGAAACATTGGATAGTATATGCGTGTTGTAGCAACAAAATTTACAACAAAATCTCATGATGACAAATATCTTTTTTTTTTTATAAATATTCTGTAAATAATATGCCGGATCCCGAGTCTGCTGTGGTATCTAGCAGCAATGCAGGTGTGCAGTCGAGAACTGGGGGTGCTAACTGCGCTGTTCACTAACGCTCCCGTTGTTTAAGATTCTAGTGTTGGAATCATAATATTGTTTTCATATTTTGTTGGGATATTTTGATTTGATTACTTGTTAATTATCTTAATTATGCTTTATATCTTCATTTATAAAAAAAAAATGTTTAATATTATATAATTCTCGTTTTCACAAGACAGATATGCGTAAAGTTAATATTTGTTGAATGCCGTGCAAATATAATATTATTGTTGCATAATAATAAATAAAAATCTCAATAATAATAAATAATTAGTCTAACGGTCGTACTTCGCACTTTTTTATCAAGCCTTTGGGGAGTAAAATAACGGAACAATTTGCTGTTTGGTTGTTTATTTGGATTCGCCGAGTGATCGTATTAGTCCGCGTACGTGTGTCGTTTGTGTCCGCTTTTCTTTTTCGCAGTTTTATAAAGCTCGGAAACGTGCCAATTTGCCTCGCAAAAATTCTTTCACGAAATATCGCTTAAATTTACGTAATATGGACAGAAATATCAAACCACCGGTTACTAAATATGTTTTGGGGTAGTTTTGATGCCAACTGAGATACAACCGCATTTTGTCCCTCTTTTTTCCTCTTTATTCATAGAAAGTGAAATTCTGAGTATAGATTCGATCAGGGCGGCCCAGTTATGTTAACTGGCGACAAATAATTATTTGTTCTCTCTATATTTAATTTGGACTATCTCATACTTATGTCAGGTCAAGTGGTAACTTTTTCGAAGTTCACTAGGTACAATGCAGAGACGATGCGACTTATCACTTAGCCGATAGGGACTCTTATATGTCGTCAAAACCTCGACTCAATGCCCGTGTCTTGAACATGTCAATCGTTAAAGTTAGTGGAGGACTCAATTAGCCCTTCAACTAGGTGGCCAATAGTGGTACGGCACCAGCTTTTGTATATAGAATAGCACTTTTCATATGCGTGATGGGCAGAAGTTTTAGATTACCGAGCCCAGCCGATCATCATCGTATCATGTTAGAAGATCGTTGGATCCATTCTTTATAGCCTAACACAACAGCGAGAGTTTTTCAACTGTTTTATGATTTTTAACAAAGACTAAATTCTCGGTCTTATTTAGACCAGATTGTTATTTCATGCATAAATAATATCTTTAATTCTATTATAAAATATATTCTATGAAGCCCTTTTAAGGTAACGTTAAAATAAAGTCAAGAGATAGTCCTATCAAGTCAACAATATCACAATTTAAGTTTGAAAATCAAAGTGTCAATCTAAAATTATCTTAACCAGCTATTTCATTGAAGTGAAAGATCAAATAAATGAACCGATCCTAAAATTATCGATGGTTTCTGACACAATCTAAATAATTCTATTAGAAAATCAATTTAGAGAAAACAGGGAGGACGCCTGTTTAACAATAAATTTAACTCGCAATGAAGGATTATATTTGCAGCGCAATGAAAAAATATAACTCTCAAACGTATGACTCAGTACTAGATTTCCCTCCTCAATAACAGAACTTCCTTCATTCCCGACGTGTTAGCACTCAGTCACATAAGTTATATCCAGATTTGATAAAACCGTCAAAATTGTATCCACTGACGAGATGAGGTATTTATTCTCTTGCCGTTGGATACACTATCTAGACTGCTCCCCGAGTCATTATCTCGTGTCTTTATAAAAAGACACAGAGCATTTTTTGCGAAAACCCCTTTGCGCTCCTGTGTTGGCACACTAGCCTCAAGGTTGAGATATAAGCATACAAATTGAGCAACGCTTTATAATGCAAACTTGAAACCCCAACATTGACTAAACTACGTAGTTAAAACCCAAAGGTACTTAGTGCCTCTTGAAATATTAAAACTGCTTCACTCACCTTTGTGGCAGTCAACTGTCAGCACTTTAGTTACCGCACAACGATTTTATGAAAGGTCTATAATAAATGGTGCAAAGAGTTTTCAGGATCTTCTTGTAAATTTAATTTATTGTCGAAACTATTTAAAGAAAAAATGATTTATTATACCACTTTTGAAATTACCTAGTGAATACTTCTCTCGACATATTTGTGAAAATAATTTTAGGTTTTGACACGTCTTTCATCCGGAGGTTTAGAGCATGGGCTTAATCTTTTCAATATTTCCATGGCATAATGAGGATACTCCAGAGAGAGTAAACATAGAGTTTCGAGAAGTACTTCAATAATTTATGGTGCATTTCAACAAATTGCTTTCAGATTAGATTGCTTGTGTATTTTAGTTTATTGATCCTGCAGTCAAACTGTTTGTATAGTTTTGCAGGACACTTATGTAGATTATAAGTTTATTCTTTTGTTATTAATAAAATTAAAATAATAAGGACGGGATAGTGTGCGAAAGAATTAATGTCGAGATGTATGCAGTATAGTGACAACTGACAACACTTGCCGCTACGAACAACGTGCATTGAAGTTTTACAAGTTTACTCAGACATTTTACTTGTCTACAGTAGTTCGGAAGAAGTTAGAACGAAGAACTTCAATTCTGTCGGTATTTAATTACTCTGTTTTACTATCTTTGTTTTATTACTGTATTAAGACATTTGCTGTAAGTGGTTATTTTACTCATTTTAATAGTATTTTAATTTTTTAAGATTTATTTAATTAGGACATTCGTTGTGAATTATGTATGATAAATGGCCAATGCATACATGTCCCTTAGATATTTTTTTTCACTTATCTTAGTAATCACTGAATTGCGAGTACTTTTTGAAATATTTATGTTTATGTAAGCTAGCGCGCAATTTGACAGGCTCTAAAGTTTATTATATGTAATATGCATATTATATAAAAGTCACAGCCTCACTGATAATGCAGCTGCGAATTTCACTGAACTTCATTTCTCTCTCTCTCTCTCTCTCTCTCTCTCTCTCTCTCTCTCTCTTTCTCTTTTCCGCTTTTTAATTCTCTTCGTTCTCATTCATCTCTCTTCTTATCTAACGCTTTGGGTAAACCTTTTGAAAAATTGTAGTTCCCCGCGAAAGTGAATGAGGCAAAAGTGATCATTTCCGTGTAAAATGTGTTGCCGTTGCCAATAGAACAAGACATAGGCAAGTAAAACTTAACCCCACATATCGTGCACTCTTTGCTGAAGTCAAATACATACCTACTGGAACTCTCAGTTTTAAACCATCTGTCATTATTCACTGTTAATTAAATATATTGAAGAAAAACAAATAATGGAATCATCTGCGTACCATAATTATAGAGAAACACACAACCAAACTCCAAATTGCTTTTTTGCGATTTGCCAAACAAATTATTTTTTTTAGTTCGGACCCGTTGATTCTAAGCATCGATATTTACATTCTAATATTCGGCTCCAATTTCCAAACTAAACATAAATTGTGGGCAAACCCAAAGTTAGCAGCTCTAGTGTGTAGTCTCTCGGATTCAGGTGCACTCGAACTCGAAACTCTTCAGATTGCGGCCGTATGAGCTGTCTGATATGTTCATCGTCAGCACTTTTAAAACTTATTAGTACTTTATAGTTTTAATATATGTGCGATTTGGTGTAGATTAACATATTATCGATTTTGTTGTCTGATTTCGTTCGGTGAGTGAGAATGTGCGAAGCTCATATATTTCTCACTCATTTATTTTCGTTCTCCATGTACAAGTGCTATAATCATTTACTGATTATATATTGGTACAATTTTCCCAAACGTAAACTAAAATACTCATTAAACAACAGAAGTTGAAAATTGATATGTGTAATTGACAACTTCCAAGAAAGTAATATGATCGATTCTATTTACGCAGCTACAAGTCGTCTTAAAGAAATACCTTGTATATTTTTTAAAGTAGACACCTCCAATTTGTCAAATCAAAAGCAAAATGTAGTTCTACATCGGTCAACATGTTGTTATATCATACTAAATATGTAATACATACAGCTAAAGTGTATTCGTAAGGTTGTAACGATATTACAAACGAATAATCTTAGTTCGTTTCATTGGTTCGACTTATTTCTGTTCAAAACAAACAACTAATTCTTAAATCATGTCACCGAGCCGCAAACATTAATTAATTTTTTTTCTATTTATTATCTGTATATTTGCAATTCTGCCTATTTTAAGTTTCCACGATGTAATATCAACTAGCACAATTGCCGTTGAACTTAAACATAAACTTCATTATTACCATAAAGCGTTTAACATCTTAATATACTAGAGAAATTAATAAAGGTACTAAATAATACTTAAAGCTCACTTTTACGCGGAATTAACATTTTAAAATGAAAAATTATTTTACTGCGTTGGCAAATAGCTAGAAATATGCTTTTATAAAATTATATTGTAATATTTTTATTAAGTTTTCACAAGGATTTTTACGTACCCATTCTATAATTCAAGCGTATAAAAGATGTTTGTACTAGTTAGGGAGACCTTTTTGTGTTAGAGGAAAGGCTATTAAGTATACTTTCGGTACCGAGACCAAAAAGAGTATGGTCAGTGTCACTGGCCTTCCGGCCCAACACACTGCAATTTTTAATGTGTGGCCGAGCTGGGTCCCTAACGATACTTACGCCAGCATGCAGACTAAAAAGTAAAAACCCATCGGTGACCGTCACACGCTTAATGGAAGGAATCAACTTTTGATAGTGGCCTATGAAGCATATACGTATTAAATTCCGCTTTTAACTATAACGCTGGAAAAATAACATACTATCGTAATATTTAAAAATCTGTAAATAAAATACGGCCGACAAAATATGCTCTTGAGCTATTACGATGCCAAGAAAAGGAATTAAGGAGGATTTTCTAAGGAACATTTTTTAATTAAAAATCCTACACTGAAATGGCGAATTAATTTAATTAACGTATGTACAAAATCTAGCAAATGTAAATGTGAATACAAAGTCACGAGTGTAATTACTACCCAAAGGCGGTCGGGATTTATTTCCGTACTGAGTAGGTGTGGTCCTACGAAATATTATTGGAATACCTATGTATGTACTGCTGCTATTAGAAGTAAAATAATCTTTTAAAGGTCTATATTCGTGTACTTGTGCTAGAATCTAGACTTACTATAAGCGAATTATTTTTAATAGTAAATAATATATAGGTATACAATCTATGTAGTATATACATATGTAGTTAAGTACGGAACTCTAGTACAGCAGATGGTTCTATGGAGACCGCGTAGGCCATTTTCCATAAGACTGACTTAAATCAAGTTGGCGAACTTCACATATCAAATACAATGTTTTGTTGCATTTTGCCCAGCTCTTTGTAGTCTTAGCAATGCCAAGAAATGTAGTGAAGTTCCGTTTGATTTTGTCAGTCTTTGTGTAATACATTTAGTAAACCGATCAAACATTCGGAAGTAGGTATTATGAAACTTCTCAAATAAGATACAACTATTGCACATTTCACTATGATGTATATTTGAACCCTGGGTACATATTTGACCCAATTGCCACGTTCATCTTTTACGTGCGAAGTATTTCATGTGACCTAATAATATTAGCTAAAGATCATCTAAAATCTTATGGCGAGTGGCGAAATTTTGAACTAGATTTTTTGCTAAATCTATTTAACGCATTGTTTGAGATATGTTTTCATAATATAGACAACAAGCATTTATACTCATAATCTAAAAGACTCAATATGTCCAATCACCAATGTAATAAAATGTGAAAAGAGCGAAACAATTCATATAATTTTGTCAATAACGCTTTCGGCGATAGAAAAGCGTAGTCCACCCGTATTTACTACGCGTCAATACAGCTTACGCTGGTAAATTCGATACTGTGGTTTGACGTTACAATCTATTAAACGTGACCGAAACTTGACTTGCCTCAACTCGAAAGCAACAAGATTTTAAAATAATAACAATTTGTTCCAATGAGACAGTAGGCCGACTTCTTACCAGGTCTAGGCTTTTTTAAACTACATGAAGCCCTCTGTCCAGTTATAGGTATGTGGGGCTATCGTAACCAGGTTCGACCGAGACACTTATCATTCTTTGCTCCACGATTAAAAATTATTGCATTAAAGATAAATAGGAGTACAATAACATGATGTCGCTAACATGGCATTCTTCCACGACAAAATTATCAATGAATCAAAATTGGTCTCGTGATATTACGCATGGATTACCCGTTCAAAACTCAAAACCCTAGGCCTAAGTTCAAAACCCAGGTCGGCAACCTTCAGTGTAAAAAATATCACATGAATTGCCCAGGACAGGTATTTGAGCCCTGTACATTATCACACTACAACATTTTAGACGGAAATATGTGCGATAGATGGGAGTGTAAAAATTGTCGCCTCTGCCTACCTCTTCGTGGATCCCTTAGATCTATCTAAAATAATATAAGTATGCGTGAGAATAGAATTCTGTTGGCGCAGAAATCAATACACTTAAATGTTGAAGGGGCCTACATAATCCTAAATACGCTTACCTTACTACCGGTTTAAAGTCACGTGCCGGTTTCCACTTCATTTATGCTTAGTAAACCATCAATTTTGGTTACCGATACATGAGTTTTTGGCAAAAGATAACGTAATTTTTAAATAAATCTGACCAAATTAATCAATGATTTGTAAATTACCCGGCTGACAGACGTTTTGTAAATTGAATGAACGAAATATTCTTATTCATGATCCTTGTCAGTCAGCTTATTTGAAAGGGGAGGAGAATACCTGATGTGCACCGACATGATACAGTTCTTATAAGTTGATTGAGCGTGGTAAAAATATTTAACATTAACAATGAACATGGTTTGATAGGTATTACAGTCTATCTAAACTAAGAAGTTCCATTTGACGTTTCATGCTTTTAACGTAAATAACTTTGTGCACACGTAACTCACACAATTCTTCCACACAATTCACAATTCACTTTTCCGTAAATCCATGAAATTATGAAGCTATTCTTATTTTATCACAAGATTTACAATCCATAATCACTAAATTTAAACTAAAATCCTTTAAATAAAGCAATATAACCATTTTAAACAACATATTTTTTTTTTTCTAGACGTCATTACAAAGTCACCTCGTTAGATCTTTTACCGTAGAATCGAGACTATTCAAACGCATTTGTATACGAATAATCGGTAAAAATATTTAAATAATAAATAAATACACACAACAGTCACATACATAGTCCTGACCCCACACTAAGATCGAGTCTTGTGTCGTGGGTATCAGAAGCTACGAGAGACTTTTCGGTCTCACAAACACCCAGACCCGAAACAAATACCTGTGGAGCACACAAATATTTGTTTCGGTGCGGGGATCGAACCCGCGGCCTCTAGTTTCAAAGGCGGCGTCTAACCAACTGCGCCACGGAGGCTGTCAATCGAGCAGTTTTAATCCAGTTGCTTTTTATTTTTTTTAAATACTGAACTTTCAGCTAATAATAGGTATACTGTCAACGAACATTCATCAATAAATAATGAAATAATAATATTAATATAAATTAATTTATTATTAACTAATAGATTTGGATATTACAATGGAAATGAAGGCAGTATTCTAGGATACGGCACACATAGTGAGGAGGTTCCTCACTTTGGAGTATATGTATTGTATTGTATGTATGTACCATGTGTTCATAGGCATGTGCGTGATGTAGACTGGACTCAAAAAGTGTCTGCACCCGGGCGAAGCCGGACCGGGCCGCTAGTAATAGATAAATCACTCCTTTTGTTCCTAAATAGTAAAGTGACTTATGCAATTATGGATATCTCATTAGAATAAAAATGTTCATGAAAAAAAAACCGAAATGATGTAAACTGAAAATATAAACTGTAATCGATTAAGAAATACAAACAAATATTATCGATATCTCTAAATAATCGGATATTGTAAGAACCGATTTATTTGACAGCATTCCTATTTCACACTGTCAAATGGAACTTCTTAATTTAGATAGATAGTACGGTACACGTTGAAGTAATAACAAATTAACTCGTGTACAAGCCCGCCTAAGTCTAAGATTTGAAATTAGAACGCTTTTTTTTTTACACCAAAAGACATTCCACTATGGTGCCAGTAATATAATGAAATAAATAAAACCTTTTTAGAGGTCAAATTTTCGCGAATAGGCAAAAATGCCAACCGTTTTGACAAATGAGTATTTCCTCTTTTCAACCTTCTACTACAATATGAAATTGTTTTCGCGCAATCTAACTATTTCGTAGAAAAATATCGTGAAACTACAAAGAGAATCAATTCAATTTCGCATGTACCGTGAGTTATTTTATTTGGTGAAAGCGGTTTCGAAACGTGCGATTTTATCTTTGTTGAGACATAAATTGTTATTACCTTTTATCGAAATATTATATAATGGAAAGGACCAGTTATGCCTTAATGCACCGGCCATTAGTGTAGTTACTCGAAATTAATAGTTTATTTAGAAACCAAATACAACGCTTTAGAGAAAGAATTCTAGTAAAAGTAACCCACAGAAAATTAGACGGCATCAAAGTTACGTGAACTTGGTGATGAATATACGTATCCGGCCCAACAGTGACTGGCAGGAAACTTCCGCAGTCGACTGAGCTGACATGATTGTGTCCACTGACGAGGGGTAATCATTACGTGTCAGTTGTTACTCCACCTGGTCAGCATCTACTCCAGATGTATGCAGTCATTTTGCGAACGACTTATATATTATTAAATAATATTTTTTTTTAGTATAAATGTTTTTTCTTTCCAAGATATATCAGCTTATTTTTCCAGCACGATGGCGTCACCGGTTTGCATAAATAATATTAATTTCATCTTGATACCTCTAAGCGTTCTTGAGAATAACGCTCTTGACAGACTGACAAACTACGAAATAATCCTACAACAATCTCGTTTTCTTTCTGGGAACTTGAACCTCAAATGTATTCACGACTAAAAAATATTATTATTATTCTACGCGACATTTATATTTCGTTTTCACAATATATGAAATCAACCATAGGCTAGATGCGAAAAAACAATTTAAAAATTCCCTTGATTTGAAAAAATGTTTCGCTTTGATATGTCAATCACACTAGAGATAAATCAAATATGAGTACTTATTTGTTTACATTTTAATTTTTCGTATCGAGTATGATATACGAGTAAATTAACAATTTGTCAATATGAAACTTTTTCATGGAATCGTTTAATTGTATTTTTAACACGTATATCTTGCAGCTATGCTGGCATGAATATAGAATTTTTCAATCAGTTCACTTTATCAGTGGACAGAGAAACCATTAACGGACACGGCGTGAATATGTGTTATTTCTATTTTTAATCTCAGATCCTTGTCTTTCTTTCTTTTCTTTCGCGGGCGCGCAGTTGGGGACTGGTAGCGCCCGTTTGACACAATGCGACTCCGAGATGTTCGGCAGCAGAAGTGGAAGCAACTGCTTGCTGCCGTGGATGCTTAGGGCGTCATTGGTTGCGAGCTGCAAATTAAGCGACAGTGTGCAGGAACGACTCGTATTTATAGGCCGGCAATGCTCATGTTATCTTCGAGTGTTAGGGAGGAGAAAGACTTATTATTTCCCTAGCTTGGTTATTACTTACGTATAAATAAATTGTGAGATGACGCGCTAATAAGGCATAACACATTAGACGAAAATATTACAATAATAATAATCAAGTGATTCTATAATAGGATTCTACTCAAGACATAACAACTTTACGTACTTTTTGTACAACTTTACTTTTTTTACCTGTTAGAATACCCCGGCCTGTACAAATTTCTGGAAATCCGCAAAGCGGAGTAAACTCCTTAAACATCAGGCCCAAACTTTGAAATCGCATTTAATGTAACAATGAGCTTTAGTTAAATGTATTGTCCTAGCGTGATTGTGCAATGCACCGCGCTAACAAAACCTGAAAGCTCTGTTTATTTGCTAGTTACGGTTTAGTTAACGTGAAATGCGTCTGTCACGAAATATTTCACAATTACAGCGCGTAATAGTCCGCATGTAAACGTGTCCGCAGCGCGCTAACCGTTGAAATTGCCTTCTGCAAAAGACACTCGCGTCCAAATATTAATTGTGGTTTAATACACCGCCCACGTTCCAAAACACACATTATATTTATACCTCATACACAATTGTCTCAGATTTGCAACTGTCTAACACAATTTACGTATTGAATTCTCGAGGTTCGTGTTATGAAACGAAAGTATAGTCAAGTTCAATGTTACGCACTGGCAACACAATACACGACTGCCTCAAGACACAACAGTCTTTATTGCCTTGTCTTCGTATCAAATAATATAATCGCATTGAAAAGCTCTTCAGCGAGTACGTTTCTATTTCTTCTACATGTTGTTGCATAAAACTTGAATACAAAGCATACCTACTTTTATTTCACATTTGTTGTTGTCTAAGTTACTTTATAACTTGACATTGCGTTTACATTAATCAAGTGAGATTATTACTCAATATCTGATTTAAATTTTAAACTAATTATAACTATCAGCATTTACAGTTAAAATATTTGATTAGCAATATTACTTTTTTACGAGTCGTCCGTTAATTTTTCCCAAATTAAAAGCATTTTTTTTTATTGTGAATATTGCAAGATAAACTTTAAAACCTCTTGTTAAGAAAATTCAAACTACCAGTGGAATCGCCTAAAATGTCTCAATTTCTTCTGAAATAGGGCACTTCTCGTTGTTTCTACAACGAAAACTTCCCAAGCCAAGTTGGCTCTCAAAAGCAAATTTGTTAATTAGTAAGATGTTACTTGTTGCCAGCAAACGCATTAAGTACATTGTACGGTCATATATATAAACACTGTGTCAAGGCATGCTACCAGTAAAGTCCGGTACATAATTGTCCGCGGTTTTCGATTTTGGACTCGTACTTAAAATTAATCAAGAGTCAAATTATGCATATTCTAACCCATATTAGGATCGGTCGATCGGTCGAAGACTAATGTCGTGACTAATATAAACTAGGAGAGACTTTTCGGTCTCACAAACACCCAGCCTCGAGACAAATGTTTGTGGACCGCTTAAATACTTTTGGTATGGAGATCGAACTCACGGCCTCTCATTTCACAGCCGGCGCCTAACCAACTGCGCTGCGGAGGCAATCCATACCAATAGTTTTTATAAAAATTTAAATTATTCCACATTGTCATTTTACACCAATTCATTTTTCTGTTGTTATTAATTCAAAACTTAAAATTCAAATTCATCATTTAAGTATTCTGAGTTTAGTGAAAAATCATTTTAAACCTAACAATAACAGTTAAGACTAAAAAAAATATGTAAAGTAGGTTGTCTTTCACAGAATCCATTTTTTCACGGCAACTGGAATTTTAATGAATCAAACTGTTTTAAACAAACGTATATATTCCATGAAAACATTAATAAATTCATTTAATGTGACAAATTCCTTGAATATTTATAAATAACAGAAAATATGCCTGTATTTTATGGAAACACATTTATGAAAGCCGCTGAATTGACAGCAATACACGTGAACGTGAGCTGTGGACACCAATTATACAATCTAGACGGCCGCGGCGCAGTGACGTGAACGGTTCGCGATACAATAAAAGCACGAAAAAGATTTTCGCGATCGAACACAAAGAGCCACACAATAGTCCGCACATGACCGAGCTTGAGCTTCACAAAGAAACTGAAACTGACCACCCGAGAGAAAACTGAACACCGTGTGCTGAATTCCAACCCGTCGCGCTGTACCGGATATTACAACCTCCGCGAGCCATCTGCTATCAAAATGTCATTCTACTTTAATAAATGTGTGCCAGTCACAGACTCAACAATCCCATTGTTCTGTTAATAAACGATTTTTTTTATTGGATGGCCTGCAGCAATATGCGGGCTTGTGGTGAATGAGGCGCATGATTTAAAACTACGCATTCTATGGACACGCACGCGGTCCTCCTGATGGTAACTAATCATACCTGGGGTTCTCTAAACGAATTGCAAAATTCTGCCAAACCGCATTAGCAGAAAATTGTGTACGAAGTTTAAACTCTTATTACTAATCTTCTATATACATATAATAAAAATGTAAATGGTCGATGTCTGTACATGGAAGATATTTAAACTCGGAAATTTCAACGCGGGGGGTCTTTATAACAGCAACAGAATCCAAAACAATTTTTTTTAGAATTTTTGTCTGTCTGTCTGTCTGTATGTTTGCTTGCGCATCACGCAAAAACTACTGCACCAAATGAGATGCGGTTTTCACAGTTGTATTGCTGCAGGTTCAACTTAAAAACTGGTATATGTTGCATTTGCATACAGGGTGTTTCTTTTTGTTTGCTTGCACATTACTCATAAACTACCGCACCAAATGAGATGCGGTTTTCACAGTTATATTGCTGCAGGTTCAACTTAAAAATTGGTATATGTTTCATTGACATACAGGGTGTTTCTTTTTGTTTGCTTGCACATTACTTAAAAACTACCGCACCAAATGAGATGCAGTTTTCACAATTACAATGGTGCAGGTCCAACTTAAAAACTGGTATATATTTCATTTATTTATTATTTGACATTATTTATTTATTATTTCATTTATTTATTATTTGACAGCCTCCGTGGCGCAGTTGGTTAGACGCCGCCTGTGAAACGAGAGGCCGCGGGTTCGATCCCCGCACCGAAACAAATATTTGTGTGATCCACAGGTATTTGTTTCGGGTCTGGGTGTTTGTGAGACCGAAAAGTCTCTCGTAGCTTCTGATACCCACGACACAAGACTCGATCTTAGTGTGGGGTCAGGACTATGTATGTGACTGTTGGGTGTATTTATTTATTTATTTATTTACATACAGAGTGTTTCTTTTTATTTACTTGCGCATAACGCAAAAACTACAAGACGAAATGAGATGCGGTTTCACAGTTATGTAGGTACAAGTCCAACTTAAAAACTGGTAAATGTCTTATTTACATACAGGGTGTTTCTTTGTAATATGGAAGATAAATGAGAAAAACTAATATTCCCCATATTAACACTGGATTAACACTTAGGCTACATTTTATCCAGATAAATTAAGTGTTCCCGTGGGATGAGGACGGAAATCCGATATATTTGTTACTTTTTATACTCAAAGGGATGCGATGGGCGTGGATTACATACCTTGAGTAAGAATGAGATAGGACGGGCGGGATATAACGGGACGGGACGGGACGGGACGGGATGAGAATACCAAATAATCTATACATGTATATTTTTTTAAACAAAGTTAATCACGCAGACGAAGTTAGCGGGCAGAAGCTAGTATTTTATAAAAATGTATATATATCATTGTTATTAGAAGTAAAGGAGGTCCATGCCCAACGGGATCTATAGACGCTGCTAATATTCGCCTTTGACGTTTTATGTGTTTGAAGTAGATAGGGACCAATCTCTTACATCGTAAATCTCCATAACCAAACTTGAGCGCAATAAGTTTGATTGTTTGTCAAATGTTTACCTCAATCAAGACTTAAGCCGGTTATCCGTATTCTCAAAGATGGAATATCATTATTCCTGAATTAGGTGCCCAAATGTTAAGAAATAATTATTGTTAAAAATAAAAGACAGTAAGTAAGTAGCCACAGAAAATTAAACAATTTTATTCGTGTTATGAAGTATTCATGTTTATATTGATTATTTTTTTTTAGTCTAGGGTCGAGTTTTATAAATTATAATATGAAATGAATCTATTTTTAGATGTAGGTATACTTTTTACAGTATAATATTTTATTCCTTTCATGTACACAACCCCATGTAACATATACATGGGAACCGAACAAAAACTATAAATCAGTATAGGAAATGTGGCTTGCCAGATTTATGTAAATCCTGATGTCTAAAAGCGTAAAAAGTAGTGCCTAAAGTAACTGCAACCAAGCGAAGCTGCGCCGGGTGTCTAGAATATATCGAATGTGGGAGGCGCGGAGGCGCATTAGGAATTCATGTTCCGCGTCCCGGTACAAAACATACGTCGGTAAGCCTCTGAACGGCAACTTGTGGCTTCTCTTGACACCACTTGGAGAATGTCGCACTCGATTTTATTTTCCCTACAACTCGTTCGGCCGGCTGAATGTTGTCATTAAGCAAATTTACTACCATTTAACCCCTAAATAACGATGTCTCTGAATCTTTGCGATAGCCTATAAAAGCATTTAATGACGTTTATTTAGTACTCTTTACAGGCCTTGTCATCGCCCGTATAAATTGGGTGACTGACTCTGACTTGATCTGATCAACCCAAAATTAATTATGTCGATAAGTACGCTAAAAATTAACGAGAAATATTTAACTAATTCATAAATTACTTTAATAAAAATAAAGCATCGCTAAAAAGTATTTTAATAACGGTCATACCGTATTACCACACCGACTTTTATACAAAAATGCAGCTTATTTTCTGGCGCACACAATAAATGCTAATATAAATTTAAGATACGGGCTTATTGTTCATGATATTACCTAGAAATATTCACAATGTTTACACATTGAACAGACTGCAAATAAAAGCAGGACTCACAGCGTTTTCAGGGAAGCGGGTTATGAATCCGTCAGATTGTCAAAAAGATGACGGAAAATGAAATTTAATGCTAAAAACGGCACAAAGCAGCATTGTTGTATTGTGCGATTGGTTCGTTTTGTTAACATATTTTTTTGTGGATCCGTGTTTTAATGTCACTACACGGCGCCGATCAGCGATTATATTTTTTAGAACAATTTTACTCTTGTAAAAAAATTGTAATTATTTCAAATATTTTGTAATAGAACTAATTATATCTGTATAGAATATTCAATGTTAAATCTCAATATGTTAAAGTGGAACATTTACTGTTCTGTTTCAGTCTTTGATTTATTGTCAAAATATGGTTTGCCCTATGGACCGCAGTCCCTAAAAGCTTGCACTATTAAAACGGTGTCTCGATAAATATAAGCTATTAATAACAAGCCTTAGCTACACCAGGCTTGTGGTATCCACATTGTTGGTAATATTCAAATTAAGTAAACTAGGCGTCGCTTAATTAACGAAATCGAAGCCAAATATGCGATCAGCGGCCGGCATGCCACATCATTTTAACAACAGATTCTCCTCTCTGCAATATTGAAATTATTTTGCACACTTTGGTTTTTAATACATTACTTTATAACCGCTTATTGAATTAAATTGTTGACGTTAATTAATTAACAAATATTTACATCGCTTTACTCTAGTACAATGAAAAATTTGTATTTCCGTGATAAGTAATGACCACAAGAAATTGTAACTCAAACTGTCTGAGTTGAAATGAATATTCGCTTTGAGAAAATCTCGCCACCATTAATATCGCCAGCAACTAATTTAGTTACAAGAACTGAATAAAACTTCGCCGCAGTATACTTGCCAACGGATCTTTTTATTCCAGTATTGTAATATAATGCGAACAAAACCAGATAAAAAGCTATAAAAACTTAAAAACTAAGTATGTTGAGATCCCTCCTTCGATTCATAGTTCTCAAAAAATATTTTGTATGAGTTTCTCGTACCAAAAAGTAATCCCAAGTTTATTAACTTAGGATTGGGTCCAGTATGACGTTGGCATTCTTCCCTATCACATCTTAAGACGGAATATGCTCGGCGAGTTATAGATATCTCTAGTGAGTCTCTGTGTATACCTTGTTATAATGACCCAATCAATTATTGTGTCATTTACACATGTTGTAATTAGTTTGCGTTATCATTACCTCCTAATACGTTGTTATTCCACAGTTTATCTGGAATAACATTAATTAAACAATATAGTTCCGTGAAAGCACTTGTCATCGGATAATATCCAATTAATTTTGGCCTTATTGGCTTGCTAATAACATTTAACGACCAGAGGTCAACCATGATACCATTGTACATCAGTACTTTGCCAGTAATTTCTAGAAACAATTATAAATGTTAAATTGTGAAATGCGTTAATTAGTTTATGTTTAATTTCAACTCCATTTATTCTATTATTGTACGTGTTTATACTCAAAGACAAGCGTATAAAATATAAATGAAAGTAACTGTTCTTAAAGAACACTTATTAACGTTTTAGAATGTCGGCAATTTCGTTCTTTCCAATCATCCTTTGTTAGGAAAATTTTAATTTTCTATTTTTAGGAAAATGATAGAAAATAATTGTAAAAATCAAAGAATAGTTAAATATAATTATAAAATACATACATAAACTCACGCCTTTTTCCCAGAAGGGGTAGGCACAGGTGCTACCTAGACACTCACATTACGCCTTGTTTGTTCCGTCCCACGATGTGAAAGGGGGTGAGCCTACCGCCATATCGGAAACAAACTAACTAATAACTAACTAATTCCGGGCCAATAATGAATAGAAAATTCTTATATCACTTTGCTCGACCTGGGATTCGAACCTGAGACTTCAACTTTGTAATGATACCGCAGTACAACTAAGCCACCAAGGCATAACACCACCATTATACAAGGCCACCATTATAAAATAATATAAAAAAAATACCAATGGACTATTTTACCGATTCTGAACCTAAGTATGTATTATGTAGTTGACAAAAACAGTGTATGCACCGTCATGTCTCCTCGCAGGCCTTCCCAGTAACATGACTTTTGAAGTAATTAAATAGTGAGTACTTGAAGTCGACGTCACTTCGAAAACTCAATACTTGCGGCTTTTTCACATTGCTACAAAGTGAACCTCGTGTTATAGTCGACGATGTTTGCTCGAAACCAGTTAAAGTTTTAGTTCGTGTAACAATTTCTCTAGCTTAATTGTAGTTTACGATTAATGAGTTATGACTTGAGGTCTTCTATTGTTACGATTTACAATTACAGACTGTACCTTTTTGTTTTTTTTTTATTTATACTGTCTAGTGTACATCATGACTATGAAAATAACTAAATATAACAAATTAAAATATGGTACAGTGGGTGGACATATTGTATCGTTATTTACGTTTATTTTTTGTCTGTAAATAATTGTTTTATGATATTCGACTTAATTAGCAATAAATAGTTTTTATTCAAGTTACATATTATGTATCAATACATTAATAAATTAAGACATTAACATCAAAAGGTTTACTAAATTTGACTTATAAAATTTCAAATACAAGGGTAAAAAAAATTATTTAACATGATATTTACCTATTTTCTCGCTAGATTTTTTTTGCCAATTATCCTAGTCAGAATTTACAAATTAAATTACAAATTAAAATTCATACCGTGGACCAATGTTGTTCGCCACGCCACAGCTTTATAAAGTTAGTGTAATTCAATCAGCAGAAATTTTCCATGTAACTAAAGTTCATTAACATGTGTGAAAGCAAATTACGATTGTGGATGCAGGAATTTTGGATGTCACTAGGACGCCCCGGACAGTTCTGGTTAGTTTGTGAAAATAAACTTATGTTTAACCCAATTGCAGGAATTTTGGAAGGCAACTGCTTAAATAGCTGGCAGCACGTTCTACGTTTTACGAATATTCGATTATATAATATTGCAAATGAACTTCGTTGAAAATTTATTGTATAAACAGCATTTTAAAAAATTTGCTATTCTTCAGTTTTTTTTTGCAATTTTTAGCAATATGGTCGTTTGTATAAAAATATGAAAATGTATTCAACGGGTAGGTACTGATAGTTCATGAATAAAATGCCATAAAATCGTTTGAAAAGTTTAATCATGTGCAGCTAAATTTGATGCAAGAGTAAAAAATGCTTTGTAGAAAAAATGTGTAGAGACGAATCTAACGACACAACTACATGTGTATGTTGAAACTTTCACTGCCGGTTACAAATGATAACACATGGCTATATGTTTACAAATAATTAGCCTTCGTCTGAGACATTCGCACAAACAAAATCTTACAATTTATACACAAAAAAAAAACTATTTTAAATGCACTTAATATTTCTGAACATTACCTTTTTGTATCAGAAATAATACTGGAAAGTTTTAAAAATTAAACAGTCTGAAATTTCCCACAGTTTCGCCAAAAGAAATATAAAATTAATGTTACGCATTAGGTTCTACTCCACAGAAAACCAATTTAAAATGGTTTCACTTAAATTTTCCTTTATTGAAACGTTCATTATAAGTGCCCGGAGCAACAAGAACTTGTGTTACAATTGTAATACTAACTCGCCTTTTCGTTATTTTGTTCGAGAACTCTTAAATAGAACCGCAGTGAAAGTCAAAAACTGAAACTCGACTAAAAAACCATTGACAGTTTTAGGTTGTCTTTATATGTTTTTACAGCCTTTGATACAGCCACACCAGATAATACAAAACATATTATTTTGTCAGCTGGGTTTAATAATTAGTGCAATGTACTTTTGTAGTATATTGTTAAACACGGTTATTTTAGTCTGAGAAACGAAATTTGTAATATAATAGCCGGTTTTACGGAATTTGTCCTAGGGGCCCGGCCCTTGGTCTTGTGTAACATATTTTCATTGTTAAATTACAAACATGTAGGTACAAATAAGGATTGTGTATGATTTTTTGATTGAAATAAAATGCTGTAAATAGTTTGATATTGCTTGATATATTGATAATTGATTAGTGCAAAATATTAATGATACATACAAGTACGTCACGAACGCGGGTTGATGAGACACTAAAAATATTTTACAATACCCGTAGTTGCTACGCAAAAATGCTGACTGTAACGTTTACGCCATAATAATGAACCGAATATGCTCCGGGACGTAAGATGATAGGTGCGCAATTAACGAAAATGAGATAATGATATTAATAAAGTAACAAGATGATGAACAAAAAGAACTTAAAATTAAAAGTTATAAACTTCAGAACCCGACAATAACACTGGTCAACACAAGTCTTGTTTCCTTTAAAAAAATTTCTGTTATTGGTTATTTCTATGGCCCTGAGTATGAAAAAAATACTGGAAGATTGCTAACAGCTTCAGTTTTTGAAATAAAGAGTTTTATTATTTTTATAATAAAGTACAGAAAATTAATAAATGATGTTAACAAAATGTCTATTAAACACTATCAAATGATCTTTTATACTATTTTCTTGCATGAACGACTTTAGGTAGATCACGTTGCAAACTCCAGCAGTAGTCTGCCATCATATGTGAGTCCCACCGCCCCTGATACCGCTCTTCCATTGTTCGAAGATCCTGATGGAATCTTTCACCCTGCTCCTCACTAAAATCACCTAGATTTTGTGGAAATCGGTCTAAATGTGAGTGCAGGAAGTGGATTTCTATGCTCATGTTGCACCCTAACTCTTGCAAGTTCGATAGCATGGACTCAACAAACTCGACGTGGTCGTCAGATTTCTTTTTGCCTAGGAAATTACTCATAACCAAAACGAATGACTTCCAAGCTTTGGATTCGACTTCAGTCATTGATTTGACAAAATTAGGATCATTCACGAGTTGCCTAATCTGTGGCCCATCAAAAATACCAGCTTTTAATTTGTATTGATAAAGTATTGATGATACGCAGTTTTTACAAAGTCCGATATAGGTTTTCGACATTTTGCAAATACATATTCACCACAAATGTAGCAAAAAGAATCAGGATTAAGTACACAACACCTTCTTGACGAAGCCATATCAAAAACAACAACAAAATATATTTCAATGTCCAATAAAAAACGCAACTATAAGTAAAAATAGTAATGGAGGGTAGTTAGCTGTAACTCCAAAAACAAAAGCTGTGAGAGAAAAATTGTTACCATATTTAAAAAATACGCGTTAGTTTGAGTTAAAACAAAAAAAAATTTAAAGGAAACAAACGATTTTATTTTTTTTGTTGACCAGTGTAATTAATCAAGATCGCTAAAACTAAATTTATTAGGTATAGACGAGGTAGCTTTATTTGCCAATCCTTCGTCGGGTCACGTTTCGCTACACACTTTATCTTTCTGGCACTCACTGGGGCTTGCTTTGCAAATAGCCACGCACTGAACACTTTGCTCTGCTTTTACATTCACACACTGGCACCTGCGGCGATGGTGATGGACGTGGTGATGGACGTGGTGGCGCTCGGGCGGCGCGACATGACGTAGCCACGCCACTCCTGCGCCTGCTGCTGATAATCCCGCTAAGACGTAGATGGCTAAATACTGGTGAATGTCATTATATAAAATCTGACCAACCTCTGGGTATCCGGATGTAGATGTTATATTCCCGATTTGATGACTGATGTGTTGTAATGATTTTTGATAATCTTCCTCCAGACTGTTATTGTTCGTAGGCATTATATTATTGACAGGTACTATCTCCAAAGCGACTATATCTGGTTTAATGGTTAAGCCATTCGATCCTTGTTTATGTGAGGTTCCAGAGAACGTCTCGTCATTGATGACACGATACCTGCTCACTCGAAACTTGATGCCCGCATATGATCCTCAGCGGGCATTGACCGCAACATAATTATGATTTCACAGCTGATTGTTGTTACTTCGCATTCCATAAATTATTTCTATAATAAGTATAGTTTCGTGGCTATGTAGGACACTAATTAAAAATGTAACTTGATCTAAAAGATGTTTAGATTTGTTGAAGGATATACGTAGTTGCGGGGAATAAATTTTCCTATGAATTAATTTACATAAAAATATTAGATCTAGGATTCTACGAACAGGAGCATTTTAAAACGCCCGAGTCATAAAATGCCGTAGGAATATAAAATACGAAATGCTAATGAACGCCGGTTATATTATATTAACGTTATTTGATAATCCAACAATGTTTATCATATTACAACGAATTTACATAATTTAAAGAAAGTGCAATAAAAAATAATTTGCAAATAACATTTGTATTTTTGGTTACTTAAATACCTTATTTTTATACGAACATGCCAAAGTGTCTATACGTACAATTGTTTATTGTATCAGCCCATATACATGTTACTCCAGGGCATGGGCCTCCTCTACAATCGAGATAACGATTTTTGGGGTGTGGCCGTATAGTCCACGGTCCACCACGCTGGCCTAGTACGCTTTGGCAGACTTTTACATACCACAGAAATTCCTCCGAATCGCTATAGTGTGCAGCTTTCCTCACGATGCTTTCTTTCAAGTGGATACAACACACCTGATAATAGATAAGTGCAGTGCGGTCAAGTTAGAATATTCACCCAATTAAGTTATAGTTATATCTCGTCATTTGTGATTATTAGGCCTACCCCAATGGGACATAGGCGTGAGTTTATGTATGTATATATGTTGTGATTATTACATAAACATCATGCCCTTTTTCCCAGAAAGAGAAGGTAGAGTGCTACCAGGATGTTCACGTTCAAATGTAATATGTATCCGATTATATTCAAAAGCAATTGTAAATAGTCGCGACATACTCACTTGAATCACTATGATCCTTAACCACTGCATAATATGATGGTGGCTTGCGAAACGGATTCGATTATACTTCCATTATCAGTAAGGCCTTATTCCACCATGCTCGCCTTGGGAACTTCACACATCATGTAACTAAATCTTATCAAGATATTTAAATCTATATTCGTAAAGACCTGTAAAATAAAACAGTGAATATTTTTACATCTAAATTTCAACTTTTTATACCATTTTTATAAACTGTATTATAGCAAGATTAAATTACATTTGCTCATAACTTATTTGAAAATTTCAAAAGCATCGGTGTATTAAATTTTAACCGCCCTGTTAAACCTTATTTATGTTCAAAATTCACATATAGAGCCGCGTGAAATTTGAAAGTGTTGCGGTGTACAAGTAACATCGGCATTAGTAGATAACTACGACGAAAATATGCAGTGGTTATTTTGAAAATTGCTACCGGCAAATTGGTGCTCTCCGACAAACTTTGCCACTGGCAACCTATTTAAACTGAATAGTCAATTATATCTCAACTCCAACACGTAGTAAAACTGCTGGACTCCATGATAAATGTTGTTTGTTTAAAAACAAATATTCCAAGTACCTACCTACTAAGTTTCGAATTTAATCAACGTAAAAGTTCCATAATGAAATGAGTATAAGTAATTAACAGATTGATGCTGCAACTTTCGCTATATTTTTTTATCCAATGCAGTTCCTCTCTTCGTCTGGAAAAACATAAATTTGTACGCTAAAATAAAACCCCTGAAAGCTTACACAATGAGGCCGTCAAACTAATTATAATAATTATAACTAAGTCTAGATAATTATGTAGTAGCATACTATGTCATTGTCTCTTTTATTCTTGGATTCTATCTATCTATTCAGCCACAGGAAGTCCACTGCGGAACCTAGGTCTCCTCCAATGATCTTCACATCGACCTGTTGGAGGCGGCCTGCATCCAGCGCCTTTCTGCAACCTTTACCAGGTCGTCCGTCCACTTTGAAGGCGGACGTCTGACGCTTCGCTTGCCAGTCCGTGGCCTCCACTCCAAAACCTTCCGGCTATCAGTTCTGAGCGCTATATGCCCAGCCCATTGCCCCTTAAACTTTCTAATTCAATCCTGATTCGGTCTCGTAGGGTTATACCGAGCAAAGCTATCTCCATAGCGTGTTGAGTGACATTGATCCTTCGTATAAAGCCCATAGTAAGAAGCTTCGTTTCGGTGCGTACGTCATCACTGGTACAACACAACAATTAAAGACTTTCATATTTAGGCACTGAGGAGTATTTTACGAGTAGATGTGATGGAGTTTCCCGAACGCTGCTCATCCGAGTTGGATTCGATGGTTGACATGTCTCTCGAAGTTAGACCTGTCTAACCGGACTACTTGTTCCAAATAGACATATTCGTCGACAAATTTGATCTTTCCAACCGCAATCGAGGTGGGCACGACATGAACATTCGACATGATCTTCGTGTTGTCCATGTTCGTTATAAGGCCCAGCTGTTGAGAAACTGTACTCAGGTCATCGAGCATAAGGCGTAGATCCTCCAGCAATTGTGCCAAGACTACTATATCGTTGGCAAATCGAAGGATCACTATCCTTATATACTCGCCATTGATGTTCATGCCAAGTTCTGTCCAATTTAAGAGATTGAAGGCATCTTCCAAAGCAGCAGTAAAGAGTTTCGGAGATATAATACGTCCCTGTCTTATGAATTGATGATCCTTCTTGGATTATAGTATGTGAAAGTTACAGGTATTTGGGTTTTGGGGGTTAACGTCACTCGCGTCCGTAGGCTTTGACTCTAGTTTCCCTACACGTGACCCCTGGGTAGTGCCAAATGAGTGACACAGTTCGTGGTGGTAGGATGCCTGCATCCGCCCGGGTAGCGACCACCGTTAACGCGGCGTAAAGACCGCCATAGTGATCCCCGCAAGGGGGTCGCGTTCCGGGATCAGCCCGTTTTCCCCTGGTTTCTCGAGGGGCCTGTATCTGGGTATGAGGTTGTGCCGTGTGGGTATTTGCGGTACGCTGTCGGTGGGAGGAGTGTTGACCCGCCGGCCAGGGAGACCCGTAGAAACGGTTGTCCGCTGGCCGCCCGCGGTACAGTACAGGGGCCCAATCGTAGCTAACCACTACGAGAGGCTGCCTCACCATGCCGCGCATAATCTTGGGTGGGTCCGTCGTGCCGGTTGGTGACCGGATGTGGGGTCCCGGCGGCCCATCCCGGGAGGGTACGGGGGCCCTTCCGTCCGGCGGATCAATTCTCCTCCTGCCAACTCCCTTGTCCCTGTACCCGTTCGGCCTTCTTAGTGCCCTGATACAGGCTTCTCGATGCCTCTTCACCGAACCCAACCCTTACCTTCATGACAGTGCTCAAAAAGAAAGCAGGTCCTTCAGCGGTGTATAACCCCACCACCGCGTTCACTATGGAGTTCGCCAACATCCGCGGACTCCATACAAACATTAATGCCGTCCACCACCATCTTGAGACGGCCCGGCCTGCTTTGCTCTTCTTGACGGAGACGCAGATTCGTTGTCCGGCCGACAATTCTTACCTGATGTACCCCGGTTATTCGCTTGAAGGAAACTTCAAGCCAAAAGCCGGGGTATGCTTGTATGTTCGGTCGGACGTCTGCTGTCGCCGTCTGCGCTGCATGGAGGACCCCTCCTTCTCCGCACTGTGGGTGCACGTGGATCTTGGTTCTCTGAGCCGCATCTACGTGTGCCTCTACAGGTCACACAACGGGGACGATGAGACGACTCGGCTGTTCAGGTACCTTAGCCAGGCGGCAGATGACGCGCAGGTGCAGTTCCCGTCAGCGGAAATGGTGGTCTTGGGGGATTTCAATGCACATCATGAGTTGTGGTTGGGCTCCTCCAAGACCGATCATGCTGGCAGAGCTGCCCATGCATTCGCTCTGACACATGACTTGTCACAACTGGTGAACCAGCCCACCAGGATCCCGGATGTGGCGAGTCATGCGCCTTCTCTGCTGGACCTTCTGCTGGCGAGTCACCCGGCCGGGTATAGTGTGACCGTTAGTGCTCCTCTGGGCACTTCCGATCACTGCCTGGTTCGGTCGTCGGTACCGTTCGCTTCTCCTCCACGTCCCGTGCAGGTTAAGCGAAGGGTCTGGCATTACTCGTCGGCGGATTGGGATGGTATGCGGGAATATTTCGCATCTATCCCTTGGCGGCAGCGCTGCTTTGAGGGAAAAGATCCTTCTGCGAGTGCCAACGCTATTGCTGACGAAATCAGACTAGGAATGGAATATTATATTCCTTCCTCTGAGATCGCCAGTAAGGGCCGTGGACGCTCCTGGTTCAATCGGGCATGCGCCGATGCTGTCGGTGACAAACAGGCGACGTATCGCGCTTGGATCAGGGGTCGCGCTAACAAGGATCCTAATATCAGTTCCCTCAAGGAAGCCTATAATCGAGCCGCCAAGGCCTGCAAGAAGGCCTACGTTAGAGCGGATGCCCAGCGCGTTTGCAGGATTGGGCGTGCGTTGGCCAATCACCCAACTAGCAGTCGTGCTTATTGGAGTTTGGCCAGGGCCGTCCAGTCTAACTTCTGCCGTCCAGCACTGCCACCGCTGAGGTACCCGGAAGGTTCGCTGGCCCACAAGCCGCAAGAGAAAGCCGCCTTACTGGCAAATCTCTTTGCGGCTAATTCCCGCCTCGAGGACTGTGGTTCCCGCCCCCCGCCGGTGCTGCCTGATTGCGGATCCTCAATGGCGGATATTCGCATCAGGCAGTGTGATGTGCGGCGTGAGCTACGGTCTCTCGATGTGCGGAAAGCCAGTGGTCCGGATGGAATACCGGCGGTGGTTTTAAGGAGTTGCGCAGCGGAGTTGTCTCCTGCACTGACACGCCTCTACCGAGTGTCCTACCGCACAGGTGTTGTGCCGGAATCTTGGAGGGAGGCCAATGTGCAACCGATCCCCAAAAAGGGTGATCGGTCAGACCCTACCAATTATCGCCCTATCGCTATCACCTCAGTGATGTGTAAGGTCATGGAGCGGATCATAAACGCTCAATTGGTCCGCTACCTGGAGGATCACTCGTTGATCAGTGACAGACAGTACGGATTCCGTCACAACCGATCAACGGGTGATCTTCTGGCGTTTGTCCTGCATCGCTGGGGTGAGGCGATAGACCGGCGTGGCGAGGCTCTTGCTGTGAGCCTCGACATAGCCAAGGCGTTTGATAGGGTCTGGCACCGTGGTCTCCTATCCAAGCTTCCGGCATACGGTCTGCCCGGCAACTTGTGTTCGTGGATTTCTGGCTTTCTGCATGGGCGTAGAATGCGTGTTGTCGTTGACGGACACGCTTCGGCGCTCATGTCGGCTCATGCCGGAGTTCCGCAGGGCTCGGTGCTGTCGCCCACCCTGTTTATTCTGCATATCAATGATATGTTGTCACTTGGCAACATTCATTGCTATGTAGATGACAGCACGGTTCATGGGCGATACTGCCATGGGTCCCCAGGTTGCCGGGTCGACACTGTGAGTGGGCGCGAAGATCTTGTCATTGAGCTCAATCGATCCTTGGATCTCATTTCTACATGGGGCTCCAGGAATATGGTTGAGTTCAATGCCAGGAAAACCCAGGTGTGGGCGTTCACGTGCAAAAAATCCCCGTTCTCTCCCCTCCCCATTCTTCAGGGTATTCCCCTCTCAATGCGGAATGACCTGAGTATCCTTGGTGTGGATATCCGTTGTGATCTTAATCCAAGGAATCACATCGAGGGCGTAATATCTGCCACTTCCCGCAGGGTTGGGGTCCTGAACAAGGTGCGTCGGTTTTTCGCGCCCGGTCAACTCTACCGCTTGTATAAAGCGCAGGTTCGGCCGGGTATGGAATACTGTTCGCACCTCTGGGATGGATCCGCCCAGTACTTACTCGATGCCTTGGATGGATTGCAGCGGCGGGCCATCCGCATTGTGAATGATGCAGACATTACGGGCAACTTAGAGTCGCTACAGTTACGGAGGGATGTCGCCTCTCTAAGCGTGTTCTACCGTCTGTATCATGGCGAATGCTCTGAGGAATTGTTCAATTTAATCCCCTCCTCTCCTTTCCTTAACAGAACCACGCGTGCTGGCTTGCGGAGCCATAGCTTGACTGTTCAATCCATTTCGGCGCGAACCAAAAGGTTCTCTAATTCTTTTTTCTGCCGTACAGTCAAGCTGTGGAACGGTTTGCCATCGCACGTGTTCCCTCCTTCCTATAATCCTGGGTCCTTCCGCCGTAGCGTGAAGAGGCATCTCAGCGGGCCGGCATGATTGTATCGAATGGTATGAGACTACCGTTTGATACCATTCGATACTCTATCTGGACGGCATTAGCACTTACCATCAGGTGCAATGCAGTCACTATGCCGTGCCAGGTTAAAAAAAAAAAAAAAAAAAAAAAGATATTTCAGTTAGATTTTATGGCCAATTTGACTTTATCCTCCAAATTACTACTGACCTATCGTCCGCCTCCTTGCCTCTTATTCTCCAGCATTGAGGGACAGGACCCTCTTCGGCATCACTTTCTCTTGAACGAGCTTTCTTCATCGGTTTCTGTCTACTGACCTTTAATTAAACCAATTTTTATCTAGAATAACAATGTTTTCGGTGATATAAAATTGTTGGGCTTTGACAATCATCCTGCGCAATAAACACGCACATTTGTATATCAAATAGCAGTGTATATTATGAAAATTATACGTAGGCAGACATTTGTAAGGGAATTAATCAAAAATTACCTTCTACATTTAAATGTGTAATTTTCTATTATTCTGGTATACAATTACTCCGACCCAAAAACACACGCAGATTAAATACACACCAAAGAAATGTTTATTAATTTATAAACAAATTAATATTCAGATTATGTGCGAGGCAATTTATATGTAACAATACTTTAAGAGGATTATTTATAATTAAACGTAATATTATTTAATGAATATGGTTTATTTGAAATATTTGTCTTCTTTCACAGGAGTGCTCGGTGTTTTTCTTCGACAAGAGAATTGCTGATAAGTTGTACAAGCCGAAGCGTAAGGAGAGCATGTTGGATCGGATGCGGTTCTGTATCTCGCAGCTGGAGAAGATGCGCCATCCCAAGATGCTGCAGATTATACATTCGCTTGAAGAAGGCCACAACACCATAGCATTCGCCTCTGAGTCGGTGCTGGCTAGTCTCCACAACATACTGGCCTGGCATGTGAGTATTATATTTATAACAAATTAAACAATTTTTTTAACGTTAATAGTGACTTTTAAATTGAATTAACAACCCGACTGAGGTGTCAAACAGCTTAAATATACTAACTTTATGGAACGAGCCATGGAACGGCAAGATATTTTATCGTTCAGCCATTGAAGCCATATAATTAAACAAATAAAAAGTTTCGTTTTCACTATACAGTGATATACTATATTTTGTGGTTACATTCATACGAATGTAACAACAAAATATATCTTTAAAATCTCAGTGCTCGAACTGAATTTGTTTGCAAATATTACGTCTGAAACATTTCTGCACAACACAGTGCAGTTAAAGTTTATTTAACGAACACTGAAGCTAAATGATGCGAGTACATGTTAGAAGAAATAATGTTTTCCACTTCATCACAGTTATGATTGAGTAACAACAGTACACTGATAAAGTGTTGCTTCTCACAAAAACTGAAACCCCTGCAATATTTTATGTAACAGCGACAAGCGTATGTAACAGCGTGTAATAACACTATTATATACCATGGAAATCTTTTGGTAAAAATTGAGTTAGCGGCATGAACACGTAGTCGGAAACACGTTTTATACGTAACTTAGCATAGGATTAAGAGTTAGGAACAACTTTGCGCTGCCAAACTGGAAGAAGTATGGCCATATTTAAACCGCACCACGTGATAAAAATATCGATTTTAAAATTATTTACGTATATTTGAATATTATACAATAGTATTGTGTATTTGTTAGTAGTAAAAATATAACGATCTAATAATTGTGTTAACCCAAATACAGAATATTATTGCATAAATAAAAGTTCATTACTTACTTCCACATTAAATGCTTAGATAAACCTTTTACACATATTAAAGTAAGTATAAATAAGCTAGGTAGGTAGGTTTTAATTCACTCGCTCTCTTGCTGTTTAAGCCTGGGTTTAACTCATTAGTTGAGTGGCAGCTTAGATAGTGGCAAATCATCCAATTCGACAGTTAGTTCGGACGCCCCGGGCTGTAAAACGAGATGCCACGTATTCGATCCCCGCACACAAATGTTCCTATCATCCACTAATGTTTGTTCTTGCTCTGAGCTTATTGTTGTTTTTATCATGAGTTTTCTCTTTTAACAATTGAATTCTGACTTACAAGAGTTAGAACGGGGAATATGTGACCTAATAGTATGTAATCTTTAGCTTATGGTACGGAATTGTGGGTACGTGAGACTGACTCGCATTGGCCGGTTTTTTCAAATCTGTATCTATTATTTTTTTATCTCTAACGCTTAGGTGTTTTACGACTAAAATATTAATCGAAATATTAATTGTCCTTTGGTTCAATTAATTGTAAGTAAAACTAAGTACTAGGCTAACCTTTTAAAAGGTAAATTAATGGGTAATTCACCTACTCGGATTGTTTAGGAATTTTTAAAATACTTTTATAATTCGCAGTAACTTTTGTCCTGACCCATCGACACCTGATATAAAACACTGAAGCTTTAAATATTAGGCAATAGCGGCTCGACCCGACTTTGCTCGGGTGCAGAAACTTTTTGATTCCAGTCCACATTAACATATATTATAGTTTTCGCAGTGCACGCGATGTAAAGAATATTTTAGGATTTTTTTACACTTTGGGTTACATTATCGTAGTTTTAGTAAGGATCCCTATTTTTTTGAAAATATATCATAGCCTATCTCGTACAGTGATAGTATAGCTTCCCAACAGTGAAAGAATCATTCAAATCGGTTCAGTAGTTTCGGAGTTTATTCATTGCAAACAAACAAACAATCAAATCTCTCCTCTTGATAATATTAGTATCGATAGTACTCGTCTATTATGCAACAACATAATACTATATAAAGTTATATATATATACATACCATTCATAGCTTTGTTTGTGTAATTCTGTTGAGTATTTTTTTTGTCCATATGTGCCAGTCCGCTACGTAGTAAGCAGTGATAAATGGCTCGCCCACAAATTTTCTTGAAATTGAAGTTATAACGAGTTCGCGGAGTGCCTTGAAACTATTCTCATATATTCATTAGGTTAGAGAAGTTACAAATCTGTGTAAACAGGTTGTGTGCCAGCATTATATATATTTACCGAGCAATGCCACATACTTGAAACATGTTATGTGCGTTTTTAGTCTGTAGCTGTGGTATTTTCTTTTTGAGTGTCATTAACATTATTAAGGATAATAATAGTCGCTTTAATGAACGTTAATATGTTTTTTTATCTACATAACCGAATTAAAATATGATCAGCAGTAATGTTTGCGCTATTTTCCTACAGAGTAAAACAACTCCTTAGCATCATCGCAATCATGAGCCAAAGCGTAGCAATCACAGCATTGCCACACACTGCCTCTATCGACCAATAGGTGGAGGCCACTCACATAAAATTTTAACTTTATTTTTTAGTTTGTTAGGAAATCTACAGAAGTATAACACTTATAAATTCGATACAATTGAACAGTACATTATCCACAACAGTTTCCATAGAATATAATATCACGTAAACAACAAAGGTGACACGGCACAATAAAGTACGCACCTACACCCTAATATTAATTAAAATTATTAACATTACTCAATACTATTACATATGGTTTTAATATTTAACTTGTACTCAAACGGAGAAATGTGAAAGAAAATTCTAAGTAATACCCTAATACCTCTCATCAAAAAGCATACAAGTTACAACCCTAAAACCCCAAGAGTCCCTTTTTCATTGGGAAAACAAGTAGGCCAAGCATTGAATTTATACTATAATATTTTAAGCCAATTTCCTTGTTAGAAGTGAAAAGGCGCGAGTTACCAACACGGCCGGCGTTAACGAGCGGCGGAAGTACGTTAGAACTGGAGGTGTGAGGAATCTCATAACTGAATAGACACCTCACTTAATGTACTGAGCTACGGCGAACTTTCTAGAAAGGCGAAAGGCTTATTGACTTTGATCGACCATGTTGAAACTGGATCCTGGGTACTCGGAATATCTACCGATCTCCAAGCTTCTACCGATCGCACTTGCCTGAGGGATTGAATAGTAATTAAGTGGAAGTTTAAAACTAAAACACTAAAACTAACTCATTAAGTGCTGCTAGGATAGTATCTTCGTATACGCTTGAATACGTATTAGCAAATGCAAGTAAATCGCTTTTTGGGTTCAACTTGTGTGTTTCGGGTTTTAAACAAATCGGCGTGCTTTTTAGGTTTTGTAGTAACTTTATCGTGCCAATGTATAAATTGATAAGAAATACTTAGTTTTGTCGAAAAGATGGACTTAAAATAGCTGACGAGAATAACATGGTTTCAAAAAATAAATTTGTAGATAGACATTGCTATGAATTAGATGATTCAAAACGTATTGTTATCTCAAATTAGACATATTCTATAAACAATGACTGGACATACGTGAGCAAAACTTTAAGAACATACAGGAAAGCTTCCTAGGGTTTGTCTGAGACATATAAAATATACTCTAAAACTGTCCTTCCTTACTAATATTATAATTGTGAAAGTCAGTATGTAAATATGAACTTATGTATGGATGTAAATTAGGCGGATACCGGATCAAAATCGCTTGTAATGTACACGCGTTAAAATTGTTCTCTCATGACGACAGAATCTGGGACTTCCTGATCCCGGTTATAAAGGTGTGTATGATTTGGAATAAGCAACTCTCGCGATGTGCAATGTACACTCTTCGGTTGATTAATGACCGCTTGCAGGCATTTCACTTACTCGCTTTACTGCAGAGTGCTCACTACATTATGGACACTCTCAACTACGTTATTTTATAAATACCCAGTAAAATACACATATTATATGGACGTATTGACAACGTTCTATAAACACTGAAATACATTTTATTTATTTATTTGGCTGGATATACACCCATATTTTCTACGAAGGAATAAAATATAATATATTATTAAATATAAAAATATTGACGTCAACTGCACGTTTCAATGAGGTTTCATATTATGTACATACTTATTTTTTGGTGTGGATTTACTTTATATCTCGAAATAAAAACTTCCTTCAATATTTTAGGTAAGTGTTGACTGTCAGCATGTGAGCTAAACCTCGTCTACGGTCTTCTGGCACCAGAAAGCGCCGTTATCAAAAAAATAAGAATAGTTTTCCTCTTTACATTTTATTACATTGGACATGTAAATTCGATTACGAGTTTGAACGCTCGTTGTTTACGTATATATTATATGTGTACAAACATATATGTATCTAAGAATGAGATCAATCAATATTTTATAAATTTTATTTGTAGTTCCAAATTACGCCACACGCCAATATAATTTAGATGATTTGTAGATGGAAAAACTCACACATCATTATGCCGCACGTACGACGTCATTAAGCGTTAGGAACGTAAAATTCAAAAGGAAAAGTGTTACATTTTATAAATCGGAGAAATATGGGTTATTCATCTGAGGATCTTATTTCATTTGTAGCAAGATACACATTTAAAATGTTTTCAATATTTCTTAGAAAGCTTAGTGCAGTAACGTGCGACTATTTCTAGAAATTCATAATAAACGTGCAAGGTCAAGTCGAATAAATGTATTGTATACGCCAAAATAGAGTGTCAATTTCCTGGTGGCTTTGCGTATCGGAGACCTCAATAAAATGATGGACGATGGTGATGGATGGTTCGCTACCTGAGTTTATTTTTAGCGACGATTGATGGAAATAAAATGCCGCTAATCAATATGATAATACACCGACCTTGTACTTAGAGGTTGGGAACGAATTCGGAACCCTAATGCACGTTACTTCCATACATCAAAGAAAAGTACATACATATACATAATCATCACGCCTGTATCCCATAGGGGTAGGCAGAGACTATGGCTCGCCACTTTGCTCGATCCTGACATACAACTTTCGCTTCATCCACTTTCATCATTCTCTTCATGCATTCTCGTCGGTTCAGGGTACTTTTGACCTGACCCTTCTTGAGGATATCACCGATTTGGATGGTGTAAGTTCGATGAGGTCGACCCCTACCGACTCTTCCATCCAAAGAAAAGTACGTCTTAATAAATAAGCTTCATCATAATGAATAATAATATCGTAATTGTAATCATTCAAAGCATTTCAACAAATTAAATTTATGAAAGTATTAATAACATTGATTAAATGAAGGGATTTTTTTTTTATCCATACATATAACAAATCTGTAACCGATCGATGTCTGTATATGGAAGATAAATGGGACTAATATGGGGGACTGTATTAACGTAATAGAACCCAAAATAATGCTATTTAGAATTTTTGTCTGTTTGTTTGTCGGTTTGTCTGTGCGATTGTGCGCGATGAACGCAGAAACCGCTAAACGGATTTCGATGATATTTATTATGGAAGTAGCTGACACCCTGGATTAACACTTGGGCTACTTTTTATTCCGAAATATTAAGTGTTCCCGTGGGATGAGGAAGGAATTCCGATATATTTTTATACACTAAGGGATGGGATGGGGCTGGATTACTTGTCTTGAGTGAGAATTAGACGGGATGTAACAGGACGGGACGGGACGGGATAAGAAATTCCAAATAAAGTTAACATCAAATACAGTTAATCACGCAGACGAAGTTTGCGGGCAGAAGCTAGTAATTAAATAAAGCTAATACCTATAGTTAGGCAGTGGGCTAATTATGGTGTTGTTACTACATTATTTATATTGAACTGAATAAATAAAGAGTTTATGCACTCTTATATACACAGAAAGTATTTGCATCGCACACACAGCCCACACCCGTCGACTCTGCGAGTTCCGTCCATACCGCCAAAAATTTTCGAATTCACCCACGCCTTAAATAAATTACGCCCAAATACTGGAACGCAACTTAAATATAACTTGCGCTTAACTACGTTAATCCCGATTAAATGTACTGGCTAAGTGAGCCGTGCGCTGTTAAGAGCAACTTATTATTTGAATGTCGTTCCAGTATTCGGGCGTAAACGTTTTAAAATATAAATTGTACTCGTAATACTGGCGTTTTATTGAATTTTATTAAGTATTTACTTTTTACAGTACCATTTTTAGTCTTAATAGTAATCGGTCACCAGCATCCCATCTTGGATTTCTTATTCGAAATATCACGTAGTTGCACAACATTTGAGCATCGCAATTTTAAATTTATTTATGGCTCCTCGGAATTTATTTTATTATAAAATCATAATTCGCGACAAAAGAAGATTTAATTATATCAAACGTAACAGCAAAGAACAAAGACTCTTGAATTAACGTTTTGAAATATTCAGAATGAACACACAAAAGGATTCATTTTTTGCCTTTGATACATACACTACAGTGTATCTCAAAGAGGGCAATAATGTCCTCTTGTCGGCGCTGAATTTTTCAGGACGCAGTAGAAGAGTCACGGAGAATGTTCTAATCTAATCTAGTTTTTACTCGAACTACCAAAAACCGTAGCGATCTAAAATTAAAACTAAAAAACCAGTCGAATGTTTTACGTATTATCATTTATTCCGAATTCCTTGCAATATCAGTTTGAACAAGGTTAAACTTATCATCAGATACATTTCGTATATTGTTACAATGTCGGGCTCTATTTTATTTCAAAAGGGGCGACAGTAGAACTAAGCTTGAGCAACATCACTCCTATGTTATTTGGGTAGCTAAATAGTGACATTTAAGTTGGTAAGTGGGTTTGAATGGGTGTCAATTGTATTAACTGTGCCAACCCGTTCCTTAGTTTCGCCGAAACTTGTATTGATGAGTGTCAATGAGTAGCAGTTTCATAAATTGCATACTGCTCGTGGCATCTTCAAGTTTTAATTGTCCTCATTTAACTTGGTTGATTTGCCTGCTTGCTACTCCTACATGTTACTAAAATGTTTAAATTTTGTATGTTGCATTAAATATTACAATCTGCAAGACACATAGTAGGTTAATCAGGCTAAAAGTTCGCATACGATTGAGTTTCGTGACTTAGAATAGTTACACTGGTGGGAGTAAGAGGTGGATAGTCTAAAGTAAATATAGTCGCCACGGAACTTGATATGTCCCTTTAAATGATAAAAGATATAAGCAATTTATTTCAGTCTATCCATCATTTTGTCTCAAAAACTATGATATATTTTTCTCCGTAAAAGTACACAATAATTTATTTATTTTTATTTATTTATTAGGACGGTTATACCAATTACACTAATTAACAACTTATTACATCTATATAAATATTACAATAAAAGAACAAAAATAAAATATTTGACTTATATCTAACATACAAAATATAACGCAAAAAAAATCAACAACATATTATTACAAAACAATAATCAAAACTTACAATCATAAAAATAAACAAGCATATATTACATCACGCATCCAACTCACAGAAACACAAACATTTCGACAAGATCACCTTCCATTCATCTGTAAATATATCGAAGTGTGGTGCGCTGTCCAGGAGAGCTTTGAGTGTGGTGAGAGTTCGCGGTATTGGGGACCTGGCACGCGCCACGGTCCGACAAGTAGGGACTGCGAACAATTTGTGCTTCCGGCCGCGGCAGTAGTTATTAGGCACAAACAGTCTACACAGTTCACTATTCAGGCCGGGAGCATCAACCATACCTCTGAGGATCTTGCACATAATAACTAAGTTATCTTTATGTAACACATGTGGTTTCGCTGTCCTTCCGATGCAGCGTAGTAATGTAGAAACTGTTCACTATACATTATTCATTAAGTTGGAAACTGCTGCGGAAAGACATTAATGTCAGTGTAATAAATGCATTATTTTGTGGAGCCACGCTATAAATAGTTGATAAGGGAGGTTGCGAATAAGGAAATCTCATCTCACAAATCCAATCCAACGTGACACTGCTACTGAGTATTTAAATGAAATTCCTAACCACCCATCAAGGCCCATTTATTGTATAAAATCTGAAATCTAATGCGCATATTTTGCTCTATAAGTCCAGTGAGTCCTGATGGAAAATATTTGCCACTTTTTATGAACATTAACAATATTTGTATTGTTACGTTGCCTCTTAAAATGGAAGATTTGGAAGGAAAAACGACCCACAAGACCAAAATTATCGCTTTACGTTAATTCTGCGAGACAGTACCACCGCGTCACTCTTACAGACCAATTCCCATAGCTCTCAAAATTCACTACAGTGTAGCTCTACCATTTTTATTTTAAATTGTTTTGTTTTCTTAGGAGGCATCGGTTGTGCCGGGGGGTCAACAGCCGGTAATGCCCCACCCTATATCCCTGGGGCCCCCGACCACCCAGCCGCCACCTCCAGTGCAGCCACCAGCTCAAAAACCGCCACACGCCAAGGAATACTCATTTTTGGACATCGAACTACGATATGGCTTGCTACAGGTAAGTGACAACTTATTCTCAATCATTCAATGAAGAATGGTTTCTTAGATTTACGCGAATGTTACACATTGAAATGAAACTATTTTATACGGATTTTATCGCGATTTGTTTGTCGCTCAGTCCGCCCCGTGACCACGAAAGCTGTAAAGTAATCAAAACGTCGGGAAGTTAAAAAATGTAAAAATTAAACCAAATCGCGATAAAATCCGTATAAAATAGTTTCATTTCAACATTCAATGAAGACTTAATAAATGGTGTGTTTCAGCGTCCTCGTATTTAGTGTGTAATTTAAAGTGCATGGAGCAGTCAGATTATTGCAAGTGTGTAAAAAAAACAATTAAATACCATGAAATTAATCGAATGGATAGAGAGATGACAGCGTAAACAATCGTATAGTGCTTATAAATACGTTATTTGACTCATTCACCAGATGGTCATTCCGCCTTATCATTATATTTATATGACCCACACTTTTACATGCTAAATATGTACGTGTACGTCTTTCCAGCCTTATAGTCTTTCTTATATATTAAACTAATTATTGTGACATACATTAATACTACGATACATGATCAATACATGAACATTTTCCCCCGAGAGTGCCAGCTCCAACGCTCCGCAACGCGTAAAAGTATTGTAACTATGATGGAAATGAAATATTACTCAAACTTTGTTTCTAACATTCGTTACTTTAAGTTTACGAAAGTTTACGTTGGGAGGACCGCCTGTCACCAATTTACTGTAATCAACTATAATTTAAAACCACTTCATTTTTGGAAAAGCACTTTAAGGGCGGGTTATACCGATTTTTGCCTTTTTTTAACATCGGTAGCTCCGTTGATATACAACTTATACATAAAAAACAAGCATTTAAGCAAAATTGGGAATACAACCGAGGGAACTGTAAAGCCAGAAACATAAATTATAATAATAAATTCGATCAAAAATCACCTCAAATATGGGTCTAAATCGCTTTTTCAAACACGTTTTATACTGCGAGATTCTATCAAAATCATGTAAAAATTGTATCAAAAGATAGGCTTTTTAATTTTTTAGGGATCTGTAAGAAAACATTTTTAAATATTGGTGTATTTTTTTTATAAAGAAATAAAAACTAAAATTTTTAGCAATGCACACGTTCGAACCAGCTCGTCAGTCGACGCCGAGGCGTCATCGAGGTCGGACCCACGCCGATTTTTTCACGAAATGTCACTGCGAAATACATTAAAACAATAGCGTAAATGCGCCACAGTAAAAATGAATTCATTTGATATACTGTACTTAATAAAATTGACATTTAAAATATGAATGACATGTTCAATGAAACTGAAGTTATTGATATAATAGATTCAGTATTACAATGTCATTGTATGGAAAATATTTAAGGTAATCTTTACGTCTTAGAGTATTTAATATCTAGAGAGAGCACTATCATACAATTGCGTCTTCAAAAACGAGTCAATGAACCTATGTAAGAACTATTCTATTAGATTGAAATTCAAATCATTTATTGGTCACGTAGGCATTTAAATAGCTCTTATGACAAATACACATAGTACTTTTTTTCTATTTACAAGATATTTGTTACAATATTATTTATATTAAATTTACTATTTTTCGGAAGTTATTAAGAATTACACACAGGCGAAGCTAGTAAAAGCGTGTTAATAATGACGACTAACAATTATGAAAAAGAATATTATGGGGGTGTAATAAGGGACGTAATATTGTATTAAAATACATAACCTCTTCAATGTATTAATGTCAAAAACTCATAATTACTAAAATAATGGCATGCTTAGTTTTCTTTATTGGACATAACGAGGCGAAAAGACATTGATTTTTTCGAACAATTTTTTTAGCGCCGCGCCGCGCTTGGGACGGGAATGAATTGGTAGAAATAATTTAGATGGGAAATCTTTATACATATGTTATTATATACGTTCGAGAAAAAAAATAATATTGATATTAATGTGGAAGCACAATAAAACAAACAGTCCAGGAGATGCTAGTTTATTTCTGACTTGACAGAAGAATAGTGCAAAAGCGCGCGCGTCGGTTTTCCGCCTTTATTGCAAGGCATAAAAAACTGAAATACATACCAAAAAATTCAATCTTTTTTTAGTTTCCTATAGGTACTTCAAAAATTTTAATTCGTATCCTTAATTTTAAATGGTGGCCGTGATTTTGTGGTCTTAAATTATTAATCCGATTGTTTTATAAATCTATATCTGACTTCTGAGACAGTCTTTGTTCGAATAAATTAAATTTATAGGCAGAATTTGGGCAAAAATATAGAAAAATTTTGTTATTGATCCGACTTGTCTCAAATCGATATTTCCCTCTCTTAGTGTCGATATTCTAAATGCATAGTCAAAATTACTGAGATAGCTGATACATTTCTTTTGATGGGATAGGAGAAAATATAAAGGCTTGGAAATACAAAGGATAGAACGGGACCGATCGGGAAGTGACGGAACACACGGGATTGAGCAGGACAGGTTGTGGTGGGAAGAAATGCAGAATATGAATGAAATTCAATAGATAATAATAACTAAGTACTACATGATGGAAAGTGCAATGTAAGACTTACCATCAAATGGACCGATGAGTTGGGAGAAATTGTGGGACACTATTGGTTATAAATTGCAGAAAATAGCAAATAGCCGACGCTGTGTGCTGTGGAAAAAATGGTGAGGCTATGTCCGGTAGCGGACAGTAGTCGCGAATGCGTCAAGTATAATGGAAAAAACGGTGTATATTAATTATGTAAGTCTATAGTAAACAACCGTTACAATAAAAACTCAAAGTAACAATTTAATTTAATTTAATTAAAACATATCACATTAATAATGTAATAATAAAGCATTTTATCAAACAATATAATGAACAATTTAAAATACCTCACACGAACAATTAAATAAATAAACCACGTTAAAATATAAAAGATATAATCAATGTACATTCCTATTACGAACTAGGGAGCGTTCATGAGAAATTTTTGAAATGGCATGGTGAGTTAGCATGCTGTACTCATTTGAACTGTGGCGTCGGCTGATGTCAGTGTGCGCTGTGCGCCGAGCTCCGGGTGTGCGGAGTGAGATGACGTTTAATACCTAAACACCTCGGTAAAAGAGGCCCTTAAGGTTTTAAATCCGAAACTTTCCATATTATTATGAATATGAAAGTGACATTTAGATGTTTTTTCGCTTTTTCACGCAATGAATACTAAACGAACTTTTATAAAACTTGGCAGTATTATACTTAGGACGCCGGAAACTCATATAGGTTATATTCATACATATGTTTAAAAAAATAGTAACATTATAACAATAAGGTATTCCAGTCTTTTTTACAAAGTATCTCAGGTTCTTAAGGTAAAAACAATATTAAATTTTATCCGATTGGTAAGTCCCATAAAAATTCATTTTAAATTTGCATTTAAAACTTCCGCGTGTAAATGTAAGAAAACGCTAGACGCCGTGTTTCGAGTGATTACGTTACTCGGTGTCATAACGTAGCCCGTGTTTACCACGACACTGAACTTTGTAAAGCGTGAATTATTGGAACTAACATGAGTTAATCTCTTGCAATCTTTTATTTAAAAAATAATAAAAATAGAAAGACAACATATCGCTGTCCATCATGTCGGCTTCCGTTCATATTTGTAGATCTACTAAAAGAATGAAATGTTTAAAACCAATTTTACAATTAATAATTTATTATTGTAAATTGAAATGAATATATTCTTATTGGCTAATAATACTCGTACACAGCTTTATTGTTTTTAGATTTTTCTCACTTATAATAAAATACCTTATTTGTGTCAGGAAAACCAGAAAAAATAATGCTATCCGATTACACATTACAATGTTACTTGAGAATATGACGTTTCCATATTTTGAGAGAAATCGTTAAGAAAGGTGTTTTAACTACTACAGAATAAATCTTTAATATCTCCAGCCAATTCATTATTTTATCGTAACTTATCTACCTCCAATTATCAAAATTGGGGGGGGCAATAGGCTTTACCGATAGTTACACTCATCCAATCAAGATGTAATTCGGAAAGTTTCTACTATTATTCTACATTGAAAGCCTTTTACCGTTCCGTATTTCGACGAGATGAAGCGATGGTAATAGAAAACTGTAGAAATTGTATAGGTTTAGATTATGAATTATTTACCAGTATTACTATCTCTCAGTTAGTCACACTTGTTTATTTTCTATCATTTTAATAATTGGTCGAAACTATCTTAAATAAACTTTAATTAGATTTACACTAAAAAAGAACTATAATTCAGTTTAAGTATTTTGATAGTTCGCCAACCCGCACTAGGCCGGTGTGGTGGCCTATAATATAGCTTAACCTCTCTCAATCGTACTCAAACTCTGGGCTCAGACATTTCGAAAAATATATATTTTTTTTATTTATAAAAATAATCACAATGTTACATAATTTAGCAACAACATCGATGTTTGTTGACGTTTTGACTCACTGAACACGTCCCTGATTAGCACGTATTCAACATGTTGTTTCACGAAACACGTTTAAAAGCATTCTAATCAACAATAGAATAGAACGCTGTTTGAATACGTTCATCAAAGGCACCGATAATTTGCAAACGTGACACATTTGAACAATTATTTATGCAAACACACTTTTGAACCTTAATATCGCTTATTAACCCTAATTAACAATAGCATATCCAATTTAGTATGTACCGGCAGTAATGTTGTTTGGCATTAACTGAATATTACTACGCTTCGATTCCATGTAATTAGTGAGATCTACTGCCGATAATGACAACTTACAATGTCAACCCGCAAAGCATATACACTACACTTAATACTACATTCTTATCGTATACAAGCCGGCCCATCACGCTTCACCGGGTATTATATATTTTTTTCAATTCCCGGTTAAAATATAGAAACCAAATAGGAAATAAATCTGCCCAGAAGCTACTTTTACTTTTTAATTTTATTACATGGTTTTTGTGAGAATTTGTCAAGTTTGCTACGCCGCGCCGCGCCGTCATAGTTGCTTAATGAAAAAGGGCGAAAGATAATATGATTACATTGTTTCGAAGCATTTTAATACCGATTTTCGATTTAACCTCGACAATCATGTTTATTTTTCAATATAAACGTTGTCGTCAAGTGTAACATGAATTTAGTAATTTAAGGTTGCATTTATTTCGTAATTAACATCTTAAAAACCTCACTAACGACTCCCATATTCATTTTTAGGTTTGTTTAGCCGTCCCAACTGTATAATTTTCGAGAAATACGTGTATTTGTTGATTTGCTTTTTGGAGTATTCTTAGGACATTCTTTTTTGTAATATTCATAATAAAGGGTACGTCTGTACGTAATGTCATTTTATTGAGGTTTCACTTACGTCACTGATTAAGTCCGCAAATCATCGCTTTGTCCTGTGTAAAAACATTTTATAAGAAAGAATCTGAGAGAAGCAGAAAGCAAATACCGCATTATAAATATAAGCTCTTAGGCCCAGATTTGCCTGACAGCAATGACACTTAATAACTGTTATTATCATATTAATAGTATAATAACCGTTCTTTCGTGGCTACCAAGGGTAATATTTTAGTGTTTTCAGACCAAACCTTTGTCAAAAATTATATGAAATCCGACTGCTACTCCAGAGACTAACGCGCTTATACAAAGTCTTCAGTATATACTATTAGTAGACTACAAAGGATATAAACATGCATTTACTATGCAAATGTTCATTGCCAAGATCCCTACGTGGCGGGAGAGGTAACCAACGTACCCGCCCACGCTCTCTCGGTCCCTAAGGCATCGCGAGTGAAAGCTTCGTAAACAGCTTGTATGAAAAGAATAGCTAAGGTCATTAAATCTGTGACCACTACTAATAGTTTACACATTATGAATAGCCCTGCAAGGCGTAAGTTTTTGTTTAATATTACATTCATTTCGAAATGTTACTTTTTAGTATAATTTAAGCATTTGTGACCAATATAGAAAGACTAAAACTAACTGCAACTGTCGTTTTGGATAGACATATTCAATAGATTGTCTCGTCTCCTTGCCGGTATCCAACTTACAGACCCACCATGCTGAAAAGCTTTAGTTGGGCTTTTGACTATGAAAAGTTAAAAAATGATTTCTATATACTGCGATCCTTAAAACTCTTACTGAACGATTTCGGGATTCTTAATAGTGTAGGTAAAATTTTCAGATAGAGAGAAATTGAGAGCAGCCGAATACAAGATAAATTACTCTAGAACAAGGGACGAAAAGCTAATAAGCCGGAGATCTCACTGTCACTTAATAATCTGTATCTATATCAGCCCATATACGTCACACTGCACTCTACAATCGAGAACACGCTTGACAGGGGTTAGGCCATATAGTTTACCACACTGACCTAATGTAGGTTAGTGGACTTAAAATACCATAAAAATATTTATAAATTGCTAAATTACAACATTTATATTGTGTACACTAATGTAATTCCAGTCCACCGAGATCACTCAGGTGCTAATTCATTTGATTTACACAATTAAATGAATTGCACCTCGCCGGCCACTCAGAGAAATAACTCGTCGGAAACCATTGCAGGCACGGTATTTAAACCGTAAAAATATTTCCAATGCAAACTTTTCATTCCATTTTATGTTTTTCGTTTTTCCTTCTCTGTAAACACTTGAAATTTTATGGTTTATGCATTTCATTGCACTAGAATTTTATATCAAAAGTGTTAAAGCGATTTATTTTATTTTAAAAACTTGTTTTAATATGCTGGTATATTCAACCGCGATTGAAATCCGTAGAGATTCGATAACAAAGTTAGTAAATGGTTATTTTTACTTCCAAAATCCAATAAAAATTGAAGCACGTCTGTATTGGTTGAACCTAAAAATTCCCAGTGCTCAATATCCTTTAGTAATCTTCTCACATACGGTTGTACAGTGTAACGTGGGTCCACGCACGAGTAACGTGATAATAACGTTTGGTGGAAACAATGGCGGAATCGCGCCGGTGAATGATTGATTAAGTAATTAGTGCTAATTTGACAATTGATTAAGCTGTCCGCCCACAAAGTGGTCTCACGTTCTCACAAAGGTCGTAGAATATTATGCAAACTTGCTTATGCAAATTACCGACTTACTAAATAATGCATCTGTTGGTCATTAATTTGGTGGTTATGTATATTACAAATTTAATATGTTGAAAGAGTAATTCCTGAGGATTGTGGAAAAATTACCTTAAGCTTTTTGAAAGGGGTTAGCGATATTTTGATAATAAACAGTGTTATTTCAGCAGTACAATTCACAAAAACATAGTTAAGCAAATCAGAATTAATGAACGCCTAGGCAAATTCCATAGATTTACTATATAAATATAACAATTAAATGTCAATTCTATAAGCGTAACATGAATCCAGCGAATACCAAGAAATCGTGCTAACGAAGGCGAACTAATCAGAACAGTATTACCGTGAATAAATAATGAACCGGTGCGATTGTCGCTAGATCATCGAGGCGCTGCACTACCTACACTACACGTTGAGGCAGATACATCGCAACGTGTGCCCCCACGTGATTATCGTCACCAAGCGCGGCACGTGGAAACTCTTCGGCTTGGAGTTTGTCGGTGAGTATGAAATTAATTTGCATTAGCTCTGTTTATTTTTAATCAAATCGAGATCGATGTCGTCAATTTAATAAAGTGTTGGTGGTGGCTTTTCGTATCCGTTCAAATAGCGACTATGGTAGAGTGGTTAAGATATCGTTACCGTGGTTATGTGTATGCCATTTCGGGTTCATCTGTGGATATCTGACTACCATCAGGCCGGCATAATTGGGTCGACTGTCGAGAGATAACCATCCTACGTCGAAGTCTGTGTATAGATTTTGGGCACCACTACATACACCAACAGCTGTAATCTAATCACTTTGAATACCAATATTAAAAACAATCAGTGATAATTTTCTTCACTTCATAAAAATTGCTAAGATCTATTACATTATTCGGATTACATTGCCGTTTTCCAATAACTTATTACGAGTCTAAATGTTGGCGGATAAGTGTTTTTATCATTATTTATTAGATTCTACCTCATCTTCCGATAGCTGCAACTGAGTAGATAATTGGATCTTGCAATTAATATTCTGATGTTAATATCCTGTCTTCATTAATAAATAAAGTTCCATCGCAGATTACAAATCTGATGGACTTTAACTAGCTTTAATTTGGCATTCGCTCTTTGATGCTATAACTGTTTTGAGCTGGTTACTACTGCAATAATTATTACTGTATATTTAGTGAGGAGCACAGTTGTAAATAAATAACTAGTACGTGTATGATTAGTACATACAAAGGGTTGGCTAAAGAACTGCAGTTTTAGAGGGACGGGCCGCCGCGCAACCACAAGCTCACAGAAAACCGACGTCAAGCTAATATGTAATTATGTGGCTTTCAAGTTAATACAGCCCACTTAATTTGTCAGTATTTATTTGCAATCTACACTATTTCTGGATATTTTAAGCTGTTTTTTTTTTAAACTAGCATTTTATTGAACCAAAAAATAGTTTATTAATTATCGCTATTACATACAAATGCATAACTAACGAATATATTTTAAGGTTTTGTAATTAATGCGTGCGTATAAGTAGTTACTTGATGACCTGTTGTAAGCGGACCGGAAGCGGCCAAGATAGTTGCCGTAAGTTCAAATCCTAGGACACGACGACTCACCTCTAATATATCGAAGTTATATGTGTATTGACAGAATATCACCATTAAATAAACAATGCATTTTCTATTAACACGAATAAGAGCATAATTGATATAAAAATATCGAGTCTGTTCAATAAGGGTAAATTTAAGCTTGTCTTTGTTTTCCCATTGTAAATATAGTATGAATGAATTCAATGTAGCTAAATTTAGCAAAATATTAAGTAAACGTTATAAATTCCAATAAGGAAACTAAGCGGTCTTATGATTTCATCGATCTTAATTGAAGGTCGGATTTTCTGGTTCTCAAAGTTTTGAAATCAGTCGACCGTGGGAATGTGGGAATTGCGAGATGTTTATTAGGCTAAAGTATTTTTAGTAAATGTTCCAGCGTTTGATGGAACGCCGTAACTTGTGTAATATTAGATAAGTTGGCTTTATATAAATCGCTAAATTGGCACCTGACGATTGATTGTCATATTGTCTAAAATGTTTGCTCACTACATCAAAACAGATTAAACCCCCGCACGGATAAAGTTAGTGTGGCTTGCAGATATTTACGCTCACTCAGGATGTTGATTGACGTGAAATTTTTGTTTGTATACGAGCACGCGACTCAAAACTGTGCCCTGTGTGGGCGTGCTCAATAAATAAACAGGGCACTGTATCAAAGCTCATGTGTTCCTCGCACAAACATACCTTCGAATGTGTTGTCCCGTCGCTCCATTTTTGTCTATTAGTTCAAAAACCAATCCCGTAACTTTTTATTGGACGGAAAGTTCTGGCATACCCGTCATCGGTGCCAAGGCGGAACACCGTATTTTGAACAAGACTAATATTTTAAAACACACAAAACGGACTGGATTTTATTTTAATATAAAGGAAAAACATATTTATGAAAATTCTAAGAACAACACTAGTAGGTATTACAACTATTTCAAAGAATACAAATGTTTAAAAAATATCTCCTCTGCAATATTTATGCGCATATTTACATCTTTGCTGAATGCAAATTTTATTTGAACGTCCAAATTATCAATTAAGACGAAATATTGCTCGAGGGAAAATATTATTAATGTGTACTATTTTAGTTACCATCGAACAGCGCAATTTCAATAACAGTAAATTTGAATACATCAATCTTTTAAGTTCTTTTAACATAGAATTGAATTGTGCAAAGTAAATGTCATTCTTATTGTAAAGTTTCCCATCTGAGTTTGTACGGTACATATGTAGTAGTTTGTATCCCGTCCTTTTTCGTGGGTGTTTGCGTTGTTTGCAAGAATGGAAATGTTCACAAAGCTCAAAGAGTGTCTGCCTTCGACTACAAGCAACATATTTACTTGCTAGTTCCTTGACAGTTTACTTATGTCTTAAATTTTCTTTATGCTTGTCATGTTAACATTTGTTAAAGGCCATATTAAGGACTTTAAGTTTTATACCATATCGTGAAGTATTTTATTATTACATTAACCAAATATTTGGATGGAATGATTTATGCATGATTTTGTAATATGACTAAAAAAATGTTTTAGAAAATATGGTAGCAAACCTGAAGTCATTCTAAATTCATGTTTAATGGTAAATTAAGCGTCTATTTTCAAGCTCAACCGTAATATAGAAAATGTTTCACATTTATTTGAACGCTTATGATATTTTTCTGCAGAGAACATAATAGGGCCTGATCCGTGCGATATGATGTCGGTACCGCCGTGGTCCATCAAGGTGGCAAAGATTTCTCAACCGCATCTCGACTTCTTAGGTAAGAAACACAAATTATTGCCGTCATATCGAAATTTAAGTATTTTATATACCAAAAACTAACCATAATAACTTTTAGAGTATGAAGTGGGTTAGAAGATTTATTTCAGCTCCTCGCTTCGTTATTGAACATTGTTCTGAAATCATGAACACAATCTCTTTAGGTGTTTATGGCGGTGGTGACTTTTTATTCACCAGGTGGCCCGTTGGCTACTCTTAACCCTATCTCATAAATAAAAATACAAAATAACAATAGATGTCCGTGTTTTTGTTTAATTCATATAATTTTATACAAAAATGTGGTATGATTGTAGCCCCCGAAGTGCAGGCCAACGGACAGTGCAACATTCTGTCGGATATGTTCTCGCTGGGCCTCGTGATCTGTGCCATCTTCAACTGCGGCAAGTCGCTCATACAGGCAAACAACAACCCCATGCTCTACATGAAGCAGATTGAATTCGTAAGTACTACCGACTGCATTATTTATCTTATATCTAATTGTAACTTTACACTGTGGCTTTATTTGAAATGTTTGTGTTTGTACGAAACGTTAAAAATGTTTCAGTTCAAAATTTAAGCAAACTGGGACCCGGAGTGCGTCAATATATTATGAAAATTGTACATACATGTTATGTTATTTTATTACATTTGTCATGGAAATTAACTATTGTGTTTGTTATAGTAATAAAAAAATGTAAAGGCATACAGACAGAAGGATAATCATACCATAGTCTATCGAACCTCTTTGTTTTTTGAAGCATAAAATACCAATGATACAATTCACACTATTTTATTCCTTGGCACAAAACATGCTAAACACTGCAAATTTTTGACAGTTGGATCAACAAGTGAACGCGGTGCTGCCTCGTCTGCCGTGCCCCCTGCAGGAGGCCGTCCAGCGCCTGCTCTCCCGCGACCCTCACCCGCGCCCCAGCACCCAACTCCTGCCTCTCATCAAGTACTTCAAGTAAATACAGCATATAAATTGGTTTCTAAACCCAACAATTGGACACTGTGATACCAACATTTAACGACGCAAAAATCGGATGAAATTAAGCAGAAGTTTTCATTTCATTTCATTTTCATTTCATTTCATTTTCATTTCATTCCATTTGATACATTATAGCATTACTGGAGGCAATGGTAAAATGATACCTATACACCAAATGATACCACGGAATTTTGCCACTCAATTATAATCTCCAATAAATATTAATACGGTTAAGTAAAATGGGATAATCGCGTCACAAATAAGTATTTTACCTCAAAGCTTTTATATGAAATGAAATTCGGAAAGAAATAAAAATATATCAATTTCATAGCCGTTTTACGGCGACATTGGATTTATCTCTTTATAATAATGTGACAGTAGGGGAGACCAGGGACAAACGTAACGATTTTTTCGAAATGGCTCATTTCCGTCATACAGCAATATTTTTAGCACAAATTCATTTGTTACATCCCTCATTACTTTCGTCCTATACAAATTCCCTATACAAATTTAAATGTCAGCTTTCAGTGCGCCAGGATCTGCGTGTCTTCGTTAGCTTTATTTTTTTACATGTATTTCACACGAGTTGAAATGAACACGTTGAGTTGAAAATGAATTGGTTGAGTGCGTGAAAGTGTCGGAGTGAGCGGCACTTAAAATAATTTTCATTCACCTGCTTTACACTTTGTGACAGCGCACTCGTTACGGCCGCTTGTAAAGCATATTTAAAGTCATAAGAGACATTTATATATTCAACCCGCACTGGTCCAAAGCGATGGACAAAGCTAATTTTATCAATAGCAATGGAACGTATTGTTTTGAGAAAACATACAGATAGTACCCAGAGTATAATTATTTTAGTAACTTAAGCTGCTATTTGCGGACAACAAATTTTCACGAATCAGTTTGTTTAAACACATAGAAATAATCTGACTAATACGACAAAGAATGGCGTGACAATCCACTCAGTTGACAAAGATGCAGGGGCTTAGGAAAAGCATTTCCAATAATCGAGTCTTGTAGGCTAACATAAATAAAAAACTTTATATCCTCTCAGGTGCCAGGCCGAGGGAGCTATCCAAGCCATGCAGTTCTTGGACGTGATTACGATGAAGGATCCCAGCCAGAAGGCTAACTTCTACCGCACCACTCTGATTGAAGCGTTCCCGTACATTCCCAAGGTAAGTCTTTTAATTTAAAATGTTTTCATTTGAGACTATTATTTTATTTAATTATTATCTTCGTTAAAGCGTTTTAAAAGCCACTATTAATTTGGTAATTATAAGACGAAGATTAAATTAATTTCATTAAATCATAATCTTTAATTGAACACGAGTTATTAACAGCTAGCGTGAAATATATTTTAGTTAATATTGTTTTATGGTTGTAATTTATAGTGCTTCTATTAGTTTCTTAAAGTAATGCATAATACATATATTTTATACTAAAATAATTTAAAAAATCACATCCAACAGTCACATACATAGTCCTAACCCCACACTAAGATCGAATCGTGTGTCGTGCGTATCAGAAACTACGAACGACTTTTCGGTTTCACAAACACCTAGACCTGAAACAAATACTTATGGTTCACACAAACATTTGTCTCGATTCGGGGATCGAACCCGCGGCCCCTCGTTTCACAACCGGCGTTTCAATAACTTCACCACAGAGTCTGCCAAAGAAATAGACTTTCCTTTTATTTTTTTCACGTTTAATTAAGATATATGTTTATATGTATAAGGCTACGTGTCAATACAGGGCCCGATTGGTTTAACGCCCAAAGCGCAGAAATATAATCCAGCTTAGTTTCAATGTTTTTGCATTCCTTTGTATGCCATAACAGGGGCACCTTAGCAATTGTGCTAAAAACTTGAGTTGGCAAATTAAGCCCTGGATAGCAGATCCAGAAATATTCCTTATAAGACACTAGCCACTCTAAAAGCACTTCTTTGCAGCTCGACTTTGGTTTTGTGAATGTTTTTGTAGTCTTCACAGTCACTCAGTTATAATCTTCATTACCATTAGACTTCTCTGAGTGGATTTTGCACTTAATTTGAAATTCTATGTGCGTTCGCCGCCACGGCGCAATAATTGTATCGCTGTGGCCAAAGTATCCAGACTCTAAAGTATCTAAAGTCTGAGTGATTTATTCAGAGAACCATGACTGAAAGTTTTACCAAATCGTCCTATTATTTTTAATGGCGCGATGTGTGGTGCTAACGGGGTTCGTTAACACACGCGAAGGAGATAAATACATGTTTACTCTAGCTCGGTATGCACAAAAATGAATGTATCGCAGTTAACTACTTATGAATTTATAGATATGTTCTTTTGGAATTCTGATCTTGCACAGTTCGAAGTCTTACCGCTGAAGTTTTAATGTTGTATGTTCATACTTTTTTATAAGGAATTTAATTCGATTAATACATTTTAGCATGGTCTCATGACGTGGCAACTTATAAAGCCCCTCAATATTACTCAAAGTGCTAGTGATGCGTGTTGGTCTATAGTTATCATTAGTCTCATTTGCTAAGCATATCTTCTTAACCCTCCGATCTATTACAGAAGTAAACAAATAAGATTTAATTAATTCACAGACAAGATAACCCATATATTGCGTACAGTATTGACTAAACTGGCAGCAAATATATCTTTGAATAGTTATTAGTTTCCCTTCTGGTTTAGATGTATCCCTATTCCCTTTCGATCACGGTAAATGTTATATGTACGTGATAATTTATTTGATTACATATCGAAATTTATGTTAAGAAATCTGAAGTGGGTTCGTGTGAAATGATACTGTGTGACTAAATTCACGTGTAACAGTCAAACATCCATAGATATGTTTTCATGATGGATTTCCCAATATCTTTGCGTGATGTGGTACCTGATCTCCTTTAAGTGTGGCGCGCGAGGTATGACTCACTCCACGAATCGCTCCGAAGGTAGCCCAAAACCGGGTAAATAGAGGACTCCGTGTCGAGCAGATTTCTCGAAATAAATCAGCTAATTAAATTAAATTTTAATTAAATTTTCAATTTATATGTGTCTGAATGAGACGATATAAGCCGAGAAACAATAGTTTCTGCTCTAAAATATATTATGAAATTCAGAACACATTACACTGTACCTAGTTAGGAAAGATTATATCAGGATAGGAATTAAAAATTTATAAATTATCAATAAATGTAAATGTTTAGCAATTAGTAAATATTGTAATATTGTAGTAGCAATGATACTTTTATTATAATCAGTTAACAATGTTAAACATTTTTATTTTATAACACATAAAATATATAAGAAGAATCTCGTTTACATAAATACGAACAAATCTTGCTTGACATGGGATATATGACACATCAGATTTTCTATATATATATTACTCATATATATTAACCGCGATGGTTGGCACTTACTTCGGAGTCCGACGTTCAACAATGAATGGCGACAAACTGGGTATACGAGTATTAACCATATACTACTTTATAATTTATATGATAGAGTAATTACATTGTTTGTCAGACCGAAAATTCTCTCGTAGTTCCTAATTCCCACGACACAAGACTAGATCTTAGTGTGGGGTCAGGGCTATGTATGTGGCTATTGGATGTACTCGTATTTATGTGTATTTTATATATGCTACACGTTACTGATAGCGCATGATTGAAATAAATAAGAAAAATTGTGAATTATAATGATGATATCTCGCTTACCTGAAGTGGTGGTCGTCCCTCAGTCGACATATTTCTTTGTTCAAGACTGCTATAAGCGGGAGATCCCGGTGCACTTTAGTTTTGAAACAATGCTAATAAGATACAAATTGAACGTTCCGTGTAAAGAACGCTGGCTCTTATTCAAGTGTCGGGCAAAGTAGTCGTTCAGAAACGAAAAAACAGGAGCTTCCCGCCGCCTTTGTTAAATTAAACTTTAAAATATGTATATTTTAATCTAGCTCTTTCAACTTATCTGATTTTTATTCGGTATTAAACTAGAAACTGACATGCGGAAGCTAATATTTGATCAAATTTTTCTCTTTGCCTAACTTTAAAACAAAGACAAACTTATGAAACAGCAACACATTTTCTCGGTAATACACCTCCGTTCACGCGTGTATAAAGAAACCTTGCAGTTCCTTTTATTCAAGTGAAAAACAAAAAGTTATAAATAGTATCTTTGTTCTAGTAACGTGTATTGTAACGGTAAAAAAACACGTTACGAAGGTGCAGACCTTAAAACTAACCTACCTTTTAAAGAGATCTCATTATATCGAAGTTCTAAATTCCATTATCCAAATGTGTTAGCCCACAATAAACGACACCCTCGATTTCCACGTTGCAGGGGTGGGACTCTTAGTGGTTTGCGAGCATGAACATTGACTTCGTGTGACCTTCTTCTGGCAGTTTGGTCACTGATAACCACTTGGTGTTGGGACTGGAGTCTTCCTAGCAGCTAACGAGCTGTAATCTTGGGCTGCCTCCTAGCAGCGATTTGCAGAAAACGCTCTTGTCTCTGACCAGTGTACAGGGACACTGCTCTTCCTCGGTGACGTTGGGCTATCTCCTATAGCCTTGTAGCGTGCCCATAATCGGCAAATTACGCTCAGTTGCATGTTAACAGCCTCCGCGGTTTGGCCTTTACTGCGCCCAGCCTCCAACATACCCTCAGTCCTAAGCATCTCTTCTCGTGTTAAATGACGACATGTCATAACACTCAAGAGTCACAAAAATTACAAAGAAGTAGAGATATATGTTTTTTACAAGAAAAAACCAATAATCTCTAATGTTTTAACGTAAGAAGTTCCCGTAACCTGCGACCAAGTGAAGTTTTCAATCCATGTTTCGAAACATTTAGGACAATAATTAATTTTTTTTAAATTTCGAACATTTGTACATTGCACTTTTAACTAACATTTTTAATTTTGGTGGCCAGTTCTTTTTCTAAAAGAAGATTCATAGATGAGTTAATATACTTGGCTTGTTCCTTAGACTTTGTTGAGCGATGTATTTAGCCAGGATCATTAAAATCCGTGACCACTGCTACAAATTTTACCCATTATAAAATGAGAAATCCCATCGGCTTACACGAATTTGATATTATATGATAGCTAAGCTTTGTTAAACTGGTAAGGCCTTCCAAATTTATTTTACCCACGACCAAATTAGCTCTTAGGGCGTCACAATACTTATACATACATACGTGAACGTCACTCCTGTATCCCATAGGGATAGGCAGAGACTATGGATCTCTACTTGGTTCGATCTTGACATACTACTTTCGCTTCGTCTACCTTCATCAATCTCTTCATGCATTCTCTCATGAAACAAGATGATGTTAACTTATATTTAAGTATCCATCATCTTGTTTTAATTATATTGTAAACGTAAACCGTAATTATACAAAAAAATTAAAAATATACAACCCAGAATATGGTGATAAAAAATAGAAACAAACGCACTTCAGAAATGTATACACGATATATTGACAAACACATATAAGAAATGGCTAAACGAAATATGTATAAAAAAATAAATAATTTCGTTTTTATGATTAGGTACTTATAATGTCTTAAAGTATGCACTTGCCTTTTACGTACCGGTTCAAGCGAAAAATTAAGCGAAATCTTGTATGTTTTCAACTTTGTTAAACTGGTTATGTAAATGTGTACTTATTTACAATGTTTATCTCGTTTGAATGACATTCATACACAAGTGTACACAAATTATTAGAATAAAGTGTCGTTTTACGTTTAGTTAAGAATGTACCGTCCAATTAAGTTGCATCGCCTTATTATGCGCCGCAAACTCGAGTAACTTATCGCTGATTAAACATACATACATACATACATAAACTCACGCCTTTATCCCCGAAGGGGTAGGCAGAGACGCCACCAAGACACCCACATTTTGCCTTGTTTGTATGTTACGTCCCACGATGAGATAGGGGGCGAGCCTATCGCCATATCGGGCACAAATTCCTGACTCCGGGCTGATAATGAATAGAAAAATCCAATATCACTTTGCCCGACCCGGGACTCGAACCCGAGACCTCAGCTTTGTAACCGTACCGTAATACAACTGCGCCACCGAGGCAGTCGCTGATTAAAGACTATTGTAGAAGCCGGTAAAATATTAACCACTGAAATGTCTTTATAATTTGGATTGTAGCAAAAACCTGGTGCTATTAGTTATTACTAAAATAGTATTGGAACATAGTAAATAAAAATTTCATAAAGTTTTGTCAAATTACAGAAATAGCAACATTTGCCTTCGCCCACAGCCTACGACACTGTGCTTCGACACAATTTCCGGCGATTGTGATTGGCTAAACTGATTTCCTGCTTAAGAAAATATCTTCATAAGTTGTAATTTATTTAATTGGTACTGCGTTACCTAATTGTAATATAAAGCATAAAATGCCCGACTCCGACAATTTATTTAATTAATCTTATGGCTACAATATCTGGTATCTTATTAATTGAGTCTTATGACACCTTGGAGGATCATTATTTACTCGTCTTATTAGTTAAGCCCGATTTAGTAATCTCCCTACCTTACAGAAATGAAGGCACTATTAATTAGTATTATCTTTGATTGCCGGATTATAGGTTTATTGTTATTTATAAAATATGACAGCCTCCGTGGCGCAGTTGGTTTGACGCCGCCTGTGAAACGAGAGGCCGCGGGTTCGATCCCCGCACCGAAACAAATATTTGTGTGATCCACAGGTATTTGTTTCGGGTCTGGGTGTTTGTGAGACCGAAAAGTCTCTCATAGCTTCTGATACCCACAACACAAGACTCGATCTTAGTGTGGGGTCAGGACTATGTATGTGACTGTTGGGTGTATTTATTTATTTATTATAAGCCGCCAATTAATGCATTAGTATTTAGTGATACTTAAGAATGCTAATGCACTGTTCACACCGACACAAACATTGTAGAAACTGCGGTGGCAACACGTTTGGCCCGCCCTGCAGCTAGAAGTGCGCACGGCCGAGGTTCTTGCAGACGTCCTGCAACCCATCTTCTGGCTCATCAACGAGGCTACCCAGGATGAATTCTCCCATTACGTGCTGCCAACTTTGAAGTAAGCCTCTATTAACAAATGTTTACTAGTCATAAGTCGCGTCCATTTATTCCGTTTACAACCCAGCTTAATTTACTTTGAAAGTTAATATATTCTATAGATGCGGTGGATATCCTCTCTGAACATGAAATGTGGTTCCGCTCTTGAGGGATTTGAATCCACATCTTATACGAAATAAATAATGGGGATGAGTTGTACTTGTGAAAGGATTACTCAGAATTTAAATACTGTTTATAATGTTTTGGCTCCTAATTATTCCACAGTTTACGTGAAGATATGGTCATTAAAGTTAGGTTCATATGAATTCATAATTACTTTTTCAAAAAATCATACCTACTTTACACCTCGATTGAACATAGTAGGTACTATATGGATATAATATCCAAATTCAGTGCTAATTACACTCTGTAATAAGGTTTTCAAATTGTAGGTACTTTTAGTTTAAATTTATGTAATTATCTGTAATCATAACATTATTCTTTAGAGATGTTCTCAACAACACACCACAGTAAAAAAGTTTTTGTTGAGAGTATTAAAAAATAATTTTCAATTCCCCGTAAAGAAAAAACCAGTGATACAACCACTTTGATATGTCATTAATGAATAATTTCAATGCAGAGTCTAATGAAGACACTAATGTTTTGGTACGACAGACCGGGAATTGATCTAGGTAAAGGAAAATATACAAAAGGATAGTAGTTCAATGAAATGATGCATATTATTACACGTTAAGTGAATGAATAAGATTTCATGATAGAGAAATGAACCGAATTAGATACGTAGCTAGTTAGCATTAAAAAATGTTGATCCCTTTTCGGGGTGAGTAACTGAATGATCATTTGTAACGACGCAACAGGTCAGGCAAACCACAATGTGTCACGCTCTGGGCTCTCCGATACCATTCTTAATGCGAGTGATGGCATCAGTGATCATTTTTCATCGCTTTTAATCAGGATGGAATTGTTAGATATCCAATATAGGCTTATCTACCCGGGGCAGGCTGACGTCATTATGCACGATATTGGAAGGCATGTCACCTCAAGATACCTCTTCTGCTATCCACCGAGGTTGAGAGAATGAGTAACGGCTAATGAACAGTACTGACTGCTCAAGTTCAAAACAATAAATATGAGCAACATGTAGCAATACCTATTCTAATGGCAACATAATGAAATAAAGGATAGTTTCGGTTTACGCTTAGCATTCTGAAGAGGTGTTAAGATGCTCTTTATGTCATTTTAGTCCTAATATATTTGTATTTGTACGTATCAGCTTGTTTACCGGGCAATACTATGTACGCGTCGTAGTGTGTTTGTTTTCAGAAACTTGATGAATTCCCCTAAGAGCGTTCAAGCCTGTGTTGCCATGCTAGAGAACTTGCATCTTATTTTGAGAAAATGCCAGAAGCACGAGGCCAACACCGACGTGTTGCCGCTGCTGTACAACGGATTGGACAATAATACCAACCAAATTCAGGTACGCTTAAAAATATATGTAATATCCAAAATAAACCAATGTCATGACTAATCGCTTACATATTATTTCAAATGAAAAAGGAAGGCATAACACTCTTGCAAAAGCACATGACATAGACATCACGGACATTTCACGGTACAGGAAACAAGTCTTGCAATTGTTATGTACCCCTAATAAAAATAAACTTGATTAATTACACTTACCATTATGTACATTATGTTGCATTATATTATATTATGTTTTCCCACTTTCAAATTACTGTATAATGTATTGTCGATCTAATAATTAATTAACTCATTTCCTTCTAAATTATTTCTGAATTATTATAATATTTTTTGCTATTGTATAAATATTTAAATTTGCATGTTGTGGTTTCCTGTAATTGAAGATCACGTCACAATGTAAACTATAATAATGCTACACCATTGTGTTTATTATATGATGCCGTGTATCCCTCGTTGGAGGTCCTTAAATAAATAAAATAAAAATAAAAATAAATAAATAAAAGGGTCCGTATAAATGGTCTAGAAGTACCGAAGAGTCTCCGTTAATAACCAAATCATATGTGCACTTTTGTATAATTACAGACAGCTTCTTTGATTGCTATTCAAAATGTGTCCGATTTCATCGATGACCATCCTCTGCACAACATCGTTCTCGGTAGAGTGAGGATTGTACTTGAGAAAAATCAAAGCGACGTCAAGGTTATATGTCTTATCCTTGGATTTTATGAAAAAGTGCTTACCAGGTTGGAAAGGAATCATGTTTTAGAGCAAGTGATTCCCACTTTGCTCAACATGCGAATGAGTGACCCCGACATTATAACCCGCGTTGTCAGTAAGTATACTCAAAAATATTTTAAGTTTACGCAGAATAGTGCGAAACTCAGCATCGATGCTTGATTAGGACTAGTTAATTATTAAGAACTTAGTTATTTCGCGCAGCGAAGTTTGCGAATTTGTTGTCGATTTTGCGTTACTGCTCGAGCGAATAACGCCCTCAGCGAAACGTATTATGTTGCTCGTCTTTATACGAATAAATGCGCGACGCTTGCTGATCATTACAGAATTGTACAAGTCCATGCTCATTGAAAGAAAATTTGCAATTACAACCAACGTGATGGCCACGAAGATGATTCCCTCCTTGGCACCGCAAACTATCAACCCAGCCCTGAATGTTGATCAGTTCCAACAACTCATGGAGGTCGGTACAAACATAGCGTAGTACACTTAATTAAAACAATCATTTTTAACGGAATGCTTAAATTTTCTATATAATTATTTAGATACTCTATGACATGCTTGACAACATCGACAAGCACCAACGTTTCAAGCTGAAAGTGGACAGCGCATCCAATGCGAGCCCTGAGCGCCATCGCGCTCTTCGCCACCAGATGAGCACTGACAACATGAATGCGCCACCCTTCAATATTCCGAACCTCCGCGTGGAGCAACGCAAAACATCCAGCGCTGAGGACATGGCCCGCAAGAACTCTATGAGCGGACCCAGCGGAACTGGCAGCGTAGGCGGGTTCAAAAGTAAGAAGTGTTTCGTTTTATCAACATTTTGTGTGTTAACTATTTTACTAATACATTCAAATTACTTAGGCACAGGCATTGGGCAATGGTTCTTCGGATCAAACAACTCGACTAATAACGACAACAATTTCCTTCGAGTTGCGAGCGCTTTCCCGAATCGCCGTCTCTCTGATAACACTTTAATGACGCCAAAGATTCGTATCGCTCCGTCGTGCGCATCCTCTCCCGGAGGAACTCCGGGTGGTACTTCGGGACTGCCGACTCGCCGCCACTCAAGCATTGGCCCACAGGAACGCCGTACATCCACGGTTAATCTGTCGCCTCCAACTGTAAGTCACATCTTTACAAACGTTTGTTTGCACCTCACTGCACTTACACAAGGTACACACTGTAACGATTATATTTACCACACGATGATTAGAATATTCCTAGGGTATTTGTTTACAATTTATATATTAAATTATGCCTGGTTGAAACGGTAGGTAGTGACAGTGATTATTTTGGCAGGGACACCAGTACAGGGGAAGAGGCGGGTCAGGCTCGAGCCTATCCGTACCCTCGGCGTCACAATGCGCCGTAAGTGATGTGATGTGCATACGTACGCCTGCCTGGCTGCGTGAATCCCCGGAACCCTTTATTGAATGTCAATCTGGAACGGCTTTAGATTGATGTGATCTGTCCTCTTCTACGGTTGTGTCTTCTTCTCATACCGACTGAGAAAGATAGTGTCTCATTCACATCATCACCATATATACGTATATACTTGCACGAACAGCTGGCATTTATAATGTCACGTTGCGAACTATCTCTATTCGATCATTAGAACTTTCATCGCATCGCATTATCAACGCTAATACTTTCATCCTGTGTGACGATCAACACGGCAAACAACCTTCAAGAAACATTGAAGTGATGCATGCTCGTTACCGATACTGTGTTGTGAATCAAGTGCGATGCATGTGAGCCTCGTCACAGTGACATGTCCGCCTGCAGCCGGGCTGGGAGACCAACTCCGCCGCGGTGCCTGCTCGTGCAGGGTACACACCAACAATTACGCCAGCCGCCCTTGCGTCCAACCCCGTGGTGTTCGTAATGTCCTTATTGATGTTACATGTCCAAAATTCGTGTAGGAAAATTTTAAATTTAGTGTCATTGTTCACACACATTTTGAAAACAAAAAAATACATAACACAATTGGCATATATTTAAAGAACGACGGCGACGCGACGGTAAGGAATATTGTCGGTATTTTTACTCGCAAAGGAGCTCAGCTCGGCAAATTTAGTTTGTTGTAAATGTTTGATGTTCATATATCGTAAACCACGTAAGTAAACTATGTGAGTAAGGAGGACATTTCTTCACTACTACAGCTATTAGTCAAATTGAAGTGTAACGCTGTCTCATTCACTGTTGCTATTTGTTCTTCTACGCAGCTTGCACGGAGCATGATCGTGAGTATTGTTCCTAAACTGTCGTCATTGCGAAATCGCGACTCGAACATCTGTTTCTGCAAACTTCACTCACTTTCTATAGAATTTATGCCAACATGTTGCCTATAACTAAAATTGAGCAAAAAATAATCGAAGCTTCCAATACTAGTAAATCTACAAGGAAAAAGCAATAAAACTTGAATTTGAAATGTATAAATTGGCAACATGTTGGTAGTACAGCGTAAGTTCCTCCTGTAGAATCTGTAGTTAACTGCGTATTACTGAATCACGATGAATTTCACGAGCCCAACACGCTTCAACGCTGCAATTAGAATATATGTAAGGCATGCCATTATTGTATTTTAATATATCACCAATATAAAAAAAATATTATGGTCCAGCAATAATACAAATTATCCTTTGACGTCCAATAACAGGTACCTAATATTACACTTATTGAATTGAAATAACTACGCTTACGTCATGTCATTACAGATTTTTAATTTTTAACATTCCCCTGAAATTACCAATAGACATTATCAAACCTTTCGCATACTGCATGGCTACATACGAATAAGCATAAATAAATTTTCGCTTTAACTTATTCAATCTTTAACATTTTTTCACTTTTTCAGAGTCTCAACCATGTTTAAATCTGCGAAGATACTAAAATATACTTTACTATGTAAAACACATCCCTCAGCTCTTTCAGTAATGACTGTCGTCACAAACAAGTGTAAGATGATTGACTAATTTGTGCTTGTGTATAGGGTGGTTCGATGCCAAACACTTCGTCAAGCGTTCCGTTCCTGCTGACGTCGTCGATGCAATCGATCCGGTCGCGGCGGCCGTCCGCTTGCCTGAGCGGCTCCCAGGGCTCCGGCATCCTGCAGCAGCTCAGTAGCGGCGTGGTAAGACATCTGCCCGTCGGCACTAGACATGTACAGGCCCATGCACCGCATCACTGGAGCAAACTCCAAGGTGCTACCGCTGCCGGGTACAACGCTCTGCAGCAGACCGCGATGGCTGTCAGGAAATGCCCTTCGTTAAACATTACCCTGACACGCTAAACGCTCGCTATGATCACTCAGGAAGCGCGGTCTCTTCAACCGCAGCTTTGTTTCTCGCAACTTTTTCTTCGAGGGCTTGCGGACGCGGAGACACGCCGCGCCGCGGCGACTTACCTATTATTATATTCATTGGATTTTATCGCTTTTGTTTCCATTTAGCAATAGCGATCCCCGTCCGATCCCTTGATGTTTAGTAGTAATTACTTGATGTTGTATTTAAATATCACGTTCGATTTATTTGCCAGTGTTTTAGAATAATAAAATATATTTGTTTTTCTGTAATTTGATAATACTCATATATATTAACACAGTGTGTAGAAAATCGACCTACCAACGAACATAATTGTTTAAATTAAATCGTCACTTTAAAAAAGATATGAAATTGATCATATTTTTTGGAATGTTTTTTTTTTTATATTCACGACAAACTAATTATAAATTAAATTGCGTGGAGTTTTGCAGCGAAAGCTTTAATAGGTAAAATGTGGACATATCACTTATTGTCACATAACAAGATTGTACTTATGATGTCCATGTTGAATAACAATTTAAAAGTTTAAATTGGAAATTATATAACAGTAAAGAAAGTGTTGTCAAACTGAAAGTATACAGCGTGGTGTTGTATATTGGTGCTGTGATATGGTATTGTTATATATATATGTGTGTTTATGTACTGATATTAGAGAGTAAACTAGAAATTGACTTTTTGTGTTATTTGACTTGTACGTTGGTCGTATGTTATTGTGAATTTCCTTTATTGGTGTCTATAAAAATCTTTATTGTGCCAAATATTTATTGTTTCATAAACTGTTTTCATATCTATCAATGCATATTTTTGTGAGTAGGAAATAAAGTTAAATATTTATAAAATTTATTATAACCCATTCAATTTGCAAATTTGCAAATATCACAATGTATATACATATACCTATACCACGTATGTAAATTAGATTTTGAATAGGGATTTAACTAAAGTGGCTCAAAGCAAATATTTATCTGCCTAAAAGTTAAAATAAATAAACTTTTCAAAACAATTAAAATATTAATTTATTTATTTTTAAACATAACAAAACCTATACGATGTACTTAATATTATAAATAAAAACCAAAAAGTACTTCGAATTGACATTTAAACTGTTTAAGTGTTGAAGCAAGAAGTATTGATAAACGAGTACCCTTTGCGTAAGCGATCCTGTGGAGTGTTTGAAAAATAATATCTGGTTCCATGGCGAATGTCACACACAACAAGTCCAATATGTCACTGTTACATGTTGACTTTATGTTGAATGTAAATGTAACCGAGCAGTAGCGAAACAACATAAAGGCCCGGCCACCAGCGAGTAATGAAACCTCTCCTAGCTTATTACCTATGTTTGATTTGCTTTTCTAGCTTGTCTGAGACTCCGTAAAGTGTGTAGTGCGCAATGGATTGTTTGTCTGTGGGTATCAAGTTAGAGTTGGGCCACGTGTAGCCGTAGCGCTTAGTGTAGCCGGTAGCGTAGTGGAGCGGGCGGGCGGGGACCGCGCGGCCGCCCTGGACGAGTCAAGCTGTCCGCGATATCTGGCCTCGCACGCGCTTTGATTTTAATCACATTTATTATGGTTGCTTCCAGTACCAGCTGTTTTCCGGGCGTACGTAAAGAATTTGATTAACATTAGAGCCGCGTAGCGTAAATCGAGTGCGGGTTGGGAACAAGCGGCGCTGTCAGTGGCCACACTCCCCGCGCTCCGCGCCCCGCACCCCGCGCCCCGCGACACTCGCAGCTCGTCGCCCGTCCGCGCCTCGTCGCCGCACACGCTGCTCCGAACTGACTCATGAGCTTCTATATGATTAACATATATATCTATAACGTTTCCATCATGTAACTCTATTGTCTCGAGCGCAATTAGTCGTCTCTTCCGATGAACTAACTATACTATCATCTATTACATTAGTGCTGTGTATCGGCCTAACGGAAATTAGGTACTTCGCTGTTCGTTCTATTTCATATAACTGATTAGCGCTTCACATTATACTCGCGATTACAGGCACACATGCATGCTTACATCTGTCAAGTCCGAGATCCCTGAAACACCAATGTCATAGTTTTCCTTTAGAGAAATCATATTTAACCGTGACATGCTGTAGTTTGTACTCTCTTAAAGAGTGTAAGATGTGTCTATCAGTATTCTTAAATACCTTATACCTAACAACCATAATCACGGTTAAGTAAGGGTATCTTTGGAAGTCATTTACGTAGTATACACGTACTGTTACTGCACAAAACTGATCACAAACCTATGCTCACACCATCGAACCATCTCAGTGCTTCTACGCGATAAGACATATAGGAGCACTGACTGCATTATTGACACGTTGCTTAAAACACATTGTTGCTTGAAACCTAAGCCGAGTATCGCATTGTCCAGATAACCTTCCAGAATTATCATAAAACATGTTTTGACTCCAGTAGATAATTCGTTGTCGGTGAAGTCATTATAGATCCATCCTAAGAGCTGAAGACTTGAGATTAAACAATCAACAAGTTTTTCAATAGAAAAGTTTAGTAACGAAGCGTTTGATGTCATGAAAAATAATTTAACAAGATGGGTAACTCATGTGTTGTTGCCGTGAGCCCACCCGCGCTATAGCAGTAGTACCCACTACCCAGCTCCAGGAGAGCAATGCCAAGTACCCACGATCAAAAACCTGCATGATAAATTAATAAATTAAAAACAACATCACTTCGCATTGTTGAACCTTTACTTTGAGCTCTCACAACGTAACAGTGGTATATACTCGTGTATATTCTTACATTATCCCGCAGTAACCAAACTACGCTATGTATTAATCGTTGCACATATTGATACAATATGTGTAAACCCAAAAAACGCACACAAAGGAATCAAACATTGGTAATGATGGAAGTTATGACAAAGCAACCACAACTGTAAAATAAAATTCCTAAACAAACCGAACCCTCCGTGATCGTATCACTGAACACAATCCGTGCCACATTTAAAAAAAAATACTGATTCTACAACTGCACTGGTTGTTGCAAATTATTTTCCGATAAGGATAATAAAAATCTACAAATACATTAACTATAGAAACATACGTACCGCATATCAGTTCCTGTGATTGAATCGAAAAATAACACATATTTAATATCAACAGTCCACAGCTATATTTTTGTAAGAGGAATGTAAATGAAGGGTTTATTAGTGCCAGTTTTTTTCGTCACGAAAGCAATATAAAATTACCGATATTCTGTTGAAACTGTTATATATTTTATCAAAATAATCTATTCAGCTTTGGCGTATATAAAATATATTTTATTAAATATTTTTGTATGCAATAAATATTTTCATCACAAAGATAAAAAATATTATGTCATTATATTATATTTATTAGGTAACTTATAAGAGTGTCCAGAAAGTGAGATGTAGAGAGTAAGCAAAGATAGCCTGATACGAGTATGTGTAATTAATATTATCTATATATTACTATTTATTGTTATATTAATTAGAATTATTATATTGGTGTTGTGAATGGTTCCTCGAAACTCTTTGCCTTTACTCTTATTATCTCTGAAAGAGCAACGCTTACGTCTGGTTTTCTATACCAGTCGTTTCAGACCTGATTATTTTGAGTTATTACAATATCATACAGCCCACGCTATTGAAGTGAGTAATAAAATAAACATCCAAGGATTATCCACACAATAAAATTCAGTTGTATTAGATGTCGAAAATGTAAGTTGGTAATGTGAACAACACGTGTGCCTCTTTGTGATAAACTAATCTGTAATGCACACGCTTTTTCTCTATAAAGTATTAAATTGGTATTATCTTACGCTACTTATTGGAGAGTACGCACACTAGTGCGTTCATTATTTGAAACCTATCTGTTTGACAGAAAGTTTGTTATTCTTCATAGGGTTGTGGTGTTTGCTCAGTGTTAGAGTGTGATAAGTATTATGTGTGTCCCTTCTTCACCAACACACATTTCACTTTTTAAATAGATGTGATTATAATATATACCTAGTTAGGCATTATGAGTACTTAACCTTGATATATATATATATATATATAAACTATTTTTATCTTAATATTGTGCTATCTTGTAATCTGTCTTTGTATAGACTTCGTTAACCTTGACTGTCCCCTTTTCTAAGGAATAAACTTATTCGACAATACTTTTGTATGCTGTTTCATACATATCGCCATGTGCGATTGTATTTCTGCGTAAAATATAAGATTTGTAGATTATATAGTCACAGTTGAGCTTATCAGGTTGAATATTAAAATTTTTAATAGGTATATTCTACTCCAGTTTTAACATATATAAAAAGATTCCACGTTCTTGTTTTTCTGAAATAGACATCCTTAAATGAATATATAAATATAAACAATATTTAATGCTTTCACATGTCACTTAGTCATTTTCCTTGGAGGATACAGTCCTTTAGATCTCTATATGCAATCCCATCCCTTTGGTGTGAACTATAGTTTTATTAGATGTTGAATTATAGTCCAGTCGTACATAATATCAATATAGATGATATCTCAATGTGTATGTAATTATTCTTATTATAACGAATACTGTTTCACTGGAAGTTGTCTAAAACATAAGCACTAAGCGATCTATTATAATAAATATATTAATCATGTTATGAATCTCAGAAGTTATCCACAATAGATTTAATCGAAAGGCAGAACGCAGTACGTTTTTGGAAAGAATCATGCCATGTTTGAAGAACGGTATTTGGAATCTAATTTTGTGTGACTCAAAGTAAAAGAGGATTTGCAGACGGCCAAAAACCTATTGTGTAAAAGCCACCCCTTTGAAATTAATATGTAACCATTTACCAATATATAATATAATATAAACAATTCTACTCTAACAAGAGAATACCTATATTATGTTATCCTTTATCATTCTGTAATGTATACGTGACCGTGTAGAAAAATAAATGTAATAAAAACAAAATCAGGTGTTTTATTTCATGCCCTACACACATTGTATTCAGGAATATTACACATGAAGTAATATATGAATAATGTCGCTCTTTGGTTAAGTGGAGCGACATATGGCGAATAGCTAGCAGTAGTTTAAATAAAACCGATAATCCAAGCAAGTTGCCTACTCTCGAAGATATCTGACAATACGTACATACTACAGAGCACGACTTATGTGGAGAAAGAATAATGATGTTGGGTTAAAAATGGCATTTGTTGTTACACTAGATATTAAAGTACATCACAGGCTATATAAGTCCAAAATATAGTCATTAAAAGCCTTCGGTTACCAGCGAAGCACACCAGAGTTCATAAAAGCCACATTGAAAATTTTGCTCATCAAACATGACTCAGGCAAATAGGCAATCTTGAGATAGGTAATCAAATTATTGACAACGTAAAGGCACAAACATTGGCAATCGCGATAGAACATGTAAGGAGGGATAGAATAAAAAGTTTTAGTATAAAATAAGATTCATTCATTCACGATATTAATTACAGAACGAGTAATTAATGGAATTTAAGGGAGCGCATGCCCTCTCGATAGTTTCCTTAACGTCAAAAGTTTAACACTTGGGGCAAGAAGGGGCGAGTTTAATCAAAGATTATCATGCTGCAACGAGCTCCGGCAGCCTCTCTTGTCTGTTAAAAGTTGTAATATCCCGTATAGTGACAAATGTTCTATCTTCATACTTTTAACTGCCGTATCTCGTAAACTACGAACGACACAGAGTTTAAAAGTACAGACATAACGTCAAAATATATTTGTTTTTATGGCAGAAGAGTGTGCGGTTCTCCTGATGGTAAGAAATAAAACCATAATTACGCAAAGCAAACGCAAACGCAAACGCCGCGCCAGTATAAAATAAATTTATAACAGAACAAAACAATCTTAATCCATCGGATAGTGCGTACATACTTGATCAAGACACATCTACACTGTAAGCAGCTGATGTTCCTTCGAGCTACACATCTTTCCTCGTTACTACAGACAATGGCGGATCCAGCTTTTAAGTCAGAGGGAGTCATATAGTTCTAGTCAGAAGACTGGCAGTACTAGAATTCGATTACAATTATACGTTTAGTAGTGATTATTTAAAAGTATGTTACAACTGTCAACGACATATTTAAAAAAAATTGACAATCTGGAGTTAGCACAGGGGGGGGGGAGTCATGACCCCCATGACCTCCCTCCTGGATCCGCCCTTGACTACAGAGCTAAACATATTAAATCGTGTGTTAAATAATGCCACTTAGACACAATTCAATAGAATTGAAATGGATATTTTTAGTCCCATGCCTCTTTATGAGCTACTTAACCTAACACGCTTAGTTTTTTAACTAAGACTAATATATTTTTTCACTTACAAGGCAACATTGCTAAACATCATACTTCGATTCGACTCATAATTCACAAAAGATGAAAGATAACTAGATAATTTTAATTCTATAGAGGTTAATTAATCTTGAAATGTTACTACGAAAATAAGATAGTAGTAGTAATAGTAGTTCGCAAGATATCTTTGTTGGAATATCAGCATTAGGTTTACAAGTTATTTTATAAGTTCAAGGCGTTAAAAGTTGTAACAAATATAAAAAATAATCTTTGGGATTATACTGGTCAGTTAATCTTCTTCTGCCAGGGACGCAATAGGACCTTACAGCCATGTTACAGAATGATCTGACTTTTAATTTTACTACCGGCTGCGTACTGAACATAAAACTTTTCGGGAGCAATCCTTTTAACCTACCAAGCTGGCATATTGCCGTTTCATTGAATTTACGATTTGCGAAAGGCGGCTGGCCGGCAGATGCTCGATGCTTTCGCTTAAATTATGATACGGAGGAAGCTGACACCTTAGATTATTTATATCCTTTATTGTACATAAACTTAACAAAGAAAAAAACAACCACCTTAAATTAGAAAGCAGTAGAAAAGGCGGTCGTACCGCTCGAAGCAATCTCTTACCGACTACCTTGGGATGGAAATAAGAGAAGGATAAAAGAGAGGGCAGTCAATAGTGTACTAATAGCTAGACTGATAAGAAATAATAATACTTATATCAAGTGTTTTAAAACAATAAATAAAATAATAACAACAAAAATTAATAGATACTCCGTATATACATAAATATACATAAAAAACAAGTAACACAAAACCTTACAAGTAATACCAAAATAAACATACAAATTACATCATATATACATTAAATATATACATACATATAAGTGTACAAATATAATATATAAAGTACAAATATAAACAATCAATCACTTGACTAATTTGGCTGTTAAAGGGACAAGTAGTGTTCTTTAACAATTTTTTAAAGGACAACAGTGTTTGTGCCCGTCTTACGGCATCAGGAAGTGCATTCCATAATCGAACACCTTGGACAGAGAAAGACTTATCCATAAAAGTCGTGGAGTGCACAGACATTCTCAACCTCAAGTTCTCCGACGATCTCAGGGATCTTGTATGTGAATCATGCAGGAATATGATAATACATAGACTAGAGATTAATACATAGATTACTATTATCGCGAAAACTGTAGTGTTCCCGTGGAAAGGAATTCAAATATGATATTAATATTTTTTAAACTCTGGAGTGGGACTTGATTACCTAGTTTTAAATATTTTAAATAAGATAATAATATTATTAAACCTTGACATAGTAAGGTGTCAAGCGTCTTTTGTCTGTGTAGCGTCTAGACAAGCTTCCATCTGTTTATAATTTATTTAGCATCGCATTCCCCGAATAGACTGACAAAATTTAGACCGGCTGTTTTATTTTGTGTCACTTCAAACTGATGGCCAATGGATCTGATGCGTTATCAGATGGTATGTGCATACAAACTAGAGTTGGTAGTTTCTACCCAGTCGAGATTATTATGCCGGTGCGATCGAAATCTCTGTCTGATCGATCATAATGATGAAGGTCATGTTCTAACACCAGCTCGTCGGTCTCCGGTGAGGTCGTTTCCAAGATTCCTTGGGCTATGAGGTTATGTATGGGTTATTAGTCATTAGCCTGTGTGGTTGGTATGGGTATTTTATGATTGTTTGAATGACGAGTCAAATTCTACAAAATATAGTAGTTTTATTAATTAGATAGAGTATATCAAATAATGTTGGAAAAAATCCTCTTTAATGCATTAAATTAATGGTTTAAGAAAATATAATAGGTATATTAAAGCAGTTATTTTGAGATCACTAGTTATTTACTTATTACCGCACGATAGGAATCTGTGTATGACAATCCTACTAACGCCATCTCAAAGTTTATAAGGTAAACTATCATTTATTATACGAGTAGAAGCTTATATTTTTTTTATTTTATAAATATTTGGGAAACATATTCAAGGAACAAAAGAGTTATTATAAGAGTATAATTGTGGAGGCTTTTTAAAATCTCTGCCCACTCTAAACCTAATTGACGATAAGTTTTAGTAACAATATTATTAGTATACCTATATAACGATAGTTTAAACCCTAAGTAGTTACCCAAGTAGTTGTAGATCTGATAATAATTAATACACCTTTGATGTTATATCCATAATTAATAATTGACTGTTTACGAGAATGATTATGTCACGCATATTAACGTTTAAGAAAAGTTGATTAGCAACACAATATTCCTATAATTTATTCAGTTTCATTTCTAAAATGTAAACAGTATTCAACAGGTTTAATGACCTTATAAATTTTCATATCTTCGGCGTATTTATTGAAGGAGTTATCATAAATATTGGATATATTATTCAAAAATATATAAAAACAGTGGTCCCAAAGGGGAGGGACACCTGAAAGGGCGGTTGTAAAAGAGGAGCAGAAACCCTTTGCCGTAACAGCCTGACTTCGGTGCCGTAGATAAGAGTCCAGCCAGCGGAGTAAATCATCATGTATCCCAAAATTATATTTAATAATAATCCAAAAATTGCAGAAATATCATGCTTGATTTTGAAAAAAGATCAAAAATACTTTAATTTACTTGTCAGCCTCAGTGAATTAGATTGAGTATTTTATTGTAAAATTTTATTTTATTTACCACAGTGTAATCAACTTTAATAAAATACGGGTTGTACAGTCGTCGTCGTTTTTTATAACTCCAGGAAACATTCTAATTAATTCAATTCATTTAATTCTGTCCACCGTCCTCTGAAATCATTTTGAATATAAAAAAAATATTTAAATAGGTCGTTCGACTAAAAATACACGCTGTATCAATTACTCTGCTACTATGAGATTTTTATTGGAGTACCGAATAGTAGTTCTGTAAATGAGCAGGCAGCGCCGACGCAATTCCCGGATGCAACTTACACACTCTATGCTCATTAATAAATAATGTCATAATGGAACTCTGTATTAAAGCTAGAGCTAGAGGAGCTAAATTAAGTAAATAAATCTGACTAGAAAAGCTTATTCACATAGCTAATTTATTTTTCACTCGCTTTACCCTGTTGTCGGTAGCACTGATTAAATAAGAAGTTTATTTTCTACTCCAGAACCAGGACTGCATTGTTTTAGATTAAAATCAATACTCGTAGGTACCATTAGTAAGTGTAGTTTTATTATACTTTTTTAATTAACGGAAATAGTTATGGCTGCCAGCTTAATTTATAAAATACACACGCCGGCAGAATTAGGGGTACACGCACAAAAATTACTTTTATTTTGTTTTCTTGTGTTGGTACTCACTGATTGGTTTGGTTGGTTCACTAGCTTCTGCCCGCAAACTTCGTCTGCGTGATTAACTTAATTTTGAATATCCCATCCCGTCCCGTCTCATTCTCACTCAAAGCATGCATTACAGTCCGATTTCATCCTTTTGAGCATAAAAATGTAACAAATATATCGAAATTCCGTTCTCATCCCACGGGAACATTACATTTTTCGGGATAAAAACCCTAAGTGTTAATCCGGGGAGTCAGCTATTTCCATACCAAATTTCGTCAAAATCCGTCAAGCCGTTTCTGAGTTCATCGCGCACAACCGCACAACCGCACAGACAAACCGACTACAGACAAAAAATCTAAAAATCAGTGTTTTGGGTTCTATTACTTTAATACAGACCCCCATATAAGTTTTTCTCGTTTTTCTCCCATGTACAGAGTACAGACATCGATCGATTACAAATTTATATGTGTATAGATTGCAAATACTGTTTTTACTTATGTCCTTACGTGTCCAGTAGGTACTTGGCGACCCGGGTTCAATATATTACGCGTATATTATGATTGGTATAATATAATAAACAAATATTTATTTATTTTGAATCAGCTTTTATTAAAAAAACGATACAAAAAAGAGAAAACTATCAATCAAAGTAAAATGCCAAATAAATCATAACCATCTTATATCCAATTCCTGGTTTAACGTACCTGATAAAATAGCATGAATTAAAGAGATTAAACCACAGTTACACACCAAAGCTGCCGGCTTGGCGACTCATCCCGTCGACAGAACCCAGCAACCTATAAGATAAGAATCATCATGCTACAAGCGCCCGCACGTGTTCGTCGCCGATATATTGGCGACGCAAGCACTCTGCTCAGTTGCCTGGCGACACTCAATAATGTCCATTAATGTCATAAAAAGTCATGTCGTCGACAAAGTTTTCCGCTCAGAACAATAACTAAAGCTCATTATTCTGGGGTTTTCCGACTTGCAATGAGTGCCCGTGCAACTAGCCCGCGAACAAAAAGTTGCCGACATAGGCCAGCGGGCCAGCGGCTTTGGTGTGAAGTGCTCATTATGCGAGTCAATATTTTATAGTGCCATCTGTTTTAAAAGTTCTTAACTAACAATATTTCTGGTTCTATACGCAGTGCCTATGCTACCAGCGATACCTAGTTATAAAATAGATATCTTAAATAAAGTAATTTTTACAATGAAATACCAAACACTCAAATATTGACGTATAATGCCATCTAGCTGCTATCACAGACAGAAGATACTACGTATGGCGCTATGTTGTAACAATTTGCAACAGCGCCATCTGATATTAACATTTGAAAGAAAATATTCTTGTTTCATCGAGTTATCAGATAGGAGCAGGACGATCTTCACCGGCTCTTAGACTATAATACTTATTTCGTAACGGACATTTTTTTGGGAATATTGGAGAACAAAGTGAAGAGTTGAGAATCCGGACCGCGACTATAAATACAATATTTTAGAAATACTTTTTTATTAACACCAGTGAAAGCGGGTTAGTAAAAATCAATGATTAAAGAATTAAGAGGATGACGCACAAAAGTAGTACTATATATCAAGTTATAGTTATGTTAGGAATATCGACGCGGAATTGTGCATTTATGTATCTGTCTCACTTACACAAAGGTAACTTGTCACTTAATGAAAGAGACAAATAATAACTGCTTAGTTTCGAATATGGCAATATTTTGTTCACTAACCACACTGAGACCGCCCATAGCCCAAAATGACGCCATTTTTGTTTCCTGCATGAAATGTCAAACTGTGGATGAGTGGATTCGATACGAAATTATTAATATCGATATTATCATTATTAAATATTTTGATGTTTATTTTTCAAAAAAAGAATAAAATCGAAAAGTGCCATTGATTTTTATACAAAGTTGATACGACCGATGGGCATTTTTTTAAACTGATTATACTAGGTACCATTTCAAAGTTCTGTACTAAAAATCAATTAAATAGGAGGAGTAGCTTAGTCATAAATGATTTTGTAAGTTTTTGCCCCATTTGAACACGATGTAGCTTTTCTAACAGCTGATTACGTCTAACGCACAGGTCAAACACCTTAAAACGATAGATCCTACTAAAACCTACGCGCTGTTGCCGCTCTTACACAAGTCACATAATAAAGTACAACTAACTTACTTAAAAAGTTGGCGATGCAAATAAGGAAGCAATAAATACACACCTGCACTTTAATTACGAGAGAGACAAATCATAGCAAAACATCCCGCGCGTAAAAGAAATAGAAATAGGTCAGTGTGTTGCTATTGCATCTTAACAAATAAAAATTGTTTGCTAAAGAAATTCTTATTTTAGTGCGCCGTCGCTATCCTTTCGGAACGGATGTAAGTTACATCATGTAACACGGAAACTCCTGCGCCGCCGCGCCGCGCCGCTTTTATCTTGTCGATCTCGCGCCGACAATTGTGATTTTGTATTGTTATTGTGATAGGACACGTAACTTGGGATAATTATTAGTAAATGTTTTTTTAGTTATTGACTGTTTTTATTGTCAAGGACACGTAATTAAATTGTGTTTGTGTTTGTAATTAAACTGTTTAACAATGCCTCGTGTAACATACACTGCGTCAGAATACACTGCTTGGTTTTTATTTACGGCGAATGCCATGGAAAAGCAGCTTTAGTTCTGTGTACATACCGCGAAAGGTATGGTGACAGCCACAATTGCCCCAGGAACGCCCGCACAATAACATTGGCAGTACAAAGATACGAGACAACAAAAGTATTGCGGCACTGCAACAGGAGGGAGTGCCAGCGCGGCAAATACCCGCTGCTTGGGAAGAACGAATTTTAGACCTAAAACTACCTTCAAAACTACGTAACTACGCGCGGTGCGCCGGCGTCCCGCCACGACACGACGATAACACATGCCCCACGCGACGTTGCCAGTTCAGTTCATCAATGGTCAGTGAAATTTATTTACAAAGGATGGTTGCGTTTTACTCTTATTTGTAGGCTATTTAGTTTGCTTGAAACAAACAAAATCTCATTTTTGGTATTATTAATTTTTGTGCCGTGTCGAATTAATACTAAGGACGTATAGTATACGTAGTGTAATTTAATGCCCATCTGTCGTATCAACGCGGTATATTAGATATATTCAGAACGACAAACAAAGTAAAATTTAAAATATTTATTAGATTACCTATATATTATAATATTTTTTAGATCGAACCCGCGGCCGCTCGTTTTACAGCCGGTGTCTAACCTACTGCGCCACGGAAGCTGTCTTATACACGCAAAGGAAGTCGCAAGCAAATTCTAGATATTAATAAAGTTGTATTTTATCTCAAGTGTGTATTATTTGACACAAATCAAATCCAATCATCAGGTAAAACTTACCCAAGAAATATATCATAACATGAAAAAAATGTCAAAATATCGACCTATTTTTATTGGATTTCATTTTGAATGACTTTACTGTTAAATCCTAAAATCCCCTTTTTATACTCAATTGTCATGTAAAGCGAAAATTAAAAATGTACAAGTTTATACACTGATATTTGTGTAAATTCAAAGTTTTTCAGTCGTATGCCACTGTTGATGGATCGATGTCGATAGAAAATTCGGTACTAGCGTATCACTTTTTTTTGGGGCGGAGCCGCCGCCATGTTTGTATACCAAAGTGACCCGTGTCACGTGACCTTATGCTCTATCCTCTTTATTCTATAATCATTGGTAAAAATGAGTTATGTAATACTGGGTTCACAAAGGAGCCCGGTTTTGGTATGTTTGACCCTTACCTATTATTTTTTTCAAATAAAACATTATTAATCTTCTCTCTATTATTATTCTTAAATCCAATATTAAATCGATTAGAAACTTAGGGGATTCATTTGTATTCATGCACATGTTACGCTGTTTCGGCACGGATGACGAAAAAAATTAAACACGTGGTGGAAATCCATTTATTTATTATATCCAAAACATTTACATGCATTTAGTGCCTTAAATTGGCTTCAGTATACTTAAAAAATAAATCCAGATGAGGTATAATCAAATTCTTGTTGCAATACATAATCATAAAAGTATATATACTAAAATTGATATATATATATATATATATATAAAATTCAAAATCATCCTTAGGTATACTAATGATGTGTTGCTAATTGTGAAAAAAAAGTTGTGTTTACACAATGTGTAGATTTCGTGATCCGATACTATAATTAGCCTTATCACGACGCGACCAGCCATTTGATGGTGTGTCGACGTATCCAGGTGCTACCATTCGCTTTAGACACATTGACTGAATATAATAATCCAATATCAAAAACCTTAGACATTCCAAGCTGGGCGTTTCATGATGAAGACAGAAAATATAATTGCTATTACATAACATACATTGCTATAATCTATTTCTAGAGCAGGCGGAAAAACTGACAAAGACGGAGATGCTACATATCAAGAAAATTTTAACAAATATATTTTATTAATAATTAAAACTAAAATATACATAATTTTCATTAAATTAACAACAACTGCTACTTACAAATCGAATTTTACACAAAATCAATGGTGTTAAATAACAAGTCCCAACAATATGTAAGTTATAGCGATATGACAGTAAGTAATATAAATATAAGATACAATATTGAAATGCTTGCCGGAGGACGTGTCAATAGCCTAAAAAGACATAGTAGTGGTACAATATCCAAAAATATTTTGATATTCCAGCTGTTTAACATGGAGCCTGTAAATGTTTCTGAAAACCACAGAACCACATCCAGCCTTATCGTTTACAATACTGGAATTAATTTACAAATAATTAAACAGAAGATAACACCAACTAACCCACGGCATAATACATTACAGATAACAAAATCAAATAAATACCACGAAATTGATTTAGAAAAATTAGTGCCGTTTTAATTTTACACAAAATAAAATGTTGAAGTAAACAAAAAATCTATGAACGTTTCAAAAGCCCCCCTAGGAATAAACTATAACCAAGAATAAAATAATCAAGGAACAGTTTTTAAAAGATACAGCGTGGGCGTCTGGTCGTAGATTTGACCATAACAGATGTTTATTTTATAAAGTATTTAATCTTTTATTTACTCATTATTTAAATCCGCGCCCAAAAGACTTCATATTTTGATGTTTTGTAGAAGTTAAAAAGTTCTGTTGATGTTAAAAAGGCGGACATACACAGATGGTAGTTGTTGATATTTCTGATCCAACACATAAGGTAATGATGTCTAAATTAGCATTCCCGCAGTCGTATAGCCAAATCTATGACCTGATGTAGAACATACGAATAAGTAACTTATAGTTTAAATCCTATCACTACAATTCTTATCGACTATGTGGATATTATAGTGATTAATATTTGAAAATGTATAAGGGTGCATTGGAGTAACACCGTAATACAAGGATAGAATGTAAACTCCCATAAAATGCAGGAGTTTACGTTCTTACCTGGTATGAATACCCAAAGATGTAAGGGGTAAGAACGTAAACTCCTACGTTTTATAGGAGTTTACGCTCTTACCCCTTCCATCCTTGTATTACGGTGTTAGTTCAACGCACCCTACCTGATATTGATTATTAATACCATATTTATGAGAGTGCAGTTAAACTGGCACCAATGATACCATTATAAAGTATAGATAGATATATATTAGAGTACTTGATACATTTACTTTAAATTCTACTGAAATGTAATTCGATTACAGACACATATGAATAAAACTGTTGAGAAAAAACGTACATTTATCATTTAAATCGGTTAATTACTAAACATTTATTGAATATTAATATAATTCCATAAATTAATTTTCTTTTACCAAGTCACATTACATATAAGCAGAGCACAATTTCTTTCAATTGCCTGCGCTGCTGATGATCATACGATGAAAAGAACCGCGTAGTTTGCTCTTTTTTATACTAAGTACCAAGAATGTCTCATTGCTTGCCTACGGCATTGGAAAATCGAGGTGAAATTCTCCCCAATAATCAGCTTATTTTGCAGGCAAGCAAAGCAAGGATTATCGAAGTTGAGCTTTGATCACAATCTCTGTAGTTTTTCCTTGTAAGTCTTATCGCAACTTGCCTGAGAAAATGTAGTTATTCATTAGCGACATGACTGTGGACCAGGTGAAACATTTTCATTTATCGAAAATAAGAAGATAAGATAGAGAAGATATTTGAAATGAAAAAAATCAAAGTATTTTTTCAAGGATAGGCTTGAGCATTTTTTCTAACATTACCATGTGGGTTATGTTCATGTAAATGCCTGGCGCTGCTTTACATGCACATAATTCTAACGCAATTGAATGTTAGTTTATGTAAATGCTCAAGTCTATACTCACCCTAAAATTGATTCTAACAAGACTGACGAAAATGTATGAAATAGCTAAAATATTGTGAAAATATTATATAAATAGAAATCCCGCCGACTTTTAACCACTGTTGTCTTCCATTTTTACAATATTATTATTTATGAATCCAATCAAAGCTGGTGAAAATAAATATCACTTGCTATTTCTTTCAAATTATATTAAACACCAATCTTCAAAATTCTTTATTACATACCACAGTGATAGAAGAAGAAATATAGATAAGATTTTTGTTAAATGAATTTATAGACATTAAATAGCCCTTGTACCAAGTCAGTAGCAAGAGCACAAATAGGCTTTTGGCACATCATACAATTTCGGAGTAGAACCCTTGAATCAAAAATAATTGTAACGTTCATTAATGCAAAGTCACATAAGTTTAAGAACCCCCATTGACTGCAAACTTCCTATCTTCTGATAGGTTATTTGGGGGCTCTTAAACAGTACGTGGATGAAGTGCACGTGGTATTATCTACCATCTGGGTGTAGATGTAGACCACGATAAACTAATAAGGAAAATCTGCAATTTTTGAGTGTTGATGAAATAAATAAATGAGAACAAATACATCAAGATGGAACCATAATATTTAATCTTGAAGAAGTCGACATCATACCGACTCCGTTACTCCATTTTCAAGGCCGAATAATTCCAAAAACATAATTAACCAGAGAAGGAAAGACAACAGTAATTTCAATCATATCGAAACTGTGACTTGATAAGAAAATTCTGAGCACCTATTCTATGGTATTAATGTCTAGAAATCTGAAATCTACTTTACCATCAAAAAACATTCAAAAGAGACGCTGCTGATTTAATATATTAACGCTGTTCTATAAATATACTACAGCTACAATAGTGCAAGCGAAAATTGGCTGTATGTGTGTGACCAAGATGACTTCAATCATGTTAAACTATCGAAAGTACGTGTCTTAATCACACCTCGCGCTCTCCATTGGTGAATGATCTAGAGACGTAAAATCGTAGACAGCAAGATGTCGATCAAGTCGAAGTCGAAACTGAAGTAAAAAGAGTGTAACAAAATATTCCAGTGACAAGTAAATATCGCCACTAATATTCGAAAAAGCCGACTTCGAAGGATACGCGTGTTTAGGTCGATATATCGTTAAGCTGAATAATCACCGAAGGGGCAAAAGATGGGTTTTTCACCTATATCAGTGTTAACATGGCCCGCTCGCCGCACTGTAGCCGTAGTACTAATGACTTATTCTAACATTCTACAATTATATATTAGAAAATTACCTAAAATATTTACCACTGAGATACTGTTCCTTCTACTAAACATCCAGACACGAATTAACCTACACATCATTAAAAAGAGAAATATTACACATTTAAATAAGTAAACTGATACCAGATTCTACTAACACTGTAATTTAACAATGTGACAAGCAAGGTGACATTCTAATGTGTAAAAAATACATTTTTAATCCTTTCACGAACATCGGCAAAGTGTTTGCTAGTACAGGTCGTTGAAAGTCACAAGATTGTATTTCTAAATAGTGTTCAATCGCACAGCAACAGCCACTGTTATGAACGTCTCATCACCAGTTAAGTTTCATTTGGTCAATTCATCATCCAGCAATGCTCTGTCTAAGGTATTCAGTAATGGTCGTGAAAGGATTGCCTAAAATATAAGAAGATAAAATAAGTGTTTGGTAACTGTAAGTAATAGCACAGTTTAACGAGTTAAGTGATTGATAAACAGTTTATAGGATCAACACACCGTTTTCACTCCAAGTTCAGTCCATTCACAAATTACACTTTCGCCTTTCCATCAAAAGTAAGTGAATTAGAACGAAAAGCTGCATAATATATTACATTAATTCTCCTCACTTGTCGCCTTAACATATGTGATGTAAATAGCTACACATCCATAAGATAATAGGGTATAGTATACCATAGTGACGTGCAAGGTAATAAAGGATAGAAAAAAAACAACTAAGCAAGTTAGTCTTAACGGACAAACTTTTTAGTTGTTATATTTAAAATAGGTATGAAATGTTAGATAGGCCATCACAACTATGAATAAATAAAAAGTTATAATAATCATACCACTTATTATCCAATTTTAGAGTTACATTACCACATACTGCTTATTTATTTTCATCATTACATTATTCAGTATAATTGAGTTGAATTACCATACAAGGTTATCACAAAAACAACAGCTAAATGCTCATTTCTTTTTATATTTTAAAATGCCGAGGTTTTTTAGCATTTCGTTTCTTTTTGGCTTTAGTTAATTAACAAATTCTCAATATAGTGTCTTTTGTCTCTATGGAATGCACGTCACTGGGGTATAACAAGACAAATAGGACATTTACAAACGACAAATACAACAAATATACATGGTATTCGGCAGAATACCGCGATAAAACAATTAAATTCAAATACAATTCATAAATAACATACTTCATTGTAAATAAAATCCACTATAATGTATAAAATAATTGGGTGAAAAAGAACTGTTCCAAAATCGCGGGACTACTATGATATTCATATGTTTAAATTCTAATTGAAATTGTCCATTAACAAGAAGTATGCATAGTAAACAGTTGTTCTATATGAGCACATTGACACACCAACCCTTAGGTTTCGACACTATCACAACGCAACTGATCAGTAGTGGCTGGACAAGTTTACAAGTCAGTTCACTTTTCCTTGCTCTCACTACTGCTCTCAGGCTGCTGCTGCTGTTTGCTCGTCCTGAAAATATCAATTATCAAAAATTACCTACCTAATTTCCCAAACAAATATACAACTGTGCAGTCTTACTTGCCTATACTAGTTTTATAAAGAGGAAAGATTTGTTTGCATTGATAAGGCTCCGAAACTAATGGACCGATTTGAAAAATTCGTAATAATTAGCATCCTACATTACCCCTTATGAACATAGGCGATAGAATATTTTTCTATAAAAGGTAGTAGCTCCGGGCGGAGCCGGGCAGGGCCGCTGGTTATTTATTAATTATGTGGCCATTGTGAAATGTTTTCGGAATATTTTGTTTTATTTTCTTTTGTTTTGGATGTTCCAACCATGTTACAAAGCTATTAATATTATTAAATATGATGTATGGGTATTTACCGGGACGGGTTGAGGAACCTGGCAGCGGAGGCATAGCGCAGGGGGTCGTAGTCGTCTGAATTAGAGGCGCGATTGCGGGCCATGTTGCGCATGTGTTCCCTGAACGCCGTCCGGATCGCGCTGTTGTCTGTTGTCGTGGGTCTTTCGGTCGCCTCGCACACACTCTCTGCACCAGTCATAAGAAACATATACTACTCCATCAACATCACAAAAAAAAATATTAACAGGATATAGGTATGTAAGATAACAATAACAATCACTTAAACACAACTAGGTTGACTTGAACTAAAATTCCATAAAATTTGACAAATAGGTAAACATAAAATTTTCCTCAATTGTAGTACTAACCATTGATAAATCCTTCGAGAGTGGTGGGCGGCCTTGACTCTCGCACGCATCTGCGTTTACGCGAGGGCATGCCCGAGATGTACGCGTCACTGTACGGCTCAGCGGTCTCGTCGCGCTGCATGCGCTGGTCCTCCATCAGTACCGGAATCCACTGAGGCGCCCAGTGTTGCAGTAACATCTCCGGAGTCATCTCAACGGGGTTACACTGTTGTGATAGGGTACGTTGGGGTAACACCGTAATGCAGGGATGGAAGGGGTAATAACGTAAACGACATTTATAGAAGTTTAAGTTTTTACCCCTAAGAGTTATTACAGTGTTACCCCAACGCTCTATACATTACAGTGGAAACTTTGAACGCCGCATAAATAACGAGGACTATAGCTAAGCAATTTGTGGCAGACAAAGAAAAGCATATGCTGCTGTTTATTACACTAAAATTATATGACATTAAAAATCTTTCTATAAAACAAAAATACTAAATGAATGATATGAAAATGTAACAGACTCATCGGCGACCAACACGGCGTTCAAAGTAGAAAAACTATACATCGAAACTTTAACCACTTGCGCAATAATTTAATTTACCAAATACTCCATGCCTACTTAGTACCGACTAGTCCCAGTGCCCACGCTACAAGGCCAGTGGCAACAATAAATATTCCGAGTTTTGGACTTTCATCCTCAAACCGTGCGTCACATTTAAATATTTAAAATAAGTTGAAGGTTAGCTTCATACAGGTAACGTCTCACGGTCAATAATTCAACAGTTTCTAAGATTATGTGCCTACATAATGTAGAGTTATTTACGTGATATAAATAATGTTTCAGTGGAATTATAAAAATAAAAAACACTGAATGCGCAACAAATGTACAAATTCTGTTGACAATGATGTACATATTATAACGTTTTGACTATTCGCAAGACGATAAGAATTTATATTTAGCACGATGGAGTTGTATCTGGTGGTAAGTAAACACTCTTTGTTTTTCTAATTTAAAAAATCTTTGTCAATAATCAACTATTTTCGCAAGGTCAAGGTTTTCGTGTAAAATTTCAGAATACCAGTGTATTTCCATCAATTTAAAAAATGTTGAATAAATCATATCTACAAAAGTGGCGAGTGTTCCTTAGACTTAATTGTGTTTGAACTTTATGGTATTATTAGTTTTTGAAACGTCTTCTTTTAATTAATAAAGATTAGTACTTACAAGTTGTTGTGCTTGTTGAGGCGGGTCCGTCGTAGTCCGTGGTGGTTGTGTCGAGTCCGATTTGACAGGGTCGGACGCCCTGTATTCATAGTATTACGTATTTAGATTTCGCTGTGTGGAGCTTAGACGTTGCCATTAAAACAAAAAAATATATTCTGAAGGAATATTTTGTAGAATATTGAATAGTAAAATCTACATATTTATCAGACCATCAGTGCTTAAGCGAATTATTATATTTTCTTTTTTATAAAACTATCACATCATATAAAAAGTTACTTAAAACAGCAAAGTTTAAAAATATTATTGACTCAAGATGAGTAAATTTGTTACAGATTAAAAATTCATAGAGCCAGCTAAATAGATTTCCAGAACAGTGGATGCCAATTGACGATGATGATGAACTCGTAAGCCAAGCTTACGGGAACATGCAAATATTGCACCAACCCAGCATTGTTCGGAATGAACCATTAAAATAGCAGGAAATTATATCTTTCTTAAAATATTATTTTACATAAAAATTTAAATAAAAATAAGCATAATGCTTAGATGTCAAAATAAAAAGCGCAACTTTGCCTGTAACTTTATATTTGAACATAATAAGTAATCTGCGTATAGATGTTATACCCATTTAGGCCCAAAATAATAGCAGAGAAATTATATAACGAGAACATAAATAATTAAAGAAAATAAATTAAATATAAGTAATGAAGAAAAACTTTTGTCATTTATGTCTCTAATGCCCTTAATTTTGGACAAATGTCACTCCCAACTATAAATAGTTTTACAGGCTATTAAAGTTATTTGATCGCATAACGCAATGAAATGAAATAATGCAAACCAAATCATACAAAATATAAGTATGTACGGAAGCTCACTTACCTCGAAGGTAGCTGGCTATAGGTAAATCAATTCCTCACAAGGCAGAACAAAACGATGTTAGATGTTAGTTATACACAAAATAATAGTATGCAACTAAGTTTACCTAAATGACTTGGATAATGGAATTTAATTACGGCAGTTCTGAGATTCAAAAACATGGGCAGTATAACAAATGTCCTCATTTGGGCTCCACGGGCATATATGGGTTAACGTTTTAAAGCGCACTACAAACCAATGCTGCCGACCCACCGGGTAATGTCGCCAACATTTTATTGCCGACTTTACTCATTGCAAATCGGAAGCTGTTGTCGACATGTCAGCGGAACACTATTATGACGTTGTTGATGCCGTTGACGTTATGGTGAACAAAGCGCTTGCGTCGTCGACTGACAACATATCGGTGGGCCACACCTGCGGTCGCTTGTTACCGACATGATTCTTTTCTCATAAGCCTCCGGCTTGTGTCGGCAGGCCTAGTTGCCAGGCCTGCGGCTTTGGTTTGTAGTACGCTTAAGATTATATTTAAATATCTACAGGGCAATCCCTACGCAGACCCTACTGTTAACCAAGTATCCACTATTGTACATAATATATTATATCATAGTGCTTTATGAAGTGTCGCATCAAATCACAGAATTCAGTGAAGCTTAAGTGTACATGGAAAACTAGAAAATGCACTAAATCGAAGCAACTCTTTTAATTCTAACAAGTGTTAGTATGAAAGCTTCAAAAATTTAATATCATAGTCTGGTCCTCCCTATCTGCAATCTATTTTGCGTGCATAAAGCTATCAAATTAACTATTCAATTCCTAATTAATAATGGCAGCAGCTTGTCGAGGTACCTACCTTGTATGGCCCCGACTGGAGCACGAGGCTCGAGTCGAGGGTGAGGTTGATGTGTGAGTAGGCTCGGCGGTCTCGGCTGGGGCGGGTGCGGCGACCGGGGTGGGCGCAGACGCTGTGTCGCTTGTGGGGGTGGTGTCGAGATCTGCTGGCGTGGGGTTGTCACGCTCTGGTTCAGGCGTCAGGTCCATGGTCTCGAACGTGTTCAGTACTGGGATTCCCGGAGGCACCGGTCCGAATACGGGCTCAGCTGTGGCCACGATAATGTTAGCCCCGGGCGGGATGACCAGAGGCGGCACCATTGGGAACTGTTGGTGTTCGAATGGCGTTTCGTCGCGTTCTGCCTCGAGATGTATGGCTTGGGGCGAGGCATTGGACATGGACATCGGCATGGGCTCATCGCGGACTGGCGGCGAGGGCGACTGCTCCATGGGGATGGGCCGGCGCGCATGCTACAAATAAAGTCTTATCAATGAACGTACATTTATAAGTTATTTTCTTTGTAATTCACGACAAGAGGCCGCAGTGCACCTGATGGTAGGTGCAGTGTATAATATTAAAGCATATGCTTATTTTGTAAGCTTAAATGAGAAAACGTACGTTAGCAGCAGATTGCCTCGGGCGAAGCTGGATGAACTGTCGGATGTTATTGGCGTGGATGCGAAGGTTGGGCATGATGCCGTTCAAGTTGTCGATACTGATGGACAGCAGCATGTCGCGGATCGGCTCCTCAAAATCTTGCACGATTTCCTCCTACGGCACAAAAATGAATATATTCAATACTTAAAATGCTAGACTATATATATGCCGGTAACCTTGGCGGCAATTATTAAAAAATCTTAAATTCGCTGGATATGCGCAATTTCTAACTTAAATATGTACCTACTTTAAATAGTATTCATTAACATCTCACGAACATTTCGACAGCCTCAAAAACCAACAAACATAAACCAGCAATAAAAATCAGATCATAAGAGAAAATAAATACAATACCACATAAGCGGTGTAGAGAACGCGCAGTCCCAGGATGCCGTCGCGGCAACACAGCGTGATGAGAGCGCAGGCGTCGATGAAGAAGCGCGAGAACACGCCGTAGAACCGCGGCGCGAAAGTCTCACCCGGCGAGTCGGACATCACCGTAGCCACGACCGCGGGCAGTCGCGAGCGAATCAACATACGGATGGACCCCACCACGTCCACTTCAGAGAATATCGGGGTATACGTGCGCTGCAGACAAGGGTACGTGTACAAAGACGTTATATATGAATTCACTTTGAACGTATTTGTTTTGGTGTTGTAATAATAAAATCTGTATGATACTGCAAAATTGGGATAGTTTGGTGATTTTCCTGTGATAATGAAGTCTCGCGTAATTTCTGATACTATAAGGGATTGCGATAGTTGGTGTTATGGGTGTTTTTTTTTTAATAGTAGGTTGTATAAATTTGATTATAGAACGCAATAACATATAAAAGGTTATAAAAAGCACACGACATAAATCTATATGACCAATTTAATTTGGATGTAGACGAGGCTTTCCTACTTCTGCGTTTCATCTGCAAAACAGCCTAGATACTGAAATTGATGTAACTACAGTATTATTACAAGTTAATATACAATTAACTAAACCACCATTTTTGATACAGCATTAACATTTCATATTACTACCATATTGTTGATGAAATCGGAGTTTTCATTGAGTATGAAGTCTGCGACGCCTTCGAAGGCGTTTTCTCCGTCGGAGTTGGAGCGGTTGAGAAGGTCTTGCACGTAGCTGCGGAGTTGCATGCGAAGTTGCTGGAATTCAGAGGGTACCAGCGCCGGCTCCCCACCAATCATCTGCAGCGGCTCCGGGATGAACAGATTTCGAGCCTGCGTCATATAAGAATTATATATTTGTACTGATATAAAAATAATTATCATCATGTCTAAACAAAAATCAATAAAATATATACTTAAGGTTTTTTTGCCTTGATTTCTAAATTTTGAGCATTTTTATACTTATAAAGGATACAAGAAGCAGGAACTTAGGAGGATATTTGTTGTTTCAAAACTTACCACAGCGACCATGAGAGCGTTGTACCAGGTCTCTGCGGATGGCTCGGCGCCCAACAGTTCAAGCATCGTGTTCATGTAGTCCTGAACAAAGACAATATCTTACTACATTCAAATTCTTTTAAATTGCATATTGAGAAAATATTTTTCTGTATTTATCAACCTTAATCAATATTAAAGCATTGATTACCTCGGTCATGCTAGTATTGCGTTCACGGAGCGAAGTGAGGTTCACAGCTGCAACGCGGTCCACGCGAATGCGCTCTTGAGCGACTAACTGCTGCTGGTATTGGTCCCTTTAGATAAGAACTTCAGCTATATTTACTCTAATTTAATGGGCAAAGTATCTCAGAAAATAAATTAGTTTTTTTTTATTGTGCTTGAAAGTAAAAAATTTAATTAAGCAACTACTCTTTTAGAGTGGTTATTTGTACAGGAATAATTAAAACACACTTTCAATATCATAACTTGCGCGAGAAAGTTCGGCAATGCATCTGACAATAAATGCAATACAATCCAAATAGGATATCAGCGACGTATATCTCGATTTATACAGGGTGTTGTAAAGACCCACCTGCGACGTTGGATGCGGCGGCGGGCGTAAATGCTGTCGCAGTGCAGGTATCGGTCGTACATGAAGTTGGCGAGCATGGCGTGCGGGCGCGCGGCGGCGGCGCGGCGCAGGTGCAGGTTGGTTGCCCGAGTGTCGCTCACAGTAATACCAAACATCATATGCTAATTACACATCCGACTATATATAGGCATAATATTGACACATGGTAGTTAATTTAACCAACATGTTTCTCATCACCCCAGGCCACATTGTACAAAATATAAACAACACGAGATATGCTTTTGACAACATCGTGTTTTTAATTTTCTGAAATTTTGGGCACCCCTTGTAGATACAAGTATTTTTACAGCTAGCAGAACTTCAGTTTAGTTAAAACTGAGCCATAAAAAGACACGTACCTATCTATCTATCTATATCAGCCCATATACGTCCCACTGCAGGGCACGGGCCTACTCTACAATCGAGAATCGATTGAGAGTGGTTAGGCCATATAGTCCACCACGCTGGCCTAGTGCGGGTTGGCCTTACATACCGTAGAAATTCTTTTAAAATCGCTACGGTATGCAGGTTTCCTCACGATGTTTTCCTTCACCGTTAACCATAAGGGTTACCATAATAACCACGTACCTACAAGGGTTGGCTAAAAGCCTTGAAAACTATAATCACGATTTTTGGCAAAGCTACCAAGCAATTTTTTTAACCTTGGTAAAATGTTACCTGAGGTGGATAGGCACATGTTTAAATTAAATACTATATATCAATATACTTTATTTTTGAAAACTGTACCTAACTGGTCGCTTACAAGTAACACAATATAACAAGTAATATTGCATTGTAGTATTAGACTCTAAAATGCTGCTCGTGTGGTAAAACACCTCTATACCTAATTTTAAAGCTGAAGTATGCGGGAATATACTTACGGATCTGACGCGGGGGATTAGTTATCCGAGACGCGCTCTGGCGCTGAGACTGGCGGACCGGCAGCGCGTAAGCGTTAGCCTGTGCCAGAGCAGCATTAGGGGGCGGGGCAGCAGTCGGGGGCGGTACAACAGTCGAGACCGGAGCGACATTTAGAGTCGAAGTGGTATTCTGCGAGGCAGCTTCATTCTGAGTCTGGCGGCTCTGAGCGGAAGCCTGATCTTGGGCTTGAGCATTCTGCGCCTGAGTATCATTGGTGGGCGCAGCGTCGTGTCTGACGTGAGCATTGTTATGAGCCTGGTTCTGGGCCGGGGCCTGGTTTTGAGTCTCATTGTTGTCGGTATGCGCTTGAACTAAGGCTTCTAGCTGAACTTGCGCCTCGAGCTGGCCCTGGATGGCCTGGGCCAAGCCGGGTACATGGAGAGCCACGCTGTCTATTCCGGGCAACAGGCCCTGGCGCACTAGAGTAGTGGCAATGCTCTGCAGAAGCTCAGCGCTTGGAGCTCCACCCCAAGGCATTGGAGCCAAATAAACTGCAAAGGAAAATATAATTACTGCTCCACGCCTTCGATACTATTGCTAAAGACTAAAGTGTCAGGATTGAAGTCGGTTCGCAAAGGATCTTTCATGTGATGCGATATGCACAATTCATTGTGTTGCTATGTAGGTAATTGATATAACAAATTACTTAAAAATAAATAAATATGCTTACAAAATGCTATCCGATCACTTTTGCAGAAAAACAACCTATTAAAGGACATCTCCAATTCCTGTCTACACTAATTGACTGGAACCTTTTTCATTATTATGTTACATGATGTGGTTATTTTTAGTAAGTACTCTTTTTAGTATTTTTAGTAACATTTTGATGTATAAGAAACTATGAAGCTTATGTTTTTGTTGTATTTCGGCTATGAAGAAAGCGGGTGAATAGTTATAAAAGTGATTTAGTGTTATAACAGTGTTATTCAAATACCTTACTTACCCTCAGCGGTCACCGCCGGGTATAAATAACGTAATAATAGCAATTGAATGAATAAACAAATAAAAAATAAATGTACAAACCAGACAAAATGTTAACAAAATAAACTTTGAACGGCAAGTCGTAAACCAAAGGAAAATAAATAAAAACTAACTATTTCCTCCGAAGATAGGCTGAGGGGGATTACCTCCGCCGTCATGGTGCGCGACTCCGACAGCCCCGGCGGGCTGCAGAGTGATGGCGCCCGGCGGGCCGGCGGCCGCGCCCGGGTTCTCCGCGCGGTTCGTGGCGCGCACCAGCTCCTCCACGCTCATTACTACTTCTACCCCACCCGCGTTCGCGCCCTGGCCTATTCCCCCAAATATATTCTCGAAATCTACGACAAAATACATTATATCAAATTAATAACGCTATCGACCAAACACTATCTTCAACCGCCACAACTAACACACTATCAACAATGTCCTAAGGGTTACAATAATTACATCCAAACGCATGTATTAAATAATTAGTCGTCTACCTAACATGGATCTACAATGCAAGTTATTAAAACCCGGACAATGCAAAGGTTCACCTTTGTAGTCTATTTAATTCTTACCAAATAATACTTGACGACGATTGGCTTGGGCTGCTGTAGCGCCGCCCTGGCCTTGTGCAGTGGCCTGCTGTTGAGCTGGCTCAGGTTGCTGCGCATTGGTGGCATTTGCTGCAGCATTGCTTATCCCGTTAAGCAGCGCATTGTCAATAGGGATCGCAATAGGCACCCTGGTCTCTATCTCTACTTGATACGTGATGGGGTCGGGCTGTATGTTTATATTGACAGTCGGTTGGGTAGTGTTCCTACCGGCTGAAGCGGGCGCCGAGCTGGATTGGTTTTCTGCAGAGTTGGACGCATTAGCAGAAGCTTCGTTACCGGGGCCCCTCTGAGCAGCGCCACCGGCTGCGTTGTCGTTATTACCTTGTTGTGCTGGTGGTGGTGGTGGTGGTGGAGGAGGACGATTTTGCACAACGTTTATTTGAGCCTGCGACATAATTACACGACTATCAAATTCTTATACAAAGTTGATACGACCGATGGGCATTTTTTTAAACTGCATATACTAGGTACCATTTCCAAGTTCTGTACTAAAAATCAATTAAATAGGAGCACTAGTTGAGTCATAAGTGATTTTGTAAGTTTTTGCTCCATTTGAACACGATGTAGCTTTTCTAACAGCTGATTACGTATAACGCACAGGTCAAACACCTTAAAACGATAGATCCTACTAAAATCTACGCGCTGTTGCCGCTCTTACACAAGTCACATAAATAAGTACAACTAAATTACTTAAAAAGTTGGCGATGCAAATAAGGAAGCAATAAATACACACCTGCACTTTCATTACGAGAGAGACAAATCATAGCAAAACATCCCGCGCGTAAAAGAAATAGAAATAGGTCAGTGTGTTGCTATTGCATCTTAACAAATAAAAATTGTTTGCTAAAGAAATTGTTATTTTAGTGCGCCGTCGCTATCCTTTCGGAACGGATGTAACACGGAAACTCCTGCGCCGCCGCGCCGCGCCGCTTTTATCTTGTCGATCTCGCGCCGACAATTGTGATTTTGTATTGTTGTTGACTGTTTTTATTGTCGAGGACACGTAATTAAATTGTGTTTGTGTTTGTAATTAAACTGTTTAACAATGCCTCGTGTAACTTACACCGCGTCAGAATACACTGCTTGGTTTTTATTTACGGCGAATGCCATGGAAACACAGCTTTAGCTCTGTGTACATACCGCGAAAGGTATGGTGACAGCCACAATTGCCCCAGGAACGCCCGCACAATAACATTGGCAGTACAAAGATAAGAGACAACAAAAGTATAGTGCCTTATCAGGAGGGAGTGCCAGCGCGGCAAATACCCGCTGCTTGGAAAGAACGAATTTTAGACTTAAAACTACCTTCAAAACTACGTAACTACGCGCGGTGCGCCGGCGCGCGGTGTCTCGCCACGACACGACGATAACACAGGCCCCGCGCGACGTTGCCAGTTCAGTTCATCAATGGTCAGTGAAATTTATTTACAAAGGATGGTTGCGTTTTACTCTTATTTGTAGGTTATTTAGTTTGCTTGATACAAACAAAATCTCATTTTTGGTATTATTGATTTTTGTGCCGTGTCGAATTAATACTAAGGACGTATAGTATACGTAGTGTAATTTAATGCCCATCTGTCGTATCAACGCGGTATATTCGAAATAGAATTTCAACCAGGTTTAGTTATGCCCTTACACCTACCGCCACAGGCACTGGACCGCGGCTCGATGGAGCATCGAGAAGTGGATTACGCTCGCCAACTTGGAATGTGAGGTCGCTTATGCAATGGTACGCATGACCGAAGCTGTGCATCACGTCGCTGGACATTTCTACAATCCTTTGGTTGTGTTCCCTCTCCTCTTCAGTATATTCCGGTGGCTACAGAAACCAAATATCAGTGAATGTAAATTCATTTTTCGAATTGAAACAACGAAATGTCCAACATTGATAATTAATTACCACAGTATCGTTGGCGTCTCGTAGGATTCGCACAAAGGTGTTCCTGTAGGGCACAAACTGTTCTTGCAGAGCGTCGAGCTCGTCGATGAGCTGCGCCAAGTCGCGCGGGCGGGAGTAACGTGCGCGCAACGCTCTTATAGCGCGGTAGCTCCTTCCATGGGACATGGGAAAAAAAATTGTCATTTACTTTCTAACACATTACATTGACTTAGGCATACAGTTGTATATTACAAAAATAACTCCTAATGTTTCAGGTACAATTTCGTTTTTAAAATCTGTTGTATAACGGTCATGAATATATTTAATATTTTATTAAATATGCTAGTATTAAATCGATTTTAAAAATAAATGTTACAGTCGTAGTCTACCAATTTGTTATTATTCCATTCACATGAAATGATGGCGTATGAATGTCTCATGAGTCATTATTACCTGCGTCGTGAATTTTGAGCGCGAATGAGGGGATCGGCTACCTCATCGCCATTGTCGTCCAAAACCGGTTCAGGCTGCAAGAAACATATGAGTATTTGTTGTTTAGAAAATCTATAATGTAGAATTTCTATTTCTAATTGGCTTTTTTTATTACTAAAATGATATTTTATACTATACTTAGCTTTAATTTGAAATTTTCTTTACGTATTATACTATACTTAGCTTTAATTTGAAATTGTAAAATGCTATCAATTTTATACAGGTAAACTATCGACTTGTAAAAATAGATTATTGTTATGTAATATAGTTTTCAATGGCGTGGTGGTGGCCTGTCGGTAACGGACCAGACGCGGCTGCCTTCATGTTCGCGGTGGTCGCGGGTTCAAATCCCAGGGCACACCTCTGACTTTTCGGAGTTATGTGTGTATTGATAGTCAATCACCACGCACTTTGACGGTGAAGGAAAACATCGTGAGGAAACCTGCATACCGTAACGATTTTAAACAATTTCTACGGTATGTAAGTCCGCCAACCCGCACTAGGCCAGCGTGGTGGACTATATGGCCTAACCACTCTCAATCGATTCCCTCGATTGTAGAGTAGGCCCATGCCCTGCAGTGGGACGTGTATGGGCTGATATATACGTAGATATAGAATATAGTTTTGGAAAAAATAATAGTGTAAAAAAACACAAAAAAATACGCTTTTATAGAAAATCCAACTAAAAAATATAAATAAAATTTTAATAAATTTGAATTAAAAATAGTGTAAGAAAAAATGATTTTATTGTAAAAAAAAAGAGCGTGGGGTGCTTTTTTTAGAACTATTGATACCATGCAAACCCTTTTTTTATCAATAAATCCATTTTTTCTTACACTATTTTAAATTCAAATTTATTAAAATTTTATTTTATATTTTTTAGTTGGATTTTCTATAATAGCGTATTTTTTTAATTTTTTTTTTAAACTATTATTTATTTTTAATTTTTTAGTCGAATACGCCTGGTAGATTCCTTTATTGGTCTTGACGCAGACACTCCGGGTCTCAGGAAAACAAAAATCGCTAATCCCGATTATCCTAGTAAGGATAACGGGTCAAACTATTTAAAATATTGAATTGTCATCGGTCCTTAATAAGAATACCAAATTTCGAGTAAACCCGACATTTTGAAGGGGGTCAAAATCATGTTCAAATATTCCGTTACATACTAACATACATACGTCTAAAGCTAATAAAAGCGTATTAAAAAGGGGCCAGACACAACGGAGCCAGTCCAATAAACAGACGCCAGTTTATATACTCGTAGCTTCAAATACATACACCTTGCACTCAAAAACACAAAGTTTCAATACATAAATCGTAAAACATGCATTAAAAAAAATTGCATAAGAAGACGCAAAACATCTACTATAATAACATTAATACAGGTATCATTCCACGTCAAACACTATCGTTAAATAACATCTAAAATCGTGCTCATAACAAAAGACAGTGTTGCAAACATCGATTTACCAAACACGTCGCAGCGGTGTGTACTTATTTGGTCAGAATGTTAGTCAGCTTAATGCAGAAAAATAAAATTATGATTGTTTAATCTTATATTAAATAGAAAAAAATATTGCTTTCAAAACGCTTCTTTTTTTTTGTAGGTTTTTGTGTTCTGATTAAATTATTTCAACACGGCCCAAAACAAACACTCGTGACTATATTAGTTCTAGGAGACGTTACCTCTTCTTGTGTCGCACCAGCAGTGGGTTCATTATCCACAGGTTCTGCGGGGGCTTCGCTGCTAGCTGGCGCGCCAGAATTTTCCTACAGTAGGCACATGAACCACATAAATACACTACTCGCATCCGTGTCGCTCGTTCATTAACCACTTTACGATAACGCCTTTTTTAGAGTAAAACGTCAAACATTACTACATGGAAGATGTTATCTACAATTCTCTATTACTTTGTGTCTATAAAACGATTATCAGAGGATTTTTAAAACATATAAAGAAACAAGCAAATGAATAGAACAAACACAAAAGCTCATCAACATGCAAATTAAGAGACATTTCAACGTCAGCTTGTGAGTTAGATAATATGCTATCTACGCTCTTTCTATCACATCTAGGCAATGCTGTTCATATAGCTACATCAGTATTAAACTTAATTAAGGCGTAGTTTACTGCCATTCCAGAAGTCGCATAAGATAGGAATATATGCAGATGCAAAGCAAGCTCGCGCCGTGCTCATTAGTGTACCTCATCGTGGACGTGAGCCCTCAACTGAGCAAGAGTAGACTTGATGTCGACGATGACGCGGCGGATGAACTCCAGGCGGCCGGCGGTAGGCGACTGCGTGTTCTCCGCGTAGTCTGGTTGCCCGGTGATGGACTGTAGACATTTTTACACATAGCAGGTATTATAAGATCTTTATTAGTTAAAGCTTGGCAGCACTTGGTAATAATGGCATTAACACTAGTTTCTGACAGACATGTAGAAGAGATCCTCATATTCGATATTAACGAAAGGAATGGATGTCTTTGTCTCGTTGACAAAGACGCATGGGAATGTCGTACTTTATAAGCATGAGGCGTATGCGATTGTATTTTTTTCTTGGCTACTGTCTAAGTATATCATTCTCTGATGTATTGCAGATATAGTTGTAGTGTAAAGACATGTACCGTTGATCCCCGAATCAATTAAATAATAATTATTTATGAAAATTACCACATAAATAATATGGTACATTCTTTTTAAATATGGCAAAGACCGTTCGAATTATCTTTAAAGCTATCCAGGAATTTGGATACTCCAAGGAAAGTAGCTCTAAGTATTAGTTTCATTTAAGGTTTATTGTCACATTCAGCCTACTTTTTCACCGTTTCGATTCCTTTTTCTCCTTACTATTCTATTTTGACATAAATTTTCAACATGTCATGGGTCTTAGATTATGTCATGTCATTAAATATTGCGCCTCCTAAAAATTTTGTGGTACAAAAACCATTTATTAATTAATGTTCATCGTGAAGTATACTTATTTGAACTCTGTTGTTCGTAACTCAAAGCGTTTATTGGGTACTTAAGCGCATCAAAAGGGCGATACCCCACCCAGACAGTCGTCCTACATATCTAGATGCACTACAGGCAATCCAGAAACGCAGTACAGATCGCTGTTAACAAGCGTCGTCCACTCGATAGGGCATGCGCGGGTAACAAATCAATAAACTGTCTGGGCACTTGCGCACATCGCCTGTTACCTAAACGTAGCCGCCATTTTTATATTCTTAACTATATGCATTATATGAAGTGGTTATGTAACTGTCTGGTTACCATAATTCAATGTTTCCAAAGAGTCCGAGACTAAATTGTTTATCTCAAGGCACCTAGATGATGACAGATAATGGCCGATCTATTAAAGCTCATACACGCAAAATTATTTTTTCAATGACTCATGCACTTCATACAATGACACGAATAAAAGGATATAAAATAATTGGTGAAAGAAGAAGGGGCAAACATGTATGAACTCCAGCCTACTGGCCAATAACGACGAGCGATATGTCATTGGAAAGGTCTTTTTAGATGCTACAACTTCTTCTATGACAACAAAACCCAAATCGCTGTATTTAAAAAAAATATAGCTACTTAAAGAAAGCCCGAAAATCACACGAAAGCGCCTCGGCATATTGAGCAATAACAACAAGCGATACGTCGTTGGAAAGGTCTTTTAAAATGCTACAACTTCTTCTACGGCGACACTTCTCAAATCGGTGTGTGAAAAAAAAAATCGCTGCGTAAAGGTAGCACAAGGATGAAAACATGTATATGGACTCATAGCTTATTGTCCAATAACGACGAGCAATATGTCATTCGAAAGCTCTCTTCGTTTTCTACAACTTCTTCTTTGGCAAGAAATCCCGATTAGCTGTATTAAAAAAGATATTTCGACATAAAGATATCGCGAGGGCCATATGTATGGACTCCAGCCTATTGGCCAATAACGACGAGCGATACGTCGTTGAAAAGGTCTTTTAAAATGTTACAACTTCTTCTACGGCGACACTTCTCAAATCGGTGTGTGAAAAAAAAATCGCTGCGTAAAGGTAGCGCAAAGATGAAAACATGTATATGGACTCATAGCCTATTGTCCAATAACGACGAGCGATATGTCATTCGAAAACTCTCTTCGTTTTCTACAACATCTGTAATAACGTCCACCGTTTTAAAATGTAATTGTCAATTATTTACGCAAGACAAGAATTTTCAACATACGGCTATTGTATGTGAAATGAGTCCTGTTTTAGTTTTCTGATATGATAAAATACCATAAAAATTCAATCCAGCTATTGGTCAGAAGTTGTCCAAGGAGTGTTGCGCGACATTATAGAGTTTATTTTAAAATAATAAGTAAAACTTTTTTTTACCGGTATTTCTACATTTGCCAGTGGCGTTGATTATTGGCAATGCGTTTAATAATCCAATCTGGAGGGATGTTATAAAAAATAAACACAATTTAAAATAGAGAAACAAATAATATAAGGATATTATGTAGGTATGGACTGCCTCGGTAGCGCAATTGTATGACGGTATGGTTGCAAAGCGGAGGTCTCGAGTTCAAATCCCGGGTCAGCAAATTGATAATGGATTTTTCTATTAATTATCAGAATGGAGTCAGGAATTTGTGCCCGATATGGAGTTAGCCTCGCCCCCTATCACATCGGAACAGAACAAAAGGCGAAACGTCGGTGTCCTGGTAGACCCTCTGCCTATCCCTCCTGGGAAAAAGGCGTGAGTTTATGTATGTATGTTTTAGGCTTGACTTATTTTTGCGACAAGCTTCGTTTAGTGCCGAGATAGTCGTATAAGCTAATAATGTAAATAATATTTTTATTCCTAGTTTGTATAAGTACCATGTTTATGTACTTTTGATAAATAAATAAACTATTATTTAAATATATAACAATATGAAGTAGTTATTTATCTATGTATATTTTTTAATACAGGGATTTGGGTTTTGTTGTCATAGAAGAAGTTGTAGCATCTGAAAAGAGCTTTCCAATGACATATCGCTCGTCGTTATTGGCCAATAGGCTGGAGTCCATACATATGGCCCTCGCGATATCTTTATGTCGAAATATCTTTTTTAATACAGTTAATCGGGATTTCTTGCCAAAGAAGAAGTTGTAGAAAACAAACAGAGCTTTCGAATGACATATCGCTCATCGTTATTAGACAATAGGCTATGAGTCCATATACATATTTTCATCCTTGCGCTACCTTTACGCAGCGATATTTTTTTTCACACACCGATTTGAGAAGTGTCGCCGTAGAAGAAGTTTTAGCATTTTAAAAGACCTTTCCAACGACGTATCGCTTGTTGTTATTGCTCACTATACCGAGGCGCTTTCGTGTGATTTTCGGGCTGTCTTCAAGTAGCTATATTTTTTTAAATACAGCGATTTGGGTTTAGTTGTCATAGAAGAAGTTGTAGCATCTGAAAAGACCTTTCCAATGACATATCGCTCGTCGTTATTGGCCAGTAGGCTGGGATGCGCCTTCTCCTTTGTTTTTTCTTTTTTTCCATTTAATTACACTTTAGTTTACAAGAATGTTCAGTCATTTTCACCTTCTTGTAAAGATATTAAAATAAAATAAAACTTAAATATACGATTACTCATAATCTATAGATTTTCTGAGTTAAACACTTATGCTGGTTTTGCTACACATGAATCCTATGGTAGCAGAATTATTTTAAGAAGTTTAAGAATCGGATAGTTTTTCAAAGAGCTAGACAGCTAGATGACGTGATAATGATCTATACAGAACTATAATAACTTTTAATAAAACTAATTAGTTTTAGAACCGAAGTATTGCGCATAGTGTTTACATACTTAATTTATTACTTTGCAATTACAGAGGGTACCAGGGTTTACCTTAAGGCGGCCGTCATACGTTAAAAACTAAAATAAGCTAACAGATCTGCGCTACTTCGGCATGAGCAACTTGGTTTGGACACAAACAACGATCGCATCAGATCATTTCAATTTTCTCCAAACAATTATCGTGGATTACGGACATCAGTCATTATTTTACTAGTATTTGTAAGGTTAAAATCTTTACCATGAGTTAAAATACCCCGGTTACAAAAGGATTTTCATTCCCACATAAATAGTATGATTCTGTAGAGTAGACAATTTGGCCAATGCCAAAAACATGCCACCAAAAAAAAATTGAATTTCATGAGGCATCGCTACCCATAATTATGCGTCTGCATAACGAACACCGTCTGATCGGATGCGCCATGCAAGATATGAACATTTTTTTCAAACAGGCCGAGTGATGGAATTATTTCAGTCACTCCAACGACGCACGTAACGACCGTAAAGCCGTAAGATACGGATTTACATCAGGTCAGGCGAAACTGAAGGTGATACTATATATGATGATGAAAAATTTAAATAAATCAGTGAGATTGAAATGAATCCGGCTGGATTGTTGATTGATGCCGGGTCGTGATCTGTAACGTATCGTGTATACAATACATACCATGAGGCGTCGCACTTGTTGTTGCATGCCGGCTGGATTGAATGGTCCGGCGGCGTTGCGATCTGCGCGGTCGCGGCGGTCATTTCGGTCCGGCCTCTCCGCCCGCTCGCCACGCTCGTTGGAATCATTGGATGCTGATGCAGCAGATTGGCGTGTATCAGGAGGTGCACGTTGGACCAGATGAACTACTTTTCCTCTGACGGCTAAAAACAATAGTAATTGTTACTTATCCTATTTTATGACAAAATAAACCACTAATCAGTTTTAACAGTACCATAATCCTTTAACTTCTTGTCATCTTGCATAACTCTTCCACAAAAAATCAGGCGTTGTAGGTGAGGTTCAATCCCCATTTGTTCTCGGACCTTTTCCTTGAGCTCCTCCACAGTCAGCTAAAATATAAGATAACATTTCCAACTTATGTAAATGAAATTATTATTATAGCATCTTATTTCACGAAATAATAATAAATTCGCATCGAATAAATCGCAAACTAGCCGCTAAGCTAAGCTATCGCAAGACAGCATTTAACACAAATTACGAAAATCTGGTATGGACGCCCACGCAATTTTATATGAACTTTTATTCAGATGATTTAATAAAGATATGCTGTTGTTCATGCTTGCGTGAAGACAATCAAAATATACGCAAAATAATATTTTAGTATCTGAATGAATGGATCTGAATAGATCATTTCGTAATGTATGTATTACACATGTATGTGGATTGACGATCGAATGCTCAATATCCTACCTCAATAAGATTCTTTTAACTTAACACCCTGTATGATATGTTGTTTCTCCACTATTTCGGAGGAGCGACCGATACGCGCCGGATTTTTATAAATAAACAAGGTTGACTAGATTTTGATTTTTATGGGATAAAATAAACACATGTTAAAAATTAATGCATTGATTGATTGATTGATTGATGCTACTTATTCTGAAAAAACTACTTTCAGCTTTGTAGTATACTAAAAATAATGTTGTTATTGTGTAACATAACAGTTTTTTTTTACGAGTGCTTATGAATTACAAATTGCCACGACAATAGTATTGCTTGTAATAATGCTTGTGCGATGCATCTGAGTCATCTCGCATCAGTGTCAATGTAGTACAATCAGTGTGTCAAAATAAAATTTATATATCCAAATCCTTCATGGAGAGGTAGTGCAACAGTGTCTAATATCAAATATATCAAGTATTGAAAAATAATCAAATATAATATTATCTAACAGAAACATTGTTGTCAATACTGTGCAACCATGCTTTCATTCTTGCTTTTATTTATTTATTTCAGTTTTGGTTTCAACCATAAGGAGGGAGGGAGCATTAGTATGAAAACTTTAAATGTTGACTGCAAAAACATTTTAGACTGTATGTTGATACATGAACCACACAAAATAATATATGTGGTATATCCAAGCAGGGTTTAGAGCTATATGCCACACCAATCAAGTCTTTACCGGTGCTTAGTGATTTTGCAATAAGAAATAAAAAATAAACAAATGATAATAAAAAAATAAAACAAAATAACCAGACATCCTCACAAAATGGAATGCCCACTGGATGTAAATTTTTGTACTATATTAATATATTATAGCTTTGGTTGTTTACATAATCAAACAATAAAAACTATGTGAAATTTTGTGCATTAATGGGCTAAATAAATAAGATCAGCTTTTATGAACTTGCACTATCTTTTTCTGGAGAATAACTTTTGCTAATTAAATTAGGTATTGTGTGTTGTAAGAACAAGGATGGCGGTATAAATGAAGCTCAGCTGCATATACTTTTCTTGACAACAACGCCATATCAGTAAACAGAAAAACCACTTTGCATCTTCAGCATTTTCATGACCAGGAAGTGACTAACCAAAAAAATGTATACCATTTGAGGTGGCAACCCAGGTAAGGGTGTTGCAGTTCAACTCGGGGTAAAAATATTGATATTTGAAGCAATATCTTTTAAACAATATTTTTTGAAGAGTAATCAAAGCCTTCCAATACCATAGGAAAACATGGCAGCACTAGTTGAACATAATATGTTTATTTTATAATAGGTTACACAGTGATTTTGTTTTTACTGTCTATGACAGCTTTAACAGCAGATTTGACATTTGTTACTGTCAATGTCACTCAACGCACAAATAGGTTATTTGACTATGATTGTATAAACTATTGAGCCTAAGACTAAACAAGGTTTTCTGAATAGGTTTGGTCTTGTGAAGACATTGCATACCTTACAAATGATTTTTTTCAGGTTAGTATGGTTGGTAAAGAATATATTATACAGGCTTTCCTAATGATCCTTAATTATTAATAGATAAATTCATATTTGGCGTCTTAATAAAATTCAGTTATACTCATATGTTCTAATTGTAATTGGTTGGTATCCATTGTATGGTTAATACAATATAATTAATTGTATTTTTATTTTGGTACTGACTGTTTAAAATCTTACATGACCAATAAACAGATTTCATTCATATACAATAAGTTTATTTCATTTTGTTTTACATGAAAGTAATGTACACAACATTACAGTTGGTTGCAGTAGTTTCATTCTCAATGCATCATTTCAATCTATTTTAAACAATATTTTTTTATAATGTAAAGCATACATAAGCATATCAATGGTGTAAACTTGTAAGGTAATTTTCCTTCGACACATATAGAGTACCACACCCTTTGTCAAAACATTTATACATCGCTATGTCCAATGCATATAAAATCAATAAATTGCATTTGCTTTCGCAGTGCTATAGAATTTGCAATGCGGCCATAATTTCTAATAATTTATCTATATGGAATAGCACTATTTAGCTCAAGAAGTTGAGAAATGAACATGAATTTTATAAGTATCAAGCAATTTTTTATTATAAAACGAAGGTAGATTCATATGCGCAGCCAATTTTTAATCGATTTCCAGCCGAAGTCGACAACGCGCAGGCGTGAAGTCTTCGTACAATGGGGTAAAATATCTATATATATAAATAGCCAGCAACATCTATAGATTGCACAAAAATGAAATGATTTTTGTAATTAACAGGAGATACTGACCTCATCGTCGACTGAGAAGTGATGGTTGTTGGAATCCAAAGTCTTTATAGTAAACTCGATCATTTTTACCAGAAAACATCAACGCCCTACAAAGTAGATAATTGACGCGTGCCAAAAAATGAAATAAAAATCAACACGTGCAAACGTAACTATATTCAGCAAACAAGGTTTTTGCTTAACACGCAATTTATTCACGCTCAACACAGAATTTAAGGAATATATATTTTTTTAATCGGAACAGTACATTCATTACTGGTGACAACGACCGAAAAAGCAGTGTTGTCACAAACAGATTAAACCACAGATAGAACTAAAACTTTTCAAATGCAGCAATTATCTCTTGGGATTTATGTAGCCGAGCTATCACTCAAGCCGACCATCTTCTTCTAGATTCGGTAGGCACCACCCAAAATCAATAACTCATCAGCACGCAGGTCACAGAAGTTTGCTAATCTATGATTTATTGTCCGACTACTAGCTCAAAATCAATACAACTGTGGGTAATTTTAAATACTAGAATATTCGCCATGGACAATGCGATCGGTAGAGTGTAAAGAATAGAGATGGGTAACACTGCGCTACGCCGCGCAATTGCGCCAACTCAGTTCACTGCGCTGGATGTGTTAACTCACTAGTTCAAAATGTGTTGGCGCACAGCGCAGTACAGGGAAATTTGGTTATCATTATTATAAATTGCAACTCCGTGAAATTTAAATAGAGTTATATGTACCTACATAGAGTTATAGTAACCTACGTTATTTTTATTCTTACAATTCACTTTACTTCATGGAAATTAGGGTTTTATTTTCAGTTTGTTGAGTTGACAGCTATGTTAAAATTATTGACGGATTAAGTTTACGTTCGAAATTCAAAATAAGTCGATTCAGTGTAGTTGAAAGAGAAGCATGTCTGATTTGTTTTTTGTTATAATGTGTGTTTTGAGTGTGAAAGGGTTGTAACTTTACAAATAATTATTTATATTATAACAAGTTCACATCACCACAGGAAAGTAATAAAATAATAGTAACTACCATAGTAACTACCGACGTAACCTATCTAAATAAACTAACAAAGTAACTTACCACCAACATACAAAACACACACAACAGCAACAGTCAAGTGTCATCAACTCAATCCTCAATCATCAGGGCTCATGCCCGTTAATAAAAATACCAGTAAACAATGAGCTTGAGCCAACGTAGTTTTCGCGCGGTTTGTGCTAAAAAACACAGATTAATAAACAAGACTAATAAGTAATAACCTATGACTTGTGAGCGCGGCATGTCGCGTGCGCCGTGCAGATGGCGCGCATAACGCATTTCGTTGCTCACTCGGCGACCGGCGTGTTTTCATTTTGTTACGCTATGGCGCAATTTTGAGTTAACACAATGAGCCGGCGCAGTTAACTGCGCCTGAGTTACTGAGTTAGCGCAAGGATTTTCGCTGAGTTACCCATGTCTAGTAAAGAATACCATCCCTTTTAAAGCCCACAGTCACTGCACACTTCCTGTCTCAGAGTGGACCACATGGAGTAGACTGGAGTAGACCTACTGTTCGAAATAAATTTTATAAACAAAACTCACAAGTAACTTTCTTGTCTAGTTACAGTAGACTGGGTAACTTTGACCCAGTCTGTGATTTTATAATTTTAATAATAAATATGTGCACCTAAAGATATTTTCTGCCCAATAAAAAAGATGGGACAAGGACCTATTGTAACCAATGTTATACTTATTTTATCATTGTTGCGAATTATTTAAAAACAAGGGTGATATGGTGCATTGATTATTGATTTCAAAAGTTTTGAAATGTCTGATAGAGTCTGGCTCACGAGTCGTGGCACAACAAAAAAGCGGCAAATTTTAAAAAACGTCGGCTGGCAATCCTGAAAATAGTTGGAAAACGAATTTTGGTACTTTATTATTTTCCTATATTAATTTAATTTATTCTTTATGGGAAAATTCATATGGAACGATAAATATCGCGGTCGTGAGCGTTTTCGTTGCGATCGTCAAGTGGAACGCACTGTCCGTATCATATAACATAGGGCGCGTTCCATTTGGCGTTCACGGCGCTAAAAACACTCATTTCGCCGTTCCATTTGACGATCACGATCGTCGTGGTCGCGGTGAAAACGTCACTGATGACGTCATGACATACGCTCACGACGACCCATGTCAAGAGGTGGGTCGTGGTCAATGATTATAGAATAAAGAGGATAGAGCATAAGGTCACGTGACACGGGTCCCTTTGTTTTACCAACATGGCGGCGGCTCCGCCCCTAAAAATAGTGATAGGCTAGTACCGAATTTTCTATCGACATCGATGCATTAATACTGGCATAAATACGACTGACAAACTTTGAATGTACATAAATATCAGTGTATAAACTTGTATAACTTTTTTAATTTTCGCTTTACATGTCAATTGAGTATAAACAGGGGATTTTAGGATTAGACAGTAAAGTCATTCAAAATTAAATCCGATAAAAATAGTTCGATGTTTTGATATTTTATTCATACTATGATTTATTTCATGGTAAGTTTTACCTGATGATTGGATTGGATTTGTGTCAAATAATACACACGTGAGATAAAATACAAATTGATTAATATTTATAATTTGCTTGCGACTTCGTCTGCGTGTATAAGACAGCCTCCGCGGCGCAGTAGGTTAGACGCCGGCTGTGAAACGAGAGGCTGCGGGTTCAATTCTCGCACGGGGACAAATATTGATGAGGCCGAAAATTCTCTCGTAGCTTCTGATACCCACGACACAAGACTTAATTGATCTTAATGTGGGGTTAGGACCATGTATGTGACTGTTGGGTGTATTTATTTATTTATTTATGAAATAATGTGGACGTAAAAGAAAACTACATGAAATCGCAACAACTATTTTATTGTTACCTCTTCTTAAATTTTTTACAAACATCAACGTGCAACACAAACGTAAAATAATGTACCCAACAAGCTAAGGTCGTGTACGCTGTCGTCACATTGTGTTGCAACCATTAGCGTCGCGTATCGAAATGATTAACGACAAATTTAAAATATCACTTTTTAATTATTAATTTTACCAATTTAGAGATTATTAAAATTTAAAAAGTCCATAAGGTCTACATCAATAAAGATTACAAAAAAAAAAAACATTTTTACTTATTTTGGAGCCTCGTGCATATTCCCTATTGCCAAATTTGATAATTGTAACTGTAAAAGCGACGATTGTTTTGTTATTTTTTTTTGTATCGTCGTATAAGGGTGGTAAATACACAGTTTTTCCTAAAATAATAAATTGACTGCCAAAATTCCGTGACAGTTCTTAACAATATTCAAGGTAGTTAGTCATATATACTCAATAATATTGTCGAAGAAATATATTTACAAAATGTAAACTTATCTTTTTAATATAGAGTTTTTAAGTGGCCAGTTATAAAAACTTAGTAAACAACAATGAAAATATGTACACTAAACTAACAACTTAAATATATAACTAGAAATACAATATCTACACAAAACGAACAGTTAAAATGTAAAAATGGAAATTAAACAATTAGCTAAATAAAGGAATTGTGGCGGACATCGCGAAAGGTCGGGCAAAGTGATTTTGGATTTTTCTATTCATTATCAGCCCAGAGTCAGGAATTTGTGCCCGATATGGCGATAGGCTCACCACCTATAACATCGTGGGACGGAACATACAAGGCGAAATGTGGATGTCCTGATTGCACCTCCGCCTACCCCTTCTGGGAAAAAAGGCGTGAGTTTATGTATGTATAAATATTATGATAAATATATTTGTAACAAAAATAACAAACAAATTTTAAAATGATAATATCGATATGAATAATTTCGTATCACATCCCTAAACTTGTGTGTAAACAAACAATACGGTCGTTATTCGTACTACTTGTATAAATAACGCTTAGAAGAGTCTAAAACTTAATCAACAAGATCCTTAAACAATTGTAAATGATAAAAACAAACCCAAAATGTAAATTTAGACACATATTTGTTATTATTTCGTAAAAACAGTTACTAACCTATGAAAAGAAATTTTGGGGTCCTTTTTGCTTGAACTCGACTAGCATCCTTTCACACAACACTGAGGCATTTTAAAAACTTTACAATTAATCTAATAAGCAAACTTAACAAACTTAAGACACGAGATTAATAATGAAAAAAATCGAAATTCTTTGATTGTGCAGATTTGTTTACTCCTATTGACAGATAACGCCACAGTTTGACATTACATGCAGAAAAGAAAAATGGCGTCATTTTGGGCCAAGGGCGGTCTCAGTGTGGTTAGTGAACAAAATATTGCCATATTCGGAACAATGGAGTTACTATTTGTCTCTTTCATTAAGGGACAAGTTAGCTTTGTGTAAATGAGACAGATACATAAATGTACAATTCCGCGTCGATACTCCTAACATAATTATAACTTAATATATAGTACTACATTAGTGCGTCATCCTCTTTATTCTTTAATCATTGGTCGTGGTGCGCGTTGAGAAAATTGGCGGGATTTCGAAACGTCAAAACAAGAAAAATGTCAACAGAGAAAATTACACTATCAGTGCGTTCCACTTGACGATCGCAACGACCACGCTCACGACCGCGATATTTACCGTTCCATTTGCTCGTGAGCGTTATGATCGCAAACCCAAGTGGAACGGGTTATGAGGCGTTGTGAGCGTTTAAGTAACAAATACCTATTTTAAAAATGTTTTTATTTTTGTAATATTTTATTTATTTATTTATTAATAAAATTAGATAAATTTATTGATGTTGAAAAAACCCATTTTACGTTCGAAGTAACAATAATATCCCTCTCCGTATCATATAATGTAATTTTCTCTGTTGTCATTTTTCTTGTTTTGACGTTTCAAAATCCCGCCAATTTTCTCAACGCGCACCACGACCCACCTCTTGACATGGGTCGTCGTGAGCGTATGTCATGACGTCATCAATGACGTTTTCACCGCGACCACGACGATCGGGATCGTCAAATGGAACGGCGAAATGAGTGTTTTTAGCGCCGTGAACGCTTAATGGAACGCGCCCTATATGATACGGAGAGGGATATTTTTGTTACTTCGAACGTAAAATGGGTTTTTTCAACATCAATAAATTTATCTAATTTTATTAATGCTTATCACAGAATACAAGACGATAAAATTTCAATGTTTTACCGTCAAGATTTAACCCATAATGCAACCTAACTCTTTATAGCTTTTTTAAAATAGGTATTAATTGTTACTTAAACGCTCAAAACGCCTCATAACCCGTTCCAGTTGGGTTTGCGATCATAACGCTCACGAGCAAATGGAACGGTAAATATCGCGGTCGTGAGCGTGGTCGTTGCGATCGTCAAGTGGAACGCACTGGTAATTTTCTCTGATGACATTTTTCTTGTTTTGACGTTTCAAAATCCAGCCAATTTTCGCAACACGCACCACGACCCACCTCTTGACATGGGTCGTCGTGAGCGTATGTCATGACGTCATCAATAACGTTTTCACCGCGACCACGACGATCGTGATCGTCAAATGGAACGGTGAAATGAGTGTTTTGAGCGCCGTGAACGCCAAATGGAACGCGCCCGGAGAGGGATATTTTAAATTCGTCATCTGAGTAACTATTAATTACTTGATCGTAATCTTTAATCCGTGGTCTAAGTATTCTTTTGTGGCGGTCATAAATTTGTAATATAGTATTCCATTCTTCATAGGAACTAGACGAACTACTTATATGTAAATCCATATTTTGACGCACGTTTAAATATTCAAATGCCGCCGCAAAAGGCATTTTGTTACTTCGAACGTAAATCAATTAATTGTTCCACTAAAATGCAGTTGGTATAAAATTGAGTATTTTCAACATCAATCAATTTATCAAATTTTATTATTGTTTATCACAGAATACAAGACGATAAAACTTTAATGTATACCGTCAAGATTTAACCCATTTTATAGCTTTTTTAAAATAGGTATTTGTTACTTAAACGCTCAAAAAGCCCCATAACCTAATCTGTGCCGTAACCCGTTCCACTTGGGTTTGCCATCGTAACGCTCACGAGCAAATGAAACGGCAAATATCGCGGTCGCGGTGAGCGTGGTCGTTGCGATCGTCAAGTGGAACGCACTGACAGGGTTGCCATATTAATTATTGCCTTAATTTTTTCAACGTCATTTGTCAAACTGTGTGAAAATGTTGACCGTTGCGTGGCTGCCGGTGATTTAATCTGTGCAAAATTACAATTCATAGATTTATCTGTGTATTCGTGATTCTTGTGGAAAGTTTAAGGATAACATTAATAATTAAAGAAAAATGTCTTCTAGTCTGGACGATATTCTTCCCGAAGGATGGGAAGTAAGGAAAAGCAGAAGCACTGGTAAGTAAATATTATTATTCGTAACCATTTTTGCTTACAAATAATTAAAAAGTAATTGTGGCTTATGATTAAATTAATTACTAAGCACTTAAAGATTCACATTTAAAAAATACTTCAGAAGTATTTAAATAAATATATAGAACATTCACATACATTTCAGTTAAAACCTAGGGATAGGAATGATCATGACAACCAATAAAAATAATGATGTACATCCAGTATTGGTCAAAGTACTATAAGTATTTGAGACCAGTATAGTTATTTAATATGTTGTTGTCAAAGAAATGTTAAAAAGGTCAATCAATATTAATTAAGTCCTTATATAGTAGGTACATATAGTAGTAGGTATAGTTGCAAAAGGCGCAGAGTAAAGATTACTCACAGTATATAACATTATGTTATAATAGTAGCTGCCTGCATATTGAATCTCAAAAGTTCTTCTTATAAGTTTTTTCAATTTACTTTACATACATGTTTGTATATTATACCCCTCTCAATCATACTCTCTTTTGTAGGAAAGACCCATGCCCTGCAGTGGGACGTATATACTATATACATATATAGTATATCCGTCCCACTACTATATATACTATATAGGCTGATACAATACAGTACAGTACATATTCATAGGACATTAATTTTTATAACTTCATAAAAATTTAAATAATAATTTTACAGAATACAAATGTTTATAAGAAAAATGTTTTAACTAAGCCTAGTTTTCATCAATTGTTATAATGGTAAAGTTTGATGCCATTAAATCGACAGGTGACAGCTATCAACCCAGTATGTAGAAATCAACAAGTTATTGTATGTAGTGCTAATGATGACAGACCACAATGATTGTTATTTTTATTTATTAACAAAGTTTTTACGCAATCACCTTGTTTATTCAACCATACTATAATACAACGTAAAAAGTATAAACTAATAATTCCTCTCTAAACTAACCTATAAAAAATTTGGCATACTCCAACCATTAAATCTTAAGTGATAACAACTTAAGAGAATGACAAATAACTCACTGCTATTTCACATTGACGATGTGAATACCTATCATGGCTAGCCTAGATTGTGGCAGAAGTAACCTCAAATTGTATTATACACAAACCAACAGGACATGTGGCACAGCATTTATTCATTTATTTTATTTTTTAATTTATATACAGTTGTATACAGGTGAATTAAATACTTTTGATTCAATATGCTTATTAAGTCTGACTGCTTTGCCACTACAATGAACTACCTATCTTAGGCCTATCATGTATAGAAATCACATCCTAGGCATATGGTTGCCATGCTACATGATCAGATAAAAAAATGTGTGTGTGCTGCAATCAATATGCAAACAAGTTTTATACTAATGTCTTAGATTTTAGTAAAACATTGACTTCAAAATCAACTTTGCTTGTCCATTTAAATCATTCCTTTTAGAACAGGGTTTTCTTATTTCTTCACAGTGTACATTTCAATTTATTTTTTTATGTTAATTGCATCTCTGGGAATATTTTGTATCTGTGTTTTATCTACTTTTAAGTATAGCATATTGGAAGCAGAATAAAAGACTTTTGACATTTATAATTCCTTAATAAGATTAAGTATAGCAATCAGCAAACATTGTGAAAGAATTATAAACCTACCCTTAATCTAGAGAAAAATGTAGTGGTGGAATGATGATTGATGCAGGCCACTTACAAGTAGTTCATAGAGAAGAAATTATCTACATATTACCATATATTATTATTAAAGAAATCTTATTATATGTTATATTATATTTATACAGATTTAATGCTTTAGGCTCTACTATACAAATAAGAGAGCTGTGTATCAAAAAGTAAAATGTTATCAGAATATTTCCTTTATTTTTAATCCGGTTCTTTAATTTCAAATGTCCATAAAAATCAGGCAATATCTCCATAATTTAAAGTAGAAATTGTTAGACCTAGATTAAATATAACAATGTTGTATACTACATTTCCCGATATCACATGCACCAACATTCATATGTACTGGCAAGGATAATGTTAGACACAGTTGTGTGAAAAGACATCTTAATGTAGATTGTGGAAGTAGTTGAATACAGGTTGTTAGATCAATGACATTAATCATACTATTATAACTAGGAAAGTGAGTTTATTTGTATGTTACACTTTCACGCTTTAATTACTCATATGGTCATCTTGAAATAATACATACACATGTTGTCAGAGGTACACAAATTTACACTACATACTGTTAGAAGTATGTTATGTACATTTGTGTATTGTATTAAAAACAAGTATTAGTATTTAGTACCTGTTTTCTATATGTAAATAATAATAATTATATTATAATTATTATATAGTACATAATATATAAATAATAAATAATTATTAGACATAATAAGGTAGTTCAGAATTATTAATTCGTCATTTACCAATAATAAATTACAAATTAATGCCTGATTGACAGACATAGGTAATTAGGTATATATGGTATCATGGATAAAAATCTGTTGTCTATAAAAAACCTCTGTTCTCGAGTTAATCTAAGCACGCTATCGAAGCCGCAAGCAAAATATGGACTGAAATATTTTTATGTAGCATTGTTTATATTAAATTTTGCAGGAGATCTTGCACAATTTGTTATTTTATCTCCCGATTTCCTATAAAGCGATGTCTAAAATGCTTTATTTTCTGATTAAACTAATATCCCTAAGAAACTCGCCGTATCTTCAGTGCTTAGTATAAATTATTTATCTTTTATCGATCGTGGCGCCCGCCCACACACACCCTTTACTGAAGTTGCAACAGTGGGTGTGTGTTGGCGGGAAAGTCTACATCTGGGGAAAGTCTGCCTTCTTTTACACATGAATCATGCACAGGTCTGAAAATCGATATATTTCTGCCCAGTAAAAATTAAATTGGATATGAATCGAGTTTAAATTCGTTTTGAAAAGATTTTTCATAATTCTGGCGAGTGCCGAGTATTCATAATCCAAGTATTTCAATAGGTTTTGAAGAAAGTAGTCCATTGATCGACATTACATTTGACGAAGGCGGCTAATTTGAATTTGAAAGCCCAAATACGAAGTTAGCCTGGGAAGCGTCGTTAGCTATACAAATCTATCTCGATATTTAAATTGGAGGGTGGTAACTGGCGACTCGCCCCGCGCACCTCACAATCAATATTGCATCTCGAATATTTGAAACGTTCTGCACAACGATTTACGACACTGACCGGCGCTAAAGATATATTTAAGTGTTCCGTTTTCATTTTGAAATATAAGTAGGATACCTTTTGCTTAGCTTGCTACCTATTGAATAAAGCGATTTCATTCGTGATTGTAAATCAAGTCGTGTTGTCAGATAACGTCTGCCATTTGCTAAATTCCAAGTAACGTTGTTGGAGCTATAAAAGTGAGTTACATTTCATTATTTACATTCTTTGTGTAGAAATTTGATGCATTGTTCTAATTATATTAAAGCATCGACTTTCTAAATCAACATTAAATTTAAATAAATCAGTGGCAATATTTGTGGCTGCAATCGAATTAAATGCCGGATATGGAGTAATAAATAGTTGTTTTTCTAATGTAAATAGCTCAGTTGATTAAGGATCGGACAGTTAAATCGGAATTTGGAGGTTGCGGGTTCGGATCCGGGATACTCGCTTCTGCCTTTTCGAATGTATACGTCGCATAAATGCTCATATTATTATTTATTATTATTTATTATAAAAAAATCGAGTATATCTGAGTATTCATTATTTTTTTCAACAATACTAATTTTAAATGGCCGTCTACCAATACGCATTAGGCCAGGGTGATGGAAGTTTTACATGTAAATATAAAGAGAATGGTGTACAGCCAATAATTGTTGTATAAGGACTGGAAGAAAAATGTAATTTATTACACTCATCAGACATAAATCAGGGTGTTACAAACCTTTTAAAATACCTATTTGTCAGATTTTTGGAATAGACTCACATTAAAAATACAACCGATTTAAATTTAACATTAACATGTAGGTACATACTAAAATCTTACAATGAGCAAAAAAAAACGAACTTAGTTTTTTCTATGTCAATATACATATACATATTTTGAAACATCAATGAGCTCAACGGTTGCCACAATTATATTCGTCATTATAGTTTGAAATTTTACTCGGACCAAAATTTTTTAATGGGAAAAATAAAAGTCTATATTTTATTCACATTTTCAGGGATGACGTACTATCTTAACAAGCATACCAAGAAATCTCAGTGGGACAAGCCTGTGGAGCCAGCTCCCTTTGAAGACGATGACGAAGATGAAGTTCCCAAGGAGGTGCAGTGCAGCCATCTGCTCGTGAAGCATGCGGGAAGCCGCAGACCCTCGTCTTGGCGGGAGGAGAACATCACCAGGACTAAGGAAGAAGCTTTGGAGCTATTGGCTGGTAAATATCTCATTAAAAACATAATTACGCTTAGTACTTGCAGAATTAAAATTAATTTAGATCTATACAACTGTTGTGTTATTTATTGTAGTAAAAATATGCATTACATAAAATACCATACGCCTAGTAATCCTTTAGTTGTATCAAGTTCCAGGTAATGTTAAGTGTATTGGAGAGATGGATGGTCCCTATAAATAATATTTAGTTTTGGTATGATAAGGTTGTAAGGTGCACCCCATATATGTAGTATAAACCTTGACAAATCTTTGATGACCATTGTAAATTCACTTAATATATCATACAGCTGGTATTTTTTATTATATTGCAATGAGATTTGTGTTTTCACAACATTTGACTATCACTGCTTGGTGACAGATGACATTGTAGAAAAAGATGGAACCTACTATGTATTTTTTTTAACCACGGCTGGGCAACGATCTTCCTCACCTCTTTCCATCTGCCCCTAATTGCTGCTGTACTGCCTATACGTTGCTGAAGTGGTCGAAGTCGTCACGCCATCTTTTTCGACGTCTGCCTCATCGTGTCTTGCCATACATGGACGTTTCGAATTTTCGCCCACCCTTTTGGGTGCATCTGGGTCACATGGACTGCCTAAACCTACATAATATATTTTATTTTAAATCAGCTAATTATTCACCAACATATGTAACTACGGTTATGGAAGGCAAGGTGTTATTTCGCACTCTGTCCACGTGTTACGTCTAGCATGCTGCGCAAATGGAGAAATTAGTAGGTTATGCTGCCAACGATACGAATAAATACGTATCACACGTATTATTTTATAGCCTATAGGCACTGTCAATTTTGTTCCACTTGACTGTAATCGTTATAACATGTATTTTAATTAGGTTAATAATTCAATTACATAATAGGAATAAGGCCGTATATTTACTGTCTTTAGAAATATGTTATTTGAGCCTGTAGTAAAACAGAAACAAATGAAAAATATCGCGTTGTGTATCAGCTATGTTGTGAAAACACAAATCTCATTGCCATTAACCTTGGATTTATTTTAATCCCGGAAATCCCTGGATTTGGTATATTTAATCCCTGGGTTTCAATCTCGAAAAGTGATCTAAGATTCTGGGTTCCTGATACACGTGATCCCTACCAGTAGCCCTTCCAGGCGTTGTCGATTGCGTATTGTTACATAAAAAAATATATTTTGTTAATAAAGTACTAACTATTGATATGTTATTTTCAGAATACCGGCGCAAGATTGTCAATGACGAAGCCAGTTTTCAAGAATTGGCCAGAAAATATTCTGATTGTTCCTCTGCCAAACGCGACGGCGACTTGGGCCGTTTCAGGAAGGGCCAAATGCAGAAGCCATTTGAAGACGCAGCTTTCGCTTTGAAGATTGGTCAGCTGAGTCAGACTGTGGACACTGAGTCCGGAGTCCATATTATCCTCCGAACCGCCTAAACCTACTTCTCAACTGCCTGGAAGTTGATATCTTAGAAAACAGTATGCATCTATGAATCATCAAAATAATTATAATATATTATATGATTGCTTATATATATCGCTTTGACGTCCACAGCCAAGGCTCGTAATTTTATTAACTTTAAACATATTAGGTCATTTGCATTAAAAAGTATATGTAGGACCATTTGGTACAAAGTGCCATTGTGATTGACATTATTGAATAAAATTTAACTAGATTTCTTATATTTTGTCATAAACATTTATTACTTTTGATGAGGTTATATTAACGAAATTAAATTATTACCGTTTCTTTAAAAATATTACCTCAATTCTTTAATTCATTGTTTTAGAAAAACACAGATGCATTTGACATAATACTCGTAATTTAAGTTGTTTGGAACAGAGAAATTATTAAATTGTTCAAATACATATAATGTATCTAATATTTTGTTTGTGCAGTGAATAAATATAAAAATCGGAAATTCTTGTTTAAGTTAACTGAAAACTAGAGTAGTTTTCAGTATAAATCGAAGATATTTCTGAATTGACTATCAAAACCTATATTGATATTTCATTATAAATGGTTCTCTTATAAGGTGATTGCAAAAAAACATAAATAACTTTCTACTAACTCTGATTGTGATTGCGTTAATTTAATTTGATTACAAAATTAATGTGAGCTTTAAAATTATAATAATAATAATTTTATAATACATATTATGCTGTCTTGTGTGGTTGAATATAGAAAAATACCCTGGTTGTGGACAATATAATATACATTTGCTGCTACACTTTTAAATAATTTCTGGACTGCCAATAAAATTATCATTCATCTATGTACTATTCATGCATAAATGTTAAATGTTTGTACTTCTAAGCACCATTAATAGTTTTAAGAATTCTCTATAATTGAATTCGCTATGTCTAAACGATCGTAGATTTTAATGTAGAGGCTTTTTAAGAAGAAATTCAAATATTAGATTCTGCTTGTATCACAATGGTATGGAAACAAACGACGACAATTTATTATGACCAGCTGTATTCATTAATCTATTGAGGGTTTTTTCTAGAGCAGGCACGTACGGAATCATTGGAGTGAGATAGAAGAGCGTTTGCGTTGAAATGACAAAGACAGAAAATGTAGTTCGCGATTTCTGTTCTATTATAATACCTCCATGACGTCATCATACCCATTGTCGAATCGAAAGAATTATAGTTTTTGCTTTGCAAATTTAGTTTCAGTAGATATATAATATAAAAACTATCATTATTATATTTTGAAGACTTATTTATGTTGTGGCGTAAAAAGTGATGCATTTAATTGTAAAGTGCGAGTCATTTAAGCTATAGAACATTTTAATTTTTGTATGATTTAAGGGTTTCATTCAATTCCAATCAAAATAATTGATTATTAATGTCAGAATATTACATTAAATATATACAATAAAAATAGACTTGCCTATCGTTTTGGACTGATGTTTTATAATAAAATTAAAGTATTAGTTAGTTTCTGGTAAAATGAAAATATGCATACAGAACTTCATCTAAAAAATGTAATAAAGAAAGACAAATTAATTCCTATTCAATGTAAAAGAGGCGTTCTGCACATGAACATTTATGGTACAATGTAATTAATTAATAATTTAAAAACAATAATATGTATGATTATTTCACGATTTTATCGAATCAGTAAATACAATACTTTGACAAAGAAACTTGCGTATTATTATTTGTTAGTCATATGGATGGAGACATAACATAACTTGAAATTTTGTTGAGACAATTCAATAATTTAAAAGAATCGTGACAGTATGTGTTTAAGCAGTTTAAAAGTCTTGATGGTTTTCCTGTGGTGTACAAATTGTGTTCTTTTTTATTGCATCGGTCCGGCAAACGAGCAAACAGGTCACCCACAACACTGGATCATGGATGTGTTGCTGACCCTTAAAATTGGGAGAAGAGTGGGAAGGATAAAGGAATGGGAAGGCTCTACCACTTCCGAGAATTATTAGTAATTGGACAGCGGTCGCCAGTACGGCTCCGGCCTTCGTTGTTCGGCAATAGGTAAATAACTTTTAACCAACTTCAAGAGGAGGTTATCAATTCGCTGGGTATATTTTGTTATAAATTATTGTTTATATCATCTATAGGTTATAAATAATAATCAAATGATTAATAAGAAATATTTTTTAAAATACTTTTAGTAATAGGCATGTTACAAATATTAAACATGTGGTAGCGATAATAGAAAAGATGCAACATGAACGACGTGCCGTCATCTTCCGTAAGGTGCATGCGTGTGTAAGAGATAATGAGTCTCCCCACCGCACTATTACAAATATCAATATCTTAGTCATTTTACAACCAATGTCTTATAATTTTTATTTTTTATAAGCGGTATTTTTCGGGTATCATTAAAAATACTGCTCAAAATCAAAACTTGAACACATCCCTATTCAACTTGCGTGAATGAACATGCTTCGGTGCATTCATAGGATAGCAGGTGATAAGATTACATTGCATTGTATACATACAATTAATTCTGTGGCCCTTGTTACAAGTGATACAACTCGAGTTGTACCCTTTTTGAGTTTTTAATATAGAAATGATTAGAAAAAAATTAGTTTTTTTTTTGGTCTAACTCACGATTTTCTATCTGCTATAGTTACGGAGATAATTTTGTGTAAAGTGATACAAGTGCTGCTATTTTGGCGAAAATTACGTGAATATTGATATATTTCGAGTTGTAACTCGTTTTTGTAATCGATTAATACGCAGTTTTTGTGGCTGTACAATTATAACTGTTTTCACATATATTTTTTCCAGTGCATTTAACGTGAATATTGATATATCTAGGGTTATATCACTTTGAACCATTTTTTTCCAATATTGACTAGGGTACAACTCGACATGTACCTACGGATTCAAATGTGGATTTTTGCTTTTAATGTGCTAAGTGATACATCACGAGTCGCGACATATATCATTCTACAGATTTTTTTATTTTATGTGCAATTGAATACAAATCAAGTTATATCTAAAACTTGAACAAATTACAAAAATATTTTATATCGAATAAGATGTGCTAAGTGAGACAATTGTGCGCGGCAATACACTATTATATTGATTTAAACACAACAGAACCAATAATTAAAATGTCCAAATATATCATACTTTTAAGGTAAACCTTCGGTGGCGAGGCCAGACCCAAGCCATCGGTGGTTAGGGATCCAAAGTGAGGAACATCCTCACTATGCGTGCCATGACCAGCAATACTGCCTTTTGGATCTGATTCTTGACCCAACGACCAACAACAGCTTTTGGAGATGTTGGTCTTGACTCTTTGGTATCAGTCCATGTGCAGAAACAACAATCGAGACAATAATTGTTGAGTCTACATCCCAAATGTCAGTAACCTCGTAGGCCAAATCTAAATATTTAGACAATTTGTTTTTTTCAGCTTTAAAGAGGTTATCGTCATGCGGTATGGTGGCAACAAGTATTGCTCGGTGCGTCAATCGATCAATTATCACAACATCAGGCTTATTGGCAGCGATAGTCCTATCTGTGTGTATTGGTTATAGTTGAAGTAATAGATTTGTAATAGCTTGGTTCACATAGTTTATTATCTTTAAATAGAGACACACTCGACATGACATGACATCATAAGATCAGACAATAGACAATATGAAAATAGACAATTAACATTGATAGTGTTGCCATAACATCCCCCTTTCTTTAATAAAAGTAATATTTAACATATACTTAAAGATACATTAACAAAATCAACATAATACACTACAGTCAACTTATTATAAATTTAACCTTACAGGTGGTTTAATAAATCTACCACTCCTTGAGTAAACCTGTGATGCACTTGGTGTTGTCTGCTTTACCTGTGATGAAGTTATTACCTGCGGACTCTGAGATGTAGTTTCTGTGTTTTTCTTTACCTGCATTTCTGGTGATGCTGATGTAGCAGGTTGTAAAATATGCTGTCTATTTCGCCTTCCAATGAAACCATCTGGACTACCTACAACATAAGACCTTGGCTCTACACAGACTTCTTTGATCTCACCTGGCACCCATTTACTCTCTGGATTCTTTTTAAAATAAACTTTTTCTCCTTCTTGCAGCTTCTGTAATGATTTACCTTTCTTATTATAATACTTCTCCATTTTTTTCTGATTTTTCTTTTTAGATTCTAAATGTTCTTTAAACCTGACTACTTTAGGATATAATTTTTCTACAACAGTAGGTAACTGAGTTCTGAGACTGCGAGACATCAGCAGTTGTGCTGGTGAGGCTAGATTTCCCCTTGGAGTATTCCTATATTGGAGAAGAGCTAGGTAAGGATCTGAACCTGACTCATGACATTTTGTAAATATTTTTTTAACTATTTTCACTCCAGATTCCACTAGACCATTTGATCTGGGCAAATATGGACTGGACGTAGTGTGTTTAATGTCCCAATCAGCATTAAATTGTTTAAATTCAGCTGAGTTGAATGGCGGACCATTGTCACTCACTACTTCACATGGAATACCATGACGACTATATATAGGCTTTAGAGTATTTATTAGGACATAGGCACTAGTAGAACTAACGCGACTGACTTCAATATAGTTGGAATAGTAGTCTTCAACTACTAGGTAAGTATCATTATTATACTTCATGAAATCCATTCCAAGTTTTTCCCATGGAAGACTTGATAAACTGTGTGGCATTAAAGGTTCTGGTGGATTTGAATTTCTATTTGTTAGACAAATAGAACAAGATTCTACTACATTTTTAATGTCACTTGACATGAAAGGCCAAAACACATTACCTCTGGCAAAAGACTTTGAACGTTCCACCCCTAAATGTCCACTATGTATAATTTTAAGAATATCTGGTCTCACTATTTTTGGAATAACAATACTGCTACTTCTGAATAACAAGTCATGTTCTGTATGTAAATCATGTCTATACAGCCAATATACCTGTGCCTGAGGCATAACTTGCTTTTTTGTATTGGGCCAACCCAGGTGACAATATTTTTTTAATATTTTCATTGTCTCATCATTATTGGTAGCATCTTTCAGCCACTGAAGACGTTCAGGCGAGACAGGCAGCGACTTCATAAGTGAATTAACATGAACCACAATATCCTCATCAAGATCATCTGTACTTGTTTCAGACAATGCTGCTCTAGACAGAGTATCAGCTATAAACATAAGTGTACCTCTTTTGTAAATAACATTTAAACTATAAGCTTGAATTTTTAACATCATTCTTTGGAGACGAGTAGGTACCTCTGCAAGTGGTTTTTTGAAAAGGGTTATTAATGGACAATGATCAGTTTCAACAGTAACTGTTTGACCATAAATAAATTGGTGAAATTTGACACATGCAAAAACAATGGCATAAAGTTCTTTTTCAATTTGAGCCATTCTTTGCTGAGACACAGTTAAAGTTTTAGATGAGTAATATATAGGATGATTATTTTGTAACAATACAGCACCCACTGCTGTACTGCTTGCATCCACAGACATGACTATAGGAATATTCACATCAAAATGTGCTAAGACTGGAGCCTGACATATAAGATTTTTTAGGCGTTTGAAAATTTTCTCATAATTTTCATTCCATGTAAAGACAGTATCTTTTTTCAATAAATCTCTCAAAGGACCAACTTCATTTGCCAAATTATTAATAAACGGACCAAGATAATTAATCATTCCCAAATACCTTTGCAAATCTTTAGTACACTTAGGAGATGGCATTTCACAAATTGCTCTGACTTTTTCATCATCAGGAGTTACACCCTGATGTGAGAAGACATGACCTAAATATTTTACACTTGTATGTGCAAATAAACATTTAGCTCTATTAAATTTGACATTAAGCTTTTGAGCTTTTTCAAAGACCAATTTTAGACGTTCATTATGTTCTTTCATTGTTGAACCTGAGACCAATAGATCATCACTATAGACAGTTACACCTGGTATATCACCAAAAATTTCTGTCATTCGTCTATGAAAATATTCAGGAGCACAATTTATTCCATAAGGCAAACGATTGAAACGATATCTACCAAATGGTGTGTTAAATGTTGTCAGATATGAGCTCTCTTCATTAAGGCGACACATCCAAAACCCACTGCTGGCATCTAAAGTAGAGTAATATTTGGCACCTGCGACTTTTGAACGAACCATGTCAACAGTTGGTATTGGGTAATGACTACGACAAATTGCTTGATTTAAATTTCTAGGGTCAAGACAAACCCTCAATTGACCATTCTTCTTCTCAACAAGAATAAGAGAACTCACCCATTCTGTTGGCTCTGTGACTTTTGTGATGACTCCCATCTGCTCCATTTTGTTCAATTCTTGCTTCAACCTTGTATACATAGAAAATGGTACCTTCCTTGGTGCATCAATCCGTGATGTGACCTTTGGGTCTACTTTAATGTTGCATTCTCCAGGTAAACAGCCAAGACCAACAAATACATTATCATATTTAGTAAGTAAATTTTGAACATTAATATTATGTGACTTTGACATTGACATGTTTTGTTCAGTTGACTGAAGTGTTAACATATATGACTCTACTGACTCTGACTGACTCTTATTAATATGCTTGGACATTGAAACATTAGACTGACATGACTTAGTTTGTTTAGGCAAAGATACATTAGACTGATTGTTCTTGAACTCACTGACTGACCTAATTGTTAACTGTTTTGACTGCGACTTAAGACAAGGTTGTTCAATGCTGAACACTCTTTTGACTAGACCTAACTCTGTACATGTATCTTTTCCCAATACAGTAGGTGATAACACATTCGCAATTATAAATTTAATATGACATGTAATGTTATTATTATTGACTGACAAACTGCATTTTAATATTTGTTCTCCTATTACTTCAATACTATTACCACTGTAAGACCTTATTTTAGCTTGACATTTGGCAATTTTGTTTTTTAAACCTAGATTATTATAGACATTTATTGACATTACATTTGCATCACTTCCTGTGTCTAGTATACAATTTATACTTACATTATTGACAGTGATATTCATTAAATAATCTGATTGTGATGACATATTTGACTTTAAGTGACCAATGAAGAAATCTGATACATTTGTAGTTCTTGACGTTGATGACTCGGCTTCTATATAATTTACGTGAGAAAACTTACACATTTTCTGGTAATGACCAATTTTGTTACATTTATGACACTTTACATGTGTTGCAGGACATTTGTATCGATGAGTTTGTCCACATCTTCCACACTTTTGATTGACTGCTTGTGACCTGTGCGCCGTTGGATACCTATGTGTTGACTGTGACCGATGTATTGACTGATTTCTCTGTGATGATGGAGACCCCTCGAACCGTTGATTTCGATTTTGACGTGACATGTGTGTAGACGATTTATTTTTTGAAATATACATGACTGTGTCATTTCCGACTTGCTGTTGCAGAGACATGGTTTGGCTCTTAGCAATGACTATACTCTTTGACAACTCTATCGCTGCATCCAGTGTTAGCTCATCTTGCATTAGTAGTCTTTCTCTGACATAATTATATTTCGTATGCATGTTGCAGATAAATATTGATTTAATCAATCTGTCTTGTAATGACCCGAATTCGCACGACTGACTCCGCGCTCGTAAATTGACTACAAATTGTTCCAGCGATTCATCTTCGGCTTGTTTATATGTAAAAAAGTTGTGACATTCATAAGTTATATTAGTTTTCGGTATGAAATGATTATTAAAGAGCTCCAGTAATTCTTCATATATAATGTGTTCGTCACTTTTTTGGAAAGAATTAAAAATCTCTAGTCCACGTTCTCCTATAACATGAAGAAATAAAGCAACCTTACGTGAGTTTGGTTCTATATCCAGTGATGATGCTCTTAGATATATTTTAAATGCCTGTAGCCACTTCTTCCAGTTGTCGGCCATGTTTCCCGTTGTACTCATGGGCGCACATGCCATGCTTACGGCATGTTTTCTTGATTTCTCAGCCGCTCCTTCTTCCATTTTCGCTTACTTCTGACACCATGTATTGGTTATAGTTGAAGTAATAGATTTGTAATAGCTTGGTTCACATAGTTTATTATCTTTAAATAGAGACACACTCGACATGACATGACATCATAAGATCAGACAATAGACAATATGAAAATAGACAATTAACATTGATAGTGTTGCCATAACACTGTGATAACAGACCGATCCCAATACAGCGTTGAATGACCATTTTCAAGAGCTGGTCGAGAAACATACCGGTAATATGGCACTTCAAGAGTCACAATAGTCCATATTGAAGAGCAATTTGATGATGTATGTGGTGTCTACTAGGTTGTATTTATGCCTTGTATACTCGCCGTAAGCAAGATACGAATAGCCGGAAGTTACATGCCTGATTGACTGTGTTTAGACCTGTTTTTAGACCTATTTCAGTACTACCTTCATTAAGTAAAATTTTTGAAAAATTGATGCTATTACAATTACAAAGATATTTTAAAACAAAAAAAAGCAACATACAGTCGAATTGAGAACCTCCTCCTTTTTTTGAAGTCGGTTAATAATATACTTCATGGTAAACAATTTGGTTTCACTCGGGGTCGCTCCACTACTGATGCTGGTGTGGAGCTTATAAATAACATTTTTGATGCTTGGGAAATTTCTCAGGATGCTTTAGGTGTATTCTGTGATCTATCCAAAGCATTTGATTGTGTTCACCATGATATTCTTATCAGGAAATTGAGCCACTATGGAATTAATGGTCCAGCTCTTGAATTATGTAAATCATACTTAAGTGATAGGGTTCAGAGCGTTGATGTCAACGGAAAAAGATCTTCTGGATCTGTTGTTACTATGGGGGTTCCGCAAGGCTCGATTCTTGGACCCTTTCTATTTTTGATCTATATTAATGACTTACCTTATTTTATAAGGGACAAATGTGAGGTAGTGTTGTTTGCTGATGATACTTCATTGATATTTAAAGTAAAACGACATCAACCATTCCTTGACGATGTAAACCACACTCTCTCAAATATAGTCCATTGGTTTGGCGTGAATAATTTATTATTAAATAGTCAGAAAACGAAATGTATACGGTTCGTGACACCTAATGTAAAGAAAGTTAATGCCAACATATTTATGAATGGGGATGTGTTGAGCCTTGTGGAGACTACTAAGTTCTTGGGAATCACATTGGATCCTAAACTTCAATGGGGTCCCCACATAACTGCCTTAGCAAAAAAGCTGAGTGCTGCAGTTTATGCGGTGGTCAAGATTCGCCAATTGACTGACATTGATACGGCTCGATTGGTCTATTTTGCTTACTTTCATAGAGTTATGGAATTTTGCTGTGGGGTGGTGCTGCTGACATTAATGCAATCTTTGTTCTCCAAAAGCGAGCCATAAGATCTATTTATTCGCTAAGCTCCAGACAATCTCTGAGGGAAAAATTCAAAGAAATAAACATAATGACAGTAGCATCTGAATTCATATTTACTAATCTTATGTATGTCCATAAAAATATAGAGAAATTTAAAAAGTTAAGCGATGTTCATGACAAAAATACTAGAAATAGAAATAATCTAGTCAGTCATAAGACCAGGCTCCACAAAATCAGCAAATCTTTTAAGGGTTACTGTATACACTTCTATAATAAAGTTCCCACTCGCATAAAAGCCTTAAGTATAAACAAATTTAAATCCACTGTTAAGCGATAGTTGTGTAATAAAGCTTACTATAAAATTTCAGATTACCTAGAGGATAATAAGGCTTGGGAACATAACATAATATAAGTCCCCTAACCGGATGTGCATTGTTTGATATAGATGTGATGTAATAATTAGTTCATTTGATTTCATCGTAGTTGTAAGCAATTTGAGTAAGTCATGCTCGCTAAAACGTCTGTGCTTGCGGCGGCGTCGTGTGCCGGGTCGGTCACTTCCCTGTAACATGGTTGAGGAGGCCGATGGCTGGCACATGCGTCATACTCGTGAACGAGTGCTGCTTGTGTAGACTGGTCTGCTCGACTTGCTTATAATGATAACTTTTAATTGCTTTAAAACTTTTACTACTATTCATTGCTTTGGTGAAGCAGTGCACTGATTCCGCGTTCTGGGTGACTTTACTTACCTAACTCAACCGTACAAAATCACTTGACCAATAACATTATTCATCATTATTCTTCTAAATTATCTATGAACTGCTCTGAATTTAACTGCGCTGCAACCTCTGTTTATTTATTGTATTGTAAACTTGTTTTAAAAAGAGCAATGCTAGAGTTTCTTGCCCGTTCTTCTCTGGCGAAAACAGCCTTGTGAACCGGGTGGTATTGGAAAAAAGTGACTGAATCTAAATAATGTATGACATTTCATGGGTTCAATAAATATTTTTATTTCATTTCATTTCATTTCAATATATATATCATTTTAACGAGAGATATAACTTGACTTGTATCATTTAACATATATTTTCAATAGACTTGAATATTAGCAAACAGATATTATTCAGGTAATTTATGTAAATAGGGGGTTGCTGATTAAAAAAACATAATCTTATTAACTATCTAAACCAGTAGTTCCCAAACTTATTTTTCTCGTGGACCACTTTCAAAATTTTACTGGTTTTGGTGGACCCCCTGCTGCTACATTTCTACCACATTCTTAAAGTCGCCAAAAAATAAAAATTGTGTCGCTTCTGAGTTCTGTCCCTATATTCCGATAGGTAAAATAAAAACGAAAAATGGTACATTTTATAACACTTTATTTATTAAAAGAATAGAATTACAAGAAAAAATTAATAAGGTAATATAGGTTCAGGTCATAATTTTAATTAATGGGAAGGATGTATTTGATGGAGTGTCAGCAAACGATCAATGTTTGGCTTTATTTTTGTGAGCAATAACCGCAAATCTCTGTGATGTTTAATTTGCTCCTTTTTTTTGTTAAGAGGTTTGTAACGGCACTAAAACTCCTTTCGACAAGGTATGACGAGGGAAAAGCTATTAAAAATTTCCTTGCGATTTCCCACAGTCCAGGATATTTTTCGGGTATTTCTGCTTGCAGCCAAAATGTTTGGTAGCCTTTTCTAAATTTCACCTTCAGCTCCTCATTGGTGCTTAGCTCGAGCAGCTCCTCTTGTAATACAACATTGGCCACTTCCGTTTCATCAAATGGATTTATGATCCATGGTGGTATATCCATCGTCAGGATATCTTCAAACCTGGTTTTGAAGTCATCATGCAGGGCATTTAAATGTTGACTGTAGATATGGATATCCTCATCAATACATTCTACCTGCGACAAGTTTGGAAATTGAGAGAATTCGCGCCGACTAATGTTTTGCTTCATAAATTTCAATTTCCCAAGAAAAGCCGAAATTATCCCCTTTGTTTTTATTAAATTCAGGCTGTCCCCTTGTAACTGCAAGTTAATATCATTAAATTTTTTAAACAAATCTGTCAAATACGCAATGTCTTCTTTGAGTTTGATCAAGTTTTCTTTTAAATCTGGATCTCTACTTTCTAGGAACTCTAATACGGAATCGAAAACAGAGTAAAATCTCGTTAAGCATGCACCTTTCGACAACCAGCGTACTTCAGTATGTAAGAGCAGTCGTTGGAAGTCTTCATCATTTTCGTCGCACAATTGAGCAAGTAAACGCGTATTCAATGCATTGCTTCTGATTTTGTTGACAGCTTTTATTACAAAATGAAGAGATTGGTTCAACCTGTCACTTAAATGTTTTGCCACAAGATTTTGTCGGTGGATTACGCAATGAATAGCTGTAAGTCCTGGTATAATTCTTTTGAGATGACTTATAAACCCACGATATCGCCCGACCATTGCAGGAGCTCCGTCTGTTGCCACTGAAATAATGTTTGTAAATGGAATCGATTTTTCCGTAAAAAAATTACTCAGGACATTAAATATTGATTCGCCTTTAGTATCAGTCTCCAAAGTTCTGGCAAATAGCAATTCTTCGTGAATTTCTTCCTCCATAATAAATCGGACATATGCCAATAATAATGCTTCATTACCGGGTAACGTTGACTCGTCCAGTTGTATAGAAAAATGAGTTTTTTGCAGATGATTGCACAAAAAACTTTCGATATCAGAGCTCATTTCATCAATGCGTCTTTGTACAGTATTGTTACTTAATGGAATTCTTTTTAGTACGTCAAACGGAGATTTGTGCAAAACAGTTTTTAAAACCTCTTCAACAGCGGGTAAAATTAATTGTTCTCCGATAGTGTGTGGTTTTCCAGATTTTGCTATAAGTAATGAGATATTGTAAGATGCCCGCAAGCCATCATCGTTACTTTGAGATGTTGAAGCGAACATACTGTGCATGGTGGGTCTCTTTTCATATTTTTCCTTCAATGTTTGAAAATATTTTAAATCTTTACCTATTTTATCAGTATGACACCTTTTTAGATGATCTTCGAGCTTTGATGGTTTCATAGAGTCATTGCTCAAAACTTTGTTGCATAATAGGCACATGGGCAACTGTTTGTCTGCCTCTGATGGAACAAAACCATATTTCAAATAATCGACACTATATTGTCGACATTTTTGTCTTTGCTGTAGCCATGTTTCGTGTCAGTTACCTTACCTGTAAAAAAAAATGTTTTATTAACCAAGTTTTTTTCTGAATATAGGTATCACACCGCAGCCTTTGTCAGCACGCGGAAATAGAATTACGGCTTGTAAAGGGACCAACTAATAAACCGCTAAGACAAATACAGACGTTTTCACAAAACGGTATCAATTTTAAAGTACCTAATTTACCACTAATTTTTAATAGTACAAATAAAAATTGGTGTACTCAGTATCGAATACTGATCATATTAGTGTAGGAAAAAATAAAAGTCGAAATTCCATAAAAACGATAACTAACATTTCATCAAATCAATGAGTTCACGCGCTCCGTGTATTTGCGTATTTTTTGTCTGCGGCTTCATTGTTAAAACGCACATTAAAACGTGACAAACTGGCATCGAAGCTCAAGCCCCGCCCTTTTCCCGTCGCCCGCGCACCGCTCGCTTTTTCCGAAAAGGAATAATTTTGATAAAATATGTAGTTACTTCAAAATCAATTAGCCTCAATTAGTCAGCCTCCGTGGCGCAGTTGGTTAGACGCCGCCTGTGAAACGAGAGGGCGCGGGTTCGATCCCCGCACCGAAACAAATATTTGTGTGATCCACTGGTATTTGTTTCGGGTCTGGGTGTTTGTGAGACCGAAAAGTCTCTCGTAGTTCCTGATACCCACGACACAAGACTCGATCTTAGTGTGGGGTCAGGACTATGTATGTGACTGTTGGGTGTATTTATTTATTTAATATAAAATGATTGTGAAATTACTGTTTTATAAAATTAGTAGTTATTTGCAAGAAAAATTACAAAATTAATTGCTCTGCAATATTGCTTATTCGGCCTTTTTAGAGAGGCAGTGCTTCTCTCGTTAAAAAACAATGGAATAAAACGTGCTGTGTTTGTCTTCAAATCGAAAGAGGACAATTAAAATATATGTAAGTTACTAAGTTACCTATCTTAGATTATATTATACATGTCTAATCTACCTTACCTATCTATACAAGCAGTTGTGATCAACCGACTAGTACACGGAAACAAAATACTTAAGTACTATAACAAAAAAAAGGTAGGTACTTACTTTTCTCCGGCACTAGCAAACACTGATATAAATTTTCTCACACTTTTTTTCGAAATTCCGGAAACAAATGAATGAGTTTGCCTTTGGCATCAAGTATTTATAGTGGTGATCAAGTTCATGTCTAAACAAGCAATAAGTATTGTCGGGCGGATAGCGCTTTGCAAGTCTGTACACGAAATTGTACGTAATATCGAATACGCAAGTTTGGACAAGTAACAATCGCTTGCCTTATTAAAATATTATCTGCTTAGTTAGGTACTTAAAACAATGTAGGTAGGCCCTTATAAAAACTATGCTTACATTTTTGCTTTTACTATCAAAAGCAGATAAATTTTCCTGGACCCCCATTAACATCTTATGGACCCCCATATTTTGTTCACGCTTACGTAGACCCCCAGCAAGTCTCCCGTGGACCCCTGGGGGTCCACCTGGACCACTTTGGGAATCACTGATCTAAACCAATGATTATAGAATAAATAAGAAGTTCCATTTGACAGTGTGAAATAGGGATGCTGTCAAATAAATCGGTTCTTACAATATTCGATTATCAAGAGATATCGATACTATTTGTTTGTATTTCTTAATCGATAACAGTTTATATTTTTAGTTGGTTTACATTTTTTCGTTTTTTTTTTCATGAGCATTTTTATTCTAATGAGACATCCACAATTGCATAAGTCACTTTAGTATTTAGGAACAAAAGGAGTGATTTATCTATTGCCCGGCCCGGCTTCACCCGGGAGCAGACTCATTTGAGTCTAGTCCACATCACACACATGCCTTTGAGTACATGATACATACATACATAACACATATATACTCCAAAGTGAGGAACCTCCTCACTATGTCTGCCGTATCCAGCAATACTGCCTTTTGGATATTATTAAAAATATTAATTAAAAATAAATTAATTTATATTCGTATCATTATTAAATTATAATGTAATAATTATTTATTGATGTATGTTCTTTGACAGTATACTTATTATTAGCTGAAAGTTCAATATTGAAAAAAATAAAAATCAACTGCATTAAAACTGCTCGATTATTCATATTTTTACCGATTATGCGTATACAAATGCCTTTGAAATTTGAATAGTCTCTACTCTACCGGTAAAAGATCTAATGAGGTGACTTTGTAATGACGTCTAGAAAAAAAGTATGCTGTTTAAAATGGTTATTTTGCTTTATTTAAAGGATTTTAATTTAAATTTAGTGATTATGGATTGTAAATCTTGTGATAAAATAAGAATAGCTTCATAATTCCATGGATTTACGGAAAGTGTTATTGAAATTGTGTGAGTTACGTCTGCACAAAGTTATTTATGTAAGAAGCATGAAACGTCCAATGGAACTTCTTAGTTTAGATAGACTGTACGGATTATACCTTAATCTTTTGTTTGAGCAATATTATGGTAGGAATTCATACAAATTATTTATTACATTGTGTAAACTTTTGTATATTAGTTTACACGAAAGCACATTAAACAAAGTATTTAGGTGCGCCGTAACATAATTTCACTTATATCATTTATCACAACATTTTTGCACATGTTACTCATAAGCCGAGGTATATCTCACAGGTTTCTCGTGAATTACTTTTACAACATAATATTGATCAAAAAAACTAAAACGCACAATGAAAGAAAACATTTTCCCCCACAAAAAAAGGTATTCAAGTTTAACCTAGCACATTTAGTTTACGAACGAGAATTTTTTTAATCTTGTTTTTGCTCTCCTGTAAAATGATGATTTTCGACTTCTATCACTCATCACAAGAGCCACAGAATTGTAATCTTATCGCTGTAATGTTAAAACGAAATTACTAGAATAAGCCTGCGTCTCTGCCGCATGCAAGTGCGTCAATAAGACTGCACCTGTATCCAAGTCATTTAGTCAAGTCTGCTATCGCGAGTCATGTGAGCGGGCGCCGCGTACGTAAGTAGGTACTAATTAAGTCTTGCCCTAAGTCTGTTGTCAGTCTCTATAGGTATACAAGGTGTAATTGAAATGGTCATCTTATTTAAACATTTGCCGTTCGACACAACATTGCAGCGCCTAAGCAGTCAGCTATCTGCTATCAATATCAATATCCATCTGCTTCAATGTTTTCATAATGTGACTATTGTAATTTGGTTTTGACAAGGCGAATACATCTATATGTGTAAAATCAAAGACGTAAATAATAAATACACCCAACAGTTACATACATAGTCCTGACCACACACTAAGGTCGAGTCTTGTGTCGCGGGTATCAAAAACTACGGGAGACTTTTCGCTCTCACAAACACCCAAACCCGACACAAATACCTGTGGATCACACAAATATTTGTTTCGGTGCAGGGATCGAACCCGCGGCCTCTCGTTCCACAGGCGGCGTCTAACCAACTGCGCCACGGAGGCTGTAAAATTACAATTATAAATTGTAGCAAGCCGCTGCAGAGATGTACGCTTACCGGCGTTCGCTCGGCAGGGAGCCGTCGCGAACAACTAAGTCAATGTTACCTTTGGTCTTTGCAGTTGATGCAGTGATCACTATAGTGTTGCGATATGACGATTGATTACGATGATGTGGAATACAGAGTAGTTACACTTATTCTGTAGTATAGTTACTAACCACCCTGTACTTACATGAAATTTAGTATAAAGGTTTATTAGTTAGGTCTATTTAGTATAAGATGCTCTGGGAGTCTGGATTAACACATATTCTACTTTATATTTCCATAATGTAGTGTAACTGTGGAATACAATCAATCTTCAAGAATCAAGAAGACAGTTCGTGTTGCTGAGGGAGTTTCTTGCGCCGTTTCTTCTACACAGCTACAACACGTTCAGAAGCGGTGGTAGAAGAAATTAACGAAAAAAAAAGAAATTAATTCAAAAGATTTTGTACTACTTGAATAAAGAATATTTTGATTTTGATTTAGCCCTCAAACAGCGGGACCAATTTTTATGAAATTTTGTGTGAAGGTAGTTGATACCCTGAATTAACGTATAATTATTTACGCTATTTTTTATACCCAAAAGTCATGTGTTCCCTTGGATGAGCCTGGCATTTAAATATGTATATTTGCTACTCTTTCAAATACGAATAAATGGGATGGGATATAATATAAGGAAAATGAAATAGGATATAAGAGGACAGGACTTTATGCCTTGAATTATGAAACAGAATGAGTCAGGATGAGACGGGATAAAATAGGACGCGATGGGAAAACCAGTGTAAAAGAAGGCAGTCACGTTAAGTTTATATAAAACAGTCGGTACACGACATTTTATGTGTCTGATGTGGACTGGAGACAAAAAGTATCTGCATCCGGGCGAAGCCGGGTAGGGCCACTAGTGATCAAATAATTTTTTTACTGTGAATACTAAGTCCATGTAATAAAACATATCTAGTATCATCGATGCGCAGTGTGATTCGTTATTATTGCTTGTATCTAAAGGTATCTCATTCGATAACTATTTATTATCCGCAAAGTTATTTTAATAACTACCTATTTACTTATTATGATTTTATATTGTTACAATAAATGGAAAGCTACGGACAAGATGATTTAATATCTAACATTTCGCAATGAAAAATATATTTCATATCTATAATTTATTATTATGTTTATTATTTAGCAAAATGTTATGCAACACACATAATATCTTCTAACCAAATTATCTAATTTGTTAGGGTCGGCATTAAATAGAATTCCACTTTTTCGTGCCCTTTTGTTTACTTATTCTGGCCATTTAGTTAAGTACTTATAACCACGAGGTTGAATATATTTGTCAACTGCCAGAGATCTAATCAAAGCGCCTCATTCACTCTACAGGTAGTGCTCAATTTAACAGTATTGAAACTATCATTCAATGTTCTAGAGACATCATAATATCTAAGATTGTATAATACCCCATGATTGGCGATTGCGTAGATTTCACGCCAACAGCCATAATTATCGGATAAATATTTTTTTTTCTGCCAGGCGTATTTGACAACAATTTTATCTATTTTCAACCATTAGATAGGTTATCAATGCTATAAAACTACGGATTTATATACAATGCCGTTAAAGATCTATAAATAGACATAATAATAAATAGATATCATATTCTGTGGTTCTTAAGTAACTTTAAGAATATACAATGCAATACAATGGTTAAACGCTATCGGCCCCCTTTTCGGGTGAGATTTTCATGTAGCAAAACTATTACCATAAACAATAAATGTAGATAGTTTTACGACTCTCCTTCATTTCTGGCACCCTGAAATCTCCCGATAGTGCCTTTCTTTAACACAAGTGCTCTGATGCGCCCAACCCACTGTAAGAATATTTTCTTAAGTGTATAAACATAAATTGTTAACATTATTGAGGTGCACGGGTTAAGCACTGCTGACTACGCACTGGGCTTTATATAGAAAACAGCCATCGGCTTGTATCCGTGCATTACATGAAAGTCGTTAATTAAAAATTGATTTGTCTTTACACACACACGCTGGATGAGCACGATGGTTACCGAATTACAGAAGACCTATCGCTAGTGGCGCTGACCACCACTAGGTTAATACTATTATACATACAATGTTTTAGGTACTATCTATATAATGGCTTGATAAAATATAGTTGTACCTATTTTACAGAATTTCATATTAATGGTCCGATAACGTATTAAATTGTTACACGTGTCGCGATTCAATAACGACTGGTTTTCTTATATACTTATTAGGTATACCACGATACATAGATAGAAGCGATATTGGAGATTGGAGATCATCTATGTAAGGGACACAACATTACTATCAACAGCAAAAATGTATTACAAGATTATTAAGGCAACATAGTTCGCGACATACTAATGTGCCATCGTGTCTTTGTTTTCAATGTATATATTATGTTGTATGCAGGTAGTTACCTATAGTAACCCATCAAGTGCAACAAAAGCAATAATAAAAAACAATATTGAGTAGATATACTCTACACATATTATATTTAAAATGCCCCTAATATCAGCTACACAGACAATTTAACTATAGAAAAATAAAAACAATGTGTATGACGTTGGTGAATTATCACAGGTTCAATTAAGGCCAAATTAATAGTGTTTGCCGGTAGATAGGCAGCTGTTTACGATGTATATGTCGCTCTTGACGTCGAAAAGGGGACCGGGCAGGAACGAACTAAGTCGGAATGCACAAAATGGATAATTGCGAACCGAGGGGAGCTAACAGATGACCTCGAAGCTTCAGCTGAATCGAGAACATCCGTGTGGCGTACCGCGCGTTGTCAGCCGGCTACCGGCACATCTTTGTCGTCGCGATAACTACCTACTATCTACTTGGAATGAGAAATAGCGTTGGCAACAGGCGATTTAGATTTTACTTTGTTGTCGTTATTTTATTTATTACTTAGCGATAATAATTGTTGATCAATACCTAATGTTTATTTGTACGAATTTAAGTACCTAGTGTATCTATTGATTAAACTCAATTATTGGCATAACGACAATAAATTATCGGATTCAGTAGGTACAGTAACATAAATTTTAATCTTCGTGTAACCGATTTGGGGGTTAATTTATGAATTGCTGTATTTTCACACTTACGGCAGCACAAAGTGTACTGATGATAAGTGCGGTTATGACTTCTGAGTGTATTTACTGGTTTGTAATAACTCTCTGTGCCGGTGGACACATCACACAATCATGTCCTGATTGAAACATGCTGTTAACCGGCTGAACCCGAAACGCGACATACTTGTGTGAGACGCTGCCGGGACTGGTTTTCCATCATTGTCAACGGTTGTCCCTTATCGGCCGGATACAAGTGTCTTACCACCGGCAAATTTTATATTTACAATATGCGTCTTCAACTCTGTGTTGTCATCAAAAGTATGTATACACACTTGCAGCTTTGTATTTTATTTTCATAGGCTTAAGGGTTACCAATGTTAACTATAAATCTCTAAGTGTATGTTTCAGTATATAATTATTGGATTTTCAAATTCAACCGCATTCTACGATGATTGTCGCCTCTGTGTAGAAGGTATTTGGATCTATTCCACCACAGCTCGTCTCCAGTTGCCTCGGTTCTCCGGCTCACATAACATTTATTACATGTGAGCAATTTAAATGTTCGCCAAACCGCATCAGGCTAGCGTGGTGGACTATATGGCCTAACCACTCTCAATCGATTCTCTCGATTGTAGAGTTGGCCTGTGCCTTGCAGTGGGACGTATATGGGGTGATACAACAACAATTTAGATGAAAGAAGAAAAACTTCAAAAGAATAAACATTTCTCCATTAATCAAATAAGTATCGGTATAGAAATCGCTTTAAATACATAAAAATAAAGAGCAAATAGTTTACTTTATATTCTACTAGATGGCGTTACCAGGCCATCTTATGCGGACTGGTACCAGTTTATACCAGCCTGCATAAACTGGTTATATTGCAGATCTCTATGTTCGTAATATGCTTCCTATGATCTGAAAATTAATAGAGTTAATAGAAAATACGGTTGGAAATAGATTTATTGCAACAGAACAGGGAACCGAACTCGATTGTTTTAATATTCAAGACTTTATTCTAACAATAAAAAGATGGCAAATGCAGTTTTCGTTTTCATCAAAATCGGGCTCGTGACTCCTTTCAACAATTTTGACTATTCCTCATAATTTTGGATTTGACCATACACGTCCACTTAAAAAATTCACCCAGTTAAGCCGTTTTTGAGTTCATCGCGCACAACCGCACAGACAAACAGATAAACTGACAAAAATTCTAAAAAAATAATTGTTTTGGGTTCTATTGCGTTAATAAAGACCCCCCATGTTAATTTTCTCATTTATCTTCCATGTACTGACATCGATCGGTTACAAATGTATCATATAACTAGCTTCTGCCCGCAAACTTCGTCAGCGTGATTAACTATATTTGGTATTTCTCATCCCGTCCCGTCCCGTTCCGTTATATCCCTCCCGTCCTGTCTGATTCTCACTCAAGGTATATAATCCACGCCCATCGCATCCCTTTGAGTATAAAAAGTAACAAATATATCGGATTTCCGTCCTTACCCCACGGGAACACTTAATTTATCTGGATAAAATATAGCCTAAGTGTTAATCCAGTGTTCATATGGGGAATATTAGTTTTTCTCATTTATCTTCCATAATACAAAGAAACACCCTGTATGTAAATAAGACATTTACCAGTTTTTAAGTTGGACTTGTACCTATATAACTATGAAACCGCATCTCATTTCGTCTTGTAGTTTTTGCGTTATGCGCAAGTAAATAAAAAGAAACACCCTGTCTATAAATAAAATATATACCAGTTTTCAAATTGGACGTGCACCAATATTACTGTGAAAACTGCATCTCATTTCGTATCGTAGTTTTTGAGTAATGTGCAAGCAAACAAAAAGAAACACCCTGTATGTAAATGAAATATATACCAGTTTTTGAGTTGGACCTGCACCAATGTAATTGTGAAAACTGCATCTCATTTGGTGTTGTAGTTTATGAGTAATGTGCAAGCAAACAAAAAGAAACATCCTGTATACAAATGCAACATATACCAGTTTTTAAGTTGAACCTGCAGCAATACAACTGTGAAAACCGCATCTCATTTGGTACAGTAGTTTTTGCGTGATGCGCAAGCAAACATACAGACAGACAGACAGACAAAAATTCTAAAAAAAATTGTTTTGGATACTGTTGCTGTTATAAAGACCCCCCGCGTTGAAATTTCTTAAATATCTTCCATGTACAGACATCCACCATTTACATTTTTATTATATGTAATCTATATAGATTACATTATTTTCATGAAAATAATTATAGATAAAAACATAGATTATTGATGATGATCACTGGCCCATGAGGGAATCGAACCCCCTACCTCCGTGCCTGCAACACGGCGCTCTCGCCATTGAGCTAATGGGCCGACAGACTGCTTGACGAATAACTTGAACGTAAACCGCTTTCAGGTTATTATTCAGGGTGGATTTTTCAGGTAGTACGAGTACAATAAATTATTTTTAGTATAATATCTACAATTGTAGCTTTTATTACTCAATATTTTACTTAAATGTGTTAGTACTTGAATATTATTTTTTACCTTATTTTGTTTTGGGAACCTCATCGATTAATGTTGTTTTGTTAATATAACGATTACGTCTTGATTAAGGGAGTGCCACCACAGAATACACAGTTTAGTATTCTGTGGTGCCACATACGTAACGGACATAAACAAAACGGAAAGTAGCTGTGTCGAGCAAAACTTAGTATTTAATTTTAATATCAGGTTTTGTTTTAAAGTCATCGAGTTAATAAATTTTAACAATGCTACCGCGTAGCTACAGCAGCTGTTATATGCATACGTATAGTTTTTAAATGCTGACATGATTAAATTTAATATGAAGTAGTGCTTGTGCATACGACGCACTTATTAAAAACCTTGGTCCTTGGCCTTGTGTAATTTACAAAAGCACTTGTTACACTGATCTTGATTTATTTACATTACGATTTAATACTGAAATTGCATTGCTACGAATGAAATGTGATAAAATATTTTTTGTTTAAATTGCTTCCGTTTGTCTACTTTGTTCTCTGTAGTAGCGACGTTTAATCAGTAAAATGCCTAGGTTTAGTCTGTCTTAAATTATTACAGAAGATTTATGTAGAGGTGCAAGGACCAGAGACGAAAGTAACGCGGGATGCAAGTAACAAATTAATTTGTGAAAAACATGTTATCTATACTGATATGCAATATGACGAACATAAATTATTTCGAACCCCTCCTTTACCTAAGTTGCATTCACAGAGTTTTGTCATCAGGTTTTGGTTATAAGCGTGTTAATTCTGCAAAAATACGCCCAAAGTCACTCACCGTTTTTTTCAACTGCGTTTGTGTTGTTATGATACGTTTAATTTTTCGTGTCATGTGTCGGTAAAGTAATTTATCTATTCCTCTTGCCAGAACGTTGTAAAAGTGGTACTATCAAACGACTTTTTAAGGACTGTTTATCAAAATCGGGTAAATTAAAGGAGCGAATGTAGCATTTGTTGTTGTCGTCTCACAGAATAGTATTCTGTGGTCGTACCTTCATACAATTATGTTCGTAATATCTCAAAGGATTATTTTTGTTATGTATTTCTAAGAAATAATAGCCAAAAAGCTCTTTCGAAGCACTACTACTATCTCACAGGAAATCGACAAGAAGCGACAGTTTTCGCGTTTTATGAGTGAGATTGATGTATGCCCAATACCCTTCTCCTCTTCCCAACAGGTGACTTGTTTGCTCATTTGCCGGCCGACGTGACGCAATAAAAAAACAAGTAAAATTAGGTATCTGGTCGCCAATTTTTAATCACATTCTAATGAATTGGCCGACACGTGCAATGTTTTTAATAAGTACAATAAAATGTTGTTTGAAATAATTTACGAGAAATTAAAATGGTACAAAGTTTGTTGAATTTAATATTCATTACTTCACCTTGTCTTAGCACACCATATTTTACTTCGTCAATGTTTATTCCTTGCATGTTAAGCACGGTACGATGCTATGGCCTGTAGGTACTGGCTCGAGCCCAGCAGTGGATCGTGCATGACAACATGGGCTTATGTAGACATGTACATATAATTTATCAAGATACCTAGACATGACAAATATCCTGTACAAGGTTTTATTCTTATGTTGTGATCCCACGGTTTGTTGTGACCACAGAACATTTGAGTAGTTGGGACAATTTCCACAGGTTTCTTTTGCGCTTGAAATATTAGGATGACTGTACCACATTTTAACAATTAGAGTGTTCAAAAAACCTTGTTAACATTTATTAACTAAACGTTTATGTTTGTTTACTAAGTGATAGAGCCTTGGTAGAGCAATTCGTTGTTTTTTTCCAATTTGTGCTTTTTTCCGATTAGGTTAGATGTGGGTTAAAGATAAGCTAGAGACCCTAAGAGAGTCGCCGAGCTCCGGAGGTTGGTGTCACCCTTCTGCATGTTCTGTTGATCCTGGCCTACATGAGTTGCAGTTGTAGGTGTCTAAAAGGGTATCTAAAAACTCTAAAAACGTGGTAGTACCTGTAGTCAACACCGCCTGTGTTGACTACAGGTAAATGGCCTAGCTCGTGTCGAGAGGCTGACACAAAAAATAGACGTGAATGACTCTATTGCCATTACGCGTCTTTTGGTCGGCGTGATTAAAATAAGATACTATTAGCTTTAATTTAATATAGCATTTGGCCCCGCCGTTCTATCTGTATAATTATAACTAAAATTCTTATGATATTAAATTTCCGTTCTGAGTTTCTTCCATCCCCAGCTTTTATTTTCCAAGTGTGAGAGGTATAGGCGATGATAAGTGATCACGATATCAAATCATCGGCTAAGCCGGGTCTTGCTTTCAGTCAAAAGTAGGTACTACTAAGAAATATAAAAACAATAGTTCGAGACATGTTTCATTACTAATCACATTTAATACAACTTTATTTCACAACTTATAAAAAACAAAGAAATACGACATTGAACTTGATATCACACGTGAGTATTTTAAAAACGTATTATAACGTACGTTTTATTTGTTATAAAGACACAATGGAAATATAAACAGTTGTATTTATTCACAAATTAATATTTTAATACCCTGATGATGGGAAACTAGAAACATTAAATTTAGTTTATGAAATCATAGTTACTAAGACGAAAAAAGACAATTATATGTTAATTAAATCGGAATGTCCAAGGAAATTTTATTACAAATTTAAATTATTTTATATTCTCAAGTTTATAATATTAAATCCTTTTAGTGTTTTTATAATCGTAATCTGTACATTTTAAGCTATCGCATATGGAGGAGCACACTGAGCACAATATATTCTTAAATTTATAATTTTATCCTACACTTAAAATGGGTCAGCGCCACCTTTCTCTCTAATGTAAGGTGCAGAATATTTTTGGTATTTTTTGTGTATATTTACAACCGACTAACTGACTTTTGCCTGACGTCACCATTTTAGGAATTATGAAACGAGTAAACCCTTTCTCCCACGCTATCCTCATGTTTGTGGAGTTCACAATTAGAATCAGTAATGGTAGAAGATACCCACATTATTTTAATGGTTCGCTAGGCGATCACGTGAATGGAAATGACTAGTCTTCTCGACCTTGAATATCATGCAGTTCGCCCATAATGCGATCGCCGCTAAGCGATTTAAGCCGGTACATCGGCATCTGATTTGGTAGGGACCCAGCCCGGCGAGATTATCCGCAAGCGTGCTATTCCGGTCTCTAGACACCGGAATTTCCTTTTCGGTTATCTTCAGGGTATCAAGATAATATCAACTGATCTGTTGTTAAAAAAGTACACATACCATTGAAAGCCTTCTGAATAAATCTCAGGTAACATGGTGAGCGAACTTTGTGATACATTCTTTGCTATCAAGTCAACCGACGATTAAAATATGAAATTTCGCGCACCTTTGAAAAGTCAAAGGTGAGTGCCACGGGTATGGACCGCATCGTCGATCTCGGCAGTATTGTCACCCATAATATGATCAAATTTAGTGTGGAGGTATAATACAAATTTACATTAAATAATTCATGAGAAATTTGTAAAATGAGTTGTGATGCGGCTGCCAGGCTTGTTTTTCATGATATTCGGCTCCGTTACACACGTGTAATTTGTTAATGGCGACATAAATCACAAGGACCAAGATCTTCCGCGGCCGCACTGATTTGTATGCAGTGCGCGCTTCCAACACATTCGTATTCTTCATAGTGCTGTGTGTATAATGTATATAGTATAGACGAATTATGCAGTGTTCTGCCGCAAATTGATTGCCTTTAGTAGCTGACAGTATTCAAATGTTTACGACATGTAATAAGCCCTCTGAGTTTCCATTGTTAAAAACAATTACACGTTTTAATTCATAATAAGAGTACTTTGGCATCCTAATGGGAGTGCGAATTATGCTGCGTGGGTAGGTATATGCAAATGATATTTGTAGTTTGTAAACACTATGTCATACGTACTCATTCATAGCTGATGTAATTGAAAATTTTCCTCATTAAACAGAACTGGAGTTCGTGAGCAACAGCCAAATTGGGAGCAAACCATTCCTACAGAAAACTTCGGAAATGACTGACCAGAGCACGCACTTCTGAGTATTCAATGTCACGAATGCACAGTTAATTATAGGTCAGTTTAACGATGTAAGAAAGTATCGTGAGGTGGATACGATGTCAGTGGTTCGTCCTTACTGCGTTTCATCTGGTAATATTTCTAGGCAATATCTTTTCTCTTTTTATATTGGCACCACAAAGCGACTTTAATTAACCTGATGATGGGATCAGTGCAAGCTAAGCCTAAAGACCTGCTCGAAACCTAATATTCTCAGAATGTCTGAATATGCATTGTGTCTCTATATCATGTTTTGGTATGAGTATCCCCATTTATTTTTGTATCTCTGGTAACAGTACTATATCAGACCATAAACTTCCCACTGGAGGGTACGAGCCTCCTTTACAATCGAGAGTACGATTGAGACGGGTAAAGCCGTATAGTCCATCTGTAGTCGGCTAATCTTATTAACGAATCACAATAGCAAAGCTTTTACTCACGTAACCTTTCTGTGAGGCAGTTGTATCAACCTGGTAGAGCTAGTCCATTTGTACTGCAGCTTTAAACACCTGTATCAAGACTCTATCACTTTTCTTAGTCCTAGAGTTCCCTTTTCTTTTTTAAACTATTTGTAATTACATATATTTTTTAACAAGGATAATACAAATAATAATAATCATCACCATCATCAGCTCGTTGCAGTTCACTGCTGGACATAGGCCTCTGCCAAGGTACGCCACTGAGCCCGGTCTGCTACTTTACGCATCCAGTCGCTGCCGGCCCTCTTGTGCAAGTGTTAAAACATATAATAACGACAATAAATAATAATAAATCAAATACAAGGAAACTTAGTAATCCCTTGTGTTCTATTAGGTGTAGTTATAAAAATACCTCGACTGCCTCGGTGGCGTAGTTGTATTACAGTACGGTTACAAAGCTGAGGTCTGGGGTTCGAGTCCCGGGTCGGGCAAAGTGATATTGGATTTTTCTATTCATTAGTAGTCCGGAGTCAGGAATTTGTGCCCGATATGGCGATAGGCTCCGCCACCTATCACATAGTGGGACGGAACATACCAGTGGCGAAGGGTTCATACAAGCCGATTCCTAGCAGCACGCCTTATAATTTAAAGGAAATTATTAATTATTTTCATTTTTTAAACAAGTTATATGAAGAAAATAATCAAATAATAAACAATATTAAAATAAATATAAACAATAAACAAATGTTATTCGATATTAATAAACAAAATATTATCGATCAATTAATAACACAACGACAAACGCATTGCGCGATGTTCAACGTAAGTACATGCATACGAAACACGCGGCCCGGCCGCCTAGATCCCGATGACGTCACGTCAGGCTACAAGGACACAGCACGAGTTCCCGTTGCTCTCGCAGTCATTTCCAACGCATTATTTGCCATCTCTGTTACACGTTTGTTGCTCAGAACTGCATGCAAAATTGCACCTTAAAACCCTTCGCTTTTAAGGTCTAAATTTATTTGTAGAAATACGACGGTATTCGCTTGTGAATATGCCGGTGGGCCTACGGCTTATAAAGTAATTTGCCAGTTCGCGCCTCTTTTATTTCGTGTTTATAATTAGAAAATATTATTTACTACTGTGTTGTTTCAGTGTATATGTATAATGCGGTGTCTATTTTTAGGTTTGTATATAATTAGTGGGTAATTTATGAAATTTTACTGGTTTCGAAGTGCAAACAGATCTATCTATTTAGCACTTTAATGATGAATGAAACTTGATAATGTCGTATGTATCGTTTTATCTCATGAATTGCATTATTAAGAGGTAATTTTAAAAATGCTGCATTTACGTAATTAAAAAACGCACTGGAAATTATATTAAATTTGATAATACATTTAAGTACCAGGGAAAGAACGGCAACTGACAAGTTTTAATTATATAATAAATATTGTAATGCCGTATTTTTGTTTGCGTTGATTCAAAATAGGACATACAAACATAACCCACGCCTGCATCCCATGAGGGTTGCCAGATTTGATAGATCTCCAGTTAGCTCTATACTGGCATCGTTTTACTTTCGTCCACTTACATCAATCTCTTCATCTTTTTTTTATATATAACGAACGTTTGAAATTTTTTTGTCGATCAATTTCAAAACAGGCTAATGTTGTCTTTTGCATTAAATCGAAATTTACTTTAAAACGTTAAAAAAGCACTTATCGGGCACAGTGCTATTCCGTGCAAGTGTTGTATGAAAATATAGTAAGTATTACTAAGCAAATATGTCGCTCAATATCTTACGTACATAACGGAGTAAAAATATAAGTATGAGTACTTGTGACTTTAATAAAACTAGTCAGCAGAAGTATCGGCTTCCCTTTTGAAAAAAGTCACCCTTCGCCACTGGAACATACAAGGCGAAATGTGGGTGCCCTGGTGGCGCCTCTGCCTACCCCTTCGGGGATAAAGGCGTGAGTTTATGTATGTATGTATGTAGTTATAAAAATAGATAACATGTTTCAACACGCCATAAAGTTGTCATTTAAATTTGTATGTAGTAAATGTATGAATACTAGTAGATCTATTAACTTTTATTAGCTCACTGTGTAGTAGGTACATAATAACTGCGAGAGCCGAGAACGATTAGTACCCTGATAACAAAGCCATCCGAACGATGGAACATTTCCACACTAATACCACAGAATACTAACTAATACGGAGATAAAAAACAATTTTAACTCGCCAATTAGTTATGGTTTTCGGTCGTTTCAGTCATTGATTATTTGAATTATTTATGAATGGCACTGAAATCACATATTTGGAATAACAATCAGTTTTTGACTATATTTTCAGGTTTTTTACTGATTTTTTTAATGACTGTGAGAACCATGACTAGTTTTATTTATTTAATTTCTGTTTTTCACCACAAGATGCATACAGATCTTGCATGTATAATGTGGGACTTCTTTCATATAAATATAAAATATGCATAAGCGAAACTACATTGTTTTATAGGAAATAAAACCTCACACTGATTGGTAGTATAGAACACTTTATCTAAAGGCTAAATAGTATATCATTACAATAATTATTTTTACCGCATTTAGAACATAATGTGTCGGAGTGTGCGTCACTTAAAATACGTCTTATTTATTTGTGTCAAGTTTAACTATTATCTACATCCTACAATGAAACTAACATGATTCTCACTGACGCAATTGATACATATAATACCACAGTTCACAGAACCGTTTTTGTTTATCAATGAAAAAATCTACGTCTCACTTGGCTTAGTACTATTGAAACGTGGAAATAAAAAATGTTGACAAAAACACTTTTTGTGGCAAACGTATAAAGTAAAGACCGAATAGTGGATCAAATAAATCTTTAAACTTCCAAGATTATTTTATAAGTTACATCTATTTGTTTAATAACTCTGCTCATTTATCAAAACCTCCTATTTCGCCGTTATTGTACAGGGATACTCGATTATTCAGTAATTTATTTTGTAACATAATATTTGTTTCCCCTCCTCTATTCAGGTGTTGTGCTAGTTCAACCAACTATTTACCAATACTGCGGGTTATTCTGTAAGTAAATTATATTAATGTCTACTATTTGTGTACATTTCCAAGGCCAGGTGGAGCGGCAATACAATAAACTAATAGCTATATTATGCTGAGAATGCTCTACGTAAAGAAACAACAAAATACTTAGTAGGTAATTTTAACGACATAGTGAAATTATTTTCAATTGCTTCAGAAACATCTTTACTTTTCTAATAGTTTTACTATTGGTGAGGTTGCATCAAGACTTGACGCCTGTAAATTAATATTTGTTACAACGTCAGAAGACATTCCTAAAACCTATTAAAGTCTAATTATGAATTACTTTATTCTTAAGTACATTAAAGTTTATTGTTTTCACCTACGAGTACATTATACATAGGTATATACATTATATATAAGTAACTCATGTGGAAAACTACAAACCTAAACCGATTGGACTAAGCTCTGTGTTGTCTGTTCAGCTATTATGATAAAGACAGACAAATGAATTAGGTCTATTATCATTCCTGTGGACAATGCGCATAGACCTAACCGCAACTCACTACCTTCACACTCAAGACCTTGGTCGCGTAAATGCATCGTATCTTTATAAATATAGTGCACTCACTGCATTTATTCAAGAATGAGAGAATAATTATGTGTCATCAACATGGTCATTCTCAGTCACAGGAAGTCCACTGCTGAACACGGCAAAACTTAATTGTATATGCATACTACAATAGTAACATAACATTATCAATATTAGGTTTTGCACATAGTGTATTTCTAACACACCCAGGATGCGCAAAAGTCGCACGCTAATGCACTTTATACGCAATTCAGACGCAGTGAGTAATCCTTGAGTAAAATAAAAAGCAGTGAGTAAAAAAAAATAAGCCGTGTGCAAAGGCCCTTATTCTTGAGACCCGTTAATTTATACTCGTCGTTTATGAGAAAGATCCCGCAAATGCTTCAAAAAATTAAATATTGTGTAATTTTGAAATTGGAACAATGAGTTGCAAAGCATTAACTAGGGAAGATTTTAAATAATTATATTAGTAGTAACAATAACAATACTTAGGTATTCAACAGTACGGAGAAAATAAATAAAATACTAAAGTGAACCAATCATTAATACATTTTAGACTATTTGTCGCCATTGATAATAACATAATATCGTGACAGAGTGTAAATTGTAATTCGACAGTAGGTAGTGTTTTTCTTTAGGCAAGGTGTAGTTATATCGTGTGACCTGTTATTACCTTAAATCAATATTTGGTATAAAATACCTGTCTTTTGTTCCTTCACTTGAAAATGTCTGCTTTGTAGTAATTGCCACAATGTTTTTGTTTACCAGGAGTGACATAATGTAAAATGCAGTAGGTTACGTTATAATTGCTTTAATCAAGCTTTATTCGACAGGATGAATGGATATGTTTACCGCTCAACACCTAACATCATTAGCACTGCATTTGCAATGCGTTGCAGTTCACGTACCTACATACATACCTACATTATACATAACGCCGCGCCGCAAACATTGTTCAAATATTCATTATTCTGTTTAGTGATGTATTGCATATTTATAATTATTACTAATTATTTATAAATAAACACACATCCCCGAAGGTGTAAACAGAAGCCCATTAGTTTCTCGAGCTGGTTAGACGAGATTTTTTTAATCCGAAATACGTAGCTAACTAGCTACACACGAAAAATTGCCAATCCTGGTTATCGATAATAAAACCGAACGTGTTACAATTCATACACAAATACATTCATGTTTACGAGGATTTCAGATTATTGTTTATTTGTATATGAATATTTGAATACTGATGTAGTTTATAAGATTGGCACTATACATAATTATGTATAATATATGTATACATAATTGAATTTGTGTCGGTTTAGTTCTTCTATGGTATTAACCGTATTTTAAATATTTAGTTATTAACATAACAAAATTGTTTTAATTAATGTTGTTTATTTATTACATTGAATTATCCTAAGTATCGATGTTGTTAATATTACTAGATTCCTAATTGCCCATTAAAACTTTTAATCATTCCTTTTCACTTTGAGTAGTATAAATACACATAAAAATATCACATAAGCATATTGTGGACAAACACATTGTGTTGGTTGTCAACGCACGCGAGTTGCGCAATGTTATAAGGCAATTTATCAAAGGAAACATTTCTTTAAGACAATTGAATAATCGTAGGTATGTGAGTGATATACATTATTTTCAGAATATTTTATGCACTAATTAATTATCCGGGGTAATGTAAAACAAGTTGTACTTATAAGTAATATATATTTGATCATGTTATTATTCGTACTTCACTACGCAGTCACCACGTTACACTTTGCAATAAATTATTGTGTTATTAAATGGGCATAATTATCCCGTACCGATCCCTATAATACGTATATTGAGTATTCATAATAATATATAATATCTTCTTTTTGTGTTGACTTGAGTGGCAAACTGCAAGCAAAACAGCTATTTTATATTATGCGTGTCGATATGAATCGTCCGGAGTTTCAATTTTTAAAGGTTTGTACTTTGTAGTCATCACAGGAGAGACCACTTGATCACATCTCGATTTGACAATCTTTCTTTAAGCTCAAACAGGGTTATGACGAGATAAGGAGCATGTCGAACATCACATGCCAGACTCAAATGGCAGTTTTTATTTCATTTACTTTATTCGCTTGAGCTCGTGAGAGCCCCAGCCGGAACTCACCTCTATTATATAGTTTTTATCGAGCCATGATATAAGCGTAGCATTGAATATTTTTACCACTTGTACACTTTGAATAAAAATTGATAATTTTATATCAACTGCTAAATGAAAACAAAGTAGCATATTTTTTCTATAATTATCAATAAGCGCGGAAAATCCCTAGTATGACAAAACGGGTGAGAATGAATAGTTATTTAAATATGAACTTACCTGCGTAATATTGTTCGCAAAAGGTAACACTTATTTCTTAATGAGACGTTCACGGTCACGGCACAAAAGGTATTCTAGTTTAAACCGAATATTTAAGCAAGATAATAAAATATAAGCCATTTCATTGACAGACAACAGTGAACTCTATGATTGTAAGAATTGGTTTTATAATGTCAACATTATTATTTTAATTAACAAGACATTGAAAGTAAAAGAATCAATGCTCAATTTGTCCACAGTGCGTACCTAGATACCATATAAGGTTAGGTACCTATGTGTTGTTTATTTTACCAAATGTAAGTCTGAATTATTGTAAAATGTAACAATGTTTATTATTCATACATTAATCAATTACCAAATCTGCTACAAATTTTGTTAAGCAAACAGGCTTTTCTAAAGCTTGTTAGGGCACAAGCCGGTTAATATTAAATGGAATAGGTAGTACTCGTTTTCCAAGTCATTAAACACATTTGCAAAACCGCCTGTAATAACAAACACAGAGAACTGGTGCAATGCGGACAAAAACGATGACAATCAATTTCTTGTCGTTACATATTAGCGTTTATCACAAATCATATCACTCGTACACGATCTCGCTAATTTTGTCAAAAGCCATCAATGTGATAATTGTTCGCAGCGGGGCTAGATTTAATGGCGCAAAGATAACCGGCTTGCTATAGTATGCAATCTCACGCAGCACGTGCATGATCGAGTGTTGATATCGGAGATAATTTCACATTTCCACTGATATAGTAACGGATAAAATTCGATACGTGGGTCGCCAAGCTTGATTCATACGCACAATGGTGGCTAACGACAGCTAAAAATAATGTTAGGTAGGTATTTAAAAAATATAATAAATCCTGCTTGGTCACCGGGCTACTTCCTCACGTGATTTTGGTGATATTAAACAGTGATACCATCGAATAAGGTGATTTTAGGTTGAAACAGAAATACAGTTGGCTTGCAGCCAGACCATAGTTACGACAAGGTCGCGAATAGTAGCAACTAAACATAGTATGTCTTATTTCTAATTATAAACTCTTTAAGTACCGTAGGATATTAACTGTTTTTGTTACTGCGAAATCGTACAAGTTCACAGTTCATGGTGCAAGGTCTCTAACATCTTATCATTTCGTAATATGTTTAGATTTGTCCCACATATACACAGATGTCCAAGGATTAATTTTGAGATTAGACCATTGTATAATAATTTACATTAAATACATACAAACATAAACTCACGCCTTTATCCCTGAAAGCGTAGGCAGAGGCGCCACCAGGACACCCACATTTCGCCTTGTATGTTCCGTCCCACGATGTGATAGGGGGCGAGCCGATCGCCATATCGGGCACAAATTCCTTATTTAACAGTTAAATAATGACATTAAATAACTCACTGATATTGTCATATAGCTGTGTTGTTAAGGTAAATTTAATTTAACCTTGTTTAACTGAACAACTAAATAACGTTAAGGATAAACAGATGTTTGTTTTATTACTTTTCTGAGTTTTTATAAGGTTGTAACAGAAATATGCCTTTTAACGCTGCAGGAAAGACAAGTATCACAATATACTTTATAATTGTTCGATGTAATCTAAAGTCAGTGTCATGTACAGTGGATGGTGGCCTGTTGGTAACGGACTAGACGCGGCCGCCCACATTTTTACGGTAGTCGCGGGTTTAAATCTCAGGGCACACCTCTGACTTTTCGGAATCATGTGTGTATTGAGACTTGATAGTCAATCTCCACGCGTCATAGTGTACGATGAAGGAAAACATCCTGAGGAAACCTGCCCAAGTACACACCATAGCGATTCGGACGAATTTATATGGTATGTGTAAATTTGCCAACCTACACTAGGCCAGCGTGGCCATACGGCCTAACCCGTCTCAATCGTTCTCTCGATTGTCGAGAAGGCCCGTTACCTGCAGTGGGACTAATACATATGGACTGATACAATACAAATTTAAAGTCGTCGAACTATAGAATCAGCTGGTGTCCTTTAATTGCGACCCACTCTGACCCTGAACTCAAGAGTCGTGCGTCACAATTCACTCAGTAAGAACGACAATACAACTCCTACATGTCTAAAGCATTTGAGAGGTAATATACATATGTGCATTAGAACGTAGTTTAGTTCTTACAATAACTAAAGACCTGATTAGTACCACCATGATACCCATAGGAATAGAGTATTAACAGGTAACAATTGTTTTTGCGAGATTCTATGTACAATCTTTTTATTTATTTTATACGTATAATAATGAATAATAACTATACAGGGTTATTCTGATGTGTGTGTACACATTTTAACTGGAGGTTCAGTATCATGAATATAGCCAATTAGAAAAAAAAACCTAATAGAATGTATCCTTACAAAATAAAATACTGCACCATGCTAATAAACCCATTCATAAACAATACAGTATACACACAACACGCGCGCGCGCTTGTGTATAAACATGACCGGCGCCCGTTCTTGTTCTTTGATTTTGAGTATAATATGACCATTAAGACCCAGAAATACTGAATAATAAGGATATGAAAAAAGATATGATGAATACATTATTACATATTGGAATATCTACCTTCACAAAAGGTGGAAGGGCCGTGTAATGAAGGTTTCAGGAAGTCGCAGGCCACGTCGCAAATATATTTTTTTTGATAGGTCTATATTTGTCATTATCTGTGAAATATGATATTATTATTTAAATCTTACAGCGGCACAGATCCGCGTACTCCAATTTTTAATGATTCTTTTGCATATATCCGGCTGAATTTGATTGTTGACGTTTTAATATGTCACCTTTATGGCTACGTTCGATTGTGGTTCTTTTGTTTGGCCATGTGACTCCATGAAACCCCAGAAAAACGTCTGCCGGGGTCAAATCGTATGACCTAGGTGGCCAATTCGCATTACCTCTGTGAGAGATTAAAGCTCAAATCGCTTAAGCAGTATGTCAATCGTGGCATCCGCTGTGGGGCACGTAGCAACGTCCTGTTGGAACCAAATGTCGTGTGGGTCCATATTAATATTATGTTTCACTTAGGCCCATTAGAAATTGGTTACCATTGTTTTGTGACACTCGCCGTTGATAGTGACCACCTCGCCACCTTCGTTTTCCACGCCAAACGCTATTTTTTTGAGGATGCTTTATCACCTGGTGAGCCTGATGTAGGATGGTGTAACTTGCAATGGAACTTGCGAACTTGAATACGTACCTGAAACAAAAAAAAATCAGTACTCACTAAACCAAATTGGCCACCAAGGGCCGCCAAAATGAAATAAATAAATACACCCAACAGGCACAGACATAGCCCTGACCCACACTAATCCCCTTTATTTATCCTATCTAAACCATTTCAATTAATTCATTAAGGAAGTACTGGCCCAAAGCGTGTTAGAGTACTTCGGGTTAAAAAAACAAGCTCCTTTTTGCCAAGAAAGAAAACTATGCATAAGAATATTTTTCATTAGTGATGATTAACCAAATTATTAACTTTTTACATCAATAGGTTCAGCGGTTTTGATTTTTCATACAATATTTCATTATTTCACTCCCCCTAATACTGTTTTTCCAAAATAGGAGCACTTACCTAATTATTTTTCTACTGTACTAGTAGGGTATATAACTTAGCACTAACACACCTACGCGTAATTAACATTGTACATAGGTATATTTTTTGTTAATTCTCCTACAATATTATTCGATAATCTTCAAAATGCTGTAGTTAATAACCGCGGTTCTCGGAAATTAAGGTGAAAATCATTAAAATAGGGTTTAATTTCAGTATAAAATTCCTCCTTTGTCCTCCAATACTGTGCCCTTCACAAATACTCGTAATATGCAAATTTGCAATCCGTCGGTATGCCTAATCAAAGTGCTACCTATTGCTCTTTTTAATAAAAATCTATAAAGCGTTGTAAATCACACAAAAGTTAGTGTTAGGTATGTATTAATTGGGTTTAATATAGGAATATTATCTATAAAGATAATGTCTCTATTATTTGAGTAATCGAAGAATTTTCTTTCGGTAATCTGTGCCCCTAGCCGGAACATTTTGCAGTATTGTAATAGAATAGTAATAGTAAAATTTTGTATGGGAATTTAAAACAGCGCCATTGTGAGCGTATTTGGAACTAAAATTTGACAGCGGGAAACGTTTACGATACTATACGATTAGTAGGCCAATTCACGTAATTAAATAAGTTCAGTTGCAGAGCAGTTGCAGTTAAGTTTCGATCAAAACAGCCCGTTTTGTATTCTCGTAATTTAGAATAACCGCTGTCAGATACGCTCGCGTCAAGTTCGCGTCACGCGATCGCTTTAGCGTATTCTACGGCTGCGCGTTTTATACATGCGTGATTCAGATCGCAACCTGATTGGTAAATTACCTATTCATTTGACGTCTCCAATGACAGTTTAGTCCCACCAACGTGCAGCACATGCGCAGTTTATGCATATCTTACGCGCAGCTAAACAATTACAAGAATACCATTTTGACGTATGTACGATTAAGACGTAAACCTAATCGAAACTGCATCGAAACTTGATCGGCGCGTCAATAAATTACGTGAATTAGACTACTGAGCTATACGAGTATTACTATACGATACTTCAAAATGTCCGGAACATTTTGAAGTATCTAGGGGCACTGATCATAGATGGTGCGCATTTATCGGAAATTAAATCGGCTTAGACGTAAATATCGTAGAGTGAGAATACCGGATGTCCAATTTCCTTTTCCTGATTCCTCTTCTTATTTTCCTTCCCCCTTCCCTCCCAATTTGATATTCCCGCAATATAACGGACCTACCTACTGTATAAAAAAGACGATAGCTACTAGAATTCACTTATGCAAAATATCAATTGCTTTACGAATGTTAATTTTCTATATTATCTACATCCTTTATGCATTGAATATTTAATCTACAAAAGCCAAATTTAAAGGAGAAAGTTTATGTTTAATTAAAATATGGCCAGTTATCGCCAGACATTTTTATCGCTACAAATGGTTGGAATTCGGCCTCCAGGTAAGTCATGGTCATATTACGACCGGAGCTGTGCTTGTTTTTTTGCAATTAATTATAATTGGAATGAAGTTAGTTCAACGGTTATTAATTCTTAGGTAGACACTTTATTTTACATTTACTTAATTACTAACTACTCTTATGTATACCTGGTAAACGAATGCAGGTGGTAGTTTTTTTAAATATTTTTGTGTATTATAGTGTTTGGACGGCAAATACGTAGTTTTTGCTAAAATAATTAATTTAACCCTAAGGCACCATTGCGTCTTCAAAAATAAATTCACACATTTTTTTACCACCCAAAGAATACATGTTTCCCAGAAGGGGCAGTAGGTAGGGGTAGGCAGAGGTGCTACCAGGACACCCACGTTTCGTTTTAATATGTGTTCCGTCCCAGATGTGATTGGGTGCGAGCCTATCGCCATAGCCGGCGCAAATTCCTGACTTCGGAAATCAGTCCGTTTCATCGTCAATTTATTATCAAATGAATAGAAGAATCCATTATCATTTAGCCTGACCCGAGATTCGAACCCGAGACCTCAGCGCTGTAATCGTACTGTGCCAGCAAGGCAGTCTTATAGGTAAATGGCGTGAGTTTATGTATGTAATCTTATATACACAATCTATCAGTTATTCCCAGTCTAGAAAACTCACATAACACTGCATTCTACTGTATCAGCCAATAGGTTTTCACAAACGGTAGTTCGATTAAGAAAGGTTAGACCACAATTCACCATTCACAATCCTGAACACCTAAGATCATATTCATAAACCTCTCATTTTTTTATATTGAATTAATATAACTTTTAATGATACGTGCCAAATGTATCAAACAAAAAAGATTAATTGAAATCCGCCCAGTAGTTTTTGCTTGACGTGTGAGCAACAGTGGATGGACATCATCATTTTCTACATACAAGTATGCAGGATCGATTACTTAGATTATGAAATGGGAAGTTTTAATTTTCTTTAAGGCCCATATTTGCTGTCTATCATGATGGCCTAATGCAGGTTGGTGGATTTTATACACCTTTGTAGACCTAGTGAAGATCTGAACAACCAGCATACATTTCCTCGCGATGTTTACTTCTATTACTAAATTGAACTATAGTTGACTATACATATGTACTTGCAGATCGTTTCGTTCGAAAAAGTAGCTATGTTTTGGAGAAGGTACATCCAGCAGGAGAGTTCTTGCGTAAGGAGGAGACAGGGCTAAAAGACGTCGAAAGGTTATACATAGGTCTAAAGTCATGCCTTCGACTTGAACAACCGACCTCGGGCATGTTATTGTCCGGCCTAACGTCTACTAAGCAGTTACCCAGAATATAACAATGCGTAAAAATTAAAACATATTTACTCCAATCCAAAATAATTGTTTGAGTAACGCTTACTAAATCATAGCTTGCAAAGTTATTTTTGACTAGTGACACGAAGTCAATGACTCGCTGGTTACGTCTTTATCGGGCTCGGACTAAGGTTGAGAAAGGTTATAAAAAAACAATGATGTTTGTGTGGCGATGTATGAATACATCCATTATATTTTCCCTTTTATATATTTAGTCAATATTATTAAGTTAGCTGTGATGTTCCACAAACATGTTTTTAATAGTCACACACTCCTGACCCCACATTTAGTTCAAGTTTTGTGACGTTTGTATCAGAATCTACGAAAGAATTAGATCTCACAAACATACCAATTCGAAACAAATACTTGTGGATCACCAAAATAATATACGCAGTGCGGGAATCGAACCTACAATTTCTAGTTTCATACCCGACTTTTTACCCAACGGGACATCGGAGGTTGCCAAGCAAGCTTATGGAGAGTCATTTATAATACCTATGTTTATTATTATAAATTAAACTATTATTCCACTGTGCACTACTTATACTTAAATTGTTTGTATTGTGCAATAATTAAGATAATGTGTAATTTATAATGGTGCATGGACTAATAAGATATAATGCATAGTGACCATCTAACTGTAAATTGAACATTGATAAGCGAAATAGTTATCTGTGTTGTCCACTGCTTTAAAGTCGTCAATTGTTCGCATTGGCGTTGTTCATAATCGTCGACACAGTTTTAGAGAGCGTTTTTCTTTGTTCAACCGATTATTTCTGATAGCGGACGAACAAAGAACAAACATGCAGGCCAGTGTACTTAAGTGGAGCAACATCAGCAATTATTAGTTACCACGACACAAAACAGCATTAGTAAGTACATGTGTACAAAGCGCGATTTTTTTCACCTGCTATTAACGATTTCGTACGCATATCCATAGCAACCGCACTTAGGAGATAGCATGTACATAGATATAGTTAAGAGATAGACACGACACATCGTACAATTATTACGCAATACCTACTACCGAAATAGGATGCATCTGTTATTGCCCTTTGTTGTAATTACTTATAATGATTTTTTTTGTAACTGAACAATAAGATATACAGGCTTATATTTAGTCGTTTTTCCTACCGCAGTGCCAACCTGCACTAGGTTAGCGCGGTAGACTATATGGTCTAACGTCTCTCAGCCGTACTCTTGATTGTAGAGGAGGCCCGTGCCCTGTAGTGGGACGTACATATATGGGTTGATACAGATACAGATAACCGCAGTAGCTGATTTGTTCCTGCACCTATATTTGGTATCTACATTATTAGGGGAGACTAGGAATGAAAGTAAATATGGGCGAATGAGTTTGTGAATAAAATATGTTATCTACATTGATGTACTGTATGACGGGCATAAGTTAATTCGAACCCCCTCTTTACCTACGTAGCGCTCACCGGGCTGTGTCATCAGGTTTTAGCTGTAGCGAGACGATGCTGCAGAAATACCACAAAAAAAAAAAAATGATCCGATAAAATCCAGAAATGTTAAATTTTTTGCTATTTAAAAAAGTGGATGTTATTGTTTATAATAATAATTTGGGCAAAGTAAAATTTAAAGGGTTTAATTTGCAGGAAGTCGCTGGACGCAGGCTGTTTCCAACAGGTGGATGTGGATATCCTTAGGGGAGGCCAACGTTCAGGCTATAGCAGTGGACTTCCTGTAGCTGAATAGATAAATAGATGGAAGATATAAAAAACTGATAAACAATGAATATATCTTAATAAACAAAAGCTTTTTTGTTCACACATTTAAACTATTACAACCAACCCTTGAGGTATGGATTATTGTAACAAAATACGCTGTTTTTATTTGGTCTTTTTCTCAAAATCTGTTATAGCAGAAATACAATGTAGTTGGTGTACATAGATAGCTAAAACAACAAATTACATGTGTAGTAATTAGTATTTCGTGATCTAATAAGGTCTGCGGGATATGACAAGAAAATAAAAAATTGTTACGTTCATCCCTGGTGTACCCTATTTCTTACTTGACCGAAGGAAATTAATTTGCTTCAAGAAAATTGTATAAGATTGTAGGTAACGTGTGTATTATAATAACATAGATCTCTATTTATTTTTTGCCGCTAGATTATGAATGTATGAAAGAACGCGATTTTTGTCGTTTTTGTCGTGGGTCCCCGCACACGTCCGGGTCAGAGCAGTGGAAATGTCTTACACTTTAGTTGTAATCTAATCTCGTGGCACGCGAACAGGCAATGTCTTTTATCAGTTAATATTTATCAAATTTGTGAAGTGCTCTGCAACTTATTAGGAGCAGTCCCCCGACAGATCATTTTTAATTTGGCGTCGCACTCACTTCCAAATATTTTGTCATAGCGTGATATAATATAAATCGCATTGTTTGCCGATGAGAAAGCAAATGTATGTATACAGTTATAAAACTCGGGCCTCGGTGATAAATGTTTTATCTGTAACTATAGGTTATATAATTGAATTATCAAACAAGAATAGTTAATTAAAGACCGACTGGCGTAGAAGCTAATCAGTAGGTTTAATACGCTAAAGGTTACGGGATCGGAATTCTTTCTCGAAATCGAGATATCTGGGTAGTATTAAATACAGATTAAAATATTCCAGTCATGTTAGAGATCAAGTTTTAACAAGACTACAATTTGATCTGTTAGTAAGTATGACAGTATGCTCATTATTGAATTGTTACTAACTCTAATATTTAATGCATGTAGAGAGCGACAAAGGGCTCATTTCCACTGCTCTAAATCTAGCTTCACGTCTCATGTAATATAAACAAGGTTTCCATTCATAAGGCAGGTTCTATAGATCCGAGGATAACACAAAGGACGCCCGTTTAATTGAATACAGGCATATATGTCGTAGAATACAGTGTGGTGCAGACATGGTAACATTAATTAAAACCACTTATTTGACAGTTTATGTGGTGTCGCGTTAGCGGCTCTTACAGAGACAAATATTTATTAATATTGAACGGCATGGCTGTTGGATATTTTACTGAGTATATTACTGTATTATATAGTAGTTAATTGTAGTGGTGTGGTTATGTGGTAGACTAACACACAAAATTAATAAGCAATCCCAATCCCTATCTAAGGATCGATCCGGAAAATAGACCAATCAGAACACATCAAATGTGAGCGTGTCGGCAATACCTTGAGCCCATTGGTTTATTTTCGCGATCGATCTTTAGATAGAAACGAAGATCGTTTATTAACATCGGCCATATATGGTCTGACGTCCTATCTATCGTAGTCTCGATTGTAGAGGAGGTCCGTGCCCTGCATTGGTATAAATTAACTGTTACAATACAACTACCTAATTAAGAGAATGTTGATGTTTTAATTGTGACCTGACACAAAATTTTAACATTATAAATGTATTTTGTTTCTCAGCAATCATGTTATCGTTTAGTCCTTATCAATCTGCCGTCTAGCCAAAAATATTTGCTATTTCCCATCATCGTAGCTGCATGGCGGCGTCACAGCCCACAGGCTTACGTAGTTTTTGTAGACTTTACATGTTACATGTGATGACTAGTTAATGTTGTAGGAAACTGCCGGTGTAGAAATCCTTGAGAATTCTATGCTCAGCAGTGGACTTCTCGTGAAACTAACAGAGACGGATAGACCTTATATGTCGGGAACATTACAGAGGTCATTATTTGCTAAATTTCCTAGAGAATTTGCCGACGGCCGCAAACAGCGTCTCTGTTGAACGCGAGGAGAACTGAATTTCTCTGATAATGTTTAATGCACAATAATACTGAGAGTCGACTTTGAGGCTTTGTTATTGATTAACAAGAGAAGCTTCGATATACGTATAGCTTTGCGCACATGCGTTTTTCCCTAACGGATGGTTTAAAAATCAATTCGAAGATGCCTGCACGATATTTAAACAATGGTTCAATAACATTATTCACATAAAAGCAAGAAAATGATTATGATCTCAGGTTAGCAATCGGTGATTGTTAAGTTGAATTTCCCCTAGCGCTAAGTTTTTTTTTATTTCTTGGATAAATTTAAAACATGAATACATAAATCACTACATAAACAGCATAAAAGAAACCACAAGGTTCATACTATGCTAGCACGAGTTTACAACAGCTCATCATCATCATAATCATTTTCATCAGCCCGTTGCAGGCAACTCCTGGACATAGGTCTCTCCCAAGGTACGCCACAGGGCCCGGTCTGCTGCTTTATGCATCCAGTCGCTGCGATGGCTAATAAAGTACTGTGCTTTAACAGCACATAATAATTCATATTATTATCATTTCCGATCTTACAATTGACAAAATACCGTAATATTAAAAAGTAACGTTATTTATTGTTTAGATAGAAGTTTTTCAACTGAAACTAATTAGTAGGTGGGTTATTTGAACTAAGTCGGTAGGCAAATTAATTATTAATAAGTCGGGGTATTATTTAGGTGGATGTCCTCGCTCCGTACGCAATTCACATTATCACTCGTTGTACAAAGCCGGTTATGGGCGACGATGTTATCACGAGGCGATTCTGTATTACATTGTTATAATGGTGCATACTTGAATGATAAATCGAATCATGATAGCGTGGTATTAACTATTATGCAGATCATGCAGGATGGATTCGCGGTTATACCTTTGCAATTGTTTATATTAAGCTTAAAATGTTTTTGAGTAATTGAAGAGTTAATGAATTTTGAGTATCGTATAATACAGTAGGTATGTCATTGTTTGACATTTCTCATTATAAAAGTTCTGAGTATCTACTTGATTACGACTTTGGTCATAAAATAATACCATAAACGTGTTGAATCGCGGGCCTTGTATTAAGGAAACTCTTAAACAAATGTTCGTAGTGGCCTTCATTATTTTTATACACTAAATTTAAAATCGTTTTGCTTTTTATTGTAATTAAACACCAGTTGAATAATGGTGGGGTGGCTTAATTCGCATCTTAATCTAATAATACATCTAGACAGTAGACACGTGTAAATTCGTAATACATTTAGATCACATCAAGTCCGCGGCAGGCAGACTGATTTATCGGGCTTACATTCATAACTTAGTACGTCACTGATAACAAACCTTAGAGATACTTACAGCCACCAACAAACTCACCCAGGAACTCGGCAGCCCATATATAGCCCATTCTATTAAACTAGGTATAGCAAAGTAAGACGGCGAGATGACAATATTTACAAATTCATCTCAACTCTAATAACTCCAATGCCTTACATACATAAAAATAAATTAATTGAAATAAAACTATTTCAATAGTCCGCCCCGTGACCACGAAAGCTGTAAAGTAATCGAAACGTCGGGAAGTTAAAAAATGTAAAAATTAAACCAAATCGCGATAAAATCCGTATAAAATAGTTTTATTTCAATGTGTAACATTCGCGTAAATCTAAGAAACCATTAAATAAATTATTCCTAGGCATCAGTAAGACCGTTTTAATATTTTTAGACTTGAGGAGGTGCATTCTTCTAAAACGTACCTACAAAACATGGTTGTTTCGATTAATTTACCTATTGAATACTATACGCACTATTGCATATCGTCGTTGAGCTATAACAAAATAAAGAATCCTCATTGTATTTGTAACCTTCAATATTATAATAATATCCAAATTTCTTGCGTATAATGGTTGCGTCGTCGGTCGAGTGCGGTTCGCACTGGTTATCGGCGTATATCACGTTTATTCGCGAATCATTAGCATGATCGGCAATTCACAAGTGCGCCACATACAGACAAACTGGAAATATTCACCTTATCAAGTTATACACGCCGACAGACGTAATAGCGTTGCGCTGGGAGATCATTGACACTATGTACATACACATCATATTAGCATTCACAAATTGCCCTTTAGAGAATAGCAATTTAATTGCCAATGAATCATTTATATGATAAACATAATTATAAATAAATATCGTTATTGAATGAAAATGACAATGAAACTTTGCGGAACTCCTTACCTATTTAATAAGAGTTAAAAATAATCCATCAATTAACAGCGCTACTAAATAATATTATAAAAAAAAACTGTGACTTACTCGACATATTTTCTTAATTTCGATTCACTAAAATGCAAACAAGCAATCAGTTATATTTCGAAGCAGTTATTTTAACGACCACTTTATTTCAATATCCTGCTTCGTCATGTACCTACGCCACTCCGATTCCGGTACTTAACCGAAGTTTTCTTTATATTTTAACTGAGAATGAGCGGCCTATATGGTCTTGCAAGCCGTCGGCCAAACCAGTTGGCTGCACTTGTCGTTTTTTGCCATTCTACACGACATCGTCGTAAATATGGAGGCAGGAGATTGTTCCCAAACGAAGTACTTATTTACTACGTAGGTATAATTGCAGATATAATTACATGACGCCTTAGAAATTAATGCAAACAGTATTATATAACTACTTTAAACGTTGCTTTATGTACTGTGAAAATATTAGGGTAATTAACCTAACTTATCAATAAGTAAGATTGTATACTTTGTCTGATAGTGCCGTCAACTTTATATGGCTGAGTCTACGAGTGTCGCGAGATAAAAATAATACAATGTATACTAAGTGACTCAAATATCCGTTTGCATTGATAAATAATATGGAGCATCATTCAAATGGCACGCTCGAAAGAAATGCACATAAATATTGGGAGTGCCACAGCTAAGTTCGTTGCAATTGAAATTAATTAAGTGTGTATCCATTAAAAGTCGAAACATTTCATTAATACTGGTAGCATGTATATGTAAAATATATACCTAACGTAAATTAAAAAATAAAAACAGCATTGTGTATTGTTGATTGTTTTTAGGAGGTCAGTTTACCTCCAAATGTATCTTTTCTGGCAACTTTGCTTAGATACAACTGATGGCAAAAAACTTTGCGGAAAATCTTCGCGCTGTTTTGTTTGGAGTGCGCACGGGCTACTCGCGTGATCTTGTTGCTTCTGACAAATTTCATACTAATAGTTAAAGAGTGAGACGATTCCTCAGTCACGCTTTATTTTCTTTGTAACTTTTTAGTGTCCAATTAGATGTTGGCAGTACTGCTTTGGAAAATCGTGACCACATATAATTAAAGTTTACAATGTAAACTATGGGCATCCTGCTTCTCATTCGATTGTCAAGGTCGTCTTTTTGTATTAACGAATCAAACATACGACTTTGTTACTATAATCAACGCATATCATTCAAATTAAGGCATTTGCGTTGTATAACATGATAAATGTTTCTGTATGCTAAAATTTTCAAATAAATTCAAAAGCCGGTGGATAATAACGATTATAAATAGATATCGACAGAACATAAACATGTGACTGATAAATTGCTAAAAATAATAATGAAGACTCTTTGGCGCAGCTTGAATAATAAAGGTAATTGAACGTTTTAAATGACAAATTTACAAAAATAGTTTATTGTCTCTATAAAAAATTGTTATCTTGTTATGTAAACGGACTTTTAAAATCCGCGGACTTAAATTGCTTTCCTTTTAAGTTTTAAGTACTTATTTGATTGATTTATAAATTATTTTTTAAACATGCCAGAATGTCATGTTACACGCGTCACAGGCGTTACGAATATACATACGGTTGCCGAAATACCACAATGTAAAAAAAAGCAGAAATATGAAAATAGTTGACCTTTATTAGCGCATTATTTACATTAAGTTTTTTAAAAAATAAGATTAAAATTATATGTACCTACAAATGTACATATTGTAATTTAAAATTTCAATTCCTTAGAAAATTTGAATAGTCGTATAAATTATACTTCAGTATTATCTTACTCATAAGATAATTTTGTTGTACCTATCAAGATGTATTATGCACGTGGTTTTTTATATTAAATTCCTATGGTTGTCTGGCGGAAATTGCTTTGAGCAATAAGACTGCCACTTATACATTTCTTTTTCTGTAAAGTCATTTAATTTTTATTTTATTGGTGTAAAATAAAGTGTTAAGGAAATATCTGTATTTTTATGTCTTCTATAAAATACTATCAAACCGAATACATGTATATGTGTTACTGTTAAAAGAAAGAAAAGACAAGAAAAAAAAAGAAAAAAAAATGAAGACAGTTCGTGTTGCTGAGGGAGTTTCTTGCGCCGTTTCTTCTTCACAGCTACAACATGTTCCGAAGCGGTGGTAGCAGAAATTAACGATTCAAAAGATCTTGTAAAAGACTACTTGAATAAAGAATATTTTGATTTTGATTTTGATTTTGTTACACGTTACACTTAGAACTTTGGTATGAATAGGCTGGCTCGACAGGGATCGCACCTCTGTCTCGCAGGATACCGAGGTGGAGCAATGTTATTGCGCTTCCTTTGCTGAATTGAATTGACGTAAGCCCGGTTTTCTGATGGTAGTATTCGTATTCATATGGAAAGCGACCACTGGAGATTTCCAGATCCCTCCCATCCTTTTTCCTTCCTGCTCTCCTGCCGATTTTGATGGTCCGGAAACACATCTTTGAACCAAGCGTTGTGGATGTTCATGGACGGCAGTTATCTGAGTCGCGTGAGCTGTTTGCTTTGCCGGACCTATAGGATATAAATAAACAAGTAGTGTATATCGAGCCTTAAATTTAGCTGGTATTGTATCGACTAATGCAGGATGATGCAAATGGTTCTCGCCAGTCGATATTTTATCTAGACACTACTTCTTTTTCATCCTCAGGTGTCAAAGCGGTCACTTTGCCGTGCCAAGATAATAAAAGAGAAAAACTGGCGTCAAAGTACCCATCAGAGTACCCATTATCATTATGAATTAGCAATTCATTTTATAAAAATAAAACCATCTACACGGCTCGGGACTAAGGAGGATGTTCTTAACAATTACTTACAAGAATTTTCCCATTATTTCAAGCATCTAATAGTTTGATAAAAATCCTTTTTAAACGGTTTTATTTAGTTAGCTCTTTTTGTTTGTTTCTTTCTTTTGTAAAATTAAGTAATTGAAGTTTTTTCTTGTTGAAAATGTTCACTGTTTAGCTTGTAATTGTTTTACTAAATGTATTATTCCAGCTCTTCTCACCCGCTCCTTCATCCTTACAGAAACGCACTATACTAATTGAATTCATTGTCATTATCTTTTTTGTATTCAATGTCTCCATGGCGAAGTCGGTTAGATGCCGGCTGTAAAATGAGAGGCTGCGCTATGGATGAATGTAGTACAGTCCGACCCACAAATATTTATTTCCAGTGTGATGATACCGAAAGATCTCTCGTCGTTTCTGATACCAAAAAAAAAATCGCAACAGAAAATTAATTGCAAGCAATAGCTAAACGGACTTTATAAATATTAACGTTTATTATATTTATTTGCTATGCTTTTGTTACAGTTAGTAAGATTGTAGTTAGATCTGTATTAGTACGGATAGATAGCATCGCACGCTAAGGTTGAAGATCAAAAAATCTCCCCATGGAAAGTCCAATGTAAATGTGTCGCGTCTCTGGTTCAACCTGATATACTTACATACATACCGTTTATATAAAGACTGCGAGCGAAAACGATGCCAGGTGATAGTTTTTGTGGTTACAGACATAATGCAATAAAAATATTCGCAACAATAGCGACAGATTATATAGGTATTTGGCACTTTTTAAAATGTTATCGTGTTTGGGTGGTAAATACTTTGTTTTTGCGAAAATTGTAATTTAAACCCATGCGTACCATTGCCTCTTTGAACATAATATGATGTACATTATTATTTTAGGCAAACTATGTATTTATCACCCAAATAAGTAAAAAATACAAGTAAAAAATTACAATAAAAATATTGAGGATTTTTTTAAAGAAATTTTTAGTTGCATTGTGTCTGAAGCCAGGTGGTAGCACCTGGCTTTCTTTTTTGGTCACAGTCTGGATATACCCTGCATGTTTACTTGTTGTACTACTGAACATTATAAGTCTTAACATATTATGTCTCTGTATGGCGAGCGCAGTGGAATGCCAAGCATTGCCCTGTAATTCATGGCGTTGTTTGGTTTTGCTGCTGCCCATGAGCGGTTGTATCGCTTACCATGAGGCGAATGGCATGCTCATCTTGCCATTCCTCGCAATAAAAATTTAACCGGATATATATCAGGATTAGAGTTACCGACGTAACCATGCGATATATCTCTAAAGGATACTAATATACTTACCACCGGGTAAATTGTAGTCAGCTTCCCGGGCCAGTATTAAAACAAATAGTGGAGCCATACTGAAAGACGGCTGATGTTATTAAATATGGACCTTTCAATTATATAAAAAGTATTCATAGTGGTAAGTACAGTCAGAAAGATTCCTGTCACATTGAAATAAAACTGCATTTCAGATTTTGTCGCAATAAAAATAGTCTTCCTTCTATGTATAAAATTCGCATAAACTTACGATTCATTAAGATTCTTGTAAGTGGGTAGGACTCCTCGTTATATAATTGATAGGTCAAGGTAACTAAAGTCGAAGATTTGTATAGCCGCGATTTCTGCAATTTCATGGATTATTTTCTTAGCATCAAAGTAGCTCCCTAAAGAAGTATTTAGGTAGATAGATTGAGGTATATAAAAGAGCCCGATTGTCATGGTTAATGAGAAACGGTAAAGAACCACGATGTAAAGCAAGGGACCCAGGAAAGTAAGAAAACCATAGAAATATATTCAAGTGGTAGAGTCACACACGCTCTCTCTCTTCAGCCAAACTAAGTCTAATGCTGAAAATACGCGGAAGCGAACTTCCACTATGCTTTAAATGGCTTTAACGTAATGGTACAAAAGTCTCACAAAAAACTCACCTTAAATCAATATTGAATGGCATAGCAAGTAACATCGTCAGAGCGTTCACTTGTATATAAAAAAATGTATTTAAAACAGTTTTGCTATATTATTTTTGTCATGAACTTGAAAAAACTCAAAATGAACAAGAACTTCAACTAACTTATTAAGGAAGGATGGATGACATTCTGAAGGGCCGGATAGTTTACACCTGTCGCATATACCGACTTTAGGAAACTTATTTAGTTCGGTCTTTTCAGGTTGTTTAAATCTAGCTAACGACGCATTTAGTCTGATCATTTAGTAGCATAGGATCATATATGAGTGAATATACATAAATTCACAAAAAGCTGCGAGTCGGTAAAATTATTCAAAACCCAATTATAAATAAAACTTTTAAAAGTCCTCATCGACCCGGTACGTGGATTTTTAGCAAATGTTAAATAAAATTAGGCTAGACAACAATTGAAGATCATGTAATTACCTATAAAAAAAATTAAACACTTTTCCCTAAGAGTCATGGTTTTTGAGATATAATGATTTGAAAACATGGAAAAGTAATAAGCGTAGTGACTATAAAAAGCCAGTGGTGTTTACCTTAGGACCAGCGACCACCGTGAACATGTCCGCATCTGGTCCGTTACCAACAGGCCACCACGCACCAGTTAACTTCTTCCTTTTGTAGGCAGAAATTAAAGACTTAACATTCTACGTCTCAGTTGACGGGTGCATGTTCTGCTTAGTGAAAAGTTGTATTTATGGACGGGTGTTACATTTTCCATCACGCGAGAGATCTTCTCATTTTAACTTTATCTCTAAAAAAATATATAATCGAATTTACCAACCATATTTTGACAAACCCAATGCCCCACATTAGGCGGCACGCGATTTCATTCACTTAAATATTTAAATTATATTATAATAACATGCTGATTTTTAAGTGTGACGCACCAAAACATAGTAAGCTAAACATTAATTTAACAAAATTAAGCCAGATCAAACTGGTTTAAAGTAATTAATTCTGTTTAAGTAAGTTTGTTATTATAAAGTTGATAATAGCCCGAGTTGTGTGGATTATAGTATATAGTATATACATATACATTTAAGCGGTAATAAGTTTGTATACAGAGGTGATTTGTAAATTCTGATGCCAAGCTGGGAATTAATATAATAATTTCTAAACATCAAGATAAAGCTAAAGCTAAGTTTATCATTTGAAGTACATAAGATTAGGCCTGCAGTGAGATTTACGACTATATTATGTATATGGTGGAAGTAAGCTATAGTTAAATTTGGGAACGGACCGTGATGACGAGCGGTACGTAGGTTCAAGCCCAAGACACATACATAAGATATTTCATTCAATTTGATTTCAAGTTACGTCTTCTCGTGGTTAATTATCGCTTATTATAATGGTACAGCGAGAATAGTCAGGAAACCTGTATACCTGGGAGTTATGCGCAAGAGTTTCAACGCTATATGAAGTATGGCAACCCGCACTAGGCCAGCATGGTGAAGTAAAAGGCCTGTGCTCGAAAACATTGACGTCAACTATGCCGTCAGTTTCTTTATTTAAAAAGCATATTATTCCTCACCTAGAAAAAAATATCATGTCCTTATTACCGTGCCACTGCCGTCACCATATGGCAAATTATTGATGGATTTGCATTGCTGCACCGTCCAGGTACAGTTCGATTGCACTGACACCGTGAAGTGTTTGATAAAAGGGGAGACCAGGGACGGAAGTAACGCAGGACGAATTCAACTAATGGATTTGTGAAAAAAATATGTTAGATCTACATTGATGTGCTGTATGACGGACATGCGTCATTACGAACCCCCCATATAATTAAGTTGCGCTTACAGATCTGTGCCATCGGTAAATTTGGGTAAAGTAAGATCTAAAAATCTGATTAAAAATTAATATTTACATAAACAAAAGGTATTTTTGTGTTTATTTACAATGTTACAACCAACCCCAGGGGTAGGGATTATTGTAACAAAATACACTGTTTTAATTTGGTCATTTATCTCAGAATTTGTATTTGTTGTTGGAATGAATTTGTATTTGTAGTTGGAATAATGTTTCGTTAATAGATAGCCGACAAGTAACAACAAAAGGTAACAAAAGTATTGAATTAATTATTCAAAATAGAGTAGCGACTTAAAAATACATAATCTTTTTATTTACGTTTACATACTTAAAAAGTAATTAGTTAATGGAGTGTTCAAATGAATTTTCTGGAACCTTTCTAATTGAATTATATAATTATACATAATTATCGCAAATAAATTGCAGTGTTTTGAAATTATTCATTCTTAGCGACATTTATATCTCCTTTCTAAAATGCATATTTTGGAGCTTTTATTGCAAAAGGATTTCCGCTTTTGATTTTTTCAAACTAGATATACTGTTCGGGCCGAGAACGGAGAACCTACACGAAATCTGAGTCAATAATTATGTGACTGTTAGGTGTATAAGTATTGCTCCACGTTTGTCAAACGGGATTAGATTACACGTCATTACGAACCAGTAAATTTATCCGTTGTTATTGTAAATAAATTCAAGTAAACGCTCATTCATAATCACAATTGAGACAAACATGTTTACAATTGCTTACTCGACTATTGCATATCTCATCTCAATCAGCAGGTTCTTTTGTATAGCAATATCTGATCATTTGTGGATCATTGTTATGGCCTAAAATTTAAAATGAAAATTCATTATATATCACTTCTTAAGACAAAAAGTTCAGTGATTTAGTTCAAAAAGGGGGTTACCTGAAAACTTTTCCGGGAGTTTTTGAAATGGGTGACTTTACAGATATTGAGGTTTTTAGGTATCTTTATTATAGTAGCGAAATGATTTATCGTAGCAAAAGGTCCCTCAGATATCGATTTTGAGATCAATCGGATCGATAAAAAATAGTACAAAATGGCGGCAAAAAATTTCAATTCTGACTATTAATTTTGAATATCTCAAGGAAGTCGTCGACTTACTAAACTAGAAGATGATCATGATTATGACGATGAATGTCTTAGTAATTGATCTTAAAATTTATCTACTTCAGGGTATTTTGAACAATGTTTTTGTCGATTATGAGTCAAATGACGTATTTTCCTAACTATAGGGGCTTTTGCACAGCTGTGATTTACGGCAATTACCGGGAAATGTGGATTTCAGATGAAATACATTAACTTTAATTAATAATACACAAAACCCGTTAAAACGTCAATTAGTAATTAAGGACGTAGTCAGAGGTACGCAGGTATGATGTAACATTAATATCTGTGTTGATGCTTCACGTGAAAGATAGTAAGTACCCCATTTACGAGAACTGTACAGATACCATAATAACAATCATTTCAGCGATTATATTGTACTATCATGTTTCCAATTAACTATTGTAAACATATCGTTCACAAGTCAACTGGGTCAATTACGTTAATTTCGTTCCTCCGGCTAAAAAATATTTCAGCTAATACCAGCTGGAAATGGAGATGAGTCGGAACTCGTCAAATATTCATAATCCAGTTAAGCACGATCTCAATTGGGACACTTGGAAGTGGGTCACAAGCCAAAAGTGATATAGGGCATCAGGCCATCTAATTACTTTACGACTATGCTGCAACAAGGGTCTATTGGTAATAAGTTATAAAAAATTTAAACTATTACTGAACTCTATTGATACAATCAGTCTTAAGTTTAATGAGAAAGTGAAAATCTATTTGTCATCTCTTAATAGACAACGGAATAAGCAATGATTAACTATTCACAGATAGCAATTAAATTTAGCATAAATACAATGAGATGTTAAAACAATATCTTGAATTCTTGACAAGATCTATAAGCATATGTCTCTTGACTACACTCTGTTCATGCGTAAAATAAACATAACAACATACTTACAAGCGAATATATCTTCTATAATGGATCCAATACGGAAATACAAAAACGAGACTACGGCACTCAAACTGCAGACTGGTTTGAAAGATGAAGTAAATTCCTCGTTCGGATAGTTGTTACTTTTATATGTCTCCAACTTGACATCTCAGCGGAATTAGATAGGCGCCTTACTTGGCTCCTTGAGTAGGTTTCAAGCGTGTTCCCATTTAACAATTCTGTGATATCTAGAGTAGTTCACACGCATTCATAAACACTCTCATGATAAGCTCTGTGTATGGAGAGTTAGCTAGAAGTAGCAATTGTGGCTGTATTCTGATAAAGCTTTGCTTTAAGATCAAAAACCTGAAAAGTAATCTGATTTTTTTTATTCAACCACTCTTATAAATGTTATGTTTTGTATCATTAATTTGGAACTATAAAATCTTTTGTAGTGTGTATCGTTGTGAAGAAATTAAAAACTCCATCAGCCACACGAAGTGTGTTCATTATGTTCTCTTTTCTTTTGAAATAGTATTTTTCCTTTAGCGGTTTCCTTCGGTATGAGATTCATAAATCATCTGCTGAATGTGAACATCCGACCTCTTTCCGAGCTCTGTCATCTCAGTTTTTCTTTTAACTTAGACAATTTCCGAATTTAAATCAATTCCGAGTTACATGATTACGAGTATAATCGTTACAATAGACCAAACAGTAACTGTTGGCCATAAGATTCTCCCATTGGACGCCATCAAACACGATTACCTACTTTATTTTTTATTTCTCGTTTGTGAAATTTTGAGTTATCTTTGCTTAATTGTAAGTTTTTCATTGCTCAGTTTTCTTTTTAATTTTAACATTAATGAGCTGCAATATCTAAAGTAAGCAGCATAATAGTAGATCCTCGCAAGGGATGCTATGTCAGAATTATGCATGCATAAGCTGAGCATCCGGCTCTTTGTTGATTTTGTTACGACGGCACGACCGTTGACTGTTTACATTTTTCTCCCTAGGCAAAACTGCAGAAAAATAATATCATATAGCTCTACTTGTAGTTCCCAGGAACAAAGTCTTTACTTCGCTTGACCCAAATTAAACGGCATCCTTAGTAATAGTCGCTTGTTTCACTCGAGATGTGAGCATTCCAATAGTTCTTTGAGGGTAGAGTTAGTTGCTTGGCTCTATTTTTTCAATACTTTTACTATTTTTTTCGAACTCAATTGCTGCGGGTCAACGTCTTATATTTCAGTATATCATTGGTAAGGGTTGGGAATTCACTAAATGTAAATCTGGAACTAAGATTCATATTGTAGAAGTAGCTCATGGAACTTTGGTTTCTATCGTACCTTGAACACGGTATGAAGTATAATATTTTATATGCTTACCTATCGCAGTGGAGTACCTGTGTGTCAATTGGGGCTCGGTGGTAATCAATATGTCCTCTACTGTTGTAGCAGTTTAATGATTTCCCTTCATTGCGCAAATTATAGGCAGGAGTCCGATGGGATATACCGGTGGGTTCGCTCCCCTCTGGCAAAATAACCGAATAAATTGCTTACGATTTGACGTATGAACATAGTATAACAAGTGTGTACGTAACGGAGCGCTCCCACCACGACGCAGCCGCGGGGAGATGCGCGCGCATAAATTCACCCGCACTTGGCGCGACCAAACAGTCAATCAGTAGAACGCTCCGTGAAGCGATCGAGTCGTTTCGGCGTTCCGGTACGTTGCACGAACATTACTACGCACGTTTGAGCTCGACACTGCGCTGTCGTCAAGGGAAATTTTCAAGGTATTATAAATAAATAAATAATCATATCTTTAACAAAAAAAAGGGGATTTTTTTTATTTGTCCGAGTGCATTCGGTGTGCGCGATGTTTTGTTGGGCGGGTGGTGCGTTACACCGGGTGTGGAAACTCCCCATCGAGCTGTTGGAGTTAACACGTGCGAATGGTGTGCACGCGCCACTTGCCTGCCATGAACCATCGCCCGCGTACCACTGCACTGCGAATTGCAACAACTCCGGCCAAGATATGTAACGCTGCCACCAAGTGCACTCGAATAACAATTACTGCTTTGCGAACTAAACTTTAGCGAAATCGTAAGAAACATTACATTTTTAGCTAAATATTCACTGGGTATGTGTTACATGCATTTAACAAGCAACAAAAAATTTAATCGTTTCGCAGACCAGTTTTAGGAGAGAGTTTTGCGTTTAAGGAGAACTGTTGCATAATTTATACAAGACGATCTGCAGTCACATATGTGACTGCATGTAATTTAAAAAGTAGCAATATATAGTTTAACGCATTTCCGCAGGTCGTGGAATGTATTTCTAACCCTAAACGTCAGTTTCGTTGATGAATATTCAAATGCAGCTGATGCACGCCGCTTTGATGCATCGATAGAGCCGTTAATATTTATAGAGGCATTTACGCGCAAAATCATTTTCCAGTTGGTATTTTTATGGTAAACAATTCATACGTATGACAACCGATCTGTAGTGGATACCTATCGCTATCTGATAACAACAAAGACATATTTTCGCAATGTCATCAATGCTTTGTTTAATTTTTACAAGTAAATGATTTTATAGATTGCTTCATCACAGTAATGAGTGCGCTTTCCCCGACCTAATTAATCACTCACTTTAGGTTAAAAAAATATGTCAATAAATTCCCAACACTGTTCAATGCTTCCTTATATTACTTATAATTACAGCGATGCTTTTTATTCAATAAAAATAAATTTTGTGGATTTATAAAACTTTTTGAATACAAAAATCGATATTCGACTGCGTCAGTAATATTTGTGTACTTAAACGTGAATCATTTATCAGCGAAGTCCTTACAAACGAGGTTGCTAACTCGACCTTAACATTTTTATACACGAGTACAAACTAGTTAAAGTGGCATCCGATGAGGATGCCCTTTCTCACAAACTTCTGTTTTCTTAGACAATATTTTACACAAAATGTTTAAAATTAGTGTGACATATCTTGTTCATGTTGAACCAATATTTTTATTTATAGAAATGATGGCATGGAATATTTTTTGTTGGTGTAAATATTATAGGCATACGAGCAAGCAATGGATATATTTCGAATGTGTAGTAAAGATACATTCATAATATTTCACACGCTACAAAGTCTTTTTGTTGAACATACGATCATGCCCGCTGTATTATATACGTGTTAGGGTTTGCATACGCATTACTAATATTATTTAAACGACTTTTTGAAAAAGGACATTATTTGTTCGAGAAGTATACAATTTTGATTTATATCCTGGTATGTTGTTTAATATGCCAATATTTAATATATAATGGAACCTCCAATGAAACCATTAATTTTGGAAATACTAAACTCCTCAACATAAATTAGCACTGATTTTTTTTGCATGAGGTTAAATGTAGTTACACAACATTATTGTGGTTATATGGTGGACGTCGCAAATGCCGCAGGGATGTCATAAAATCAAAAAGGATTTCTATGATTCTTTTTGCGTTAGGCCCAGTATAGCTCCCACCAAGTCACTTGTAGGTACTACAAAGGCACGTAATGGAAGTCTAATGACAAACGACACGAATGTGTAATTTGAACCGTTTGTGGAAATTGTGTCAATCATACACTAGTCAAAGACGTACTTGCACTAAGAATAAAAACAATGTAAACAAAAGAAAAATGATTTCATTAACAAAGACACTAGAAACAAAAAAAAATTCAAACACAATAAATTATTTAAAATCAATTATTAGGTTCAGACAAACGGAAGGTTTCAACGACTTTAATGTATGTAATAAGGGTGCGTGAAAAATATTATTTCTTTGAAGTTCCTTTGTTGTTTTATATGTGCGTGTTGTGCTAAACATCGTCCAAGTTGATGCGTTATAATTGTCGTTGGCCATGTTATCAAACACACATTGCTGTGTTTCTTCATTGGCATGTACACTGTTAATGGACAAATATTCCGCCTTAATAACGCTAACTTAACAGCATTTTGTTATCGCCTGTTTTATTGAGGTCGTCTTAAAGGAAAAGTCCTTAAAATTCGTGTTGTTTTTTTTTTTGTATGAAGTACTAATAAAAATTTCTACAATTGTTTTCATAACAATTAAATGTAAAACATTTCTGACGCTATTGTCCAAACACATGCTGTACTTGTTTATTGAGATCAAGAAATGCATAATGTAGTATGAATCGAAAATATTTGCAATCAGAATGCTTGGAAGTGAATAAAATGAAAACGATGAATGATAATAAGCGTGTTGCGGGAATAAAGGGCGAGCGACTCCCGCCGCCGAGGTCGTTCGCGTTGTACTTCGGAAAAAAACAGATACAGAATTAGGATGAGTCAAAGTCATGATGCGTTTCCACGTAGTGAGCAGTGAATCCAACTGCCCCGCGCAATGTTTATTGTTCTTGGAAATTGTCGAGATTTCTTTTCTCGTATACCAAAAAGTGCTGATGCAATGTTAATTTATTATTTTGTGGTGCATCAGTCTTGTTTATTTCACAGCGTGTTATTAATGCAGAAACAAATGAACTTGCCATCGGTGCAACACTTAGGCCCAGTTGCATGAACTAACTTTGACCCTAACTTGAATTTTGGCAATGTCATCGCCATACATTTGTGACGTATTTGACATTGCTAATGTATGGGATTGCCATGTTCAAAGTTAAAGGTATAATCAAAGTTAGTTTGTGCAATTGGCCCTTAGTGTTTGGTTTACAAATAGAAACACTGGCCCGCAACTGTGTCTCTTCGTATTTATTATGCAGAAGCTTGTACGCGCAACTTTGTCCGCTTGCTTTTCCAACTAAAACAAATAGTTTTCTATACTTAGTATCATAATTGTTAAATCGATACTACTCAGTATTATTCGATAAATTGCAAGGATACAATTCATATAGTGGTTTTACATTCATCAGATGATGTTGGTGAAATAATTTTTTACTCATATTGACATAAAATTTAATAGTTTATTTGGAATTGCTTCCTGCTTATTGTAATATAGATTTTGACATGTTAATTAAGTATCTTGCCTCTTCACAAAACCCTTTATCACTTGTAATCGTCATTTGATATAAAAGTTATTAAGTACTCGTATGACGCAAATGTTGTTGTTTCAAAAAGCGATATAAATAATATTTGTTATGCCCTGCGGTTCATAACATGATAATTTTACCCGAATTTACGAAAATAACCATGTGGCATGGAATGCTTTGTAAAGTATGATAAGTGATAACCTTTGTCATCATCATCAGCCTTTCGCTCTACCTGTCCAAGAAGTCATTGGTATGCATTCATCCGATTCGAAGACAATAAAAATGCTGTGTCAATCTAACAACATAATAATTATTTATATATAATAACATGCAAATAAACGTTTGTGCTTACTAGAGGACTGCTATCTCTACATTGCAGACAAATACTTTGATTCTATTAATATGTTCAAATAACAAATAGGTAATATTAAAAATAAGCCTATTGTTTAGAGTTGCTATCTGCTTAAGTATTGTAAGATAATAATATTGTAACCTCGTGAACGTCCTTGTGTGTCATATACACAAATATTTACACAAAATACGTTGAGGTCAAAATGTAGTTGAACGCAATACAAACTAAATTACTTTTGTAGCCGGCAATAACACATAACAAAAACAAGTTAGATTATGTTATGCACTATAATTTCATATTATAATTGACAATGCAATTAACAATACAATAAACTCGTAATGCCAATTTAAATAAATCGTAATATTTGCCGAATCGTGTCGCTACCGTATATACCAATCACGTAATACGTGTTTAATATTTCGTATGCAATTACTACATGACAATAACAGCATTTTTATTAAAGGAATAAATATTATAGAATTTACCTTATAAGTGACTGAACTCTATGACAATATTTTCGTTTAACTTTGATATACATTTTGTTTATTTTAATAATACGTTTTGTATAACGATTTCATTCGATATTTTACATTTCGATTGCAAAGCTGAGGTCAGATTTTTTGTGTGCATGTATATGTCGATGTTTTATGTACTATAAGTTTTATTTAACACATAGCAATCGCTAATTATTTGAAGTCAGCTCTGAAGTTTATGTTTGAGAATATTAATCACTCATAACTAAACTAGTTTCAACAGATTACAAGTTTTTCAATGGACCGTACTTTGTCTGTGGAGTTTGGAAAATAAAAACGACGCATTTTCTGTTACACAACAAATTAGCGTCGCTCGACCACGTGTTAGACTCCATCTTTATCACACGTTTTACTATAGATTGCGTTTTTTGGCCTTGATTCAGTTCTACTTTACAAATGTGAATGTATTTAGGTAGAAGATTGTATAAACAATGTACAATTTTAAAAACGCAACAAATATAACTTAGGTTTTAGTGACTTTTAGACTATTGATCTGATATAAGAAAATATTTTTTTTTGAGGATTTTTTCTTTCAGGTATAGTCAATACCTTGTTCTATTCACGGCTTTATCTGCATAAAATTTTCCTCTAAATCAACAGGAACAGTGTTCTCTGCGAGATATCATGTCGGTACGAAAATGTGTAAAAAAAATACAAACCAAAAAAGCTGTCATTCGAGATCAACATTAGAACGCATTTTAATGACACCGAGCATTGAAGTTCAGCGAGTCTCCGGAAATGTCTAACAAGTTAGATCTCGAAACATGCACCGAAATTAATCATATATTATTACCGTTAAATAATTAGGAGCAGTTGGAAATATTTTTGTCCACTTCCCTCCGAAACAAAGCGGTATCACATTCATTTGTTGTCAATGTTATTTAGTGCGACGCTTTAGCAGATCAATGTCCTTTGGCCGCAAAATGAAAGGTTGCCACTGCGAGTTTCGTACAAACCGCAAATATTAATTGTCCCAGTCTGCATGCTCTGACATAATTAATAACCTTCGTATTGTAGTACCAGGAACCACATAATTCCACAGAGACGGATACCAACTCGTTAATTTAGCATAATAATTATATTTCAATTCCTAAATTCACCCTGTAATTTTATTCATATTATAAATAATTATTTAACATCATATCAAATTCGGAAAATTAATAGCGCTAAATTAGCCAACAAAGTAGTCTAGAAATAAATATAATTTTTCGCTTGAAAATTACCATAATTTTGTAGTCCGCATAATGTCCTTGAAAATATAATATATGAAGCTATAAGTAATATCTTTAACATTATCTAACTACTGCCTACCTACTATTACCTAGCCAATTATTAAATCAAATCAAAAATACATAACAAGAATTACTAACATGAATAATTATTCAACTAATTTTGCCTTGAGATACCCAAATTTGGTCTAAAAATACCGTTATACATGAGGTTCCAATCGACAATAGCAGTTTTTCCTTGGACAGACCAAAATTATTAACATTTAACGAGTATATTGCAACATATATAGATACAAATAAGGTAAAGAATGAATTGACCTAGTGACATTTTTATTGACAACTGCTCAAAACGTGTTTCGGTGTTTAGTAAAATATTAACAATTTTAAATTATGTAGAAACGGTTTGTAGGTTAAGGAAAATAAACACTAGTATGAAACCAACGCGCATTATCCACGAGCCTGTTGAGCTAGGCTGCCAATCACCTTGTGATGTCAGGATCCTTATATCTTGCAATGTTACGCCAGTGTCGTAGAAACTAGAAAGGTATAACCAGCGGCTAGGTATTCATTGTTTCGCGTTGTCGCAAGTTTTTTATCTTTATTGAAGCACTTGTAGTAGCCACCAAAATTATTTCGTGCAATCATCACGCCTCTAGCCGTTTTGTATGTGTGGATCGCCAGGTTTTTGGATTTCAATATTTTTTTTTCCTTTTATGCTTTATACGGCCATAAATTTTGTCGCTTTTAGTAATTTGTCGGTATGTCCACTCCCTCGTTCGACACAGAGCCAAGTTGTGTCGAGGCTACCTTATCTATATCTACGCGTTAGTCGTTACTGAAGGGACTTAATATAAACAGTAGGTACCTACTTGTAACTCCGCTGATACAACATGATATAACAATAACTCGTAATTGTTTCGTCTTTATGCCATTTATTCATGCGTCGTTTGTGTTTATATGAATAACAATGCATTGTAATAATTATATCATAGACATTAGTTTAACATCATCCTTTAAGATTAATTAGCAGTTGTATATAAAAGGTTTTATATGTATATATTTCATTGTATACATATAAAACAATCCAGTTTTTTTATTGGTCACGTGTGGTTGAATAATATCCGTTATAATATCCGCATAGATAGTTTTATTGGTATGAATAAGAATCTATTTATATTGAGATAGTCGACATTTCTATGTTATGTTACATAAGACTAAACTCGAAATTAAAAAGACATTTACATATGTATTTTTTTACTTGTGTGTACATATTAATATATTTTGTGTATGTTGCAAAATTTAAAAATAATTGAAAGCACGAAATGAACGAATTAGTGAAACAATTGATATTGGAAAGTGCGACGCAATAGGTATAGGTCAAGAACACTGCGGAGTGCCGGAGTGATATAAAGAAACTGATATATCCAGTTCTGAAATGACGCAATGAGTTAATTCACCTCGCGGCTCACTTTGTACCTTCTGACCTACTTTTATTTTTTATCAAATCGCGATAATTCTGTCTAAAAACGGATCGACACGAGCGATCGCTACAATAATTAACCCCGCAGATATTGATTACACTACCAAAATAACTGATTTGTGTTTGTTTTATGCCTTTTTATTAATAAACTTGGCATATTACAATCTGCGAACTCACGTTGGTCTTAAAATAGGTGCCAAAATATATTCTTTTTGTTATTTGTTGCATCGCTAATTTGAATTGCAATAAATATTTTTATGATTTAATTGCTGAACTTTTAGATTCTAATATCATATCAAAAATAATAAAAGGATAAATATTCTGCGTTATGAACAGTTATTGTATTGATGATATTAAATCAAATAATTATGGATTGATTGTGGTGCATTGACCGTCATGAACTTACAAAAATATTTTTATTATTGTTGTCTACGGACGATAACATTAACAAATAATTTTGTTTTGCCTACAACGTAATGAAATACATATAATTGGTACATTTGACACCAGCGGTGAAGAGCACGCAGATTGCGGCCGCAAAATGCGAGCGTCCGCCGTCCGGTCACGATTTAACTGCGTGAAACAGTCAATGATCTCATAAATATTTTTCAAAAGAAACGATCTGCTTGTAATGCAACACAAAACATTTTTTATTTACAGCTCTTTTAAGTTTTATCCAAAAATAAAAAATACACACAAACCCGAATGATTTTGTAAACGTAAATCTTAATTCTTAGAACAATTTAAGACGCACGGCCGTCTGAATGGAAAATGCTATAGTTGATGACTAGATGTCACAATTTTTAATGCCTTCATGAATGTATTAATGTTGTGATGAGTAGTTGTGACTGCCCATGAGGACGGGGCTTAACAACTGAATTTACACGAGAACAAAGAAACTAACGCTAGGCACAAATCAGTCACAAGTTAAGTTAAACTCTATTTTCATGCTGTACACACACACAACTGTTAGGACTATATACTTGTTCCTTAATATAACTTGCTCAATTACTACAAGTTGACGCCAAATACTCAAGCTAAACGCATAGGAAAAATCAAAATAATTATTTTGCAATATTTCTGTTGTTGGTTATAAGTAATACATAGCAGGCTATTAACCTAATTAGATATACTTGTAATTGACGAGTTTATAAACAATTGATAATACGGCAATGTAGGCAGCATGAAAACAACAAGATAATAAAAATATGTTCAAAATAAACAGGGTTGATGGGTTAATATTTCATGATGCCATTATTTATTATATTTTTTATATAAGGTACGAGTACAGGAATGAAGCGCTAATTACAATAGAAATAATTTATGACACTGTCAGTGTACACGACTGATTGTAAGATTCCTGACACGACGAAGTGACTGTAATGCATCAGTTGGCAAGTGCAGAAAAATTTAGATGGAGCATCCACCGAGGGGTAGATATCCAGTTGACGTAATGATCATATAATCTAGATATACACACTCGACCTAAAACGCGACACACTAGCGTGTGTCATCATGAGGGGATACCCAAATCTTAATGGTGCGGCTTGTGCTTTCATTAACATTTTCAAATTTTAAAGCTCCTCCAGGTTCTCTAATACTGCTTATTTATAGACATGACTGTACAGCAACTAAAATAAATACATTACATTAATATAATATATTGCATTAGTGATAAAAATAACTTCTACCACAATAGTTCACTACTTACATATATACAACAATTAAAGAAGCTAATAGCACAGTAACATTATTTTCAAATGTCAAGGAAGTGATATATGGTAATAATAGGTAAAGGCCACATATATATTATATTTCATATTATATAATGCTCATAGCAATGTCAATATTTCGATACTACTATTTTTGTACACGAATAAGTTGACGGCAAACATTGGATACGGGCCGTTTCTACTGTGGAACACCTTGAGGAATTTCTGAGCTCGGCAATAGACTTTCGTTGACTAAAATGTTTATTTTTGTAATTTTAGATTGTATTAATTTTATGTCTGTTTGTTGCAGGTTGAAGGTGCCTTATATAGTTGAAAAATGTCTGATCCAGCACACGCAAAAATAGAAGGTGAGTCTGGGGCATCGAAACTTATTTATAACTTGTAGGCCATGGATGATCCCGCATATACGTTCAAAGCAGTATAACGTAGACAAATAGAATTTTAAGTCACATGGAGGATAAATAATTCGTAATTTGATGTGCCTAATGCTTAGAGGTAAATTATACCTATCGTAAATTTATAACTATCGAAGTAGTATAAAGACTTAATTGCGCATTCTTGTGGAATACAATATTATAATTTTGAAACCTTGGTTGAAGATTTTTAATATTGTGTAAATTAAAATGATTTCAAAAATTAATACCTGATCGTTGCCGTGTTTTTTAATTTATTATTAAGTACGACAGCCAAGCACAATTCTTAATGACATATTAATATTAGTAGAGGTTATAAATTATAACGTAAACACATTACAGCCATATACTACTACGAGTATAACCAAAACATCTGGGAGGGCGGGAAGCAGATATGTGTCATTACGATATTAGGTACCTAGTACCTACCTACAGTCATGTTTCACATGTATAGTGTAGCAACGCCTTCGATAAAATATGATCGAAGAGAAACGCAGATAAATTTTATTGTGGGGATGAAGGTTTTACTGTACGTACTGCGTACCTGTAGATTTAAGATGCCCTTTGAGGAAAGTTGGACCGTCAAACCGTATATTTAAACTCAATATGGCATCAAATTCTTTAACGATATAAAGAGCTTGATCGTTAAAATATCGCTTTCATTCTTATTTTAATGGATTATTTATTATCATGCGACAATTTCGGGAACTTATCTGGTTATTATGTCTCTCGGTTGTGTTTATTATTTTTGTTTTTAATCGACAAAGTATCGTATAGTAACGTCATGCGCACGCGTAGTAAATGTCAGCTGATTGTCATGCACAAAACAAATTCTCGTGACATAATATAAACAATGTTTGTGTTTGAATGAAATATTTTATTTGTATTACACGTCTAACAGCATGATTCACTGACTGGATTAAAGTATCTCTTGTTGGATTCGATATATTCTGATGAAGATACAATCACATGCAACATGAAAAGCGAGATAAAGATTTTGTTTGATCCGACTTGCAAAGACCACCGTTTGCGTTGGTATTTACTAGGATTGTTCAGATAATACGTTGTTATTATCGATTTATGTGTGTTGTTGATTTATTGTTACAGACAATCCGAAGATTCTATCGGGGCCGGTGCTGACAAACTCTCCTAATGCAGTCCTCTCCAAGACTCTGCTGGGCAGGTACTATGACCTGCCTCTACCGGCCGACAAAATCCTCGCTACATATATATGGATTGACGGAACTGGTGAACATTTGAGATGCAAAGACCGCACTCTGAGCTTTATACCAAAAGTGCCTAAAGGTAATAAATTATATTGATAATATTATTTTACAGTTTACAACATTAATCGAACCTCTAAACGCACGTATCTCAGCAATGGTTACATTAGTAATTGATATGTATACATTATTATATTTTGTAACACCCATTTTCCCATTATTTTTACTCCCTACATTCATTATAAAACAGTTGCCACACCACAATTCATGAAATACGAGACGTCCATTGTCGCTCACTCATCTTTATTACATCCTCATTAACATTTGTAATTAGACCTGTTTCAGTAAATTAAATGACCTTCAATGTAAACACAAATTTATTTTTAACTGCATAGAGGACTTAATTTTATTGATGAAAAATCACCATTTATTTGTAACAGATAAACTTACCCGAATATTAGAAGAAATAAGCTTAATGCACTTAATAAAAAGTAAAAAATTCTTAAAGTGGACGCATGCTGATCTGTATTCACCGCCCCATTTTCGCGCCAAGGATCTAGATAAAGTGTTTAATGTGCCCTGCAAGTTGCGACTATCGGAAAATAGGGAAAGCTTTAATGAAAACTTGACAGGTTTCACAGCAATATTGTTTTCAGCAGTCGTAGAAGTGTTCAATGTAGCTACTACTTGTAGGTCAGTGTAGTCACTTGATTTGTAACTAAGTAGATAGTCGATTGTAGTTAATGTCGAGTTAGTATGTCGTATACTTACGACGTTTATGTACGTTCGCTTATAGAAACGGTGTCGCTTGCATAAGGCCGCTGTTATAACAATGTTGTTTGTTTACCAGATCTACCCATATGGAATTTTGATGGCAGCTCCACTGGCCAGGCTGATGGCCATAACTCTGATACCTATTTAGTACCTCGCGCCATATACAAGGATCCCTTCCGAAGAGGCAATCACATTCTTGTCATGTGTGACACGTACAAGCACAACATGGAGCCAACAGGTAATTTCAATTTAAATTATGTATCTTAATAAACAAGGAAGCAACATGTGTTGTTAACAATGTAATAAATATATATCCTTATTTTTAACACAGAGAGCAACCATCGCATCAAATGTCAAGAGGCTTACGACAAATGCAAAGATGACGAGCCATGGTTTGGAATTGAGCAAGAATACATTCTGTTAGATTCAGACCTTCGGCCCTTCGGATGGCCGCCAGGCGGTTTCCCCCCACCACAAGGCCCCTACTATTGCGGCGTTGGTGCCAACAAGGTATTCGCGCGAGATCTCGTCGAGGCCCATTACAGGTATTTAAGACTTACCTAATAGAAACTATGTTGTATCTATACTGGTTTTGTGAAATTTTGACTTAAAAATGTTGTAATTTGTTTTAGGTGCTGCCTGTACGCTGGCGTTCCGATCTCAGGCACCAATGCTGAAGTTATGCCTTCGCAGTGGGAGTTCCAGGTGGGCCCATCGGTTGGCGTGACAGCCGGTGATGACCTGTGGGTCGCTCGGTACATCCTGCACCGACTTGCTGAGGAGTACGGAGTCATCGTAACTTTCGATCCTAAACCAGTCCAAGACTGGAACGGATCTGGAGCTCACACTAATTTCTCCACTAAAAAGATGAGAGAAGAGAACGGTATTATGTAAGTATCTGCATAATTAAAGAAATAATATTTAAACCTTGATACGTGACTAATATTGTTCTTTGTATTCGTAGTGAAATTGAAAAGGCCATCGACAAGCTGTCGAAGGTGCACATGAAACACATTAAAGTCTATGATCCACGCGGTGGAAAAGACAACGAGAGGAGGTTGACCGGCCTTCATGAAACAGCCAGTATTAACGATTTTAGCGCAGGTAAATTTAAAATCATAGTCAATTTTTTTTTTAGGTATTTATAAGCAACGACATCAATACTAATTTCATTTATTTCACGTCGCAGGTGTGGCCAACCGCGGAAGCAGCATAAGAATACCGCGAACAGTGGCTGAAGAGAAGAAGGGTTATCTTGAAGACCGTAGACCGGCGTCCAACTGCGACCCGTACTCGGTTGTCGACGCTTTAATCCGTACCTGCATTCTAAACGAATAACAGCACAGAACCGCTTCCCGCGCCGCACGTGTTAGCTAACGACAGCACCACATTATATACTTCTCGTATATAATGACCGCAGCACAAACTGCAAGCAGGCAGACGTGACGCACACAATTTTATTTTACACAAATGTCCTTATATACATATACATATATAGGCTACGTGTCACAAGAAACGTCAGCAATTATTTACTTTATAAAGTAAGATAGATTTATTTATACTGGTGGATGTCACACGCCTGTCGATTTTGATAGAGCACAGCACTGTGCACTCCACGATGTAAGCGGACACGTGACGATATGGAGCGGTTTATAAAGGGGTTGCCTACATTCATTGGCTGGCTATAGTATTTTACTGCATAAGCTGCTAAACTAGAGAACGTATGAAAAAAAGTATATTAATTATTATTAACTTTGCAAAGTGATGGAATTGGTCATAAAATTCGCAGTAGCGAAATAATTATATTAGTCTAGTATTTTTGCATAGTATGCACTGCGTTTATAGCCGCAGAATCGCAATACTATATGTTATAGTATGGTTGGCAACCCTTATTACAAAGGACCATTTTTAAGATATAATAGAGAATAATTCTACGAATATTATGTGATATTTAAAATTGTTAATTTCATGTTAAATAGTTTAATTGTATACAAATAACCACATATCATTATTTCTATTTCATTTATTGTCTAGATACAATAAGTTAAGTTGGATTCGTAACTAACTGAATTTTGCTTGATATTTGTTGCTAGACATGTTCAATTATTTTGCCACATCCTAGAAATTATGAACTGTCAATGTGAGCAATATCACAAGTAATTTAGATGTATTATTACGGAAATAGATAACACCAATCACTTTAGTGACCCAGTATGTACCTATAACATAGTTTTATATTATATGATGATACAAATTAGACACCGCCTTTCGAAATGTTTGCACTTTTGTAATGCCCGATAAATGAAAAGCACAGAGCGCAGAGTAACTATTCAAATATATATACATAATTATATATTTTATATGTTATAATTATTTAGAAATGTTTATTGATTTGTATGCTTCAGCAGTTGGCATGACTTGACAAAGTTTATGTGTATAAGAAACATGTTATTATGGAGATGTTATTATAATAAAGTATAATTTGTTGTACCGTTTGGGGTGTTTGTTTTTATGTACAAATAATACCTACTTTTTACCACCAGTAATATGTTCATACTCAAATCATGCAAAAGACTTGACAGTGAATGAATTGTATATCTTCACCAATAATTGAACTGCTCTCAACGTTTTCAAAGGACGTACAGTGTACACTGCCAACAAAAATAATGTTTTTACATGTATCGTTTACACTCTGGCAATGATCCTAAAATTGCTTGTCACATAAAATCAATTAACATTAATGGATTTCACTATGCCATTAACTAAGCTCTTACATAAATCGTCAAAATGATAACTTATGCGAATACTTATGCGAAAACTGACTGCCAAACCAAAGAGCCTAGTAGGTACCCACGGACCACAAAACGCAAGATCTTTATAATAAAGAGTAACAAATTAGTAATGTAGATCTATCCTCCGGGATAATAAATTATCTAGTACTAGCAAACTTCGTCTGCGAGGATAACTTTATTTGAAATCTCTCATCCCGTCCCGTCCCGTCCCGTTATATCCCTCCCGCCCCATCTAATTCTCTATAATGAAATGTAATCCAGTCCCATCCCATCCTTTTGAGTATAAAAAAATAGCAAATATATCGGAATTCCTTCTTCATCCCATGGGAACACTAAACTTTTCGGGATAAAAAGTAGCCTATGTTACTTCTTATACCTATAAGAATATGTGTACAAAGTTTCATGATGATCGGTTGAGCAGTTTTCGCTTGAAAGCGTAACAAACAAACTTACATTCATATTTATAATTTAATTAGGGATTCTTATAACTGACAACGTCCAAAATCGCATGAAGTGGGGAAGATTGACGACCATAGCCATCAACAGCGTATGAAAACCATAATGAACTAAATAAAGTAATTGCAAAATCTGATTATTTAACTTATATTCATAATAAGTGCGTGGTGGCCTGTTGGTAAACGGACCAGACGTGGCTGCCAAAATGTTCACGGTGGTCGCGGGTTCAACTCCCCGGGCACACCTTAGACTTTTCATACTTTTCATAAGTGCGTGGTGATTGACTATCAATATAGTCAATCATATACCGGTGAAGGAAAACACCGGGAGGAAACCTGCATACCATAACGATTTGCAAAAAATTCTGTGGTATGTAAAGTCCACAAACCTGCACTAGGCTACTAGCATGGTGGACTACTCGTATATGACCTTACTCCTCTCAATCGTACTATAAATTGTTGAGGAGGCCCGTGCCCTGCAGTGGGACTTATATGAGTTGATACAACCAATAATAAAAGTACTAACTAAAACTAATAGTCAAGTTTGGTGTTAACAGTTAAATACACTTAATCATCTCGAGTTTTAGTCACACACTTAAAAATATTAGCGTGGGCTATAATTATTAGATACGAGAAACTTGTTCACGGGTTATACTTAAGTATTCAATTATTAGTTTATTTAATACTCTTAAATTTCCATTAGTTAGCGTTGCTCATGCTATTGATGTAGCATACCAACAATAGTATAGTATGACTAAATTTGATTGTGCCTTGCAGTCGAAAAGTGTCGGTTACCCACCTACCAAAGTCATTATAAGGTGCTCGTAAACGTAAACTCTCACTGTGCGTCCCAGATGACGGCTCAACATCTCCTACAAGGTGGGCAGGCGACCTTGCTAAGCCAGGACGACCTTGGATACAGACCGCTTCCAAACGGTCCTTGGAAAATCCTTGGAAAGAAGCCTATGTTCAGCAGTTGACTTCTTGTGGTTAAAGAGAGAGACAGTGATATGGTCCTCGGTAATTGGTGAACCAAATAAATAGGTTACTTAAAAAATCCTAAAACTCAATCAACTGATGTTTTGTATTCAAGCAAGTCTGCTATCGTCTTTTCAGCTTCAACATATCACCATGTCACTACTTCCATTTTATTATCAATGGTAGCTAGGATGACAGAAACCAAAGATCAAGTTTAATGATACTCAATTGGAGAGACCGATGCTCATCAGCGGGCAGAGTAGATGATGATGATGTTATCAGACCTTTGTTTAATAAGAGATAGAAATCTTAGTGAAATTCAGTTCCATAGATTCTGTTCCAAGGTTACGGGTCGACCTAATAAAACCGTGTTAAAAATAATGTTTGTATATTCTGTGTACGCTTTTTTATGAAACCGCTCTTCGTACATCCGATTCAGTCGAGTGCGCAATTGATGTGTGCTCCCACGCCGAGATCTGTGACAAGAGTACCATTAGCCAGTAAAGAATGGCTAAGTTGTAATCGAGTGCTGAAGTTACGATGAATGAAGTGGTTTAAGGCTTGGAAATCCATAGGTATATTTATTCATTAATGTATAATAAGACTTTAGAAAAAAATCTACAATATTTTAGTTTTGGCGGAGGTGAAATAATAGTTCCTCTTTGTATATTACTTTTACAGAGAGATAATAGCTGAATAAATATTAAAAATTATCGTTAGTTATTAGATGTGTATCTTCCATTGACCTCTTAGTACATTCAAAAATATTTATTTTTTCAATTATACACCTACTTACCATTACATTCAAACATGAGGCAAAGTAAAGTAAACAACTACAAAACTGAAGATTTTTTAACAACTTATTACGGCTGGTTTGTATAGGCTGTCTATCTTTGACAAGAAGTAAATATAATCGCAAATTTCGTCTGCGTTATTAACTTGATTTGAAATTAACTTTATTAATGTCCCATTCAATACCGTCCAGGTCTGGTATAACCCGCCCGTCACGTCTCTTTCATTGGTATGTAGTCCAGTCCCATCCCATCCCTTTGAGTATTCAAAGGTAACAAATATATCGAAATTCCTTCCCCATCCCATGGGGGGAACACTACATTTTTCGGGATAAAAAGCCTAAGTGTTAAACTAGATTATCAGTTACCTCCATACCATCGAAACCATTAAGCCGTTTCCGAGTTCATCGCGCACAACCACACAGACGAAACAGAAAAAATCTAAAAATTATTGTTTCGGGTTCTATTACGTTATTACAGACCCCTTATATTAGTTTTCTCATCTATCTTCTATGTACAGACATCGATCGCTTCCAAATTTATTATATGTATAGATTTGTATTGCGCACTTAAATTTTGATTTAAATATCTTACTTTAAGTGAAACATTAAACGAGACTCTTTCGGCCTCGGTCCGGACACACTCCGTTTAAACGTGTACCACATCCCCAAACTACAATGCAATTTGATGAGTCTATCTTTTTCATAAGAATTACACGTGTCCAGACTGAAGTCTGAGAGCCGTCACTACTTTATTTCTAGTCAATTTACAATTAACAAACCATGGTTTACTATTTAAGATCAGGCTTTAGGCAATCATTCCGTACTAAATAAATAAGATCTGTATAGAGTGGTAAACAATTCACATAGTCTCTATCAAGTCATCGCATCCTTGGCAAGACGGTCTACCATTTAATTTCCTGATAATCCGATATGGGAGGGTACCCATTGTAAAGATATCCCTCTTTTGCAGTTTGCGAATGGAGTCTAATATGGTATAGGCTATCCGGTGCTCCTCGAAAATGCGCCAAAGCCAAACACTGTAACGCAGAGAGTGCATATAGTTGTTATCGACTTAATTCATTAAACATGTATTTCTACATTTGTAAAATCTCACCCCAAAAGGACAAAGGGATACATTCAGTTTGGGAAATGTTTCTAGTCAGATCACAAAAAAAAAACTTAAGGGTTAATTATAAGTGTAGGAAAATGGAAAATTATTATATTAGGTCCATTCAAGGATTATGCTAGAGCAGACACCACGAACAAATCTTGTTATAAGTACGAAACAAAGATTAGTTACAATCAGTGAGATGCAACGGAAAATATTGCAATTACGAAGGAGTGACAGAGAAAGAAACAGGAGTTGCGTTCCACGTACCGCAATATTTTTTGCAAACAAATTTTTCACGGTGTCAGCTCTATAGAGCTGAGAACTCAATGAACAGGGCAAGGCCGGGGCGGAGCGAATAGTATTCAAATGAAGCAATAGTTGCACGTCCATTTATTTATTTATTTATAGGGTTTCAAAAACGACATACATTGAATAGGTAAGAACTTCTAAATTTTTCACATATACATATTACGAAAAAAACATGAAGACAAAAAAAATTATAACAAAACAACAACTGAACAAACACAGACCGATGTCGGTATAAAATTTAACAAAAAGGAAAAGTTTATAAAAGCTTTTCTAAAAACAAGATGCTGTTGTTTACAATTGTCGGTACCTGTAGCTATCTTCTGTGATTAACATGAATTGATTAATCTCCAGGCAATTGTACTTGATTTTTGCCCAGATTCAGAAAAATTGTAGTATGTTTATTATGTTTCACTTATTTCACGATCTGTGTTTGTAAGAAAATTCAAACATAAGCGTCATAATCAAAAAATCACAAATTTTATGAAAATAAATGAATGTTTCATCATCAGTAATGACTCACAATAACTAAGAACTCGATTGTTTACCAAAGACAAAACCATTATACCCTTCTTACGTACTAATATTATTCATCTATATTAAATCAACATAATAAACTTGTAAGATATAATATGTTTTTTTTTTAATTACCTTAGGCAAAAACATAGAGCGAATGACACGATCGATTTTACGGTTAATATGCTAAATTTATAATATTTATTACATAAAACTACCTGCAAACATATTCGCTGAAATGTAGAACATACAATCTGAAAACGTTGACCAGTAACAAGCGCTTACTACTTGCTGTAATTATAGTTATCATTGAGAGGGTAGAGAGCACAACTGTTATCACTCATGCACAATGCACATACTTTGATGACCCAACACAAAAAGCCACCTTCAATTCTAAATCATGCAAAATTACATTAACATGTTGCGTAAAAATATTAGTTTGTACGAAAAACTAACACAGCTGCTCACACTAACAAACGTATACTTCAACTTAACCTAAGTCGATCGCATCACAAATTAACAATATAGTGTCTGTGCTCTCAATTTCGTCCACCACATATTGCCACATCTTCGTACCTAGCTTCAGAAGCTATCTAGCACCGGAGCACATTCATTTATAATTTGTTATTAATATAGCTAGAAACATGAACGTAATAAATAAATAAATACACTAGGCTCGACTGGGGAGTGGGCATCAGATACTTTGATCGACTTGAGTCCCACGACACACTGTAAATATCGCAAAACAGCCACGCGTCATGCCACAACACCACAATTGTATTGATGCGCTGTGCTCGTGCCGCGACCTGCATCAATATTTACAATATGCAAGTACCTTAATCAAATGGAGGGATCAAACTGCAAACGGACTCCGCGCGCGCCGCAATCACAAATCATTGTCTCGTACGGTTTAGCACTGGTTATGCGACTATTGTCTCTGTCCCATATGCATAACGCATAATGCTCATTGACTTACTACCCCTCCGCATATGTATACGCGAATGAATCAAATATTATGTAATTAAAATTAACAACACTTTTTAAAGCAGCTAAACTATGCACTAATTATGTTGCACATTAAATTATTTGACATTTCAACCAAGACTTTATATAAAAGATATTATACATATCTGATTATACTAAAACCACTAATATAACAATAATTTATTTAAATGTTAAATATATTCGCTATCATTAAAGGTTCATCAAAATCACTACCTTATCTGTGATAATAGAAAAATAATCTACACATCACACTAAATGGGACTATTAAGGGGTAATACAATTTTCAAAAACGTTTTCATATTTGCCAGTGATTAAATGTAAAGACCATTACATAAACACAACGTGGACACTGCGACAAAATATTAAGCTCGATGAAACGCCGACTTGTTAAAGGATTACTCGGTTTGATCCGACACTTACGGTAGCTAGTTCGCAACACGCACATCATATCCTTATTGTATAACACAGTAGGTGCAACCCTAACTAACTCCATCAAAGTTTAGGGTATCACTTGTCCATTTGCGTTCGAATAGCACTGAGAACTGAATAGCACTGACACTTGTATAACAACAAGCTCCTTGTAGTGTAGCGCGCCAGCTCTTTGCGGTATTGCAGCTTGCCAGCAGCGACTCAGCAGCTCGGTGGCTGCAGTACCGCCTGCTTATTCTCGCAGTTGAGGACTGATGTCCTCAAAGTACTCCATTAGTTAATTGTCCGGAGACGTTGCCATCGGCGGGAAAGCCTCCTCGTTGGCGGCGAACCGAGCGCAGTTGTTGATCACGATGCAGGCGAGTTTCTTGATCAGCTCGTACGGGTTGGGGTGGTTCAGAAGCTCGTACAACAGTTTCAAGCCGCCCTCGGCCTCCACTAAGGCGCAGTATTTCTCCGCTGCAAACAATATTAAAATATTAAAGTTAATAACGAACAAACAGACTGCATTTTACTAATCCTTTTGTCGTGGATATCAGAAAAAAAGCAGTTACATTATTGTCCCATAACACTTAATATTTCTGGGTCATAAAGATATATTTATAGGTTCGGGAAATGACACCGCAGTCTCTCGTTTTATGTTATTTTTATAACATTGAAGTAACTAATGTAAGTAGTAAATGGGACCATTTCTACCAACAATTATGAATAGCAGCAAAAGAGTTTGAAGACTAACGGTAGACCGTGGTGAGGTTGGCGAGCGCCCAGACTGCCCAGTGCTGGCACTGCGGCGTGTGGTGCGCGTTCAGCAGGTTGAGGATGGGCTCGAAGGAGCGGTAGTTGATGTTGCGCTCGGCGTGCAGGTCCCAGCGCTCCACGGCGGCCGCCACGCGCTGCAGCACGGTCTCGCGCGCCGGCACGTCCACCACCCACGCCTCGGGCCCGTCCGACGCCATGTGCGCCAGCACGCCCGCCGCGTTGTAGCTCACCTGGTACAACACATTCATTGCTATACTGATCATGCTCTCTGGAGTATACAGACTGCTTGGACTATGCTCTTTAAATTGGAGGGGGGATGTTAGAGAATTTACCATTCATACTGGACATATACGTCATTAAACAAGGGTTGAACTAATAGGTTGAATTGGTCAATAGTTTTTGCGCGGGGCGGTTACGCGGATTTAAATCGGGGCGCTCTTCGCCCTGAGATGCTTGGTGCCGCCCATAATGCGTGTGACGGTCACCAAGGGGGTTTAAGTCAGTGTTTTGACGTAGGTTTAGTTAGGGACCCAACTCGGTCACCACTACAACCTTTGTCTATAGTCTTTGGATGTATTATAGCAGACATCACGATGACTAGTATGCATTGAATACCTATTAAGTACGCAGAAAATCAGTTAATCTGGAGAAGATGATGGTAAGACTAAGTAACAGACACAGAAATTACAGTAAGTTACTATTCGTTTTGTTACACGTATTTTGTTAGAGCTGTCCCCACTAATATTATTTCAATGGGTACTCTAATATTCGAATAATATTACTTTAGTCTTAGACAAATAAGGACGCAGTATACATAAAACTAAATCAATCCAGTATTGATACTACCAATTACAATAGAATGTGTATAATCGAGTTTCAAAATATATCGTACCTCGATGCCATCGCTGGAGGAGTCCAATAGTTCATAGAACACGGAGAGGAACAGCTTGTTCATGAGTTTGGGTCGCAGTTCCGCCACCTCGGCCACGTTGCCCAGCAGACCCATCATGTTGCGTAGTAACTCTTCTTTCTCGGGAAAACTCTGCAAATAAAGCTTTATGATATTTGACAAACATTGACTCAACATCAAACTCTACCATGCTGTAGAGTGCAACTGCAGCATGCATCTACAGTCTACACAATAAATATTTTTCAATACAAACAAGGCAAAATTTCTAAAATTATTCCTACAACGTGATTAATAAATGTATGATATTAATGTTACGATAGAAGATGAATGAAACATTAGATGAATGATGAATATAGAACGTGTAAAGAGATGACGAATTGAAGTACTAAGGAGTAAAAGAGTTAGACGATGATTAACCCTTTCAAAACCCTAAGGGTTAACCCTTTCAGACCCCACGTCCACAATTGAGCACATTAAGGAATATTTAAAATAAAACTAAAAAATAAGTCACGTTAGTCTTGATTTGTTCTCTTATCTTGATATCTGAGCAATCTTTGTTTCATTAGACTCGACACGGAACTATTCCCACATAGATATGAGTTATGTTAATTCAATAAAATTATTACGCTAGCATTATAACAGTACGCGTTAGGACTTTATACAGGGAGCAATGTTAAAGAGCTATTTATTAAGAGCACGGTGGACGCTAATGGCGTTGCTCGACCGGGTGAAGCCAAATCTGATGCGCTCCCGCACGACGTGCGAACGCGCTGCACGTAAAGTTTTCGCTAGTGGGTTATTCTGTGTTGTAGCTCCATTTTTTCGCCGCGAGCAGAACGGCAGAGAAGTAAGACATATACAGGGGGGTTGTTTTAATGTTAATACATATTAATATTATATAAATAATATTTTGATATATTGTTTCAGAGGGTTTTATGTCTGATATAATAAATGCTCAACAATTAAGTAGAGCACGTTACGTTTTCATTCAGTTTCAGTGAGCTGCGCATACGCGGCATGTTTTAAAAAACATATATCAAATGACACTATATCTAAAGTCAAGATTAGTCTATGTCATCAGCCCGATTTGTCATCTAACTAAATTTCAGACTGCCTCGGTGGCGTAGTTGTATTACGGTACGACTACAAAACTGAGGTCTCGGGTTCGAATCCCGGCTCGGGCAAAGTGATATTGGGTTTTTCTATCCATTATCAGCACGGAGTCAGGAATTAGTGCCCGATATGGCGATAGGCTCGCCCCCTATCACATCACGGGACGGAACATACAAGGCGAAATGTGGGTGTCCTAGTGGCGCCTCTGTCTACCCCTTCTGGGATAAAGGCGTGCGTTTATGTATGTATGTATGTATATACAATTCATTAACCACTTCTTGCTTGGAGTGTGTTGTGGGAGTAGTTTACTAACTCATTTGACCTTACACCGCGAATGAAATAATAATTATAATCATTTGAAAATTTTAATGATTTGAGGGTAAAAAACTTTTTGTTATATCGCCATCAAATCAATACAAACATAAAGGGATCCATTATTTGTAATAGACTTTTACTATCGAGGTTTATGTACGGGTACCCATAGGTAAATTTAATGGTAGGTTGATTTTACGTAAGTAAATACGTATCATCATCATCGTCATCAGCCTTTCCACATCCACTGGTGGATATAGGCTCCTCTCATGGCACGCCACTGGGCTCGACTACCGTATAAAATTAATAAATACTGATAACAATTTGCAGGTCCTACTTTTAACTGCAATATAATAAAAGCTTTAAACCCTAAGCTAAAAGTATTGGGTCCCAATCATGCAGCGTATGTCTCACAATGTTAAGTTCAACATAACTCGTGTAATACCTTTAAGCAGGCCAAGAAGAATTCCATGCCGCGATTTTCTAAGAATCTCTGGCAATTCTGAGGCGTTTCGTCAGTGACGTTCCACATGGTGGACCAGGCCACTTCGAGCACGTCATCACACACGCGCCGCGTCAGCCGGTCCGAGATCAGATTCAGCATCTTCTGCAAACAACAGAAAAACATGAGCTTCGTCCGTAGAGTCGACATTTTAACTTTACCACACCTAATTTTAATAAATATATCGACGGCAACAACGTAGGACGTCACTAAATATGTCTCTACGTGATGGAATGTGAATTTTTTCACTTATAATGTAATCATTGCTTAAATGCCCTTATAATTTAAATAGGTTTAAAATGCTAGAATCTCAATTTACAAGTGCGAAATTATCTAGATTCCAGAAGATCCGTCGTCATTTGCATGTATGTATATTGTATAGTGTATATTAAGGTATTGGCGACTCGAGTCGTAAAGGAACGTTTATCGCTATCATAACAAGGTCAGTCAATCAGTAAATGGAAAAAATGAGTTCCCCGCAACAATGGACTATACAATGTGCGTATAGGTTCATCATCACAAAAAATTATAAAAGTATGTCGTATTGGCAAAATAAATTACATCGAGAAAGCTGCATTTACAGTGTTGTAAACGTCTAGTAAAGTGGATATTATCAAAAACAACAAATGTTACTGCTTAAAAATCACCTTTTATTTAAACAAAGTAATTTGAAATTTTGAATTTCAGTCACAATTTTTTTTAATATTATTGGCATACACATAATATGTATTATTTTTTAAATGTGATGAATTAAAACACATTGCTAATCTCTCTCAAAGTTCCTGAGAGATATAAATCCCAGTTAATTTTTCATTAATTATTAAGTAAAGATTTTCCTTAAATGTTTAAAGTTTTAATAATATCTCCCTCTTCCTTTACGATAAAAGTAGGTGTTGTCGTAGTGCAACGGTTATTGGTGGTGTGTGGATTGTCATATGGTACTAAATTGAGTGCGTGAGTCCGTTACAAACATTCAAACATCTACGTTGTTGCCGTCGTCGTGAAGATGCAGTATGGATGACTGTGTGTACTATTGATTCATGCATTAATAATGTAACGTCGCTTTGCGTAATCATTTCGCAGAATATCTTCGCTTAGTGCACTGGATTCATACACAACATAGTACAATACACATTTTTGTAATTTGGTGTCATTTGTCTTTGCCAAAAATTATCTCTTGGATATATTCCATCTCGAAAGAGGGACACAAAAGTGTCACCACCGCCACCCTCAGAGCGCCGAGTATATTTTTATCCCAGGATGTAACATGAGTTTAGTCATACTATAGGAAAAAAATCCAATCTCTGGAAACTACTAACAGATTTGGCAAAACATGACCATACCGAGAATCTAACCAAAGATATCACGGCTTATATTCCTCATCTGCTCTCTACAGAGCTATAGATCAAGGGAACGACAATAATTAATCTGTATACTAATTGTACTTTATACAAAATCGCTAAGTTTTACATCACGTTTCTTAACTTTATTGTAATGTTACATAACAAGAGCTGCATTACGAAAATTGTGATAAAGTCGCTCATAGCATTACCGTAATTAAAACTAAACAGGATTGTGACACACATGTAATGCGGCTTTCATAACATTTCATTCGCGCAATGCAAGCTCACATTCTACATGATAATCACTTATACTCGGGCAAACATTATGAATCCATTGTAAAAACCAACTCACATAATGTGTATCTTTCAATTGCCATAGGTGGAGCTATTATAATTAATGACAAAATAGTTTCCGCCCCAAACACTTAGCATTGAAATTCTTATAAAGGTCAATGGCACAAAAAGAATTGATATCTTTGGCAAAGAACTTCGGCGGGTCTCTTAGGATCTCGTGATATATACTGCGTAATGGATTTAATGCAAAAATGACATACGTAGGTGCAATTTGAAATAACTCGCAAGTAGTAGCAACAAAACAAACAGCATATGATCGCATAGCAACTACATGACAGTGCATGAAACAAATCCAACATACCCCAATAGCGCCGTGGTTGCCAAGGAAGCGCTTCTGCTTGCCGTCCACTTGGCAAGCCAGCGAGTTGAGGAGATAGATCGCAATGCGCTGCACGAAGCCCTCCTGGTTCACATCAGCCACGCCGTACAGCAGGATTTGCACAACTCTCTCATATTCAAACAACTAAAACATATACATTTGGAAACCAGTCATACATGTACGTAATACATATTTATAAAAGTTCCAACTAAACGCAAAGGTACGGCGTGTGTTCCTATAGACCCTTACCACGTCAGTTGGTATTTTGAATTGGCAAAGAGTGAGGCAACCGTTGCGCATCATAGTATCGTCCCCAAGGTGAGCCTCCATGCCGTCGAGCAAGGCCGTGATAATTCGCCTCTTCAGCTTCATGCCAATGCGGTCCTTCTCCTTCCCTTTGACAATGTAAAACAATGTGGCGCTGTAAACATACAAATTCATTACATTTACATTACATTAACATTCAGTGATCAACATACATGAGTAACATAATATCAAAACTTAGCACTACATAACAGTCTTCAATCTTTTCTGTAATAACTTTAATTTGCATACTACTTGAAGCGATTAATCGCTTTAAAACTTATTAATCTTATTAAAACATCTTATTGAACAATTAGTGAACCATGAGCCAGTTAGCTAGTGGTACCCCTGTTTTCTGGGATACAGGTCTTAGCTTATCTTGTATGTAACATTAATTGCGATTAGTACACACTATACGCATTTCCTACATTGAGCATTTCAAATGAGAGCTGCATGGTGCATACGACTAATAAGGAAATTACTCTAGGACACAAGTCAACTCCCAAGTGCAAATATATATCTACATGTTTATAAATATTCGATATTTGACAGATGAACAACATACAAATATAGATTTGGCTGTAGCTACGGGCAATTTAGTTACGCAACTATTAATTTGTTCTCAGGAAAGCATCAGTTTATTGTTAAGACGCAATAAAAAAGAACGATACGAGAGCCAGATACAGGTTTTCGTCAATTATTCATTTTGTATAAAGTGACCTCGCACACATATGTTTGTAGCAAAAGGAAGTTATGACGAAGAAACCCTATTGATTTGGCATTACTTATTCAAATAATTTAAGTCGGCCTTGTTGAATGCATACGGATCGACCGTAGAACCCTTTGCATGTACATTAAAAATTCAAGGCAGCACAAGGCGAAGTGCTTGAAGTCTAACGATACCCTGAGGAATATTGGAAAATATATATTTTTAAAATTATATTGCTCATTCTATTATTTAAAGGTTAAATGTTTACACCCAAGATATGACAGAATATAATCAACCTATATCCGAATTACCTCTATTCATATTTGGTGTAATCGTCAATACAGAACAAAATACTTGTTTGTTGACTATTTATTTTTGTATCTGGTATATGGTCTAAAATTTATATGCAAAAAAAATAGGCGTAATAATTATAAAATACTGTTGTGTCTACTCTTTGTACTATATCTAAATAATTAAACCTGGAAAATTTGGGAAGTCTGTCAAAATATAATAATTATTCTATAGGAGATAATGTAATGCAATGATAATATAATCTGTGGCAACTGTTGTGGATTGTGTAATTCTAATTGTTATTAATTATACGTATTATTGTATCTGTTGTTTCCCAAAAAAATAAAAATAAGATTTTTTTTAAAAAATTCAGTGTATTATATTTCAATCAACTATTGTTGGCGATATTCCAATGGAAGAATTCAAATTTGCTTATAAGAGTTAATTTGATTTTCTGATAAAAATAAGAATTTTTTATTTTGAATAATATCAATTATAGAACATTAAACTGAAACAACATTATATTACATGTTAATGTGAAGTTCTTAATATGTCTTTTTAATATTATAGACATAGATAAAGGGCTCAGGGACTTGGTTACTTGTTCTGCTACATTAAAGCACTAATTGGGAGCTTAAGTATATCAATTATCATACATCATTACATTAACTGCATGTCACTAGAGTGCCGTCTCATAAAAAATAAAAAATGTTCAATGTATTGTAATTCCAAATTATTAGCTATTTTAATGTTCTCCTGTTGTTGCATTATTACGTCATAGACATAATATGAGTTATTTGTTTCTACAACATGCATCTTACTACAATTTGAACAAGATGTACAGAAAACGTCGAATTATTTTTTATTTGCATTTTCATGCATGCGTTTTCAATTTCAATTCATATGTCAAGTTTTATAAAGCCAATGTTCACCTAGATATGCACTTGGGAAAATTATGATTGGTTTAATTAAATCTTTCTTTAAAATCTTAAAAATCATTTTAATTTCCTCAGTTTCACTCATGCTTGAACTCTTAGGTGAACAGGGAACTGATATTCCCAAGCACAGCGCACCATTTCTCGACAAGGTGCTTACTTTCCATGCTGCTCACTTGTGGAATCAATTACCACTTTCAACAAGACAAGCTAAGACACTGCTAAGTTCTAAGAGAATTGTAAAGACATATTACATGACATTACAGTAATCTTTTATCCTGTTTTCTTTATACCTTCTTTATTACTTCTTCATGGTTATAGTACCTAATATGAATGTAGGTATTTATATAGTAGGAATACATTAGTTGATTAAAGTTTGCAAGTAGCACTAAGGCCACCATTGTAATCATGTCTTTAGTGTCAATGTATTTTTATCTGCTTTACAGTTTCTTTTTTAAATGTTGGTGTACAATATAACTGACTAATGAAAAAACTAGGAAGAAGTGATTATACTTACAATTCTAAATGTTGAAATTAACTTACATTTGAAAGTTTGCCACAATCATAAAATACCTACATAAAATACCATCAATATGTTATCTTTAAAGTATTAAGGTTTTCTAAAAATATGCTCTTTAGTGAAGCTATGTGTGTATTCAGCAAAAACTTATGATTTTTCTTTAAAAAGTTGACAATGCAATACCTACATCAAATATGAACCAAGATGATTTTATAATTTATTAAAATCTTAAAATTTGGCCTCCAAGGCTAATATTATAATCTGTTCACCATATTATGATAAGAATAATTTTCCATCACCAGTTGGAAAAATTGATTTGTTCTTACTATACAAGTAGTTTATGTATTTTGGATATTTCTATTTTCATGTCATCTTTTATCTTTCTCGTGAGCAGATATGAGTGACCTCTAATTAAGATAGCAACGTAAAACCAACAGACATTAATAGTCATAAGGAATAAATGAATGAATAAATATTACAAATGCACAAAACATTGTTATATACTTAAAATTTCCCAAAGCTAATAGTGCAAAAGATTACATTACCTGCCAGATATTTGGATATGTTTCTCAGAAACATGCTGATCCATGGCATCTAGAACCACTGACAATGCTTGACCCACAAACAAATTGTTCTCATAACGGAACAAATAGTACAGATCATTGAGGACACGTGTCAACATAACAGGTCTTTCCATGTATGCCACCGCTGCAGTCAAAATCTGTTGCTCGTTTGCATCACCAGATATCTTGAAAGAATTATTTGTGTGAAAACAAAATCCATTATGACAAGATTAACCAATAATAATAAAATAAAGTATGAAGTTTTTCTTACCACTTTAGCAGGGATGTCGTGCCTTTTGCAAGCACCATGATGTGTTCCATAAAGACCAAGGAATTCTAGAGGTCTGTTGACTCGACTCACAAGACCAGGTATGTCACATCGAACTGGTGGGTCAGTGTCAGTAGACGAGCCTTCATTTGCTTTAGACACAGCTGCTCCTGTTCCAGCAAGGTTGGTTCCAGAAATATCCAAGGATTCCAATTCGGGCAAGCTTTCAATGAGTTTTGTCAAAACATCATTGGGAGTAAAGTATTTACCATGTCTATCATTTGACTGTGATATATCCAAATGCCTCAATGTGCGCAATCCAGCAATCCAATCAATGATATCCTTTGACCAGTGCACACTGTGGAGTACTAAAGATCTCAAATTCTGCAATTCATTCAGTGCCCATATAGTTCCAGCTGATGAACACTCTGAGAGATCAAGATGAGTTAAATGTGTCAGAGGCGTCAATAATAACAATGGAAATATGGCTAAACCCCGCCGGTGTATTGTGAGCCGTCTCAGTTTAGGAGCATCAATGATATAGCCTCTCTGTCTATAAATATTTTCATCTTGGGATATGATATATGTCACTGGACCTAATTTAAGTGATATGAGGTTTTCACTATTGCTATTTATTGCATCCAAAGAGGCTTGGGACAGATACTCGCACTGAACCAATTCCACAACGTGAGGCTTGTGCTCCATAAGAAATTTCAATCCTTCGTCTGTAATGCGCGAGTTACGCAGTTTCACTGTGTCCAGGCGGGAGCGTACTTTGTCGCGGAACATATTGGCAATATTATCATTGACGCGACTCTCGCGCTGATAGGCCGATAGGAATCTCTCGCAAATCTCCGCAGGCAGGATCACATCATCTTTTAGCTTGCGCCAACGGGTTGACGGATCCAATTTCGTTATTGTGTTCAGATTGCACACAATGTATTGCATACATATGTCGAATAGTGAATCCGGGGAGCTGTCGTACAGCGAAAATACGTCTTTGTCTGCCGCCATCGTGCTCTTCGTTCAGCAACCAGTGCTCAACAGACAGAATGCTAGAAGATTCCTTATTATACCATTTCTTTCACTACTACCCACATATCAAATGAAGATCCAAATTAGCAGCACCGTCCATTTTGATACCAATTGAGCAGAGTTTTGAGGCGTGTCCCTAAAATAAGACAACACTCTAAATAGTATTTTGGTTTAAAATATCGAATTTATTCACAAACAGAAACAATATTTTGCACAACGCAACATTAAAGTCATTTCTAGTCAATTCATTAATCATTTAATTATTTTTTTCTATTTCCATAGACACACACGAATGTTTATTTACATAAGTTTGTCTTTGCTAAGTGGTGGCGCGGATCGAGGCGCTATTGTCCATCAATGTACTAACTCAATGCACGCTATCGATAATGTCAGCTTTGAATAAAGTCGCACATATTTTTTATTTATTTTAGACACCGCGGCATTCAATTTTAATAGTTATATCATGCTATTAAAATTGCTTTAATTTTTATATTAAAATTGCTTTCATTTTAATTACGTTTTTATTAACTATACGGATGTATCGATAATCGGTATCTGTGCACTCTGATCTGGGATCAGAGTGCACAGATACCGATTATCGATTTTACTCCTTAGTCTGTGTCGATACCCAAGTCCCAACTCTCTGCTATTAAGTTTGCTGTCAATATGTCTGTCAATTAGATGATAAGGAGAAATGATGGATCTGTGTGAATTGGCTATTTGACTAATTTCTGAAAAGTGTTTTAAAGTCTAGATATAATCACTCTATACCTCTTCAAACTATTAATTTATTTTTAAAGAGTTGTTTATAACGAATAAACATATTTTTCAGTTTTATCATCATATATGTCACCAAAACGGTAGGTCACGTGACTTTGAAAAAGTTACGTCACGCTTTATAAATGGTGAATGATCTTAGTGGCAGAGATGAATGAAAATTGAAAATCGTGACATCACACGCTGCACAATGACAGCTTGTCGTGTTTTGTTACATTTAATCAACAGATAAAAAATGGCAAACTTATTTTCGATAATTTAAATATTTATAATTTAGATAAATGTAAATAAAAATACCTATAATTATTGTTTACCAAAAAGCTATCATATGCAACACATTTTATAATTTATTGCCACAACAGACAAATACCCAATTGTGATGGATCATGGATGTGATCTTAGATAAATAACGTACTCTGTGGGATTTGATTACTATGTTTATTTTTATTTAAAATTTAAATAGCCGATTCTTAACATTTGTTTCTAAGGCAAACATATTTGTTTCTTCATCAAAACACTTAGACAACATGGAAGATTACTTCCAACTTTTACTTTAATATTCAGATTATTTTTTAAATCCAAAAGCTTAAACAAGTAATACCCACACTTAATAATATATTAATTACAGGCGGAGATAGTTTTCAATCCATACAATATGTTATTTAATTGACTGAACTACTGAGCCAATATTAATGAACTGTGTCAATGAAGACACTGTGGAAGACACTTTGCACTATAAGAAGGACAGACTATTTATACTTACAAAATTTAATCTCATAAAGGTAAAAGGATGGTAGCAAAGTTTGAATACAAAATAATATCAGATTTATTACAAAAATCAATTATTGAATGTGGAGTGAAGGTACAAATAATTGTGTCATTCCATGCTAAGGATGCTATACATTGGTACATAAGTTTATGAATGTGATCTATGAGATTTAATGTTTCATAACAGTTCTGTTATAGCTGATGTCCTTAATTACAGGCTACCTTTTAAAAATTAAGACATAGTGATTGAAACAAAATAAAAATGCATTTTCATGTAATGATTGATGTATTCACTGAGAAATGGTTTGTTTGCATTTTTCTAAATAAATATTCTTGATGAGGCACAAGGAAGTGTCGAAATAACTAAAATTGTTTTCACCTAAATTCACTGGTAATTTTATCTATATAATGGTCATTTAATTTTTAACACTATAAAAGCTGTATAGTTGAACTTCATGCCTGAGGCATTCTCTACCAGTCAAACTTACAGTTTTGTATCCAAGATATGCAAATGTAAAATGTTAACAAGGAATTGTTTTATATCCAATAAATTTTGTTGACTATTGAGATTGGGATTTATTAGAGTTAATTTGAAAGTAGGTAGATATAATTTATAAGTGGTAGGTAACATCAAATTACTTGTTTTTTTTAGATATTGCTGGTTCACTGTGATAATGACCATAATCACATTTTGAGGTCTGCATGTAAACTAACAAATTGCTTTATAAGCCTATTTAAACAAGCAATATGTATATTATGTAAAGTGAGTGAGAATGGTGTTGTATGTGTTCACCCTCTGTAAAATCTTTGGTCTTTAATATTAGAGTGTGTATTAGAAAGTTTTTACAAAAAAATTTGGCACCTAAGGAATTGATCTCTCATTTAGTCTCTTGAGACAAAAATCATTATCTTCTTAATGCTGAGGATTGCATATTCAGAATTTGATTGCCTTTTATGAATATACATATAGGTAAAAAAATACTAAGGCTATCAATAGCTTTATGAGCAACCACTATGGCGTTGTTTTATGTTAGATAGTTTTCATAATTTTGCTTTTGCCTGCATAAAATGGTGTACCTATTCGAACTTTAGCACGGAAACGACACCACGGCTCTATCAAATTTGGCGCCAACGCCATCTAGTCGGAATGAGATTTTCTTATTAGTGACTTGAGTGTTTATGGCCAAATGCATTCAAGGGTTTTATGAATTATTGGTTGAAATTTTCGGTCCTTCATTGGTCCATATTTTCACATTTATAATAATAATAGGATCGAGCAGATATGTCCAAGTAAAATAGCCAAATCGAGTCGAAGAGTATTATTCGTGTACTCTAACAGTTATTTATTTAAGATAACAAAATTAGTGCTCTCCTGAATTAAATTGTACCCCATGCTTGTAAAAATGCCATGTTTATATAAACCATTGGCATAAACTAAGTTATTTCCTATCAACACATTTATATGATTGATGATTGAAATAAACAAGCCCCTTTGATCCTACAAACAAAATAGAGATAGTGAGATTTTTATAATCCAATATTAAAACATATTTAAGAGACCTCAAGTAAATGTTCACCTCAGACTAAAGACTGGACACCGAATGTGTTCGTTTTACTGTGTATATCACAATTTGCACAACAGACGCTGTAGCGTAGCCGAGACGAGGACCGTACTGTATTATTATTAATTCGAAACTGTTTACACAGTACCGGACGCGAAGCTAAGATCAACGCTATCACGATGTATTTCATGAAGTCTTTCTCGGTGGCAGGGTATGCGTTATATGCGCATGTGCCGACTCGCACAGTTGCGCTGTAACATGAAAACGCCTCTATCGATTAGATACCTTTGACATTTCGACATCTTTATGTTTCGAAATGAAGTTTATTAACTGTTACCAATAATTAAACAAATTCAAGGATATGAGTCGCAAGTCAGAGAACATGTGTTGAAAAAGTTTAGAATCCGGTCTTATCCTATAGTTTTAATATGGATGCAGCATGGACGCAGCCGTTTCTAATCCAGCAGCGGCCTAGTCTGTTTAGATTCACCTAATTGTGGTTAATGGACTCACTTTTCACAGGAAAAAAAATATATTCCATAATAACAAATCAATGTATACCTCCTTCATCAAAATGGGATGAGTAAATGGGGAATGAGACTTAGTTCAGGAACTTTACATAATGGAACGTTGCAATAAATAAATAAAAACATCCCAATATTCACATACATAGTCCTAACCCCACATCAAGATGAATTAAGTCTTGTGTCGTGGGTATCAGAAACTACGAGAGACTTTTCGATGTCACAAACACCCCGACCCGAGACAAATTTCTGTGGACCTCACATTTGTCTCAGTGCTGGAATCGACCACGCTGCCTCTCGTTTCACGGTCGGCGTCTAACCAACTGCGCCACAGAAGCTGTCCCAATGATACTGATTTCTGCGTCCTACGTGAAAGTTTGTCTCTCTTTGGCTCAGATACCCGCAGCTACGGCCTTCAAATCGTCCCAGTGAAAAGTTATCGGGAATTTCTTGACTTCCTTTCTTTCTAACAGCCTCCGTGGCGCAGTCGGTTAGGCGCCGGCTGTGAAACGAGAGGCGGTGGGGTCGATCCCCGCACAAAAACAAATGTTTGTCAGGTCCACAGATATTTGTCTCGGGTTTGGATGTTTGTGACCTCAGGACGATAACCGCCCCAATTCCATCCTTGTGACCGCCCGGCATAGAACCATTACCGGTCTTTTTAATTGAAGGACGAAATTATTATCCACTTACAACTAGGCTTAGACGCCGGATTAAGTAGTTTTGGTTGTCCACGACAGATATGAGGCTACCTGCTCTATCGTCCATCTCGGAGTGGAGAATGTTCCTAAATCTGCAAAATGACTTGAAACTTTTTTACTACATAGCCTACGTGTCTGGAAATACTCCCGTTTTTATTTCATTAAAATCAAGCTAGTTGTTTTTGAAGTTACGATTATTTTAGTTTCGCGATGTTTGTGATGCGCGCGATGCCTGCGTGACGTCACATTACAGTTGGTTAATCCTGTTGGTTGACAGATTTTACGGTCGCAGACTTGATATACCCTTTATACAGGCTTTCATGTACAGAGATCGATCAGTTACAAATGTATAATATGTATAGATTTGCCATTAATATTCAGTCATTTAAAAATCAATTTTCTTTTTGCCCTGCTTAAAAAGTCAGAGCACTCGGAAAACACCGGAACAGAAAGTTCAAGCAGAGCTGCCACGTGCACAGTCTTGACTCACGTGCTTGGTAGGAATGAGGGCCGAAAGCAAATCGTACAAAGATTGAGTCTCCCCACGTGATATGGATCACCTTCAAGGGAATAGCTTTTGCGTTGGGTTTTTATAAATACGTTTGTTTTAGTCGCGTTCACTTCGATACAGCGGAAAGGCGTTGTGAAAGTGCGTATGAGTTTTGGTTACATGACGACCTGGGATCTGATCCTTGGTAGCTAGAGGATTTCAATTGCTTTGAGTTTTTGATTTGCAAATTATCATTATGAGTTACCCAGATCATAATCACGACCCTTTATCGCGATAGAGTCACCCTCTATTACATATCGGGACGTCAAAAGCTTGACAAACCATGAATTGCATAAGTGCCTACACCTTTATGCAAATATAGACGTGAGTTTATGTATGTTATAATATAAACGCTTGTGAAAACCTTTCTAAATATATTCTTTTATACTGGAACGTATGTATTTAAGGAGGATCGCTTTAATATGGCCGCTCAATTTTCTATTATAATTCCTGGGTCACATTTGTGATATTCGGGTAAGATTCGCGTTATCACTTCATGCTTGGCCAGTTCATCATAATCGCTCTAATACATACACATATATCATACAGTACTAAACCCAGACCATGAAATAAATTAATACACTCAACAGTCACATACATAGTTCTGATCACATACTTCTTGTGACGTGGGTATCAGGAACTACGAGAAATCGCAGTGTTTTGTTATATTATCTCAACAATCTGAACTTCAAAGATTATTGAATTCTTTCAAGTAAATGCGTATTTTAAATAAATAATAGTTTGAACGACTAAAAACACGCCTCAAATGTATGATTTACTTTTTAGTTGGGTTTTTTACTAAAGCGTGTTATATGTTATATATAGACTTTAAACTATTGAAATAAAACTATTTTCACGGATTTTATCGCGATTCAGTTTAATTTTTTTTTTTAATCCCTACGTTTCGATTGCTTTACAGCTTTCGTGGTCACGGGGCGGACTGAGGTATTAGCCTTCCGCTCATTGATTGTTACAATTGTCGAGGCATACTCTAGTTGAGATCTGACCAGTGCATTAAATAATAATAAAAATGTTTCTGGACCGTGGACGAGTGAACTCCATAAAGTATGTAGGTACCTATTTATATGTCATCTCTGCACCATTTGAACGTAGACTGGAAGAAAGTACCTCTGATATTAAGTCCATTTATCTATGTACAATATGTTTGCTTGTGAAATAGGTAAAATAAAAAATAAAATAACGTAAAGATGACTTAGTTTGATAACTTAAGAATATATATGTACGTATAACTCGTCGGACCTGAATAATTAACGTCACTGGAACATAAGATCAGCTAATTCAAAATATAGGTTAAACAAATTGAATTAAAACAGAAAAACGAATAAAAAATTGAATTCGCATCCATCTCAAAACGTTTTTAATGTAAAATAACATAGTAGATAGGGGAACACAAAAAAATCTAATGTGAACCGCATGACAGCTAGGTTCACAGATATTTCCGACGAGTTATATATTATGCATATATCTACATAAATGTCACGCCTTTATCCCAGAAATGGAAGTGCAACCAGGGCCACAGGTGTACCACCAGGTCAAACACGTTTCGCCTTATGTTCCGCCCCACGATGTGATAGTGAACGAGCGTATCTCCATATAGGGCACACATTCCTGATTCCGGGCTGATAATGAATAGGAAAATCTAATATCACTATACCCGGGATTCGAACCCGAGACCTCCGCGATGCAATCGTACTTTAGTACAACTACGCCACCGAGAAGCTGTCATAATATTTAAACAGTACAATGTACATGCTAATGTAATGAATAATGTGTTTAAACAACTTCAATGATCAGCTAATGTGCAGCTAATAGTAAGGTTTATATTATTTCAGCTTGATGAATTCTGTAGATACACCAACACTATTGTTCATGGTCTCCTGATTAAGGAAATGCTTTTTTTTCTTTAATCTTATTTGCTTCGGCAAGTATCATTATCTGTCATAAAAATTGTGTCACGCCAAAATGTAATAGGTACTTTTAAGTAGGTGTCGTCATCAAGTAGGTACTACAAAAGAATCAGATAAAATTCAGCGAATTTTGTAAGATCAGCCACTCTCGATGCCCTAATTTGTTTGGTTATAGCGCATTATAAACTAATCGGTATAAATTAAAACATACAACAGTTTATATCTTTTTATTAGTGGGTGTTAATCGACAATATAAATTATTCTAAATAAAATATCTTATATTAATAAAAATATATTTCATCGTAGATGCTATTTTAGGTACAGTTTCACATTTTCATAATCGGTACAATAAAAAACTCACAACAACCACGCTGAAACAATTCATTGCTACACCTTAATTTTCTTTACAAATTTTAAATAATTAATTTCTGATAAATTAACTTATGAAGATTAGGTTCTTTTTAATCATAATATTGTAAATTATGTCATTATGTACATGTGTATGTAAAATGAGTTGTTGCAATACTTTTAAATTGTAAATAAGTTTAAAACTAATTACAAGCGATGAATTTCATCAATTGAAAATATGTCGGAAATAATTATAGTCAACTAGTTGCATTACCTTTTGAATTCCAATTATTGTGACATGTACAATACGTAGCTGTGGTCAAGAAGTGAATTCTTCAAGAGTTCTTTCTTTCTTTTATGGTTTACAAACGTAAGGCAAAACGAAACGACGCATTCACACAAATTGGCTGTTACATAACACTGGTTTATAATATTTCGGTTAATTGAATTAATCACAAATTAAAAATGAAAATACAAATATTACGCGACCTTTCATAAAATTAATAATCACACCGTTAATACTAAAAATGGATACCTATTTACTCTTACCATGTAACAAGGCAATATGTTGCATCAAGTTTAAAACAATCATTTCATTGCAGAAACGATATGTATAATAAATAAAATAAAGATAAATAGTTAAACACATCAAAGCTCAAATAGTATAAAGTTGTTGTTTAAACTTATATAAAACATGTCAATTAATCATTTGGCATTAAAAAAACAATTTACAAATTGAAAAAGAAGATACACAATCTGAAGCCAGTTTTATATACATACAACTTGCTTTTTATTTACAGGCATCCGTACATAAACCATAAACAAGTTATTTATGAACTACAATATTTTTTAATCTACTTCATACTGAAACTGAAGTTTTTTTCGCTATAAAAACTAATTGTGCATGTCCAAATACATATATTACATAATTATTAAAGAAACTAGTCTTCAATGTCCATTTTTTGAAAATTGTTAAAAAGTGTCACCTTTTAATTTTCATAACTTCTTTGAAGCGATCACTGCAAATTTTAAAACATATCCAAGGAAGCCGACTGATTCGACTTCGAACACCAAAAATTAAAATAATAGTATTAAAACAGGATACTCAATCTATAGGTATTGTGAATATTTGATTCTATCTGCAATTTTAAATTTCATTACCATAGAACCATTTTATTTAACATCTTCCATATTAATTCACAGCTTATTACATCTAGCCTCAATTTTCTTTGTCTCACCATAATTAAATTTAATATTGCATATGGAATCATTGCTACAGGCTAAGCGCAAACAGGTACACGTTCCACTCGACACTCGTGATTGATTTGCTTAAAATTTGTCAAGTATACCTACATAAATACATATAAAATCTCCTATTTACATCGCAGAACCAAATGTCAAGATTTTCCATGCGCCTGACCGATTTGCAAGACATTCTGCCTTAGTTGAATTCAAAGGCACTCTATTTTCTAAGGCGAAGCACACAGCTCGATGGCGCAGCCGGCGGGTGCCGAACGCTCATTGTAGCTCTTCTCACTGCGGCGATGCGTTTAGATCGCGCAAACGCATGTGATCAGCCAGAGGATGCGAATGATCTTCTGCTCTTCTCTCGTCAGGCCATTTCACTACTACGTTTATGCTGGCTGGCGGAAGCGTTACCGGTGGTTCAACGACGACTGGCAAACCACCTTCACGTTCTGGCACCATGTGGCCGATTAGAGCGCCTACACGTCGATACATTAGTTGTGGTATAGGCAATGGCATAGACTCGCGATCCAAATTTTCCTGAGGTAAGACCCGAATCCCGGAGCCCATATGTGCCAGCACTATGACCGGGGCATTCTCCTGCTGTGGGGTAATGTCGTTCAGCGCACGCATCAATACCGGTGCGGCGGTTTGAGTTGTCAAACATTTCGATTCTCCGCTCACTCGAGCGTTTAGACTCTCGAACACAGTCACCAATTCGTACAGACGATCGTCGCATAGTACAGGGTTATCTGCAAGAATGCACTTACCATAATTATGCTAATATTTACGTAGTCAGAAATCATGCCGAATAAAATACATCAAATAATAGATAAAACATTGTAACATACATGAGGCACGTTCACGTGAACTTACAAGTTAATATTTGAAACAATTTTTCACAAAAATTAAAATCGCAGATGCAGAGGTCAACAGAATATATTTAAACAAAATATTCGCTTCGCAAATATATTTGCCACAAGGTGATTATAAGCAGTTTAGACATGTGCATAATTTTAAAACTAATTAGAATATAAAATAAGTGTATTACAATAGTTGTAAATACGTCATTTACAATTTGGCAACAAATAAGTTCACAAAAAGATATCGTCAATAATATTTTGTTAAGCTTTAAGATCAAATACAAACCTTGAAGGTATATCTTCAATATACCAGGAACTCCGTTAATTGTACATCGTGATTTTGATACAAGATCATAATTCACAGAGTGAATTTGGTTGTACGATAAGTCAGCTATACAGAGCGCCGGCAATCCATGAAAGTCTTTATCTAATGCGGTAATGTTGTTGTGATGAGCAATCAGTTCTTCCAGAGAAGGCAAAAACGTCTGTAAATTACAATTTACCGTGAGTTTAAACAGATAGAATAGGAATATATATACAAATCGCCGCGCTGAATTTGGGTGTTATTAGTTTAACGTACACACTACCATCTATAATTAAAATTCGCAAACGCTCGCAAATGACTAAAAGTTATGGCTCTCATTTGTATTTGTAAACAAACCTTCGAAGTTTCCTCCAACGTGTAGATATGGTTATGCGAAACATCGAGCAACTTCAAGTCTTCCAATCCTATTAAATCATCCGGAGATATTTGCTGAAGTAGATTATTGCTTAAATTTAATCTTAGTAGTCCATGAAGTCCCATCAAGGCACCCCCAAGATTAAGAATGCGGTTATGGTCTAGTCGCAACTCTAACACTCGTGTCTCAACGTCTACTAAATTCTGTAAACATATTTGTATTTTTTGAATACCCACATCTAATACAAGAAGGAATAAAGTTAATCAGTTCGTTATATATCTACTTACTTCCATGTTACCCGTTATATGAGTAATTCTATTATGCGAAAGATCTATCACGGACAACCGTTTCAATCCTTTTATTTCTTGTAGTGAAAATTCTCCCATGTAATTGTGAGTTAAATTCAGATATCGTAGGGATTTCAAACTTCGTAAGGATCCATTTAATGATGTTAATTGATTGTAGGCGATATCCAATTCAGCTAACTTTTCCGCTTCAGTGAATTCGTCTTCAGCCAGCTATAAATTATAAGATTAATTTATGTCTCTAACATCAAATCCGCCAAAATTTGTAATATAATAAGCATTCCATGGTAGCTTATACTACTTTAAATTACATTGCATAATTATTATACTCACCGATTCAATTTTATTGAACGAAAGACCTATCCGCATTAACCTCCGAGATTTTTGTAAAGCCCCTTCTAATGACTTTATATTGTTGCCATAAAAATATAGAGACTCAAGTGAAGGCATTTGTTTTAAATCTTTCGGTAATGTTTGAAGTTCGTTGTGGGCAGCGTGTATGAGTACTATCTTTTTAGCTTTCTGAAAGTGAATTCTTAAATTAGGAAACATGAAAATGATATTTCTAAGTATGATAACATCGTCGATGAATAAACTTAAGACTAGTACTTACGATAGGTAGTTCATTTTCTATAGATTTTAGGTTATTGGCATTAATAAATATCCATTCCAAATCATCCAGTTCTCGTAGGGCGCCATTTAGTGTGCTTAGTTTATTGATTCCCAGATGTACATGTTTCAGAGCTCTGGGTATTGCATCCCGCTCTATTTTAGAAATTTGATTGTCAGCCACTAAGAGATGTTCAACTTCTTGTATGTCCTGTGATGAAATAAAATTATTGTTCTGGATAGCAGTTTTTGATACTCAGCATATTCATGATTATGGTTATTCATGTGTAACTTTTGAATATTAAGAATAAATGTACTTTATTTTCAATCTTATTTTAGTTTGCACTGTATAATCCAACAATAATATATACGAGAGACCAGGGACGAAAGTAACGCGGGATGAAAGAAACAAATCAATTTGTATGAAAAACTTTATCTATTTGATATGCTGTATATAAAAATTTGTAAAAAAATTAAAGTAGTTTCGTTCGTCCCTCGTCTCCCCTACTTACTTGAAAATCCTCCTCCGTAAGCTTTGAAATTTTATTCCTGCAGAGGTCTAGTGTCTTAACGTGCGGCAAATGTTGAAGAACGTGTCGCGGCATCTCCGCGAGGGAATTGTCGGCCAAACTGAAGTAGTCTACTAAATCCATCTTGGTGAACACGCTTTCTTTCAATTCACTATAATAAGAAAAAGTATATAAGGATTTATTCATTAGGTTCGTGTTCATCAGTAGACTAGCCGTAGTCCACCATGTCATTTCTTTTTATACATTTACATACTATCTTTAATTTATTAATTAATGTAAAAGGTTTCATGAGCATTAAGAATTTCCGATACGTAGAGCTTAAAGAAAATTACTACAAATATTTAATCATTCTTTAGGTGCTGTGAAAATGTATCCTTAAAAGATATGCACAGAGAAACCATAGTATATAAAAACAAAATTATTGCTCTACCATAGTTAAACAACTAGTATAAGTTACACTATTCGCCTTATGTGTATAAAAGGTTTGATAAATAATTTAACTTAATACAAACTGTGCTCTTACTCTCGGCAAGTTGAACTAAAGAAAAAAACATTTAGAAATGTCGAAAAAGGCTTTAAGTATAAATTTAAGAATTAATTACACAAATAAACGTGTAATATAAATAATGAATATAAAATAAAAGATAAAGCTACCCAAGTCGAAGCTTTCACTTTATGGGATACCAGTGAAAACAAATTTGTAAAGTGGTAGGGCCACACTTTAGTTGCTTTGAAATAAGGTAATGTCAACAGACAAGCCTAAGCAATAACACAATATAAAGTAGGTCCATCAAATTATAACGTATAGTCAATAAGTATGGGTAGCATGAAATGGCCCAATGTTACTACTGGCATTCAAGATTTGTCTATTTAATAACGAAGATCTTAAGAAGCCGACCTCATCTTCGGTCGTATCAACTAAAATGTTACTTAAGGTCGGAGTTGAGTAATTTTTGTGAATGCCACCCTTAAATTATTGTTGTTTTATTTATACAGTATTGGTTTCTTAGAATTTACGCAAATGTTACACATTGAAATGTGACTTATTTTCGGATTTTATCACTTTACAGGATTCGCGGTCACGGGGCGGAATCAAGTAAGTCCGCCCCGTGACCGCGAAAGCTGTAAAGTAATCGAAACTTCAAGAAGTAAAAAAAAAAAACAATTCCGCGATAAACGATAGAGTCCGTAACAATTAGTTTCAATGTTCATCAATATTGTTAAGATTAAAGTTTATTTATTATTTCTGTAGTTTTTTATTAAAGAAAATATGTATAAACAATTTATTTTACATGACAATTTGACGATGTGAAGGATTGTGTGGAATACAGAAATTCGATACCAGTAATCAAGCCGAAATAGCTGACGGTAAAACTGGTAGAGCGTAAGGTATCGCAAGCCCTTGCGGTCCCAGGTTTACATCCATCTCTTTGATTATTTTTTACATACGTGGCGGATTTTTCAATTGTTAAATACTTCGTGGAATAAAATACAACAAGAGCAAATTAAAAATTACAATTGTATTAGTAAGTTATAGTAATAAGTTTATCCAATTTTCACATTTATTATAATCAGTTATTATTTAGGTAATTGTATGATCATTTTTTATAGTCTACTATAAAATAAAAAATCTTATATTAAATAGACATTTTTTGTGATATTTTATTTAAAGTTTTGTAGTAAAAACTGTAGGTTTATCATAAAAGTTTAAAGTGGTAGAGCCTCATTGTAGTTACTTGTTACTTAGCCTAAAGTAGAAATGGGCCAGCTCGACAACGAGAGGAGAGGTTAGGTACCATTGTTGCTCAGAAATGCGACGTAACGTTAATTTATTATTTCTGTCATTGAACACTGTCCTCGAAGTTCAGTCATTCGAAAAAATATCCTAGTAGGAGAAACACACAGAAGGTCAATCATGAATACAAATAACTCTCTAAGCTTAATACACGGCGGGTTATCTTAATACAACTTAATAGAGATAATGTAAAGACTGCCTCGGTGGCGTAGTTGTATTACGGTACGGTTACAAAGCTGAGGTCTCGGGTTCGAGTCCCGGGTCGGGCAAAGTGATATTGGATTTTTTATTCATTATCAGCCCGGAGTCAGGAATTTGTGCCCGATATGGCGATTGGCTCGCCCCGTATCACATCGTGGGACGGAACATACAAGGCGAAATGTGGGTGTCCTGGTGGCGCCTCTGCCTACCACTTCGGGGACAAAGGCGTGAGTTTATGTATGTATGTATGTATGTATGTAAAGTAGTTCATAATATCTCAACGGAAACATACATATTAAAAAAATCGCATAAGCTCATCGCTTCCTTGTTAGGCTTCGAAATAAACCATTAATCTCTTATTTATACTATTACTTATTATTTGAAATGAAAAAAAAAAACAGATTATTAAGGTCTAAAGTAGACGAAAGTGGGCTGGTAGGTACACTAAATTAACAGAACCATGAATAGGTATAGGTAGAAAAATAGTATATTGTGCATTATAAAAAAGGCTCAGCATTTTTGTTTCATTGTCTTTATTAATATTATTGAATGATATCCAGCTACCCATTCGGTACAAAGCTCAACAATAAAACATAATATTATCATAATATTAGGTTATCAATCAATTTACAAAATAACATGATATCTATAACCATTGTATGAGAGATATGACAAAGAAATTATCCCGGCCTTTATAAATGAATATATTAAGAAAATCATTCTGTACCCACTAAATAGGTAAATTAAATGTAATTATAAAAATAAATATTTAAAAACGAAAAAGTGGAATAGAAATGTGATACAATATCATTGATCTAATATTAACGTAGTAACATTAGCTCAATGTAAATATTAAGAAAATCTTCGTCAAACACTTTAACATAGATCTATTGAATTGAGAACTTTCGCATTTAAAATAAAAAGAATATCAAGCGAGGAATCTAATAAAATAGGCTTACGAATAAAATAAGTAATCAATAAGTACCTAAACATTTTCATTACATTTACCTAGAACAATGGATTGTTGGAACAATGGATGAAAAATTGGCTATAAAGTCATATTTTGGTTTCCGCCACTGAGAACGACATGGCGTGAGCATTAATTCTATTTTTTTATGTCTAAAATATCATTTTAAGTATATAAGTTGTCCGATAATGGGGCGTAAACGTACGTGTATAATAGGTAGAAATGCAAAGTTGTTATCTTATCGGGAGGAATATACAGTGAAAGGTGAAAAAAATAGATAGTGCCGAAAGTAACGCGGGATGTAAGTAACAAATGAATTTATAAAAAATATATATTTACATACATTGATGTGCTGTATGACGGACATAAGTTATTTCTAGCCCCCCTTTACCTAAGTTACGCTTACCGCTCTGTGCCATCAGGTTTTAGTTGTAGCGAGTTGATGCTGCAAAAATACCCCCTAAGTAACATTTCAACGCTTTTTTCAATGGCGTTTATTTTTGTTATGGTAGGTTTAATCTTGCGTGTAATGGGTCAGTAAAATAACAAAACTATTTCTCTTTAACTATCCAACTATTATTTTGAAAGTAAAAGCTTGTTACTTTCATCCCTTTAGACGCATTGAGCTATTAAAATTAAATAAAGGTCTATTAAATTTATCAACTAATTACGAGTACTTAAATCGAAATTCCTATAAAAGACATAAAATATGTAGAGGCAAGTATAAGTGTCATTGAATTAAAATGGTTGGTCATATGGAATAATGATAACGCGGTCATGAAACTCAAGTTACGATAATCTAGATTTGTGCATGTACAGTTTGTTTACATTGTACAGCTGATTTCACAGGAGGATGTAAAGAATAGGTAAATATCAACTGCGAAAGAAGAGGGAAATTAAAGCGAGGGAAATAGGAAATATCATCAAACTTTGCTTATAACTTTCACTATATCCAACTTGGACATACCTTTTTGTTGTTTTCAAATAAGAAAAATAATTGCAGTCTATGGAATACAAATACTATGAACAAATAAGTCTAAATTAATAATGATATTAATTAAGTTGTATGTAAGTATGTTTCTTACTGGGTTTACACAGCCCTTTATATTTTTATGCTCTCATACTAATGACGAGACGTCATATATTAACTTAGCTAATAAACTGATTAATAAACGATATTAAATAATCTAGCTTGTGGTGATATCTCATGTCAAATGTATTATTTGGCTATGAATTTCTGTAGGCTCCTTGACAACCTTATTTTATAAGAAATATACTTTATCCCCTAGGGTCTATTTCAGTGCTGGTGTCACTGACCTCGACCTAGGCATTGGAGATGCTTAGGCCAAGTGGCGCGAGTTAGCAGGAGTTATTTGCGCCCGGAGGATTGCATCCATCTTCAAGGTCCTCATCTATAACGCAATATAGCTGTATAATAGGAACATCTCCGACTTGCACCGTGGATTCTTAGAATTTTCTGCAGTAATATGTGAAGGAAGTTCCTGGGCAGGCTTTAAAGATACTATGGGGATGTAAATCATTGAGGGATTTGACCGATTAGTCAGGTTTAAGGCGTGGTATGGTGGTACATTTTATTGTATGTTACAGGCGTGCTTACTGTATAAGCTAATATACGTGTCTGCAGGGCACCGGCCTCCTCAACAATCGATAGTCTGATGAGGGGTTAGGCCATATAGTCCACCTCGCTGGCCTATTGCGGTTTGGCGAACTTTACATACCATATAAATTATTTCAAATCGTTATGGTATGCAGGTTTCCCCACGATGTTTTCCTTCACCGTTATAGTGTGTGGTGATTAACTAATAAAACACACATGACTCTGAAAAGTCAGAGGTGTGCCTTGGGATTTGAACCCGCGACCACCACGAACATGTTGGCAATCTGCATGCTTACTGAAATGACATTCCAATAAACGATAACGCCAATATCTGATTTCCAATAGCGCTAAATGTCTGGTTCGGCTAATTGCAATGATTAAATAATGTATAGGTTGTTATTGAAAAATGTTTTCTGCCGCAATCCCGAAATAACTTCAAAAGTGCCTGTGCCACTTCGAACTCTATCAAGGAAGTAATAAAGACTATATTAAATGTGTTGTAAAAAGTGGTGACTAGTTTAATTACACTCAAGTTTAAAGTAGGTACTTGTGCTACCTACTGTATTTACGAATGATTAGTAACAAAATCAAAATAGTTTACATCGTCTATAAAATATAGGTTGCAAAATAATATCTGCAATAGAATTAGGCATTTTCATCGGACCTGCGTTACATTTAAATGAACATGCGTTCTCCAATCCATTCATTATTGTAAACAGACATCGGTACGAAACGAATTATTATTGATTGTTAAAGACTCCATAACACACACAACATTCCTAATATGTATATTTATTACGAATGCGGCCCCTAGACGATCAATAATATTGCACAATAATACAAATTATACAAAATTATGGACCATATAGGGTTAATGTTGAAGATTGCGCAATGACTAATCGTTCGGATTCTAGCATCTTCCAATCTTATTGTACAATATATGTCTTATAGTACAAAAAAAATGTAGGTATAGAGGCCAGCTACGTTTCATTCTAAACCTCCGAAGTGGGTTCCATAAAATCAAAAGGAGAGAAGTTTATTATAATTATCGATTTTAGCAATTAGCAAAACATGCAGTTTCAATATTCTATAATCTTGATGGAAATCAGTCAACTTAAATTTTCCAACGTGACTGTATAAAAAAACTTGAAAAGAAAAGAATAATGCAAAAATATATTTTGATATATAATTAATTGCAGCCTCCGTGGGTTAACTGTTTCAGACGCTGCGCCGCGCCGCCGGCTGGGAAACAAAAAGCTGCGAGTTCAATCTCCGCACCAAGACCAATGTTTGTGTGATCGTTTTAAGTATCGGAGTCTGGCCTCTGTAAGACATTAAAATCGAATTCTTAAGAACATGGCAATTGTAAGGGCCAAAACATTTTTTTATTTTATTTATTCCTTGAATCATGTCTACTGTGCCATATAAACTTACAATTTCCACTCCATGCAGCAGACATAATAAATTCTAATATCAGAGAAAACTCTACTATAATTTAAGATTTAATCTGAATTTTTATTATCTGCTGAGAGTCGGCGCCAGTAAACAAATAATTTTATCTCAGCATCCTAAAAAATTGTGATATTCTGCCGGCCTCGAGCAAGTATTGAGTAGGTAAGGGCAGATTTAAGAAGAATGAAACAACTGGCTTCCCACGTCTCAATATTCTTAGCATTCACAATATTTTTCCGACGACATCTACTAAATTAGGTACCTACGAGTATGTATGTATCGGTATATACGTATAATGGATGTGTTATCGGCTTGTAAAATACATAAAATGATATCAGAGAAAAAGGGAAACTACTATGGCCCACAATATTTTTAACCCCCGTCGCAAAAAGATGTAGGTGTCTTAATAATTGATAATCGAAATGTTGGTAATTGAAAGTAAATGTATTCTCTCTGACAGCCAACGCGGATATACTAAAGGTATGAAAACGTAGGAAAGAATGGTAATACAGATATAATTATGACATCACTAACAGCCGACTATCAGTTGACACCGGTCGCAGTCAACAAAGGGTAAAAATAATTCTTGTGACAAATATAACTTTTTATCTCACACCACGTAACACGAGACCTTATTGTTTAAAAAAATATTTATACTCACACAATATGGGAGACATTTCAAATATTATTATTGTTTTATTTAATTTTATGGTGCTTACGATAACGTCCCATATCTACATTCATGCATTTTGTCACTGAAACTACTATGCAGAATTTCATAGGTTATCTTTTCTTTGAAATTGATCATTTATCGTTCGACGTGGTCTGTAGTGCAAGCCGTCAATTTGCATACAAATAATCACACACTACGTAGGGCACTGAGCATGGAGCGAGCGACGGCCACTCGGTGTGCATTGGGTTTATACCTACTTCATATCGATGTGGCATGTAAGTTGCGCGACATATCGATATTTCTGCGAATTGATGCGTGACATTGATGTGTTGTGAATTGAGATGGAAAGTAATAATATTGTTGCGGACATGCATCATGTCGGGTGTAGTGCATGCGAGTGATGCGAGCTTAGTAAACGCTAATGTGAGCGGGTCAACGTTCCGGGGTTATCAACGCAGGGGCGGCGCCAAACGGTCGCATGGTCGGCGGCGCCTTGCTGTGGCCCGCGGCACCGGCGCCCTCCACGCCACTACCAGCCTGCACTTGTACATCACACCATTACGCACCACGCGTCACACAATACACACGCCAACACTCTTCATTAACAATTACCATAAGCTCTTCTTCTGTAAATTTATAGCATTGTACCTACCAAAGCAGACTAGAGAGTTTGGTCGATAATAACTGTGTACAATAGTTATAAATTACTCTGGAAGAAACTTTGCAATAATTACGAAATCGTAATGGTAAATGCAATAGACTGAATCTATACCTATAATAAATTTGTAACTGATCGATGTCTGTACATGGAAGATAAATGAGGAAAACAGATATGTGGTATTAAATTAACATAATAGAACCTAAAACAATAATTAATATGATGCTTTACCGTATTGTAGAGAGTACTCATATTTTTCTGAGTAAGCTTAATCGAACTGAAAATCAATGTACTCATGCCAGAAGCGCAAACGCGCTAAAGGGTTATATAGGTATACAATCACACAAGACTCATGCGCACAAGGTTCTTTGCGAGTTGAGTCGAACGATTCATAAATTGACGTGCTCGCGTAGGCCAAAGGGTAATTAAATTACAAAACGGGACCAGCAAATACAATTAAACGAAGCGCGCTAGGCTCCACTGGGCAACTGACAGCGTGATTGCACACAACACAACCACATTACATCGATTCATTCATAATGACGTGTACACTTTTAGTGGGCTTATTAACAGAGTCATTAGCACGTAATTACAACATTATGCTGGACGAAAACGCGGGCAGTTAGCGCGACCTTTGCACTCGCTCTTCTTAGTTGGAATATTGAAATGGATAGGGAATTCCCACGTAAAAACATAATTGTCCGCACAACTCAGAAAGCATACTGATACAAATTCTTGCTAAATGATACTACTCTTTAAGCAATGCCAGATACTACATAAATAACGAAAGTGACTCATGAATCATTATGGACTCACGCAAGTATCGCGCTTCGAATTTAACCAGTGTAATACCGGTGCCGAAGGGGCCGACATAATTGTTCCACGATTGAGTTTCTTGACCAGTAAGTATTTTACTTGGAATGCACAGCATGTATCAGATGCATTGTAATTTTTGCCATTACATTTTATAAAAATCACCAAATTACATTATTTTCATATTCTATACTGACGATCATTATCATTTAATCTTTTATCAAGTATATATCATTAATGGTGTACCTAAAAGACAAGGATGAAAAGTTTGTGTAACGAGCAACCTAATTAGTTATATCTTGCTTCTTTATAAATTAATATCCCAGCAACATTTATGAAATAATCCTGCCTCATATTTATTATCCTTAGCATCGTAATACACTTGTACTTGTTTTATACTAATTATATTTGAATTAAAGCTTTTCATAGATAAATGATATCGATTTAATAAATCATTATTTTTTATCAAATTGAATATGTAAAATCTTGGGGCAGAACTGTCTTCAGCCGAGAACGTCCGAGAGACGTTTTTTTCGTTGACTACTTGACTTTTTTATACGTAGTTGTATAAAATATTATTATACAACGACGTATTAATATTTCCTATATTTTCTAAAATGTGCTAGTCGCCATGTATCATAATATAGCGAGTTATTTAAATAATTTCCAAATAAATTGTAGCTGCAATGTATAATGGTATAGTATAGAATAAGTGCAATTAAATTCCAAGATGCGCTTAATCTTTACTAAGTTTAAGCCATTAGGCTTAAACCTTGCCTTAGAAAATGTATATTTTCCAAATTGAACTCGGCTTTTCGCTTTAGGGTTGTTTTGGATACCTATTTCGTGGCATACTAACTTTAATAAATTTACTTCACATTTAGATCTAATGTGAAAATATCTCGATAGTACATTTTATCAGTCAGTTCAGGTTAAAATGTTTTGTTTAAGTTTAGCCAAATAGTTGTTTTTTTTAAACCAGTATACATCTATATTTAATTCTATCAACTTCTGTCTATCTTGTAGGAGTAAAAACTGCCTCAATGCTTTACCTGGTATTAAAAAATAGATTGCGAACTGTAGAGTTACGTTAGGATAGTTGATAGTGTTAGGTTTTCTTAACCCTTATAACATATGTATATAGATTATTATTTACAGTAAGTGGGTTGCCCATAACATGTTAAAAGTAATAAGTTGTCTCCACACGAACGTCGCCATAGGTTGGTGGTGCTTTATCAGAAACTTTCATTATTATAAACACATTTGCGTTACGTTGTGACAATCAGTTGTATGGTTTAGAAACGCATGTATGGAACAAATAAACGACCATTCGTTTTTCAATCTGTTTAGCCTGGGGTTATCATCTTTACTTAACAGGATTACTGAAATTAAAAACTACAACGTCTATCTTTCTTTCATTCCCAATATGTGGCAGAGGGCGAGACTATTCTGTATCTACCCACAATTTACATCTCATCATTTGTGTTATAGTTTCTTCTGCTTACTATACCTTCGAGCTAAGCTAAGCTTCGAATCTGTATTCTCTCAATGTAAAGTTTGAAGCGTTGTCCATTTTAATATGATCTGATAGTTTTTATTGCAGAAGACACAGATGATCATGTAATTTATATAGACACTGGACATACTTGGTTACTGCATCTCATGGAGACTTGAAAATACATGAATACAAAGTTATCTATGCACATAATAAATTTGTAACCGATCGATGTCTGTATAAGAAGGATATATGAGAAAAACTAATTCGGGGGGAGTGTATTAACGTAATAGAACCCAAAACAATGATTTTAAGAATTAAGTTAGGCTTAACGAATTTTAATTAAATTTGGTAGAGATAGCTAACATCCTGGAATTACACTTAGGCTACTTTTTATCCCGAATAATGTTATGTTCCCCTGGGATGAGCACTTCCGATATATATGTTACTTTTTATACTCAAAAGGACAGGATAGAACTGGACTACATGCCTTGAGTCAGAATGAGACAGGACGGCCGGGATATAACGGGATGGGACGGGATGTCAAATGACGGAAAATCTCATCACGCAGACGAAGTTTGCAGACAGAAGTTTGTTTCAAATAAAGTTAATCATGCAGATGAAGTTTGCGGGCAGAAGCTATTTAATTAATATATTGGCTTCTATTCTATGGCCATTGTTTATAGCTGTCTATATTCCGATTTCCGACAGTATGTTGACAAACTTTACTATTCTTAACGAAAAACTACAATATAATAATAAATAACATAAAAATTATTTAACTAACTGAACGTTATATCGTTCATGCCCACGAGAGCGACTGTGATGTCGTCTCTAGTCAGTACTCAGTAATCATTTCTTTTCAAATTGGTCTTTCCTTTTCAGGCATTTCTTACATACAGTCAGTTAGGTTGATGTGGCGATCTTTCGAGGAGGCCTATGTTCAGCAGTGGACTTCCTGTGGCAGAAGAGAGAGAGAGAGGGAGAGAGAGTCATGACTAGTGATGTACACTTAAATGGAATGGTCACCTGCTAATCGAAACCGCATATATACAGAGTGAACCCAAAACACGACATTCTTGTATGTGTCTATGGAGTTTTCTAATATCTTGTACAGTGGCTCCTAGTTGGTCATTTACGAAGGTATCAGCATTTAGATCTTCGGCGATCGTATTCCTAGTAACAAACACAAGAGCTGAACTGATTTGTTTCGAACTGTCGTTTTTAACAACCTGCAGCAAGACTACGGCTTTCTACATTTTTAACCAGGTTCATGTAGAGGTAGATGATGTCCATGATTTATCTAACACACTTACAAAATCTGCTCTAAGTATACTTAAAAGTACTCTGAAGAAAACAATGCTGTCCGAGTAGCGCTAACAAAAAAACTTTATATTAAATGAAGAAATCGTATTATTACGTTAGATAAGTGTCCAATGTCTAAGAAATCGAACAGAAAAAATGATCGAGACCATTTATTTATGTGTGGTGTGCAAACAAAAACGCAACGGCGGACGGGGCTCTAACATTTTATTCATACAAATAATTATAATTTGTATTGTTCCTATTGGGATAAATACAATAAAATAGGTTTTGCGACCGCATCTGGTCCACGTAAGTATAACATGTGATAAACCATAATCTGTAAACAAGTTAAAGTCATTACTGAGCATAAAGAAATATCGTGAACGGTATCTTGTGCCAATATAGCAGAGCAACGTATAGCCGCGGAACACAGGTCACAGCGAACCCTGAGGAGAATATCTTCGACGATATAATACATTATTGGCTATGTTTGTATATTTATCCATTGCAAGCCACTTCCATATTTGTTGTTGCAGTTTAGCAAATTCCTCATTAAGTGCGTACTTCAAACAAATAGTGTACAAATATGATAAACAACAGTTACATTAATTTGTTAGTTCCCTATTAATGGGTAAATACAGTGAATACGACACAACCAATACGATATCATTCAATTTTACTGCTTTAGAAGCGACCCTAGATAACCCGGGCAAACTATCGAGCAACGTCTCCTAGATGCCAACCCAACGCGGTCTGGAGTTCACTGACGAAAGGTTACAGGAATTATAATGGAATAACCATAACATCTAAATATTAGCAATTACAAAACCAAATAAATGCTTATAAAACTTTCAAAATATACACGAGTACTACGAAATCGTTTATCTCACACGAAAAAAAAACGTTAATGAACAATAATGATTTCTGTTAAATAATATTATTTGAATAGGTACTAACAATGCTGATAAGTACCATAAGATGAAATAAAGAAGGAAAACATTTAGTCGTATATTGGACGCTAGGATGACTCGAAAATCTCCGAAGATCAATTGAATGGTCAATAAGAGCCGTGCTCTCGGGTCACGGATGACTTAATTACTGTCTTAGAAGAAAAATACCACTGGCAAGTGGTATTGTACAATATACACATGGTACTCTTATTTAAATTCATAACCAGCGTTTTGAACGCTAATGTATTAATAAATAACTAATCAAATAAATTGATATTTTTTTCTGATAGTGTAGCACAATATTATTAGAAATACATCAGCCACCAAGACTGTGGATATTTAGAGATGTGTAGAGAATAGTTAAAAGTAAAACTGCGTAATGATCGAGTTAGTGTGTGTTCGTGTGATGTTTTCGGAATATAATAGTAGACGCGGCAGAAAGCAGTTGCCAGCCCTGGCCACGGTACCGCCCACTGTTCTGATAACGCACCGATCCTCATCGGTATTGCGCTCCCCTTATCACAGACCTGTTGTTTTCTCATTCAACTTACACATTGTTTTGATATCATGATCACAATAAATATGAGTGCTATTTAAATAGATGCTTAGGCACCAATCTTACACAACAAAGAGCTAACACTAGTGACAGGCATGTTCGTGCACGTCAGTTGATCTTCACAGCCGACTAATTTCATGATATTCTTAAATGACTTGCCTTAAATTATCGAAGTTCAACTTGAGCCTCGTGATAGAAAGACCGAGTTCACGAAAACTGTGCTCGGCAAAGTCCGGCAGCTGCGAGTAGGAGATGTCCAGGCCGATCTTAGTCTCAGGGCTGAATTTATTCGCCAGCGCTCTCGTGATTTCTTCATAGGCGTTGATTCGCTGACAGACGACAAGAATGGCGCCCGTGCCGGTGTCTTCGCGTCGACAAGTACACGGTGAAATTTCTCTCCTCATGGCACAGTGAAGACTGGCTCCGGCTCCGAGCTGACCGGCCAGCGCACACAGCAGCGCAGCGGCGAGAAGGTGCTTGTGCGCGACCATCGTGTGTGCCGTTCGGGGCTGTTCGCGCTACTGGCACGACGCAGCACGGAACGGACGCGCCGGGCGTGTCGCTCCCCGGCGCCGAGCGACGCGGGCGCACGGGCCCTGGCCGCGCCGAACGACAACGCGCCACCCCGCCGACCACACCACCTTACCACTTTAACGCTCTGCACTATGCACTTTTCTTTTCAAGGATGCGCTATTGTTATCCACCGATCGAAACTTTCCCAACAATAAAATATTCAAATATATTTTTAGTAAAACTATAAAATCAATGTAAATAAAAGTTCAAACCATGACGACCTTTGTGCTTTAATTTGCCCTTTTTACATATTTAATACACAATCTTATCCTTCAGTTGGGATACAACTACTCTCAGAATTGTTTAGTAGGCATTCATGTTATCTAGAAAAACAATCCTGTCAGCGCGGCGGCGTGACAAACATAACGGCGTGGCGAACTCTGATTTCCAATAAAAATAGCAATAAGCAACGCACGTATGTACTTTCATCACAACACATTTTAGTAACTTGTGTTAACACTAGTGTGTAAAAATTGTACAGAATGTTAATCTAAATTTATAATAAGCTCATAACTAATTCTTATATCCCAATGGGAAACATAGGTAAAGAGATCACTACAGCTTGTGCAATTTATCAAGCTTGTTTGCGACTCATGATTTGATGGAGTGAATCTAATAGCGAGCAGATCCCTTGAGATTTTCTGGTCAGGACAAGATAATTTATGTCACGGTTAATATCTCATCTTATAATGGCATAGGTATTAATGCCATTAGACAAATAGACACTATTTGTTAATTTGAACACGTTGCAGATGTTTTATTCCGCCCAACAATCATTTTAGTAATTTATATCAACTTTTTCACAATATAAAAATATATTATGATTCTTGGGGTCGAGGAAGAGGCCTATTGAAATGATTAGTATGTAGGATGAACATTTCATCGAGTGTGTAAAAAAATATGAGTGAATGAGCCCTCTAAACCTATGTCTTAAAATTTTCCAATTTCCTATATGAGGCAATGACACAATGACAATTATATGCCACAACGTTGACAATGAAGAAGAAGCACTGATATAACATAATATATGTTGTTCGAAAAAAAATGGAAAATAATTTAGGCTTCCTGAACTTCACTTTATAATTTAAATCAAATAGAAAGTTTCACGTTAAAAAATAATTTGTGATGAATAGGGATGTGATATGAATAGGGAAGGAATACTTTGGAATCGTAAATTCCGAACATTAACATTAACATAAAGGAACATTAAGGTTCTTTACTCTCTAACACATCAATTTGTTATGCAAAAATAAAATACGAAAACTAGCTATTTAACAGGATCTCATATGTGAGTTTAATAACTGAATGTACACCTTATCTATAGGCCAAGTTTGTGGAGATAATGATGAACTTACATACGAGTGCTTATCGGAGATATTCCAAGTACTTACCGACCTATTCACTTACAAAACTTTCATCGAGGTAAATATTATGTCACTGTCTAGCAGTATTTGAGTCAAGTTTACAAAAGATAGATAAGCTTCCACATTAATTAGGTCACCGTTGACTAACACAGACCCTCGAGACGTGAATGTGTATCACTCTGGGTCGACTCTGTTGATAATTTGATAACCCGATCACACCAAAAAACACAAATGTGGCAAAGGAAATAAGTTTACTGGAACTAGCCCTATGGAATTAACAAATATTTCAGATTTGATAACGTAGTATTTCTATGCAATTCTCTTGAGGAATGTAGACTGAAATTACTATGCTCTATTTTTAAAGCATTTTTATAGAAAATTTCCAATCCCTTTAAATATCTAAAGATTCGTTTTTCTATTCTTGCACAAAAATGCGTAATACGTACACAGATGGCTGTATCTGTATCAGCCCATATACGTCCCACTACAGGGCAGGGGCCTCCTCTGCAATCGAAAGTTGGATTGCGAGAGGTTAGGCCATGTAGTCCACGGCATACCGTAGAAAATCTTTTTTAATATCGCTACGGTATACAGGTTTCCTAAAGATGTTTTCTTTCACTGTTGCAGTGCGTGGTGATTGACCATCAATACACACGTAACTTCGAAAAGTAGAAGTGTGCTCTGGGATTTGAGCCTGCGACTACCGTGAACATGTTGGCAGTCGCGTTGGATCCGTTACCAACAGGCCACCACGCACTACACGCACACGCACACAGATGGCTAGATTAGAATAATAAGCCTGTAACATGCCTGCCCCTCAGTAACTAAGTACCCATAATAAATAGGACATTTTTAATATTTTTCGACTGTGTTCTAAAAGTGAGCGACGCCACCTTATAATCTCTGCATTGAAATCTCTGGGCGGGGATTAGAAGTCACATAGGAAATTTTACGACAGTAAAAAAATCTATTGAGGCTGCGGGGCACATATTTTATAGTATTCATTAAATCGAAAAATTTAAAGCTAAAAATCCGACCGTCCTGTTAATAAAGTGGAATCCATAATAATTCAAACTTAAATAATTATAATGAAGTAAAATGTTGCTACTTATTGCTTAACATCAGTATCTACTTCGCATAAAAAATATTTCGTCAGTCCATTTTTAAAGTACATCTATCTGTATCAGCCGATGTACGTGACATGCTGACGTGACTGCATGACACGAGCCTCATTTATAATCGAGGGTACGATTGAGAGGGGTTAAGCTATATATTCAACCACGCTGGCCTAATGCGTGTTGGCAGACTTTACATACCATAACAATTCCTACAAATTGCTATGATATACAAAGTTTCCTCAAGATGTTTTCTTTCACCGTTATAGTGCGTGGGGTCTCAATACACACATGACTGCAAAAAGTCAGAGGACTTGAAACCGCGACTACCGTGAACATTTTGGCAGCCGCGTCTGGCCCCTTACCAACGAGCCACAACGCACTTTAAAGTAAAAATAGTCTTGAAATATTAAAAAAAATTATAAACTATTTAAATTACTTTCTCTTAAACAACAGAAAGTTCACTGCTGTCAAGAAGTCCCCAAATAATTTATTGTAAATTCTTGAAAGCGACCTACCTCTAGACACGAAAATTTTTATTTTTCACTCATAGTGAACAATTTTCAATGCTGTGTTGCACAGATAAACATAATAAAGGATAAAATAACACACACGCCACTTCTAAATATATTATTTTATTACAATTATTAGAATGTGTTCTATAGTCAAATTGTTGATGGTCTATAGCGACGAACTAATGATGTCTGAGTAAAATATATCTTTTTCTGTGGTTATTTGTTCTCTAGACAGACGACAACCATCTACAGACACATCGGCGACGTATCCACTCAAACCCGGATCTTGAACTGGTTTTCGGAAAATATCTGGAATAAATTAGGCATTCATTATAAATTATACGTTGATTTTAACTTAATATTAAGCATAAAAATATATCTCGGGAAACCTAACAAAATAGAAAGACCTTTAAAAAGTTTTTTAATTACAAAGTTGACATCAAACGCAAAATTAGTAGCTTATACGGTTTCTTTGCGTCAATTGAAAAGTTACATTTGCTGTTGCGTTATTCAGAAGACGAAATTTTATTTTTGTCGATGTTAAGTTTCTAATTGTTAAGATGTAATGAGTCTTGGCAAACTCATTTACGTAAAATATTTTTTTATGATTTCATTTCCACATCTTCTTATGTGTTCCGACTGTTTTTCTTGAGCGCTAGCAGTTCCTTTACAAAAGCTTGGGAATACCTTTTTTATTTCAATTATATTAATTGAAAAAATTCGCTATTGTAAAATAAATACATTTCAGGAATGTCGTTTGAGATGGTTTCGTCATATCCTAAGAAAGCCACAGGAGTACGTCGGCAGTGTATGTCTGAGCCTCGATATTCGCGGACCTCGACCGAGGGGTAGACAAAAGAAACACTAGCTTGATATCGTCAAGTCAGATATTTATGAGAGTCAATGGCCTTACAATTGAGGATGGCGAAGACGGAGCGAAATGGAGGGAACTCAGCCGGAAGGCGGACCCTGGCACCGGCCGGGATTACGCCTAAGTAGAAGTAGAAGTAGTAGCTTCCTATTGTAATATCTTTCTTTTTAAGTAATTTTTTTTTTATTTATTATTTTATTTAAAAAAAGTACAGTAAGTTAACATTAGGCCCGCAAAACCAAGTAGGTACTTGGTTTGTCTGCGAGTTCTATTTTTTTTTCTTTTTACTACATGTGTCTAATTATATAGTTGTTAAGAGGTACTTTACAATTATATGTAGAGACCTGCATCAAATATGTTTCTACAAGAAAATAACTCAAAACACGTGTTAAATTAGCTTTATGTCACGACCTCCGGCTCGGTTGAAATATGAATTAATCACACGACCGGTTCAGCATTCCTAATCAGTTTTATTTTTAACGACCTGTGGATTAATAATAGAGAGTTTAATTTACGTTAATTCGTAGCAAAATACGTTTTAAATTATTATAATATTTATAGCTAATGACGGCTTTTGTCTGTATGGTTACCATTTTTGCGTTTTATTTCAACAAATTGTATATGAATATAGAAAAGTAAATTTGATATGTATGTTTATTACATTATGCACGTAAAATATACTAAACATGTCATTCACAAAATATAATAAAACAATTAATTAGTCATGGCCTTAAACTAAACCCTGCAAAAACACAGACAATTGTTTTAGGAAGCCAAAAAACTATCTGCAAGGTCGATTGGACACTTCTGCCAGACGTGGTGTTGGATGGGGTTGTTATCCCGCTCAGTGATCATGTCAAAAACCTTGACATAATTCTCCACCCCAGTTTATCTTGAAGACCTCAAATAACAGCTGTGAGTCGCAAAATATTTGCAACTGGAGGGTCTTTACATAGGGTGTTACGCATTACGTGTGAAATTTGACATTGTTTATTGTATTTTTTATTAGTGGTAATTAACCAAATTATGAATGTTTTTTTTTCATCAATAGTTTCAGCGGTTTTGATTTTCCATACAATAATTTAATATTATTTCACCCCATAATACTGTCTTTTCAAAATTATTGCACATGTCTAATTTTGTTTGTAATAGTTTAATACTTACTCTTATTTTCGTGTAATTCGGGTTTTTTATCATAATCTGTTTCACAAAAATGAGTAGAACAAATTGTCCTGGATATTGTTCTCTACCATTTATCCACGCCTCTATCCACTCACTTTTGAAAACCTATAAATAAATGAAATACTATACAGTACATTCAGACATTACACATGTATAACAAATAGCATTTATGTAACAAAAAAATTGCGAGCGAGCTCCAGTTACATGTCGAAACATCTGTTTTGTCATGCATCTCATTCAAAGTTTTAATCGCTCGGGTGAGAGGCGTCTTGTCCAAGAGGTTAGTCCTGGGGGTCGGCACCGCCACAAGCTGCGGGCGTCGCCGCCTACGTATGTACGTACAGGTCCGGCACGCTCCGGCAAAGCTGATACAGCGCCCCCGGGTTGTACTCCACACCAAGCAACGGTTCCACCAGGTATATAAAGGTACAATAATAAATCATACAAATATTTGTAGTACCTATATCAAGAATGTATTGGAATGAATATACTCTTAGGATTTAATGTTGCAATACATACTTATTTTAATAAACGGATATATTCAAGGTCTTTAAAATATCTATTTAAAACTTATTAGTAACATATTAAGCATAATTACTAATTAAATATACTAGAATTGCCTCTGCAATCGAGGGTTTTATGGAAAGATATTAGGCCATAAGCGCGACACTAGCTTAGAGCAGCTTGAGAGGCTTCACATGCCCTAGAAAATCTTTAAAAATTCCATGATGTGCAGGTTTCCTTTTTTATTATATTTTAATATTAGAGTGCGAGGTAATTTAATGACTCTGAAAAGTCAGAGGAATCCACCACCGTCAACATGTTTGCATTCCCGTCCGGGTCCTCGCCAATAGACCAAGTAGTTCTTATTATAATACGTTTGTAGGTTAGGCGTTTGACTTTGGGAAGTGACGATATGGTCTACGATGTTACACGGCTACCTCGATGGTGCCTATTCACTCTAGCCTAGATTTACAATATTATGTATCAAAACATAAAATTCTCCATAACAAAAGTTTATTTTTTAATCAAACCAAAATAAAACAAATATAGATAATATTAAAACATTTATTAATAATTTATTCGCAATCTGATGTAAACTCCTACTCAGTGATGTTATTATAGGAATACATAATGAAAATAACACTGTAAAAGGAACGTGCAATATTTATTTTTAATCTAACATGTGTAATTTATTCACAACTTATTTTTAATATATAATAATTATAACGCCCACCCGGTTCCACATATTGGACCGAAATGTTATAAACGTGATACATATACATATACGCAATAAAGTCCATACCACACTTCCTTGTATATAATCCAACTAAGGCCATATCTTATTGTCATATTTAATGTTAATTGGGATTGTTGGCGAATTTTATAACTCATAAAGATTATCCTAAATTATGAAAAGCTTATTTCATATACATAAATATACTAGCAGAACCCTGCAGACAATAAATATATAACTGGTTCCGAAGTAAGTTCTTACACTGTAGAACGCACATGAATTACAGGAAGACGAATAAAGAATGAAAACGGTTTTGCTCTATTGAATTCCTTTGAAACTTATGTTGGTAAATACATACACAAGAAACTATGGCAATTTACTGGTACACTACATACATTAATACAGCCGAACAAAAACAACGTTTTTAGTACGAATACGAAAGTCTTTTTTGTCAAGCTTTATTCGAAATTCCCAAAAAAAATCTGAAACGTGACGTAGGTAAAAAATATGTGAAAACAAATTAAATAATAAAAGACTGACGAAATTTTAATAATACTGGCGTAAAAATTACAATTAGAAAAACGCTGAATGCAGGTCACTTTCAACAGGTTGTAATGGAAATCTTATGAGAGGCCTAGGCCCAGCTATGGACTTCCTAAATTGGCTAAAGACGAGGATAGTGACCATGACGATTGTTTTTGGCAATCGAAAACGCCAATTTCATTTTCATCATTTGTAAAAAACGAGGGTATCTATCCAGCTAGGAAAACAGTGATCAACTATTAATAGCCGTGATAATGCGATGCCAATTAGACATTATAATAACCAAGATCCGTAACTGCAAAATTGAACACCTTTTAGTGCCATTGTACTTCAAAACAAAAAATAATATGTATAGCTACGAATAGATAGGGGGCTCTTGAAATCGTATTAATAATCACTAAAGTATTCTTACTTTAGAAATAATTGGAAAAAATAGAACGACACTAGAATTATTAAAGTTAGATATAAACAGTAAGAGATATTGTTCAACTATGTAAATTAAAACAACGACCGTGAATTTGCGGATTTGGTAGCCGAATGAGTTGGGATGAGTCTGGTACTACAGAACTGGTTTAAATGATTGTCTTGAAATATGGACGTTATTTGAAAATCAACATATAAGCACATCTTTTCTGTTTATCACAAGATATTAATTATAATTACAATATTATACCATAAAAAAATCAATTGCAATGTAGCTAATATACATTTTATTTCGTAAATTTAATTTAAAAGTAATCTCCTATACTATGTTATAATGGGCAGCATATTTAATTTACAATGTTTACGAGAAGATTGAAGATTTATGCATATTTAAAAATAGGACCTAAAGGATACTGTTCAAAATTGCCTCTGAATCAACACCTGTTAGACGTTATCAATAATTACTAGTTTAATTCATAGTTTAATAATCGATTTTTGTAATTTCATGAACTAGGTGTCCAATTTTCAAAATTATTTCAAGCTGTTTTATTATTTTAACTTTGAATAAACAGGTCTCCATATATATATGAGATATCGTAAGTATTATCAGTGCTGTACATTCAACCGACTGAGATCACTTTGGCCCAGTCTTTTTATGAGATATTGTCTGTCTGTCTGTATAATATAAATGCAAACAACAAACAAAAATACCTTTCATGGGTAGTTATATTCTTCTGTTTTTTTCTGGGCTGTGCTTATGTTTTGGTATATTTATGATATTCAGTATTTTCTAATATCTACAAATGATTGGTGACGTAGTTAAGATTGCATTAATGTCAGCAGCACCACCCCACAACAAAATTCCATAACTCATAAGGCTATGAAAGTAAGCAAAATAGACCAATCGAGCCGTATCAATGTCAGTCAATTGTCGAATCTTGCCCACCGCATAAACAGCAGCACTCAGCTTTTTTGCTAAGGCAGTTATGTGGGGACCCCATTGAAGTTTAGGATCCAATTTAATTCCCAAGAACTTGGTAGTCTCCACAAGGCTCAACACATCCCCATTCATAAAGATGTTGGCATTAACTTTCTTTACATTAGGTGTATTGGGCACGTTCCACTAAGCACTCACGACCATAAAAATACTCTTTTGGCCGTTCCACATGATGACCACGATTGTTGTGGTCGCGGATGAAAAACTCAATAATGACGTCAGCCCTTTCGCTAGAAGGTCACGATGATCCATGTCAAGAGGAAGTTGAAGAAATTAACGATTTTCATAACACAAAGCAACAAACACGGCGACCGTGAATTTCCGTTAGTTAATATGGAAAAATATATTTTGATAGAAATTAACATTTGTGTAGCGGGTGCTACAACGTGCATCCATTCTGCATTTAAACTGGATGAAATACTACTATATGCAGCATTATTGCGACGCACCACCAAATATCCAGCTGTCCATGTCGCCGCGAAATTTTGATTATATTCGAACATAAATTAAATATAAAAATAAGAAATGTATGTATATTTTTTTTTTATATTTATAACTCAATACTACCAATTATAATAATTTATTAATGTTTATTTTCAAGACATACAAACTGAAACTCAACTCACAAACTGAACCTCTTTAAAGCTCTTGACTTTATTTCCTCTAACTCGCCACTCATATAATCTACATAAACTCTCGAAACGCTCCATAATCCATACCACTTCAGTTTACAATTGAAACGCTCAGAAATAAATTAGAAAACCCCGGTTGTAAGCGTAGTCGTGATAACACTTAGTGGAACGCACCAATTGAAGCTCGATAAAGTTAAAAAAGAAGAAGTAAGTTTAAAAAGAAACTTTTAGAGCGTATACACGATCCGTGCACTGATTGGTTCAAAAACAGTACCAACTTTCCGAACCAGTTTTTATCCATAAAAAACATTATACAGAAGAAAAATTAATTAGTAATATTTTCAGTAAATGTTGTCATCTAAAAATTAAGATGGAGAACATTTTATATTAAAAGATTATTTGTGAATACTATAAGGATTACTGAAAACCTCAGGTTTTCATATTTTGGCTTCGCATGGTAATTTAGAAGCTCGAAGTATCTTAAATCACTAAACTAAAGAACAAAATAACAGTAATATTTTTTTATAAATATTTTATAACCTGTATAAAATCATTGCGCAAACCCGGGCCCAAATTAGTCTAACACTTATGTAATGTACAATCTGTAAGGATTTCACCAAGAAAAAACGATCGCTCGGTTTGAGAAATATAGGAAGTTTCCATCTTGCCCAATCCTTCCATCTTTCTCTCCCTTACCTTATATAAGAAGGTATCGAAGTCTAATAAATGTAAATTTCGTAACGGTTGTCCAAACTAATTAACATTACAGAATAATTATATTTTGAGAAAATCGTATGACGTATCATAATGCCTTTAACATAAAAATCAACCTTTAGCAAATTATATAACCATAAACACATTCATAGTTACTATGCTGTGGTGTTTTTGTACCACCACTGTTAGTAGGTAATATATTAATTATTTTCATAAACAATTTAAACTTTCTCATGTGTGTGTAATACTAATAAAAGATATCAACTATTCCGAGAGTCGAACGTCAACCAGCCATTTAATTTTCAGCTGCGTTAACAACGAAAATCAGTAGTGCATACGTTGCTTTAAATCATGTCTCAGAAACATTAGGGCTAACTTTATAGTTAACTCATGTAGTTATCTATACACAAATTTGATTCAGCGGGATAAACAATCGAAATAGGGACACTACACTTAATATAAACGAATTTCTATTTCTCTCCAACATGGTAAGAGAAGTTGTCAGACATAACGATGTTTACTGACGACAAATTAGTAAACAAACATTAAAATTCTTAATATGGAATGATAAAGAGCAAATAATGCTGTTAATTTAATAGAACATTTTAATAGAACTCCTTACAAGTCGTTTGGTATGCAGCTTTTCTCATTCTATACGTTCTCGTATTTCAAGAACTATTGTAGGTATAACAGAAAAGTAATGAACAGTTAATAAATTTTTCACTTTACGCCTATGTGAATGTAGCGAAACGGCCAAGCCATATATTTTGACTGTATATAGTACAGAGTTTGTGAAGTTAGGACGAGAAGAGTAAGAAGCTTGGCTCTACATGACAATTTTGTCAGTGTTAGTCACGTGGTCTTGTCTTCGCAACATTTTACATGAAAATGTTTTTGTTGGAATGACTATTTCAAAGTCTACGCGTATAAATGAGCTATCTTTCCACTAAAGCGGAGCGGAGTGGAGCGGAGTGGAGTTATTTTGAAATAGAGCAATAATATTGGGCATCTACGTCACCATAAATAATAATTATAATAATTCTATGTGATAAACACCATGTCAATGAACACAAATTCACGACAACCGCATCACAAAATATACCTATACGCGTGTTTATGAAATATCCCAACGGTGGAGAGTGTGTTAAGTAACTCTTCAAGACAATCTACAGGCCATGGCGTAGGTCATATACATAATGTACGTATATTATCGATTGATATCTATTGCATAATAAATCTGTAATGGTGTGCAGGTGCATTAATTCGCATGTATGAAAGCAAAGGAAAGTCGATCGATAGTCAATATACCGTGGTCGCGGCTAACCGTGGTGGTTTTTATTTTAAGATCTATATTATGAAAGTTCTGTGTGAACTTCCCATGAATATGACTGTACTGTAATCCAGGTATTACTTGCACGCTTTAATAAAGACACTTCTGCACTCGACGATAAGTCAATCGGCGTGTGAGAGCGTGAATGTAAACTGTATCGGACGAGGATACGATCGATAGGGGTTAGGCCATTATAGTTCACCACGCTGGCTTAGTGCGGATTGGCGAACTTTAAATACCGTGAAAAAAATTATAAACCGCTATGCAGGTTGTATCACGATGTTTTCCTTAATACTTTTGTACATACATACATACAAAAACCTACACCCTTATCCCAAAAGGGGTAGGCAGAGGCGCCACCAGGATACCGATATTTCGCCTTGTATGTTCCGTTCCATGATGTGATATGGGGCCTATCGCCAAATTCCAGACTCCGGGCTGATAATGAATAGAAAAACCCAATATCGCTTTGCCCGGACCGGGATTCGAACTCGAGATCTCAGCTTTGCAGTCGTACCGTAGTACATCTACGCCACTGAGGCAGTATTAAATACTTGAATACTTTTGTACTAGCAGAAATTACGAGTTGTGCAGGTGGTTCGGCCGATGGTGATTTTTACGCCTGCACACAAAAAGGAGCAACGCCACGCAGCACTTATTATTATTAAGCGTTACACGCACACACCCGGTTTATGGAGTCGTGTGTATATTGATAGTGAATAACGCTAAAGGAAAACAACTTGAGAAAATCTTTAATATAAAGTAAAAGCCTTTACAAGATTTTTCTAGTATGTGAAATCTGGCAACCTGCGCAAGGCCCACGTGGTGGACTAGCCAACCCCAGCTCTCACTTGAATTGTCGGCTGTAGAGGAGGTCCATGCTCAGGTGTGGGCAATTATACACCTACATAATCCACTGATTGCATTGTTAAATGACTTTATGTCCAGTTATAATAGCTACAGTATTCTTCAAAGCAGAACTCAAAAAACGTATACGATGCTTATGCCATAATTAATTCAAGGAACGTTAAAAGTGTGCCACATTGAGGAAAGCTACCAAGTGATTAACATTTTAATCTATCCTATTGTCACCTCATTGATCTGATGCGAGCACGTAAGGGCTGTAATATATTAATTCTTAGATTCATTTCCCAGTTGGAGAAATCAATAATTTGGGAAATTTTGGGTCTAAATATTTCATTTGAGGTGCTCGAGACTGGAACGTGTGCCTGACATAGCAATAGGCACGAATTCTATCACATCTTGCTAAAAAAATCTTCCTTGAAAATAATCTCGATGGACTGTTGGATGCACCCCTACCGACGTCCGACCCATTTGGGAATAAAAGCGTTAACTTACTATGTATAGAACATAGAGGCTTCGACTTTGTACGTAGGTGGAACACAAGACATAGTATCAAATTTTATTCGATTAGGTCACCGATCTCAAATTTAATTTAATCCTCTTTCATTTCGTTAAAGCCCATTTAAGCTTTATGGTTTTTTAGAAATACCTTGTTAAACTAGTTCTTCAGTAAAGTTAACAGATTAAAAAATGCTTTGTAAAATAATTATTATTTGTATTTTGTATCAGCCCAAATAAGTCCCACTGCAAGGCACGGGCCTACTCTACAATAGAGGGTACGATTGAGAGTGGTTAGGCCATATAGTCCACTACGCTGGCCTAGTGCGGGCTGGCAATAAATTATAATTATTGATAATTAAATATATACCACTCTCAATCGATTCTCTCGATTGTAGAGTAGGCCCGTGCCCTGCAGTGGTACGTATATGGGCTGATATAGAAATATGTATTTGGAAAGTGTAATAAATTAAATGTAACTTGCTAAAATATTCTAATTTATAAATCATTATATTTATCCAGGGTTGGGGCCGATGATTCTATTTATCAATATAATCTGTGTTTTTTTGATAAACTCCGAATATCAGTTTAAATGTATGTTACCCTTGATGTTATCGTACCTTTTGTTCCAGAAGTGGTGAGGTTATTTCATCAACACCCAAATAGATCTGGCAGCGACGTCACACGTTGAAGATTGCAGATAATTTGCAACTCATTTGTTGCGCCTGTTCTAATAAATAAAGTGTCCCTGGTTAAATACGCCGTTTGGAAGCTAGTGACCCCACATACCATCGTTGAAGGTCGCTAAACCACTCACAAACAAGTTAGACCCATTTTTGTTGTTATTATCCCATTAACATGTAAATTTCTCGGAAAGTTTTTCTTCGTCTAATCCTTTTTTATGTTCGTTTATCATACAAGTTATTTATTACCTACTTTATAAAATAGTAGACATCATCATTCATGCGAAAATTAAGATTTTTAAAATTACTAATTGCTGGTCCTAGTCACTATTCAACACCTCAAACACCAGTTCCATACTTATTGGCTTCTGGACGTCAATATGCTCATAAATAGTAGCTTAATAACTTGCGCTTTAACGAACACCTCATAACACAATTAATTAGTCGCAAATCAAAAAACATTGAGTCTAGTTGAAAATATATCTGCGATAATTTTAATAAGGATTTTTACTAATGAGTTAAATAAAATAAAATCAACCCTTATAGTTGTCACCCTGTATGTAAAATGTAATGGGTATTTAAGAGCTATGAAGTACACACAGGTACGTTATAGTTACAGATATGGTGGGTCGAAACTGCACTGAAATCGTATTATAATAAATATGTTTTTTAATGAGATTAAAGGATATAAGTATTAATTAGTTATTATGTAGATGCATTAATAAGTTTTAAGTGCGTGGTGGCCTGTTGGTAACGGACCAGACGCGGCTGCCTACATGTTCACGGTGGTCGCGGGTTCAAATCCCAGGGCACACCTCTGACTTTTCGGAGTTATGTGTGTATTGATAGTCAATCACCACGCACTTAAACGGTGAAGGAAAACATCGTGAGGAAACCTGCATACCGTAGCGATTTTAAAGAATTTCTACGGTATGTAAGTCCGCCAACCCGCACTAGGCCAGCGTGGTGGACTATATGGCCTAACCACTCTCAATCGATTCTCTCGATTGTAGAGTAGGCCCGTGCCCTGCAGTGGGACGTATATGGGCTGAAATAGATAGAATATAATTAATAAGTTTTGACCGTGACTTGTTTCGTAATGTGGACATCTGTAACAATAAACAAGTTTAGAGAATAGTATTAAATACATATTATACACTTTGTAAAAACCGCATTCGTAGCATTCGCCGCGTCGTAGTAGAAGTGACGGTTATTTATACGAAATATAGCATAATATTATTCTTTGATGCATCTGGAAGGGACGCTACACGAAAACTTTAAAAGCTGTTCGTACAGATAATATGGTGACGTGAATTTATGACATTATTTTATGAAGTTTATAGAATAGATATCATCTACGATCTCCTGTTGCCTAAAGCGCTGTTGTTAAAATAATGAGAATAGTTTTCTGCTCTTCACGTCTTATTACATTTGACACTTTAATATTAGGTATTAAAGGTTACGACTATAAGTGCTTGTTGTTTATATTATGAAAGTATATCTCAAACAATGAGTTAAACATATACTTTTCACTTAAATGTATAGTTCTATATTTAGCCGCATGCCAAATTAAGATATATGACATGTATATGACCCATGATTCACTTTTAGCCAGTTTCACATTTTGAGAATTAGCATACTCTTGTCACTCTACATTATTAATACCTATTATATCTATTGAATTAAAATCAATTGCCACCGCGATCAGGTAGAGTAAAATCGCTCTACTGTAGCGAACAATAACAAATAAAATTACATACATACATACATACATAAACTCACGCCTTTATCCCCGAAGGGGTAGGCAGGGGCGCCACCAGGACACCCGTATTTCGCCTTGTATGTTCCGTCCCATGATGTGATAGGGGGCGAGCCTATCGCCATATCGGGCACAAATTCCTGACTCCGGGCTGATAATGAATAGAAAAATCCATTACCACTTTGCCCGACCCGGGACTCGAACCCGAGACCTCAGCTTTGTAGCCGTACCGTAATACAACTACGCCACCGAGGCAGTCAACAAATAAAATTAGCGTGATAATTTAGGAAAGGAGAAATGTGGGTATATTATGTTTTTTCATATTCAACAGGTTCGATTTTAAGCTAGAATATTGATTTTCAAACATCGATATTGCTAGTACAAATAGATAGTTTTTGATTATATTAAGTTGAGCTGTTTCGTCAATTCCTCATAGTTTCAGGCCATCCACGTTAACTTGAAAAACCACTGTGCATAACTTAAGTTATCGCAATAGACCGAACAATAGTTAATCCTGAGATTTACCTACTCTTGATGCAACCTTAACTAAATATTACCCATTTCAATGACACAATCAATTCATTTGAATATTCTAAGTAGTATGCATTCTTAAAGCCTTGTACATTAATAAATTGAGCACGTTTTCTGTCAATTTAATCATTAGATTACTTAATTCACAATTTACAACTGAAACGCGACAAACTTGCATGTGTCAATATGAAGACTTATCCAGCATCATACAGAGCGTACCTATACAATGTTTTGGCGTCCGAATACGTTGTTGTCATGCTGTTATCAAAATATTAGGAGCAGTTTTTCTCTCTCCACATATTATTATAGTGGACATGTTAATGCTATTAGATTCCGGGTTTCAATTCTTGTTGTTTATATTACGAAAACATATATCAAACAATGCGTTGAATAAATGTATTTTAAATTTTATTTGTAGATCCAAATTTTGCCACACGTCAATAGAAGACATATATTCTTATAATTTAATTGTGCACAGAAGTCGTTATTGATGTTGATGTAAATTCATATATTACCAGCACATTATCTAACAATAAAGATTGATAGGTATAAAAGAAAGACAGTTCTGAGAGTGGTAATTTGGATGGGCGATATTATGCCTAATGGCATACAAGTAATTTTACGAACCGGTTTGATAAACATCGAGCCATCATGAATGTTATTAACACACCGGTTACCTCATCAATGATCGTTCTAATAATAAATATTTCTATCACCGAATTCCTGTTCTCTATTTAAAGATAACTTTCTGGACCTTTCTTGTTCTTGTAAAATACATAAGAGGTATAAGAAAATAACGGATACTACACATTTTTCACTTTCGGAGTTTCAGCTCTGCATAATTTTCATTTCAATTTACAAAGAAAGTAATAAGATTGACGCTAGATAAGCGGCCGTCTTAACATTTTAAGCCAGATACTTTTGTAATATAGATAAAATGAGGTACAAAAATGGAAGAATAAAATTAATTGCAAAGCTTAAAATAGATGCTGCCCGTATTTTATATGTATATCCCCAGAAAACAAGGTAACAGCTCACCTGATAGTAAGTCATTGCTGCTCCCATAAATATCTAAAACACTTTATTTCGCACGGGCATCTCAAAGAAATGAGCCACCGGCATTCTTGCTGACCGACCGAAATCCAAAAGAAACTCGGCGCTTTACGTAGATTTTGTATAACACGAATTACCATCCTAGTGGAGCCGCTATCCCTGCAATAGTCGACGAGTAGCTCTATCAATTTTAAACTTCTCATGATATCACTCGTGAAAAATTCAAATTAAAATTATACTTATATGTTTAAATAAATACGGTTTTTCCCGGAAGGGGTGACGTCAAACAGACGCAGGCGGTCGGTATAGCATGCATACCACACCACAAACCACTCGTGAGATAACAGGAACTAAATTACAATTCAATTTCCAGATGACATCACATTACGCGATATCTACGTCTACCGTTCGCACGAAACAAATTTATTTTGTTAAAGCTATTAAAGCGTACTTTAAGCATGCGAAAACGAAGTGGTTTCAAGTGTATCGTTTCAGGTGCACCATGTATATCCGTTTTGAGTAGTAGCTCACGATTTGAGCGGGTGGGCCTAATTGTTCCTACCAACAAGGGTTAACCAACCACTGAATTGCAGAGCATTAATCACTTTCAATAAGGTGCACAAATTGGCTAAAAGTTTTGTCGTGCCAGAATTATATAACATTAAAAACATCTGAATTCCTGGTCAATTAATGTTCGAGTGAAAAATATAGAGTGTTCGAATCAATATATTGGAAATCAGTCAATATTATCTGTTAGATAATAATATATTTCCTTCTAAAGACTATCTATATTCCTTTAGCTTTTAAATACAATGGAAACAATAGAGTTCTTAACAACAACAAAACTTTACTAATTGAAATGATTGGCTTAATGAATCACACAAATCCCTTGGCTCCGATTCTAGCAATATGGCACTTGTCGTTAAACAGAAACAAAAATCAAATAAATGGCTTGCTCCATTTCTTTAACATTAAGACATTCCCAAGAGTTCTTCGAGATTTCTTAAAATATTTTACTCTTATCTGAAAAAGAACTTTGTTAATGACATCCCTGAAACTTACCATAAGAACAATATAGTAAGCCTGACAAATTAATAAAAGGAGCAGATAAATATACAATAGGTACCTACTCAAGATTTGCCGTGTAAAGACGTCCATCCATTGTTTTAAGTGTGTTTTGGCGTGTTCACCAAAAGTTGCTGTAGCTGTCAGTGACTTTCTTAACTCTATCACGCTTTCTGCATGTTCTGACAGAGTCGATTTGTTATATTTCATTTCACATCATCAAAAGTATTTATTTCAAATATCTTTATTTGGATTTATTTTGTTCGTGTGTATGCAAATTATTTTCGCACCAAGAGCAGATTATAATATGTTGTATTCAAAATATGAGTCAGAATTCGAAGCGATTTAATGATTAGGTTAAGGTTTAAGTGTTACGATGTATTTTAATCGGAATCTTTTGTAATCGATCGACATCCGGCTTCAAAAGTTTAAATGTCATTGAATATTATGTATAAATGCAATTCCCATATGGGCGTATGCGGAAATTTAAAGAAGGATCTGAGAAGGGCACGTTAACAATTTTTTTCATTACTTTTATAGATACTTATATTTTATATTACATTTTATTATTATATTAAATGGTTTTATATAAGAACTTTTACGTTATTATTTCATCTCGCGACGCAACGCGATGCGACGCGAGTGTCCAACATTTTCTAATGTTTCAAATTAGTTTATGATATTTTTTTTATTTTTACATAGCTTGGTTTTTTTTTGGCTTGGATACAAAGTGTAATTTATTTTTAGAACATAAAAGGTGGAGTATTTATGGGTATAGCTGAATTAAATATTTTTTAAAGAACATTTTTAACTAACTTCGATTTGCCATACCTATAGAGTGCATGGATTGTGTGTTATAAAGTCCTACATTGTGAGATTTTGGGAAAATATAGTTCCCGGAAACATTGACAACAGGAAGGGGTTCACCCTAAATTCATAGGCTGGCAACACAAACAAAAACATATATATGTGTATTATTGTAAATAGATGGGAGCCCCCAAATATTCGTGAACGTTTGTCGCTAAACCGATACTATATATTCTAGTATAGAATAAACTGCGTCAGAGCGAGTTTAAGAATTCCAAATAATATGACCTACGGTATTAGTGTAGAAGCTCAAATTCCAATAGCATTAACACTATTCAAGGATTCTTGGGTGTCCGGCAATCTCACTAACTGACCTTGACTGGAGTTCTCGAGGTAGAAATAAACACTAAATCTGTGTAGATGACCCTATATAGATGTGTAACAAGTAAATCTAAACTTAACTAATAAGTATTTTGATTTTTCACTTAATTTTTTTGTTAGTCTTAAAAGTTTTTATTTTTTCGTTTTAATGATAATATATTTTTTAAATTTACGAATAATATTGTGGAAACTTGGACGGATGTCGTTAATTAGAGTTGTGATTACATTTTCGTTATTTCTGTCGGTTTTTGCTTGTACAATGCGTTACCACAAATTGTAAGATTCTTCTTTTAGTGGAAATTACATTAACTATGCCTATAACTATATGTATGTAGTGTATCAATTCAATATACTATGGTTATTCAGGAATGACTACACATTTGTTTACAATTGACAAACTAAGACACTTGTATTAATAATATTAATTCCATTTCACGTCGTATGAAAAAACGCAGCGCGTGATGCGTGCGCTGCGTAGGCAATGTGTGGCGACAACCATTACTTTACGGTTCGGAGTTGCATCTCCACAGTAGCAGAATATTACACTGATAGTGCCGATTGAAAAATATGATGATGAGAAGAAGTGAGATGGTCACTTCTATTTTAAGAGGAGACTGCCTCGGTGGCGTAGTTGTAATACGGTACGACTACAAAGCCGAGTTCTCGGAATTGAATCCCGGGTCGGGCAAAGTGATAGTGGGTTTTTCTACGAGTATTCATTATCAGCCCGGAGTCAGGAATTTGTGCCCGACATGGCGATAGGCACGCCCCCTATCACATCATGTGAGTGTCCTGGTGGCGCCTCTGTCTACCCCTTCTGGGATAAAGGCGTGAGTTTATGTATGTATTTTAAGAGGAGTCAGAGATGTATTGCGGCAAATCTGAAAGTGCTAAAATGTATCGGATCGCAAATACAGTAGCGTAGACCTAATTCATATACCTACAACAATATCTCCAAGCGATGATGAATGATGAATGTAAGCTTTTATTACGGTACTTGAATTCAGTAGTATTCGGTATTAATATATTTTTGTGCATCAGTTAAATCAAATTGATATTATAAATACAAAAATTCCGGATGTAGATAAAACCGATTGGAATATTTGGACAAATACCCGTGGGCAAAAATTAACTCAACACTGTGTATATTTATATAAAGAACTCTGACTCCTTTCTTACTAGAAAAAACGTAATTTAGATGTTATGTTTTCGCAGTTTATAAGACGAAAGTGCTTAGAAACTTGGCACTGTTGACTGTTAGGATCTCGACCATTTCGTCGACAACATCGCCTACCCACGGCTTCCTTTCTACATAACTTTTTACACATGCCTTTTTAGTTACACTATCGTTTTAAGCGTACATATCACTCATTTTAAATAGATGACCAACAACAAAACTATTAAGAGAGAAAACTAATAACATATACAAATCCTAAACCAGTTTTAACGGCTGGAGGAGGCTGTATTTTCACAGTATATAAAAAAACCATTTATATTCATAAAAACGAAGCATTTTATCTTGGAAACAAATAAAAAGTTATTCCTTAGACTTTTGAATCCAATTATAATTATCGGAGAACTTTGACATTTCACGTATAATACTAGAA